>OV702297.1:463949715-466449715 GCA_916181665.1 Avena sativa | reverse complement strand
TCAGATAAGGAACCAAAGTATAAACTAAATTTAGATTTATACCCGAAGGTAGTATTTTTAGAATCAGAAATCTAACCAGAACAAACATGAGCATAAAATACTTTCAAGTATTCTACGATTGTGACATGATCATTCGAAAATAAGATGGTAATATAAAACTTCTTAGAAAATATTGAGGCAACCAACAATTTATTTCTCACTGAACATGTACACATATATGATTACAAAGAAACAAATTTTAAGAATAAAAGGGACGTAGCTGAGCAATATTCCACGGTCTGTCTAATTGTTCCGGGTCTATACTGCCCCCAACTCTCTTTTTCTTCTTAGTAGCAGGTCTTTCTTTGACTGGTCGTATATCAGTTAGATAGTAAGAACCATTGTGCAATACTCGGCTAACTAAAAAGGGCCCTTCCCATACTGGGGAAAGTTTGTGCTTTCTTTTCTGCACAAGCCGGAGAACCAAATCGCCTTTATTGAAAGACCGGTTTCTGACTCTCTGGCTATGACACTTGCGTAACTTCTGTTGATAGGTTGTTGATCTCATCTCAGCAACGACACGATCTTCTTTGATTAAATCGAGATCATTTTGTCGAGAAATTTCTGTTGGGTCCGCAGCATAGAAAACAAAAAATTCCTACGGTGTGAACTACACGCCAAGATCTATCTACTAGGTACAAAGCAACGGGTGGACATACATCCAACGAGAACTTACCCTCGAAGACAACGAGTTTTGTTAACGAGTGGGAACTCGTGGTTGATGTAGTCGTACACTTGCCGATCTCAAGATCATGAGGAAGTCCGAGCGCCACAACTCAGCAGCGCATCCGTACTCGCACACACGTTCAAGCCACCGGACAACCTCCACCTCCTCGCTCCAGCGATCCAGCGGACTTAGCAACTCCTTCCAGACGAAATGTCATCGGGAACATGTATCTCGCTAATCCGAGACCATGGGGGAATAATTCTAGAGGGGGAGAGAGATCCTTCACAAGGAGGTGTAAGGATGAAGGAGGGAATGGGTGGCCTTTTATAGGAGGAGGGGGGTTCCCCCTCTCTCCATGGCCGGCGCATGGGGGGGTGACCCCTCACCTCCCCCATTCATGTGGTGGTAACCCCTCCACATTAAAATGCCTCTTCACATTCCCTTTTAAAGTCTCCACTTTAAATGCATTAAATTTCTCCAAATTTAATGCTCTCTCATTTAATAAAAATCTTTTATTAAATTTATTCAGAATTTTGTTAATTACTTTAATTAACAAACATTCACATATAGCCCCTTGCAATATTTCAATATCACATGCAGAACCACTTTCTGTAATTTCACTCGAAACAATTTCCGGTTTCTATTGAAACAGTTCCTGTGCTTTGCAATTGTTTCGTCTGAAACATATGTGCTCCAAAATGGTGTCCGATAACTCTTAAGTGTGCCACCCTACGGTTCGCGAATAATGCAGACATGATCGAGACCCTTCTCCGATCAATAATCAGCAGCGGGACCTGGAGATCCGTACTGACTCCTACACATTCAACGATGACTTCTGTGATCGTGAGAACCTTTAACGCTTGTAACTAAATCCCTTTGTCTCTCGATATATTACATGTCCGAGATTCGATCATCGGTATCTCCATACCTAGTTTGATCTCGTTACTGACATGTACTCTTTTCTCGTTCCTGTGATATAACATTCTAGTGATCACATCACTTGCTTGCAAGCTATCTTAATGTGATATCACCGAGAGGGCCCAGAGTATATCTATCCGTCATCGGGATTGACAAATTCCACTCTTGATCCATGAGCCTCAACATAACACCTTCGTAGTACTGAACCCATCTTTATAGTCACCCTGTTACGGTGTGACGTTTGATGTTATCAAGATACTCTTCTGGTGTTAGCAATTAACATGATCTCATGGTCTAAGGATAAAGGTTACTTCGTATGATGTTATAGCAATATAAACGTAATGACTTGATTGTAATGCTATACTTCGGATGAATGTTCATCACATCATTCCACCAATGGTGTGACCTTGTTATTAACAACATCCAATGTCCATGATCAGGAAACCTTGATCATCTTGTTAATAAACAAGCTAGTCTATAAGAGAGGCATAACTAGGAACCCTTTTTGTTTATTAAACACACATGTATTGATGTTTCCTGATCAATACAATTCTAGCATGTAAAATAAACATCTATCATATATAAGGAATATATAATAACAACTTTATTATTGCCTCTCAGAGCATATTTCCTTCAGTCTCCCACTTGCACTAGAGACAATAATCTAGTTCACATAGTGATAAATCTAACACCTATGGAGTTCTGGTGTTGATCATGTTTTGCCCTAGGGAGAACTTTAGTCAACGGATCTGCTACATTTAGGTCCATGTGTATTTTACAAATCTTTATATCTCCATCCTTGACATGCTCGCGGATGAAGTGAAACCGGCGCTTAATATGCTTGGAATTCTTGTGAGACCTTGGTTCCTTTGTGTTGGCTATGGCTCCATTGTTGTCACAATAGATCACCATTGGATCCAACGCACTAGGAACCACACCTAGTTCCGTAATGAACTCTTTCATACAAACCGCCTCCTGCGCCGCTTCTGAAGCAGCAACATATTCCGCCTCCGTCGTTGATCCAGCCACCACAGGTTGTCTAGAACTCCTCCAACTAATTGCTGCTCCGTTCAAGAGAAATACGTATCCGGATTGAGACTTAGAGTTATCCGGATCGGTGTCAAAGCTAGCATCGACATAACACTTAGCGACTAGCTCTTCTTCACCTCCGTATATAAGAAACATATCCTAAGTTCTTCTCAAGTACTTGAGGATGTTTTTTACCGCTATCCAGTGTTCCGAACCTGGATCAGGTTGGTACCTACTAGTCAAACTAATAGCATGTGCCACATCCGGTCTTGTACATAGCATGGCATACATAATAGAGCCTATGGCTGAGGCATAGGGGATCTTATCCATCATCTCTCTTTCTTCCGCCATAGCCGGACTTTGAGTCTTACTCAATGTCTTGCCTTGCAACATAGGTAAGAACCCTTTCTTACTTTCGTCCATATTAAACTTCTTTAATATATTATCAAGGTATGTACTCTGCGATAGCCCAATTAGGCGCCTTGATCTATCTCTATAGATTTTAATGCCTAATATATATGACGCTTCACCAAGGTCTTTCATCGAAAATTTGCTATTTAGATAACTTTTAACACTGTTTAAAAGATCTATATCATTTCCAATCAATAATATGTCATCCACATATAATATCAGAAATGCCACATTGCTCCCACTCACTTTCTTGTAAATACAAGCCTCTCCATAAGTTTGGACAAATCCAAACTCTTTGATCACCTCATCAAATCGGAGATTCCAACTCCGGGATGCTTGCTTCAGTCCATAGATGGATCGTTGAAGTTTGCATACCTTATTAGCATCCTTAGGATCGACAAAACGCTTAGGTTGTATCATATTAAACTCTTCTTCAATATTACCATTGAGGAACGCAGTTTTGACATCCATCTTCCATATTTCATAATCGAAATATGCAACAATTGCTAACATAATCCTAACCGACTTAAGCATCGCTACGGGAGAGAATGTCTCATCGTAGTCAACTCCTTGAATTTGTCGAAACCCCTTTGCGACAAGTCGAGCCTTATAGATGGTCACATTACCATCGGCATCAGTTTTTCTTTTGAAAATCCATTTATTCTCAACGGCCTTTCGATCATGAGGTAAGTCCACCAAGTTCCAAACTTGGTTCTTGTACATGGATTCCATCTCGGATTTCATGGCTTCCAGCCATTTGTTGGAATCCGGGCTCATCATCGCTTCTTCATACGTCGCAGGGTCATCCATTTCATCAACCATGACATTCACAACAGGATTGCCGTATAGTTCAGGAGCTGCACGTGTCCTTCTTGACCTGCGAGGTTCGGTAGTGTCCTCTTTCGGAGTTTCATGATCATTATCATTAGCTCTCTCTTCATCAGGTGAAGTCAACTCCGAAACAACTTCCGGTACTACGCCACTCGCCATTCCATGAAGAGAAGGTTCAATAACCTCTTCGAGTTCTACCTTCCGACTACTCACACCTTTCGCGAGAAACTCCTCAAGAAAGGATCCATTCTTGGCAACAAAAACCTTGCCCTCGGATCTGTGATAGAAGGTATACCCAATTGTTTCCTTAGGGTATCCTATGAAGACGCATTTTTCCGCTTTGGGTTTGAGTTTATCCGGTTGAAGTTTCTTCACATAAACATCGCATCCCCAAACTTTAAGAAATGATAGCTTAGGTTTGTTTCCAAACCATGATTCATACGGTGTCGTTTCAACGGATTTAGATGGTGCCCGATTTAAAGTGAATGCAGCTGTTTCCAGTGCATAACCCCAAAATGACAGTGGCAAGTCAGTCAGAGACATCATAGATCGAACCATATCCAATAAGGTACGATTACGACGTTCCGACACACCATTACGTTGTGGTGTTCTGGCAGGCGTGAGTTGTGAAACTATTCCACACTCTTTCATGTGTGTGCTAAACTCGTAACTTAGATACTCTCCTCCATGGTCAGACCGTAGAAATTTGATCTTTCTATTACGATGATTTTCCACTTCATTCTGAAATTCCTTGAACTTTTCAAAAGTTTCAAACTTGTGTTTCATCAAATAGATATACCCGTATCTACTCAAATCATCCGTGAAAGTAACAAAATAACGATATCCACCTCGCGCCGACACACTCATTGGTCCACACACATCAGTATGTATGATTTCCAATAGATCTATCGCCTGTTCCATTGAACCGGAAAATGGCGTTCTAGTCATCTTGCCCATAAGGCATGGCTCACATGTATCAAATGATTCAAAATCAAGTGATTCCAAAAGTCCATCAGAATGGAGTTTCTTCATGCGTTTAACGCCAATATGTCCTAGACGGCAGTGCCACATATATGTAGACATATCATCATCAAGTTTAATCTTTTTAGCATTAACATTATGAATGTGTGTAATATTACTATCGAGATCTATCAGAAATAAACCATTCAACATAGGTGCATGACCATAAAAGATATCATTCTCGCCAATATGTCCTAGACGGCAGTGCCACATATATGTAGACATATCATCATCAAGTTTAATCTTTTTAGCATTAACATTATGAATGTGTGTAATATTACTATCGAGATCTATCAGAAATAAACCATTCAACATAGGTGCATGACCATAAAAGATATCATTCTTATAAATTGAACAATCATTGTTTTCAGATTTAAAGGAATGACCACTTTGCATCAAACACGATCCAGATACAATGTTCATGCTTAGTGCAGGCACTAAATAACAATTATTTAGGTTTATAACTAATCCAGATGGCAAATGGAGAGGTAGCATCCCCACGGCGATCACATCAACTTTTGATCCATTGCCAACCCGCATCCTGACCTCATCCCTTGCTAGTTGTCGCTTATTCCGTAGCCCCTGAACTGAGTTACATATATTAGCAACCGATCCCGTATCAAATACCCAGGTGCTACTGCGAGTACTAGTCAAGTACACATCAATAACATGTATATCACATATACCTTTGTTTGCCTTGCCGGACTTCTTGTCCGCCAAATACTTGGGGCAGTTGCGCTTCCAATGGCCAGTCCCCTTACAATAGTAGCACTCGGTGTCAGACTTAGGGCCAGCTCGGGGTTTCTTTTCAGGCGCGGCAATAGATTTTCCACCCTTCTTTCCCTTGTGCTTGACTTTCTTGTCCTTCTTGAAACCGGTGGTCCTATTGATCATCAACACTTGATGTTCTTTCCTAATCTCCACTTCTGCAGTCTTAAGCATTGACAGAAGCTCGGGAAGAGTCTTCTTCATTCCCTGCATATTATAGTTCATCACGAAGCTCTTGTAGCTAGGTGGCAGAGATTGGAGAACACGATGTATGCCCAAGTCAATGGGAATCGTTATTCCCAAGGACACAAGCTTATCGGCGTACCCAGACATTTTGAGTACATGCTCATTAACGGAGCTGTTCTCCTCCATCATGCAACTAAAGAACTTTTCTGTAGCATTATAACTCTCTACGGCAGCATGGGTATCGAAAATCATTTTCAATTCTCCCATGGTATCAAAGGCATTGCCATTTTCGAAACGTTTTCGAAGTTCTGGCTCTAGCCCATACAGTATGCCGTAATGAACTAAGTTGTGGTCCTCCTGACAAGTCACATAGACATTCTTTTCCTCGTCAGGGGCATCAGGAGCTGGTGGGGGGCCTAGCGGCGCATCTAGCACATATTGCTTTTGTGCAGCAGTGAGGAGAATCCTCAAATTCATAGCCCAGTTGGTGAAGTTGCTACCATTCGCAGCAAGTTTCTCTTTCTCCATGAACACATTGAAATTAAAAGCAGGTGGTGCCATCTACAACAAAATTTGTAAAGTTTATTTAGACTAAGTTTATGATAGATTGAGTTCAACTAATCCAAATTACTAATGAACTCCCACTCAAAAACGACATCCCTCGTGTCCTTTTGGTGATTACATGAACCAAATCCACTACACCAAGTCCGATCATCACGTTAGTTGATGTAGCTTCAAAGGCGAGCATCTATATGGGCATCATATGAACTGTATGACTCATGCTTAACCTTTCGGTCCGTGTTCCGAGGCCATGTTTGTACATGCTAGGCTCGCCAAGTAAGAACCTTAGTATTCGCGTGTGTAAAACTGTCTTACACCCATTCCTATGAAAGCGTATATTCGGGTACACCCGATCATCACGTGATGTCTCGAAACACGATCCACAGAACGGTGCATACTTAAGTAAGAACACATTTTTATCTTGATATCTAAATGAGGGATCATCTTATAATGCTACCAAAAGCGCCAAACTAGCAGTATAAGATGCAAACATCTAATGTGTAAAGTGAGATGATATGGTCCATGCATTTGATCTCTATCACTTGCATCGTGGTATGATCTCTATCATTCCTTTGTGTGTAAGGCCAAGGTCTATGGAACTTACACGTTGAGTGTATTGTAAGAGTATCTATCATACATCTACTTACAACAATACCATATCAATACACTAGCCTAGCAACGATCTAAACTAGACGCCTCTAATTTATCAATTGCTAGTTTTACGTGGCTTAGGGCTTTCGGAGATAGAACCGTTCTCACCTACGAACATGAACCATAATGAGGATAACTAAGTTATTAGCAACTCGTTGTAAATTAGATATTGACTATAGTAGGAGAGACAGACACCCGCCAGCCACTTATGCAAAACAAGTTGCATGTCAGTCGTGGAACCGGTCTCATGTACGATGACATGTAAGGTTGGTCCGGGCCGCTTCATCCCACTATGCCACCAATATCCAAAATACATAGAAGATGCAATAACATGATCATCATCGCCCACATATAAACATATGTGTACTACCCGTGCAAAGCACCTACGCATAGATCAGGCTCTGATACCACTGTTGGGTCCGCAACATAGAAAACAAAAAAAATTCCTATGGTGTGAACTACACGCCAAGATCTATCTACTAGGTACAACGCAACGGGTGGACATACATCCAACGAGAACTTAACCTCGAAGACAACGAGTTTTGTTAACGAGTAGGAACTCGTGGTTGATGTAGTCGTACACTTGCCGATCTCAAGATCGTGAGGAAGTCCGAGCGCCGCAACTCAGCAGCGCATCCATACTCGCACACATGTTCAAGCCACCGGACAACCTCCACCTCCTCGCTCCAGTGATCCAGCGGAAGCAACAACTCCTTCCAGACGAAATGCCACCGGGAACATGTATCTCGCTAATCCGAGACCATGGGGGAATAATTCTAGAGGGGGAGAGAGATCCTTCACAAGGAGGTGTAAGGATGAAGGAGGGAATGGGTGGCCTTTTATAGGAGGAGGGGGCGTGCCCCCTCTCTCCATGGCCGGCTCATGGGGGGTGAACCCTCACCTCCCCCATTCATGTGGTGGTAACCCCTCCACATTAAAATGCCTCTTCACATTCCCTTTTAAAAGTCTCCACTTTAAATGCATTAAATTTCTCCAAATTTAATGCTCTCTTATTTAATAAAACTCTTTTATTAAATTTATTCAGAATTTTGTTAATTACTTTAATTAATAAACATTCACATATATCCCCTTGCAATATTTCAATATCACATGCAGAACCACTTTCTGCAATTTCACCCGAAACAATTTCCGATTTCTATTGAAACAATTCCTGCACTTTGCAATTCTTTCGTCTAAAACATATGTGCTCCAAAATGGTGTCCGGTAAATCTTAAGTGTGCCACCCTATGGTTCGCGAATAATGCAGACATGATCGAGACCCTTCTCCGATTAATAATTAGCAGCGGGACCTGGAGATCCGTACTGACTCCTACACATTCAACGATGACTTCTGTGATCGTGAGAACCTTTAACGCTTGTAACTAAATCCCTTTGTCTCTCGATATATTACATGTCCGAGATTCGATCATCGGTATCTCCATACCTAGTTTGATCTCATTACTGACATGTACTCTTTTCTCGTTCCTGTGATATAACATTCTAGTGATCACATCACTTGCTTGCAAGCTATCTTAATGTGATATCACCGAGAGGGCCCAGAGTATATCTATCCGTCATCAGGATTGACAAATTCCACTCTTGATCCATGAGCCTCAACATAACACCTTCGTAGTACTGAACCCATCTTTATAGTCACCCTGTTACGGTGTGACGTTTGATGTTATCAAGATACTCTTCTGGTGTTAGCAATTAACATGATCTCATGGTCTAAGGATAAAGGTTACTTCGTATGATGTTATAGCAATATAAACATAATGACTTGATCGTAATGCTATACTTCGGATGAATGTTCATCACATCATTCCACCAATGGTGTGACCTTGTTATTAACAACATCCAATGTCCATGATCAGGAAACCTTGATCATCTTGTTAATCAACAAGCTAGTCTATAAGAGAGGCATAACTAGGAACCCTTTTTGTTTATTAAACACACATGTATTAATGTTTCCTGATCAATACAATGCTAGCATGTAAAATAAACATCTATCATATATAAGGAATATATAATAACAACTTTATTATTGCCTCTCAGGGCATATTTCCTTCAATTTCGGCATCCTCTTCGATATACACAGCAACTCGGGGAGAAGTATGAATTAAATCACTAGGAAGAACTACTTCTGCACCAAAGACCAAGAAGAAAGGCATGTATCCAGTTAACCTGTTCGGAGTTGTTCTCAAGCTCCATATCATAGACAGTAACTCATCTGCCCAAGCCCCCGCAGCACGACGAAGTGGTGCTTCGAGTCTTGGTTTGTGGCCTTGTAGGATTAAACTATTTGCTCTTTCAACTTGTCCATTAGCTTGTGGATGTGTGACTGACGCAATGTCAAGCCGAATATTTTGCTCGTCGTAGAATTCGGCAAGTTCTCTCATAGAAAAATTGCTCCCATTGTCCGTGATAATACTATGCGGATAATCGTATCGGATTATAACATCCTCGACAAATCTTCTGGCTGTTGCTCCATCACAACTTGTGATGGGTTTAGCCTCAATCCATTTTGTGAACTTATCTACCATCACTAAGAGGTGAGTAAATCCACTTGGAGCCCGTTTAAACGGTCCTTCCATGTCAAGCCCCCAGACCGCGAAGGGCCATGTTATAGGTATTGTTCACAGCTGATCAGCCGGAACATGAGCTTGTTTGGCGTACTTTTGGCAGCCTTTGCACATCTTGACCAGCCATTCGGCATCTGCCTTGGCTGTAAGCCAGAAAAATCCGTGTCTGAAAGCTTTTGCCACTAAAGATTTGGATACAGCATGATGACTGCATTCGCCTTCGTAATTTCCCTTAGGATTTCCACTCCTTCTTCCGGAGATACACAACACTGAAAGACCTCAGATACACTCCGCTTATAGAGCTCACCACTTATTATTGTATAGGTTTTTGCTCGTCGGACGAACTGCCGGCTCAGAACCTCGTCTTCAGGTAATTTTCCGTCTACCAAGAAATCAAGGTAGGGTTGAGTCCAACTGGGAATTATAGCCAGAACTTCTACTAAAGGTGAGTCGGATTTGGTCGGATACTCCACATCAACTCCTGCGATAGAGGGAACTCTAAGGTGCTCCAAAAAAGCGCCATCCAGGACCTTTTTCCGCGCAGAACCTATCCGAGATAGTGCGTCTGCTTCCTCGTTTTCTGTTCAAGGGATGTGTTGAACTTCAAACCCTTCGAGAGATTTAGCTAGTTCATCCACGACAGCCCTATATGCTGCCATGTGTTTATTTGCATTACAGATATCCGACATCTCCATAACACATTAGTCGTCGGATGCCGATATCCTTAGCAATCTGGATTCCATGTAGTAGTGCTTCATATTCAACAATGTTGTTTGTTGTTGTGAAGTGGATCGGCAACACATAGAAAAGTTTATCTCCTTGGGGTGACTTGAGCACCACGCCAGCCCCCGAGCCCCCAAGTGCTTTAGACCCGTCAAAATGCAAGGTCTAGTACTCCGACTCTGGGAGGGTCATATCTTCCGTTGTCTCTGTCTAATCAGCGACAAAGTCAGCAAAGATTTGGGATTTGATTGTTGTACGAGGTTTGTACGCGATGTCGAAAGCTGAAAGCTCTATTCCCCATTTTGCGACACGTCATGTAGCGTCGTTGTTGTTAATTATGTCTCTCATGGGAGTTGTGCTCACCACGGTAATCTAATGCTCCTGAAAGTAATGTCGTAGCTTCCGAGATGCAAAGAACACACCATAAGCCAGCTTTTGATAGTGTGGATACCGTTGTTTTGATTCAGTTAGGACTTCGCCGAGGTAGTAAGTCAGACGCTGCACCAGGTGGTCCTATTTTCCTCTGGTCTTTCCACCACCATGATGATGCTGACGACTCTGTTTGTTGTAGCGAGGTAGAGCAACATCGGTTCGCGAGGTTCCGGTGCTGCAAGGATAGGAGCAGACGAGAGTACTGCTTTAAGGTCTTGTAGTGCAGCTTCAGCTTCATCAGTCCAAATGAACTTTTTAGTCTTTTTCAGGAGCTTGTAGAGTGGTGTGGCTCTTTCACTGAGCTGGATTACAAAGCGACTGACTACAACAATGCAACTAGTTAGTCTTTGAACCTCCTTTAGACGAGTTGGCTTGGAAATATTGAGTATAGCCTTAATTTTGTCACGGTTCACCTCTATGCCTCTTTGAGACACGATGAAACCTAACAATTTTCTTGTTGGTATTCCAAAGAAGCACTTCTTCGGATTAAGCATTATGTTGTATTTGTGTAGATTGGCGAACGTTTCCTCCAAGTCGGAAATTAAAGTTTCCTTCTTTTTGGACATCACCGCTATGTCGTCCACATATGCATGTACATTGCGTCTGATTTGATCATGGAGGCAACGTTACATAGTGCATTGGTACATAGCTCCTGTGTTCTTGATCCCAAAAGGCATCGTAACGAAACAGAAGGTTCTGAAGGGGGTTATGAATGAAGTTTTGACTTTGTCTGATTCCTTCATCCGGATTTGGTGCTAACCGGAATATGCGTCGAGAAAACATAGGAGTTCCGAGCCTACCGTAGAATCGATGACTTGATCAATTCTAGGAAGAGCGAACGGATCTTTGGGACAAGCCTTGTTCAAGGCGGTATAATCAACACACATCCTTAAATGAGTGGTGTCCTTTTTAGGGACCATTACAGGATTGGCCGATGATACGTTGCTAACGTATCTATAATTTTTGATGTTCGATGCTTGGTTTTTATCTAATTTCTTATGTTTTGTCCACACTTTGGAGTACTTTTTATACACTTTCTTGGACTAACCTATTAACAAGATGCCACAGTGCCACCTGCCTGTTTTCTGCTGATTTTGGTTCCAAAGAAAGTCAGAAAATGAATATCCTCGGAATTGGACAGGACAAAAGCCAAAGTTAGTATTTCACCGAGAGGGACACGAAGCCAGAATACGAGACAGAGAGGGGCCAGAGGGCCGCCACACCACCTGGTCGTGCGGCCATGACTGGCCCGCGCCAGGGAGTGGTGTGGCCGCCTAGGGCACCCCTCGGCCTCCCCTTTCGCCTATAAGATGCCTCCGATACAAAAACCCTAAGGACCCGATCAAAATTCCACGGAAGAGTCTATAGCCGCTGTCATCTCCATCCCTAGATCAGGAGGGATCTGAAGCTCTTCCAGGCACCCTGCCGGAGGGGAGAATTCACCCTGGAGGCCTTCTTCATCACCATGCAAGCCTCCGTTGTGATGCGTGAGTAGTTCATCCTTGGACTACGGGTACATGTAGTAGCTAGATGGCTAGTTCTCCTCCTTTGTGCTTTCATGTCTAGATCTTGTGAGCTCCGTTCATGATCAAGATGATCTATTTGTAATCCTACATGTTGTGTTTGCGGGGATCCAATGGATATTGAGATGCTATTTCAGATTGATTATTGATTCTATCATGTCTTTGTTATTTGTGATCTTGCATGCTCTCCGTTGTTAGTAGATATATTGGCCGAGCAGATGCTAGCAACTCCAAGAGGGAGTATTTATGCTCGATAGTGGGTTCATGCCTCTAGTAATCTGGGGAAGTGACAGAAATCTGTAAGGTACTAGATGTGTTGTTGCTACTAGGGAGAAAACAACAATCCTTTGTTCATAGAACAATCGTATTGTTTACTTTACACGCAATGCGTAATGTAATTATCTGTTGCTTGCAACTTAATACTAGAGGGGGTTCGGATGATAACCTGAAGGTGGATTATTAGTCATAGATGTAGTTGGATTACGGTCTATGTATAATGTTGTAATACCCAATCAAATCTCATAGGAGTCAAGATGATTAGTATATGCATGTATGCTTTCTCGATGTTTGTCAGTTGCCTCGCTGTAATTTTTTCACCCAACATGTCATCTATCTTAAGGAGAACCACCACTAGTGAACTATGGACCCCAGTCCTTTCTTTTACCATCAATCTACAACTGTTTACTATTTTGTGTTTACTTTCTGCAAGCTTTTACTTTCTTCCACACAATACGTTTAATCCTTTGTTTTCAGCAAAACCAGTGAGATTGACAACCTCACTGTAAGTTGGGGGCAAAGTTATGTGGTTGTGTTGTGCAGGACTCTGAGTTGGCAACAATACCTGGGAGGTGTTTCCTTGCTCCTACTGGTTCGATAACCTTGGTTTCATAACTGAGGGAAAACTTGCTGTTGTTCTCATCATACCTTCCTCTTGGGGTTCCCCAACGAGCTCGACGTGTTGAGCCAATAACCAAGCTTTTTCTGGCACCGTTGCCGGGGAGTCAAGGACATCTTCACAGGGGGATTCCCTCATAACCAATCTCTTTACTTTGTTTTATTTGTTTTGCTTAGTTTATTTTTGCTTTGTTTGCTTGTTTCTTTATCAAAAACACACAAAATTAGTTTTACTAGTTTGCTTTCTTTATTAAAAACACACAAAAAAATGACTACTCTTGAAAACACTAAGTTGCGTGACTTCACTAGCACCAACAACAATGATTTCATGTGCACACCTATTGCTCCACCTGTTCCTGAAGCTACTTTCTTTGACATTAAACCTGCTTTACTCAATCTTGTTATGAGAGAACAATTTTCTGGTATTGGTACTAAAGATGCTGCTTCTCATCTAAATAACTTTGTTGAACTTTGTGAGATGCAAAAGCATAGGGATATAGATGGGGATATTATTAAGCTTAAATTGTTTCCTTTCTCTTTGAGAGGAAAAGCTAAAGAATGGTCGCAATCCCTAACTAGAAATAGTATTGATTCTTGGATTAAATGCAAAGATGCTTTCATTGGAAAATACTATCCTCCTGCTAAGATTATATCTATGAGAAGTGAAATAATGAAATTTAAAAAATCTGATAATAAACATGTTGCTCAAGCTTGGGAAAGAATGAAATCTTTGGTAAATAATTGTCTCACTCATGGACTGACTGCTTGGATGATTATCCAAACCTTTTATGCAGGATTGAACTATTCTTCAATGAATCTACTGGATTCTGCTGCTGTAGGTACCTTTATGACCATTACTTTGGGTGCTGCAACAAAGCTTCTGGATAATATGATGGTTAACTATTCTGAATGGCATACTGAAAGAGCTCCACAAGGTAAGAAGGTAAATTCTGTTGAAGAAACCTCCTCCTTGAGTGATAAAATTGATGTTATTATGTCTATGCTTGTTAATTGGAAAGCTCATATTGATCCAAATCATGTTCCTTTAGCCTCTTTGGTTGCTCAAGAAGAGCAAGTTGATGTGAACTTTATAAGAAATAATAATTTTAGCAACAATGCCTACAGGAATAATTTTGGTAATAATAACTATATGCCATATCCTCCCAATAATGGTAATGCTTATGGAAATTCCTACAACAATAATAGGAGTGCTCCCTCTGAACTTGAAGTTATGCTTAAAGATTTTATTAGTAAACAAACTTCTTTCAATAAAACTATTGAGGAAAACCTCTCTAATGCTAAAAGAAATATAGCATCATTGGCTGAAGCACAATCTTCTTTGAATAAAATGGCTGCTAAACCTAAAACTATAGTGATAATCCCTTTGCTGCTACTAATGCCATACAAGTTAGAATTGATGAGAATGTTAGACTATTAGCTGAATTGCATGCTAAGTGGGAAAGAGAAGATGAAATTGCTAGAAATATTAGTGTTTCTACTATCACTACCACTAGTGTTGAAGCTAGTAATAGCTCTACTACTTTAGATGATATTTATGATTTTGATCTTGATGGTTGCAATATATCTGAAGTAATTCAATTTCCACAAAAGCTTGCTAAAAGTCCTAATGCTAGTGCTATGAATATGGCCTTTACAGAACACATTACGGATGCTCTCATAAAAATTAAAGAAGAAAAGATGAAACATAAAGGTTCTATTCCTATGAAACTAGAAGATGGTTGGGAACCCATCATTAATATGAAAGTGAATGATTTTGATCATAAGGCTTTATGTGATCTTGATAGTAGTGTTTCTATTATGCCTAGAAAGATTTATAATATGCTTGATTTGCCACCATTGGAAGATTGTTATTTGAATGTCCCACTTGATGATAATGCTAAAAAGAAACTCTTGGGGAGGATTAATGATGTTCTTATTATGGTTAACAATGCCTATGTCCCCGCTGATTTCTATGTTTTGGATGTTGAATGCAATGCTTCTTGTCCTATTACTTTGGGAAGACCTTTTCTTAGAACTGTTGGTGTCATTATTGATATGAAAGAAGGCACCATTAAATATCAACTCCTACTCAAGAAAGGTGTAGAACACTTCCCTAAGAAGAGAGAGAAGATTCCTTTTGCCTCTCCTATGAAAACAAAATTTGCTCTTAATGCTTTTTCATTTGAGAACACTTGATTCTTTTTCTTGCTTCTTATGCCTAACTTAAAGGCGTTAAAGAAAAGTACTTATTGGGAGATAACCCAAAAGTTTTAGATGAGTCTTGGAAGTTATTACCTCAGTAATAACTGCTCCTTATCCTTTTTATTTGCTTTTTGTGCCAAGAGTAACCTCTAATGGGAGAGAAGTAATGCTTGGGAAAGTTGCTGTCCCGAAACAGATTTTTGTGCTTCACTGTAAAAATTTGTGTAAAATCTCTGTACGTTGTTTTGAGGCATGAATTTTTTTCCTTCTTCCCTAGGTTGTTATCTAACTTTCGTGAGTTCAACACTTTTTGATTTGAGCAACAGAAGGTCTTCGAAAAAATTCGTATTTACCTGCTGGTCTGTTTTGACCGATTTCTGCCATTATTTGCATTTGCTTCTTGTTGGTTCCTGATGACCCACAAGTATAGGGGGTGTATCGAAGTATTTTCGAGGGAAGTGAAACCCAATTTATTGATTCGACACAAGGGGATCCAAAGGATATTTATAAGCCTTAACAACTGAGTTGTCAATTCAGCTGCACCTGGAAACAATCTTGCTCATAGCAGTTTATCAGTAGCAACAGTTTTGTAGTAGGAAAAGTAAAGTAACAGCAGTAGTAAAGTAAAGACAGTAGTAACAATAGCAGCAAATAGTAGGATTCGAGTGCGGTAGGCATAGGGATGGATGGACGGGCGTTGCATGGACAAGACAATTCACATAACAATCAGAACATAGGGCAATTGCAGATAAATAAGAATAAGCATCCAAGTACTAGATAATCCTAGGCATGTGTTCCATATATAGTCATACGTGCTTGCAATGAGAACTTGCACAACATCTTTTGTCCTGCCAGCCCGTTTGCAGCAGGGCCTCAAGGGAACTACTAGCAATTAAGGTGCTCCTTTTAATAGAGCACCGGAGCAAAGCATTAACACTCCGTGAACACATGTGATCCTCACATTAAAGCCATTCCCTCCGGTTATCCCGATTTCTGTCACTTCGGGGCCATTGGTTCCGGACAACAACGTGTGTATACAACTTGTAGATAAGACCAAAAACAATACTATCATAATGAATCAATAACATGTTCAGATCTGAAATCATGGCACTCGGGCCCTAGTGACAAGCATTAAGCATAACAAGTCGCAACAAAGTCATAAAGCACTAATAGTAGATACTAGGCACCATGCACTAATAGTATGATGCCATTACATGAACGATCTCATCCAATCCCTACCATCCCCATAGCCTACAGCGGGGGATTACTCACTTATAGATGGGGGAAACATGGATGGTCGATGGAGAAGCGATGGTGATGATGATGGCGATGATCTCCTCCAATTCCCCGTCCTGGCAGGGTGCCAGAACGGAGTTTCTGGTGCTGTTTCGTGGAATCTGGTGGTGGCGGTAGAGCGGAACTCCTTCTGGAAAAACGTCGACCCCCCTGAGTTTTTAGGTCAGAAGGCAACTTATAGGCGAAGAGGGAGACTGAGGGGGTGCCTGGGACGGCCAGACCACCCCTTGGCGCGGCCAGACCACCCCTTGGCGCGGCCAGGTGGTGTGGCTGGGCCCCAACCCCACTCCGTCTCATATTCTGGCTCCGAGAGTCTTCTGGTGAAATAGGATTTTTGGCTTTTGCCCCGTCCAATTCCGAGAATATTCATTTTCTGACTTTCCTAGAACCAAAAACAGCAGAAAATAGGCAGCTGGCACTGTGACTCTTGTTAATAGGTTAGTCCAAGAAATCATATGAAAAGTACTCCAAAGTGTGGACAAAACACAAGAAAGTAGATAAAACCAAGCATGGAACATCAAAAAATATAGATACATTTGCAATGTATCAGTTCCTTTTGGGTTCTCTTTGGGGAATTGAGCTTTTTGAGGGAAGTGTTTTAGTAGCTTGTGTTTTAATGGAAGTTTTATTGGTGTTGACTGAACCTAAAGACTTATTATCTTGAGTGCACTATTGTTGCTAATAAAGATTGTGTGAAGTTTTGTATGAAGGAAAAAATTTCAGGTGTATGGAGAGAATGATGTAATGAGATGAAGAATGGACTAAAGCTCAAGCTTGGGGATGCCAGGCGTGTCACCCAAGAAATATCCAAGAAGTACAAGCGTCAAAGCTTGGGGATTCCCAAGGCATCCCCTTCTTCATCAATAAAAATCCTAGGTTTCTTCCAAACACTTCATTTTTATTGTTTCATGCACAATTGTGTTGTTCTTGGAGCGTCTTTGTTTTTGTTGTTGGTTTTTCATTTGCTTGGTTTTCTTAGTTTGCTTGAATAAATTGGTTGGACCCCCTCTTTCATACATTAGTTTTCAAATAGTTTGGTTTGGATTGGAAAAGAGTAGGAAAAGTTCATGCTTAAGTGGTAAAGAGAGCTTGTTTTTGACTGTGGCCTATGCTTTGTCATGTCATGCTTGATATTGTTTTGGCTTTATGCTTAGTGATCTTTGCTGTAGCATGACATGTTATAAACAATTGAGATTGCTTAATGTGCCTTGGAAGAATCATGCGTTGTTTTAGCATATTAAAGCATAGTATTGTGGTATTCTCCTTTGATGCTTTATTTGGGTTGACTTAGCGCATGCTCACACCATGTTATAACTATCCAAAGTCACCATAGCCTTTATGATTCTTTAGTTTTAGACTTGTAATATCACTTTATTCTTTAATTAATAATGTTTTGTCGCTTTGCATGATTATGGCTATTATTGCTCTCTTAGTTGGTCGCTCCCAGTCTTTTGCTAGCCTCCATAACCAAGTATGAGTTCCACTCATGCATCCAACTCCTAAAACCAAGTTATTCCAAAGAGTCCACCATACCTACCTATTAACATTTGCTATTCCAAGTATATTCATGTTTATATCTACCTTCCGAACTAAACTTGTTATGAGAAAACTAGTGATTAAAGCTCTCACGAACGTGATGGCACACTTTACTTTTCTTTCCCTTAATAAACTTGAACCATTGTGTCGTCTATGTTGTATATGCTTGCACTTATATGTTGGGGATTAGCAGAACCATGTTGTCATGGGGAACACTTTCAACATTGCACTTGTACTAAGGACCCGATCAAAATTTCACGAAAGAGTCTGTAGCCGCTGTCATCTCCATCCCTAGACCGGGAGGGATCTGAAGCTCTTCCCGGCACCTTGTCGGAGGGGAGCACCCTGGAGGCCTTCTTCATCACCATGCAAGCCTCTAGTGTGATGCGTGAGTAGTTCATCCTTGGACTACGAGTCCATGTAGTAGCTAGATGGTTGGTTCTTCTCCTTTGTGCTACCATGTTTAGATCTTGTGATCTCCGTTCATGCTCAAGATCATCTATTTGTAATCCTACATGTTGTGTTTGTGGGGATCCGATGGATATTGAGATGTTATTTTAGATTGATTATTGATTCTATCATGTATTTGTTATTTGTGATCTTGCATGCTCTCTGTTGTTAGTAGATATATTGGCCGAGTAGATGCTAGCAACTCCAAGAGGGAGTATTTATGCTCGATAGTGGGTTCATGCCTCTAGTAATCCGGGGAAGTGACAGAAATCACTAAGGTACTAGATGTGTTGTTGCTACTAGGGAGAAAACAACAATCCTTTGTTCATAGAACAATCGTATTGTTTACTTTACACGCAATGTGTAATGCAATTATCTGTTGCTTGCAACTTAATACTGGAGGGGGTTCAGATGATAACCTAAAGGTGGATTATTAGTCATAGATGCAGTTGGATTACGTCTATGTATAATGTTGTAATGCCCAATCAAATCTCATAGGAGTCAAGATGATTAGTATATGCATGTATGCTTTCTCGATGTTTGTCAATTGTCCCACTGTAATTTGTTCACCCAACATGTCATCTATCTTAAGGAGAACCACCACTAGCGAACTATGGACCCCAGTCCTTTCTTTTACCATCAATCTACAACTGTTTACTATTTTGTGTTTACTTTCTGCAAGCTTTTACTTTCCACACAATACGTTTAATCCTTTGTTTTCAGCAAGACCGGTGATATTGACAACCTCACTGTAAGTTGGGGGCAAAGTTATGTGGTTGTGTTGTGCAGGACTCCGAGTTGGAAACAACACCTGGGAGGTGTTTCCTTGCTCCTACTGGTTCGATAACCTTGGTTTCATAACCGAGGGAAAACTTGTTGCTGTGCTCATCATACCTTCCTCTTGGGGTTCCCCAACGAGCTCGACGTGTTGAGCCAATAATCAGCCGACCACTCAGTGGGGATGACCTCTTCTATGAATCCGGCTAACTCGAGTCGGGCTAGTTCCTTAGCTATTGATTTTTGCTTTTCATTGCCGAAACATCATAGGGACTGTTTGACAAGTTTAGCGTTTGGGTGTACATTTAGAGAGTGCTCGGCAAGTTCCCTAGGTACTCCGGTCATGTCAGATGGCTGCCATGCGAAGATGTCTTGATTTGCTTGGAGGAACTTGACAAGCGCACTTTCCTATGCGCTATCTAAACCTACACCTATCTGGGTCACCTTGGAGGGGTCATCATCCTTCAATGGCTTCGTCTTCGTCTCTTCTGATGCCTTGAACTCCGGGGTTGGCTTTGTAACCTCCTTCTTCGTTGCGGGCATCTCGGACGGGTTGATGGTCTTCTTGATCTCCTGGTACTCCTGGGCGTGCAGCATGGCTTCAGCAAAGGTGGCATTTCCGTCCTCGCACTCTCGCGCTTTCTTTGGGTCTCCCCTGATGGTGATCATGCCGTTGGGACCTAGAATTTTCATCATATTATAAATGTAACATGAACGAGCCATGAAAGCCCAGTAAGTCGGTCGTCCGAATATAGCGTGGTATGCACTCTTGAACGGGACCACTTCGAAGGAAAGTGCTTCCGTCCGGTAGTTCTTTGGAGTTCCAAAGGTAACATCCAAAATGATCTCTCTCAGGGAATTTGCTTGTCTTCCTGGGACAACTCCGTGAAATATCACAGAGCTGTGATTCAGCTGAGTTTCGGAGATCCTCATCCGACGCAACGTTTTGACATAGAGAATGTTGATGCTGATGTCGCCGTCCATGAGAGTCTTGGAGAAACCATAGCCGTCAATAAGTGGATTAACGACTAAGGCGTATTTTCCTCACCTGTGCAACTTAGGCGGATGATCAGCACGGTCAAAAGTGATTGTCACTTCCGACCAGTCCAAGAATTGAGGGACAGTCGGAACATGTCAACACCCGGATTTTTAATCCCAGATGCCCGTTGTGCCATACCTCGCAATCCCAGGATTACCATTTTTGCGAGACATAACGGATTGGATATCACAGTACATCATCCATTACAAACCATACATAAGGTCTTACACAAATAAGGATCTCATGATCCAGTCTGAATACAACAAGCAGTGGAAATAAAAGATAAGCGTAGCGGTGGGGTCCATCTTCAGGGGCACATGCAATGCTGACGAAGGCAGATAGTCCTAGTTATCATAGCCGTCCTGCTAGCCATCATCTTGATAGTCTCCTTCATAGTCTGGCCATGAGAATAGCCAAGGACAAAATCCATGAGTACTCTTTAAGTACTCGCAAACTACCACTAACAAGTAGTATAGTTCTAAGTTAAAGTGCTAAATCTAAGTTTAACTATAAAGTTAAGTTTGAAACCTAAGTTGAGTTCTGAAGCAAAGAAAGATAAAATAAAGTTCTAGAATCACTTAAGTTGGGAAGCTAATATCATAAACACAACCCTGTTGTGGTCAAGTCAAGATTCATCATTCATTTCATAAGTTGTTTTGAAAATATCTGACAACGAAACATTATGGCTATTCCAACTGTCCATAACCGCGGACGCGGCTATTCGAATAGTTTGACACTCTGTAGAGGTGGTACACTTTCACCACAAGATTCGATACATCTGTCAGGGATAACCCTGAATCATCATACTTAGTATGCAGATAATCTAACATAACCTTCCCTTTACACACCCTAGTATAAGCACCTCTCCTATGAGCATGGCCTCCCAACCATGACCATCAGTCATCTTGGGCACTGCATAGGTGGACAATATTGAGAGGTAGCCTCAGCTCAAACCTCTCCCGCGAGGGAACTAATACTAATGCACATAAATTTCCAGCTAAGCCTTACCCAATTCAGGTAGTGTGGTTGTACAGTAAATTTGGAATGGTATCGCATCCGAATCCAACCATCAGTTTTATAAAAGGGCTAAGGCTCATGCCTCAACATTTTCATCATCATAAACCATTTGTGTTTCTCAACACATGTCAAAACATCTCAATAGAATGACTCATCATTCCAAGGTTTTCACAATTCATTTTCACCAATTGTTCCCATCTAAAGTGACTCAAGTTTTGATCTACTCTAAACTACTAAGTTAAGAGTGTTCACTAAGGTGGAAAGATGATGGGTTCAATCTCATGCCATAGAATGACATCTAAAGCTTAGCTAAATAGGTCAAGTTTTATACTTTTTATGCTACCTTCAAAACAAGTAAGGGACTTTGTGTAAACTAAAGGAATTAAAGTTGGTAAGGTAATACTTGGGGTAGTAATAGTCAAGGTGGTTTGACCAAAGCATGCCTAAGGCATCTTTGCTCGTTCATCTCTCTTCATTCTAGCTTGCTAACAATAGCTTGCACTTTTAATGGTGGCTTGCAAGTACAACTTGCAAGGGTTAACTTGGATAGTGCTAGCTTGCCTTGGTTGGTGCAGTGGTTGAAGTTTTCTTCTTCTTCTTGGTAGCACTCCTCCTCCTCGTCAGCTTGGTCGGTACTATCTTCTATAAATACATACGGAGTACAAAATCACCAGACAATACTTAGCTAGTCTAATTAGTACTCTAAGGCACACAATGGATGATTTACAAGCATCACAAGTTTTATTCAATAGTTTCCTCCTTTTTATTTTAGATAAGTAATTTCTACTCATTGAAAAATTAACTAAGATTTAATATTCACCACTTAAGATATGGGATCATGTGGACACATGTCATCACCATATATTCTAACATGTGGGAATGAGATTTAAAGGTTGGATCATAATTACTTTGGTTTAAGTTCATTATTTAATGATTTAAAGTGACTAGAAATGCCTATATAGCATTATTTTGGTACTAGTCCAAAGTCCCTGCACGTAAACCTTAATATTATTATATATTTAGATAGATATGATAAAATGTGATTTTTGAGAGTTGGAATCAACTCAAAACCTATCTTAGTTGATTTTATAAAAATGTTGCAAGGTGCAAATACTTCTGTTTTGTTATTTTTACTAGGAGAGATCTATAACTCTAATTGAATTAAATCCAATGGGCTTGGATATATCATTTTAATACTTTTCTGGCAAAATTGGTTTCATGGAAAATGGATTTGTAAATCTCTCTGAATTGATTTTCAAACTTAGAGACAGAACTAAGTTTAAACTAAATAGAAAAATCCTAATTCAAACTAACTGAGTCGCGCGGGAAACTCTAACGGGCCGGCCCAGTGTCAGTCTGTGGCGCAGGGCTCAACTGACAGGGGGTCCACAAGTCAGTGGCTCATAACGCACGAAGCGGTACGGGGCGATGTGGGCCGTTAGATTAGATTGAGGATCAACGGATGTGGCTTGTCGTCAACGACGGACCTATCGCCGGCGAGCTCGAACCCTAGCATCTCGGTGGGGGTGCATAGGGGGCGTACCAGGGCTCTAGCAAGGTCGGCGAGGCAGGCAAACGGACTGGTGGTCGATGGCAAACTCAGGGACGGTCGAGGCAGCTCCGGGGGTGGTCGCAATCAGCGGCGCCCCTTCCTCCTCTGTTGCGGGCTACTCCGGCCAAATTCCGGCGAGCAAGTGCTCGCGCTGCTCCGGCTAGAGGTGGGGAACGGTCGGTGAGGTGAGAGGAGTGGAGTGGTGTGCTTCAAATGGCTGGGGGTGCCCTCCTTTTATAGGCTCGACGGCGAGACCGAGAGGAATAGGCAGGCAACGGTGGCGACATGGCTACGGGTGGCTAGCGGCATGGCTGAGGGTGGCGATCGACAGACGGTCTCCTGGCGGTGCTCTAGGAACTCAATGCGGGCATAGGGGCGGTAGTATGCGGTCGGGGGCAGCTGGCGCTCTAAGCGGCAGAGGTGGCAGTGTCCACGGCGAGCGGTGGCTGTGGTGCGTTGGGCGGCGAACGGGCATGTCCGTCGTGTTCCTTGGGTCATGGCGGAGCGGTGGGCGCGGGCTGCGGTCGAGCGGCGGCTTGTGCACGCGTGCCGGGGCGCTCTGGCGCGTGCTCGGCATGGCTCGGTGGCACTGGGCGTGGGCTCTCCTCGATGGTCCACTACTGCGCTTGGCTTGGGCAAGAGATAGAAGGTGGCGGTGAGGTCCTGGCTACCTCCTAGACATGACGAGAGAGAGGGAAGTGGTCTGCTGGGGCGAGTGCATGGTCGGCCGGCGAGGGGTGGTTCGGCATGGCATGGCCTTGCTAGTAGGGGGTAGGGGATGGGTGCTAATGGCATGGTTAGACCCTGGGGGACAAAGGGATTAAATGAAGATCATTTGGGGGCAAAACCCTGTTTAAAACAGTGAGCTAGGATTAGGGTGTAAATCATGCCTGCCAAGTGTTTGATAAAATAGCCGCATGAAATAAACTTTTGAATTTTGAAAAGATTTTTGGTGGGTTTGCTAGGAATAAGCTTGAGACTCTATGGGTGCTTGGGTTTTGAAAATTGAGCTTGTTTGAGTGGTTTTTGAAATAGTGGGATCTTCCCATATGAAATAGATTCAATTTTAAACTGTCATTTAAAATTAGCATTTGAAAGATTTTTGCAGATCACAAAGTGGGCCTTGGTACCTCATTAAGTGTACTATCAAGGGGTGTAAAGATCCACACATGTTTCTGTTAAGTTTTGAGTACTAGGAATAGCCAAAGTAGGCATGATAGTTAATTTGGCCAAAATGACCATTCACTTCAATTATTCATTTTGAGTTGTTCTTCTTTGGGAAAAGTTTGGGAATGAGGTAGATGATGTTTATTTCACCTAAGAAACATTTTACAAGCAAAGAATCCCAGATCCATGGCAATTCAAATCAATTCCTAATTTAAATGCACATACACATGAATGCTTTCATTTTTAATTTGGAAAAGTTTTTGTTAACCCTAAATTTTGATGATTTGGATCTTGATAAGCTTGGATTGAAGTTTTGGGATGTTACAGAACAGTTGCGTTGAGCTCATGCAAGACTGCTTTCTTGAACTTAGTTGGTTGAGATCCAAGGAAAGTGACATAAGTGTCTTTCTTCGTCGGGAAGTTCTTCTTTTCGTCCGATTTGGGATTTGAAGGCTCTGCTTCCTACATGTCGGAATCTTCCTTGGTCTCTTTTTCCTTTTCGGGATTCTTCTTTCTCTTCTTCTGCTTGGCCCTGTAGCTAGCGGAATCGTCTTTCTTGATGTCGTCATTGAAACGACACTCGGCGTTTGTGTGGGACGAGACCCCGCTGGCATCAAAGTGATGTACACACGGGTTGTTGGCAATGTCGTCCCAAGAGTAGGTTTTGCCAGGTTGCTGGTCTCCTCTACCTTGGACTCTTGACATCCCTCGACTGTGTCCGCGGCCGCCTTCGCACCCTCCTCGTCCTCCAGATCTGAAAGTAGCAGTGACAACCGTTGTTTCCGTGTTGGGCTTTTCTTCCGAGGTATTCTTGCGCTTCTGAGCTTGTTGCTTTGGCTGTTTTGCCGACTATGGTACAACCAGGACGTTCAATAGTCCTTCTGCATCATCGTTGGTGTGTGCGTACTTCCCCGCCGTTTCTATCATCTCTCCCAAATCAGTGACCATGTCGCACTTAGGGCGGTGACGTAGTAAACCAATTGGGAGTCCTACAATGAAAGCTTCAATCGCAGTTTAATTGTTTACTCCTTCACATGAGTTCTTGGTGTCGATCCATCATCCGAGGTAATCTCGGCAAGTTTCTCCGGCTTTCTGGGTGCAACGCTATAGGTATCCTATC
This sequence comes from Avena sativa, assembly GCA_916181665.1. Classification (NCBI taxonomy): domain Eukaryota; kingdom Viridiplantae; phylum Streptophyta; class Magnoliopsida; order Poales; family Poaceae; genus Avena; species Avena sativa. The sequence continues at coordinate 466,424,324 of OV702297.1, read as the reverse complement.
GTACAGGGCCTCCGATATGTGCCTTCGAAATTACGAAAGAACGCACTTTGCATGTCATAACAGTTGTGGATGGTGTTCTCCGGAAGTTCATTGAGCCAAGATCGTGCCGTCTTCCTCAGCATAAGTGGGAGATACCGGGTCGCGACCAAGATGTTTCCGCCTTTGGCGATGTAGCAAGCCTAGAAAAAATCCTGAAGCCAAGTATCTGGCCGGGCCACACCGTCGTAGGCTTGAATATGTCTTGAGATAGAAAATCCTTCCAGGAAATGTGTTTGTTGAATGCGCGGTCCGAAGCATTTTGGACCCACATAAATATCATTGTTCTCGTAGCGTCACGCCTCTATGTTAGAGTTGATCCGGTTTCCAGTGTCACTTGGTGACAGAGAACCCTATCTTGGTTGTACGCTATGGTTGTGGTGCCTTGGAGTCGGACTTATGCTTCTACCACCACCTCCTCCGCCATGACGCCCTCCTTAGCCTCCTCGAGAGCCGCTATGATGGCTGCTTGGTGGAGACGGTGGTGCAGGTGGATTGTTTCCGGCTGAGCACCGGCCTCCATCCAGAGCGTCGTTGTTCCAGTTCCGAGGAGGGTCTTGACTACGACGAGCCCTGATGGCTCAATGCATGGCGCCCAGAAAAATACTTGATGGCGGTGTTGATGTAGAGCTTGTTGGGAACCCCAAGAGGAAGGTATGATGAGCACAGCAACAAGTTTCCCTCAGTTATGAAACCAAGGTTTAATCAAACCAGTAGGAGCAAGGAAACACCCCAAAGGTGTTACTAGCTGAGCTTTGGCAGGGCGCACTACCGGTGCTAGTAGCAACGTGGATACCTGCACAACACAACCACAGAACTTTGTCCCCAACTTGCGATGAGGTTGTCAATCTCACCGTGTTTTGCGGAAAACAAAGGATTAAACATATCAAATGGAAAGAAGTGAAAGTTTCCAGAAAGTAAACACAAAGAAGAAATAGTTTATAGATTGAATGTAAAAGACAAGGACCGGGATCCATAGTTCACTAGAGGTGGCTCTCCTTAAGATAGATAATATGCTGGGTGAACAAATTACAGCGGGGCAATTGACAAACATCGAGAAAGCAATACATGAATATACTAATCATCTTGACTCCTTTGAGACTTGATTGGGCATTACAACATTATACATAGACCGCCATCCAACTACATCTATGACTAATAATCCACTTTTAGGTTATCATCCGAACCCCCTCCAGTATTAAGTTGCAAGCAACAGATTATTGCTTACGAACTGCATGTAAAGTAAACAATACGATTGTTCTATAAACAAAGGATTGTTGTTTTCTCCCTAGTAGCAACAGCACATCTAGTACCTTAGAGATTTCTGTCACTTCCCCAGATTACCAGAGGCATGAACCCACTATCGAGCATAAATACTAACTCTTGGAGTTGCTAGCATCTACTTGGCCAAGATAGCTACTAACAACGGAAAGCATGCAAGATCACAAATAACAAAGACATGATAGAATCAATAATCAATCTGAAATAGCATCTCAATATCCATCGGATCCCCGCAAACACAACATGTAGCATTACAAATAGATGATCTTGATCATGAACGGAGCTCACAAGATCTAGACATGAAAGCACAAAGGAGGAGAACTAGCCATCTAGCTACTACATGGATCCGTAGTCCAAGGATGAACTACTCACGCATCACACCGGAGGCTTGCATGGTGATGAAGAAGGCCTCCAGGGTGAATTCCCCTCTCCGGCAGGGTGCCGGGAAGAGCTTCAGATCCCTCCCGATCTAGGGATGGAGATGACGGCGGCTACAGACTCTTTCGTGGATTTTTGATCGGGTACTTAGGGTTTTCGTCCCGAGGGCAATATATAGGCGGAAGGAGAGGCCGAGGGGGTACCGGGAGCGGCCACACCACCCCCTGACGCGGGCCAGGCCTGGCCGCGCGGCCAGGTGGTGTGGTGGCCCCCTGGCCCCTCTCCATCTCGTATTCTGGCACTTGATGACATTTGGAAAAATAGGCACTTTGGCTTTTGTCCCGTCCAATTCCGAGAATATTCATTTTCTGACTTTCCTAGAACCAAAAACAGCAGAAAACAGGCAGCTGGCACTATGGCTCTTGTTAATAGGTTAGTCCAAGAAATCATATGAAAAGTACTCCAAAGTTGGAACAAAACACAAGAAAGTGGATAAAACCAAGCATGGAACATCAAAAATTATAGATACATTTGCAATGTATCAACATCCCCAAGCTTAACTCCTGCTCGTCCTCGAGTAGGTAAGTGATAAAAAGAAAGAATAATTTTTGAGGTGACATGCACCATCAAAGACTTGATGAAAGTATTTGTAAAACATTCAAAGCCGGGATCATAGTACTTCAATGATAACATGAAAGACAAAGTTCTAGCAATAAGCAACATGAAAAGGCACAAACAAAAGATTCATGAATAACAATGCTTTGCAAGATGTTTGTTTGTTTCACATAAAGAAAATATAGCATAATAGTATTCAGCTTGTCCCTCAATAGAGTAGCAAATATAAATGCATCGGACACCTTTAAAGTTCATAAGAGTGACTAGATACAATAGTTTAAAACAAGCAATATCAAAGTATGCATCAATCAACTAGTCTTGGGACAATGCACAAAGAACTAAGAATGGCCACTATGCTCTCAAAGTAAGTGCATAAAGATAGAAGGTGGAGACTCAATATAATGGTGGAAGAAAGGCCTTTATAAAAGGAAGTAGGGATTCAAGTCTCATAAAGAGCTTCCAAAAATTATGGTACTTATAGCTTTCAGCTCTCATTGCCCCTATCATAAGCATATTGAAGTGATTAAGGTTAAAGTGAACAAACTATGGTGTACATGCTTGTCGAAGTATAAGTCAGAAATCTCATGTCCCTTGTATACGAGGGCCGCTCCTCATGCTACTCAAGTTTAGTCACCGGTAAGTTCTTGTCATCGTAAGTACATGTGTATCATAGAGAACCGCCAACGGGGTACCCCTTGCCCGATGATAATGAAGAATCCCCATATCAAAATGACAAGGCAAGCAGACAACAAGCATCTCAGCATTCTTCTTATTTACCATGGGAATATGGTGCTTTTTTTCTCTCTTTCCTCTTTTCATAGTATCTTTTTTTTCTTTTCTCTTTTTTCTTAATATAGGACTCTTTTTTTATAAGAAGAATGTTTCATAGACAACTCATTATGGTTACGCTGCAGGTTTCCACCACGTCAGCATGGATTAGACCAGCGGCCCAGGCGTTTCTCTAACACATATACATAACTCGATGGACTTACAAGCTCCCCTTTCATTTCACACCGACGACATCCATATACAAAAGAGCATGATATCAACTAGGTACAAGTACCAAGTGCAATGTTGAAAGCGTTCCCCATGAAAGCATGGTTCTGCTAATCCCCGACAAATAAGTGCAAGCATATACAACATAGAAGACACAATGGTTCAAGTTTATTAAGGGCAAGTAAAGTAAAGTGTGCCATCAAGTTCGTGAGAGCTTTAATCACTAGTTTTCTCATAACAAGTTTAATTTGGAAGGTAAACAAAAGCATGAATATACTTGGAATAGCATAAGCTAGTAGGTAGGTATGGTGGACTCTTTGGAATAACTTGGTTTAAGGAGTTGGATGCATGAGTGCAACTCATACTTTGTTGTGGAGGCTAGTGAAAGACTGAGAGCGACAAAGTAAAAGAGTAATAATGGCCATAATCATGCAGAGCGACAAAACATCATTGATCAAAGCATAAAGTGATACTACAAGTTGAAAACTAAAGGATCATAAAGGCTATGGTGACTTGAGATAGTCATAACATGGTGTGAGCATGTGCCAAGTCAACCCAAATAAAGCATCAAAGGAGAATACCACTATACTATGCTTTAATATGCTAAAACAACGCATGATTCGTCCAAGGCACATTAAGCAATCTGAAATGTTTATAACAAGTCATGTTACAGCAAAGAATACTAAGCATAAAGCCAAACCAATACCAAGCATGGCATGACAAAGCATAGGCCACAGTCAAAACAAGCTCTTTTTACCACATAAGCATGAACTTTCCTGCTCTTTTCCAAACCAAACCAAACTATTTGCAAACCAATGTATGAAAGAGGGGGTCCAACCAATTTATTCAGAAAACTAAGCAAACAAAAGCAAACGAAAAACCAAAACGAAAACGAAAAAGAAGACGCTCCAAGAAAAACACAATTGTGCATGAAACAATAAAAATGAAGCGTTTGGAAGAAACCTGGGATTTTTATTGATGAAGAAGGGGATGCCTTGGGCATCCCAAAGCTTTGACGCTTGTACTTCTTGGATATTTCTTGGGGTGACACGCGTGGCATCCCCAAGCATGAGCTTTAGTCCATCCTTCATCTCATTACTCATTCCTTCCATACACCTGAAATTTTTCCTTCATACAAAACTTCACACAATCTTTATTAGCAACATTAGTGCACTTAAGATAAATAAGTCTTAAGGTTCAGTTATAACACCAAATAAACTTCCATTAGAACACTAGCTACTGTAGCACTTCCCTCAAAAAGCTCAATTCCCCAAAAGAACTCAAAAAGGAACCAACAAGAAGCAAATGCAGAAAATGGCAGAAATCTGTCAAAACAGACCAGCAGGTAAAGACGAATTTTTTCGAAGACCTTCTGTTGCTCAAATCAAAAAGTGTTGAACTAACGAAAGTTATATAACAACCTGGGGAAGAAGCAAAAAACTTCACGCCTCAAAAAGACCTTTAGAAATTTTACACGAATTTTTACGGTGAAGCAAAGAAATCTGTTTCGGGACAGCACCTTTCCCAATCATTACTTCTCTCTCATTAGAGGTTACTCTTGGCACAAAAAGCAAATAAAAATGATAAGGAGAGGTTATTACAGAGGTAATAACTTCCAAGACTCATCTAAAACTTTTGGGTTATCTCCCAATAAGTACTTTTCTTTAACGCCTTTAAGTTAGGCATAAGAAGCAAAAATGAATCAAGTGTACTCAAATGAAGAAGCATTAAGGCCAAATTTTGTTTTCATAGGAGAAGCAAAAGAAATCTTTTCTCTCTTTTTAGGGAAGTGTTCTATACCTTTCTTGAGTGGGAGTTGATATTTTATGGTGCCTTCTTTCATATTAATGATGGCACCAACAGTTCTAAGAAAAGGTATTCCCAAAGTAATAGGACAAGAAGCATTGTATTCAACTTCCAAAACATATAAATCAACGGGGACATAGGAATTGTTAACCATAATAAGAACATCATTAAGACTCCCCATGAGTTTCTTTTTAGCATTATCATCAAGTGGGACATTCAAATAACAATCTTCAAGTGGAGGCAAATCAATCATATCATAAATCCTTCTAGGCATAATAGAAACACTACTATCAAGATCACATAAAGCTTTGAAATCAAAGTCATTCACTTTCATATTAATGATGGGTTCCCAACCATCTTCTTGTTTAATAGGAATAGAAGCTTTATGTTTCATCTTTTCTTCTTTAATCTTTATGAGAGCATCAGTAATGTGTTTTGTAAAAGCCATGTTCATAGCACTAGCATTAGGACTTTTAGCAAGCTTTTGCAGGAACTTAATAACTTCAGAGATGTTGCAACCATCAAGATCAAAATCAAATTTATCATCTAGAGTAGTAGAACTATTACTAGCCTCAACACTAGTGGTGGTAATAGTAGAAACACTAATGTTTCTAGCAATTTCTTCCCTTTCCCACTTAGCATGTAATTCAGCTAATAGTCTAACATTTTCATCAATTCTTACTTGTATAGCATTAGTAGCTGCAAAGGGATTATCATTAGTTTCAGGTTTAGCAGCCATTTTATTCAGAGAAGATTGATCTTCAGCCAAATATGTTATATTTCTTTCAGCATTAGAGAGTTTTTCCTCAATAGTTTTATTGAAGGCAGTTTGTTTACTAATAAACTCTTTAAGCATAACTTCAAGTTCGGAGGGAGCACTCCTATTATTGTTGTAAGAATTTCCATAAGCATTACCATTGTTGGGAGGATATGGCTTATAATTGTTGTTACCAAAATTGTTCCTATAAGCATTGTTACCATAAGCATTGTTGCCCAAATTGTTATTTCTTATGAAGTTCACATCAACTTGCTCTTCTTGAGAAACCAAAGAGGCTAAAGGAACATTATTTGGATCAATATGGGCTTTCCCATTAACAAGCATAGACATAATAATATCAATCTTATCACTCAAGGAGGAGGTTTCCTCAACAGAATTTACCTTCCTACCTTGTGGAGCTCCCTTAGTATGCCATTCAAAATAATTAACCATCATATTATCCAGAAGTTTTGTTGCATCACCCAAAGTGATGGTCATAAAGGTACCTCCAGCAGCAGAATCCAATAGGTTCCTTGAAGAATAGTTCAATCCTTGTGAAGATGTCCATGACTCCCCGGCAACGGCGCTAGAAAAATGCTTGATGGCTCAATGCACGGCGCCCAGAAAAATGCTTGATGGCGGTGTTGATGTAGAGCTCGTTGGGAACCCCAAGAGGAAGGTATGATGAGCACAACAGCAAGTTTCCCTCAGTTATGAAACCAAGGTTTAATCGAACCAGTAGGAGCAAGGAAACACCCCAAAGGTGTTACTAGCTGAGCTTTGGCAGGGCGCACTACCGGTGCTAGTAGCAATGTGGAGACCTGCACAACACAACCACAAAACTTTGTCCCCAACTTGCGATGAGGTTGTCAATCTCACCGTGTTTTGCAGAAAACAAAGGATTAAACGTATCGAATGGAAAGAAGTGAAAGTTTGCAGAAAGTAAACACAAAGAAGAAACAGTTTATAGATTGAATGTAAAAGACAAGGACCGGGATCCATAGTTCACTAGAGGTGGCTCTCCTTAAGATAGATAACATGCTGGGTGAACAAATTACAGCGGGGCAATTGACAAACATCGAGAAAGCAATACATGAATATACTAATCATCTTGACTCCTTTGAGACTTGATTGGGCATTACAACGTTATACATAGACCGCCATCCAACTGCATCTATGACTAATAATCCACCTTCAGGTTATCATCCGAACCCCCTCCAGTATTAAGTTGCAAGCAATAGATTATTGCTTTACAAACTGCGTGTAAAGTAAACAATACGATTGTTCTATGAAGAAAGGATTGTTGTTTTCTCCCTAGTAGAAACAACACATCTAGTACCTTAGAGATTTCTGTCACTTCCCCAGATTACCAGAGGCATGAACCCACTATCGATCATAAATACTAACTCTTGGAGTTGCTAGCATCTACTTGGGCAAGATAGCTACTAACAACGGAAAGCATGCAAGATCACAAATAAAAAAGACATGATAGAATCAGTAATCAATCTGAAATAGCATCTCAATATCCATCGGATCCTCGCAAACACAACATGTAGAATTACAAATAGATGATCTCGATCATGAACGGAGCTCACAAGATCTAGACATGAAAGCACAAAGGAGGAGAACCAGCCATCTAGCTACTACATGGATCCGTAGTCCAAGGATGAACTACTCACGCATCACACTAGAGGCTTGCATGGTGATGAAGAAGGCCTCCAGGGTGAATTCCCCTCTCCGGCAGGGTGCCGGGAAGAGCTTCGGATCCCTCCCGATCTAGGGATGGAGATGACGGCGGCTACAGACTCGTTCGTGGATTTTTGATCGGGTACTTAGGGTTTTCATCCCGAGGGCAATATATAGACGGAAGGAGAGGCCGAGGGGGTGCCGAGAGCGGCCACACCATGCCCTGGCGCGGGCCAGGCCTGGCCGCGCGGCCAGGTGGTGTGGTGGCCCCCTGGTCCCTCTCCGTCTCGTATTCTAGCACTTGATGACATCCGAAAAAATAGGCACTTTGGCTTTTGTCCCGTCCAATTCCGAGAATATTCATTTTCTGACTTTCCTGGAACCAAAAACAGCAGAAAACAGGCAGCTGGCATTGTGGCTCTTGTTAATAGGTTAGTCCAAGAAATCATATGAAAAGTACTCCAAAGTTGGAGCAAAACACAAGAAAGTGGATAAAACCAAGCATGGAACATCAAACATTATAGATACATTTGCAATGTATCAAGCCCCCTACCGGCTTGACTCGGCACGGTGTCCATCGTTTCTTCGTCCGTCATTTCCCCCATTGCGATGAGTTTTAGCCGGATGGCTTGTGTGTCTAGGAGGTGGCATCCTTTGTCTATCCTTCTCCCGACGTTGCTCTTTTTCATCTTTCCTACGATTGTTCGACCCCCGCCGGGGAGGGTGTCTCGGAACCAGTGCAGCAACTGCATCTCACTCCGCGGCTAGAGCAACATTGCTCCAGTCACGTGCGGCTCTGTGTTGTTGCCCTGAAGATCCGGTTCTTGAGTAGTTGTCTTCCCGACGGTCGGGATGGTGATGCTGTTCCGGGTCCCGTCAGGGCCTAATGTCATCCCAGGACGGATCCATGCGACATTGGTCGGATTTAGAGACCAGTTTTCCACTCTCGGACTTCGCAACCTTCTGTTGCTCCAGACCCTTGGTAAGCAGCTTTACGCCCAACCAGACTTGATCTGGGTTTGGATTGTTCGCCAGGATATCTCGGGCTGCAGCAGTATTTGCCATTGGTGTTGAATACACCAGATCTCCCTTGCTGTCGAGCCAAGGTGCTCCCGGCTCTCCTTCAAAAAGGATCTTGTGGACCTCCAGATATTTGTTAGCCCGCGCGGAGCCTTCCCGGGTCTTCTGATGCTGCAGAGAGATGAACTGCTCCGCAGATGCAATGCACTTCTTATCTTCCTTGAGGTTGTTAGCCTTGTCCAGGAGTACTTGACGACGCGCTTCTAGGGCTTGGGCCCTGTCTTGCTCCTCCTGGATTTTGACCTCGACGAGAAGATCGATCTGGGATTCAACCTCGACAAGGAGATCCACTCCAGATCCGATGTTCACCGTAAGATCCGCTTCAGGCTCAACTTTCTCCACTATCTCCATGTTAGGTGCGGGCTGGGATTGGGATTTTCCGGGATCCAGAACTCTGCCGCCTCCGCGGACAAAGTGGACCCAGAAGATTCTTCTTCCTCTATCATCACCGTTGAGGTGGGTGGGGCAGGTTCAGCGAAACCGATGTAAACATCGATCTCACCAAAGGACATGATGGTGTAGGCAGTCATGGCCTCCCTAGCCAGAATCCAAGTTTCATCGAGAACGATGAGAGGGATGTCGCTAGCATAGAGGATGTGGCTGATGGCGATTGTCTTGCCGATTCCGATTCTTGCAGATCCGAAGCTCACTTGCCCCATGGTGGGCGCCAACTGTCGTCGTTAGAATCATTTGGCCAAACCTTTAATACTCGTCAGCATCTTTGAATCCAGGTCGTACTAAAGGCAGGTAGACCGAACACACGACACCTGTCCCAATGACTGGTACACTGACGGTGGCTTATTGGTTCCCCTTGAATTTATAGGATAGCCCTTTTTCCTCACTATAGACTATACTATCTCTAGACCCCCTCTCTATAATCCCTCATAATATATGGATCCCCCGGATAATATGGATCCTCCAATAGCTGACTAGAATAAATAATATCTGACGAATTAGAATCATCTTGATAGAGATAACAGGCCCTTTGTATGTATTATCAATAGGATCAATTCTAACAAGTCATACACTCATATTCCAGAGATACCGAAACAAAAAAATTCCGCGGTCGAACTACCATAATGTCTAGAAATATAGAGCTTAAACTAGAAAGGCTTTTTTGGATGATCCTCCACCCATTTAGCTAAGAAAGAATAGATACAGAGGTGCTCAGCCCTTTCGAGGCTTGCTTTACTCCTGGGGATTTCTTCCCACCAGATTCTTTGCTCCTCTTCTAGCAATCTTTGGGACGTGGAGTGGTCATCCAGAAACTCTCCATTGTAAGATACGACATCATGGGATAAGAAGCAAAGTTTCTCCCTTGAGTTTGAGTGAAAAAACTAAAATGCGAGAAAAATTGCAATCCCTACCACGTAATAGTGCACCCACACGTCTTCATCGACGCTGTTTTTTGACCGGAAGACCTAGAGCTAACTACCGAGACTTTGGGCTATCCGGGCACGTACTTCAAGAAATGGTTTATGAATGTTTGTTACCGGGTGCAACAAGATCCAGTTGGTAAGGATAAAATACCCTTTCGTATTTGTATGGATTTCTGGAATTGATGATCATAGAAGAGCCCTCTGATATTCTCACCACTTAACATCTATGTCAGCTTTTCTATTTGAATGGAACCAAAGCTCTCCGCTTTCTAGATGATCCTGAAGGAGATATGCCCTATAGGAAAATAATAAATAGGTTTTTATTGTCATATCTCAATTAGTTCATAACAGTTTCATATTGTGCTAGAACTGTGCCAAGTAGAAACATTGGTACAGGTGTGGTATGAAACAACAAAGTCCCTAGTAGCCTCTATTTATACTAGTTTGTTGGTCACGAAGATGATCTGAGTTTCAAGATCATGGGCATTTATGCCGACTGACAACGGGATCATATCATTGGAGAATGATGTGATTGGACATTCCTCGAAGGATTGCAACATGATCAAGTCATATAGTTCATTGTTGCAACAGCTATACCTAGACTCCTTCTCCTTAGACCGTGAGCTCATATTACTCACTGTTTCTCGAGGCTGCTTTGACTACATCAACCGTCATCTGGTAATACGGTGGCCATAAAGGTGTATGTTGGGTATTCCAAAGGAACAGTTGATGACATGTGACTGCAAGACCGGGATTTGTTCACCCACATGACGGGTAAAGATACATACGACCGGCTTGGTGAGATTACATCCATAAATATTGCAACATGTGACTAGGTCATAGGGATGTAATATCACGGTAACAAGAAAACAGAACTTGCTGTGAACGATATTGAACAAGGTATGGGATACCAATGATCGGATCTCGGACAAGTTGTATCGAGAAACAAAAGGAAGAGGATGCTACATTTAGCGGTTCAAACGACATTGTCATCAGGAATGCATAGGGGTCACATGGACATCCCTGGTCCCTCTGTTGATCATTGATACAGATCATGTCTAGAGCATTCCCGAGCCGTGAGAGGATACACTTAGGGGTACGATGAGAGCGATCATTCGTAAGACGGAATCATAGTAGAGAAAGAGAAAGCCGGAATTGTTCCGCAGAGAGATCCGAAGTTGTTCGGAGAAAGAATAAAGGATCGGAATCATTCCGGGAAAGATCCGAAGTCGTTCGGAGGAAATCGAAAGGGAACCGAAAGGTGTTTCGGGTTGAATCAGGTTTTGTAATATGTATTTACATATTAATTAGTGTAATTAATATTAAATATAATGTTAAAATCTAATTTGAAGGGTTATTCCACTAATGGGCCAAACTTCCTAGGGAAAAAGGGCCCATGAGGGAAAACCGAAGGGGGGAAGGGCCAAGGGCCAAAGGGCCAAGGCCCAGGCGCCTCAAGGGGGCGCACCCGGCCAGCCTAGGGCTATGCACGGTATGGGGCCCACCCCTGGCCGGCTGGCCCATGAGGCCCATGCGCCTCCCCCCTCTCCCTTGAATAGTCGCACATGGGAAACCCAAAGGGGAGGCCACACCCCCTCCCCCTATATAAAGGGGTGCCCATGGGTGGGAATGAACACACCATCATTTGGAGAAGTCCTTTGGTTGACTTCCTCCTTCCCTCTCTCTCTCTAGCCCTTGTGACCATGGCCCCAAGTCTGGGCTGTGCGATCAAGGCACACCTGCAGCACGCCGTTGCGCTGCAGGGATTCCTAGCCGAATATCAACTTCCACACTCCCGGCGGGATCGGGGAGCCAGAGGTCTCATCATGCACCGGATGTGTACGAAGACACGAGGCGCAACACTTGGGGTGCTTGAATGTCGTGAGCCGGAGCTGTGGCACGATGAAGATGACGAAGGAGCAAGGGATGACCTGCGAGGAGCTTCGCGACCTTGAGGTCGGCTACGAGTACGACTACATCAACCACGTTCCCCGTGGAACGTTAACCACGTACGGTCTACAAGGGTATGTATTCTCTACACTCCGTCCATTACCACATTACTACATAGATAGATCCTAGGCAGTTTTTGGGGTTCCATCATAGGATTTTTTTTGTTTTCCGCACCGATCCCCAACAGTGGTATCAGAGCCGATCTATGCTTAGGAGTGCTGTATGGCCAGTATGCACATGTATTGTGCGGGCATTGATCCCTTAGTTGTTACCCTCTAACGTGTACTTGTTTATATCACGGTATTGTTTGATGAAGCGACCGGACCGATCTTACGCGTATTCGTACGCGAGACTGGTTCCACGCTCAACATACGGCTTGTACCGTATAAGTGGCTAGTGGGTGTCTGTCTCTCATGCAATAGTTGATATAGCATTTACAATGGAGGGCCCCGAAAGGGGTGTAGTAGAGACAACTGTCGGATCCATGTTGTGGTTGGAAAGTTTGTAGTTTAGAAACGGTTCTAGTGCGGAAGCCCTAACAACCACGTAAAACTTGCAATAGATAAAGTAGAGGCGTCTAACTTTATTTTGCAGGGGGGCATGTGATTATGATATGGCAATGGTCGTTACGAAGGTAAAGTAGTTTACTTTTCTGTTACTAAGTAGTATAGTGATAGTCATTGTTCCGATGAATGACCTGGTGGAGGCGTCGTGGACTTGGCGTCAAACCAAGGGCAAGATGGAGATCATGCCAGAGCGCTCGATGGAGATCAAGGTGCAAGAAAGACCATATCATATCACACTATATATATGATGTTGATACCAGTTTTTACATCTTATTGTGTGCTAGTATTTAGATACTCAACAGTAGCAAATAAGATAATCCCTATTTAATTCCAATTTTCCGTGTTCCCCTTGTGTGTGCACCACCAAGAAAGTTCTTCGTTATGAGGCCGACCGTGATGATCGGGGGTCAGACATATCTACGTTCGCATACAGTGGGTGTAAGCCATGTTGCACAGTGTATACACACAAGTTACATTTGGCGAGCCTAGCATGTACAGACATGGACTCGGAACACAAGAGATCAAAAGATCGAGCATGAGTCACATGGATGATGTGATTGACATTAGTGAATGTCTACCTTTGATAATGCACTGATGGCCATGATGATCGGGGGAGGTGCAGAGGATAGGGATCATGCGATTACTAAAATCGTCCAGGGGATGACAATTTTAGTGGAGACCAATTATAAATTGATATCTTATTATAAACTTAGTCTAGATGTCTGTTTGCAAATATCTTAGTAGACCTTAGCCTATCCCATTGATGTCCTTTGCGACCATGGGAATATATTGCTTAATTTGGAACTTAGCAAAAGGGTCCAACTTCATAGATTAATACCCACGCCTGAGGGATATCCTCGTAAAAGGTGATCTTCTCTTCTTGATATGATAACCATTAGGAGATAATTCAATGACTCTGGATTGTTTGTGTTTTCTCCATAATCATCCAATAAGCCATTCTCCATTCGATGGAGAGTTGGGCTACATTTTGTATTATGCTGAATAAGGCACATAGAGTATGAGCCGTTGTATGAGTTTTCCTCCATCATGGATGAAAACAGATTGTTTGGAAAAACACTTAGCGATCTTGCATTAGAGTTGAGAACTCTTAGAAGGACTTCATTGCAAAAAGGAGGTCATGGATGAAAAAGGTATATGTTAGATATACAAAATTATAAATGTGATTCTTGCAAAACTCGTTGTAGTTTGCGAAGTATTTGATACTTATCCCGTTTTATGAAAACAGGAGGATCTGCTTGAGAATTGTTGTCTTTGAGGCAACATGACTTGATGACGGCAAGCAAAATAGTTGATGGCCGACATCACCTCTTCCCTCAAAGTTTATCATTTGGATTAGTGGACTTGAATATAATTTTGTAATCCTTGTTTGTGTGTCCTGCTTTTGGCAAGACGATTATTCATATGAACAAGTTACAAACCAGTTTGTACTATTCTTATGAACAATACCTTATGGTCACATTACGATTACAAACAAGTTATTCTCATCACTATGTTAATGATAATAGTTTAAACATTTATAAAGGATTAGAATGCTAAAAGATATCCAAAGTTTAATAATGAAATGACCCTACAGTTTAAGTCATTTTGGTTATTGCAGGTTCTTTATGAAAGATCGGGGTCCTAGATGCTTAATCTAGAGACTTTGCAAAACCATGCCACTTGGGCAGAATGACTAAAACTCCGCATTCTGGTAAAACGGTGATATGCGAAGAAATGTTGAAACTTATACATAATGATGTATCATATTTTCAACAAGTAGTGGAAATCATTTATTGTGGACTTAAGTGAATAAGTGTATTTACTTAATGAAACATGAAGTTTGAAATGGTTTGAATTGTTCAAATGAATTCATAACTAAATGGGATATTGAATTAACTGAATTAACAAGTCTCTTCGATTTGATCGACATGACTAAGGTATTCAAGTTAAGTTTAGCATAAAAGGAACTTGTGAAAGATGTTTCACAAATTATGATAATTGGATGAATTCAAACTATGTTGAAATGTCTAAACATCATAATCATTATGTATTAGATACATATGGTATAATATTATCTCTTATCGGGGTTATAGTTGTCGTTTAGAGTTAGAGATCAAAATAAGCAAGCACTCATTTGAAATACAAGGGAACATCTAAAGATTCGTGGAAACAACACCATAAGTGTTATGGCACATTCGAGTTTCTGGAGATTTCGATAAGTCGAAATCGTGGCGAATAAACAAGTCTTTATAGAGCATTCTTAGGAAGCTATGAATGCATCTTCTACAAAAGGGTAAACCTGCTATTGTCCTAAATTGATGTGTCTTGATGAAGATACAGGTGGAAGAAAGTAAAAGATCAAATCGAGGTATTTGACCTTACCTCTGGATTGTTGAGTGGCGCAGCGAAATTTGTTTCGTGAAACCAAACTCTACAAATTGAGGAGAAACCAATGATAATGATCATAAAGTTTCAGTGAATACTTTTACTAAAGCAAGTAGGATTCAACTATATATTCTACAAGTTTGTGGAATTATATTGTTGATTCACTTGTCATGTTTTGAACAAGACATACCTACAAATTACAAAGAAGCGTGATAGACCTGAGTGCGAGAAATGACAAGGAGTCATAAAATCCTATATTAAGTTACATTTAAGATTGCAAAGTAACATGTTACTTGATCTTATTAAAGTAAAGAAGTTTACTTGATATTTTTGAATGACTGCAAAGTCATAAGAAGGAAATGAAACTTAATGAATGACAAAAAAGCTCGATTTGTCACAAGTTTGGACAAATTCAAGGAGTTGACTACAACAATAGTGATGCTTAAGTCTTTTGGATTTACACTAGAAATATATATGGATATTGAGGTCTCGTAATTGGAATTCTCAAATTGATGATGATCAAAGAATTTTGGAATGTCCAAGATTATCGAGAGAACCTAGATTTGAGTTGGAGCAAATCAACTTGGCTAATTCATAATATGTAGCTGACATATTTTGAGTGGGAGCTAAGTGAAATCCCTGGATCTCAAACATGAATGTCATATTTGAGTGGGAGCGTGAAATCATTCTGGGATATGTGGACAACATATGTGAATGATGTGATTGGTGTTAATAATATTTAAGTTAGATAAATAAGGATGCAGTTGAAGTTATTAAACAATAAGATCTATCAAGATAGATTGGTGAGTTTAATAAACACAAAATGTCGAATGCTTCCTGGACTTGATTCTGAAAGATGTTCATAATGTCCTAAGACAAGATTCTGAAGAAGTTTAGAATGGAACAAGGTAAGAAAGAAGTTCTTGCTATATGAAGCATTGCGTTAGTATTGCAACTATGGTTGAAAGAAAGAGATGCGTTGCATCTCCTATGCCTCAGTCATAGGTTCTTCCATAAAACCATGTTGAATACTCGACATAATGTGACCCAAGGTTCTGGTTGGAAGGACTAGCTCTTAACTGTAAGAACATGTCTTTAAGTGATTTCTGAGTTGATCACTGAACCATAATTAAGTTTGTACATAAATGTCAAGAAGCAATGTAAGTGGCATAGGTGCATTTCATGAACTATGATCTACATAGATATAGAAGTATAAAGGCTACATCTGATGTGATGTATAATGTTATGGCGGGACTAGTTCGCTTTTAACGTAGAATGATGTGTCCCAGTGCCCTGTGCCCATGAGAAAGCCCTCAAGGTTGATCTAAAGTCACTGTAAGCTCCTGGAATCCGGCCTCGTTTTGCTGCCATGACTATAGTATATACACAAAGGATAACAAAGTGTGTTTCGAAGTTTAGATGACAACGGTGAAAACGACTGTCATCATAAACACTAGAAACAAAGTCTCACTTTTTCGCCAAACAAATACTTCGACCCATTATAAGATAATGGTGTGAATGTCAAAATTAGGAAGACATTAACGATTTGCAAAAGACATAATGATCTGGTAAAACAGAACATGGACATGACGTTTCCCATGAGCATGCATGATCTGTAAACGCATATGGTATATGGTTTATATGAGTAAAATGCAAGCTAGGTTATTTGTAATCTAGTGCAAGTGGGAGACTGAAGGAGATATGCCCTAGAGACAAATAATAAATAGGTTTTTATTGTCATATCTCATATCTCAATTAGTTCATAATAGTTTCATATTGTGCTAGAACTGTGCCAAGTAGAAACATTGGTACAGGTGTGGTATGAAACAACAAAGTCCCTAGTAGCGTCTATTTATACTAGTTCGTTGGTCACGAAGATGATCTGAGTTTCAAGATCATGGGCATTTATGCCGACTGACAACGGGATCATATCATTGGAGAATGATGTGATTTGACATTCCTCGAAGGATTGAAACACGATCAAGTCATATAGTTCATTGTTGCAACATCTATACCTAGACTCCTTCTCCTTAGACTGTGAGCTCATATTACTCACTGTTTCTCGAGGCTGCTTTGACTACATCAACCGTCATCTGGTAATACGATGGCCATAAAGGTGTATGTTGGGTATTCCAAAGGAACAGTTGATGACATGTGACTGCAAGACCGGGATTTGTTCACCCACATGACGGGTAAAGATACATACGGTCGGCTTGGTGAGATTACATCCATAAATGTTGCAACATGTGACTAGGTCACGGGGATGTAATATCACGGTAACAAGAAAACATAACTTGTTGTGAACGAGATTGAACAAGGTATGGGATACCAATGATCGGATCTCGGACAAGTTGTATTGAGAAACAAAAGGAAGAGGATGCTACATTTAGCGGTTCAAACGATATTGTCATCAGGAATGCATAGGGGTCACATGGACATCCCTGGTCCCTCTGTTGATCATTGATACAGATCATGTCTAGAGCATTCCCGAGCCGTGAGAGGATACACTTAAGGGTACGATGAGAGTGATCATTCGTAATACGGAATCATAGTAGAGAAAGAGAAAGCCGGAATTGTTCCGCAGAGAGATCCGAAGTTGTTCGGAGAAAGAATAAAGGATCGGAATCATTCCGGGAAAGCTCCGAAGTCGTTCGGAGGAAATCGAAAGGGAACCGAAAGGTGTTTCAGGTTGAATCAGGTTTTGTAATATGTATTTACATATTAATTAGTGTAATTAATATTAAATATAATGTTAAAATCTAATTTGAAGGGTTATTCCACTAATGGGCCAAACTTCCTAGGGAAAAAGGGCCCATGAGGGAAAACCGAAGGGGGGAAGGGCCAAGGGCAAGGCCCAGGTGCCTCAAGGGGGTGCACCCGGCCAGCCTAGGGCTGTGCGCGGGATGGGGCCCACCCCTGGCCGGCTGGCCCATGAGGCCCATGCGCCTTCCCCTCTCCCTTGAATAGTCCCACATGGGAAACCCAAAGGGGAGGGCACACCCCCCTATATAAAGGGGTGCCCATGGGTGGGATTGAACACACCATCATTTGGAGAAGTCCTTTGGTTGACTTCCTCCTTCCCTCTCTCTCTAGCCCTTGTGACCATGGCCCCAAGTCTGGGCTGTGCGATCAAGGCACACCTGCAGCACGCTGTTGCGCTGCAGGGATTCCTAGCCGGATATCAACTTCCGCACTCCCGACGGGATCGGGGAGCCGAAGGTCTCATCGTGCACTAGATGTGTACGAAGACACGAGGCGTAACACTTGGGGCGCTTGAATGTCGTGAGCCGGAGCTGTGGTACGATGAAGATGACGAAGGAGCAAGGAATGACCTGCGAGGAGCTTCACGACCTTGAGGTCGGCTACGAGTACGACTACATCAACCACGTTCCCGTGGAACGTTAACCACATACGGTTTACAAGGGTATGTATTCTCTACGCTCCGGTCGTTACCGCATTACTACATAGATAGATCCTAGGCAGTTTTTAGGGTTCCATCGTAGGAATTTTTTTGTTTTCCGCACTGATCCCCAACAGATCCTTATAGAGTAGGAAATAGAACTTCGATCAAATCCATCTAATCTACTTACTTCGTTCTCTAATTTCATTCAACAGATCCTCGAGGCATACGGCTCCTTGGTCAATTCTTTCGAAGGGAAGGATTTTCCTCGTTCAAGAGTCTCCTCCCTTCTTCCACTCCGTCCTCCCGAGCTAAGTGGAGTATGCATGAAAGAGTCAGATGCTACTACTATTCTTTTCCCTGGCACAACTGGGCCATCCTGGACTTGAACCAGAGACCTCGCCCGTGAAGTAAATCATCCTGCTCTTCGAGGAAGAATTCTAGAATACTCAAGCTAGATGGGTCGGATGAGCACAGGTTAAGTGCTTCTTCATATGTCGATGGCTCTACTACTTGATTACATTCATTTCTTTTCTTACGGATATGACTCAAAGGAAAGAACGAACATTTCTACGAGTGAACTCCGATGGGAAGGTTTGGCACCTCGATGTCGGCTCTTCGCCACCTGGAGCTGTAGGTGGTTCCAAGGGTTGGGCTGTTCGCCCATTAATGCGGTACGTGGGATAGGGGAACAACATGTCAAAGCTTAGAGACGTGAAAAATACAGGGTGCACTTGAGAAGTTTCAGGTAGCTCCAGGTGTTAATATGGAACAACTATGTACGTGCTAGAATCTTGTAAGGCCCAAAGTATCGGAAGGAAGGGTTGTGGTTAGCCCGCTGTGCCACCGAGCTTTGATAGCATATGGCTTTCACTTTAAGAAAACCATATCGCCACACAAATGAAAACAGCTATGAATGCGGATAAAAACGGCTGTGGGATGGATGCGGATATAGGCTACGAGCATAAATGCATGAATATGCGGAGTCAGGTATAGCGAGTTTTTTTAATTGAATCAACAAGTATTTTTTAAATAGAAAGTCAATGTATCTAACCTATTATTTCACAGGAGTACTAATTGCTGAAGACGATTTCAGAATTTAAAAAAAGTAAAGTCAAAATTACTTAGCTTATTCTCTCAATTTCAATATACCACTGTTGGATTTAGTATATCTAATATGAATTGGCGACCAGAACATGTATGGGTAGAACTTCTAAAAGGTTCTCGAAAAAGGGGTAATTTTTTATGGGCCTGTATTCTTTTTCTAGGTTCACTAGGATTCTTATCGGTTGGGGCTTCTAGTTATCTTGGTAAGAATATTATATCTATACTTCCATCTCAACAAATTCTTTTTTTCCACAGGGGATCGTGATGTATGTGATCTTTTTGTTCAAATAACAATTAAAGTGAAGTTGGGTAAAACAGGTACAACGAATCTCTTTATGATAAACAGATCCACTTTGCAAGTTTGTTATTATGGGTAGTTCCTACAAAGAATCGGACTAATGACGTATACAATGCTTGAATTATCGATGTAGAGGATCTAGTTATACTTTTCGAGTATATTGACAATTCCAAAGTGCCTAAGGGCATATCGGTTGAAGTAGATTCTTCTTTTCTCTCAAAAAACCCCTTCCCAAACTGTACAAGCTTCTTCTAAAGCATACAACTTTCTAGATGTATATCAATTCCTTTTTTCTAGAGATTCAAGAGAAAGCGAGACAAAGTGAAACAATAGAGTTTTCTTTATCTAAGAATTAGATCTACACCATATCTAAATAGGCTATCTAAATACTAAAGTAAAGGACAGCGATCGAAATAGAAGTACCAACCGTTCAGTGTCATGAACCTTCTCTATCTGATTCAATAAGGGGGAATTAGCCTCTTTCTCCATGCAATGCATGCAGTTATTGATAGACAGAAAAATCATGGTATGCATTTCCGTGTATTAGCTAAAGCATTGCGTATGTCTGGGGGAGACCATATCCACTCCGGTATAGTAGTAGGTAAGCTAGAAGGGAAACGGGAAATGACTTTAGGTTTTGTTGATTTATTGCGCAATGATTTTATTGAAAAAGGTCATGCTCGCGGTATCTTTTTCACCCAGGACTAGGTATCCATGCCAGGTGTTATACCGATAGCTTTAGGTGGTATTCATGTTTGGCATATGCCAGCTCTTACTGAAATCTTTGGGGATGATTCTGTATTACAATTTGGTGGAGGATCTTTAGGACATCCTTGGGGAAATGCACCTGGTGCAGCAGCTAATCGAGTGGCTTTAGAAGCTTGTGTACAAGCTCGTAACTAAGGGCACGATCTTTCTCGTGAAGGTAATGAAATTATCCGAGCAGCTACAATGGGTTAGTCGAGAAGATTCCAGACGGCGGTTGATGCGATTTCTGTTGGATATGTCTTCTTAAACTACGACTCTTTTATCTCGATCTGACAACTCTCTTACTTCCCCTTACCGAGATACTTTAGACTCTAGCAGATAGCGATATCGATATTTCAATTTGATCATTCAAAATGCAAGATTCTGCCATAGCGAGAAGGACCTGATCGGAAAAGTACACCGGGTGTGGAATGCAAAAGAAGGGGGTTTCATGCAGAATTTCCATATTAACCTTGGACATATAAGAGTTTCGAATCGAATCTCTTTAGAAAGAGGATCTTTTGTCTCATGGTAGCCTGCTCCAGTCCCCTTACGAAACTTTCGTTATTGGGTTAGCCATACACTTCACATGTTTCTAGCGATTCACATGGCATCATCAAATGATACAAGTCTTGGATAAGAATCTACAACGCACTAGAACGCCCTTGTTGACGATTCTTTACTGTTACAGCATCTAGGGTTCCTCGAATAATGCGATATCTCACACCGGGTAAATCCTATTGATGACAAGTACGCCATGAGGGGGTCCTCGAGGCGTGCGGAAGAGAGGGGTGTGAGACGTACGGTGTTTCGGAACAGTGATCACACAAGTTTACCCAGGTTCGAATCCGCCGGCTTTGGACGGATCCTACTCCTGCTAGTAATCCAGTAATACGGCAGAGCCGGAATATGGGTTACACGGGTTTCGTCTGTGCGAGTTGAGATTGTAGACTATTGTGTGGTGTCCTAAAGGTTGGCTCCTAGGCCAGCTTATATAGATACCCGACCTAGGGCTTACAGGAGAGACCTATCCGGCTATGACTACGAGTCGGTTACAAAGTACATCTTAAACTACAAGTAACACTATAAGCCTATGTCGGAAAGTCTTCTAGGCCTTCCTGTAGCCGGACTGGACTCTGTCTCTTCTCCCTGACTGGGCCGCCCGTGAAGTAAAACTCTAACCCGAAGTGGGCCATCCTGGTCAGTGAGGTCCCGTGGCCACCTGGAGGTGGTGCTCGGGGGTTTGTGGAGCCTGCGACCTTGGCAGCAGTCCCCAAGCGACGACAATTCCCGATAGCCGCTATCTCCGTCCAAGTGGCTGGCCTTGCTATGCTCGACCTAAGTGGTGGCTCGAGCTCCTTTGTCTGGAGGTCAACGGCCATCAGCGAGATGTCTGGACTTGATTGCGTTTCCACGCGTTTCTGTGGGGTGCTTGCTGTAAATGTTAAGGACTCGGTTGTAATTTTTTCTTTCTTTGGGGTCCTTCTTGTAACTGTTATCCCACCGCTGATTTAATGCAAGCTCCAAGGTCCATTAAAAAAATGTCCTTAGTGATATTCTATATTTAAAAAGCCAAGTTTGGTGTCAAGCATTCAATTATACTTCATATTTCATGATCCCTTGGCAGGGGAAACATAGACCCCACGACTTGAACTCTGACCTATCCAAATCTAGTAAAATTATGGTGGTGTGCATCCGAAGATGCAAAGGAAGGGATACATGCATTTTTCTATTAAAAAAAAGCCATATCCAACTTACACTATTCACACACTTATATAACACAAAAGGAGAACTTAAAACACTACTGAGAGCTTGCCTCATCCGTAAACAAAATGTGTTAGTACTTCATATTCAACAATTAAGATCATAATTAGTCTATGAACCACTAACAATTGCTTTGTTTAAATTTAAAATCAGGAAGACTCCTTTGGTGCCAGCGAAGGCAAAATTTTGTGCTTGGCTGGATATCGGGCCAAAAGTCATGACATCCGTGTTGTACATGACCTATTAACGGGTAGATCAATGGAGAGTGAGACTAATGAATAGCTCATTGTTGTCTGAATTAGCAAATCGAGCTGTCCATTTTTCTTTTGCTTTGGTGTTTCAGGATTCCAAAAGTGAGTTTGAGTTGCTTTAGAAATGTCATATTGAGATTATTTTAAATGTATAAAACAAACTACTAAGTGATTGACAATAAAAAATAAATGCACCAAATCCGACTAGGGCAACTAAAACGGGAAGCTATTGGATAGTATCAAAATTCGTCAAATTTCGCCCAAAATTCCTCTCTTTGCACAAACCCCAGCAGAGAACGTTAAACCCTATCCGTTGGATGTACTATTACGGCAGTAGCTGTAACCGCACCCCATGGCGCACGCCGCCGCAGCCGCCGTGCCGCTGCGCCGCCCGCTCCTCCTCTTCCTGAGACCGACCCGCCTCCTCTCCTCCCTCGCACGCCCCTCGTCCCGCCGCGCTCACACGCGGGGCACCCTCCGCCCCGTCGCCCCCTTGCCCTCCGACGGCGAGGACTCGGGCGATGCGGACGCTGCGTCCTTCGGGAGGAGCCGCAACGAGAAGAAGCGGGAGGCCCGACGCGCCGTGCAGTGGGGCATGGAGCCCGCCAAGTTCTCCACTCCCCAGATCAAGCGCATCCTCAGGTGCCCACATCACGCGGCCTTGACGTCCTGAATTTTGAGGCGACGCAGCTAGTGACTGAATTTATTATGGTTTTTCAGGGCCGCGAGGCTGGAGAGCGAGGTGCTGGAAGCTCTCGTGCTCGTGAAGGTACAGCCTTAGTTCTGGTATAAAGGAGCTTGTGATGTATCTCGTGATCGTGACATTTCTGTGTGCTCCTTGATCTGCAGAAATTCGGGCCTGATGTGCGGGAAGGAAGGAGGAGGCAGTACAATTACATCGGTATGCATATTTATCTTTACATTCCATGCATTTCTTGGTCTTTAGAGATTTGGGTTCCAGTACTATTCAAATGAATCAACTTATAATGTCCTGTGGTATGTGGTATTTTCCGAATTCATGTCAACCTCTGGGAGCAGCCGAGCAGGCTATTTTCCTTATTAGACCATTTCTGGGTCCAGCACTTGCTAGGGGTTGCTTCTGGTATTGCAAATGCCGTCGTTAACTTCTGTAAGATGTTTTGCGCCAATGTTCTTGAGGATTGTCAACTCATTCATGATCCTGTTACTGTTAGACAAGCGCAGAAACATGTGAGAACAATTGTCTATAGTTTGAACTTGAGGCGTTGGATTAAGACATCATATTGTGGCTTAGTGTGTACGAATATTTTCAAGCTTTCTGAATTGGGATTTAGATGTGCGGTATTGCCTCTCATGTCCTTAAGTTTATAGAAAGTAAATAATTATTTTATGAGGAAATCTATATGGCCTCGAGTTGTTTTCAGTTTGTTCATGCTATAATTATCCATTGCATCTAAAGTTCGTAAATTGTTAACGTGTGATAAATTAATAATACATATTTAGTGTGTAGTCCAGAATTACTAAAGCAATAATCATCCAGAAAACAAATTATGAGTAAGTAATAACCGTTTCTGGATTTTCTCACAAACAAACTGCTTCTGAAGGTTATATTTGTCATATTTTTGCTAAATGAACCTTAGATGAATAAGTAAAGGTTAACTGTTTTCTAAGATTATTCTTTTCCATACATGTGTTATTATTAGATGTTAATACATGATTACTTTCTACAAGGGAGCCTTCTTCGCAGTGTACAACCTGAATTGATGGAAACTCTTATCCAGTCTTCCAAGGATGGAGATGATAGCAGGTTGCAAGCCTTATTAAGTGAAGTGGAAGACAAGTCGATGACGACGGAAGACGACGAAGTGGAAGAGTTACTTCATGAAGAAGAGGTAGCCCATATTTTTAATAGGATTGGATTTGTATAGTAAATACAGAACTAACAGTTCAGAATTTCAATAGGGTGATGAAGAGTACAAAGAAATTGCAGATAGATGGTTTGAGGGCCTTGTTTGCAAAGATATTCCAGTTACTAATGAAGTTTATGGGATTCATGATGTTGAATTTGACCGCCAGGTATTATTTACACATACTTCAAATATTCATTTGAAATGACTAGAATGCTAGTTCATGAATTGATTTGACAAATGAGATAACAATAACCTTCTTCATTGCCCAGTTGTATGTAGTTTGGCATAATAGGTTGAAACTCAGAGCCATAGATTTATTTTCTTGTATAAAATGCAATTTTTTCCAGAAGATCTGTAAGTGTAAGTATCACAGATTCACAAGTGAAGTTGAGATTCCGGGGCAGGCATGAGAATACACTGGGAGTGAAAATGGAATCTCTCTCTGAGGTGAGGGAGGGAGAAAGATAGTACCCTACCTTCCTCTCTCTCTGGGTGAAAGTGTGTTTCTGCTATCAAACAGATCGTTGCTTGTTAGGGTGATATAGGGATTTTGGGAGCAGCTGGTGCTTTCATAGCAAATAAGGGATGAGACCCTGGTAGTTAGGATTTTTGAATAAGATCCGATATTTTGTCTCCTTATCTCAAGTCTATGTCCAAGCAGCTAGCATCTCAGGGTAGTTTCCCAACGGCATCAGTGATGCCTTCCCCAGTAAGGATGGAAAAGCCTTAAACATGGCAACGCTCCATGGCTGCCGCTGCGCAGCATTGGAATGTGAAATACTGCATCAGATAGTGTTAAAAAATGGTAGCGCACCAAGAAGAGCAGTCCAACACTGTTTCCAGCAGTAGCAGCAGCGCTGCAAGTGGCAGAAGCTGATCCCGTCTGCGGTGATGGCAGTACCCCCACACATTGGCAATGTGAGGGTGGTGACAGGCGGCAGCGAGCCTATCCAGGAAGCAGCACACTCCATGCTGTGGTGGCGGCTGTGGAGATGCCTTCCCGCTGGCCTAGCTACGCTTTAGGCAATGAATGCAGCGATTTCATAAGTGAGGGAGGCGTCATCAGCAGATATAGTTGATTATTTCTCTCCATTGTTTCCTGATAATGGGGGTAGATCCTCTCTTTATGTACACGAAGTTAGCCCCACCAATTGAATCTAATCATAATGCTCTAAACGGCGCTGGCCATGGGGCCTTCACGATTGTGCTAAGACACTTCAGGGTGTGGCGGCATCAATTTCATATGTTAGGTGGGACGACATTGGCAAATATAGTGGATTAGTTTTTTCCATTGTGTAAAGATAATGGTTCAGTTCCTAAATTTGTGTAGATGAGATTAGCTCCAACAATAGAATATAGTCACAACTAACTACCTTCCTAACAGTAGGAGCTTACTCATGTAAAAATAAACTTGTCCAGGGGTTGGTTTGATATTGACACACCACCCTAAGTCCCTATCCCAAACATGTACCCCCTCTGATCCATATTCCTTGTCGCTGAAATAGATGTATCTATCACTAAAACATGTCTAGATACATCCATTTCAGTGACAATTAATATGGATCAGAGGTAGTACTATGTTCAAGATGTCAGGGCACCAGTTATATTAGTTTCGTAGGTTTGACACGTTTGTTGCGGCATCATGCATACAGCTCTATGCATCTATGATGCGTGTTGACCACCAAATATCAAATGCATCTGTTATGGTCCAGTGTTCCGATCTCTCAACTTCACTGACATTTTGTCAACAGGAATTGCGAAAACTTGTACGGATAGTTCAAGTAGTTCAAGAAGAAAGCATGCAAAATAAAGATCGTGGGAAAGGATCTGATGTCAAGCTTTCCAGAGCAAAGAAACCACTTCTGATGTT
This sequence comes from Avena sativa, assembly GCA_916181665.1. Lineage (NCBI taxonomy): Eukaryota > Viridiplantae > Streptophyta > Magnoliopsida > Poales > Poaceae > Avena > Avena sativa. The sequence continues at coordinate 466,398,083 of OV702297.1, read as the reverse complement.
CCTTCGCTCCCTTGCAAAGGAGCATGCTGAATAGGTGAGCCACACATTCCCTAGATAGCTTATAATATATTAGTATATGCTTATGTGTTCAACTAATTATGAGTATAATCTCTATACACTGCAAAGGCACGGGCCGCCCTAGGGAAATACCATCCTATTGTCTGTCCTTAGTAAGACGGAGCTGCATATTCTGCCATTTTGATGTGTTCTTATCTCTAGTATATCCTGTCTTTGTTGTCACCATATACTAGTAGCAAACTGCCGAGGAAGGGGTTAGGCACAGTGCAACTGGCACCAGCGTTGGAAGTGGACATAGATTGTTCGAATTTCTTGACATGTGAATTTGGCCATATGCGAATATGGTTTGGATATTTCGATTGAATGATCATTTCACAGTTCAAGCTTGTTTCTGTAACCATAAAAAATATTTAAATGTGAAATTTCCTTTTGAAATTTAGTACTTCCTCTGTCCCAAAATAAGTGACTTGGATTTGTCTAGATTCACACGTATCTATATACTAAAACGCGTCTAGATACATGCGAATCTAGAAAAATTCACGTCACATATTTTGGGACGGAGGAAGTACTTGCATCCATATTTGAATTTGACAATTAAGGTTTGGACTCACTATTGGACAGCCAAGCAGGGCATTCAGGATAGCTATTTTTTTTTTGTTTCCCTTAGATTATGTTCTTATTTTTTCTATTTAATTAGAATGTCTTTCTCCAATCAACATTTATGGTGTTGATGGTGCCATTTTTGCATCTGTATTTGCGAGATTGGCAAGGTAGGATGTGGAGATGTGGAAGAGGAGGGATAAATTATTTATTAAATACTATAGTCATGTCAACTATCCGGAAAAAAAAAGTCATGTCAACGTGTGACACCGTTGGTGAATTATGTAGCGACATATTTTAGAGTGGTGTGTTGCTAAGTGTATTGCTGAGTGTATTGACTGGTAAATGCCTTGGCATTCAAACCCTATGGCAATAGTGACAGTTTGATGTTTCTCTTCAGCGTATCAGTAAAGCTATAATGCGAGTGCAGATCTTATTTACTTGAAACTTATTTTTACTTTGAAGGAGGAGGAGCAGTACAGGTTGCTATCTCATTTCCTCGACTATCGGCGTGTACATGTTGTGTGGCTTCTGCACGGCCAAGACCAACATAACCAGCGAGACGGTATGATGTATCCGTGGCAGAGGAAGACATGTGCTGGCGATGTGGGAAACTGTCATGCATGAAGTTGTAGGCGCATTGTTGTACAGTGATCTGTCAACTTACTAGAGGAATCATATGATGCACCACCCGACTGATTTCCTTTCTCCGAAACTTCGATCTGCCTCACGTCTGCCAGTTATTTCTGCATAAGAATAAATTAACCCACATTTTCGTAGTATGTGAGACAAATTGTGTGTCGTACTGTCATGTGCTGCCAAATATTTGAGAACATTGGACTGATTCCCTAGGATTCTTTCTGGGTTCAGCCGTTCAAGCAAGTCGAGAGGAGCCTCTTATTTTTTGTTTCTTTTCAGTTGCATTTTTTGAGCAGCTGTAAAGTTGGGTTTATCCATGTACTCAAATAATAAACATGGAGATCATTCCTTAATCTATGTACTCCCTCCTACCCATATTATTGTTCTCCACTTTATTTAGATTCGGATGTACCTAGTTAATGATTTAGACTAGTTAATGATTTAGACTAGATTCATCCGAATCTAGACAAAGTTGAGAACATTAATATGGACCGGAGGGAGTATCATATTGATATGCCAGTTAAGAGGGCTCTTTCAAGCCATGGAGGCTTACCTGTATTTTGGATGAAGTGCAAACTAATGAACGACATAAAACTTTTCGTGGGAGCGAATCCTATGTCCCTTGTCTCTGCATTGGTGATTCAATAATACATTTTGTCATCATTATACAAGGCCACTAACACTAGTGAAAAAAATATTGATTAGATTTCCACCTCGTACGATGATGCTCCTTAATGCAAACATGTAGGCATCCATAGAGAAAGAGGCACCACATGCAATACATTTTTAATTAGTCCAGAACACGAGAGCATTTCGCATAGTTAATCATGCTATTTATTAGTTGGTTGGGTTTTGTCTTGTTACCTAAAAACGAGTTTGTGGCATTGTATACAAAAATGAAGGGAGTACTTACCTCTAGTTGCCTGACCCCTCTCTTACATTTGATAGATTTTTCCAGGGATTCCATTGAGGATAATTGAGGTGGAGGCACTGCTGAGAATAGATTCTATCCAGGATATTAGTTTGTCTCCAAAACCTAAGTGCTTCAACATTGCAATTATAGCATTCAATTCAACTTTGTCAAAAGCCTTCTCAAAATCTATCTTTAGTATGACAATCTCCTTTTTAGATTTATGACAAATATCAAGATATTCAAATGCCCATGCAAGATAGTCTTGGATATTTTTGTTTTCATAAATCCATATTGATTTTTATGAATCATAGGAATAATTACTTTTTGAAGTCTGCTGACAATAAGCCTGGTGATTATTTTCAATGCCATACTGACAAGTGATATTGGCCTAAAATATGCATGGGATTCAAGATTGTCTATTTTGGGGACAAGTGCAATGTATGCAGTATTTATACTCTGAAGTTCCAAATTTTCAGAGTGGAGGGCTTCACAAAGATGATAGAACTGAAACTTAATTGAATTCCAACATTTCTTCATAAAGTATCCATTGAATCCATCTGGACTTGGAGATTTTTCATTGCCATATGCATAATTACATCATCAATCTCTTCATGAGTAAAGGGAGCTTCAAGATTCAATAATTCATTGTTTTGCACATTGCTATTTAGCTCAAAAAGCATTTCCAGTTGACCAGAGACTCCAGGCCTGTTTTTAAAAGCTTGCTACAGAATTGCAGCTTTTTGTTCATGATCACTTACTATTCTTCCATCCTCAGTATTTAGACTAGCGATATAATTATGTCTATAATTTTTGGTGCCAATGGCATGGATTTTTTGGTATTCTCATCTCCTAACTGGGCCCACCCGATCCATTCTCTTTTTCTCCAATATTTTCTCTCCGCCTCTAGTAAACCGAGGATGTCTTTTTTTAAGCGTTTCTCTAAAATTCCTTTTTTTTTTAGATCAACCTGCTGCAATTTTATTCACCCATAACTGAGTCTAGACCAATCTGGTTCAAAATACAATCAGGTGCAACACTAAACCACACCTTACATAATTTATTATCGCAGCCTTTTTTGCCATCTTATGAGCAGCCTCATTCGCCGTTCGTCGAATCGATCGCACCGAGACTTCTTCAAAACCATGGAGGAGAGATTTTATTTCATCGACTAAAGGGCCGTGGATAGAGCGGTCCTTCCCCTCTTTCCATAGCTTCGCCGCGGCCTCAGCACTATCCGTCTCCAGGATGATACGTTGGACCTGTACTTCTCTTGCCACCTGCAAGCCCCTTTTGCATGCCAATAATTCCGCACGTTCAGCATCCGCGATGTGGGGGAAAAAATGGCACGCTCCTGCAACGAAGCTACCATGGCCGTCGCGGATAACCACGCCACCACCACCCCATTCGTCAGATGGTCGGAATGCTCCATCAACATTTACCTTGTGCCAATTCAGCGGAGGAGGGAGCCAGTGCTCAGTCACTCTTACAGCCGGTAGTTTTGGAGCAGTGCTGTTGGCCGCCAGCCATTCATCTACCGCCGCAACCGATCGCTTGGCAACTGCAGAGGGATCAACAATGCTACTAGACTCCCGAGCATCATTCCGAGCTATCCAAAGATTGTAAATTAACGTCAACGCCCAAGAAATCGACTTGCCATCAGCTTTACCAATCCAGTCGAGCAGCCATCCTTTAAGTTCGGCATGACACGTCAAATGACCAGGGGGTTTAACCATAGCACTACCCGTCTCTTCCGCAAGCCATTGCCAGGTCAAGGCTGAATGAGAGCACTCCCAAAAGCGATGCACTAAACTCTCCACTTTGCCGCACACTAGACAGTTAATCCCGTCTTTAATTCTTCTGTGTTTGAGTTCAGAGCCCACAGCAAGACCATTCTCAATCAGCCTCCAAAAATGAATTTTTACCTTTCCTGGCACATTTGCCGCCCACAACGAGAGCCACCCTTTGTGCTGATCGCAGGACCTGGATGAATCAATCCAACCTCTCTCCTCCCTTTTTCGTTAAACAGCTAAGTGGTAAGCCGATTTTACCGAAAAAATGCCCGACTTAGTATGGTTCCAAGCGAGAAAATCAGTGGAGTCTGAGCGGCCAACCTGGGTGCTGAGAATGTCCTTAACGTCAATATCAAAGAAAAACTCCTTCACCTTCTGTTCATTCCATGCTCCACCTCCAGGAAGTAAGAAGGCACTCACATTTTCAGGGCAATCCTCTCGCTACATCCGAGCGGGTGCTGCGCACTTCTCCTCGGAATCCACTTGTCCTCCATTGTTTTAATCTGGGCCCCATTACCGATCCTCCACACTAAACCTGCTCGGAGGAGATCCCTGCCATGCATGATGCTCCTCCACGTGAAGGAAGCCCTCTTGGGGCAGTCTGCTGTCAGAAATTCTCCCGATTTATAATAGCGAGCCTTAAGTACCCGTGCACATAAAGATTCTGGATCAGTGATCAGCCTCCATCCTTGTTTTGCCAAGAAAGCTTGGTTAAAGCATTCAAAATCTCGGAAGTCCAGACCTCCGCGATGTTTACTACGGCACATACGTTCCCATCCAATCCAGTGAACCTTCTTTTTTCCCTCCGCTTCACCCCACCAAAAGTTAGACGAAACCGAACTGAGTTGCTTACACTGCTTCTTAGTAAACTGAAAGCAACTCATAGGAAAGGCAGGGACAGCTTGCAGCACCGAGCGAACCAGAACCCCCTTAGCAGCCTTAGACATCCCTTGCCCTTTGAAACCTTTTACCTTCCCCCAAGAACGATCTGAAATATATTTGAAGCAACCTTCTTTTGAGCGGCCAACCACCGTAGGCAGTCCTAGGTAGCGCTCACTCAACGCCTCGCATGAGATACCAATATCAGATTTCAAGTTAGCCTTCAGATCATCTGGGCAGCCCGGTCCAAAAAAGATTGAGGACTTCTGCAAGTTTACCCTCTGACCCGAGCTAGCCTCATAAACTTGCAAAATTCTTCTTAGCTCTTGCAAGCTCCTGGGCGAAGCTTCAAGAAAGACAATACTATCATCCGCAAACAATAAGTGCGTGACATGGGGTCCTTCTACACTGAACTGAATTCCTCGAATTAAATTGTTCCTTTGCGCTTCCTTAAGCAGAACCGAGAAGCCCTCCACACAAAAAAGGAACAGGTATGGAGAAATAGGGTCTCCCTGACGGAGTCCGCGGGAAGACAAGAAGTGCTCTGAAAAACCCCCATTTAACTTAATCGTAAACCGAGTTGAGGTAACACATCTCATCACCATCTTAACCTAGTCCTCGGCAAACCTAAGTTTCAGCATCATTCTCTCTAAGAAAATCCACTCAACCCTGTCATATGCCTTCATCATATCTAATTTAACTGCACATAGGGGTGTTCTCCTCTTGCGCGTCCTGATCGCATGGGTCGACTCATAGGCAACGAGCACATTGTCGGTGATCAACCGACCCGGAACAAAAGCACTCTGCTCCTCCGAGATTATAATAGGAAGGATATGTTTCAACCGATTAGCAATGACCTTAGAAGCCAGCTTATACAAGACATTACAGAGACTAATCGGTCTAAACTGAGCAAGATTCTCTGGTGAGTTTACTTTTGAAATTAAGACAAGAATCGTATCATTAAAATCCGAAGGGCTATTCCTTCCTGCCAAAAACTCTTTTACAGCAGAGCATACATCAGCTTTTAACAAGGCCCAGTGGCGCTGAAAAAATAACGCTGGTAATTCGTCCGGTCCAGGAGATTTTGTTGGTCCCATCTGGAATAGGACCGTCCCTATTTCCTCCTCAGATATAGGCGCTGATAACGAGTTGTTCATCTCCGATGAAACAAAACAGCCAATCTGACTTAGAATGTGGTCCATATTAGCAACTCCGTCAGATTTGAACAGATGACTGTAAAACTGCCGTGCGCACTCCCTCATCTCCTCATCAGTCGAGCATCTACTACCATCATCACGGACCAGAAAACGTACGGTGTTCTTCCTCTTCCTATGAGTAGCTCTGTTCTGGAAAAACTTTGTGTTACGGTCGCCAGACTTGAGCCATTCCTGCCTCGATCGCTGCCGATACATAATATCCTCCCTCTCGTACATCTCATGTAGCTGCCTTTCAATGTCACGGACTTCCAGTGAAGAACCAGAGACAAGCGAAGAGATTTTAGTTTTCTCCAATGCAGATCATAGTTTTTTAATTTGCAAACGAACAGACCCGAATGTATCGAAGCTCCACCTCTTCATCTGAACAGATACATCACGTAGCCTATTCCACAAACCCATCAGTCCTCCACCATGTATATCAGTATTGCCCCATGTAGCTTGAACCATATCATCATACGAGTCATGCTTAGTCCACATCTCCTCGAACTGGAAGCCCCGTTGTTTCTGAGTCCGTTGGTAAGAATGCCTTACCAATTTAATTAGCAGCGCCATATGGTCCGTTTCTTCTGTTGCAATATGTTCCACACTTGTTGCCGGAAACAACTGCAGCAGGCTATCCGTGCATGTTGCTCTGTCCAAACGGGCCTGAACATTTGCCAGCCCCTCCCTCCTATTGTCCCAAGTGAAAGCATATCCTGAGTATCCGAGGTCTGAAAGACGGCAGCCGCCAAACAGTCCCGGAATGCTGACATATGAACTTCACTCCGGTTGTTCTGTCCCAACTGCTCCTCCTGAGATAAAATCTCATTGAAATCACCAGCACAAAGCCAAGGGAGGTCGTCTTGGGACCGGAGATATCGAATAGCATCCCACGTTTTTGCTCGACAATCAGCACTCGGCTCCCCGTAGATTCCAGTGAATCGCCAGGTAACATTCTCATAACAAATTTCAGCATCGATAAAATATTGGCACCAAGGCCTAACAGACACATCCACACCGTCTTTCCACCAGAATGCCAAACCTCCTCCCTTTCCTTTCCCTTCGACACACACTCCATGCCTAAAACCCATACTCCATTGAAGCCTTTCCATGTATCTCTTCTTTTGTTTTGTTTCAGATAAGAATACCACCATTGGATTGTATGATCTAATCAGATCACGAAGTTCGCCCACAGCCGGGTCCAATCCCAACCCCCGACTGTTCAGGGCCAAGAGATTTATTGATCCCGGCGGCCTCACCCTGCGAGGTCCGCCGATGAGCTAGAGGTATTCTGAAGCCTATCAAAAACCGAGGTTGGCACCTCCTCCAGCCTATTGAAAACTGAATCAGTGTGCTGCTTCTTCCCAACTGATTCCGTCGTGTCTTCACCGACAACTTGAACAGGGACCCGAACCCACACCTGCCTAGAACCTCTCTTTCTGCTGTTTGAACCCGGAGGAATTTGCTCCCTGCTGGGCACATTCAGAGGTTCATGCTTCCTAGGGCGCCGCGTGTAAGTGTTGACCCCTGAACCCTGCTTAGATCTTCTAAGATGACCTCCCCGCTGCACCTCATCCGCCACATCATCCTGCATTTGCTCCCCGTGGTGCTTATCAGGGCTGATAACTTCCTCTACCTCTTTCCTACGCTCAAAATCGCCCGTGCGAGATGAGCTAGAAAACGTATGATCCTTGCCATGGGAACGGCGCGGTGGAATATCTCTTACTGCCGCACTACCCTTATACCTAGGGTCCTCACTCGCCGACCAGCAGCTGAAGCTTCCCGATGACATCGACGGGCGCGAAACCGGAGGGGGGGGGGTTAAATCTCTTGCGAGGAGGAGCACGAAGCCATTCCCCCCATTGTTTTTGCTCTTCATCTCCCTCCTTTTTCTCCACTGAGCAAATCCCATCTGGATGAACGAGACATCCACAAACAAAGCAAAAGTGCGGAATTTTTTCATATTGCAAGTCAAACCATTTGCCACTAACATCCTCATCTGAATCCTTCAGAGTAATACCACGCAGGAGAGGCTGATCTACTCTGATTGCCACCCTAATTCTCAGTTCTTCTCCCCATGCCATACCCTCCTCGTCAACATCCACAGAAATATATTTTCCAATCCACCCGCCAAAAATCTCACCATAGACCTTATTCATATAATCCATTGGTAGATCCAGAATTCTAACCCAAATATCCAACGAGTCAAAAACCATATCAGATGGCCTGACCGATCCATCAAAATCCTTCAACAAAACAGCATGAAAATCTAGTTGCCAAGGACCACTTTTCAGAGCATGTTTCCAATCTCCTTCTCGGGTAAATCTAACCACAAACCTGTTGTCACCAATCTCCTTGAAATGAGCAGGTCCGTGCAGACCCCACGCACGTTGCATCGCTCTTTCGAGCGCACCAAGAATAAGCTTACGCGGAGAACACACCTTACCCACAACCGCCCACCTCGGTCGAGGGACAGATCCACGATCGACCCCTTTGAGAACCAGGCCAGAGGCCTCTTTATCCGTCAACAACAGATTTCCCAGTCTAGCAGACAAACCCGCTGCCAGATCGTCCGCCCCCGTCTTGATCGGCGATCTTGAGGTTGATCTTGAAGCGATCTTGTTAGATGCACTCTTGTTTGCGCCGCCTCCTGCCGATCCAGAACGAGTCGGAGACGCCATGGAACCACACCGGAACACCGCACTATACTGAGCCTGAGGAACTCCCACACCCAGCCGTCGAACAAGACCACGCCGTCGTGATCTCTGCCGCCGCCGGGAAACAACACCACCCTCAAACGGAAAACCCTAGTATAAGACGCGATCGCCAGCCGATCGCCCTAGGGAGACTTCCGCTATTTTTGGTGGACCCTCCTTCAAAAATGCCTACACACCATGTCAGTGTGCCCCTATACGGCGTGACATCTAGAATATCCTAGAGTCCCTTCCGATATTCTAAGTGCTTTTGAAACAGCTACCACACCTTGCCGGTTCTTAGGCCTCTGATCTTCTAGTCCATCCATAACAAGCCACATAACAACAGTTATCAATAAGCTTGCAGAGTTGGGATAGGTTTTTACCCCATTTCTTCAGAGCATTTCATAGATTTTTAAATCTAGCTGCTATATCTTGTGCAGGGTTTTTGTACACACCTCTGTTATACCAGTTGTTTGACACTGTTTCAGTGAAGCCATCAAAATCCATCCAAAATTCCTCAAATCTGAAAATCTTGGGTTTTGGTATTGAGCTTCCAATTTTGATTTGTATTGGAACATGATCTCGGGATAATTTGGCAAGTGGAATAGCAATTGTATCAGGGTAAATTGTGGTCCATTCAGCTGATGTAAATATTACAGTGGGAGTACTGAAGCATGTGGAATTTGCGCCTGATGTTAGGTCAAACAATATTATAATTTAGACGGATCCAAAATAATATCAACGAGACTTGAATCTTGTGGTTTAGAATTAGAAAATTTCTTTCGTTATTATATTAAACAAGGTAAAGACCATGCCCCCGCATTTGGGAGAGCCACCTGGCTAGTTTATGAAACAACACAAATACGATGAGAGAACTCAGCACGAAGCACCATCCACGTCCCTGCCGTTGATATGTGTTGATTTGTTACTTTAAGATTCACCCTATACGGTTTTATTAAGTTTCATCACGTTTCAGAAATCTGTGTCAAAATGAATTGCTATGAAACAGAGTAAAACATTTGATATACCATGCATACTAGAATCATATTTTTACCGGTAGGGGGAGCAAACTGCAAACCTCTACCCGGCCGGGAGAAATATGCTTCTCCCAAGTCCCAACCAAACTCTCTGTGTAGTGCCGATTATTAGATACGAAAATGAAGGAACACACACATGCATATTTCAGGAGTTAGGTTGATTAAGTGCGTCGAGTGAGTCGCACGGTGAGTGGCTTCTTCATCGTCTTCAAGAAGCCGTCCAGCTCCGTGAGGTCGACGACGGCGTCCGTGGGCGGTGTCCACTCGAACTCACGCACGAGCGCAGCCAAGAAGCACTTGATGATCACCATTGACAGGCCCACGCCCGGGCAGAAGCGATGCCCCGCGCCGAATGGCATCATCCTTGTCTCCTTAGGCCCCGGCAAAGGGCCTACGCCCTCTGCCTCGCCGCCGGCCAGGAACCGCTCCGGGCAGAAGGCATCAGGGTCTTTCCAAGTCTTGCTGTCCCTTCCGATGTCCCCGAGGACAAACATCACAAACACGTCGCTGCCCTCCGGCGCGGCTGCTCCTCCGGGGAGGAGCACCCCTGCCTGGACGCGGCGCTGGGCGAACGGCGCCGGCGGGTGCATGCGGAGGCTTTCGAGAATAACGGCGTTCATGTACGGCATACCGCGGATCAGCTGGCTCCTGTTGGGGGAGTCCGCGGCCGCCTCGGCGTCGACCTCACGACGAAGCTTCTCCTGGGCCTCCGGCTGGGATACGAGGTGCGCGAGAGTCCATTCGAGGCATGCGGCCACCGTCCCCTCGCCGGCGCCGAGGAACTCAACCACGAGGTTCACCATCTCGTCGTCGGTAAGTGCGCGCCGGCCACCATCCTGCTTGTCCTCCCCATCATCTGGGACGCGGAGATGGAGGAACGAGTCGACGTACGGACGACAGCCGCCGTCGTTGTTTGGGCCTCGCCTCTGCCGTGCGGCGGCGATGAGAGGGAGGCACAGCTCGGTAATCCGGGCGTGGAGGGCGAAGAGCCGTCGCTTCTGCCTCCACTGGGCGAGCTTGCTGGCTAGTGTGGAGCTGGATCCAGACAAGGGGTTGAGCGCCCCGATGGTAAGGTGGAAGCCCTTTATGACGGCGCACATGGCGCGCACATGGCACTCGTCGACGCCGTCGCCGAAGCACAGGCGCGACACGACCCGGAACACGGCGAGCTCGAGGTGGTCGCGGACGGAAACCGCTCGCGGTTCCTTCCCCGTCCCGGCGCCGTCGGCGGAGAGGCCGGCGACGAGATCCTGGATGGCCTCCCGCTGCAGCGGCGGGAGATGCCCAAGGCGCGACGGGTGGAGGGTCCCGGCGGTGATGTTGCACCGCAGAGCACGCCAGTGCGGGCCGTAAGGGGCAGAGCTGACGTTCTCGCTGAGGCGGCCACCGCGCGCGTTGGCCTGATCGGAGAAGAAGGGCATGACTGGGCGTTTGGAGAAGGCGTCGGCATCCTGTACGACTAGGCGGTGGGCCACGGCGGGGTCGCTGATCTTATGGAGGACCACCGGAGCTGGAGGATCACCGGAGCCACGACGGCTAGTGTAGCTGCGACGCCGGATCAACACGGATAAGCCCAACACAATTAGGGCAAGGAGCACAAGCAGCTCCATCATTCAATCAATGGGGCATGCGTTCTTTTACGTGTATAGGTGTAGCCGTAGTACGTCTCTTATATATAGAGGCGACCAGCAGGCAGAAGCTAGGGAGTACCTACCTGTCTTTGCTTCAGGGTCACGCGTATTTTAGATTGCCAACTTTAGAGGCATGTGATGCACATACCACGTTGAAATAACAAAATCGATCCCGGCCGGCCCCATTATCATGATGCTAAATGATATAGTATTAGGTGTGATATAGCACCGCCATGATCACTCGCACATACCAACCTTCATTATTAGTTTAGCACATCTATAACATTCTTATCAGATCACTACTATTCTGTCCCCCACTTTCATTACCCCCAACTTTGAGAAATATTAATAGATGGGGCAAACGTGTTATCCAAAATTTCTTTATCGCGACAAAATAGTATATGTAGGCGATAAGTATCCTGATTTTATGTAAAAACAATTGGATGCCAATGCCAATACAATAGTCCTTTTTTATGTAACATAATATATAACATGGTCATAGAAAAATGCCAACTATATATTCTGCAAAGTGGAGAAGAGGGTTTTAGCCCAGGGGCGACGATGCAGAAGAATCTGTACTTAAAACATTGTGCATGATCAGGGGCTATTTGTAATATGGAGGAGACTATCTGCCACAGAATCACTGACACCAATCACAGAATCGCTGACATAGTATCTTTTTTCTACTTTTCTTGGCTACTCGCAAAAAGAAAAAGATTGGTTTTGTGCAATGCGTTGTACTTTTAGCTTTGTTGCACTTTATCAAGTGGAAGCTGGTGGTGCGCACCAATAGTGTTTTTCTAAGGAGCATGTGGTACATGCATGGGTGTGTATATAACTTCACTATGGTGCATAGTTAGCGTTTTTCTCAGTATACAAGGTTTATCCGCGATTTGGGAGTCAGGGTTGTTGCTATTGGCTGGTCTCCCCGCAAAAACACTCAGAAAAACCTTGTAAACATGACTACATTGATAGAAAATGATATTCAGGGTATAGCTTATCAGTTTCCATCGCATATGGAATGGAGCTAGTCAAATAATATTAATTTAGAAGTATATAGGCGGTAGCAAGAGATAAAGTAATTACATCAATATATCAATTTTCTGTCTTGTCGTTGTGCTCATGTTACGTAAACAGAAAAAATTAAATGATCATGCAAGCAAGCTATATATGCACATGAAACATCTAAGTAGTTGCATATTACCAAGATTAGTGGCGGAGCGAGGGGGACCAGCAGGAGCCTTACCCCCCCCCCCCCCCCCCCCCCATGGCTTACTTAAGGCTAGCGTAGACTGAAATTTTAGAGTAATTAGCTTAGTTTCCCTCCTCCCCCTAATGGAAAATTATCAGATTTAGCCCCCTCTAAGCTGCAATCCTTCCTCTGCCAGTGACCAAGATGCGTGTTCACATAACCTATATCAATGCAAATTATCAAACCCTATGGACTAGAATAAGCACATGGACAAGAACTAGAACCTATCATACATGTCATGATTAGAAATACTTTAGATATTAAAAATTATCATCTAGAAGAGAGTGCATTTGCTAACCGTATGGTAGCTGTACACACATGCGATTATACGTCAATTTAAGTGATAGGGTTTGTTGAGCGAATATATGAAGGGTATTCGTAGCAGAAAACAAAAAAATCTACGTTAGAATAACCCAAACGCCCAGATCTATCTACGAGTTCATGCAGTAACGGGATGGAGAGGTTTGGTTACATACCCTTATAGACCGAACGCGGTTAACGTCCTGCGGGGAACGTGGATGGAGTAGTCGATCTTGTAGCCGACCTCAAGGTCGCGAAGCTCCTCGCTCGTCACCTCCTGGTCCTTCCACGACAACCCTGGCGCCACTAAGGGTAGCGCTATCCGAGGACTCGCACACATATGGTATCCGACAACGACTCCCGTTCTCCTTGATCCAGCCGGGATGTGGAAGTAGACCCTCTAGAACTGAGATCCAGCAGCACGACGGCGTGCTAGTGATGTCAACTCCTCTGTGTTAAGTCCTTTCTTGGGACCGTGCCAACACAGGGGTCAACGAGAGAAAGAGAGAAAATTCCCTAAGAAAAAGTTCTTAGGAAATTCCTTTTATTTTTATGTGTCTTTTTCCCACCACCGTAGGCCTTCTTATATAGGAAAAAAGGTAGGACTCCCTTTCCTCAAGTCCCCATGTGGGACTAAAGAAAAGAAGAGCAGGAGGCAGCTACCGGCGGCTAGCTGGGCCTGCCCGCGCGTGCAGCCCGCCCAGTAAGTGGCCAGTAACATCTGAAGTCGAAGAAACAAAATCCAAATGAGAAGGGGTAACAAACAAAATTCGGATACAGAAACTCGAAGGAATTTTAAGCAGCAGAAATAAACTCACTGGTCAAGGAAGTGTTTCGGCCCTCCAGCCTCTTCCGAAGATCCTCGTCCCTTTCGGCCACATCAGCAACTTCTTTTTTTTGCTTCTCTCCTTCAGATTTAGCCGCCGCTCGAGCCTCTTTGAGTGCTATCTCCATGGAATCAGCTTGGTTTCGATCTCATCGGCGTGCTTCATGGCGGCATCGCGAATGACCTCAGACTCTTTGGCGATGGCTGCAAGAAGAACATGAAGTTATCAAGTGAAGCAGTTATAGTTGGTAAAATGACAACAAAATGTGAACGGAGGTAGTTGAACAAACCCTTGGAGTTGGAAGTGTCATCCCTAAACTTGATCAAGCGAGTAGCTACCATCTTGCACATCATCGGCTCCACGAAAAACAAGCATTTTCGCAAATACTCGGGGGTTGTTTGGAAGGACAAGGAGAAACAAGTAATATAGGAAGAGACTCACACCTTTCATGTCTGGCTCAACAGGATTTTCGTATAGGGTAAGCCCTTATCCATGGTTTTCTTTTTCTTCTTTGGAGGAGCAGTGATGTCTACGCACTTCTATTCTTGTAGACACTTGTTGGGCCTCCAAGTGTAGAGGTTTGTAGAACAGCATCAAATTTCCCTTAAGTGGATTACCCAAGGTTTATCGAACTCAGGGAGGAAGTGGTCAAAGGTATCCCTCTCAAGCAACCCTGCAATCAAGATACAAGAAGTCTCTTATGTCCCCAACACACCCAATACACTTGTCAGGTGTATAGGTGCACTAGTTCGGCGAAGAGATAGTGAAATACAAGTGGTATGGATATAAGACAACGATGCCAGAGAAGAGCTTGACGGGATGAAAAGACTAAAGGAAAAAAGATGGAAGCAAGCAAACATGTAACAAATCTAGTTGCAAACGGTGTTTCAATGTTTATAAGCAAGGCCTAGGGATCATACTTTCGCTAGTGAACACTCTCATATAAATATTTTCTCTTCATGATACTACTCTGAACTACTCTCCGGCTGGACACTCTAATCCATGGTAGGGCTATAACAGCACTCCTCAAAGTCTGCTTTCCCCATCTAGATAACCCCTCACTATCACCTTGAGCACTAGATGGTTCCAACAAAAACCACAATTTCATAGAGACATCCAACTCCAAATATAACTCATAACAAGTATTTGTAATCTCTAGCCTAAGTGCCACCATGGTGTGCACGCTATCACTTTCACACACGTGGGTAGAGCCAGAGATCTATTAAAGCACTTGAGTAGCAAGGTAGATCTACTTGATTACAAAGCTCATGATCACAATATGATCATGCATAGAGAGAGATAGAGATGAACACATAGCTACCGGTAGAACCCTTAGCCTCGAGGAAGAACTACTCCCTCATCATCATGGGAATCAGCAACTGCGATGGAGATGGTGGTAGAGTCGATGGAGATGGATCCGGGGGCACTTCCCCGTCCCGACAGGGTGCCGTAACAGAGACTTCTGTCTACCGAATCTCCTCTTCGGTGGCGGCAGCACTGTGGAAATTTTCGTGGAATTCTGTTCTGGTACTTAGGGTTTCTGTATCGGAGGCGATATATAGGCGAAAGGGGGGCCCGAGGGGGTGCCCTAGGCGGCCGCACCACCCCCTGGCGCAGGCCAGGCCTGGCCACGCGGCCAGGTGGTGTGGCCGGTCCCTGGACCCACTCCGTCTCATCTTTTGGCTCTGTGTCCCCTCGGTGAAATATTGACTTTGGCTTTTGTCCCGTCCAATTCCGAGAATATTCATTTTTTGACTTTCCTGGAACCAAAAACAGCAGAAAATAGGCAGCTAGCACTGTGGCATCTTGTTAATAAGTTAGTCCAATAAAGTGTATAAAAATACTCCAAAGTGTGGACAAAACATAAGAAAGTAGATATAAAATAAGCATGGAACATCAAAAATTATAGATACGTTAGCAATGTATCAACATCCCCAAGCTTAACTCCTGCTCGTCCTCGAGTAGATAAGTGATAAAAAGAAAGAATAATTTTTTAGGTGACATGCACCCTTGATAAAAATATTTGTAGAACATTGATAGCTGGGATCATAGTACTTTAACATAGCATGAAAGATATAGTTCGAACAATAAGGCATGGTAACTATGTTGCAACATGAAAAGGCACAAACAAAAGATTCATGAATAACAATGCTTTGCAAGACGTTTGTTTGTTTCACATATAGAAAGCATAATGAGAATGGTATTCAGCTTGTCCCTCATAGAGTAGAAAAACATAAATGCATAGGACACCTTCAAAGTTCATAAGGGTGACTAGATACAAATAGTTTAAGAACAAGCAATATCAAAGTTATGCATCAATCAACAAGTCTTGAGACAATGCACATTAAACTAAGAATGGCCACTATGCTCTCTTAATAGGTGCATAAAGATATAAGATGGAGACTCAACATAAAAGTAAAAGAAAGGCCTTCATAGAAGGAAGCAGGGATTCAATTCTCATAAAGAGCTTCCAAAAATTATGGTACTTATTAGCTTTCAGCTCTCATTGCCCCTATCATAAGCATCTTGAAGTGATTAAGGTTAAAGTGAACAAACTATGGAGTATATGCTTGACAAAGTATAAGTTGGCAATCTCATGTCCCTTGAATACGAGGGCCGCTCCTCATGCTACTCAAGTTTAGTTACCGGTAAATTCTTGTCATAGTAAGTACATGTGTATCATAGAGAACCGCCAATGGGGTACCCCTTGCCCAATGATATGGAAGAATCCCCATATCAAAATGACAAGGCAAGCAGACAATAAGCATCTCAGCAATCTTCTTATTTACCATGGGAAAATGATGCTTTTTTCTCTCTTTCCTCTTTTCTCATCTCTTTTTTTTTCTCTTTTTCCTCTTTCTCTTTTTTTATAAGAAGAATGCTTCATAGATTGCTCAATATGGTTACGCTGTAGGTTTCCACCATGATTAGGCATGGATTAGACCAGCGGCCCAGACGTTTCTCCAACACACATACATAACTCCATGGACTTACAAGCTCCCCTTTCATTTCACACCGGCGACATCCATAGACAAAAGAGAATGATATCAACTGGGTACAATGTACAAGTGCAATGTTGAAAGCGTTCCCCATGACAACATGTGAAATGGATCGTATGGGCACCTAGAGGGGGGGGGGTGAATAGGTGCTACACCAATTTTTAATTCTTTTTCAATTTTAGGCTTAGCACAAAGGTAAATTCTCTAGATAAACTAATGTGTGGAATTTCCCTATATGCAAACCTATCTACTAGCGAGTAAGGAGCGAGTGGAAGAGGAACGAGTGAACCGAAGTGAAGCACACGGAGACACATGATTTGTTTGACCGCAGTTCCTTCCTTGTTAAGGGAAGTACGTCTGCGTTGGAGGGGTGGGCGGTACTAAGACCACCACGCCACAAAAGGCCTCACCCTGTTCTCCGATGGATCTCGCCACAACAGGCCTGATCCACCTTCCACTATAGGTACTCTTCGAGGCGGGCACCGACGCCTTTACACAACTAGCGGGGCAACAACTCCACAACAACTTGGAGGCTCCCGAAATGACAACAAGCTGCCACAAGAACAAAGTTGTCAAATACAATAACATGATCTAGGTATTAACGAGAATACTAGATCAGAGATTTCTCCAAGTGAATGGAGAGGAGTTGAAGCGCTTGATTCTTGATGTTGATGATGAACTTATCCTCCTTCAATTCCACCAAAGATCAAGACCTTAGGGTGGTTGAAGTGGGAGATCGAGATTTAGAGCTCTTGCACAGGGTCTGGTCGAATTCAAATGAATCAAGAGTTCTGGATGTTGGGGAAGAAGGGGTACTTATACCCCCTTCCAAAAACCAGCCGTTGCACACTTTGGGGGCCGGATTATCCGGCCCAAGTGAGGGCCGGATTATACGGTCTGGGGAAACTCCGCCCCAGACTCGGAATATCCGGCAGAAAATCCGCCCCCTCTCTGAGTGTCGCGCCGAGCTTGCCCTTGATCAACTTCTGGGGGCCGGATTATCCGGCCCTATGCGAAGGCCGGATTATCCGGCCTGGGGAAGAAAAACCGCCCCAGTTCAGATTTTCCGGTAGAAAATCCGACCGGATACCGAGTGACGCGCCTTGGCTCCTTTTGCTCGAAAACTGGGGGCCGGATTATCCGGCCCTTGCGAAACCCGGATTATCCGGCCTGGGGAGGAAAAACTGCCCCAGTTTGGATTTTCCGGGAGAAAATCCGACTGGACACAGAGCGACGCGCCTTGGCTTCCTTGAGAGATGAGGTAGGCCGGATTATCCGGCCCTTGGAGGGGCGGATTATCCGGCCCCCCTCAAAACTTCCTGCACACTTAGCACACATGAAAAGTCTCCATAGTATTGTTATCTAACACGCAAAACATAGGAAAACATGAAATGTTCTTTCAATCTCCCCCTTTTTGGTGTTAGATGATAATACCAGGATTTGCAGGAGAAAGATACAAGACAAATAGAGATAACTATGGAAGGGACTCCCCCTCAATGTGTGCATAATAGAGTTTTGCATTGGAATACAAATGCACACAAATAGGTGAATCTATTCCATAGACAAAAGGGGAAAAACACATACCACCGAAGTAGAGAATAGGCATCCTTGACATAAATCACAATTATTATTGGATAACCATTATGAGCGCGCGCCTTCCGTGATAAACCACCAGCAATAGGATATGAATAGATATAACCATGAGCATAATCCATGATATGAAGTCCATAGGTATCATCCAGACAACCACATAAAGTCTCAACCACAAAACACAAACCACGAATATAAAAGTTCAACGCTAAAAAGTGCAAGTGCTTATGCCCGACCCATGCAAATCCACGGACAACCTAATAGAACTACTTCTCCCCCTTTGGCATCGAGACACCAAAAAGGGAGAAGAGCGATGCTAGCGCCCCAGGGGATCACTCATCATAGTCCTCGTCCTCGTCCTCATGCTCTTCCTCATCCTCATCTTCAAGCTCCTCAGTGTCACCTTCCTCATCATCAGCATCAGCAGCATGCGCAGAGGGGAACAAGTGACGCTCCAGCTCACCATAGTTCAGCCCGGAGGAAGAGTTCCACCGAGCATGTGGAGGGACATGAGATGGTGCAGCCCCATCCTCTCAGCCACATACATCGCATCCACAAGATGCACCTTCTCCAAAGCATCAGCAAGTACCAGAGGGTGCATAGGCCTAATGTTCAGCCTGACATAGATGTCTTCATAAATCCCTTTTTGTTCTGCACACCAAAACCGGGTATCCCCCAGCTCATCATCACGAGGCAGCTCAGCAAACAAGTCACGGTGATGTATGGCAGAGAAGGAGACCGCATCCAGAGCCCGGTAGTTGATCTTGGGCTCCTTTCCCTTCCTCTTGGACACACCCTTCCTAGTCCTCTTGGATTGTTCAGCCATGCGCCTCTCTTCGTTCTTCCTTCTCCGCAATTCAACTTCGTCCACTAGGTTACCTTGACCGTCGTCCCGAAAGTACCTGGTGCGAGGACGGCGCTTGTAGGTCTTGGGAACACCGGAACCACCTGTGAGGAGAATAAGGGCGATAGCAAGGGGATAAGCATACACACAAGTCCAGGAGAGAGTATGGAATTAGTAGGAAAAAAAATTCATAGGTCAAAACTACTCAATACATACACCATAGTGAAACTAAAGCAAACTTGAATCTGTCAGGCCGGATTATCCGGCCTGGCCAGGGGCGGATAATCTGGCCCTGGCAATTTTTTTTGATTTCACCAAGAATGCATGCAAAAAAGTAGATCGGGCCTAGAAACTGTAAGACTACGAGTTCCATGCGAAAACACATCCTTCTAGACAACGTTCCATCCAACAAGATCCACATCTAGCCAAAGATGGGGAGAGAGGGAGTTACCCTCACTCATTGGAGGAAGAACGCGGAGGAGAAGGTACCCAGAGGCGCGGAGAAGAAGATCCGGGAAGGCCCGGAAAATCCGGTGGCCAAAGAGGCTCCGGGGAGGGTGAGGGGCGACAGGTGGCGGCTGGGGAGAAGGAGAGGGCTGGGGGAGAAGTGCTGCTCGATATGAGCCCTTCCCCCCGAGCCTTGCCCTTTAAGATCGAATCTGCCAGGGCCGGATTATCCGGCCAACACTTGGGCCGGATTATCCGGCCTAAAATCTGGGATTCTGTTATACACAGAACCAGGCCCGCGCGTCCCCAAACAACACCCCACAAGGTGTACAAGGGACTTGTGTGCAAGAATAGATGTCTTAGGGGTAGGGAAGGCTTAGGATTGAGAATGCCAAACTGAGATGGTACTAGACACTCAAAATTGCAAAATCCAAATCAAATAAAAGCCAAGATTGAGTGTGATTCCCATAAGAACATGAGAGAGCAAATAACATCCAAAAAGATCCAATTCTCCACAAGTGAGAGGGCGGTGGCCGAAGCCACCTTGTTGGAGTGTATAGTGTGACACCGCGAAGATATATCTTGGGTTCACGACCAATACTCATCAATAAGCTCACATATCACAACATGATATTAAGAGAAATGATATACTTGCTATTGGCATTATGGGGGGAGGGTTAACCCAATAAGTTAGGACCACACTCCCCCTATATCCATGCCCACACCTAGATCAAACAAGGATTGAGATGTACGAGTGGGTGCATGGGTAATCAAGACAAGCTCCCGGAATCAATGATATTTAGCTCATTCCTCAAATAGAAGAATCTTGCTTCATCAAGTGGCTTTGTAAAGATATCCGCCAGTTGGTTCTTCGTGCTCACAAAAGATAGATCAATACCACCTCGAGCAACATGGTCACGGATAAAATGATTCCGAATCTCAATATGCTTCGTCCTTGTGTGCTGAACTGGATTGTACGCAATTTTGATAGCACTTTCATTATCACATAAAAGAGGAACTTTGTCACAATTGACACCGTATTCCTTTAAGGTTTGCCTCATCCACAATAATTGAGTACAAGCGCTGGCAGTAGCAACATATTCAGCTTCGGCGATGGAGAGAGATATGCAATTCTGCTTTTTGGAGGACCAACATACAAGAGATCTTCCCAAGAATTGACAAGCTCCAGAAGTTGACTTCCGATCATCCTTATCACCAGCCCAATCTGAGTCATTATAACCACATAAAGAGAAAATGGAGCCCTTGGGATACCAGAGACCAAAGTTGGGGGAATGAACTAAATATCGAAAGATCCTCTTGACCGCCACTAAGTGGCTTTCTTTAGGAGCTGCTTGATACCTTGCACACACTCCCACACTCAACACAATATCGGGTCTAGATGCGCAGAGGTAAAGAAGAGAGCCGATCATGGACCGGTATACCTTTTGGTCCACATCTTTACCATGAGGGTTGAGTTCGAGATGACACTTTGTTTGCATCGGAGTAACGACACCATTTAGATCCGTCATCTTGAATCTCTTGAGCATGTCTTGGATGTACTTTGCTTGATTAATAAAGGTTCCTTCTCTTAGTTGCTTGATCTCGAATCCAAGAAAGAATCGTAATTCCCCCATCATAGACATCTCAAACCTGTCAGTCATAAGCTTTGAAAATTCATCGTTAAAAGCTTTGTTAGTAGAACAAAAAATGATATTGTCTACATATAGTTGGCATATGAAGAGCTCCCCCTTAACCTTCTTAGTAAAAAGAGTGGGGTCGATTTGCCCAACTTCGAAGCCACGATCTAACAAAAGCTCTTTAAGGTGCTCATACCACGCACGTGGGGCTTGTTTAAGGCCATAGAGTGCCTTATCGAGTTTGTAGACATGGTTAGGGAAGTTAAAATCCTCAAACCCCGGGGGTTGCTTTACGTATACCAACTCATGTAGAGGACCGTTAAGGAAGGCACTCTTGACGTCCATTTGCTGCAACTTAAAATTGTTATGAGCAACATAAGCAAGTAGGATACGGATGGACTCAAGACGAGCCACAGGAGCATAGGTCTCACCGAAGTCAGTGCCCTCAACTTGGGAGTAACCTTGTGCCACAAGTATTCCCTTGTTCCTCACAACAATGCCATTCTCATCTTGCTTGTTCTTGAAAATCCACTTGGTGCCGATAACATTGCGGCACTCTTTGGGTTTCTCCACTAGTTTCTAGAGTTTGTTGCGCTCGAAATTGTTCAATTATTCATGCATAGCAACAACCCAGTCTGGGTCTTCAAGAGCTTCAAAGACCTTCTTAGGTTCCACCATGGAGATATGAGCTTGATGCTCACCAAAACTGGCCAATTCTCTTCTAGTAGACACCCTTCGTCGAAGATCACCAACAACCTTGTCGAGAATGTGACCCCTCAACTCAAGGTTACGATCAGCCCGAGCCTTGCGACGAAGTTCAATAAGTTTGTCGTCTCTTGGTGGAGGAGATTCATCACTTGAGTATTCATTGGAGGCATTTTCTCCGCCTTGATCAGTAGCTAGAACATCAGTAGTAGGTGGTGGAGATGCATGCCCTTGAGGTGAGTCCGTAGCCATAACAGGAGGCTGCAGAACTGGAGAGTCAGGGCCGGATAATCTGGCCGATGAAGAGGCCGGATAATCCGGCCTAGGAGGACTTGCAGCAGCATCATCAGGAAGCCTGGGACCCGCTTGAATTGGCGAGGAGCCGGATAATCTGGGGTCAACCAAAAAATCCGGCCTGGAGCTTGTGTTGATATCTTCACCACCAGGAGCTGCATGGACAGCTGGAGCGGGGTGGCTGGATAATCCGGTATCCACCGGAAAATCCGGCCTGGAGCTTTCTGGAGCATCTTGACCTTTAGTAGTTGATGGAGATGGTGTAGAAGTTGCCCTCGTGGTTGGAGCATGTTGCGTATGTGTAGATGAGGGATCTATATGAGGAGAGCATTATCCTTCCCGGTCTGCCACAAGGGGTTCCTCAATGGGACGGAAGAATCTCACGCCCATTCTTCTTATGGCATCTTGGGGTATTTCAACATATGCATCACAAACACCAACTTTCTCCGCACGGGAACCGTCATTTTCCTCGAACACCACACTACAAGATTCTATAACAGTTCCGGAGAGCTTATTGTAGACTCTATAAGTGTGGGATTCGGCACCATAACCAACAAAAATACCTTCTAGAGCCTTAGATTCAAACTTAGATAAACGAACTCCTTTAATAAGAAAGAAACACTTACACCCGAATACCCAAAAGTATGATATGTTTGGCTTGTTACCGGTAAGTATTTCATACGGAGTCTTGTCCAAAATCTTGCGGAGGTATAAACGATTGGATGAATGACAAGCAGTAGAGATTGCTTCAGCCTAGAAGTTATATGGAGATTTGAATTCGGCCAACATTGATCTTGCCATGTCCATTAGAGTCCGATTCTTCCTCTCGGCTACACCATTTTGTTGAGGGGTGTACGCAGTGGAATATTGATGTCTTATCCCCTCTTCACTTAGGAACTCATTTAAGGTGTAGTTCTTGAACTCCGAGCCGTTATCACTCCTTATAGCCAGAATGGAGACGTTGTGTTGACGTTGAACCTCATTGGCGAAGTCGATGATAGTTTGTTGAGTTTCACTCTTCAACTTGAAGAAATAAACCCACGTGTATCTTGAGTAATCATCAACAATCACTAGACAATACTTCTTCCCACCGAGGCTTGCAAGAGATGGAGGTCCGAAGAGGTCCACATGAAGGAGCTCCAAGATCCTTTTTGAAGAGATAATGGTTTTCCTTCGATGAGGTGAATCATGCATTTTCCCTTCAACACACGCCCTGCAAACACGATCTTTGGCAAAAGAGACATTTTCTTTTAGTCCAAGAATGTGGCCACCCTTGTGGAGACTTTGCAAAGTTCTCATATTGACGTGGGCTAGTCGGTGATCCCACAGCCAATCCGCGTTAGCCTTTCCGAAAAGACACATCGGACTTGTAGTGGTTTTCCCCGAAAAGTCTACCACGTACAGGTCGTTTTCGACATATCCCACGAAAGCGACTTTTAGAGACTTGCTCCACAAGAGTACCACCAAATCAGCATCAATGTAAACTGCAAAGCCCATCTTACCAAGGGCACGAACTGAAAGTAAGTTATACCCGAGGGTCTCAACAAGCATGACATCCATGAGAGAGATATCGTGAGCCACCACAACTTTGCCGAGACCCAATACCTCAGATTTGGACTTGTCACCATAGGAGACGGTAATGTGATCAAGGTTCGGCCGCATCTCCGTGATGATCTCCTTGCTTCCGGTCATATGACTCGTACAACCGCTATCGAGTACCCATTTAGAACCACCAGAAGCATAGCCCTGCAAGAGAATTACTTCTTGGTTTTAGGTACCCATTTTTCAATGGGTCCTCTCATGTTAGTAACAAGGGTCTTGGGAACCCAAATAGACCAAGGAATGTAACAATCATAAGGCCCTACATAACTAGCATAAACATCACCATAAGAATCACAATATAGTTCGAAGTTAGGATTGTTGATCCCTGCAAAACCATCATAATTAGTCTTGTCATTGGTAATGTTGCTAGTCTTCGATTGAGCAGTCTTGTTCTTCTTGTTTTTCTTGCTCTTTATCTTGGGTATGTAACCAAGACCTTCTTTACTGTTGTTTGACCTTTGCCTGCTTAGTATCTCATCAATAACCCCTTTACCTTTGTGTTGAGAACTCCTTGCAAGATCTTCTTTTCCAAAGGATGAAGATGAGGTACTTGGTACATTATACCGTTTCAATTGAGTTTGGAGCTGGTCATGAGACTCATTTAGAGTAGAATGATCACTCTTCAATGCCTTGTGAGCACTTTCAAGATCATCAAACTTCTCCAAAAGTCTAGCATGAACAGCCCCAAAATCAATCTTTTCTTTCTTTAGTTTCTTTACCTTGGCAAGGGCATGGTCATGTTCTTTAATGAGCTGAGCTACAGCTTCTTCTTGTGACTCCTCTAGGGATTCGAGTCTTTCTTCCAAAGAAACTCGAGTTTCCTCTTCCTCTTCCAAGGCATTCTTCAAAGAGGATATCTCCAAAGCATCTCCTCTTTCAATTCTGCCCTTTTCTTCAAGGAGATCTTCGGCTCGAGCAAGTTGACTCATAAGAGTATCAAAATGGAGTTTGTGCTCACCTTGTAGGTTAGTGAAAAAAGTATCCAAGGCAATAACTTCTTCTTTCATTTCAAGACTGTCATGATCATCCATATCCAAAATTATGTTAGTCTTAGAAAATGAGGAGTTAGAAGTCGATACCTCGGATCCTCTTGCCATTAGGCAAGTGGCATTGTTGTTGATGGCGTTCTCGTTCGGCGAGTTGAAGAGAGAGGAGGGAGTCGATGTGGTGGCTATAGCAGCCACTTCGCGGGAACTATCATCATCCTCTTCATCTTCACTTGCAGAGGAGTATTCCTATTGAGCTACAAGGACCATCTTGGGTTGCTTCTTGAAAGGACCATTCTTCTTAGCAAATGCCTTCTTCTTAGGAACTTTGGATTTCTCTTTGAGAATGAGCCTGCCACCATTGTCTTCTCTATTTTCATAAGGACACTCGGCTACAAAGTGCAGTCTATCTCCACAGTTGAAGCAAGTTCTCAATCTTGGGACACTTTCTCTTCTTCCATTTGACCTGTTCTTGCGCTCAAGTTCAGACTTGGCTTTGGCAGGGTCCTTCCAAAAGTTCCTTGCATAGAATGCCATGTACTCACCATGAGCACGTTTGACCTCATCGGGGCAGTCCATGGATATCCTCTCAAATGCTCCTTCATCATCCTCTTGCTCAGCAATATTGGCTTTGAGAGCCACATTGACACCCTTTTGCATTCCAATGGCCCGAGCACGGGCATCTTCAGCATTCTTTGCCGCCACTTTGAATGACGCCATTTCTTGCATGACTTCATTGGATGTCATTTGATGATAGTTGTGTCTACCTTGCAAGCTCTTCAAATCCGTCGGTTCGAAAGGCATTAAGGCACTCACATACTTTCTTTTTATCCATGCATCATCAATGTGACCGGCCCCATGATTCCGAAATGTTGTTGTGATGCCCTTGAGTCTTCTATACATGTCCTCATGGTTTTCACCATCCAACATGTAGAATCCCTCAGCTTCGTTACTAAGGGCATCATACCGGTTTCTTCTCATGCTTTCATTTCCAACAAAAAGGTCCGTAAGAGCATCCCACGCCTCTTTAGCCGCGTTGAGATGTTCAATGTGTGGCATGTCCTTGGGACCCACACCTAGCTGTATCATGTGGAGAGCAGTGGCATTCAACTGGCTATCCACAACTTCCCTTCTTGTTAGATTGGTTTGATCTCCAACATGAAGACCTTCTTCAATGATCCTCCACAATTCAATAGAGGAGCTGCAAACATGAGATTTCATTAGAAATTGCCATTGGTTAAAAGAAGATGCAGTGAGCTTGGGTGGATCACCCCTATTGTTTATATGAGGATGAGGGATAGGTGGGTTGGGGGAATATACGTGGCGAACCTCACTATATTCCTCCTTACCACTTCCCTTTTTGGAGGTGGAACCATTTAGTTTTTCACCTTCCACATCATCATCCTTAGATCCGGTGTTACCCTTTTCCTTAGATGATGGTGAGGGAGCCTCAGAGGAGGATGGAGATGGGGCTATGGATGATGTAAGGCGAGCAATCATTTGATTCATCTCCTCCATCTTGGCCTCAAAGGATTTCAACAAGGTTGTTTACAACGACTTGAGATCATCCATTGTGACCTTATCCACAGCCTCATTTCCATCATCCCTGGTACCCATACTACTCTTAGGCGGTTAAGCCCGAATTAAGAGCCGGGGCTCTGATACCAATTGAAATGGATCGTATGGGCACCTAGAGGGGGGGGTGAATAGGTGCTACACCGATTTTTTAATTCTTTTTCAATTTTAGGCTTAGCACAAAGGTAAATTCTCTAGATAAACTAATGTGTGGAATTTCCCTATATGCAAACCTATCTACTAGCGAGTAAGGAGCAAGTGGAAGAGGAACGAGTGAACCGAAGTGAAGCACGCAGAGACACAGGATTTGTTTGACCGTAGTTCCTTCCTTGTTAAGGGAAGTACGTCTGCGTTGGAGGGGTGGGCGGTACTAAGACCACCACGCCACAAAAGGCCACACCCTGTTCTCCGATGGATCTCGCCACAACAGGCCTGATCCACCTTCCACTATAGGTACCCTTCGAGGCGGGCACCAGCGCCTTTACACAACTAGCGGGGCAACAACTCCACAACAACTTGGAGGCTCCTGAAATGACAACAAGCTGCCACAAGAACAAAGTTGTCAAATACAATAACACGATCTAGGTATTAACGAGAATACTAGATCAGAGATTTGTCCAAGTGAATGGAGAGGAGTTGAAGCGCTTGATTCTTGATGTTGATGATGAACTTCTCCTCCTTCAATTCCACCAAAGATCAAGACCTTAGGGTGGTTGAAGTGGGAGATCGAGATTTAGAGCTCTTGCACAGGGTCTGGTCGAATTCAAATGAATCAAGAGTTCTGGATGTTGGGGAAGAAGGGGTACTTATACCCCCTTCTAAAAACCAGCCATTGCACACTTTGGGGGCCGGATTATCCGGCCCAAATGAGGGCCGGATTATCCGGTCTGGGGAAACTCCGCCCCAGACTCGGAATATCCGGCAGAAAATCTGCACCCTCTCTGAGTGTCGCGCCGAGCTTGCCCTTGATCAACTTCTGGGGGCCGGATTATCCGGCCCTATGCGAAGGCCGGATTATCCGGCCTGGGGAAGAAAAACCGCCCCAGTTCGGATTTTCCGGTAGAAAATCCGACCGGATACCGAGCGACGCGCCTTGGCTCCTTTTGCTCGAAAACTAGGGGCCGGATTATCCGGCCCTTGCGAAACCCGGATTATTTCGGCCTGGGGAGGAAAAACCGCCCTAGTTCGGATTTTCCGGGAGAAAATCCGACTGGACACAGAGCGACGCGCCTTGGCTTCCTTGAGAGATGAGGTAGGCCGGATTATCCGGCCCTTGGAGGGGCGGATTATCCGCCCCCCCCCTCAAAACTTCCTGCACACTTAACACACATGAAAAGTCTCCATAGTATTGTTATCTAACACACAAAACATAGGAAAACATGAAATGTTCTTTCAACATGGTTCTGCTAATCCCCAACATATAAGTGCAAGCATATACAACATAGATGACACAATGGTTCAAGTTTATTAGGGGCAAGAAAAGTAAAGTGTGCCATCAAGTTTGTGAGAGCTTTAATCACTAGTTTTCTCATAACAAGTTTAATTCGGAAGATAGATAAAAACATGAATATACTTGGAATAGAAAATGCTAATAGGTATGTATGGTGGACTCTTTTGAATAACTTGGTTTTATTTGGAGTTGGATGCATGAGTGGAATTCATACTTGGTATGGAGGCTAGCAAAAGACTGGGAGCGACCAACTAAGAGAGCAATAATGGCCATAATCATGAAAAGCGACAAAACATCATTTATTAAAGCATAAAGTGATATTACAAGTCGAAAACTAAAGGATCAAAGAGGCTATGGTGACTTGGTATAGTCTTAACATGGTGTGAGCATGCGCCAAGTCAACCCAAATAAAGCATCAAAGGAGAATACCACAATACTATGCTTTAATATGCTAAAACAACGCATGATACTTTCAAGGCACATTAAGCAATCTCAATTGTTTGTAACAAGTCATGCTACAACAATAATTACTAAGAATAAAGTCAAAACAATGTCAAGCATGCCATAATAAAGTCTAAGTCACAGTAAAAAACAAGCTCCTTTTTATACCACTTTAAGTATGAAATTTCCTACTCTTTTCCAACACCAATCAAAAACTAAAGCTAAACGCAGTGCTAGCAAAGGAGAACACTCACAGAACAATAAGAGTGAAAACTAGAGTGTTCTAGGCAATGAATAACGGAGTGTGTCTCTCTCCAAAATAAGTGTGTTGGGATCCAACCAATTTATTTAAACATACCAAACAAAATAAAACTAAAAACAAAAATGCTCCAAGAATAACACAATTGTGCATGAAACAATAAAACTGAAGTATTTGGAAGAAACCTGAAATTTTTATTGATGAAGAAGGGGATGCCTTGGGAATCCCCAAGCTTTGACGCTTGTACTTCTTGAATATTTCTTGGGGTGACACGGTGGCATCCCCAAGCTTTAGATTTTGTCCACACTTCATCTTATCACATTGTTCTTCCCTACACTTTAAATTTTCCTTCATACAAAACTTCACACAATCTTCATTAGCAACATTAGTGTACTCAAGATAATAAGTCTTTTGGTTCAGTTTCAACATAAATAAAACTTCCATTAAAACAAAAGCTACTTTAGCACTTCCTTTAAAAAGTTCAAATGATCAAAGAGAACTCATAGAGAAAGAGATTAAGAGGCAAATGCAAATAATGGCAGAAATCTGTCAAAACAGACCAGCAGGTAAAAACCGATTTTTTCGAAGACCTTATGTTGCTCAAATATAAAAGTGTTGAACTAACAAAAGTTGGATAACATCATGGGGAAGAAGCATACAAAATTATAGCTCAAACAGACGTACAGAGATTTTTCACGAATTTTTACAGCGAAGCACAAAAATCTGTTTTGGGACAGCAACTTTCCCAAGCATTACTTATCTCTCATTAGAGGTTACTCTTGGCACAAAAATCACACAAAAATGATAAGCAGCGGTTATTACAGAGGTAATAATTTCCAAGACTCAACTAAAACTTTTGGGTTATCTCCCAATAAGTGCTTTCCTTTAACGCATTTGAGCTGGGCATAATAATTTCGATGATGCTCACATAAGAAATATGAATTGAAGTAAAAGAGAGCATAAAGAAGCAAATTCAAAGCACATTTAAGTCTAACCCACTTCCTATGCATAGGAATCTTGTAAAGAAACATGTCATGAAAGCACAAAGCAATAATCATAGAAAAGCAAAACAAGTGCAACTTCAAAAATTTCAACATAAAGAGGGGAAACTTAATAATGTTGAGACACATAAAACCATGTTTCCCTCTCTCATAATAACTTTCAGTAGCATCATGAATAAAATTAACAATATAACTATCACATGAAACATTCTTATCATGAGCCACATGCATAAAAGAATTAATACTCCCCACATAAACATAGTCATTTTTATTAATTATAGTGGGAGCAAATTCAACAAAATAGCTATCATTATTATTCTCATAACCATAATCATCAAATATAGGAGGCATATTGTAATCATAATTAATTTTCTCCTCAATAGTAGGTGGACTGAAAATATCATATTCATCATTGTAATAATCATATATTGGAGGTGTAGTATCATCATAAGCAATAGAATAATTATCTTCCAAAGTATGTTCATTTGTAAACATATCATCATTGGAAGGAACATGGATAGCACTAATAGTACAATAATTATTAATATCATCATTTTTAGAATTGGTACTGAAGAGATTTTCAATATCAAAAGTAGTGTGCTTTTCCCGATCATGATCACTACTATAGGTAACAGGAATATGAACATCATCGAGTTCAGACTCATCAAAAACTATAATAGGAGCAACATGCTTAGGGGAAAATACCGTTTTCTCCCTCCTTTTGCTCCTCCTCTTCTTCTTTTTATTCTTCTCTTTAAGAGGGAGAGACTTGAAAGGAAGCTTCTTCATATACCCTGGTTTATTATTAGAGACAATAGAAGAAACTTTGGAGGATTCCTTCTTTTCATTAATAAGATCAAAACACATATTAGTCCTATCATATTTTGGTAAGATCTCATCTTTTATAATATTTTGTATGTAAGTATTTGTGTGGAAATTATCAACACAATAAATATGACACCCATGCAGGATGCTATTCATATCAAAAGCACTCATATCTACCAAAGAGGTTTTTCTTGATAACTCTTCACACCCCAAAAATAATGTAAGTTCATCATGCTAATTAGGAGTGATCATTTCATCACAATACAAACTTGCAGTACTCATTGGATTAGAAGGGCTATTATTATGGCCTAAGCATTGAAAATTGAAATGACCCACTTCAAAGCAAAGTTCACAAATAAAAGGATAGAGGGCATAAACTTTTTTTACCAAGATCATTTAGAGCCCTACACCACATTCTAGTTTTTTTATTCCTGTGGGTGATACAATATTCTTCTTCAATTTGATCCTTCTCACAAGGTCTTTGTATTCCACAAAAATTAACATGCTTATAAGAAATAGTACTTTCAGAGGTTTGAGCATGTTTATTGCTATCATTAATAACAATTTCATTTTCCATGCAAGTGTCTTTAAAAGGCTCATGATACATGTCCCATTTTGCTTTAGGAGCATTAATATGAGAAGTGATATGTCCATAACGTATCTATAATTTTTGATGGTTTTATGCTAATAATATGCTTTTGACACTCCTTTTTGTATAAAGTTTATGATTTATTTGGACTAACCTAGTAATAGTTGCAAAAGTGCACAATGTTCTTGTTTTACACTTTGATGTGTAGGAATTACCAAGAATACAAGTGGAAACCTTGTTGGAGTCAAATTGGGATTTTTCCAGAAATCTGTCTCAGAACTCTTTTTGAAGATGGTCACGTTTCGGGTCGAAGACGGCGTCAAACGGAAAACTCTTCAACTACAAATTGTTGGAAATTTCGCGACAAACATTCTGGACATAAATTTTAGCTGATTCCGAGTCCGTATGGACCCGCTAGGCCCGATTTACTGCAGCCCAAGATGGGGTGATGGGAATCCGAGAAGCTATATAAAGGGAGGAAACCTAATTCGCCTAAGACACCTCCACCCACGAATTTGCATCTGCTAAAGCCATTTTTTTGCCTCCCCCATGGATCCCATCTCCATGGGGGAGGGCTCCCAAGAAGCCATGAAGAAAGGGGGCTAAGGGGCGGTGCTCCCCCATGATACTGGTGGTGGGGAAGGAGTCCCCCACGCCGCCGCCGACGCTGCCGCCACCCTCTTCACCATCTTCACCATCTTCATCGCCATCTCCATCACCTAATCCTCCTATTTTGCAGTGGTTCATCCGCCTACACACCTCTGTACCGTCCTATGTAAACATGGTGTTTGATGTTATAAGTTATAATCCTATGATCTATGTCATGTTTGTGTAGTTTCTTTGTTCTTAGATTGAATGGTTGAACGTATTTGGTTCATTAGAGTTGTATGTTGATATGGTGCAGTCCTTTGGTGTCCATTATATTTGTGTGTGAATGGATTAAACATCATAGGGTTTGTAGTATGTGTAAGAAGAAGGGGGAAGTTCTGCCGGAATGACAGAAACCTGAGGACGCGAACCAGAACGTTGCACGTATGAGAGTAAGATGACCATTAAACTTAAGGCTATGGTTGGGAAAACCTTAATGCATTGTTAGTACTTACGAATATTTGCTAACAATCCAATCATATAGTACATGTAATTCCAAGTAGTGAAGTGCATTTATATTTAGCCTCTCCCACATAGAAAACTGCATCAAAGACAATGAACCCGATTTATTCGCTAATTAAACTTGGACAAAGCCACCACAATTACCACCACTATTCCACACTCATGGTTCTGTTAGTTTAGTGTATTTTATTGCTGCATCAACTAACTTTACTTTCTTGTTATTTATTATCATGCAAAGCTATCTCTAGTACTTGTATTGTTGCTTTAGTTTTATTTCCTAGATAATGCAAACGTTTAGTGTGCGTAGAGTTGTATCAGTGGTTGATAGAACTTGAGAGAGCATTTATCCTACCTTTAGCTCCTCATTGGGTTCGACACTCTTACTTATCGAAAAGGCTACACACGACCCCCTATACTTGTGGGATATCAAGAAGCCAAGGCTCTACAACAATCAACAAGAATTTGAGGATCAAGACCATATTTAGCACTAAGCTCTTGAAAATCAGCAGTTTCAGCGAAAGAGTTAATGCAATCATACTCATAGTTTATACCTGGTTCTTTACCTTTGTCGTTATCCCAATCTTTGGTATTGCTTTGAATTGTTTCAAGAAGATCCCACTTAGCTTTGACCTCCTTACTTGTGAAGGATCCCTCTAAACAAGTATCTAGATAGTCCTTGTAATGTCTTGAAAGCCTTGCATAAAAAATATTAATAACAATATTACTGGGGATCTCATGAATGGGACATTTGAGCATTAATGACTTGAATCTCCCCCATGCTTGGGCAATACTTTATCCATCATGGGGATGAAAATTATAAATATAATTCCTATCTTTATGAATTTCATGAGGAGGATAAAATTTAGAGTAAAAGAAGAGTTTCAAGTTCCTTCCACTCGAAATGATGAGGATCATCTAGTAGCTCATATCACTCCCTTGCTTTGCCCTTAAGTAAAAAAGGGAATAGCTTCCTCTTAACTTGGTTCATTGAAATACCTGCACACTTGAACAACTCGCATAATTTGTGTATAAAGAGTAAATGATCACCAGGATGGACAATTCCATCTCCAAAATAACAGTTATTCATAATATGTTCAACAATTTTTATAGGTATTTTAAAAGGGATGCTTTCAGTATGTGGATTTAAAATATCACAAGTATCATTAGAATTACCACATATGGAAGATAAACTATCATCAGTGCAAATTTTCTCCTTTAAAGCTGGGGAACTAAAAAGATCATTTTCATAAAAACTAACTTCCCAAGCTTAGACGTTTTCATAGCATTAGTAACAAAGGTGTTCAAAAGATTCATACTAATAACATTGCTATTAGCATGCAAAGAAAGTTCCATGGGTTTTTTAATTTTCTTTTCAGACAATTCATGTTCTACCTTAGGAAAAATACTAAAAAGCTCTCTAATTTTGTTGTTGTTTTCCATTAAGCCTAACTAGTGAAAAATAAAGACAAGAAACAAAAATATATAATTGCAGAATCTAAAGGAAATAACTTCGAGCACTCACACACCAGCAACAGTACTAGAATATAGCTTAGTAGCCAGAGGGTGTGAGTACCTTTTACCTTACCTCCCTGATGTCTACGCACTTCTATTCTTGTAGACAGTTGTTGGGCCTCCAAGTGCAGAGGTTTGTAGAACAACAGCAAGTTTTCCCTTAAGTGGATCACCCAAGGTTTATCGAACTCAGGGAGGAAGTGGTCAAAGGTATCCCCTCTCAAGCAACCGTGCAATCAAGATACAAGAAGTCTCTTGTGTCCCCAACACACCCAATACACTTGTCAGGTGTATAGGTGCACTAGTTCGGCGAAGAGATAGTCAAATACAAGTGGTATAGATAATTATAAGTGGTAACGGTGATAAAAAATAGCTTGATGGCGTGGAAGAGACTAAAGGCAAACTGAAATAAAGATGGAAGCAATCAAACATGTAACAGAACTAGTTGCAAACGGTGTTTCAATGCTAAGAAACAAGGCCTAGGGATCATACTTTCACTAGTGAACACTCTCTCATAAATATATTATCTTCATGATACTACTCTTAACTACTCTCCGGTTGAACACTCTAATCGATGGTAGGGCTATAACAACACACCTCAAAGTTCATCTTTCCCATCTAGAAACCCCACACTGTCACCTTGAGTACTAGATGAGTCCAACAAACACCACAATTTCATAAAGACATCCAACTCCAAATATAACTCATAACAAGTATTTGTAATCTCTATCCTAAGTGCCACCATGGTGTGCACACTGTTAACTTCACACACATGGGGAGAGAAGAGATCTATTAAGCACTTGAGTAGCAAGGTAGATCTATAGATTACAAGCTCATGATCTCAATAAGATCATGCATAGAGAGAGAGATGAACACATAGCTACCGGTAGAACCCTTAGCCTCGAGAGAGAACTACTCCCTCCTCATCATGGGAATCAGCAATGGTGATGGAGATGGCTCCGGGGGCACTTCCCTGTCCCGGCAGGGTGCCGGAACAGAGACTTTCTGTCCCCCGAATCTCCCCTTCGGTGGCGGCGGCGCTGCGGAACTTTTCTGGATTTCTGATTGATCATCTAGGGTTTTTGCCTCGGGAGGAATATATAGGCGAAGGAGGCAACCAGGGGGCCCACACCATGCCCTGGCGCGGCCTAGGGCTACCCGCGCCTAGGGGGAGGGGTGTGGCCACCCTGTGGCCCCTCCCTGACTCTCCTTCTGGCTCCTTGAGTGTTCCGGGAAAATAGTAACTTTGGATTTTGTCCCGTCCAATTCTGAGAATATTCATTTTCTGACTTCCTGGAACCAAAAACAGTAGAAAACAGGCAACTGGCACTGTGGCTCTTATTAATAGGTTAGTCCAAGAAATCATATGAAAAGTACTCCAAAGTTGGAACAAAACACAAGAAAGTAGATAAAACCAAGCATGGAACATCAAACATTATAGATACATTTGCAATGTATCAACATCCCCAAGCTTAACTCCTGCTCGTCCTCGAGTAGGTAAGTGATAAAAAGAAAGAATAATTTTTGAGGTGACATGCACCATCATAAACTTGATCAAAGTATTTGTAAAACATGGATAGCTGGGATCATAATACTTCAATCATAACATGAAAGACAAAGTTCTAGCAATAAGACAAAGAAACTATGATGCAACATGAAAAGGCACAAACAAAAGATTCATGAATAACAATGCTTTGCAAGACGTTTGTTTGTTTCACATAAAGAAAACATAGCATAATAGTATTCAGCTTGTCCCTCATAGAGTAGCAAATATAAATGCATAGGACACCTTCAAAGTTTATAAGAGTGACTAGATACAAATAGTTTAAAACAAGCAATATCAAGTTATGCATCAATCAACTAGTCTTGGGACAATGCACATAGAACTAAGAATGGCCACTATGCTCTCAAAGTAGGTGCATAAAGATAGAAGGTGGAGACTCAATATAATGGTGGAATAGAGGCCTTCATAGAAGGAAGAAGAGATTCAAGTTTCATAAAGAGCTTCCAAAAATTATGGTACTTTTTAGCTTTCAACTCTCATTGTCCCTATCATAAGCATCTTGAAGTGATTAAGGTTAAAGTGAACAAACTATGGTGTACATGCTTGACGAAGTATAAGTTATAAATCTCATGTCCCTTGAATACGAGGGCCGCTCCTCATGCTACTCAAGTTTAGTCACCGGTAAGTTCTTGTCATTGTAAGTACATGTGTATCATAGATAACCGCCAACGGGGTACCCCTTGCCCGATGATACGGAAGAATCCCCATATCAAAATGACAAGGCAAGCAGACAACGAGCATCTCATCAATATTCTTATTTACCATGGGAATATGGTGCTTTTCTCTCTCTTTCCTCTTTTCATAATCTCTTTTTTTTCTTTTCTCATTTTTTCTCTCAATATAGGACTCTTTTTTTTATAAGAAGAATGCTTCATAGACAGCTCATTATGGTTACGCTCCAGGTTTCCACCATGTCAGCATGGATTAGACCAGCGGCCCAGGCGTTTCTCTAACACATATACATAACTCCATGGACTTACAAGCTCCCCTTTCATTTCACACCGATGACATCCATAGACAAAAGAGCATGATATCAACTAGGTACAAGTACCAAGTGCAATGTTGAAAGCGTTCCCCATGATAGCATGGTTCTGCTAATTCCCAACAAATAAGTGCAAGCATATACAACATAGACAACACAATGGTTCAAGTATATTAAGGGCAAGACAAGTAAAGTGTGCCATCAAGTTCGTGAGAGATTTAATCACTAGTTTTCTCATAACAAGTTTAATTTGGAAGGTAAACATAAGCATGAATATACTTGGAATAGCATAAGCTAGTAGGTAGGTATGGTGGACTCTTTGGAATAACTTGGTTTAGGGAGTTGGATGCATGAGTGGAACTCATACTTGGTTGTGGAGGCTAGCAAAAGACTGGGAGCGACAAACTAAGAGAGCAATAATGGCCGTAATCATGCAGAGCGACAAAACATCATTGATCAAAGCATAAATTGAAAACTAAAGGATCATAAAGGCTATGGTGACTTGGGATAGTCATAACATGGTGTGAGCATGTGCCAAGTCAACCCAAATAAAGCATCAAAGGAGAATACCACAATACTATGCTTTAATATGCTAAAACAACGCATGATCCTTCCAAGGCACATTAAGCAATCTCAATTGTTTATAACAAGTCATGCTACATCAAAGAATACTAAGCATAAAGCAAAAACAATATCGAGCATGGCATGACAAAGCATAGGCCATAGTCAAAAACAAGCTCACTTTACCATCTAAGCATGAACTTTCCTACTCGTTTTCCAATCCAAACCAAACTATTTGAAAACCAATGTATGAAAGAGGGGGGGTCCAACCAATTTATTCAGCAAACTAAGCAAACCAAGCAAACAAAAGACCAAAACGAAAACGAAAAGAAGACGCTCCAAGAACAACACAACTGTGCATGAAACAATAAAAATGAAGCGTTTGGAAGAAACATGGGTTTTTTATTGATGAAGAAGGGGATGCCTTGGGCATCCCCAAGCTTTGACGCTTGTACTTCTTGGATATTTCTTGGGGTGACACGTGTGGCATCCCCAAGCTTGAGCTTTAGTCCATCATTCATCTCATTACTCATTCCTTCCA
This sequence comes from Avena sativa, assembly GCA_916181665.1. Classification (NCBI taxonomy): domain Eukaryota; kingdom Viridiplantae; phylum Streptophyta; class Magnoliopsida; order Poales; family Poaceae; genus Avena; species Avena sativa. The sequence continues at coordinate 466,360,791 of OV702297.1, read as the reverse complement.
TACACCTGAAAATTTTCCTTCATACAAAACTTCACACAATCTTTATTAGCAACATTAGTGCACTCAGGATAATAAGTCTTTAGGTTCAGTTCTAACACCAATAAAACTTCCATTAAAACACAAGCTACTGTAGCACTTCCCTCAAAAAGCTCAATTCCCCAAAAGAACTCAAAAAGGAACCAACAAGAAGCAAATGCAAAAAATGGCAGAAATCTGTCAAAACAGACCAGCAGGTAAAGACGAATTTTTTTGAAGACCTTATGTTGCTCAAATCAAAAAGTGTTGAGCTAACTAAAGTTAGATAACAACTTGGGGAAGAAGCACAAAAATTCACGCCTCAAAAGGACGTACAGATATTTTACACAAATTTTTACGGTGAAGCACATAAATCTGTTTCGGGACAACAACTTTCCCAATCATTACTTTTCTCTCATTAGAGGTTACTCTTGGCACAAAAAGCAAATAAAAAGGATAAGGAGCAGTTATTACTGAAGTAATAACTTCCAAGACTCATCTAAAACTCTTGGGTTATCTCCCAACAAGTACTTTTCTTTAAAGCCTTTAAGTTAGTCATGATAGTTTGAGAAGATGCTCACATAAGAAATATGAATTGAGAGTAAAAGAGAGCATCAAGAAGCAAATTCAAAGCACATTTAAGTCTAAACCACTTCCTATGCATAGGAATCTTGTAAAGAAACAAGTCATGAAAGCACAAAGCAATAATCATAGAAAAGCAAAACAAGTGCAACTTCAAAAATTTCAACATAAAGAGGGGAAACTTAATAATGTTGAGACACATAAAACCATGTTTCCCTCTCTCATAATAACTTTCAGTAGCATCATGAATAAAATTAACAATATAACAATCACATGAAACATTCTTATCATGAGCCACATGCATAAAATAATTAATACTCCCCACATAAACATAGTCATTCTTATTGATTGTAGTGGGAGCAAATTCAACAAAATAGCTATCATTATTATTTTCATCACCATAATCATAAAATATAGGAGACATATTATAGTCATAATTAATTTCCTCCTCAATAGTAGGTGGACTGAAAATATCATATTCATCATTGTAATCATCATATATTGGAGGCATAGTATCATCAAAGTAAATTTTCTCCTCCATGCTTGGGGGGCTAAAAATATCATGCTCATCAAAACTAGCTTCCCCAAGCTTAGACTTTTCCATAGCATTAGCAATAATGGTGTTCAAAGAATTCATACTAATAACGTTGCTATTAGCATGCAAATAAAGTTCCGTAGGTTTTTTAATTTTCTCTTCAAACACTTCATGTCCTAACTCAAGATAAATACTATAAAGCTCTCTAATTTTGTTGTTGTTTTCCATTAAGCCTAACTAGTGAAAATAAGAAACAAAAAGACAAAATTGCAGAATCTAAAGGAAATAACTTCGAGCACTCACACCGGAGGATGTGAGTACCTTTTACCTTACCTCCCCGGCAACGGCGCCAGAAAATAGGCGTTTGCCGTGGGAGGTTCTTCTTCTTTAATCCTCCGGTGTGAATACCTTTTACCTTACCTCCCTGGCAACGGCGCCAGAAAATAGCTTGATGTCTACGCACTTCTATTCTTGTAGACAGTTGTTGGGCCTCCAAGTGCAGAGGTTTGTAGAACAGCAGCAAGTTTTCCCTTAAGTGGATCACCCAAGGTTTATGGAACTTAGGGAGGAAGTGGTCAAAGGTATCCCCTCTCAATCAACCCTGCAATCAAGATACAAGAAGTCTCTTGTGTCCCCAACACACCCAATACACTTGTCAGGTGTATAGGTGCACTAGTTCGGCGAAGAGATAGTGAAATACAAGTGGTATAGATAATTATAAGTGGTAACGGTGATAGCAAATAGCTTGATGGCGTGGAAGAGACTAAAGGCAAACTGAAATAAAGATGGAAGCAAGCAAACATGTAACAGATCTAGTTGCAAACGGTGTTTCAATGCTAAGAAACAAGGCCTAGGGATCATACTTTCACTAGTGAACACTCTCTCATAAATATATTATCTTCATGATACTACTCTTAACTATTCTCCGGTTGAACACTCTAATCGATGGTAGGGCTATAACAGCACACCTCAAAGTTCATCTTTCCCATCTAGAAACCCCACACTGTCACCTTGAGTACTAGATGAGTCCAACAAACACCAAAATTTCATAAAGACATCCAACTCCAAATATAACTCATAACAAGTATTTGTAATCTCTAGCCTAAGTGCCACCATGGTGTGCACACTGTCAACTTCACACACATGGGGAGAGCAGAGATCTATTAAGCACTTGAGTAGCAAGGTAGATCTATAGATTACAAGCTTATGATCTCAATAAGATCATGCATAGAGAGAGAGATGAACACATAGCTACCGGTAGAACCCTTAGCCTTGAGAGAGAACCACTCCCTCCTCATCATGGGAATCAGCAATGGTGATGGAGATGGTGGTGGAGATCGATGGAGATGGCTCCGGGGGCACTTCCCCATCCTGGCAGGGTGCCGGAACAGAGACTTCCTGTCCCCCGAATCTCCCCTTCGGTGGCGGCGGCACTGTGGAACTTTTCATGGATTTTTGATTGATCATCTAGGGTTTCTATCCCAGGAGGAATATATAGGCGAAGGAGGCAAGGTCAGTGGCCAGCTAGGGGACCCACACCATGCCCTGGCGCGGCCTAGGGGTACCCGCGCCTAGGGGGTGTGGCCACCCTGTGGCCCCTCTCCGACTCTCCTTCTGGCTCCGTGAGTCTTCCGGGAAAATAGTAACTTTGGATTTTATCCCGTCCAATTCCGAGAATATTTATTTTCTGACTTCCTGGAACCAAACAGTAGAAAACATGCAACTGGCACTGTGGCTCTTGTTAATAGGTTAGTCCAAGAAATCATATGAAAAGTACTCCAAAGTTGGAACAAAACACAATAAAGTTGATAAAACCAAGCATGGAACATCAAACATTATAGATACATTTGCAATGTATCACTCCCCGACAACGGTGCTAGAAAATAGCTTGATGTCTACGCACTTCTATTCTTGTAGACAGTTGTCGGGCCTCCAAGTGCAGAGGTTTGTAGAATAGTAGCAAGTTTCCCTTAAGTGGATTACCCAAGGTTTATCGAACTCAGGGAGGAAGTGGTCAAAGATGCCCCTCTCAGCAACCCTGCAATCAAGATACAAGAAGTCTCTTGTGTCCCCAACACACCCAATACACTTGTCAGGTGTATAGGTGCACTAGTTCGGCGAAGAGATAGTGAAATACAAGTGGTATGGATATAAGACAACAGTGCCAGAAAAAAGCTTGATGGAAGGAAAAGACTAAAGCCCAAAAGATGGAAGCAAGCAAACATGTAATAGATCTAGTTGCAAACGGTGTTTCAATGTTTAGAAGCAAGGCCTAGGGTTCATACTTTCTCTAGTGAACACTCTCATATAAATATCTTCTCTTCATGATACTACTCTGAACTACTCTCCGGTTGGACACTCTAATCCATGGTAGGGCTATAACAACACTCCTCAAAGTCCGATTTCCCCATCTAGATAACCCCTGACTATCACCTTGAGCACTAGATGGTTCCAACAAAAACCACAATTTCATAGAGAAATCCAACTCCAAATATAACTCATAACAAGTATTTGTAATCTCTAGCCTAAGTGCCACCATGGTGTGCATGCTATCACTTTCACACACGTGGGTAGAGCTAGGGATCTATTAAAGCACTTGAGTAGCAAGGTAGATCTACTTGATTACAAAGCTCGTGATCACAATATGATCATGCATAGAGAGAGATGAACACATAGCTACCGGTAGAACCCTTAGCCTCGAGGAAGAACTACTCCCTCATCATCATGGGAATCAGCAACGACGATGGAGATGGTGGTGGAGTCGATGGAGATGGCTCCGGGGGCACTTCCCCGTCCCGGCAGGGTGCCAGAACAGAGACTTCTGTCCCCCGAATCTCCTCTTCGGTGGTGGCGCTGTGGAACTTTTTGTGGAATTCTGATCTGGTTCTTAGGTTTTCTGTATTGGAGGCGATATATAGGCGAAAGGGGAGGCCGAGGGGGTGCCCTAGGTGGCCGCACCACCCCCTGGCACGGGCTAGGCCTGGACGCGCGGCCAGGTGGTGTGGCCGGCCCCTGGCCCCACTCTGTCTCATCTTCTGGCTCCGTGTCCCCCTCGGTGAAATATTGACTTTGGCTTTTGTCCCGTCCAATTATGAGAATATTCATTTTCTGACTTTCCTGGAACCAAAAACAGCAGAAAACAGGCAGCTGACACTATGGCATCTTGTTAATAGGTTAGTCCAAGAAAGTGTATAAAAATAGTCCAAAGTGTGGACAAAACATAAGAAAGTAGATATAAAACAAGCATGGAACATCAAAAATTATAGATACATTAGCAGCATATCAAGCAGCTTGGGGCGATGCCACCGAATCTTTCAGGTATGGTGTTTCCGCAGAAATTTTCTGCGGGTTCAGTGGGTTCATCGACTTAATTGGCGACTTAGCAGAAGTTTTCTCGACAAGAGAAACAACTGGTGATTTGGTTTTTTTTCCTCCTCCTCATTGCTTCTAGTGTGAAACACAAGTATTCGAGTTCAGAATAGATCCTAGAGTTGACAAAAAGAACGAGAGAGAAAAACTTACGAGCTAATATTCCGGGTCATCCTGAAAAGTACCATCCTCACGGGGGAGCAAATGCGATTGGCTAGATCATCTTCGGTTTCGAGACCATCGAACCGTCGGAATCTTCGAATGTTTCGACGTCCTCCAAGCGTTTACTTTTCTCGGAAGCAGGCACCACCTTGAATTCTTGGAATTTCCTGAAGCAAGCATAGTGGTCTTGCGAGAAGATTCTGTGGTAGAACCTTCCTCTTCTTTCGAAACAATACCAGCTCCAGTGTCGCCTTCGGATGTCATGGTAGCATCAGGCAACTCTCCATTTTCAGGCAAAGGAGGGAGAGAGTCCTGATCATTGTGACCCTATGAAATAAGCATGACTATACTAACAAATGAGATTACGAAAGGACAGAAGTAGACAAATAAATAAAAGGAGGAAGTAAACTTCTAGTGGGAACAAGGTTCTTCTTGCCAAAGGGTTCGATCCAACACTCTAATGGAACCGCATCCTTATTTGTGAGCATGGTGAAGGATCTTACCCTTTTTCGAGTTCAGCAATGGATACATTTTATGGGAAGATCCTCATCGAGTCCTTCCCAGAATATACCCACATACCCGAGAATCTAGCCTAGAGAGGCTGGATGCAAACCCGAAGGAAATAGGCCATGATTTGCAAACCTGAAAGCTCCTACCCAACTTGATGTCGCAAGTTGTGGATCCGGTCCAACAACAGTTGGATCTCATTCATTTCTTCAGAACTTGGGCGCTTCTCCCAGGAATTGAGTTTCTTGCGGGTTTTCTTTGAGTCGAAAGGGGCCAACCCATAAGATTGGCCCTCAACCTGCTGGTCCTTGATGTAGAACCACTTTGATCGCTACCCTTGGACAAAATCCACGATTTTGAAATCAAAGTACTCGACATGCGTGTGGATGGATATTATGGTGCCACCGATGTTGTGGATGACACAATGGTTCAAGTTTATTAAGGGCAAGAAAAGTAAAGTGTGCCATCAAGTTCGTGAGAGCTTTAATCACTAGTTTTCTCATAACAAGTTTAATTCGGAAGGTAAACAAAAGCATGAATATACTTGGAATAGCATAAGCTAGTAGGTAGGTATGGTGGACTCTTTGGAATAACTTGGTTTAGGGAGTTGGATACATGAGTGGAACTCATACTTGGTTGTGGAGGTTAGCAAAAGACTGGGAGCGACAAACTAAGAGAGCAATAATGGCCATAATCATGCAGAGCGACAAAACATCATTGATCAAAGCATAAAGTGATACTAGAAGTTGAAAACTAAAGGAACATAAAGGCTATGGTGACTTGATATAGTCATAACATGGTGTGAGCATGCGCCAAGTCAACCCAAATAAAGCATCAAAGGAGAATACCACAATACTATGGTTTAATATGCTAAAACAACGAATGATTCATCCAAGGAACATTAAGCAATCTCAATTGTTTATAACAAGTCATGCTACAACAAAGAATACTAAGCATAAAGTCAAAACAATATCAAGCATGGCATGAGAAAGCATAGGCCACAGTAAAAATGAGCTCTTTTTACCACATAAGCATGAACTTTCCTACTCTTTTCCAAACCAAACCAAACTATTTGCAAACCAATGTATGAAAGAGGGGGTCCAACCAATTTATTTAGCAAACTAAGAAAACCAAGGCAAATGAAAAACCAAAATGAAAATGAAAAAGAAGACGCTCCAAGAACAACACAACTGTGCATGAAACAATAAAAATGAAGCGTTTGGAAGAAACCTGGGATTTTTATTGATGAAGAAGGGGATGCCTTGGGCATCCCCAAGCTTTGACGCTTGTACTTCTTGGATATTTCTTGGGGTGACACGTGTGGCATCCCCAAGCTTGAACTTTAGTCCATCCTTCATCTCATTACTCATTCCTTCCATACACCTGAATTTTTTCCTTCATACAAAACTTCACACAATCTTTATTAGCAACATTAGTGCACTCAAGATAAATAAGTCTTAAGGTTCAGTTCTAACACCAAATAAACTTCCATTAGAATACTAGCTACTGTAGCACTTCCCTCAAAAAGCTCAATTCCCCAAAAGAACTCAAAAAGGAACCAACAAGAAGCAAATGCAGAAAATGGCAGAGATCTGTTCAAACAGACCAACAGGAGACAAATTTTTTCGAAGACCTTCTGTTCCTCAAATCTAAAAGTGTTGAACTAACGAAAGTTAGATAACAACCTGGGGCAGAAGCAAAAAATTCACGCCTCAAAAAGACGTTCAGAGATTTTACACGAATTTTTACGGTGAAGCACAGAAATCTGTTTCGGGACAGCAACTTTCCCAATCATTACTTCTCTCTCATTAGAGGTTACTCTTGGCACAAAACGCAAATAAAAAGGATAAGGAGTGGTTATTACTGAAGTAATAACTTCCAAGACTCATCTAAAACTTTTGGGTTATCTCCCAATAAGTACTTTTCTTTAACGCCTTTAAGTTAGGCATAAGAAGCAAGAAAGAATCAAGTGTTCTCAAATGAAGAAGCATTAAGACCATATTTTGTTTTCATAGGAGAAGCAAAAGAAATCTTCTCTCTCTTCTTAGGGAAGTGTTCTATACCTTTCTTGAGTGGGAGTTGATATTTAATGGTGCCTTCTTTCATATCAATGATGGCACCAACAATTATAAGAAAAGATCTTCCCAAAGTAATAGGACAAGAAGCATTGTATTCAACATCCAAAACATAGAAATCAACGGGGACATAGGCATTGTTAACCATAATAAGAACATCATTAATACTCCTCATGAGTTTCTTTTTAGCATTATCATCAAGTGGGACATTCAAATAACAATCTTCAAGTGGAGGCAAATCAAGCATATCATAAATCCTTCTAGGCATAATAGAAACACTACTATCAAGATCACATAAAGCTTTGAAATCAAAGTCATTCACTTTCATATTAATGATGGGTTCCCAACCATCTTCTTGTTTTATAGGAATAGAGGCTTTATGTTTCATCTTTTCTTCTTTAATCTTTATGAGAGCATCAGTAATGTGTTTTGTAAAGGCCATGTTCATAGCACTAGCATTAGGACTTTTAGCAAGCTTTTGTAGGAACTTAATAACTTCAGAGATATTACACCCATCAAGATGAAAATCAAATTTATCATCTAGAGTAGTAGAACTATTACTAGCCTCAACACTAGTGGTGGTAATAGTAGAAACACTAATGTTTCTAGCAATTTCATCTTCTCTCTCCCACTTAGCATGTAATTCAGCTAATAGTCTAACATTTTCATCAATTCTTACTTGTATGGCATTAGTAGCTGCAAAGGGATTCTCATTAGTTTCAGGTTTAGCAGCCATTTTATTCAGAGAAGATTGAGCTTCAACCAAAGATGCTATATTTCTTTCAGCATTAAAGAGTTTTTCCTCAATAGTTTTATTAAAAGCAGTTTGTTTACTAATAAAGTCTTTAAGCATAACTTCCAGTTCAGAGGGTGCACTCCTATTAATGTTGTAGGAATTTCCATAAGCATTACCATTGTTGGGAGGATATGGCTTATAATTCTTGTTACCAAAATTGTTCCTATAAGAATTATTGCCAAAATTGTTATTTCTTATGAAGTTCACATCAACTTGCTCTTCTTGAGCAACCAAAGAAGCTAAAGGAACATTATTTGGATCAATATGAGCTTTCCCATTAACAAGCATAGACATAATAACATCAATCTTATCACTCAAGGAGGAAGTTTCCTCAACAGAATTTACCTTCCTACCTTGTGGAGCTCTCTCAGTATGCCATTCAGAATAATTAACCATCATATTGTCCAGAAGTTTTGTTGCGGCACCCAAAGTAATGGTCATAAAGGTACCTCCAGCAGCAGAATCCAATAGGTTCCTTGAAGAATAGTTCAATCCTGCATAAAAAGTTTGGATGATCATCCAAGCAGTCAGTCCATGAGTGGGACAATTCTTTACCAAAGATTTCATTCTTTCCCAAGCTTGAGCAACATGTTCATTATCAGATTGTTTAAACTTCATTATTTCACTTCTCATAGATATAATCTTAGCAGGAGGATAATACTTTCCAATAAAAGCATCTTTGCACTTAGTCCAAGAATCAATACTATTCCTAGTTAAGGAATTCAACCATTCTTTAGCTTTTCCTCTCAAAGAGAAAGGAAACAATTTCAGCTTAATAATATCACCATCTACATCCCTATGCTTTTGCATCTCACAAAGTTCAACAAAGTTATTTAGATGGGAAGCAGCATCTTCATTACCAATACCAGAAAATTTTTCTCTCATAACAAGATTGAGTAAAGCAGGTTTTATCTCAAAGAAAGTATCTTCAGGCACAGGTGGAGCAATAGGTGTCCTCATAAAAACATTGTTGTTGGTGCTAGTGAAGTCACACAACTTAGTGTTTTCAAGAGTAGTCATTTTTTTGGGTTTTCAAATAAGAAGAAAACTAGTAAAACTATTTTTTTTGTGTTTTTGATAAAGAAACAAGCAAACAAAACAAAAAGAAACTAAGCAAAACAAAAATAACAAAGTAAAGAGATTGGTTATGAGGGACTCCCCTTGTGAAGATGTCCTTGACTCCCCGGCAACGGCGCCAGAAAAATGTCTTTTGATGGCGTGTGGTTGACGTGGGAGTTTCTTCTTCTTCTTCGATTCCCCGGCAACGGTGCCAGAAAAATGCTTGATGGCTCTGTGTATGGCGCCAGAAAAATGCTGGAGCGGTGTTGATGTAGAGCTCGTTGGGAACCCCAAGAGGAAGGTATGATGAGCACAGCAGCAAGTTTCCCTCAGTATGAAGCCAAGGTTTAATCGAACCAGTAGGAGCTAGGAAACACCACAAAGGTGTTACTAGCTGAGCTTTGGCAGGGCGCACTACCGGTGCTAGTAGCAACATGGAGACCTGCACAACACAACCACATAACTTTGTCCCCAACTTACGATGAGGTTGTCAATCTCACCGTGTTTTGCAGAAAACAAAGGATTAAATGTATCGAATGGAAAGAAGTAATAGTTTGCAGAAAGTAAACACAAAGTAGTAAAATATTGTAGATTGAATGTAAAAGACAAGGACCGGGATCCATAGTTCACTAGAGGTGGCTCTCCTTAAGATAGATAACATGCTGGGTGAACAAATTACAGCGGGGCAATTGACAAACATCGAGAAAGCAATAGATGCATATACTAATCATCTTGACTCCTTTGAGACTTGATTGGGCATTACAACATTATAAATAGACAGCCATCCAACTACATCTATGACTAATAATCCACCTTTAGGTTATCATTCGACCCCCCTCCAGTATTAAGTTGCAAGCAACAGATAATTGCTTTACGAATTGCGTGTAAAGTAAACAATATGATTGTTCTATGAACAAAGGATTTTTGTGTTCTCCCTAGTAGCAACAGCACATCTAGTACCTTAGAGATTTTTGTCACTTCCCCAGATTACCAGAGGCATGAACCCACTATCGAGCATAAATACTAACTCTTAGAGTTGCTAGCATCTACTTGGCCAAGATAGCTACTAACAACGGAAAGCATGCACGATCACAAATAACAAAGACATGATAGAATCAATAATCAATCTGAAATAGCATCTCAATATCCATCGGATCCCCGCAAACACAACATGTAGAATTACAAATAGATGATCTTGATCATGAATGGAGCTCACAAGATCTAGACATGAAAGCACAAAGGAGGAGAACCAGCCATCTAGCTACTACATGGATCCGTAGTCCAAGGATGAACTACTCACGCATCACACCGGAGGCTTGCATGGTGATGAAGAAGGCCTCCAGGGTGAATTCCCCTCTCCGGCAGGGTGCCGGGAAGAGCTTCAGATCCCTCCCGATCTAGGGATGGAGATGACGGTGGCTACAGACTCTTTCGTGGATTTTTGATCGGGCACTTAGGGTTTTCGTCCCGAGGGCATCTTATAGGCGGAAGGGGAGGCCGAGGGGGTGCCAGGGGCCACCACACGACCCCCTGGCGCGGGCCAAGCCTGGCCACGTGGCCAGGTGGTGTGGCCGGCCTCTGGCCCCTCTCTGTCTCGTATTCTGGCATCTGATGACTACCGGAAAAATTGGCACTTTGGCTTTTGTCCCGTCCAATTCCAAGAATATTCATTTTCTGACTTTCCTGGAACCAAAAACAGCAGAAAACAGGCAGCTGGCACTGTGGCTCTTGTTAATAGGTTAGTCCAAGAAATCATATGAAAAGTACTCCAAAGTTGGAACAAAACACAAGAAAGTGGATAAAACCAAGTATGGAACATCAAAAATTATAGATACATTTACAATGTATCAATGAGGAAGAAGATGCTAGTGGTGGAGGGGAGAATGAGCAGTAAAATCCCCCTCGTCGCGGCTTATAAAGTCTCTGCGGAAAATTGCAGCCATTGGATATGGGCGATGATTCATCTGGACGCAATAGATAACGACATGTGTCTACAATCAACAAAAGATTGGCAGTAATGGGCATTAGTTACCGTGGTAAACACGGTTAAAAATCATGTGATGCCTCGATTTTCCTGCGGTGTGGGGTCGTGCGGTCAAACTCTCCGCTAATGCGCCCCCCACGCGTCGTTAATATTGCACCAAGGGCCCACCACCGAAACGTCCCATTGGGTCTTTTCCTTTAAAATTGAGGTACGCCATCTTTGTCAGCAATGATATTATGTGCGGCAACAAAAATCATCGGTGAATATAAGAAAATTTCAGCTGCAACTATTATTTACAAAGAAAAGACCTGGTATGAGCATTTCCTCGGATGCCGAAGAACTCTGAGCCTATGCTCCGGTGCAAGCACCCATACATAGCCTCGGGGGCTACTCCCATCAGGAGTGCTGACCGTGCACCCGATAGTATTGATAGTGCAAGATAACCAAGGCCTGAGTCGAGTATCTCCTCAGAAGACAGAAATTTGAGCCTATGCTCTGGTGCAAGCACCCGAACATAGTCTCGGGGGCAACTTCCATCGGGAGCATTGACCACAAACCCGACAAAAAATAAATCCTCATCCGGAGATGACAAGAAAAAGGCCATAATAACAAACTCTGAGCCTACACTCGAATACAAATATTCGAATGTAGCCTCGGGGCCTACTCCCATCGGGAGAGCTGACCGCACACTTGATAACAAAGCTAAAATTCCTCTTACAGAGTCGATAAATATGAAACCGATGAGTATTACTAAAGTGTATCCTCAAACGGTTACTCCTATCAGGAGCGCCATAGAGCACCCGATGAAAAAAGCAAGAAGCAGAAAATTTCAACAATTGCAATAGCCAAACAAGATAGTCGATAAATATTTTATAAGTCTTAGACCGCGTCTACCGTGATAACATGTCTAAATTGCATGTCCATGACATGAAGGTAATACCCCAGGATCTATCATGTGAGGCCTGGTAATCGCACACGAATGCGCTCTGCCAGTAAATTATCCGTATCCACGATACGATGAAAAATCTCGACGAACACGTTGGGTACCCATAACACGAAAATGGAATTCAGTACTCGATAAGACCTCAAACGGTCCAAACTGAATTACCCCAGTATGTACCAGGTTCGAGTCCGAAGACTCGAGCTTTATGCAGGTTCACGTTATGTTTTCCAAGAGCAATTAACTGGTTCTTGATCCGCCGGATGCACCAGACTCGTTATACCAAAATCCCTGTGACAAAGATATTTAAAATTATAAATTACTTGCTCAAACAAATCTTCGGGTCAATACTGAAAATGTATTTGAGACTCAACCCGAATCTACGATTTAAGTGGAGTCTCGGGGCTAATGACATGGGTATGACTTATTGGGTTCCCATAATTAGTATACCATGTGCGTACCTAGGCTACGGTCCATGAGGCCCATGAAGAATAAAGAGTCCATCAGGCATCCGATGATTGGAAGCTTGGATTGACGATCAAGATAGAAGTGCAAACCGACATAGTCCTAGTATTATAAACATAACATGTAACCTATTCGTATACGGCTCCAGGATCCAACCTCTCATATAAAGGCTGGGAGGGGCCGATGGATAGAGCACCGTAGCTTTTCAGGAATACACAATCCTCCGTGAGTTAGATCGCATCTACCGAATCAGCTACTTTGTAATCATCTTCTCCACACAATCAAACTCATGGACTTCCTTGTTTGTCTAAGCCGACAAAATCACCATCGCTCTCTTTTCTCCGAAACCTAACAATACTAGAAAAAAGCTTACCCGTGGTGCACGGGTTTTGTTTACCCGTGGCACATAAGCCATGCGCCATGAGGCCCACGCTACGGGTAAATTTTAGCCGTGGCACACCAGGTTGTGTGCCACGTGTAGTAAAATTTAGTTACGGGGCACTACCTAGTGCGCCTAAAATTTAGTTGTGGGGCACTACCTAGTGCGCCTCGGGTAGGTGTTTTTAGTACGCCACGGATACAAATTTCAAATTTCAAAAAAGCTGGAGATCTGGATCTTGTCGCCACCATCATCGTCATTGCCATCACCTCATCGTCGTTGCCTCGCCGGAGAGTTCGTCGTTGCCTCGTTGGAGAGGTCACCATCATCGCCTTGTTGGAGCGGTCGTTGTTGCCTCGTCAAAGAGGTCACCACCCTTGCCTCATTGGAGCTATTGATGTCGCCTCGTCGAAGCGATCGCCGTCATTACCTTTTTTGGAGCGGTCATCGTCACCACGATCAGAGGTGAAGGAGGAGGAGGCCGGAGCAAGGAGAAGGAGAATGAGAAGAGGAGGAGAAGAAGGAAAAGGAGAAGAACAAGTGTAGGAGAAGGAGAAAGAGAAGGAGAAGGGGAGGAGAAGGGGAGGAGAAGGAGGAGGAGGAGGAGGAGAAGAAGGAGGAGAATGAGAGGAGAAGGTGGAGTAGAATGGTAGGGGAAGGGAAATGGGAAGGAGTTAGGTGGCTGGGTCGAATTCGAATTTTGAATTCCACCCAAACTCACATGTGGCGGGTGCGCCACAGGTAAGTGACCTCAAATTATTTTTTTGCATAAAAATCTTACTTTTGAAATATCTTTTTTTTTCTTTTGTCATTTTTATATATTAAAGATTTTTTCCGATATCGTATGAAAAAGTTATGGACATTTTACTGTGGCATGACCTTTTTTGCAAAAAAAATAGAAATTCATGTTTGTTAATTTTTCTACAAACTAGACCATATTACCTACCTATATCTGAAAGGATTTTATTTTGAAGTGTTTATCATTTTTATTTTATTTTTTACAAAACTAAAAAATTCAATCCACCGGGGGGTGGAGCGAGTTGGTGGCCGGCCACACTTACCCATAGGGCACCACATAGTGGTGCGCCACGGGTCCCGTAGGGCACCACCCTACGGGTAAGTGGGTGCATTCCTTCCGTGGCGCACCACTATGTGGTGCCCTACGAGTAAGTGGGTGCATTCCTGGCGGCATGGCTCACACATAGTGGTGGCGTATGATTGTTGGTCCAAAATATATCGAGCTCATTGGGGAACCCCAAGAGAAAAGTATGATGAGCAAAACAACAAGCTTTCCCTCAGTTATGAAACCAAGGTTATTGAACCAGTAGGAGCAAGGAAACACATCCAAGGTGTTGTTTCCAACTTGGAATCCTGCACAACACAACCACAGAACTTTGCCCCCAACTTACAGTGAGGTTGTCAATCTCACCGGTTTTGCTGAAAACAAAGCATTAAACGTATTGTGTGGAAGAAAGTAAAAGCTTGCAGAAAGTAAACAGAAAGCAGTAAACAGTTGTAGATTGATGGTAAAAGAAAGGACCGGGTGGTGGCTCTCCTTAAGATAGATGACATGTTGGGTGAACAAATTACAGCGGGGCAATTGACAAAAATCGAGAAAGCATACATGCATATACTAATCATCTTGACTCCTATGAGATTTGATTGGGCATTACAACATTATACATAGATCGTAATCCAACTGCATCTATGACTAATAATCCACCTTCAGGTTATCAATCCAAACCCCCTCCAGTATTAAGTTGCAAGCAACAGATAATTGCATTACGCATTGCGTGTAAAGCAAACAATACGATTGTTCTATGAACAAAGGATTGATGTTTTCTCCCTAGTAGCAACAACACATCTAGTACCTTAGAGATTTCTATCACTTCCCCAGATTACTAGAGGCTATCGAGCATAAATACTCCCTCTTGAAGTTGCTAGCATCTACTCGGCCAAGATATCTACTAACAACGGAGAGCATGCAAGATCACAAATAACAAAGACATCATAGAATCAATAATAAATCAGAAATAACATCTCAATATCCATCGGATCCCCGCAAACACAACATGTAGGATTACAAATAGATGATCTTGATCATGAACGGAGATCACAAGATCTAAACATGGTAACACAAAGGAGAAGAACCAACCATCTAGCTACTACATGGACCCGTAGTCCAAGGATGAACTACTCACGCATCACACCGGAGGCAGGCATGGTGATGAAGAAGGCCTCCAGGGTGAATTCTCCCCTCCGGCAGGGTGCCGGGAAGAGCTTCAGATCCCTCCCGATCTAGGGATGGAGATGACGACGGCTACACACTCTTTCATGGAAT
Organism: Avena sativa; assembly: GCA_916181665.1. Classification (NCBI taxonomy): domain Eukaryota; kingdom Viridiplantae; phylum Streptophyta; class Magnoliopsida; order Poales; family Poaceae; genus Avena; species Avena sativa. Next base: position 466,345,582 of record OV702297.1, on the reverse strand, counting down.
TTTGATCGGGTACTCAGGATTTTTGTATCGGAGGCATCTTATAGGCGAAAGGGGAGGCCGAGGGGGTGCCCTAGGCGGCCACACCACCCCCCTGGTGCGGGCCAGGCCTGGCCGCGCGCCTAGGTGGTGTGGGCGGCCCCTGGCCCCTCTCCGTCTCGTATTCTGGCTCCGTGTCCCCCTCGGTGAAATACTGACTTTCGCTTTTGTCCCGTCCAATTCCGAGAATATTCATTTTCTGACTTTCCTGGAACCAAAAACAGCAGAAAACAGGCAGCTGGCACTGTGGCATCTTGTTAATAGATTAGTCCAAGAAAGTGTATAAAAATACTCCAAAGTATGGACAAAACATAGGAAAGTAGATATAAAACAAGTATGGAACATCAAAAATTATAGATATGTTTGCAACGTATCAGCGCACCACTTAGGGCATCCGCCATGGGTAAGTGGTATACCCATAGGGCTCCTCATAGTAGTGCGCCGCCAGTATTTACCCGTAGGACACCCACTCCTCGGTGCGCCACGGGTATACGATCTACCTATAGACCTTTTCCTAGTAGTGTAAGTCCATAACCATGGGTATTGCCGAGGTTACCCTCGTCACATTGTCATTGTGGCTCATCATGGATTCTTCATATATATATCGGCATTGGCTATGGAGCCCCTATATATGATTCACATTACCAAGTGTTGTGTATGGAAGTGGTAGTGCGTGTTAGAGAATCAACGTCAAACCTTACTTTACCACAGAAGATAGTATCGTGCAAGTGGCCACACTTGAGAGGAATAAAAACCAAGCAAAGTGAAGTGACGAGGAAACCTAAACCCAACTAACTACAAAAAACACAAAGCTCGTAGTAAATAGGTATGTAAAGTGGCGTGTCAAGGAAACAATCAAAAAACCAAGATATTGTAATCGTACGTAAAGAACCACGATGATCACAAAACAAAAATGAAGTCAATGCATAAGATATAGGAATTAAGTACAAGGAAACACACATGGTGAGATAAATAGGGTGAGATAAATAGGACGTGTGCGACATAAATATTGATCTAAGAACCAAATGAGGACCTAGCGAAGACTATAAGCTTGTCGTGCAAGTGGAAGGAGAGACGCTAGTTCGATTGCATAAAATTGGTGGGCTATAATATTTGCGCAATAAGTACCACACCTAGAAGATGTTCATCGAGCTTGCGCTTCCTATTCTATGAGGCACTTGTTTCTTTACTTTTATTTTTATTTGTCTCTATTTTCTCACTCTTTTTCTTTCTTTTTCTTTTCTTTTTCACTTGTCTCTTTCTTATGCCAACAACTATACATGATACTATATGATATAGCGCCTAATAATTTTGCTCGGAATTTTACAAGGTATCAATGTGCAAATCCCAAGCAATCATAGGAGGAACTAGTCTCAATAGGTGTTTGTAGGTCGCAAAGATATTGTGGTTCACAAAGGAATGCAAGTGAGGAGAAGTCGCGGAATGTCTATACCTTTTGTCGATGATCTTCACCCTTTATTAGTGGATTATGCCTTTATCACGGAATTTTGTTAAAGTATATAACATGGACAACGTGGATTATTATGTAGAGCTCCTTGTCATTTTTGAAACGAGCTAAACAACACCAAAATCCGAGTTTGAATGCAAAAGTTATGCTCAAAACGATGAGAAAGCTATCCGGGAAACTGTTGATTCTGTTGTAGGTTTGGGCGGTAGTACCGGTAAAAAGTCTGGTAGTACCGGTGTTCCGGGGTCTGGTAGTACCGTTTAGGTATCGGGGAGGTCCGGTAGTACCGGTTTTTCCTGGGACGCCAGATTCAACGCGTTTTCGCGACTTTGGGGCGATCTGGGCAGAAAATCTTCAAGAAAATAACAAAATCGAAGGAAGAAATCAAGGAATTCGGCTATGTGAACACATGGGAAGGTAGATCAACAAGTTTGCAACAAATCTACGGATTAAAACCTACGGAAACACACTCAAATCTTAGATAAATCCAAAACACGAAATTGGGATATTTTTGGTGGATTTTCGAATTTATGGGGAGAAGGCCAAATCGATGAGAAATCTGTGGCAACAAAAAGATGCTGATACCAATATGTCAGGGGTTTCCCTCAAGGGTGGCCCGATCTTCACGGATCTCATGGTAAAATCGAGGGGAAAGTGTGGGGAAAGTAGGAAGGTAGCGAAGCGAACACACATCACGCGAAGAATACAATGAACTCACTCAAACACAAACATGATACAAGGCCAATTGCTCCTGCCGACGGCCACCGGTCCAATAGAAACCTCGCAAGGAGAGATCGGTCAACGTGCTCCCACCAATCCGAATTGGAGAGGGAAGAACATCTTGAAGAGAGTCTTGATAACTTTACTAGAGCCAACTCAAAGTAAAGATCTTGTACAACTATGGATGCACTATGGGAAAAATCCAAAGATGTGGGTGATGATTGAAGGGTTCCCCCATGAAGGGAGGGATACAAAACTAGAAGTGATCCATTTTAGGGCTCCTAGTCTATCATCTGTGTCTAAGGATAAGGGTGGGGGCTCTATATTTAGGCCAGCCACTTAAACAGGGTAGTTTGGGGATAAAATTAGGGTTGGAACAGAATAAAGGGGGATACATGGGCTGTGACCCGAGCTGGTGCGCCCAGGCACTGTGACGGCCGGTAGTGCCGGACTCAGGCCCGGTAGAACCGGGCTTCATCGGTTGCGGTTGGTTTCAGAGCAGTAGCTCCGGGCTTCAGCTAGCGTCGAGCTCCAGGTCCAGTAGTACTGGTTGTGCAGCCTGGTAGTACCGCTGATGGCGCGGTGGTACTGGTGGCGGGTACCGGGGCATCTGTCTGTGTTGGCGAGCTCGGGAGAGGCAGAGCGGTGGTACCGTTGGGGCTGAGCGACAGTACCGGTGCGGGGCGGTAGTACCGCTGGTGGGAGTGGTAGTATCGCTCATGCATGTCTCTTCCTTCTCCTCTTACAAGCCTCCGTCTTGTCAGGCTGGATTCTCCGGGCTTCCTCCCCTATCTTTGTACTTGTCGATGGGAACCTATCATGGTCATAGGACGAAGTATGAAGTAGTATACCATTCAGTATGTTAGGAAGAGAACTCACATAGAGGATATTATTCACCTTTAAAGTCCAAGACGACTTAGCATAAGTGGAAGTGCTTGATATGGCAACGAAATGACTTGGCGTTTAAAGCCGATGGCCTTATAAAACGAATGCGTTGCGTATTTGCTTGAAATTTATTTGTACTTCGAAGGAGGAGATGCGGTTGCTATCTCGTTTCCTCCATCATCAGTGTGCACATGGTGCGAGGGTCATACGCCAAGATGCATAACACGAGCGCGAGATAGTGTTGGGGTTATTGGCTGAGAATGACAGGTGCTGGCGATATGAGCGAAACTACCACGCATGAAGTTGTCTGAAGTGTCGGCACATTAGTGGACAATGATTTGGTCAACTTCTTGAGGAATCATATGTATGATGCCAGTTATTTCAGCCTATATATGAATAAACTGACCTGCATTATTACTGAGTATCTGAGAACAAAATGAGTGTCACGTGCTGCCAAATAGTTGAGAGGACCCTCTAATTCTTTTGTTTTCAGAAACTAATCTGCCCTATATATTTTTGACAGGTTGTGAAGCTGGGTTTGAGTCTCACTTGCAAACCCGATGATATTTTTGTTTGAAGAAAACAACAGTGATACAAGCCCCTGATGATTCCTTAACCTTAGCGGATGGTATGGTTTGATTTGATTTTGATTGGTAAGGGAGCTTCCATTTTATTAGGGATTTCAGAACACTCAACTGATAAAGGAAAACAAGCGGACCCTTATATTGAAGAAAATGGTTTGGGTACAATAAAGGCAAGAACTCGAAAGGAAAACAGTGGTACATGTGATTGAGGACAACGTGTGTCCATTTTATTTTGTGGAATACTTCAAAACGGGAGGCTTCTTTAGCTAGAGCCATGATTATTCTTCGGAAAAAAGAACTACTACTGATCTGCGACGTAAGCACCGATTGCGTCGACAAATCGTCCAGCACGACCAAACAAGCCCACAACGCTAGCGTCCTTGTCAGGTATGCTGAAAGTGGAGGGAGTACTTCCAGTTCCTTTTCCAAAAGGCCCATAGGTCTTAACGTCGGTGACAAAGCTAAGTGAGGTAACAACAACGTTTCCTCCAAAGTTGCCGGTTGTGCCCAAAACTTTCTTCAGGGTCTCTGTAGAACCAAACGTGATCTGCACATGGAATGACATCACCCAAGTAAACATGTGTAACATGTGTTTGTTGGTATAACTATGCTCATTCTCAAACCGATCGATCCTAAGTAACGTACTCCCTCCGACCTAAATTAGTTGATTTGGTTTTGTCTAAATTCGGAGGTATCTAATACTAAAACAAATTTAGATACATTCGAATCTAGACAAATCTAACTCAACTAATTTGAGTCAGAGGGAGTAGTAGAAATGATGAAATATGCTCCAATATCCACTCACCGTCTCCTCGAGACCACCCTTACCACCCCATGGACCAACGGTCTGCTTCTTCCCATCTTGGTCAACGTTGAAAAATGCAATAGCTAGCATCAATGACGTCGCCGCTTCTAATTGTCATACTCTCTAGACGCCGAGGCTCCGGCTGCTCGGGGATCTCAAAAGCATCCCCTCCTTTCCCACCCTCAGGCCCAACCTCGCTAGGAGGAGTAGGAACCTATGTGATGGAGTAGCATGGTTGTCTTACAAATGCTCATACATAGATTTGGATATGTCCAAATATAAGAAAGGTAGTGTGCTAGCAGCAGGAACACGACGAGAATTCTTTACTGTCTTTGAACACATTAATTTTCTACTTGTGCAGTGTGAAAACCTAATCCTTCAACTTTACAATTCCAAATAATCAGCAGAGACAGTTTGGTAAATGACCGAGATAGATTCTCGTAGCGTGGCATGTGAGTCACCAGCTATGCCATCTCATTCGAGACTTCTCCCACCGACCTAACCCTCCCCCGACCTAACCCTCCCCCCCGGGCGGCGGCGGCGCTGCGCCGCCCCCGGGGTCTCCCCCGCCGCCCCTCCCCGAGTCCCCTCCCACATCACCATCCCCCTCCGCCGCCGTCGGTAGAGTCGCCGGCCAAAGGCTGCGCGGCGTGGCGGCGGCGGAGCGTCTGCTGGTTGCGGCCAGGGGTGGGAGGCGGTGCCCTCCTTTTCTCTGATCTATGGTGGCGTGTGGTGTTGGCGGCCTGAGATCGCAAGGGCGGTGGTCGATCTTGACCTCCTTTGCATCGGCGACGAAGGAAGCGGCGCCAACGCGTCATCTGGGCACCAGGGCGGCGGCCTCGGGCATGGCTGCGGCAACTTCCTCCTCTGGAGGTGGTAGGCCACGTTGGGATCTGGTGTGGAGGATTTCGGGATCTCACACCGATCTCCGGTGGTGGATTTCTAGACGACGTCGAGTTTGGAGGGGACATGACAGCCGGTGAAAACCGAGCCTTGACTCTGATCTTGGCGGACAATGGCGGCGTCACTCGACGTCGCTACCTTGTTGGAGACATCGTATTCGCTGGTGTCGTCACTTTACTCGAGCTATTCCGGGGGAAACCCCAGATCTGGGTCTCCCGGATCGGATCATGCCGGCGCTTGGCGTCGGTTCCCCTCTTGAGGGCATCGTTTTTGGAACAGACGTCGGCTAGAGGTCATGGCCACTCCTGCTGCTCCAGAGAAAACCCTAATCTGGTTATCCGGATCAGGCAATGGCGGCGCTTTGGTGTCGCATTCTCTTTTGGGAGCTTTGCTTGTGGTGGAGCGGCCTCATCTTGCACGGATGCTCTATTGGAGATGTCAAGTCATGCCTAACCGCCAGGTGCTACGCTCAGTCATGCCTAGTGCGGTAGGTGCTACGGACGACAGATCTTCTGGAGGTCTCTAGCTGCGGTGGTTGGCGAGACTCGGCGACATGGCACCGAGAGGTCTCGGTGGCGATCGCATGTGCTTGTTGATGGATGTGCGCAGGGCGGTGGCGCCATCTGGCGTCATGGTGGCGTCGATGGCAGGCCTTGCAAGGTCTTTGCGTCGATCTCTCCTGAAGATGAGTTGGTGGAAGACGGCGGCAGCAGGAGATTCAGCGTGTACGATGGTGTGCGCTATGGATCAGCTGGACCGGTTTGTGTTCCTGACCCGTCGTGGGGCGGTTTTCGAGACCTCCAGTATGTTGATGATGTGTTGGTGTTGCGGTTAGAGTGTTTTGACATGGCCACCCCTTCATCAAGTTGTTTTTAGATAGGTGGCTTCGATTGATCTTTGTATTCTCTTTGTAAGATTTTATTGAATAATTAATAAAACAGGTTGTGTGCATCTTTTTGATGCAGAGGCCGGGGATAATACCTCCATTTCGAAGAAAAAAAGCTATGCCATCTCGTGCTTATGACCAGACTCAAAACTACTCCCTCTGTTTAGAAATATAAAATGTTTTAGCTTTGTGAATCGAATATACCTAGACATTTTTTAGTGTACGAACTTATACATTAAAAGACGTCTAGATACATTTAATTCATAAAGCTAACACGTCTTATATTTCTGAACGGAGGGAGTATGACATACATTATCCAGTTTTACGAACTTTCAGTGGGACACACCGTAGCAAATTCGCAAGGTGCTAACTAACAAAATTCAGGAGGGGTCATTTTCTACATAGTTAGTTTTTTGAATTAAACCAAGTAATTGAGCACACGGTACAATTTTGTGCAGCATGCTTATTGTGCGAATCTTGTTAATTTTAGTTTCAGGGGTGTGAACCGATTGCATCAAGACATGTGATCCCGAAATGACGGTAGCCAATGGTGGATTTATCTGACAAGGATGCGTGTATTGGTCATACCATGTGATATGTCTAAACAATCTGTAAACCTTGGACCCGATACCTGGCAAGAAATGTGAGAAGACCTATATGTGATTCTGTAGTTAGTGAGAGTACAGTCACACTTGGATAACTGAACACAATTAGCCATGTTTTTAACCTAACGAACTGTGCATTGTGCCTGGTGACCTTTTTTTAATCAAAACTCCAAATATCTCAATCTATTTATTAAGCATAAAGGAGTTGTCTCGCTAACTTTAGGAAAATCGGCCGAAAGCCACCTAGTTACCAACACAGAGCCTACACACACGGCTGAATAGTCCGACTAGTAATTTCTTGTGCAGATCATGTTATTGTACCCTTGTCTATTCGTTGATCAATAAAATGGATATAACCCTTTTTAGTAAGCTAAAACAACTTGCTAAAAAGGGTTTATGTAGAAATTTGAACAGATGCCATATTGTGATGTGGTGTGGTGTCCCTCCCTCCCTCCCTCCCTCTCTTACACGGGGAGCTTTGGAAGGCAAGCATCAGCACATCCTACCTAGTTCATCAGATGCACAGAAATCAAAGAAAGGTACACAGATAGCGACTCTACTGCACAGTAGGGTGATGCCCTAGCATTTTCAGAACAATCGGCGTCAGTACGTAAGCCGAGAGGAGCCAAAATATCATCAGCAAATATGAAGGGCTTTTCGACTGTCCGAGTCGGCGGCGATCTGGAACCACCGCTTGTTCAACAAGGCCCAGTGACGATTGGTTCTGCTTATTCCCCTTATAGTTATTTTGGTTGCTTCTCCCATACAACCAGTCGTAAGACATGTCCGTGGTATGGCCTGGCTTCGTCTGACCTGGCTTCTGACGAAGTGATTTAGCTCTCCGTCTTTCCTGGTGGCAAGCATCCGCGAGCACTGTAATGGTTGGTGGCACAGTGCGCAGGAAACTGAAAAGACGGGAAAATGATTTCTCTTGATGATAATAAATAATAAAGTAGTGAAAAGGATTTCGTTTTACTAACCTGTCTAATGCTCCAAGGCAAATACTTATTCTGCTCCTCAGTGCCTCAGCACACGACAATGGATCAGTCGGTGACTTCAGTAGCACGTCGAAATCTTCCAAGGCTCTGGGGAAGAAAAGAAAGTATAGTCAGATATAATAGGATAAGTCGATTCCACAATGAGTGCATTTGAAAAATGTTTCCTCACACACGTACTGTGAACAAACATCAGCAGCTTTCGAGGTGGTTTCGCCTTCACTATAATCAGATGCATATTTTACAACCTGCATCAAGATTTGTTTTAAGGATTCAGGTGACATCAAACTTGGAATCAACCAATGACATGATGGATATAATAACTGCACTCACAACCAACGGCTTTGTGCATAGTTTGAAGAGGGAATACAGAACGTCAAGCTTGTGAAGCAATGATGCATGTATAACTTACTTCTTCGATATCTAAAAGCAGAGATGATACTGGCTGACAGTGAAGTAAAGATCTGCGCTCATCGTAAGTTGCCTCCTCAAATTCCAAATACTTATCTACAAAGGGACCATACAGATGTGAATCTTCTTGTCATGACAGTCAATTCAGAAGAACTTACTTGCATAACCTTTTCGGTGAGAATGTTACGGAACACACAAAAAAGGATGAAATCACATGTAGGTTCCAAAGATGATTCACATGACTAGAACAAGCAATTAGAGTAACGCTGCAGATTAAATTGAGAAGACGTTGGCAGATAGTGGTAGGGAAATTATTCTAGATCAGGACTCTAAGCATTCACTTGGTATATGTTGGTAGTAGCACATCCATACTTAAATATGTATACTACAACCAAAGACAATAAAGGCGAGTATATAGAGATTTAAACTTATCAATTACCAAGTTCCATGAACCAGTCTTGGGTCAACATCACCTGCAGAACACAGTCCGTCGCACTAATCCTGACAACAAACAGCCAGAAGTAGCAGCAGCAAACAAAATCAGCAAGATGTTGCACAAAGCAAATATCAAATACTCAAACAGGTAATAGCAATATAGTATGAATTACCTCTTAAAATTCTGGGTCACGTCATCCTCTGCAAAAATTGGAAAAAAAAATTACATACCAAAAGTCCAAAACATCAAGAAATGGATATAACTTTACAATGGGTAATTTTTATGCCCGGAGCGGGGGGTCCTCGCACAACTATTGGATCGAGTCACAAAAAGATCATGAACCAAAATTTGGGTGAAAACCTAGCGGGCATATAAGCTGCTCTCTATTCTTTCGAATTTCAACACTGTCCCATAAGCAACATGTGCAAGTGCACAACGACAGTTACAGCGGTGATCTACTGATGCACTTACCTAGCGAAAGAGTTTGGTGTAGGATAATTCAACAAAAATCATGAACGAAATGGCCTGATGATTCACCTTAGACCTCTGTTTACAGTATCGGCAGTTGTTTCACCTTGCATGCTTATGCTCAACTAAAACATGGTCCATAAAACACTTGTTGTTGTTTGCTTGTTAGTGAACACAAAAGCTATATATCTGTGTGGATGAGGTTTCTAGAGATAGGGTTCATACTGGTAGCAAACTTTGTGAGCATGGGATGTGGCGTCATGCCTGTTTAGAACACATTAATTGGTACAAATTAATAGGCATGCAGTGTCCTAGTTGACTTGAAGGATTTTTTTAATAAAAAAATGGACTTTGAAGGCTGATAAGAAGCTAAAAGCAATGAAAAACAAGAGTTCACTGTCAATAGTGCCCATACTGAAACATGCACAGCCAATAATAGACATCGAAGAGTCCCAAATGGAGATTTTTCGTGTAGATCACATGATAAAGAAGGAAGAATCACCTGGGGTCATCTCTAGGTACTTGGGGAAGGCGCATGGACAGTGCCATGCAGGAAGACAACGCCCTTTGGTAGAATACGGCGCGATTGCTTCCACAGATGCATGTTTCATGTCAATACTGTGACCCAGGCCTTGTCGTCTTCACAATTCAACTTAGACATCACATAAACGAAATCGTCGTCATCCTTGCTCAGCGTTGGGGTATAGAAAACCAGCTTCTTCAGTTCTAGTTCGTTGGTCTTGTCATTCCACAGCTCAGGCAGTAAATCAGAATAACTTGGGTCAACTGAGATGTTAGCAACATTAACTGATGAGCGCACACGCCAATCGTCCCAAGATATATCTCTATTCCATGTGGTGGCTTTCCAACCTTGATCGCCCAAGCTTCTACGATCACGGTCGTCAAACTCTACGTCGACGAACTTGATCAAGTCGTTGCAGCTGGAGACATCACAACAGTGTTCTGGGGCAATGTAAAGGTCGCCCTCCTCGTCCATGTTGCAAACTCTCGATGCGGGCAAGGGAATGTACTTGATGACAGGACACTCGCTGAAGACGTCGCAAACAAGAAGAATACCCGAGGAGAGGTCAACATAGCCCAGTGAGCTTGCTCCGACCTTGATCACCTTGTAGGTGACATGACAAGCTACAGCGAGCAGTTTCTGATCATGTTCCGATAAGCCCGGCAAGGTGCCCTTGCTGCTCCATTCCCGCGTCAGGGACGAGAAGAGGTGTAGGTCATAATGCCTAGCGTGGTCGTCGAGGATCCATCTCCTCTGAAGGAAGACCACGGCATAGTGCTCGCTGCTGCCGGCATCGCCACAGGGCAAGACGGCATATTCACCGTGTGGTCTGACGACGTCCGGGTCCGGAATGAGGTGCAGCGACGGCTTCCCCGGGCCGGCTCTGTAGACGAAGCGCTGAATGCATCTCGGGTCGGTGACTTTGAATGTCCGGTTGGAAACGGGGACGAAGTCGACGGAGAAGAGGACGAGGGCGGCGTCGGCACAGAGGATGTAGGGCTCGTCGGCGAAGTCCTTGCCGTCGAGGCCGGGGCAGTTGACGGAGAAGTAGGATACTCCCGGCGGGTCGACGAGCCAGAAGGAGACCTGGATGGGTTGGCCCTCCATGGTGTGGCACTCGGCCGTGGTCGCGTTCCGGTGTCCGGAGATGCGCGCCGACTTGTGGAGAAAGACCCAATCGGGACGGCTGGAGCGTCGGGTGGTGCCGCCGGCGACGTGCGGGTCCATCGGGACGGCGAAGCGGAAGGAGATTGGGGAGAGCGCCATTGGATCTGGACGGCGCAAGCTGGGCAGTGGGGATTTGGGAATTATGCCCACGCTGAATTGACAAGTCGGAGAAGATGTAGATTGGCGGTGGTACGCGGCGGGGGAGACTCGAGCAGCGGAGAAGAGGCTCGACTGGTGGTTGCCCGGGGCGAAGCCGGCGCCGGCGTTGGTTGGATGCGGGACGGGCTGCGGGGAGAGGGTTTTCGCTTCCAATTCAAAATTTCACACGCGACTCAAGTCGAAAACAACTCAAATTTCACAGCAAAGGCATGATTTGGGGATTTGGCCACACCCAAAACCTGGCCATCGGGCCATGCATTCATGGGCCGGTACGTGGCCACCTCGGCCGTCACAGGCTGGGCCGGCACGTGACTTCTCTGCAACCTTCGAAAAACATCGCTAAGAGCTAACCGCCAGTTTGTGGTTTCGGGGGAAAAAAAAAAGGCCAGAAAAACCACAAACCACAATGACCGGAAAAAATTTAAGGGGACCGAGAATAACACCTCCCGGCCGTAGATACCCAGGTTTCGCCTCCGGAACAAGCACGCCCGTAGCCGACCCACATCTTTACATTGACGGGAGGGACATTCTTTCTGCTGATGTCGTCGATCTCCGCCTCCTCGCCTCTCCCCCCCACGCCTTCCTCGAGCCCAGGACCGCCCCCATGGACGCCCAACAACCGTCGCGGAGCTCTGTCGAGGTCACGCCGACGCAGGCGACCCCTCCGCCGCCTCTGCCAACTACTGTCGTCTCCGCCCCCTCGCTCCCGCGCCTGCGAAAGGCTCCGATGCGACGAAGCGAAAGCGGCAGGGCTCCATCCTCATCGAGGAAGGCAACGGGCCCGCTACCGCTTGTTTCGCCACCAACCCGACACTGACCCCGGCCATGACCTCCTCCAAGAAGAAGCCGTCAGCGAATAAGGTGAAGAACGCGGTGTCAAAGCCCAAGGTTGTCCCAGCGAAATCCTCCACCGCCGCCAAAGCCACCAAATCCACCGCCACGAGCCAAACTAGGTATGAACAATTCACCACCCCTACCCCCTTCCGTAAATCTATTCAATTCGTCACAGATAAATTAGTTTAATTGATTCAAAATGCCACTATGTAGCAGCGATTTGCACGACGTTCCAATGTGGTTTGGGGATTTTTTGAATGAGAGTGCGGTGGACATCGACAAGGCTCCGATCAATGAATATGGAGATGAGTTGGAGGGGTCGCAAATTTACAACAAGGTGGATGGTGGTGTTGATGGTGCTAGTGAGGACGACGAGGTGGAGGAGGTCGACGGTTCGCAAGTTCGTGCCTGCCAGAGATCCACGAACTACAACATTTAGAATATGTGACTTTGATCAAAGCTTCGGAGAGTGTCTATCTTGATGCCATGACCAGGCACCGACCAAACTAGGAAGTGGTATTGGCAAAGGATCGAGGACAAATTCTTCCGATTCATGACATCCCTTCCAACGATGATTCCACGCATGTATCGGTCTCTCCGAGGCCGTTGGGATTTCATAAAAAACACTTGTAGCCGTTATAGTGGATCCTTGGAGCAAGTTCGAGGACCCGATGTGTCAAACCATGGTCACAGAGACGAAAAACACATAGAAAACCAGCTTCCACATGGAATGTTGCACCAGTGTGACAGAAGTTGCATCAGCACATCCAGTAGAGTGTGTGTGGTCATGTGGATCAATATGGTTTTAGAAAAGAACACATGCAATGACACTAGGGGATCAGTATGGTTTAGAAAAAGAACAAATGCAGTGACTCTAGGGGCTTCATGTGTCAAACCATGGTCACAGAGACCAAAAACACATAGGAAAGCAACGTCCACATGGAATGTTGCACTAGTGTGACAGAAGTTGCATCACATGTTGCACCATGTGTCAAACCACGATCATAAAACCCAAAAAACATGTTGGAATGCAACTTCCAAATGCAATGGAGAACCAGTGTGACACATCACCACATCCACTTGAGTATGTTTGGCCATGTGGATCAAGGTAGTTTGAAAAAAAACACATACAATGACACCCCATGTGTCAAACCATGGTTAGAAAGTCCAAAAACATTTTGGGATGGCAACTGCCAAATGGAATATTGCACCAGTGTGACACATCACCACATCCACTTGAGTGTGTGTGGTTATGTGGATCAAGGTGGTTTGGAAAACAACACACGCAATAACACTCCATCTGTCAAACCATGGGCAGAAAGCCAGAAAACATGTTGGAATGTGTAACTTCCCAGCGTTTAGGAATCAACAAAGGGTAGAAATAGAAATTTGTGCATTTTCATGCATTCATCTATAAAACTAGGGTAAATTTTTCGCCAAACAAAACCCTGGGAAGATCAGAGTTTCTTTCAGTACTTTGAGTTAGGATTTAGCTCTTTATAGTGTTTGGTATAAATTTTGACATGATCTGTTGGGGGGATACCCCCGGGTAGGGTCATTCCGGGGTATAAGGGCCGAGTTGGCCGAGGTTCGGCAGGGCCAAAGCGTATGCTGGCCGGGTCACCTCAAGGCAGGCCGGATCACGGAGTAACCCGGACCAAGGGGGGTCGCCTAACATGGTCTCATCCGACTTAAGGAGTAAGTCGGAAGTGCTTGTCTAACTTGTATGCAGAAACAGGTGTGGCCGGATCTACTATGATCCGGATCCTCGCTTAGCTTCTAGGAGAAGGAAGGAATCTCTCTGGTCAAAAAAGAAGGTCCGGTACGCACTGCATGAGCGAAGAAAGCGAGGGCAGGACCACCGGATCGTGGCCGACAAGGGTGACGACGCTCACGTCGGCTGACGCAGGCGCCGCAGAGGCTTACGTAGCTAAAGCATGTATGACGAGGGGGAAAACCACCCCGATCGGGTTACCACTTTGGGAGGAGGCATATTCTTAGGAATATGCCTCCACGTATGCCCTAGGCAGGGACCGAGCCACCTCTATATAAGGGGGGCTAGGATTCCTGAAGAAGGGGTTGGATTCTCGGGGGTTGAGTTCTAGTCAGTTGAGTTCCCTTGGGTACCAATTGGGCTAGGGTTTAGGAAGTAAACTGTAGGCAAGAGTAAGAGAGCTCCTTCTTCCTCCTCTCGCCAATACAGCTCAAGGAGCACTTGTAATCTTGCAGATCGAGCAATACAAACTACTGTGTGGAGAATCACTCCACTATCCCTCCCTGGATTCCCCTAGCGTGTATTAGTCCCCACCTTTAGCCTATCCATGGCATCTGCCGTGACACCACCACGACAGTTGGCGCCCACCGTGGGGCTAGCGGCGCTAGCAGGGGTGAAGATCCGGACAGGAAACCTCATCGGCACCAGCGAACGCATCGTCTCCGGGCTCGTTCAGCGCTTTGGAGCGCTAGACTTCGTCAGCGACAACGCCGGCTGCTTCGGCACACGCCCCCTTTTGCGCAACGGCCTCTTCGTCAAGCTCGGTGCGCACAAGGTCTACGTTGCTGTGGGCGTGTCTTGCGTTCACCCGCGTCGCGTCGTCGATGCGGGGGAACCACCCCTCACTGTGGCTCGCGGGGCGCGTATCGCTCGCTCCCCGGACCATGCAGAGGTGATGATGACTGCGCCAGGTGCGGGCACAAGCAAGGACCCAGCACCAGACCCGGAGGTAACACCTAAGGCACCGAGGAAAGCTAGAGGACCCCCACTAGAGAGGCCTAAGAACGTGCTGAGGGAGGCTATGGATAGCTTGGCTAACCCGGTGGCAGCAGTGGTAGATCTGGCTCAGGCACAGGCTGAGCTAGAAGAAACTCGGCAAAAGATATTGGAGGGTGCGAAGAAAATAGCCGCGGCTCAGCAATCGCTGAACATGACGCTGCGTGAGTACGCAAAGGCAAACAAAGTTGATACGGTAAAAGTAAAAGGGAGAAATCTCATAAGCGAGATGAACAGAGAAGGTGATGATGGAGCAGAAGGGTCGGAAAACTATCTGTCTGTGGGGTTGCCGAAGTATAGTACCCCGACGAAGAACCTCAGAGCAGCGGATGCGGCTGCGTCCGAGTTAGAGGGTCTGACGGGTGAGGCTCGTCAAAGACAGCAAGATAGGGTTAACGAGTTGGTTCGGATCACGAACAGACAGAACGAAGAGCTGCTCAGAGGTAACCCTGAGAGAGTTGGAGCTTCCAAAATCGTTCATTCGGCGATGGGTAACCCGGAGAAATCCGCTGGAGCCGCATCGTCGCCTCATGGTGGTCCAAGGAGAGAGGAAGTAGTACCCTCGGCCAGACGGAACAAGCAGATCGTCCCGTACGACCCAACGCGTGCGGGAAAAGAAAAATAAATGCAGAAAAATGATGATCGACGGAGTGTGAGCCGAGGTGAAGCTGGCCGAGGTAACCACGATCAAGGCAATGCCGGTCAAGGGAATGCTGCCAACGGCAATGCCGGACAGTGAAACTCGGCAGGAGCAGGTCAACCGCAGCAGCGGAATATACCAAGGCAAGAGCAAAGTGCCGGCCGAGGTATGCAACAGAGAGGTGCGCAACGAGAGCAAAAACGATACAATGACGGTGATTCGGAGATGATGAACGCGGGATACCCGAGACTGGACTATCATGTGATAGGGTCAAGGTTGGGAAGCAGAGACTTGATGCCGGATGACGCCAGGTTAAAGCTAGATCGCCTGTATAGGTCGGAACAGATTGAATGTCAAGGTCCCCCGGGTCCAGCGTGCTTTGGACCCCGGATCATGAAGGAGCCGCCGGTACCCAACTTCCAGTTGCCCAGGGGCACGAAGACGTATGACGGCAGTACCAAGCTGGAGGATTGGCTGATAAACTATGCTACAGCCGTGAAAATTGCCACTGGCAACTTGAGGTGGGCTGTACGTTACGTACCCTAGATGTTGGAAGGCCCGGCCAGAGTATGGCTAAATAACTTACCACTCGGGAGCATCAACTGCTGGATAGATTTTGAAAAAATGTTTATCAGCAACTTCTCAAGCACATATCAGAGACCGAATAGACCGCAGACCCTAGCAATGTGCAAGCAGAGATCTAACGAGACGGACCGTGAATTCTTGACCCGGTGGTGTACCGTGAGAAACTCGTATGAAGGAGTCATAGAGTCGCAGGCCATTGCATGGTTCGCTCAGGGGTGCAGATATGGCAGCGAGTTGTGGATGAAGTTGCAAACGAAAATGCCAGTTACGTTGGCAGAGATGATCCGGATTGCAGATTCGTATGCTTTGGGTGATCCGACTCAACCCAGGATCGCGTCAAACGAGTCAAACGAGGAGTACTATCAGAGGGACGGAGCCGGATCAACCCGGAGGAATGATTACAGAGGAAAAAGGAGAGATGATATACCGGATCATCGATACAGTTTGCAACAAGTTGCAGCTGTGAATCAAGATCAACCCGGAACAAGGAGCAACCAACGCCAGAAAACGGGAGGGCAATGGACTCCCCGAAATGATGGCAAGAAAACGTGGACTCCAGAGCAAAAGAAACAGTGGCAGGAAAAGAAAGACCATCCGAGGTATACCTACGAGTCAATGCTGGACCAGTCGTGTAAATTTCACACGCCAAATCCGAACAGCCCGGCGGGTCACACAACGAGGCAATGTGAGTGGATGCGCAAGATAGAACAAGGTGGTTCGGGGAATGCCCAGGCTCGTATGCGCTAGTGCTAGATCCGACATTCATTGGACCGAACATTAATGTGAGGTTCTCCAAGGTTCTGATTGATAATGGCAGTAGCATCAACATCATGTATGCGGATACGATGCGCAAGTTGGGCATCTCGGAGAACATGCTCCAGGCTACAAGAACAACTTTCCATGGCATTGTCCCAGGCATCTCTTGTGAGCCCATAGGCAAAGTCCGGGTCGACGTGCTATTCGGCACAAGGGATAACTGCCGAACGGAGAATCTGGAGTTTGAGGTGGTGAACTTGGAAAGTGCATATCACGCGTTACTCGGAAGACCAGCATTGAACAAGTTCATGGCAAGCTGCCACATTAGTTATCTGAAGATGAAGTTGCCCGGGCCAAATGGAGCGATTACCATTGCTGGAGATTTCCGATGTTCCATTGAGTGCGCTTCAGCCGAGTCAAACCTAGCCGAGTCACTCGTGATTGCGCAAGAGAAAAGAAAAATCCAAGAGGTGGCAGCATTAGCTCAGTCCGCGCAGCAGTATATGCCGGCGTCAAGTAACCCGCATGGTAGCGTTTCGTTTCAAGCCGCAAAGGACACCAAGAAAATTCTAGTGGATAACATGTTCTCGGAGCGCACCGTAACAATTGGTGCCGGGTTAACTGGCAAATAGGAAAGCGAGCTTGTCAACTTCCTCCGTGAGAATCGGGATATTTTTGCTTGGTCTACACAGGACTTGCAAGGTGTTCCGAGGGAGTTGGCCGAGCACTCTTTAAACGTCAGACCCGGAGCAAGGCCGGTGAAGCAACCTCTCCGCCGCTTCGCCGAGGATAGGAGAAAAGTTATTGGTGACGAGATAGCTCGGTTGCTAGCAGCTGGATTTATCATGGAAGTGCTGTATCCGGATTGGCTCTCTAATCCGGTGCTGGTAGAAAAGAAGAAGGACGATCCGAATGTGGCAGTGGTTTGGCGTATGTGTATCGATTACACGAACCTGAACAAGGCGTGTCCAAAAGATCCATTCCCACTGCCGAGGATAGATCAGGTCATAGACTCGACTGCGGGATGCGAACTGTTGTCATTCATTGACGCGTATTCTGGTTTCCACCAGATACCTCTGAATCCGGATGATCAAATAAAAACTGCGTTTATTACCCCGTACGGGGCTTATTGCTATCGCACTATGCCGTTTGGTTTACGTAATGCAGGTGCGACGTACCAAAGATGTATGCAAAAATGTTTGCACGACCAAATAGGTCAAAACGTAAAAGTATACGTGGATGATGTGGTTATAAAGACCAAGGAAAGCGCAACGCTCCTTGACGACATAAGGCAAACATTCGCGAACTTGAGAAGGTTCCGGATGAAGCTTAACCCGGAAAAATGTACCTTCGGTGTCCCGGCTGGGAAATTACTCGGATTTCTCATTTCCAGCCGAGGTATCAAAGTTAATCCAACTAAGATCTGAGCCGTCGAGCGAATGGAGCTGCCGAAGTGTCTTAACGATGTCCAGAAGTTCACTGGATGCCTGGCATCGTTGAGTCGGTTTGTATGTCGGTTGGGAGAAAAGGCACTGCCTCTCTACCAGCTCATGAAAAAGTCGGATAAGTTTGTTTGGACGCCACAGGCCGATGAAGCCTTTGCCCACTTAAAAAAGATGTTGGCCACTGCACCAGTGTTAGCTTCTCCACTATCAAAGGAGCCAATGTTGCTCTACATAGCCGCAACCAACCGAGTTGTAAGTGCAGTGATTGTAGTGGAGCGCGATGAAGAGGGTAAGTCGGTGTAGAGGCCAGTGTATTACTTGAGCGAGGTATTGTCTGCCTCAAAACAGAACTACCCGCACTTTCAAAAGGTGGCATATGGTGTCTATATGGCGGCAAAGAAGTTAAAGCATTAATTTGAGGAACACCCCATCAAAGTGATATGTGAAGCCCCCATATCCGAGATAATGGGTAACAAGGACGCGAATGTCAGAATTGCGAAATGGGAAATTGAGCTAGCACCTTATGCGCCCCAATATGATAGAAGAGAAGCGATCAAGTCTCAGGCTGTGGCGAACTTCTTTGTGGATTGGGCCGAGGTACAATACGAACCACCGCCACCGGATCCAAACTACTGGAGGATGCACTTTGATGGGTCGAAAACCAAAACCGGATTAGGCGCCGGGGTTGTGCTTACCTCACCAAAGAAGGACCAGTTAAAATACGTCTTGCAGATCCATTTCGCGGCATCAAACAATGTCGCTGAGTACGAGGCTCTTGTGCATGGGCTCAAAGTGGCAAAGGAGATTGGCATACGTCGGATAATATGCTTTGGCGACTCGGATCTGGTGGTGCAGCAAGTGTCCGGAGTGTGGGACGCCCTGGATCCAAACATGGCACTATACAGATTTCATGTGCAGAAGATCTCTGGTTACTTTGAGGGATGCGAATCTCACCATGTACCCCGAGTGGAAAACGAAGCTGCCGACATGCTGTCAAAGCTCGGATCGACCCGACAGGCAATTCCACCAGGTGTAGCATTGGAGCACCTTAGAAAACCATCTATCAGGCCGTCCCCAGGAACCGACTCGATCTATGTCCCGGAAAATACGGAATCCGGAGCTGAGCCCATGGACATTGACATGGGAGGTAGTACGAGAGACCCGGGGACTGCGTCAGCAAACCCGGGGACTGCCTCAGTAGACCTGGGGACTACCTTGCTAGACCCAGGGACTGCTCAGCGTGATCCGGCTGAAGTTATGCCGGTGGACCAGATGGAAATTGATGAGGAGATGTTCCCTTCACGAGCGATACCAGCTTGGGCACTGCCTATATTCCAATTCTTGAAAGATGGAACGTTACCCACTAAGGAGGTGCTAGCCAGGCAAACTCAGAGGAGAGCCAAAGCTTACACAATCATCAATTCCGAGCTGTACAAACAGAGTGTAACCAACGTCCTCTAGCGGTGTGTTGACCCAGAAGAAGGACTTAACATCCTCCGAGATATACACCAAATAGAATGCGGGCATCATGCCTCATCCCGAGCCTTAGTGGCGAAGGCGTTCTGGCATGGATTCTACTGGCCAAGCGGCTTGGAGCAAGCAGAAGATCTGGTGAGAAAGTGCAATGGTTGTCAAAGATACGCCACCAAGACACATATGCCTATGTCGGAACTCAAGACCATACCAATTACGTGGCCATTTGCTGTATGGTGCTTGGATATGGTTGGCCCGTTCAAACCAGCGAGAGGAAACATGACACACATTTTGGTTATGGTGGATAAGTTTACAAAATGGATCGAAGTGAAGCCTATAAGAAAATGTGATGGAGCTACGGCCGTGACATTTCTCAAAGACATCATCTTGAGATACGGTTATCCACACAACATTATAACTGATAATGGAACGAATTTTGCAGAAGGAGCATTTGCGTGCTTTTGCCGAGACAAGAAGATCCGACTCGACGTAGCCTCGGTAGCCCACCCCGCATCGAATGGACAAGTGGAAAGATCCAACGGATTAGTGTTATCCGGGATAAAACCCCGGCTCATTGAGCCGCTGCAAAGATCAGCCGGGTGCTGGATAGAAGAACTACCAGCGGTACTGTGGAGTTTAGGAACAACTCCGAATCGATCAACAGGCTATACGCCATTTTTTCTGGTATATGGGGCAGAAGCTATATTACCAGCCGACATAGAGCACGATTCCCTAGAGTCACCCAATACACAGAAGCCGAAGTGCAAGAAGCCCGGCAAAATGATGTTGATCTGCTGGAAGAAGCGAGAGAACTGGCACTGTCTAGATCCGCCATATATCATCAAAATCTCCGACGCTATCATAGCCGGAAAGTGTGCCCCCGAGTCTTCCGGGAAGGCGATCTGGTGCTCCGGTTGGTACAACGTACTACTGGCATGCATAAATTATCCCCCCATGGGAAGGGCCATTTATTGTGAGCAAAGCATTGCACAATGATTCCTACTATCTTATAGATGCAAAGCCACAGGAAAAGAACAAGGCAGACAGGTCCGGAGAGGAATCGAAGCGACCGTGGAATGTAGCACTACTTCGTCCCTTCTACACTTAGCTAAGAAGTGTATGTATCCGAGTCATCTCATATGTCGGTATGTATGTCGGCAATGAGCTTATCAATGAAATAGCAGCGCCTCGAGCAGTAACTCGGGGACTGCCTTAATAACGTTTGTTGTTACTTTTTATGCGGTAGCTGGAATGAGTCGTTTCACTTAAACCGGATTAGTAATGTGTGAGCACCAAAAACCCAACCCTTCGACTTGCTGCTGTCCAACAAGAATTGGCTTCATGGCAAGCAAGGGAACAAGTTTGGAATTGCGTAGCACATGAAAAACCACTAAGGAAACAAACTTATTCGAGCTAACGTTTTTTTCCGGACTAACCCTGTATTTATTTTCAAGTTATTATGATGAATTATTTTGAGCCAAGCCTCAAAGTTTCTAAGTATTGTTAAAACGATTCTTGAAGCTCGGATTCGTAAGTCATAAAACCGAATCAAGGTAGACACGGGTCGAGCCAGAGAATTGGACGAACAAGAAAATGAAACTCGGGGACTACGCCCAAATTAATCTGGCATACAAACATAGTAGCAAAATATCACATATCCAGCATACAATTGCACCCGGCATACCGGGGATCTGATAAAATTTTCAAGTTTTTTCAACTAAGGAGCAGCAGGAGGAGGAAGTTCGACGTCGTCATCGCTGTCTTCAATATCCGAAGCAGCATCTTCTCCATCCTCACCCGACCCATCCTCCATGTTCTCAATATGCTCATCCCCACCGGACTCCAGAAAGCTCGGTCCCTCAACCCAGTCATGGATCGGAGAATATTCGACGAGGCTGTAGGCGCAAGCCTAGCGCCGAGCTACCTACTCCGGATCATCGGTCCATTTGGATCCGGTGCGCCGGCGTGTGAGGAGGCTCAGGTCGATCTTCTCGTACCATGTAAGAATATGATGAAGGAGGGTATCTGCTGCGGCACGCCCGACGGACTCTCTCCAGAGGTCAAGCTGGGTCTCAATTTCCAACAACTTTTCGGCAAGGAGTGTGATCCTCTTCGGAGCGCTCTCGCTTGGCCAGAAGGTGTTGTAGATCCGGACCGCAACGTCGAGGAGATCTTTCCCATAGTTTTTGATGGTTTCGACGCGAGCTGACACGCTGACCAATAGGTCCTCCATGTCTAAGGGGATGCTCTCACCATCAGGAGCGACGGGAGTACCCCTCTCTCGGCGGAATTTGGCAACAACGGCACTGGCAATGGGAGTACCCTCGGGAAAGTGGTCTGGAAACAAGGAAAAGGAAGATGCTGAAGCAAAGGCATATGGGTTGACCCGGAAAATTATATCGGATAAGAGAAAGGAACTTACGTGAGATATGGCGATGGATCCGGGTCAGCTCCTTGATGCAATTGTCGCGTCTCTGGCGAAGTTGTTCAAGCTCAGCGAGTGTCAACCCAAGCTAGACCTCGGATTCTTTAAGCAGGTCCTGGTCCTTGGAGATCTGGAGAGTGAGGCGCTCATGCTCTTCCGAGAAGTTCTGGCCAACCTTTTGGAGTTCGGTTCGGTGCTGGGCCTTCATCTTCTCCATCTCAGCCTTGAGCTTGGTGATCTTGTTGTCCTTGGTCTGGAGGAGAGCAAGCTCGTCATCTTTCTTCTTCAGCTCGACCTGATGCTGCCCTGCTTGTTCGAGAAAATGCAGCATCATGTCAGGCACGGGCACACTATCCTCAAGCGATGCTGAAATAGTATGTTGACCCGACAGAGCCGAGGAGTGAATAATTGCCGAGCCAAGGACAAGAAGAAATGGAAGACAGTACGAGGTCGAACAAAAGAGGACATACCCCGGATTTCCTCCAAGTTCTTCCGCATAATCTTGTTTTCCGCCTCCACCCCAGCTGCAGAAACCGAATGAGGAGATTAGTTCGGCGACAAAAGGTGAAGAAAAACGAAGAGGTGCCAAGGGAGAAAATTACCCCTCTTTTCATGTTCTGCACCAAGTGCAGCAAGCTTGGCGCGTAGCATCTTGTGGGTATCAAGCAGGCGTTGGAATTCAGCGCTCCTGCGATTAGTAGTTACCTGAAAAAAAGTACAGAAGTGTGAAATTAGCTTGGTGTATATTCGTAGTGTACAAGATCCGGGCCAAGTGGAACTTAACCCGGCTCTAGGTGTGTGCATATTCGAAGTGTACAAGATCCGGGCCAAGTGGAACTTAACCCGGCTCTAGGTGTGTGCATATTCGAAGTGTACAAGATCCGGGCCAAGTGGAACTTAACCCAGCTCTAGGTGTGTGCATATTCGAAGGGTACAAGATCCAGGCCAAGTGGAACTTAACACGGCTCTAGGTGTGTGCATATTCAAAGTGTACAAGATCCGGGCCAAGTGGAACTTAACTCGGCTCTAGGTGTGTGCATATTTGGAGTTTACATGCAGCTACGTTAGTTTTCAAATGAGCATCCGGCCGAGTAACAAGTTACTCCACCGGAGGCTCGGGGACTAATGGTTATTATCTACAGCATGTAAAGGAGAAACGACATACCTCCATCATTCGCCCCGCCAGGTTAATTGCCTTAGCAGCAGTATTCATCTGGGCGGAAAACTCTGCGGGGCCGAACTTTTCCGGGAGATCGTCGTTGTGGACGAACTCCGCCTTGTTCCAGTTCATGACGAACTCGATAAGGCTCGAAGGGTACCGTTTGCCGGTGGTCATATGGGGTGCCACCAAGCCCTTTGCGTGCGCTTCTTTCCTCTCCACCAGGGTAAGGGCTGGGCTCGTGTGCAGAACCATCTGCTGCGCGTCAGTTGGCTCGACAGGAACTTCCTTCGCTGCTGGTGATTTCTTTGGAAGCATCGACAAGAGGGTTCACTGCCCGGCCTCGACGGCCGCGGACTTGGTGGTATCCGGAGCCTTCTTGCCCTTAGCTTGCTGGGAAGATGTAACCACAGTGGATTTACCCTTTGAAGTTGCTGGAGTGGTTCCTCGCCGAGCTTGCGATGACTCGGATGAGGCAGACGAACTTGGTGCTGGAGCCCTGGAGCCCTTGTAGCGGGACTGAGAGCTGTTGTTGGTTTCTTTGGTGCCGGGACAGACGCTGGCTCGGTTGCTGGTACTGGAGCTGCTGCTGGTGCTGGTGTTGTGGTAGACTCGGTTGTTGCTGGTTGCAGCGATGCCGAAGTGGTGGACGCCGTCGCCTCGGTTGGACCGACCCCTCCCGCTCCGAGGTCGTGTTCCTCTCGGCGAGGCACTACGGAACCCGGAGCAACCGCATAACCCTCAGGAATGGGGCTCAGCGGGCGTGACTCGTCGTCACGAGGAGGAGAAGGGCCAGGCTGAAGGGGTGATGAGATGCTTGATCCGCTCCGAGGGACCTCCACCGGAGCCCTGAAAAAGAGAATAATGTCAGAAGAAAAATCACCGCGATGCAAGGAAAAGTGAGTTACGCAACGAAAAATGAGTTACGCATCCGAGGTTTCAGCCTCCGTGGGTTTCCGAGCCCTCCGTGCTGGGGCTTTGCCTGCCCGCTTGGAGGCAGTCTTGTCTCCGGCCTTCTTTTGCCTTTTGGGGGGCTGAGAAGGTTCGGAGGAAGAACTTGACGCGGCTCCGCGTTTCTTCTTCGACGCCACTGGAACCGGATCGCCCGTAGCAAGTGGGGGATCCTCGTGGATATGCCCACCGGGGTTAGCTGATGCCGGAAAGGCAAAAGAAAGAGGGACAGCCTCAACGGGTTCAATCACGTCGATATCCTCATCATCCTCATCATCGGGCCAATCTCTAAGAGAAGAGAATTTACCGCTGGGTCGTTTGGTGGCGTCGGTCATAGGGAGGAACATCTCCTGGTCCAGCTCCTCCTCATCCATGATTTCTCGGTCCGGCGCCCACTTAAGGGTCGGATCTGTACCATCCTCGAGAGTTTGCTAAAGGAACAGCTGAGAAAAAGCATGAAAAACAGAGTCAAAAATACGGCAAAAACCGACACATACTTGATCCGAAATAAGTTTGCCCCTTGCATCTTACCGCGGGAGGGAGCCTGTCACGACAATAGTGCTCAATTCCCCACGTCCATTCGGCAGAGAAATCCTTGTGGGTGGTGAAAAGAGCCTTGACCCGGTGGAAGATCTCTGTGTTTCTCAACTCGAAGGAGGAGGTTCGGTTGGGGTCGCGGCTGAAGCTCATGTGGCACAACTTGTGGGTGCGCTTCTGGAGGGGAGAGATTCGGTTGCGCATGAACATGATCATGGCATCCTCGTTGCGCAATCCGAGTTTCTTCAGCTCCACGAACCTCTTGTTAACTTGGTTGGCCAGAGCGGTAGGTTTCTTGGGGACCTCCTCCCAGAAATCCGTGTTAGGTGGACCAGGAGCATAGGACAGCAACCGAATCAAATCTTCGGTACCCTCGTTCCGGATGTAGAAGAAGGTCCGGGCCCGCCCTTTGCAGGGGTCAAGCCCGGTGACCCGGGGAAAGACGGAGAATCTCTGGGCCGAGATGGAGGCAGCTCCGAATTGAGTGAGCTGCTTATCTTCGACTCAACATGGATGTTGGGGACGACGTTGCGATGGAGGCCGAAGAACCGAATCCACAGCTCCTTCGTGGGCCATAGTCCGGTGTAGCCTTCGGTCATAGAGACAAAGGCGGAAAGGGAGGTGATAGCGTTCGCCGGGAGATGATGTGGTTGCAAGTGATAGGTCCTAACCCAATCCCGGAAGAAATCGCTCACCGGAAGGCCAAATCCCCGTTGGAAATGGGACAGGAATACAACAAACTCACCCGGATTGGGTGAGGGGGCCAGTTCCAAGGAGGGGAGACAAGCGGTGACACCGGCAGGAATCCACCGAGTCCGGTAGAGCCAGTCAAGATCATCTTGACAGACCCATGACCCGGCCCACGCGCCGCGGTCCGCCGCGACGGCGTCCTCCTCCACCTCCTGCTCGGCGACGATGAGCTCCTCTTCAGTCATTTCGTACCCGCTATCCTCGCTAGGGCTAGCGGCGGCGGGGATCTGTGGCCTAGATTGGCATGGACCCGTGGCGGAGAAGCTGCGCAACGGGGGATGCGGTGCGGAGGCACGGAGAAGGTGCGGCGGCGGCGCTGCTGCTACAAGCACTGGCGGCAGCGCGGTCGCGAGGAAGACGAAGGAGAAGAAGAGGAATGGGCAGAGGGGCGCAGAGGTGAAAAATGCTAAGGGACGCGCCCCTCCGCTACTTAACCATCCCCAGAGATGGGTGAGTGGGATCGCGTTGTGCACACGAGCCACACGATGTGGCTGTGTATTACTTGCATCAGGCAATCGCAGAAGAGCCACACGGAGGGCCACGGGACGGAAGCGATCCCATGACGTGACACGCTGGTGCGGTAAACGAGGAGGCAGGCATGACGTGACCCTCGCACAGTAATAACTGACAGTTACTGTGGCGGTTACTGTCGGGCCCTTAAAATGAGGCAATGTAATGATTAATCTCCACGTAGGTTGGCGTATGAGAGAAGGAAGCAAGGCCCGGATCCGAGCCAAGATGGTAACCCGGCCGGCAAGTGAAAACTTGAAATCTGCAGAGGGAAAGTAAAACCATGGGATCCGAGCCAAATTGGTGACCCGGCCGGCAAGTGAAAACTTGGAACGTGCGAAGGGAACGTAAATCCATATAATCCGAGATAAGGAGCTAACCCGGAATTAAACATCCGAGGCTCGAACATAAATGAACCTGATGTGGCCTTAGCGGCCAAGGCATCTAAGACCGCACCAGCTTCGGGGACTAATGTTGGGGGGATACCCCCGGGTAGGGTCACTCCAGGGTATAAGGGCCGAGTTGGCCGAGGTTCGGCAGGGCCAAAGCGTATGCTGGCCGGGTCACCTCAAGGCAGGCCGGATCACGGAGTAACCCGGACCAAGGGGGGGTCGCCTAACATGGTCTCATCCGACTTAAGGAGTAAGTCGGAAGTGCTTGTCTAACTTGTATGCAGAAACAGGTGTGGCCGGATCTACTATGATCCGGATCCTCGCTTAGCTTCTAGGAGAAGGAAGGAATCTCTCTGGTCAAAAAAGAAGGTCCGGTACGCACTGCATGAGCGAAGAAAGCGAGGGCAGGACCACCGGATCATGGACGACAAGGGTGACGACGCTCACGTCGGCTGACACAGGCGCCGCAGAGGCTTACGTAGCTAAAGCATGTATGACGAGGGGGAAAAATCACCTCGGTCGGGTTACCACTTTGGGAGGAGGCATATTCTTAGGAATATGCCTCCACGTATGCCCTAGGCAGGGACCGAGCCACCTCTATATAAGGGGGGCTAGGGTTCCTGAAGAAGGGGTTGGATTCTCGGGGGTTGAGTTCTAGTCAGTTGAGTTCCCTTGGGTACCAATTGGGCTAGGGTTTAGGAAGTAAACTGTAGGCAAGAGTAAGAGAGCTCCTTCTTCCTCCTCTCGCCAATACAGCTCAAGGAGCACTTGTAATCTTGCAGATTGAGCAATACAAACTACTGTGTGGAGAATCACTCCACTATCCCTCCCTGGATTCCCCTAGCGTGTATTAGTCCCCACCTTTAGCCTATCCATGGCATCTGCTGTGACACCACCACGACATGATCCTTAGGAATTATAAATATTTTGGGTGAACATTTTTGAATTCAAATATGAATATGAATCACTTTTAAAAAGGAAAGATTTTAAATTAGAAGCATTAGTGTTTTGATTATTTTCAAAAGGAAAGTCTTTTAGAAGGAAGTATGAATTCTTGTATGTGTATTGAATATTATACATTAAGGAAGGAAATGAAAATAAAATAAATAGAATAATTCTAAAAAAATCCATTTCTTATTCTTTCCTTATTCAATAATAATACAACTATTATTAAATAAATAAGAAATTACAATCAATAAACAATTGTATTAAAGAAAAAAGAAAGCTTTATTGAATGAAACATATATATTACATTGTTCTTACAAAACAAAAAGGGAAAAGATTACAAATGCAAATAAAAGGCTAAACCTAAAATAAGTCTATACTAAATCTTCTTAGTCTTCATTCCTCAGACTTGAACCTGCAAAAACAAAGACAAGAAAGAAACCCAGAGGAAGTGATTGTGTTAGTATTGCTCTTAGTGGTGAATAGTGAGATGCACTATTCATAGTACATCATTGAGCAATTTCAAATGAGGGGGCAAATTTCACCAAATGTAGTATCTATTCTTTTGAATATCTCAGTAACTTCACTACTACATCATTAGTTATAATAGGGGTAAGTTTCACCATTGCAGTAAAAGTAAAAGGATCAAAAATCCTGTTTTCACTTGAACTAGTCCACAAGTGACACAAGCACACATGTAGCTTAGTTAGGCATGCAGGTGAGCACTACTATCGGCACAGGAAGCAAGCAAGTTTAGAATAAGAGGTACTGCCGTAGAGGGCAGTGAGTTCTTTCGCTGTAGCTATGAACACCTCTCACAAAAACACCAAGAACTAGTAGTAGATCCACTAGATCAGCACCAGATCCACCAGCTAAACACCATAGAAAATCAACAAAAAACCATACAAGATGGTAACATGAAGGAGAAGTTGGTGTAGGAGGATAGAAAGATCAAGGAGGGGCAGCAGATCCAGGAGATAACAGCCACAAGCACTAGAGTAGCAGGCAACTCTAGCACAAGGCATTAGGCTACCACAGTCTACCCTAGAACCAGGGTACATCTCAAATCTTTTAGTCTAATACTTGATCATGATTATATATATATATATATGTACTCATGCAAGGGCAAGATATGTTTATCATGAACACATGAGAAAATAAGCAGCAAGTAAAAAATATCTGTTTTTACTTTAGATTAGTCTCAAACCAGCATCACTGACCATTTAATCTAGCCTAAGCTAGATATCAATACATCAGGGTACATGAACATATAGAGCACATTCCCATAGAGGGTAGCACCTCTGTGTTATGCAGATCCTTGCCATATCAAGCACATCTATTCAAGAAACAAATAAATCATCTTCCTAAACTGTTTTAGGAATCATTCTTGCTACTCAGATCATCACAAGAATTAAACACAGAGAGTAGAGTAGGTAGTATTAACCAAAGATCAGTTCCAGGATCAAATCCTGAGTAAAGTAATTAACCATAGGAACTTTTCATACTCAAGCTATCAAGAACCAGCAAGCTCAATAGGAGTATACCAATCAAAGATAACAATCTTTGCTTTAACACTAAGCCAATTAGGCAGACATAGAATGGTGTACTGACAGTGAACAACTACCAGGAATATAACCACTAGCACGCCTCAGCCCATTATCCACAATACTACTAGCAAAGGATATTTCATAGGAAAAAAATCCAAGTAACACTGCTAATCATCACTACAGGGGATGAACCCTAAAATTAGGGATGGACCCTAATGGGGAATTTAGTGTAGTAGTCGCATGGCATGGTACAGTGAGAAGCAAAGAGCTAGAGAGGTGAGATAGAGTAACTTACTCGAGGTCCTCGCTAGGTAATTGTAGAGGAAGCAGAGGTGGCGGGCAAGAAGGTACACGACGACACGGGGAGCACCCTAGAGGGGCGATGCAACCCGTGCCGAGCCACGACGGTGGCGACCATGGACGAGAAGGTAGCACCGCAAGCACCAAGGCAGTGTCAGGATAGCGCCAGAGCACCACACCACAGGCGGATCCCAAAACCCTAACCGCTAGGGTAGGGTCGGCACAGCTAGGAGGAGGCGCGAGGAACAAATCCAGCTAGATAGGGAGGCGTAGCATCATTGTCCATGTCGTTTAGCACCGTGGTGGCGGTCCAGGCTGCCAAGAGCGGCCGGGATCGAGCGCGGTAGTGGCGGCGGCATCGGGTCGCCTCAGAGGTGAGCGCGTCACGAGAGAGGAGATAGGAAGGAGAGAGCGTGGGGGTACTAGGCCGGGTGAGGCCAGCCCAATACAACCCTAGGGGTGTTTCACCAGCCCTAGTGGGCCAGGTTGGGTCAGGCCGGGCTAGCCCAGTGGGTCAGGCCCGGGTTTTAAAAGGAAGACCTATTAGAAATATATAATTACAAATATACCCCTAGAATTAAAAGATCTCTAGAAAAATAAATAAAAATCTTAAAAATACAAATAAAATATTCAGGAGTTCACAAAAAAGTGAACTACTTATTAAAAATAAAGAATTGAATTTTTGGATAATATAATATAGCTTAAATATTTTTATAACATAATTCCTTTGAAGAATTTTATAAAAATAAATAAGATACTTAAAATTGAATAAAATTCACTTTTATTATCCTAAATGAATGTACTAACTTATAAAAATACTAACTTGTATTTTAGTTAAGTAAAGTAAGTTTGCTTAAAATAAAATTTTATTTCCTTCATGGAGTTTAAAGAAAATATTAACAAAAGTTAAAATTAAATAAAATTAACTTTTAAACTCTTACAATATTATTTGTTATCACAAAAATATTAAATATAATAATTGTGTGATTTTAAGAGTCTTTAATTATTACATTCCTTTTATTAACTAAAAGTAATGTAAAATCTTTATAAGATGGGTAAAACATGCAAATAAGAAAAATATATAACTTATTGCATGATATTACTATGCAATAAGTCATGGGTTATTAAGTCCTAATTGTTCTGCAATTGGAATCCTAGATTCCTTTGCCATTCTTAGTATTTATCACCACTTAGGATGATAATAGCATTTCATTTGATTGGGAAAATACTGATTTTCTGTCCCTTTTTCAGAATATAGGACATGAGCACTAAGTTACTATGCAGTCACAAGGCAAGTTCATCACTTGCTCATGTCCTTTGGAGAGTCCTTATAAAAGTAATGAAGCACCAGTGTGACACATCATCACCACATCCACTTGAGTGTGTTTGGTCATGTGGATCAAGGTGGTTTGGGAAAGAACACATGCAATGACACTCCATGTGTCAAACCATGGTCACACAGACCAAAAAAATGTTGGAATGCAAATGGAATGTTGCACCAGTGTGACACATCGCCACATACACTTGAGTGTGTTTGGTCATGTGGATCAAGGTGGTTTGGAAAAGAACACATGCAATGACACTCCATATGTTAAACCATGGTCTGAAAACCCAAAAACATGTTGGAATGCAACTGCCAAATGCAATGGAGCACCAGTGTGACACATCACCACATCCACTTAAGTGTGTGTGGTCATGTGTATCAAGGTTCTTTGAAAAAGAACATGTGCAATGACACTCCATGTGTCTAACCATGGTCAGAAAGCCCAAAAACATGTTGGAATGCAACTACCAAATGGAGTGTTGCACTAATGTGACAGAGGTTGCATCACAGAATCTACTCGAGTGCGTGCGGTCATGTGGATCAATGTGGTTTTGGAAAAGAACACATGCAATGACACTATATATCAATGTGGTTTAGTAAAAGAACACATGCAATGACACTCCATGTGTCAAACCATAGTAAGAAAGCCAAAAAACATGTTGGAATGCAACTGCTAAATGCAATGGAGCACTAGTGTGACAAATCACGACATCCACTTGAGTGTGTGTGGTCATGTGGATCAAGGTGGTTTGGAAAATAACACATGCAATGACACTCCATGTGTCAAACCATGGTCAAAAATCCCAAAAACTTGTTAGAATGCAACCGCAAATGCAATTGATCACCAATGTGACACATCACCACATCCACTTGAGTGTGTGGTCATGTGTATCAAGGTGGTTTGGAAAAGAACACATGCAATGACACTCCATGTGTCAAACCATGGTCACAAAGCCCAAAAACATGTTGGAATGCAACTGCCAAATGGAATGGAGCACTAGTGTGACACATCACCACATATAGTTGAGTGTGTTGGTCATGTGGATCAAGGTGGTTTGGAAAATAACACATGCAATGACACTCCATGTGTCAAAGCATGGTCAGAAAACCCCAAAACATGTTGGAATGTAACTCACAAATGGAATGTTGCACTAGTGTGAAACATCACCACATCCACTTGAGTGTGTGTGGTCATGTGGATCAAGTGGTTGGGAAAATAACACATGCAATGACACTCCATGTGTCAAACCATTGTCGAACAACCCAAAAATATGTTGGAATGCAACTGCCAAATGGAATGTTGCACCAGTATGACAGAGGTTCCATCACAGAATCCACTATAGTGCACGTGGTCATGTGGATCAATGTGGTTTTGGAAGTAACACATCCAGTGGCACTAGGGGATTAATGTGGTTTAGGAAAAGAACACATGCAATGACACTCCATGTGTCAAACCATTGTCAGAAAACCAAAAATTAATTTGGAATGCAACTACCAAATGGAATGTTGCACTAGTGTGACACATCAACACATCCACTTGAGTGTGTTTGGTCATGTGGATCAAGGTGGTTTGGAAAAGAACACATGCAATGACACTCCATGTGTCAAACCATTGTCAAAAAGCCTAAAAACATGTTGGAATGCAACTGCCAAATGGAATATTGCACCAGTGTGACACATCACCACATCCACTAGAGTGTGTTTGGTCATGTGGATTGATACGTTGTAAACGTATCTATAATTTTTGATGTTCCATGCTTGTTTTATATCTACTTTCTTACGTTTTGTCCATACTTTGGAGTATTTTTACACATTTTCTGGAACTAACCTATTAACAAGATGCCACAGTGCTAGTTGCTTGTTTTCTGCTGTTTTTGGTTTCAGAAAAGCTAGTAAGGAAATATTCTCGGAATTGGACCAGCCAAAAGCCAAAGTCAATATTTTACCCGAAGCAATACGGAGTCCGGAGGGGAGATGAAGAGGGGAACCAGGGCGGCCACACCCTAGGGTGACGCGCCGCCACCTTGTGTAGGCCCCCTAGTACTCCACCGACCTTGCCCCTTCGCCTATAAAAGCCCCCCGGGACGAAAACCCTAATTACCCGATCAAAATTCCACGAAAGAGTCTATAGCCGCCGCCATCTCCATCCCTAGATCGGGAGGGATCTGAAGCTCTTCCCAGCACCCTGCCGGAGGGGAGAGATCACCCTGGAGGCCTTCTTCATCACCATGACTGCCTCCGGTGTGATGCGTGAGTAGTTCATCCCTGGACTACGGGTCCATGTAATAGCTAGATGGTTGGTTCTCCTCCTTTGTGCTACCATGTTTAGATCTTGTGATCTCCGTTCATGATCAAGATCATCTATTTGTAATCTTACATGTTGTATTTGCAGGGATCCGATGGATATTGAGATGCTATTTCAGATTGATTATTGGTTCTATCATGTCTATGTTATTTGTGATCTTGCATGTGTTCCGTTGTTAGTAGCTATCTTGACCGAGCAGATGCTAGCAACTCCAAGAGGGAGTATTTATGCTCGATAGTGGGTTCATGCCTCTAGGAATCTGGGGAAGTGACAGAAATCTCTAAGGTACTAGATGTGTTGTTGCTACTAGGGAGAAAACAATAATTCTTTGTTCATAGAACAATCATATTATTTACTTTACACACTTTGCTTAATGCAATTATATGTTGCCTGCAACTTAATACTGGAGGGGGTTCGGATGATAACCTGAAGGTGGATTATTAGCCATAGATGCAGTTGGATTACGGTCTATGTATAATGTTGTAATGCCCAATCAAATCTCGTAGGAGTCAAGATGATTAGTATATGCATGTATGCTTTCTCGGTGTCTGTCAATTGCCCCGTTGTAATTTGTTCACCCAACATGTCATCTATCTTAAGGAGAATCACCTCTAGTGAACTATGGACCCCGGTCCATTCTTTTACCATCAATGTACAAGCTATTTACTGTTTACTGTTTACTTTCTGCAAGCAATTACTATCTTCCACACAATACGTTTGATCCTTTGTTTTCAACAAAACCGGTGAGATTGAAAACCTCACTGTAAGTTAGAGGCAAAATTCTATGGTTGTGTTGTGCAGGATTCCAAGTTGAAAACAACACCTTGGAGGTGTTTCCTTGCTCCCACTAGTTCGATAACCTTGGTTTCATAACTGAGGGAAAACTTGCTACTGTGCTCATCATACCTTCCTCTTGGGGTTCCCCAATGAGATCTATATATTTTGAGTCATCAAGTAACTTTTTCTAGCGCCATTGCCGGGGAGTCAAGGACATATTCACAAGGGGAGTCCCTCATAACCAATCTCTTTACTTTTTTTTGTTTTGCTTAGTTTATTTTTGCTTTCTTTGCTTGTTTCCTTTATCAAAAAGACAAAAAAATCTGTTGTACTAGTTTGCTTCTTTATATTAAAAACACAAAAAAATGACTACTCTTGAAAATACTAAGTTGTGTGACTTCACTAGCACCAACAACAATGATTTCATGTGCAGACGTATTGCTCCACCTGTTCCTGAAGCTACTTTCTTTGAAATTAAACTTGCTTTGCTCAATCTTGTTATGAAAGAACAATTTTCTGGTGTTCGTACTGAAGATGCTGCTGCTCATCTTAATAACTTTGTTGAACTTTGTGAGATGCAAAAACATAGGGATATAGATGGATATATTATTAAGATTAAACTGTTTCCTTTCTCTTTGAGAGGAAAAGCTAAAGAATGGTTGCTATCCCTAACTAGAAATAATATTGATTCTTGGACTAAATGCAAATATGCTTTCATTGGAAAATACTATCCTCCTGCCAAGATTATATCTATGGGAAGTGAAATAATGAAATTTAAACAATCTGATAACGAACATGTTGCTCAAGCTTGGGAAAGAATTAAATCTTTGGTAAAGAATTGTCCCACTCATGGACTGACTTCTTGGATGATTATCCAAACCTTTTATGCAGGACTGGATTATTCTTCAAGAAATCTGCTGGATTCTGCTGCTGGAGGTACCTTTATGACCATTACTTTGGGTGCTACAACAAAGCTTCTGGATAATATGATGGTTAAGTATTCTGAATGGCACACTAAGAGGGATCCACAAGGTAAGAAGGTAAATTCTGTTGAAGAAATCTCCTCCTTAAGTGATAAGATTGGTGTATTATGTCTATGCTTGTTAATGGGAAAGCTCATATTGATCCAAATCATGTTCCCTTACCTTCTTTGGTTGCTCAAGAAGAGCAAGTTGATGTGAACTTTATTAGAAATAATAATTTTAGCAACAATGCCTACATGAATAATTTTGGTAATAATAATTATAGGCCATGTCCTCCCAATAATGGTAATGCTTATGGAAATTCCTACAACAATAATAGAAGTGCACCCTCTGAACTGGAAGTCATGCTCAAAGATTTTATTAGTAAACAAACTGCTTTCAATAAAACTATTGAGGAAAAACTCTCTAATGCTAAAATAAATATAGCATCATTGTCTAAAGCACAATCTTCTTTGAATAAAATGGCTGCTAAACCTGAAACTATTGAAAATCCCTTTGCTGCTACTAATGCCATACAAGTTAGCATTGATGAAAATGTTAGACTATTAGCTAAATTACATGCTAAGTGGGAAAGAGAAGATGAAATTGCTGGAAATATTAGTATTTCTACTATCACCACCACTAATGTTAATGCTAACAAACCACATGAAGTTCCTTCTGCAACAATGCCTAAAACCAATGGAACCTTTTCTTATAAAAATACTGAAATTCTTCAAAATATGGGAAACAATAGCTCTACTACCTTAGATGGTAATTATGATTTTGATCTTGATGGTTGCAATATCTCTGAAGTAAGTATGTTCCTACAAAAGCTTGCTAAAAGTCCTAATACTAGTGTTATGAATATGGCCTTTACAAAACACATTACTGATGCTCTCATAAAAATTAAAGAAGAAAAGATGAAACATAAAGCATCTATTCCTATGAAATTAGAAGATGGTTGGGAACCCATCATTAATATGAAAGTGAATGATTTTGATCTCAAAGCTCTAAGTGATCTTGATAGTAGTGTTTCTATTATGCCTAGAAGGATTTATGAAATGCTTGATTTGCCACCATTGGAAGATTGTTATTTAAATGTCCAACTTGATGATAATGCTAAATAGAAACTCATGGGGAGTATTAATCATGTCCTTATTATGGTTAACAATTCCTATGTCCCCGTTGATTTCTATGTTTTTGATGTTGAATGCAATGCTTCTTGTCCTGTTATTTTGGGAAGACATTTTCTTAGAACTGTTGGTGCCATTATTGATATGAAAGAAGGCACCATTAAATATCAGTTTCCACTCAAGAAAGGTATAGAACACTTCCCTAAGAAGAGAGATAAGATTCCTTTTTCCTCTCCTATTAAAACAAAATTTTCTCTTAATGCTTCTTCATTTGAGAATACTTTATTCTTTTCTTGCCTCTTATGCCTAGCTCAAAGGCGTTAAAGAAAAGCACTTATTGGGAGATAACCCAAATTTCTTTAGGAATCTTTTGTTGAGTCTTGGAAGTTATTTCTTTAGTAATAACCTCTCCTTATCATTTTTGTGTGGTTTTTCTGCCAAGAGTAACCTCTAATGAGAGAGAAGTAAGATTTGGGAAAGTTGCTGTCCTGAAACAGATTTTTGTGCTTCGCTGTAAAAATTCGTGAAAAATCTCTATACCTTGGTTTGAGCTGTATTTTTTTGTTCTTCTGACCCAGGTTGTTATCTAACTTTCATTAGTTCAACACTTTTAGATTTGAGCAACATAAGGTCTTCGAAAAAATTGGTTTTTACCTGCTGGTCTGTTTTGATAGATTTCTGCCATTATTTGCATTTGTCTCTTAATATCTTTATATTTGAGTTATCTTTGATCATTTGAACTTTTTAAAGGAAGTGCTACAGTAGCTTGTGTTTTAATGGAAGTTTTACTTGTATTGAAACTGAACCTAAAGACTTATTATCTTGAGTACACTAATGTTGCTAATGAAGATTGTGTGAAGTTTTGTATGAAGGAAATTTTAAAGGGTAGGGAAGAACAATGTGATAAGATGAAGTATGGACAAAAGCTCAAGCTTGGGGATGCCACCTGTGTCACCCCAAGAAATATTCAAGAAGTACAAGCGTCAAAGCTTGGGGATGCCTTGTGGCGTCCCCTTCTTCATCGATAAAAATTTCAGGTTTCTTCCAAACACTTCATTTTTATTGTTTCATGCACAATTGTGTTGTTCTTGGAGCGTCTTCGTTTTTGTTTTTAGTTTTCGTTTGCTTCATTTGCTTATTTTGCTTTAATAAGTTGGTTGGACCCCCGCATTCATACATAGTTTCAAATAGGTTGATTTCGATTGGAAAAGAGTAGGAAAGTTCGTGCTTATAAGTGGTATGAAAGGAGCTTGTTTTTGACTATGACTTAGACTTTATCATGTCATGCTTGATATTGTTTTGGCTTTATGCTTTGTGATTATTGCTGTAGCATGACTTGTCTATGCTTTGAGATTGCTTAATGTGCCTTGAAAGAATCATTCGTTGTTTTAGCATATAAAAGCATAATATTGTGGTATTCTCCTTTGACGCTTTATTTGGGTTGACTTGGCGCATGCTCACACCATATTAAGACTATACCAAGTCACCATAGCCTCTATGATCATTTAGTTTTCAACTTGTAATATCACTTTATGCTTTAATTAATAATGTTTTGTCGCTTTGCATGGTTATGGTCATTATTGCTCTCTTAGTTTGTCGCTCCCAGTCTTTTGCTAGCCTCCATACCAAGTATGAGTTCCACTCATGCATCCAACTCCAAATAAAACCAAGTTATTCCAAAGAGTCCACCATACCTACCTATTAGCATTTGCTATTACATGTATATTCATGTTTTTATCTACCTTCGAATTAAACTTGTTATGTGAAAATTAGTGATTAAAACTCTCACAAACTTGATGGCACACTTTACTTTTATTGCACTTAATAAACTTGAACCATTGTGCCCATCTATGTTGCGTATATGCTTGCGCTTTATAAGTTGTGAATTAGCAGAACCATGTTACCATGGGGTACGCTTTCAACATTGCACTTTGTTTAGTTGATATCATGTTCTTTTGCTTATGGATCCCGTTGGTGTGAAATAAAAGGGGAGCTTGTAAGCTCATGGAGTTTGTATATGTGTTAGAGAAACGCCTGGGCCGCTAGCCTAAGCCATGCCTAATCATGGTGGAAACTTGCAACATAACCATAGTGAGCAATACGTGAAGCATCCTTAATAAAAACCTATGCAGATAGCAAATAAAAAGATCACTGAGATGCTCATTGTCTGCTTGCCTTGTCATTTTGATATGGGAATGCTTCCGTATCATCGGGCAAGGGGTACCCCGTTGGTGGTTATCTATGATACACATGTACTTACAATAGCAAGAACTTACTCATGACTAAAGTTGAGTAGCATGAGGTTCGGTCTTCGTAAGTAAGGGCCATGAGATTTCAACTTATAACTTGTCAAGCGTATCCTCATATTTGTTCACTTTAACCTTAATCACCTAAAGATGCTTATGATAGGGGCAATGAGAGATGAAAGCTAATAAGTATCATAATTTTGGGAAACTCTTTATGAGACTTGAATATCTGCTTCCTTTTATGAAGGGCCTTTCTTTTACTTTTTATGTTGAGTCTCCATCTTCTATCTTTAAGCACCTATTGAGAGAGCATAGTGGCCATTTTTAGTTTAATGTGCATTGTCCCAAAACTTGTTGATTGATTCATAACTTTGATATTGCTTGTCCTTAAACTATTTGTATCTAGTCACCCTTATGAACTTTGAAGGTGTCCTATGCATTTATGGTTTGCTACACTATGAGGGACAAGCTGAATACCATTTTCATTATGTTTTCTATATGTGAAACAAACAAACGTTTTTCAAATCATTGTTATTCATGAATCTTTTGTTTGTACCTTTTCATGTTATAACATAGTTGCTATGTCTTATTGTTAGCACTATATATTTCATGCTATGTTAAAGTACTATGATCCCAGCTATCAATGTTTTACAAATACTTTGATCAAGATTATGATGGTGCATGTCACCTAAAAAATTATTCTTTTTTATCACTTACCTACTTGAGGAAGAGCAGGAGTTAAGCTTGGGGATGTTGATACGTTGTAAACGTATCTATAATTTTTGATGTTCCATGCTTGTTTTATATCTACTTTCTTATGTTTTGTCCACACTTTGGAGTATTTTTACACATTTTCTGGAACTAACCTATTAACAAGATGCCACAGTGCCAGTTGCCTCTTTTCTGCTGTTTTTGGTTTCAAAAAATCTAGTAAGGAAATATTCTCGGAATTGGACCAGACAAAAGCCAAAGTCAATATTTTACCCGAAGCAATACGGAGTCCAGAGGGGAGACGAAGAGGGGAACCAGGGCGGTCACACCCTAGGGTGGTGTGACCAGCCCTAGGCACACCGCCACCTGGTGTGGGCTCCCTAGTACTCCACCGACCTTGCCCCTTCGCCTATAAAAGCCTCCTGGGACAAAAACCCTAAGTACCTGATGGCCCAAAATATATCGAGCTCGTTGGGGAACCCCAAGAGGAAGGTATGATGAGCATAGCAGTAAGTTTTCCCTCAGTTATGAAACCAAGGTTATCGAACCAGTAGGAGCAAGGAAACACCTCCAATGTGTTGTTTCCAACTTGGAATCCTACACAACACAATCATAGAACTTTGCCCCCAACTTACAGTGAGGTTGTCAATCTCACTGGTTTTGCTGAAAACAAAGGATTAAACGTATTGTGTGGAAGATAGTAATAGCTTTCAGAAAGTAAATAGAAAACAATAAATAGCTTTGTAGATTGATGGTAAAAGAAATGACCGGGGTCCATAGTTCACTAGTGGTGATTCTCCTTAAGATATATGACATGTTGGGTGAACAAATTATAGCGGGGCAATTGACAAACATCGAGAAAGCATACATGCATATACTAATCATCTTGACTCCTATGAGATTTGATTGGGCATTACAACATATTACATAGACCATAATCCAACTGCATCTATGACTAATAATCCACCTTCAGGTTATCATCCGAACCCCCTCCAGTATTAAGTTGTAAGCAACAGATAATTGCATTAAGTATTGCGTGTAAAGTAAACAATATGATTGTTCTATGAACAAAGGATTGTTGTTTTCTCCCTAGTAGCAACAACACATCTAGTACCTTAGAGATTTCTGTCACTTCCCCAGATTACTAGAGGCATGAACCCACTATCGAGCATAAATACTCCCTCTTGGAGTTGCTAGCAGCTACTCAGCCAAGATATCTAGTAACAACGGAGAGCATGAAAGATCACAAATAACAAAGACATGATAGAATCAATAATCAATCTGAATTAGCATCTCAATATCCATCGGATCCTCGCAAACACAACATGTATGATTACAAATAGATGATCTTGATCATGAACGGAGCTCACAAGATCTAAACATGGTAGCACAAAGGAGAAGAACCAACCATCTAGCTACTACATGGACCCGTAGTCCAGGGATGAACTACTCACGCATCACACCGGAGGCTTGCATGGTGATGAAGAAGGCCTCCAGGGTGAATTCTCCCCTCCGCCAGGGTGCCGAGAAGAGCTTCATATCCCTCCCGATCTAGGGATGGAGATGACAGCGTCTACAGACTCTTTCGTGGAACTTTGATCGGTACCTACAACATATCATTACCCGATCAAAATTCCACGAAAGAGTCTGTAGCCGCCGCCATCTCCATCTCTAGATCGGGGGGATCTGAAGCTCTTCCCGGCACCCTACCAGAGGGGAGAGATCACCCTGGAGGCCTTCTTCATCACCATGACTGCCTCCGGTGTGATGCGTGAGTAGTTCATCCCTAGACTACGGGTCCATGTAGTAGCTTGATGGTTGGTTCTCCTCCTTTGTGTTACCATGTTTAGATCTTGTGATCTCCGTTCATGATCAAGATCATCTATTTGTAATCTTATATGTTGTATTTGCAGGGATCCGATGGATATTGAGATGCTATTTCAGATTGATTATTGATTCTATCATGTCTATGTTATTTGTGATCTTGCATGCTTTCCGTTGTTAGTGATGACCCACAAGTATAGGGGGTGTATCGCAGTATTTTCGATAAGTAAGAGTGTCGAACCCAACGAGGAGCAGAAGGTGCTGGCT
Source organism: Avena sativa (assembly GCA_916181665.1). Taxonomy (NCBI): domain Eukaryota; kingdom Viridiplantae; phylum Streptophyta; class Magnoliopsida; order Poales; family Poaceae; genus Avena; species Avena sativa. The sequence goes on along the minus strand of OV702297.1, from coordinate 466,304,963 downwards.
AGTGGTATGGATTAGGAATTCTCTGCAAATACTTAGCAAACGGATTTTAGGGGTTTTTGATAAAGCAAGCAAACAAAGTACGAGTAAATAAAAGATAGTAGGAATAAATGCAGCAAGTGTCCGAATCCTTTATGCGGCAAAGGACAAGCCGGTTGTATTACTTAAGATGACCAAACATTCTTGAGGACACATGGGAAGACTGTCAAGTGCTTTCGCTTCATATAGTTGATTAATCTTCTTTAGCTTGCTAAGTGTTGTGTGGGTGAACCTGTGCTAATGTACCGCCCCATCCAAGACTAATACATACTTGTGATTATACCCCTTGCAAACATCCGTAAGTACAAGAAAGTAATTAAGGTAGAAACCTAACCACAGCTTTAAACTCTAAGAACCTTATGTCCCTTGTGCAATGGTTTCCTAACGGGGGTTCCGGTTTCTGTCACTCCGGTAACCCCTACGATTAGTAGCCAAATACACAATGCATTCCCTTAGGCCCATATAGGTGAAGTTTCATGTAGTCGACGTTCACATGACACCACTAGAAGAAGTACACCACAACTTAAATATCAAACTATTGAATCTTTCTCAACACAACTCCACTACTAACAACATGACTTGTCCCATGTCCTCAAGAACAAAACGAACTACTCACAAGACATCATATGGATCATGATCAGAGATGGAATAATGATGTATAACAATCTGAACATAAACGATAATTCAACGGTTCACTCAGTAGCATCAACTACAAAGAGTAACCAACACCGAGAAAGTTTCCCCTATGAACTAATGCAAGATTCAACACAATGTTACAACAATATGGAGATGGTGATGAGGGTGCTGATGGTGGTGATGGTGGTGATGATGATGATGATCCTGATGAAGTCCAGCTTGATGGTGGTGTTGATGGCGACGATCTCCCCTCTCCGGGAAGGAATTCCCCCGGCAGAAATCTGTCTGCCGGAGAGATCTTTCTCTCTCGGTGTTCTCCGCCCCGTAGAGGCGGAAGAATCTTTCTGTGGTTTCTCCCCGAGTCTTAGGGTTTTGGGTGGATGATATACACCAGAGGAGAGAGGCTGGAGTGGGCCAGGGTGGCCACACCACCTCCTGGCGTGCCCTAGGGCTGCCCGCGCCATGGGGTGGTGTGGGCCCCCTGTGGCCCATCTCCACTCCATCTTCTGGCATCCTTAGTCTTTTGGAAAAATAGGATTTTCCGTATATTTTCCCGGATTTTCTGATCTTCACGAATTTTGCCTCAAAACAGCATATTTTCCATCAGAATCCTGACTGCAGCGGTCCATGCTCCAGAAGTCATCAACCATGCAAAAATAGATGAAATAACATAACTATCACCTCTCAATATGAAATATATCAATGAATAATAGTGAATTAAGACATAGAATAGTGATGTAAAATGGACGTATCAACTCCCCCCAAGCTTAGACTTCGCTTGTCCGCAAGCGAAACTGAGCTCAATAAACATGGCCTCAGGTTTATGGAGTGAAGAGTCGATAAAAGAATACGGACAAGAAGCATCACATTCATCAAATACATTGATCATAATAGAAGACAACTCACTATTATATAACTCAACTTGTAATGAGTAAAGGAAACACAATAAAGATACATAAAGTGAATCATAATTGGTAATGGCAAACTTAGCTCTTAGTCGAAGAATAGTTGATAATTTTCTGGAGTTCACAAATAACTGGTTTTTCAATGATAGCTTTCAAAGTAGTAAACATCAAGATAAGAGCAATGTGCAAAACAAGGAACATAAGAAACATGAGTGAATAAATCATCATATGAATGAATGAAACACAATAGCTCAAAATACTTGATGAGATAGAAGGGAGTAGGTTTACTGACTCAACTACAAAGTAAAAGAAAGGCCCTTCACAGAGGGAAGCAGGGATTGCAAGTCTCATAAAGAGCTCCCAAAAATTATGATACTTACTAGCTTTCAGCTCTCATTGCCCCGATCATAGGCATCTTTAGGTGATTAAGGTTAAAGTGACACAACTAAGAGGATATGCTTGACAAGTTATAAGTTGAAATCTCATGCCCCTTACTTATGAGTACCGAACCTCATGCTACTCAACTTCAATCACGAGCAAGCTCTTGTCATTGTAAATATATGCGTATCATTGAGAACCGCCAACAGGGTACCCCTTGCACATGACACAGGAGCTATCCCATAATCAAAATGACAAGGCAAACAGACAGTGAGCATCTTAGCGATCTTTTTATTTGCTATTTGCATAGGTTTTTATTGAGGATGCTTCATAGAATGCTCACTATAGTTATGCTGCAAGTTTCCACCATGATTAGGCATGGCTTAGGCTAGCGGCCCATGCGTTTCTCTAACACACATATAAACTCCATGATCTTACAAGTTCCACTTTTATTTCACACCGCCGGGATCCATAAGTAAAAGAACATGATATAAACTAGGTACAAGTACCAATGAAGTGTTGAAAGCGGTCCCCATGATGCATGGTTCTGCTAACTTCAACTCATAAAGCGCAAGCATATACGCAACAAAAAGGACCCAATGGTTCAAGTTTATTAAATACAAGAAAGTAAAGTGTGCCATCAAGTTCGTGAGAGCTTTAATCACTAATTTTCACATAACAAGTTTAATTTGGGAGGTAGATAAAACAAGAATTTACTTGGAATAGCAATAATGCTAATAGGTAGGTATGGTGGACACAAAAGGCAAAGGTTTTGGTTTAAAGGAGGTGGATGCACGAGAAGAATACCCTCTCAGTACAGGTTTTTGGCTAGCAAGGCTGGGTAGCAAGTATAAGAGTTGAAGGAAACAAGCAAACATACAAGTGATAAATACAAACATGCAATCTTCCTCGGAAGCACAAAAGATCTTAACTAGAGAATACTAGACTTATGAGAAAATCAAGAAAGAAAGATGATGAAATAATTCTTCTTTAAAGGTACTTTTATATTTTTCATTCAACTCTCAAAAATAGTGTTGCTACTGACCGAGCCAGGTTTGCCAAAACCAACTAAATTAACTCAATGATCCCAAAGTGATACCAATACTAACAACAAGATCAATCATATAACCACGAATTGAAAACTAATATAAGCTATGCAAAAGAGTGAATGATAGAACTTCTCATTAATATTCCATAACGGCAACTCACACCAAGGGATACATATCTAACGAGAGAGGGGACACTTCCATAATGCAAACCATCCTACATAATAACTCCTCTATTCATGATATGACTCTACTAATAAGGTAAAAAGATAGAAGATAGTGATATGATACCGCGACACTCCCCCAAGCTTGGAACAAACCAAGGGGATGCCAAACCTGATGATGAATTACTCCTTCGGTGGTGGTGGTATCCTCTCGATGAGCTCTTTGATTAGTTTCCCCAAGTCCTCAATCTCGAAGGTGAGATTACGAATCAGCTGTGAGTTTTGCTCAATGCGGCTCATGATCATGTCGTGTTGAGAATTCCAGCTCTTGCTATTCTTTCCTCGTTCTTCCCTCTTGGAGTCTTCTTTTCCTGCATGACTATGGATGAAGGTATGGAAGGGATTATTGGTGTGTGGAGGAAGTGACCTTGGAGCCAAACTGTGACGGGGAACTTTCCCCTCAGTCTGCATCCGTGCCATCCTTCTAACCCTTCACTCTTGATCTCCTTCTCCTTCCCGGGGTCTTGGAGGTCTTCCTCCATAGGCTCCTTCCCTTTATCCTTGGCGGACACCATTGTGCTTCTAAGCTTTCAAAGAGTATGTCTTGATAGAAACAGGGGGTTTAGGTTTCTTGTGCAATGGTTTCCTAACGGGGGTTTAGGTTTCTGTTACTCCGGCAACCCCTACGATTAGTAGCCAGATACACAATGCATTCCCCTAGGCCCATATAGGTGAAGTGTCATGTAGTCGACGTTCACATGACACCACTAGAAAAAGTACACCACAACTTAAATAACAATCTATTGAATCTTTCTCAACACAACTCCACTACTAACAACAAGACTTCTCCCATGTCCTCAAGGACAAAACGAACTACTCACAAGACATCATATGGATCATGATCAGAGATGGAATAATGATGTATAACAATCTGAACATAAACAATAATTCAACGATTCACTCAATAGCATCAACTACAAAGAGTAATCAACACCGGGAAAGTTTCCCCTATGAACTAATGCAAGATTCAACATAATTGTTACAGCAATATGGAGATGGTGATGAGGGTGCTGATGGTGGTGATGGTGGTGATGATGATGATGATCCCGATGAAGTCCAGCTTGATGGTGGTGTTGATGGTGACGATCTCCCCTCTTCAGGAAGGAATTCCCCTGGCAGAAATCTGTCTACCGGAGAGATCTTTCTCTCTCGGTGTTTTCCGCCCCGTAGAGGCGGCAGAATATTTCTGTGGTTGCTCCCCGAGTCTTAGGGTTTCAGGAGGATAATATACGCCAGAGGAGAGAGGCTGGAGTGGGCCAGGGTGGCCACACCACCTCCTGGCGCGGCCTAGGGCTGCCCGCGCCATGGGGTGGTGTGGGACCCCTGTGGCCCATCTCCACTCCATCTTCTGGCATCCTTAGTCTTCTGGAAAAATAGGATTTTCCATATATTTTCCCGGATTTTCTGATCTTCGTGAATTTTGCCTCCAAACAGCACATTTTCCATCAGAATCCTGACTGCAGCGGTCCATGCTCCAGAAGTCATCAACCATGCAAAAATAGATGAAATAACATAAGTATCACCTCTCAATATGAAATATATCAATGAATAATAGTGAATTAAGACATAGAATAGTGATGCAAAATGGACGTATCAGTTAGTAGCTATCTTGGCCGAGTAGATGCTAGCAACTCCAAGAGGGAGTATTTATGCTCGATAGTGGGTTCATGCCTCTACCTATTGAAGATAGTCAAGAGACCCTTGCCAACAATTGAAGGAACCGAATTCCCTCGCAGTAACACCAATGTGATGCAATGGGTCATCAGGGCGGTGATTCCCTCCCCCGATGAGGACACCGCACCCACAATCTTCACCTTCCTCTAGAGCAACTAGGTAGATGGCGTGGTGCGAGCCATACAGGAGATCATGGCGCGCCTCTGCAAGATCCATGAAGATGAGTTGAAGGATACTCCCTTCCACCTGTTTGGAAAGCGCGACCAAGATGGACTTCCTGCTGAGTCTTTCCTCACCTGCTGTATTGGGAGTCAGTTAGAGAACATGGAGTACCTACTCCAACGTTCCCATGAAGATCTTGACAAGGCCAGGCGAGAGAATCTGCTTCTGAAGATGGATATCAACCTACTCCATAAGCGCAAAAGGAGTCTGAGAGCCACCAATGCTCGTCTAGAGAAGAAGCTGACCATCGAAGTACCCCCAACCCCTGAAGATGAAAATCCCGGGACTGACGATGAACTCTCCTTCCTTAATGAGTACCACCCTATCGTACAGTCACCCGCTCCGACCGACTCAACATCCAACCCTGCACCTTGGGAAGGCACCACTCTCACCTTCACTGAAGACGAGCTGAATATCCCGCATACCCCAGAGGATCTGCAGTAACTGGAACCACTTCCCCAGAGTCAGCAGTGAACCATAGAGGCACCCTCCGAGTAATCACCTGTGTTGCGGTACTCGCCCATTTAGCAATAGGGTATAGTCATGTATCGTCCCTGAACGTGTTTTGTAATGCTTAAGTACTGTTGACACCTTCGGGTGCAGACTAGCTTGTCATGTAATGACTTCCTTGGATTGCTATGTTTGCTTCACGTTTTCCTTCTTGCATGTTTTACCCAAGTCGTTGCATTAGACCCAACCCAGAACGCTTACCACCAACAGGAAGTTCCTCACCAGAAGGCCAGAATACTTCAGTTTCCCGAAGACGAGAAGGCATGAAGTCAATAAGTTCACTCCGCCCTCAAGCAGAAGCAACGCAAGAGATGCAAGTGAAGACCCCCCCACCGAAGCTGTCTGCATCAACCCTGACTAAACACTAGCCAGGAGAGTCATACATCACTACCCTGCTTTGATCTAACCCCCTTAAAGGCTTCGTTAGGAAACCACCCCGCCAAGGTTCATAGAATAAGGTCTCCCTCGATGACCTTAGCTCAAGACTCTAGCAAGAGGCAGCCTCCCTCTAGCCCCAGGATAACAACCTCAAATAGAAGATCTGCACCACTCCCCAGGGCGCCTAAATGAAGCTCTAAGGTGGAAAGACTGTGTATTTCCACTCAACCCTCAGAAGACCTCCAGACTGGGACTCCTTCGGACGATCTCGACTCCTGAAGAAATATGGACGTCAACATTCAAAACATCCATCTGCGACTCTAAGAAGGAAGGACTATGCCAACTCTCCCATCTGCCCCAGTCTAATCTTAAGGGGGAAAGACTGCGTCTTTCCCACAAAGTAGAATAACCCTTCGCCAGAAGCAATCCAACAGTGGATCCAAGGACGTATACTAGACTACAATAATCCTTTAGGACAGGCGCCGTAAATCCTAACAGCCGGAAGATCACTCCTCGCAATCCTGGTGGAAGCCTGCACAACACTTGTGCTTTCAAGGTGATTGAAGGTCAACCTCACTGTTGAAGTGACACTATTCAAAGACAAAGCCGACAAGATAGTTCGCGAGAAACCCATAGCCCTAACTCCAAAACAAATACCCTAATCTTACTCTCCTGAATCTCGGGACAAGATTCTTTTAAGGGGGAAAGGTCTGTAACATCCCAATTTCAGCAACCCTGATTAGTTGTCTAGAATGCAAAAATCAGGGGGAACAAAAACTTTTTCTTGTACTTGGTGCAGTGTTTGCTTGTTGATTGTTTGTACTTGTGCATGTGAGTGTATACCATATGATACTCCTTACCTCACCATCAGTTGACAAAAGCTATTTAACGAAACTACCTTGGCTTTCTCAAATGTTCTGGAATTCCAAAACATGAGACAAGATGCTTATGTAACCAAAACTATTCTAGTAGCTTCCGTTGACAAAACTATGGAGATATATATAATATAACCTCCTTATGTTTTCAAGACAGAACCCTCAACTAAATCTTACCTCTAGTTTCCCAAAACCTCTTTTCAAAGAATTTGAATTCCACTCTTGGTATAGGTACCAAGGACTCTCATCTTACTCAAAAATCCAACCTCTTCAAAATGCCCCAACCTCACCTCAAGCTAAGCTTGATGGTAACCCTAGTAGGAGTTGATTAGTTTATAAGATGAGTTGCCTTGATCTGCTGTTTGACTTGTTTGCTTAGGAAGTAGTATGAGATACTCTAGGAGCTCATCACTAGGATCAAGAGGTTTCCAAGTCACCACAACCTAGGCAAGATATCAAAGCAAGATCAAATCACTAGATACCAGGTGATCATCCAAAATCCTTAGCCAGATCAATTCTGCAGTGATCCATTCTAGAAGCTTCCAAGTCAACAAAGACCAATAACAAGAATGGATCCCTTCTACTCAATCTACACTTCAACATCATACCCTTGATTATGCCTTGATACATTGCAACCCCTCCAAAAATATTCCCTCTCATACTCTAGTCAAAATCCTCAAAACTGCCAGATTTTGGCCAAGTCTAGAAACTGTTCCAACATCATCTTTTTGAATGCCTCCCTTTCTCAACCCTTGTGCATTTCTGGAAATGCACCTGAACCATCTTGTTAAACATCCTAAGGACTACCAAGGCCCACATTTTTCCTTAGTTAGATCCTCCTCCAACCCACTTGTTCTTGATGGTTTTGCAGGCAAGAAAATAACTTTTCCTGCAAATCTAGTCAACATGCCTACTTTGGCAGAAGCTCACACCATCATCCAACCTTCTATGGACCAAATATCTGCATGGTTGTGTTCTACTCATGTAGGTCTATCAAAACCTACTTCACTTGTTCCAAGTGGATCTTTGAGCTTATTAAACCCACCTGGTTTATGAGGCATCAGGACTCATTTTGTATGGCAGCCTTAATTTCAACAAAGTTTGCCATCACTTCTAGGTCACCTCAAATGCAATTAGTCCAAACTCCTTCTGCCATGATCATCTATATGACTTGTTCTACCTATTCATCTATCCCTTGCATCAAGGTGAACTCTGAACTCCAAGAAACAACCATGTTTTGATGGCATGAAATTAACACCACCCTAGATCCCTAATCTAGGGTACTCCACCAACATCAACTTGGATTCTCCAATTCCAAGGTTACAAATGCTTGCTACACCTTGTCTACATCATCTACCCTGATCATCAAGATTTATCAAAGACTATTCATAATTTTATGGCTCCAAAATCTATTTAACTCCTTTAATAGCCAAAATCTCAAAACCAATTCTCCAATGTAAAGTTTGGTTTTTACCAAAACACTTCCCCAAATTTTTTCTCATGTGAGTTCCATCTATTATACCCTACCTTCCCATCTCAAAAATAAATATTTTTGAGAAGCTTTATTATTTCTGTTTGCCCATTTTCTTAAATGGCTGAATTGGAATAATAATAGTTTTAAATACTTTTTATCCCCAATAAATCTTGGGAAAATTCCCCTAAGTGTGTATTCACATTTGGGACCATCTCAAACCAAAAACCAACCTTGTCCAATGTAAATATATCAAATGATCTTCTAGAAACTACTTTTGCCCTTTTTGAATAAATGAATTTATGAGGACTAAAACCCCTGATAAAAATCCCAATTAAATCCTAGGAGTCTACCTTAACCTCATATATCCACCAGTACCATTTCCTCATCCTATCCAATGCAAGTTCTTGGACATTCTTCATAACCACCAATTTGATCAAATTTGCCAATTATACAAAACCCTTACTCACACCACTTCCAAATCTCAGCAAAACTTGCTCAATGCATATCCTCAGCACCAGGACACACCCCAGGTCGACACCACTGTAGCTCTACCCTAGCATTGTCCATTTTACCCTTGTACTAGTAGAGAGAGAGAAGCAAATCTTGCGAGGATTTACCCCCACTTAATTACCACAGCTGCCACCCCTCCCTCTCTGATCCAGCACGACCAAAACCCATTCCTACCCCTCCCCACTGTCCCCTGGACCAATCCCTAGCCAGCAATCCCCCTCCCCTTTGTCCAAATTGGACATTTACACCATCTACTTCCCCTCCTCGGTTTATAAGCCAGCAGTCCACCTCCAGCTCGCCCTTGCCCCTCATTTCCCCCCTCCCACCTCCACTTACATCCCCCAGCACTCCCTCTTCCTCCCTTGCTCTGTGTTGTCAAGAAGAAGAAGAAGGAGGAGCTCTCGGCCTCCTCACAAAATCGAGCAAGGCTCTCTCCCTCTTGCTCCCCCTCCTCTGCATGTCGCATGGTCGACTCCCTTACCTCCCCTGCATCTAACCCTATGCTTATTTTTGCCTAGGACCAACTCCTCCGTCCTTGCCAGTGAGCTTCGATGAGGTCATCCTCGGCCACCGTCGTGTGAGCTGCTTCCCGTGGACCACCACCGCCGTCCTGCCCCTCGATCTGCTTGCCGTCGACCACCGCGTCCTCCTGCACCCATCCTATCACCCCCCGAGCCCTCTGGTGAGCTCCCACCACCCCCTCCGACGTGCTAGGGTTCCGCCGCCGCGGGTTTGGCTCTGTCGAGCACGCCGACGGCCCTCCGTCCATCCCCACTTAATCGAACGGCCAGATCTGCACGATACCACTTCGGCCGTCCGCTCCCACTGACCACCGGGCCCCGCCTGGCAGGTTCAAGCCGCGGCCTCCCGCGCGTCGCCCCGTGTGCCATGGGCCGATTCCCTCCCGGCCGGCCCAGTAGCCCAAGATCCAGCCCAGCTTGCCCTGTGGCCCTTTTTTTATTCCAGATCCAGAAAAGGATCAGTAGGATTAAATCCTTTTGAAAATATAAATAAAATCCAAATGCCAAGATTCAAATTTCTGGTAGTACCCAGTTGTTTTCTCAATCATGCAGAGGCAACCCCAAGTCAAAGATAATTTCCATTATTTGTTGGTAATTATTCTGCTGGCAGGTGTACTTTACCCTAAATAAATTCCTCAGAAAGTTTCATAGATCCATTTGGAAAGAAAAAAAGCTATAGTGGAAGTTATTTGATATACCTATCATCTAGCCTAGGTCCCATGTCTAGGTGAATAGTAGTTTGCCCTTAGCAAAAATGACAAAATCAGCCATTATCTGCCTTAGCTAATTTCTACAGGACAAACCAAATGTGGTATTGACCTGATTCCACCTCCCAGTACACCCTAGTATAAAAATCTATCAAACCCCAGCAGCTAAAAATCTATCAAACCCTAGCAGCTCAGAATTTATTGAGCTCTGGTTGAGTTTTAGTGATTTAATTACTTCTGTAAGTGGTTTTATCACTAAATAAATCACTCCAGGAGTTTGACAACTCCAAAAAGGGTGAATCCAATTCCTACAGAAAGGTATTCCAAATACCTACCCTATGCCCTTGGAATCAACTTAATAGCTACTATATAATTAATCTGATGAAAAAGAGAAAAACCATACAGAACTGCCTTTGATGATTTATTAAGGGCATTATGGTAATTCTTTTGATAAGATTCCAACTCTATGTCGTTCAGTACATCAAACACTACCTAACCACCCAAGGAAATAATTTTTGGGCCTCCAGATAAATGCTGGTGAATTATTTCCTCAAACTAGAGTTTATTCCACTATAAAAATCATAATTAAATCTAGGAAATTGATAATCAAGTGAAACCACTTGTGTTGGTCTTGTTTTGTCAAGACCTATCTGAGGATACCACTGTTACACATTGGCATCCTACAGACCTTAGAACCCCACTCCAAGTTCATGGTATTTATCCTAGACATCCATCTTCCAAGAGAAAAACACTACAATGGCAATTTAGTAATTCCACTAACTAAAATCCAACTTCTCCAAAACCTACCAAGTTCATTAGTACTCCTTATGTTTGTTTGCTGAATGGTTTGATACATGTATGCCTTGTATTGATTGTGGTATTGTCTGCTTGCATGTATACTCGATGACGACGATAGTGTGAGTGTTTGACGACTAGAAGGAAGGGACTTATTATTATTTATTGGGTATTCTTGGTTAGCTAAAGAAGTCTAGGGACTTATTGCTGATCACAGGCAAGCCACCATTTCCTGAATTCCAATACTTGTCCTACTCTTTTTATTACCTGTTTTGTATCCTCTTTATAAATTGCATTATTTATCTGCATGTCTTGTTTTATAAATACTACGCTAATAACTTGGCTCCTCCAAGTTATGACTTTATGTCCCTCGTGGCACCACCCTGATGTACCTACCATTCTATCCCCTTTAGACTGAGAGTATGATGGTTAGCATCCTACCTCGTTGAAAAACCCCGGCTTGAGAAAATGAACTGTTTTGGGATTTACCCCACTACAAAGGTTTCAAAACTGCTTTGTAAAACCCTTGGGAAGAGGCATTGTTCCAAGCGGATGTTTTAACGAAGGAAATGGTGTTGATGAGAAATGAGAAAGTGAAGGGATGTTCTATGCCTTTACCGGAACAATTTTTTCAGTGCAACCACATTACCCCAGGTGCTGGGGGTTAACTTGTAGTTTGTTTGCATTAGCCGAGGCATCTTGTACCATGCTTATAGGGAGAGATCCCTTGAATTCCGAGCAGGCGCTACCAGATCTCGGATCTGAAGCCTGTAGCTTGTTTTGGCAAGAGTGAGCCTGTCTTGGCAGGAGTGTCGGTGCACCAATTGGGTCTCCCGCGGACGGTATGACTTAGGCGGTACGGAAGGAAGTGGAGTCACCAAGTTAAGGTATACGCTAAATTGCGGCTTGGGTATGCGCGTATATAGAAGGCAGGACTATGGCTGGGAGCCACATACTCGTTGCCGGGGAGAACAAACCCAAAAGGAAAAGCAACCTTTGCTAGGGTCGACAAGCGAAAGGTTAGGTTTGATTATCCGGACCCCCATCTACAGTTGGTAGTGGGCCATGGTTGTATCCCGACGGATGTATTGATTCTTGTGGGGAAAGTGCGCAAACTCTGTAGAGTATAATCTATTCAAATAGCCGTGTCCACGGTCAAGCACGGTTGTAAAGGTGTTGGCTAGGAGTACCCAAACGGTGTTTGTTTGGAAAGAATGGATGTAAGAATGAAGGTTCCGGGGGAACCTGAGATCAAAAGCTTTGTTTTGACTAGAGGTGGAGATGTCTTGGTTTTCAAAAGGGTTTCTACTCCAAAAATGTTTCAAAAGGGTTTATACTCCAAAAAGGGTTTCTACTCCAAAAATGTTTTCAAAACTCTTTTTCAACAAAGATATGGAGATGTCTTGGTTTATAAAACAAAGGCATGTTACAAAACTCTTTTTTTAACAAAGATATGGAGATGCCATAACTTCAAGAGGTAGTATAGGCTTTTCAAATACAACCCCAGATAGAGCTATCTCGCCACAGCCAGACTTGCATTTCCTTATGTCATTTATCCGGGTGGTTTGCGAGTACATTCAAAAGTACTCACGACATTGTCCCTGGTTATTTACTTGACCACGCTTTCAGAGGTTCGACATCAGAAGATTAAGGTGACGTCTAGCGAGCTAGGACGTCTTCCCAGTCAGTTGCCAGTAGGTTGAGGCACGATTGGGCTCTGCGTGTGATGATGTCCCGCTGCTAAGGATGGTGTAGCCATGACGGCATTTATGTAAGTCTTGTAATTCGTTATGTTTCGGATGTTGTAATGATACTTGTCGATTATGTTCCATGGCTCACTGATCATGGGAACATGGATATATACATAACAGGGATTTCTCGGATGAATAATCCGGGGAGCCCACATGGACGGGACAAAAGCCAAAGTCAGTATTTCACCGAGGGGGACACAGAGCTAGAATACGAGACGGAGAGGGGCCAGAGGGCCGCCACACCACCTGGCCGCACTATTAGGCCTGGCCTACGCTAGGGGGTGGTGTGGCCGCCTAGGGCACCCCCTCGGCCTCCCCTTTCACCTATAAGATGCCTCCGATAAAGAAACCCCAAGTACCCAATCAAAATTCCACGAAAGAGTCTGTAGCCGCCGTCATCTCCATCCCTAGATCGGGAGGGATCTGAAGCTCTTCCCGGCACCCTGCCGGAGGGGAGAATTCACCCTGGAGGCCTTCTTCATCACCATGCAAACCTCCGGTGTGATGCGTGAGTAGTTCATCCCTGGACTGCGGGTCCATGTAGTAGCTAGATTGTTGGTTCTTCTCCTTTGTGCTACCATATCTAGATCTTGTGAGCTCCGTTCATGATCAAGATCATCTATTTGTAATCATACATGTTGTGTTTGCGGGGATCTGATGGATATTGAGATGTTATTTTAGATTGATTATTGATTGTATCATGTCTTTGTTATTTGTGATCTTGCATGCTCTCCGTTGTTAGTAGATATCTTGGCCGAGTAGATGCTAGGAAATCCAAGTGGGAGTATTTATGCTCGATAGTGGGTTCATGCCTCTAGTAATCTGGGGAAGTGACAGAAATCTCTAAGGTACTAGATGTGCTGTTGCTACTAGGGAGAAAACAGTAATCCTTTGTTCATAGAACAATCATATTGTTTACTTTACACGCAATGCGTAATGCAATTATCTGTTGCTTGCAACTTAATACTGGAGGGAGTGCGGATTGATAACCTGAAGGTGGATTATTAGTCATAGATGCAGTTGGATTATGGTCTATGTATAATGTTGTAATTCCCAATCAAATCTCATAGGAGTCAAGATGATTAGTATATGCATGTATGCTTTCTCGATGTTTGTCAATTGCCCCACTGTAATTTGTTCACCCAACATGTCATCTATCTTAAGGAGAACCACCACTAGTGAACTATGGACCCCGGTCCTTTCTTTTACCATCAATCTACAACAGTTTACTGGTTTCTGTTTACTTTCTGCAAGCTTTTACTTTCTTCCACACAATACGTTTAATCCTTTGTTTTTAGCAACACCGGTGAGATTGACAACCTCACTGTAAGTTGGGGGCAAAGTTCTGTGGTTGTGTTGTGCAGGATTCCAAGTTGGCAACAACACCTTGGAGGTGTTTCCTTGCTCCTACTGGTTCGATAACCTTGGTTTTATAACTGAGGGAAACTTGCTGTTGTGCTCATCATACCTTCCTCTTGGGGTTCCCCAACGAGCTCGAGATATCTTGGGCCATCAAGGTACACTCTCTCCAACATTTTGATGAAGGTGATATTCCTTACTCTAAACCTCCTGATCAATTCTTAGAAGAATTTGATGTTTTTATTGTTAAGCAAGATAATTTTAATAAAAGGGTGCTAAATCATTTAATGGAAAACTCTAGAGCTATTATTGAGTTAAAAGATATCATGGAAAGAACATCCAATGACGTTAAAATGCTTTCTAAACATTTTCAAATGGTTCAAACTCAAATTGATCAGCTTATTAAAGTACAAAAGGACTTGCTAGTTAATGCTGCTAAAGAAAAACATGCTTATGAAATTATAACTAGAAGTGGTGTTGCCACCCAGGATCCTCTATATCCTGAGGGGCATCCTAAAAGAATTGAGCAGGATTCTCAACAAATTGAAAATAGTGGTACTACTCCTAAGAAAAGGAAAAAGAAACATAAAACTATTGTAGAACCTTCTGAACCTACTAAAGATCCTAATAGTATATCTGTCTCTGATGCTGAAACTGAAAGTGGTAATGAAGAAAATGATGCTCCTAATAAATAAAAAGTTGAAGAAGAACCTGAAAGGTACACTAAGAATACTAAATACACTAAAGAAGATTTTGTTGCTAAGAAACATGGTAGTGAAAGAGGGCCTTGGGTCCAAAACCTATGCCTTTCCCTGATAAGAAATACAAGTCAAAGGAAGACGAACACTATAATAAATTTTGTGAGTGGATGAAACCTTTATTTTTGCAAATACCTTTGACTGATGCTATTAAATTGCCTCCTTATTCAAAGTATATGAAGGATATTGTCTCTAATAGAAGGAACATCCCTAGTGAAGAAATTTCTACTTTGCTTGCTAATTATTCCTTTAATGGTAAGGTTCCAAAGAAACTTGGAGACCCAGGGATTCCAACTATTCCATGCTCTATTAAGAATAGTTATGTAAGAACTGCTTTGTGTGATTTGGGAGCTGGAGTTAGTGTTATGCCTTTTTCTCTCTATAAGAAACTTCAATTGGAAAAACTAATACCAACTGATAAATCTACTACTATCCCTGTTGGTATATGTGAGGATGTACTGTTCAAGTGGCTCATAATTGCTTGATATTAACTGATTTTGTTGTGCTTGAAATGCCTGAAGATGACAATATGTCTATTATTCTTGGGAGACCTTTTCTTAATACTACATGAGCTTTTATTAATTGTAATCAAGGAAAGGTGACTTTTAGTGTTAATGACAAGGAGCATACTATCTATTTCCCCAAGAAGATTGATAGGACTTATGGTTTAAATTCAATTGAACATGTTGAGGGCATCCAAGTTGGAGAAATATATTGTCCCATACCACGAGAAAAATATGAAACTATTATGACTAGGACCATTGCTATCAAGGTTGAGGTAACATAATCATTAGTGGAATACAAAGTTTTGTTTCATATAAAATTGTTTTGGTAACAAGACCTGATCAACCTTGTTAACAAAGGGATTTTAATGAACAGAACAATGTTTTCACCATGATTATCTTTGCTTACTTTTATTTTATTCATTTTAGTTTTTGCATTCACTTAGTTTACTTTTCTGTTGCTAGTTGCTTACATATTAGAGTGTCTTAGAACTTCTGAAGTTTTAGTTTTGTTTTGTCATTGCATCATTCCAAAAATGTGTTTCTATCAGAAAATCATTCAGCAATACCTGAAAATTGCTAAAAAATAAAGTGTCTCAAAAAATTCTAGAAAATTCATATTAATTTTTTACGTGAAAAAGGGGCAGAGAAATGCCTGGAGTGACCCAGGGGGCCCACCAGGTTGGCACACCACCTAGTGGCGTGGCCACCCTAGGGGCGCGCCTAGCCATGGTGTGGGCCACCCCTGGCCCTCCACTCACTCTCTCACTTGCCACTGCCTTCTCTCTCCCGAGAAAACACCAGCTCATTGCTCGAAGTCACATTCTTGCTGTTCTTGTCCATGATTTTTTCGATCTCCTTGCTCAGCCCATCTTTGCTGCTGAAATTTGGAGCATTTGTTCTCTGGTATGTGACTCCTCCGCTTGTCCAAGTAGATTTGTGTTTAGTGGTTTAAATCTTGAGTATTTTGCTGCTATAGGTGACAGGTTATGAGAGCTTGTAAGCTTGTTCAATGCTTAGAGAAATTGTTTTGATGCATGTTTAGTCCTCTTATAAGTCCCTATGAGTAGTTCCCTTCATTTTGTATTCACTTTGCAATCACTTGTATAATGGTTGTCCTAAATTTCAAAAAAGAAGATGAATGAACACCAACTCAACCAACATGAATTAAGGGTGCCTGAGGTTATGAAGGTTCACCGAGAGGAGGAAGTTTTTCCTTCCATCTATCCATGCCCCGAATTCATGAGGTCTTCAGACTTGTTAAAGACTTATTAAAGATAGGGGGATTGGTATTCTGAAAGTTCTTAAGCTTGGATCCATGATGATCCTGATTTCCATGGCCTTGATTATTGTGGGCCATTTGAGCTATCTGTTGCAGGGTGGCTCGGTTGGCTTGGTGCTCTGCTCTACTAGCTTCACGGTTGGAAACTAGCATCTGCAGAATCTGCAGCATCGGGTCCTGCGATGAGCTTCTTCCTCCTTGGTTTCCACGAGTCATCTGAAGATTGAGATAGATAAAGGGGTAAGAGGGAAAGTTCTAAGGTTCATGGTTTTGTTTTCAAAAGCTTTTAGACTTTGAGTTTGAACTCAGGTTTTGCAACTAACTTCTTCCCATTCATTCACTCATTCAAGCACACAATACAAACACACACACCACAACATAAAAGGAAAACATATGGTTTTAAGAACCATTTTGTGAGATAAGATACAGTGGGACCGATACAACTCATTTCTACCGTAGTGATCAAGTGCATCTACTCATCATCAATGAAGTCGGAGTCATCATCATCGGTGTAGAAATCCATGGCATCATCCTCCAGGTAGTCATTGTCATCACTAAGGTATGAGTGAATATCTCCCTGGATGTCTTCACCTTCTTCCTCTTCTTCTTTTGCTACAA
This sequence comes from Avena sativa, assembly GCA_916181665.1. NCBI lineage: Eukaryota > Viridiplantae > Streptophyta > Magnoliopsida > Poales > Poaceae > Avena > Avena sativa. The sequence goes on along the minus strand of OV702297.1, from coordinate 466,287,801 downwards.
GCTGAGCTTCCTGTTCCTGGATGGTCTTCTCGAGGTCGGCCACCTTCCTGCGAAGACGAGCGATGGTGCGATCCTTCTTCTCGCGTTGATGACGAAGTGATTGGCGATCCTTGATGACCATGGCGAGAGTCTGGTCCTTCTTGGCGGCAATGGCAAGGTTGTGGTTGGCGTAGGCTCGAGCATTGTCCAATTCCTTCTATCTATCATACAACAGGAAGTCAAGATTCTCCACTTGGCGCTTCATCTCCGGGTGACTTGGCATCTCCAATGGCATTCCCATAGAATCACGCCTTGCATAGTGAGCAAAGCGAGTTCCCTGGATCAAGTTGATGTTTTGCCCACACAGACGGGCAAGAGCTTCATGCATAGCCCTAGCTAATCCATCTAGCCAGTTGTTCTCTCTCACAGTGAATTGAATCTTCTCAGAAAGGGGTGCTTCCATCTTGCCTCGAAGATCTGCAACTATCAGCCATTATAGATCTCCTCCTGGAAAATCCTTGAGTTGAGCTCCGAAGAATTCTGGATGCGAACGCTCAAGATACTCTGACAGTGCATCAAGATCCCTCTCGAAGATCAGTTGGCCTCCGTTGCCCATCTGGTAGAACTTGCAATACTGAACTTCCATCTATAAGAACTTAGGATGAGTAAGTTAGCGAGGTGATCAAGTGTGTCAAATTTTATGTAGTAATGTAAGAATTTTGGAGGAACATGATTTTTTTTGAAAGAATCAAGGATAAGAGTGGGAATAGGTTTTCATAAATACTCACTTCATTTGTTTTCAAAACTAAGTTTTTGTTCGGACGTCCATTCTAACTAGGGTCTCCTATGGTTAGGATGGCTCTGATACCAACTTGTCAACACCCGGATTTTTAATCCCAGATGCCAGTTATGCCATACATCGAATCCCAGGATTACCATTTTTGCGAGACATAACAGATTGGATATCACAGTACATCATCCATTACAAACCATAATAAGGTCTTACACAAATAAAGGATCTCATGATCCAGTCTTAATACAAACAAGCAGCGGAATAATAAGCATAGTGGTGGACTCCATATTCAGTGTCACAGGCAATGCTGATGATGGGAGATGATCCTACTTGTCGTAGCCATCCTGCTGTCCATCCTCCTGATAGTACTCCTCATAGTCTGGCCACGGGAATAGCTAGGGACAAAGCCATGAGTACTCTTTAAGTACTCGCAAACTATCACTAACAAGTAAGGTAGTTCTAGTAGGAATGCTAAGCTCTAAGTTTATTTGCAAAAGCCAGGTTTATCTAAACTGAGTTCAGAAGCAAAGAAAGTTAACTTAAATTTTCTAAATCACTTAAGTTGGGAACCTAGTTTTCATAGTCACAACCCTGTTATGGTCAAGTCAAAGTCACAATTCATTTCATAAGTCATTTTGAAAACGTCTGACGACGGAACAGTATGGCCACTCCAACTGTCCATGACCGCGGACGCGGCTATTCGAATAGTTTGACACTCTGCAGAGGTGGTACACTTTCACCACAAAATTTGATACATCCGTCAGGGATAACCCTGAATCATCATACTTAGTATGCAGATAATCAATCATAACCTTTCCTTTACACACTCTAGTATAAGCACCTCTCCTATGAGCTTGGCCTCCCAGCCATGGCCATCTGCCATCCTGGGCACTTCATAGGTGGACATCATCAAGAGGTAGCCTCAGCTCAAACCTCTTTCGCGAGGGAACCCATACTAATGCATATAAACTTCCGGCTAAGCCTTACTCAATTCAGGTATTGTGGTTGTACGGTAAAATTGGAATGGTATCGCATCGGAACCCAACCATCAGTTTTTATAAAGGGATAAGGCTCATGCCTCAACATTATCATCATCATAAACCATTTGTGTTTCTCAACACATGTCAAAACATTTCAATAGAATGACTCATCATTCCAAGGTTTTCATAATCATTTTCACCAAGTATTCCCATCTAAAGTGATGAAGTTTTATGCTTAGCACTAGCCACTAAGTTAAGAGTGTTCACTAATGAGGGATGCTAGTCTCAATCTCATGCCATTGAATGACATCTAGTATAGGCATAGTTTTATACTCTTTATGCTATCTATACTACTTTCCAAAATCTCACAAAGCATTACTAAAAATAAAGAAACTTTGGTAAAGCAAAAAGTAAAGCTTGCAAATAAAACTTGGGATTGGTGTAATCAAAAGTATATAACCAAAGCATGCCTAATGCATTTGCTTAAGTTATCAAGGGGGCAAGTGTTAACTTGCTTAGTCTAGCTTGCTTAGTAATGATGGCTTTCCTTGATGGGTGCAGTGATTGAAGTTCTCTTCGTCTTCCTCGGGGTAGAACTCCTCCTCCTCGTAGACTTGGTCGGTACTATCATTTATAAATAAATACGGGGTACACAATCACCACACAATACTTAACTAAGTCTATTTAGCACACTAAGGCACACACTTGATGATCTAGCATCATCACAATCATCACATGAATTGAAGAACTAGTTTTATTTAGTTTATTTGAGAAAAGTAATTTCTACTCATTGAAATTAATTAAGATTTAATATTCTCCAAATAAAATATGGGATCATGTGGACACATGTCATCACCACATATTCTAATACATGGGAATGTGATTTAAAGGGTTGGTCACATTTTCTAAAGTTTAAGATTATCATTTAAATGATTTAAAGTGACTAGAAATGCCTATATAGCATTATTTTGGTATTAGTCCAAAGTCACTGCATGTAATCCTAGATATTATTACATATTCAGATAGGTATTGTCAAATGTGATTTTTGAGAGTTGGAATCAACTTAAAAGCCATTATGGTTGATTTTTGAAAAATGTTTGAAGTTGCAAAAGTCTCTGTTTTGTTATTTTTTCTATAGATTATCTCTAACTCCAAATGATTTAAATCCAACGGGCATGGATAGATATTTTAATTATCTTTCTAACCAAATTTGAATCATGCCATTTGGTTAAGTGAAACTCTCTAAATTGATTTTTGAATAAGTGGATAGAATATGATTTCAACTAAATTGGAAAAAGATTATTTCAATCGCTAGGCTACGCGCGGGAAAGGAAATGGGCCGGCCCAGCTGCACTGCGCGGGTGCAGCGGGCTGCTGACAGGGCGGTCCTACGCGTCAGCGGCTGTTACTACGTGAAGCGGTACCGAGCGATCTGGGCGCTACGATTAGAATCTAATCTAACGTCTGAGGCTCGTCGTCCCCGGTGAATAGCTCGTCGGCGAGAATGAAACCTAGCAGCACGGTGGGGGTGTGTTGTGGCTCACCTGGGCTCCAGCTAAGGTCGGTGATGGGGGCGTTCGAGCTGGTAGACGACGGCAGTTCGAGGCGTGGTCGCGGCAACTCCTAAGACGGCTCCAATCAACGACGCCTTTTCTCCTCTGCAGCGGCAAACTTCGGTGAAATTCCGGCTGACTAAGGCTCTGGGAGAGTGTGGGAGGATCAGTGGTGAGAGGGGAGTGGAATGATGTGAGGAATTGAGGTGGAGGAGGCCTCTATTTATACAGCAGCGAGGGGACCGAGCGGCATGGGCGCGGCTCGTCGGTGGTGACACTACAGGTGCCTAGCGGCACGGCTGGAGGTAGGGGACGGTGCGTGGTCTCCTGGCGGTTCTCTCTGGCTTAAAGGCGAGGCATGGGGCGGCCGCATTTGGTCGGGAGCGGGCGGTGCTCTGCATGGCAGAGGCGGTGTTCGATGCGGCGCATGGTGGCTACGGGTCGCGCGGCGGCGAACGGGGATGTCTGGGCAGCTGCTGGGGTCATGGCGGAGCAGTGCACGTGGGGTGAGGTCGAGGCACGGCGTGTGCGAGCTGGTCGGGCGCGGCGCTCTGGCGCGTGCTCGGCATGGCACAAACGCTCTGGGTGCGGCTTTGCTGGGGTGGTCCACGGCTTGGCTTCGCTCGGGGAGTGGACAGGGGGCGGCGGTGTGGTCGCAGCTACCTCCTAGACATCATGGGTGAGCTCGAGGCGGTCCGGGGTGAGCGGTCCATGGTCGACCGGCATGGGGGTGCTCGGGGTGGCTTGGCACTGGCGCAAACAACAAGGGGGAGTGGTTCTACGGTGCTGGTTGGGACTGGGGGAGACCAGTGACAAATTTTGGCGACAAATGGAAGACAAAGCATTGATAAAAAACAGTAAAGGTTTGGCAGCTATTTCTATGCTCACCAAGTGTTCGATACAATGCCCGCATGAGATTTAAATTTGAATTTTTGGCTAAGATTTGGTGGGTGTGTTGGTCACAAGCTTGGGCATATGTGGTTGCTAGGGTTTGCCCAGGTGAACTGGTTTGGTTGGTTTTTGAGAAATGGCCATCTATACATGTGAACTTAATTCCATTTCCAAATGTCTCTCATTTGAATTTGAAAATAGTTTCTGCGAGTTTGTAAGTGGGCTTGGGTTCACTTTTACTTGGTCTAGCAAGGGGTGAAAAGAACTAGAAAAGTTTCTATTAGAAATTCTCTTCTAGGAACACTCAAAGTGGCCTAGTGGTTAACTTTGGTCAAAATGACCATTGGCTTTATTTATTTTTATTTGATTTATTTTTCTTTGGATTTTGTTTGTAAATGGTCTAGATGATGTGGCATTCACCTTTGAACCATTTCATAACATTTAGAACAATCAAGCATGGCATATACACACAATTCTATACTAATGCAAACACACATGCATTCATATGCCTTTTCTTTAGTAAAAGTTTTGTTAACCCTAAATTGGGTGATTTGAACTTGATAACCTTGATTAAAGTTTTTGGGATGTTACCCTAAATTCGTAACATTCATCTCCCGTCTATTCGCTACTTTGCTTACTTTATTGCCAAGTGTGTTCTCGCTAGGAAAACTGCTAATAAGTTATCCTCATATGATCTAGCATTCATCTCAGCAGCTTTAAAACGAGATAGAACTTACAATTTGGGTGCCTTGATAGCTTTCCGTCTTGCTGCTAACCACGAGAAAGGTGGAATTTGCGGAGGCCTCATCGCCTCTAGTTTATTAGCTTTGCATGGTGTAATGCCTCATCATCTAGACCTACAGTTTCCCATAGAGAGGCTTGACCTTAATTCCATGATACAGTATAAATTTGTTTCTTCTTGGGCTAATTTGAGTGATTTGTCTTATGAAATAACCTTTCTCAAGGCTGGTTGGAGAAGGAGTAAGTCCGAACGTGTTGTTCTTTTGCCTGCACCTGTTTTGTTTAACCTTGAAACTAGGGTAGGATGGTCACTCACTGAGGAGGAGCTCAATATGTATCTGGGGGAGCTCTCCCAGCAGGAGCAGGATACTGGAAGGGAGGTTACAGATGATTCGGTCCAGCCCTCGAATGAAGGGAGTCTTCATATCAGCAGCCTACCTATGATTGGGGGGCTTCTTCTTCTTCCCAAGGGCCTAACCACGATCATTCTTATGATGACCCATCTGCTTGGAACCCTTACCCGTGTTGGGGCTGATACCCACTTAGGCCAAAAGCCTAAGCTTGGGGGGAGGTACAACGACACCACACTCATCTACATATCATGTTCCGTCGGTACTTGTATATCCATGTTTCGTTCTCTTTTTAGTTTTCGTTCTTTCTTTACTTTTGCTTTCTAAAACACAAAAAGACCAAAAATATTTTCGTTGTTCCTCTTTGTTTGCTTCTTTTTCTTTTTTCCTTGGTTTGCTTCTTCCTTTTTGCTTTGATTGGAATATTTGAAAAACCCAAAAATATTTTGCTTTGCGTGATCTTCCTTTTTGCTCTTGCCTTTAAAAATCAAAAACACCAAAAATATTTGTTGTTCTTCTTTGGTTTTGTGAAGTTTGTTGCAGGGTTCAGCAGTCCTCAGTGGAATTTGGTTTCATGTTATTATTCAAGCCACATAAGTGAAGGGCAATAATGAGGATCAATGACAACTTGAGGTGTGGTAAGAGGCTGGTAACGAACTCTATTTTTTTATTTTTGTACATATACTCATCATTATGGGCATGCTTAGTCTGTTCATGTAAGGTGCATGTTATTTATGGATGCTTAGTAGTTCTTGCTTTCTTATGATTAGCTCCAGCTTGCTAATAGTTTGTAGCATGTCATATGAATGTTTGCTTGCATTGCTCTATTCATAACTTGGTATGACACTATGGTATACTCCTCTGAATGTTTCACTTGAATTGACTTGGCACATGCTCACGCATGCATATGACTGAAACAATAATCAGTTAAGCCTCGATGAATTATTTTGCCTCAGGGGTCTTGAATCACTTTCATGCCATGATTAGTCCTGTTTTGTTGCAAGCATGATTATGACAGTTATTGCTCTCTCGTTTGTCGCTCCCTTACTATTGCTAGCCTTCAGTTGCACTGAGTATGAGCTATACTCGTGTTTCCAACTCCCCAAAACCAATATTGTCAAAAGTGTCCACCATACCTACCTATTAGCATCATTTGCTTTTCCATGCATATTCAGTATGCCTTGATTTCTTCCAAATAAAATGTTTGCTTATTATGAGAAAGTTAGTTAGTAAAGCTCTCACGAACTTGATGGCACACTTTATTTCTTGCACTTAATAAACCTGAACCATTGTGACTATCCATGAAAGTTATATGCTTGCAAGTTATATGCTGGGGATTAGAAGAACCGTGCTGTCACGAGGAACGCTTTCAACACCTGTAAATGTATACCCAGTTGATATCATGCTCTTTTGCTTACGGATGTCATCGGTGTGAAATAAAAGGGGAGCTTGTAAGTCCATGGAGTTATGTATGTGTGTTAGAGAAATGCCTGGGCGGCTGGTCTAATCCATGCCTAATCATGGTGGAAACCTGCAGCGTAACCATAATGAGCAATCTATGAAGCATTCTTCTTATACAAAAAGAGAGAGAGATTTATTGAGAAAAAGAAAAAAAAGATGATGAGAAAAGAGGAAAGAGAGAAAAAAGCACCATTTTCCCATGGTAAATAAGAAGATTGCTGAGATGCTCATTGTCTGCTTGGCTTGTCATTTTGATATGGGGATTCTTCCGTATCATCGGGCAAGGGGTACCCCGTGGCGGTTCTCTATGATATTCATGTATTTACTATGGCAAGAACTTACCGGTAACTAAAGTTGAGTAGCATGAGGAGCGGACCTCGTACTCAAGGGACATGAGATTTCCGGTTTATGGTCTGTCAAGCATATAACTCGTATTGGGCCTCACTTTCACCTTAACCATTTAAAGATGCTTATGATAGGGGCAATGAGAGCTCAAAGCTAATGAGTACCATACTTTCAGCATTTGGAAGCCTTTCAAACTTCTCAAAACCTTTTCATTCCCTTGTTGAGTCACCACCTATTCTATAAGCACTTTCTTGAGAGCATAGTTGTCATTCTTAGTGTAATGGGCTTGTCTCAAAACTTGATTAATTGTGTCATGACTTTGATGCTTGTATCTTTGATATCTTTACTTCTAGTCTTCACTTGAACTTCAGAGGTGCCTTGGCATTTATGTTTGCTCTACAATCAAAGGCAAGCAAGATACCACCCTATCATACCTTTTTATGAGCATTGCAATGTTGCTTATGTTTATGTTTCATGCTACTTACTATTTTTGAGTTGGAATCTCTTCATAGCTTGCAATAACTATTGAGTAACCTTATTTGCACGCTCCTTATTATGAATTGACCAAGTAATTGATCATATGCTGAGAATATATACATATTATTAAGCAAATGGGTTCGTGAAAGTTTCTTTTATCGCACTCAGTTTTCAGCTGAATTGCTTGAGGACAAGCAATAAGCTAAGCTTGGGGGGAGTTGATACGTCCAAAACGTATCTACTTTCCTGAACACTTTTGCTATTTTTTGCCTCTAAACTTGTGTGATTTGGATACAACTAACACGGACTGACGCCGTTTTCAGCAGAATTACCTTGGTGTCTAGTTTTTGTGCAGAAAATCAACTATCAGGAAAATCTCGGAAAATATGCCAAAAATCCTATTTCACCAGAAGACTCACAGAGCTAGAAGACGAGACGAAGGAGGGCCACGAGGGGCCCACACCACCTGGCCACGCGGGCCAGGCCAGGCCACGCCTAGGGGTGGTGTGGCCGCCTCGGTCACCCCCTCGGCCTCCCTCTTCGCCTATAAGTTGCCTCTTGACCTAAAAACCAAGGGGGGTTTAATGTTTTTCTAGAAAGAGTTCCGTTGTGCCGCCACCACCAGATTCCGCGAATCGGAACCAGAAACTCCGTTCTAGCACCCTGCCGGGACGGGGAATTGGAACAGATCATCACCATCATCATCACCATCGCTTCTCCATCAACCATCCATGTTTCCCACATCCATGAGTGAGTAATCCCCCGTTGTAGGCTATGGGGATGGTAGGGATTGGATGAGATCGTTCATGTAATGGCATCAAATTGTTAAGGCATGGTGCCTAGTATCTATTATTAGTGCTTTTTGACTTTGTTGCAACTTGTTATGCTTAATGCTTCTCACTAGGGCCTGAGTGCCATGATTTCACATCTAAACATGTTATTGATTCATTATGATAGTATTGTTTATGGTCTTACCTACAAGTTGTATACACATATTGTTGTCCGCAGCCAAAGGCCCCGAAGTGACAACAATCAGGATAACCGGAGGGGATGGCTTTGATGTGAGGATCACATGTGTTCACGGAGTGTTAATGCTTTGCTCCGGTACTCTATTAAAAGGAGCACCTTAATTGCCAGTAGTTCCCTTGAGGCCCCGCTGCAAACGGGCTGGCAGGACAAAAGATGTTGTGCAAGTTCTCATTGCAAGCACGTATGACTATATATGGAACACATGCCTATGATTATCTAGTACTTGGATGCTTTATCTTATTTATCTGCAAATGCCCCTATGTCTTTATTGCTATATGAATTGTCTTGTCCATGCAATGCCCGTCCATCCATCCCTATGCCTACCGCGCTTTAATCCTACTATTTACTGCAATTGTTACTACCGTCTTTACTTTTACTACTGCTATTACTTTACTATTACTACTACAAAACTGTTCCTACTGTCTTTACTTTTACTACTGCTATTACTTTACTATTGAGAAGATGCTCACATAAGAAATATGAATTGAAGTAAAAGAGAGCACCAAGAAGCAAATTCAAAACACATTTAAGTCTAACCCACTTCCTATGCATAGGAATCTTGTAAAGAAACAAGTCATGAAAGCACAAAGCAACAAGCATAGTAAAGCAAAACAAGTGCAACTTCAAGACTTTTAATATAAAGAGGGGAAACTTAATATTGTTGAGATACATAAAACCATGTTTCCCTCTCTCATAATAACTTTCAGTAGCATCATGAACAAAATTAACAATATAACTATCACATAAACCATTCTTATCATGAACCACATGCATATAATAATTATTACTCTCCACATAAGCATAGTCATTCTTATTAATCATAGTGGGAGCAACTTCAACAAAATAGCTATCATTATTATTCTCATCACCATAATCATCAAATATAGGAGGCATATTGTAATCATTAATTTTCTCCTCAATAGTAGGTGGACTGAAAATATCATATTCATCATTGTAATCATCATATATTGGAGGTTTGGTATCAGCATAAGCAATAGAATAGCTATCTTCCAAAGCTGGGGAACTAAAAAGATCATTTTCATAAAAACTAGCTTCCCCAAGCTTAGACTTTTCCATAGCATTAGCAATAATGGTGTCCAAAGAATTCATACTAACAACATTGCTATTATCATGCAAATAAAGTTCCATAGGTTTTTTAATTTTCTCTTCAAACACTTCATGTCCTAACTCAAGATAAATACTATAAAGCTATCTAATTTTGTTGTTGTTTTCCATTAAGCCTAACTAGTGAAAACAAGAAACAAAAAGACAAAATTGTAGAATCTAAAGGAAATAACTTCGAGCACTCACACCGGAGGATGTGAGTACCTTTTACCTTACCTCCCCGGCAACGGCGCCAGAAAATAGGCGTTTGCCGTGGGAGGTTCTTCTTCTTTAATCCTCTGGTGTGAATACCTTTTACCTTACCTCCCCGGCAACGGCGCCAGAAAATAGCTTGATGTCTACGCACTTCTATTCTTATAGACAGTTGATGGGCCTCCAAGTGCAGAGGTTTGTAGAACAGAAGCAAGTTTTCCCTTAAGTGGATCACCCAAGGTTTATCGAACTCGGGGAGGAAGTGGTCAAAGGTATCCCCTCTCAAGCAACCCTGCAATCAATATACAAGAAGTCTCTTGTGTCCCCAACACACCCAATACACTTGTCAGGTGTATAGGTGCACTAGTTCGGCGAAGAGATAGTGAAATACAAGTGGTATAGATAATTATAAGTGGTAACGGTGATAGAAAATAACTTGATGGCGTGGAAAACACTAAAGTAAAACTGAAATAAACATGGAAGCAAGCAAACATGTAACATATCTAATAGCAAATGGTGTTTCAGTGCTAAGAAACAAGGCCTAGGGATCATACTTTCACTAGTGAACACTCTCATATAAATATCTTCTCTTTATGATACTACTCTTAACTACTCTCTGGTTGGACGCTCTAATCAATGGTAGGGCTATAACATCACACCTCAAAGTAAGCCTTTCCCATCTAGATAACCCCACACTGTCACCTTGAGCACTAGATAGGTCCAACAAACACCACAATTTCATAAAGACATCCAACTCCAAATATAACTCATAACAAGTATTTGTAATCTCCAGCCTAAGTGCCACCATGGTGTGCACGCTCTCACTTTCACACACATGGGGAGAGCAGAGATTTATTAAAGCACTTGAGTAGCAAGGTAGATATATAGATTACAAGCTCATGATCTCAATAAGATCATGCATAGAGAGAGAGATGAACACATAGCTACCGGTAGAACCCTTAGCCTCGAGAGAGAACTACTCCCTCCTCATCATGGTAATCAGCAATGGTGATGGAGATGGTGGTGGAGATCGATGGAGATGGCTCCGAGGGCACTTCCCCATCCCGGCAGGGTGCCAGAACAGAGACTTTCTGTCCCCCAAATCTCCCCTTCGGTGGTGGTGGCACTGTGGAACTTTTCGTGGATTTCTGATTGACTATCTAGGGTTTATGCATCGGGAGGGTCTTATAGGCGAGAGAGGCAAGGTCAGTGGCCAGCCAGGGGGCCCTCCCCATGCCCTGGCGCGGCCTGGCCTGGCCCGTGCGACCAGGTGGTGTGGCCACCCTCTGGCCCTTCTCCATCTCATATTCTGGCTCCGTGAGTCTCCGAGAAAAATAGGAATATTGGCTTTTGTCCCGTCCAATTCCAAGAATATTCATTTTCTGACTTTCTGGAACCAAAAACAGCAGAAAACAGGCAACTGGCACTGTGGCTCTTGTTAATAGGTTAGTCCAAGAAATCATATGAAAAGTAGTCCAAAGTTGGAACAAAACACAAGAAAGTTGATAAAACCAAGCATGGAACATCAAAAATTATAGATACATTTGCAATGTATCAACATCCCCAAGCTTAACTCCTGCTCATCCTCGAGTAGGTAAGTGATAAAAAGAAAGAATAATTTTTTAGGTGACATGCACCATCAAAGACTTGATCAAAGTATTTGTAAAACATTCGAAGCTGGGATCATAGTACTTCAATCATAACATGAAAGACAAAGTTCTAGAAATAAGACAAAGAAATTATGATGCACCATGAAAAGGCACAAACAAAAGATGCATGAATAACAATGCTTTGCAAGACGTTTGTTTGTTTCACATAAAGAAAACATAGTATAATAGCATTCAGCTTGTCCCTCATAGAGTAGCAAATATAAATGCATAGGACACCTTCAAAGTTCATAAGAGTGACTAGATACAAATAGTTTAAAACAAGCAATATCAAGTTATGCATCAATCAACTAGTCTTGGGACAATGCACATAGAACTAAGAATGGACACTATGCTCTCAAAGTAGGTGCATAAAGGTAGAAGGTGGAGACTCAATATAATGGTGGAAGAAAGGCCTTTTTATAAAAGGAAGTAGGGATTCAAGTCTCATAAAGAGCTTCCAAAAATTATGGTACTTATAGCTTTCAGCTCCCATTGCCCCTATCATAAGCATCTTGAAGGTGATTAAGGTTAAAGTGACACAACTAAGAGGATATGCTTGACAACTTATAAACCAAAATCTCATGCCCCTTACTTACGAAGACCGAACCTCATGCTACTCAACTTTACTCACGAGCAAGCTCTTGTCATTGTAAGTACATGTGTATCATAAAGAACCGCCAACAGGGTACCCCTTGCACATGATACAGGAGCTATCCCATAATCAAAATGACAAGGCAAGCAGACAATGAGCATCTCAGCGATCTTTTTATTTGCATAGGTTTTTATTGAGGATGCTTCATAGAGTGCTCATTATGGTGATGCTGCAAGTTTCCACCATGATTAGGCATGGCTTAGGCTAGCGACCCAGGCGTTTATCTAACACACATACAAACTCCATGATCTTACAAGTTCCACTTTTATTTCACACGGCCGGGATCCGTAAGCAAAAGAACATGATATCAACGGGGTACAAAGTACAAGTGCAATGTTGAAAGCGTTCCCCATGAAACATGGTTCTGCTAATTTCAACTTATAAAGCGCAAGCATATACGCAACAAAGAAGGACCCAATGGTTCAAGTTTATTAGATGAAAAAAAGTAAAGTGTGCCATCAAGTTCGTGAGAGCTTTAATCACTAGTTTTCTCATAACAAGTTTAATTTGGAAGGTAAACAAAAGCATGAATATACTTGGAATAGCAGTTGATAATAGGTAGGTATGGTGGACTCTTTGGAATAACTTGGTTTAAGGAGTTGGATGCATGAGTGGAACTCATACTTGGTTACGGAGGCTAGCAAAAGACTGGGAGCGACAAACTAAGAGAGCAATAATGGCCATAATCATGAAGAGCGATAAAACATCATTGATGAAAGCATAAAGTGATACTAGAAGTTGAAAACTAAAGGATCATAAAGGCTATGGTGACTTTAGATAGTCATAACCTGGTGTGAGCATGCGCCAAGTCAACCCAAATAAAGCATCAAAGGAGAATACCACTATACTATGCTTTAATATGCTAAAAGAACGCATGATTCATCCAAGGCACATTAAGCAATCTCAATTGTTTATAACAAGTCATGCTACAGCAAAGAATACTAAGCATAAAGCCAAAACAATATCAAGCATGGCATGACAAAGCATAGGCCACAGTCAAAAACAAGCTCTTTTTACCACATAAGTATGAACTTTCCTACTCTTTTCCAAACCAAACCAAACTATTTGCAAACCAATGTATGAAAGAGGGGGTCCAACCAATTTATTCAGCAAACTAAGCAAACAAAGAAAACGAAAAACCAAAACGAAAACAAAAACAAAAAAGAAGACGCTCCAAGAACAACACAACTGTGCATGAAACAATAAAAATGAAGCGTTTAGAAGAAACCTGAGATTTTTATTGATGAAGAAGGGGGATGCCTTGGGCATCCCCAAGCTTTGACGCTTGTACTTCTTGGATATTTCTTGGGGTGACACGCGTGGCATCCCCAAGCTTTAGCTTTAGTCCATTCTTCATCTCATTACTCATTCCTTCCATACACCTGAAATTTTTCCTTCATACAAAACTTCACACAATCTTTATTAGCAACATTAGTGCACTCAAGATAATAAGTCTTTAGGTTTAGTTTCAACACCAATAAAAATCCATCAAAACACTAGCTACTGTAGCACTTCCCTCAAAAAGCTCAATTCCCCAAAAGAACTCAAAAAGGGACCAACAAGAAGCAAATGCAAAAAAAGGCAGAAATCTGTCAAAACAGACCAGCGGGTAAAGACGAATTTTTTCGAAGACCTTATGTTGCTCAAATCAAAAAGTGTTGAACTAACGAAAGTTAGATAACAACCTGGGGAAGAAGCACAAAACTTCACGCCTCAAAAGGACGTACAGATATTTTACCCGAATTTTTACGGTGAAGCACAAAAATCTTTTTCGGGACAGCAGCTTTCCCAGTCATTACTTCTCTCTCATTAGAGGTTACTCTTGGCACAAAAAGAAAATAAAAAGGATAAGGAGCGGTTATTACTGAATTAATAACTTCCAAGACTCATCTAAAACTTTTGGGTTATCTCCCAATAAGTACTTTTCTTTAATGCCTTTAAGTTAGGCATGATAGTTTCAGAAGATGCTCACATAAGAAATATGAATTGAAGTAAAAGAGAGCACCAAGAAGCAAATTCAAAAAACATTTAAGTCTAACCCACTTCCTATGCATAGGAATCTTGTAAATAAACAAGTCATGAAAGCACAAAGCAACAAGCATAGTAAAGCAAAACAAGTGCAACTTCAAGACTTTCAACATAAAGAGGGGAAACTTAATATTGTTGAGATACATAAAACCATGTTTCACTCTCTCATAATAACTTTCAGTAGCATCATGAACAAAATTAACAATATAACTATCACATAAAACATTCTTATCATGAACCACATGCATATAATAATTATTACTCTTCACATAAGCATAGTCATTCTTATTAATCATAGTGGGAGCAACTTCAACAAAATAGCTATCATTATTATTCTCATCACCATAATCATCAAATATAGGAGGCATATTGTAATCATTAATTTTCTCCTCAATAGTAGGTGGACTGAAAATATCATATTCATCATTGTAATCATCATATATTGGAGGTTTGGTATCATCATAAGCAATAGAATAGCTATCTTCCAAAGCTGGGGAACTAAAAAGATCATTTTCATAAAAACTAGCTTCCCCAAGCTTAGACTTTTCCATAGCATTAGCAATAATGGTGTCCAAAGAATTCATACTAACAACATTGCTATTAGCATGCAAATAAAGTTCCATAGGTTTTTTTAATTTTCTCTTCAAACACTTCATGTCCTAACTCAAGATAAATACTATAAAGCTCTCTAATTTTGTTGTTGTTTTCCATTAAGCCTAACTAGTGAAAACAAGAAACAAAAAGACAAAATTGCAGAATCTAAAGGAAATAACTTTGAGCACTCACACCGGAGGATGTGAGTACCTTTTACCTTACCTCCCCGGCAACGGCGCCAGAAAATAGGTGTTTGCCGTGGGAGGTTCTTCTTCTTTAATCCTCCGGTGTGAATACCTTTTACCTTATCTCCCTGGCAACGGCGCCAGAAAATAGCTTGATGTCTACGTACTTCTATTCTTGTAGACAGTTGTTGGGCCTCCAAGTGCAGAGGTTTGTAGAATAGCAGCAAGTTTTCCCTTAAGTGGATCACCCAAGGTTTATCGAACTCGGGGAGGAAGTGGTCAAAGGTATCCCCTCTCAAGCAACCCTGCAATCAAGATACAAGAAGTCTCTTGTGTCCCCAACACACCCAATACACTTGTCAGGTGTATAGGTGCACTAGTTCGGCGAAGAGATAGTGAAATACAAGTGGTATAGATAATTATAAGTGGTAACGGTGATAGAAAATAACTTGATGGCGTGGAAAAGACTAAAGGCAAACTAAAATAGAGATGGAAACAAGCAAACATGTAACAGATCTAATAGCAAACGTTGTTTCAGTGCTAAGAAACAAGGCCTAGGGATCATACTTTCACTAGTGAACACTCTCATATAAATATCTTCTCTTTATGATACTACTCTTAACTACTCTCCGGTTGGACACTCTAATCGATGGTAGGGCTATAACAGCACACCTCAAAGTAAGCCTTTCCCATCTAAATAACCCCACACTGTCACCTTGAGCACTAGATAGGTCCAACAAACACCACAATTTCATAAAGACATCCAACTCCAAATATAAATCATAACAAGTATTTGTAATCTCCAGCCTAAGTGCCACCATGGTGTACACGCTCTCACTTTCACACACATGGGGAGAGCAGAGATCTATTAAAGAACTTGAGTAGCAAGGTAGATCTATAGATTACAAGCTCATGATCTCAATAAGATCATGCATAGAGAGATAGATGAACACATAGCTACCGGTAGAACCCTTAGCCTCGAGAGAGAATTACTCCCTCCTCATCATGGGAATCAGCAATGGTGATGGAGATGGTGGTGGAGATCGATGGAGATGGATCCGGGGGCACTTCCCCATCCCGGCAGGGTGCCGGAATAGAGACTTTATATCCCCCGAATCTCCCCTTCGGTGGTGGCGGCGCTACGGAACTTTTCGTGGATTTCTGATTGACTATCTAGGGTTTATGCATTGGGAGGCTCTTATAGGCGAGAGATGCAAGGTCGGTGGCCGGCCAGGGGCCCACACCATGCCCTGGCGTGGCCTGTCCTGGCCTGTGCCACCAGGTGGTGTGGCCACCCTCTGGCCCTTCTCCGTCTCGTATTCTGGCTCCGTGAGTCTCCGGGAAAAATAGGCATATTGGCTTTTGTCCCGTCCAATTCCGAGAATATTCATTTTCTGACTTTCTGGAACCAAAAACAGCAGAAAACAGGCAACTGGCACTGTGGCTCTTGTTAATAGGTTAGTCCAAGAAATCATATGAAAAGTAGTCCAAAGATGGAACAAAACACAAGAAAGTGGATAAAACAAAGCATGGAACATCAAAAATTATAGATACATTTGCAATGTATCATAGTGCATCTTCTCCATCAGCCCAGCGATTGGCTATGTCCATCAGCTGTGAAATTGTCTTTGGTTTAATTCATCCTAGTTCTTCAATGAACTCTTGCCGACGAAGTCCGTCGTTGAAAGCATCAATTTCTCTTTCATTGGATATAGTTTCAGCCGAGTTTTTGATAATGCTCCACCACTGAACGAAAGCTCGTATTGACTCTCATGGCTTTTGTTTACAAGCTTGTAATTGTTCCAGAGATGAGGTTTGCTTGAAGGTGGAATTGAAATTTCTGATAAACTTGTCCTCCAGGTCGTTCCAGCTGCTGATAGAATCTTTGGGTAATTGTCTTAACCAAGAGCGAGATGCGCTAGTTAAATGCAGTTGTAGGCTTTGCATTGCAGTAGCCTTGGAGCCACCTTGTAGCTTAACTATGGCCAGATAATCTATCAACCAAGCTTCGGGCTCTTGGAGGGCGTCGTATTTCTGACGATTGTGGGGTGGTTTGAAGTCTTTTGGTATTGGAGTCCTGCGAACCCGTCGGGTAAAGCAACTGGCTCCGCATAGTTGTTGCTCCTCCTCGCTTTCACCGTCATAGTACCTTCGGCTGCTACGCTCTTCCCTGGATCAATCGATCCTTCGTTGTGTGATATCATTTCTTTCATCGTTCCATGGCTCTGATCCCGAGAAGTGGACCCGATGTGGGGATCGTGATCGTCAGGTGTGACCTACTTGTCGTGGGATACTGTGATTGCATGGGCATCTGTCGGGTTGTCGTGTGGTTCCTTGCTCTGTCTGCGCGAGAGATGCTCCCACCATGCTGAGGTTCATCAAGGAGGAGCGGTGGAGAGCTGCGCGAGGATCGTCGGGTGAGGGTTGAGTTGTGATCAGATATGTTTGTGTGGACACAATTGCTGCTGGAGCCGTTTTTTCCTTTCTCTTTCCTGCTTGATCTATTGACATGAACGATAGGTCCAGGTCTCAGATTAGGTCGCTTCTTTATGTTTCGGGGATATTCTGCGGTTGATATGTTCCCCTTCTTGGCGGTACTCCTCCTGTGATGCTCCCTAATCCTTGGGTGGAACTCAGTTGTGCCCGCCGCAGGCTGGATTTGTCTACAAGCCTTTTCCTTTCATTGAGTTGCCTCTGCATCCTTAGTAGGTCTCTTTTTTATGATGAAGCAAGTATTGATATGCCAGTAGGTCTTCACGCGTGGCGTCAACTGACATGGGGACTGCACCCGAAATTGATGCTCTTGCTTTTTGCCATGCTTCGGCTGGTAGTCGGAGAGTTTGCCTCTCGCCTCCGCGTGGTTCTCCTCCTCCTGTGGTTACGCGGTTGTTTGTTGGGTCTTCCCTGTTTCCATGTTTTCCTGCATCATCGCTTGATAAGATATCATCAGAGTGAAAAATAGGATTACTATTGGAGTCTTGCTAAGTTGATGCGTCTCTGATGATCATGCATACTTGGTGTTGGGTAATATATGGACTTGTGGCATCATCATCTCAATTGGGGGAGACACTGTCAGGTGGATCAATGAAATCCGTTAATTTCTGTTCTAGGTAGATTTCTGCCATCCTTATTCCAAAGTCGATGCTATCGCTGCTTTCCTCGGGTTCAGAGTTTGCTGGGCTTGTTCCATGTGGTAGAGTTAGTGGGGACTCTGATCCGAAGGAGAGATTCTTCTGGTGCTTCGATTTTCGCCGTGACCTCCATGGAGGATCCGACAGACGATGCTAGAATCGCCGTAAGCACAGTTTGTTCCACCAATGGTTCTGATGTAATCAGGGGCCGAAGGGTGTGATTCTTGGGGGTCTTTTACTTGGAAGTGGAAGCTTCCGATGATTAGATCGGATCCGCCGTTGAATCCGACGGGTACTATCACAGGGGTGGGCGGGCGTGGTTTTGCTTTTGTTGGGTTGCTGCTTGGAGAAGAGATTTCCGCCGAATCCATGGTTCCAACGTTCAAGTTTCCCATAGACGGCGCCAATTGACGAGGGGTAACCTCGACAATGTCCATGAAGAAGGACTTAGGGTTTTGCAAAAAAGAGAACGCTAGGGATTTCGTCGGATATCAGGAAAACAGTGGAATGAAAGTCGCCTAAATATTTGGTGAATCTCTCTATTACAAATCGCTTGGGGATTGTTCGGTGCTTTTCCTAGGCTTCTCCCGTCCTATATATAATAGGCCAGGTCTGAAAGCTGTATACGGATAGGTTACATATACATGATTACAACACCAACTCGATGTCGGTCTTTATTCCTCTTTCCTAATGCAACCTAAGCCTTTGTCAGTTGCTCTTTTGGACCTTCATCTTGACTCTTCATAGGACGTAAGCCTTTCTGCAGGCCCGGGTAGCAAATCATAGAGAGCCGAGTAATCATACCTATGTCATCCGGGTTCGGCCTGGGAACCCCGGATGTAAAATGGGCCAAATCCGGCAAAAATTTGGCACCTGGGAACGCGACTGAGCGATTTTTCGCCATCCGAATGAAAAAACGCCCTGGGAGGCCCTCCTGGGAATGCTAGTGGATATGCTCTAAGAGTATCTCCACTCATTCGGCGTTCCCAGGCTAAAATCAGGCGCTAAATGTGATTTTCAGTTTGGGAACGACCCGTTTCCTACTCGCGTTCCCAACTAAATCCCAGAATCCGGCGACATAATTGAATTTTTTTCTTCCCGCCGGTGAAATCTCGCCCAAAAGGTGCTCGACAGAAACTCACGCAAAACAGTTCGCCCAAATAGTTGAACAAAAACTCGCCCAAAGTGGTTTGGCAATCAGATTATTACGAAAAACATGAAATGCGGAGATCAGTCCTTGACGGGGATGGGCTCCTCTGTTGGGTCTACTGCGAGTGTCCGTGTTAGCGAACTGCGAGGCCGAAGAGCTGCTGCCTGCGAATGCAAGAGGGCCACGATGCATGGTCGGCGAAGGCCCGGTGAACACGGGAGAGCTGGCGTAGGGGACGTTGTTGTCGATGTTGAAGGACGGTGGGCGAGGTGCAAGGCAGGGGAAGAGAACATTTGGGTTGAATCCGCCGTCGAACTCGGGGGACGAGGAGAACCTCTGGCACAGGTTCGCCTGGCTCTCCTAGAACATCGCCGGTGAGATCGGCGAGAACCCGGCCGGAGGTCCGACCCTGGGTTGACTTCCCCACGACACACCGTACAGCGCGGCGCCAAGAGGAGGCGGACATGGGCGGCACACTCGGATGCCGATTTCGCCTCTATGATCGCCTACGCCTCCTCCGACTTCAACGTCTTCTCCCTTCGACTTCAGCGTCTTCTCTCTCCGACTGTCTGTTTTGATCTTCCTCCGTCGGCAATCCTTCGCCCACTCTGCGTTTGTTCATCCATCCGACTTCGGCGTGGGCTTTCTTGGTTTCTTCTCCTTTGGTACGCCAACGGTGGAGCGGGGTTTGATGAACCACTTGGGCGGCATGGCGGGCGGGAGCTCGGGGAACTGACGAGAGTTCTAGTGGAAATGGAGAAGATAGATGAGAGGGAGGAGAAGAAAGACGGGAGCTCGGCCCACCCTTTTTTGGCTCCATCTGTGTCCCGGGTTCGGCTGGGAACCAGGATGTAAAATGGTCCAAATGTGACGAAAACAGGTCCCGTGGGACGCAAGTGGGTCGTCGCTGGATTGAAAAAAACGTCAATGCTCTGATCCCCTTAGCAGAACAGAGGAGGAGCAGAGGAGGAGCGAAGGAGCCACCGCGCCGGCGATGAGATGCCCCCGGAAACCGGATCCGCCGCCTGCCTCGTGGCGGACACTTAGAGCGACGCACCGGAGGTGTTCTCCTCGGTCGCGGCCTTCCTCCGCCGCCACTATGCCGGCGCGGACCAACCGCGTGCCTTCGTCCC
The DNA here is from genome assembly GCA_916181665.1 of Avena sativa. Lineage (NCBI taxonomy): Eukaryota > Viridiplantae > Streptophyta > Magnoliopsida > Poales > Poaceae > Avena > Avena sativa. The sequence continues at coordinate 466,267,363 of OV702297.1, read as the reverse complement.
TGACGCGCTCCCGGCGCTCCTCTTCCGCCTGTTCGTCACGCGCTCCCCAGCTTCGCCGTGCTCAGTCGACCCCTCCCTCGCCTATATCCTCGAGTCGCTCCTCGCCTCCTCCGGGTCGCTCCTCGTCGCCCTCTCCCCCTTCGGCTCACGTTCCCATGCGAGCGGCTCGATTTCGCGCTATCCTCCACCGCAGCCCCCTCCGATCGGTTGGTCTCGCCTCCACGGCCGCCGCAATCCGGACCAGAAGCCCCATACATAGCTACCTATAGATTCATTCGTGCCCGGCGACTGCGTCCCGCCCCGCAGTGGTTGTGGTACATTGCTGCATCTGAATGTCAGTGATGGTGTCATTGGTGTGGACGCTGCTGAATCATTCAGGGGAGCCGAGTTCTCGGGCACACGCTCTTACAATTTTGGCTTGCTGGGTACGATTTCTGGCTGATGTCTCTGCAGACTTGCCGTGGCTATGGCTATGGTTGCCTTTACTGTCTCTTCTGCCTGGTGCAAACGCTACATTGTCCGAGGGACTGCCAGTACCAGGACTTGGCGATGCTGTGAAGCTGTTGGTGGTGCATTTGAGCTGGACCAGTATTTACAAACTCACAGGTGCACACGATGTGTTTGATGCAATGCTTCAGGGAAGGAGTCGTGTGACAATCCCGCTGGCTATGGGAATCCATTGATGAAGAGACCATCGTATCGGTTTGTCCTAAGCACCTTCTTGTCCTGCCCCATGGGTGCAGATATCAAAAGCATTGCTCAGGTTTTTTCTGCATGGGTGGTGTATATGGAACCATGGAAGATTCAGCAAGATGACTTGAATGACTATGATCTTCCACCTCTTGGTGGGTGAAACGTGCATCACTTTAGTGGTGGAAAGTGGGATGCAGACTACTCTCCAACATGACAGAGCTACGTGTTGTCCAACTATTTGCTACATTTCCTTGGGTTTGCCTGCTAACTTTATTCATCCTGATGTCGCCTCAGTGCTCCAAATGGTATCAAAGGTTACTACAGACTTATTGCATCATATTTTTCAGAAGTATGCTTACCTTTGCACATAATCATATCTTTGATTATCTTGCCATTGTTCGATTTCATGCATATTTTACGGGAATTTGAACAAAAATAACCCAATTAAATATCAAATTTACGAAATAAACTCCGGCCACCGAAATTTCACGGATCTAACCCTTTTTGCAACGCCGTAGACAATGGCGCCGCACCCTGAAGCGTAGCGCCAAGCTTGGTGGCGCCGCACCTCTGCCAGGGTGGCGTCGACGTGGTCTCGCGGGTCCCAGTTTCGTAAGTGCGGCGCCACACACTACGGCGCCACACTGCTATGTGCGGCGCCACGGCGCGTGGCGCCGCACTTTAGGTCTTGTACCAGCCGCGCGGCCGCCCCAGCCCGACCCAGGCTCACTTTTTCCCCCAACCCACGAACAGAGAGGCGGCGGCGGCGGCTGTGGTGAGACTCCTCCCTCAAATCCCTTCCTCCAAAAGGCCAAATTGGACCCTTCTTCCCGTGGATTTCGATCCTCTCAAGTGCCTAGAGGTATTCTTCCCCTTTCTCTTCGTTTTTACCCATAAAATTCTTGGTTTGACCCATATCTATGAAACCCTAGATTGATATGCAAGATGTATGGTAGATTTTGGCATAGGGATGGGTATTGTGTTAATGTCACCAATGAGTATGTATTGAGTTGGCATAGGTATTGTTGACCATGGTATTATTATTGTGATTATTTTAGAAATGTCAAGAATTGTTCATGTTCATCATGTAGACAAGGATGCCTTTTTGAGAGGTAATATAGAACCGGACCCGGATGAGCTTGACTTGGTGTTTGATCGTAGTCCCACCTACGCCGAGGTCTTGGAGCAAGTTAGGATTGAATTGAAATGGATAGACCCAAATGATGTTGTTGAGTTAGAGGGAAGGCATAATGTGGCTTTTGGAATGCACACCCGTTGGAAGACCATGTGTATCTTCTCCGAGCCCCGTTGGGTTGCATACAAGGAGGTGGTGGCGGAGTCGCTAGACAAAGCTCTTGAACTATTTGCCACCAAGAAATTTGAGAATAACTTGCACTTGGATTTGAACCGTACTGCCTCCCCATTGGGTTCTAGGAGTCCTCCACCAATAAACCAAGAGGTATTGATTGAACCTCCATTTACCCAAACATTGAGCCCGATTTCGAAGAACCAAGGTGAAGTGTTGGAAGAGCAAAATGATGATTATTGGCACGATGAGAATGAGGTTGAGCTCCATGACAACAATGTTGGAGATTTGGATAAATATATTACACAAGAGAGCATGGACCGTGACATCCCGTATACTCGATGCTATGCTTTGGACTCGGATGATGATGGTCCCGAAGAAGAACTTGACGAGGAGGGCTTCATGGCTAGAGAGGCCGAAATCCACGAGAACGTATTGGTACGGGACCACATGGTATCTTTGTTCCGTGATGTTAGTCTCGCGGATGAAGCCACGGTTGATGGCGGTGAGGTCATAGTGCTTGGACCAAGGTCAAGTTCTTACCGTGATGGTAATCAAGAGAATAATGGATTTTCTCGTGGATCGAGGTTTAAGACCTTGTTGGAATTTAAGCAATGGATAAAGGACTTCTCGGTTAAGCATCATCGCCCTTACATGGTGGTGCACTCGGACATGAAGAAGCGTTACACGGTTAAATGCGAGGAGGATGGATATCCTTGGATTGTGCGTGCAAGACCATTTAAGGGAGGTCCAAGTTGGCACATATCTAGTTGTGTATCAACTCACATGTGTCGAGGCCCGACGGTGGATGGCAAGGATGTGAAGCACGAGCATCGACAACTCACCTCCGAGTTTATTGCTTATAGGCTTTCCAATAACATCAAGTCATTTCCAATAATGACCATCAAAATGGTCCAAGAGCTTGTGAAAGCCCTTTTTCACTACGAGGTGAAATATGGGAAGATATGGAAGGCGAAGCAAGCCGCATTCAAGATGTTGTATGGTGATTGGGAGGAATCTTATAATCGGATCCCTAGGTTGTTGTTAGCGATGGCCAATGCTAACCCGGGCATGATTCATATCATTGAACCTTTTGGGAACAAGACAAGGATAATGAACGGAAAAACCGTTCGAGTATTTGGACGTGCATTTTGGGGTTTCGAGCAATGTGTTCGGGCTTTTGAACATTGCAGGCCTGTTATATCCGTTGATGGCACCTTCTTGACCGGACAATACAAGGGCACTATCTTGATTGCAATAGCTAGCGATGCCAACAACCGGTTGGTTCCTTTGGCGTTTGCTTTGGTTGAGGTGGAAAACAATGACAATTGGGAGTGGTTCTTCCATATTTTGGGAATGAAGGTCTTACCCGCTCAAAGGGAATTATGTGTCATCTCGGATCGTCATCAAGGAATTCTCAATGCGGTGATGCTTGACATTCCCGGACATGTCCCATTGCACCATCGATGGTGCATGAGACATTTTGTTTCAAACTTCTATAGGGCATGCAAGAGCAAGGACTTGTCTAATGATCTACAAGATTGTTGTCTCGCTTTCACGAAGCGCCGTTTCTCAAACTTGTACAACAAATTGTTCCATAACAAAGAACTCAATGCGGGGGGCAAAGAGTTTCTCCTTAGGAACACTGAAGATATGGGAAAGTGGGCACGAGCTTACGATGAGGGTGACCGGAGGTACGGTCAAATGACAAGCAATATGGCAGAATGCTTCAACAAGTTGCTAAAAGGTGTCCGCGCATTGCCCGTCACGGCAATAGTCCAATACACATTCGACAAGATGAATGAGTATTTTCTAAAGTACTCAGCTGAAACGGATAGGCAGATTGCGGGAGACTACAAGGACAAGCATAAATACAAGTTCCCACCGAAGGTTGACGATTGGATGCAATTTCAGTCAAAGAAAGCGGACTCCCAAGTTGTCACGGAATTTGATAATGATGAGCTAATTTACCAAGTTACGGAGCCAGGAGGAACCACGGCTGATGGTGTCCAACACGGAGGTCGAGCTTTCAAGGTCTCGCTCAAAACTTGTGAGTGCACTTGTGGTAGGCCATTGTTGCTTCATCTTGCTTGCTCGCACTTGCTAACGGCAGCTCGAAGGCGACATCTTGATTGGAATAATCCTCTTACGGTGAGAGAGTCCGAATTCTCAATCGAGACTACTAAGAAGACATGGGCTCCTAGATTTCGCCCATACCTGGACCAATCTCAATGGCCGGAGTACCATGGAATTCAAGTATGACCCGATCCAGAATGGAAGGTCGTTAAACGTGGAAGACGCAAGACAAAGCGCTTTAGGAGTGACATGGATGGATGGGGAAGTGGTGGTGGCCGAGAAACGGGCAACAACCAATTCCAAGAGCCATGTGAGAGAGGGCGGTGTGGAACGTGCAATGCTGAAGGGCATAATGCACGAAAGTGTACCCAAAGAAAGAGAGCAAAAGTAAATGAAGCAAGCACAAGCCAACCAAGTGTTATCCAACCGAGTGGAAGCCAACAAGCGCCAAGCCAAAGGAGAAATAGACAACAAGCGCCAAGCCAAAGGAGAAATAGCCAACAAGCGCCAAGCCAAAGGAGAAATAGCCAACAAGTCCCTAGCCAACCAAGTGGTAGCCCACATGTCCCTAGCCAACCGAGTGGTAGCCAACATGTCCCTAGCCAACCGAGTGGTAGCCAACATGTTTCTAGCCAACCGAGTGGTAGCCAACATGTTCCTAGGCAAGAAGCTCCTAGGCAACAAAGAGGTCGATCACTTGGACTTAGAAGAGGAAGAGGGCGTGGACCAAATCCGACTAGTATGATAGGTTACTTGGCAGGACCAAATCCGTATGCTCATAGGTATGGCTAGTATGATAGGTTACTTGGAATTTTATATGTTTCTCCATTACATGCTACTATTGCTTACTTGCTAACTTTTTCTTATAGATATGGCTACGCAACCCAACAAGGGGAAGGGGTGTGGGGGGAGGCCAACGATGATGAGACTCGTATGTTTCTCCATTATATGCTTGCTTGTTATTAATATTGCTTATTTGTTGTTACTATTGCTTACTTGCTTATTTTCTTATAGGTATGGCTACGCAACCCAATGATGATGAGACGCGTGGAGTGTGGGAGGAGGCTATTAGGAGGTTGAAGGAAAAGGAGAGAGCCGAACGTGAGAAGAAGGAGAGAGAGGCGGAAGAGGCGAAGAGGGAGCACCGGAGGCGCATGGATCTTGAGTGGAGGGCGATGCAAAGATGCGAGAAGAAGAAGCTTAAAGAGGCCGAAGAGGAAAGGCTAAGGATATTCAAGGCCAAAATGATGAAGAACCTTGAATTGTCTAGCATAAAGCAAGAGAGAGAAAATAAGCTTCGTTTTGAGTGGTTGGAAAATGAGGCTCGTCTCATAAGGGAAGAGAGAGCGCAAGAAGAAGAAGAGAAGAAGAAGAAGAAGACATTGGAGAGTAGAGAATACTTTGAGTCGGTGGTTCAATTGGCCCGTGACCTAAGGGAAAAGGAGGAAGCAAAAGAAGAAGAGAGGAAGAGGAAGGCAAAAGGAAAAGGACCTTGTTTGACACAATAGGAGAAGGTCTATCATGGTTGTGAGAAGGAGGAACGAGGTTTCTATGTTTGACCTATGACTATGTATTAGATTGAGTATGTCTTAAACTTTGACTATGTGTAAGATTATGTGTGTTGTGAACTATGACGTTGTATGAGATTCAGTACGTTGTGAACTATGATGTTATGTGAGATTTAGTATGCGGATGTGTTGTCCTTATTTGCCGATAATTACCCCGCGAAAATACATACTCAATGTATGTTTTAGTGACACAGGAATGTGTGGCGCCAGCCACTGTGGCGCCGCACATCCAGAGAAAAGTAAAACATTATTTTTTGAGGTCATGCAAATATAGACAACTTTGTAAACAAGCGATTACCTGACGGTACAACCAAGCCAACGCCGCCGAACCCCAGCTGAAATCTGAGTCAAAAACTGTGAGCACCTTAAGCCAATGCCACTGAGCACGATCCCCACTGTTGTCAGGAAAGAGAATCCTCATGATGATGTACCACACATACACACGAGCGTTCGTCATGATCGTGTCCTCGTCAGCATCCTCGGGGCAGGTCTTGAAATTCTGTCTAATCCAACTGAAAGTAGCCCCGACAGCTACCCTTAGTGTTACTCCCTTCTCATTTACAACCTTGGGTGGATCCTTTCCTATAAGGCTAACCATCTGCTCCCGCCACCCGTCTGAATCTGTGCTTTTGCACACAGGGTTTCCCTCGATTGGGATTGCTAGGATCATGCTCATGTCCTGCAAAGTGATCGTAGTCTCACCGGTCCTAAGGTGAAAAGTGTGTGTCTTCGGCCTCCTCCGGTCGACAAGCGCGGTGATCGCAGCGGGGTTGAACTTCGGTGTCGACCGAGTAACCATGTGGATAAAGGGGAGGAGTCCTAGTTGCTCGATGTACGGAGTGTACCGCTCATCGTAAGTCAGGTTCTTGGACGATGAGACCTCGTGATATCTAAGTCGAAGAGGTATAAGCTCCTGCAAACATACAATGACCTAGGTTAGATTTACATCTGAACAAACCGGAGCAATAGGAACTACCGTGTGGGTTTTTTTAGTACCTGTCTCTTTTCCGACAACTTGTAGGAACGGTGTTGAACATCGTAGTGAGGATTAAGAAGAGTCATCCTAATGGCACAATGAAAAATAAAAACAATAGAATCAATAAATATCACATGTCATACTTGTAAACAATACAAACAATAATTTCCACTCTATCTATAATTATTATGACATTAACAAACATTCCATCTTACTCTACCATTAATTTCCACTCATACCTATAGTTCTAACTTTACAAATATTCACATTCTACCTATAATTCCATACTAACAAAACTTGAGTAACCATCCCATAGAACCTAGGGTTTCACTATCCCATAGAACCTAGGGTTTCACTACCAATGGTTCATATTAATTTGACTATCCCATACAAACCTAGGGTTCCACAAAAAATTGCAAATAAAGGACAAAAAGGAAGAAATTTATGGATGGAGTTGAGGGGATTTAGTGAGAATACCTGGGGGAGGGGATTGAGAGCAAGATTCTTGGATCAGATAACCAGATTTGGGGAGGGGATCAAGTAGGGGTTGCCACAGCCGCCGCCATGAGCCTCTCTGTTCGTGTGGGTTGGGGAAAAAAGTGAGCCTGGGTCGGGCTGGGGCGGCCGCGCGGCTGGTACAAGACCTAAAGTGCGGCGCCACGCGCCGTGGCGCCGCACATAGCAGTGCGGCGCCGTAGTGTGTGGCACCGCACTTGCGAAACTGGGACCCGTGAGACCACGTCGACGCCACGCTGGCAGAGGTGCGGCGCCACCAAGCTTGGCGCTACGCTTCAGGGTGCGGCGGCATTGTCTACGGCGTTGCAAAAAGGGTTAGATCCGTAAAATTTCGATGGCCTGAGTTTATTTCGTGAATTTGTTATTTAATTAGGTTATTTTTGTTCAAATTCCCCATATTTTACTATTTTATGGACAGTTCTGAATTTTTCAAATTGTGCTAATCATATGTTTAATTTGAATCATAGCAAGAATGTCAAAGTAGACCTTTCGATGCTTGATATTTGTTGACCTGATGGTCATTTGCTCTTTCGCTGTTGTTTGGATTATTGTTCAGGCATTGGAAGTTTTAGGTTCCCTTGAATTGTTGGGGCTTATCTACAGATGCTGCGTATTGTTCTATCATAAATTATTACGGCATTGCTGAACAATTAATATTATGTGTGTTGTGCATCAACCGAATGCAGAGGTGGGGTCATCCTCCTTTTGGAAAAAGAATGATAATATTTTCATTCTTCCTGTTGCAGGGATTAAAAGGAGGAGCAGATACTACATCAACCCTTTACAAGTACATAATTCATGATAGATTATTCTTCTCAGGTACGCATATGGACAACATACTACATCAACCCTTACAAGTACACAATGGCGAGATCGCTTGAATTGTCACAAAATGACGATATTTGACAACTATTATGTGCCATTTTTATTGTTCAATCATAACAATTTTCATCAATGATATTAAAATTCCTCCGCTGGGGATGCACCAAAGGAAAATGCATATGCAACAGACACAAACATGCACACAACTTTGTCGGAAAAAATACACACAAGCACAAGGGATTAAAGGAGATACCATGACACGCAAGCATATGGATAGCATGACAAACAGGCTAGCAGTTCTGGGAAGCAATGATGAATCGATAGCGCCGCGGAGGATGGATAGTGAAATCCTTTGTCACGGGCTGGGAGTGGATTGGATCTGAGGTTGTAGTCGTGAGACGTTGGAGGACGTGGGCGAAACTCACGCCGACCTATGGTCGAGAAGGAGGTGAGAAGGGGCGCCGAGGTGCGTGCAGGGGAACGAGATGAGAACATATATTGTTTTCTGCTTGTTCTAATTGATAGCATAGGGGTGACTATAAATAGCCGATTACAATTGACGTAACAAACTCAAATTCTAGTTGGGTCTTGGCAGGGTAACCTTCTTCGGGACTAAACCTTTCCAACTTAAGACCTAGACTCTTTAACCTAATCTAGGAGGACTCAACAAGTATTAAACTAGGTAACCTTTATGCACGTATATGTCTGACCCCACATGACATCTCCCCCTCCATTCTGAAATAGCTTGTCCTCGAGCTGGAAACTGGGATAACGGTCGCGAAAAGCTGTGACATCCTCCCAAGAAGCAGCGGACGCGGGCTGACCCTCCCATTGAATTAGCACCTGCTGCACACCCTGAGCAATACGAGCACGTAACGCCTGGACGGGAGTGGGAAGAACTCGACCCTGGAACAACGGAGGTAGCATCGGCGGACCTTCAGGAGGCGGACCATGGTATTTCTTCAGTATCCGGACATGGAAGACATCATGAATGCGGGCACGCGGAGTTTAACTCCAGACGGTAAGTGTAACACCTCGGCCACCCCAGGCCCAGCGGCTGTCACCCCTGGTAGCTCTCTAGGATCTCTAGAACAGACCAACACTAGTCTTTTCTGCGCACTTTGTCCTCACTCATGCGCACCCGGGAACAACTTCTCGGTCGGTCAACCATCCTCAAATTGCTCCAGGCCAAACATGCTTAACCTGGAGTTCCTTTGAAGATGAGCTTTGGAAAAGAAGTTGCAACTTGTTGTATGAATATCCTATCAATCCTATTAAGCCATGCGCTAGGATCTCACATACACCCACCCTTAGAAGATCGACGTCCTCGTCAATTAACCCCAATCCACGAATGTTCCCTCTTGGCACACGTCTGTGCATCCAGTGTCGACACATGTGTCATGCTGTGTGCCACTCCGTTCCCTCCTCGTCAATTAACCCCAATCCACGAACGTTCCCTCTTGGCACACGTCTGTGCATCCAGTGTCGACACATGTGTCATGCTGTGTGCCACTCCGTTCCCACACGTGCCATGCCCCTTACCCGCACACGCCTGTGTAACCGCGAGGATCGGCTCTGCTACCACTTGTCACACCCCGACCACCTCGAGCCCGGCGGCTTTCACCCTAGCAGCTCTCTAGGATCTCTAAATTGGCCCCACAAACCAACACTAGTCTTTTCTACGCACTTTGTCCTCACGCGTGCACACCCGGGAACAACTTCCCGGTCGATCACCCATCCTCAAATTGCTCTAGGCCAAGCACGCTTAACCTAGAGTTTCTTTGAAGATGAGCCCCGGAAAAGAAGTTGCAACTTGTTGGTATGGGTATCCTATCAATCCTATTAAGCCATGCGCCAGGATCTCACAGTAAGCAATTGTACCAATTTTAGCCAGGACCTTGAAAGACCCATAGTTTTTGAGTTTGGGCGCCAATTTGCCTTTTGCTCCTGCTACAAGAAATGCCACTAAACGATTATGAAGACGCAACCAAGCCCACTCCACAACTTCAAAGGAAAGGGCTCGGTGCTTGCCATCATAGTAATGTTTGTACTATTGCGCTGCTTGAAGAAGACGCTTGTGGACGTCGAGTAAGAACTAGTCGCGTTCTACAATCTCCCGTTCCACCGCCTGATTGTGAATTTTGCCCGGAGTATAGTCTCGGAGAGACGGGGGATCCTGTCAATAAACCACCCTGGAAAGAGTGTCCTTCAACACTGAATGATAGGAAATGTTGTAGCAGAATTCCGCCCAGGGCAACCATTGGAGCCACTAGCACGGGTGATCCCTAGTGATGCAACGAAGGTACATAGCGATGACATGATTTACTGCCTCTGATTGTCCATCTAACTACGGGTGGAAGGCAGAACTCATGTGAAGGCGTGTGCCAATGGCTGCAAACAAGGTCTTCCAAAATCCAGAAGTGAACACCACATCTCTATCAGAAACGATGGATGCAGGGAAACCATGAAGACGGACGAGCGACAGACTCGACCGTGTACGGATGCGCCAAAGGAATAAAATGTGCATACTTGGAGAAAAGATCCAGCACCGTAAGGATAACACTCTTGCCTCCCACTTTAGGCAATGCCTCAATAAAATCCATGGAGATGTCCTCCCAGACACGAGATGGCACTGTCAAAGGCTGTAGCAGAACAACCGGGTGAAGTTGCTCTGTCTTGTTGCGTTGACATATAGTACATGCACGAATATACTGTTGAAGCGCCGTCCGCGCTTGAGGCAGACGAAAATCCCTACGGAGAGAGTGCAATGATTTTTGGATGCCTTCATGGCCATCATCATGGGCCGCAGCTAGGACCTCCGCTACCAACGGTGATGAGGGTGGACATAAGCCTGCTGCTGGAAGGTAACGATGCCGTCGACAAGAGCCCAAGGATGCCCCAACTCGCCAGACTCTAGTTGCTTCCGGAACGTTACCAGTGTCGGGTCTGTGTGCGCGGCCTGGCAGAGGGCGTCAAATAGGTCGAAAGAAGTCCCGGTGACGGAGCACACGTGGCATGTAGGATGTTTTGCCGTCCTGGTTTGTATTCAACTGTAAAATCAAAGCCCAAGAGCTTGCCCACCCAATGATGTTGTGGTATGGTGGCAAGGCATTGGTCCAGTAGGAACTTAAGGATGTAGTGATCAGTTTTGACGAGGAAGGCGCGCCCCCAAAGGTACGGCCGCCCGTGTTGTACAACACGAACCAGACCAATGAGCTCCCGCTCGTAAGCAGCGAGAGAGGCGTGTCGAGGAGCTATAGCTTTGCTGAAATAGGCTATTGGCCCCCCATCTTGATGCAGTACCGTACCGAAACCGGACCTAGATGCGTCACATTCCACAACAAATGGAACTGCAAAGTCAGGTAATTGGAGCACCAACGCGGTTGTGAGTGCAGCCTTGAGAGCGTCGAACGTGTTGGCCATCTCAGAGGTCCATAGAAACCCATCTTTCTTGAGTAGCGTTGTTGGCAGTGCTGCCATTGTGCCAAACCTGCGGATGAACTTGCGGTACTAGCCTGCAAGGCCCAAGAAACCACGCACAACACGGATAGTCTTTGGAACTGGCCAGTCAGCCATGGCGAGGACCTTGTCGCGGGCCATGGCAACCCCCATTGTAGATATGACATGTCCAAGGTAAGCCATGGATTCCTCCCCCAATGAGCACTTGGAGCGCTTGAGGAAGAGCTGATGTGCTCGCATAGCCTCCAAGACGAGCTTGAGATGACGAAGGTGATCCGACCAGGAGGAGCTAAAGATCAAAATATTGTCAAATAAAACAAGAACAAAGCGATGGAGGAAGGGACGGAGTACTTCGTTCATCAGTGGCTGGAACGTCGTCGGAGCGTTGGTTAGACCGAATGCCATTACCACAAACTCGAAGAGACCCTCATGGGTGGGGAATGCCGTCTTATGGATATCTTCGGGGACATCCGCACCTGGTGGTAGCCCAGTTTTGTGAAAAACCGAGCGCCCTTCAGCTCATCCAACAACTCATCTACGACTGGAATAGGAAACTTGTCCTTGATGGTAACAAGGTGTAGTCGACGCAGAAGCACCAAGTGCCATCATGCTTTTTAACCAGAAGTACGGGTAACGAAAACATTGATGAGCTATGATGGATGAGGCCAAGAGCCAGCATCTCAGCACATTGTTTCTCCAATTCATCCTTTTGAATAGTTGGGTAGCGGTAGGGTCGTAGGGCAACAGGCTGTGTCCCTGGAACAAGATGAATATGATGGTCATGGCCTTGAGGCGGTGATAGTCCCTGGGGCTCGGCGAAGATGTCTGTGAACGCTGCCAGGAGGTTGTCGAGTAGGTCCTTGCTATCGCACACATGTAGTTGAGCGGGCCGTCTAGGCGAGCCTATCCCCAACCACTCCACACGGTGATCCGTGTGCCAAAACGACATCCACCGGGTAGAGAAATCCTAGAGAATTGGCCCCAGGTTTTGAGGAAGCGCGTGCCGAGGACAACGTCAAATCCACCCAAGGGTATGGCGTGCAGGTTGGCGATGAAGTGTTCCTTGTCAGTCGTGATGGCAGCGTGCTGGAGAAGCCCACGACAGGTAACCTTGTCACCATTAGCAACTGTGACGTGTAGCCGGCGGTCGGAGGAGAAGAGCATCCGCACGACTGTAGCCAACTCCTCGTGGATGAAGTTATGAGTTCTTCCAGAATCAAGCAAGGCGACGAGTCCATGATCCTCGATGCAAAGAGCGACCTGCATGGTGTCGCTGGTGGGAATCCCTGTGACAGCAAGGAGCGAGATGGTGATATTCCTCCTATGAATCCTTGAGTGGCTCCTCTTCCTCTTCTGCTGACTGGATGTACAAAAGGAATTTACAGCAGTGTCCCCGAACGAACTTCTCGTCACAGTTGAAACAAAGGCCTATGGTGCGTCGGTTATTCATCTCGGTCGGGTGAGCTTCTTGAACACTAGTGCCGGAGCGGTGCTGGTGGAGTTAGGCAATGGTGGAGTCAGGCAATGTCGTGCCAGGGCCAGCCATGGTGCAAGGTTGGCGGCTTGTCCAAGCTGTGGCGGCGGCCGTGGCTCTGGTGTGTTGAGGTGCTCGAACGAAATAGCCATGTCCATAGCTGCGTCAAGGGTAGCGGGTTTCAACATCTTGACCTGGGTATTCATGGGCTCGCCCAGGTTGTTGGTGAATATATCGCGCTCCTCGTGTCGGAAATAGGGTGCACGCGAGAGAGAGACTCTCAAGGAAACGCTTGGAGTACTCTGCCAAGGTACCGGAACGACGTGTCAGGATCAGCTCGCCAAAGGGGTTGGCTCGTGTCGGAGGGCCGAAGTGGTTAGAGATGAGTGTTTGGAACTCTCCCCAGGACGGCCGTTGGCCCAACTTTGCCTCGAGGTGGACGTACCATAAGGCGGCGACGTCGGTGAGGTGGTACGAGGCGAGCCACGTCTTGTCGAAACCATGTGTCCGCTGGCCGAGGAAGAACAGGTTGCGGCGTTTCAACCACGACCGTGGGTCGCTCGCCCCGTTGAAGAGGGGGAAGTCAATCTTGTAGAGGCGCGGTGCACGATTGGAAGGATCCGACAGGGCGGACATGTCCCTGGCGTTGGGTGTAGTCACAAGTTGCTGCATGAGTCCCAACCCGCCAAGTCGCGGCTTGCAGCGTCCCTCGAGCCGGAGGATGGCCAGATTCTGCTAGCATTGTTGCTGCGACGTCTTGACAAGCTGGGCTTGGAGCTTTTGGAGCGTCTCGGTGATCGTCGTGTGGGTGGCGCGGTCCTCGGTGCGTCCGGCCCTCGCGGTGTGATTTTTGTCAGACTGGTGAGTCGCGACCACGGCCTCATGGTCCTCATGCTGCTTGGCGGCAAGTTCTTCTAGGGTTTGCGGAAGGGGCGGCAGAGTGGCCATGGTGTCCGCCGGGATCGAGGATGAATCTAATACCAAGTTTTCATGGGCTCGGAGTGGATTGGATCGGAGGTTGTAGTCATGAGACGTTGGAGGACATGGGTGAAACACAGGCCGACCTATGGTCGAGAAGGAGGTGAGAAGGGGCGCCGAGGCACAGGGGCACGAGGAGAGAAGATAGATTGTTTTCTGCTTGTTCTCATTGATAGCATAGGGTGACTATAAATAGCCGATTACAATTGACGTAACAGACTCAAACTCTAATTGGGTGTTGGCAGGTAACCTTCTTCGGGACTAAACCTTTCCAACTTAAGACCCAGACTCTTTAATGTAAATGTAGGAGGACTCAACGAGTATTAAATTAGGTAACCTTCTTGCGCGTATATGTCTGACTCCACATGACATCCTTGCAAACCCTTTCTCAGCCAGCTAGCACCGATTCTTGATCTTCAAGAAGCGGGAGATTGGTGGAAAACATGTATCATCGTCCTCTTCTGCTGTGCTTGTTTCTTTTGCTTGGCCTTGTTGCTGTGGCTTCTTGTGTATAAAAACAGGTTGTGCTTTATGTGCTGCAATGTCTTTTCTCACCTGATGAGGGACATAGTTACCACTGCACTCAATCGCCTTCAATCTTGGAAGATAGTCAATGTCAGAGAGAGACTTCATCTCGGCGAAGGACCAAACAATCTTTTCGATCTTAGGAGCAGACCCCTCGGTGAAGCTGATGCTGCTGATTGTAGGGCACTGAACAATAAGAAGGTCAAGGTTTGGGAACTCATCTTTGTTGAAGGCTAAATGGCTTTCATCATAAGACTTTTCTGAGAGCTCTAGGCAGTGCATGTTTCGTTTCTTGGCAAGGATTTGTATGTCGTCCTTGTTCAGCTGAGTATCACAAAGAGTCACCTTGGCAATTTGATGGGCAGAGTTAAATAATGAAAGTAGGAACTTGTCACCCTTCAACTCGACCTCCTTCAATTTCGGAAGGCCACCAACCCCAGTGAGCTCTGACCCTTTGTTGGTCAAGGACAAGGAGATCTTCTTGAGCTCAGGACCTGCTCCACTCTCAAAGGTGATCTTGATCATTTTGGAGTCCTCAACACGAAAATACTTTAGATGTTGGAATTTTCCCTTCTTGAAGGCGAACCTACTCTCAAAGTTTTTCTCAGGAGCTCTCCCCTCTGTGTTCTGCTCAGGAACTCTGCTTTGAGTGTTTTGCTTGGGCACTCCAGTCTTCAGGTTTTGCTCAGAGGTTGTACTTCGAGTGTTTCCGTCAACAGCTTTGTTCTCAGTGTTCTGATCAAGACTCCCGGTGTTTTGCTCGGCTGTAATCTCAGAGTTTTGCTTAGGATCTGTACTCTGACTGTCTTGCTCGGGAGCTTTGCCCTTGTTGCTTTTCTCAGGGTTTCTACTCTCAGTGATTCCCGCAGTAGCTATGCTCTCAGTGCTTTGCTCAGGAGCTCTGCTCTGAGTGCTTTGCTCGGGCACTCCACTCTTCAGGATTTTCTCAGAGGCTGTACTTCGAGTGTTTCCCTCAACAACTTTGCTCTCAGTATTCTGGTCAAGACTCTTAGTGTTTTGTCTGTCTCTAATCTCAGTGTTCTGCTTAGGATCTGTACTCTGACTGTCTTGCTCAGGAGCTTTGCACTCGTTGCTTTGCTTAGGGTCTCTACTTTGAGTGATTCCCTTGGTAGCTCTTCTCTCAGTGTTTTGCTCTGGAGCTCTACTCTCGTTGTTTTGTTCAGGGGTTCTACTCTTGATTCGCTTGTTAACTCTTCCCCCTGTCTTCTTCTCAGTAGATCCACTCTTAGTTTTCTGCTCAAGTGCTCTACTTTCGGTATTTCTATCAAGAGATCTTCTCTCGGTGCTTTTCTCAGGAGATGCTTTGTCTTGAGAAAATGAAAATAGGAATTTGTTGCCTTCTAACTCAAGGTCCTTCAATTTTGGAAGGTTGTCAATCCCACTAAGAAACCTTATGTTGGTGGAGGACAAGACGATCTTCTCGAGCTCAGCAGTTGCTCCATCTTCAAACTCGATTTCATCGGTTTTGTTACTTCCCTCAACAAGGAAGTACTTGAGTTGTGGGAATTCTTCCATCTTGAAGGTGAGCTTTCTCTCATTGTATGCATTGGACCGGAGTCTGACACACTGTAATTTTGGAAGCACACCAAGGACCATCATATTACCCTGATCCAACAAGGTACCAGTCAGAGTTACCTTGGCAAGTTCATCGCTACCTTTGGCCAGCGGTTCAAGAAGCTGCCCCGTTTCTGTCTTTCCGTTGATGCTTAGGCTCTCAAGATGCTTGGGAGTCTGTGTTAACCAACATGTCGTATCTATTGGTTTCGGCTCTTTCCTGGAGAGAGTGCTGGTGTTGGATGATATAGTGATCGCAAGAGACTGAAGGCAATCTTTCAGGTCACCGATCGCTCCAAGCAACTTCTTGAGGTGAGTGTCCCTGTCTTCAATAACCACACCAAGCTTTCTTAATTGCCATAGATTACTTATCTCTTTCAACTCACGGCCATCCCCTGAAACCTTGACACTTGACAGTACCTCCAAATTTTCCATTTTCTCAATCTTGCAAGGAATCTGGACAGCAAAGCATGGCGACTTACCATTGAGTCTTGAACTTGAATCAACGCGGTTAGCCAACAAGCGCCTCAGCTTCAGGAGCAGGACAACTCTTGTTGCATGCTCAGGCACCATAGTTTGCCGGATATCCAATACCTCTAGTTCATGGAGGTTGTTTATTTCACTGGGAAGATTTGCAACATTTGTTCCTCTTAGGCTCAGATACTTGAGAAGAAATATCTTGTTGCAAATGTCCTTGAGGTAGTGACTTTTGTCAAAGCAGTCAGTGCCTTCCAGATCTAGCACCTTGAGCAGCGGCAGTTGTGGTGAATATTTGGGGAGCTTGTGTACAAACTTGTCGATGCCATCAGAGGCACGGAGCCGGAGACCACTAAAGATGGAGAAGTGGCGAGCCCAAAGATCTGACAGGCGGGCATCCAAAATGTGCTCTTTATTTGCGATCTTGGTGATAAACCCATGGACTTGATCACCTACCATGCAGCTCTTGACCTTTCCTGAAGCACCAATATCATGAGGCAAAATAAGGCCCCGTTGAATCAGAGTGTCAAAACATTGCTCGGCATGATGCACTGCAGTGGCCCAGTCTTGCTTAGTTATCAACCCCTCCGTAACCCATCGTCCTATTAAGGTTGACCTCTTGATGATGTGGCCTTGAGGGAAGAGGGCTAGGTACAGCAAGCAAGTCTTGTGTTCTCTAGGCAGATCTTTGTAGGAAAAGTTGATCATCTTCTTAGCTTTACTGCCAAATGTCTTACGCAGTTCTTCATGTAACTTACGCAGTTCTTCATAGCTCCTGTTGGGATTAGCGTAAAGAGCATACATGAAGATCTTCATGCAGAACTCATGTGGATGACACTCTGTCAAGATTTCATGGAGAATCCTTGAGGTATCGCCGTTATTTTCATTATTCACCCGTGGCTTTGTAGGCTGGAGCACCATATCATGATAGAGTCCAACTAGAGAACAGGTTATTGGCTCTCCCGGTGGATAGCAAAATTGGTTGGAATTTTGGCTGTTCTTTGTGGACACAATCGCTGCGCTACCAGGTGTGCAGCCTAACAGATTCAAAGAATTTCTGGTCGTATCCCATGGGGTTTCACCAGCTTCATCATCTTTGGCTGAAACATAGTCTTCGTCATCTTGGATGATAATCAGGGTCTTGGTATTTTCCACGTACGGCTTAATCTTGTCCACTATCCCTTTGATATACAGCTGATCCTGAATCATACACTTGATCTGAAACATATTTTCCGTGGTTTCTTTGGTAGCAGCAGCAAGAGCACTGGTCACCTCAACCTCTCCTGATATTTCCTTCATTTTCTCCTTGGTTTCTTTGATAACAGCAGCAGTGACAGCAGCATTGGTCACCTTCCCTGGTATCACCTTGTCTTGTTTGATCACAGAAGCAGCAGCATCAGCAGCAAGAGCACTGGTCACCTCAACCTCTCCTGATATTTCCTTCATTTTCTCCTTGGTTTCTTTGATAACAGCAGCCGTGACAGCAGCATTGGTCACCTCCCCTGGTATCACCTTGTCTTGTTTGATCACAGAAGCAGCAGCAGCAGCAGCAAGAGCACTGGTCACCTCAACCTCTCCTGATATTTCCTTCATTTTCTCCTTGGTTTCTTTGATAACAGCAGCATTGGTAACCTCCCCTGGTATCACCTTGTCTTGTTTGATCACAGAAGCAGCAGCATCAGCAGCAAGAGAACTGGTCACCTCAACCTCTCCTGATATTTCCTTCATTTTCTCCTTGGTTTCTTTGATAACAGCAGCAGTGACAGCAGCATTGGTCACCTCCCCTAGTATCACCTTGTCTTGTTTGATCACAGAAGCAGCAGCATCAGTGGCTTGTTCCTTGGTAGAGGTGCCTTCTTCTAGTAGTTGTGGCTTGGGAAGCAGCCCCATTATGATGTCTAGAGTAATCTTGTGGTTGTGGATGATTTCTTTGATGTGATCCTCGCTCAGTGTAGTAGCACTAGCGGTGGCTTCCTGGCCCTGCTGGGACTGCAGGGGCTTGTTTGCCGGGAACACCTTGCGCAGGATATCTTCATATTGGGTAACATCGAGACAAATCTGGTGCTTGGACTCGCCTGTTTCCATTTGAGTTTTCAGCATGGGGGCAGTTTCCACTATAGCCTGCTCTGAGGATAGTAGCACACCCCTGTCAGGCGCCATCTGCAAGAGCCGCAGCGCACTGAGGAGTACGCCTAAGCACTTGTTTTCTTCAACCTTCTTTTTATCGACTACTCCAGTCTTCCATTTTTCAACTTCTCCAAACTTGTTTATGATTTCATCAATCCTTTTGTCGATTTCTCCATAATCAATCATGTTCCGTATTCTGGAAGAGAGGTTTTCTTTGTAACGGTAAACTTGCTCCTGAGACACCTTCACCTCGCCTTGTCCTGTGCCTTGCTGCTGCTCACACTCGTGCAGGATGTAGATGAGGATCTCTTCGGGTAACAACGGAAGATCCCATGGGAGGTGCAATTCCGAGAGGTTGACCCGGACCTTGGACGTGAAGTTGGCGGTCGCCAAAGTCAGAGAGGCACGTGCGGCGTCCTCTGTATCATCGGGCGAAACAATGGCAATGGATTTTATGGATCCACGCTCCGTAGTTTTGGTTTGCAGCTTCAGCCAGTTGGCCAGCTTCTTGGCGCAGTACTCCTCGAGATCGCAAGGTTCTAGACCTCTTTGACGGGGATCAGAGCCGTCAGGCGCTAGGTCAGCTTGATTTTGATCGTCCTCCTCGTCTTCTGTGGTGGCAGCTTGAGACGATGATGGCGCCTCCTTTCGCGGAATCTCCACGCCGTACCGCAACCGCCTGTTGCCAACTTCGCGCGCCCGCTCTGTGAGCTTGCGCAGTTGGATGGCCGTGTTGTGCTGGGCGACAATCCTCTGCACCAACCAGGAAGCCCACCAGAGGTAGCGCCAGCGACCGGCCCTGGCACGGTAGACCGCCGGGTCACCGCGCCGGATGTAGAGGTCGATGCAGTTGCTGCAGTCGTGGGCCAGATCACGAACCTGCTTCATCCACGTGCGCACCTGCTCGTCGTGCCCGCCGCCGGCAGGAGGCTCTGTCCTGGCCAGGTGCTCCAGGAAGCTGTGCATGCTCTCCATCTCCTCCTTGATGAACTCTGAGTCGCTCCCGACCTGGCTCAGCAGAAGCGCCTCTTTCCGGAGGAGGCCCAGCAGCGAGCTCACGGCGCCAGACGCGAGCTCAGCCATCGCAGCCGCCTGGCCGGCCGGTGTATGCCCAGCAAGCTAGTTAGGCTCAGATTAGCTATATATGTCGCGCGCTTAGAGTTATTTAGTTTGGAACGGCCGGAGGAAGTACTTTTTTTGTTAAACACAGAGAGGTTTGGAGCAACAATGGCATGGCATGATCTATAGATATCTGCTTTGGCCTGGCTAGTTTGCCTTCTACTCTTTCATTTGCTTGAGCTGGCAAGGATAGTACGATTCCATTGTGTTTAATCAATGCATGTCCGGATCCTTTACCTCATCATGTATCCTCTTTTGCTTTGCTTTGCATGTCTGTTCTAGCATCTAATGATCTAATCCACCATGGTCTGACAAAAGGATCGGACACTCGTTGAGATTACGTGTTACGTGACACAAGCATAACGTGCGACGGGAAACATGGTATACTTGAGCCAAAAAAAAAATGCCCTTGCTAGAGATGCCCTCGCTATACCCTGCTGGAGTGTGATAAAGTATTATAAGTGTATCTAGACCCATTTAGTGTGTAGATTCACGTAGGTTTGGAATGAATCTACACACTAAAAAGAGTCTAGATACACTTCTTTCACAAAGCTAAAATATCTTATATTTTGAAACGGAGGGAGTAACTTGTAAGGGTAGCCCGCCCTTTGGGTATATCAAACTATATGCATGTGAAAACTGTATGACGGCTTTGCTGAGAGCATTCCATCTAGCACACGGCAAAGACACTTCTTTGTCGAGGGTCGACCAAAAAAAACATTTTTGTCCTCTATTATTCTAATAGAATTGCACATGAGCTTGACCAATTTGGTTTGCATACCAAAGAGGGATGCTGTGGTTGGGCTGAGATGACCCTACTTTGTATCTAGTTTATTTAGTTGCTAGTGAGATCGCTGAGCAACATGGTTAATGAAAGTATTACCAATAGAAAAAAAAAACAGTTGCCAAAGAAACAACACGGCAGAACTAGCGAAAAACTCTCGGCAACAACAACACCTGGCAAGGAAATGTAACACTCTCGGCAACAATAATAGTCGTCAAGGAAACTAAAAACTCTCGGCGGAGATATGCTCTCGGCAAAGAAGGTGGACACACACACGTCTCCACCCGCTGTGGGTGGCGGAATGGGGATGGCGCGTTAGCTTTTTCGAAACCCCCATGTTTGGCTCTGGGCAAAGCCCGCTATTAAGCTCATAAACCCTTACATACGATCTAAAAGAACAATTGCAGCAGCGTTAACAATGGTCGCTGATTGATGACATACATAAACCAATGGACATTGCAAGCCTTCACCAAGTCCTTGTGATCTAGGAAGAAATCAACACAGTAAATCGTTCTCGCCAAACATTGAAGATGAGTGGTCGTGGTTGTGGGATCCAAAAGGATCGTACTCAGCTAAATAAATTTAAAGAGCACCACTCAGCTGCAAGCTTACCATATGGCTGCTTGTCTTCCCCTTCACATTAATCACAACCCAAGATAATTTGTCTTTTCTCCTTGTTACCAGCACACAATTCTAATGAGCACCAGACCCCAAAAATACAGCATCTATCTAAATCATCCAGCCTCACACCTATCAACAATCCACCTGCAGAACCCACAGAGGGATCTGCCAGACCCTAATCTTGCTTGTAGTTGGGGATGCTTATCTCGGAGTTAAGGAGGCATTATTCTAGTGAAACTTTCGTTACTCTTTCCTTGCTGTAGTTCAGGAGAATGAAAGATCAACTCAACCCCCAACCTAGCGAAGAACTTGTTCTTTTTATTTTTTTCAAGATGGGGAACCGAACCCCAACCTCGGCATTGAGCGCTGCACACAACCATATACTATTCATAGTGTAAATTTCAGCATCTTTTATTTTAACAAAGCGAAGCGCTGCAGCTCTTTTTCCTTTAACAGAGCGATACTATTTTGCCTCTTTGGCGTTGTGTCTGAGGGCGTTAAGGGTTTGATTTGGGGGTCTATTTAGGGAAGATTCTATTGCTTTAGGGCTTGGCATGGTAATTTTTATGATCAATGCTGGACTACATTCTGTCCATTATATATGTAATTTCTTTAGTAATTGGGTTGCTGGGTTTAGCTGTTTTGGTAGGACTAAAAAATGAGGCTTTAAAAAAAGTAAATTCAGTTCGTAATTTGTGGTGGCCGTAGGATTTGTCAATTGTTCCTCTTTGTCCGTGCGATTACATTTTCGTGGGACCTATGATGAACATAATAATGGAAAAAAAGTGGATAAAAAAAGGGAAGACAGGCATGTCAATTGTTCTTCAGTCGAAGCTGTCACTGCCAGAGCTGAAGAAAGCTTTGCAGAAGATAGAGTAGATGCCAGCTAGGCCTATGAGGAGAACTTTGGTTTTGCATAGAAGGGTGATGACCTAGCGATTTCATGATGATCAGTGTCAATATGAAGGTAGCTGAGATCAGACACACAACAATCCGCAAATACAAAGGGCTTTTCGACTGTTTCGATGGCCGACCTGGACCAGCAACTCGGTTAGCTTTCCGATGCGGTGCCCGCTTCTTCCCTCGAGAATCATTGCTTGTATGGGATGGCTTCTTGCGGTGGGAAAGGTTTGCATCCAAATAGTCCTGCGATTTGTAGTCCTCTATTTGACATGGCTTCTCACGAAGTTCAGATATTGCTTTATCTCTTTTGTGGTGGCAGGCATCCGCAAGCACCCTCACTGATGGTGGCACAATGATCAAGATACTGAAAAAAATGGAACATGCACCATCATTAATTGGTTCATTTTGATAATAAAGTACGGAAAGGACTCCCGTTTTCTAACCTGTCTAAAGCTCGAACCGCAACACTGATTTTGCTCCTCATTGATTCAGTAGATGACGAAGCTCGAACCGCAACACTGATTTTGCTCCTCATTGATTCAGTAGACGACGATGGAGCACCCACTGACTCGTGTAGGAGCATGTCGAAATCTTCCAACGCTCTAAGCAACACAAACATTATAGTCAGACCTGAAAAAGGTAAGTTAATTCACAAATAACTGCATTTGAAAATACTTCCTCGTGTATATACCGTGAGCAAAAATCCACAGCTTTGGGAGCAGCTCCACCCCGACTAGCATTGAAAACATGTTTTACCACCTGCATCATGATAGGATTCACTATTCATGTAACTTCAGATTTCATGATTTGGAATCCAGCTATAGCACCATGGGAATATAAATATGCTATCAGCAGCTATGTGCAAAGTTTATAGATAGTAAAGAATTTCAATCTTGTGGAAGTAAAGATGCTTGCATAGTTCGACGAAACAAAAAAAAAGACTCATTACAAATGTTTAGCAAAAAAGAATATGATGCAGTCATAACGTGGAATGATTCTGTGAGACAAGAGAACATAACTTACTTCTTGGATATCATAAAGCAGCGATGGTACTGGGCAACAGTGAAGTAGTGATAGGCATTCAGTGTAAGTTGGACTCCCAAATTCCAAGCTTGCATCTACAAAGGGCCATACATTTGTGAATTTTTTTGTCATGACAGTCAATTCGCAAGCACTTATATCTACAGCAGGAAACCATGCTTTGATAATCCATACGTAGGCAACTGTAATGGAAATGACAAAGCTTTGATATCAGGTTTTATGGAAGCGGGCTCTAGATGAGGAAGCTATGTGTAGTATGTGTGCCTGATGAAAGAGCGTGATACTTTGGAATGAAATATGATGGCAAAGCACATGTGAAGCTTGCCTCAAGTTAAAGTCCAGGGAGTAAGAACTAAGGTACTCATGAATGATGCAATTGAACTAGATAATTACCTCTATACTTGTTAAATATCATTGTTCATTACCCGCAAATAAAAGAATATCATTGCTCATGTAGATTGATAAACCAACACTTGGAAAATACCTGATGCTACGTGTTTCATCTTATGTGTTCATTTGAAAAATGGCAACAAGAATATACAGAGGGCTACTCATCATTTTTCAGTTCATTTACCAGAGATCATCTCTTACTTACTGCACCAACTCTGGGCTTGTTATATCTGCGCTAGCAGTTCAGCTATATGTCTACTGAATTTTTTTCCTTGGTAATTTATAGATCTTTCCTGCACTAATATGGTGTTGAATGACTTAAAAAAAATCTGTGTTGTCTGTAGACATTTACATAATTTTGTATGAAATTGATGGTATGTGATCCTAACCTCCTAACTCTTACGGTTGCAAGGTTAATCTCAACGGGTTTACAGTTGTATAACCTTTGTTGGTCCAGTTATTGATTGCAGAGTATTCTATTCTATTCAAACTTTGGGAAACCATGTGTTGCAGTTCAATGGAACGATTAAGTGAACCTAAACAGTTAATTGCAAGAAGCAGTGCTCTGCATTTTTTAGGTAATGGACCGAGTAAGGGTTATTAGAGTTTAAACATCTAATTCTGTATACACTTTCGGTGATGTGAAGCTAGAACGGGAGATCACTCACTGGAAAGTAGCCCTTTTTATACATGTTAAATTTGAATAAAATGTTTAGTTGTTCAGTATGGTACGACAATAGCATAGTGAGGAACATGCTCCATTCAACTGCATTATGTGCATAGTTATATTTAGTTGCTCTCTAGACATATTCACTATCCACAAGTTATCGTCCTAACCGAATTACATTTTAAGCAAAGTAGAATCTTATTATTTTC
This sequence comes from Avena sativa, assembly GCA_916181665.1. Taxonomy (NCBI): domain Eukaryota; kingdom Viridiplantae; phylum Streptophyta; class Magnoliopsida; order Poales; family Poaceae; genus Avena; species Avena sativa. The sequence goes on along the minus strand of OV702297.1, from coordinate 466,243,057 downwards.
AAAATATTAGAATTTTTGTGTGTACTACACTACATGTACGAGAATTTAGAAGTTGTGGGGCCGTGGCAAGGCACGGCCATTCGACTAGTATTATAATCAAATACAATAAAAAGCTAGCACATCAACGAGTGGACAAATCAGTTACCAAGTTCTCTGAACCAATCTTGAGTCAACAGCACTTGAAGAACAAAGTCCGCCAAACTAATCCTGGCGATAGGCATCCAACAGAAGTATAAGTGACAGCAGCAGACAGAATCAATAAGATGTCATATAAAACCAAACATCAAATACTGAAGCAGGTAAAGGAAACAATGTATGAATTACCTCTCAGAGTGCATGCTCACGTTATCACCTGCAAAAATTGGACAAAGAAGCAGTTACATACAAAAGCATCCAAAAAATTGCATATAACTTCACAAGGGAGGCGGGGGAGCACAACCTGACCCCCCTCACAACTACTGGATCATAACCCAAGTCACAAACAGATCAAGAACACAATTTTGGGAGAAAGAACCTACTGGCTATATAAAAAATTCCCAGTGTTCTTTCAAATTTCACCATAAGGCATAAGCAACATATGCAATTGCACAACAACAGCTACAGCGATGAGCTATATAGTGGTGTTAGAGAGGGTCATCATGTGACAGACAAGGCCATCCGGCAAGGCTGACATTGTGGAGCAAACATCACTTGAAGACAAAACCTGTGCATTCGTACTTCATTTGGGTTTGAGGAAGAAGTCCTTGTTTTACTTGGTTGGAGGAATGGAATGAGTGGGCACATCGCCACCTATATACTCATTAGCACTATATGCTAATAAAAGAAGTTAGGCATTATGCAGTTCCAGAAAATCATGAACAAAATGAACTAAAGATTGACGTTAACCATATGTTTACAGTAAAGGGGGCTGCTTAGCCTTGAATGCTTGTACCTAACTAAAACATGAAGCATAGACTCCCGAAAGGTTATGAAACTGGCATTTGTGTGTTTGTTTGTGAGCTCACAAGTTATTTTTTCCACCAGTGTGGATGGGCTCTCTATAGCCAGGGTCCATACTGGTACCACACTTTTTGAGCATGGGATGCAGCCTCATGCCCATATGCACGAATAAATGCATCGGCAGTGCCCTAATTGACTTTGAAGGTTGATGGAAAGCTAAAAGTAACGAACACGAACAGTTCACTGTCAATATTGTACATACTGAAACTTGCACATGTAACCAACAGATAACGAAGAGTCCAAAATGGGGAGAAAGAAGGGATGGTCACCTGGGTTCAGGTCGAGGTACTTGGGAAAGGTGCATGGACAGTGCCATGAAATGAGGAGGCGCCCTCTGGTAGAATACGGGGCGATTGCTTCCACAACAGCATGTTCCATGTCAACAGTGATGACCCAGGCCTTGTCGTCTTCACTATTCACCTTACACATCACATAAAGAAAATTGTCGTCATCCTTGCTCATTGTGAGGGTATAGACAATCAGTTTCTTCAGTTCTAGCTCTCCAGTCTTGTCATTCCACAGCCCAGGCAGTAAATCAGAAAAACTTGGGTCTACTGAGATGTTAGCAACATCAACTGTGAAGCACTGGCGCCAATTATTGGAAGTTATCCTCCTATCCCATGTGGTGACTTTCCAACCTTGATTGCCTTTGGTCCTGTGACGCGGATCATCAAATTTTATCTCAAAAAAGTTGATCAGATTATCACAGCAGGAGACATCACAGCAGTACTCCGCGGCAAGGTAAGGGTGGCCATGCTTATCCGTCTGGCAGAACCTTGATGCCGGCAATGGAATGTATTTGATCACAGGACAGTCGCCAAACACGTCACAGAGAAGAAGAATACCACTGAAGAGATCCACCCAGCCCAGCGAGGCTGCTCCGACCATGGTGGGCTTGGAGGTACCATGTTTAAGCAGCAATTTCTGATCATCTTCAGATAAGCCTGACAAGGGCACCTTACTGCTCCACGACCGCGTCACAGACGAGAAGGCGTGAACATCGAAACGCCAAGCCTTATCGTCGATGCCATATTGCCTGTCGAGAAAGACCACGGCGTAGTGGCCATTGTCGGCAAAGGGCACGAGGCCAAATAGATCGGCTCTACTGATCTTGTCCGGGTCCGGAATCAGGTGCAGCGACGGGTTCCCCGGGCCGGCTCTGTAGACGAGGTGCTGTGTGGATATCCGGCCAGGAACGGGGACAAAGGATACGCTGAAGAGGACGAGGGCGCCCTCCGCGCAGAGAATGTGGGGCTCGTCGGCCAACTCCTTGTTGTCGAGGCCGGGGAAGTGGACGGAGGAGTAGGAGACTCCCGGCGGGTCGACGAGCCAGAAGGACACCTCGATGGGCTGGCCCTCCATGGTGTGACAGCCCGCGGTGGTCGTGTTCCGGTGACCAGAGATACGGGCCGACTTGTGGAGTAGGACCCAATCGGGACGGCGGGAGCGCCGGGTGGTGCCGCTGGCGACTTGCGGATCCATCGGGGTGGGGCGGTGGAAGGAGATGGGGGTGAGCACCATGAATTTGGTCGGCGCACGCAGAGGCATGATTGGGGAATTAGGTTAAACGGAATTGGTGGTCGTAGACGATGAAGATTGGTGGCGGTGCGACCTCAGCTAAGAGGCGGAGAAGGGAATCCGGCAGCGGAGAAGAGGCTCTGCTAGTGTTTGTCGGGGGCGACCACCGCCGCCGGCGATGCGGGATGAGGGTTTTGTCTGTTGTATTCCTTTATTTTTCGTTTCACCGCGTCCGACCCGGACGGATCCCGCAACCCTCATCCCGCAACCACTTCCCGACCTTGTCCTCTCGTTTTTTCCTCTTCGCGTAGCTAAAACAGCCCAAATCCGGTGAGTCTACAGTTCCGAATTTTTTCCACCCAGCAGATCCTGTATATCGGCCCAGCCCAATGGTGGCCTGCAAACAGGCGACCGTGGCTGCTATATGTACCGCGCGGAGGAGCGGTTACGGGCGCAACTCCACCGCCGCCAAACCTTAACTCCGGCGACCAAATCAACTAGGTTTAGCGGCTGATCCAGCCTCCTAGAGACACGATGTGGCCGATACGAGGCTTGATAACCCACAAGTATAGGGGATGTATCATAGTATTTTCGATAAATAAGAGTGTCGAACCCAACGAGGAGCAAAAGGTGTTGGCAAGTGGCTTGGAGCAGAAATTCTCTGTAAATACTTAGCGAACGGATTTTTAAGGGTTTTTGATAATACAGGTAAATAAAGTACGAGTAAATAAAAGACAATAAAAATAAATGCAGCAAATGGCCCAATCCTTTCTCTAGCAAAGGACGAGCCGATTGTATTACTTAAGATGATCAAACGTTCTTGAAGACATACAGGAATATCATCAAGTGTTTTCGTTTCATATAATTGATTAATCTTCTTTAGTTTGCCAAGTGTTGTGTGGTGAACCTGTGCTAATGTACCGACCTTCCTAGGACTAATATATACTTGTGATTATATCCCTTGCAAGCATCCGCAAGGACAAGAAAGTAATTAAGGTAGAAACCTAACCACGACTTTAAACTCTAAGATCCTGACATCCCTTGTGCAAAGGTTTTCTAACGGGGGTTCAGGTTTCTATCACTCCGGCAACCCCTACGTTTAGTAGCCAAATAGGTCCATATAGGTGGTGTCATATAGTCGACGTTCATATGACACCACTAGAAGAAATACACCACAACTTAAATATCAAACCATTGAATCTTTCTCAACACAACTCCACTACTAACAACATGACTTCTCCCATGTCCTCAAGAACAAAACGGACTATTCACAAGACATCATATGGATCATGATCAGAGATGAAATAATGGTGTATAACAATCTGAACATAAACGATAATTAAATGGTTCACTCAATAGCATCAACTACAAAGACTAATCAACACTGGGAAAGTTTTCCCTAAGAACTATGCAGGATTCAACACAATTGTTACAGCGGTATGAAGTGGTGATGATGGTGCTAGTGAAGATGATGGTGGTGATGATGATGATGATGATGATCCCGATGAAGTCTAGCTTGATGGTGGTGTTGATGGCGACGATCTCTCCTCTCCGGGAAGGAATTCCCTCGGCAAAATTCTGTCTGCCAGAGAGATCTTTCTCTCTCGGTGTTTTCTGCCCCATAGAGGCGGCGAAATCTTTCTGTGATCGCTCCCCCAGTATTAGGGTTTCGTGGGGGTAATATCGCCAGAGGGGAGAGCCTGGAGTGGGCCAGGGCGGCCACACCACCTGCTGGCATGGCCAGGGTGGCCCGCGCTAGGGGGTGGTGTGGGCCCCCTGTGGCCCATCTCCACTCCCCGTTCTAGCAATCTTCGTCTTCTAGAAAAATAGAATTTTCCATGTATTTTACCGAATTTTCTGATCTTCACGAATTTTGCCTCCAAACAGCACATTTTCCATCAGAATCCTGACTGCAGCGGTCCATGCTCCAAAAGTCATCAACCATGCAAAAACAGATAAAATAACATAAGTATCATTTCTTAATATGAAATATATCAATGAATAACAGTAAATTATGATATAGAATAGTGATGCAAAATGGACATATCAACTCCCCCAAGCTTAGACTTCGCTTGTCCCCAAGCGAAAACTAAGTTCAATAAACATGACCTCAGGTTTATGGAGTGAAGAGTCGATAAAAGAATATAGACAAGAAGCATCACATTCATCAATACATAAATCATAATAGAAGATAACTCACTATTATATAACTTAACTTGCAATAAGTAAAGGAAACACAATAGAGATACATAAAGTAAATCATAATTGGTAATGGCAAACATTGCTCTTGGTCGAAGGATAGTTGACAATTTGCAGGAGTTCACAAATAACAGGTTTTCAATGATAGCTTTCAAAGTAGTGTTCACTAAGATAAGAGTAATGTGCAAAACAAGGAACATAAGAAACATGATTGAATAAATCATCATATGAATAAATTGAATACAACAACTCAAAATACTTGTTGAGATAGAAGGGAATAGGTTTACCGACTCAACTAAAAAGTAAGAGAAAGGCCCTTCGCAGAGGGAAGAAGGGATTTCAAGTTTCATAAAGTGCTTTCAAAAATTATGGTACTTATTAGCTTTCAGCTCTCATTGCCCCTATCATAAGCATCTTTAGGTGATTAAGGTTAAAGTGATCAAATATGAGGATATGCTTGACAAGTTGTAAGTTGAAAATCTCATGTCCCTTGAATACGAGGGCCGCTCCTCATGCTACTCAAGTTTAGTTACCAGTAAGTTCGTGTCATAGTAAGTATATGTGTATCATAGAGAATCGCCAATGGGGTACCCCTTGCCCGATGATACGGAAGAATCCCCATATCAAAATGATAAGGCAAGCAGACAACGAGCATCTTAGCAATCTTCTTATTTACCATGGGAATATGGTGCTTTTTTCTCTCTTTCCTCTTTTCTCATATCTCTTTTTTTTCTTTTCCTCTTTTTCTCAATCTCTATATCTTTTTTATAAGAAGAATGCTTCATAGATGCTCATTATGGTTTGATACGTTGCTAACGTATCTATAATTTTTGATGTTTCATGCTTGGTTTTATCTACTTTCTTATGTTTTGTCCATACTTTGGAGTACTTTTTATACACTTTCTTGGACTAACCTATTAACAAGATGCCACAGTGCCAGCTGCCTGTTTTCTGCTGTTTTTGGTTCTAGGAAAGTCAGAAAATGAATATTCTCGGAATTGGACGAGACAAAAGCCAAAGTCAGTTTTTCACCGAGGGGGACACAGAGCCAGAATACAAGACAGAGAGGGTCCAGGGGGCCGCCACACCACCTGGCCGTGCGGCCAAGCCTGGCCCGCACCAGGGGGTGGTCTGGCCGCCCTAGGCTCCCCCTCGGCCTCCCCTTTCACCTATAAGATGCCTCCGATACAGAAACCCTAAGTACCCGATCAAAATTCCACGAAAGAGTCTGTAGCCGCCGTCATCTCCATCCCTAGATCGAGAGGGATCTGAAGCTCTTCCCGGCACCCTGCCGGAGGGGAGAATTCACCCTGGAGGCCTTCTTCATCACCATGCAATCCTCCGGTGTGATGGGTGAGTAGTTCATCGTTGGACTACGGGTCCATGTAGTAGCTAGATGGTTGGTTATTCTCCTTTGTGCTACCATGTTTAGATCTTGTGAGCTCCTTTCATGATCAAGATCATCTATTTGTAACCATACACGTTGTGTTTGCGGGGATCCGATGTTTATTGAGATGCTATTTCAGATTGATTATTGATTCTATCATGTCTTTGTTATTTGTGATCTTGCATGCTTTCCGTTGTTAGTAGCTATCTTGGCCAAGTAGATGCTAGCAACTCCAAGAGTTAGTATTTATGCTCGATAGTGGGTTCATGCCTCTAGTAATCTGGGGAAGTGACAAAAATCTCTAAGGTACTAGATGTGTTGTTGCTGAAGGGAATATGCCTGAGAGGCAATAATAAAGTGGTTATTATCTTATTCCTTGTTTATGATAAATGTTTATTTTGCATGCTATAATTGTATTGATTGGAAACATCAATACATGTGTGTTTAATAAACAAAATACAAAGTTCCTAGTAATGTCTCTCATATAAACTAGCTCGTTGATTAACAAGATGATCAAGGTTTCCTGATCATGGACATTGGATGTTGTTAATAACGAGGTCACAACATTGGTGGAATGATGTGATGAACATTCATCCGAAGTATAGCATTACGATCAGAGTCATTATCTTTATATTGCTATAACATCATACGAAGTAATCTTAGTCCTTAGACCATGAGATCATGTTAATTCGTAACAACGGAAGAGTATCTTGATAACATCAAACGTCACACTGTAACACGGTGACTATAAAGGTGGGTTCAGTGCTACGAAGGTGTTATGTTGAGGCTCATGGATCGAGAGTGGGATTTGTCCATCCCGATGACGAATAGATATACTCTGGGCCCTCTCGGTGATATCACATTGAACTAGCTTGCAAGCAAGTGATGTGATCACTAGAATGTTATATCACGGGAATGAGAAAAGTGTGCATGTCAGTAACGAGATCAAACTAGGTATTTGGATGCGGATGATTGAATCTTGGACATATAATATATCGCTAGACAAAGGGATTTAGTTACGATGTTAAAGGTTCACACGATCACAAGGGTCATCGTTGAATATGTGGGAGTCAGTACGAATCTCCAGGTCCCGCTGCTGATTATTGATCGGAGAGGGGTCTCGATCATGTCTGCATTATTCGCGAACCATAGGGTGACACACTTAAGGGATACCGACACCATTTAGGAGCAAATATGTTTCAGAAAAAGATTAAGAAAGCGCTGGAATTATTTCAATAGACACCGAAACTGTTTTGGGTGAAATTGCTGAAATTGGTTCTGCATGTGATATTGAAATGTTACAGGGGGTTTTATGTGAATGTTTGTTAATTAAAGTAATTAACAAAATTCTGAATAAAATAAATAAAAGTTTTTTATTTAAAGAGAAAATGCATTGAATTTGGTGGACATTAAATGCAAAGTGAGTGGAGTTGAAATTGATGTGAGTGGGCTTAGTGGAAGCTCCACCCACATGAATGAGGGAGAGGTGGGGGCACCCACCATGGCCGGCCAAGCCATGGCCTTGGGGCTACGCCCCATCCCCTATAAAAGGAGCCCCATGGCTCGTCTCCTCTTACACCTCCTCGTGAAGGTTATCTTCTCCCTCTAGTTATTCCCCATGGTCTCGGATTAGCGAGATACATGTTCCCAATGGCTTTATCTGGAAAGGAGTTGCTGCTTCTGCTGCATCGCTGGAGCGAGGAGGCCGAGGTTGTTTGGTGGATCGAACGTGTGTGCGATCACGGATGCACCGCTACTTTGCGGTGCTGTACTTGATGGTGCTGGACCTGATGGTGCTGGAGCTCCTAGACCTGAAGGACTTCATCACGATCTTGAGATCGGCAAGTGTACGACTACATCATCCACGAGTTCCAACTTGTTAACCAAGCTTTGCTATCTTCGAGGGTAAGTTCTCTATGGATGTATATCCACATGTTGCTTGTATTTAGTAGATAAATCTTGGCGTATAGTTCCCACCGTAGGAAAATTTTTGTTTTCTATGCTGCGTACCCAATAGTGGTATCAGAGCCTGATCTATGTGTAGGTGCTTTGCACGGGTAGTACACATATGTATATATGTGGGCGATGATGATCATGTTATTTCATCTTCTATGTATTTTGGATATTGGTGGCATAGTGGGATGAAGCGGCCCGGACCAACCTTACATGTCATCGCACATGAGACCGGTTCCACGACTGACATGCAACTAGTTTTGCATAAGTGGCTGGCGGGTGTCTGTCTCTCCTACTATAGTCAATATCTGATTTACAACAAGTTGCTAATAACTTGGTTATCCTCATTGTGGTTCCATGTTCGTAGGTAAGACCGGTTCTATCTTCGAAAGCCTTAAGCCACGTAAAACTTGCAATGGATAAATTAGAGGCGTCTAGTTTAGATCGTTGCTGGGCTAGTGTGATGATCTGGTAATGTTGTAAGTAGATGTATGATAGATACTCTTATAACACACCTAACGTGTAAGTTCCATAGACCTTGGCCTTACACTCAAAGGAATGATAGAGATCATACCATGATGCATATGATAGAGATCAAATGCATGGACCATATCATCCCACTTTACACATTAGATGTTTGCATCTTATATTGCTAGTTTGGCGCTTTTTGGTAGCATTGTAAGATGATCCCTCATTTAGATATCAAGATAAAATGTGTTCTTCCTTATATATGCACCGTTTCATGGATCGTGTTTCGAGACATCACGTGATGATCGGGTGTACTCGACTCTACGCTTTCATACAACGGGTGTAAGACAGTTTTACACACACGAGTACTAAGGTTCTTACTTGGCGAGCCTAGCATGTACAGACATGGCCTCGGAACACGGACCGAAAGGTTAAGCATGAGTCATATAGTTGATGTGATGCCCATATTGATGCTCGCCTTTGAAGCTACACGGACTCACGTGATGATCGGACTTGGTGTAGTGGATTTGGTTCATGTAATCACCAAAAAGGCACGAGGGATGTTGTTTTTGAGTGGGAGTTCATTTCTAATTTGGATTAGTTGAACTCAATTTGTCATAAACTAAATCGAAGTGAATTTGCATAATTTGTTGTAGTCATTGGCATCTATTCACTACCTTATGCTTAGTTTTAATTGAGATAATAGAACTATAGAATTCTGGATATTTACTTTACGAACTGGTATCGTATTGTTTTGAATGTCAATTTAAAGTTTAGAAGTCCTATTGCAAACTTTCAGCAAACTCTGTTTACTCCATGAAGTTTAATAAGTAGTATTAAATCAAGAGTAAGAATTCCAATGTTAGTATCTAAAGTATCATGTTTGCCTCCATGATTATTGATATTCAAAAATTGTTTTAATATCAAGATTATCTAGGAGCTGAAAAATTGTTTCAGAAGCCATCATGTGTGAAAGATATTGTGATATCTAAAACAATGTTTTTGGTTGCATTATGATAAAGTATAATTTAGCAAAATACATGTTCTCATATTGTATGAAAAATTGTGAAGGATGGAGATGCTAGGCATCCGGATCTCCCAAAAAGGTTTTGGGAACTAACATTATACTCACGATTCTTCCTTATAGGCTATAGTAGCTTGATCATGAAAGTTGTCATGATAAGGATGAATATAAGATGTAAGTAAAATGTTTACTGCACTAATAGATTGCTAAAGAATGGATTTTTGAAAGAACACCAAACATTTGATGATGGCGATCCACTTCAAAGTGCAAAGTCCAAAGGTATTAGTATTTGACTATATACACTTTGTACTATGTGTCATGTAAATGACACCACTATTAATGTTGATAGATTCTTTTAAAAGAAAAGGAATTGTTGAAAGAGAATCTATAAAATATTTGGCAGAAAAGAAAAGGTTGGAGATGTCCAACTTAGGTATATAGAAGATATACATGTTATGGCTGTATTCCTTGCTTGTTAAACAATGTGGTTCTGAGGCATGGAACATCAAAAATTATAGATACATTTGCAATGTATCATAGTGCATCTTCTCCATCAGCCCAGCGATTGGCTATGTCCATCAGCTGTGAAATTGTCTTTGGTTTAATTCATCCTAGTTCTTCAATGAACTCTTGCCGACGAAGTCCGTCGTTGAAAGCATCAATTTCTCTTTCATTGGATATAGTTTCAGCCGAGTTTTTGATAATGCTCCACCACTGAACGAAAGCTCGTATTGACTCTCATGGCTTTTGTTTACAAGCTTGTAATTGTTCCAGAGATGAGGTTTTCTTGAAGGTGGAATTGAAATTTCTGATAAACTTGTCCTCCAGGTCGTTCCAGCTGCTGATAGAATCTTTGGGTAATTGTCTTAACCAAGAGCGAGATGCGCTAGTTAAATGCAGTTGTAGGCTTTGCATTGCAGTAGCCTTGGAGCCACCTTGTAGCTTAACTATGGCCAGATAATCTATCAACCAAGCTTCGGGCTCTTGGAGGGCGTCGTATTTCTGACGATTGTGGGGTGGTTTGAAGTCTTTTAGTATTGGAGTCCTGCGAACCCGTCGGGTAAAGCAACTGGCTCCGCATAGTTGTTGCTCCTCCTCGCTTTCACCGTCATAGTACCTTCGGCTGCTACGCTCTTCCCTGGATCAATCGATCCTTCGCTGTGTGATATCATTTCTTTCATCGTTCCATGGCTCTGATCCCGAGAAGTGGACCCGATGTGGGGATCGTGATCGTCAGGTGTGACCTACTTGTCGTGGGCTACTGTGATTGCATGGGCATCTGTCGGGTTGTCGTGTGGTTCCTTGCTCTGTCTGCGCGAGAGATGCTCCCACCATGCTGAGGTTCATCAAGGAGGAGCGGTGGAGAGCTGCGCGAGGATCGTCGGGTGAGGGTTGAGTTGTGATCAGATATGTTTGTGTGGACACAATTGCTGCTTGAGCCGTTTTTGCCTTGCTCTTTCCTGCTTGATCTATTGACATGAACGATAGGTCCAGGTCTCAGATTAGGTCGCTTCTTTATGTTTCGGGGATATTCTGCGGTTGATATGTTCCCCTTCTTGGCGGTACTCCTCCTGTGACGCTCCCTAATCCTTGGGTGGAACTCAGTTGTGCCCGCCGCAGGCTGGATTTGTCTACAAGCCTTTTCCTTTCATTGAGTTGCCTCTGCATCCTTAGTAGGTCTCTTTTTTATGATGAAGCAAGTATTGATATGCCAGTAGGTCTTCACGCGTGGCGTCAACTGACATGGGGACTGCACCCGAAATTGATGCTCTTGCTTTTTGCCATGCTTCGGCTGGTAGTCGGAGAGTTTGCCTCTCGCCTCCGCGTGGTTCTCCTCCTCCTGTGGTTACGCGGTTGTTTGTTGGGTCTTCCCCGTTTCCATGTTTTCCTGCATCATCGCTTGATAAGATATCATCAGAGTGAAAAATAGGATTACTATTGGAGTCTTGCTAAGTTGATGCGTCTCTGATGATCATGCATACTTGGTGTTGGGTAATATATGGACTTGTGGCATCATCATCTCAATTGGGGGAGACACTGTCAGGTGGATCAATGAAATCCGTTAATTTCTGTTCTAGGTAGATTTCTGCCATCCTTATTCCAAAGTCGATGCTATCGCTGCTTTCCTCGGGTTCAGAGTTTGCTGGGCTTGTTCCATGTGGTAGAGTTAGTGGGGACTCTGATCCGAAGGAGAGATTCTTCTGGTGCTTCGATTTTCGCCGTGACCTCCATGGAGGATCCGACAGACGATGCTAGAATCGCCGTAAGCACAGTTTGTTCCACCAATGGTTCTGATGTAATCAGGGCCGAAGGGTGTGATTCTTGGGGGTCTTTTACTTGGAAGTGGAAGCTTCCGATAATTAGATCGGATCCGCCGTTGAATCCGACGGGTACTATCACAGGGGTGGGCGGGCGTGGTTTTGCTTTTGTTGGGTTGCTGCTTGGAGAAGAGATTTCCGCCGAATCCATGGTTCCAACGTTCAAGTTTCCCATAGACGGCGCCAATTGACGAGGGGTAACCTCGACAATGTCCATGAAGAAGGACTTAGGGATTTGCAAAAAAGAGAACGCTAGGGATTTCGTCGGATATCAGGAAAACAGTGGAATGAAAGTCGCCTGAATATTTGGTGAATCGCTCTATTACAAATCGCTTGGGGATTGTTCGGTGCTTTTCCTAGGCTTCTCCCGTCCTATATATAATAGGCCAGGTCTGAAAGCTGTATACGGATAGGTTACATATACATGATTACAACACCAACTCGATGTCGGTCTTTATTCCTCTTTCCTAATGCAACCTAAGCCTTTGTCAGTTGCTCTTTTGGACCTTCATCTTGACTCTTCATAGGCCGTAAGCCTTTCTGCAGGCCCAGGTAGCAAATCATAGAGAGCCGAGTAATCATACCTATGTCATCCGGGTTCGGCCTGGGAACCCCGGATGTAAAATGGGCCAAATCCGGCAAAAATTTGGCACCTGGGAACGCGACTGAGCGATTTTTCGCCATCCGAATGAAAAAACGCCCTGGGAGGCCCTCCTGGGAATGCTAGTGGATATGCTCTAAGAGTATCTCCACTCATTCGGCGTTCCCAGGCTGAAATCAGGCGCTAAATGTGATTTTCAGTTTGGGAACGACCCGTTTCCTACTCGCGTTCCCAACTAAATCCCAGAATCCGGCGACATAATTGAATTTTTTTCTTCCCGCCGGTGAAATCTCGCCCAAAAGGTGCTCGACAGAAACTCACGCAAAACAGTTCGCCCAAATAGTTGAACAAAAACTCGCCCAAAGTGGTTTGGCAATCAGATTATTACGAAAAACATGAAATGCGGAGATCAGTCCTTGACGGGGATGGGCTCCTCTGTTGGGTCTACTGCGAGTGTCCGTGTTAGCGAACTGCGAGGCCGAAGAGCTGCTGCCTGCGAATGCAAGAGGGCCACGATGCATGGTCGGCGAAGGCCCGGTGAACACGGGAGAGCTGGCGTAGGGGACGTTGTTGTCGATGTTGAAGGACGATGGGCGAGGTGCAAGGCAGGGGAAGAGAACATTTGTGTTGAATCCGCCGTCGAACTCGGGGGACGAGGAGAACCTCTGGCACAGGTTCGCCTGGCTCTCCTAGAACATCGCCGGTGAGATCGGCGAGAACCCGGCCGGAGGTCCGACCCTGGGTTGACTTCCCCACGACACACCGTACAGCGCGGCGCCAAGAGGAGGCGGACATGCCATCGACGTATGGGCGGCACCCTCGGATGCCGATTTCGCCTCTATGATCGCCTACGCCTCCTCCGACTTCAACGTCTTCTCCCTTCGACTTCAGCGTCTTCTCTCTCCGACTGTCTGTTTTGATCTTCCTCCGTCGGCAATCCTTCGCCCACTCTGCGTTTGTTCATCCATCCGACTTCGGCGTGGGCTTTCTTGGTTTCTTCTCCTTTGGTACACCAACGGTGGAGCGGGGTTTGATGAACCACTTGGGCGGCATGGCGGGCGGGAGCTCGGGGAACTGACGAGAGTTCTAGTAGAAATGGAGAAGATAGATGAGAGGGAGGAGAAGAAAGACGGGAGCTCGGCCCACCCTTTTTTGGCTCCATCTGTGTCCCGGGTTCGGCTGGGAACCAGGATGTAAAATGGTCCAAATGTGACGAAAACAGGGCCCGTGGGACGCAAGTGGGTCGTCGCTGGATTGAAAAAAACGTCAATGCTCTGATCCCCTTAGCAGAACAGAGGAGGAGCAGAGGAGGAGCGAAGGAGCCACCGCGCCGGCGATGAGATGCCCCCGGAAACCGGATCCGCCGCCTGCCTCGTGGCGGACACTTAGAGCGACGCAGCGGAGGCGTTCTCCTCGGTCGCGGCCTTCCTCCGCCGCCACTATGCCGGCGCGGACCAACCGCGTGCCTTCGTCCCTGACGCGCTCCCGGCGCTCCTCTTCCGCCTGTTCGTCACGCGCTCCCCAGCTTCGCCGTGCTCAGTCGACCCCTCCCTCGCCTATATCCTCGAGTCGCTCCTCGCCTCCTCCGGGTCGCTCCTCGTCGCCCTCTCCCCCTTCGGCTCACGTTCCCATGCGAGCGGCTCGATTTCGCGCTATCCTCCACCGCAGCCCCCTCCGATCGGTTGGTCTCGCCTCCACGGCCGCCGCAATCCGGACCAGAAGCCCCATACATAGCTACCTATAGATTCATTCGTGCCCGGCGACTGCGTCCCGCCCCGCAGTGGTTGTGGTACATTGCTGCATCTGAATGTCAGTGATGGTGTCATTGGTGTGGACGCTGCTGAATCATTCAGGGGAGCCGAGTTCTCGGGCACACGCTCTTACAATTTTGGCTTGCTGGGTACGATTTCTGGCTGATGTCTCTGCAGACTTGCCGTGGCTATGGCTATGGTTGCCTTTACTGTCTCTTCTGCCTGGTGCAAACGCTACATTGTCCGAGGGACTGCCAGTACCAGGACTTGGCGATGCTGTGAAGCTGTTGGTGGTGCATTTGAGCTGGACCAGTATTTACAAACTCACAGGTGCACACGATGTGTTTGATGCAATGCTTCAGGGAAGGAGTCGTGTGACAATCCCGCTGGCTATGGGAATCCATTGATGAAGAGACCATCGTATCGGTTTGTCCTAAGCACCTTCTTGTCCTGCCCCATGGGTGCAGATATCAAAAGCATTGCTCAGGTTTTTTCTGCATGGGTGGTGTATATGGAACCATGGAAGATTCAGCAAGATGACTTGAATGACTATGATCTTCCACCTCTTGGTGGGTGAAACGTGCATCACTTTAGTGGTGGAAAGTGGGATGCAGACTACTCTCCAACATGACAGAGCTACGTGTTGTCCAACTATTTGCTACATTTCCTTGGGTTTGCCTGCTAACTTTATTCATCCTGATGTCGCCTCAGTGCTCCAAATGGTATCAAAGGTTACTACAGACTTATTGCATCATATTTTTCAGAAGTATGCTTACCTTTGCACATAATCATATCTTTGATTATCTTGCCATTGTTCGATTTCATGCATATTTTACGGGAATTTGAACAAAAATAACCCAATTAAATATCAAATTTACGAAATAAACTCCGGCCACCGAAATTTCACGGATCTAACCCTTTTTGCAACGCCGTAGACAATGGCGCCGCACCCTGAAGCGTAGCGCCAAGCTTGGTGGCGCCGCACCTCTGCCAGGGTGGCGTCGACGTGGTCTCGCGGGTCCCAGTTTCGTAAGTGCGGCGCCACACACTACGGCGCCACACTGCTATGTGCGGCGCCACGGCGCGTGGCGCCGCACTTTAGGTCTTGTACCAGCCGCGCGGCCGCCCCAGCCCGACCCAGGCTCACTTTTTCCCCCAACCCACGAACAGAGAGGCGGCGGCGGCTGTGGTGAGACTCCTCCCTCAAATCCCTCCCTCCAAAAGGCCAAATGGGACCCTTCTTCCCGTGGATTTCGATCCTCTCAAGTGCCTAGAGGTATTCTTCCCCTTTCTCTTCGTTTTTACCCATAAAATTCTTGGTTTGACCCATATCTATGAAACCCTAGATTGATATGCAAGATGTATGGTAGATTTTGGCATAGGGATGGGTATTGTGTTAATGTCACCAATGAGTATGTATTGAGTTGGCATAGGTATTGTTGACCATGGTATTATTATTGTGATTATTTTAGAAATGTCAAGAATTGTTCATGTTCATCATGTAGACAAGGATGCCTTTTTGAGAGGTAATATAGAACCGGACCCGGATGAGCTTGACTTGGTGTTTGATCGTAGTCCCACCTACGCCGAGGTCTTGGAGCAAGTTAGGATTGAATTGAAATGGATGGACCCAAATGATGTTGTTGAGTTAGAGGGAAGGCATAATGTGGCTTTTGGAATGCACACCCGTTGGAAGACCATGTGTATCTTCTCCGAGCCCCGTTGGGTTGCATACAAGGAGGTGGTGGCGGAGTCGCAAGACAAAGCTCTTGAACTATTTGCCACCAAGAAATTTGAGAATAACTTGCACTTGGATTTGAACCGTACTGCCTCCCCATTGGGTTCTAGGAGTCCTCCACCAATAAACCAAGAGGTATTGATTGAACCTCCATTTACCCAAACATTGAGCCCGATTTCGAAGAACCAAGGTGAAGTGTTGGAAGAGCAAAATGATGATTATTGGCACGATGAGAATGAGGTTGAGCTCCATGACAACAATGTTGGAGATTTGGATAAATATATTACACAAGAGAGCATGGACCGTGACATCCCGTATACTCGATGCTATGCTTTGGACTCGGATGATGATGGTCCCGAAGAAGAACTTGACGAGGAGGGCTTCACGGCTAGAGAGGCCGAAATCCACGAGAACGTATTGGTACGGGACCACATGGTATCTTTGTTCCGTGATGTTAGTCTCGCGGATGAAGCCACGGTTGATGGCGGTGAGGGCATAGTGCTTGGACCAAGGTCAAGTTCTTACCGTGATGGTAATCAAGAGAATAATAGATTTTCTCGTGGATCGAGGTTTAAGACCTTGTTGGAATTTAAGCAATGGATAAAGGACTTCTCGGTTAAGCATCATCGCCCTTACATGGTGGTGCACTCGGACATGAAGAAGCGTTACACGGTTAAATGCGAGGAGGATGGATATCCTTGGATTGTGCGTGCAAGACCATTTAAGGGAGGTCCAAGTTGGCACATATCTAGTTGTGTATCAACTCACATGTGCCGAGGCCCGACGGTGGATGGCAAGGATGTGAAGCACGAGCATCGACAACTCACCTCCGAGTTTATTGCTTATAGGCTTTCCAATAACATCAAGTCATTTCCAATAATGACCATCAAAATGGTCCAAGAGCTTGTGAAAGCCCTTTTTCACTACGAGGTGAAATATGGGAAGATATGGAAGGCGAAGCAAGCCGCATTCAAGATGTTGTATGGTGATTGGGAGGAATCTTATAATCGGATCCCTAGGTTGTTGTTAGCGATGGCCAATGCTAACTCGGGCATGATTCATATCATTGAACCTTTTGGGAACAAGACAAGGATAATGAATGGAAAAACCGTTCGAGTATTTGGACGTGCATTTTGGGGTTTCGAGCAATGTGTTCGGGCTTTTGAACATTGCAGGCCTGTTATATCCGTTGATGGCACCTTCTTGACCGGACAATACAAGGGCACTATCTTGATTGCAATAGCTAGCGATGCCAACAACCGGTTGGTTCCTTTGGCGTTTGCTTTGGTTGAGGTGGAAAACAATGACAATTGGGAGTGGTTCTTCCATATTTTGAGAACGAAGGTCTTACCCGCTCAAAGGGAATTATGTGTCATCTCGGATCGTCATCAAGGAATTCTCAATGCGGTGATGCTTGACATTCCCGGACATGTCCCATTGCACCATCGATGGTGCATGAGACATTTTGTTTCAAACTTCTATAGGGCATGCAAGAGCAAGGACTTGTCTGATGATCTACAAGATTGTTGTCTCGCTTTCACGGAGCGCCGTTTCTCAAACTTGTACAACAAATTGTTCCATAACAAAGAACTCAATGCGGGGGGCAAAGAGTTTCTCCTTAGGAACACTGAAGATATGGGAAAGTGGGCACGAGCTTACGATGAGGGCGACCTGAGGTACGGTCAAATGACAAGCAATATGGCAGAATGCTTCAACAAGTTGCTAAAAGGTGTCCGCGCATTTCCCGTCACGGCAATAGTCCAATACACATTCGACAAGATGAATGAGTATTTTCTAAAGTACTCAGCTGAAACGGATAGGCAGATTGCGGGAGACTACAAGGACAAGCATAAATACAAGTTCCCACCGAAGGTTGACGATTGGATGCAATTTCAGTCAAAGAAAGCGGACTCCCAAGTTGTCACGGAATTTGATAATGATGAGCTAATTTACCAAGTTACGGAGCCAGGAGGAACCACGGCTGATGGTGTCCAACACGGAGGTCGAGCTTTCAAGGTCTCGCTCAAAACTTGTGAGTGCACTTGTGGTAGGCCATTGTTGCTTCATCTTGCTTGCTCGCACTTGCTAACGGCAGCTCGAAGGCGACATCTTGATTGGAATAATCCTCTTACGGTGAGAGAGTCCGAATTCTCAATCGAGACTACTAAGAAGACATGGGCTCCTAGATTTCACCCATACCTGGACCAATCTCAATGGCCGGAGTACCATGGAATTCAAGTATGGCCCGATCCAGAATGGAAGGTCGTTAAACGTGGAATACGCAAGACAAAGCGCTTTAGGAGTGACATGGATGGATGGGGAAGTGGTGGTGGCCGAGAAACGGGCAACAACCAATTCCAAGAGCCATGTGAGAGAGGGCGGTGTGGAATGTGCAATGCTGAAGGGCATAATGCACGAAAGTGTACCCAAAGAAAGAGAGCAAAAGTAAATGAAGCAAGCACAAGCCAACCAAGTGTTATCCAACCGAGTGGAAGCCAACAAGCGCAAAGCCAAAGGAGAAATAGGCAACAAGCACCAAGCCAAAGGAGAAATAGCCAACAAGCGCCAAGCCAAAGGAGAAATAGCCAACAAGTCCCTAGCCAACCAAGTGGTAGCCCACATGTCCCTAGCCAACCGAGTGGTAGCCAACATGTCCCTAGCCAACCAAGTGGTAGCCAACATGTCCCCAGCCAACCGAGTGGTAGCCAACATGTTCCTAGCCAACCGAGTGGTATCCAACATGTTCCTAGGCAAGAAGCTCCTAGGCAACAAAGAGGTCGATCACTTGGACTTAGAAGAGGAAGAGGGCGTGGACCAAATCCGGCTAGTATGATAGGTTACTTGGCAGGACCAAATCCGTATGCTCATAGGTATGGCTAGTATGATAGGTTACTTGGAATTTTATATGTTTCTCCATTACATGCTACTATTGCTTACTTGCTAACTTTTTCTTATAGATATGGCTACGCAACCCAACAAGGGGAAGGGGGTGTGGGGGGAGGCCAACGATGATGAGACTCGTATGTTTCTCCATTATATGCTTGCTTGTTATTAATATTGCTTATTTGTTGTTACTATTGCTTACTTTCTTATTTTCTTATAGGTATGGCTACGCAACCCAATGATGATGAGACGCGTGGAGTGTGGGAGGAGGCTATTAGGAGGTTGAAGGAAAAGGAGAGAGCCGAACGTGAGAAGAAGGAGAGAGAGGCGGAAGAGGCGAAGAGGGAGCACCGGAGGCGCATGGATCTTGAGTGGAGGGCGATGCAAAGACGCGAGAAGAAGAAGCTTAAAGAGGCCGAAGAGGAACGGCTAAGGATATTCAAGGCCAAAATGATGAAGAACCTTGAATTGTCTAGCATAAAGCAAGAGAGAGAAAATAAGCTTCGTTTTGAGTGGTTGGAAAATGAGGCTCGTCTCATAAGGGAAGAGAGAGCGCAAGAAGAAGAAGAGAAGAAGAAGAAGAAGACATTGGAGAGTAGAGAATACTTTGAGTCGGTGGTTCAATTGGCCCGTGACCTAAGGGAAAAGGAGGAAGCAAAAGAAGAAGAGAGGAAGAGGAAGGCAAAAGGAAAAGGACCTTGTTTGACACAATAGGAGAAGGTCTATCATGGTTGTGAGAAGGAGGAACGAGGTTTCTATGTTTGACCTATGACTATGTATTAGATTGATTATGTCTTAAACTTTGACTATGTGTAAGATTATGTATGTTGTGAACTATGACGTTGTATGAGATTCAGTACGTTGTGAACTATGATGTTATGTGAGATTTAGTATGCGGATGTGTTGTCCTTATTTGCCGATAATTACCCCGCGAAAATACATACTCAATGTATGTTTTAGTGACACAGGAATGTGTGGCGCCAGCCACTGTGGCGCCGCACATCCAGAGAAAAGTAAAACATTATTTTTTGAGGTCATGCAAATATAGAAACTTTGTAAACAAGCGATTACCTGACGGTACAACCAAGCCAACGCCACCGAACCCCAGCTGAAATCGGAGTCAAATACTGTGAGCACCTTAAGCCAATGCCACTGAGCACGATCCCCACTGTTGTCAGGAAAGAGAATCCTCATGATGATGTACCACACATACACACGAGCGTTCGTCATGATCGTGTCCTCGTCAGCATCCTCGGGGCAGGTCTTGAAATTCTGTCTAATCCAACTGAAAGTAGCCCCGGCAGCTACCCTTAGTGTTACTCCCTTCTCATTTACAACCTTGGGCGGATCCTTTCCTATAAGGCTAACCATCTGCTCCCGCCACCCGTCTGAATCTGTGCTTTTGCACACAGGGTTTCCCTCGATTGGGATTGCTAGGATCATGCTCATGTCCTGCAAAGTGATCGTAGTCTCACCGGTCCTAAGGTGAAAAGTGTGTGTCTTCGGCCTCCACCGGTCGACAAGCGCGGTGATCGCAGCGGGGTTGAACTTCGGTGTCGACCGAGTAACCATGTGGATAAAGGGGAGGAGTCCTAGTTGCTCGATGTACGGAGTGTACCGCTCATCGTAAGTCAGGTTCTTGGACGATGAGACCTCGTGATATCTAAGTCGAAGAGGTATAAGCTCCTGCAAACATACAATGACCTAGGTTAGATTTACATCTGAACAAACCGGAGCAATAGGAACTACCATGTGGGTTTTTTTAGTACCTGTCTCTTTTCCGACAACTTGTAGGAACGGTGTTGAACATCGTAGTGAGGATTAAGAAGAGTCATCCTAATGGCACAATGAAAAATAAAAACAATAGAATCAATAAATATCACATGTCATACTTGTAAACAATACAAACAATAATTTCCACTCTATCTATAATTATTATGACATTAACAAATATTCCATCTTACTCTACCATTAATTTCCACTCATACCTATAGTTCTAACTTTACAAATATTCACATTCTACCTATAATTCCATACTAACAAAACTTGAGTAACCATCCCATAGAACGTAGGGTTTCACTATCCCATAGAACCTAGGGTTTCACTACCAATGGTTCATATTAATTTGACTATCCCATACAAACCTAGGGTTCCACAAAAAATTGCAAATAAAGGACAAAAAGGAAGAAATTTATGGATGGAGTTGAGGGGATTTAGTGAGAATACCTGGGGGAGGGGATTGAGAGCAAGATTCTTGGATCAGATAACCAGATTTGGGGAGGGGATCAAGTAGGGGTTGCCACAGCCGCCGCCATGAGCCTCTCTGTTCGTGTGGGTTGGGGAAAAAAGTGAGCCTGGGTCGGGCTGGGGCGGCCGCGCGGCTGGTACAAGACCTAAAGTGCGGCGCCACGCGCCGTGGCGCCGCACATAGCAGTGCGGCGCCGTAGTGTGTGGCGCCGCACTTGCGAAACTGGGACCCGCGAGACCACGTCGACGCCACGCTGGCAGAGGTGCGGCGCCACCAAGCTTGGCGCTGCGCTTCAGGGTGCGGCGCCATTGTCTACGGCGTTGCAAAAAGGGTTAGATCCGTAAAATTTCGATGGCCTGAGTTTATTTCGTGAATTTGTTATTTAATTAGGTTATTTTTGTTCAAATTCCCCATATTTTACTATTTTATGGAAAGTTCTGAATTTTTCAAATTGTGCTAATCATATGTTTAATTTGAATCATAGCAAGAATGTCAAAGTAGACCTTTCGATGCTTGATATTTGTTGACCTGATGGTCATTTGCTCTTTCGCTGTTGTTTGGATTATTGTTCAGGCATTGGAAGTTAGGTTCCTTTGAATTGTTGGGGCTTATCTACAGATGCTGCGTATTGTTCTATCATAAATTATTACGACATTGCTGAACAATTAATATTATGTGTGTTGTGCATCAACCGAATGCAGAGGTGGGGTCATCCTCCTTTTGGAAAAAGAATGATAATATTTTCATTCTTCCTATTGCAGGGATTAAAAGGAGGAGCAGATACTACATCAACCCTTTACAAGTACATAATTCATGATAGATTATTCTTCTCAGGTACGCATATGGACAACATACTACATCAACCCTTACAAGTACACAATAGCGAGATCGCTTGAATTGTCACAAAATGACGATATTTGACAACTATTATGTGCCATTTTTATTGTTCAATCATAACAATTTTCATCAATGATATTAAAATTCCTCCGCTGGGGATGCACCAAAGGAAAATGCATATGCAACAGACACAAACATGCACACAACTTTGTCGGAAAAAAATACACACAAGCACAAGGGATTAAAGGAGATACCATGACAGCGCAAGCATATGGATAGCATGACAAACATGCTAGCAGTTCTGGGAAGCAATGATGAATCGATAGCGCCGCGGAGGATGGATAGTGAAATCCTTTGTCACGGGCTGGGAGTGGATTGGATCTGAGGTTGTAGTCGTGAGACGTTGGAGGACGTGGGCGAAACTCACGCCGACCTATGGTCGAGAAGGAGGTGAGAAGGGGCGCCGAGGTGCAGGGGAACGAGATGAGAACATATATTGTTTTCTGCTTGTTCTAATTGATAGCATAGGGGTGACTATAAATAGCCGATTACAATTGACGTAACAAACTCAAATTCTAGTTGGGTCTTGGCAGGGTAACCTTCTTCGGGACTAAACCTTTCCAACTTAAGACCTAGACTCTTTAACCTAATCTAGGAGGACTCAACAAGTATTAAACTAGGTAACCTTTATGCACGTATATGTCTGACCCCACATGACATCTCCCCCTCCATTCTGAAATAGCTTGTCCTCGAGCTGGAAACTGGGATAACGGTCGCGAAAAGCTGTGACATCCTCCCAAGAAGCAGCGGACGCGGGCTGACCCTCCCATTGAATTAGCACCTGCTGCACACCCTGAGCAATACGAGCACGTAACGCCTGGACGGGAGTGGGAAGAACTCGACCCTGGAACAACGGAGGTAGCATCGGCGGACCTTCAGGAGGCGGACCATGGTATTTCTTCAGTATCCGGACATGGAAGACATCATGAATGCGGGCACGCGGAGTTTAACTCCAGACGGTAAGTGTAACACCTCGGCCACCCCAGGCCCAGCGGCTGTCACCCCTGGTAGCTCTCTAGGATCTCTAGAACAGACCAACACTAGTCTTTTCTGCGCACTTTGTCCTCACTCATGCGCACCCGGGAACAACTTCTCGGTCGGTCAACCATCCTCAAATTGCTCCAGGCCAAACATGCTTAACCTGGAGTTCCTTTGAAGATGAGCTTTGGAAAAGAAGTTGCAACTTGTTGTATGAATATCCTATCAATCCTATTAAGCCATGCGCTAGGATCTCACATACACCCACCCTTAGAAGATCGACGTCCTCGCCAATTAACCCCAATCCACGAATGTTCCCTCTTGGCACACGTCTGTGCATCCAGTGTCGACACATGTGTCATGCTGTGTGCCACTCCGTTCCCTCCTCGTCAATTAACCCCAATCCACGAACGTTCCCTCTTGGCACACGTCTGTGCATCCAGTGTCGACACATGTGTCATGCTGTGTGCCACTCCGTTCCCACACGTGCCATGCCCCTTACCCGCACACGCCCGTGTAACCGCGAGGATCGGCTCTGCTACCACTTGTCACACCCCGACCACCTCGAGCCCGGCGGCTTTCACCCTAGCAGCTCTCTAGGATCTCTAAATTGGCCCCACAAACCAACACTAGTCTTTTCTACGCACTTTGTCCTCACGCGTGCACACTCGGGAACAACTTCCCGGTCGATCACCCATCCTCAAATTGCTCTAGGCCAAGCACGCTTAACCTAGAGTTTCTTTGAAGATGAGCCCCGGAAAAGAAGTTGCAACTTGTTGGTATGGGTATCCTATCAATCCTATTAAGCCATGCGCCAGGATCTCACAGTAAGCAACTGTACGAATTTTAGCCAGGACCTTGAAAGACCCATAGTTTTTGGGTTTGGGCGCCAATTTGCCTTTTGCTCCTGCTACAAGAAATGCCACTAAACGATTATGAAGACGCAACCAAGCCCACTCCACAACTTCAAAGGAAAGGGCTCGGTGCTTGCCATCATAGTAATGTTTGTACTATTGCGCTGCTTGAAGAAGACGCTTGTGGACGTCGAGTAAGAACTAGTCGCGTTCTACAATCTCCCGTTCCACCGCCTGATTGTGAATTTTGCCCGGAGTATAGTCTCGGAGAGACGGGGGATCCTGTCAATAAACCACCCTGGAAAGAGTGTCCTTCAACACTGAATGATAGGAAATGTTGTAGCAGAATTCCGCCCAGGGCCACCATTGGAGCCACTAGCACGGGTGATCCCTAGTGATGCAACGAAGGTACATAGCGATGACATGATTTACTGCCTCTGATTGTCCATCTAACTACGGGTGGAAGGCAGAACTCATGTGAAGGCGTGTGCCAATGGCTGCAAACAAGGTCTTCCAAAATCCAGAAGTGAACACCACATCTCTATCAGAAACGATGGATGCAGGGAAACCATGAAGACGGACGAGCGACATACTCGACCGTGTACGGATGCGCCAAAGGAATAAAATGTGCATACTTGGAGAAAAGATCCAGCACTGTAAGGATAACACTCTTGCCTCCCACTTTAGGCAGTGCCTCAATGAAATCCATGGAGATGTCCTCCCAGACACGAGATGGCACTGTCAAAGGCTGTAGTAGAACAACCGGGTGAAGTTGCTCTGTCTTGTTGCGTTGACATATAGTACATGCACGAATATACTGTTGAAGCGCCGTCCGCGCTTGAGGCAGACGAAAATCCCTACGGAGAGAGTGCAATGATTTTTGGATGCCTTCATGGCCATCATCATGGGCCGCAACTAGGACCTCCGCTACCAACGGTGATGAGGGTGGACATAAGCCTGCTGCTGGAAGGTAACGATGCTGTCGACAAGAGCCCAAGGATGCCCCAACTCGCCAGACTCTAGTTGCTTCCGGAACGTTACCAGTGTCGGGTCTGTGTGCGCGGCCTGGCAGAGGGCGTCAAATAGGTCGAAAGAAGTCCCGGTGACGGAGCACGCGTGGCATGTAGGATGTTTTGTCGTCCTGGTTTGTATTCAACTGTAAAATCAAAGCCCAAGAGCTTGACCACCCAATGATGTTGTGGTATGGTGGCAAGGCATTGGTCCAGTAGGAACTTAAGGCTGTAGTGATCAGTTTTGACGATGAAGGCGCGCCCCCAAAGGTACGGCCGCCCGTGTTGTACAACTTGAACCAGACCAATGAGCTCCCGCTCGTAAGCAGCGAGAGAGGCGTGTCGAGGAGCTATAGCTTTGCTGAAATAGGCTATTGGCCCCCCATCTTGATGCAGTACCGTACCGAAACCGGACCTGCAAAGTCAGGTAATTGGAGCACCAACGCGGTTGTGAGTGCAGCCTTGAGAGCGTCGAACGTGTTGGCCATCTCAGAGGTCCATAGAAACCCATCTTTCTTGAGTAGCGTTGTTGGCAGTGCTGCCATTGTGCCAAACCTGCGGATGAACTTGCGGTACTAGCCTGCAAGGCCCAAGAAACCACGCACAACACGGATAGTCTTTGGAACTGGCCAGTCAGCCATGGCGAGGACCTTGTCGCGGGCCATGGCAACCCCCATTGTAGATATGACATGTCCAAGGTAAGCCATGGATTCCTCCCCCAATGAGCACTTGGAGCGCTTGAGGAAGAGCTGATGTGCTCGCATAGCCTCCAAGACGAGCTTGAGATGACGAAGGTGATCCGACCAGGAGGAGCTAAAGATCAAAATATTGTCAAATAAAACAAGAACAAAGCGATGGAGGAAGGGACGGAGTACTTCGTTCATCAGTGGCTGGAACGTCGTCGGAGCGTTGGTTAGACCGAATGCCATTACCACAAACTCGAAGAGACCCTCATGGGTGGGGAATGCCGTCTTATGGATATCTTCGGGGACATCCGCACCTGGTGGTAGCCCAGTTTTGTGAAAAACCGAGCGCCCTTCAGCTCATCCAACAACTCATCTACGACTGGAATAGGAAACTTGTCCTTGATGGTAACAAGGTGTAGTCGACGCAGAAGCACCAAGTGCCATCATGCTTTTTAACCAGAAGTACGGGTAACGAAAACATTGATGAGCTATGATGGATGAGGCCAAGAGCCAGCATCTCAGCACATTGTTTCTCCAATTCATCCTTTTGAATAGTTGGGTAGCGGTAGGGTCGTAGGGCAACAGGCTGTGTCCCTGGAACAAGATGAATATGATGGTCATGGCCTTGAGGCGGTGATAGTCCCTGGGGCTCGGCGAAGATGTCTGTGAACGCTGCCAGGAGGTTGTCGAGTAGGTCCTTGCTATCGCACACATGTAGTTGAGCGGGCCGTCTAGGCGAGCCTATCCCCAACCACTCCACACGGTGATCCGTGTGCCAAAACGACATCCACCGGGTAGAGAAATCCTAGAGAATTGGCCCCAGGTTTTGAGGAAGCGCGTGCCGAGGACAACGTCAAATCCACCCAAGGGTATGGCGTGCAGGTTGGCGATGAAGTGTTCCTTGTCAGTCGTGATGGCAGCGTGCTGGAGAAGCCCACGACAGGTAACCTTGTCACCATTAGCAACTGTGACGTGTAGCCGGCGGTCGGAGGAGAAGAGCATCCGCACGACTGCAGCCAACTCCTCGTGGATGAAGTTATGAGTTCTTCCAGAATCAAGCAAGGCGACGAGTCCATGATCCTCGATGCGAAGAGCGACCTGCATGGTGTCGCTGGTGGGAATCCCTGTGACAGCAAGGAGCGAGATGGTGATATTCCTCCTATGAATCCTTGAGTGGCTCCTCTTCCTCTTCTGCTGACTGGATGTACAAAAGGAATTTACAGCAGTGTCCCCGAACGAACTTCTCGTCACAGTTGAAACAAAGGCCTATGGTGCGTCGGTTATTCATCTCGGTCGGGTGAGCTTCTTGAACACTAGTGCCGGAGCGGTGCTGGTGGAGTTAGGCAATGGTGGAGTCAGGCAATGTCGTGCCAGGGCCAGCCATGGTGCAAGGTTGGCGGCTTGTCCAAGCTGTGGCGGCGGCCGTGGCTCTGGTGTGTTGAGGTGCTCGAACGAAATAGCCATGTCCATAGCTGCGTCAAGGGTAGCGGGTTTCAACATCTTGACCTGGGTATTCATGGGCTCGCCCAGGTTGTTGGTGAATATATCGCGCTCCTCGTGTCGGAAATAGGGTGCACGCGAGAGAGAGACTCTCAAGGAAACGCTTGGAGTACTCTGCCAAGGTACCGGAACGACGTGTCAGGATCAGCTCGCCAAAGGGGTTGGCTCGTGTCGGAGGGCCGAAGTGGTTAGAGATGAGTGTTTGGAACTCTCCCCAGGACGGCCGTTGGCCCAACTTTGCCTCGAGGTGGACGTACCATAAGGCGGCGACGTCGGTGAGGTGGTACGAGGCGAGCCACGTCTTGTCGAAACCATGTGTCCTCTGGCCGAGGAAGAACAGGTTGCGGCGTTTCAACCACGACCGTGGGTCGCTCGCCCCGTTGAAGAGGGGGAAGTCAATCTTGTAGAGGCGCGGTGCACGATTGGAAGGATCCGACAGGGCGGACATGTCCCTGGCGTTGGGTGTAGTCACAAGTTGCTGCATGAGTCCCAACCCGCCAAGTCGCGGCTTGCAGCGTCCCTCGAGCCGGAGGATGGCCAGATTCTGCTAGCATTGTTGCTGCGACGTCTTGACAAGCTGGGCTTGGAGCTTTTGGAGCGTCTCGGTGATCGTCGTGTGGGTGGCGCGGTCCTCGGTGCGTCCGGCCCTCGCGGTGTGATTTTTGTCAGACTGGTGAGTCGCGACCACGGCCTCATGGTCCTCATGCTGCTTGGCGGCAAGTTCTTCTAGGGTTTGCGGAAGGGGCGGCAGAGTGGCCATGGTGTCCGCCGGGATCGAGGATGAATCTAATACCAAGTTTTCATGGGCTCGGAGTGGATTGGATCGGAGGTTGTAGTCATGAGACGTTGGAGGACATGGGTGAAACACAGGCCGACCTATGGTCGAGAAGGAGGTGAGAAGGGGCGCCGAGGCACAGGGGCACGAGGAGAGAAGATAGATTGTTTTCTGCTTGTTCTCATTGATAGCATAGGGTGACTATAAATAGCCGATTACAATTGACGTAACAGACTCAAACTCTAATTGGGTGTTGGCAGGTAACCTTCTTCGGGACTAAACCTTTCCAACTTAAGACCCAGACTCTTTAATGTAAATGTAGGAGGACTCAACGAGTATTAAATTAGGTAACCTTCTTGCGCGTATATGTCTGACTCCACATGACATCCTTGCAAACCCTTTCTCAGCCAGCTAGCACCGATTCTTGATCTTCAAGAAGCGGGAGATTGGTGGAAAACATGTATCATCGTCCTCTTCTGCTGTGCTTGTTTCTTTTGCTTGGCCTTGTTGCTGTGGCTTCTTGTGTATAAAAACAGGTTGTGCTTTATGTGCTGCAATGTCTTTTCTCACCTGATGAGGGACATAGTTACCACTGCACTCAATCGCCTTCAATCTTGGAAGATAGTCAATGTCAGAGAGAGACTTCATCTCGGCGAAGGACCAAACAATCTTTTCGATCTTAGGAGCAGACCCCTCGGTGAAGCTGATGCTGCTGATTGTAGGGCACTGAACAATAAGAAGGTCAAGGTTTGGGAACTCATCTTTGTTGAAGGCTAAATGGCTTTCATCATAAGACTTTTCTGAGAGCTCTAGGCAGTGCATGTTTCGTTTCTTGGCAAGGATTTGTATGTCGTCCTTGTTCAGCTGAGTATCACAAAGAGTCACCTTGGCAATTTGATGGGCAGAGTTAAATAATGAAAGTAGGAACTTGTCACCCTTCAACTCGACCTCCTTCAATTTCGGAAGGCCACCAACCCCAGTGAGCTCTGACCCTTTGTTGGTCAAGGACAAGGAGATCTTCTTGAGCTCAGGACCTGCTCCACTCTCAAAGGTGATCTTGATCATTTTGGAGTCCTCAACACGAAAATACTTTAGATGTTGGAATTTTCCCTTCTTGAAGGCGAACCTACTCTCAAAGTTTTTCTCAGGAGCTCTCCCCTCTGTGTTCTGCTCAGGAACTCTGCTTTGAGTGTTTTGCTTGGGCACTCCAGTCTTCAGGTTTTGCTCAGAGGTTGTACTTCGAGTGTTTCCGTCAACAGCTTTGTTCTCAGTGTTCTGATCAAGACTCCCGGTGTTTTGCTCGGCTGTAATCTCAGAGTTTTGCTTAGGATCTGTACTCTGACTGTCTTGCTCGGGAGCTTTGCCCTTGTTGCTTTTCTCAGGGTTTCTACTCTCAGTGATTCCCGCAGTAGCTATGCTCTCAGTGCTTTGCTCAGGAGCTCTGCTCTGAGTGCTTTGCTCGGGCACTCCACTCTTCAGGATTTTCTCAGAGGCTGTACTTCGAGTGTTTCCCTCAACAACTTTGCTCTCAGTATTCTGGTCAAGACTCTTAGTGTTTTGTCTGTCTCTAATCTCAGTGTTCTGCTTAGGATCTGTACTCTGACTGTCTTGCTCAGGAGCTTTGCACTCGTTGCTTTGCTTAGGGTCTCTACTTTGAGTGATTCCCTTGGTAGCTCTTCTCTCAGTGTTTTGCTCTGGAGCTCTACTCTCGTTGTTTTGTTCAGGGGTTCTACTCTTGATTCGCTTGTTAACTCTTCCCCCTGTCTTCTTCTCAGTAGATCCACTCTTAGTTTTCTGCTCAAGTGCTCTACTTTCGGTATTTCTATCAAGAGATCTTCTCTCGGTGCTTTTCTCAGGAGATGCTTTGTCTTGAGAAAATGAAAATAGGAATTTGTTGCCTTCTAACTCAAGGTCCTTCAATTTTGGAAGGTTGTCAATCCCACTAAGAAACCTTATGTTGGTGGAGGACAAGACGATCTTCTCGAGCTCAGCAGTTGCTCCATCTTCAAACTCGATTTCATCGGTTTTGTTACTTCCCTCAACAAGGAAGTACTTGAGTTGTGGGAATTCTTCCATCTTGAAGGTGAGCTTTCTCTCATTGTATGCATTGGACCGGAGTCTGACACACTGTAATTTTGGAAGCACACCAAGGACCATCATATTACCCTGATCCAACAAGGTACCAGTCAGAGTTACCTTGGCAAGTTCATCGCTACCTTTGGCCAGCGGTTCAAGAAGCTGCCCCGTTTCTGTCTTTCCGTTGATGCTTAGGCTCTCAAGATGCTTGGGAGTCTGTGTTAACCAACATGTCGTATCTATTGGTTTCGGCTCTTTCCTGGAGAGAGTGCTGGTGTTGGATGATATAGTGATCGCAAGAGACTGAAGGCAATCTTTCAGGTCACCGATCGCTCCAAGCAACTTCTTGAGGTGAGTGTCCCTGTCTTCAATAACCACACCAAGCTTTCTTAATTGCCATAGATTACTTATCTCTTTCAACTCACGGCCATCCCCTGAAACCTTGACACTTGACAGTACCTCCAAATTTTCCATTTTCTCAATCTTGCAAGGAATCTGGACAGCAAAGCATGGCGACTTACCATTGAGTCTTGAACTTGAATCAACGCGGTTAGCCAACAAGCGCCTCAGCTTCAGGAGCAGGACAACTCTTGTTGCATGCTCAGGCACCATAGTTTGCCGGATATCCAATACCTCTAGTTCATGGAGGTTGTTTATTTCACTGGGAAGATTTGCAACATTTGTTCCTCTTAGGCTCAGATACTTGAGAAGAAATATCTTGTTGCAAATGTCCTTGAGGTAGTGACTTTTGTCAAAGCAGTCAGTGCCTTCCAGATCTAGCACCTTGAGCAGCGGCAGTTGTGGTGAATATTTGGGGAGCTTGTGTACAAACTTGTCGATGCCATCAGAGGCACGGAGCCGGAGACCACTAAAGATGGAGAAGTGGCGAGCCCAAAGATCTGACAGGCGGGCATCCAAAATGTGCTCTTTATTTGCGATCTTGGTGATAAACCCATGGACTTGATCACCTACCATGCAGCTCTTGACCTTTCCTGAAGCACCAATATCATGAGGCAAAATAAGGCCCCGTTGAATCAGAGTGTCAAAACATTGCTCGGCATGATGCACTGCAGTGGCCCAGTCTTGCTTAGTTATCAACCCCTCCGTAACCCATCGTCCTATTAAGGTTGACCTCTTGATGATGTGGCCTTGAGGGAAGAGGGCTAGGTACAGCAAGCAAGTCTTGTGTTCTCTAGGCAGATCTTTGTAGGAAAAGTTGATCATCTTCTTAGCTTTACTGCCAAATGTCTTACGCAGTTCTTCATGTAACTTACGCAGTTCTTCATAGCTCCTGTTGGGATTAGCGTAAAGAGCATACATGAAGATCTTCATGCAGAACTCATGTGGATGACACTCTGTCAAGATTTCATGGAGAATCCTTGAGGTATCGCCGTTATTTTCATTATTCACCCGTGGCTTTGTAGGCTGGAGCACCATATCATGATAGAGTCCAACTAGAGAACAGGTTATTGGCTCTCCCGGTGGATAGCAAAATTGGTTGGAATTTTGGCTGTTCTTTGTGGACACAATCGCTGCGCTACCAGGTGTGCAGCCTAACAGATTCAAAGAATTTCTGGTCGTATCCCATGGGGTTTCACCAGCTTCATCATCTTTGGCTGAAACATAGTCTTCGTCATCTTGGATGATAATCAGGGTCTTGGTATTTTCCACGTACGGCTTAATCTTGTCCACTATCCCTTTGATATACAGCTGATCCTGAATCATACACTTGATCTGAAACATATTTTCCGTGGTTTCTTTGGTAGCAGCAGCAAGAGCACTGGTCACCTCAACCTCTCCTGATATTTCCTTCATTTTCTCCTTGGTTTCTTTGATAACAGCAGCAGTGACAGCAGCATTGGTCACCTTCCCTGGTATCACCTTGTCTTGTTTGATCACAGAAGCAGCAGCATCAGCAGCAAGAGCACTGGTCACCTCAACCTCTCCTGATATTTCCTTCATTTTCTCCTTGGTTTCTTTGATAACAGCAGCCGTGACAGCAGCATTGGTCACCTCCCCTGGTATCACCTTGTCTTGTTTGATCACAGAAGCAGCAGCAGCAGCAGCAAGAGCACTGGTCACCTCAACCTCTCCTGATATTTCCTTCATTTTCTCCTTGGTTTCTTTGATAACAGCAGCATTGGTAACCTCCCCTGGTATCACCTTGTCTTGTTTGATCACAGAAGCAGCAGCATCAGCAGCAAGAGAACTGGTCACCTCAACCTCTCCTGATATTTCCTTCATTTTCTCCTTGGTTTCTTTGATAACAGCAGCAGTGACAGCAGCATTGGTCACCTCCCCTAGTATCACCTTGTCTTGTTTGATCACAGAAGCAGCAGCATCAGTGGCTTGTTCCTTGGTAGAGGTGCCTTCTTCTAGTAGTTGTGGCTTGGGAAGCAGCCCCATTATGATGTCTAGAGTAATCTTGTGGTTGTGGATGATTTCTTTGATGTGATCCTCGCTCAGTGTAGTAGCACTAGCGGTGGCTTCCTGGCCCTGCTGGGACTGCAGGGGCTTGTTTGCCGGGAACACCTTGCGCAGGATATCTTCATATTGGGTAACATCGAGACAAATCTGGTGCTTGGACTCGCCTGTTTCCATTTGAGTTTTCAGCATGGGGGCAGTTTCCACTATAGCCTGCTCTGAGGATAGTAGCACACCCCTGTCAGGCGCCATCTGCAAGAGCCGCAGCGCACTGAGGAGTACGCCTAAGCACTTGTTTTCTTCAACCTTCTTTTTATCGACTACTCCAGTCTTCCATTTTTCAACTTCTCCAAACTTGTTTATGATTTCATCAATCCTTTTGTCGATTTCTCCATAATCAATCATGTTCCGTATTCTGGAAGAGAGGTTTTCTTTGTAACGGTAAACTTGCTCCTGAGACACCTTCACCTCGCCTTGTCCTGTGCCTTGCTGCTGCTCACACTCGTGCAGGATGTAGATGAGGATCTCTTCGGGTAACAACGGAAGATCCCATGGGAGGTGCAATTCCGAGAGGTTGACCCGGACCTTGGACGTGAAGTTGGCGGTCGCCAAAGTCAGAGAGGCACGTGCGGCGTCCTCTGTATCATCGGGCGAAACAATGGCAATGGATTTTATGGATCCACGCTCCGTAGTTTTGGTTTGCAGCTTCAGCCAGTTGGCCAGCTTCTTGGCGCAGTACTCCTCGAGATCGCAAGGTTCTAGACCTCTTTGACGGGGATCAGAGCCGTCAGGCGCTAGGTCAGCTTGATTTTGATCGTCCTCCTCGTCTTCTGTGGTGGCAGCTTGAGACGATGATGGCGCCTCCTTTCGCGGAATCTCCACGCCGTACCGCAACCGCCTGTTGCCAACTTCGCGCGCCCGCTCTGTGAGCTTGCGCAGTTGGATGGCCGTGTTGTGCTGGGCGACAATCCTCTGCACCAACCAGGAAGCCCACCAGAGGTAGCGCCAGCGACCGGCCCTGGCACGGTAGACCGCCGGGTCACCGCGCCGGATGTAGAGGTCGATGCAGTTGCTGCAGTCGTGGGCCAGATCACGAACCTGCTTCATCCACGTGCGCACCTGCTCGTCGTGCCCGCCGCCGGCAGGAGGCTCTGTCCTGGCCAGGTGCTCCAGGAAGCTGTGCATGCTCTCCATCTCCTCCTTGATGAACTCTGAGTCGCTCCCGACCTGGCTCAGCAGAAGCGCCTCTTTCCGGAGGAGGCCCAGCAGCGAGCTCACGGCGCCAGACGCGAGCTCAGCCATCGCAGCCGCCTGGCCGGCCGGTGTATGCCCAGCAAGCTAGTTAGGCTCAGATTAGCTATATATGTCGCGCGCTTAGAGTTATTTAGTTTGGAACGGCCGGAGGAAGTACTTTTTTTGTTAAACACAGAGAGGTTTGGAGCAACAATGGCATGGCATGATCTATAGATATCTGCTTTGGCCTGGCTAGTTTGCCTTCTACTCTTTCATTTGCTTGAGCTGGCAAGGATAGTACGATTCCATTGTGTTTAATCAATGCATGTCCGGATCCTTTACCTCATCATGTATCCTCTTTTGCTTTGCTTTGCATGTCTGTTCTAGCATCTAATGATCTAATCCACCATGGTCTGACAAAAGGATCGGACACTCGTTGAGATTACGTGTTACGTGACACAAGCATAACGTGCGACGGGAAACATGGTATACTTGAGCCAAAAAAAAAATGCCCTTGCTAGAGATGCCCTCGCTATACCCTGCTGGAGTGTGATAAAGTATTATAAGTGTATCTAGACCCATTTAGTGTGTAGATTCACGTAGGTTTGGAATGAATCTACACACTAAAAAGAGTCTAGATACACTTCTTTCACAAAGCTAAAATATCTTATATTTTGAAACGGAGGGAGTAACTTGTAAGGGTAGCCCGCCCTTTGGGTATATCAAACTATATGCATGTGAAAACTGTATGACGGCTTTGCTGAGAGCATTCCATCTAGCACACGGCAAAGACACTTCTTTGTCGAGGGTCGACCAAAAAAAACATTTTTGTCCTCTATTATTCTAATAGAATTGCACATGAGCTTGACCAATTTGGTTTGCATACCAAAGAGGGATGCTGTGGTTGGGCTGAGATGACCCTACTTTGTATCTAGTTTATTTAGTTGCTAGTGAGATCGCTGAGCAACATGGTTAATGAAAGTATTACCAATAGAAAAAAAAAACAGTTGCCAAAGAAACAACACGGCAGAACTAGCGAAAAACTCTCGGCAACAACAACACCTGGCAAGGAAATGTAACACTCTCGGCAACAATAATAGTCGTCAAGGAAACTAAAAACTCTCGGCGGAGATATGCTCTCGGCAAAGAAGGTGGACACACACACGTCTCCACCCGCTGTGGGTGGCGGAATGGGGATGGCGCGTTAGCTTTTTCGAAACCCCCATGTTTGGCTCTGGGCAAAGCCCGCTATTAAGCTCATAAACCCTTACATACGATCTAAAAGAACAATTGCAGCAGCGTTAACAATGGTCGCTGATTGATGACATACATAAACCAATGGACATTGCAAGCCTTCACCAAGTCCTTGTGATCTAGGAAGAAATCAACACAGTAAATCGTTCTCGCCAAACATTGAAGATGAGTGGTCGTGGTTGTGGGATCCAAAAGGATCGTACTCAGCTAAATAAATTTAAAGAGCACCACTCAGCTGCAAGCTTACCATATGGCTGCTTGTCTTCCCCTTCACATTAATCACAACCCAAGATAATTTGTCTTTTCTCCTTGTTACCAGCACACAATTCTAATGAGCACCAGACCCCAAAAATACAGCATCTATCTAAATCATCCAGCCTCACACCTATCAACAATCCACCTGCAGAACCCACAGAGGGATCTGCCAGACCCTAATCTTGCTTGTAGTTGGGGATGCTTATCTCGGAGTTAAGGAGGCATTATTCTAGTGAAACTTTCGTTACTCTTTCCTTGCTGTAGTTCAGGAGAATGAAAGATCAACTCAACCCCCAACCTAGCGAAGAACTTGTTCTTTTTATTTTTTTCAAGATGGGGAACCGAACCCCAACCTCGGCATTGAGCGCTGCACACAACCATATACTATTCATAGTGTAAATTTCAGCATCTTTTATTTTAACAAAGCGAAGCGCTGCAGCTCTTTTTCCTTTAACAGAGCGATACTATTTTGCCTCTTTGGCGTTGTGTCTGAGGGCGTTAAGGGTTTGATTTGGGGGTCTATTTAGGGAAGATTCTATTGCTTTAGGGCTTGGCATGGTAATTTTTATGATCAATGCTGGACTACATTCTGTCCATTATATATGTAATTTCTTTAGTAATTGGGTTGCTGGGTTTAGCTGTTTTGGTAGGACTAAAAAATGAGGCTTTAAAAAAAGTAAATACAGTTCGTAATTTGTGGTGGCCGTAGGATTTGTCAATTGTTCCTCTTTGTCCGTACGATTACATTTTCGTGGGACCTATGATGAACATAATAATGGAAAAAAAGTGGATAAAAAAAGGGAAGACAGGCATGCCAATTGTTCTTCAGTCGAAGTTGTCACTGCCAGAGCTGAAGAAAGCTTTGCAGAAGATAGAGTAGATGCCAGCTAGGCCTATGAGGAGAACTTTGGTTTTGCATAGAAGGGTGATGACCTAGCGATTTCATGATGATCAGTGTCAATATGAAGGTAGCTGAGATCAGACACACAACAATCCGCAAATACAAAGGGCTTTTCGACTGTTTCGATGGCCGACCTGGACCAGCAACTCGGTTAGCTTTCCGATGCGGTGCCCGCTTCTTCCCTCGAGAATCATTGCTTGTATGGGATGGCTTCTTGCGGTGGGAAAGGTTTGCATCCAAATAGTCCTGCGATTTGTAGTCCTCTATTTGACATGGCTTCTCACGAAGTTCAGATATTGCTTTATCTCTTTTGTGGTGGCAGGCATCCGCAAGCACCCTCACTGATGGTGGCACAATGATCAAGATACTGAAAAAAATGGAACATGCACCATCATTAATTGGTTCATTTTGATAATAAAGTACGGAAAGGACTCCCGTTTTCTAACCTGTCTAAAGCTCGAACCGCAACACTGATTTTGCTCCTCATTGATTCAGTAGATGACGAAGCTCGAACCGCAACACTGATTTTGCTCCTCATTGATTCAGTAGATGACGATGGAGCACCCACTGACTCGTGTAGGAGCATGTCGAAATATTCCAACGCTCTAAGCAACACAAACATTATAGTCAGACCTGAAAAAGGTAAGTTAATTCACAAATAACTGCATTTGAAAATACTTCCTCGTGTATATACCGTGAGCAAAAATCCACAGCTTTGGGAGCAGCTCCACCCCGACTAGCATTGAAAACATGTTTTACCACCTGCATCATGATAGGATTCACTATTCATGTAACTTCAGATTTCATGATTTGGAATCCAGCTATAGCACCATGGGAATATAAATATGCTATCAGCAGCTATGTGCAAAGTTTATAGATAGTAAAGAATTTCAATCTTGTGGAAGTAAAGATGCTTGCATAGTTCGACGAAACAAAAAAAAGACTCATTACAAATGTTTAGCAAAAAAGAATATGATGCACTCATAACATGGAATGATTCTGTGAGACAAGAGAACATAACTTACTTCTTGGATATCATAAAGCAGCGATGGTACTGGGCAACAGTGAAGTAGTGATAGGCATTCAGTGTAAGTTGGACTCCCAAATTCCAAGCTTGCATCTACAAAGGGCCATACATTTGTGAATTTTTTTGTCATGACAGTCAATTCGCAAGCACTTATATCTACAGCAGCAAACCATGCTTTGATAATCCATACGTAGGCAACTGTAATGGAAATGACAAAGCTTTGATATCAGGTTTTATGGAAGCGGGCTCTAGATGAGGAAGCTATGTGTAGTATGTGTGCCTGATGAAAGAGCGTGATACTTTGGAATGAAATATGATGGCAAAGCACATGTGAAGCTTGCCTCAAGTTAAAGTCCAGGGAGTAAGAACTAAGGTACTCATGAATGATGCAATTGAACTAGATAATTACCTCTATACTTGTTAAATATCATTGTTCATTACCCGCAAATAAAAGAATATCATTGCTCATGTAGATTGATAAACCAACACTTGGAAAATACCTGATGCTACGTGTTTCATCTTATGTGTTCATTTGAAAAATGGCAACAAGAATATACAGAGGGCTACTCATCATTTTTCAGTTCATTTACCAGAGATCATCTCTTACTTACTGCACCAACTCTGGGCTTGTTATATCTGCGCTAGCAGTTCAGCTATATGTCTACTGAATTTTTTTCCTTGGTAATTTATAGATCTTTCCTGCACTAATATGGTGTTGAATGACTTTAAAAAAATCTGTGTTGTCTGTAGACATTTACATAATTTTGTATGAAATTGATGGTATGTGATCCTAACCTCCTAACTCTTACGGTTGCAAGGTTAATCTCAACGGGTTTACAGTTGTATAACCTTTGTTGGTCCAGTTATTGATTGCAGAGTATTCTATTCTATTCAAACTTTGGGAAACCATGTGTTGCAGTTCAATGGAACGATTAAGTGAACCTAAACAGTTAATTGCAAGAAGCAGTGCTCTGCATTTTTTAGGTAATGGACCGAGTAAGGGTTATTAGAGTTTAAACATCTAATTCTGTATACACTTTCGGTGATGTGAAGCTAGAACGGGAGATCACTCACTGGAAAGTAGCCCTTTTTATACATGTTAAATTTGAATAAAATGTTTAGTTGTTCAGTATGGTACGACAATAGCATAGTGAGGAACATGCTCCATTCAACTGCATTATGTGCATAGTTATATTTAGTTGCTCTCTAGACATATTCACTATCCACAAGTTATCGTCCTAACCGAATTACATTTTAAGCAAAGTAGAATCTTATTATTTTCAAAATATTAGAATTTTTGTGTGTACTACACTACATGTACGAGAATTTAGAAGTTGTGGGGCCGTGGCAAGGCACGGCCATTCGACTAGTATTATAATCAAATACAATAAAAAGCTAGCACATCAACGAGTGGACAAATCAGTTACCAAGTTCTCTGAACCAATCTTGAGTCAACAGCACTTGAAGAACAAAGTCCGCCAAACTAATCCTGGCGATAGGCATCCAACAGAAGTATAAGTGACAGCAGCAGACAGAATCAATAAGATGTCATATAAAACCAAACATCAAATACTGAAGCAGGTAAAGGAAACAATGTATGAATTACCTCTCAGAGTGCATGCTCACGTTATCACCTGCAAAAATTGGACAAAGAAGCAGTTACATACAAAAGCATCCAAAAAATTGCATATAACTTCACAAGGGAGGCGGGGGAGCACAACCTGACCCCCCTCACAACTACTGGATCATAACCCAAGTCACAAACAGATCAAGAACACAATTTTGGGAGAAAGAACCTACTGGCTATATAAAAAATTCCCAGTGTTCTTTCAAATTTCACCATAAGGCATAAGCAACATATGCAATTGCACAACAACAGCTACAGCGATGAGCTATATAGTGGTGTTAGAGAGGGTCATCATGTGACAGACAAGGCCATCCGGCAAGGCTGACATTGTGGAGCAAACATCACTTGAAGACAAAACCTGTGCATTCGTACTTCATTTGGGTTTGAGGAAGAAGTCCTTGTTTTACTTGGTTGGAGGAATGGAATGAGTGGGCACATCGCCACCTATATACTCATTAGCACTATATGCTAATAAAAGGAGTTAGGCATTATGCAGTTCCAGAAAATCATGAACAAAATGAACTAAAGATTGACGTTAACCATATGTTTACAGTAAAGGGGACTGCTTAGCCTTGAATGCTTGTACCTAACTAAAACATGAAGCATAGACTCCCGAAAGGTTATGAAACTAGCATTTGTGTGTTTGTTTGTGA
Organism: Avena sativa; assembly: GCA_916181665.1. Taxonomy (NCBI): domain Eukaryota; kingdom Viridiplantae; phylum Streptophyta; class Magnoliopsida; order Poales; family Poaceae; genus Avena; species Avena sativa. Next base: position 466,203,820 of record OV702297.1, on the reverse strand, counting down.
GCTCACAAGTTATTTTTTCCACCAGTGTGGATGGGCTCTCTATAGCCAGGGTCCATACTGGTACCACACTTTTTGAGCATGGGATGCAGCCTCATGCCCATATGCACGAATAAATGCATCGGCAGTGCCCTAATTGACTTTGAAGGTTGATGGAAAGCTAAAAGTAACGAACACGAACAGTTCACTGTCAATATTGTACATACTGAAACTTGCACATGTAACCAACAGATAACGAAGAGTCCAAAATGGGGAGAAAGAAGGGATGGTCACCTGGGTTCAGGTCGAGGTACTTGGGAAAGGTGCATGGACAGTGCCATGAAACGAGGAGGCGCCCTCTGGTAGAATACGGGGCGATTGCTTCCACAACAGCATGTTCCATGTCAACAGTGATGACCCAGGCCTTGTCGTCTTCACTATTCACCTTACACATCACATAAAGAAAATTGTCGTCATCCTTGCTCATTGTGAGGGTATAGACAATCAGTTTCTTCAGTTCTAGCTCTCCAGTCTTGTCATTCCACAGCCCAGGCAGTAAATCAGAAAAACTTGGGTCTACTGAGATGTTAGCAACATCAACTGTGAAGCACTGGCGCCAATTATTGGAAGTTATCCTCCTATCCCATGTGGTGACTTTCCAACCTTGATTGCCTTTGGTCCTGTGACGCGGATCATCAAATTTTATCTCAACAAACTTGATCAGATTATCGCAGCAGGAGACATCACAGCAGTACTCCGCGGCAAGGTAAGGGTGGCCATGCTTATCCGTCTGGCAGAACCTTGATGCCGGCAATGGAATGTATTTGATCACAGGACAGTCGCCAAACACGTCACAGAGAAGAAGAATACCACTGAAGAGATCCACCCAGCCCAGCGAGGCTGCTCTGACCATGGTGGGCTTGGAGGTACCATGTTTAAGCAGCAATTTCTGATCATCTTCAGATAAGCCTGACAAGGGCACCTTACTGCTCCACGACCGCGTCACAGACGAGAAGGCGTGAACATCGAAACGCCAAGCCTTATCGTCGATGCCATATTGCCTGTCGAGAAAGACCACGGCGTAGTGGCCATTGTCGGCAAAGGGCACGAGGCCAAATAGATCGGCTCTACTGATCTTGTCCGGGTCCGGAATCAGGTGCAGCGACGGGTTCCCCGGGCCGGCTCTGTAGACGAGGTGCTGTGTGGATATCCGGCCAGGAACGGGGACAAAGGATACGCTGAAGAGGACGAGGGCGCCCTCCGCGCAGAGAATGTGGGGCTCGTCGGCCAACTCCTTGTTTCGAGGCCGGGGAAGTGGACGGAGGAGTAGGAGACTCCCGGCGGGTCGACGAGCCAGAAGGACACCTCGATGGGCTGGACCTCCATGGTGTGACAGCCCGCGGTGGTCGTGTTCCGGTGACCAGAGATACGGGCCGACTTGTGGAGTAGGACCCAATCGGGACGGCGGGAGCACCGGGTGGTGCCGCCGGCGACTTGCGGATCCATCGGGGTGGGGCGGTGGAAGGAGATGGGGTGAGCACCATGAATTTGGTCGGCGCACGCAGAGGCATGATTGGGGAATTAGGTTAAATGGAATTGGTGGTCGTAGACGATGAAGATTGGTGGCGGTGCGACCTCAGCTAAGAGGCGGAGAAGGGAATCCGGCAGCGGAGAAGAGGCTCTGCTAGTGTTTGTCGGGGGCGACCACCGCCGCCGGTGATGCGGGATGAGGGTTTTGTCTGTTGTATTCCTTTCTTTTTCGTTTCACCGCGTCCGACTCGGACGGATCCCGCAACCCTCATCCCGCAACCACTTCCCGACCTTGTCCTCTCGTTTTTTCCTCTTCGCGTAGCTAAAACAGCCCAAATCCGGTGAGTCTACAGTTTCGAATTTTTTCCACCCAGCAGATCCTGTATATCGGCCCAGCCCAATGGTGGCCTGCAAACAGGCGACCGTGGCCGCTATATGTACCGCGCGGAGGAGCGGTTACGGGCGCAACTCCACCTCCGCCAAACCTTAACTCCGGCGACCAAATCAACTAGGTTTAGCGGCTGATCCAGCCTCCTAGAGACACGATGTGGCCGATACGAGGCTTGATAACCCACAAGTATAGGGGATGTATCATAGTATTTTCGATAAATAAGAGTGTCGAACCCAACGAGGAGCAAAAGGTGTTGGCAAGTGGCTTGGAGCAGAAATTCTCTGTAAATACTTAGCGAACGGATTTTTAAGGGTTTTTGATAATACAGGTAAATAAAGTACGAGTACATAAAAGACAATAAAAATAAATGCAGCAAATGGCCCAATCCTTTCTCTAGAAAAGGACGAGCCGATTGTATTACTTAAGATGATCAAACGTTCTTGAAGACATACAGGAATATCATCAAGTGTTTTCGTTTCATATAATTGATTAATCTTCTTTAGTTTGCCAAGTGTTGTGTGGGTGAACCTGTGCTAATGTACCGACCTTCCTAGGACTAATATATACTTGTGATTATATCCCTTGCAAGCATCCGCAAGGACAAGAAAGTAATTAAGGTAGAAACCTAACCACGACTTTAAACTCTAAGATCCTGACATCCCTTGTGCAAAGGTTTTCTAACGGGGGTTCAGGTTTCTATCACTCCGGCAAGCCCTACGTTTAGTAGCCAAATAGGTCCATATAGGTGGTGTCATATAGTCGACGTTCATATGACACCACTAGAAGAAATACACCACAACTTAAATATCAAACCATTGAATCTTTCTCAACACAACTCCACTACTAACAACATGACTTCTCCCATGTCCTCAAGAACAAAACGGACTATTCACAAGACATCATATGGATCATGATCAGAGATGAAATAATGGTGTATAACAATCTGAACATAAACGATAATTAAATGGTTCACTCAATAGCATCAACTACAAAGACTAATCAACACTGGGAAAGTTTTCCCTAAGAACTATGCAGGATTCAACACAATTGTTACAGCGGTATGAAGTGGTGATGATGGTGCTAGTGAATATGATGGTGGTGATGATGATGATGATGATCCCGATGAAGTCTAGCTTGATGGTGGTGTTGATGGCGACGATCTCTCCTCTCCGGGAAGGAATTCCCTCGGCAAAATTCTATCTGCCAGAGAGATCTTTCTCTCTCGGTGTTTTCTGCCCCACAGAGGCGGCGAAATCTTTCTGTGATCGCTCCCCCAGTATTAGGGTTTCGTGGGGGTAATATCGCCAGAGGGGAGAGCCTGGAGTGGGCCAGGGCGGCCACACCACCTGCTGGCATGGCCAGGGTGGCCCGCGCTAGGGGGTGGTGTGGGCCCCCTGTGGCCCATCTCCACTCCCCGTTCTAGCAATCTTCGTCTTCTGGAAAAATAGAATTTTCCATGTATTTTACCGAATTTTCTGATCTTCGCGAATTTTGCCTCCAAACAGCACATTTTCCATCAGAATCCTGACTGCAGCGGTCCATGCTCCAAAAGTCATCAACCATGCAAAAACAGATAAAATAACATAAGTATCATTTCTTAATATGAAATATATCAATGAATAACAGTAAATTATGATATAGAATAGTGATGCAAAATGGACATATCAACTCCCCCAAGCTTAGACTTCGCTTGTCCCCAAGCGAAAACTGAGTTCAATAAACATGACCTCAGGTTTATGGAGTGAAGAGTCGATAAAACAATATAGACAAGAAGCATCACATTCATCAATACATAAATTATAATAGAAGATAACTCACTATTATATAACTTAACTTGCAATAAGTAAAGGAAACACAATAGAGATACATAAAGTAAATCATAATTGGTAATGGCAAACATTGCTCTTGGTCGAAGGATAGTTGACAATTTGCAGGAGTTCACAAATAACAGGTTTTCAATGATAGCTTTCAAAGTAGTGTTCACTAAGATAAGAGCAATGTGCAAAACAAGGAACATAAGAAACATGATTGAATAAATCATCATATGAATAAATTGAATACAACAACTCAAAATACTTGTTGAGATAGAAGGGAATAGGTTTACCGACTCAACTAAAAAGTAAGAGAAAGGCCCTTCGCAGAGGGAAGAAGGGATTTCAAGTTTCATAAAGTGCTTCCAAAAATTATGGTACTTATTAGCTTTCAGCTCTCATTGCCCCTATCATAAGCATCTTTAGGTGATTAAGGTTAAAGTGATCAAATATGAGGATATGCTTGACAAGTTGTAAGTTGAAAATCTCATGTCCCTTGAATACGAGGGCCGCTCCTCATGCTACTCAAGTTTAGTTACCAGTAAGTTCGTGTCATAGTAAGTATATGTGTATCATAGAGAACCGCCAATGGGGTACCCCTTGCCCGATGATACGGAAGAATCCCCATATCAAAATGATAAGGCAAGCAGACAACGAGCATCTTAGCAATCTTCTTATTTACCATGGGAATATGGTGCTTTTTTCTCTCTTTCCTCTTTTCTCATATCTCTTTTTTTTCTTTTCCTCTTTTTCTCAATCTCTATATCTTTTTTATAAGAAGAATGCTTCATAGATGCTCATTATGGTTTGATACGTTGCTAACGTATCTATAATTTTTGATGTTTCATGCTTGGTTTTATCTACTTTCTTATGTTTTGTCCATACTTTGGAGTACTTTTTATACACTTTCTTGGACTAACCTATTAACAAGATGCCACAGTGCCAGCTGCCTGTTTTCTGCTGTTTTTGGTTCTAGGAAAGTCAGAAAATGAATATTCTCGGAATTGGACGAGACAAAAGCCAAAGTCAGTTTTTCACCGAGGGGGACACAGAGCCAGAATACAAGACAGAGAGGGGCCAGGGGGGCGCCATACCACCTGGCCGTGCGGCCAAGCCTGGCCCGCGCCAGGGGGTGGTCTGGCCGCCCTAGGCTCCCCCTCGGCCTCCCCTTTCACCTATAAGATGCCTCCGATACAGAAACCCTAAGTACCCGATCAAAATTCCACGAAAGAGTCTGTAGCCGCCGTCATCTCCATCCCTAGATCGAGAGGGATCTGAAGCTCTTCCCGGCACCCTGCCGGAGGGGAGAATTCACCCTGGAGGCCTTCTTCATCACCATGCAATCCTCCGGTGTGATGGGTGAGTAGTTCATCGTTGGACTACGGGTCCATGTAGTAGCTAGATGGTTGGTTATTCTCCTTTGTGCTACCATGTTTAGATCTTGCGAGCTCCTTTCATGATCAAGATCATCTATTTGTAACCATACACGTTGTGTTTGCGGGGATCCGATGGATATTGAGATGCTATTTCAGATTGATTATTGATTCTATCATGTCTTTGTTATTTGTGATCTTGCATGCTTTCCGTTGTTAGTAGCTATCTTGGCCAAGTAGATGCTAGCAACTCCAAGAGTTAGTATTTATGCTCGATAGTGGGTTCATGCCTCTAGTAATCTGGGGAAGTGACAAAAATCTCTAAGGTACTAGATGTGTTGTTGCTGAAGGGAATATGCCCGAGAGGCAATAATAAAGTGGTTATTATCTTATTCCTTGTTTATGATAAATGTTTATTTTGCATGCTATAATTGTATTGATTGGAAACATCAATACATGTGTGTTTAATAAACAAAATACAAAGTTCCTAGTAATGTCTCTCATATAAACTAGCTCGTTGATTAACAAGATGATCAAGGTTTCCTGATCATGGACATTGGATGTTGTTAATAACGAGGTCACAACATTGGTGGAATGATGTGATGAACATTCATCCGAAGTATAGCATTACGATCAGAGTCATTATCTTTATATTGCTATAACATCATACGAAGTAATCTTAGTCCTTAGACCATGAGATCATGTTAATTCCTAACAACGGAAGAGTATCTTGATAACATCAAACGTCACACTATAACACGGTGACTATAAAGGTGGGTTCAGTGCTACGAAGGTGTTATGTTGAGGCTCATGGATCAAGAGTGGGATTTGTCCATCCCGATGACGGATAGATATACTCTGGGCCCTCTCGGTGATATCACATTGAACTAGCTTGCAAGCAAGTGATGTGATCACTAGAATGTCATATCACGGGAATGAGAAAAGAGTGCATGTCAGTAACGAGATCAAACTAGGTATTTGGATGCGGATGATTGATTCTTGGACATATAATATATCGCTAGACAAAGGGATTTAGTTACGATGTTAAAGGTTCACACGATCACAAGGGTCATCGTTGAATATGTGGGAGTCAGTACGAATCTCCAGGTCCCGCTGCTGATTATTGATCGGAGAGGGGTCTCGATCATGTCTGCATTATACGCGAACCATAGGGTGACACACTTAAGGGATACCGACACCATTTAGGAGCAAATATGTTTCAGAAAAAGATTAAGAAAGCGCTGGAATTATTTCAATAGACACCGAAACTGTTTTGGGTGAAATTGCTGAAATTGGTTCTGCATGTGATATTGAAATGTTACAGGGGGTTTTATGTGAATGTTTGTTAATTAAAGTAATTAACAAAATTCTGAATAAAATAAATAAAAGTTTTTTATTTAAAGAGAAAATGCATTGAATTTGGTGGACATTAAATGCAAAGTGAGTGGAGTTGAAATTGATGTGAGTGGGCTTAGTGGAAGCTCCACCCACATGAATGAGGGAGAGGTGGGGGAACCCACCATGGCCGGCCAAGCCATGGCCTTGGGGCTACGCCCCATCCCCTATAAAAGGAGCCCCATGGCTCGTCTCCTCTTACACCTCCTCGTGAAGGTTATCTTCTCCCTCTAGTTATTCCCCATGGTCTCGGATTAGCGAGATACATGTTTCCGATGGCTTTATCTGGAAAGGAGTTGCTCCTTCTGCTGCATCGCTGGAGCGAGGAGGCGGAGGTTGTTTGGTGGACCGAACGTGTGTGCGATCACGGATGCACCGCTACTTTGCGGTGTTGGACTTGATGGTGTTGGACCTGATGGTGCTGGAGCTCCTAGACCTGAAGGACTTCATCACGATCTTGAGATCGGCAAGTGTACGACTACATCATCCACGAGTTCCAACTTGTTAACCAAGCTTTGCTGTCTTCGAGGGTAAGTTCTCTATGGATGTATATCCACATGTTGCTTGTATTTAGTAGATAAATCTTGGCGTATAGTTCCCACCGTAGGAAAATTTTTGTTTTCTATGCTGCGTACCCAATAGTGGTATCAGAGCCTGATCTATGTGTAGGTGCTTTGCACGGGTAGTACACATATGTATATATGTGGGCGATGATGATCATGTTATTTCATCTTCTATGTATTTTGGATATTAGTGGCATAGTGGGATGAAGCGGCCCGGACCAACCTTACATGTCATCGCACATGAGACCGGTTCCACGACTGACATGCAACTAGTTTTGCATAAGTGGCTGGCGGGTGTCTGTCTCTCCTACTATAGTCAATATCTGATTTACAACAAGTTGCTAATAACTTGGTTATCCTCATTGTGGTTCCATGTTCGTAGGTAAGACCGGTTCTATCTTCGAAAGCCTTAAGCCACGTAAAACTTGCAATGGATAAATTAGAGGCGTCTAGTTTAGATCGTTGCTGGGCTAGTGTGATGATCTGGTAATGTTGTAAGTAGATGTATGATAGATACTCTTATAACACACCTAAAGTGTAAGTTCCATAGACCTTGGCCTTGCACACAAAGGAATGATAGAGATCATACCATGATGCATATGATAGAGATCAAATGCATGGACCATATCATCCCACTTTACACATTAGATGTTTGCATCTTATATTGCTAGTTTGGCGCTTTTTGGTAGCATTGTAAGATGATCCCTCATTTAGATATCAAGATAAAATGTGTTCTTCCTTATATATGCACCGTTTCATGGATCGTGTTTCGAGACATCACGTGATGATCGGGTGTACTCGACTCTACGCTTTCATACAACGGGTGTAAGACAGTTTTACACACACGAGTACTAAGGTTCTTACTTGGCGAGCCTAGCATGTACAGACATGGCCTCGGAACACGGACCGAAAGGTTAAGCATGAGTCATATAGTTGATGTGATGCCCATATTGATGCTCGCCTTTGAAGCTACACGGACTCACGTGATGATCGGACTTGGTGTAGTGGATTTGGTTCATGTAATCACCAAAAAGGCACGAGGGATGTTGTTTTTGAGTGGGAGTTCATTTCTAATTTGGATTAGTTGAACTCAATTTGTCATAAACTAAATCGAAGTGAATTTGCATAATTTGTTGTAGTCATTGGCATCTATTCACTACCTTATGCTTAGTTTTAATTGAGATAATAGAACTATAGAATTCTGGATATTTACTTTACGAACTGGTATCGTATTGTTTTGAATGTCAATTTAAAGTTTAGAAGTCCTATTGCAAACTTTCAGCAAACTCTGTTTACTCCATGAAGTTTAATAAGTAGTATTAAATCAAGAGTAAGAATTCCAATGTTAGTATCTAAAGTATCATGTTTGCCTCCATGATTATTGATATTCAAAAATTGTTTTAATATCAAGATTATCTAGGAGCTGAAAAATTGTTTCAGAAGCCATCATGTGTGAAAGATATTGTGATATCTAAAACAATGTTTTTGGTTGCATTATGATAAAGTATAATTTAGCAAAATACATGTTCTCATATTGTATGAAAAATTGTGAAGGATGGAGATGCTAGGCATCCGGATCTCCCAAAAAGGTTTTGGGAACTAACATTATACTCACGATTCTTCCTTATAGGCTATAGTAGCTTGATCATGAAAGTTGTCATGATAAGGATGAATATAAGATGTAAGTAAAATGTTTACTGCACTAATAGATTGCTAAAGAATGGATTTTTGAAAGAACACCAAACATTTGATGATGGCGATCCACTTCAAAGTGCAAAGTCCAAAGGTATTAGTATTTGACTATATACACTTTGTACTATGTGTCATGTAAATGACACCACTATTAATGTTGATAGATTCTTTTAAAAGAAAAGGAATTGTTGAAAGAGAATCTATAAAATATTTGGCAGAAAAGAAAAGGTTGGAGATGTCCAACTTAGGTATATAGAAGATATACATGTTATGGCTGTATTCCTTGCTTGTTAAACAATGTGGTTCTGACGCATGGAACATCAAAAATTATAGATACATTTGCAATGTATCATAGTGCATCTTCTCCATCAGCCCAGCGATTGGCTATGTCCATCAGCTGTGAAATTGTCTTTGGTTTAATTCATCCTAGTTCTTCAATGAACTCTTGCCGACGAAGTCCGTCGTTGAAAGCATCAATTTCTCTTTCATCGGATATAGTTTCAGCCGAGTTTTTGATAATGCTCCACCACTGAACGAAAGCTCGTATTGACTCTCATGGCTTTTGTTTACAAGCTCGTAATTGTTCCAGAGATGAGGTTTGCTTGAAGGTGGAATTGAAATTTCTGATAAACTTGTCCTCCAGGTCGTTCCAGCTGCTGATAGAATCTTTGGGTAATTGTCTTAACCAAGAGCGAGATGCGCTAGTTAAATGCAGTTGTAGGCTTTGCATTGCAGTAGCCTTGGAGCCACCTTGTAGCTTAACTATGGCCAGATAATCTATCAACCAAGCTTCGGGCTCTTGGAGGGCGTCGTATTTCTGACGATTGTGGGGTGGTTTGAAGTCTTTTGGTATTGGAGTCCTGCGAACCCGTCGGGTAAAGCAACTGGCTCCGCATAGTTGTTGCTCCTCCTCGCTTTCACCTTCATAGTACCTTCGGCTGCTACGCTCTTCCCTGGATGAATCGATCCTTCGCTGTGTGATATCATTTCTTTCATCGTTCCATGGCTCTGATCCCGAGAAGTGGACCCGATGTGGGGATCGTGATCGTCAGGTGTGACCTACTTGTCGTGGGCTACTGTGATTGCATGGGCATCTGTCGGGTTATCGTGTGGTTCCTTGCTCTGTCTGCGCGAGAGATGCTCCCACCATGCTGAGGTTCATCAAGGAGGAGCGGTGGAGAGCTGCGCGAGGATCGTCGGGTGAGGGTTGAGTTGTGATCAGATATGTTTGTGTGGACACAATTGCTGCTTGAGCCGTTTTTGCCTTGCTCTTTCCTGCTTGATCTATTTACATGAACGATAGGTCCAGGTCTCAAATTAGGTCGCTTCTTTATGTTTCGGGGATATTCTGCGGTTGATATGTTCCCCTTCTTGGCGGTACTCCTCCTGTGACGCTCCCTAATCCTTGGGTGGAACTCAGTTGTGCCCGCCGCAGGCTGGATTTGTCTAAAAGCCTTTTCCTTTCATTGAGTTGCCTCTGCATCCTTAGTAGGTCTCTTTTTTATGATGAAGCAAGTATTGATATGCCAGTAGGTCTTCACGCGTGGCGTCAACTGACATGGGGACTGCACCCGAAATTGATGCTCTTGCTTTTTGCCATGCTTCGGCTGGTAGTCGGAGAGTTTGCCTCTCGCCTCCGCGTGGTTCTCCTCCTCCTGTGGTTACGCGGTTGTTTGTTGGGTCTTCCCTGTTTCCATGTTTTCCTGCATCATCGCTTGATAAGATATCATCAGAGTGAAAAATAGGATTACTATTGGAGTCTTGCTAAGTTGATGCGTCTCTGATGATCATGCATACTTGGTGTTGGGTAATATATGGACTTGTGGCATCATCATCTCAATTGGGGGAGACACTGTCAGGTGGATCAATGAAATCCGTTAATTTCTGTTCTAGGTAGATTTCTGCCATCCTTATTCCAAAGTTGATGCTATCGTTGCTTTCCTCGGGTTCAGAGTTTGCTGGGCTTGTTCCATGTGGTAGAGTTAGTGGGGACTCTGATCCGAAGGAGAGATTCTTCTGGTGCTTCGATTTTCGCCGTGACCTCCATGGAGGATCCGACAGACGATGCTAGAATCGCCGTAAGCACAGTTTGTTCCACCAATGGTTCTGATGTAATCAGGGCCGAAGGGTGTGATTCTTGGGGGTCTTTTACTTGGAAGTGGAAGCTTCCGATGATTAGATCGGATCCGCCGTTGAATCCGACGGGTACTATCACAGGGGTGGGCGGGCGTGGTTTTGCTTTTGTTGGGTTGCTGCTTGGAGAAGAGATTTCCGCCGAATCCATGGTTCCAACGTTCAAGTTTCCCATAGACGGCGCCAATTGACGAGGGGTAACCTCGAAAATGTCCATGAAGAAGGACTTAGGGTTTTGCAAAAAAGAGAACGCTAGGGATTTCGTCGGATATCAGGAAAACAGTGGAATGAAAGTCGCCTGAATATTTGGTGAATCGCTCTATTACAAATCGCTTGGGGATTGTTTGGTGCTTTTCCTAGGCTTCTCCCCTCCTATATATAATAGGCCAGGTCTGAAAGCTGTATACGGATAGGTTACATATACATGATTACAACACCAACTCGATGTCGGTCTTTATTCCTCTTTCCTAATGCAACCTAAGCCTTTGTCAGTTGCTCTTTTGGACCTTTATCTTGACTCTTCATAGGCCGTAAGCCTTTCTGCAGGCCCGGGTAGAAAATCATAGAGAGCCGAGTAATCATACCTATGTCATCCGGGTTCGGCCTGGGAACCCCGGATGTAAAATGGGCCAAATCCGGCAAAATTTTGGCACCTGGGAACGCGACTGAGCGATTTTTCGCCATCCGAATGAAAAAACGCCCTGGGAGGCCCTCCTGGGAATGCTAGTGGATATGCTCTAAGAGTATCTCCACTCATTCGGCGTTCCCAGGCTGAAATCAGGCGCTAAATGTGATTTTCAGTTTGGGAACGACCCGTTTCCTACTCGCGTTCCCAACTAAATCCCAGAATCCGGCGACATAATTGAATTTTTTTCTTCCCGCCGGTGAAATCTCGCCCAAAAGGTGCTCGACAGAAACTCACGCAAAACAGTTCGCCCAAATAGTTGAACAAAAACTCGCCCAAAGTGGTTTGGCAATCAGATTATTACGAAAAACATGAAATGCGGAGATCAGTCCTTGACGGGGATGGGCTCCTCTGTTGGGTCTACTGCGAGTGTCCGTGTTAGCGAACTGCGAGGCCGAAGAGCTGCTGCCTGCGAATGCAAGAGGGCCACGATGCATGGTCGGCGAAGGCCTGGTGAACACGGGAGAGCTGGCGTAGGGGACGTTGTTGTCGATGTTGAAGGACGGTGGGCGAGGTGCAAGGCAGGGGAAGAGAACATTTGGGTTGAATCCGCCGTCGAACTCGGGGGACGAGGAGAACCTCTGGCACAGATTCGCCTGGCTCTCCTAGAACATCGCCGGTGAGATCGGCGAGAACCCGGTCGGAGGTCCGACCCTGGGTTGACTTCCCCACGACACACCGTACAGCGCGGCGCCAAGAGGAGGCGGACATGCCTTCGACGTATGGGCGGCACACTCGGATGCCGATTTCGCCTCTATGATCGCCTACGCCTCCTCCGACTTCAACGTCTTCTCCCTTCGACTTCAGCGTCTTCTCTCTCCGACTGTCTGTTTTGATCTTCCTCCGTCGGCAATCCTTCGCCCACTCTGCGTTTGTTCATCCATCCGACTTTGGCGTGGGCTTTCTTGGTTTCTTCTCCTTTGGTACGCCAATGGTGGAGCGGGGTTTGATGAACCACTTGGGCGGCATGGCGGGCGGGAGCTCGGGGAACTGACGAGAGTTCTAGTGGAAATGGAGAAGATAGATGAGAGGGAGGAGAAGAAAGACGGGAGCTCGGCCCACCCTTTTTTGGCTCCATCTGTGTCCCGGGTTCGGCTGGGAACCAGGATGTAAAATGGTCCAAATGTGACGAAAACAAGGCCCGTGGGACGCAAGTGGGTCGTCGCTGGATTGAAAAAAACGTCAATGCTCTGATCCCCTTAGCAGAACAGAGGAGGAGCAGAGGAGGAGCGAAGGAGCCACCGCGCCGGCGATGAGATGCCCCCGGAAACCGGATCCGCCGCCTGCCTCGTGGCGGACACTTAGAGCGACGCAGCGGAGGCGTTCTCCTCGGTCGCGGCCTTCCTCCGCCGCCACTATGCCGGCGCGGACCAACCGCGTGCCTTCGTCCCTGACGCGCTCCCGGCGCTCCTCTTCCGCCTGTTCGTCACGCGCTCCCCAGCTTCGCCGTGCTCAGTCGACCCCTCCCTCGCCTATATCCTCGAGTCGCTCCTCGCCTCCTCCGGGTCGCTCCTCGTCGCCCTCTCCCCCTTCGGCTCACGTTCCCATGCGAGCGGCTCGATTTCGCGCTATCCTCCACCGCAGCCCCCTCCGATCGGTTGGTCTCGCCTCCACGGCCGCCGCAATCCGGACCAGAAGCCCCATACATAGCTACCTATAGATTCATTCGTGCCCGGCGACTGCGTCCCGCCCCGCAGTGGTTGTGGTACATTGCTGCATCTGAATGTCAGTGATGGTGTCATTGGTGTGGACGCTGCTGAATCATTCAGGGGAGCCGAGTTCTCGGGCACACGCTCTTACAATTTTGGCTTGCTGGGTACGATTTCTGGCTGATGTCTCTGCAGACTTGCCGTGGCTATGGCTATGGTTGCCTTTACTGTCTCTTCTGCCTGGTGCAAACGCTACATTGTCCGAGGGACTGCCAGTACCAGGACTTGGCGATGCTGTGAAGCTGTTGGTGGTGCATTTGAGCTGGACCAGTATTCACAAACTCACAGGTGCACACGATGTGTTTGATGCAATGCTTCAGGGAAGGAGTCGTGTGACAATCCCGCTGGCTATGGGAATCCATTGATGAAGAGACCATCGTATCGGTTTGTCCTAAGCACCTTCTTGTCCTGCCCCATGGGTGCAGATATCAAAAGCATTGCTCAGGTTTTTTCTGCATGGGTGGTGTATATGGAACCATGGAAGATTCAGCAAGATGACTTGAATGACTATGATCTTCCACCTCTTGGTGGGTGAAACATGCATCACTTTAGTGGTGGAAAGTGGGATGCAGACTACTCTCCAACATGACAGAGCTACGTGTTGTCCAACTATTTGCTACATTTCCTTGGGTTTGCCTGCTAACTTTATTCATCCTGATGTCGCCTCAGTGCTCCAAATGGTATCAAAGGTTACTACAGACTTATTGCATCATATTTTTCAGAAGTATGCTTACCTTTGCACATAATCATATCTTTGATTATCTTGCCATTGTTCGATTTCATGCATATTTTACGGGAATTTGAACAAAAATAACCCAATTAAATATCAAATTTACGAAATAAACTCCGGCCACCGAAATTTCACGGATCTAACCCTTTTTGCAACGCCGTAGACAATGGCGCCGCACTCTGAAGCGTAGCGCCAAGCTTGGTGGCGCCGCACCTCTGCCAGCGTGGCGTCGACGTGGTCTCGCGGGTCCCAGTTTCGTAAGTGCGGCGCCACACACTACGGCGCCACACTGCTATGTGCGGCGCCACGGCGCGTGGCGCCGCACTTTAGGTCTTGTACCAGCCGCGCGGCCGCCCCAGCCCGACCCAGGCTCACTTTTTTCCCCAACCCACGAACAGAGAGGCGGCGGCGGCGGCTGTGGTGAGACTCCTCCCTCAAATCCCTCCCTCCAAAAGGCCAAATTGGACCCTTCTTCCCGTGGATTTCGATCCTCTCAAGTGCCTAGAGGTATTCTTCCCCTTTCTCTTCGTTTTTACCCATAAAATTCTTGGTTTGACCCATATCTATGAAACCCTAGATTGATATGCAAGATGTATGGTAGATTTTGGCATAGGGATGGGTATTGTGTTAATGTCACCAATGAGTATGTATTGAGTTGGCATAGGTATTGTTGACCATGGTATTATTATTGTGATTATTTTAGAAATGTTAAGAATTGTTCATGTTCATTATGTAGACAAGGATGCCTTTTTGAGAGGTAATATAGAACCGGACCCGGATGAGCTTGACTTGGTGTTTGATCGTAGTCCCACCTACGCCGAGGTCTTGGAGCAAGTTAGGATTGAATTGAAATGGATGGACCCAAATGATGTTGTTGAGTTAGAGGGAAGGCATAATGTGGCTTTTGGAATGCACACCCGTTGGAAGACCATGTGTATCTTCTTCGAGCCCCGTTGGGTTGCATACAAGGAGGTGGTGGCGGAGTCGCTAGACAAAGCTCTTGAACTATTTGCCACCAAGAAATTTGAGAATAACTTGCACTTGGATTTGAACCGTACTGCCTCCCCATTGGGTTCTAGGAGTCCTCCACCAATAAACCAAGAGGTATTGATTGAACCTCCATTTACCCAAACATTGAGCCCGATTTCGAAGAACCAAGGTGAAGTGTTGGAAGAGCAAAATGATGACTATTGGCACGATGAGAATGAGGTTGAGCTCCATGACAACAATGTTGGAGATTTGGATAAATGTATTACACAAGAGAGCATGGACCGTGACATCCCGTATACTCGATGCTATGCTTTGGACTCGGATGATGATGGTCCCGAAGAAGAACTTGACGAGGAGGGCTTCACGGCTAGAGAGGCCGAAATCCACGAGAACGTATTGGTACGGGACCACATGGTATCTTTGTTCCGTGATGTTAGTCTCGCGGATGAAGCCACGGTTGATGGCGGTGAGGGCATAGTGCTTGGACCAAGGTCAAGTTCTTACCGTGATGGTAATCAAGAGAATAATGGATTTTCTCGTGGATCGAGGTTTAAGACCTTGTTGGAATTTAAGCAATGGATAAAGGACTTCTCGGTTAAGCATCATCGCCCTTACATGGTGGTGCACTCGGACATGAAGAAGTGTTACACGGTTAAATGCGAGGAGGATGGATATCCTTGGATTGTGCGTGCAAGACCATTTAAGGGAGGTCCAAGTTGGCACATATCTAGTTGTGTATCGACTCACATGTGCCGAGGCCCGACGGTGGATGGCAAGGATGTGAAGCACGAGCATCGACAACTCACCTCCGAGTTTATTGCTTATAGGCTTTCCAATAACATCAAGTCATTTCCAATAATGACCATCAAAATGGTCCAAGAGCTTGTGAAAGCCCTTTTTCACTACGAGGTGAAATATGGGAAGATATGGAAGGCGAAGCAAGCCGCATTCAAGATGTTGTATGGTGATTGGGAGGAATCTTATAATCGGATCCCTAGGTTGTTGTTAGCGATGGCCAATGCTAACCCGGGCATGATTCATATCATTGAACCTTTTGGGAACAAGACAAGGATAATGAACGAAAAAACCGTTCGAGTATTTGGACGTGCATTTTGGGGTTTCGAGCAATGTGTTCGGGCTTTTGAACATTGCAGGCCTGTTATATCCGTTGATGGCACCTTCTTGACCGGACAATACAAGGGCACTATCTTGATTGCAATAGCTAGCGATGCCAACAACCGGTTGGTTCCTTTGGCGTTTGCTTTGGTTGAGGTGGAAAACAATGACAATTGGGAGTGGTTCTTCCATATTTTGAGAACGAAGGTCTTACCCGCTCAAAGGGAATTATGTGTCATCTCGGATCGTCATCAAGGAATTCTCAATGCGGTGATGCTTGACATTCCCGGACATGTCCCATTGCACCATCAATGGTGCATGAGACATTTTGTTTCAAACTTCTATAGGGCATGCAAGAGCAAGGACTTGGCTGATGATCTACAAGATTGTTGTCTCGCTTTCACGGAGCGCCGTTTCTCAAACTTGTACAACAAATTGTTCCATAACAAAGAACTCAATGCGGGGGGCAAAGAGTTTCTCCTTAGGAACACTGAAGATATGGGAAAGTGGGCACGAGCTTACGATGAGGGCGACCGGAGGTACGGTCAAATGACAAGCAATATGGCAGAATGCTTCAACAAGTTGCTAAAAGGTGTCCGCGCATTGCCCGTCACGGCAATAGTCCAATACACATTCGACAAGATGAATGAGTATTTTCTAAAGTACTCAGCTGAAACGGATAGGCAGATTGCGGGAGACTACAAGGACAAGCATAAATACAAGTTCCCACCGAAGGTTGACGATTGGATGCAATTTCAGTCAAAGAAAGCGGACTCCCAAGTTGTCACGGAATTTGATAATGATGAGCTAATTTACCAAGTTACGGAGCCAGGAGGAACCACGGCTGATGGTGTCCAACACGGAGGTCGAGCTTTCAAGGTCTCGCTCAAAACTTGTGAGTGCACTTGTGGTAGGCCATTGTTGCTTCATCTTGCTTGCTCGCACTTGCTAACGGCAGCTCGAAGGCGACATCTTGATTGGAATAATCCTCTTACGGTGAGAGAGTCCGAATTCTCAATCGAGACTACTAAGAAGACATGGGCTCCTAGATTTCACCCATACCTGGACCAATCTCAATGGCCGGAGTACCATGGAATTCAAGTATGGCCCGATCCAGAATAGAAGGTCGTTAAACGTGGAAGACGCAAGACAAAGCGCTTTAGGAGTGACATGGATGGATGGGGAAGTGGTGGTGGCCGAGAAACGGGCAACAACCAATTCCAAGAGCCATGTGAGAGAGGGCGGTGTGGAACGTGCAATGCTGAAGGGCATAATGCACGAAAGTGTACCCAAAGAAAGAGAGCAAAAGTAAATGAAGCAAGCACAAGCCAACCAAGTGTTATCCAACCGAGTGGAAGCCAACAAGCGCCAAGCCAAAGGAGAAATAGGCAACAAGCGCCAAGACAAAGGAGAAATAGCCAACAAGCGCCAAGCCAAAGGAGAAATAGCCAACAAGTCCCTAGCCAACCAAGTGGTAGCCCACATGTCCCTAGCCAACCGAGTGGTAGCCAACATGTCCCTAGCCAACCAAGTGGTAGCCAACATGTCCCCAGCCAACCGAGTGGTAGCCAACATGTTCCTAGCCAACCGAGTGGTAGCCAACATGTTCCTAGGCAAGAAGCTCCTAGGCAACAAAGAGGTCGATCACTTAGACTTAGAAGAGGATGAGGGCGTGGACCAAATCCGGCTAGTATGATAGGTTACTTGGCAGGACCAAATCCGTATGCTCATAGGTATGGCTAGTATGATAGGTTACTTGGAATTTTATATGTTTCTCCATTACATGCTACTATTGCTTACTTGCTAACTTTTTCTTATAGATATGGCTACGCAACCCAACAAGGGGAAGGGGGTGTGGGGGGAGGCCAACGATGATGAGACTCCTATGTTTCTCCATTATATGCTTGCTTGTTATTAATATTGCTTATTTGTTGTTACTATTGCTTACTTGCTTATTTTTTTATAGGTATGGCTACGCAACCCAATGATGATGAGACGCGTGGAGTGTGGGAGGAGGCTATTAGGAGGTTGAAGGAAAAGGAGAGAGCCAAACGTGAGAAGAAGGAGAGAGAGGCGGAAGAGGCGAAGAGGGAGCACCGGAGGCGCATGGATCTTGAGTGGAGGGCGATGCAAAGACGCGAGAAGAAGAAGCTTAAAGAGGCCGAAGAGGAACGGCTAAGGATATTCAAGGCCAAAATGATGAAGAACCTTGAATTGTCTAGCATAAAGCAAGAGAGAGAAAATAAGCTTCGTTTTGAGTGGTTGGAAAATGAGGCTCGTCTCATAAGGGAAGAGAGAGCGCAAGAAGAAGAAGAGAAGAAGAAGAAGAAGACATTGGAGAGTAGAGAATACTTTGAGTCGGTGGTTCAATTGGCCCGTGACCTAAGGGAAAAGGAGGAAGCAAAAGAAGAAGAGAGGAAGAGGAAGGAAAAAGGAAAAGGACCTTGTTTGACACAATAGGAGAAGGTCTATCATGGTTGTGAGAAGGAGGAACGAGGTTTCTATGTTTGACCTATGACTATGTATTAGATTGAGTATGTCTTAAACTTTGACTATGTGTAAGATTATGTATGTTGTGAACTATGACGTTGTATGAGATTCAGTACGTTCTGAACTATGATGTTATGTGAGATTTAGTATGCGGATGTGTTGTCCTTATTTGCCGATAATTACCCCGCGAAAATACATACTCAATGTATGTTTTAGTGACACAGGAATGTGTGGCGCCAGCCACTGTGGCGCCGCACATCCAGAGAAAAGTAAAACATTATTTTTTGAGGTCATGCAAATATAGACAACTTTGTAAACAAGCGATTACCTGACGGTACAACCAAGCCAACGCCGCCGAACCCCAGCTGAAATCTTAGTCAAAAACTGTGAGCACCTTAAGCCAATGCCACTGAGCACGATCCCCACTGTTGTCAGGAAAGAGAATCCTCATGATGATGTACCACACATACACACGAGCGTTCGTCATGATCGTGTCCTCGTCAGCATCCTCGGGGCAGGTCTTGAAATTCTGTCTAATCCAACTGAAAGTAGCCCCGGCAGCTACCCTTAGTGTTACTCCCTTCTCATTTACAACCTTGGGTGGATCCTTTCCTATAAGGCTAACCATCTGCTCCCGCCACCCGTCTGAATCTGTGCTTTTGCACACAGGGTTTCCCTCGATTGGGATTGCTAGGATCATGCTCATGTCCTGCAAAGTGATCGTAGTCTCACCGGTCCTAAGGTGAAAAGTGTGTGTCTTCGGCCTCCTCCGGTCGACAAGCGCGGTGATCGCAGCGGGGTTGAACTTCGGTGTCGACCGAGTAACCATGTGGATAAAGGGGAGGAGTCCTAGTTGCTCGATGTACGGAGTGTACCGCTCATCGTAAGTCAGGTTCTTGGACGATGAGACCTCGTGATATCTAAGTCGAAGAGGTATAAGCTCCTGCAAACATACAATGACCTAGGTTAGATTTACATCTGAACAAACCGGAGCAATAGGAACTACCGTGTGGGTTTTTTTAGTACCTGTCTCTTTTCCGACAACTTGTAGGAACGGTGTTGAACATCGTAGTGAGGATTAAGAAGAGTCATCCTAATGGCACAATGAAAAATAAAAACAATAGAATCAATAAATATCACATGTCATACTTGTAAACAATACAAACAATAATTTCCACTCTATCTATAATTATTATGACATTAACAAACATTCCATCTTACTCTACCATTAATTTCCACTCATACCTATAGTTCTAACTTTACAAATATTCACATTCTACCTATAATTCCATACTAACAAAACTTGAGTAACCATCCCATAGAACCTAGGGTTTCACTATCCCATAGAACCTAGGGTTTCACTACCAATGGTTCATATTAATTTGACTATCCCATACAAACCTAGGGTTCCACAAAAAATTGCAAATAAAGGACAAAAAGGAAGAAATTTATGGATGGAGTTGAGGGGATTTAGTGAGAATACCTGGGGGAGGGGATTGAGAGCAAGATTCTTGGATCAGATAACCAGATTTGGGGAGGGGATCAAGTAGGGGTTGCCACAGCCGCCGCCATGAGCCTCTCTGTTCGTGTGGGTTGGGGAAAAAAGTGAGCCTGGGTCGGGCTGGGGCGGCCGCGCGGCTGGTACAAGACCTAAAGTGCGGCGCCACGCGCCGTGGCGCCGCACATAGCAGTGCGGCGCCGTAGTGTGTGGCGCCGCTGCGAAACTGGGACCCGCGAGACCACGTCGACGCCACGCTGGCAGAGGTGCGGCGCCACCAAGCTTGGCGCTACGCTTCAGGGTGCGGCGCCATTGTCTACGGCGTTGCAAAAAGGGTTAGATCCGTAAAATTTCGATGGCCTGAGTTTATTTCGTGAATTTGTTATTTAATTAGGTTATTTTTGTTCAAATTCCCCATATTTTACTATTTTATGGACAGTTCTGAATTTTTCAAATTGTGCTAATCATATGTTTAATTTGAATCATAGCAAGAATGTCAAAGTAGACCTTTCGATGCTTGATATTTGTTGACCTGATGGTCATTTGCTCTTTCGCTGTTGTTTGGATTATTGTTCAGGCATTGGAAGTTTTAGGTTCCTTTGAATTGTTGGGGCTTATCTACAGATGCTGCGTATTGTTCTATCATAAATTATTACGGCATTGCTGAACAATTAATATTATGTGTGTTGTGCATCAACCGAATGCAGAGGTGGGGTCATCCTCCTTTTGGAAAAAGAATGATAATATTTTCATTCTTCCTGTTGCAGGGATTAAAAGGAGGAGCAGATACTACATCAACCCTTTACAAGTACATAATTCATGATAGATTATTCTTCTCAGGTACGCATATGGACAACATACTACATCAACCCTTACAAGTACACAATGGCGAGATTCGCTTGAATTGTCACAAAATGACGATATTTGACAACTATTATGTGCCATTTTTATTGTTCAATCATAACAATTTTCATCAATGATATTAAAATTCCTCCGCTGGGGATGCACCAAAGGAAAATGCATATGCAACAGACACAAACATGCACACAACTTTGTCGGAAAAAAATACACACAAGCACAAGGGATTAAAGGAGATACCATGACACGCAAGCATATGGATAGCATGACAAACAGGCTAGCAGTTCTGGGAAGCAATGATGAATCGATAGCGCCGCGGAGGATGGATAGTGAAATCCTTTGTCACGGGCTGGGAGTGGATTGGATCTGAGGTTGTAGTCGTGAGACGTTGGAGGACGTGGGCGAAACTCACGCCGACCTATGGTCGAGAAGGAGGTGAGAAGGGGCGCCGAGGTGCAGGGGAACGAGATGAGAACATATATTGTTTTCTGCTTGTTCTAATTGATAGCATAGGGGTGACTATAAATAGCCGATTACAATTGACGTAACAAACTCAAATTCTAGTTGGGTCTTGGCAGGGTAACCTTCTTCGGGACTAAACCTTTCCAACTTAAGACCTAGACTCTTTAACCTAATCTAGGAGGACTCAACAAGTATTAAACTAGGTAACCTTTATGCACATATATGTCTGACCCCACATGACATCTCCCCCTCCATTCTGAAATAGCTTGTCCTCGAGCTGGAAACTGGGATAACGGTCGCGAAAAGCTGTGACATCCTCCCAAGAAGCAGCGGACGCGGGCTGACCCTCCCATTGAATTAGCACCTGCTGCACACCCTGAGCAATACGAGCACGTAACGCCTGGACGGGAGTGGGAAGAACTCGACCCTGGAACAACGGAGGTAGCATCGGCGGACCTTCAGGAGGCGGACCATGGTATTTCTTCAGTATCCGGACATGGAAGACATCATGAATGCGGGCACGCGGAGTTTAACTCCAGACGGTAAGTGTAACACCTCGGCCACCCCAGGCCCAGCGGCTGTCACCCCTGGTAGCTCTCTAGGATCTCTAGAACAGACCAACACTAGTCTTTTCTGCGCACTTTGTCCTCACTCATGCGCACCCGGGAACAACTTCTCGGTCGGTCAACCATCCTCAAATTGCTCCAGGCCAAACATGCTTAACCTGGAGTTCCTTTGAAGATGAGCTTTGGAAAAGAAGTTGCAACTTGTTGTATGAATATCCTATCAATCCTATTAAGCCATGCGCTAGGATCTCACATACACCCACCCTTAGAAGATCGACGTCCTCGTCAATTAACCCCAATCCACGAATGTTCCCTCTTGGCACACGTCTGTGCATCCAGTGTCGACACATGTGTCATGCTGTGTGCCACTCCGTTCCCTCCTCGTCAATTAACCCCAATCCACGAACGTTCCCTCTTGGCACACGTCTGTGCATCCAGTGTCGACACATGTGTCATGCTGTGTGCCACTCCGTTCCCACACGTGCCATGCCCCTTACCCGCACACGCCCGTGTAACCGCGAGGATCGGCTCTGCTACCACTTGTCACACCCCGACCACCTCGAGCCCGGCGGCTTTCACCCTAGCAGCTCTCTAGGATCTCTAAATTGGCCACACAAACCAACACTAGTCTTTTCTACGCACTTTGTCCTCACGCGTGCACACCCGGGAACAACTTCCCGGTCGATCACCCATCCTCAAATTGCTCTAGGCCAAGCACGCTTAACCTAGAGTTTCTTTGAAGATGAGCCCCGGAAAAGAAGTTGCAACTTGTTGGTATGGGTATCCTATCAATCCTATTAAGCCATGCGCCAGGATCTCACAGTAAGCAACTGTACCAATTTTAGCCAGGACCTTGAAAGACCCATAGTTTTTGGGTTTGGGCGCCAATTTGCCTTTTGCTCCTGCTACAAGAAATGCCACTAAACGATTATGAAGACGCAACCAAGCCCACTCCACAACTTCAAAGGAAAGGGCTCGGTGCTTGCCATCATAGTAATGTTTGTACTATTGCGCTGCTTGAAGAAGACGCTTGTGGACGTCGAGTAAGAACTAGTCGCGTTCTACAATCTCCCGTTCCACCGCCTGATTGTGAATTTTGCCCGGAGTATAGTCTCGGAGGGACGGGGGATCCTGTCAATAAACCACCCTGGAAAGACTGTCCTTCAACACTGAATGATAGGAAATGTTGTAGCAGAATTCCGCCCAGGGCAACCATTGGAGCCACTAGCACGGGTGATCCCTAGTGATGCAACGAAGGTACATAGCGATGACATGATTTACTGCCTCTGATTGTCCATCTAACTACGGGTGGAAGGCAGAACTCATGTGAAGGCGTGTGCCAATGGCTGCAAACAAGGTCTTTCAAAATCCAGAAGTGAACACCACATCTCTATCAGAAATGATGGATGCAGGGAAACCATGAAGACGGACGAGCGACAGACTCGACCGTGTACGGATGCGCCAAAGGAATAAAATGTGCATACTTGGAGAAAAGATCCAGCACCGTAAGGATAACACTCTTGCCTCCCACTTTAGGCAATGCCTCAATGAAATCCATGGAGATGTCCTCCCAGACACGAGATGGCACTGTCAAAGGCTGTAGCAGAACAACCGGGTGAAGTTGCTCTGTCTTGTTGCGTTGACATATAGTACATGCACGAATATACTGTTGAAGCGCCGTCCGCGCTTGAGGCAGACGAAAATCCCTACGGAGAGAGTGCAATGATTTTTGGATGCCTTCATGGCCATCATCATGGGCCGCAGCTAGGACCTCCGCTACCAACGGTGATGAGGGTGGACATAAGCCTGCTGCTGGAAGGTAACGATGCCGTCGACAAGAGCCCAAGGATGCCCCAACTCGCCAGACTCTAGTTGCTTCCGGAACGTTACCAGTGTCGGGTCTGTGTGCGCGGCCTGGCAGAGGGCGTCAAATAGGTCGAAAGAAGTCCCGATGACGGAGCACGCGTGGCATGTAGGATGTTTTGCCGTCCTGGTTTGTATTCAACTGTAAAATCAAAGCCCAAGAGCTTGCCCACCCAATGATGTTGTGGTATGGTGGCAAGGCATTGGTCCAGTAGGAACTTAAGGCTGTAGTGATCAGTTTTGACGATGAAGGCGCGCCCCCAAAGGTACGGCCGCCCGTGTTGTACAACTTGAACCAGACCAATGAGCTCCCGCTCGTAAGCAGCGAGAGAGGCGTGTCGAGGAGCTATAGCTTTGCTGAAATAGGCTATTGGCCCCCCATCTTGATGCAGTACCGTACCGAAACCGGACCTAGATGCGTCACATTCCACAACAAATGGAACTGCAAAGTCAAGTAATTGGAGCACCAACGCGGTTGTGAGTGCAGCCTTGAGAGCGTCGAACGTGTTGGCCATCTCAGAGGTCCATAGAAACCCATCTTTCTTGAGTAGCGTTGTTGGCAGTGCTGCCATTGTGCCAAACCTGCGGATGAACTTGCGGTACTAGCCTGCAAGGCCCAAGAAACCACGCACAACACGGATAGTTTTGGAACTGGCCAGTCAGCCATGGCGAGGACCTTGTCGCGGGCCATTCACACGGTGATCCGTGTGCCAAAACGACATCCACCGGGTAGAGAAATCCTAGAGAATTGGCCCCAGGTTTTGAGGAAGCGCGTGCCGAGGACAACGTCAAATCCACCCAAGGGTATGGCGTGCAGGTTGGCGATGAAGTGTTCCTTGTCAGTCATGATGGCAGCGTGCTGGAGAAGCCCACGACAGGTAACCTTGTCACCATTAGCAACTGTGACGTGTAGCCGGCGGTCGGAGGAGAAGAGCATCCGCACGACTGTGGCCAACTCCTCGTGGATGAAGTTATGAGTTCTTCCAGAATCAAGCAAGGCGACGAGTCCATGATCCTCGATGCGAAGAGCGACCTGCATGGTGTCGCTGGTGGGAATCCCTGTGACAGCAAGGAGCGAGATGGTGATATTCCTCCTATGAATCCTTGAGTGGCTCCTCTTCCTCTTCTGCTGACTGGATGTACAAAAGGAATTTACAGCAGTATCCCCGAACGAACTTCTCGTCACAGTTGAAACAAAGGCCTATGGTGCGTCGGTTATTCATCTCGGTCGGGTGAGCTTCTTGAACACTAGTGCCGGAGCGGTGCTGGTGGAGTTAGGCAATGGTGGAGTCAGGCAATGTCGTGCCAGGGCCAGCCATGGTGCAAGGTTGGCGGCTTGTCCAAGCTGTGGCGGCGGCCGTGGCTCTGGTGTGTTGAGGTGCTCGAACGAAATAGCCATGTCCATAGCCGCGTCAAGGGTAGCGGGTTTCAACATATTGACCTGGGTATTCATGGGCTCGCCCAGGTTGTTGGTGAATATATCGCGCTCCTCGTGTCGGAAATAGGGTGCACGCGAGAGAGAGACTCTCAAGGAAACGCTTGGAGTACTCTGCCAAGGTACCGGAACGACGTGTCAGGATCAGCTCGCCAAAGGGGTTGGCTCGTGTCGGAGGGCCGAAGTGGTTAGAGATGAGTGTTTGGAACTCTCCCCAGGACGGCCGTTGGCCCAACTTTGCCTCGAGGTGGACGTACCATAAGGCGGCGACGTTGGTGAGGTGGTACGAGGCGAGCCACGTCTTGTCGAAATCATGTGTCCGCTGGCCGAGGTAGAACAGGTTGCGGCGTTTCAACCACGACCGTGGGTCGCTCGCCCCGTTGAAGAGGGGGAAGTCAATCTTGTAGAGGCGCGGTGCACGATTGGAAGGATCCGACAGGGCGGACATGTCCCCGGCGTTGGGTGTAGTCACAAGTTGCTGCATGAGTCCCAACCCGCCAAGTCGCGGCTTGCGGCGTCCCTCGAGCCGGAGGATGGCCAGATTCTGCTAGCATTGTTGCTGCGACGTCTTGACAAGCTGGGCTTGGAGCTTTTGGAGCGTCTCGGTGATCGTCGTGAGGGTGGCGCGGTCCTCGGTGCGTTCGGCCCTCGCGGTGTGATTTTTGTCAGACTGGTGAGTCGCGACCACGGCCTCATGGTCCTCATGCTGCTTGGCGGCAAGTTCTTCTAGGGTTTGCGGAAGGGGCGGCAGAGTGGCCATGGTGTCCGCCGGGATCGAGGATGAATCTAATACCAAGTTTTCATGGGCTCGGAGTGGATTGGATCGGAGGTTGTAGTCATGAGACGTTGGAGGACATGGGTGAAACACAGGCCGACCTATGGTCGAGAAGGAGGTGAGAAGGGGCGCCGAGGCACAGGGGCACGAGGAGAGAAGATAGATTGTTTTCTGCCTGTTCTCATTGATAGCATAGGGTGACTATAAATAGCCGATTACAATTGACGTAACAGACTCAAACTCTAATTGGGTGTTGGCAGGTAACCTTCTTCGGGA
Source organism: Avena sativa (assembly GCA_916181665.1). NCBI lineage: Eukaryota > Viridiplantae > Streptophyta > Magnoliopsida > Poales > Poaceae > Avena > Avena sativa. Next base: position 466,177,503 of record OV702297.1, on the reverse strand, counting down.
CTAAACCTTTCCAACTTAAGACCCAGACTCTTTAATGTAAATGTAGGAGGACTCAACGAGTATTAAATTAGGTAACCTTCTTGCGCGTATATGTCTGACCCCACATGACATCCTTGCAAACCCTTTCTCAGCCAGCTAGCACCGATTCTTGATCTTCAAGAAGCGGTAGATTGGTGGAAAACATGTATCATCGTCCTCTTCTGCTGTGCTTGTTTCTTTTGCTTGGCCTTGTTGCTGTGGCTTCTTGTGTATAAAAACAGGTTGTGCTTTATGTGCTGCAATGTCTTTTCTCACCTGATGAGGGACATAGTTACCACTGCACTCAATCGCCTTCAATCTTGGAAGATAGTCAATGTCAGAGAGAGACTTCATCTCGGCGAAGGACCAAACAATCTTTTCGATCTTAGGAGCAGACCCCTCGGTGAAGCTGATGCTGCTGATTGTAGGGCACTGAACAATAAGAAGGTCAAGGTTTGGGAACTCATCTTTGTTGAAGGCTAAATGGCTTTCATCATAAGACTTTTCTGAGAGCTCTAGGCAGCGCATGTTTCGTTTCTTGGCAAGGATTTGTATGTCGTCCTTGTTCAGCTGAGTATCACAAAGAGTCACCTTGGCAATTTGATGGGCAGAGTTAAATAATGAAAGTAGGAACTTGTCACCCTTCAACTCGACCTCCTTCAATTTCGGAAGGCCACCAACCCCAGTGAGCTCTGACCCTTTGTTGGTCAAGAACAAGGCGATCTTCTTGAGCTCAGGACCTGCTCCACTCTCAAAGGTGATCTTGATCATTTTGGAGTCCTCAACACGAAAATACTTTAGATGTTGGAATTTTCCCTTCTTGAAGGCGAACCTACTCTCAAAGTTTTTCTCAGGAGCTCTCCCCTCTATGTTCTGCTCAGGAACTCTGCTTTGAGTGTTTTGCTTGGGCACTCCAGTCTTCAGGTTTTGCTCAGAGGTTGTACTTCGAGTGTTTCCGTCAACAGCTTTGTTCTCAGTGTTCTGATCAAGACTCCCGGTGTTTTGCTCGGCTGTAATCTCAGAGTTTTGCTTAGGATCTGTACTATGACTGTCTTGCTCGGGAGCTTTGCCCTTGTTGCTTTTCTCAGGGTTTCTACTCTCAGTGATTCCCGCAGTAGCTATGCTCTCAGTGCTTTGCTCAGGAGCTCTGCTCTGAGTGCTTTGCTCGGGCACTCCACTCTTCAGGATTTTCTCAGAGGCTGTACTTCGAGTGTTTCCCTCAACAACTTTGCTCTCAGTATTCTGGTCAAGACTCTTAGTGTTTTGTCTGTCTCTAATCTCAGTGTTCTGCTTAGGATCTGTACTCTGACTGTCTTGCTCGGGAGCTTTGCACTCGTTGCTTTGCTTAGGGTCTCTACTTTGAGTGATTCCCTTGGTAGCTCTGCTCTCAGTGTTTTGCTCTGGAGCTCTACTCTCGTTGTTTTGTTCAGGGGTTCTACTCTTGATTCGCTTGTTAACTCTTCCCCCTGTCTTCTTCTCAGTAGATCCACTCTTAGTTTTCTGCTCAAGTGCTCTACTTTCGGTATTTCTATCAAGAGATCTTCTCTCGGTGCTTTTCTCAGGAGATGCTTTGTCTTGAGAAAATGAAAATAGGAATTTGTTGCCTTCTAACTCAAGGTCCTTCAATTTTGGAAGGTTGTCAATCCCACTAAGAAACCTTATGTTGGTGGAGGACAAGACGATCTTCTCGAGCTCAGCAGTTGCTCCATCTTCAAACTCGATTTCATCGGTTTTGTTACTTCCCTCAACAAGGAAGTACTTGAGTTGTGGGAATTCTTCCATCTTGAAGGTGAGCTTTCTCTCATTGTATGCATTGGACCGGAGTCTGACACACTGTAATTTTGGAAGCACACCAAGGACCATCATATTACCCTGATCCAACAAGGTACCAGTCAGAGTTACCTTGGCAAGTTCATCGCTACCTTTGGCCAGCGGTTCAAGAAGCTGCCCCATTTCTGTCTTTCCGTTGATGCTTAGGCTCTCAAGATGCTTGGGAGTCTGTGTTAACCAACATGTCGTATCTATTGGTTTCGGCTCTTTCCTGGAGAGAGTGCTGGTGTTGGATGATATAGTGATCGCAAGAGACTGAAGGCAATCTTTCAGGTCACCGATCGCTCCAAGCAACTTCTTGAGGTGAGTGTCCCTGTCTTCAATAACCAAACCAAGCTTTCTTAATTGCCATAGATTACTTATCTCTTTCAACTCACGGCCATCCCCTGAAACCTTGACACTTGACAGTACCTCCAAATTTTCCATTTTCTCAATCTTGCAAGGAATCTGGACAGCAAAGCATGGCGACTTACCATTGAGTCTTGAACTTGAATCAACGCGGTTAGCCAACAAGCGCCTCAGCTTCAGGAGCAGGACAACTCTTGTTGCATGCTCAGGCACCATAGTTTGCCGGATATCCAATACCTCTAGTTCATGGAGGTTGTTTATTTCACTGGGAAGATTTGCAACATTTGTTCCTCTTAGGCTCAGATACTTGAGAAGAAATATCTTGTTGCAAATGTCCTTGAGGTAGTGACTTTTGTCAAAGCAGTCAGTGCCTTCCAGATCTAGCACCTTGAGCAGCGGCAGTTGTGGTGAATATTTGGGGAGCTTGTGTACAAACTTGTCGATGCCATCAGAGGCACGGAGCCGGAGACCACTAAAGATGGAGAAGTGGCGAGCCCAAAGATCTGACAGGCGGGCATCCAAAATGTGCTCTTTATTTGCGATCTTGGTGATAAACCCATGGACTTGATCACCTACCATGCAGCTCTTGACCTTTCCTGAAGCACCAATATCATGAGGCAAAATAAGGCCCCGTTGAATCAGAGTGTCAAAACATTGCTCGGCATGATGCACTGCAGTGGCCCAGTCTTGCTTAGTTATCAACCCCTCCGTAACCCATCGTCCTATTAAGGTTGACCTCTTGATGATGTGGCCTTGAGGGAAGAGGGCTAGGTACAGCAAGCAAGTCTTGTGTTCTCTAGGCAGATCTTTGTAGGAAAAGTTGATCATCTTCTTAGCTTTACTGCCAAATGTCTTACGCAGTTCTTCATGTAACTTACGCAGTTCTTCATAGCTCCTGTTGGGATTAGCGTAAAGAGCATACATGAAGATCTTCATGCAGAACTCATGTGGATGACACTCTGTCAAGATTTCATGGAGAATCCTTGAGGTATCGCCGTTATTTTCATTATTCACCCGTGGCTTTGTAGGCTGGAGCACCATATCATGATAGAGTCCAACTAGAGAACAGGTTATTGGCTCTCCCGGTGGATAGCAAAATTGGTTGGAATTTTGGTTGTTCTTTGTGGACACAATCGCTGCGCTACCAGGTGTGCAGCCTAACAGATTCAAAGAATTTCTGGTCGTATCCCATGGGGTTTCCACAGCTTCATCATCTTTGGCTGAAACATAGTCTTCGTCATCTTGGATGATAATCAGGGTCTTGGTATTTTCCACGTACGGCTTAATCTTGTCCACTATCCCTTTGATATACAGCTGATCCTGAATCATACACTTGATCTGAAACATATTTTCCGTGGTTTCTTTGGTAGCAGCAGCAAGAGCACTGGTCACCTCAACCTCTCCTGATATTTCCTTCATTTTCTCCTTGGTTTCTTTGATAACAGCAGCAGTGACAGCAGCATTGGTCACCTTCCCTGGTATCACCTTGTCTTGTTTGATCACAGAAGCAGCAGCATCAGCAGCAAGAGCACTGGTCACCTCAACCTCTCCTGATATTTCCTTCATTTTCTCCTTGGTTTCTTTGATAACAGCAGCCGTGACAGCAGCATTGGTCACCTCCCCTGGTATCACCTTGTCTTGTTTGATCACAGAAGCAGCAGCAGCAGCAGCAAGAGCACTGGTCACCTCAACCTCTCCTGATATTTCCTTCATTTTCTCCTTGGTTTCTTTGATAACAGCAGCATTGGTAACCTCCCCTGGTATCACCTTGTCTTGTTTGATCACAGAAGCAGCAGCATCAGCAGCAAGAGAACTGGTCACCTCAACCTCTCCTGATATTTCCTTCATTTTCTCCTTGGTTTCTTTGATAACAGCAGCAGTGATAGCAGCATTGGTCACCTCCCCTAGTATCACCTTGTCTTGTTTGATCACAGAAGCAGCAGCATCAGTGGCTTGTTCCTTGGTAGAGGTGCCTTCTTCTAGTAGTTGTGGCTTGGGAAGCAGCCCCATTATGATGTCTAGAGTAATCTTGTGGTTGTGGATGATTTCTTTGATGTGATCCTCGCTCAGTGTAGTAGCACTAGCGGTGGCTTCCTGGCCCTGCTGGGACTGCAGGGGCTTGTTTGCCGGGAACACCTTGCGCAGGATATCTTCATATTGGGTAACATCGAGACAAATCTGGTGCTTGGACTCGCCTGTTTCCATTTGAGTTTTCAGCATGGGGGCAGTTTCCACTATAGCCTGCTCTGAGGATAGTAGCACACCCCTGTCAGGCGCCATCTGCAAGAGCCGCAGCGCACTGAGGAGTACGCCTAAGCACTTGTTTTCTTCAACCTTCTTTTTATCGACTACTCCAGTCTTCCATTTTTCAACTTCTCCAAACTTGTTTATGATTTCATCAATCCTTTTGTCGATTTCTCCATAATCAATCATGTTCCGTATTCTGGAAGAGAGGTTTTCTTTGTAACGGTAAACTTGCTCCTGAGACACCTTCACCTCGCCTTGTCCTGTGCCTTGCTGCTGCTCACACTCGTGCAGGATGTAGATGAGGATCTCTTCGGGTAACAACGGAAGATCCCATGGGAGGTGCAATTCCGAGAGGTTGACCCGGACCTTGGACGTGAAGTTGGCGGTCGCCAAAGTCAGAGAGGCACGTGCGGCGTCCTCTGTATCATCGGGCGAAACAATGGCAATGGATTTTATGGATCCACGCTCCGTAGTTTTGGTTTGCAGCTTCAGCCAGTTGGCCAGCTTCTTGGCGCAGTACTCCTCGAGATCGCAAGGTTCTAGACCTCTTTGACGGGGATCAGAGCCGTCAGGCGCTAGGTCAGCTTGATTTTGATCGTCCTCCTCGTCTTCTGTGGTGGCAGCTTGAGACGATGATGGCGCCTCCTTTCGCGGAATCTCCACGCCGTACCGCAACCGCCTGTTGCCAACTTCGCGCGCCCGCTCTGTGAGCTTGCGCAGTTGGATGGCCGTGTTGTGCTGGGCGACAATCCTCTGCACCAACCAGGAAGCCCACCAGAGGTAGCGCCAGCGACCGGCCCTGGCACGGTAGACCGCCGGGTCACCGCGCCGGATGTAGAGGTCGATGCAGTTGCTGCAGTCGTGGGCCAGATCACGAACCTGCTTCATCCACGTGCGCACCTGCTCGTCGTGCCCGCCGCCGGCAGGAGGCTCTGTCCTGGCCAGGTGCTCCAGGAAGCTGTGCATGCTCTCCATCTCCTCCTTGATGAACTCTGAGTCGCTCCCGACCTGGCTCAGCAGAAGCGCCTCTTTCCGGAGGAGGCCCAGCAGCGAGCTCACGGCGCCAGACGCGAGCTCAGCCATCGCAGCCGCCTGGCCGGCCGGTGTATGCCCAGCAAGCTAGTTAGGCTCAGATTAGCTATATATGTCGCGCGCTTAGAGTTATTTAGTTTGGAACGGCCGGAGGAAGTACTTTTTTTGTTAAACACAGAGAGGTTTGGAGCAACAATGGCATGGCATGATCTATAGATATCTGCTTTGGCCTGGCTAGTTTGCCTTCTACTCTTTCATTTGCTTGAGCTGGCAAGGATAGTACGATTCCATTGTGTTTAATCAATGCATGTCCGGATCCTTTACCTCATCATGTATCCTCTTTTGCTTTGCTTTGCATGTCTGTTCTAGCATCTAATGATCTAATCCACCATGGTCTGACAAAAGGATCGGACACTCGTTGAGATTACGTGTTACGTGACACAAGCATAACGTGCGACGGGAAACATGGTATACTTGAGCCAAAAAAAAAAATGCCCTTGCTAGAGATGCCCTCGCTATACCCTGCTGGAGTGTGATAAAGTATTATAAGTGTATCTAGACCCATTTAGTGTGTAGATTCACGTAGGTTTGGAATGAATCTACACACTAAAAAGAGTCTAGATACACTTCTTTCACAAAGCTAAAATATCTTATATTTTAAAACGGAGGGAGTAACTTGTAAGGGTAGCCCGCCCTTTGGGTATATCAAACTATATGCATGTGAAAACTGTATGACGGCTTTGCTGAGAGCATTCCATCTAGCACACGGCAAAGACACTTCTTTGTCGAGGGTCGACCAAAAAAAACATTTTTGTCCTCTATTATTCTAATAGAATTGCACATGAGCTTGACCAATTTGGTTTGCATACCAAAGAGGGATGCTGTGGTTGGGCTGAGATGACCCTACTTTGTATCTAGTTTATTTAGTTGCTAGTGAGATCGCTGAGCAACATGGTTAATGAAAGTATTACCAATAGAAAAAAAACAGTTGGCAAAGAAACAACACGGCAGAACTAGCGAAAAACTCTCGGCAACGACAACACCTGGCAAGGAAATGTAACACTCTCGGCAACAATAATAGTCGTCAAGGAAACTAAAAACTCTCGGCGGAGATATGCTCTCGGCAAAGAAGGTGGACACACACGTCTCCACCCGCTGTGGGTGGCGGAATGGGGATGGCGCGTTAGCTTTTTCGAAACCCCCATGTTTGGCTCTGGGCAAAGCCCGCTATTAAGCTCATAAACCCTTACATACGATCTAAAAGAACAATTGCAGCAGCGTTAACAATGGTCGCTGATTGATGACATACATAAACCAATGGACATTGCAAGCCTTCACCAAGTCCTTGTGATCTAGGAAGAAATCAACACAGTAAATCGTTCTCGCCAAACATTGAAGATGAGTGGTCGTGGTTGTGGGATCCAAAAGGATCGTACTCAGCTAAATAAATTTAAAGAGCACCACTCAGCTGCAAGCTTACCATATGGCTGCTTGTCTTCCCCTTCACATTAATCACAACCCAAGATAATTTGTCTTTTCTCCTTGTTACCAGCACACAATTCTAATGAGCACCAGACCCCAAAAATACAGCATCTATCTAAATCATCCAGCCTCACACCTATCAACAATCCACCTGCAGAACCCACAGAGGGATCTGCCAGACCCTAATCTTGCTTGTAGTTGGGGATGCTTATCTCGGAGTTAAGGAGGCATTATTCTAGTGAAACTTTCGTTACTCTTTCCTTGCTGTAGTTCAGGAGAATGAAAGATCAACTCAACCCCCAACCTAGCGAAGAACTTGTTCTTTTTCTTTTTTTCAAGATGGGGAACCGAACCCCAACCTCGGCATTGAGCGCTGCACACAACCATATACTATTCATAGTGTAAATTTCAGCATCTTTTATTTTAACAAAGCGAAGCGCTGCAGCTCTTTTTCCTTTAACAGAGCGATACTATTTTGCCTCTTTGGCGTTGTGTCTGAGGGCGTTAAGGGTTTGAATTGGGGGTCTATTTAGGGAAGATTCTATTGCTTTAGGGCTTGGCATGGTAATTTTTATGATCAATGCTGGACTACATTCTGTCCATTATATATGTAATTTCTTTAGTAATTGGGTTGCTGGGTTTAGCTGTTTTGGTTGGACTAAAAAATGAGGCTTTAAAAAAATTAAATTCAGTTCGTAATTTGTGGTGGCCGTAGGATTTGTCAATTGTTCCTCTTTGTCCGTGCGATTACATTTTGGTGGGACCTATGATGAACATAATAATGGAAAAAAAGTGGATAAAAAAAGGGAAGACAGGCATGTCAATTGTTCTTCAGTCGAAGCTGTCACTGCCAGAGCTGAAGAAAGCTTTGCAGAAGATAGAGTAGATGCCAGCTAGGCCTATGAGGAGAACTTTGGTTTTGCATAGAAGGGTGATGACCTAGCGATTTCATGATGATCAGTGTCAATATGAAGGTAGCTGAGATCAGACACACAACAATCCGCAAATACAAAGGGCTTTTCGACTGTTTCGATGGCCGACCTGAACCAGCAACTCGGTTAGCTTTCCGATGCGGTGCCCGCTTCTTCCCTCGAGAATCATTGCTTGTATGGGATGGCTTCTTGCGGTGGGAAAGGTTTGCATCCAAATAGTCCTGCGATTTGTAGTCCTCTATTTGACATGGCTTCTCACGAAGTTCAGATATTGCTTTATCTCTTTTGTGGTGGCAGGCATCCGCAAGCACCCTCACTGATGGTGGCACAATGATCAAGATACTGAAAAAAATGGAACATGCACCATCATTAATTGGTTCATTTTGATAATAAAGTACGGAAAGGACTCCCGTTTTCTAACCTGTCTAAAGCTCGAACCGCAACACTGATTTTGCTCCTCATTGATTCAGTAGATGACGATGGAGCACCCACCGACTCGTGTAGGAGCATGTCGATATCTTCCAACGCTCTAAGCAACACAAACATTATAGTCAGACCTGAAAAAGGTAAGTTAATTCACAAATAACTGCATTTGAAAATACTTCCTCGTGTATATACCGTGAGCAAAAATCCACAGCTTTGGGAGCAGCTCCACCCCGACTAGCATTGAAAACATGTTTTACCACCTGCATCATGATAGGATTCACTATTCATGTAACTTCAGATTTCATGATTTGGAATCCAGCTATAGCACCATGGGAATATAAATATGCTATCAGCAGCTATGTGCAAAGTTTATAGATAGTAAAGAATTTCAATCTTGTGGAAGTAAAGATGCTTGCATAGTTCGACGAAACAAAAAAAAAGACTCATTACAAATGTTTAGCAAAAAAGAATATGATGCACTCATAACGTGGAATGATTCTGTGAGACAAGAGAACATAACTTACTTCTTGGATATCATAAAGCAGCGATGGTACTGGGCAACAGTGAAGTAGTGATAGGCATTCAGTGTAAGTTGGACTCCCAAATTCCAAGCTTGCATCTACAAAGGGCCATACATTTGTGAAATTTTTTGTCATGACAGTCAATTCGCAAGCACTTATATCTACCGCAGCAAACCATGCTTTGATAATCCATACGTAGGCAACTGTAATGGAAATGACAAAGCTTTGATATCAGGTTTTATGGAAGCGGGCTCTAGATGAGGAAGCTATGTGTAGTATGTGTGCCTGATGAAAGAGCGTGATACTTTGGAATGAAATATGATGGCAAAGCACATGTGAAGCTTGCCTCAAGTTAAAGTCCAGGGAGTAAGAACTAAGGTACTCATGAATGATGCAATTGAACTAGATAATTACCTCTATACTTGTTAAATATCATTGTTCATTACCCGCAAATAAAAGAATATCATTGCTCATGTAGATTGATAAACCAACACTTGGAAAATACCTGATGCTACGTGTTTCATCTTATGTGTTCATTTGAAAAATGGCAACAAGAATATATAGAGGGCTACTCATCATTTTTCAGTTCATTTACCAGAGATCATCTCTTACTTACTGCACCAACTCTGGGCTTGTTATATCTGCGCTAGCAGTTCAGCTATATGTCTACTGAATTTTTTTCCTTGGTAATTTATAGATCTTTCCTGCACTAATATGGTGTTGAATGACTTAAAAAAAATCTGTGTTGTCTGTAGACATTTACATAATTTTGTATGAAATTGATGGTATGTGATCCTAACCTCCTAACTCTTACGGTTGCAAGGTTAATCTCAACGGGTTTACAGTTGTATAACCTTTGTTGGTCCAGTTATTGATTGCAGAGTATTCTATTCTATTCAAACTTTGGGAAACCATGTGTTGCAGTTCAATGGAACGATTAAGTGAACCTAAACAGTTAATTGCAAGAAGCAGTGCTCTGCATTTTTTAGGTAATGGACCGAGTAAGGGTTATTAGAGTTTAAACATCTAATTCTGTATACACTTTTGGTGATGTGAAGCTAGAACGGGAGATCACTCACTGGAAAGTAGCCCTTTTTATACATGTTAAATTTGAATAAAATGTTTAGTTGTTCAGTATGGTACGACAATAGCATAGTGAGGAACATGCTCCATTCAACTGCATTATGTGCATAGTTATATTTAGTTGCTCTCTAGACATATTCACTATCCACAAGTTATCGTCCTAACCGAATTACATTTTAAGCAAAGTAGAATCTTATTATTTTCAAAATATTAGAATTTTTGTGTGTACTACACTACATGTACGAGAATTTAGAAGTTGTGGGGCCGTGGCAAGGCACGGCCATTCGACTAGTATTATAATCAAATACAACAAAAAGCTAGCACATCAACGAGTGGACAAATCAGTTACCAAGTTCTCTGAACCAATCTTGAGTCAACAGCACTTGAAGAACAAAGTCCGCCAAACTAATCCTGGCGATAGGCATCCAACAGAAGTATAAGTGACAGCAGCAGACAGAATCAATAAGATGTCATATAAAACCAAACATCAAATACTGAAGCAGGTAAAGGAAACAATGTATGAATTACCTCTCAGAGTGCATGCTCACGTTATCACCTGCAAAAATTGGACAAAGAAGCAGTTACATACAAAAGCATCCAAAAAATTGCATATAACTTCACAAGGGAGGCGGGGGAGCACAACCTGACCCCCCTCACAACTACTGGATCATAACCCAAGTCACAAACAGATCAAGAACACAATTTTGGGAGAAAGAACCTACTGGCTATATAAAAAATTCCCAGTGTTCTTTCAAATTTCACCATAAGGCATAAGCAACATATGCAATTGCACAACAACAGCTACAGCGATGAGCTATATAGTGGTGTTAGAGAGGGTCATCATGTGACAAACAAGGCCATCCGGCAAGGCTGACATTGTGGAGCAAACATCACTTGAAGACAAAACCTGTGCATTCGTACTTCATTTGGGTTTGAGGAAGAAGTCCTTGTTTTACTTGGTTGGAGGAATGGAATGAGTGGGCACATCGCCACCTATATACTCATTAGCACTATATGCTAATAAAAGAAGTTAGGCATTATGCAGTTCCAGAAAATCATGAACAAAATGAACTAAAGATTGACGTTAACCATATGTTTACAGTAAAGGGGACTGCTTAGCCTTGAATGCTTGTACCTAACTAAAACATGAAGCATAGACTCCCGAAAGGTTATGAAACTGGCATTTGTGTGTTTGTTTGTGAGCTCACAAGTTATTTTTTCCACCAGTGTGGATGGGCTCTCTATAACCAGGGTCCATACTGGTACCACACTTTTTGAGCATGGGATGCAGCCTCATGCCCATATGCACGAATAAATGCATCGGCAGTGCCCTAATTGACTTTGAAGGTTGATGGAAAGCTAAAAGTAACGAACACGAACAGTTCACTGTCAATATTGTACATACTGAAACTTGCACATGTAACCAACAGATAACGAAGAGTCCAAAATGGGGAGAAAGAAGGGATGGTCACCTGGGTTCAGGTCGAGGTACTTGGGAAAGGTGCATGGACAGTGCCATGAAACGAGGAGGTGCCCTCTGGTAGAATACGGGGCGATTGCTTCCACAACAGCATGTTCCATGTCAACAGTGATGACCCAGGCCTTGTCGTCTTCACTATTCACCTTACACATCACATAAAGAAAATTGTCGTCATCCTTGCTCATTGTGAGGGTATAGACAATCAGTTTCTTCAGTTCTAGCTCTCCAGTCTTGTCATTCCACAGCCCAGGCAGTAAATCAGAAAAACTTGGGTCTACTGAGATGTTAGCAACATCAACTGTGAAGCACTGGCGCCAATTATTGGAAGTTATCCTCCTATCCCATGTGATGACTTTCCAACCTTGATTGCCTTTGGTCCTGTGACGCGGATCATCAAATTTTATCTCAACAAACTTGATCAGATTATCGCAGCAGGAGACATCACAGCAGTACTCCGCGGCAAGGTAAGGGTGGCCATGCGTATCCGTCTGGCAGAACCTTGATGCCGGCAATGGAATGTATTTGATCACAGGACAGTCGCCAAACACGTCACAGAGAAGAAGAATACCACTGAAGAGATCCACCCAGCCCAGCGAGGCTGCTCCGACCATGGTGGGCTTGGAGGTACCATGTTTAAGCAGCAATTTCTGATCATCTTCAGATAAGCCTGACAAGGGCACCTTACTGCTCCACGACCGCGTCACAGACGAGAAGGCGTGAACATCGAAACGCCAAGCCTTATCGTCGAGGCCATATTGCCTGTCGAGAAAGACCACGGCGTAGTGGCCATTGTCGGCAAAGGGCACGAGGCCAAATAGATCGGCTCTTCTGATCTTGTCCGGGTCCGGAATCAGGTGCAGCGACGGGTTCCCCGGGCCGGCTCTGTAGACGAAGTGTTGTGTGGATATCCGGCCAGGAACGGGGACAAAGGATACGCTGAAGAGGACGAGAGCGCCCTCCGCGCAGATAAGGTGGAGCTCGTCGGCCAACTCCTTGTTGTCGAGGCCGGGGAAGTGGACGGAGGAGTAGGAGACTCCCGGCGGGTCGACGAGCCAGAAGGACACCTCGATGGGCTGGCCCTCCATGGTGTGACAGCCCGCGGTGGTCGTGTTCCGGTGACCAGAGATACGGGCCGACTTGTGGAGTAGGACCCAATCGGGACGGCGGGAGCGCCGGGTGGTGCCGCCGGCGACTTGCGGATCCATCGGGGTGGGGCGGTGGAAGGAGATGGGGGTGAGCACCATGAATTTGGTCGGCGCACGCAGAGGCATGATTGGGGAATTAGGTTAAATGGAATTGGTGGTCGTAGACGATGAAGATTGGTGGCGGTGCGACCTCAGCTAAGAGGCGGAGAAGGGAATCCGGCAGCGGAGAAGAGGCTCTGCTAGTGTTTGTCGGGGGCGACCACCGCCGCCGGCGATGCGGGATGAGGGTTTTGTCTGTTGTATTCCTTTCTTTTTCGTTTCACCGCGTCCGACTCGGACGGATCCCGCAACCCTCATCCCGCAACCACTTCCCGACCTTGTCCTCTTGTTTTTTCCTCTTCGCGTAGCTAAAACAGCCCAAATCCGGTGAGTCTACAGTTTCGAATTTTTTCCACCCAGCAGATCCTGTATATCGGCCCAGCCCAATGGTGGCCTGCAAACAGGCGACCGTGGCCGCTATATGTACCGCGCGGAGGAGCGGTTACGGGCGCAACTCCACCGCCGCCAAACCTTAACTCCGGCGACCAAATCAACTAGGTTTAGCGGCTGATCCAGCCTCCTAGAGACACGATGTGGCCGATACGAGGCTTGATAACCCACAAGTATAGGGGATGTATCATAGTATTTTTGATAAATAAGAGTGTCGAACCCAACGAGGAGCAAAAGGTGTTGGCAAGTGGCTTGGAGCAGAAATTCTCTGTAAATACTTAGCGAACGGATTTTTAAGGGTTTTTGATAATACAGGTAAATAAAGTACGAGTAAATAAAAGACAATAAAAATAAATGCAGCAAATGGCCCAATCCTTTCTCTAGCAAAGGACGAGCCGATTGTATTACTTAAGATGATCAAACGTTCTTGAAGACATACATGAATATCATCAAGTGTTTTCGTTTCATATAATTGATTAATCTTCTTTAGTTTGCCAAGTGTTCTGTGGGTGAACCTGTGCTAATGTACCGACCTTCCTAGGACTAATATATACTTGTGATTATATCCCTTGCAAGCATCCGCAAGGACAAGAAAGTAATTAAGGTAGAAACCTAACCACGACTTTAAACTCTAAGATCCTGACATCCCTTGTGCAAAGGTTTTCTAACGGGGGTTCAGGTTTCTATCACTCCGGCAAGCCCTACGTTTAGTAGCCAAATAGGTCCATATAGGTGGTGTCATATAGTCGACGTTCATATGACACCACTAGAAGAAATACACCACAACTTAAATATCAAACCATTGAATCTTTCTCAACACAACTCCACTACTAACAACATGACTTCTCCCATGTCCTCAAGAACAAAACGGACTATTCACAAGACATCATATGCATCATGATCAGAGATGAAATAATGGTGTATAACAATCTGAACATAAACGATAATTAAATGGTTCACTCAATAGCATCAACTACAAAGACTAATCAACATTGGGAAAGTTTTCCCTAAGAACTATGCAGGATTCAACACAATTGTTACAGCGGTATGAAGTGGTGATGATGGTGCTAGTGAAGATGATGGTGGTGATGATGATGATGATGATGATCCCGACGAAGTCTAGCTTGATGGTGGTGTTGATGGCGACGATCTCTCCTCTCCGGGAAGGAATTCCCTCGGCAAAATTCTGTCTGCCAGAGAGATCTTTCTCTCGGTGTTTTCTGCCCCACAGAGGCGGCGAAATCTTTCTGTGATCGCTCCCCCAGTATTAGGGTTTCGTGGGGGTAATATCGCCAGAGGGGAGAGCCTGGAGTGGGCCAGGGCGGCCACACCACCTGCTGGCATGGCCAGGGTGGCCCGCGCTAGGGGGTGGTGTCGGCCCCCTGTGGCCCATCTCCACTCCCCGTTCTAGCAATCTTCGTCTTCTGGAAAAATAGAATTTTCCATGTATTTTACCGAATTTTCTGATCTTCGCGAATTTTGCCTCCAAACAGCACATTTTCCATCAGAATCCTGACTGCAGCGGTCCATGCTCCAAAAGTCATCAACCATGCAAAAACAGATAAAGTAACATAAGTATCATTTCTTAATATGAAATATATCAATGAATAACAGTAAATTATGATATAGAATAGTGATGCAAAATGGACATATCAACTCCCCCAAGCTTAGACTTCGCTTGTCCCCAAGCAAAAACTGAGTTCAATAAACATGACCTCAGGTTTATGGAGTGAAGAGTCGATAAAAGAATATAGACAAGAAGCATCACATTCATCAATACATAAATCATAATAGAAGATAACTCACTATTATATAACTTAACTTGCAATAAGTAAAGGAAACACAATAGAGATACATAAAGTAAATCATAATTGGTAATGGCAAACATTGCTCTTGGTCGAAGGATAGTTGACAATTTGCAGGAGTTCACAAATAACAGGTTTTCAATGATAGCTTTCAAAGTAGTGTTCACTAAGATAAGAGCAATGTGCAAAACAAGGAACATAAGAAACATGATTGAATAAATCATCATATGAATAAATTGAATACAACAACTCAAAATACTTGTTGAGATAGAAGGGAATAGGTTTACCGACTCAACTAAAAAGTAAGAGAAAGGCCCTTCGCAGAGGGAAGAAGGGATTTCAAGTTTCATAAAGTGCTTCCAAAAATTATGGTACTTATTAGCTTTCAGCTCTCATTGCCCCTATCATAAGCATCTTTAGGTGATTAAGGTTAAAGTGATCAAATATGAGGATATGCTTGACAAGTTGTAAGTTGAAAATCTCATGTCCCTTGAATACGAGGGCCGCTCCTCATGCTACTCAAGTTTAGTTACCAGTAAGTTCAGTAAGTATATGTGTATCATAGAGAACCGCCAATGGGGTACCCCTTGCCCGATGATACGGAAGAATCCCCATATCAAAATGATAAGGCAAGCAGACAACGAGCATCTTAGCAATCTTCTTATTTACCATGGGAATATGGTGCTTTTTTCTCTCTTTCCTCTTTTCTCATATCTCTTTTTTTTTATTTTCCTCTTTTTCTCAATCTCTATATCTTTTTTATAAGAAGAATGCTTCATAGATGCTCATTATGGTTTGATACGTTGCTAACGTATCTATAATTTTTGATGTTTCATGCTTGGTTTTATCTACTTTCTTATGTTTTGTCCATACTTTGGAGTACTTTTTATACACTTTCTTGGACTAACCTATTAACAAGATGCCACAGTGCCAGCTGCCTGTTTTCTGCTGTTTTTGGTTCTAGGAAAGTCAGAAAATGAATATTCTCGGAATTGGACGAGACAAAAGCCAAAGTCAGTTTTTCACCGAGGGGGACACAGAGCCAGAATACAAGACAGAGAGGGGCCAGGGGGCCGCCACACCACCTGGCCGTGCGGCCAAGCCTGGCCCGCGCCAGGGGGTGGTCTGGCCGCCCTAGGCTCCCCCTCGGCCTCCCCTTTCACCTATAAGATGCCTCCGATACAGAAACCCTAAGTACCCGATCAAAATTCCACGAAAGAGTCTGTAGCCGCCGTCATCTCCATCCCTAGATCGAGAGGGATCTGAAGCTCTTCCCGGCACCCTGCCGGAGGGGAGAATTCACCCTGGAGGCCTTCTTCATCACCATGCAATCCTCCGGTGTGATGGGTGAGTAGTTCATCGTTGGACTACGGGTCCATGTAGTAGCTAGATGGTTGGTTATTCTCCTTTGTGCTACCATGTTTAGATCTTGCGAGCTCCTTTCATGATCAAGATCATCTATTTGTAACCATACACGTTGTGTTTGCGGGGATCCGATGGATATTGAGATGCTATTTCAGATTGATTATTGATTCTATCATGTCTTTGTTATTTGTGATCTTGCATGCTTTCCGTTGTTAGTAGCTATCTTGGCCAAGTAGATGCTAGCAACTCCAAGAGTTAGTATTTATGCTCGATAGTGGGTTCATGCCTCTAGTAATCTGGGGAAGTGACAAAAATCTCTAAGGTACTAGATGTGTTGTTGCTGAAGGGAATATGCCCGAGAGGCAATAATAAAGTGGTTATTATCTTATTCCTTGTTTATGATAAATGTTTATTTTGCATGCTATAATTGTATTGATTGGAAACATCAATACATGTGTGTTTAATAAACAAAATACAAAGTTCCTAGTAATGTCTCT
The DNA here is from genome assembly GCA_916181665.1 of Avena sativa. Taxonomy (NCBI): domain Eukaryota; kingdom Viridiplantae; phylum Streptophyta; class Magnoliopsida; order Poales; family Poaceae; genus Avena; species Avena sativa. The sequence continues at coordinate 466,160,803 of OV702297.1, read as the reverse complement.
CATATAAACTAGCTCGTTGATTAACAAGATGATCAAGGTTTCCTGATCATGGACATTGGATGTTGTTAATAACGAGGTCACAACATTGGTGGAATGATGTGATGAACATTCATCCGAAGTATAGCATTACGATCAGAGTCATTATCTTTATATTGCTATAACATCATACGAAGTAATCTTAGTCCTTAGACCATGAGATCATGTTAATTCCTAACAACGGAAGAGTATCTTGATAACATCAAACGTCACACTGTAACACGGTGACTATAAAGGTGGGTTCAGTGCTACGAAGGTGTTATGTTGAGGCTCATGGATCAAGAGTGGGATTTGTCCATCCCGATGATGGATAGATATACTCTGGGCCCTCTCGGTGATATCACATTGAACTAGCTTGCAAGCAAGTGATGTGATCACTAGAATGTTATATCACGGGAATGAGAAAAGAGTGCATGTCAGTAACGAGATCAAACTAGGTATTTGGATGCGGATGATTGAATCTTGGACATATAATATATCGCTAGACAAAGGGATTTAGTTACGATGTTAAAGGTTCACACGATCACAAGGGTCATCGTTGAATATGTGGGAGTCAGTACGAATCTCCAGGTCCCGCTGCTGATTATTGATCGGAGAGGGGTCTCGATCATGTCTTCATTATTCGCGAACCATAGGGTGACACACTTAAGGGATACCGACACCATTTAGGAGCAAATATGTTTCAGAAAAAGATTAAGAAAGCGCTGGAATTATTTCAATAGACACCGAAACTGTTTTGGGTGAAATTGCTGAAATTGGTTCTGCATGTGATATTGAAATGTTACAGGGGGTTTTATGTGAATGTTTGTTAATTAAAGTAATTAACAAAATTCTGAATAAAATAAATAAAAGTTTTTTATTTAAAGAGAAAATGCATTGAATTTGGTGGACATTAAATGCAAAGTGAGTGGAGTTGAAATTGATGTGAGTGGGCTTAGTGGAAGCTCCACCCACATGAATGAGGGAGAGGTGGGGGAACCCACCATGGCCGGCCAAGCCATGGCCTTGGGGCTACGCCCCATCCCCTATAAAAGGAGCCCCATGGCTCGTCTCCTCTTACACCTCCTCGTGAAGGTTATCTTCTCCCTCTAGTTATTCCCCATGGTCTCGGATTAGCGAGATACATGTTCCCGATGGCTTTATCTGGAAAGGAGTTGCTGCTTTTGCTGCATCGCTGGAGCGAGGAGGCGGAGGTTGTTTGGTGGACCGAACGTGTGTGCGATCACGGATGCACCGCTACTTTGCGGTGCTGGACTTGATGGTGCTGGACCTGATGGTGCTGGAGCTCCTAGACCTGAAGGACTTCATCACGATCTTGAGATCGGCAAGTGTACGACTACATCATCCACGAGTTCCAACGTGTTAACCAAGCTTTGCTGTCTTCGAGGGTAAGTTCTCTATGGATGTATATCCACCTGTTGCTTGTATCTAGTAGATAAATCTTGGCGTATAGTTCCCACCGTAGGAAATTTTTTGTTTTCTATGCTGCGTACCCAATAGTGGTATCAGAGACTGATCTATGTGTAGGTGCTTTGCACGGGTAGTACACATATGTATATATGTGGGCGATGATGATCATGTTATTTCATCTTCTATGTATTTTGGATATTGGTGGCATAGTGGGATGAAGCGGCCCGGACCAACCTTACATGTCATCGCACATGAGACCGGTTCCACGACTGACATGCAACTAGTTTTGCATAAGTGGCTGGCGGGTGTCTGTCTCTCCTACTATAGTCAATATCTGATTTACAACAAGTTGCTAATAACTTGGTTATCCTCATTGTGGTTCCATGTTCGTAGGTAAGACCGGTTCTATCTTCGAAAGCCTTAAGCCACGTAAAACTTGCAATGGATAAATTAGAGGCGTCTAGTTTAGATCGTTGCTGGGCTAGTGTGATGATCTGGTAATGTTGTAAGTAGATGTATGATAGATACTCTTATAACACACCTAACGTGTAAGTTCCATAGACCTTGGCCTTACACACAAAGGAATGATAGAGATCATACCATGATGCATATGATAGAGATCAAATGCATGGACCATATCATCCCACTTTACACATTAGATGTTTGCATCTTATATTGCTAGTTTGGCGCTTTTTGGTAGCATTGTAAGATGATCCCTCATTTAGATATCAAGATAAAATGTGTTCTTCCTTATATATGCACCGTTTCATGGATCGTGTTTCGAGACATCACGTGATGATCGGGTGTACTCGACTCTACGCTTTCATACAACGGGTGTAAGACAGTTTTACACACACGAGTACTAAGGTTCTTACTTGGCGAGCCTAGCATGTACAGACATGGCCTCGGAACACGGACCGAAAGGTTAAGCATGAGTCATATAGTTGATGTGATGCCCATATTGATGCTCGCCTTTGAAGCTACACGGACTCACGTGATGATCGGACTTGGTGTAGTGGATTTGGTTCATGTAATCACCAAAAAGGCACGAGGGATGTTGTTTTTGAGTGGGAGTTCATTTCTAATTTGGATTAGTTGAACTCAATTTGTCATAAACTAAATCGAAGTGAATTTGCATAATTTGTTGTAGTCATTGGCATCTATTCACTACCTTATGCTTAGTTTTAATTGAGATAATAGAACTATAGAATTCTGGATATTTACTTTACGAACTGGTATCGTATTGTTTTGAATGTCAATTTAAAGTTTAGAAGTCCTATTGCAAACTTTCAGCAAACTCTGTTTACTCCATGAAGTTTAATAAGTAGTATTAAATCAAGAGTAAGAATTCCAATGTTAGTATCTAAAGTATCATGTTTGCCTCCATGATTATTGATATTCAAAAATTGTTTTAATATCAAGATTATCTAGGAGCTGAAAAATTGTTTCAGAAGCCATCATGTGTGAAAGATATTGTGATATCTAAAACAATGTTTTTGGTTGCATTATGATAAAGTATAATTTAGCAAAATACATGTTCTCATATTGTATGAAAAATTGTGAAGGATGGAGATGCTAGGCATCCGGATCTCCCAAAAAGGTTTTGGGAACTAACATTATACTCACTATTCTTCCTTATAGGCTATAGTAGCTTGATCATGAAAGTTGTCATGATAAGGATGAATATAAGATGTAAGTAAAATGTTTACTGCACTAATAGATTGCTAAAGAATGGATTTTTGAAAGAACACCAAACATTTGATGATGGCGATCCACTTCAAAGTGCAAAGTCCAAAGGTATTAGTATTTGACTATATACACTTTGTACTATGTGTCATGTAAATGACACCACTATTAATGTTGATAGATTCTTTTAAAAGAAAAGGAATTGTTGAAAGAGAATCTATAAAATATTTGGCAGAAAAGAAAAGGTTGGAGATGTCCAACTTAGGTATATAGAAGATATACATGGGGTTCTGAGGTATTGGATACTGAATTGGTTGGTGTGAAGTGTCATACAGAACAACACAATTCATGAACTGCAACGGCCTAAGTAATTGGCAAGAGAATAAGTGATGATGTTCATCAAAAAAAATAAAGTGTTATTGTGTTTTCGTTGTCGTCAAACCTAGCCTTCAAGATTTGTTTTAATAATTGTTATTTTGTTCTGGTATTACGAGAACAATGGTTGTTCAAATAATTACCATATTCCATAAAGGATGGATGAACTTTTACAAGTCTAGTTGGAGAAATCACATCCATAAACATTATTGCTAAAATGTCGTAAGACAAATGATTGGAAGATCACTTATAAAGTGACATCGTTGTTTGAATTATATTGGAAAGTAAACATGAAGAAACTCCATGTTGATGGATTTTTGGAGTCTTTTGATTTTGATCAATTGACACTTGTGAAACTTTCCTCGAGATAATTAAAACTCTGTCCATAGGCCAAAGAGGAACGAATGACTAACTTATTGGATATTATGCATGTTGTATTATATAATCCATTATGTGTAGCCATATGCGATGGATCTTTTTGCTTCATATGCTTTCTCCAGAAATTTAAGTGAATATATCTATATATTTATTTAATAAGGAAGAAGTATGAAACATTTGAAAATTGTTCAAAGACTTTCAAGATGAAGTGAAAAAACATTGTAACAAGAAAATAAAAGAGTTTATGATTTGATCATAAAGGAAGATATTTGAGTTACAGGTTTAGCAAAACACCTACGATTTCAGGAATTGTTCCATGAATTTGCATTTCTTGATAAACCACAAGAGTATGGTATGTTCGAGAGATCAAATCAAACCTTGTTTGACATGGTAAGATCAAAGGTGTCATTTATAAAACTGCCATTATGTTTTAAGGACTAAAGCTTTAGATACTACCGCTTTTACACTGAAAAGAGCACCATCATGATCCGTTAAAATGACAACATATGAGTTATGGTTTGGGATAAAACCCGAATTGTCTTTTCTTAAATTTTGGTATGCTATGCATAAGTAAAATGTTTACAACCAAAGTCGGATAAGCACGTCTTTGTAGGTTATCCCAAAGTATTTGTTGGGAATTCCTCCATAACACCGAGGACAAAAGAGTTTGTCGCTTGGAACGTCAAGTTTCTTGAGAAGGAATTTTTCGTGAAAAGTTAAGTGGGAGGACAATAGAACACTGATAAGGTTGTTGAACCTTAGCTATATGTGCTAAGTAACGCAGCGCCGGAAAGTGTCCCAGTGGCGGCCACAATGCTCCTTGCTCCCGTGATTACAAAGGGCGTGATCTTGGAGATTAGAGTTCTTATTGAACCATGTCGGTCGGTAAGAATCAAATAGTAAGATTTGAAATAGAAGTCATTATTGTTTCGATAATGATGAACCGACTGCATGCAAAGAAGCGTTGATGGGCCTTGACTCCATAAAATGACTAGAAGTCATAGAATCCGTGATAGTATCCATACACGAGAAATCAAGTTACTGAACTTGGAAGACTCTCTTGAAAGGCGTGAAGCCTATCGGTCGTGTTTGGATCTATAAAGAAATAGACATGGATGTTTAACATCTATGAAATAGTCGACATGTCAGAAAGAAGTTTACGGCAATGTTCAAGGAGTTGACTATGACAAGATTTGATCTTTCATAGCGATATTTAGTCTTGATAGATTAATGCAGCAACCACTACATATAATTTGGTATATGGTAGTTGAATAAACAAAACAAGGTTCTTCTAATGGAATGGTTACCTAGGACGTGTACATGACACGGTCCGAAGGGTTTTGTTAATTCAAAGGGTGCTAAAAAGGGCATGCAAACTTCAATAGTTGAAGTCAGCATAGCGGAGTTGGAATCTTCACGACCATGAAAATGTTAAGGAGTTTAATTTCATCGGAGATGATGAAGATGCTTGCATTTGCAAGAAATTAAGTGGGAGCGCTGAGACAAATTTCCAATATATTATGCAGAGTACATATTGTTGATTGGAAATGATGTATCTTTTATTGACACAAGTTAATAATTTCATTAAAATAGGATTTTGGTGAAAGACTTGGGCAAAACCGGAATATTCGGCATCAATGTCTATATGGATAGATTGAGGTGCTAATATGGTTGTGCAGACATACATATATGAGATATTGAAAAGGGTTCAATATGGAAACAACAGAAAGGTTCTTGCTGCATGGAAAGGATTGTATCAAGATTCAAGTGTTTCAACACTTGGTGAGTAAAATCACATGAATATTTTGATCGATTATACCGTGATATGTATATATCCAGATATGTCCTATGCTCTAAATGTTATGAGCACATACCAGAATGATTCATAAGATGATCATTGGACGATAGTAAAGATATTCTTATGAGATTTGGAAGAACTAAGAATATATCATGTATAAGTGACAAATAGTTGAAGGTAGTTCATTGTAAAGTGTTACATTGATACTAGGTTTGTCACAAGATACAAATTAAAATTATCTCATTTTATACTATGGGTGGCACAATGTAATGGAAAGGATGTTCCATTATGATTTTGGATGAGTTCCAAAGTTGAGACATTGTGACGGATACTACAACAAAAGGCTAAGTATATGACTGCTATAGTAGCAGCAAAGGAGGGCATTTGTGTTAAGTAGTTTGTTATCAAACTAGGTGTGGTTCAAAGTGGGCTAATACTATGAAGATATATTGTATGACAATAATATCAACATATTTTAACCCGAACGAACTAAAGGTCTCACCAAAGTACCAAATTTATACAATGCCATCTCATTTGAGAATGAGTGATGCGTCGAGACGCAAAGACATGCAAATACACACGGATTTGAAACTGTCAGATCTGGAGATTATGTTAACCACTAGCAATCGCATATATGCAACACCATAAAGCCATAGGTGTTCAATACGGAAAGTTTTTCAAACTAGATTATTGACTCTAGTGCAAGTGGGAGACTGAAGGGAATATGCCCGAGAGGCAATAATAAAGTTGTTATTATCTTATTCCTTGTTTATGATAAATGTTTATTTTGCATGCTATAATTGTATTGATTGGAAACGTCAATACATGTGTGTTTAATAAACAAAATACAAAGTTCCTAGTAATGTCTCTCATATAAACTAGCTCGTTGATTAACAAGATGATCAAGGTTTCCTGATCATGGACATTGGATGTTGTTAATAACAAGGTCACAACATTGGTTGAATGATGTGATGAACATTCATCCGAAGTATAGCATTACGATCAGAGTCATTATGTTTATATTTCTATAACATCATACGAAGTAATCTTAGTCCTTAGACCACGAGATCATGTTAATTGCTAACACCGGAAGAGTATCTTGATAACATCAAACGTCACATCGTAACAGGGTGACTATAAAGGTGGGTTCAGTGCTACGAATGTGTTATGTTGAGGCTCGTGGATCAAGAGTGGGAATTTTCCATCCCGATGAAGGATAGATATACTCTGGGCCCTCTCGGTGATATCACATTGAAATAGCTTGCAAGCAAGTGATATGATCACTAGAATGTTATATCACGGGAACGAGAAAAGAGTGCATGTCGGTAACGAGATCAAACTAGGTATTTGGATGCCGATGATCAAATCTTGGACATGTAATATATCGCGAGACAAAGGGATTTAGTTACGATGTTAAAGGTTCACACGATCACAAGGGTCATCGTTGAATATGTGGGAGTCAGTACGGATCTCCAGGTCCCGCTACTGATTATTGATCGGAGAGGGGTCTCGATCATGTCTGCATTATTTGCGAACCGTAGGGTGACACACCTCAGGGATACCGACACCATTTAGGAGCAAATATGTTTCAGATAAAGATTAAGAAAGCGCTGGAATTATTTCAATAGACACCGAAACTGTTTCGGGTGAAATTGCTGAAATTAGTTCTGCATGTGATATTGAAATGTTGCAGAGGGGTTTTATGTGAATGTTTGTTAATTAAAGTAATTAACAAAATTCTGAATAAAATAAATAAAAGTGTTTTATTTAAAGAGAAAATGCATTTAATTTGGTGGACATTAAATGCAAAGTGAGTGGAGTTGAAATTGATGTGAGTGGGCTTAGTGGAAGCTCCATCCACATGAATGAGGGAGAGGTGGGGGAACCCACCATGGTCGGCCAGGCCATGGCCTTGGGGCTGTGCCCATCCCCTATAAAAGGAGCCCCATGGCTCCTCTCCTCTTGCACCACCTCCTCGTGAAGGTTCTCTTCTCCCTCTAGTTATTCCCCATGGTCTCGGATTAGCGAGATACATGTTCCCAGTGGCTTTATCTGGAAAGGAGTTGTTGCTTCTGCTGCATCGCTAGAGCGAGGAGGCGGAGGTTGTTTGGTGGACCGAACGTGTGTGCGATCATGGATGCACCGCTACTTTGCGGTGCTGGACTTGATGGTGCTGGACCTGATGGTGCTGGAGCTGCTGGACCTGAAGGACTTCATCACGATCTTGAGATCGGCAAGTGTACGACTACATCATCCACGAGTTCCAACTCGTTAACAAAGCTTTGTTGTCTTCGAGGGTAAGTTCTCTATGGATGTATATCCACCCGTTACTTGTATCTAGTAGATAGATCTTGGCGTATAGTTCCCACCGTAGGAAATTTTTTGTTTTCTATGCCGCGAACCCAATAGTTGCTACTAGGGAGAAAACAACAATCATTTGTTCATAGAACAATCATATTGTTTACTTTACATGCAATGCGTAATGCAATTATATGTTGCTTGCAACTTAATACTGGAGGGAGTTCGGATGATAACCTGAAGGTGGATTATTAGTCATAGATGCAGTTGGATTACGGTCTATGTATAATGTTGTAATTCCCAATAAAATCTCAAAGGAGTCAAGATGATTAGTATATGCATGTATGCTTTCTCGATGTTTGTCAATTGCCCCATTGTAATTTGTTCACCCAACATGTTATCTGTTTTAAGGAGAGCCACCACTAGTGAACTATGGACCCCGGTCCTTTCTTTTATCATCAATCTACAACTGTTTACTGTTTTCTATTTACTTTCTACAAGCAATTACTTTCTTCCACACAATACATTTAATCCTTTGTTTTCAGCAAAACCGGTGAGATTGACAACCTCATTGTAAGTTGGGGACAAAGATCTGTGGTTGTGTTGTGCATGATTGCACGTTGTTGCTGGCGCCGGTAGTGCGCCTTGCCAAAGTCCAGCTAGCAACACCTTTGAGGTGTTTCCTTGCTCCTACTGGTTCGATAACCTTGGTTTCATAACTGAGGGAAAACTTGCTGCTGTGTGATGGCCCACAAGGATAGGGGGTGTATCGCAGTATTTTCGAGGGAAGTGAAACCCAATTTATTGATTCGACACAAGGGGAGCCAAAGAATACTTATCAGTCTTAACAACTGAGTTGTCAATTCAGCTGCACCTGGAAACAATCTTGCTCACAGCAGTTTATCAGTAGCAACAGTTTTGTAGTAGGAATAGTAAAGCAGCAGCAGTAGTAAAGCAAAGACAGTAGTAACAAAAGCAGTAAACAATGGGATTCGAGTGCGGTAGGCATAGGGATGGATGGACGGGCGTTGCATGGACAAGACAATTCACATAGCAATCAGAACATAGGGCAATTGCAGATAAATAAGATAAAGCACCCAAGTACTAGACAATCCTAGGCATGTGTTCCATATATAGTCATACGTGCTCGCAATGAGAACTTGCACAACATCTTTTGTCCTGCCAGCCCGTTTGCAGCGGGGCCTCTAGGGAACTACTGGCAATTAAGGTGCTCCTTTTAATAAAGCACCGGAGCAAAGCATTAACACTCCGTGAACACATGTGATCCTCACATCAAAGCCTTTCCCTTCCGGCTATCCCGATTTCTGTCACTTTGGGACCATAGGTTCCGGACAACGATGTGTGTATACAACTTGTAGATAAGACCAGAAACAAAACTATCATAATGAATCAATAATACGTTCAGATCTGAAATCATGGCACTCGGGCCCTAGTGACAAGCATTAAGCACAACAAGTCGCAACAAAGTCATAAAGCACTAATAAAAGATACTAGGCACCATGCCCTAACAATCTGATGCCATTACATGAACGATCTCATCCAATCCCTACCATCCCCATAGCCTATAGCGGGGAATTACTCACTCATAGATGGGGGAAACATGGATGGTCGATGGAGAAGCGATGGTGATGATGATGGCGATGATCTCCTCCAATTCCCCGTCCCGGCAGGGTGCCAGAACGGAGTTTCTGGTGCTGTTTCGTGGAATCTGGTGGTGGCGGCGGAGCGGAACTCCTTTTTGAAAAACGTCGAACCCCCGTGGTTTTTAGGTCAGAAGGCTCCTTATAGGCGAAGAGAGAGGCCGAGGGGGTGCTTGGGGGGCCCACACCACCCCCTGGCGCGGCCTGGCCTGGCCCGCGCCACCAGGTGGTGTGGCCACCCCAGGGCTCCTCTCCGTCTCGTATATTAGCTCATGGAGTCTTCGGGTGAAATAGGATTTTTGGCATATTTTCCGGGATTTTTCCTGATAGTTGATTTTCTGCACAAAAAGTGGACACCAAGGCAATTCTGCTGAAAACAACGTCAATTCGCATTAGTTGGATCCAAATCACACAAGTATAGAGGAGAAACAATAACAAAAGTGTTCGGGAAAGTAGATACGTTTTGGATGTATCAACTCCCCCCAAGCTTAGCTTATTGCTTGTCCTCAAGCAATTCAGTTGAAAACTGAGTGCGATAAAAGAACTTTCACAAACACATTTGCTTCATATGATGTAAATATTCTCAGCAATGTGATCAACTACTTAGACAATTCATAATAAAGAGTATGCAACTGAGTCTACTTAATAGTCGTTGCAAGCTATGAAGAGATTCCAACTCAAGAATAATAAGTAGCATGAAGCACAAACATAAGCAACATTACAATGCTCATAGAAAGGTATGATAGAGTGGTATCTCGCTTGCCTTTGATTATGAATGTCAAGGCACCTCTGAAGTTCGAGTGATGACTAGAAGTAAAGATATCAAAGATACAAGCATCAAAGTCATAACACAAATAATCAAGTAATGAAACAAACACAAATGATGACAACTATGCTCTCAAGAAGGTGCTCAAGGAATATGTGGAGACTCAACAAGTGGAAGAAAAAGGTTTTGAATAATTTTGAAAGGCTTCCAAATGCTGAAAGTATGGTACTCGTTAGCTTTGAGCTCTCATTTCCCCTATCATAAGCATCTTTAATGTGGTTAAGGTGAAAGTGACACAACTAAGAGGATATGCTTGACGAGTTATAAATTGAAGTCTCATGCCCCTTACTTATGAAGACCGATCCTCATGCTACTCAACTTCAGTCACAAGTAAGCTCTTGTCATTGTAAGTATGTACGTATCATCGAGAACCGCCAACTGGGTACCCCTTGCACATGACACGGGAGCTATCCCATGATCAAAATGATAAGGCAAGCAGACAATGAGCATCTCAGCGATCTTTTTATTTACTATGTGCATAGATTTTAATTGAGGATGCTTCATAGATTGCTCATTATGGTTATGCTACAAGTTTCCACCATGATTAGGCATGACTTAGGCTAGCGGCCCAGGCGTTTCTCTAACATACATACAAACTCCACGATCTTACAAGTTCCACTTTTATTTCACACCGCCGGGATCCATAAGCAAAAGAACATGATATCAACTAAGTACAAAGTACCTATGAAGCGCTGAAAGCGGTCCCCATGATACATGGTTCTGCTAACTTCAACTCATAAAACGCAAGCATATGCGCAACAAAGAAGGACGCAATGGTTCAGGTTTATTAAGTGCAAGAAAATAAAGCGTGCCATCAAGTTCGTGAGAGCTTTACTAACTAAATTTCTCATAACAAGCAAACATTTTATTCGGAAGAAAACAAGGCATATTGAATATGCACGGAAGTAGCAAATGATGCTAATGGGTAGGTATGGTGGACACTTTGGAAATATTTGGTTTAGGGAGTTGGAAACTTGAGTAAAACACTCAGTGGAAGTGAAGGCTAGCAATAGTAAGGGAGCGACAAACGAGAGAGCAATAGCTGTCATTATCATGCTTGCAACAAAAACAAGACTACTCATGGCATGAAAATGATTCAAGATCCTCAAGGCAAAATAATTCATCAAGGCTTAACTGATTATCATAGTCATGTGCATGCATGAGCATGTGCCAAGTCAATCAAATGAAACATTCAGAGGAGGATACCACGGTGTCATACCAATTTGTGAATAGAGTAATGCAAGCAAACATTTATGAAACATGCTACAAACTATTAGCGAGCTAGAGCTAATCACAAGAAAGCAAGAACTACTAAGCATCCAAAGAAAACATACACTCTACATGAACGGACTAAGCAAGCTCACAATGATGAGTATATGTACAAAAATGAAAACAAATAGAGTTCGTTACCAGCCTCTTACCACGCCTCAAGTTGTCATTGATCCTCATTATTGCTCTTCACTTGTGTGGCTTGAATAATAATATGAAACCAATAATCCACTAAGAACTGCGAACCCTGTAGCCAACTCGCAAAAACCAAAGAAGAACAACAAATATTTTTGGTGTTTTTGATTTTTAAACAAAAACCAAAAGAGAAAAACAAGCAAAGCAAAATCTTTTTGGGTTTTTCAAATAGTTCAAACAAAGCAAAAAGGAAAAAGCAAACCAAAGCAAAAAGAAGAAGAAAACCAAAGAGAAACAACAAAAATATTTTTGGTCTTTTTGTGTTTTTAGAAAGCAAAAGCAAAGAAGAACGAAAACTAAAAAGAGAACGAAAACATGAATATACAAAGGACCGACGCAACATGATATGGAGATGAGTGCGGTGTCGGCGTACCTCCCCCCAAGCTTAGGCTTTTGGCCTAAGTGGGTATCAATCCATGTATGAATAGGGGTTCCAAGCAGGCGGATCTTGGTAAGAATGGTCATAGCTGGGCCCATGAGAAGAAGAGGAAGCTCCCCAATTGTAAGTGGGCTGCTGATATGAAGACTCTCTCTCATTCGAGGGCTGGACCGAATCATCCGTGACCTCCCTTCTAGTGTCCTGCTCCTATTGGGAGAGCTCTCCCAAGTACGTGTCAAGCTCCTCCTCAGTGAGGGACCATCCTTCCCTGTTATCAAGGTTTAAACAAAACAGGTGCAGGCAAAAGAACAACACGCTCGGACTTGCTCTTTCTCCAACCAGCTTTGAGAAAGGTTATTTCATAAGATAACTCACTCAAACTAGCCCACGAGGAAATAAATTTATGCTGTAGCATGGAATTGAAATCCAGCCTCTCTATGGGAAACTGTAGGTCTAGATGATGAGGCACTAAACCATGCAATGCTAGCAAGCGAGAAGCAATGAGGCCTCCACAAATTCCACCCTTCTCACGATTAGCAGCAAGACGGAAAGCTATCAAAGCACCCAAGTTGTAGGACCTATCTCGTCTAAGAGCAGCAGAGATAAATGCTAAATCAAACGAAGATAACTTATTGGCAGTTTTCCTAGCAAGAACACACTTGGCAATAAAGTAGGCAAAGTAGCGAATGGAGGGAAGATGAATGTTACGGATTTTTCCATTCTCCTTCGAGAAGCTACTCCCTTGACAAATTTCTGTGTATAAATCCATGAGTGGTTCCGCTCTCTCTTTAATCTTCTTACATGATCCCCATTGAGGTACCTTAATAGCTGCACAAAAATCATCAAGAGAAAGGTTGACAGTTATATTGTAAATTTTGTAATGGACCAAGGGGTTAGGCAAAGAGTGACTAAATTTGAAATCCTGCACCATAGACATGGTTAGCTTCACAAATTGACAAGGTTCGTCTTCCAAAAAGTGCTCTAACCCTGCATTAGAAACCAAAGTGTGGAAATCTTGTAGAATTCCTGCAGCTCTCATGAACTCAGAGCATGGATAAATGGAGTTAAAAAACTTCCTCCTCCCGGTGGACCTTCATGACTTCAGGCACCCAAAGCTCATGTTGGTTTAGGTGGTGTTCACTCATCTTTTATTCTGAAATTTAAACACCTATTAAACAAGTGATTGCAAAGTAAATATAATGAAGGATTCTACTCATAGGGACTTGCAAGAGGCCTAAACATGATCAAAACTATATCTCTAAGCATCAAACAAGCTTACAATCTCTCATAACCAGTCACCTACAGCAGCAAAATACTCAACATACAATCCACTAAACACAAATCTACTTGGACAAGGGGAGGAGTCACATACCAAGGAATCAATTGCTCCAAATTTCAGCAAGAAAGATGGGCTGAGCAAAGAGATCGAAGAAATCGAGGGCAAGCATAGAGAGAACGCGATTTTGAGTTATGAACCGAAGCTTACTCGGGAGAGAGAAGAAAGTGGCAGGAGAGAGAGGTAGTGGGGGCCAGGGGTGGCCCACACCAGGGCATGGCGCCACCCAGGTCTGGCCGCACCACCATGTGGTGTGCCTGCCTGGTGGGCCCCCCTAGTACCTACCAGGTACTCCTCTGCCCCTTTTTTCACATAAAAATTTAATATGAATTTTCTAGAATTTTTCGAGACACTTTATTTTTGGGCACTTCTCAGAAATAGAAGAATGATTTTTTTGACAAACAGATTTTTTTCTTTTTGAAACATGATGCAAAGACAAAAACAAGGCTAGAACTACATAAGTTCTAGCATGCAAGCAAACTAACAACACAAAGAAAACCAAACGAAAGCAAAAACTAAAAGCAAATGATAAAAATAAACGGAGATAATCATAATGAAAACATTGTTTTGTTCAATGGAATCATTTTGTTAGCAAGGTTGATCAAGTCTTGCTACCAAAACAATTGCATATGAGACAAAACTTTGTATTCCACTAATGATTATGTTACCTCAACTTTGATAGCAATGGTCCCAATCATAATAGTTTCAAAATTTTCTTTTGGTATGGGACAATACATTTCTCCAACTTGAATGCCTTCAACATGTTCAATTGAATTTAAACCATAAGTCCTTTCAATCTTCTTGGGGAAATAGACAGTATGTTCCTTGTCATTGACATTGAAGGTCACCTTTCCTTGATTACAATTAGTAACAGCTCCTACAGTATTAAGAAAAGGTCTCCAAGAATAATAGACATATTATCATCTTCAGGCATTTCAAGCACAACAAAATCAGTTAATATCAAGCAATTATGAGCCACCTAAACAGGTACATCCTCACATATACCCACAGGAATAGTGGTAGACTTATCAGCCATTTGCAAATATATATCAGTTGGTATCAATTTTTCAAGATGAAGCCTCTTATAGAGAGAGAAAGGCATAACACTAACTCTAGCTCCCAAATCACACAAAGCAGTTCTAACATAACTGTTCTTAATAGAGCAAGGGATAGTTGGAATCCCTGGGTCTCCAAGTTTCTTAGGAACCTTACCATTGAAGGAATAATTAGCAAGCAAAGTAGAGATTTCTTTATTAGGGATCTTCCTTTTATTCGAGACAATGTCCTTCATATACTTTGAGTAAGGAGGCAATTGAATAGCATCAGTCAAAGGAATTTTCAAGAATAAAGGCTTCATCCACTCGCAAAACTTATTATAGTGTTCATCTTCCTTTGACTTGTGTTTCTTATTAGGGAAAGGCATAGGTTTTTGGACCCAAGGTTCTCTTTCACTACCATGTTTCTTAGCAATAAAATCTTCTTTGGTGTATTTAGTAGTCTTAGTGTGGTTTTCAGGTTCTTCTTCAACCTTTTCTTCATTAGGCACTTCATTTTCTTCATTACCACTTTCAGTTTCAGCATCAGAGATAGATATACTATTAGGATCTATAGCAGGTTCAGAGGGTTCTACAACAGTTTTATGTTTCTTTTTTCTTTTCTTATGAGTAGAACCACTATTTTCAGTTTGTTGAGAATCCTGCTCAATTCTTTTGGGATGCCCCTCAGGATATAGAGGATCCTGGGTAGCAGCACCACTTCTAGTTCTAATTTCATAAGCATGTTTTTCTTTAGCAGCATTAACTAGCAAGTCATTTTGCACTTTAACCAGTTGATCTATTTGAGTTTGAACAATTTGAAAGTGTTTAACAATCATTTTAACATCATTAGAGGTTCTTTCCACAATATCTTTCAACTCAACAATAGCTCTAGTGTTTTTCATTAGATGATTTTGCACCCTTTTATTAAAGTTATCTTGCTTAACAACAAAGATATCAAATTCTTCTAAGCATTGATCAAGAGGTTTCAAGTAAGGGATATCACCTTCATCAAAGTGTTGGAGAGAGTGTACCTCAATAGTAGGTGAGTAGGGAATAGGCTTACATAATTCTTCTATAGGAGGTAAATTCTTGACATTTGCAGCTTTAATTCCCTTCTCCTTAAGACATTTCTTAGCTTCCTTCATCACTTCATCATTTAATTCAATAACTCCCCTCTTCTTTGGTGTTGGAATAGGCACAGGAATAGATGGTTCAGGTACAATTACTTCAGGTGTAACTTGTTTAGGAGGAGTCCAATCTTCATAATTCTTGCTTATTTTAGCCATTAATTCCTCAGCTTCCTTGGGAGTCCTATTCCTGAAAACACAATCAGCACAACTATCTAGGTATGTCCTAGATCCTTCGGTTAGTCCATTATAAAATATATCAAGTAGTTCATTCTTAGGTAATGGACTTCCAGCATGTGCATGAATCAAAGCACAAAACCTTGCCCAAGATTCGGGCAATACCTCTTTTTCTCCCTGTTTAAAATCAAAAAGTTCATGCAAAACAACATGTCTAGCACTAGGAGGAAAATATTTCTGCAGGAAAGTACTAATCAAGCACTCAGGGCTATCAATAGATCCAGGAGGTAAATTACCAAACCAAGTTTTAGCTTCTCCTTTCAGTGAAAAGGGAAAAATCTTAGCAACAAAGTAAATACGCATTTTAATATCATCAGAAAATAAGCCGCTCATGGTAGAAAGTTCATTCATATGTGCTATGCACTTTCATTCTTAGTTCCACAAAAAGGTTCTTTCTCAACAATAGCTATGTAAGATAGATCGAGAGAGAAATCATAATCTTCATCTATAATGTTTATGGGAGAAGCAACAAACTTAGCATTAAGAGATAATTTGGGTCTAATAGAACGCCTCTCAAAGAGATTCTTAGCAGTGCTCCTATCATGGGTGTTCCTACACGCTTCAATAAACTCATCAGTCATCTCAACATAATCTTCTTCAGCATCATAACTCTCACTAGACTCAGGTGAGCTAACAGGTGTGGCAGTGTCTTCATTAGGAGTTTCGGTATTTCCAGCTATAGTTCTAGCAATCGTAGCATCTAGGAAAGGACCTAATGAACCACTCTTATCAAGCACAGTAGAAGCAGCATCATTGGTATCAGAAGTTTCAGATTCAGCAGTAGTAGCAGTGTGCGTAGCATGTGTATGTGGTGGTGTAAGGAACTTACTCAAAACAAACGGTGAATCAAGAGCGGTAGAGGTGTTCAGAACCGTACCTCTTCTTGTAGTGGATGGTAAAATAGGAACCTTGCCATCACGAGACTTACCCATGATGGATGGATAGCAACGAACAATAGAGAATCCAAGTGAACTTGATAAATAAAGTTATGCTCCCCGGCAACAGCGCCGGAAAATAGTCTTGATGACCCACAAGTATAGGCGGTGTATCGAAGTATTTTCGAGGGAAGTGAAACCCAATTTATTGGTTCGACACAAGGGGAGCCAAAGAATACTTATCAGTCTTAACAGCTGAGTTGTCAATTCAGCTACACCTACAAACAATCTTGCTCACAGCAGTTTATCAGTAGCAACAATTTTGTAGTAGGAATAGTAAAGCAGCAGCAGTAGTAAAGCAAAGACAGTAGTAACAAAAGCAGTAAACAATGGTATTCGAGTGTGGTAGGCATAGGGATGGATGGACGGGCGTTGCATGGACAAGACAATTCACATAGCAATCAGAATATAGGGCAATTGCAGATAAATAAGATAAAGCACCCAAGTACTAGACAATCCTAGGCATGTGTTCCATATATAGTCATACGTGCTCGCAATGAGAACTTGCACAACATCTTTTGTCCTGCCAGCCCGTTTGCAGCGGGGCCTCTAGGGAACTACTGGCAATTAAGGTGCTCCTTTTAATAAAGCACCAGAGCAAAGCATTAACACTCCATGAACACATGTGATCCTCACATCAAAGCCTTTCCCTTCCGGCTATACCGATTTCTGTCACTTCGGGACCATAGGTTCCGGACAACGACATGTGTATACAACTTGTAGATAAGACCAGAAACAAAACTATCATAATGAATCAATAATACGTTCAGATCTAAAATCATGGCACTCGGGCCCTAGTGACAAGCATTAAGCACAACAAGTCGCAACAAAGTCATAAAGCACTAATAAAAGATACTAGGCACCATGCCCTAACAATCTGATGCCATTACATGAACGATCTCATCCAATCCCTACCATCCCCATAGCCTACAGCGGGGAATTACTCACTCATAGATGGGGGAAACATGGATGGTCGATGGAGAAGCGATGGTGATGATGATGGCGATGATCTCCTCCAATTCCCCGTCCTGGCAGGGTGCCAGAACGGAGTTTCTGGTGTTGTTTTGTGGAATCTGGTGGTGGCGGCGGAGCAGAACTCCTTCTGGAAAAACGTCGAACCTCCCGTGGTTTTTAGGTCAGAAGGCTCCTTATAGGCGAAGAGAGAGGCCGAGGGGGTGCCTGGGAGGCCCACACCACCCCCTGGCGCGGCCTGGCCTGGCCCGTGCCACCAGATGGTGTGGCCACCCCAGGGCTCCTTTCCGTCTCGTATTCTGGCTCCTGGAGTCTTCGGGTGAAATAGGATTTTTGGCATATTTTCCGGGATTTTTCCTGATAGTTGATTTTCTGCACAAAAAGCGGACACCAAGGCAATTCTGCTGAAAACAGCGTCAGTTCGCATTAGTTGCATCCAAATCACGCAAGTATAGAGGAGAAACAATAGCAAAAGTGTTTGGGAAAGTAGATACGTTTTGGACGTATCACTGTGCTCATCACACCTTCCTCTTGGGGTTCCCCAACGAGCTCGATATATTTTGGGCCATCAAGCAACTTTTTCTGGCGCCGTTGACGGGGAGTCAAGGACATCTTCACAAGGGGAGTCCCTCATAACCAATCTCTTTACTTTGTTATTTTTGTTTTGTTTTGTTTATTTTTGCCTTGTTTGCTTGTTTCTTTATCAAAAACACAAAAAAAATAGTTTTACTAGTTTGCTTTATTCATTAAAAACACATAAAAATGACTACTCTTGAAAACACTAAGTTCTGTGACTTCACTCGCACCAAAAACAATGATTTCATGTGCACACATATTGCTCCACCCGTTCTTGAAGCTACTTGAAATAAAACCCGCTTTCCTCAATGTTGTTATGAGAGAACAATTTTCTGGTATTGGTAATGAAGATGTTGCTGCTCATCTAAATAACTTTTTTGAACTTTATGAGATGCAAAAGCATAGGGATATAGATGGAGATATTATTAAGCTTAAATTGTTTCCTTTCTCTTTGAGAGGAAAAGCTAAAGAATGGTTGCAATCCCTAAGTAGGAATAGTATTGATTCTTGGACAAAATGCAAAGATGCTTTCATTGGAAAATACTATCCTCCTGCTAAGATTATATCTATGAGAAGTGAAATAATGAAGTTTAAACAATCTGATAATGAACATGTTGCTCATGCTTGGGAAAGAATGAAATCTTTGGTAAAAGATTGTCCCACTCATGGACTGACTACTTGGATGATTATCCAAACCTTTTATGCAGGATTGAACTATTCTTCAAGAAATCTATTGGATTCTATTGCTGGAGGTACCTTTATGACCATTACTATGGGTGCTGCAACAAAGCTTCTGGATAATATGATGGTGAACTATTCTGAATGGCACAATAAAAGAGCTCCACAAGGTAAGAAGGTAAATTCTGTTGAAGAGACCTCCTCCTTGAGTGATAAAATTGATGTTTTTATGTCTATGCTTGTTAATGGGAAAGCTCATATTGATCCAAATCATGTTCCCTTAGCCTCTTTGGTTGCTCAAGAAGAGCAAGTTGATGTGAACTTTATAAGAAATAATAATTTTAGCAATAATGCCTATAGGAATAATTTTGGTAACAACAATTATAGGACATATCCTCCCAACAATGGTAATGCTTATGGAAACTCCTACAACAATAATAGGAGTGCTCCCTCTGAACTTGAAGTTATGCTTAAATATTTTATTACTAAACAAACTGTTTTCAATAAAACTATTGAGGAAAACCTCTCTAATGCTAAAAGAAATATAGCATCATTGGCTGAAGCACAATCTTCTTTGAATAAAATGGCTGCTAAACCTGAAACTATTGATAATCTCTTTGCTGCTTCTAATGCCATACAAGTTAGAATTGATGAAAATGTTAGACTATTAGCTGAATTGCATGCTAAGTGGGAAAGAGAAGATGAAATTGATAGAAACATTAGTGTTTCTACTATTACTACCACTAGTGTTGAAGCTAGTAATAGCTATACTACTTTAAATGATAATTATGATTTTGATCTTGATGGTTGCAATATCTCTGAAGTAATTAAGTTCCCACAAAAGCTTGTTAAAAGTCCTAATGCTAGTGCTATGAATATGGCCTTTACAAAACACATTACTGATGCTCTCATAAAAATTAAAGAATAAAAGATGAAACATAAAGCTTCTATTCCTATAAAACAAGAAGATAGTTGGGAACCCATCATTAATATGAAAGTAAATGATTTTGATTTCAAAGCTTTATGTGATCTTGATAGTAGTGTTTCCATTATGCCTAGAAGGATTTATGATATGCTTGATTTGCCACCATTGGAAGATTGTTATTTAAATGTCCCACTTGATGATAATGCTAAAAAGAAACTCATGGGGAGTATTAATGATGTTCTTATTATGGTTAACAATGCTTATGTCCCCATTGATTTCTATGTTTTGGATGTTGAATGCAATGCTTCTTGTCCTATTACTTTGGGAAGACCTTTTCTTAGAACTGTTGGTGCCATTATTGATATGAAAGAAGGCACCATTAAATATCAACTCCCACTCAAGAAAGGTATAGAACACTTCCCTAAGAAAAGAGATAATATTCCTTTTGCCTCTCATATGAAAACAAAATTTGCTCTTAATGCTTCTTCATTTGAGAACACTTGATTGCTTTTCTTTCTTCTTATGCCTAACTTAAAGGCGTTAAAGAAAAGTACTTATTGGGAGATAACCCAAAAGTTTTAGATGAGTCTTGGAAGTTATTGCTTCAGTAATAACCTCTCCTTATCCTTTTTATTTGCTTTTTGTGCCAAGAGTAACCTCTAATGAGAGAGAAGTAATGTTTGGCAAAGTTGCTGTCCCGAGACAGATTTTTGTGCTTCACTATAAAAATTCGTGTAAAATCTCTGTACGTCGTTTTGAGGCGTAATTTTTTGTTCTTCTGCCCCAGGCTGTTATCTAACTTTCGTTAGTTTGAAACCTTTCGATTTGAGCAACAGAAGGTCTTTGAAAAAATTTGTTTTTACCTGCTGGTCTGTTTTGACAGATTTCTGCCATTATTTGCATTTGCTTCTTGTTGATTCCTTTTTGGGTTCTCTTTGGGGAATTGAGCTTTTTGAGGGAAGTGCTTTAGTAGCTGGTGTTTTAATGGAAGTTTTATTGGTGTTGAAACTGAACCTAAAAGAGTTATTATCTTGAGTGCACTAATGTTGCTAATAAAGATTGTGTGAAGTTTTGTATGAAGGAAAAATTTCAGGTGTATGGAGAGAATGATGTAATGATATGAAGAATGGACTAAAGCTCAATATTGGGGATGCCACCCTGTGTCACCCCAAGAAATATCCAAGAATTACAAGCGTCAAAGCTTGGGGATGCCCAAGGCATCCCCTTCTTCATCAATAAAAATCCCAGGTTTCTTCCAAACACCTCATTTTTATTGTTCCATGCACAGTTGTGTTGTTCTTGGAGCATCTTCGTTTTTTGTTTTTTGTTTTCATTTGCTTGGTTTTATTAGTTTGCTGAATAAATTGGTTGGACCCCCTCTTTCATACATTAGTTTTCAAATAGTTTGGTTTGGATTGGAAAAGAGTAGGAAAGTTCATGCTTAAGTGGTAAAAGAGAGCTTGTTTTTTGACTGTGGCCTATGCTTTGTCATGCCATGTTTGATATTGTTTTGGCTTTATGCTTAGTTATCTTTTCTTTAGCATAACATGTTATAAACAATTGAGATTGCTTAATGTGCCTTTGAAGAATCATGCGTTGTTTTAGCATATTAAAACATACTTTGATGCTTTATTGTGGTGTCACGGCAGATGCCATGGATAGGATAAAGGTGGGGACTAATATGCGCTAGGGGAATCCAGGGAGGGATAGTAGAGTGATTCTCTACACAGAAGCTTTGTATTGATGTTCAATCTCCGAGATTACAAGTCCTCCTCGAGCTGTATTGACAAGAGGAGGAAGAAGAAACTCTCTTACTCTTTCCTACCAACTAGCCCAAGATACCCTAGATCCACTAGTGCTCAACCAACTAGAATTCTCCTTGTTCTGTATCTGAAAAAACCCAACCCCCTTACCAGAACCCTAACCCCCCCTTATATAGAGGTGGTTCGGTCCTGGCCTAGGGCATACGTGGAGGCATATTCCTAAGAATATGCCCCCTCCCAAAGTAGTAACGCGACAGGGGTGCTTTTCCCCTGCGTCACACTTGCTTTAGCGACATAGCCTCTGCGGCGCCCGTGTCAGCCGACGTGAGCGTCGTCACCCTTGTCGGCCATGATCCGGTGGTCCTGCCCTTGCTTTATTCGCTCATCCAGTACGCACCGGACCTTCTTTTTTGACCAGAGAGATTCCTTCCTTCTCCTAGAAGCCAAGCGAGGATCCGGATCACAGTTGATCCGGCCATACCTGTTCCTGCATATAAGCTAGACAAACATTTCTGACTTACTCCTTAAGTCAGATGAGACAATGTTAGGTGACCCCCTGGTCCGGGCTACTCCGTGATCCGGCCTGCCTTGAGGTGACTCGGCCAGCATCCGCTTTGACCTTGCCGACCCTCGGCTAACTCGGCCCTTATACCCCGGAGTGACCCTACCCGGGTTTATCCCCCCAACATTAGTCCCCGAAGCTGGTGCGGCCTTAGCGGCCTTGGTCGTTAAGGACACATTAGGTTCATTCGTATTCGAGCCTCGGACGTCTAGTTCCGGGTTAACTTCTTGTCTCGGATTGTATGGATTTACGTTCCCTTCGCACGTTCCAAGTTTTCACTTGCCGGCCGGGTTACCATTGTAGCTCGGATCCTATGGTTTTACTTTCCCTCTACACATTTCAAGTTTTCACTTGTCGGCCGGGTTACCATGGAGGCTCGGATCTGGGCCTTGCTTCCTTCTCTCATACGCCAACCCACGTAAGGGTTAATCATTGCGTTGCCTCATTTTAAGGGCCTGCACTGTAACTGTCGCAGTAACTGTCAGTGATTACTGTGTTGATTACGTCACGCCTGTCTCCTCGTTTACCGCAACTGCACGTCGTGTCATGGGATCATATTTGCTCTGTGGCCTCCGCTGTGGCTTCTCTCTGATTGGCTAATGCCGGTGATACATGGCCACAGCGTGTGGCTCTCCAGCGCAGCGCGATCCCACTTGTTGATTACTGGGGGCAGTTAAATAGGGGAGGGGCGCACCCCTTAGCACTTTTCCATCTCCGCTCCCCTTCGCCCGTTCCTCTTCTTCTTCCTCGCGACCGCGTCGCCGCTAGTGCCCGTCGCAGCAGCGCCGCTGCCGCACCTTCTCCGTGCCTCCGCACCGCAGCCACCACTGCTTCACCGCTTAGCCACGGGTCCTCGTCAATCTAGACCGCAGAGCCCCACCGCCGCTAGCTCCAGCGAGGACAGCGGAGTCGAGATGACGGAGGAGGAGCTCATCGTCGTCGAGCAGGAGATGGAGGAGGACGCCAGCGCGGCGGACCGCGGCGCGTGGGCCGGTTCGTGGGTCTGCCAGGACGACATCGACTGGCTCTACCGGACCCAGCGTATTCCCGCCAGCGTCGCCACTCGTCTCCCCTCCTCGGAATTGGCCCCCTCACCCAATCCGGATGAGTTCGTTGTTTTGCTATCCCATTTCCAATGGGGATTTGGTCTTCCGGTGAGTGATTTCTTCCGGGACTGGGTCCGGACCTATCACCTGCAACCACATCATCTCCCGACGAACGCCATCACCTCTCGGTCCGCTTTCGTCTCCTCGATCGAGGGCTGCATCGGACTATGGCCCACAAAGGAGCTGTGGATCCGGTTCTTCGGCCTCCGTCGCAATGTCGTCCCCAACATCCACGTCGAGTTGGAGGACAAGCAACTCACTCAGTTCGGAGCTGCCTTGATCTCGCCCCGGAGATTCTCAATCTTTCCCCGGGTCACTGGGCTTGACTCCTGCAAAGGATGGGCCCGGACCTTCTTCTACGTCCGGAACGAAGGCACCGAAGACTTGATCTAGTTGCTGCCCTACGCTCCGGGTCCCCCGGACACGGATTTCTGGGAGGAGGTCGCCAAAAAACCTACAGCTCTGGCCAACCAAGTCAACAAAAGGGTTGCGGAGCTGAAGAAGCTCGGATTACGCAACGAGGATGCCATGATCACATTCGTGCGCAACCGAATCTCTCCCCTCCAGCGGCGCACTCACAAGTTGTGCCATATGAGCTTCAGCCGCGACCCCAACCAAACCTCCTCGTTCGAGTTGAGCAATACGGAGATCTTCCGCCGGGTCAAGGCTCTTTTCACCACCCATAGGGATTTTTCCGCCGAATGGACGTGGGGAATCGAGCATTACTGCCGTGACAGGCTCCCTCCCGCGGTAAGCTTCGCTGAGTAAACTCATTTCGGATCAATTACGTGTCGGTTCTTATCGTATTTTTGACTCTGCTCCTTGTGCTTTTTTCTCAGCTGTTTCTCCAGCAAACCCTCGAGGATGGTACTGATCCGACCCTTAAGTGGGCCCAGGACCGAGAAATCCCGGATGAGGAGGAGCCGTACCAGGAGATGTTCCTCCCCACAACCAACGCCACCAAACGACCCAGCGGTAAATTCTCTTCTCTTAGAGATTGGCCCAACGATGAGGATGACTCGGATATCGACGTGATTGAACCCGTTGAGGCTGTCCCTCTTTCTTTTGCCTTCCCGGCATCAGCTAACCCCGGTGGGCACATCCACGAGGATTCTCCACTTGCCACGGGCGAGCCTGTTCCGGTGGCGTCGAAGAAGAAGCGCGGATCCGTGCCAAGTTCTTCTTCCGAGCCTTCTCAGCCTACCAAAAGGCAAAAGAAGGTCGGAGACAAGACTGCCTCCAAACGGGCAGGCAAAGCCCCGGCACAGAGGGCCCGGAAACCTAAGGAGGCCGAGGCCTCGGATGTGTAAGTCATTTTTCACTGCGTAACACACTTCTCCCTGCATCGGGGTAATTTCACTCCTGACATTATTTTATTTTGCAGGGCTCCTGTGGAGGTCCCTCAGAGCAGATCGAGCATCTCCTCTCCCCTTCGGTATGGTCCTTCCCCTCCTCGCGACGACGAGTCACGCCTGCTGAGCCCTATTCCGGAGGGCTCTGCGGCCGCTCCGGGTTCTGCAGTACCTCCTTCAGAGGAACGCGACCTCGGATCGGGAGGGGTCGGATCGGCCGAGGCAACGGCGTCCGTTACTTCGGCATTTCCGCAACCAGCAACCACCAAGTCTACCGCAACTCCAGCACCAGCTACCGAACCAGCACCTGTCCTGGCTCCGAAGAAACCAACAGCAGCTCCAGCACCAGCCACCAAAGCTCCCGTGCCAAGTTCGTCTACCTCATCCGAGTCATCCCAAGCTCGGCGAGGAACCACTCCAGTGGCTTCCAAGGGCAAATCTACTGTAGTCACATCCTCCCAGCAAGCCAAAGGCAAGTCTACCTCCGTCAAGGCCGGGCAGCGAACCTTGTCGTCAATGCTTCCAAAGAAGTCACCAGCAGCGACGGATCCTCCTGCCGAGCCAGCCGTTTCACAACAGATGGTTCTTCACACTAGCCTAGCTCTTGCCCTGATTGAAAGGAAAGAAGCTCACGCAAAGGGCTTGGTGGCACCCCAGATGCCCACTAGCGAACGGTACCCTCCGAGCCTCATCAAGTTTGTCATGAACTGGAATAAGGCGGAGTTCGTCTACAACGACGAACTCCTGGAAAAGTTCGGCCCCGCTGAATTTTCCGCTCAGATGAATACCGCCGCCAAGGCCATTAACCTTGCTGGGCGAATGATGGAGGTACGTCGTTTCTTCTTTACATGCTGTAGATAATAACCATTAGTCCCCGAGCCTCCGGCGGAGTAACTTGTTACTCGGCCGGATGCTCATTAGAAGATCAACGTAGCTGCATGTAAACTTCAAATATGCACACACCTAGATCCGGGTTAAGTTCCACTTGGCCCGGACCTCGCACACTTCGAATATGCACACACCTAGAGCCGGGTTAAGTTCTGCTTGGCCCGGATCTCATATACTTCGAATATGCACACACCTAGAGCCGGGTTAAGTTCCGCTTGGCCCGAATCTTGTACACTTTGAATATGCACACACCTAGAGCCGGGTTAAGTTCTGCTTGGCCTGGATCTTGTACACTTCAAATATGCACACACCTAGAGCCGGGTTAAGTTCCGCTTGGCCCGGATCTTGTATACTTCGAATATGCACACACCTAGAGCCGGGTTAAGTTCCGCTTGGCCCGGATCTTGTACACTTCAAATATGCACACACCTAGAGCCAGGTTAAGTTCCGCTTGGCCCGGATCTTGTATACTTCAAATATGCAACGAACTAACTTTACACTCTTGTACCTTTGTCAGGTAACTACCAATCGCCGGAGCGCTGAATTTCAGCGCCTGCTTGATACCCACAAGATCTTGCGCGCAAAACATGTTGCACTTGGTGCGGAGCATGAAAAGAGGGGTAATTTCCTCTCTCGACACCTCTCCGTTTCATTTGTTTCTGCCGGACTAACCTCCTTATTCGGTTTTTTGCAGCTGGGGTGGAGGCTGAAAACAAAATTATGCGGAAGAACTTGGAGGAAATCCGAGGTACGTCCTCTTTCGGCCAACGTTGTTGTGTTTTCCATTCCTTCCTCTCCTTGGCTCGGCAAACATTCACTCCTCGGCTTTGCCAGGTCAACACACTGTTTCAGCATCGCTTGAGGATAGTGTGCCCGTGCCTGATATGATGCTGCATTTTCTCGAACAAGCAGGACAGCATCAAGCCGAGCTGAAGAAGAAGAACGATGAGCTTGCCCTTCTCCGGACTAAGGACGACGAAATAGCCAAACTCAAGGCCGAGATGGAGAAGATGAAGGCCCAACACAAAACCGAGCTCCAAAAAGTTGGCCAGAACTTCACCGAAGAACGTGAGCGCTTTACCCTTCAGATCTCCAAGGACCAGGACCTGCTTAAGGAATCCGAGGTCCAGCTTGGGTCGGCGCTCGCTGAGCTTGAACAACTTCGCCAGAGACACGACAGTTGTATCAAGGAGTTGACCCGGATCCATCGTCATATCTCACGTAAGTTTCTTCCCCTTGTCCGACATAGTTTTCTGGGTTAGCTCATATGCCTTTGCTTCAGCACCTTTCCTTTCCTTATTTTCAGATAACTTCCCAGAGGGTACTCCCATCGCCAGTGCTGCCGTTGCCAAATTCCGCCGAGAGAGGGGGTACTCTCGTTGCTCCTGATGGTGAGAGCATCCCTTTAGACATGGAGGACCTGCTGGTCAGCGTGTCATCTCGGGTGGAAACCATCAAGAACTATGGGAAAGATCTCCTCGACGTTGCGGTCCGGATCTTCAACACTTTCTGGCCAAGCGAGAGCGCTCCAAAAAGGATCACACTCCTTGCTTAGAAGCTATTGGAAATCGAGACACAGCTTGATCTCTGGAGAGAATCCGCCGGGCGTGCCGCAGCAGATACCCTCCTCCATCATATCCTTACATGGTACGAGAAGATCGACCTGAGCCTCCTCACATGCCGGCGCACCGGATCCAAATGGACTGATGATCCGGAGTGGGTAGCTCGGCGCCAGGCTTGCGCCTATAGCCTTGTCGAATATTCTCCCGTCCATGACTGGGTTGAGGGGCCGAGCTTTCTGGAATCCGGCGAGGAGGAGCTGATGGAGAACGTGGAGGATGGGTCGATACGGGGTTAGTCCGGAAAAAAAAACGTTAGCTGGAATAGGAGCGTTTCCTTAGTAGTTTTTCATGTGCTACGCAATTCCAAACTTGTTCCCTTGCTTTCCATGAAGTCAATTCTTGTTGGACAGCAGCAAGTCAAAGGGTTGGGTTTTTGGTGCTCACACATTACTAATCCGGGTTAAGTGAAACGAGTCATTCCAGCTAACGCATAAAAAGTAACAATAATCATTTATTAAGGCAGTCCCCGAGTTACTGCTTGAGGCTCCGCTATTTCATTGATAAGCTCATTGCCGACATATATACCGACATATGATATGACTCGGATACATACACTCTTTAGCTAAGTGTAGAAGGGACGAAGTAGTGCTACATTCCATGGTCGCTTCAATTCCTCTCCGGACCTGTCCGCCTTGTTCTTTTCCTGCGGCTTTGCATCTATAAGATAGTAGGAATCATTGTGCAATGCTTTGCTCACAATAAAGGGTCCTTCCCATGGGGGGATAATTTATGCATGCCAGTGGTACGCTGTACCAACCGGAGCACCAGATCGCCTTCCCGGAAGACTCGGGGGCACACTTTCCGGCTATGATAGCGTCGAAGATTTTGCTGATATATGGCGGATCTGGACAGTGCCAGTTCTCTCGCTTCTTCCAGCAGATCAACATCATTTTGCCGGGCTTCTTGCACTTCGGCTTCTGTGTATTGGGTGACCCTAGGCGAATCATGCTCTATGTCGGCTGGTAATACAGCTTCTGCCCCATATACCAGAAAGAACGGCGTGTAGCCTGTTGATCGATTCGGAGTTGTTCTTAAACTCCACAATACCGCTGGTAGTTCTTCTATCCAGCACCCCGCTGATCTTTGCAGCGGCTCAATGAGCCGGGGTTTTATCCCGGATAGCACTAATCCGTTGGATCTTTCCACTTGTCTGTTTGATGCGGGGTGGGCTACCGAGGCTACGTCGAGTCGGATTTTCTTATCTCGGTAGAATCGTGCAAATGCTCCTTTAGCAAAATTTGTGTCGTTATCAGTTATAATGCTGTGTGGATAACCGTATCTCAAGATGATGTCTTTGAGAAATGTCACAGCCGTAGCTCCATCACATTTTCTTATAGGCTTCACTTCGATCCATTTTGTAAACTTGTCCACCATGACCAGAATGTGCGTCATGTTTCCTCTTGCTGGTTTGAACGGGCCAACCATATCCAAGCACCACACAGCAAATGGCCATGTAATTGGTATGGTTTTGAGTTCCGACATAGGCATATGTGTCTTGGTGGCGTACCTTTGACAACCATTGCATTTTCTCACCAGATCTTCTGCTTGCTCCAAGGCACTTGGCCAGTACAATCCATGCCGGAACGCCTTTGCCACTAAGGCCCGGGATGAGGCATGATGCTCGCATTCTCCTTTGTGTATATCTCGGAGGATGTTAAGTCCTTCTTCCGAGTCAACACACCGCTGGAGGACATTGGTTACACTTCGTTTGTACAACTCGGAATTGATGATTGTGTAAGCTTTGGCTCTCCTCTGAATTTGCCTGGCTAGCACTTCCTCAGTGCGTAACGTTCCATCTTTCAAGAACTGGTATATAGGCAGTGCCCAAGCTGGTACTGCTCGCGCAGGGAACATCTCCTCATTAATTTCCATCCGATCCACCGGCATAACTTCAGCCGGATCACGCTGAACAGTCCCCGGGTCTAGCGAGGTAGTCCCTGAGTTTGCCGAGGTAGTCCCCGGGTTCGGCGTGCTACCTCCCATGTCAATGTCCATGGGCTCAGTTCCAGATTCCGCGTTTTTCGGGACATAGATTGAGTCGGTTCCTGGGGACGACCTGATAGATGGTTTTCTGAGGTGCTCCAATGCTACGCCCGGTGGAATTGCCTGTCGGGTCGATTCGAGCTTTGACAGCATGTCGGCAGCTTCGTTTTCCATGTGAGGTACATGGTGAAATTCGCATCCCTCAAAGTAACCCGAGATCTTCTGCACATGAAATCTGTATAGTGCCATGTTTGGATCCAGGGCGTCCCACACTCCGGACACTTGCTGTATTACTAGATCCGAGTCGCCAAAGCAGATTATCCGACGTATGCCAATCTCCTTTGCCACTTTGAGACCATGCACAAGAGCCTCGTACTCAGCAACATTGTTTGATGCCGCGAAATGGATCTGCAATACATACTTGAGCTGATCCTTCTTTGGCGAGGTAAGCACAACCCCGGCACCTAACCCGGTTTTGGTTTTCGATCCGTCAAAGTGCATCTTCTAGTAGTTCGGATCTGGCGGCGGTGGTTCGTATTGTACCTCGGCCCAATCCACGAAAAAGTCTGCCACAGCCTGGGACTTGATCGCTTCTCTCCTATCATATTGGGGTGCGTAAGGTGCTAGCTCAATTGTCCATTTCGCAATTCTGCCATTCGCATCTTTGTTACCCATTATCTCGGATATGGGGGCTTCGCATATCACTTTGATGGGATGCTCCTCAAAGTAGTGCTTTAACTTCTTTGCCGCCATATAAACTCCGTATGCCACCTTTTGAAAATGCGGGTAGTTCTGTTTTGAGGCAGACAATACCTCGCTCAAGTAATACACTAGCCTCTGCACCGACTTACCCTCTTCATCTCGCTCCACTACAATCACTGCACTTACAACTCGGTTGGTTGCAGCTATGTAGAGCAACATTGGCTCCTTTGACAGTGGAGAAGCTAACACTGGTGCAGTAGACAACATCTTTTTAAGTGTGCAAAAGCTTCATCGGCCTGCGACGTCCAAACGAATTTATCTGACTTTTTCATGAGTTGATAGAGAGGCAGTGCCTTTTCCCCTAACCGACACACAAACCTACTCAACGACGACAGGCATCCAGTGAACTTCTGGACGTCGTTGAGACACTTCGGCAGCTCCATTCGTTCAATGGCTCGGATCTTAGTTGGATTAACCTTGATACCTCGGCTGGAGACGAGAAATCCGAGTAATTTCCCAGCCGGGACACCGAAGGTACATTTCTCCGGGTTAAGCTTCATCCGGAATCTCCTCAAGTTCGCGAATGTTAGCCTTATGTCGTCAAGGAGCGTTGGCTTTCCTTGGTCTTGATAACCACATCATCCACGTAGACTTGTACATTTTGACCTATTTGATCGTGCAAACATTTTTGCATACATCTTTGGTACGTTGCTCCTGCATTTCGTAAACCGAACGGCATAGTGCGATAGCAATAAGCCCCGTACGGGGTAATAAAGGCAGTTTTTATTTGATCATCCGGGTTCAGAGGTATCTGGTGGAAACCAGAATAAGCGTCAATGAATGACAACAGTTCACATCCCGCGGTAGAGTCGATGACCTGATCTATCCTCGGCAGTGGAAATGGATCTTTTGGACATGCCTTGTTCAGGTTCGTGTAATCGATACACATATGCCAAACCACTGCCACGTTCGGATCATCCTTCTTCTTTTCTACCAGCACCGGATTAGAGAGCCAATCCGGATACAACACTTCCATGATAAATCCTGCTGCTAGCAACCGAGCTATCTCATCACCAATGACCTTTCTCCTATCCTCGGCGAAGCGTCGGAGAGGCTGCTTCACCGGCCTTGCTCCGGGTCTTACGTTCAAAGAGTGCTCGGCCAACTCCCTCGGAACACCTTGCAAGTCCTGTGTGGACCAAGCAAAAATATCCCGATTCTCACGGAGGAAGTTGACGAGCTCGCTTTCCTATTTATCAGTTAACCCGGCACCAATTGTTACGGTACGCTTCGGAAACAGGTTATCCACTGGAATCTTCTTGGTGTCCTTCGCGGCTTGAAATGAAACGCTTCCATGCGGGTTGCTTAACGCCGGCATATACTGCTACACGGACTGAGCTAATGCCGCCACCTCTTGGATTTTTCTTTTCTCTTGGGCAATTACGAGTGACTCGGCTAGGTTAGACTCGGCTGAGGCGCACTCAATAGAACGTCGGAAATCCCCAGCGATAGTAATTGCTCCATTTGGCTCGGGCAACTTCATCTTCAGATAACTAATGTGGCAACTTGCCATGAATTTGCTCAGTGCTGGTCTCCCGAGTAATGCATGATACGCGCTCTCCAAGTTCACCACCTCAAACTCTAGATTCTCAGTTCGGAAGTTATCCCTCGTACCGAATAGCACGTCGACCCGGACTTTGCCTACGGGCTCACAGGATATGCCTGGTACGATACCATGGAAAGTTGTTCTCGTAGCCTGGAGCATGTTCTCCGAGATGCCCAACTTGTGCATCGTATCCGCGTACATGATGTTAATGCTACTGCCATTGTCGATCAGTACCTTTGAGAACCTCACATTAATGCTTGGTCCAATGAACGTCGGATCTAACACTAGTGCATACGAGCCCGGACTTGGCATAAGCTTGGGATGATCTTTGATGCTCCAGGTGATTTCCTGGTCCGACCAAGACATGTACCTCGTCATTGCAGGCATAACCGCGTTAACCTCCATATGTCGGTGCTGCAAGCTCTTCCTATCTGTTTCCTCTGTTGTGAACACACAATAGCTCTGGTGATGTTCCCTGTACTCATTCCTTCCCTCGTTTCCGGAGTACCTCGGATCCGGTTGTTGCTGGTTTTCCACCTGATGCACTGCGTCCCTTCTCTCACTGTTGTCATACCTCGGCGGAGGAGGAGGCAACATTAGTTGTTGCGTGTTTGCTCCGGAAAGCAATTGTTGTCGGGGTAACTCCTACCGAGGTTGATCATTCCGGGGTGCCTGAGCATTCCTCGAACCACCTTGTTCTATCTTGCACATCCACTCACATTGCCTCGTTGTGTGACCCGCCGGGCTGTTCGGATTTGGCGTGTGAAATTTACACGGCTGGTCCAACATTGACTCATAGGTATACCTCGGACGATCTTTCTTTTCTTGCCATTGCTTCTTCTGCTCCGGAGTCCACGTTTTCTTGCCATCGTTTCGAGGAGTCCATTGCCCTCCCGTTTTCTGGCGTTGGTTGCTCCCTGCTCCGGGCTGATCTTGATTCACGGCTGCAACTTGTTGCGAACTATACCGATGGTCCGGTCTATCGTCTCTCCTTTTTCCCCTGTAATCGTTCCTCCGGGATGACCCGGCTCCGTCCCTCGGATAGTACTCCTCATTGGACTCATTCGACACGATCCTAGGTTGAGTTGGATCACCCAAAGCGTAAGAATCCGCAATCCGGATCATCTCTGCCAATATGACTGGCATTTTCCTTTGCAATTTCATCCACAACTCGCTGCCATATCTGCACCCTTGTGTGAACCATGATATAGCCTATGACTCTATGACTCCCTCACACGAGTTTCTCACGGTACACCACCGGGTCAAAAATTCACGATCCGTTTCGTTAGATCTCTGCTTGCACATCGCCAGGGTCTGCGGTCTATTCGGTCTCTGATATGTACTTGAGAAGTTGCTGATAAACATTTCTTCAAAATCTATCCAGCAATTGATGCTTCCGGGTGGCAAATTATTCAGCCATACCCTAGCCGGACCTTCCAACATTTGGGGTACGTACCGAACAGCCCATCTCAAGTTGCCAGTTGCAATTTTCACAGCTGTTGCGTAGTTTATCAGCCAATCCTACGGCTTTGTACTGCCGTCATACGTCTTCATGCCCCTGGGTAATTGGAAATTGGGTACTGGTGGTTCCTTCATGATCCGGGGTCCAAAGCACGCTGGACCCGGAGGACCTTGACATTCGATTTGTTCCGACCTATACAGGCGATCCAGCTTTAACCTGGCGTCATCCGACATCAAATCCCTGCTTCCCAATCTTGACCCTATCACATGATAGTCCGGTCTTGCGTATCCCGCGTTCATCATCTTCGAGTCTCCGTCATTGTATCGGTCTTGCTCTCGTTGTGCTCCTCTCTGTTGCATACCACGGCCGGCACTTTGCTCTTGCCTTGGTATATTCCGCTGCTGCGGTTGACCTGCTCCTGCCGAGTTTCGCTGTTCGGCATTGCCGTTGGCAGCATTCCCTTGACCGGCATTGCCTTGGTCGTGATTACCTCGGCCCGCTTCACCTCGGCTCACACTTCGTCGATCGTCGTTTTTCCGCATCTCTTTTTCTTTTCCTGCACGCGTTGGGTCGTACGGAACGATCTGCTTGTTCCGTCTGGCCGAGGTTACTACCTCTTCTCTCCTTGGGCCACCATGAGGCGACGATGCGGCTCCAGCGGATTTGTCCGGGTCACCCATCGCCGAATGGACGATCTTAGAAGCTCCAATTCTCTCCGGGTTACCTCTCAGCAGCTCCTCGTTCTGCCTGTTCACGATCCGAACCAGCTCGTTAACCCGGTCTTGCTGTCTTTGACGGGCTTCACCCGTCAGACCCTCTAGCTCGGACGCCGCGGCATCTGCTGCTCTGAGGTTCTTCGCCGGGGTACTATACCTCGGCAACCCCACGGACAGATAGTTTTCCGACCCTTCTGATCCATCATCACCTTCTCTGTTCATCTCACTTATGAGATTTTTCCCTTTTACTCTTACTGCATCAACCTTGTTTGCTTTCGCGTACTCGCGCAGCGTCATGTTCAATGACTGCTGAGCCGCTGCTATTTTCTTTGCGCCCTCCAGTATCTTTTGCCGGGTCTCCTCTAGCTCGGCCTGTGCCTGAGCCGGATCTACCACTGCTGCCACCGGGTTTGCCAAGCTATCCATAGCTTCCCTCAGCACGTTCTCAGGCCTCTCTAGCGGAGGACCCCTAGCTTTCCTCGGTGCCTTAGGCGTTACCTCCGGGTCTGGCGCTGGATCCTTGCTTATGCCCGCGCCTGGCGCAGTCATCATCACCTCTGCACGGTCCGGGGAGCGAGCGATACGCGCCCCGCGAGCCATAGTGAGGGGTGGTTCTCCTGCATCGACGACGCGACGCGGATGGACGCAAGACACGTCCACAGCAACGTAGACCTTGTGCGCACCGAGCTTGACGAAGATGCCGTTGCGCGGAAGGGGACGCGTGATGAAGCAGCCAGCGTTGTCGCTGACGTAGTCCAGCGCTCCAAAGCGCTGAACGAGCCCGGAGACGATGCGTTCGCCGGTGCTGATGAAGTCTCCCGTCCGGATCTTCACCCCTGCTAGCGCCGCTAGCCCCACGGTGGGCGCCAACTGTCGTGGTGGTGTCATGGCAGATGCCATGGATAGGCTAAAGGTGGGGACTAATATGCGCTAGGGGAATCCAGGGAGGGATAGTAGAGTGATTTTCTACACAGAAGCTTTGTATTGATGTTCAATCTCCGAGATTACAAGTGCTCCTCAAGCTGTATTGACAAGAGGAGGAAGAATAAACTCTCTTACTCTTGCCTACCAACTAGCCCAAGATACCCTAGATCCACTAGTGCTCAACCAACTAGAATTCTCCTTGTTCTGTATCTGAAAAAACCCAACCCCCTTACCAGAACCCTAACCCCCCCTTATATAGAGGTGGTTCGGTCCTGGCCTAGGTCATACGTGGAGGCATATTCCTAAGAATATGCCCCCTCCCAAAGTAGTAACCCGACAGGGGTGCTTTTCCCCCGCGTCACACTTGCTTTAGCGACGTAGCCTCTACGGCGCCCGCGTCAGCCGACGTGAGCGTCGTCACCCTTGTCGGCCACGATCCGGTGGTCCTGCCCTTGCTTTATTCGCTCATCCAGTACGCACCGGACCTTCTTTTTTGACCAGAGAGATTCCTTCCTTCTCCTAGAAGCCAAGCGAGGAGCCGGATCACAGTTGATCCGGCCATACCTGTTCCTGCATATAAGCTAGACAAACATTTCCGACTTACTCCTTAAGTCGGACGAGACAATGTTAGGCGACCCCCTCGTCCGGGTTACTCCGTGATCCGGCCTGC
Source organism: Avena sativa (assembly GCA_916181665.1). NCBI lineage: Eukaryota > Viridiplantae > Streptophyta > Magnoliopsida > Poales > Poaceae > Avena > Avena sativa. The sequence continues at coordinate 466,125,313 of OV702297.1, read as the reverse complement.
CTTGAGGTGACTCGGCCAGCATCCGCTTTGACCTTGCCGACCCTCGGCTAACTCGGCCCTTATACCCCGGAGTGACCCTACCCGGGGTTATCCCCCCAACAGACTTGGTGCATGCTCACACCATTTTATGACTTTCCCAAGTCACCGTAGCCTTTATGATCCTTTAGTTTTCGACTTGCAATATCACTTTATGCTTTGATTAATGATGTTTTCTCGCTCTGCATGATCATGGCCATTATTGCTCTCTTAGTTGGTCACTCCTAGTCTTTTGCTAGCCTCCATAACCAAGTATGAGTTCCACTCATGCATCCAACTCCAAATAAGACCAAGTTATTCCAAAGAGTCCACCATACCTACCTATTAGCATTTGCTATTCCAATTATATTCATGTTTTTATCTACCTTCCGAATTAAACTTGTTATGAGAAAACTAGTGATTAAAGCTCTCACGAACTTGATGGCACACTTTAGTTTACTTACCCTTAATAAACTTGAACCATTGTGTCGTCTATGTTGTATATGCTTGCACTTATTTTTTGGGGATTACCAGAACCATGTTGCATGGGGAACGCTTTCAACACAACACTTGTACTTTGTACCTATTTGATATCATGCTCTTTTGTCTATGGATGTCGTCGGTGTGAAATGAAAGGGGAGCTTGTAAGTCCATGGAGTTATGTATATCTGTTAGAGAAACGCCTGGGCTGCCGGTTTAATCCATGTTGTCATGGTGGAAACCTGCAGCGTAACCATAATGAGCTGTCTTTGAAGCATTCTTCTTATAAAAAAAGAGTCAGATATTAAGAAAAAGAAAATAAAAAAAGAGATATGAGAAAAGAGGAAAGAGAGAAAAAAGCACCATTTTCCCATGGTAAATAAGAAGATTGATGAGATGCTCGTTGTCTACTTGCCTTGTCATTTTGATATGGGCATTCTTCCATATCATCGGGCAAGGGGTACCCCGTTAGCGGTTCTCTATGATACACATGTACTTACAATAACAAGAACTTACCGGTAACTAAACTTGAGTAGCATGAGGAGCGGCCCTCGTATTCAAGGGACATGAGATTTCCAACTTATACTTTGTTAAGCATATACTCCATAGTTTGTTCACTTTAACCTTAATCACTTCAAGATGCTTATGATAGGGGCAATGAGAGCTAAAAGCTAATACGTACCATAATTTTTGAAAGTTCTTTATGAAACTTGAATCTCTGCTTCCTTCTATGAAGGCCTTTCTGAAGGAAATATGTCCTGAGAGGCAATAATAAAGTTGTTATTATGTATTCCTTGTATATGATAGATATTTATTTTGCATGCTATAATTGTATTGATAGGAAACGTCAATACATGTGTGTTTAATACACAAAGAGGGTTCCTAGTTATGCCTCTCTTATATACTAGCTCGTTGATTAACAAGATGATCAAAGTTTCCTGATCATGGACATTGGATGTTGATAATAACGAGGTCACAACATTTGTGAAATGATGTGATGAACATTCATCCGAAGCATAGAATTACGATCAAAGTCATTATGTTTATATTGATATAACATCATACGAAGTAATCTTAGTCCTTAGACCATGAGATCATGTTAATTGCTAACACCAGAAGAGTATCTTGATAACATCAAACGTCACACTGTAACAGGGTGACTATAAAGGTGGGTTCAGTACTACGAAGGTGTTATGTTGAGGCGCATGGATCAAGAGTGGAATTTGTCAATCCCGATGACGGATAGATATACTCTGGGCCCTCTCGGTGATATCACATTAAGATAGCTTGCAAGCAAGTGATGTGATCACTAGAATGTTATATCACGGGAACGAGAAAAGAGTGCATGTCGGTAACGAGATCAAACTAGGTATTTAGATACCGATGATCGAATCTCGGACATGTATTATATCATGAGACAAAGAGATTAAGTTACTAGTGTTAAAGGTTCTCACAATCACAGAAGTCACCGTTGAATGTGCAGGAGTCAGTATGGATCTCCAGGTCCTGCTTCTGATTATTGATTTGAGAGGGGTCTCAATCATGTCTGCATTATTCGTGAACCATAGAGTGACACACTTAATGGTTGCCGAATACCAATTTGGAGCACATATGTTTCAGATGAAAGAACTGCAAAGCGCTGGAATTATTTCAATAGACACCGAAAATGTTTCAGGTGAAATTGCAGAAATTGGTTCTGCATGTAATATTGAAATGTTGCAAGGGTTTTATGTGAATGTTTGTTAATTAAAGTAATTAACAAAATTCTGAATAAATTTAATAAAAGAGTTTTATTAAATGAGAGAGCATTAAATTTGGATAAATTTAGTGCATTTAAAGTGGAGACTTTAAAAGAGAATGTGAAGGGGCATTTTAATGTGGAGGGAGTTACCACCACATGAATGGGGGAGGTGAGGGGTCACCTCCATGGGGCGATGACCATGGACGAGGTACCCCCTCCTCCTAAAAAAGGCCACCCCTCTCACCCGTCTTCCTCACACCTCCTCGTGAAGGATCTCTCTCCCCCTCTAGAATTATTTCCCCATGGTCTCGGATTAGCGAGATACATGTTCCCGGTGGCCTTGCGTCTGGAAGGTGTTGCTGCTTCCGCTGATTCGCTGGAGCGAGGAGGTGGAGGTTGTTCGGTGGCTTGAACGTGTGTGCGAGGACGGATGCGCTGCTGATTTGCGGCGCTCGGACTTCCACACGATCTTGAGATCGGCAAGTGTACGACTACATCATCCACGAGTTCCAACTCGTTAACAAAACTCTGTTGTCTTCGAGGGTAAGTTCTCTATGGATGTATATCCACCCGTTGCTTTGTATCTAGTAGATAGATCTTGGCGTATAATTCTCTTTGTAGGATTTGTTTTTGTATGCTGTGGACCCAATAGTGGTATTAGAGCCTGATCTATGCGTAGGTGCTTTGCACGGGTAGTACACATATGTTTATATGTGGGCGATGATGATCATATTATTGCTTCTTTCATGTATTTTGGATATTGGTGGCATAGTGGGATAAAGCGGCCCGGACCAACCTTACATGTCATCATACATGAGACCGGTTCCACGACTGACATGCAACTAGTTTTGCATAAGTGGTTGGCGGGTGTCTGTCTCTCCTACTATAGTCAGTATCTGATTTACAACGAGTTGCTAATAACTTGGTTATCCTCGTTGTGGTTCATGTTCGTAGGTAAGACCGGTTCTATCTCCGAAAGCCCTAAGCCACGTAAAACTTGCAATTGATAAATTAGAGGCGTCTAGTTTAGATCGTTGCTGGGCTAGTGTCTTGATATGGTATTGTTGTAAGTAGATGTATGATAGATACTCTTACAACACACTTAACGTGTAAGTTACATAGACCTTGGCCTTACACACAAAGGAATGATAGAGATCATACCACGATGCAAATGATACAGATCAAATGCATGAACCATATCATCTCACTTTACACATTAGATGTTTGCATCTTATATTGCTAGTTTGGCGCTTTTGGTAGCATTGTAAGATGATCCCTCATTTAGATATCAAGATAAAATGTGTTCTTCCTTGAGTATGCACCATTCTATGGATCGTGTTTCGAGACATCACGTGATGATCGGGTGTACTCGACTCCGCGCTTTCATACAACGGTTGTAAGACAGTTTTACACACGCGAATACTAAGGTTCTTACTTGGCGAGCCTAGCATGTACATACATGGCCTCGGAACACGGACCGAAAGGTTAAGCATGAGTCATATAGTTGATATGATGCCCATATAGATGCTCGCCTTTGAAGCTACACCGACTCACGTGATGATCGGACTTGGTGTAGTGGATTTGGTTCATGTAATCACCAAAAAGACATGAGGGATGTCGTTTTTAAGTGGGAGTTCATTAGTAATTTGGATTAGTTGAACTCAATCTATCATAAACTTAATCTAAATAAACTTTACAAATTCTGTTGTAGATGGCACCACCTGCTTTTAATTTCAATGTGTTCATGGAGAAAGAGAAACTTGCTGTGAATGGTAGCAACTTCACCAACTGGGCTATGAATTTGAGGATTCTCCTCACTGCTGCACAAAAGCAATATGTGCTAGAGGCGCTTCTAGGCCCCCCACCAGCTCCTGATCCCCTGACGAGGAAAATAATGTCTATATAACTCGTTAGGAGGACCACAACTTAGTTCATTGCGGCATACTGTATGGGCTAGAGCCAAAACTTCGAAAGCGTTTCCAAAATGGCAATGCCTTTGATACCATGGGAGAATTGAAAATGATTTTCGATACCCATGCTGCCATAGAGAGTTATAATGCTTTTGAAAAGTTATTTAGCTGCATGATGGAGGAGAACACCTCCGTTAGTGAGCACGTACTCAAAATGTCTGGGTACGCCGATAAGCTTGTGTCCTTGGGAATAACGATTCCCATTGACTTAGGCATACATCGTGTTCTCCAATCTCTGTCACCTAGCTACAAGAGCTTCGTGATGAACTATAACATGCAGGGCATGAAGAAGTCTCTTCCTGAGCTTCTGTCTATGCTTAAGACTGCAGAAGTGGAGATTAGGAAAGAACATCAAGTGTTGATGATCAATAAGACCACCGGTTTCAAGAAGGACAAGAAAGGCAAGCAGAAGGGAAAGAAGTGTGGCAAATCTGTTGCCGCACCTGAGAAGTGTGGCAAATTTTGTTACTTTTAGGGATGATTTGAGTAGATACGGGTATATCTATTTGATGAAACATAAGTCTGAAACCTTTGAAAAGTTCAAGGAATTTCAGAATGAAGTGGAAAATCATTGTAACAGAAAGATCAAATTTCCGCGGTCCGACCGTGGAGGAGAGTATCTTAGTTACGAGGTTAGCACACATATGAAAGACTGTGGAATAGTTTCACAACTCACGCCTGCCAGAACACCACAACGGAATGGTGTGTCGAACATCATAATCGTACTTTATTAGATATGGTTCGATCTATGATGTCTCTAACTGACTTGCCACTGTCATTTTGGGGTTATGCACTGGAAACCGCTACATTCACTTTAAATCGGGCACCATCTAAATTTGTTGAAACGACACCGTATGAATTATGGTTTGGAGACAAACCTAAGCTGTCATTTCTTAAAGTTTGGGGATGCGATATTTATGTGAAGAAACTTCAGCCGGATAAACTCGAACCCAAAGCGAAAAAATGCGTCTTCATAGGATACCCTAAGGAAACGATTTGGTATACCTTCTATCATAGATGCGAAGGCAAGGTTTTTGTTGCCAAGAATGGATCCTTTCTTGAGAAGGAGTTTCTCACGAAAGGTGTGAATAGTCGGAAGGTAGAACTGATACGTCCAAAACGTATCTACTTTCCCGAACACTTTTGCTATTGTTTCTCCTCTATACTTGTGTGATTTGGATGCAACTAATACGGACTGACGCTGTTTTCAGCAGAATTGCCTTGGTGTCTACTTTTTGTGCAGAAAATCAATTATCAGGAAAAATCCCGGAAAATATGCCAAAAATCCTATTTCACCCGAAGGCTCTAGGAGCCAGAATACGAGACGGAGAAGAGCCAGGGGGTGGCCACACCACCTGGTGGCGTGGGCCAGGCCAGGCCGCACCAGGGGGTGGTGTGGGCCCCCCAGGCACCCCCTCGGCCTCTCTCTTCACCTATAAGGAGCCTTCTGATCTAAAAACTTCGGGGGGTTCGACGTTTTTCTAGAAGGAGTTCCGCTCCACCGCCACCACCAGATTCCACGAAACAGCACCAGAAACTCCTTTCTGGCACCCTGCCGGGACGGGGAATTGGAGGAGATCATCGCCATCATCACCATCGCTTCTCCATCGACCATCCATGTTTCCCCCATCTATGAGTGAGTAATTCCCCGCTGTAGGCTATGGGGATGGTAGGGATTGGATGAGATCGTTCATGTAATGGCATCGGATTGTTAGGGCATGGTGCCTAGTATCTTTTATTAGTGCTTTATGACTTTGTTGCGACTTGTTATGCTTAATGCTTGTCACTAGGGCCCGAGTGCCATGATTTCAGATCTGAACGTATTATTGATTCATTATGATAGTTTTGTTTCTGGTCTTATCTACAAGTTGTATACACACGTCGTTGTCCGGAACCTATGGTCCCGAACTGACAGAAATCAGGATAGTCGGAAGGGAAAGGCTTTGATGTGAGGATCACATGTGTTCACGGAGTGTTAATGCTTTGCTCCAGTGCTTTATTAAAAGGAGCACCTTAATTGCCAGTAGTTCCCTAGAGGCCCCGCTGCAAATGGGCTGGCAGGATAAAAGATGTTGTGCAAGTTCTCATTGCGAGCACGTATGACTATATATGGAACACATGCCTAGGATTGTCTAGTACTTGGGTGCTTTATCTTATTTATCTGCAATTGCCCTATGTTCTGATTGCTATGTGAATTGTCTTGTCCATGCAACGCCCGTCCATCCATCCCTATGCCTAGCGCACTTGAATCCCACTATTCACTGTTATTGTTACTACTGTCTTTGCTTTACTACTGCTGCTTTACTATTCCTACTACAAAACTGTTGCTACTGATAAACTGCTATGAGCAAGATTGTTTCCAGGTGCAGCTGAATTGACAACTCAGTTGTTAAGACTGATAAGTATTCTTTGGCTCCCCTTGTGTCGAATCAATAAATTGGGTTTCACTTCCCTCGAAAATACTTCGATACACCGCCTATACTTGTGGGTCATCAAGACTATTTTCTGACGCCGTTGCCGGGGAGCATAGCTTTATTTATCAAGTTCACTTGGATTCTCTATTGTTCGTTGCTATCCATCCATCATGGGTAAGTCTCGTGATGGCAAGGTTCCTATTTTACCATCCACTACAAGAAGAGGTACGGTTCTGAACACCTCTACCGCTCTTGATTCACCGTCTGTTTTGAGTAAGTTCCTTACACCACCACATAAACATGCTACGCACATTGCTACTACTGCTGAATCTGAAACTTCTGATACCAATGATGCTGCTTCTACTGTGCTTGATAAGAGTGGTTCATTAGGCCCTTCCTAGATGCTACGATTGCTAGAACTATAGCTGGAAATACCGAAACTCCTAATGAAGACACTGCCACACCTGTTAGCTCACCTGAGTCTAGTGAGAGTTATGATGATGAAGAACATTATGTTGAGATGACTGATGAGTTTATTGAAGCGTGTAGGAACACCCATGATAGGAGCGCTGCTAAGAATCTCTTTGAGAGGCGTACTATTAGACCCAAATTATCTCTTAATGCTAAGTTTGTTGCTTCTCCCATAAACATTATAGATGAAGATTATGATTTCTCTCTCGATCTATCTTACATAGCTATTGTCGAGAAAGAACCTTTTTGTGGAACTAAGAATGAAAGTGCATAGCACATATGAATGAACTTTCTACCATGAGCGGCTTTTTTTCTGATGATATTAAGATGCGTACTTACTTTGTTGCTAAGATTTTTCCCTTTTCACTGAAAGGAGAAGCTAAAACTTGGTTTAGTAATTTACCTCCTGGATCTATTGATAGCCCCGAGTGCTTGATGAGTACTTTCCTTCAGAAATATTTTCCTCCCAGTGCTAGACATGCTATTTTGCAGGAACTTTTTTATTTTAAATAGGGAGAAAAAGAGGTATTGCCCGAATATTGGGCAAGGTTTTGTGCTTTGATTCATGCACAGGCTGGAAGTCCATTACCTAAAAATGAGCTTCTTGATATATTTTATAATGGACTAACCGAGGAATCTAGGACATACCTAGATAGTTGTGTTGATTGTGTTTTCAGGAATAGGACTCCTAAGGAAGCTGAGGAATTAATGGCTAAAATAAGCAAGAACTATGAAGATTGGACTCCTCCTAAACAAGCTATACCTGAAGTAATTATACCTGAACCATCTATTCCGGTGCCTATTCCAACATCAAAGGAGAGGGGAGTTATTGAATTAAATGATGAAGTGATGAAGGAAGCTAAGAAATGTCTTAAGGAGAAGGGAATTAAAGCTGCAGATGTTAAGAATTTACCTCCTATTGAAGAATTATGTAAGCCTATTCCCTACTCATCCACTATTGAGGTACACTCTCTCCAACACTTTGATGAAGGTGATATCCCTTACTCTAAACCTCCTGATCAATGCTTAGAAGAATTCAATATCTTTATTGTTAAGCAAGATAACTTTTATAAAAGGGTGCAAAATCATCTAATGGAAAACACTAGAGCTATTGTTGAGTTGAAAGATATTGTGGAAAGAACCTCTAATGATGTTAAAATGATTGTTAAACACTTTCAAATGGTTCAAACTCAAATAGATCAACTCGTTAAAGTGCAAAACGACTTGCTAGTTAATGCTGCTAAAGAAAAACATGCTTATGAAATTAGAACTAGAAGTGGTGCTGCTACCCAGGATCCTCTATATCCCGAGGGGCATCCCAAAAGAATTGAGCGGGATTCTTAACAAGCTAAAAATAGTGGTTCTACTCGTAAGAAAAGGAAAAAGAAACATAAAACTGTTGTAGAACCCTCTAAACCTGCTATAGATCCTAATAGTATATCTATCTCTGATGCTGAAACTGAAAGTGGTAATGAAGAAAATATTGTTCCTAATGAAGAAAAAGTTGAAGAAGAACCTGAAAACCACACTAGGAATACTAAATACACCAAAGAAGATTTTATTGCTAAGAAACATGGTAGTGAAAGAGAACCTTGGGTCCAAAAACCTATGCCTTTCCCTGATAAGAAACACAAGTCAAAGGAAGATGAACACTATAATAAGTTTTGTGAGTGGATGAAGCCTTTATTCTTGCAAATTCCTTTGACTGATGCTATTAAATTGCCTCCTTACTCAAAGTATATGAAGGACATTGTCTCGAATAAAAGGAAGATCCCTAATGAAGAAATTTCTACTTTACTCGCTAATTATTCCTTCAATGGAAAGGTTCCTAAGAAACTTGGAGACCCAGGGATTCCAACTATCCCTTGCTCTATTAAGAACAATTATGTTAGAACTGCTTTGTGTGATTTGGGAGCTGGAGTTAGTGTTATGCCTTTCTCTCTCTATAAGAGGCTTCAACTTGAAAAATTAATACCAACTGATATATCTTTGCAAATGGCTGATAAATCTACCACTATTCCTGTGGGTATATGTGAGGATGTACCTGTTCAGGTGGCTCACAATTGCTTGATATTAAGCGATTTTGTTGTGCTTGAAACGCTTGAAGATGATAATATGTCTATTATTCTTGGGAGACCTTTTCTTAATACTGCAAGAGCTATTATTAATTGTAATCAAGGAAAGGTGACCTTCAATGTTAATGACAAGGAACATACTGTCTATTTCCCCAAGAAGATTGAAAGGACTTATGGTTTGAATTCAATTGAACATGTTGAAGGCATTCAAGTTGGAGAAATATATTGTCCCATACCTAGAGAAAAATTTGAAACTATTATGATTGGGACCATTGCTATCAAGGTAGAGGTAACATAATCATTAGTGGAGTATAAAGTTTTGTATCATATGCAATTGTTTTGGTAGCAAGACTTGATCAACCTTGTTAGCAAAAGGATTCCATTGAACAAAACAATGTTTACATTATGATTATCTCCGTTTATTTCTATCCTTTGCATTTTAGTTTTTGCTTTTGTTTAGTTTTATTTTTGTTGTTAGTTGCTTGCATGTTAGAACTTCTATAGTTCTAGCCTTGTTTTGTCCTTGCATCATGTTTCCAAAAGAAAAAAAATCTGTCTGTCAGAAAAATGATTCTTCTATTTCTGAAAATTGCCCAAAAATAAAGTGTCTCAAAAAATTCCAGAAAATTCATATTAAATTTTTACGTGAAAAAAGGGGCAGAGGAGTACCTGGGAGGTACCAAGGGGGCCTACCAGGAATGCACACCACATGGTGGCATAGCCAGCCTTGGGTGGCGCCATGCCCTGGTGTGGGCCACCCCTGGCCCCCCACTAACTCTCTCACCTGCCACTTTCTTCTCTCTCCCGAGTAAGCTCCAGTTCATATCTCAAAATCGTGTTCTTGCTGTGCTCGCTCTCGATTTTTTCGATCTCCTTGCTCAACCCATCTTTCTTGCTGAAATTTGGAGCAATTGTTCCCAGGTATGTGACTCCTCCCCTTGTCCAAGTAGATTTGTGTTTAGTGGATTATATATTGAGTATTTTGCTGTTGTAGGTGACTGGTTATGAGGGCTTGTAAGCTTGTTTGATGCTTAGATATATAGTTTTGATGCATGTTTAGGCCTCTTGCAAGTCCCTATGAGTAGGATCCTTCATTATATTTACTTTGTAATCACTTGTTTAATAGGTGTTTAAATTTCAGAATAGAAGATGAATGAACACCACCTAAACCAACATGAGCTTTGGGTGCCTGAGGTCATGAAGATCCACCGGGAGGAGGAAGTTTTTCCCTCCATTTATCCATGCTCAGAGTTCATGAGAGCTGCAGGAATTCTACAAGATTACCACGCTTTGGTTTCTAATGCAGGGTTAGAGAACTTTTTGGAAGATGAACCTTGTCAATTTGTGAAGCTAACCATGTCTGTGGTGTAGGACTTCCAATTTAGTCACTCTTTGCCTAACCCCATGGTCCATTACAAAATTTACAATATAGCTGTCGACCTTTCTCTTGATGATTTTTGTGCAGCTATTAAGGTACCTCAATGGGGATCATGTAGAAAGATTAAGGAGAGACCTGAACCACTCATGGATTTATACGTAGAAATTTGCCAAGGGAGTAGCTTCTCGAAGGAGAGTGGAAAAATCCGTAACATTCATCTTCCCTCCATTCACTACTTTGCCTACTTTATTGCCAAGTGTGTTCTTGCTAGGAAAACTGCTAATAAGTTATCTTCATTTGATCTAGCATTTATCTCTGCTGCTCTTAGACGAGATAGGTCTTACAACTTGGGTGCTTTGATAGCCTTCCATCTTGCTGCTAACCATGAGAAAGGTGGAATTTGTGGATGCCCCATTGCTTCTCGTTTACTAGCATTGCATGGTTTAGTGCCTCATCATCTAGACCTACAGTTTCCCATAGAAAGGCTTGATCTTAATTCCATGATATAGCATAAATTTATTTCCTCGTGGGCTAGTATGAGTGAGTTATCTTATGAAATAACCTTTCTCAAAGCTGGTTGGAGAAAGAGCAAGTCCGGGCGTTTTGTTCTTTTTCCTGCACCTGTTTTGTTTAACCTTGACAACAGGGAAGGATGGTCCCTCACTGAGGAGGAGCTTGACACATACTTGGGAGAGCTCTCCCAACAGGAGCATGATACTAGAAGGGAGGTCACGGATGATTCGGCCCAGCCCTCGAATGAGGGAGAGTCTTCACATCAGCAGCCCGCTTATAATTGGGGAGCTTCTTCTTCATCTCATGGGCCCAGCTACGACCATTGTTACCAAGATCCGCCCGCTTGGAACCCTTATTCGTACATGGATTGATACCCACTTAGGCCAAAAGCCTAAGCTTGGGGGAGGTACGCCGACACCGCACTCATCTCCATATCATGTTGCGTCGGTACTTTGTATATTCATGTTTTCGTTCTCTTTTCAGTTTTAGTCCTTCTTTGCTTTTGCTTTCTAAAAACACAAAAAGACCAAAAATATTTTTGTTGTTTCTCTTTGTTTTGCTTCTTCTTTTTGCCTTGGTTTGTTTTTCCCTTTTTGCTTTGTTTGAACTATTCGAAGAACCCAAAAAGATTTTGCTTTGCTTGTTTTTATCTTTTGGTTCTTATTTAAAAATCGAAAACACCAAAAATATTTGTCGTTCTTCTTTGGTTTTTGCGAGTTTTCTACAGGGTTCGGCAGTCCTCAGTGGATATTGGTTTCATATTATTATTCAAGCCACACAAGTGAAGAGCAATAATGAGGATCAATGACAACTTGAGGCTTGGTAAGAGGCTGGTAACAAACTCTATTTGTTTTCATTTTTGTACATATACTCATCACTGTGGGCATGCTTAGTCCGTTCATGTAGGGTGCATGTTATCTTTGGATGCTTAGTAGTTCTTGCTTTCTTATGATTAGCTTCAGCTCGCTAATAGTTTGTAGTATGTCTTATATATGTTTGCTTGCATTGCTCTATTCATAAATTGGTATGACACTGTGGTATCCTCCTCTGAATGTTTCATTTGAATTGACTTGGCACATGCTCACGCATGCACAGGACTATGATAATCAGTTAAGCCTTGATGAATTATTTTGCCTTGAGGATCTTGAATCACTTTCATGCCATGAGTAGTCCTGTTTTGTTGCAAGCATGATAATGAAAGCTATTGCTCTCTCGTTTGTCGCTCCCTTACTATTGCTAGCCTTCACCTCCACTGAGTGTTTTACTCATGTCTCCAACTCCCTAAACCAAATATTTCCAAAGTGTCCACCATACCTACCTATTAGCATCATTTGCTACTCCTGTGCATATTCAATATGCCTTGTTTTCTTCCGAATAAAATGTTTGCTTGTTATGAGAAAGTTAGTTAGTAAAGCTCTCACGAACTTGATGTCACACTTTATTTTCTTGCACTTAATAAACCTGAACCATTGTGAACTCTCCATGAAAGTTATATGCTTGCAAATTATAAGCTGGGGATTAGCAGAACCGTGTTGTCATGGGGAACACTTTCAACACTTATAAATATATACCTAGTTGATACCTTGCTCTTTTGTTTGCGGATGTCGTCGGTGTGAAATAAAAGGAGAGCTTGTAAGTCCATGGAGTTATGTATGTGTGTTAGAGAAACGCCTGGGCCGCTGGTCTAATCCATGCTGACATGGTGGAAACCTACAGCGTAACCATAATGATATCTATGAAGCATTCTTCTTATAAAAAGAGAGAGATAGCTATTGAGAAAAAGAAAAAAAGATTTTTATGAAAAGAGGAAAGAGAGAAAAAAGCACCATTTTCCCATGGTAAATAAGAAGATTGCTGAGATACTCATTATCTGCTTGCCTTGTCATTTTGATATGGGAATTCTTTCGTATCATCGGGCAAGGGGTACCCCGTTGGCGGTTCTCAATGATACGCACATACTTACGATGAGAAGAACTTACCAGTAACTAAAGTTGAGTAGCATGAGGAGCGGCCCTCGTACTCAAGGGACTTGGGATTTTCAGTTTATAGTCTGTCAAGCATATAACTCAGATTGGACCTCACTTTCACCTTAACCACATTAAAGATGCTTATGATAGGGGCAATGAGAGCTAAAAGCTAATGAGTACCATACTTTCAGCATTTGGAAGCCTTTCAAAATTATTCAAAACCTTTTCTTCTACTTGTTGAGTCTCCACATATTCTTTGAGCACCTTCTTGAGAGCATAGTTGTCATTCTTTGTGTTTTGTTCCACTACTTGATTATTTGTGTTATGACTTTGATGCTTGTATCCTTGATATCTTTACTTCTAGTCATCACTTGAACTTCAGAGGTGCCTTGGCATTCATAATCAAAGGGCAAGCAAGATACCACTCTATCATACCTTTTTATGAGCATTGTAATGTTGCTTATGTTTGTGCTTCATGCTACTTATTATTCTTGAGTTGGAATCTCTTCATAGCTTGCAATGACTATTAATTAGACTCAGTTGCATACTCTTTATTATGAACTATCTAAGTAGTTGATCACATTGCTGAGAATATTTACATCATATGAAGCAAATGTGTCCGTGAAAGTTCTTTTATCGCACTCAGTTTTCAACTGAATTGCTTGAGGACAAGCAATAAGCTAAGCTTGGGGGAGTTGATACGTCCAAAACGTATCTACTTTTCCGAACACTTTTTGCTATTGTTTCTTCTCTATACTTGTGTGATTTGGATGCAAAGAATTGCCTTGGTGTCTACTTTTTGTGCAGAAAATCAACTATCAGGAAAAATCCCGGAAAATATGCCAAAAATCCTATTTCACCCGAAGACTCCAGGAGCTAGAATACGAGACGGAGAAGAGCCAGGGGTGGCCACACCACCTGGTGGCGCGGGCCAGGCCAGGGCATGCCAGGGGGTGGTGTGGGCCCCCTAGGAACCCCCTCGGCCTCTCTCTTCACCTATAAGGAGCCTTCTGACCTAAAAACTTCGGGGGGGGTCGACGTTTTTCTAGAAGGAGTTCCGCTCCGCCGACACCACCGGATTCCACGAAATAGCACCAGAAACTCCTTTCTGGCACCCTATCGGGACGGGGAATTGGAGGAGATCATCACCATCATCATCACCATCGCTTCTCCATCGACCATCCATGTTTCCCCCATCTATGAGTGAGTAATCCCTCGCTGTAGGCTATGGGGATGGTAGGGATTGGATGAGATCGTTCATGTAATGGCATCAGATTGTTAGGGCATGGTGCCTAGTACCTTTTGTTAGTGCTTTATGACTTTGTTGCGACTTGTTGTGCTTACTGCTTGTCACTAGGGCCCGAGTGCCATGATTTCAGATCTGAACATGTTATTGATTCATTATGATAGTATTGTTTTTGGTCTTATCTGCAAGTTGTATACACATGTTGTTGTCCGGAACCTATGGCCCCGAAGTGACAGAAATCGGGATAACCGGAAGGGAATGGCTTTGATGTGAGGATCACATGTGTTCATGGAGTGTTAATGCTTTGCTCCGGTGCTCTATTAAAAGGAGCACCTTAATTGCCAGTAGTTCCCTAGAGGCCCCGCTGCAAACGGGCTGGCAGGACAAAAGATGTTGTGCAAGTTCTCATTGCGAGCACGTATGACTATATATGGAACACTTGCCTAGGATTGCCTAGTACTTGGATGCTTTATCTTATTTATCTGCAATTGCCCTATGTTCTGATTGCTATGTGAATTGTCTTGTCCATGCAACGCCCGTCCATCCATCCCTATGCCTACCGCACTCGAATCCCACTGTTCACTGTTATTGTTACTACTGTCTTTACTTTACTGCTGCTACTACTTTGCTATTCCTACTACAAAACTGTTGCTACTGATAAACTGTTGTGAGAAAGATTGTTTCCAGGTGCAGCTGAATTGACAACTCAGTTGTTAAGGCTTATAAATATTCTTCGGCTCCCCTTGTGTCGAATCAATAAATTGGGTTTCACTTCCCTCGAAAATACTGCGATACACCCCCTATACTTGTGGGTCATCAAGAACTCGAAGAGGTTATTGAACCTTCTCTTCATGAAATGGCGAGTGGCGTAGCACCGGAAGTTGTTTCGGAGTTGACTTCACCTGATGAAGAGAGAGCTAATGATAATGATCATGAAACTCCGAAAGAGGACACTACCGAACCTCGCAGGTCAAGCAGGACACGTGCAGCTCCTGAACTGTACGGTAATCCTGTTATGAATTTCATGATAGATGAAATGGATGACCCTGCAACGTATGAAGAAGCGATGATGAGCCCTAATTCCAACAAATGGCTAGAAGCCATGAAATCCGAGATGGAATCCATGTACGAAAACCAAGTTTAGACCTTGGTGGACTTACCTCATGATCGAAAGGCCGTTGAGAATAAATGGATTTTCAAAAGAAAAACTGATGCTGATGGTAATGTGACCATCTATAAAGCTCGACTTGTCGCAAAGGGGTTTCGACAAATTCAAGGAGTTGACTACGATGAGACATTCTCTCCCGTAGCGTTGCTAAAGTAGGTTAGGATTATGTTAGCAATTGCTGCATATTTCGATTATGAAATATGGCAGATGGATGTCAAAACTGCATTCCTCAATGGTAATATTGAAGAACAATTGTATCTGATACAACCCAAGGTTTTTGTCGATCCTAAGGATGCTGATAAGGTATGCAAGCTTCAGCGATCCATCTATGGACTGAAGCAAACATCCCAGAGTTGGAATCTCCATTTTGATGAGGTGATCAAAGAGTTTGGATTTGTCCAAACTTATGGAGAGGCTTGTACTTACAAGAAAGTGAGTGGGAGCAATGTGGCATTTTTGATATTTTATGTGGATGACATATTATTGATTGGAAATGATTTAGATCTTTTAAACAGTGTTAAAAGTTATCTAAATAGCAAATTTTCGATGAAGGACCTTGGTGAATCTTCATATATATTAGGCATTAAAATCTATAGAGATAGATCAAGGCGCCTAATTGGGCTATCGCAAAGTACATACCTTGATAAGATATTAAATAAGTTTAATATGGACGGAAGTAAGAAGGGGTTCTTACCTATGTTGCAAGGCAAGACATTGAGTAAGACTCTAAGTCCGGCTACGGCGGAAGAAAGAGAGATAATGGATAAGATCCCCTATGCCTCAGCCATAGGCTCTATAATGTACGCCATGCTATGTACAAGACCAGATGTGGCACATGCTATTAGTTTGACTAGTAGGTACCAATCTGATCTAGGTTCAGAACACTGGATAGCGGTCAAGAATATCCTAAAGTACTTAAGAAGAACTAAGGATATGTTTCTTATATACAGAGGTGAAGAAGAGCTAGTCGCTAAGTGTTATGTCGATGCTAGCTTTGACACTGATCCGGATGACTCTAAGTCTCCATCCGTATATGTATTTCTCTTGAACGGATCAGCAGTTAGTTGGAGGAGTTCCAAACAACCTGTGGTGGCTGGATCAATGACGGAAACGGAATATGTTGCTGCTTCAGAAGTGGCGCAGGAAGCGGTTTGTATGAAGGAGTTCATAACGGAACTAGGTGTGGTTCCTAGTGCATTGGACCCAATGGTGATCTATTGTGACAACAATGGAGCCATAGCCAACGCCAAGGAACCAAGGTCTCACAAGAATTCCAAGCATATTAAGCGCTGGTTTCACTCCATCCGCGAGCATGTCAAGGGATGGAGATATAAAGATTTGTAAAGTACACACGAACCTAAATGTAGCAGATCCGTTGACTAAAGTTCTCCCTAGGGCAAAACATGATCAACACCAGAACTCCATGGGTGTTAGATTTATCACTATGTGAACTAGATTATTGTCTCTAGTGCAAGTGGGAGACTGAAGGAAATATGCCCTGAGAGGCAATAATAAAGTTGTTATTATGTATTACTTGTATATGATAGATATTTATTTTGCATGCTATAATTGTATTAATAGGAAACGTCAATACATGTGTGTTTAATAAACAAAAAAGGTTCCTAGTTATGCCTCTCTTATAGACTAGCTCGTTGAATAACAAGATGATCAACGTTTCCTGATCATGGACACTGGATGTTGATAATAACAAGGTCACAACTTTTGTGAAATGATGTGATGAACATTCATCCGAAGTATAGCATTACGATCAAAGTCATTATGTTTATATTTCTATAACATCATACGAAGTAATCTTTGTCCTTAGACCATGAGATCATGTTAATTGCTAACACCAGAAGAGTATCTTGATAACATCAAACGTCACACCATAACTGGGTGACTATAAAGGTGGGTTCAGTACTACGAAGGTGTTATGTTGAGGCTCATGGATCAAGAGTGGAATTTGTCAATCCCGATGACGGATAGATATACTCTGGGCCCTCTCGGTGATATCACATTAAGATAGCTTGCAAGCAAGTGATGTGATCACTAGAATGTTATATCACGGGAACGAGAAAAGAGTGCATGTCGGTAACGAGATCAAACTAGGTATTTAGATAACGATGATCGAATCTCGGACATGTATTATATCATGAGACAAAGAGATTAAGTTACTAGTGTTAAAGGTTCTCACAATCACAGAAGTCACCGTTGAATGTGCAGGAGTCAGTATGGATCTCCAGGTCCTGCTTCTGATTATTGATTTGAGAGGGGTCTCAATCATGTCTGCATTATTCGTGAACCATAGAGTGACACACTTAATGGTTGCCGAATACCAATTTGGAGCACATATGTTTCAGACGAAAGAACTGCAAAGCGCTAGAATTATTCCAATAGACACCGAAACTGTTTCGGGTGAAATAGCAGAAATTGGTTCTGCATGTAATATTGAAATGTTGCAAGGGGTTTTATGTGAATTTTTTTAATTAAAGTAATTAACAAAATTCTGAATAAATTTAATAAAAGAGTTTTATTAAATGAGAGAGCATTAAATTTGGAGAAATTTAATGCATTTAAAGTGGAGACTTTAAAAGAGAATGTGAAGGGGCAATTTAATGTGGAGGGAGTTACCACCACATGAATGGGGAGGTGAGGGGTCACCTCCATGGGGTGCCGGCCATGGAGGGGGTACCCCCTCCTCCTATAAAAGGCCACCACTCTCACCCTTCTTCCTCACACCTCCTCATGAAGGATCTCTCTCCCTCTCTAGAATTATTCCCCCATGGTCTCAGATTAGCGAGATACATGTTCCCAGTGGCCTTGCGTCTCAAAGGAGTCGTTGCTTCCGCTGATTCGCTGGAGCGAGGAAGTGGAGGTTGTTCGGTGGCTTGAACGTGTGTGCGAGGACGGATGCGCTGCTGATTTGCGGCGCTCGGACTTCCACATGATCTTGAGATCAGCAAGTGTACGACTACATCATCCACGAGTTCCAACTCGTTAACAAAACTCTATTGTCTTCGAGGGTAAGTTCTCTATGGATGTATATCCACCCGTTGCTTTGTATCTAGTAGATAGATCTTGGTGTATAGTTCTCATCGTAGGAAATTTTTTGTTTTCTATGCTACGAACCCAACACTTTCTTTTACTTTTATGTTGAGTCTCCACCTTCTATCTTTATGCACCTACTTTGAGAGTATAGTGGCCATTCTTAGTTCTATGTGCATTGTCTCAAGGCTTGTTGATTGATGCATAACTTTGATATTGTTTGTTCTTAAACTATTTGTATCTAGTAACTCTTATGAACTTTGAAGGTGTCCTATGCATTTATATTTGTTACTCTATGAGGGACAAGCTGAATGCCACTATGCTATGTTTTCTTTATGTGAAAGAAACAAACATCTTGCAAAGCATTGTTATTCATGAATTTTTTGTTTGTGCCTTTTCATGTTGCAAGATAGTTGCTATGCCTTATTGTTAGAACTTTATATTTCATGCTATGTTAAAGCACTATGATCCCAGCTATGAATGTTTTACAAATACTTTGATCAAGTTTATGATGGTGCATGTCACCTCAAAAATTATTCTTTCTTTTTTATCACTTACCTACTCGAGGACGAGCAGGAGTTAAGCTTGGGAATGTTGATATGTTGTTGTAGGGGTTCCGTGCATAAAAACAATAAATTTTACTCTACGCCCCTGAACCCCTGAAGCTGCCAGGACCTATCTATTAGTAATACAGTAACATGAGGGGCTTTTTGCGAACTTACCCTTGAAGACCGAAAAGCGTTGTCAATGCTCAGGAGAGCGTGGTTGATGTAGACGAGCTGAAGCCGACCTCAAGGTCGTGATGAAGTCCTTGCGCTCCTTCTGGCTCCAACGACTTGAGTGCCTCAAGTGTGACACCTCGCGGGGAGTTACACACGTCCGGTGCCTGACGATGACTCCCGCTTCCCCGATCCAGCAGCAGTTGCGGAAGTAGATCTCCCGGATTCGAATCTCGCAGTGTGACGGTGCTCCGTGGTGAAGATGTCTCTCGCTCGGGTAGTCCAGACTTGGGACCACGATCATGAGAGAGAGAGGGGAAGAGAGAAAATATCAATTGGAGGTCCTCCCAAAAGTGGGGAGATCTTTATTGATTATTGGGTGTATTTTTCTAGGCCAAATACCCCACTTTATATAGGGGGAGGGGAGGTACTACCTACCTCAAAGTCCCGGGGTGGGACTAAAGGAGAGGAGGGGTAGGGTGGCCACCGGCCAGCCCCTAGTGGGCCCCACGAGGGGCAAGGCCCAGCCGGCCTCCCCCTTGCCCCTTCTCCCTCTCTCCTTTCCCCTAATGGGCCCTCTCCCTCCGGAATTGGCCCATTAAGCCTTTTTGACCTTTAATTGATTTTCTCTTTATTAAATAATTATGAATAAATGATTAAATCAATATTTAACATTCATTCACATATTATTCAATCTCCGTGGCCATGGAACACCTTCCACCTCCACTCCGGACATCTTCCGGACTTACCGAAACCCTTCCGGTTTTCTCCCTACTTTTCTTCGGCGATTCTACCGATCCTATAAATGCTCTCTAAGCATCATCAAGCCCTTAAGCGTGATACCCCACGGTTCGGGAACACTCCAGACATGGTCGGGACACTCCCGCACCAATGATCAACAGAGGGACCTGGATGGCCATGTGACCCCTGTGCGTTCCACGAAGATCTTTCGTCGTTTGAACCGGGAGAGTCGTGTCTTATTACCTTTGTCTCTCGATACTTGCATTGCCCAAGATCTGATCAATGACATCGCCATGTCGTGTTCAATCTTGTTACTGAACAATGCTACTTTACTCGTTCCGACAAGTGATATCCCCGTGATCAAATCACACGTTGCGCAGCTATTGGATATAACTTCTCCGAGTGGGCACTTGAGTATCTTCCCATCACATGGACGACAACATATATTGCCTCTACGGTTTCCTCCGAATACCTGAACACACCTTTATAACCACCGTTTTACCAGATGGCGTTTGATGCTATCTAAGCACTCTCGGGAGACAGTGATTGATATAGCCTCAAGGTCTAAGGAATAGTCTACGAGGATCCATTTCTAATCATCATAACTTGAACTTCGTGACATGATCGGGTCACGATGTTTAGATTGGGTATTGGTTCATCATATCATTCTCAGAATGAGATGACCTCATTTCCAACTGGCATAAATGCCACATGATCAGGAAACATGATCATATGTTGACCAATGAACCAGTGACTAGAGTTTCACTGGGAACCCCTGGTTGTTTGTATATCACACGTGTATTGATGTTTCCACTCAATATAGTTATATCATGATCTAAAACTTAATCATAAACTATATGAAATATGATAATAGTCCTTACTACTATTTGTCTCTAGGGCATATTTCCAACAGTCTCCCAATTGCACTAGAGTTCAAATACACTAGCTGCATTTGTTCTTAATTATTGGCACCATATATCCGGTAGCCTGAACATGCTTGCTCATGGAAGAGGTTGAGTCTTGGGTCTGTACTTTACAGTCCCAGATCCTTTGCAACTTCCTAATGTCACTTTGCTTGACATTAATATTCTATCATCTCATGATAGCATCTGTGTGAATGCATTGTCGCTATGGCAGCAGAACGAGGCCTGATTCCAGGAGCCTACAGTGACGTTAGATCAACCTCGAGGGCTTTCTCATGGGCACTGTGCCCTGGGACACATCATTCTTCGTTAAAAGCGAATTAGCCCGCCATAAGATTATACAACACTTTAGATGGTACCCTTATCTATTATTATAAATGTATTCATCGAAACACTAGTGCACTCTGTGCAACTTTTGATGTTTTGTTCACCTCGCTTCCTACTTGACTTTTAATTGGTATCTACAGGAGTTTCCAACATATTCCCTTATAACATAACTCTTTATGCTTTAAGATATGTCATCCTTTATGGATTTGGAAAATATGTCCACAGTTCTCTACTAGACACTGCGGACAAACTTAGCTCAACGTTCTGTGATTCGGACTTAATCACTTTTAAACGTTTCTTATTGGATCACATATTATGCTAAGTTGTCATCATGGTTTACTAAGACAGAACCTATGTCTCAACATAGTGGATGATGATCATCCTATTCTTTCTTTCAACCATTTATATCAAACTTAATGTTATTCCTAATTTGAGTTATTAAGGACTGGTTCCTTAATTAACTTCTATTCCGAAACCCTTTTCAGAATCCCTTAAGGAATACTACATAATATTATAATACACCTATTATCAACTTCTACATCTTATAAATCATTATTTATAAGTATTTGCACTTTCATTCTTAACATACTTAAGAATTACCCCTATAAGCTCCCACTCAAAATATGTTCCTACATATTTGAATTCGAGTCTTATATTGCTCCCACTTAAAAATATGTCAATCACATATTGTTTTAGGAAGACTTACATAGCTCCCACTCAATTTTATGCAAATTGCATATCTCCTTACTATATTGAATAACTTCAAAATCCTTTGATCAAATATCAAACTTGGAGTTTTACTATGAGATACTAGTACTTTACTAGTTTTAAATCCACTAGACATTCAGCACACTTGAATCAAATTCATTTGAACTTGTCCAATACTTGACAAATTGTGCTTTTGTCATTCACCCCCTTTTTTCCTACTATGGCTTTGCAGTCATTTGGGAAAATTCAAGTAACCCTTTTACTTGTGAGATTTAGCAATGAATTGCTTTCTAATCTCAAGTGCATTTTGCTTTTAGGATTTCTCATAATTCTAGTTTACAATTATTTCCTTTGTAGTTCATAGGTATGTCATATTTAAAAAATTATGACAAGTGATTCACAAATGTCTCCATACAAGATATGGATTTACATTTTGAATCCTACTTCATGTAGTGAAAAACAATAGTGGAGGGAAAAACACAATGATCATTGCATACATCAAATATAATCACAATCACATGATGGCCATATCACATCACAAAACCCCTGCAAAAACAAGTTAGACGCCTCTAATTTTCTTTGCATGTTTTACGTGGTTTGGGGCTTTCGAATAAGAACGGATCTTACCTACGAAACTGAACCACAACGTTGATACAAGTGCTATCGAGTGCAAAGTGTAGATTGGATCTATACTATGATGGGAGAGACAGACAACCGCAAAGCCACTTGTGCAAAGCAAGTTACACGTCAAGCGTGGAGCAAGTCTCATGTGCGATGACATGTAAGGTTAGCCCGAGCCGCTTCATCCCACCATACCGCAAGATGAAAAGTACACAAAGCAAAAGACGGCACGAGCACCAACGCCCACAAAACCATTGTGTTCTACTCGTGCAACAGATCTACGCATAGACAAGGCTCTGATACCACTGATGGGTTCGTAGCATGGAAAACAAAAAAATTCTACCGCAAGAACGAACAAAACCCAGATCTAATCTAGATAAAAGCCAAGATCTAATCTGTTAGACATGTGCAACGAGATAGATCTGTACTAACCCTCGTAGATCCGAAAGCGTTACGATATTAGCTCTTGGGGTTGATGTAGTCGATCACTTGCCGATCTCAAGATTGTGTGGACGATCCTTCCGGCGCCACATTCCGGCAGCGCTTCCGCAGTCGGTCACACGTGCGGAGTCGAAGCAGACCTTCCTCTTCCCGTTCCAGCGAGCAGCGGAGGTAGTAGATCTTCTCCACGGAATTCCAGCAGCATGACGGTGTGGTGGTGGTGGTGGAATAGAGATTTCTGCAAGGCTTCGCCTAAGCCGGAGCAGAGCGAAGGAGGAGGAGAGAGGCGGCGGCTAGGGTTTGTTATGGTAGAGGTCTAGGGGGTGGCGCCCCCTCCCCTCTATTTAAAGGAGGGAGGCGCCATGGGATGGGGAGTCCTAGTAGGACTCCCCTCCCTCCTTGGCCGGCGGATTGGGAGGGGGGAGGAATCATCCTCCCCCACGAATCCGTGTCTTGCCCCACAAAGACTCCTTGATCCTTTCTTGGTTTTCAAGCAAACTCCAAGAAATCTTCTAGAACCTTCCAGAACATTCCGAAACCTTCTAGAATCTCCATACAAACACTCCAGAACATTTCCTAACTTAGAAAATGATCCCCAATATATGAATCTTATTCTCCGGACAATTCCGGATCTCCTCGTGATGTCCCGGATCCAATCCGAGACTCCAAACAACATTCGGTCTCCAACACATATTCCATATCTACTTAAAACAACTTCGAACCTTAAGTGTGTCACCCTACGGTTCGTGAATATGCAGACATGATGAAGACACCTCTCCGATCAATAACCATCAGCGGGATCTGGAGATCCATAACGGCTCCCACATACTCAACGATGACTTCGTGATCGATAGAACCATTAACATACGAAACCAATTCCCTTTGTCACGTGATATTCTACTTATCCGAGGTTTGATCGTCGGTATCTCCATACCTAGTTCTTCCTCGTTACTGATAAGTACTCTTTACTCGTTCCATGTTATGTCATCCCTTGTGACCTAGTCACATGCTTGCAAGCTAACTAGATGACATTCCACCGAGAGGGCCCAGAGCATATCTATCCGTCATATGGATGGACAAATCCCAATCTTGGTCCATGCGCTTCAACACATACTTTCAGAATACCCAATGACACCTTTATAACCACCCAATTACGAAGCGGTGTTTGATGTCATCAAAGTACCCATCCGGTGATGGTGATTAACATAACCTCATGGTCGAAGGATTAGGTTACTATGCATTTGAAAGCTTAGAACAATACGAACTTAATGACTTGATCTTATGCTACGCTTACTATGGGTGTGTGTCCATCACATCATTCTCCTAATGATATAACCTTGTTATTAATGACATCCAATGTCCATGATCAGGAAACCATGATCATCATTTAATCAACAAGCTAGTTCCACAAGAGGCTTACTAGGGACTCTTTTATGTTTACAAAACACACATGTATCAGTGTTTCCTTATAATACAATTATAGCATGGGATGTAAACATTCATCATAAACACAAAGATATAAAATAACCACTTTTATTATTGCCTCTTGGGCATATCTCCAACATGATTTATATGTGATAAGAAATCGAATGACTTTCACATATTATCACATAACTTTGAATTCAAATAATGGTTTCATTCATCAATGAAATATTATTAAGTTGGGTATTTTAAACAAGGCATTTTAATGTTTTACAAATGTTCATGCATTATCAATTAGTTTCAAACAACAAGGATAATTCACACATAATCAAACAAGATATGAACACGAATAGAAATCATTCATAAAAGAAGAATAATTGTTTGTTACAAACTGATATGAATAACCGTCTCACGAAGTGTGAGACACACTAAAGAAGTTCACAATCTCTTGATTACAAAAATCATCCTAAACATAAACTAAATGATAAATGTCGAGGGAGAGTGTCGTTGGCCATCATCATCATGCTCTCCATCAACACGCAACGTCACCTCCTCTCCAGCAAGCACCTCTCATGCAGAAGGACCTGTTTTCAGTAAAACAGAACAAGTATCAGTTATACTTAACACTACAATGTGTTTGCAAGATTATAACATTTATAAAACTGTATATCAAATATATACCTTTGTCGTTGACGACCTGAGCGACATCTGGTTCAACCAACACATTCCTGAGATGTGTCATGAATCGGTGGAACTCCATTTCCGTGTCGCCCCTCATTACGCAAGTCCTGACTTGTGCTTGGTAGCTTGGTGGCAGCGACTGCAGCACAACAACATTTGCAAAAGAGCCTGTAATCCAGACATCAAGGAAGTATACTGGCCTCATGTACACATCATGCATGTGCTGCAAGTGGCTGTCCAATGACGAGTTCTCCTCCATCTTAATGGAGAGGAAGTCTCCCATCAACTCATGCTCCCAAATGCGTGTCTGATCCACGAAATGTGTCCTAAGCTGTAGCATCACCGAACGAGGGTTGGCATCACCCATGAAAGGCCACAACTCGTCCACCATTCCGAAACGCATCACAACTGAAATATAGGAGGCCATCTCCCAACGGAGATAGCGGTATTTCCGCTCTTCTAGGGTCTCAAGGTCTGTGGACGGATCCAAATCCATCCCGTCGAGTATGTAGTCGACCATGTCGTTCTCGCTAAGGAGAACATGGAGACTGGCAACCCAAATGGAGAAGTTCGATCCATCTAATCTGAGCTTCTCTCCTTCTAACCATTCAATTGTCAACACGAAAGAGACCATCTACATTTATAATTGCAAAAGGAATTTAGACTAAGTTTATAATTAAATGAGTTAATAATAACTCCACTCAGAAACACCTATCCCCAAAAGGGTTCCTACTGATAACACGACCCCTATCAGCCACATCTCCCTCGATCATCGCGACCATCAATGTGGGTTCAAGGGTGGACGCTAAACGTCGGTCACATCATTCATGCGACTCGAGCTCGATCTTTCGACCATCCGTGTTCCTAGGCCATGTATGTACATGCTAGGCTCGCCAACTCAACCTTAGTGTTTTCGCTGTGCAACATGGCTTACACCCACTATATGTGAACGTAGATATATCTGACACCCAGGCCTATAACCCTGGATCGCCTCATACCGAAGAACTTTCTTGGTGGTGCACATTAAGGGGGAACACAATCGTTAGTAATTTTAACAGGGATCATCTTATTAGGCTACCATCGAGTATCTAATACTAGCACACAATAAGACATACAAACAATAACATTGAATGTAAATGCTATGTAATATGGTCCTTCACGTCGTGATCTCCATCCGTCGTCACCGTGTTCCGGCGCCAGGGTACTGGCGTCGTAGACACCAGGGTACCAGTGTCATTCCGGCGTGGTAGTTTGTCATTATTGTGACTATCTACTACTACGTAACAAAAGGTAATCACTTTACCTTTGCCACAACCATATCACAAAGCAACGCCCTCCTGCAAAATAAAGTTAGACGCCTCTACTTTATCTTTGCATGTTTTACGTGGCTGAATGGGCTTTCGCACAAGTACCGTTCTTACCTATGAACTTTCAGCACAACGCTGATCAAGTAGTTGTCTATACAACACCCCTTTCGGGGACCTCCGTTGCAAATGGTATACCAACTAATGCGAGAGAGAAAGACACCCCCCCTAAGCCACTTTATATGGTACAAGCCGTATGTCAAGCGTGGACCAGTCTCGCGAATGAACGCGTCAAGTCGGTTGGGAGCCGCTTCATCAAGCATTACTGCGGTATACACAAGTACACGTGGGAGGGTAACAACTAAAAGATCAACGCCCACATGCTACATCTCGTGTGTTCTACCCGTACTAGCATTACTACGCATAGATCTAGCTCTGATACCACTGTAGGGGTTCCGCGCATAAAAACAATAAATTTTACTCTATGCCACTGAACCCCTAAAGCTACCAGGACCTATCTATTAGTAATACAGTAACGGGAGGGGCTTTTCGCGAACTTACCCTTGAAGACCGAAAAGCGTTGTCAACACTAAGGAGAGCATGGTTGATGTAGACGAGCCGAAGCCGACATCAAGGTCGTGATGAAGTCCTTGCGCTCCTTCTGGCTCCAACGACTTGAGTGCCTCAAGTGTGACACCTCGCGGGGAGTTACACACGTCCGGTGCCTGACGATGACTCCCGCTTCCCCGATCCAGCAGCAGTTGCGGAAGTAGAGCTCCCGGGTCCGAATCCCGCAGCGCGACGACGCTCCGCGGTGAAGATGTCTCTCACTCGTGCAGTCCAGACTTGGGACCATGGTCACGAGAGAGAGAGGGGAAGAGAGAAAATATCAATTGGAGGTCCTCCCAAAAGTGGGGAGACCTTTATTGATTATTGGGTGTATTTTTCTAGGTCAAATACCCCACTTTATATAGGGGGAGGGGAGGTACTACCTACCTCAAAGTCCCGGGGTGGGACTAAAGGAGAGGAGGGGGTGAGGTGGCCGCCGGCCAGCCCCTAGTGGGCCCCGCGGGGGGGGGGGCAAGGCCCAGCCGGCCTCCCCCTTGCCCCTTCTCCCTCTCTCCTTTCCCCTAATGGGCCCTCTCCCTCTGGAATTGGCCCATTAAGCCTTTTTGACCTTTAATTGATTTTCTCTTTATTAAATAATTATGAATAAATGATTAAATCAATATTTAACATTCATTCACATATTATTCAATCTCCGTGTCCATGGAACACCTTCCACCTCCACTCCGGACATTTTCCGGACTTACCGAAACCCTTCCGGTTTCCCCCCTACTTTTCTTCGGTGATTCTACCGATCCTATAAATGCTCTCTAAGCATCATCAAGCCCTTAAGAGTGATACCCCACGGTTCGGGAACACTCCAGACATGGTCGGGACACTCCCGCACCAATGATCAACAGAGGGACCTGGATGGCCATGTGACCCCTGTGCGTTCCACGAAGATCTTTCGTCGTTTGAACCGGGAGAGTCGTGTCTTATTACCTTTGTCTCTCGATACTTGCATTGCCCAAGATCTGATCAATGACATCGCCATGTCGTGTTCAATCTTGTTACTGAACAATGCTACTTTACTCGTTCCGACAAGTGATATCCCCGTGATCAAATCACACGTTGCGCAGCTATTGGATATAACTTCTCCGAGTGGGCACTTGAGTATCTTCCCATCACATGGACAGACAAATCCCGCTCTTGACATATATTGCCTCTACAGTTTCCTCCGAATACTTGAACGCACCTTTATAACCACCATTTTACCATATGGCGTTTGATGCTATCTAAGCACTCTCGGGAGACAGTGATTAATATAGCCTCATGGTCTAAGGAATAGTCTACGAGGATCTATTTCTAATCATCGTAACTTGAACTTCGTGACATGATCGGGTCACGATGTTTAGATTGGGTATTGGTTCATCATCTCATTCTCAGAATGAGATGACCTCATTTCCAACTGGCATAAATGCCACATGATCAGGAAACATGATCATTTGTTGACCAATGAACTAGTGACTAGAGTTTCACTGGGAACCCCTGGTTGTTTGTATATCACACTTGTATTGATGTTTCCACTCAATACAGTTATAGCATGATATAAAACTTAATCATAAACTATATGAAATATGATAATAGTCCTTACTACTATTTGTCTCTAGGGCATATTTCCAACAGTTGCTAACGTATCCAAAAATTTTGATGTTCCGTGTTTAGTTTTATCTATTTTATTATGTTTTGTACACACTTTGGAGTACTTTTTATACACTTTCTTGGACTAACCTATTAACAAGATGCCATAGCGCCAGCTGCCTGTTTTCTGTTGTTTTTGGTTCTAGGAAAGTCAGAAAATGAATATTCTCCGAATTGGACAGGACAAAAGCCAAAGTTAGTTTTTCACCGAGGGGGACACGGAGCCAGAATACAAGATGGAGAGGGGCCAGGGGGCCGCCACACCACCTAGCCGCGCGGCCAAGCCTAGCCCGTGCCAGAGGGTGGTCTGGCCACCCTAGGCACCCCCCGGCCTCCCCTTTCGCCTATAAGATGCCTCCAATACAAAAACCCTAAGTACCCGATCAAAATTCCACGAAAGAGTCTATAGCCGCCGTCATCTCCATCCCTAGATCAGGAGGAATCTGAAGCTCTTCCCGGCACCCTGCCAGAGGGGAGAATTCACCCTAGAGGCCTTCTTCATTGCCATGTAAGCCTCCGGTGTGATGCGTGAGTAGTTCATCCTTGGACTACGGGTCCATGTAGTAGCTAGATGGTTGGTTCTTCTCCTTTGTGCTACCATGTTTAGATCTTGTGAGATTTGTTCATGATCAAGATCATCTATTTGTAATCATACACGTTGTGTTTGCAGGGATTCGATGGATATTGACATGCTATTTCAGATTGATTATTGATTATATCATGTCTTTGTTATTTGTGATATTGCATGCTTTCCGTTGTTAGTAGCTATCTTGGCCAAATAGATGCTAGCAACTCCAAGAGTTAGTATTTATGCTCGATAGTGGGTTCATGCCTCTAGTAATCTGGGGAAGTGACAGAAATCTCTAAGGTACTAGATGTGTTGTTGCTACTAGGGAGAAAACAACAATCCTTTGTTCATACAACAATCGTATAGTTTACTTTACACGTAATGCGTTATGCAATTATCTGTTGCTTGCAACCTAATACTAGAGGGGGTTCGGATGATAACCTGAAGGTGGATTATTAGTCATAGATGAAGTTGGATTATTAGTCATAGATGAAGTTGGATTACGGTCTATGTATAATGTTGTAATGCCCAATCAAATCTCAAAGGAGTCAAGATGATTAGTATATGCATGTATGCTTTCTCGATGTTTGTCAATTGCCCCGCTGTAATTTGTTCACCCAACATGTTATCTATTTTAAGGAGAGCCACCACTAGTGAACTATGGACCCCGGTCCTTTCTTTTATCATCAATCTACAAATGTTTACTGTTTACTGTTTTCTGTTTACTTTATGCAAGCAATTACTTTCTTCCACACAATATGTTTAATCCTTTGTTTTTAGCAAAACAGGTGAGATTGACAACCTCACTGTAAGTTGGGGACAAAGTTCTGTGGTTGTGTTGTGCAGGATTCCATGTTGCTGCTGGCGCCGGTAGTGTGCCCTGCCAAAGTCTAGCTAGCAACACCTTTGAGGTGTTTCCTTGCTCCTACTGGTTCGATAACCTTGGTTTCATAACTGAGGGAAAACTTGCTGCTATGCTCATCACACCTTCCTCTTAGGGTTCCCCAACGAGCTCGATATATTTTGGGCCATCATGGTTACGCTACAGGTTTCCACCATGATTAGGCATGGATTAGACCAGCAGCCCAGGCGTTTCTCTAACACACATACATAACTCCATGGACTTACAAGATCCCCTTTCATTTCACACCGGAGACATCCATAGACAAAAGAGCATGATATCAACTAGGTACAAAGTACAAGTGAAATGTTGAAAGCATTCCCCATGACAGCATGGTTCTGCTAATTCACAACTTACAAAGCGCAAGCATATACACAACATAGATGGGCACAATGGTTCAAGTTTATTAAGTGCAAGAAAGTAAAGTGTGCCATCAAGTTTGCGAGAGCTTTAATCACTAATTTTCACATAACAAGTTTAATTCAGAAGGTAGATAAAAACATGAATTTACTTGGAATAGCAATAGTGCTAGTAGGTAGGTATGGTGGACACAAATGGCATAGGTTTTGGTTTAAGGATTGGATGCATGAGAAGCATTCCCTATCAGTATAGGTGTTTGGCTAGCAAGGCTGGGTAACAAGCATAAGAATTGAAGGAAACATACAAGCGATAAAAACAAACATGCAATCTTCCTTGGAAGCACAAAAGATCTTCACTAGAGAATACTAAACTTATGAGCAAATAAAGAAAGAAATATGATGAAATTATATTTCTTTAAGAGTACTTTTATCTTTTTCATTCAGTTCTCAAAATAGTGTTGCTACTGACCAAAACAGGTTTGCCAAAACCAACTAAATTAACTCAATGATCCCAAAGTGATATCAATACTAATGACAAGATCAATCATATAATCATGAATTGAAAACTAATATAAGATATGCAAAAGAGTAAATGATAGAACTTCTCATTAATATTCCAAAACGGCAACTCACACCAAAGGATACATAGATATCTAACGAGAGGGGGGGCACTTCCATAATGCAAACCATCCTACATGATAACTTCTCTATTCATGATATGACTCTACTAAAAAGGTAAAAAGATAGAATATAGTGATATGATACCGCGGCACTCCCCCAAGCTTGGAACAAACCAAGGGGATGCCAAAACCTGATGACGAATTACTCCTTAGGTGGTGGTGGTATTCTCTCGATGAGCTTTTTGATTAATTTCCCCAAGTCCCCAATCTCGAAGGTGAGAGTACGAATCAACTCTGAGTTTTTCTCAATGCGGCTCATGATCATGTCGGGTTGTGAATTCCATCTCTTGCAATTCTTTCCCCACTCTTCCTCCTTGAAGTCTTCTTTTCCTGCATGGTTAGAACGAGGCATGTCCCAATTGGAGGGTAGTTTCTCCTTGGGCATATCCTGGAACTGATGCTCATGGATAAGGGTATGGAAGGGATTCTTGGTGCGTGGAGGAAGTGACCGTGGAGCCAAACAGTGACGCGGAGGCTTCCCTCCAATTGACATCCGCGCATTCCTTTTGATCTTGGCAGGGTTTGCCAACACTCCAATGCTTGCAATGGTAGTGCTGGTGTGCGGATGCTGGATTTTCTTTGCCTCCTCTTCATCTTCAGTCTTGACCTCCTTATCCTGCCTAAGGTCTTGGAGAGCTTCCTCCATAGGCTCCTTTCCTTTATCCTTGGCGGAGACCATTGTCCTTCTAAACTTTAAGGATAGTTCCTGGCAGAAACAGATCAAGATGAAAACACGATATACGAACCTCGGGGGATCCGGGGGATTATATATTACAAAGTTTTGCAACAAAAGGAAGGTACTGGGAGAAAACGGGTCGGAGACGGAGTCCGGGGTGGCCACACCACCTATTGGCACGGCCAAGGGGGGCACGCCAGGCGGTGGTGTGAGCCACCCTAGCTCCATTTCCGTCCCTCTTTCACTTCATTGCTTTCCTTGTTGGATAAAAACTGCAAAAATATAACTGGACAGAATTTTCGTGGAACTTTTCTTACCAGAACTGTTACCTATTCGAAAAGGGACTCTACAGGTCTCTGAAGTTGGTCTTTGATAAATATTTCCGAAGTCACCGCTTGAATAACATTAATACCTTCATCTTCATACACATATTACTTGAGTCATGAAACCTTTCACTTTCTTATTATACCATTTTCTCCACTAACCTGGAAATTTCTTTCACACAAAACTTCACACAATTCTCATTAGCAACATTAGTATAAGTGAGGAAATAAACCTTTTAGGTTCAAATTCAACTGAATCCATCAAAACATACGCTACAGTATCAAACCCTTCCGAAAAACACAAAAGGAATTCAAAAAGGAAATCGATTAAAGAAGCAAATGCAAGAGTGGCAAAATCTGTCAAAATAGACCAGCAGGTAAAGATAATTTTTTTTGAAAATCTTTTGTTGCTCAAATCAAAAAGTTCAAAACTAATGAAAGTTAAATAACAACCTGGGGCAGAAACACAAAAAATTACATCTCAATCCGACATACAGAGATCTCTCACGAATTTTTACGGTGAAGCACAAAAATCAGTTTCGGGACAGCAACTTCCCCAAATCTTACTTCTCTCTCATTAGAGTTTGATCTTGACACAAAAACAAAACAAAAGGGTAAGGAGAGGTTATTAACAAAGTAATAACTTCCAAGACTCAAATAAACAAAAACAACTGAAAGCAAAACTAAATTGGGCTGTCTCCCAAAAAGCTCTTTCTTTATAGCCATTAAGATGGGCATGACAATTTCAATGAAGCTCACATAAGAATATGAATTGAAGTGAAATAGAGCATCAAGAGGCAAAAATATACATGTTTAAGTCTAACCCACTTCCTATGCAGGGGAATTTTGTAAGCAAACAAATTGTTGAAACTAGAGGCTATTAGCATAGGAAGGCAAAAAAGTGCAACATAAAAACTTTTAGCATAAACGAGGAAACTTGATATTATTGCAATGCATAAGAACAACCTTCCCTCTCTAATAATAACTTTCAGTATCATGCATAAATTTAATGATATAACTATCACAATAACCATTGTAGCAATGATCACTTATCCTAACAGAAAACACAGGGACACTAGCTCTCATAACACTACTTTGTGAAAACAATATTAGGGATATCCTTAAAAAGGATAGTGTGTCCATCTTCTTCATATTTAGTGACAAAATCTTTCACATTTGCTATTATAGGTTCATCATCCATTTGTTTATCAGGTTCAACAACTTTATTTGTACTTTCATTAACCATACTATATATCATAGAATGTTCCTTTATCTTAACTAGGAAAGGTATATTCTCAATGTAAGGTTCAGGTAAATCATGATTAGTAGTATAAACTTCAGTAGTACTTGTAGGAACACTACTAACAATGTCTTTATAAGGTGCATGATACTTATTCCACTTATTTTTAGGAACTTTAATATGGGAAGCAAAAGCCTTAAAACAATTTGCAATAGCTTGAGAGTCTAGATCATAAGCATTTTTAATATTTTGAAAGTCATCAATTCCCATAAAAGATTCAATGCATTCATAATCATAATTTATACCTGACTTCCTTCCTTTTTCATTCTCCCATGCTTCAGCATTGTATTGAATACAGTCTAGAAGATCCCATTTAGCTTCTTCTTCCATGTGTGTAAATGATCCAGCATAAGAAGCATCCACTAAATCCTTATCATGAAGAGGGAGCCTTGCATAAAAGCTATTGATAATAATATTGTTGGGGAGCTCATGAATGGGACATTTGAGCATTAGTAACTTCAATCTTCCCCAAGATTGAGTTGTACTCTCTCCATCAAGAGGCCAAAAGTTGTATATTTGATTCTGATCTTTATGAATCTCACTAGGAGGATAAAATTTTGAATAAAAGAGAGGCACTATCTCCTCCCATTCAAGAGCTTGACCATTCTTTAGCAGCTTATACCATTCTTCAGCTCTTCCTTTCAGTGATAATGAGAATAACTTCTTCTTGACTTGATCTGTTGTAATACCTGCACACTTGAACAACCCGCATAATTTGTGTATAAAGAGCAAATGATCACCGGGATGGACAGTTCCATCTCCAACATAATAGTTATCCATAACACGATCAATAATTCTTGTAGGTATTTTAAAAGTATCATTCTCAGCAGGTGGTGGTTCATCTACTACCTTAGCAGTGGTAGTAGCATTACGAAATAAGAAACTCAGCGAATTATCCATATTGAAAATAAAGCAACTAACAGAAGTAAACAATACTCACAGTAGAAGTTTCCTTTACCAGTTCCACTCTCCAATAGCGCTTCACTCCCCGGCAACGGCGCCAGAATATAATATTGATGACCCACAAGTATAGGGGGTGTATCGTAGTATTTTTGATAAGAGTGTCAAACCCAACGAGGAGCAGAAGGTGTTGGCAAGTGGCTTGGAGCAGGAATTCTCTTTAATACTTAGCAAACATATTTTTAGGGTTTTTTGATAATACAGGCAAATAAAGTACGAGTAAATAAAAGACAATAAGAATAAATGCAGCAAGTGACCCAATCCTTTCTCTAGCAAAGGACAAGCCGGTTGTATTACTTAAGATGACCAAACGTTCTCGAGGACACACGGGAATATCGTCAAGTGCTTTCGCTTCATATAGTTGATTAATCTTCTTTAGTTCGCTAAGTGTTGTGTGGGTGAACCTGTGTTAATGTACCGACCTTCCTAGGACTAATACATACTTGTGATTATACCCCTTGCAAGCATCCACAAGTAAAAAAAATTAATTAAGGTGGAAACCTAACCACAGCTTTAAACTCTAAGACCCTAACATCCCTTGTGCAACCTAACGGGGGTTCAGGTTTCTGTCACTCCGGCAACCCCTACGATTAGTACCCAAATACACAATGCATTCCCTTAGGACCATATAGGTGAAGTGTCATGTAGTCGGCGTTCACATGACACCACTAGAAGAAATACACCACAACTTAAATATCAAACCATTGATTTTTTCTCAACACAACTCCACTACTAACAACATGACTTCTCCCATGTCCTCAAGAACAAAACGAACTACTCACAAGACATCATATGGATCATGATCAAAGATGAAATAATGGTGTATAACAATCTGAAACATAAACGATAATTCAATGGTTCACTCAATAGCATCAACTACAAGGAGTAATCAACACCGGGAAAGTTTCCCCTAAGAACTATGCAAGATTCAACCCAATTGTTACAGCGGTATGAAGTGGTGATGATGGTGCTGGTGAAGATGATGGTGGTGATGATGATGATGATCCTAATGAAGTCCAGCTTGATGGTGGTGTTGATGGCGACGATCTCCCCTCTCCGGGAAGGAATTCCCCCAGCAGAATTCTGTCTACCGGAGAGATCTTAATCTCTCGGTGTTTTCTGCCCCGCAGAGGCGGAGGAATCTTTCTGTGGTCGCTCCCCCAGTATTAGGGTTCTATGGGGGTAATATACACCAGAGGGGAGAGCCTGGAGTGGGACAGGGTGGCCACACCACCTGCTGGCGCAGCCAGGGGTGGCCCGCGCCAGGGGGTGGTGTGGGCCCCCTGTGGCCCATACCCACTCCCCCTTCTGGCAATCTTCGTCTTCTGGAAAAAATAGAATTTTCCATGTATTTTCCCGAATTTTTTGATCTTCGCGAATTTTGTCTCCAAATAGCACCTTTTCCATCAGAATCCTAACTGCAGCGGTCCATGCTCCAAAAGTCATCAACCATGCAAAAAACAGATGAAATAACATAAGTATCATCTCTTAATATGAAATATATCAATGAATAACAGTAAATTATGATATAGAATAGTGATGCAAAATGAACGTATCAAGGCTCTAGCAGGGTGGGGGCAGCTGTTGCAGCCGCGGCGGAAGCTGTCGCAATGGCAGAGGCAGGAGCGACGTCCGACGTTGTGGAGAGCTCTCCGCCGAAGAGCGAGCGAAGCTCATTTGATCAGATGGCGCAAGGAAGAGGGCGCCCCGGCAGTGGACCAACTGTGTCCTGACCCTGCTGTCGTCCATGCGTGCATACGCCCCGCCGCTGCACCTACCCTACCGTCTATCGTCTCACAATCATGTCCCCTCCATTCATGTGTATGCCCACACCACGGAGGCGGGGTCCTTGTGTTGTCGTCCTGCGTCCCCCCTACTCCGATGAGGACGCGTGGAGCATGTCAGAGGAGTACTACCCCTCCATTGAAGAATCGAAGGGGATAGGTGCTTGAGCGTGACTTCGTTGACACAGACGAAGCGGAGAAAGCCGCATTGGCGAGGCTGCAATGCTGGTCAGAGCGTGCTTTCAACGAGGAGCGGAAGCGTGAGCAGGATGCGGAGTGGGTCGTCCTGATGGTGGAGGGGTACAAGGCGATGGGAGGTGGAGCTCGCCAAGCACGAGGTCATCGACCTCATCTTAGCCGCACCGCCGCGCCCAAATACTCCAGTAAGGTCACGCGACAACACGGTTTTGCCATTAGAGTTTAGTGGCAGTGATCCCCTATGTATTAGGCTAACTGGATTATTGTTCTACTTGCTTTTGTACGATTAAATGCGTGTTCATCCCTGAATTTTGTCACGTGTGCATTTTTTTAAAATGTACAGTTCCACACTATACCGTATCTATTCTTTGCAAACCAAGTGAGAACCGAAAAACACGAGTTCAGTGCCCTATACTCGTGTTTTAGGGCATGTTTGTTGGCCTACAGAGCCTCTTCTTGCATGTGGCAGGAAGAAATACGAATGTTTGGTGTCTTGGGCCGCATGCGTTTCCGATATGGCATGAAACTTAAAGCAGTTCAAATGTTGGCGTTGTAAACATCGTGAAAGGATAGAAATATCTCTTAGAGAGGGGTGAATAGGCAATTTCAAAACTATTGCGGTTTTGACTTAATAGAATACGGAATTAAACTAACATTTATTTTACAAGCACAAAATATAGATAAATTAGGTTCAACTAAGTGCACCAATAACAAGTTAATCTAAGCAAGATGGCACTAGATATATACCACAAGTGATAAGTAAGATATACTCCCTCCGTTCCACACTAAAAGGGTCTAGATACTCTCCTTTCACAAAGCTAAAACATCTTATATTTTGAAACGGAGAGAGTAATTACTTAAAACTTGATGGTTATCATAAGTAAAGTAAGTTCGGGTATAGAGATAACCGAGACATGCAGAGACGAAGATGTATTCACATGCCCCTTACAAGTAAGGTACATCACGTTGGAGAGGTGTAGGATTTCATGAAGGATTCTCAACGCCACGAAGACTCACCTTATTCTCTGAGTCTATCCCACGAAGGAATAAGCTCTTTCCTTATGGCTAGCTTTTTCTCCACTCCAAAGATGGCAAGCTTCATAACCACTTCACAAGCTCCACGAAGGAGAAGCCCGGGTCTCTTCACAATCTTTCACGAAGAGGACACCGTGGCACCAACCACCAAGCCAACTAGGAGGTCACCCTTCAAGAGTAACAAGTTCACGGTCTCTCACTCGAACAAATCGTAATGGAGAGCTCAAAAATTATGCAAGAATGCAAATCAGGAACACCAAGAATGCTCAAATCCTTCATTCTCAAATCTCACCAAAACAAGTGCTAGGGAGGAATTAGAGAGGAAGAACAATGGTGGAAACCAATAAATGACTCCAAGATCTAGATCCAAAGGGTTCCCCTCACTTAGAGGAGGAATTAATTGGTGGGGATTGTAGCTCTAGACCTTTGATGTCTACGCACTTCTATTCTTGTAGAAAGTTCTTGGGCCTCCAAGTGCAGAGGTTTGTAGAACAGCAGCAAGTTTCCCTTAAGTGGATCACCCAAGGTTTATCGAACTCAGGGAGGAACTGGTCAAAGGTATTCCCTCTCAAGCAACCCTGCAATCAAGATACAAGAAGTCTCTTGTGTCCCAAACACACCCAATACACTTGTCAGGTATATAGGTGCACTAGTTCGGCGAAGAGATAGTAAAATACAAGTGGTATGGATAATTATAAGGGGTAACGGTGCTAGAAAATAGCTTGATGGCGTGGAAAATACTAACGGCAAACTGAAATACAGATGGAAGCAAGCAAACATGTAACAGATCTAATTGCAAACGGTGTTTCTATGCTTAGAAACAAGGCCTAGCGATCATACTTTCACTAGTGAACACTCTCATATAAATATCATCTCTTTATGATACTACGCTGAACTACTCTCCGGTTGGACACTCTAATCGTTGGTAGGGCTATAACAACACACCTCAAAGTTCATATTTCCCATCTAGATAACCCCACACTGTCACCTTGAGCACTAGATGGATCCAACAAACACCACAATTTCATAAAGACATCCAACTCCAAATATAACTCATAACAAGTATTTGTAATCTCTAGCCTAAGTGTCACCATGGTGTGTACACTGTCAACTTCACACACATGAGGAGAGCAGAGATCTATTAAGCACTTGAGTAGAAAGGTAGATCTATAGATTACAAGCTCATGATCACAATATGATCACACATAGAGAGAGAGATGAACACATAGCTACCGGTAGAACCCTTAGCCTCGAGAGAGAACTACTCCCTCCTCATCATGGGAATCAGCAATGGCGATGGACATGGCGGTGGAGATCGATGGAGATGGCTCTGGGGGCACTTCCCCGTCCCGGCAGGGTGCCAGAACAGAGACTTTCTGTCCCCCGAATCTCCCCTTCAGTGGCGGCGGCGCTCTGGAACTTTTCGTGGCTGGAGGCTTGGCGATTTAGGGTTTATGCATCAGGAGGAATATATAGGCAAAGGGGCGAGGTCGGTGGCCAGCCAGGGGGCCCACACCATGCCCTGGCACGGCCTAGGGGGACCCGCACCTGGGGGTGGTTTGGCCACCCTGTGACCCCCCTTCGTCTCTCCTTCTGGCTCCATGAATCTTCCAGGAAAATAACGACTTTGGCTTTTGTCCGGTCCAATTCCGAGAATATTAATTTTCTGACTTTCTGGAACCAAAAACAGCAGAAAACAGGCAATTAGAACTGTGGCTCTTGTTAATAGGTTAGTCTAAGAAATCATATGAAAAGTACTCCAAAGTGTGGACAAAACAAAAGTAGATAAAACCAAGCATGGAACATCAAAAATTATGGATACGTTTGCAACGTATCAACATCCCCAAGCTTAACTCCTGCTCGTCCTCGAGTAGGTAAGTGATAAAAAGAAAGAATAATTTTTGAGGTGACATGCACCATCATAAACTTGATCAAAGTATTTGTAAAACATTGATAGCTGGAATCATAGTACTTCAATCATAATCATGAAAGACAAAGTTCTAACAATAAGACAAAGCAACTATGTTGCAACATGAAAAGGCATAAACAAAATATTCATGAATAACAATGCTTTGCAAGACGTTTTTTTTTCACATAAAGAAAACATAGCATAGTGGCATTCAACTTGTCCCTCATAGAGTAGCAAACATAAATGCATAGGACACCTTCAAAGTTCATAAGAGTGACTAGATACAAATAGTTTAAAACAAGCAATATCAAGGTTATGCATCAATCAACAAGTCTTGGGACAATGCACATAAAACTAAGAATGGCCACTATGCTCTCAAAGTAGGTGCATAAAGGTACAAAGTGGAGACTCAACATAAAAGTAAAAGAAAGGCCTTCATAGAAGGAAGTAGGGATTCAAGTTTCATAAAGAGCTTCCAGAAATTATGGTACTTAATAGCTTTCACCTCTCATTGCCCCGATCATAAGCATCTTGAAGTGATTAAAGTTAAAGTGAACAAACTATGGTGTACATGCTTGACAAAGTATAAGTTGGAAATCTCATGTCCCTTTAATACGAGGGCCGCTCCTCATGCTACTCAAGTTTAGTCACTGGTAAGTTCTTGTCATCGTAAGTACATGTGTATCATAGAGAACCGCCAACGGGGTACTCCTTGCCCGATGATACGGAAGAATCCCCATATCAAAATGACAAGGCAAGCAGACAACGAGCATCTCAACAATCTTCTAATTTACCATGGGAATATGGTGCTTTTTTCTCTCTTTCCTCTTTTCATGAATCTCTTTTTTTTCTCTTTTCTTTTTCTCCTTTTCTCAATATTTGACTCTTTTTTATAAGAAGAATGCTTCATAGACAACTCATTATGGTTACGCTGCAGGTTTCCACCATGACGGCATGGATTAGACCGGTGGCCCAGGCGTTTCTCTAACACACATACATAACTCCATGGACTTACAAGCTCCCCTTTCATTTCACACCAACGACATCCATAGACAAAAGAGCATGATATCAACTAGGTACAAAGTAAAAGTGCAATGTTGAAAGCGTTCCCCATGACAGCATGGTTCTGCTAATCCCCAACAAATAAGTGCAAGCATATACAACATAGAAGACACAATGGTTCAAGTTTATTAAGGGCAAGAAAAGTAAAGTGTGCCATCAAGTTTGTGAGAGCTTTAATCACTAGTTTTCTCATAACAAGTTTAATTCGGAAGGTAGATAAAAACATGAATATACTTGGAATAGCATAAGATAATATGTAGGTATGGTGGACTCTTTGGAATAACTTGGTTTTCGGAGTTGGATGCATGAGTGGAACTCATACTTGGTTATGGAGGCTAGCAAAAGACCGTGAGCGACCAACTAAGAGAACAATAATGGCCATAATCCTGTAGAGCGACAAAACATCATTAATCAAAGCACAAAGTGATACTACAAGTTGAAAACTAAAGGATCATCAAGGCTATGGTGACTTGGGATAGTCATAACATGGTGTGAGCATGTGCCAAGTCAACCCAAATAAAGCATCAAAGGAGAATACCACAATACTATGCTTTAATATGCTAAAACAACGCATGATTCTTCCAAGGCACATTAAGCAATCTCAATTGTTTATAACAAGTAATGATACAACAAATAATACTAAGCATAAAGCCAAAACAATATCAAGCATGGCATGACAAAGAATAGGCCACAGTCAAAAACAAGCTCTATTTACCACTTAAGCATGAACTTTCCTACTCTTTTCCAAACCAAACCAAACTATTTGAAAACCAATGTATGAAAGAGGGGGTCCAACCAATTTATTCAGCAAACTAAGAAAACCAAGCAAACGAAAACCAAAACGAAAAATGAAAAAGAAGACGCTCCAAGAACAACACAACTATGCATGAAACGATAAAAATCAAGTGTTTGGAAGAAACCTGGGATTTTTATTGATGAAGAAGGGGATGCCTTGGGCATCCCCAAGCTTTGAAACTTGTACTTCTTAGATATTTCTTGGGGTGACACGTGTGGCATCCCCAAGCTTAAGCTTTAGTCCATTCTTCATCTCATTACTCATTCCTTCTATACACCTGAAATTTTTCCTTCATACAAAACTTCACACAATCTTTATTAGCAACATTAGTGCACTCAAGATAATAGGTCTTTAGGTTCAGTTCTAACACCAATAAAACTTTCATTAGAACACTAGATACTATAACACTTCCCTCAAAAAGCTCTAATCCCAAAAGAACTCAAAAAGGAACCAATAAGAAGCAAATGCAAATAATGGCAGAAAACTGTCAAAACAGACCAGCAGGTAAAGACGAATTTTTTCGAAGACCTTCTGTTGCTCAAATCGAAAAGTGTTGAACTAACAAAAGTTATATAACAACCTGGGGCAGAAGCACAAAAATTGACGCCTCCAAAGGACGTACAGAGATTTTACACGAATGTTTACGGTGAAGCACAGAAATCTGTTTCGGGACAACAACTTTCCCAATCATTACTTCTCTCTCATTAGAGGTTACTCTTGGCACAAAAAGCAAATAAAAAGGATAAGGAGAGGGTTATTACTGAAGCAATAAGTTCCAAGACTCATCTAAAACTTTTGGGTTATCTCCTAATAAGTACTTTTTTAATGCCTTTAAGTTAGGTATGATAGTTTGAGAAGATGCTCACATAAGAAATATGAATTCATGTAAAAGAGAGCATCAAGAAGCAAATTCAAAGCACAT
This sequence comes from Avena sativa, assembly GCA_916181665.1. Taxonomy (NCBI): domain Eukaryota; kingdom Viridiplantae; phylum Streptophyta; class Magnoliopsida; order Poales; family Poaceae; genus Avena; species Avena sativa. Next base: position 466,083,223 of record OV702297.1, on the reverse strand, counting down.
TTAAGTCTAACCCACTTCCTATGCATAGGAATCTTGTAAAGAAACAAGTCATGAAAGCACAAAGCAACAAGCATAGGAAAGCAAAACAAGTGCAACTTCAAGACTTTCAACATAAAGAGGGGAAACTTAATATTGTTGAGATACATAAGACCATGTTTCCCTCTCTCATAATAACTTTCACTAGCATCATGAATAAAATTAACAATATAACTATCACATGAAACATTCTTATCATGAGGCACATGCATAAAATAATTAATACTCTCCACATAAGCATAGTCATTCTTATTAATCATAGTGGGAGAAAATTCAACAAAATAGCTATCATTATTATTCCCATCACCATAGTCATCAAATATAGGAGGCATATTGTAATCATAATGAATTTTCTCCTAAATAGTAGGTGGACTGAAAATATCATATTCATCATTGTAATCATCATATATTGAAGGTTTTGTATCATCATAAGCAATAGAATAGCTATCTTCTAAAGCTGGGGAACTAAAAAGATCATTTTCATAAAAACTAGCTTCCCCAAGCTTAGACTTTTCCATAGCATTAGCAATAATGGTGTCTAAAGAATTCATACTAACAACATTGTTATTAGCATGCAAATAAAGTTCCATAGGTTTTTTAATTTTCTCTTCAAACACTTCATGTCCTAACTCAAGGTAAATACTATAAAGCTCTCTATTTTTTTTGTTGTTTTCCATTAAGCCTAACTAGTGAAAACAAGAAATAAAAAGAAAAAATTGCAGAATGTAAAGGGAATAACTTCGAGCACTCAAACGGAGGATGTGAGTACCTTTTACCTTACCTCCCCGGCAACGGCGCCAGAAAATAGCTTGATGTATATGCACTTCTATTCTTGTAGACAGTTGTTGGGCCTCCAAGTGCAGAGGTTTGTAGATCAGCAGCAAGTTTCCCTTAAGTGGATCACCCAAGGTTTATCGAACTCGGGGAGGAAGTGGTCAAAGGTATTCCCTCTCAAGCAACCCTGCAATCAAGATACAAGAAGTCTCTTGTGTCCCCAACACACCCAATATACTTGTCAGATGTATAGGTGCACTAGTTCGGCAAAGAGATAGTAAAATACAAGTGGTATGGATAATTATAAGTGGTAACAGTGCTAGAAAATAGCTTGATGGCATGGAAAAGACTAAAGGCAAACTGAAATAAAGATGCAAGCAAGCAAACATGTAACATATCTAATTGCAAACGGTGTTTCTATGCTTAGAAACAAGGCCTAGGGATCATACTTTCACTAGTGAACACTCTCATATAAATATCATCTCTTTATGATACTACGCTGAACTACTCTCCGGTTGGACACTCTAATCGTTGGTAGGGCTATAACATCACACCTCAAAGTTCATCTTTCCCATCTAGATAACCCCACACTATCACCTTGAGCACTAGATGGATCCAACAAACACCACCATTTCATAAAGACATCCAACTCCAAATATAACTCATAACAAGTATTTGTAATCTCTAGCCTAAGTGCCACCATGGTGTGCACACTGTCAACTTCACACACATGGGGAGAGCAGAGATCTATTAAGCACTTGAGTAGAAAGGTAGATCTATAGATTACAAGCTCATGATCACACATAGAGAGAGAGATGAACACATAGCTACTGGTAGAACCCTTAGCCTCGAGAGAGAACTACCCCCTCCTCATCATGGGAATCAGCAATGGCGATGGAGATGGTGGTGGAGATCGATGGAGATGGCTTCAGGGGCACTTCCCTGTCCCGGCAGGGTGCCGGAACAGAGACTTTCTGTCCCCCGAATGTCCCCTTCGGTGGCGGCGGAGCTGTGGAACTTTTCGTGGCTAGAGGCTTGGCGATTTAGGGTTTATGCATCAGGAGGAATATATAGGGGAAGGAGCGAGGTCGGTGGCCAGCCAGGGGGGCCACACCATGCCCTGGCGCGGCCTGGAGGGACCCACGCCTAGGGGTGGTTTGGCCATCCTGTGGCCCCCCTTCGTCTCTCCTTCTGGCTTCGTGAATCTTCCGGAAAAATAACGACTTTGGCTTTTGTCCGTTCCAATTCTGAGAATATTCATTTTCTGACTTTCTGGAACCAAAACAGCAGAAACAGGCAACTGGCACTGTGGCTCTTGTTAATAGGTTAGTACAAGAAATCATATGAAAAGTATCCCAAAGTGTGGACAAAATAAAAGAAAGTAGATAAAACCAAGTATGGAGCATCAAAAATTATGGATACGTTTGCAACGTATCAACCTTCTCTTCCAAAACCCTAAAAAAGATGTAAGAATCATAAGAGGGAAGGGATATGAAGCAAGCTCAAGGAGGTTAACAATGGTGGTCAAAAATATGCTTAAGAAAACTATAAAACCTTGGGGAGAAGCCCCTTTTATAGGGGGAAAGAAAATCTGCCCGTTAGGGATGAAAACATGCAGTCTAGCAAATCCGGCGGTCAGTTCGGTGGTGTCGGGCCCTGTGCCAAACTGAGTCAGGGCCATGCCAACTTGACTCATAATATAGCGGTTCGGCGTATGCCAATCTGAGTCGACGTCGTGCCAACTGAGTCGACGCCACGTCCGGTGGTGCTGGTTTGCCCGCTAACAGTAAACATCGAAGACTAAAACGGTGATAACTTTTACAATCGGACTCCGATTCTAGCAAATTTGGGCTTTTTATAAGCTAATAGATCAAGAGGTAAAATACGAAATAAGGAGATGTATGAAACCTTCCTAGGAAGATGAACCGGTAAAACCTCCAAACCCGAAAACGCAATAGAAGATGCATATGAATTCCGCTTTCGATAAACTTAGGCTTGTTGAAGAGCTAGCAACAAGCTCAAGAACCTCACAAAGATAAACACCAAGAAGCAATAAAATAGGGGGATGCAAAATATGCAAAGGATTGAGCTCCCTAAGACGATGTGATCAAGTTATCCAATCGAAAGCCTCTTAATAAAACGACTATCTATGTTATAACCTGGTCTCCCAACAACCACCATGAGACCGATAAAAGGAAAACCTAACAAGACAAAACCTTTGCCTTGCGCATCCCACTTGATATTGATGACAACGCTTGAAGATCCATCTAAGCCAGAATGCTTCGATCACTTGATCATTGTTACTTCGTGAATACTCATAATTTGCTCCCACATACACCACTATGGGATAGCTTCATTAAGGCACATCTTCACATGACATTATTACCAATATGGATAGCAAGCTCCAACCATATGATCTTCTTCAGATTCTTATATTGAACTTGCACTTCTCATCCTTAATGATGATCACAACATGATGCCATCCTCTCATGGGCTATATGAAATATTCACTTTTGATGCATGCCCATGAAAAGATACCTAGCCCACATAAAAAATACAAAAAAACATATATAATGGGTTAGTTCATGAAGCATAATTAATAATGCTTACCATACCACAAGATTCATGTGGTCCATTCTTTATGCTTCATGAGTTGACCAACTTAAATTCACTCTTCACTCTTTATATTCATCAATCATGTACCTTCTCATACTATATCTCAATATCTTGAGATAAATAAGGAACCCTTCATTTAATTGCATGATCTAAGCCTTTAGTCAACGATAGCTCAACTCATGGCACTATCATGACATCGACGTAAAGCCATAACTTGAATCTTCTATTTTTTAGTTTTTTCCCCTCTTTTCCTATTAGTACTTTTTGTTTTTTTCTTTATTTTAGAGAGGCTCAAGAAATCTTGTAACAAAAATGTAATCATATCTTAATGTTATGGTAATTTTTGATTTGTCAAATTGCAATGGATTAGCAACCTTAATCAGTTATTTTTAAGGTAATTAATTTTCATTGATGCTAAAGGTGTAACACGGCAAATAACCCGCGATTACACGGCACTAAAGTTCCGCGGTTTTCAATTATGTAACAAGGCATATTCTATATAGTGGCGCAGAAGCATTAGATCGGCGGATCATGTTGCGTCGTCCAAAAATCTGTCGCCGTTGCATAATCCCCGACATAATCAAGAGCTTGCTCCTCGTAGATGGTCTTCCTTCTAGCCCAGAATGGCCCAATGGGCTGGAACGAAACGGGCCGAGCGCAAAAGAGAACCAACGAATGGAACGGGAGAAGGGTTTTGCTTTCCTTTGATTCCCGTCGCCGCCGTTCTTCTCCTAGTCCGAACTCGGAAGTGAGAGACCATGGCGGCGCTCTACCGCCGTCTTCTCCTCCTCCGCCGCCTCCCCCACTTCCAGCCCCACCACCTCCCTTCTGCCCCCAAGCTCGCCCTCGTGCCCGTCCTCCTCTCTCCCTCCCGCCACTTCTCATTCGCCTCCGCCGAGGAGGCTGCCGCCGAGCGCCGCCGCCGCAAGCGCCAGCTCCGCATCGAGCCGCCGCTCCACGCCCAGCGCCGCGGTCCCTCATCCCCGCCGCCCCCGCGCGACCCCAACGCGCCCCGCCTCCCCGACACCACCTCCTCCCTCGTCGGCCCCCGCCTCAGCCTCCACAACCGCGTCCAGTCCCTCATCCGCTCCGGAGATCTCGATGGCGCCACTGTCGTCGCCCGCGACGCCATACCCACTCGGGTCCGCCCCACCGTCTTCACCTGCAACGCCGTCGTCGCTTCCATGGTCCGCGCCGGCCGCCACGACGATGCCGTCGCCCTCTTCGACTCCTTCTTCCGCCGCACCAGCATCGTCCCCAACGTCGTCTCCTACAACACCCTCATCCTCGCGCACTGCGAGGCCGGGCGCGTCCACGAGGCGCTCCAGGCTTACCAGGAGATGCTCGACGGCGTCACCTCCTTTCCCCCATCTGCTGTCTCCTACCGTCATCTCACCAAGGGTCTCGTCGCGGCCGGCCGAATCCAGGACGCCCTCGAGATCCTCCACAGCATGTTCCACCGCGGTCAGGGCGCCGACTCCATCGTCTACAAGAACCTCATCGAGGGATACATCGGCCTTGACAACTGGGACAAGGCCTTCGAGCTCTTTGACGAGCTCCGGAAGAAGGCCACCGTCTACGACGGCGTCGTGCACACTAGCTTCATGGAGGGTTACTGGAAGAAAGGCATGGACAAGGAGGCCATGGAGAATTACAAGTCTCTGCTTGACAGGAACTTTAAGATGACGCCAGCCACCTGCAACGTGCTGCTTGAGACGCTCTTCAAACACGACAAGCACACGGAGGCAAGCGACCTGTGGGAGACCATGATTGACAACCACACCCCGCCAAGCTTCATCGGCATGAACAGCGAGTCCTACAATGTCATGGTCAACCAGTGCTTCAAGGAAGGCAAGTTCCATGAGGCGATTGAGGTGTTCCACCGGCAGCCCAGGAGGAATGTTCAGATGGACGTTGGTTGCTTCAACAATATCATCGGAAAGCTCTGTGAGAACGGAATGCTTGCAGAAGCAGAGAAGCTCTTTGAGGAGATGGAGAGCAAGTCGGTGCTTCCAGATGTGTACACCTACACTTACATGGTAGACTCGTGCTTCAAGGAAAGTCGTGTGGATGACACACTGCAGTACTTCTACAAAATGGCGGATGGGAGGGAGCATGGCCCAAAGTTTAATATTGGTTTCTTCAATCGGATGTTTGAAGGACTTTCAGAAGCTGGACGTATTGATGATGCCTTGAAGGTGTACGGAAGGATGTCAGACAAGGATATCAAGCCGAACACGGCCACATTTGAGATCCTGGTCAAGGCATTGTGCAAAAAAGGGGAATTGGATAGAGCACTGGACCTGGTCAGGGATATGGCAAGGGGTGGTGTTGTTGCTCCAACTGAGTTCCGGGAGTCTGTCGGCGAGATTTTCAAGAATGCTGATCAGCACGAAGAGATGGAGAAAGCCTTTGAAGAAAAACCAGTGCCACCGCCTCCACAGCCAAGACCAGAGGTGCGCCCTCAGAGTTCACCTCAGGGGCTATCAGGATTTGCATCTAATCAGACACGGGGCAGCTACACACCTCACCAAGGCCAATCAGGCTATGCTTCTCCTCAATCGTTTCATCCTCGCAATGGTGCATCTCAAGTGCGGCAACCTGAGATGATGTCTCCTCAACCTCAGCAGCCTGTGTTTGGAAACCAGGAGGTTAAAAAGGAAGAAATTGCTGCTTCCAATAAATGGCAGCATGGTCTTCCTTCTCAAGAAAAACGACCTGGCATTGCCCCGCCCCAAGATCAACAGCCAGAATTTGGTACCTCTCGCCCTTGGCAGCAAGCAGTTAGTGCTTCACAAGTAGTGCAGCAACCTTATTCTGGGTCAGCTCAACAGGTCCAGCCTGTAATTAGTACTCGATCGCAACAACCAACACATAATGCCCATCAGAATCAACATCCTGGGTTTGGCACATCTCATCAGTGGCAGACAGCGTATGGTACTCATCAAGTGCAACAGCCAGGCCACAGCACTCATCAATCACAACACCTAGACCACGGTGCTCATCAAGCGCAACAGCCAGACCATGGTGCTCATCAAGCGCAACAGCCTGGATATGGAGCTCATCAAGCACAGCAGCCTGGTTATGGCACTCATCAAGGGCAACAGCCCCGGTATGGCGCTCAGCAAGTGCAACAGGATGGTTATGGCGCTCGGCAAGCGCAACAGCCTGAGTATGGCATTCATCAGCCATCACGGACACCATCTGGTGCTCCTGAAGCACCAGAGTCTAGTTTGGGCTCTGCTCAGAGTCTCCCAAGCTATGGCCACATAGGAAATAAGCATGATCAGATTGGATCTCCTCATCAGGGCAGACCAGCATTTGACGCTCAGCCACATCAGGACTTCAGTGCTCAGTTCCCAGACACAATGGCTGTCAAATATAGTCAGCGTTACTAGTTTTTCGCAACCTTGGGCTCCAAGCCTAATATACCCTAAGTTCATTCGCAGGTACTGCACGTGGCCGTAATTAAACAGTGCTTCTATCATTTGATTTTACAGTTTTTTCTGTGTGCAACTATTTGATCTTATTTCTGGACCACAATGATATTTATGGTTTGCTATTTGCAGGAACTGTCAAAATCTTGTTGTAACAAGCTGCTGCACAGATGGAATGGTCTGTTAGTGGATGGAGAACAGCAGGAAGTAGGTGATTCAGCGGATCCTGGTCCATAACAGGATTGTAATAATTGGGCTTTACAATTTTCATTCATGATGAGTTTTGGTCATCATATCCACTCGAACAATTACTGAATTGTTTAGCAATATGAGAAATTTTGTTTGGAGTACCTTGTATGTAGTGTGAATCAGGTTGATCAGTATTGGATATTGATAGTGTTTTATCACAGAGTTGTTCGTTGCACAGATTGTTTTTTCTTTCAGTATTGGTTCCATAGCGTGTTTTTATTTTATTTTTAAATTCAGTCAAAACTCAAAATTAAACCCAGATCTCTTATTTAGTGGTTTGTACTGCACTGTCACTTATGGTATGCTGTTTACAGTATCAACAAATTCAAGAAGTCTCTCTTCAAGTGCTTTTTGTAGCACAAACATACTAACACTATGTGTCTCTTCTGCAAAATGCCCCAACTATCATGAGAATGCCTTCTTTCAGATTCTTTCCTGGTTTCGTCTAAATTTTTGCAGGTCAAGACATGACCAACCCAATGACCAAATACTAGAATATATAATTCATAGTATGTTGCTACATTTACCTGTCAAGTGTTCTTTTTGTTATTTGCATGACATTTTTGTTGATTTCTGCTTCTGCTGCTGCTGTTATATGCCTGTTTCCATGATGATTGCAGCTCTCTGTGTTCTGCAAGTACTGTGAACTCAAGACTGGTTCAGGTAACTTGGTAACTGGTAAGTCCTCCTCCTGAAATCCTGGCTTTGGTTGTAATGTACCACATGTGTGAGTGTTGTTGTGCAACCAGCATTCACCAAATGCATGTTTGTTCGAGTCTTGATCTATTATTAAATTCTTTGCTACCATGTGCAAATGCCTTGTCAGCTTAGTCTGCACCGTTTATCTCGACGTTTGTTGAAGTAAACAATAATAGCTTTGAAATTTGTGTGAGATTACACCCTTCATCCGTGTTCGCTGTAACTTGGTGAAACTATTATGCAATTATAGCCCTTGAATTGTTATCAAATTGCTGATTCAGACATGTTGGTGTTATACATTGACTGTCATTATCAAAGTTTCACATCTTGTGATCCTTTGCAGATCAATGCTTGGAATCTGAGATGTCAACTTACAGTGTTTGCAGCTCACTACTTCACTTTTGCCCAGTATCATCTTTACCTTGTAGTATTTCAGAAGCAACGGATTTTGTCCATGCTTTTGAGTTATGAGTCCATCCATTCTAAAAATAATAATGAGTGCATACTTTTCATTTGCTAGTGTACATACATTCCCTTAAATGCGTCTGTTTTGATTCCAACAGTAGGATTGTAATAATTGGCATTCACTATGTGTTGGGGTCATTATATACACCCTAACAGTATGAGCAGTTTTATGTGGAGTACTACCTTGTATAGTGTTTTATCAGAGGTCTCTGCTGCATATATTGTTATTTCTTTCCAGTTTTGGTTTCCATAGCATTTTTCGAATTTTATGTTTTTATCTTTTTGCCCAGTACCATCTCTTCTTTCAGATATCCATGAAGTAGAGTTACTATGTTCTTTTTTCGAAGCATTTGTCGACACTTCTATTTTTGAACTCTGCACACATCTTTCCTTCCACGAGCTTGAAATTCTTTATTTCCTCTTTAAACTATGTACACAACTGTTGGTAGCGTGTTTATGTTCCTATAGTGCTATTGCTTGAGCGTGAATAAGGAACTCTGAAGTTCCCTGAACTCCTACAATAAAATCTTGAAGCAAGTAGTACATTATACTTCCTACTATATTGGTCGAGGCGAAGCTGCTTCCAAAGCTGTCGATTTTGCTCACGGTATTGAGTGATCTATTGTCATCTGCTGAAGCCATGAGGAGTGGAAACCAGGGTGCCCTGCGAGATTTACACAAGTTAGAGAATTATCATCATCCTTCATGTACTCCCTTCAGTCCATATTAATGTTCTCAACTTTGTCTAGATTCGGATGAATCTAGTTTAAATCATTAACTAGGTACATCCGAATCTAGATGAAGTTAATATGGGTCGGAGGGAGTACATGTAATGGAGTGGAGTAGTATCTTAGTACTACCTCTGTTTGGAATTATTAGGCCTAAGGGCCAAGTTGCTAATACCAAGACACTTCATAACTCTCTCTTATTAATCTATACATACATCAATAGTCTTACATGCATGAGAAAAGTGAGAGAAAAAGAAAACATGCATTGGACGAGAGAGGCTAATAAATATGATAACCCTTATAATCTTAAACAATATAAAAAATCTCTCGAAATCTATAATCCCAAACTAAACAATATAAAAAATCTCTCGAAATCTATAATCCCAAACAGAGGTAGTACCTTACTTTGAATAAAGTGCACAATATTGTCTGTAAAATAAAAGTGCACAATATTGTTCCTGTCCTAATTAGTATGTAGAAACAGAAGCATTTATGGCCGTTGTATTTATTTCCCTATAGTGCTATTGCTTGACCCCAAATCAGAAGCTCTGAAGTTTCCTGAACTCCTATACTTCCTCCGATCCAAATTAATTGACTTGGATTTGCTTATATTCTAATGTATCTAGCACTAAAACATGTCTAGATATATCCGAATCTAGACAAATCCAAGTTAATTAATTTGGGTCGGAAGGAGTAATAAAATCTTAAAGGTACATTATACTTCTACTACAATGGTCGAGATGAAGCTGCCTCCAAAGCGGTCGATTTTGCTCACTGTATTGAGTGATCTATTGTCATCTGCTGAAGCCATTAGGAGTGGAACCTGGGGTGCTCTGCGAGCTCTAGACAAGTTAGAAAGTTATCATCACCCTTCATGTACATGTAATAGAGTTAGTATCTTAGTACCATCTTAGTACCTTCTGTTGAGTTTCTAGGATCATCTAGGAGTACCCGTACACGGGTAGATACTTTCTAGTATTCATACTAGCATCGGTACACGGCGAGAGACAGAGAGATGGTGAAGGGGAGTGGTATCTTCTCCTTGGCTAGAGGAGCCCGTGGCGTTGGCCATGGTGATGCAGAGACGACAAGTGCGGGTCATCGGCGAGGCTTCCCGTTACTCCTGCGCTCTACCTATATCGGGTAGGTTGTGTCGGTGGGGATTGCGGCTTGCGGTGAACCTCGTATCGTGAGCCACTGGCCCCCACCTCTTTATATTGCGCAGTGTAACAGGGGCCCGCCAACCATGTAGGATTGGGCGCTCCCGATCAGGGCGCGGATCAAATGGGCCATTGGGCCCACTCGGGAGGAGATCAATCTAACATCCCCCCTTGATCTCAACATATATTTTTAACTATATACTTTTCACTTTACTCGTTTCACCACCGATTAGTACGTAGAGCATGTTTCGTCGTCACAACTCAATTGCCGATAGAATCAGACATCTACAACATACCTCTCTGTTTTAAAACAAATTATGTTCTTTTCGGGCCTTTCATGATCCAGGAATCATAGGCTTTCCCATAAACCCATGTCGGCTAAGAGTTCTTTGAACACATTGGGTGGTAAGCCTTTTGTAAGCGGATCCGCAAGAATATCCTTTGTTCTTATATGCTCGAGACTTATAGTATGATCCTAAATTTTATCTTTCACAATATAATACTTTATTTTTATTGGTCTGATAGCATTACTCGACTTGTTGTTGTGAGTATAGAATACTGCTGACTAGTTGTCGCAGTACATATTTAGTGGTTTATCATTGCAATCTACCACTTTCAAGTCGGGTATAAATTTCTTTAACCATATCACCTGCCCTGTGGCCTCATAACATGCTACAAATTCTGCATACATCATGGACGATGCAACTATTGACTGCTTAGAGCTTCTCCACAAAATAGTCCCGCCTGCGAGAGTGAATATGTATCCAAACGTGGATTTTCTATCATCTCTATCTCCCGCAAAATCTGCATATGAATACCCTCTAATCTCTAGGGAATCAAATCGTCTATATGTTAGCATGTGGTCCTTTGTGCCTTGCGCATAACGCAATGCTTTCTTTACCATCATCCAGTTCTCTATGTCTGGATTATCTTGATATCTACCGAGTACCCCGGTGATAAAAGCTAAGTCAGGGCGAGTGCACACTTGTGCATACTGTAGGCTCCAAATAGCCGAAGCATATGGTACCGCTTTCATTTGATCGATCTCATATTGGTTCTTGGGACACTGAAATTTCCCAAAACTCTCGCCCTTGACTATAGGAGCAGGTGTGGCATTACTCGCATGCATATTGTATTTCTTTAGAACCTTTTCTAAATATGCCTTTTGCGATAGACCTAGAACCCCATTTTTCCTATCTCGGTGAATTTCTACGCCGAAAACATATGATGCTTCACCAAGATCTTTCATATCAAAATTTGAGGACAAGAACTTCTTTGTTTCTTGTAGCAGACTGATATCACTGCTAGCAAGTAAGACATCATCCACATACAAAATTAAGAAAATGTATTTTCCACTTTTAAACTTTGCATAAACACAGCTGTCCTCAACATTCTCTTTAAACCCAAATCTCTTAATTGTCTCATTGAACTTTAGATACCACTGTCGAGGCTTGCTTTAATCCATAAATGGATTTCTTTAGGCGGCATCCCCTATTTTCCTTTCCTTTCATGATAAAACCCTTGGGGTTGTTTCATGTAGACACTTTCTTATAAATCCCCATTTAGAAATGCCGTCCTTACATCCATCTGATATAGCTCTAAATCAAAATGTGCCACTAATGGCATTATAATTCTGAAGGAATCCTTACACAAGACTGGAAAAAATGTCTCATTGTAATCTACCCCTTCTCTTTGTGTAAACCGTTTGCCACAAGTCATGTTTTATACTTTTCTATGTTCCCATTAGAGTCATACTTAGTTTTGTAGACCCATTTACAACCTACTGTTTTGGATCCTTTAGGAATTTCTTCTAAGTCCCAAACATCGTTGGAACTCATCAATTTCATCTCGTCTTCCATGGCCTCCAGCCACTTCGATGAGTGAGGAGAACTCATGGCTTCTTCATATGAAGTGGGATCATTCTCCATATGAACCATTTCTGTATTATAAACTTTATAATTAGTTTCAAATAGCTGATTTTTTAACTCTTTCAGACCTTCTAGGGGACTCATTCGTTGGCGCATTTTGTGCCCTTCTAGGGCCTCATTCGTTGGCACATTGTGTGTTTCAACATGTGGCACATCTTGCTGAGATGGCTGCTGCTGCTCCCTCTCATGCGCAACAACGGTTCAGTCGGCTCCTGACGGACATGTCCCGGATCTTCACTCATTGTTGTCACGGGTGGAGTTGCAACAGGTGCATGCACCACAACCTCAGGGATTGTCGGTGCAGGAACAACATGTAGTGAAAAAATGGCTCATGAGTCATCGGATTAGGTGCATACACCCTCTTCTCCTCAAGATTAATTTTTCGAGCTACCATGCCCCCCCTCATTATTTTGTCCTCTAAGAAGACTGCATGTCTTGTTTCTACAAACTTTGTGTATCTGTCTAGACAATAGAAATGAAACCCCTTTGATCTTTCAGGATAGCCAATGAAGTGGCAACTTACTGCTTTGGGATCTAGCTTCGCAATATCTGGATTAAGCACTTTGGACTCAGCTGGGCTCCCCCACACCCTCAAGTGGTTTAGGGAGGGTACACTTTCTATCCACAACTCGTACGGTGTTTTGAGCACCGACTTGCTTGGTACTCTATTGAGAATGTGAATGGCGGTTTTTAGCACCTCCATCCACAATCCCAATGGTAAGGTGGAGTAACTCATCATACCGCGCACCATATCCATAGGTGTACAGTTATGCCTTTCAGCTACTCCATTCTGTTGAGGCTCGCTCGACATTGAATATTGGGCCACTATGCCATTCTCCTGTCAAAACCTTGCAAAAGGTCTAGGGACTTGGCCATATGGGGTGTGCGGACCGTAGTAATCTCCACACGGTCAGATCTCACTATCTTTATTCTTTTATCATGCTGATTTTCAACTTCAGCTTTCAATATTTTAAATATATCTAACGCTTCTGATCTTTCTTTAATTGGATAATGTAACCAAAACGGGAGTAGTCATATGTGAATGTTATGAACAAGTCATAGCCATCCACACTTTTCATAGGAAATGGTCCACAAATGTTAGTGTGAATTATTTCGAGTGTTCTTGTGCTTTGTTTTGCACCCTTTTTTAATTTGCTTTACATACTTTCCTTTAACACAATCAATGCATCTATATATGAGAACTCTAATGGAGGAAGGATTTTATTTTTAACTAGTCTTTCCGTTCAATTATTGTTTATGTTCAGATTGTTATACATCATTATTCCATCTCTGATCATGATCCATATGATGTCTTGTGAGTAGTTCGTTTTGTTCTTGAGGACATGGGAGAAGTCATGTTGTTAGTAGTGGAATTGTGTTGAGAAAGATTCAATAGTTTGATATTTAAGTTGTGGTGTACTTCTTCTAGTGGTGTCATGTGAACGTCGACTACATGACACTTCACCTATATGGGCCTAGGGGAATGCATTGTGTATTTGGCTACTAATCATAGGGGTTACCAGAGTGACAGAAACCTGAACCCCCGTTAGGAAACCATTGCACAAGGGACGTAAGGGTCTTAGAGTTTAAAGCTGTGGTTAGGTTTCTACCTTAATTACTTTCTTGTACTTACGGATGTTTGCAAGGGGTATAATCACAAGTATGTATTAGTCCTTGGAAGGTCGGTACATTAGCACAGGTTCACCCACACAACACTTAGCAAGCTAAAGAAGATTAATCAACTATATGAAGCGAAAGCACTTAACAGTCTTCCCATGTGTCCTCAAGAACGTTTGGTCATCTTAAGTAATACAACCGACTTGTCCTTTGCTACATAAAGGATTGGGACACTTGCTGCATTTATTCCTACTGTCTTTTATTTACTCGTACTTTGTTTACTTTCTATATCAAAAACCCCTAAAAATCCGTTTGCTAAGTATTTGCAGAGAATTCCTGATCCATACCACTAGCCAACACCTTCTGCTCCTCGTTGGGTTCGACACTCTTACTTATCGAAATACTGCGATACACCCCCTATACTCGTGGGTCATCAAGACTATTTTCTGGCGTCGTTGCCGGAGAGTGAAGCGCTATTGGAGAGTGGAACTGGTAAAGGAAACTTCTACTATGAGTATTGTTTACTTCTGCTAGTTGCTTTATTTTCGTTATGGATAATTCGCTGAGTTTCTTATTTGGTAATGCTACTACCACTACTAAGGTAGTAGATAAGCCACCACCTGCTGAGAATGATGTTTTTTAAATACCTACAAGAATTATTGATCATGTTATGGATAACTATTATGTTGGGGATGGAACTGTCCATCCCGGTGATCATTTACTCTTTATACACGAATTATGCGGGTTGTTCAAGAGTGCAGGTATTACTACAGATCAAGTTAAGAAGAAGTTACTCTCATTATCACTGAAAGGAAGAGCTGAAGAATGGTCAAGCTCTGGAATGGGAGGAAATAGTACCTCTCTTTTATTCAAAGTTTTATCCTCCTAGTGAGATTCATAAAGATCGGAATCAAATATACAACTTTTGGCCTCTTGATGGAGAGTACAGCTCAAGCTTGGTGGAGATTGAAGTTACTAATGCTCAAATGTCCCATTCATGAGCTCTCCAACAATATTATTATCAATAACTTTTATGCAAGGCTCCCTCTACATGACAAGGATTTGTTGGATGCTTCTTGTGCTGGATCATTCACTCGCATGGGAGAAGAAGCTAAATGGGATCTTCTGGACCGTATTCAAGACAATGCTGAAGCTTGGGAGAATGACAAAGGTAGAAAGTCAGGTATAAATTATGATTATGAATGCATTGAATATTTTATGGGAACTGATGACTTTCAAAATATTAAAAATGCTTATGGTCTAGACTCTCAAGCTATTGCTTCTTATTTTAAGGCTTTTGCTTCCTACATTGAAGTGCCTAAAAAGAAGTGGAATAAGTATCATGCACCTTATAAAGATGTTGCTAAGAGTGTTCTTGCAAGAAATACTGAAGTTTATACTACTAATCATGTCTTACCTAAACCTTATATTGAGAAAATGCCTTTCCAAGTTAAGATAAAGGAACATTCTATGATAGCTAGTATGGTTAATGAAAGTACAAATAAAGCTGTTGAACCTGATAAACAAAAGGTTGATGAACCTATAATAGCAAATGTAAAAGACTTTGTTACTAAATATGAAGAAGAGGGACACACTATCCCTTGTAAGGATACCTCTAATATTGTTTCACAAAGTAGTATTATGAGAGCTAATATTCCTGTGTTTTCTGTTAGAATAAGTGATCATTGCTACGATGGTCCTTGTGATAGTTATATTTTTAAGTTTATGCATGATACTGAAAGTTATTATGAGAGAGGAAAAAGTGTTCTTATGTATCTCAATAGTATCAAGTTTCCTCGTTTTATGCTGAAAGTTTTTATGTTGCACTTCTTTTGCCTTCCTATGCTTGTAGCCTCTGGTTTTAACAACTTGTTTGTTTACAAAATTCCCTTGCATAGGAAGTGGGTTAGACTTAAATGTGTGTATTTTTGCTTCTTAATGCTCTCTTTCACTTCAATTCATATTCCTATGTGAGCATTTTCAAAATTATCATGCCCATCTTAATGGCTATAAAGAAAGAGCTTTTTGGGAGACAACCCAATTTGTTTTTGCTTTCAGTTTGCTTTTGTTTCTTTGAGTCTTGGAAGTTATTACTTCGGTAATAACTGCTCCTTATCCGTTTTGTTTGGTTTTTGTGTCAAGATCAACCTCTAATGAGAGAGAAGTAATATTTGAGGAAGTTGCTGTCCCGAAACAGATTTTTGTTCTTCACCGTAAAAATTCGTGAGAGATCTCTGTCTGTCGGATTGAGCTGTAAGTTTTTGTGCTTCTGCCCCAGGGTATTGTTTAAGTTTCGTTAGTTTTGCACTTTTTGATTTGAGCAACAGAAAATTTTCGAAAAAATTGATATTTACCTGCTGGTCTGTTTTGACAGATTTAGCCAATCTTGCATTTGCTTCTTTAATCGATTTCCTTTTTGAATTCTTTTTGGGTTTTCGGAAGGAGTTGCTATAGTAGCTTATGTTTTGATGGTTTTCAGTTGAAAGTTGAACTCAAAAGGTTTTATCACTTCATATATACTAATGTTACTAATGAGAACTGTGTGAAGTTTTGTGTGAAAGAAATTTCCACGTAGTGGAGGTAATGGTGTAATAAGGAAGAGAAATGTTTTATGACTCAAGTAATAAGTGTATGAAGATGAAGATATCAATGATATTCAAGTGGTGACTCCGGAAGAATCTACTAGATACCAAATTCAGAGACCTGCAGGGCCCGTTTTCAAATAGGTAACGGTTCTGGTAAGAAAAGTTCCGTGAAAACATTATCCAACTATATTTTTGCAGTTTTTAGTCAATAAGGAAAGCTACGAAGCGAAAAAAGGACGAAAACGGAGCCAGGGTGGCTCACACCACCCTGTGGCGCAGGCCCTCCCCTGGCCACGCCACCAGGTGGTGAGTCTACCCCAGACTCCGCCTCCGACTTGTTTTTGAAGGGAATATGCCCGAGAGGCAATAATAAAGTGGTTATTATCTTATTCCATGTTTATGATAAATGTTTATTTTGCATGCTATAATTGTATTAATTGGAAACATTAATACATGTGTGTTTAATAAACAAAATACAAAGTT
Source organism: Avena sativa (assembly GCA_916181665.1). NCBI lineage: Eukaryota > Viridiplantae > Streptophyta > Magnoliopsida > Poales > Poaceae > Avena > Avena sativa. The sequence continues at coordinate 466,066,446 of OV702297.1, read as the reverse complement.
CCTAGTACTGCCTCTCATATAAACTAGCTTGTTGATTAACAAGATGATCAAGGTTTCCTGATCATGGACATTGGATGTCGTTAATAACGAGGTCACAACATTGGTGGAATGATGTGATGAACATTCATCCGAAGTATAGAATTACGATAAGAGTCATTATGTTTATATTTCTATAACATCATACGAAGTAATCTTAGTCCTTAGACCATGATATCATGTTAATTGCTAACACCGGAAGAGTATCTTGATAACATCAAACGTCACACCGTAACAGGGTGACTATAAAGGTGGGTTCAGTGCTACGAAGGTGTTATGTTGAGGCTCATGGACCAAGAGTGGGATTTGTCCATCCCGATGACGGATAGATATACTCTGGGCCCTCTCGGTGATGTCACATTAAGATAGCTTGCAAGCAAGTGATGTGATCACTAGAATGTTATATCATGGGAACGAGAAAAGAGTGCAGGTCGGTAACGAGATCAAACTAGGTATTTGGATGCCAATGATCGAATCTTGGACATGTAATATTGATGGGTTCGTAGCATGGAAAACAAAAAATTTCTACCGCAAGAACGAACAAAACCCAGATCTAATCTAGATAAAAGCCAAGATCTAATCTATTAGACATGAGAAACGAGATAGATCTGTACTAACCCTCGTAGAACCGAAAGCGTTACGAGATTAGATCTCGGGGTTGATGTAGTCGATTACTTGCCGATCTCAAGATCGTGTGGACGATCCTTCCAGCGCCGCGTTCCGGCAGCGCTTCCGCAGTCGGTCACACGTGCGGAGTCGAAGCAGACCTTCCTCTCCCCGTTCCAGCGAGCAGCGGAGGTAGTAGATCTTCTCCACAGAATCCCAGCAGCACGACGGTGTGGTGGTGGTGGTGGAGGAGAGAATTCTGCTGGGCTTCGCCTAAGCCGGAGCAGAGCGAAGGAAGAGGAGAGAGGCGGCGGCTAGGGTTTGTTATGGGAGAGCTCTAGGGGGTGGCGCCCCCTTCCCTCTATTTAAAGGAGGGAGGCACGCCATGGGAGGGGGAGTCCTAGTAGGACTCCCCTCCCTCCTTGGCCGGCGGGTTGGGAAGGGGGGGAGGAGTCCTCCTCCCCCACGAATCCGTGTCTAGCCCCACAAGGTTTCCTGGACCCTTTCTTGGTTTTCAAGCAAACTCCAAGAAATCTTCTAGAACCTTCCAGAACATTCCGAAACCTTCTAGAATCTCCATACAAACACTCCGGAATATTTCCTAACTTAGAAAATGATCCCCAATATATGAATCTTATTCTCCGGACAATTCCGGATCTCCTCGTGATGTCCCGGATCCAATCCGAGACTCCAAATAACATTCGGTCTCCAACGCATATTCCATATCTACTTAAAACAACTTCGAACCTTAAGTGTGTCACCCTACGGTTCGTGAATATGCAGACATGATGGAGAAATATCTCCTATCAATAACCATCAGCGGGATCTGGAGATCCATAACGGCTCCCACATACTCAATGATGACTTCGTGATCGATAGAACCATTAACATACGAAACCAATTCCCTTTGTCACGCGATATTCTACTTATCCGAGGTTTGATCGTCGGTATCTCTATACCTAGTTCTACCTCGTTACTGATAAGTACTCTTTACTCGTTCCATGTTATGTCATCCCTTGTGACCTAGTCACATGCTTGCAAGCTAACTAGATGACATTCCACCGAGAGGGCCTAGAGCATATCTATCCGTCATATGGATGGACAAATCCCAATCTTGGTCCATGCGCTTCAACACATACTTTCAGAATACCCAATGACACCTTTATAACCACCCAATTACGAAGCGGTGTTTGATGTCATCAAAGTACCCTTCCGGTGATGGTGATTAACATAACCTCATGGTCGAAGGATTAGGTTACTATGTATTTGAAAGCTTACAGCAATACAAACTTAATGACTTGATCTTGTGCTACGCTTACTATGGGTGTGTGTCCATCACATCATTCTCCTAATGATATAACCTTGTTATTAATGACATCCAATGTCCATGATCAGGAAACCATGATCATCATTTAATCAACAAGCTAGTTTCATAAGAGGTTTACTAGGGACCCTTTTATGTTTACAAAACACACATGTATCGGTGTTTCCTTATAATACAATTATAGCATGGGATGTAAACATTCATCATAAACACAAAGATATAATAATAACCACTTTTATTATTGCCTCTTGGGCATATCTCCAACAGTCTCCCACTTGCACTAGAGTCAATAATCTAGATTACATGGTAATATACCTAACACCCATGGCGTTCTGGTGTTGGTCATGATTTGCTCTAGGGAGAGGTTTAGTCAACGGATCTGCTACATTCAGATCAATGTGTACTTTGCAAATCTTTATGTCACCATCTCGGACATACTCGCGAATAGCATGGAAACGTAGCTTGATGTGCTTCAGCTTGCTATGTGACCTTGGCTCCTGTGCATTAGCTATGGCACCTGTGTTGTCACAGTAGATGGCCATCGGGTCCAACGCACTGGGAACCACGCCAAGTTCAGTAATGAACTCCTTCATCCATATGGCTTCTTGTGCAGCCTCCGAAGCTGCTATGTATTCCGATTCAGTTGAAGATTTCGCCACAACGCTTTGCTTGGCACTCCTCCAGCTCACTGCAGCACCATTCAAAATAAATACGTATCCAGACTGTGACTTCGAGTCATCTGGATCGGTGTTCCAACTAGCATCAGTGTAACCGTTTATAACAAGCTATTCATCACCTCCATAAGAAAGAACCATACCCTTAGTCCTATTCAGGTACTTTAGGATATTCTTGACCACTGTCCAGTGTTCCATTCCAGGATCACTTTGATATCTGCTAGTCAAACTAACAGCATGTGCTATATCCGGTCTTGTACACAGCATGGCATACATGATAGAACCTATGGCCGAGGCATAGGGAATATTATTCATCTTTTCTCTATCTTCTGCCGTAGCCGGACTTTGAGTCTTACTCAAGGTCTTACCTGACAACATGGGCATGAACCCTTTCTTGCTCTCTTCCATTCTAAACTTCTTTAGAACTTTGTCTAAGTATGTACTTTGTGAAAGCGCTATTAGGCGTCTTGATCTATCTCTACAAATCTTGATGCCTAGAATATATGCCGCTTTGCCAAGATCCTTCATTGAAAAACTATTATTCAAATAGGTTTTTACTCTATTAAGAAGTTCTATATCATTCCCAATCAACAATATGTCATCTACATATAGTACTAGGAATGCTACAGAGCTCCCACTCACTTTCTTGTAAATACAAGCTTCTCCATAAGTTTGTATAAATCCAAAGTTTTTGATTACTTTATCAAAACGTTGATTCCAACTCCGGGATGCTTGCTTCAGTCCATAAATGGAGCGCTGAAGTTTGCATACCTTGTCAGCATCACTAGGATCGACAAAACCCTTGGGTTGTACCATATACAACTCTTCCTCAATGTATCCATTAAGGAACGCTGTTTTGACATCCATCTGCCAAATCTCATAATCGAAATATGCAGCGATTGCTAACAAAATCCTCATAGACTTTAGCTTCGCTACTGGTGAGAAAGTCTCATCGTAGTCAACTCCTTGAATTTGTCGGAACCCTTTCGCGACAAGTCGAGCTTTATAGACGGTAACATTACCATCAGCATCTATTTTTCTTTTGAAAATCCATTTGTTCTCGACAGCCTTACGACCATCCGGTAAGTCCACCAAAGTCCATACTTGGTTTTCGTACATGGATCCCATTTCGGATTTCATGGCTTCTAGCCATTTGTCGGAATCTGGGCTCACCATAGCTTCTTCATACGTCGCAGGGTCATCAGTGTTGTCCACCAACATGACGTTCAAGGCAGAGTCATACCACTCAGGAGTGGTACGAACCCTCGTTGACCTGCGAGGTTCAGTAGCAACTTCGTTCGAAGTTTCATGATCACCATCATTAGCTTCCTCTCCAGTTGGTGCAGGCGGCACAAAAACATTTTCCGGTGCTGTGCTACTCTCAACTCTGAGAGAAGGTTCAATAACCTTGTCGAGTTCTACTTTCCTTCCAGTCACTTCTTTCGAGAGAAACTCCTTCTCAAGAAAGGATCCATTCTTGGCAATGAAAACTTTGCCTTCGGATCTATGATAAAAGGTATACCCAATTGTTTCTTTCAGGTATCCTATGAAGACGCATTTCTCCGCTTTGGGTTCAAGCTTATCAGGTTGTAACTTCTTTACATACGCTTCGCAACCCCAAACTTTAAGGAACGACAACTTAGGTTTCTTACCAAACCACAATTCGTACGGTGTCGTTTCAACGGATTTAGATGGTGCCCTATTTAAAGTGAATGCGGCTGTCTCTAATGCATAGCCCCAAAACGATAGTGGTAAATCTGTAAGAGACATCATAGACCGAACCATATCTAAGAGAGTTCGATTACGATGTTTGGACACACCATTACGCTGTGGTGTTCCCGGCGGTGTCAACTGCGAAAGTATTCCACATTTCTTTAAATGCATGCCAAACTCATAACTCAGATATTCACCTCCGCGGTCAGAACGCAGAAACTTAATCTTCTTGTTACGATGATTTTCCACTTCACTTTGACATTCCTTAAACTTCTCGAAAGTTTCGGACTTATGTTTCATAAAGTAGACATACCCATATCTACTTAAGTCATCCGTGAAAGTGAGAACATAACGATATCCACCACGCGATGCCACACTCATTGGACCGCACACATCGGTATGTATTATTTCCAATAAGTCCGTAGCTCGCTCCATTATTCCAGAGAATGGAGTCTTAGTCATTTTTCCCATTAGACATGCTTCACATCTTTCAAGTGATTCAAAATCAAGTGATTCAAGAAGTCCATCAGAATGGAGTTTCTTCATACGCTTCACTCCAATGTGACCAAGACGATAGTGCCACATGTATGTAGAATTATCATTCAATTTTATCCGTTTAGCATCTATGTTGTGAACATGTGTATCAGTACTATCGAGATTCAATAAGAATAAACCATTCATCTCAGGTGCATTACCATAAAAGATATTACTCATATAAATCAAACGACCTTTATTCTCAGACTTAAAAGAGTAACCGTCTCGCAATAAACAAGATCCAGATATAATGTTCATGCTTAACGCAGGCACCAAATAACAATTATTTAAATTTAAAACTAATCCCGAAGGTAGATGTAGAGGGAGCGTGCCGACGGAGATCACATCAACCTTGGAGCCATTTCCAACGCGCATCGTCACCTCGTCTCTTGCCAGTCTTCGTTTATTCCGCAACTCCTGTTTCAAGTTACAAATATGAGCAACCAAACCAGTATCAAATACCTAGGCACTACTACGACTACTAGTAAGATACACATCAATAACATGTATATCGATTATACCTTTCTTCTTGATGTTGCCGTTCTTCAGATCTGCCAGGTACTTGGGGCAGTTACGCTTCCAGTGACCAGCACCCTTGCAGTAGAAGCACTCAGTTTCAGGCTTAGGACCAGCCTTGGGCTTCTTAGCAGGTGCGGCAGCTTTCTTGCCGTCCTTCTTGAAGTTGCCCTTTTTCTTAGGCTTGCCCTGTTTCTTGAAATTGGTGGTCTTCTTGACCATCAACACTTGGTGCTCCTTCTTGATCTCCACTTCAGCAGTTTTCAGCATGGACGATAGTTCAGGCAATGTCTTGTTCATGCAGTGCATATTGTAGTTCATCACAAAGTTCTTATAACTTGGTGGCAGTGATTGGAGGACACGGTGAATCCCTAACTCATTAGGAATCGTTATCCCCAACTCTTGGAGCTTGTTTGCGTGCCCAGACATGGTGAGCACGTGCTCGCTAACGGAGCTTCCCTCTTCCATCTTGCAGGTAAAGAACTTCTCGGAGGCCTCATAGCTCTCCACGGCAGCGTGAGTCTCAAAAATGAGCCTGAGCTCCTTAATGATCTCGAACGGGTCGTGGTGCTCAAAACGCTTCTGGAGCTCCGTTTCTAAACCGTACAGGATGGCACACTGAACTGTGGAGTAATGATTTTTCCGAGTGGCGTAAACATTCTTTACGTCATCGGTGGCATCATCTGCAGGTGGGTCACCTAGCGGTGCTTCGAGCACATAGGTCATCTGACCAGCCCTGAGGACAATCTTCAGACCACGGAGCCAGTCCGTGAAGTTGCTTCCATTGTTCTTAAGCTTTTGTTTCTCTAGGAATGCATTGAAATTGATGGAGAGGTTCGCCATAATCTACAACAAATTTGCAAGTATTTTAGACTAAGTTTATGATAAATTGAGTTCTACTTTAATTCTTAAATTAACTAGGTGAACTCCCACTCAAAACAACATCCCTCACATTGTCTTAGTGATTACACGAACCAAGTCCACTACACCAAGTCCGATCTTCACGAGAGAAGATGTAGTTTCATCGGCGAACAATCTTCATGTTCATCATATCACTTATATGATTCATGCTCTTCCTTTCGGTATTCCGTGTTCCGAGACCATGTCTGTACATGCTAGGCTCGTCAAGATTAACCTTTGTTTCCGCATGTGCAAATCTGGCTTGCACCCGTTGTATGCACACGTAGAATCTATCACATCCGATCATCACGAGATGCTTCGAGACGACGAGTCTTAGCAACGGTGCCAACTAAGGACGAACACTTTATTACTTGAAATTTAGTGAGAGGGATCATCTTATAATGCTACCGTCACGATCTAAGCAATACAAGATGCATAAAGGATTAACATCACAGGCAATTCATAATTAGTGTGATATGATATGGCCCTTTCTTCTTATGCCTTTGATCTCCATCTCCAAAGCACGGACATGATCTCCATCATCACCATCATTGCGTCAAGGTGAGTGGCGCCGCTTCATGGTTGTCCATCATCACCAGAAACTATTACAACTACTTGGAATAAAGCTATTACAAGATGAATAGACACGCAGGTCTTAACAGAATTAAAGACAACCATTAGGCTCCTGCCAGTTGCCATATTACAACAAGGATCATTGCATACATCAAATATAATCACAATCACATGATGGCCATATCACATCACAAAACCCCTGCAAAAACAAGTTAAACGCCTCTAATTTTCTTTGCATGTTTTACGTGGTTTGGGGCTTTCGAATAAGAACGGATCTTACCTACGAAACTGAACCACAACGTTGATACAAGTGCTATCGAGTGCAACGTGTAGATTGGATCTATACTATGATGGGAGAGTCAGACACCCGCAAAGCCACTTGTGCAAAGCAAGTTACACGTCAAGCATGGAGCAAGTCTCATGTGCGATGACATGTAAGGTTAGCCCGAGCCGCTTCATCCCACCATACCGCAAGATGCAAAGTACACAAAGCAAAAGACGGCACGAGCACCAACGCCCACAACATCATTGTGTTCTACTCGTGCAACAGATCTACGCATAGACAAGGATCTGATACCACTGATGGGTTCGTAGCATGGAAAACAAAAATTTTCTACCGCAAGAACGAACAAAACCCAGATCTAATCTAGATAAAAGCCAAGATCTAATCTATTAGACATGAGCAATGAGATAGATCTGTACTAACCCTCGTAGAACCGAAAGCGTTACGAGATTAGATCTCGGGGTTGATGTAGTCGATCACTTGCCGATCTCAAGATCGTGTGGATGATCCTTCCGGCGCCGCGTTCCGGCAGCGCTTCCGCAGTCGGTCACACGTGCGGAGTCGAAGCAGACCTTCCTCTCCCCGTTCCAGCGAGCAGCGGAGGTAGTAGATCTTCTCCACGGAATCCCAGCAGCACGACGGTGTGGTGGTGGTGGTGGAGGAGAGAATTCTGCAGGGCTTCTCCTAAGCCGCAGCAGAGCGAAGGAAGAGGAGAGAGGCAGCGGCTAGGGTTTGTTATGGGAGAGCTCTAGGGGGTGGCGCCCCCTCCCCTCTATTTAAAGGAGGGAGGCGCGCCATGGGAGGGGGAGTCCTAGTAGGACTCCCCTCCCTCCTTGGCCGGCGGGTTGGGAAGCGGGGGAGGAGTCCTCCTTCCCCACGAATCCGTGTCTTGCCCCACAAGGTTTCCTTGACCCTTTCTTGGTTTTCAAGCAAACTCCAAGAAATCTTCTAGAACCTTCCAGATCATTCCGAAACCTTCTAGAATCTCCATACAAACACTCCGGAACATTTCCTAACTTAGAAAATGATCCCCAATATATGAATCTTATTCTCCGGACAATTCCGGATCTCCTCGTGATGTCCCGGATCCAATCCGAGACTCCGAACAACATTCGGTCTCCAACGCATATTCCATATCTACTTAAAACAACTTCGAACCTTAAGTGTGTCACCCTACGGTTCGTGAATATGCAGACACGATGGAGACATCTCTCCTATCAATAACCATCAGTGGGATCTGGAGATCCATAACGGCTCCCACATACTCAACGATGACTTCGTGATCGATAGAACCATTAACATACGAAACCAATTCCCTTTGTCACGCGATATTCTACTTATCCGAGGTTTGATCGTCGGTATCTCTATACCTAGTTCTACCTCGTTACTGATAAGTACTCTTTACTCGTTCCATGTTATGTCATCCCTTGTGGCCTAGTCACATGCTTGCAAGCTAACTAGATGACATTCCACCGAGAGGGCCCAGAGCATATCTATCCGTCATATGGATGGACAAATCCCAATCTTGGTCCATGCGCTTCAACACATACTTTCAGAATACCCAATGACACCTTTATAACCACCTAGTTACGAAGCGGTGTTTGATGTCATCAAAGTACCCTTCCGGTGATGGTGATTAACATAACCTCATGGTCGAAGGATTAGGTTACTATGTATTTGAAAGCTTACAGCAATACGAACTTAATGACTTGATCTTATGCTACGATTACTATGGGTGTGTGTCCATCACATCATTCTCCTAATGATATAACCTTGTTATTAATGACATCCAATGTCCATGATCAGGAAACCATGATCATCATTTAATCAACAAGCTAGTTTCACAAGAGGCTTACTAGGGACCCTTTTATGTTTAGAAAACACACATGTATCAGTGTTTCCTTATAATACAATTATAGCATGGGATGTAAACATTCATCATAAACACAAAGATATAATAATAACCACTTTTATTATTGCCTCTTGGGCATATCTCCAACAAATATATCACAAGACAAAGGGATTTAGTTACGACGTTAAAGGTTCACACGATCACAAGGGTCATCGTTGAATATGTGGGAGTCAGTACGGATCTCCAGGTCCCGCTGCTGATTATTGATCGGAGAGGGGTCTCGATCATGTCTGCATTATTCACGAACCGTAGGGTGACACACTTAAGGGATACTGACACCATTTAGGAGCAAATATGTTTCAGATAAAGATTAAGAAAGCGCTTGAATTATTTCAATAGACACCGAAACTGTTTTGGGTGAAATTGCTGAAATTGGTTCTGCATGTAATATTGAAATGTTGTAGGGGGTTTTATGTGAATGTTTGTTAATTAAAGAAATTAACAAAATTCTGAATAAAATTAATAAAATAGTTTTATTAATGCATTTAAAGTGGAGGGGCAAATTTATGTGGAGGGATTTACCACCACATGAATGAGGAGGTGAGGGGTCACCCCTTGGGCTCCGGCCATGGGGAGGGGCACCCCCTCCTCTTATAAAAGGCCCCCTCTCACACCTTCACATGCACACCTCCTCGTGAAGGATCTCTCTCCCCCTCTAATATTATTCCCCCACGGTCTCGGATTAGCGAGATACATGTTCCCGGTGGCTTTATATGGAAACGAGTTGCTGCTTCCGCTGCTTTGCTGGGGCGAGGGATGGAGGTTGTCGGGGTACCGGACGTGTGTACGATCACAGATGCACCGCTGCTTTGCGGTGCTGGACTTGGTGGTGCTGGACTTGCTAGATCTGGATCTGAAGGACGTGCTGGAGCCGGACCTGCTAGACTTCATCACGATCTTGAGATCGGCAAGTGTACGACTACATCATCCACGAGTTCCATCTCGTTAACAAAGCTTTGTTGTCTTCGAGGGTAAGTTCTCCATGGATGTATATCCACCCGTTGCTTGTATCTAGTAGATAGATCTTGGCGTATAGTTCCCATCGTAGGAATTTTTTTGTTTTCTATGATGCGAACCCTTCAGTGGTATCAGAGCCTGATCTATGCATAGGTGCTTTGCACGGGTAGTACACATATGTTTATATGTGGGCGATGATGATCATGTTATTGCATCTTCAATGTATTTTGGATATTGGTGGCATAGTGGGATGAAGCGGCCCGGACCAACCTTACATGTCATCGTACATGAGACCGGTTCCACGACTGACATGCAACTAGTTTTGCATAAGTGGCTGGCGGGTGTCTGTCTCTCCTACTATAGTCAATATCTGATTTACAATGAGTTGCTAATAACTTGGTTATCCTCGTTGTGGTTCCATGTTCGTAGGTAAGACCGGTTCTATCTTTGAAAGCCCTAAGCCACATAAAAATTTGCAATTGATAAATTAGAGGCGTCTAGTTTAGATCGTTGCTGGGCTAGTGTCATGATATGGTAATGTTGTAAGTTGATGTATAGTTGATACTCTTACAACACACCTAATGTGTAAGTTCCATAGACCTTGGCCTTACACACAAAGTAATGATAGAGATCATACCACGATGCATATGATGGTGATCAAATGCATGGACCATATCATTCCACTTTACACATATGATGTTTGCATCTTATATTGCTAATTTGGCGTTTTAGTAGCATTTTAAGATGATCCCTCATTTAGATACCAAGATAAAAATGTGTTCTTCCTTAAGTATGCACCGTTCTATGGATCGTGTTTCGAGACATCACGTGATGATCGAGTGTACTCAACTCTACGCTTTCATATAACGGGTATAAGACAGTTTTACACACGTGATTACTAAGGTTCTTACTTGTCGAGCCTAGCATGTACAGACATGGCCTCGGAACACGGACCGAAAGGTTAAGCATGAGTCATATAGTTGATATTATGCCCATATTGATGCTTGCCTTTGAAGCTACACCGACTCACGTGATGATCGGACTTGGTGTAGTGGATTTGGTTCATGTAATCACCAAAAGGCACGAGGGATGTCGTTTTTGAGTGGGAGTTCATTTCTAATTTGGATTAGTCGAACTCAATTTGTCATAAACTAAATCAAAGTGAATTTGCATAATTTGTTGTAGTCATTGGCATCTGTTCACTACCTTATGCTTAGTTTTAGTTGAGATAATATAACTATAGAATTCTGGATATTTACTTTACGAACTGGTATCGTATTGTTTTGAATGTCAATTTAAAGTTTATAAGTCCTATTGCAAACTTTCAGCAAACTCTATTTACTCCATGAAGCTTAATAAGTAGTATTAAATCAAGAGTAAGAATTCCAATGTTAGTATCTAAAGTATCATGTTTGCCTCCATGATTATTGATATTCAAAAGTTGTTTTAATATCGAGGTTATCTAGGAGCTGAAATAATTGTTTCAGAAACCATCATGTGTGGAAGATATTGTGATATCTAAAACAATGTTTTTGGTTGCATTATGATAGAGTATAATTTAGCAAAATGCATGTTCTCATATTGTATGAGAATTTATGAAGGATGGAGATGCTAGGCATCCGAATCTCCCAAAAAGGTTTTGGGAACTAGCATTATACTCGCGATTCTTCCTTACAGGCTATAGTAGCTTGATCATGAAAGTTGTCATGATAAGGATGAATAGAAGATGTAAGTAAAATGTTTACTACACTAATAGATTACTAAAGAATGGATTTTTGAAAGAACACCAAACATTTGATGATGGTGATCCACTTCAAAGTGCAAGTCCAAAGGTATTAGTATTTGACTATATACACTTTGTACTATGTGTCATGTGAATGACACCACTATTGATGTTGATAGATTCTTTTAAAAGGAAAAGGAATTGCTGAAAGAGAATCTATAAAATATTTGGAAGAAAAGAAAATTTGGAGATGTCCAGCTTAGGTATATAGAAGATATACATGTTATGGTTGTATTCTTTGCTTGTTAAACAATGTGGTTCTTAGGTATTGGATACCGGTATTGGATACCGAATTGGTTGGTATGAAGTGTCATACAGGACAATGCAATTCATGAACTGCAATGGCCTAAGTAACTAGCAAGAGAATAAGTGATGATGATCATCGAAAACAAATAAAGTGTTATTGTGTTTTTCGTTGACATCAAACCTAGTCTTCAAGATTTGTTTTAATAATTGTTATTTTGTTCCGGTATTACGAGAACAATGGTTGTTCACATAATTACCGTATTCCATAAAGGATGGATGAACTTTTACAAGTCTAGTTGGAGAAATTACATCCATAAACATTATTGCTAAAATGTCGCAAGACAAATGATTAAAAGATCACTTATGAAGTGACATCGCTATTTTAAATTATATTGGAAAGAAAACATGAAGAAACTCCATGTTGATGGATTTTTGGAGTCTTTGATTTTGATCAACTGACGCTTGTGAGACTTTCCTTGAGATAATTGAAACTCCGTCCATAGGCCAAAGAGGAACGGATGACTAACTTATTGGATATCATACATATTGATGTATATAGTCCATTATATGTATCCGTATGCGATGGATCTTTTTGCTTCATATGCTTTCTCCAGAAATTTGAGTGAATATATCTATATATTTACTTAATAAGGAAGAAGTATGAAACATTTGAAAATTGTTCAAAGTCTTTCAAGCTGAAGTGAAAAATCATTGTAACAAGAAAATAAAAGAGTTTATGATTCGATCATAAAGGAAGATATTTGAGTTACATGTTTAGCAAAAACACCTAAGATTTGAGGAATTGTTCCATGATTTGTGTTTCCCGATAAACCATATTTGAGAGATGAAATCAAACCATGTTTAACATGGTAAGATCAAAGGTGTCATTTATAAAACTGCCATTATGTTTTAAGGATTGAAGCTTTAGAGACTACCGCTTTTACACTGAAAAGAGCACCATCGTGATCCGTTGAAATGACACCATATGGGTTATGGTTTGGGATAAAACCCAAATTGTCTTTTCTTAAATTTTGGTATGCTATGCATAAGTAAAATGTTTACAACCAAAGTCGGATAAGCACGTCTTTGTAGGTTATCCCAAAGAAATTGTTGGGAATTCCTCCATAACACCGAGGACAAAAGAGTTTGACGCTTGGAACGTCAAGTTTCTTGAGAAGGAACTTTTCGTGAAAAGTTAAGTGGAAGGACAATAGAATTTTGATAAGGTTGTTGAACCTTAGCTATATGTGCTAAGTAGCGCAGCGCCGGAAAGTGTCCCGGTGGCGGCCACAATGCTCATGGCTCCCTTGATTACAAAGGTTGTGATCTCGGAGATTAGAGTTCCTATTGAACTGTGTGGGTCGGTAAGAATCAAATAGTGTGATTTGATAAGCAAGTTGTTATTGTTTTGACAATGATGAACCGACTACATGCAAAGAAGCGATGATGGGTCCTGACTCCATAAAATGACTAGAAGTCATAGAATCCGTGATAGTATCCATACACGAGAAATCAAGTTTCTGAACTTGGAAGACCCTCCGGAAAGGCGTGAAGCCTATCGGTCGTGTTTGGATCTATAAAGAAATAGACATGGATGTTTAACATCTATGAAATAGTCGACATGTCGGAAAGAAGTTTACAACAATGTTCAAGGAGTTGACTATGACAAGATTTGATCTTTCATAGTGATATTTAGTCTTGACGGATTATTGTAGCAACCACTACATATAATTTGGTATATGGTAGTTGAATAAACGAAACAAGGTTCTTCTAATAGAATGGTTACCTAGGACGTGTACATGACATGGTCTGAAGAGTTTTGTTAATTCAAAGGGTGCTAAAAGGACATGCAAACTTCAATAGTTGAAGTGAGCATAGCGGAGTTGGAATCTTCACCATAATGAAAATGTTAAAGGAGTTTAATTTCATCGGAGATGATGAAGATGCTTGCATTTGCAAGAAATTAAGTGGGAGCACTGAGACATATTTCTAATACATTATGTAGAGAACATATTGTTGATTGGAAATGATGTATCTTGTATTGACACAAGTTAAGAATTTCATTAAAATAAGATTTCGATGAAAGACTTGGGCAAACCCGGAATATTTGTCATCAATATCTATATGGATAGATTGAGGCGCTAATATGGTTGTGCCAGACATACATATATGAGATATTGAAAGGGTTCAATCTGGAAACAACAAGAAAGGTTCTTGCTGCATGGAAAGGATTGTATCAAGATTCAAGTGTTTCAACACTTGGTGAGTAAAATCACATGAAGATTTTGATCGATTATACCGTGATATGTATATATCCAGAATGTCCTATGCTCTAAATGTTATGAGCACATACCAGAATGATTCATAAAATTATCATTGGATAATAGTAAAGATATTCTTATGAGCTTTGGAAGAACTAAAAATATATCATGTATAAGTGACAAATAGTTAAAGGTAGTTCATTATAAAGTGTTACATTGATACTAGTTTTGTCACAAGATACAAATTAAATTTATCTAAATTTAGACTATGGGTGGCACAATGTAATGGAAAGGATGTTCCATGATGGATTTGGATAAGTTCCAAAGTTGAAACATTGTGACGGATACTACAACAAAAGGCTAAGTATATGACTGCTATAGTAGCAGCAAAGGAGGGCATTTGTGTTAAGAAGTTTGCTATCAAACTAGGTGTGGTTCAAAGTGGGCTAATACTATGAAGATATATTGTATGCCAATAATATCAACATATTTTAACCCGAACAAACTAAAGGTCTCACCAAAGGACCAAATTTATACAATGCCATCTCATTTGAGAATGAGTGATGCGTAGAGACGCAAAGACATGCAAATACACACGGACCTGAAAGTGCCAGATCTAGAGATTATGTTAACCACTAGACAACGCGTATATTCAACACCTAGGTGTTGTATATACAAGTTTACAAACTAGATTATTGACTCTAGTGCAACTGGGAGACTGAAGGGAATATGCCCGAGAGGCAATAATAAAGTGGTTATTATCTTATTCCATGTTTATGATAAATGTTTATTTTGCATGCTATAATTGTATTAATTGGAAACGTTAATACATGTGTGTTTAATAAACAAAATACAAAGTTCCTAGTACTGCCTCTCATATAAACTAGCTTGTTGATTAACAAAATGATCAAGGTTTCCTGATCATGGACATTGGATGTCGTTAATAACGAGGTCACAACATTGGTGGAATGATGTGATGAACATTCATCCGAAGTATAGCATTACGATCAGAGTCATTATGTTTATATTGCTATAACATCATACGAAGTAATCTTAGTCCTTAGACCATGAGATCATGTTAATTGCTAACACCGGAAGAGTATCTTGATAACATCAAACGTCACACCATAACAGGGTGACTATAAAGGTGGGTTCAGTGCTACGAAGATGTTATGTTGAGGCTCATGGATCAAGAGTAGGATTTGTCCATCCCGATGACGGATAGATATACTCTGGGCCCTCTTGGTGATATCACATTAAGATAGCTTGCAAGCAAGTGATGTGATCACTAGAATGTTATATCACGGGAACGAGAAAAGAGTGCATGTCAGTAACGAGATCACACTAGGTATTTTGATGCCAATGATCGAATCTCGGACATGTAATATATCGTGAGACAAAGGGATTTAGTTACAACGTTAAAGGTTCACACGATCACAGGGGTCATCGTTGAATATGTGGGAGTCAGTACGGATCTCCAGGTCCCGCTGCTGATTATTGATCGGAGAGGGGTCTCGATCATGTCTGCATTATTCGCAAACCGTAGGGTGACACACTTAAGGGATACCGACACCATTTAGGAGCAAATATGTTTCAGATAAAGATTAAGAAAGCGCTGGAATTATTTCAATAGACACCGAATCTGTTTTGGGTGAAATTGCTGAAATTGGTTCTGCATGTAATATTGAAATGTTGCAGGGGGTTTTATGTGAATTTTTGTTAATTAAAGAAATTAACAAAATTCTGAATAAAATTAATAAAATAGTTTTATTAAATGAGAGAGCATTAAATTTGGAGAAATTTAATGCATTTAAAGTGGAGACTTTAAAAGAGAATGTGAAGGGGCAAATTTATGTGGAGGGAGTTACCACCACATGAATGAGGAGGTGAGGGGTCACCCCTTGGGCTCCGGCCATGGGGAGGGGCACCCCCCCTCCTCCTATAAAAGGCCCCCTCTCACACCTTCACACTCACACCTCCTCGTGAAGGATCTCTCTCCCCCTCTAGTATGATTCCCCCATGGTCTCGGATTAGCGAGATACATGTTCCCGGTGGCTTTATCTGGAAAGGAGTTGCTGCTTCCGCTGCTTTGCTAGAGTGAGGTATGGAGGTTTTCGGGGTACCGGACGTGTGTGCGATCACGGATGCACCGCTGCTTTGCAGTGCTGGACTTGGTGGTGCTGGACTTGGTGGTGCTAGACTTGCTGGAGCTAGATCTGAAGGACGTGCTGGAGCCGGACCTGCTAGACTTCATCACGATCTTGAGATCGGCAAGTGTACAACTACATCATCCACGAGTTCCATCTCATTAACAAAGCTTTGTTGTCTTCGAGGGTAAGTTCTCCATGGATGTATATCCACCCGTTGCTTGTATCTAGTAGATAGATCTTGGCGTATAGTTCCCATCGTAGGAATTTTTTTGTTTTCTATGCTGCAAACCCTTCAGTTTTCTCCCAGTACCTTCCTTTTGATATGAAACTTCGTAATATATAACCTCCCAGATCCCCCGAGGTCCGTATATCGTGTTTTCGTTGTGTTTTTGTTTCGATCTGTTTCTGCCAGGACATACTCTTTGAAGGTTTAGAAGCACAATGGTGTCTGCCAAGGATAAAGGGAAGGAGCCTATGGAGGAAGACCTCCAAGACCCCGGGAAGGAGAAGGAGATCAAGAGTGAAGGTGAAGAGGAGCAAGGCCAACATCCGCACATCGGCACTACCATTGCAAGCATTGGAGTGGTGACAAAACCTGCCAGGCTTAGAAGAACTGCACGGATGCAGACTGGGGGGACAGCTCCTCGTCACTGCTTGGCTCCACGGTCACTTCCTCCACGCACCAAGAATCTTTTCCATACCCTTATCCATGAGCATCAATACTAGAATATGCCCAAGGGGAAATTACCCTCCAATTGGGATTTGCCTCGTTCTAGCCATGCAGGAAAAGAAGACTTCAAGGAGGAAGAGTGGGGAAAGAATAGCAGGAGCTAGAATTCTCAGCCCGAAATGATCATGAGCCGCATTGAGCAAAAATCACAGCTGATTCGTAATCTCACCTTCGAGATTGAGGACTTGGGGAAACTTATCAGAGAGCTCATCGAGAGGATACCACCACCACCGAAGGAGTAATTCGTCATCAGGTTTGGCATCCCCTTGGTTTGTTCCAAGCTTGGGGGAGTGCCGCGGTATCCCATCACTATCTTCTATCTTTTTACCTTATTAGTAGAGTCATATCATGAATAGAGAAGTTATTATGTAGGATGGTTTGCATTATGGAAGTGTCCCCTCTCTCGTTAGATATGTATCCCTTGGTGTGAGTTGCCGCTATGGATTATTAATGGGAAGTTCTATCATTTACTCTTTTGCATAGCTTATATTAGTTTTCAATTCGTGGTTATATGATTGATCTTGTTGTTAGTATTGGTATCACTTTGGGATCATTGAGTTAATTTAGTTGGTTTTGGCAAACCTGGCTCGGTCAGTAGTAACACTATTTTTGAGAGTTGAATGAAAAAGATAGAAGTACTCTAAAGAAAAATAATTTCATCATCTTTCTTTCTTGATTTGCTCATAAGTCTAGTATTCTTTAGTTAAGAACTTTTGTGCTTCCAAGGAAGATTGCATGTTTGTTTTTATCACTTGTATGTTTGGTTGTTTCCTTCAACTCTTATACTTGCTACCCAGCCTTGCTAGCCAAAAACCTGTACTGAGAGGGAATTCTTCTCGTGCATCCACCTCCTTTAAACCAAAACCTTTGCCATTTGTGTCCACCATACCTACCTAGTAGCATTATTTCTATTCCAAGTAAATTCTTGTTTTATCTACGTCCCAAATTAAATTTGTTATGTGAAAATTAGTGATTAAAGCTCTCACGAACTTGATGGCACACTTTACTTTCTTGCATTTAATAAACTTGAACCATTGGGTCCTTCTTTGTTGCGTATATGCTTGCGTTTTATGAGTTGAAGTTAGCAGAACCATTTATCATGGGGACCGCTTTCAACACTTCATTTGGTACTTTGTACCTAGTTGATATCATGTCCTTTTGCTTATGGCTCCCGGCGGTGTGAAATAAAAGTGGAACTTGTAAGATCATGGAGTTTATATGTGTGTTAGAGAAATGCCTGGGCCGCTAGCCTAAGCCATGCCTAATCATGGTGGAAACTTGCGGCATAACTATAGTGAGCATTCTATGAAGCATCCTCAATAAAAACCTATGCAAATAGCAAATAAAAAGATCGCTGAGATGCTCACTGTCTGCTTGCCTTGTCATTTTGATTATGGGATAGCTCCTGAGTCATGTGCAAGGGGTACCCCGTTGGCGGTTCTTAATGATACGCATGTATTTACAATGACAAGAGCTTACTCGTGACTGAAGTTGAGTAGCATGAGGTTCGGTACTCATAAGTAAGGGGCATGGGACTTCAATTTATAACTTGTCAATCATATCCTCTTAGTTGTGTCACTTTAACCTTAACCACCAAAAGATGCCTATGATAGGGGCAATGAGAGCTGAAAGCTAGTAAGTATCATAATTTTTGGGAGCTCTTTATGAGACTTGCAATCCCTGCTTCCCTCTTCAAAGGGCCTTTCTTTTACTTTGTAGTTGAGTTAGTAAACCTACTCCCTTCTATCTCAGCAAGTATTTTGAGTTGTTGTGTTTCATTCATTCATATGATGATTTATTCAATCATGTTTCTTATGTTCCTTGTTTTGCACATTGCTCTTATCTTGATGTTTACTACTTTGAAAGCTATCATTGAAAACCAGTTATTTGTGAACTCCAGCAAATTATCAACTATTCTTCGACCAAGAGCTAAGTTTGCCATTACCAATTATGATTCACTTTATGTATCTTTATTGTGTTTCCTTTAGTTATTGCAAGTCAAGTTATATAATAGTGAGTTGTCTTCTATTATGATCTATGTATTTGATGAATGTGATGCTTCTTCTCCGTATTCTTTTATCGACTCTTCACTCTATAAACCTGAGGCCATGTTTATTGAGCTTAGTTTCGCTTGGGGACAAGCGGAGTCTAAGCTTGGGGGGAGTTGATACGTCCATTTTGCATCACTATTCTATGTCATAATTCACTCTTATTCATTGATATATTTCGTATTGAGAGGTGATACTTATGTTATTTCATCTGATTTTGCTTGGTTGATGACTTTTGGAGCATGGACCGCTGCAGTCAGGATTCTGATGGAAAAGATGCTGTTTGGAGGCAAAATTCGCGAAGATCAGAAAATCCAGGAAAATATACGGAAAATCCTATTTTTCTAGAAGATGAGGAAGCCAGAAGGGGGGCTGGAGATGGGCCACAGGGGGCCCACACCACTCCCTGGCGCGGGCCACCCTGGGCCGCGCCACCAGGTGGTGTGGCCGCCCTGTTCCACCCCTGGCACTCCCCTCTGGCGTATATTATCCTCTCGAAACCCTAAGACTCGGGGAGCGACCACAGAAAGATTCCGTCGCCTCTGCGGGGCGGAAAACACCGAGAGAGAAAGATCTCTCCAACAGACAGATTTCTAGCGAGGGAATTCCTTCCCGGAGAGGGGAGATCGTCGCCATCAACACCACCATCAAGCTAGACTTCATCGGGATCATCATCATCATCATCACCACCATCATCATCATCAGCACCCTCATCACCATCTCCATATTGCTGTAACAATTGGGTTGAATCTTGCATTAGTTCATAGGGGAAACTTTCCCGGTGTTGATTACTCTTTGTAGTTGATGCTATTGAGTAAACCGTTCAATTATTGTTTATGTTCAGATTGTTATACATCATTATTCCATCTCTGATCATGATCCATATGATGTCTTGTGAGTAGTTCGTTTTGTTCTTGAGGACATGGGAGAAGTCATGTTGTTAGTAGTGGAATTGTGTTGAGAAAGATTCAATAGTTTGATATTTAAGTTGTGGTGTACTTCTTCTAGTGGTTTCATGTGAACGTGACTACATGACACTTCACCTATATGGGCCTAGGGGAATGCATTGTGTATTTGGCTACTAATCGTAGGGGTTGCAGGAGTGACAGAAACCTGAACCCCCGTTAGGAAACCATTGCACAAGGGACGTAAGGGTCTTAGAGTTTAAAGCTGTGGTTAGGTTTCTACCTTAATTACTTTCTTGTACTTACAGATGTTTACAAGGGGTATAATCACAAGTATGTATTAGTCCTAGGAAGGTCGGTACATTAGCACAGGTTCACCCACACAACACTTAGCAAGCTAAAGAAGATTAATCAACTATATGAAGCGAAAGCACTTGACAGTCTTCCCATGTGTCCTCGAGAACGTTTGGTCATCTTAAGTAATACAACCGGCTTGTCCTTTGCTGCATAAAGGATTGGGCCACTTGCTACATTTATTCCTACTGTCTTTTATTTACTCGTACTTTGTTTACTTGCTATATCAAAAACCTCTAAAAATCCGTTTGCTAAGTATTTGCAGAGAATTTCTGATCCATACCACTAGCCATCACCTTCTGCTCCTCGTTGGGTTCGACACTCTTACTTATCGAAAATACTGCGATACACCTCCTATACTTGTGGGTCATCACACACATATGGCTATTGTATTTTCAATGTCCCACCGCTCTGGTTGCATGTTGTATTTGACAACAAATGTGTCGAACTCTTTTAGCAGTAAAGTCATAACTAGTTGAATAAGGAGTGTAGGTTTGAGCTCCCAAATCAGCATCCATAGGATTCAGCTTAGCTGCCATGTCTATTCATCCCGAGGATGTGCTCTCTTTATGCCATGTCCACCTCTAGTGTACTTTTCTCTCACCGGCTGCTTTAGCAGTTGGGTGGCATATATCTTTGAAGAGCCAGTGAACTAGCTCTTTATCTTTTCAAGATACTCCCCTACGGAAGCACACTCTGCAATTGAGTCCACAATAACGTGCTCAATTGTTTTCTTTATGAAAGCCATGCACTTTTTGTTGGCCGTGAGCCACTTTGTTCTCGAGGGTATATGTCATCTCCAACAATGCATAATCCCTCTTATTTTTACCCCAAGAAGCATCATCATCTTTATCATCTCTGACTGGATCTGTTGGTTTGATCAGCTGCGGAGTGTCGACAACCCACTCCACCTCAGCACAGTCGAAAGCCAAGTCGACTTTCTTTCTCCATTCAGTGTAGTTATCACCTATGAGGGTTGGAACATCCTTAATGTATCCCATCAAGTAGTAACTTCCTGAAAACCACAGTGAAGTGAGATCATAACAACAATTGCATGCACTAATCCAATGTTGGTCAAAACTAAAACATACAACTGTTTGTGCAATTAAATCTACAACACCATTGGGTAGAACATAGAAATAAATGCACAAAATAAGCACAAATAATGATCATGCTATTAACAACATTGGTCGGAAAAATAATAGGATCATAATTTGAATAATCACTTTAACATGCTCTTTAAATTTAATTTTCCCTTTTGTTTTAATTAAATTCAAAAGAGCACCAATTTTAAAATATTCGTAGCGGAAGACATGAATAAAATTCATGAAAGTATACTTTTTAGAAGCATTTTTATACTGTTCCGCTTTCTAAAACAACTTCTCGTTGGTTCAGTTTGAATAGAAATACTAGACAAAAAACTGTCAAAAACTGAACAAAAAAAAGTCAAAACAGCTTCTGAAAAATAAAAACTATCGGCACTATGCGGAAAATGGCCCATGGCCGTTGTGCGCATCACACCGCCGCATGACCCGGCAACCGGCCCATGGCCTGTCCGGGTTGCGCCCACGCTGAAACGGCCCGAAGCCCGCCTGGACGCGTGCCACTTGATCGTGGCGGTCCAACGCAGCGGAGCCCCATAGGACGGTTGTCCATGCCTCTCCCTAGCTCAAAACAGCCGCCCATTCATGCTCTAAACCCTAGCTCCATTTCGCTTCACTCCTCCCCTTGTTTGTCTCTCGCGCGCAGTGGCGGCAGGGAAAATCCCGTGCCCGACGTCCCGCCGGCTCGGCGAGGAGCAGCGCCGCCAGACAGAAAAAACCACGACGAGCCCCCCTCCCCATGCTTTCTTTCTTCTGTCCCCTCCTCAGAACCTCGCGTAGTAGAGAGATCGAGAGAAGGTGGCTGCCTCCTGGCCGCACCCCTGGCCCCCTTGTCTACGTGCGCGTCCACCTTCAGGTGGGTGCGTTGCTGTCAAGTGGCCTAGTGGCGATGCCCTTTGCCGGTGTGCGCATGGCGACGACCGGTGGTGAGATTTTTTTTTCTATTTACAGTGGAGGCTACTGCTAAGAACTAGGGTTGGGTTTTTTCCTTTTTCTGTTTTCGATCTAGATGAGATTGCTATCTGCTATTCTTTCTACCCGTGGGAGATCTACAAACCCTAGCCGCTCTGATACCATTGTTGAGGTTCTAAGATCATCTAGGAGTACATCTGACCGGGTAGATACTTTCTAGTATTCATACTAGCATCAGTACATGGCGGGAGACAGAGAGATGGGGAAGGGGAGTGGTACCTTCTCCTTGGCTAGAGGAGCCCGTGGTGTTGGCCATGGTGATGCAGAGACGACGAGTGTGGGTCGTCGGCGAGGCTTCCCGTTACTCCTGCGCTCTACCTAGATCGGGTAGGTTGTGTCGGTGGGTATTGTGGCTTGCGGTGAACCTCGTATCGCGAGCCGCTAGCCCCCACCTCTTTATATTGCGCAGTGTAACAGGGGTCAGCTAACCATGTAGGGTTGGACGCCCCCGATCAGGGCGCGGATCAAAGGCCCCGATGGACCGTTGGGCCCACTCGGGAGGAGATCAATCTAACACCTTCCTCTAGGAGCTATGCCTCCTCTTGTTCATGTATAATGTTTTGTGGACGTTGGATGTGGTTAATGTATGGTTTTGGCAGTCAGGATGTGGTTGATGTATGAACCTAATTATCCCTATGTGATGGTAGCTACCTGGTGCTGCGGCTGAACAGCTAGGTGCTACTTATCTGCACTTGATACTAGTGACATATTATATAGAAATCCAATTCGGCTCACGGGTGCAAAATGAATGTGTAAACATATTTTAAAATATTAAAAAAATTCAAAAAAATATTTGCATGTACATCAGATATTATATGTTACAAATGAACCCATTTTATTTGGCTCACATGTGCAAATAAATCAACTAAATAAAAGGATTTCGGCTATGTCTTAAGTTGGATCTTTCTTACCCTATGTTCCCAACATGTGTACACATTATTTGTTTAGCATCTCAATGCCCATGAACAGTGAAACATAGTAGTCGACTAATGCAAGTACTAGTCTAATATTCAGGTGTGTTCCTACACGAACTCCAACTAGATACTACTTGGTAATAGCCATTCAAGTATAGATTTTCGCAACCAAGTTACATTTCCACCAACTAATAGAAAATATGTTCTTCCAAAAAGATTCAGTAAATGGTGGATACAATAAATATAATAATTTCTATTGTTGCCACTTCGACATATTTCCGAAACACCAATCATTCTACAATACAAGGTTTCATGTTACTATGTGTTAGAATTTAATTAATTTATTAAATAAAAGAGATAATCCTCCCATGTAACTCTCTAAGTCGGTTAGTAGTTTGACAACCGACAAACCACGTGCCCCTTCACGAACGGACACATCTCTCCATCGCGTCCCTTCCCTTTGTATAAATATGTTGAACATCAATATGAAACAAGACATCAGTTGAATCATTTATCTCTCTCTCGATTGTCTCTCGATTATGAGTTCTAACATGTTATCAACACGCTCACTGGTGGGCAAATCCGTGTCTTCCGACGAGAACAGAGGAAGAGGAACCAGGAGACGAGAATAGGAAAATCAGTACAAAAAAATGCTTGATATAATTCTCCCTCGGCTCCTTGACGAGAATCGAAATTGAAGAACAAAAGAACAATACAGGAAAGAAAAGGAAGGAGGAATCTGCGCAATTGCCATCGTCGTCACTGCTCCTAGACGAGTGAACTTGTGTCGGCACCGACACGACGTGGTGGCGCTCCCGCCCGTGGCGCGGTGCCGCTCTCCGCAGTGGCCCCATTAGACGATGGCTAGCGAGGCCTCTGCCTCCCGGAGCAGTGCTGCTTCCCATGGCGCCTCATCGGAGGAGAACCGGTGCGGCCTCGACCTCCCTCGCTGGCTGCATCTCCTCGCGTGGTTTCCCGCGGCCGGCGGATCCCCATGTTGAGGCGGCTCCTACGGATACTCTCGGCTAATTCGGCGCGGAACCCCCGCGGCGCCAACTCCAAGTAGTCATGACCTCCCGGCATGGCTCTCTAGGACAAGCTCCTAGGCAGAGCTTGCGCCGATGGCTTGCTTGGTCTTGACAACCGGGGAGACATTTGCAGTCTTATGCAACCATTGTGTGGACCTTTTTAGGTATTTTGATGGTTCTCATTGATGCATCTACACGATGCTCATGCGTGGTCCATATGAAACCATGAATTTTCCATGATAATGAGGAAAGTAATTGAGTTACATGCCATTATCAAGAAATTCGAATTAGACAAATTCGTATGGAAAATGTTGCAGCATTCTCCTCACGTGCCTTCAATAAATATTGCATGGCCCTGTGGATTGAAGTTCAACGCTCTATCTCATACATCACACTCATAATGGTTTGGTCGAATCCCTGAATAAGAGGATTAAACTCATTGCAAGACCTTTATCGATGAAATGCACTTTACCAACTTCATGTTGAAGTCACGTAGTTTTACACACTATTGACTGACTAACTGCATATCGCAGTACTTCCCCTCTGCAATTGATACGTGAAAATCTTTCAAGCATTTTTCATCTGCGTAAGTTCGGAAGCGCTTCACGCGTACCGATCTCACCATCGCAACGTACATCAATGAGCCCACAATCTAGGGATCGATGTAGGGTACAGATCTCCGTCGATCACATTGTACCTTGAATCCCTCATACATGATCAATTCATAGTCCAGTATGTTAATTGCTATATTGAAGGATAGATTATTTTCAGGCATTGGGGGGAGATTTCAGGTATCACATAGAATGCCAGGAAATCATTCAGGACTACACGTTCCACCACATATCCTCGTATACAAGAATTTGAACTATACTTTCAACATTCAAAAAGTTGCAACATATTGCAAATAACATATCAGATCCACTTTTTGATCTAAAAAGGTGTTACAATGTCCTTTAATCCGGATAGAAATACGCCCAAAAGAGTGGAGGTACCAATAAAAACCACTCAACTCCCCGTTCCTAAAATGAGGGGCAGTAGTACGGTCTCTAACCAGGATCTAGCTTCCTACAAGCAACAAGGGAAACAAGGAGAAACCCTCTAAATCAGTAAATGCAAATCAAACTAGCGTTGACAAACACCTGATGGGTAGTATAAACCTAGTGGAAGGGAAACTTCCACATCCCAACTTCAGCTTGCACACACTGTCTGGGACATCGGAGCACTCAGAATCACGCGTATTGAGAAATCATGAAAAGTCATCATGGGTGAATGCGATTTATTCCAACAATATCGATTCTGGAGAATCATATAACAAAAGCCTACACCCGTCGACAAACATTTCTCTTGTATCATTGCGAATAACCTTCACAATGATCTAGATCCAAATACCATGGCCATGAAAGAGTGTAAACCACTCGCTCGGACTGAAACAATCGAAGGGTGCAATCCAAACATCAAATAGCCTCACTCTTCCAAATGAATTCCCTATATGGGATTCAATATGTTTCCTTCTGGAAACATAATAGAACAAGGTGGTGAGAATGCAAGGTTTGTAGCACAAGGTCGGGATTCCGCAGAGATCCGAGACCTACTCTTCAGATATGAGTGGAATCCTTATTTTCCATTACCTATATCATTGACAGTACAAATCATCTATCTATACATGTAGTTGATAGATGTAGTGAGTACTGAGTACATATCCATGTGTATCACTAGATTCAGACATGTATGGTTTCCAAAGGAATCTCAATCCGAATTAAAATACAAATGCAACATGATCGTGTAAAGTCAATGAATCACTACATGGCTTATTATTGTCGGTATATTTTGGTACAACCGACGTAGTGAGTTCTGTATACACAAGGACTTCTCCTACCATGATGATTACCCATGTGTGTTTGTCATGCTTAAGGATTACTCCTACAATGACGAAGTACATGATCATCTAATAGCCAGAATTTGAGATGAAAGATTTTGATAAAACCAATTAGTACTTGCGACTAATACTCGAGCATGTTCACTCAAGTATTATGGTACACCAAGTTGGCTATGTCAGAAAATATTGGATAAACTTAATATCGACAAGTCATATCCATTCCCCATGCCAGTTGTTCGATCTCTAGACGTAGAGAAAATTTACTCAAACCGCGAGAAGATGTAGAAGATATGCCGTGACATATAGTTCCATGAATCAATGCCATTGGACCCTTGTAATTTCTCCCATGTAATTCTCTATGTCGGTTAGTAGTTTGACAACCGACATACCACGCGTCCCTTCATGAACGGATGCATCTCTCCATCATGTCCCTTCCCCTTGTATCAATATGTTGAACATCAATGAAATAAGGCATCAGTTAAATCATTTGTCTCTCTCGATTGTCTCTCAATTCTGAGTTCTAACAATATGTATGAATTCACGTAATGATAAACCACATAAATGAATCACGTGTAACACAAACAAGGTCTATGAAGAGAAATCACTAAGTATGCATATCCTCACCTAAACAAAAGTAACCCCATGATATTTAGCAGAGTGGCAAGTAAGTCATGTGGCGACTTCCGCAAACGGGAAATAAGTCCACACGGTCAGTAGCGGACCTAATAATATTTCAAAGCCTTGGCAAAGAGTAAATTTGAAGGCCTAAAATATAATTTTAATCAAATTTTGTTGAGAATAGACTTTAACGGCTGTTTGGAAGCCCGACAAGTGCCCGGGCTAGAGGGGCACTAGGTCCGCCACTGCCCACGGTATCAGATGTCTTCCTCAAATAGAATATAACCAATTCAGACATCATATTGCACTAATTTTTTCCTTTGCAAGTTTTCTCTCAACGTTCTCATCAATGTCTTTAATGAGGAAATATATTCAATAGATCATATGTCATAATTTATATTTTCCCCACTTGATTTTTTAAGGGATATAAAGTATATATTTATTGTTCTCTAAAATCTGTCATGCATGATTATTCCCTCCTTAAGGTTTTTCTCATTTGAGTTACCAAGGAGAAAATAACCCTTAGGCATTGTTTGGCCCGGGAGTTTTCACTGGATTTATTGGGTATAATCCCAACGCAACTCAAATACACTAGAAAACACTAATGTACTGTTTGGCAGGCCGGTGTCAAGTAGGTTTAAACTCTGCAATCCCCACAAAACACGCCGGGAGCGATTCGGCAGATTTGGATTCCTTTCCTATATACCCACTCATGTGGTACTTCATCATATGATTCATATAAGATCCCGTGAAATCACGACACCCCTACTCCCTCGTGTTTTCCGGCGGCTCCTCGAGGATACTGCATCGGAATTCTCAGAAGAAGAAACTAAACGCGGGTTCTCCCTCCAGCCAAACACCCGAACTTGATTGGTGACGAGGGATTTGAGGAGTATTGGGGTGGAAGAGGGGGATTGGGTGAAGGAAGTGTTTACATCCAATACACGTGGGATTATACTCAGCGAAACACAAAAAATCTCTTCTGCCAAACGAGGCCTTATATGGCATACCATTTTTCCACCTGGTTCGAAGGTGTTTTAACCGCAATCAAATACTACTATTCTCTCACATTTTTCCATTGATATTTTGGGAGAGGATTCTCAAGATCATAAAATGATTTTGAAGATTACACAACAAATTATCAAGATGATACCAATGTGCAAGATGCCATCGTGCAACGGAGAGTGTTAAGAATATATTTAGAACCATCGTTAGACGATTAATTAGGTTTTCAACTCCGTACTGACGTGTACGAACGCATTTTTCCGACAGACGCGTCCCTATGTACGTAAGAACTGCCACAAAAGGCATATAGTTTTAACGGATATATACCTTAACTATTTTGTTAATGAGTCGCACTTCAAAATCATTCTCATCTATTTAATGAAATATCAAAATATAAAATTCCTTCATAAAAAAAACTGGCTCCAAAAGGGGATTCAAGTGTTCATAATAATTTCTTGCTCGTGTGAAAAATATAGAATCCCTAATATTTGTTGTATTGATTTGACCTTTAAAGGGAGTATATATAGACGTACACGGGGTAGGTAAAGACTTGGAATACAAGATGTAGAGTCCTAGTCTATCTCTAGCCTATACACGTATACATACTCTAACATCCCCCTCAGTCGGAGCGGGAGTGAAGCGGACGCTTGCGACTGAATTTGAAGTCTTGCGATTCCGTCGTCTTCACCTCCTTGTCATCATCACCTACTTGGTCATGGCTGGCACCTAGGGGCGGTGACTGCGTTCCCTTCTAGTTCCTCTCTTCCCTCCCGCAGTCACAGCGGGAGTGGCGTGGACGCAAGTGACGACGCGGACGCCGTGACTGGAGTTCTTGAGTTGTTGTAGATGTTGTTTTCGATATCGATATCGAGGTAGCCGATCGTGACATAGCCGTGGTTGAGGTGGTGTGGTCGATGTCGTAGTCGTCGTATGTTATGTGGCCGCCGGTGCCGCAGGCGCAAAAAATTGTGCCGTTTTTGTTGTTGTTGTTGACGAAGCTGCAGTTGTAGACGTTTTGCACCTTGTAAAGGTACCGTCGGGGCGTCTCGTGGACGCGGTCGTTGGTGAGACCACCAGTTTTGCCAGGACCGGAGGAACCCACCAAGCACACATGGTTTTGCCAGAACCGTATACGCGGTCGTAGGGGTATCACAATTGTGACGCCGGTTTATTGATGCAATCGTCGGTATCATGGACGCGGTCGATGCCGTCGTCGAGGTCGTGGACGTGGCCATGCCATCGTCGTGCCTTGCAGTACGTGTACTGTCAAGGGCGTCGTAGTTGTATGTTCATCGTGTGGACGGTGTAGCGGCGGCGGGGAGGTGTCGACGAAGATGTTGATGAAGACCACGTTGATGTAGACCTTGGCGATGATGTTGTCGATGATATCGCAGCAGGCGTGATGTAGATCGTCGCTTAAAGGCGTCCCTCGCGGCGACGTGTGTCGTTGCCGTGCTGCTAGAGAAGTTTGATGAAGTCATGTCTAGTAGGCTGATATAGTCGTACAACTTGATATCATGATTTGGGTTGATGTTGGCCGACTTGGTGTAGTGCAGATCGGTACATCGTTGGGTTGATGTTGGCCGACTTGGTGTAGTGCAGATCGGTACAGCTCGATGTAGATGGCATATTCCCAAGCGTGATGTAGTCGATGTACTCGACTTGGTATAGATCGTGTCCGAGCGCGTACGCCAGAGGTTGATGGACACCTACCGGCCCTCCCGTGTCCCGAGCTCAAGCCAGGTCAGAGACGGTGTAGAGTAGATCGAATCTCGGCTGGCTAGCACAGCGTACATGTCGGGAGTAGATCGGCAGTTCTGCACGGGCATTGTTGATCCTGCATAGAAAAAAAAACAAAGCTTGTCTCCTGGATGCAATTGCACGCGTGATTAACACGGTTGTTGGCGTGGAGACGTGACGAAGCAGCTGGAGACAACACATGCATGTTGCGGCTGGGTGCATGGGATTTTTTTACAAATATAACCCTCTGCAATTCACCATCGCCAAAAATGCCCCTCTCGCGCCGCAAAAACCAAAAATGCCCTGGCGGGAGGCTGGAAAGGCGACGCGTGTCACCTCCCGCCACGGCCCGCGACGGTCCAGCCTTCCCGCCACAGGGAGAGGCGGAAAGATGTGGGGCCCACAGGTGAGCCAACCGGATGTGGGATCGAAAGAAGCTGCCTCTGAGAGAAAATGAACTGAGAAGTTGCTCGCCTGTGGGGCCCACATCTTCCCGCCACCGCCAAAGGCGGGATGTACCTTCCGCCTCTCCACATGGCGGGAGGACACGTGTCGCCTTTCCAGCCTCCCGCCAGGGTATTTTTGGCTTTTGCGGCGCGAGGGGGGTATTTTTGGCGATGATGAATTTCAGAGGGTTATATTTGTAAAAAAATCGGTGCATGGCCATGTGAACCACTCGATGTAGGTCTTGTTTCACGTGTGTGCGAGTCTCCCGTGGAGATCGATGCCTGCCCCACGCGAAGTAGACCGGCGGATCGAATTCCTCCGATGCTGCGAAACTAGAGTCGCTGGAGCGATCCGTCTTGAACACCAATTTGCACTCATTTTCGCCGGACGAAAATAGCTAGAAGATTTAGGGATTTATTTTGGCTAAACTAGATCTAATCTATGGAATTGGGAAATTTGAAATTTGTCTAAACTAAATCTATGAAACCAATCTGATCTTTAATCGAAACCGGGTGCCGCGCCCCCGAGGAGTAATCTCCCCGGGGGCGGCGCATTGCGGATGTGGTGGAAGAACCTAGGATCGGCGCCGTGAGGCTAACCGCTCTGATACCATGTGGAAAATATAGAATCCCTAATATTTGTTGTATTGATTTGACCTTTAAGGAGAGTATATATAGACGTACATGGGGTAGGTAAAGACTTGGAGTACAAGATGTAGAGTCCTAGTCCATATCTAGCCTATACACGTATACATACTCTAATATTGAATTGTTGCTCTAGCCAATTACTCCAAAAGTCCGAACTGATGGAAAGACGATAGGCAACATATTTATATTCTCAACACTCCCCCTCACGTCCAGACCGGTGGCTTTTTTTTCTTCACGGGCCTAGGATGTGGATTCAGGTGTACGCATATATTTTATTTTTAATATTGCGTTAGCCAGGATTTGAACTCAAGACCTCTGGCTCTGATACCATATTGAATTGTTGCCCTAGCCAATTACTCCAAAAGTCCGAATTGATGGAAATACGATAGGCAACATATTTATATTCTCAACAGCTCCAAAAAATCACAACCATATTACAAATCTTGGTAAAGAAATACACATCACCCGTACAATTTC
Organism: Avena sativa; assembly: GCA_916181665.1. Classification (NCBI taxonomy): domain Eukaryota; kingdom Viridiplantae; phylum Streptophyta; class Magnoliopsida; order Poales; family Poaceae; genus Avena; species Avena sativa. The sequence goes on along the minus strand of OV702297.1, from coordinate 466,035,114 downwards.
CTAACACCCCTCTCTCTCCTTCATAATTGTTATTATGACTCTGAATTCTGAGAATGCTTAAGAAAAAGGGGTAGAAAACAATAGAAGTCCAAACCAGCCGTGCATGTAACTAATCATAATTAGCAACGGCTTCGATCAATCACTCATATGAACATGAAACCATATAGATTTCAGTGCTGGGCAGGAGGGTGGTAGATGGGGGTCGAGGGGTGTCCACCGACGCTGCCGTAGGTGGGGGTGGGAGGAACGGGGTGGTAGTCTGGTTGGGGCTGCGGCTTGGGCTCAGGCTTGGATGGCATTGGCTTCTTGTGGTGGAAGTGCTCGATGATGTGCTTCTTGGTCGGGCCCAAGAAGGTCTTTGACTCCGCGTGGTAGATCGGAGTGGAGGGATGTCCACCTCCTCCACCATAGGTCGGGGTGGGAGGGACTGGGTGGTAGTCCGGGTGGGGCTGCGGCTTGGGTTCCGGCTTCGGCGGCACATGCTTCTTTTGGTGGAAGTGATCAATGATGTGCTTCTTGATCGGACCCAAGAAGGTCTGTGACTCGGCGTGGTAGATCGGAGTGGAGGGATGTCCACCTCCTGCACCGTAGGTGGGGGTGGGAGGGACTGGGTGATAGTCTGGGTGGGGCTGCGGCTTGGGTTCCGGCTTTGGCGGCACGGGTTTCTTGTGATGGAAGTTCTCAATGATGTGCTTCTTGATCGGGCCCAAGAAGGTCTTTGACTCGCTGTGGTAGACCGGAGTGGAGGGATGCCCACCTCCTCCACTGTAGGTGGGGGTGGGAGGGACTGGGTGGTAGTCCGGGTGGGGCTGCGGCTTTGGTTCCGGCTTTGGCGGCACGGGCTTCTTGTGGTGGAAGTGCTCAATGATGTGCTTCTTAAACGGACCTAAGAAAGTCTTTGACTCGGCGTGGTAGATCAGAGTGGAGGGGTGTCCACCTCCTCCGCCATAGGTGGGAGTGGGTGGGATAGGATGGTAGTCGGGGTGGGGCTGAGGCTTCGGCTCCGGCTCCGGCTTTGGTGGCACAGGCTGCTTGTGGTGGAAGTGCGCGAGGAACTTCTTGACCGGTCCGCACATGGTGACTGAGGCGCACTCCGGCGACAGTGTGGGAGTCTTGGCGCCGGCGACTATGCCGTAGGTGGTGCCCTCGGAGATGGGGACGACCTTGGATGGTTCCTGGCCAGGGCACGGCGCGTTGGAGGCGGCGCTGTGGAGCTGCGCAAGGCAGTCGGCGCCGTGGAGGTCGGCGGCGAGGGGCACGCTGAAGGCGCCAGTGCCGTCTAGGCCGCCCACCGCCTTGCTCTCGTACTCGCCGTGGACGTTCTTGCACTTGATCGCCACCTGCAGACCTGTGGTCCGTTCATGCACGGCAGCAGACATTTCAACAGTAAGCACCGTATGTAATGCCGATGTAGATGTGCGATTCACACGTACAGTACGAACTGGTGGAAAGGAGCTACTAGGTAGCTTACCCTTGAAAGCTTCCTCGGCCTTCATGTTCTTCCTGGTGCAGTCGGCGCACTTGGCCAGGCCGACGACGACGGAGGCCCCCTCCGCATTGGCGACGGCGATCGCCAGCAGGAGGGCGCAGACGGCGAGCACGAGTGCTCTCGGAGCTGCCATGCCTGAAACCTCTGAACCAACACTTGCTTGTGTGGAGCAGTGACGTAGAAGTCCGATCGATGGATGAATGGAACAGGCAGGCGAAGCCTGGCTTATATAGCCATAACCCGCAATGATCGACACAGCTCGATCGACCTGGCTGTGCGAGCGAGGCAGCGGGGTGGCGGGTGGCCGGCGCACTGAAGTGTAACCAATTTTGACGTGATCTTCCTTTTTGTGATTCTGTCCTGCGTGTTCGGTGCGCCTACCGGGCATTTATGAGGGAACGCGCGCAGCAAGAGTAGAGGCTTAGAGGTTAGGAAGCTATTTAATCTTGCTATTTAATATTGGTATCATACGCTCGAGTCTCGTTCCCTTTGTCCACGATCTGATTAAGGACAAACATATTTACGTGTTCCATGATATTACATCTCCGTGATCTAGACACAGTTTGCAGAATTATAAATATAATCTCACCAAGTGTGCCTAGGGTGAACATGTGTGGATCGTACCTTAAGTCACGTGTTTAGAGACGAGGCTTGGTCGTCCCCTCCCTCCCGCTACAGTTGAGTGAGAGAGATTGTTGGAACCGACCGGGAGATCCACCTCCGCCACCGCCGGATCCGGGATTTCTCGCCCTCCGCCGGCCGCTCCGGCGGCGGGAGGGCGGGGAATCCCCGATTCCCGGCTGTAAATAGTGTAGGTTTTCCTAATTTCCCGCTCGTCGGCGTTGAGGAGATGGTGGCGGCGGCGATGCGGTTTTTGGTGGCGGTGTTGTGCCTCTCCGGCGGTGGTGGTCTTCGGAGATCTGCCGTCCAGCACTCGCCTCCCTCGAGCTCGGCGGCCCTCGGCTCGTTCGAGTTCTTCGTCCCCAGTCCAGATCGGGAGCGGACGATCTGGTTCCTTTTGAAGCTGAAGGTGAAGGTGATCTGGAGCTTCGCGAAGATGACGACGGCGCTGGGTGCAGGTCCTCTGGGACCGCTGTCCGGCGACTTCCTGGCTGCCAAGGGGTGGCTTCCAATCCAAGCTAGAAGTGGAGCTGCGGCGGATCCGGCGCGCCACCGGCTCATCCTCGCTATCGTCGTTTTCGTTTTGCAGGAGGACTTGGTTGTAATTTCTGATTTTCAGGTGTTCCTTTTTGTAATTTGGAGGCTCTAAATATCACTTTCCTTTCTCGCAAAAAAAAGTGTGCCTAGGGTATCTATCCGTCACTCGGATGGACAAATCCCGATCTCGATGCATACGGATCAACCTATTCCTTTGGAACATCCAATACACATCTTTATGGTCACCCGATTATGGTCATGACGATTGATATGATCAAAGCAGCCGCGGGAGATAATGATTAAATATGATCTCATAGTCGAATGACTGAGTTACTACACTTTTCTAGATATCATAATGTTAAACTTTGTGACTAGATCACATTGCAATACTAGGGTTGAGTCTGTGTCCATCACTTCATTCATCTAATGAAGTGACCTCGTTGTCCGTTGCTGTGGTAAAGTCCATGATTGGAAAACCTCGATCATCAGTTGTGCAACGAACTAGGCTAGAGGATACTAGAGACCTGATTTGTTTATATACCACAATTATATCAATGTTTACACTTAATACAATTATAGCATGATATAAAACGGTTACGAATTAATAAGATATGTTAATAAAATCATCTTTATTATTATCCTCTAGGGCATATCTCCTTCACTAATCTTGACCCCCACCGTGTGTTAACTCTCCCCCACCGCCCGCCATAGAACACCCACCGCCGCGTGATCTCCTCCTCGTCATCAATGGCCCGATGTCGGGCATCGTGGCAGATACGGTGCGCGCGTTTGCTAGCAAAGTACAGGGAGGATATGCACGTGCATCCGCAGAGAGTGCCCCGACGCCACCACAGCCTCGTCGCCGCTAACGACACCGCCCACTCCAGTAACAATTCGTCCTCTGGTACTTTCTCCCGCTCATCGTCTGCATCAGTGGCGAGTGCCCCGGCACCACCATGCCTTCGTCGCCGCCAACTACCCTGTCCACCCCAGTTGAGTACCGCTTGGAGCTCCTTTGACCACCCTCCACTCCCCGGTGGATTCCCCATCTCCTGTCACCTCGATTCAGTTCTCATTTGCCTACCATTTGGTCGCGGCCTTGAGCTGCATGCCGGCTAATTCCCCTATTTTTTTGCCTAGCATTCAGTCTTGATTAATGCTACCGCATCTCATCTTTCACCAATTTCTTATCTCTGTATTTTTTTTTGGAAAGGAGCATATATTAATATCAGAAGATACCAATTACACCCAGCCTCTGCAACAACGCATTGCCCTAGCGGCCGTATGGATGTACACAACCAAAAAAGAAAGAAGAATTATAAAAAAGAAAAATCCTGCTACAGTGATCCATTCGTTGAAACAGTGGTACTACCACCACCAAGACAACACCAGAAGTCTAGCTTCTTCAAAAGTGACGCGTCCAAGAAGGGAACAGTGCACAAACACCGTCATCGCCCGATCATAGATCTTAGGTTTTCACCCTGAAGAAAGTCCACGCTCTCAAACAATACCTTCAATAAGGCCATTGCCAGGCACAACCAATTAAGGCCAAACCCTAGGTTTTCACTCTGAAAGGTAGGACTGAGAACCTCTCCTGTGCAGTTGCCCCCACTTGCATGCCACTGCACCAAGTCACGAGTCACCAAGCCAATTCCTCAGCACCATCCAGACTCGAACCACCATTGTCAATCCTCAGATCTCGGTCTTCATGACATTCTCCCTCAGCATCATGGAACGAGAACATACCCCATGATATTAACAGCCAAGAGAGCTTCGAAGCGCTCCCTCTGAGCCCAAACGGTCAGAATAAAACATGGGTTCGCACGAGCGAATCCCTCCAATCCAGCAATCTCCAGACATTATTCGGCCATGGGAGTTCGCCGGCGGAGCCTTCCGGAACATGCCACTTCCGCCAGAACGATGGGGACAAGCGCCGGCAGATCATCATCTTGGCGACATAAGGAATCCTAGGACCGCCGCCATTATTCGCAAGCCTAGCAGGCCCCCACGCCGCCAGTCACCTCCATGCCGGAGACAATAAGGGAAAGAAGCAGTCCAAGCGCAAGGCTGCCGGTACCGGCGATCCAAGGAACCGCCAGATCCCTCCGCCCTGGCCATGGCTGGACCCATGTTGCTAGATCGGCCTCTCCTAGATCTTGGCCCGACGAGCCAGCGCGCCGCCAAGCTTGCTGGAGATGAGTTGAGGGCACACCGCTGCCTCCTCTGTGCTGCCCTGCCAGAGGGCCTCAGGCCCCGGCCCGAACAGCCGCGCCGCCCTGCGCCTCCGCCGGTGATCCTCCAACTCCTGAGGAAAAACAGCAGAGGCACCTCTCCATCCCTGCCACCGTCTTCGACGCGAAGGGGCCCACTACTGCCGCCGGGGAGGGCAGCGAGGGCGGCCGGGGGGCGGGGGGGAGGGGGGTTGGGTGGGAGCGCCGCCTAGGGTTTGGTGGGGGTGGGCGCCGCCAGAGACGCTCGGGAGGGAGCGCCTCGAGCGGTTCCTTCTTATCTCTGTATATCATCATGTTATGTGTGTTCAACCAAATGCAGTGTCAATAAACTCGCATGGATGGTATATATATCTTAGAAATTGTGAGCTACACTGGAGGATGGGCCGCTGCGGGATGTGGCCAGGAAGGTCTCTGGCTGCCTTGGGGGCCTTGGCTGGGACGCCCTGCAGGACGTTAGCTTTGCTTTGCCGAGGAAGAAAATATATGATGCTCTACTTGTCATTTGATTTGGTATATGACGTTCTATTTACAATTCTGTATTGGGTGCTGCTGGATCGGGTTTCTCATGGCCTTGGTAGAATGGTGACCCCTAGACTGGGTTTGTGCAGTGGATGAGGTGGATGGGCTGCAGGCGCTGGCACGCCGATAAACTGGATACTAAAGATGATTTACTTGCATGTGACATTGGGCAGCAAAAGCTTCCACTGAAATCGACATGTACTATTTCGTACTTGTAAAAACTTGCATATGAGATTGAGTAGAGTACTTCTTGCAGATGTCGTCGAGGCCTCCAAAGCTTCCCGGTATACTGTTTTCCTACCTACCGTTCATTTCTGGTGAAGGCACTTATTTATGTAAAAAAACCTGTCTCAACATGAACGGAACCTACATACTAATTATTGCTCTGTTGAATAGGGGAATCACATCTTGTATACATTGATCATGCATCATATGGCCTGAACTTTTATGACTGGAACTCCTTGTAAGTGTTCTGCCCCACCTGTTGCGGCCAGATTAAAGACTACTTTGGCGAGTAGAAGTGCGGCATAAAATTCAATATGCTTTATCAGGTTAGAATGAAGAAATGCCATTCTATCAGCTTGATTTTGTTGTTAGCATATAGTATTGGCCATGTCCGAAAATATTGTTCCTCTTAGCTTATAAATTTGATGTTAGCATATAGTATTGGTCAACACAACACAGTGGTCTGCACTACACTAAACACTGCTCAGTCAGTTTATCGTCCCTTTCTGTACTAAGCACTAAACACGCACTGTTTTGCACTAAACAAAGTGGGATGATCAAATGGGCAGACGTATATAATTTTACTTGCATAGCTTTTACCTTCTTGTTCTTTCATCTCTTTTTAGCTACTGATCTGGTTGCTATTTGATCTACTAGCCGCACAAGCTTTTTCAGCTAGCATCTTGCAGCTGGATGGACAAAGTTGATGCAGTCCCGGAGAGGACTCGGATTTGGAGTGACCGGAACAGGTTTGTATCTCATAATGCAAGTATTGTTAGCCAGACACATCATTCTACCATATATTTCTTTTTCTACAATATCTAGACCGTACACAAGCTTATGGCACTATGCCAACTAGTGTGATGTAAAACTAATCCGATGCTACTATGGCCAAGACATATTGACCTTTAGAATGGAAAAGTCAGAGAGCTCCCAGCAGGATGCATTTTTAAGGGGAATGTGGCATTAAATAATTGAGCAAAGTAAAATTGACTAGTGATATCTACATGCTTCAGTATATGTTATTCATGCAGTTAATTTTCTCTGTTCCTTTTGCCAGAATAGTCTTGCTACTAAAGTTGAAAAGTATCGCAAGAAAGTTAAGGAGTGCAGGAACAGATGTACGATGGTGAGCTAGTTATGATGATACAAGAGCTCTGCAATTTCTGTATGCAGGATTTGTTGGCTACTTTGTACTACTAACTAATATGATTGAATTTGTAATCACTTGAATGATAGAAACTGATATAACTTGAAAGATGATTTGAATGGATCAAATGCAATACGATATTTTTGATGTACAATCATAAGTTGTTCATGAGAATATATATGAAATGTGCCTGCAATGTGAGCTTAAATTCATGTTTAGATGTATAACGCCTACAAAAAAATAGGTATTTTCGAGGAGTGCCAACAAAAATTATTAGATGCATTGCTCAATATTGCCTCTTATATTCCAAGGAAGATTTGAAAGTGCCTCAATAAATCCATTTTAAAAGGCAAATTTGAAAGTGCCTCAAAAATCTATTTTGAAAGGCATTTTTTGAAATTGCCATAATTGATTTTTCCCTACCCCATTTGATTTGGCATTTTTTTTGTGCCCCTAATAATCTACCATGGTGTAGTGGTATCACACTTGCTTTGTTCCTAAATATAAACATTTTTAACAAATTAATTTAGCTAGTCAATACGTTTTATATGTACCAAGGAGGTAGTACGTGATCTAAAAAAAAAAAAAACGAGGTAGTACGTACACTTGTGTACTTAGCGATACTCCTCTTATAATTTGGGTTGTTTGACCGATTTTTGGAGCCCTGTTCAGCCGTTGTATGGAATCTAGCTAGCTCCGTTGTTACAACCGCTTGCACGTAGGGCTTTGATGACATGAGGAGGCACAAGAGAGAAACAACGCATCTGGTGATGAAAAAGTGCGGCTTTTGCAGCAGCTGCGGGTTAACTCTGAAACTGCGTGTAGTACATGCGCAGGGCTCGATGATGAGCTCATTGATACCCGCATAATTAAAGAATAGTTTGACTTATATTTCCTTGTAGTAGGAACAAACGGGGAGTTATTAGTTTGGTGCGTCTCCACCTAATTAAAGAAGCAATGAGGTACGGATTGCTACTAGCTAGTACTACAACACCCACCACAGGACACATCTTACTGGTGTATAATCAATTTTGATCAGGAGTTTTTACCTGAACAGAGTTCTTCATGATTTAGATAGATACACCCATCCACAGCAAAGTAATAACTCCGCGCGCGTTCGTTTCTGAAGAAGCACTGTGGTACGGAACAACGTAATATATGGCGCAGGCGTCAGGAAGAAGGAAGAGGAGAGAAAGGGGATAGTGGTCGCTACTCGCTACAGAGTGAAATAAAGTACCGCCCTTGTATTTATGAAATCAATCAAAGGGGGCAGTGTACTGCGAGTACGCAAAGGACACTACTGCGCTTTACAGCGACTCTCAGCATATGTCGATCCGACGCGCCACACACTACTGGTAACATTAACACCCACAACAAAGGGTGTACTTATGTGCGGCGCGCGCGACACGGTGTGTGTGGTACCTACCCACGTAGTACATACGCGATCACCAACCGCGCAACGACCGACACGGTGTATGTGGTACTAGTGTAATTAATTTTTGATCAAGAGTTTTAACCTAAACAGAGTTCCTCGGGACTTGGATACTAACTGTAACTGCTCAGGGAGAAGGACGAGGAGAGAGATGGAGGGGTGGTCGCTGCAGAATGGAAGTACCGCCCGTGTATTTATGGGAACAAAGTGTTCATTATTGTACCGCCAGTTCACTAGTACCACTCACTCCCAAGGAAAGGACACGTGCGCTTTAGAGCTATCTCTAGCACACCTCTAAGGCTGGTCATAGTGGTAGTATCATGCATATGATACTAGTGTATGATACTATCTTCATAGTGCAGGTATCATATGGTAGTATCATACTAGTACTATATTTAATGATTTATAGAATCTCAATATAAAATTGTGTACAAAATTTATTTGCATGGGGACTTTCTAGTTTTACGTGCTATGATACGGTATTTACCTATGATACTCTAACCATCTCTTTTTTCATTAATTGTTGTGCCATATCAGATTTTTGTCAACATGGCATACATGATACTAGCTATGATACTCCCACTAGGACCAGCCTAAAAGACTGACCCTTAAAACACCTATAAGAGCAGATAAATCCGTGTTTTTCCTTGCCGAAAGCGTCGGGGCAGAATAATACCTCAAAAGAGAACTTTTTTTTTGCCGTTCGCATATACGATGTTTGTTCCGCCGCAGCACACCCGAACCCTCAAATCCATATGTTTTCTACACATATCTCTCAATTCCACATACAAATATAATATCAATATGAACTAAAATATGAAAATTATTAATTATACATTACAACAATGTATAATCTAAATTACAATAACTATTCAAATCAAATAATTAAATAATAATCCAATACAAGAATAGTTTACAATGCAAATAATGTTTAAAATATCACTGGTTGAATAATGTTTGGAATAACACAATGCAAATAGTGGGAGCCTACTGCCTCCCATGTAGCTGCTAGTGATGTTCAATGAGGTCATGCTGCATGCAGCTGACACTGTGTGGTGGTGTCCTCAATCTCTCTATAAGTCTGAACGAATGCTTGGATGCAATCTGGGTTTCTAGTTGGCTTCACACGCCTATCAACATTGTCGTAGAATATCTCCAAGTTAAAATCCCTCTCATCCTCAAAATCATGTTGTGAAGAATGACACAACATATCATTATGTCATTAAGTGATTTCACAAATATAGCCCAACGCGGATAAATACCGTCGTTAAGGTAGTACCCGTTGGTGAAATTGGAACCATTGACAGTGTAGTTGCAAGAGGAGCTTCGCCACTAATAGATGAGATCTTTGTAGTACATTGATATCATTTAGGGTTCCTGGCAAGCCAAATAAACAGTGTCAAATCCACAACTCCTCAGATGCTAGGACTTCAAGAAAAATTGTTGCATCACGGCTTTTACCACAATACATGCCATGCCATGCCTTTTGTCAACACCCGGTTTTTTAATCCCAGATGCCTGATATGCCATACATCGCAATCTCAAGATTACCATTTTTGCGAGACATAACAGATTGTATATCACAGTACATCATCCATTACAAACCATAATAAGGTCTTACACAAATAAGGATCTCATGATCCAGTCTTAGTACAATCAAGTAGCGGAATAAATAGCGTAGCGGTGGGGTCCATCTTCAGAGTCACAGGCAATGCTGACGATGGGAGATAGTCCAAGTTATCATAGCCGTCTTGTTGGCCTTCATCTTGGTAATCTCCTTCATAGTCTGGCCATAGGAATAGCCAAGGACAAAGCCATGAGTACTCTTTAAGTACTCGCAAACTACCACTAACAATGAAGATAGTTCTAGTAGGAAATGCTAATTCTAAGTCTATTTGTAAAGTTAAGTTTGAAACCTAAGTTGAGTTCAGAAACAAGAAAGATAAAAGAAGTTTGAAAACACCTAAGTGGGAACTTAGTTGTCATAGTCACAACTCTGTTGTGGTCAAGTCATGTCACAATTCATTTCACAAGTTGTTTTAAAAACATCTGACAACGGAACAGTATGGCCACTCCAACTGTCTATAACCGCGGACACGGCTATTCGAATAGTTTGACACTCTGCAGAGGTGGTACACTTTCACCACAAGATTCGATACATCTGTCAGGGATAACCCTGAATCATCATACTTAGTATGTAGATAATCAAACATAACCTTTCCTTTACACACCCTAGTATAAGCACCTCTCCTATGAGCATGGCCTTCCAACCATGACCATCTGTCATCTTGGGCACTGCATAGGTGGACATCATTGAGAGGTAGCCTCAGCTCAAACCTCTCCCGCGAGGGAACTAATACTAATGCATATAAACTTCCGGCTAAGCCTTACCCAATTCAGGTATTGTGGTTGTACGGTAAAATTGGAATGGTATCGCATCCGAACCCAACCATCAGTTTTGTAAAAAGGGCTAAGGCTCATGCCTCAACATTTTCATCATCATAAACCATTTGTGCTTCTCAACACATGTCAAAACATCTCAATAGAATGACTCATCATTCCAAGGTTTTCACAAGTCATTTTTACCAAGTATTCCCATCTAAAGTGATCTAGTTTTGGTTTTGCTCTAAACTACTAAGTTAAGAGTGTTCACTAATGTGGGATGCTAATCTCAATCTCATGCCATAGAATGACATCTAAGTATAACTAGATAGGTCAAGTTTTATACTCTTTATGCTACCTTTAAACAAGTAAAGGACTTTGGTAAAGTAAAGAAAGTAAAGCTTGTAAATAAAACTTGAAGTAGGTATAAGTCAACATGGTATAACCAAAGCATGCCTAATGCATTTGCTTAGGTTATCTAGCTTGCAAGGGTTAACTTGCATTGTTAATGATGGCTTGCTAGGTATAATACTTGCAAGTGTTAGCTTGCCAATAGTAGCTTGCCTTGGTTGGTGCAGTGGTTGAAGTTTTCTTCCTCCTCCTCTTGGTAGAACTCCTCCTCCTCGTAGACTTGGTCGGTACTATCGTCTATAAATACATACGGAATACACAATCACCAAACAATACTTAACTAGTCTACTTAGCACACTAAGGCACACATTTTATGATCTATTATCATCACAAGGATCACAAGGTTTAATGAACTAGCTTCATTCTTTTTATTTGAGAAAAGTAATTTCTACTCATTGAAATTAGCTAAGATTTAATATTCTCCAATTAAAATATGGGATCATGTGGACACATGTCATCACCATATATTCTAACATATGGGAATGTGATTTAAGGGTTGGATCACATTTTAATAAGTTTAAGTTTAATATTTAATGATTTAAAGTGACTAGAAATGCCTATATAGCATTATTTTGGTACTAGTCCAAAGTCACTGCATGTAAACCTTAATATTATTACATATTCAGATAGGTATGGTTAAATATTATTTTTGAGAGTTGGAATCAACTCAAAATCTACTATGGTTGATTTTATAAAAATATTTGAATGTGCAAAAGCTTCTGTCTTGCTATTTTTACTAGGAGAGATCTCTAACTCTAAATGATTTAAATCCAACGGGCTTGGATAGATATTTTCATTACCTTTCCAAAAAAATGAGAATCACTCAATTTCGATTTGCAAAACTCTCTGAATTGATTTTTGAACTAAGGGACAGAACTAGGTTTTAATTAAAATAGAAAACCCTATATTTGAATTACTAGGTCAGCGCGGGAAACTAAATGGGCCAGCCCGTGTACACTCCGCGGGGCTGAGGGCTGCTGACAGGGGGGTCCCGCCTATCAGTGACTCATCAAACGCGAAGCGGTACGGGGCACTGAGGACCACACTATTAGAACACAGATCAACGGTCCACGGTCGTCGTCGACGACGGACTCGTCGCCGGCGAGACTGAACCCTAGCGCAGTCAGTGGGGGTCTACTGGGGACGTACCAGGGCTCCAGCTAGTGCGGCAAGGCGGGCAAACGAACTGGTCGGCGATGGTGGACTCAGGCGAGGTCGCGCCAGGGGCTGAGGTGGACGAAATCGACGGGGACTTCTCCTCCTCTGCAGCGGCTACCTCCGGTGGAATTCTAGCGATGTGCTACTCGAGCGGCTCCGACGAGAGAGGGGAAATGGTCAGTGGAGAAAGGGGAGTGAGATGGTGTGCAGAATGAGGCTGCGGGTGGCCTCCTTATATAAGCTCGACGAGGGGACCGACGGGTGTGGGCGGAGCTCGTCGGTGACGGTGATACAGGGGGCTACCGGCTTGGGCGAGGTAGGCGGACGGTGGGCGGTCTGCTGGCGATCCTCTACAGAGTAATGGCGACGCTAGGGGCGGTGGCAAAGGGTCGGGAGCTTCCCGTGCTCTAGGAGACAGAGGCGATGCTCGACGCGGCTCCCGACGACTATGGGTCGCGCGGCGGTGCACGGCCGTGTCTGGCGGGTTGTTGGGTTCAAGGCGGAGCTGCGTGCGCGATTTGGTGTCGAGGCGTGGTCTGTGGCGTGCTGGCGGCGAGGGCTCTCTAGCGTGCGCTGCGCATGGCGCAGAGAGAAAGGGCGGCGCTGCTCTGGGGTGGTCCAGGGGCTGGCATTGATCATGGGGTGGACAGGGAGTTGCGGTAGGGTTGGACGGAGCTAGTGGGCACACTGGTTTGGCGCGGCGCGGTCTGGTGCGCATTGCCCGCGTTTGGCCGGCGACGACCATATTTGGGCGGCGCGCCACTGCTGCTAGCGGTGAAGGGGGAGCTGATTGATGGTTTGGTTTGGAACAAGGGGAGACAGGGGAGTGCAGAGAGGGTCGAATGGGGGACAGGAGATCAATTGGCAACAGTGATAGTTAGGCCAGAAATTTTCTGCCTGCCAACTGTTCGATCAAATGGCCGCATGAAACTTTTGTTTGAATTTTTGAAAGATTTTTGCTGGGTGCTTTGATCTGATGCTTGGTAGACTATGGTTGCTAGGATTTGTTAAATGGAATTCATTTGAGTGGTTTTTGCAAAAGTGTGATCTATACGAACTAGATTCAAATTTCAAATGTCATTTAAATTTAGAGTTTGAATGTTTTTGGGAGATCACAAAGTGGGCCTTGACACATCACTACTTCAACTAGCAAGGGGTGCAAAGAACCACAATTATCTCTGTTGGAAATTGAGTGCTGGGAATAGCCAAAGTGGGCTAGGTGATTAAAATGGCAAAAGTGACCATTTGCTTATTTAATTCTTTTTGAATTCTTTTTCTTTGGGATTTGCTTGAGGATGATCTTGATGATATGTAATTCACCTTAGAGTCATTGTACAATCAATAGATCACTCAATTATGGTAATTCAAAACAACTCCTATTTTAGATGCACATACATATGAATGCTTAAAGATTTTTAAATGAAAAAGTTTTTGTTAATCCTAAATTGGGTAGATTTGATCTTGATCATTTGGATTAAAGTTTGGGATATTATACCTTTGGGCAGTTTTTCCAAGTCCAATGCATACAATCTATGGGTATGCTTAGATGGCTTCCAGCTACGGCCCAACCAATTTTTTGGCGTTGACTGAGGGTACGGACCTGCGTTTGGATGGAAGCCGATAGTCTGGCTCTGCGCCAATTATTTGGTCATCCGGTTCAGATTTTCCGCCAACTGTTGGCAAGCCCGTGGCGGCGAATTCCGCCGCCAAAAAATTGGCACGCCCCAATTTGGCAGGGCTCGCGTGGGCACAATCCAAATAGCCCCTATACTTCCTAGAATGCCGGGCTAACCTCTTTTCTCGTTCATGGCCATACTCGTATCATCACCTTCGCGAATCTATGACCACTTTCTATACTAGTATCTTTGCCTTGTCGGCATAATCGGTCGGAATTCTATATGCGAGGACTCTCATTGCCACAGAGATTTTTTTGGTACGCACTGAACCCAAGAAGACTCGCAACGTTTCTCCGGCGAGTGAAGTAGTGAGAGTTGGACTCGCATGCTTTCACTATCTTGACAAAAAGAGATCGCCGCATTTGATATCGTCAACGAAAGAGGTGGGGCGGATAGGTCGGTACCTCAGCGAAACAATCTCGCATGAGCATGTCGTTTCCCAATTTGCGGTTGCAAGGGATGCAAAGGCGGCCGATTTTGGAGCCTCGGCGACACTTTCTCCAGCCGTCTTCGTCCTCTTTGACATCGAGAAGGACCACGGATATTCGCTGTCGGTGGTTGTCCAACACCGTCTCTAAGTCAACACAAATTGATCGCACGTTCTCAAATCCATCTACAATAACGTAGGAATTTTTTTCAAATCCACATTGTCAATGAAACCATGCCGCACACGGATTCGCATGGTAAAAAATAGACGAATTTACCGCAGAGGCGGTTGGCGGGGACGAATGGGCCGGGTCCGGGGGAGGGGAGGTGGGGGGGGGGGGGGACGACCGCGTGGCGTGGCCGCTCCTAGGCAACGGCAACTGCAAGGCGCGTCTTCAAGTCACCAGCCCCGAGCTCTCCACGGGATCCATGGCGGCCGCGTCTCCGCCGCGAGCTAGATCTCCGTCGCCCGACAGCCTAGGGCCTACCGCGGTTGGGTCAACAGTAGCGGCGGGCGGCGGCGGACTTCTGCGCGGGCAGAATCATTCTACCCCTGCGCGTCGGTTGGCAGTGGGAGGAGGGGAACGAGCTTAGCGCGGGCTGAAATACCCCTCATGCCAAGGGTTTCTAGTGATACCAGGCACCGTCGGGTCGGCCTCGGTTCGAAGTCGAAAACCTTGAATCTAATGGTTGGGGGTGTTTTTGATGGCCCTTAAAACATTTTAAGGGTAAACCCCGTTCGTACTGTCTGGTGTACCACTTTTTTCGTCTGAAACCGCAGACTGATAGTTATTTTAAAGTTCCGGGACTTTTTAGGGGTCTGAGAAGCTCTGGATGTAAATCCAACCGCAACACACTACTCACCAGCAGTGACTACCAGTTAACATTAACACCACCCAACAAAGGGTACTTATCGCTGCGTGCATGAGTGTATAGTATGTGGTACCAACCACGCATTGATCGACCTGGCCTGGAGGAGTGCCAAGGTAAGTACGTACCGATCGATCCGATATTGAATTCCGCATCTGAAAATTCGGCGCGCCGAACGCCTCTCATTGTCACGCTTCAGTGCGCCGGCCGGCCACCCCGCTGCCTCGCTCGCACAGCCAGGTCGATCGAGCTGTGCCGATCATTGCGGGTTATGGCTATATAAGCCATGGGTCTCCTGCCTGTTCCATTCATCCATCGTTGGGGCCCCTACTTCACTGCTCCACACAAGCAAGTGGTGGTTCACAGGTTTCAGGCATGGCAGCTCCGAGAGCACTCGTGCTCGCCGCCGTCTGTGCCCTCCTGCTTGCGGTCGCCGTCGCCAATGCCGACGCGGCGTCCGTCGTGGTCGGCCTGGCCAAGTGCGCCGACTGCACCAGGAAGAACATGAAGGCCGAGGAAGCTTTCAAGGGTAATATAAGCTTGCTCGTTTCCAGTTCGTAATGTCTCTGCTGCCATGCATGATGCACCGCATCAGGATGCTAACAATTGTCTCTGCTTCCATCATGCATGAACGCGCTGCAGGTCTCCAGGTGGCGATCAAGTGCAAGAACGTCCACGGCGAGTACGAGAGCAAGGCCGTGGGCGGCCTAGACGACACCGGCGCCTTCAGCGTGCCCCTTGACGCCGACCTCCATGGCGCCGACTGCGTCGCGCAGCTCCACAGCGCCACCTCCAACGTGCCGTGCCCTGGCCAGGAGCCGTCCAAGGTCGTCCCCGTCTCCGAGGGCACCACCTACGGCGTCGTCGCCGGCACTAAGAGTCCCACGACGTCGTCGGAGTGCGCCTCAGTCACCGTGTGCGGACCGGTCAAGAAGTTCCTAGGGCACTTCCACCACAAGCAGCCCGTGCTACCTAAACCAGAGCCCAAGCCACAGCCACACCCTGACTACCACCCTGTTCCTCCCACTCCCACCTACGGCGGCGGAGGTGGACACCCATCCACTCCAATCTACCATGCCGAGTCAAAGACCTTCTTGGGCCCATTCAAGAAGCACATCATTGATCACTTCCACCACAAAAAGCCCGTGCCGCCAAAGCCGGAACCCAAGCCGCAGCCCCATCCGGACTACCACCCAGTCCCTCCCACCCCCACCTACGGTGGAGGAGGTGGACATCCCTCCACTCCGGTCTACCACGCCGAATCAAAGACCTTCTTGGGCCCATTCAAGAAGCACATCGTTGATCACTTCCACCACAAGAAGCCCGTGCCGCCAAAGCCGGAGCCCAAGCCGCAGCCCCACCCGGACTACCACCCAGTCCCTCCCACCCCCACCTACGGTGGAGGAGGTGGACATCCCTCCACTCCGGTCTACCACACCGAGTCAAAGACCTTCTTGGGTCCATTCAAGAAGCACATCATTGATCATTTCCACCACAAGAAGCCCGTGCCGCCAAAACCGGAACCCAAGCCGCAGCCCCACCCGGACTACCACCCAGTCCCTCCCACCCCCACCTACGGTGGAGGAGGTGGACATCCCTCCACTCCAATCTACCACGCCGAGTCAAAGACCTTCTTGGGCCCGTTCAATAAGCACATCATTGATCACTTCCACCACAAGAAGCCCGTGCCGCCAAAGCCGGAGCCGAAGCCGCAGCCCCACCCCGATTACCACCCCGTCCCACCCACCCCCAACTATGGCGGAGGAGGTGGACACCCCTCCACTCCAATCTACCACGCTGAGTCAAAGACCTTCTTGGGCCCGATCAAGAAGCACATCATTGATCACTTCCACCACAAGAAGCCTGTGCCGCCAAAGCCGGAACCCAAGCCGCAGCCCCACCCGGACTACCACCCAGTCCCTCCCACCCCGACCTACGGTGGAGGAGGTGGACATCCCTCCACTCCGATCTACCACGCAGAGTCAAAGACCTTCTTGGGCCCTACCAAGAAGCACATCATCGAGCACTTCCACCACAAGAAGCCCATGCCATCCAAGCCAGAGCCCAAGCTGCAGCCCCAACCAGACTACCACCCCGTTCCTCCCACCCCCACCTACGGTAGCGGAGGTGGACACCCCTCTACCCCGATCTACCACCCTCCTACCCAGCACTGAAATCTATATGGTTTCATGTTCATATGAGTGAGTGATGGAAGCTGTTACTAATTATGATCAATTATATGCACAGTTGGTTTGGACTTCTATTATTTTCTGCCCCTTTTTCTTAAGCATTCTCAGAATTCACCTGAATAACAATTATGAAGGAGAGAGAGGGGTGTTAGGAAATTGTACGGGTGATGTATATTTATTTACCAAGATTTGTAATATGGTTGTGATTTTTTGGAACAAGAAGTTATTATGAACAGTTGAATCCCCTTTTGGAGTCAGTTATGTTATGCAGGAATTTGATATTATGATATTTCATTAAGTAGATGAGAATGGTTTTGAAGTGTGACTCATCAACCAAATAGTTAAGGACCTTAAGGTATATATCCGTTAAACTATATGCCTTTTGTGGCAGTTCTTATCGTCTATCGGACAAATGTGTGCGTCCGTACGGAGTTGGAAAGTTAGAAACCTAATTAATTGTCTACCGATGGTGCTAATTCTATGTTTTTAACTCTCTCCCCCTTACACGATGGTGCATCTTGCACATCGGTATCATCTTGATATTCCCTCCGATCCATATTAATGTTCTTAATTTGTCTAGATTCGAATGCATCTAGTCAAGTTTTAGTTATAGATACATATCTGAATCTAAGCAAATCTTGGAATATTAATTTGGATCGGAGGGGGTAATTTGTTGTGTAATCTTCAAAATCCTTTTATGATCTTCAGAATCTTTTTCCAAAATGTCAATGGAAAAATGCGAGGAGAATAGTATTTGATTGATGTTAAAACTCCTTCGAACCAGGTGGAAAAAATGGTACGCCATTTCTCCTTGGTAACCCAAATGAGAAAAACCTTAAGGAGGGAATACTCATGAGAGATTTTAGAGAACAATAAATATATACTTTATACCCCTTAAAAAATTCTAGTGGGGAAAATATAAATTCTGACATATGATCCCGTGATTATATTTCCTCATTAAAGACATTGATGAGAACCTTGAGATAAAACTTGCAAAGATAAAAAATAGTGCAATATAATGTCTGCATAGGTTATGTTTTTTAAGTAGATGTCTGCATAGGTTATACTCGCTATTTTTTTTAAATAATACAATTTTTTATTCAATTTCATGAATATTACACAGAAAAAATAATTTACATATGTAGCGCACTGTCGTTTTTCAAAAAACGACGAGCCCGCGTCGTTCTTTGAGTAAACGATCCGACCGCGCCATCTTTTGAGGCGCCGAAAGAAACACCGCGGGTCCCACCCTACCGGGCTGCAGCGCGACAGACGCGCCCGCCGTTGCGTGGAAAGACGACAGGCGCACGTCGTTTTATGAGGCAACGACAGTCCCGCGTCGTTTTTTGAGGGAACGACCTGCCGCATCATCTTTTGAGACAACGGCGAGCTCGCCCATATACACGCGCGCCGCGCCCAGCCCCGCGCCAGACCACCCCGCACGCCTCCTTCTTCCTCTCCCTCAGCCCTGCTGCTAGTTCTTCTCCCCTGGTGCTTCTTCTCCCATGGAGCTGCACCCATTTGCTGCTACATTTTGCTCCATTTTCCACTAAATTTGCTGCTGAAGCTAGTAGATTCCCGATCTACTTGTGGGATGGTCTGGTGAAGCGATTTGAGGCATTTTCATGGAGGGTTTTCTTGGAGTTCTTGAGGAGCAATGGCTATGATGGAGTCAGGGGCGGGGGCGTGAGGCAGCTGCACGGTGGAGTCTCGGGCTGGGGCTTGAGGCAGCTACACGGTTGAGTGGAGGCAGCTGCACGACAGGATTTCGCACGCTTCAAGGGTAAACCCTAATTTCTTGCTAACTACAGTCATTTGTGTTTGTTTATCTTCTCGGTAGTTCTGGATGTTGTATGTTAGCTGCCAGATTATTCGGCTATAGGATTATAAGTATATTTGTGGGCTATGCCAGATTATTCGGCTATAGGATTATAATTATATTTGCGGGCTATGCAAGATTATTCGGCTATAGGATTATTAGTATATTTGCGGGCTAAAATCTTCCATTGTGCGGGCATTTGATAAATTGTGGTATTTTTTTAGGTCTGAAGTTATGTCCAATAATGTAGTGTTTAGGTTCTACTATGGTGACGGTGTCGTCAAAATAAACCAGAATAGAGTTGATTTGAGCAATTTTTATTGTATTGATGAAGTGCTCCAGGATCCCGAAACAATATCCATTATTGAGTTGAAGGATTGGTTATGTGCTCGTTTAGGGCTCCCTCCCACCCATACTGTCGGTGTGTATGTATTATGGACTAAGTCAAGGATTAAACCAGATTTTTTTTGAGACCGATAGAAGAGCAAGCTAAATGGGTCAAATGGGTGAAAGCCTGTCTGCGTAGGGTAATTAAACCCAGTGTCTTAGTGCTTCCTGTGGCGAAAGAGCCAGGTTATGATCAGGGCCAGAGTAGTCAGACACACCATGCTTGTGGTGGTTATGATCATGAGAAGAGCAGTCAAGCCGAAGACGGAGGTGGTGGTGGCTACTATGATGACCAGAGCAGTCAAGGTCAAGATGGCGGTGGTGGTTATGAACCTGGTCAGAGTAGTTATGCACACACCGATGGAGGTAGTTATGAACCTGGTCAGAGTAGTTTTGCACACACCGAGGATGGTGGACATGAATCAGCTGAAGGTAGTCAAGGGACAGGAGAAGATATTTTCAGTGGTGAGGTCGATGAGGACGAGATACACGACGGTTGGTTGCAAGATCAGATGGAAGCCGAAGATTCAGAAGGGTATAGTGATAGCTCTTATGATTCCGCTGAGTCTGATCAAGAGGACCAACCTATTCCGGCATCATGGAATCAAGACCACACAACAACAATGAATGTGAACGATGGGCATGATTTCTCGTGGCACTATCACGCCAACAACATCTCCATTGGTGCATTATATCCTAGCAAGAGGCATCTACAGGAAGCAATCGTTGAGTGGGCATTGTCCATGCAACGGGTTTTCAAAACAAAGGTGTCATCCCAACAATATTTGACTTTGGTTTTCTATGTAATCATTTTGGTCATAGATACACCAATTGCCATATCTTCGGGACTGGAGGAGCGGCTCCTCGTGGACGTGGCAGGCGAGGAACAAGAGGCAGAGGAAGAAACTAGAATTTGTAATTCGTATGGAACTATGTTTTAAATTTTTAATTCGTATGGAACTATGTTTTAAATTTGTAATTCGTATGGAACTATGTTTTAAATTTGTAATTCATATGGAACTATGTTTTAAATTTGTAGTTCTTATGGAACCATGTTCTAAATTTGTAATTCTTATGGAACCATGTTATAAATTTGTAATTCTTATGGAACCATGCTCTAAATTTGTAATTCTTATGGAACCATGTTCTAAATTTGTAATACTTATGGAACCATGTTCTAAATTTGTAATTCTTATGGAACCATGTCTAAATTTGTAATTCTTATGGAACCATGTTCTAAATTATGTAGATGGCGGGATCTTTGCTTACTGCTGATAATGATAGAAAGCACCGGTCAACTTTATTGGATGCGGAACCAGGGAGCTTGAAGCACCTTATCACTCGCACTCCCATGTCTAACTGGATGATACACCCTTATTGGCTGCAGAGGTATGAGACATTTATTCCTAGTTGGCGTTCAAATATTTGAGGGCCAAAGTAAACAAATTGTAATTCTATCTCGGTATGCAGGTTGAAGTGGGACGGGTGTAACACCCTCGAATCGGCCCTATGCAAGTTTTGTCCCTTTCCGCCAAACCCGCATAGAAACGATTCAAGGACACCCACCAGGCACTTTCGTGCGGGTGGAAAACGAAGTAATACCATCACACAACAGTCCTCGATGGGACCCACAGAACAGATATATATACAACAGCGACTCAACGAGTCAAGAATACTGATATACAATACAAAGATCCAAATCACCTTGAAATCGATACAACGTCCGAGTACGGACAAGAAGCAAATTGGGCTAAGAGCCCTGAAGAATAACCAATGGCGTCCATAACCCTGCCCAGGCCAAGCCGGAAGGGTAACCCTGCTAACGACGTCGATCTCAAACCTGCTAAAACAAAAGGGGTGCCGACAAAGGGCAAAGAAAAAAGAGGAGCGTCAGTACTGAGGCCAGTACACGGCGAGGCTAGAATTCGGCGGCTCTCGCCTACATAGGTATGGTGGACTGAAGCGGCAGCGCAACAACACTAAACAACCTATGGAGACTCAGTAAAACTGGCGGCTATGAGAGAGGGATAAGAAAGACCTATTCGGGACCAACCTGATACTAACACCAATCATACCCATCCTGGTATTCCCCTCGAGACCACACGAGGAAGTCAAACCAAGGAACTCACACAGTTGGCAGTTTTACTCATTCCATTATAGTTGCAGCATTTACTAGTCAGATATATAGCATGAGTCATCCTGATAGCATAAGTAGTGGGCAGTTTAGTTAACATTCTGTTGTAGTTGGAACATTTACTAGTCAGATATAATTGTCCCGAGGAATCCCAAAACCCAGCAGTTGTTGGCACTTTTATCACATTCCATTGGAGTTGCAATACTTACTAGGCAGGTATAGTATGACACAGGTCGCCACAGATCCACCAGTTGTTGGCATTTTTATTATCCATTCCATTGTAGTGAAGCTGAATTACTAGTCACATATTAAGTCAAATTTATAACACTACTTTAGTTATGCTTGTCTATGATCGAGATACTGTGCTCCAAGTCGTCCAAAACCACGGACACGGCTTTCAGAAAGATTTACCCTACAGGGGTGCACAAATAGCAACACACACTCGATCAACCTCGGAAAAACCAACTCAAAACCCAACGAGGCATTCACGACAAAGCGATCACAGGATTCATAAAATATTTCAGGGGGCCACCCTACTAAGCTACCCGCAACGAAGTTGGCCGGCTCCGGAATGGACCCAGGGTTTGCGTCAATGGCTGTAAACGACTGGGAACCCGAAAGTGTGACTGGGCTTGTCGATACCGCGAAAACACTCTGCGTCCAAAACAGTACAGGTGCTCCACGCACAATCTTAAATAAAGCAGTAAAGCATGGCATAAGTACAGGATAGTAATAAAGCCTCAAACTACTTGTGGCCCCAAGAAATAGAAATGAATCAAGCTCTGGCTCAGGGGGGTCCATAAGGCCTCCCGGATGTGGATAGTGCGAATAGTCAAGGAACATGTATCAAGTACTCGGGGTCCTACGGGACACAAGTGAGCGTGGAAGAACCAAATAACATCTATTGCCCACCGATGCCTCTGCATTAGTTATATCTAGCATTTTAATAGTTGTATTTAAAGTCACGATCATCTCCTCCACTAAACATCTCCACCATAAACATCTACCAGCATTCCAACAACTGTGGTACTTGACAACACGAGATCACAACTGAGCAAGCAACTACGACTCGCAAGGCCAGCTATCTACCAAACATAGGTAATAGGAGGTGTCCAAGGCAATATATCGGCTGCACGGAAATAACTCGGGTACGGAACTAAAGCATCGCCACACAGATAGCAATAGATCAACAGGAGGAAATAAAGACTATAAATGCAAAATAGGTAGAAGGGAGAGAGATGCTCGCCTGGGAAAACAATGTCGACGGATCATATCCGGAGAACTTGTCGACACTCGCATCCACTCATCGGCCTAATCCGCGAAGAAGCAAAGCACTAGAAGAACACCGGATGCAATGTTTAATACTACGGCAGAAGATCCGGCATGATTATGATATGATGCAGATGCGGTGCAATTAGGCCATATTAAGCGGAACCGAGGTCCCGACAATTAATTAAGTGGTTCAGTTGTTTAGGTATCCCGCAATTTAAATGTTGGATTAGCAAGACAAAACATGGCATCGGTTCGCTACACCAATTTAAATGGAGCCGATATAAGACTAGAATAGCCCGCATATAGTCTCCATATTTAATTTAGGTGAATCTACATAATGCCCCCAAACCACACAATATGCATGCGAGTATGAATCATTTAATATGCAACAAGTGGTAATGTTATATTATAAAAATAGGGGTCTCGGAAAAGGAATCACATTAGGGTTCGGCACCGATGGTCTTGGGGTTCGACGGATTGGTCTTCGGGCTTCGAGGTTCGGATCTAGGAAGGAGAACTTGGCGGTTCCGAGGGTTCGGGTTCCATCCTCGGATCATCGGGTTCGTGAAGTATCACTTGTGGTTCCATGTCGGCGGCCTTGGGGTACCATATTATTCACCTGTGGCAGACTTGGGATCCGTGTCGGGGTTTTTGGTGTAGCGCTATGCCCATTCTACCAATTTAGTGGCATCAACCCGGTCTTGTCAACGAGGAGAGCTTGACGCTTTGTTGGGTTCTCCGTGTTCGCTAATCTTGTTGGTGGACAGGGTCGGGGTCGGTCTCGAATTCTGGGGCGGCCTCAGGGACCGTTTGTGCTCCTAAACACACAAACACACAAACACACAAGCAGCGTCAAATACACCTCATGTGCCAAAGGAAGGGTGCTCGAACTGAACAACAACATCAACACCGGGCACGCACTTGAGACGACTGAGACGAGGCGGCTAGTGAGGTGGAAGTCCGAGGCGACACGGGCCGGGCTGCATGATGGCGCCAGCAGCGTGGGCTCGCTGGAGCTGCTGCAGAGAAGGGCTAGGCCCCGCGGGGATGGTCTCGATGGGGAGGCAGAGGAGAACAGGGCCAGCTAGGCCGGCGACACGGCGGGTCCTGGTCGTTGGCGAGCACGGAGGGCGACCGGAGGCGGCTCGCTGGTGGCGGCAGGCGCGGTGGAAGATGGCGTCGACGGCGCGGAACGCGACCATGGGGAGGCGATGGTCCACGAACAGGAGGCGACGCGCGGGGACCGTCTTTGGCGGGGGAGGCGAGGCAGAGGAAACGACGGCGCGGCCGGGGCACGCTCGCGGCGGCGGTCGGATGCAGGGGAGCGAGGCAGACGAGGAGCAGGGCCGGCTTGGTCGGCCGAGGAGGGGCTTGGAGGAGGAGGGCCCGACGGGGACGGAGCGGCATCGGTGGAAGAGCGGCGGTGCTCCGGCGGGATGGCAAGGCCGTGAGGGGCTCGGGAAGCAGCCGGAGAACGGGATGGAGGCGCTCATGACGGGGAAGGCGACGGGCGGCGGAGCTTGGTGCAGCGGCGGCTGGGATCTGGAGAGGGAGGCGCGGGGCGAGCGAGAGGAAAACGAGGCGAGGTTGGGCGATAGGATCGAGGCAGGAGCGGGTCGCGTGAGTGGGGCGTGTCGTGCGTGCGTGTTGCACGCCTGCGGGGTGGGGCCGGGGTAACCGAGCGGGGCAGGAGCAGGTTTGTGTGCGTGCGGGCCTGGTGAGGAACGGACCGAGCGGGAGCTGGTGGGCCAGGGCTGCAGGCGGTTAGGGCGGCAGGTGTGCGGGTGGGTGGCGATGGCGGTTGTCTGGGGAGTGGACCAGGTGGCTGTGTGAGGGAAGTGGAGGGAGTTGGGGGGTGAGGTGGCAGCGGGTGAGTGGGTGGGGATTGGGCCAGGGTGATGTGGCGCGATGTGATAGGTTGGGGTGAGGTGGAGGGGGCTGGGTAGATTAGGTTTGGGTCGATTTAGGAATAGAACCAGATATATTAGACTAGGGTTTGGAGGTGGCCGGCCGGGCTTTCGGGCCTAGCTGGCTGCCTCCCAAAAATAATATAAACTTTTATTTTAATTTAAAATAGACTTTTGTAAATAGTTTTTAGACAAATAAAAGACCCGGGAAAGACCGGAGTTTTGGTTTGAATAAAGACAGGGGATATTTAGAAAACCAAAACTAGTCTTTTCGAAAATAGTTTTATGCAAACAAATGCAAGATGACATGACGATGCTCAAATGCAAGGTGGCATGATGACATGAGCATGCGGTCATGATGATGCAATGCACAAAAACACCGCGATTTTCTAGTAGTGGTTTTTGCGAGGCGCCACACCGGGCTATTACCATTTGTGCGTCTAGTTGAGGGCACTCATACGCAGGAGATAGAAGGATGACACCATGAATTCCAGACCATGCGCATGGGCTACGACGGGTCGTTGCTCACCTTCTTAGTGGATCGATGGCGGCCCAAGACTCACACTTTCCACTTTCGGTGGGGGGAGATGGCTCCTACACTGCAGGATGTCTCGTACTTGCTAGGCCTGCCGTTGGCTGGAGTGCCAATAGGCCCGGTGGATGCATCGGTGAATTGGGCCCCAGAAATGGCCCAACGATTCTATGGCATTCGTGAAGGAGTTCCAGAGTTCACGTATGAAAATCATGGGCCCAAATTTGATTAGTTGCAGAACTATCAGGTTCGTTTGCTACTCAGTATCTTCGTATTTGACACACCTATTTTCATATCACACGTTGTTAAACTTGTTCTATTAACCAATGCAGATACAGAGGTTCGGGTACCCAGCCGTTCTGATGACTGAGCCACAAATTACGCGCAGCCTTTAGGCGTACTTACTGTGGCTACTTGGGAAGGTGATGTTCACCGAGAACCACGTCTCAACCATCAGTGCACGCTACATCCTCTATGCTAGAGAGATCGCGGAGGCGACGTGCCAGAACGACATCACACAATGGAGTTGGGGTTCTGCTGTCTTAGCAGCAACGTACCGAGGTATGTGCACGGGTTGTACGCTAACCAAAGAAAAATATGCCTTGCTAGGATGCCCATTATTGCTGCAGCTGTGGTCATGGGAGAGGTTCCCTATTGGCCGCCCGGAGGTAGCAAATAATCAAGCGGTAATCGTCTACGGAGAGCGCCCCGTTGTCTATGAGTCTGATATGTTGTTTGACCACAAGAGAATTGACATGCCTACATTCGGTACACATTGGACACGACGCAAGGTAAGTTAAAAGGTTCAGTTAATTGCATGGTCCATATTGCACTACGAAGGAAACTAACAACTATTTAATCTAACAATGTCGTTTCGCGGGAGAACAAGTAACCCGCTGCTACCCGGTGTTCAGCGAGCAGTTCGACACGTTGAAGGAGGAATCGGTCATTTGGGAGCCGTACACCACAACTGAGGCAGCCGCAAGATATCCCGACGGGTTATCTATTATGTGTCGTAGAGATGAGGACTACTGGCTCACTAAATCGAAGATCATCTTCGATTGTCAGGTGGAGGAGATGTCTCAACGGAGGGTCATGAGGCAATTCGGTCTTCACCAGATGGTAGATCCTCCATGTCCGGAGGCGCCCCTTTCATCGGACGTGCATATGTAAGTTAATATATTCTGTATCTATAATTTTACACTGATTGTATACTTACAAAATCTAATTGCAGGTACTCTCGGAAGGGTACTAAAAGAAGTGCAAATCAGTGGCTTCAACGGGTTAATACTTATATCAATGGTTGGCAGAATGCAACAACTGATGTGTGGACCGCTCCTGCGTTTGATATGGAGCTATTCCGTGCATACTTACAGAGGTACATGAGCATGACACGGTTGCATCCTGTCCACCATGCACATGATGATGAAAGATACCCTAGCCAATCGACTATGGAGCCCAGACAATCAGCGGTAAATACACTTTTCTTTGTCCCTACACCTGGTAGCCTATATAATGTGTACTTATCCACTATACAAATGCAGGCCGATATGACATGGGAGCTACAGAATGAAGTGAATCAGTAGGGACGTTCGCTCTCGTCCGCTCCTCTTCTACTACCACGTCAAGGAGTTCAGTCCTTCGTAAGGCGTGTCTAGGAAAGACTATAGAGTATCTATGCAACCATCATGTGCACGAACGTTTCAGACGTCGTTCAACACCGAGCAGCACATCGTCCACTGTGTCACTCCATGGGGGAGGGCCCGCCGTGTCACTCCATGCAGGCTTGCCCACCACGTCACTCCACACAGGAGCGCACCCCGCGTGCAGACCAGACACTACTCCGAGGCTCACAGCAGGAGACACCCACTGCACCTATCCGCCACGGGCCTCGTCCACGGATCTCACAGCAGGAGACACCGAGAGCACCACCTCCAGACCAGGCTAGAGTCTCAGCGTGGCAGCAACAGCAGGAGATACCAAGAGCACCACCCCCAGACCAGGCTGGAGGATCGGCGTGGCAGCAGCAGCCGCAGTTTACTTTCGACCAGTGGCAGCAGCCTCAGCCGCAGCTTACTTTCGACCAGTGGCACCAGCAGCAGCCGCAAGTCCCATTCATGGGCTATCGTCCTGAGGGTACGCATTTTCCTATATATTTTGGTTACATGTAGTGTATAATCGTTGAGTACTTAATATTTTTACATGGCAGGAGGATATGGAGACCCAAGCATGTCCTCAATGGGTTCGTGGGCGACTAATGAGGAGGATCAGCAGACTCAGCAGGATCAGGTTGACTGGTTTGGACTGTATCAGACGCAGCAGACTCAGGAGACGCAGCAGACTCCACCACCTATCCCCACACAGGATACACAGACGCAGGGTGACGGGTCAACTCTACCTCCCCGCAATGTGGTGCCTCCTAGAAGGTACAGATGGGGTACACCGACGCCAGGGCAACCTCCTGACCGGTGGCAGTGATATCTATCTATGTATCTATCTGCGTATCTATCTATGTATCTTGTATCTGTTAAGGTATACGTCTATGTATGAGACTTGTATCTTGTATCTGTCTAGTTATCTGTCTATGTATGAGACTTGTATCTTGTATCTGTCTAGGTAGATGTCTATGTATGAGACACATTTTTTATTCGACAAACATTCAGCATAGCTTGCAACATAGTTCAACATAACTTGCGGTACATAAATAAGAGCGCTCTCTATCCCTACGACTATGCCCTTACCTTTCAACGATGCCTTCTTCATGGCCTGCTCTTCTTGCCCTTACCCTTCGACGATGCCTCGACCGATGATGCCTTGCCCTTACCCTTCGACGATGCCTCGCCCTTACCCTTCGACAATGCCTTCTTCTTGGCCAGCCTTTCGTCCCACTCAGCCCTCCACTTAGTCCCAATGGCAGGCGTCATGAATATATCATCTTCATCTTCACTCTCTTCTACCTTGTCATTGCTCTTCTTAGCCCGCATCTTGTTCAAGGTCTCAGCCTTGTCACGCTCTGCTCTATCGCTAGTACCACCGACCGGCGGCATGAAGAGATCGTCGGAGTCTTCACTCTCTTCCATCCAAATCCAAGGGAGCGTGATTTTCTGCTGCCTTATCCCTTCAACAGAGAATCTTTGCTTGCTCCACTGAGCATTGATCCGAAGTAGCTCTTGTCGTATCTCCTCTAGAGTCCTCGTCGGCCACCCTTTTCTACGCAATCCATCACCCATCTCAGTGAGGAGACAATCACTACTAATTAGTTCCTCCAATGGGGCTGGATTGTTGTCTATCCTAAAGTTCCTTGCCAAATGAAAAAGGTCGACGGACATATCTGTCACGAAATTGCGATCGTAGGGAAACATACTGGCTAAAAACGGGGTGGCCGTGCTTAAAGAACTGCGCAAGGAGGGGGTTTTATAGGGTAACATTCTGGCGGGAAACATTCTGGCGGGAAGCATTTTGGCGGGAAACATTTTGGCGGGAGATATTTTGGCGGGAAGCATTCTAGCGGGAAACATTCTGGCGGGAAGCATTTTGGGGGGAAGCATTTTGGCGGGAATGTGTTTTGATGGAAAGCATTTCGGTGGAAAACATTTTAGATATATTGTCTGACATGTTGAATTAAAGATACATCACAATACTATAACTGAAATGAAGATACATCAAGACACTACAACTAAAAGGAAGTTACATCAAGACACTGCAACTGAAATTAAGATACATCAAGACACTACAACTGAAATTAAGATACATCGGGATACTACAACTGAAATGATGTTACATCAAGACACTACAACAGGAATTAAGATACATCGGTACTGAGACATACGTCTAGCTTCCCTGAGTCCAGCGCGGGTACTTCCCGGTCTTGTCCCCACGTTCCTCTACCGCGCGCGCCTCGGCAGCTCTTTCTCTTAATCTCTTCCTTTCCACTTCACGGGACTCCTTGCGCACCTCTTCCTGGCGCTCGCGGTTTGCCTTCTCTTCCTCCCTTCTCTTCCTGTTCAGCTCGCGGTTTTGAGCTTGCTCTACTCGGAATTCTTTCATTTCTCTCTCCCGTTCCTTCTTCGCCTCTTCGGCCATCCTTTCAGCATGTTCCTCTTCATGAAAGGCAGCCCACGCAGCTCGGTTCCTGTCATGACACTCTTTCTTGGCCCAGGCTGGCTGCTCGGTGTCAATCCAATGGTACCACTTGCAAAGTGGAGGAGGAGACTGCAAGCAAATCAATGGAATGAATAAAAGAACTCATGATAACATGAATGATTCATATTAACCATGCTCTGAGAACATACCGGAGGCCTCTCGTACGACGAACTTGCTTGCCGGGGCGGGCTTGCGTCGTAGTTGGGACACATGAAAAACTTCATGCCCATGCAGGTGGAGAAATCGATCGACTCCTTGACCTTCACGAGATGGCCGCACCAACAGCGCTCGTGTGTCACCCCTTGCGGCAACCTGGCATCTTTCGTCTTCGTAGGCCTATACTCGGGATCCAAACATGGCACACTCATGATGGAGAGGGGAAGGAAATGGGAGAAATAGAGGAATAATAGGATGGAGAGATACCATCTCGGTGCCCGTATTTATAGGGGCAACTAGTAGGAATTGGCGGGAGAAAACAACGGGAAGAAGTGGCGGGAGAGAAACGACGGGAAGAATTGGCGGGAGAAAAGAGCGGGAAGAATTAGCGGGAGAAAACAGCGGGAAGAAGTGGCGGGAGAGAAACGACGCGAAAAAGTGGCGGGACAAATACTGGCGGGAAGAGGTGGCGGGAGATAAACGGCGCAAAAAAGTGGCAGGAGAAATACTAGCGAGGAAAAGAGTGGCGCGAAGTAGTGGCAGGATTCTACTGGCGGACGATAAACTTTAAACGGCTAGATTAGCCCAACGTTGACAAGCCGCGTCATCTTTTTAAAAAACGATTCGGGGTTGTCGTTTTTTCAAAAAACGACCAGCTGCCAGCCGATCATGTCAGACGCTGGTCGTTTTTTCAACAGACGACTTGGACTGTCGTTTTTTCAAAAAACTGTCAGACGCTGGTCGTTTTCTCAAAGAACGGCGCTACATATGTAAATTATTATTTTTGCATAATATTCGTGAAATTTTATAAGAAAATGTATTATTTAAAAAAAATTAGCGGTTATATTCCATTTGAGGAAGACATCCGATACTATGGACATATTTCCTGTTTGTGAAAGTCGCCACATGACTTACTTGCAAAAAATTTATTTCCCCACTCTGCTAAATATCATGGGATGATAAAGATTATTTCATAAAATGAAAAAACCTCTCCTCCCGAGCCGCCATGGATTGAGGCCCCCCCAAACCCTAAAACTACTCCCAAGCCTCGATCTCCTGGCTGCCGCTGTTGACGGCAACTGCGACATCGGCGCCCGTCCTGTCCAAACGACAGTGGGCAAGGGGCGCTTCTTGGGAAGAGGTGGGGAGCAGGCGAAGGGCAAGGGCAGTGCGGCAGGACGGCCGGGGCCTGAGGTCCTCCAGCCGTACAACGGTGAGGAGATGGCGGCGCGCTGCCGACGGCCGTTCCAGTCACGTCGTGTGCGCTTGGGATTCCAATATGTGCCTTGATCTGGGCCTCTTGTGGTTTTCGATCTGAACCATTGAGACCCAACCTAGGCATGTGCTGTAGGAACTGGTGATGCTCTTGGTCTCGCCGTCTCTCTACAACCGTGCACGACACTTCCCTCTTCTCTGTTGCCATCCCGCTGGATGGCGACTAGCGGCGTGGGGGCCTGCTAGTCTGGCAAATAAAGGAGGCGGTCCTTGGGTTTCTCCTGCACTAAGACAAAGATTTGATTATTGTTTGCCCTTGTTGATCTGTCCTGGAGCGGCAAGTTCTGGAAGGCTCCGCTAGCGAACTCGCATAGGTGCATCATGCCTGGAGTTTGCTGGATCGGAAAGTATTTGGTCGTGCGCACCTGTGTTTTTTGCCGACCGTTTGGTTTCAGTGGGAGCGTTGCGAAGCTCTGCTATCTATTACCATCATGTGCCATGTCTTTGACGATCCATGGTGAAGTTAGATAAGGAGAATGTCATGAAAGCAGAGACATGAGGGCTAGCTATGATGGTTTGAGTCTTTGTGGCGATGAGAATCTGGCTTAGTGATTTATGACTCGCAGCAGCGTCTATTAGAGGGGACGACATCACATGAGAAGTTCACAGTCTTACCTTGTAGGGTGAAAATCTAAGGTCTAGCCTTTATTGATTGTGCCTGGCAATGGTCTTGTAGAAGCCTTGTTTTGCAAGCGAGGACTTTCTCCAGGGTGAAAACCTAAGATCTTTGATCGGGCTACTACAACGCTTGAGCACTATTTATGGTGTTGTTTAGTGGTGTTAGTGTCGCTGCTTCTAAGGATCTGATTGCTGTAGCGAGTTTTTTCTTTTTTGTTATCCTTATTTTTTTCGCATGTGTGCATCCTAATGCCAATAGGATAATGCATTATTGCGGATGCTAGGTGTAATTAATATCTTCGCGATATTAATATATGCTCCTTCAAAAAATAAAATAAATAAGTATCTTGGGATACTTAGTGATTTCTCTTTATAGACCTTGTTTGCATATGTATAACGTAAGAAATATTATCTTTGTAGATAATCGGTTGGTGATTTGATCAAATAATACCACATGATTCATTTATGCGGTTTATCATTACCTGAAGTCATACATATTACTTTGAATCCTTGTATTGTAGAATGATTGGTATTTTAGAAATATCCTTGTATTGTAGAATGATTGGTGTTTCAGAATTATGTTGAAGTGGCAATAAGAGAGATTATTATATTTACTGTATCCACCATTTACTAAATATTTTTTAGATTATATTACGCATGTGGTCCTAGTTTACCTAGAAATTGGAACTGTGCCACTACGAATCAGGCAAATAGGGCTATGCCATCAGCTGACGACGATTTCGTTAAGCCCGTGCCCCTGGTTCCATCTGGCGCCGGTTATCGTTTCCCCTGTCTAGCTTACCGTTTAGTTGACTCGGTTTCTTACATGTGGATCCCCGCACACACACAACCTTTGTTTTTTGCAATTGTACTGACGAGCGGGCCTTGCCACCTAAGCTCTCGACCACGCGCATCCTAGTTTCGAGGATCCAAGTCCATATGATTCTGCAATTTCTCATATTTCCCCGCTCCACTGTTCTCGTCCCTTCCCCCACCACACCATTCCATCGTGCACCGCCCCCCGAATCTCCACCGCGCTCCCTCTAGCCTCTATTTGTCGCCTCGTCGCCATCCCCTCCATTCACTCTCTTCATCCCGTCGTGGCCTGTCCTGACGTGGTCAGGAGGCCGGAAGCGAGAAGCTGAGCCGACCGTTGGCGCACGACCACGACAAAGGACGTGTAGCGGATCCGATAAAGAGATGGATCCTGCATAACTGGAGAGCACGGAGATGGATCCTGCGAGATTGGGGAGCACGGGCGAGGGTGACACATGGCAAGAGGACATAGAGAACAAAGCTCCACAACTCTGGAGCTTAGTGAATGTGCCATTCGTCCTCCCTAAAGGGTAAGAACTCTAATTTCGTCTCTTCCCTTTTCAGCTAGCGACTCTATTCAAGTGGTAATAGCGAGGATGTGTGTTCATAACCTTTAGGACATCTTCCGCATCCAGATTCCTACTCAAGATTCGGCACATGTGTTAGACTGAAACCTTGCCCGGCGATAGAATTGCATCTAGCGTTGGTTTTGATTATCGACTGATAGTAGACGCGACAAACCTAACTCTATGTGACATGTACATGGAATTTAGCAAATTCCCGATTGGCCAGAACTAGGAATTCATATCGAGGTACTACGACACAAATTCAGACTTTCTGCGACATGAGGACTAACGAGACCCTAGCAATGATGTGGAGTAAACATCTGGGGACTAAGATGATGCTGATGTCTGTACACATTGTTAATAAATAGATGGGGAAGCGAATGTTGTCAATGACTATAAAAGAGCAAAAAACTCAACCGACCATAAAAGATCAGCCTTTCCTCGTGGTATCGAGTGCAACCGCCCACTCCTCCTTGAGCATGATTCCTTGTCAAGGGAGCACGGAGACATAGAAATGGGGGCACCAAGGAAGATTTTGTGTTCGGAGATGATGACGACGAGAAGGCATATCCAGATGTTGTTGTTGATCCCGATCGAATGGAAAGTAGGGAATATTTGGTTGATCTGGACTTTGAGCCTGGCTATGGAACTAATGAGGAACAAGATGGTGAAGATGCTAAAATGGGATGCAAATATGATGATGAAGATAGGAAAGGAAAGGGATACACTTTGACGGGGACAACCCTACAATTGACGAGGGGAGTGTATTCGAGACCGTGGAGGACTGCCAATACAAAGTTGCCACCTTTGCAATAAAATTTGGGTTTGATTATATCATTGAAAAGAGTTACCAGAAAAGATTTAGGATGCATTGCAGGGAAATTAAGGCGTGTAAGTGAAGACTGCATGCATTCCCGATGAGGGGTGGGCACCCATTTCAGGTTGCATTGGCTAACTTTTGATTCATTTTTTCATATTCAATATGTTGATATGTATGTGTGTGTGTGTGTTTTGATTTATTGAATTGCTTCAAATGCAGATCAAGGTAAACACAAATAAACACAATTTCCCTAATACTTGTTTAAGTGATAAAATAAGACCTGCTACAACAAAGTGGATTGTTGCTACCGTACTCGATTGGGTGAGGCGGGATCAATCCAATTGACCTGCTGAATTCAGATCAAAACTTAGTGATAAGTTCAACGTTCTGATTCCTTACCACACAGCAGGGGATGACTTTGGACTTTATTCGAGGCAAGTAGAATGACAGTTTCCACATGTTGTACAGTTTTAAATGAGAGGTCGAAAGGGCATCACCTGGGAGTGTTGTTGACATTAACTACGAGGTAGTGAGAGGAAGATAAAACAGCTCAAGAGGAGTCAAGTATATGATGGCAGATAAGAAATGCTTCAGGAGATGTTTTTTGTTTGCCTGAAGGCAGTTACGTTGGATATGATTTATAGATGGATGCATGCCATACTAGGCAATAGACTAGAATGCTGTAACATGGAAGTTTAGGGGACATCTTGCTACAGCTTGTGCTATAGACGCCCATAATTGGTTGTTTCCCGTCGCCTATGCTGTTCTTGAGGGTGAATCTAATGAAAGATGAACATGGTTAATGGAGAGACTACATGCAGTAATTGGTCACCCTAAAGGCTTGGCGATGCACATTATGCATGCGAGGGGATAGAGTATGTTGTTGATGCTGTATTTCCTAGGGTTGAGCATAGAGACTGCATGCATAACCTCGCTACCAACTTTACGAAGTTCAAAGGGAAGACAATTTGTGGTCATCAGCATACAATACAACCCCCAAGAAGGCATGCCACTTATATGCAGAACAAGTCGACAATGCCCAAGGTAAATTATGGGCTAGAAACAAGTTTGGTGAGTTAAGCAAAGTGGATTGTGTTTGCAACAATTTGGCAGAGAGTGATACGTCCAAAACATATCTACTTTCCCGAACACTTTTGCTATTGTTTTTCCTCTAAACTTGTATGATTTGGATACAACTAACACAGACTGACGCTGTTTTCAGCAGAATTATCTTAGTGTCTAGTTTTTGTGCAGAAAATCAACCATCACCAAAAATCCTGGAAAATATGCCAAAAATCCTATTTCACCAGAAGACTCACGAAGCCAGAAGACGAGACGGAGTAGGGCCACGAGGGGCCCACACCACCTGGCCGCGCCTGGGGGTGGTGTGGCCGCCTCGGCTGCCCCCTCGGCCTCCCTCTTTGCCTATAAGTTGCCTCTTGACCTAAAAACCAAGGGGGCTTCGATGTTTTTCCAGAAAGAGTTCCGCTGTGCCGCCACCACCAGATTCCGCGATTCGGAACTAGAAACTCCGTTCTGGCACCCTGCTGGGACGGGGAATTTGAGGAGATCATCGCCATTATCATCACCATCGGTTCTCCATCGACCATCCATGTTTCCCCCATCTATGAGTGAGTAATCCCCCACTGTAGGCTATGAGGATGGTAGGGATTGCATGAGATCGTTCATGTAATGACATCAGATGGTTAGGGCATGGTGCCTAGTATCTTTTATTAGTGCCTTTTGACTTAGTTGCAACTTGTTATGCTTAATGCTTGTCACTAGGGCCCGAGTGCTATGATTTCAGATCTGAACATGTTATTGATTCATTATGATAGTATTGTTTATGGTCTTACCTACAAGTTGTATACACACGTTGTTGTCCGGAACCAAAGGCCCCGAAGTGACAGAAATCAGGATAACTGGAGGGAATGGCTTTGATGTGAGGATCGCATGTGTTCATGGAGTGTTAATGCTTTGCTCCGGTGCTCTATTAAAAGGAGCACCTTAATTGCCAGTAGTTCCCTTGAGGCCCCGCTGCAAACGGGCTGGCATGACAAAAGATGTTGTGCAAGTTCTCATTGAGAGAACGTATGACTATATATGGAACACATGCCTATGATTATCTAGTAATTGGATGCTTTATCTTATTTATCTGCAAAAGCCCTATGTTCTGATTGCTATATGAATTGTCTTGTCCATACAACGGCCGTCCATCCATCCCTATGCCTACCGCGCTTTAATTCTACTGTTTACTGCAATTGTTACTATGATCTTTACTTTTACTACTGCTATTACTTTACTATTGCTACTACAAAACTGTTGCTACTAATAAACTGCTATGAGCAAGATTGTTTCTAGGTGCATTTGAATTGACAACTCAGTTGTTAAGGCTTATAAATATTCTTTGGCTCCCCTTGTGTCGAATCAATAAATTGGGTTTCACTTCCCTCGAAAATACTGCGATACACCCCCTATACTTGTGGGTCATCAAGACTATTTTCTGGCGCCGTTGCCGGGGATCACAGCTTTTATTTATCAAGTTCACTTGGATTCACTATTGTTCGCTGCCATCCATCCATCATGGGTAAGTCTCGTGATGGCAAGGTTCCTATTTTACCATCCACTACAAGAAGAGGTGCGGTTCTGAACACCTCTGTTGCTCTTGATTCACCATCTGTTATGAGTAAGCTCCTTACACCACCACATACACATGCTACACACACTGCTACTACTGCTGAATCTGAAACTTCTGATACTTATGATGATGCTTCTACTGTGCTTTATAAGAGTGGTTCATTAGGTCCTTTCCTAGATGCTATGATTGCTAGAACTATAGCTGGAAATATGAAACTCCTAATGAAGACACTACTACACCTGTTAGTTCACCTGAGTCTAGAGAGAGCTATGATATTGAAGACGGTTATGAGATGACCGATGAATTTATTAAAGAATGTCCAAACACCTATGATAGGAGTGCTGCTAAGAGTCTCCTTGAGAGGCGTACTATAAGACCCAAATTGTCTCCTAATGCTAAGTTTGCTACATCTCCAATAAACATTAAAGATAAGGATTATGATTTCTCTCTTGATCTATCTTACATAGCTATTGTTGAGAAAGAACCTTTTTGTGGGACTAAGAATGAAAGTGCGGTAGCACATATGACTGAGCTTTTTACCATGAGTGGCTTATTTTGTGATGATATTAAGATGCCCACCTACTTTGTTGCTAAAGTTTTCCCTTTTTCACTGAAAGGAGAAGCTAAAACTTGGTTTAATAATTTACCTCCTGGATCTATTGATAGCCCTGATTTCTTGATTAGTACTTTCCTGCAGAAATATTTTCCTCCTAGTGCTAGACATGCTATTTTGCAGGAATTTTTTGATTTTAAACAGGCAAAAAAAGAGATATTGCCTGAATCATGGGCAAGGTTTTGTGCTTTGATTCATGCACAGGCTGGATGTCCATTACCTAAGAATGAGCTTCTTGATATATTTTATAATGGATTAACTGAACAATCTAGGACATACCTAGATAGTTGTGCTGATTGTGTTTTTAGGAATAGGACTCCCAAGGAAGCTGAGGAATTAATGGCTAAAATAAGCAAGAATTATGAAGACCGGACTCCCCCTGAACCAGCTATACCTGAAACAATTATACCTGAACCAGCTATACCTGCGCCTATACCAATATCTAAGAAGAGGTGAGTTATTGAACAAAATGATGAAGTGATGAAGGAAGCTAAGAAATGTCTTAAGGAGAAGGGTATTAAAGCTGCAGATGTCAAGAATTTACCTCCTATAGAAGAACTATGTAAGCCAATCTCCCACTCATCCACCATTGAGGTACACTCTCTCCAACATTTTGATGAAGGTGATATCCCTTACTCTAAACCTCCTGATTAATGCTTAGAAGAATTTGATGTTTTTATTGTTAAGCAAGATAATTTCAATAAAAGGGTGCAAAATCATTTAATGGAAAATTCTAGAGCTATTGTTGAGTTAAAAGATATTGTAGAAAGAACCTCTAATGATGTTAAAATGCTTGTTAAACATTTTCAAATGGTTCAGACTCAAATTGATCAGCTTATTAAAGTACAAAAAGACTTGCTAGTTAATGCTGCAAAAGAAAAACATGCTTATGAAATTAGAACTAGAAGTGGTGCTGCTACCCAAGATCCTCTATATCCTGAGGGGCATCCTAAAAGAATTGAGCAGGATTCTCAACAAGCTAAAAATAGTGGTACTACTCCTAAGAAAAGAAAGAAGAAACATAAAACTATTGTAGAACCTTCTGAACCTGCTAAAGATCCTAATAGTATATCTGTTTCTGATGCTAAAACTAAAAGTGGTAATGAGGAAAATGATGTTCCTGATAAAGAAAAGGTTGAAGAAGAATCTGAAAGGCACACTAACAATACTAAATACACTAAAGAAGATTTTGTTGCTAAGAAACATGGTAGTGAGAGAGAGCCTTGGGTCCAAAAACCTATGCGTTTCCCTGATAAGAAACACAAGTCAAAGGAAGATGAACACTATAACAAGTTTTGTGAGTGGATGAAACCTTTATTCTTGCAAATTCCTTTGACTAATGGTATTAAATTGCCAACTTATTCAAAGTATATGAAGGATATTGTCTCTAATAAAAGGAAGATCCCTAATGAAGAAATTTTTACTTTGCTTGCTAATTATTCCTTTAATGGTAGAGTTCCAAAGAAACTTGGAGACCCAGGGATTCCGACCATTCCATGCTCTATTAAAAATATTTATGTTAGAACTGCTTTGTGTGATTTGGGAGCAGGAGTTACTGTTATGCCTTTTTCTCTCTACAAGAGACTTCAACTGGAAAAACTAATACCAACTTATATATCTTTGCAAATGGCTGATAAATCTACTACTATTCCTGTTGGTATATGTGAGGATGTACCTGTTCAAGTGGCTCATAATTGCTTGATATTAACTGATTTTGTTGTGCTTGAAATGCCTGAAGATGATAATATGTCTATTATTCTTGGGAGACCTTTTCTTAATACTGCAGGAGCTGTTATTAATTGTAATAAAGGAAAGGTGACTTTTATTGTTAATGACAAGGAGCATACTGTCTATTTCCCCAAGAATATTGATAGGACTTATGGTTTAAACTCAAATGAACATGTTGAGGGCATTCAAGTTGGAGAAATATGTTCTCCCATACCAGGAGAAAAATATGAAACTATTATGATTGGGACCATTGCTATCAAAGTTGAGGTAACATGATCATTAGTGGAATACAAAGTTTTGTTTCATATAAAATTGTTTTAGTAACAAGACCTGATCAACCTTGTTAACAAAGGGATTTTAATGAACAAAACAATGTTTTCACCATGATTATTTCCGCTTACTTCTATTATATCCATTTTATTTTTTGTTTTCGTTTAGTTTACTTTTTTGTTATTAGTTGCTTGCATATTAGAGTGTCTTAGAACTTCTGAAGTTTTAGCTTTGTTTTGTCATTGCATCATTCCAAAAACATTTTTCTATCAAAAAATCATTCATCTATACCTAAAAATTTCTCAAAAATAAAGTGTCTCGAAAAATTCCAGAAAATTCATATTAAATTTTTACATGAAAAAAGGGGCAGAGAAGTGCCTGGAGAGTACCAGGGGGGCCCACCAGGCAGGCACACCGCCTGGTTGCGCGGCCAGCCCAGGGGCGCGCCTGGCCATGGTGTGGGCCACCCCTAGACCTCCACTCACTCTCTCACTTCCCACTTTCTCTCTCTCCCGAGAAAACACCAGTTCATTGCTCGAAATCGCGTTCTTGCTGTTGTTGCCCATGATTTTTCGATCTCCTTGCTCAGCCCATCTTTATTGCTGAAATTTGGAGCATTTGTTCTCTGGTATGTGACTCACTTGTCCATGTAGATTTGTGTTTAGTGGTTTGTATCTTGAGTATTTTACTGCTGTAGGTGACATCTTATGAGAGCTTGTAAGCTTGATCAATGCATTAGAGCTTTCTGTGGATCCAAATGATACTATATTGGCACCACAAAGGCTTGATCTTGTGGCCATGAAAACACATCACTTCGTCACTTCTGATTCTGATATGGACAGTTTAGTATACATGATGTTGTTTACTGACAGGGATGAAAGGGAGATCCCTTTGCCACAATCTACTTTGTTCAGTGTTCATAGGAGGCCATGGTCGCGCTCCAAGGAGGAGGTAGACGAGCAGCTCTGCTTGCTTGGTTTCCACAGACAGCACCAGGAGGATGTACCCACCTATGATTACTCTGCGCACTATGATGGGGCGTCCTCGAGCTCACACCAGGACGAGGGTACATCCTCACCGTACTACGGAGGTGCTCCATCTTGGCCAGCTTAGGATTGATACCCACTTAGTCCAAAAGCCTAAGCTTGGGGGGAGGTACACCGACATCACACTCATCTCCTTATCATGTTTCGTCGGTACTTTGTATATTCATGTTTCGTTCTCTTTTTAGTTTTTGTCCTCTCTTTGTTTTTGCTTCCTAAAACAAAAAAATACCAAAAATATTTCTTTTGATTCTCTTTGTTTGCTTCTTCTTCTTTTTGCCTTGGTTTGCTTTTTTGCTTTGTTTGAACTATTCGAAAAACCCAAAAAGATTTTTGCTTTGCTTGTTCTTCCTTTTAAAAATCGAAAACACCAAAAATATTTGTTGTTCTTCTTTGGTTTTGTGAGTTTGTTGCAGGGTTCAGTGATGACCACAAGTATAGGGGGTGTATCGCAGTATTTTTGAGGGAAGTGAAACCCAATTTATTGATTCGACACAAGGGGAGCCAAAGAATATTTATCAGCCTTAACAACTGAGTTGTCAATTCAGCTGCACCTGGAAACAATCTTGCTCACAGCAGTTTATCAGTAGCAACAGTTTTATAGTAGGAATAGCAGAGTAGCAGTAGTAGTAAAGCAAAGACAGTAGTAACAAAAGCAGTAAACAGTGGGATTCGAGTGTGGTAGACATAGGGATGGATGGACGGGCGTTGCATGACAAGACAATTGACATAGCAATCAGAACATAGGGCAACTGCAGATAAATAAGATAAAGCATCCAAGTACTAGACAATCCTAGGCATGTGTTCCATATATAGTCATACGTGCTCGCAATGAGAACTTGCACAACATCTTTTGTCCTGCCAGCCTGTTTGCAACGGGGCCTCAAGGGAACTACTGGCAATTAAGGTGCTCCTTTTAATAGAGCACCAGAGCAAAGCATTAACACTCCGTGAACAAATGTGATCCTCACATCAAAGCCTTTCCCTTCCGGTTATCCCGATTTCTGTCACTTCGGGGCCATAGGTTCCGGACAACAACGTGTGTATAAAACTTGTAGATAAGACCAAGAACAATACTATCATAATGAATCAATAATACGTTCAGATCTGAAATCATGGCACTCGGGCCCTAGTGACAAGCATTAAGCACAACAAGTCGCAACAAACTCATAAAGCACTAATAAAAGATACTAGGCACCATGCCCTAACAATCTGATGCTATTACATGAACGATCTCATCCAATCCCTACCATTCCCATAGCCTACAGCGGGGGATTACTCACTCATAGATGGGGGAAACATGGATGGTCGATGGAGAAGGATGGTGATGATGATGGCGATGATCTCCTCCAATTCCCCGTCCCGGCAGGGTGCCAAAACGAAGTTTCTGGTGCTGTTTCATGGAATCTGGTGGTGGCGGCGGAGCGGAACTCCTTCTAGAAAAACGTCGAACCCCCCGAAATTTTTAGGTCAGAAGGCTCCTTATAGGCGAAGAGATAGGCCGAGGGGGTGCCTGGGGGGCCCACACCACCCCCTAGCGTGGCCTGGCCTGGCCCGCGCCACCAGGTGGTGTGGCCACCCCTGGCTCTTCTCCGTCCGTTTTCTGGCTCCTGGATTCTTCGGGTGAAATAGGATTTTTGGCATATTTTTCGGGATTTTTCCTGATAGTCGATTTTCTACACAAAAAGTAGACACCAAGGCAATTCTGCTGAAAACAGCGTCAGTTCACATTAGTTGCATCCAAATCACACAAGTATAGATGAGAAACAATAGCAAAAGTGTTCGGGAAAGTAGATACGTTTTGGACGTATCAACTCCCCCAAGCTTAGCTTATTGCTTGTCCTCAAACAATTCAGTTGAAAACTGAGTGCGATAAAAGAACTTTCACGAACACATTTGCTTCATATGATGTAAATATTCTCAGCAATGTGATCAACTACTTGGACAATTCATAATAAAGAGTATGCAACTGAGTCTACTTAATAGTCTTTGCAAGCTATGAAGAGATTCCAACTCAAGAATAATAAGTAGCACGAAGCACATTACAATGCTCATAGAAAGGTATGATAGAGTGGTATCTCGCTTGCCTTTAACTATGAACGTCAAGGCACCTCTGAAGTTCAAGTGATGACTAGAAGTAAAGATATCAAGAATACAAGCATTAAAGTCATAACACAAATAATCAAGGAAAGGAACAAACATAAAGAATGACAACTATGCTCTCAAGAAGGTGCTCAAAGAATATGTGGAGACTCAACAAGTAGAAGAAAAGGTTTTGAATAATTTGAAAGGCTTCCAAATTCTGAAAGTATGGTACTCGTTAGCTTTGAGCTCTCATTGCCCCTATCATAAGCATCTTTAATGTGGTTAAGGCGAAAGTGAGGTCCAATCTGAGTTATATTCTTGACAGACTATAAACTGAAAATCCCAAGTCCCTTGAGTACGAGGGCTGCTCCTCATGCTACTCAACTTTAGTTACCGGTAAGTTCTTGTCATCGTAAGTATGTGCGTATCATTGAGAACCGCCAATGGGGTACCCCTTGCCCGATGATACGGAAGAATCCCTGACGAGGGTTTAACTCGTCAATGCCCATTGTTATGGACTTGGGTTTTGGAGAAGGAGGGAGCGCTGGAGACATCTATCGGCTAGCAAACAAGCACACAGGGGACAAAGGATTTACCCAGGTTCAGGCCTCGTAGAGGTCCCTACTCCTGCTTTTCTGCTCGTGGAATTATCGAGGGAGTCGAAAGTTACAATGGTGCGCAGACGAAATCTGGCGAGGGTTGTGGAAACTAGGGTTGCGTGTATCCTCCTCGCCGCCCCCTCCTAGCCTTTATATAGATAGGCTAGGTCTCAGGTAGCAGGTCGAGTCGGTTACAAGTTAGGGTTTTCCCCTTCAAACTTTCTATCTTTAACTTCTTCTTGTCCTTCAAGCAATCGAGAGTCCGTAGGTTACTCGAGTCCCTCCATCCGGGCCTTGGCGACACCATGGGCCTGTATGTATTTGGACCGTATATACCAAGATCGAGTACCTGTAGGGTATACCCATGTCAGTAGCCCCCGAGTGTCCAGTGGAATCGCAGATTCGACTGGGGACTTTTTGAAGCCTTCGAGTGCCTAAATGAGTACATTTCGATTTCCTTTATTTGTGTCATAGGGATTGTTGATATACGTGCCTGATATAACCTAAGTATCGGTATCAGTTAACCACCTTAGGGTGAAACAACGCAATCTACTCAAATTCGAGTCCCCGGACTCGAATCCGAAAAAGTGCTGGTGTAATTCGACTCAGGCCGCGGAGGTCTTACAGGAGTCGAATTCCAGTTATATGGGTGTGAGCACTTGACGCGTCCGTCAAGGCA
This sequence comes from Avena sativa, assembly GCA_916181665.1. Classification (NCBI taxonomy): domain Eukaryota; kingdom Viridiplantae; phylum Streptophyta; class Magnoliopsida; order Poales; family Poaceae; genus Avena; species Avena sativa. The sequence goes on along the minus strand of OV702297.1, from coordinate 465,991,698 downwards.
TGTTCATCGTGCCTGTAGGTACGGATATGTTTCTGGTAGTGCGCAGTTAAATGCGTTGCCAGGCCTTATTCAGGTCTTACCTTCACGTCGTGGGCGCGGCATCCGAATTTTTTCATCACGGAGACGATTCGGGTAACCCAGGAGACACAGTCTCTTTGTAGGGGAAAAATTATGAGGCGGTGTCGCCATGAGTTTCGAGTGTGGATGTTATCAACACACAGTTTTTTGTGTAAATAATCATAGGGTGCGCGACCAGCGCTCCCTATGGGAGTAGCCCCCGAGTGCCTGGTTGAGTCGAAGACTCAGGCAGGGACTAAAGAACTTTTGCGACTGTTGTCGACTTTCGCTTGCTTGTCTCAATCGACGACTCGGCCAGGTGCTAAAACACTTTTGCGACTGCTATCATCTTTTGCCTGCTTGTTTCAGTCGATGACTCGGGCAGGTGCCAAAGAACTTTTGCGACTGCTGTCGTCTTTTGCCTGCTTGTTTCCGGCGCTCCCTATGGGAGTAACACATGTCCATAATCGAACTGTGTTTCGATTGATTGGATTTGCTTTTGTGATTGTCCATGTTCCTGCAACAAGAAAAAGAAAAGTCATAGGGTGCGCAGCCAGCGCTCCCTATGGGAGTAGCCCCCGAGTGCTTGGTGGAGTTGAAGACTCTAGCAAGGACTAAAAATAGTCAAAGTTTTCCACTGCGTAGCCTTGGTGACGTCAGTGCTGACGCTTGTATGACCTTGGTTGCTCGCGTGAGCGAGTTTGACGGGACGTGACGAGCGGTGGGTCCTACTTTCTGACTTTGATTTGACTGGGCGTGCGTAATCTTATTTTTAACTGTGCCTCCTCGATTTCCGCGCGTAATGGTAGAAGTGGGGGGACGGTTCACGCTTCCTCTTCTCCACGTGTCCTACGCGATGCGTGCCACACGTCCAATAGGGTTTTTGTCAGCCGTTGGATTGCATCTTCCAGGGGTTAAGTAGCGATGCCGCGGCGGTAATTTCCCATCTGTGTGCTTTCTTCCTTGCTGCCATCGCCATTGCCCTTTGCTTTCCTGCTTTCCTCTGCGCCCATCTTCTCCATGATGCTGGACCAGCTCCGTTCATTCCCAAGATATTTTCTTCGCTCTCATCGCCGCCGCGCAATGGGGAAGAAGAAAGGAAGTGCTGCCGCTGATTCCGCGGCCACCCTCGCTACAGCGAAGAGGAAGGGTGGCTCCGCTGCTGTGGCCACGAGTGTCGCCGCCGCCGGGAAGAAGAAGGTCGCGGGCACCTGCGTGACCAATGGCGCATGGCGTCCCTCTATTATCAAGGCGTCGGATCTCCGTCTTCTTTGCCAAGACGGAGTGATATCTGCATCAGTCATTGATTCGCGCGTCCCCAGCGGTGAGACCATTCCTGTGCCTCCCGCAGGTTACCGAGTGATGTTTCTTGCCTTCATCATTCGTGGTCTTTCCTTGCCTCTTCACCCTTTTCTTCGGAATCTTCTGTGTTTCTATGGGCTCCAGCTCCATCAGTTGTCCCCAAATTCTCTTCTCCACATCACTTGTTTCATCACTCTTTGTGAGTGCTGGCTCGGAATCGAGCCGCACTTTGGTCTTTTTAAACGCATCTTTAAATTGAAGCGTCAGTCTGCATCTGGCTCTTTAGTTTATGACGTAGGTGGTTGCGGAATCCATGTTGATCCATCCGCCACCTACTTTTATATCAAGCTCACCAAGTCCGTCCAGGGATGGAGGGACAGATGGTTCTATGTGCGCGATCAGAAGGCCAAGGACGAGCACTTTGGACTCGCTCCCTTCGATCCCGCGACTCCCTGCAAGAAGATGCGTTCTTGGAAGAACGTGATCATGCCTTCCGAACTCGCGGAAATAGACGTGTTATATCAGCGCGTCTGCGACCTCGAGAGTCGTATAGGCGCAGAAGAGGGAGGTTGCGCCCTTGTCAGGACTTGGCTGCATCGTCGCGTCCAGCCTCTCTAGGCCAGGGTCTATCCCATGTTCCAATGGGGTGGCGCTGATGATCCCACTCGCGTGTCTGCCGATGGCATGTCCGCGAGTGAGGTAGATAAGAGGGTGCGACTGGTCACGAAGTATACCCTCAAGGATGTGCTTCCGAACGAGCCAGTCGTTCCTCCTTTTGATGCTTCAAATCCTCCTCCTGAGGTATGGTTGTGCTACGTAGTAGCGTATTTTCTCGATTGTGTCTTCTGTTGCTTATCTATTTTACTTTTTGTATGCAGGAGTGGGCGGTGTCGCCTTGCATGCCTCCCCTCCCTGAGGGGATTATTCCTCGTGAAGCTTTGGAAGAGGACCAGTCTGAGTCGACTGTCCCTTCCGATGTGGAAGAGGAAGCCCCCGAGTCCGAGAGTCCGGATACTCGCAAGCGTTCGCGTAGCAAGGATTCCGACGCGTCGACTCCTTCCACTCTAGGAGGTGCGGCTGTTGGCGCGGAGTCGCCAATTCCCGCCATTCCTGTGAGGGATGTGGCACCGTTTTCTCGCAAGAAGATGCGATTGCCCAAGGAGTCTTCGTCGGAGTCGACGGAGGCCACATTTGATCTTGACAGATTTGACTGGTAAGTTTTCTAGTGCATTCGTTCTTCGCTTGTTTTCTTCTTGTTGGCTTTGCTCTGGAGTTTGCCCTTTCTGAGTGCGGATTTTATCTTGCAGTCAAGAGGCGTCGTCATCGTCTGGCGACGTCGAATTTTTGAAGGAATCAGGAGTCGCGACCTCAAAGGCCAAGATAGAGGTCGAGCGTGCTCCTTCTCCTCCAGCGGCGGCCCACTCCGGGCACAATTCTTCGAGCTCTCCTCACGTAGGGGAGCATCGAGTAGTAGCTCGGATGATGGTTCAACAATCTTCTTCGGAGTCGCTGGAGGACCATGTAAGTATATCTTTCTTTTTTTTTAATTTGGCAGTCAACGCCCTTTGTTGCCCTCTGCTGACTCCTTGTTTTGTGTGACAGCTCCTTGTAAAGGAAGCCACACAGGTGGCAGAGCAAGTGATGGCGATGCGTCGCCAGCATGCGATGCTGGAGACGCGCCACCGCGTGGTTGAGAGTGAGTGTTCTATACTTATTCTTTTCGTCTTCTCTATATTTTGGTATAATCGACTGACGGCCAAATTTTTGACTGCCATGTAGCTGAGCATAATGCTTTACTGCGTGATGTCGCCACGTTGAAGACGCTGGCCACAGCAGTGAAGGGGCGCGACGAGGCAATCGCGGCTCGTGATGAGGCCCAGAAGCGCGAAGAGGATCTGCATGCCTCCTTTGCGTCCAGGGAGAAGTTGTTCGAAGAGCAACTTTTCTCAGTCGCCATGGCCCTCTCAGGTACCTTTACTTGTTAGATATTTTATTGATGTTCGTCTCTTCCTCTGTAGTGCCGGTGGCATTAAGAGTTTGATCCGTGTACGTATTTTGTTGTAGATGCTGGCGGCTTGAGTTTTGATCCACAAGCCCTTGGTCGCGATGACGTTTTGGTGGGCGCGGTATCTGCGGTCGAAGACCGTAGCGTTGCTGTCCAAAATACGTTGTCCAAAGCCAAGGCCACCCTGAGTCGCCTCCGGGAGGAGCTGATGCCGAAGGCGGAACGGATTGACAATGTGGAGGAGCTGGTGGAGTCGCTCGCTGGGGGTGTGCCTGCCACGTACAAGAACTCCCTCCGCGCAGCTGGCGCGACCATGTCGCTTGCCATGGTGCAAGCCCACAAAGTCGAAGTGGATCCCTCTGCGGTGTCGAAGACGATGCCTGTTGGCGCGGATGGTCAGCAGGTAGTATTCGCTCCTTTTGCGACTGCCTGTGCCAAATATGGCCATTCCTTGATAAACACTGTCGCCAAGTATTCGGAGGAGCTCAATCGCGCGAAGAAAGCGGCGAAAACTTCAGCCTCAGCGGCCGGCAGAAAGTCAGTGGCATCTGATACTTCCACGGACTTGATGAAGTCCCCAAGGTCGTCGAAGTCGAAGAAGCCAGCTGCTCCGTAGTTAGTTCCTTGTAATAGCTGGTGAACTTGCTCTTTTGATTGGAGAACATGCCTGTTGGCGAATGTGTTTGTAGATACTTTTATTGATCCTGAATGCACCTGTTACTTTTGACTTTTGAGTTGGTCGCCTTATTTTGCTTCTGGCTTGATTTTTGGTAGGATACATCAAGTGGTCCTATGGGGGGAACCCCGGACTCGCCATCTCTTGAGGATACAGTGGCACCATCCTGCTCCAGGGTAGAGGAGCTTTCCTTGCTTTCGCGACTTCGTGATCGCGTTAAGCAACTGGAGCGTGAGTTGCCCGTGATCCGCGGTAGTGCGGACGTGTGGAAGTCGAAGGCTGAAAAAGCTGCCGCTCGCGAGCAATATCTGCTTGGCGAGGTGACACAACTGGGCGACCAGTTTAAGTGTTAGTTTGCTCATCCTCGTCTTTTCCTTGGTAGTTAATCGCAATGGTACGTTGTACTCATGCTATTGATGCTGCTTCGTGTAGTTGTTAGCGCGCGCCGTCCGCAGGAGGAGAGGGATAGGATTGCCATCCGCCTTCATGATCTCACCCAAGAGCAACTTCAGGAGAGTGGATACTTCTGGGTAGATCATGATCGTGCGACTGCATTAGCGACCCTGCAGGATCGCGCCTCGCGAGTGCTGCTCTTTCTGAAGAAGTCACAGTCGTGCCTGAAGAACATCTACCGGGCGATGTTCCCGCTGGATGATACTCCATCAAGCCTGCTGGCCCTTCTGACGAAATTTCAAGATATGTCCGCGGTTCGCGAGTGCGTGAGGCAGCAGCTGGTGGCTGGTGCCAAGGCTGCGCTCTCTGAGGTGCGTTTGCACAGGCCTGACGTGGATGTCGCCGCCATTGCCTCTGGGCCACCGGTGCCACCCGCGGGATCTTCCTGGAACATGGTGCCGCACTATCAAGCGGTGGATCGTCCAGCCGAGGAAATTGTCGACTTCTTCGAGGAACAGACTAATGTTCTTCTGTTGCAAAGGGTAGCCAAATATGTATCCTGCATATAAGTGTACTGGTGTTGTAAAGCTCATATATATTTTGTAGATAATTTACTGTTGAATGTATACAAATAGCTTTATAAGCATGGGGTGCATTGCACTTGTGCGAGTCCTTTTCGTTAGCCTGGTCATCTTTGTGTCTTTCCCTTGTCAACCTATCAGCTGCGTGGCAGCTGGGTTGTGTTTGTGTTAAGGGGTTCGATTGATGTGCCAGCTACTCAGGATGTCGCTTTATTGTTCGAAGAACGTATGTATATAGGGTGGCGTAGCCCCCGAGTGTGAAAATTAACAAAAGAAAAGAGAAACACGGAGTTTTGGGGCACTTAGCTTTTATTTATTTGGAGAACGGTACGTAGTACAATGTGCGGCTAAGTAGCCTTGGCTGAATAGCCTTATTTGCGATGCAAAAGTAAAGAAGAAACGACTAAGGGTAGAAGCGTCGCAGTTGTGCATCGTTCCAAGGGTTGGAGTATGCGACTTCTGTCTCTAAATCTTGAGGGCGATAGGCGCCACCTGGGATTACTTCTGTAATCACGTATGGTCCTTCCCAGGGGGACTCGAGCTTGAGATGCCCCTACTGCTTCCGTTGCAGGACCAGGTCACCTTCGACGAAGGATCTTGGGCGAAGCCTTCTGCTATGGTAGTTGCACAGGTTCTGCTAGTAGATCGTAGATCTTTCTGCGGCGATTTCTCTTGCTTCGTCAAGGAGGTCGACGGAGTCTTCGAGTGCGAGGGATGACTCCTTCTCGCTGTAGGCGACTACGCGTGGCGCTCTGTACCGTACCTCGGCGGGTAATACTGCCTCTGCTCCGTGTACCATAAAGAATGGTGTGTAGCTGGTGGCGCTGTTTGGAGTTGTACGCAGGCTCCAGAGTACGGATTGCAGTTCATTTGGCCAGCAGCCCGCGGCTTGTTCGAGTGGCTGGAGAAGTCGCTTCTTGATCCCACTGCAGACGATCCCGTTTGCCTTTTCTACCTGACCGTTGGTCTGCGGGTGTGCGACTAAGGCATAGCTGATGTTGATCCCCAGGTTCTCGCAGAAATCTTGGAACTCCTTGGATGTAAAGTTCGTTCTGTTGTCGGTGATGATGCCGTGTGGCACGCCGAAGCGATAGACAATGGACTCGAAGAAATTGACTGCGCTGTGCCCTGATTGCTTGGTCACTGGCATGGCCTCGATCCACTTGGTGAATTTGTCGACTTCGACCAAGAGGTAGACGTAGCCTCCTTGCGAGGACCTTGGAAGTTTGCCAACCATGTCGAGTCCCCACTGGGCGAAGGGCCAGGCCAATGGAATAGGCCGTAGTTCTGCGCCTGGTGCGTGTGTCTTGTCCGCGAATCGCTGACAGACGTTGCACTTTTGGACTATATCCTTGGCGTCGCGCATGGCCGTGGGCCAGTAAAATCCAGCTCGTAGAGCTTTGGCGACGAGGGCGCGGCTGCCAGCGTGGTGCCCGCAGGTCCCTCCATGGATGTCGAGGAGGACTGCTCTTCCATCGGCTAGGGAGACGCATCGCTGTAACACGCCTGTGATGCTGCGTTTATACAGTTCACCGTTGACAACGGCGAATGCCTTGGAGCATCGCGCGATGTGTCGTGCATCTGTCGGGTCGTCCGGTAGGCGCTTGCTGAGGAGGTACGTAATGTACGGCTGCGTCCAGGATTGTTCGATCATCATGACGCTCATTGGTCCCTCGAGTCCTGTGTCGAGCTCCAAATCATCGATTGTTGTTGGCTCATTGGGTGGCGTAGCCCCCGAGTCCATTGCTGTGCTTGTTTTCTTTTCTGCGGCCTTCAGCTTGATGGAGCGCTCGCATATGCGCTCGAGAAATACCCCAGGTGGTATGGGTGCGCAGGTGGAGCCTATGTTGGCGAGTGCGTCCGCCTCCTCATTGCTTTCGCGACCTATGTGTCGCAATTCGCAACTGTCGAAGTCTCCTTCAAATGTGTCGTAGAGGTCGCGGTATGCGATCATGTTGTCGTTTAGTGCGTCGCACTCGTGCATTGCTTGGTTGACGACCAGTTTGGAGTCGCCATATATGATTAGCCTCTTTGCGCCGCAGGCTTTTGCCATCCTCATCCCGTGTAACAGGGCCTCGTATTCAGCCTCGTTGTTTGAGGCTGTGAACTGCATTCGTATGACGTATTTCAGCTTGTCCCCTTGAGGCGATGTAAGTATGACACCTGCTCCTGCTCCGTCTTTCCTCTTGGACCCATCGAAGTGCATTTTCCAGAGGTAGGACATGTCTGGCCTGTCCGAGAGTTGGTTTTCCATCCAATGTACGAGGAAGTCCGGGAGAACTTGTGACTTGATTGCGCCGCGCTTTTCATATGTGATGTCTCGTGGAGACAGCTCTATTCCCCAAAGCACGACTCGCCCTGTGGCGTCAGGGTTATTGAGGATATGTCCCAATGGGGCGTCGTTGACTACCACGATTGGGTGTTCCTGGAAGTAATGGCGCAGTCGCCGGGCGGTTATAAAGACGCCGTACACCAGCTTCTGGTAGTGCGGGTACCGCTGTTTTGTTGGCGTGAGGACCTCGCTGAGGTAGTATACCAGGCGTTGTACGCCATGGACCTTGTTTTCCTCGGCCCGTTCGACGACGAGCACTGTGCTAACCACTTGGTTGGTGGCGGAGATGTACAGCAGCAGTGGTTCCCTTTCTCGTGGAGTTACCAATACTGGCGAGGTGGATAGTAGGCGCTTGAGGTCCTCGAATGCTTCTTGCGCTTTGTTGGTCCACTCGAATTTGTCAGCTTTGCGGAGGAGCTGATAGAAGGGCAGCGCCTTTTCTCCCATTCGACTGATAAATCGACTGAGGGCCGCGATTCGCCCGGCTAGTTGCTGAACGCCTCTTATGTTCGTTGGCTTCTCCATGGCCAGTATGGCCTTTATCTTTTTTGGGTTTGCCTCAATCCCTCTCGCGGAGATGAGATACCCGAGCAGTTGCCCAGAGGGTACGCCGAAGGCGCATTTGTCCGAATTGAGCTTTATCCGGTAGCGATCAAGGTTGGTGAAGGTTTCGTGCAAGTCGTTGATTAGAGAGGCTCCCTCCTTGGTCTTGATTACTATGTCGTCGACATAGACTTGGATGTTGCGACCAAGTTGCTCTTTGAGGCAGGCCTGCATGCACCTCTGGTACGTGGCTCCTGCGTTTTTTAGCCCAAAGGGCATTGTGTTGTAGCAGAACACACCAAAGGGCGTTGTAAACGCGGTCTTCTCCTGGTCTTCCTCCTTCATTCGAATTTGGTTATATCCTGAGTAGGCGTCGAGGAAGCAGAGGCGCTCGCATCCAGCAGTGGAGTCGATGATTTGATCGATCCGTGGTAGCGGGAAGTGATTGTTTGGGCAGTGCTTGTTAAGAGAAGTGAAGTCCACACACATCCGCAGGATATCCGTGTCCTTTTTTGGCACCAGCACCGTATTGGCGAGCCAAGTGCTTTCCTTGATCTCGCGTATGAATTTGGCCTCGAGGAGTCTGTTGATCTCCATTCCGACTGCCTGTGCCCGTGGCTCAGACAGTCGCCTGATTGTTTGCTTGACTGGCCTTGCGTCGGGGTTGACGTTGAGTGTGTGCTCGGCGAATTCCCTGGGAACTCCTGGCATGTCCGCAGGACACCAGGCAAAAATTTCCCAGTGCTCACGAAGGAATTCGACGAGCGCGAGTTCCTATGCGGGACTCAAGTTGCTGGCGACGAGGGCCGTTTTAGCGGGATCCGATGGATGGACCTGCACCTTCTTTGTGTGCACAGATGAGTCGAAGGAGAGGTGAGGTGAGCTTGGCCTACCCAGAGGGGGCAGACTGTTGTCTGTCGTTTCCTTCAATCGCGCGAGTTCCTCCTGCATGCCGAAGGACTGGGAGATTCTGTTGAATTCCCTGTCGCAACTGTCAGATCGCTCGAAACTCCCGTTGATCGTGATGACGCCGTTGGGACCTGGCATTTTCATCTGCAGATAGGCGTAGTGGGGTACTGCTATGAACCTAGCGAACGCGACGCGCCCGAGGATGCAGTGGTATTGTGAGGGCCAGTCGACAACTTCAAAGTCGATGCGCTCGCGTTGAAAGTTCTTCGGCGTGCCGAATATGACGCCGAGGTTGATTTTGCCCAGGGGGTATACGCCTTTTCCTGGGACAATGTCGTGGAACGTAGTGTCCGATGCCTCCAAGAAGGTTAGAGGGATCCTCATTGCTCGCAAGGTACTCGCGAATATGAGGTGGATACCGCTTCCGCCATCCATGAAGACGCGACTCATGTCGAAGACTCCAATTTGTGCCTCGAGTATGAGGGGGCAATGACCTGGTCGAGGTACTTGAGGCGGGTGGTCACGCTTGTTGAAGGTGATGCATGATTTGCTACCACTGAGGTACTCAGTGGTGGACGGTGGCGAGTTCGTGGCCAAATTGACTTGGCGAGTGATGGCCTTCTGCACCCTATTGGAAGGGCGTCCCTTTTGGATCATCATGGGACCCATGGCCCGTGGGTATGGTTCGCCTCCGTGATGCTGGTCCGGTGCAGCTCCGTTCGAGGGTGGCCCAGGTGGTGGTGGTGCGCCATGTGCCACTGCGCCTGGAGCGGTCCCGTAGCCTCTTTCGACTGCATTGCGGTTCATTCGAACCAACCACTCATGCAGCTTGAGGAACTCGCGGTAGTCCTTGAGGAGGTGACTAGACTTTCTCTTGCCATCATGCTTGTCGATATAGAAGTGTACCGTGCATGGTCCGGACAGTTTATCTTCGATGGAGGTTGCGGGTGCTTCATCGCGAGTGCGGCGTTGCCATACTTGCGTGGTTTTCCCGGAGTCGGGATATCCGCCGCTGCGGTATCCGTTGTTGCGGTTATCGTCGCGTCTATCGGAGTAGCCGGTTGCGACCATATTGACGTCATCGCGATCGTCGTAGACGCACATACGACGTTTACTCCGGCGGTCGCGTCTTCGCTCGAGGTGCGCCTCCTCGTCAGAGTGAACGCGATTCTTCAACGAATCTTCCCCATCAGCCCACCGATTTGCGATCTCCATCAGGTGGTCGATGGTCTTGGGCTTTGAGCGGCCTAGCTCCTCCCTGAGTTCCATGCGGCGGACACTACCGTTGAATGCATCAATCGCGCGGTCTTCCGAGATGTTCTCCGCGGAGTTCTTGATGATGGACCATCTTTGGATGTAAGAGCGCAGCGATTCGCCAGATTTTTGCTGGCAGCATCTCAGTTCTTCGATTGAAGCAGGGCGTTTGTATGTGCCCTTGAAGTTGCGTACGAAGCTGTAGACCAGCTCATCACAGCTGCGAATGGATCCACGCGGGAGGTTATTGAGCCATGCCCGGGCGGCGCCTTGCAGCTGTAGCTGCAAGCATTGCATGGCGGTACTTCGACTGCCTCCGTGCAGCCTGACTGAGGAGATGTGATCCTCCAGCTAGATCTTGGGGTCTTGTAGACCGTCAAATTTCGGGTTCTCCGATGGGAGTTTGAACCCTTTAGGCATTCGCTTTTGCCTGATGGATCTGCTGAAGCATCTGGCGCCGCAGAGCTCTCCATCTTCTTCTTCCGAATTAGTCGACCGAGCACGTCGTGCCCTTGACTTGTCGATCTTGCACTGCGTGAGCTCGTCGCGTGCATCGTAGTCGTGATCGTGTCGTCGTGAACGGCGGCGTCGAGACAGGTCGTGACTGTCGTCGCTTGACGAGGACGAGGAGTAGCGTTTTGCTAATGCTTTGCCCTTTTTTGGGTCTGGTACTGGTTCTTTGTCGAGGGCGGCCTCGATTAGCCCAAGGCCCGCGATCGTAGATTGGTGCATGGCCGTCCGGGGATCTCCAGCCGGTGGCTAGTTATTGAGGAGGTACATGGTGGCCGCCGTCACTGCGGCCTGTGGCGTCCTGGGAACCACGTTGCCTCTCGTGTCGACTGTCATAGAGCCGAAGTCGAGGACTTTCACGGCGTCTATGCGTTCTTGTTCAGTGAGGTGAGCCATCCGTGATTGCCTCTTCCTGGCAAGATGCTCGTTGCCTCTTGAGGAGGACCCTCCATAGGAGGAGAGCCCAGCGCGACGAAGGCTTGACTCGTCCACCGCCTTTTTACGCGCTTTGAGTTGCGCGATTGCTTGTTTCTGGCGTTTGAATTCCTCTTTTAGGAGCCAGTGGTAACCCATCAGTAGTTCCTGAGGGGACCCGAAGGGTAGAGGTGCACCTCGTAGGGCTTCACGGCAGCATTCCCACTCTTGCTCGTTGAGCCTGATCACGACGCGTTCGCTGGTTTGCTCATTGATTATGCTGGGAGGTTCGACTGCTCCTCCATTGCCGCCGTTGCCGCCGTTGGCAGCGTTGGGCGGGTCGGTGCCGTTGCCGGTGTTACCATTGTTGCCGCGGTTGGCAGAGGTGTCGCCCGCGTTGATGACGGCGCACATGAAGTGATTTGGGAAGCTGTTGCTTCCACAACTTTCAGATCTGGAACCGTAGGTTCCATCTTCAGTGGCCAGATCACATAGATCGGAGTCACGACTGCTGTTGCTGATCAGGTTCCCGACCACCACTGGAGCATTGAGCTCGCTGAGGGTACCGATCGATGGAGGGAACCATGATGCTGGGGCAATCGTCGGTGCCGTCGGCTGATCGGGCATGTGAAGCGTGCCCATCTGACCGACTTGGAAGCGGAAGCTCCCAATCGCCAGGCTGATTCCGTCGCCCACAGATTCGAAGGCCGGGCGAGTAGCCAGCGTGTGGACGGTGAAGTCGAAGGCGCTGAAAAGCTGGCGAATCTCTGCTGTTGCAGAGTTGTAGATCGCGTTTGATGGGGCCAAAGAAGCCGCAATATCAGCACTCCCAATTCCCACAGACGGCACCAATTGACGAGGGTTTAACTCGTCAATGCCCATTGTTATGGACTTGGGTTTTGGAGAAGGAGGGAGCACTGGAGACATCTATCGGCTAGCAAACAAGCACACAGGGGACAAAGGATTTACCCAGGTTCAGGCCTCGTAGAGGTCCCTACTCCTGCTTCTCTGCTCGTGGAATTATCGAGGGAGTCGAAAGTTACAATGGTGCCTAGACGAAATCTGGCGAGGGTTGTGGAAACTAGGGTTGCGTGTATCCTCCTCGCCGCCCCCTCCTAGCCTTTATATAGATAGGCTAGGTCTCAGGTAGCAGGTCGAGTCGGTTACAAGTTAGCGTTTTCCCCTTCAAACTTTCTATCTTTAACTTCTTCTTGTCCTTCAAGCAATCGAGATTCCGTAGGTTACTCGAGTCCCTCCATCCGGGCCTTGGCGACACCGTGGGCATGTATGTATTTGGACCGTATATACCAAGCTCGAGTACCTGTAGGGTATACCCATGTCAATCCCCATATCAAAATGACAAGGAAGGCAGACAATGAGTATCTCAGCAATCTTCTTATTTACCATGGGAAAATGGTGCTTTTTTCTCTCTTTCCTATTTTCATAAAACTCTTTTTTTCTTTTTCTCAATAGCTATCTCTCTCTTTTTTTATAAGAAGAATGCTTCATAGATATCATTATGGTTACGCTGCAGGTTTCCACCATGTCAGCATGGATTAGACCAGCGGCCCAGGCGTTTCTCTAACACACATACATAACTCCATGGACTTACAAGCTCCCCTTTTATTTCACACCGATGACATCCGCAAACAAAAGAGCAAGGTATCAACTGGGTATATATTTACAAGTGTTGAAAGTGTTCCCCGTGACATCACGGTTCTGCTAATCCCCAGCCTATAATTTGCAAGCATAAAACTTTCATGGAGAGTTCACAATGGTTTAGGTTTATTAAGTGTAGGAAATAAAGTGTGCCATCAAGTTCGTGAGAGCTTTACTAACTAATTTTCCCATAACAAGCAAACATTTTATTCGGAAGAAAACAAGGCACATTGAATATGCACGGGAGTAGCAAATGATGCTAATAGGTAGGTATGGTGGACACTTTGGAAATATTTGGTTTAGGGAGTTTGGAACTTGAGTAAAACAACTCAGTGAAAGTGAAGGCTAGCAATAGTAAGGGAGCGACAAACGACAGAGCAATAGCTGTCATTATCATGCTTACAACAAAACAGGACTACTCATGGCATGAAAGTGATTCAAGATCCTCAAGGCAAAATAATTCATCGAGGCTTAACTGATTATTACAGTCATGTGCATGCGAGAGCATGTGACAAGTCAATCAAATGAAACATTCAGAGGAGGATACCACGGTGTCATACCAATTTATGAATAGAGTAATGATACATTGCAAATGTATCTATAATTTTTGATGTTCCTTGCTTGGTTTTATCCACTTTCTTGTGTTTTGTTCCAACTTTGGAGTACTTTTCATATGATTTCTTGGACTAACCTATTAACAAGAGCCACAGTGCCAGCTGCCTGTTTTCTGCTGTTTTTGGTTCCAGGAAAGTCAGAAAATGAATATTCTCGGAATTGGACGGGACAAAAGCCAAAGTGCCTATTTTTCTGGAAGGGATCAAGTGCCAGAATACAAGACGGAGACGGACCAGGGGGCCACCACACCACCTGGCCGCGTGGCCCAGCCTGGCCCGCGCCATGGGGTGGTGAGGCCAGCCCTGGCACCCCCTCGGCCTCTCCTTCCGCCTATAAGTTGCCCTCGGGACGAAAACCCTAAGTACCCGATCAAAAATCCACGAAAGAGTCTGTAGCCGCTTTCATCTCCATCCCTAGACCGGGAGGGATCTGAAGCTCTTCTCGACACCCTGCCGGAGAGGGGAATTCACCCTGGAGGCCTTCTTCATCACCCTGCCGGTGTGATGCGTGAGTAGTTCATCCTTGGACTACGGATCCATGTATTAGCTAGATGGCTGGTTTCTCCTCCTTTGTGCTTTCGTGTTTAGATCTTGTGAGCTCCGTTCATGATCAAGATCATCTATTTGTAATTCATACATGTTGTGTTTGCGGGGATCCGATGGATATTGAGATGCTATTTCATATTGATTATTGATTCTATCATGTCTTTGTTATTTGAGATCTTGCATGCTTTCCGTTGTTAGTAGCTATCTCGGCCAAGTAGATGCTAGCAACTCCAAGAGTTAGTATTTATGCTCGATAGTGGGTTCATGCCTCTGGTAATCTGGGGAAGTGACAGAAATCTCTAAGGTACTAGATGTGTTGTTGCTACTAGGGAGAAAACAACAATCCTTTGTTCATAGAACAATCGTATTGTTTACTTTACACGCAGTTTGTAAAGCAATAATCTGTTACTTGCAACTTAATACTGGAGGGGGTTCGGATGATAACCTAAAGGTGGATTATTAGTCATAGATGCAGTTGGATGGCGGTCTATGTATTATGTTGTAATGCCCAATCAAGTCTCAAATGAGTCAAGATGATTAGTATATGCATGTATTGCTTTCTCGGTGTTTGTCAATTGCCCCGCTATAATTTGTTCACCCAGCATGTTATTTATCTAAGGAGAGCCACCTCTAGTGAACTATGGATCCCGGTCCTTGTCTTTTACATATAATCTACAATCTTTTACTGCTTTGTGTTTACTTTCTGCAAACTTTTACTTCTTTCCATTCGATACGTTTAATCCTTTGTTTTCTACAAAACACGGTGAGATTGACAACCTCATCGCAAGTTGGGGACAAAGTTCTGTGGTTGTGTTGTGCAGGTCTCCACGTTGCTACTAGCACCGGTTCGATTAAACCTTTGGGGTGTTTCCTTGCTCAGCTAGTAACACCTTTGGGGTGTTTCCTTGCTCCTACTGGTTCGATTAAACCTTGGTTTCATAACTGAGGGAAAACTTACTGTTGTGCTCATCGTACCTTCCTCTTGGGGTTCCCAACGAGCTCTACGTTGAAAGTCGAGCGCATCAAGATTTTCTGGCGCCGTTGCCGGGGAGTCAAGGACATCTTCACAAGGGGAGTCCCTCATAACCAATCGCTTTACTTTGTTGTTTTTGTTTTGCTTAGTTTCTTTTTGCTTTCTTTGCTTGTTTAGTTCTTCAAAAAGCCAAAAAAAATAGTTTTACTTGTTTTCTTTCTTATTTGAAAACCCCAAAAAAATGACTACTCTTGAAAACACTAAGTTGTGTGACTTCACTAGCACCAACAACAATGATTTTATGAGCACACCTATTGCTCCACCTGTGGCTGAAAATACTTTCTTTGAGCTAAAACCTTCTTTGCTCAATCTTGTTATGAGAGAACAATTTTCTGGTATGGGTAATGAAGATGCTGCTTCCCATCTAAATAACTTTGTTGAACTTTGTGAGATGCAAAAGCATAGGGATATAGATGGTGATATTATTAAGCTGAAATTGTTTCCTTTCTCTTTGAGAGGAAAAGCTAAAGAGTTGTTGAATTCCTTAATTAGGAATAGTATTGATTCTTGGACTAGGTGCAAATATGCTTTTATTGGAAAATACTATCCTCCTGCTAAGATTATATCCATGAGAAGTGAAATAATGAAGTTTAAACAACTGGATAATGAGAATGTTGCTCAAGCTTGGGAAAGAATGAAATCTTTGGTAAAGAATTGTCCCACTCATGGACTGACTGCTTGGATGATCATCCAAACTTTTTATGCAGGATTGAACTATTCTTCAAGGAACCTATTGGATTCTGCTGCTGGAGGTACCTTTATGACCATCACTTTGTGTGCTGCAACAAAATTTCTAGACAATATGATGGTTAATTATTCTGAATGGCATACTGAGAGAGCTCCACAAGGTAAGAAGGTAAATTCTGTTGAGGAAACTTCCTCCTTGAGTGATAAGATTGATATTAGTATGTCTATGCTTGTTAATGGGAAAGCCCATATTGGTCCAAATAATGTTCCTCTAGCTTCTTTGGTTGCTCAAGAAGAGCAAGTTGATGTGAATTTCATAAGAAATAACAACTTTGGCAACAATGCTTATGGTAATAATGCTTATAGGAACAATTTTGGTAACAACAATTATAAGCCTTATCCTCCTAATACTACTTATGGCTATAATGGTAAATCTGAATTACCTAGTGAAGGAAGAATTTTAGAAGTTGAAAGATCCACTAAAAACTTCATGCAAATGCAATATGAGCAAAATAAGCTATTTACTAAAACTATGGAGGAACAATCTATCATTTTGAAGAACATTAGCCATCAACTTGAGAGTCTAAATTGGGAAATTCCTAGTTTACAATTGAAACTCTCTAATGCTGAAAGAAATATATCATCTCTATCTGAAGCTCAATCTTCATTGATTAATAAAATGGCTGCTAAACCCGAAACTAATGAGAATCCCTTTGAAGCTACTAATGCTATACAAGTAAGAATTGATGAAAATGTTAGACTATTAGCTGAATTACATGCTAAGTGGGAAAGAGAAGATGAAATTGCTAGAAACATTAGTGTTTCTACTATTACTACCACTAGTGTTGAGGCTAGTAATAGCTCTACTACTTTAGATGATAAAGTTGATTTTGATCTTGATGGTTGCAATATCTCTGAAGTTATTAAGTTCCTACAAAAGCTTGCTAAAAGTCCTAATGCTAGTGCTATGAACATGGCTTTTACAAAACACATTACCGATGCTCTCATAAAGATTGAAGAAGAAAAGATGAAATATAAAGCTTCTATTCCTATAAAGCAAGAATATGGTTGGGAACCCATCATTAATATGAAAGTGAATGACTTTGATTTCAAAGCTTTGTGTGATCTTGATAGTAGTGTTTCTATTATGCCTAGAAGGATTTATGATATGCTTGATTTGCCTCCTCTTGAAGATTGCTATTTGAATGTCCCACTTGATGATGATGTTAAAAAGAAACTCATGGGGAGTCTTAATGATGTTCTTATTATGGTTAACGATTCTTATGTCCCCGTTGATTTCTATGTTTTGGATGTTGAATACAATGCTTCTTGTCCTATTACTTTGGGAAGACCTTTTCTTAGAACTGTTGGTGCCATCATTGATATGAAAGAAGGCACCATTAAATATCAACTCCCACTCAAGAAAGGTATAGAACACTTCCCTAAAAAGAGAGAAAATATTTCTTTTGCTTCTCCTATGAAAACAAAATTTGGTCTTAATGCTTCTTCATTTGAGAACACTTGAGTCTTTCTTTGCTTCTTATGCCTAACTTAAAGGCATTAAAGAAAAGTACTTGTTGGGAGATAACCCAAGAGTTTTAGTTGAGTCTTGGAAGTTATTACCTCTGTAATAACCGCTCCTTATCCTTTTTATTTGCTTTTTGTGCCAAGAGTAACCTCTAATGAGAGTGAAGTAATGATTCGGAAAGTTGTTGTCCCGAAACAGATTTTTGTGCTTCACCGTAAAAATTCGTGAGAGATATCTGTATGTCGGATCGAGCTGTAATTTTTTGTGCTCCTGCCCCAGGTTGTTATCTAACTTTCGTTAGTTAAACACTTTTTGATTTGAGCAACATAAGGTCTTCGAAAAAATTCGTATTTACCTGCTGGTCTGTTTTGACAGATTTCTGCCATTTTCTGCATTTGCTTCTTGTTAGTTCCTTCTTGAGTTCCTTTGGGTAATTGAGCTTTTTGAGGGAAGTGATACAGTAGCTAGTGTTCTAATGGAAGTTTATTTGGTGTTAGAACTGAACCTTGAGACTTATTTATCTTAAGTGCACTAATGTTGCTAATGAGATTGTGTGAAGTTTTGTATGAAGGAAAAATTTCAGGTGTATGGAAGGAATGAGTAATGAGATGAAGGATGGACTAAAGCTCAAGCTTGGGGATGCCACGTGTGTCACCCCAAGAAATATCCAAGAAGTACAAGCGTCAAAGCTTGGGGATGCCCAAGGCATCCCCTTCTTCATCAATAAAAATTCCAGGTTTCTCCCAAACGCTTCATTTTTATCGTTTCATGCACAGTTGTGTTTTTCTTGGAGCGTCTTCCTTTTCGTTTTTGTTTTCGTTTTTAGTTTGCTTGGTTTTCTTAGTTTTCTGAATAAGTTGGTTGGACCCCCTCTTTCATACATTGGTTTGCAATTAGTTTGGTTTGGTTTGGAAAAGAGTAGGAAAGCTCATGCTTATGTGGTAAAAAGAGTTCGTTTTTGACTGTGGATATGCTTTGTCATGCCGTGCTTGATATTGTTTTGGATTTATGCTTAGTATTCTTTGTTGTGCATGACTTGTTATAAACAATTGAGATTGCTTAATGTGCCTTGGATGAATCATGCGTTGTTTTAGCATATTAAAGCATAGTATAGTGGTATTCTCCTTTGATGCTTTATTTGGGTTGACTTGGCACATGCTCACACCATGTTATGACTGTCACAAGTCACCATAGCCTTTATGATCCTTTAGTTTTCAACTTGTAGTATCACTTTATGCTTTTATCAATGATGTTTTGTCGGTCTGCATGATTATGGCCATTATTGCTCTCTTAGTTTGTCGCTCCCAGTCTTTTGCTAGCCTCCACAACCAAGTATGAGTTCCACTCATGCATCCAACTCCCTAAACCAAGTTATTCCAAAGATTCCACCATACCTACCTACTAGCTTATGCTATTCCAAGTATATTCATGCTTTTGTTTACCTTCCACTTGTTATGAGAAAACTAGTGATTAAAGCTCTCACGAACTTGATGGCACACTTTACTTTATTGCCTCTAATAAACTTGAACCATTGGGTCCTTCTTTGTTGCGTATATGCTTGCGCTTTATAAGTTGAAATTAGCAGAACCATGTTTCATAGGGAACGCTTTCAACATTGCACTTGTACTTTGTACCCCGTTGATATCATGTTCTTTTGCTTATGGATCCCGACGGTGTGAAATAAAAGTGGAACTTGTAAGATCATGGAGTTTGTATGTGTGTTAGAGAAACGCCTAGGCCACTAGCCTAAGCCATGCCTAATCATGGTGAAAACTTGCAGCATCACCATAATGAGCACTCTATGAAGCATCCTCAATAAAAACCTATGCAAATAGCAAATAAAAAGATCGCTGAGATGCTCATTGTCTGCTTGCCTTGTCATTTTGATTATGGGAAAGCTCCCGTATCATCTGCAAGGGGTACCCCGTTGGCGGTTCTTAATGATACACATATACTTACAATGACAAGAGCTTACTCGTGACTGAAGTTGAGTAGCATGAGGATCGGTCTTTGTAAGTAAGGGGCATGAGATTTCGGTTTATAACTTGTCAAGCATATCCTCTTAGTTCTGTCACTTTAACCTTAATCACCTTCAAGATGCTTATGATAGGGGCAATGAGAGCTGAAAGCTATAAGTGCCATAATTTTTGGAAGCTCTTTATGAGACTTGAATCCCTACTTCCTTTTACAAAAGGCCTTTCTTCCACCATTATATTGAGTCTCCACCTTCTATCCTTATGCACTTACTTTGAGAGCATAGTGGCCATTCTTAGTTCTATGTGCATTGTCCCAAGACTAGTTGATTGATGCATAACTTGTTATTGTATGTTTGAAACTATTGTATCTAGTCACTCTTATGAACTTTGAAGGTGTCCTATGCATTTATGTTTTCTACTCTATCGAGGGACAAGCTGAATACTATTATGCTATGTTTTCTTTATGTGAAACAAACAAACGTCTTGCAAAGCATGTTATTCATGATTCTTTTGTTTGTGCCTTTTCATGTTGCATCATAGTTTCTTTGCTTATTGCTAGAACCTTGTCTTTCATGTTATGATTGAAGTACTATGATCCCAGCTTTGAGTGTTTTGCAAATACTTTGATCAAGTCTTTGATGGTGCATGTCACCTCAAAAATTATTTCTTTTTATCACTTACCTACTCGAGGACGAGCAGGAGTTAAGCTTGGGGATGTTGATACATTGCAAATGTATCTATAATTTTTGATGTTCCATGCTTGGTTTTATCCACTTTCTTGTGTTTTGTTCCAACTTTGGAGTACTTTTCATATGATTTCTTGGACTAACCTATTAACAAGAGCAACAGTGCCAGCTGCCTGTTTTCTGCTGTTTTTGGTTCCAGGAAAGTCAGAAAATGAATATTCTCGGAATTGGACGGGACAAAAGCCAAAGTGCCTATTTTTCCGGAAGGTATCAAGTGACAGAATATGAGACGGAGAGGGACCAGGGGGCCACCACACCACCTGGCCGCGTGGCCCATCCTGGCCCGCGCCAGGGGTGGTGAGGCCAGCCCTGGCACCCCCTCGGCCTCTCCTTCCGCCTATAAGTTGCCCTCGGGACGAAAACCCTAAGTACCCGATCAAAAATCCACGAAAGAGTCAGTAGCCGCCGTCATCTCCGTCCCTAGATCGGGAGGGATCTGAAGCTCTTCCCGGCACCCTACCGGAGAGGGGAATTCACCCTGGAGGCCATCCTCATCACCATGCAAGCCTCCGATGTGATGCGTGAGTAGTTCATCCTTGGACTATGGATCCATGTAGTAGCTAGATGGATGGTTTCTCCTCCTTTGTGCTTTCCTGTTTAGGTCTTGTGAGCTCTGTTCATGATCAAGATCATCTATGTAATTCATACATGTTGTGTTTGTGGGGATCCGATGGATATTGAGATGCTATTTCATATTGATTATTGATTCTATCATGTCTTTGTTATTTGAGATCTTGCATGCTTTCCGTTGTTAGTAGCTATCTCGGCCAAGTAGATGCTAGCAACTCCAAGAGTTACTATTTATGCTCGATAGTGGGTTCATGCCTCTGGTAATCTGGGGAGTGATAGAAATCTCTAAGGTACTAGATGTGCTGTTGCTACTAGGGAGAAAACAACAATCCTTTGTTCATAGAACAATCGTATTGTTTACTTTACACGCAGTTCGTAAAGCAATAATCTGTTGCTTGCAGCTTAATACTGGAGGGGGTTCAGATGATAACCTGAAGGTGGATTATTAGTCATAGATGCAGTTGGATGGCGGTCTATGTATTATGTTGTAATGCCCAATCAAGTCTCAAAGGAGTCAAGATGATTAGTATATGCATGTATTGCTTTCTCGGTGTTTGTCAATTGCCCCACTGTAATTTGTTCACCCAGCATGTTATTTATCTAAGGAGAGCCACCTCTAATGAACTATGGATCCCGGTCCTTGTCTTTTACATACAATCTACAATCTTTTACTGCGTTGTGTTTACTTTCTGCAAACTTTTACTTCTTTCCATTCGATACGTTTAATCCTTTGTTTTCCGCAAAATACGGTGAGATTGACAACCTCATCGCAAGTTCGGGACAAAGTTCTGTGTTTATGTTGTGCAGGTCTCCACGTTGCGACTAGCACCGGTAGTGCGCCCTGCCAAAGCTCAGCTAGTAACAACTTTGGGGTGTTTCCTTGCTCCTACTGGTTCAATTAAACCTTGGTCTCATAACTGAGGGAAAACTTACTGATGTGCTCATCGTACCTTCCTCTTGGGGTTCCCATCGAGCTCTACGTCGAAAGTCGAGCGCATCAAGTAATGCAAGCAAACATTCATGAAACATGCTACAAACTATTAGCGAGCTGGAGCTAATCACAAGAAAGCAAGAACTACTAAGCATCCAAAGATAACATACACCCTACATGAACGGACTAAGAAAGCTCACAATGATGAGTATATGTACAAAAATGAAAACAAATAGAGTTCGTTAACAGCCTCTTACCACGCCTCAAGTTGTCATTAATCCTCATTATTGCTCTTCACTTGTGTAGCTTGAATAATAATATGAAACCAATATTCCACTGAGAACTGCTGAACCCTGTAGCAAACTCGCAAATACCAAAGAAGAACGACAAATATTTTTGGTGTTTTCGATTTTTAAACAAGAACCAAAAGAGAAAAACGAGCAAAGCAAAATCTTTTTGGTTTTTTCGAATAGTTCAAACAAAGCAAAAAGGGAAAAGCAAACCAAGGCAAAAAGAAGAAGCAAACCAAAGAGAAACAACAAATTTTTTTTTGGCCTTTTTGTCTTTTTAGAAAGCAAAAGCAAAGAAGAACGAAAACTAAAAAGAGAACGAAAACATGAATATACAAAGTACCGACGCATCATGATATGGAGATGAGTGCGGTGTCGGCGTACCTCCTCCCAAGCTTAGGCTTTTGGCCTAAGTGGGTATCAATCCCAGGCTGGCCAGGATGAAGTGTCATCGTGGTACAACGAGGAGGTACCCTCATCCTGGTGCAAGCTCGAGTATGTCCCTCCGCAATATGCGGAGTAATCATAGGAGGGCACATCCTCCTGGTGCTGCACGTGGAAACCTAGCAAGCGAAGCTGCTCGTCCACCTCCTCCTTGGAGCACGACCACGGTCTCCTATCAACACTAAACAAAGCAGGCTGTGGGAAAAGGATCTCCCTTTCACCCCTGTCAATGAAAAGCATCCTATATACTAGATTGTTCAAATCAGAGGTAGCAGTGACAGAGTGATGAGTGTTCATGGCAACAAGGTCAAGCCTCTATGGTGCCAGCATAGCATCATCGGGATCCACTGACAGACCTAATGCATTGACTATGCGCGATGCAATGATGCCCCCATAGATAGGCCCCCTACCAGCTAGGCGGGGAGCAATAAGCGAGCCAAGATTGTACCGAGTATCATTGTTGAGCGCAGCAGCAAGGAAAGCTAAGTGATAGTTGGAGATATTACTAGTGTTCTCCCTACCCAATACACTAGTGGCAAGATAGTATGCAAAGTATCTAAGAGCAGGGAGTTGGATATTTCTTATCTTTCCGCGCTGCGCCACGCGGTCATCATCATTAGTCACCCCTTGCTAAAGCTCCAACAAATCAGCGGGCCGCCCTTGAATTTTCTTCACAGTCCCTGTCATACGCACACCTACAATACTGCAAAATCTCTCCAAAGGCATGGTGAAGGGCATATCATAGATATTTTAAAAGAGACAGTAGATTGATAGGGTGTGTTAGTAAATGAGAAGCTGTCAACAAAAGTTTTGGTGAGCATAGCGTATTGTGCACTCTCATCTTGCATATAAGAGGTCAAACCAACCCTCTCAATCAGTAGCAAGAAATCATCAAGAATACCTGCAGCTTGCAAGAAAGTAAAACAAGGAAAAGAGGATGGATTTCACTTCCAATACGTGTTGCAATGAGGTGTTCATTGTATGATGGCCTAGCTTGAGAGGCTGTTCTTGAGGGCCTCGACCTCCTAGGTGCATCACTCTCAAATATCTCTCCAAAAGTATGGTTGTTCATGCTTGGTATTCTGAAATTTAAACACCTATTAAACAAGTGATTGCAAAGTAAATATAATGAAGGATTCTACTCATAGGGACTTGCAAGAGGCCTAAACATGCATCAAAACTATATCTCTAAGCATCAAACAAGCTTACAAGCTCTCATAACCAGTCACCTACAGCAGCAAAATACTCAACATATAATCCACTAAACACAAATCTACTTGGACAAGGAGAGGAGTCACATACTAGGGAACAAATGCTCCAAATTTCAGCAAGAAAGATGGACTGAGCAAGGAGATCGAAAAAATCAAGAGCAAGCACAGAAAGAACGTGATTTTGAGCTATGAACTGGAGTTTACTCAGGATAGGGAAGAAAGTGGCAGGTGAGAGAGGTAGTGGGGGGCCAGGGGTGGCCCACACCAGGGCATGGCGCCACCCAGGGCTGGCCGCGCCACCACATGGTGTGCCCGATGGTGGGCCCCCCTGGTACCTACCAGGTACTCCTCTGCCCCTTTTTTCACGTAAAAATTTAATATGAATTTTCTGGAATTTTTCGTGACACTTTATTTTGGGGCTTTTTTCAGAAATAGAAGAATGATTTTCTAACAGACGGATTTTTTTTGGAAACATGATGCAAGGACAAAACAAGGCTAGAACTACAGAAGTTCTAGCATGCAAGCAACTAACAACACAAAGAAAACTAAACAAAAAGCAAAAACTAAAAATGCAAAGGATAGAAATAAACGGAGATAATCATAATGAAAACATTGTTTTGTTCAATGGAATCCTTTTGTTAGCAAGGTTGATCAAGTCTTGCTACCAAAACAATTGCATATGAGACAAAACTTTGTACTCCACTAATGATTATGTTACCTTAACCTTGATAGCAATGGTCCCAATCTAATAGTTTCAATTTTTTCTCTTGGTATGGGACAATATATTTCTCCAACTTGAATGCCTTCAACATGTTCAATTGAATTCAGACCATAAGTCCTTTCAATCTTCTTGGGGAAATAGACAGTATGTTCCTTGTCATTAACATTGAAGGTCACCTTTCCTTGATTACAATTAATAACAGCTTCTGCAGTATTAAGAAAAGGTCTCCCAAGAATAATAGACATATTATCATCTTCAGGCATTTCAAGCACAACAAAATCAGTCAATATCAAGCAATTGTGAGCCACCTGAACAGGTACATCTCACATATACCCACAGGAATAGTGGTAGATTTATCAGCCATTTGCAAAGATATATCAGTTGGTATCAATTTTTCAAGCTGAAGCCTCTTATAGAGAGAGAGAAAGGCATAACACTAACTCCATCTCCCAAATCACACAAAGCAGTTGTAACATAACTGTTCTTAATAGACCAAGGGATAGTTGGAATCCCTGGGTCTCCAAGTTTCTTAGGAACCTTACCATTGAAAGAATAATTAGCAAGCAAAGTAGAGATTTCTTCATTAGGGATCTTCCTTTTATTCGAGACAATGTCCTTCATATACTTTGAGTAAGGAGGCAATTTAATAGCACCAGTCAAAGGAATTTGCAAGAATAAAGGCTTCATCCACTCACAAAACTTATTATAGTGTTCATCTTCTTTTGACTTGTGTTTCTTATCAGGGAAAGGCATAGGTTTTTGGACCCAAGGTTCTCTTTCACTACCACTTTTCTTAGCTATAAAATCTTCTTTGGTGTATTTAGTAGTCTTAGTGTGGTTTTCAGGTTCTTCTTCAACTTTTTCTTCATTAGGAACTTCATTTTCTTCATTACCACTTTTAGTTTCAGCATCAGAGATAGATATACTATTAGGATCTATAGCAGGTTCAGAGGGTTCTACAACAGTTTTATGTTTCTTTTTTCCTTTTCTTATGAGTAGAACCACTAGTTTCAGCTTGTTGAGAATCTTGCTCAATTCTTTTGGCATGCCCCTCAGGATATAGAGGATCCTGGGTAGTAAGCATGTTTTTCTTTAGCAACATTAACTAGCAAGTCATTTTGCACTTTAACGAGTTGATCTATTTGAGTTTGAACCATTTGAAAGTGTTTAACAATCATTTTAACATCATTAGAGGTTCTTTCAACAATATCTTTCAACTCAACAATAGCTCTAGTGTTTTCCATTAGATGATTTTCCACCCTTTTATTAAAGTTATCTTGCTTAACAATAAAGATATCGAATTCTTCTAAGCATTGATCAGGAGGTTTAGAGTAAGGGATATCACCTTCATCAAAGTGTTGGAGAGAGTGTACCTCAATAGTGGATGAATAGGGAATAGGCTTACATAATTCTTCTATAGGAGGTAAATTCTTGACATCTGCATCTTTAATTCCCTTCTCCTTAAGACATTTCTTAGCTTCCTTCGTCACTTCATCATTTAATTCAATAACTCCCCTCTTCTTTGATGTTGGAATAGGCTTAGGAATAGATGGTTCAGGTACAATTACTTCAGGTATATCTTGTTTAGGAGGAGTCCAATCTTCATAATTCTTGCTTATTTTAGCCATTAATTCCTCAACTTCCTTAGGAGTCCCATTCCTGAAAACACAATCAGCACAACTATCTAGGTATGTCCTAGATTCCTCGGTTAGTCCATTATAAAATATATCAAGAAGCTCATTCTTAGGTAATGGACTTCCAGCCTGTGCATGAATCAAAGCACAAAACCTTGCCCAAGATTCGGGCAATACCTCTTTTTCTCCCTGTTTCAAATCAAAAAGTTCCTGCAAAATAGCATGTCTAGCAGTGGGAGGAAAATATTTCTGTAGGAAAGTACTAATCAAGCACTCAGGGCTATCAATAGATCCAGGAGGTAAATTACTAAACCAAGTTTTAGCTTCTCCTTTCAGTGAAAAAGGAAAAATCTTAGCAACAAAGTAAGTACGCGTCTTAATATCATCAGAAAACAAGCCACTCATGGTAGAAAGTTCATTCATATGTGCTACCACTTTCATTCTTAGTCCCACAAAAAGGTTCTTTCTCGACAATAGCTATGTAAGATAGATCGAGAGAGAAATCATAATCTTCATCTATAATGTTTATGGGAGAAGCAGCAAACTTAGCAGCAGGAGATAATTTGGGTCTAATAGTACGCCTCTCAAGCAGACTCTTAGCAGACTCTTAGCATTGCTCCTATCATGGGTGTTCTTACATTCTTTAATAAACTCATCGGTCATCTCAACATAATCTTCTTCAATATCATAACTCTCACTAGACTCAGGTGAGCTAACAGGTGTGGTAGTGTCTTCATCAGGAGTTTCGGTATTTCCAGCTATAGTTCTAGCAATCGTAGGATCTAGGAAAAGACCTAATGAACCACTCTTATAAAGCACAGTAGAAGCAGCATCATAAGTATCAGAAGTTTCAGATTCAGCAGTAGTAACAGTGTGTGTAGCATGTGTATGTGGTGGTGTAACGAGCTTACTTATAACAGAAGGTGAATCAAGAGCAGCAGAGGTGTTTAGAACCGTACCTCTTCTTGTAGTGGATGGTAAAATAGAAACCTTGGCATCACGAGACTTACCCATGATGGATGGATAGCAGCGAACAATAGAGAATCCAAGTGAACTTGATAAATAAAGCTATGCTCCCCGGCAACGGCGCTAGAAAATAGTCTTGATGACCCACAAGTATTCGAGGGAAGTGAAACCCAATTTATTGATTCGACACAAGGGGAGCCAAAGAATATTTATCAGCCTTAACAACTGAGTTGTCAATTCAACTGCACCTGGAAACAATCTTGCTCATAGCAGTTTATCAGTAGCAACAGTTTTGTAGTAGGAATAGCAGAGTAGCAGCAGTAGTAAAGCAAAGACAGCAGTAACAAAAGCAGTAAACAATGGGATTCGAGTGCGGTAGGCATAGGGATGGATGGACGGGCGTTGTATGGACAAGACAATTCACATAGCAATCAGAACATAGGGTAATTGCAGATAAATAAGATAAAGCATCCAAGTACTAGATAATCCTAGGCATGTGTTCCATATATAGTCATACGTGCTCGCTATGAGAACTTGCACAACATCTTTTGTCCTGCCAGCCCGTTTGCAGCGGGGCCTGATGACCCACAAGTATAGGGGGTGTATCGCAGTATTTTTGATAAGTAAGAGTGTCGAACCCAACAAGGAGCAGAATGTGCTGGCTAGTGGTATGGATCAGGAATTCTCTGCAAATACTTATCAAACGAATTTTTACGGGTTTTCGATAAAGCAAGTAAACAGAGTACGAGTAAATAAAAGATAGTAGGAACAAATGCAGCAAGTGTCCCAATCCTTTATGCAGCAAAGGACAAGCCAGTTGTATTTCTATAGATGACCAAATGTTCTCGAGGACACATGGGAAGACTGTCAAGTGCTTTCGCTTCATATAGTCGATTAATCTTCTTTAGCTTGCTAAGTGTTGTCTGGGTGAACCTGTGCTAATGTACCGCCCCATCCAAGACTAATACATACTTGTGATTATACCCCTTGCAAACATCCGTAAGTACAAGAAAGTAATTAAGGTAAAAACCTAACCACAACTTTAAACTCTAAGACCCTTACGTCCCTTGTGCAATGGTTTCCTAACGGGGGTTCAGGTTTCTGTCACTCCAGCAACCCCTATGATTAGTAGCCAAATACACAATGCATTCCCCTAGGCCCATATAGGTGAAGTGTCATGTAGTCGACGTTCACATGATACCAATAGAAGAATTACACCACAACTTAAATAACAATCTATTGAATCTTTCTCAACACAACTCCACTACTAACAACAAGACTTCTCCCATGTCCTCAAGAACAAAACGAACTACTCACAAGGCATCATATGGATCATGATCAGAGAAGGAATAATGACGTATAACAATCTGAACATAAACAATAATTCAAAGGTTCACTCAATAGCATCAACTACAAAGAGTAATCGACACCGGGAAAGTTTCCCCTATGAACTAATGCAAGATTCAACTCAATTGTTACAGCAATATGGAGATGGTGATGAGGGTGCTAATGGTGATGATGATGATCTCGATGAAGTCCAGCTTGATGGTGGTGTTGATGGCGACGATCTCCCCTCTCCAGGAAGGAATTCCCTCGGCAGAAATCTGTCTGCCGGAGAGATCTTTCTCTCTCGGAGTTTTCCGCCCCGCAGAGGTGGCGGAATCTTTCTGTGGTCGCTCCTCGAGTCTTAGGGTTTCGTGGGGATGATATATGCCAGAGGGAAGAGGCTGGAGTGGGCCAGGGTGGCCACACCACTACCAGGCGCGGCCTAGGCCTGCACGCGCCATGGGGTGGTGTGGGCCCCCTGTGGCCCACCTCCACTCCATCTTCTGGCATCCTTAGTCTTCTGGAAAAATAGGATTTTCCGTATATTTTCCCGGATTTTCTGATCTTCGCGAATTTTGCCTCCAAACAACACCTTTTCCATCAGAATCCTGAATGCAGCGGTCCATGCTCCAAAAGTCATCAACCATGCAAAAATAGATGAAATAACATAAGTATCACCTCTCAATACGAAATATACTAGGCACCATGCCCTAACAATCTGATGCCATTACATGAACAATCTCATCCAATCCCTACCATCCCAATAGCCTACAGCGGGGGATTACTCACTCATAGATGGGGGAAACATGGATGGTCGATGGAGAAGCGACGGTGATGATGATGGCGATGATCTCCTCCAATTCCCCGTCCCGGCAGGGTGCCAGAATGGAGTTTCTGGTGCTGTTTCATGGAATCTGGTGGTGGTGGCGGAGCGGAACTCCTTCTGGAAAAACGTCGACCTCCCCGAAGTTTTTAGGTCAGAAGGCTCCTTATAGGCGAAGAGAGAGGCCGAGGGGGTGCCTGGGGGGCCCACACCACCCCCTGGCGTGGCCTGGCCTGGCCCGCGCCACCAGGTGGTGTGGTCACCCCCTGGCTCTTCTCCGTCTCGTATTCTGGCTCCTGGAGTCTTCGGGTGAAATAGCATTTTTGGCATATTTTCCGGGATTTTTCCTGATCGTTGATTTTATGCACAAAAAGTAGACACCAAGGCAATTCTACTGAAAACAGCGTCAGTTCGCATTAGTTGCATCCAAATCACACAAGTATAGAGGAGAAACAATAGCAAAAGTGTTTGGGAAAATAGATACGTTTTGGACGTATCATTCAGCAGTTCTCAGTGGAATTTGGTTTCATGTTATTATTCAAGCCACACAAGTGAAGGGCAATAATGAGGATTAATGACAACTTGAGGTGTGGTGGGAGGCTGGTAACGAACTCTATTTATTTTCATTTTTGTACATATACTCATCATTGTGGGCATGCTTAGTCTGTTCATGTAGGGTGTATGTTATTTATGGATGCTTAGTAGTTCTTGCTTTCTTATGATTAGCTCTAGCTCGCTAATAGTTTGTAGCTTGTCATACGATTGTTTGCTTGCATTGCTCTATTCATAATTTGGTATGACACTATGGTATCTCCCTCTGAATGTTTCACTTGAATTGACTTGGCACATGCTCACACATGCATATGACTGAAACAATAATCAGTTAAGCCTCAATGAATTATTATGGCTCAGGGGTCTTGAATCACTTTCATGCCATGTTTAGTCCTGTTTTGTTGCAAGCATGATTATGACAGTTATTGCTCTCTCGTTTGTCGCTCCCTTACTATTGCTAGCCTTCACTTGAACTGAGTATAAGCTTTACTCGTGTTTCCAACTCCCTAAAACCAATATCGCCAAAAGTGTCCACCATACCTACCTGTTAGCATCATTTGCTATTTCCGTGCATATTCAGTATGCCTTGTTTTCTTCCGAATAAAATGTTTGATTGTTATGAGAAAGTTAGTTAGTAAAGCTCTAACGAACTTGATGGCACACTTTATTTCTTGCACTTAATAAACCTGAACCATTGTTACTGTCCATGAAAGTTATATGCTTGCAAATTATAGGCTGGGGATTAGCAGAACCGTGCTGTCATGGGGAATGCTTTTAACACCTGTAAGTATATACCAAGTTGATATCATGCTCTTTTGTTTGCGGATGTCGTCGGTGTGAAATAAAAGGGGAGCTTGTAAGTGCATGGAGTTATGTATGTGTGTTAGAGAAACGCCTGGGCCATCGGTCTAATCCATGCCTAATCATGGTGGAAACCTGCAGCGTAACCATAATGAGTATCTATGAAGCATTCTTCTTATAAAAAGGAGAGAGATAGCTATTGAGAAAAAGAAAAAGAAAAAGAGATATGAGAAAAGAGGAAAGAGAGAAAAAAGCACCATTTTCCCATGGTAAATAAGGAGATTGCTGAGATACTCGTTGTCTGCTTGCCTTGTCATTTTGATATGGGGATTCTTCCGTATCATCGGGCAAGGGGTACCCCGTTGGCGGTTCTCTATGATACGCACGTATTTACTATGACAATAACTTACCGGTAACTAAAGTTGAGTAGCATGAGGAGCGACCCTCGTACTCAAGGGACATGAGATTTCCAGTTTATAGTCTGTCAAGCATATAACACAGATTGGACCTCACTTTCACCTTAACCATTTAAAGATGCTTATGATAGGGGCAATGAGAGCTCAAAGCTAATGAGTACCATACTTTCAGCATTTAGAAGCCTTTCAAACTTTTCAAAACCTTTTCATTTCCTTGTGAGTCTCCACACATTCTATGAGCACTTTCTTGAGAGCATAATTATCATTCTTAGTGTAATGTGCTTGTCTCAAAACTTGATTAATTGTGTTATGACTTTGATGCTTGTATCCTTGACATCTTTACTTCTAGTCTTCACTTGAATTTCAGAGGTGCCTTGGCACTTATGCTCTACAATCAAAGCCAAGCGAGATACCACTCTATCATACCTTGTTATGAGCATTGTAATGTTGCTTATGTTTATGTTTCATGCTACTTATTATTTTTGAGTTGGAATCGCTTCATAGCTTGCAATGACTATTAAGTAAACTTAGTTGCATACTCTTTATTATGAATTGCCTGAGTAGTTGACCTTATGCTGAGAATATATACATCTTATGAAGCAAATGTGTTCGTGAAAGTTTCTTTTATCGCACTCAGTTTTCAACTGAATTGCTTGAGGACAAGCATTAAGCTAAGCTTGGGGGGAGTTGATACGTCCAAAACATATCTACTTTCCCGAACACTTTTGCTATTGTTTTTCCTCTAAACTTGTGTGGTTTGGATACAACTAACACAGACTGACGCTGTTTTCAGCAGAATTACCTTGGTGTCTAGTTTTTGTGTAGAAAATCAACTATCAGGAAAAATCCCGGAAAATATGCCAAAAATCCTATTTCACCAGAATACTCACGGAGCCAGAAGACGAGACGGAGTAGGGCCACAAGGGGCCCACACCACCTGTCCGCGCGGGCTAGGCTTGGCCGTGCCTGGGGGTGGTGTGGACGCCTCGGCTGCCCCCTCGGCCTTCCTATTCGCCTATAAGTTGCCTCTTGACCTAAAAACCAAGGGGGGTTCAAAGTTTTTCCAGAAAGAGTTCCGCTGTGCCGCCACCACCAGATTCCGGGATTCGGAACCAGAAACTCCGTTCTGGCACCCTGCCAGGACGGGGAATTGGAGGAGATCATCGCCATCATCATCACCATCGTTTCTCCATCGACCATCCATGTTTCCCCCATCTATGAGTGAGTAATCCCCCGCTATAGGCTATGGGGATGGTAGGGATTGGATGAGATCGTTCATGTAATGGCATCATATTGTTAGGGCATGGTGTCTAGTATGTTTTATTAGTGCCTTTTGACTTTGTTGCAACTTGTTATGCTTAATGCTTGTCACTAGGGCCCGAGTGCCATGATTTCAGATCTGAACATGTTATTGATTCATTATGATAGTATTTTTTATGGTCTTACCTGCAAGTTATATACACACGTTGTTGTCCGGAACCAAAGGCCCCGAAGTGACAGAAATCGGGATAACCGGAGGGAATGGCTTTGATGTGAGGATCACATGTGTTCACGGAGTGTTAATGCTTTGCTCCGGTGCTCTATTAAAAGGAGCACCTTAATTGCCAGTAGTTCCCTTGAGGCCCTGCTGCAAACGGGCTGGCAGGACAAAAGATGATGTGCAAGTTCTCATTGCGAGCACGTATGACTATATATGGAACACATGCCTATGATTATCTAGTACTTGGATGCTTTATCTTATTTATCTGCAAAAGCCCTATGTTCTGATTGCTATATGAATTGTCTTGTCCATGCAACGCCCGTCCATCCATCTCTATGCCTACCGCGCTTTAATCCTACTGTTTACTGCAATTGTTACTACTGTCTTTACTTTTACTACTGCTATTACTTTACTATTGCTACTACAAAACTGTTGCTACTGATAAACTGCTGTGAGCAAGATTGTTTCTAGGTGCAGCTAAATTGACAACTCAGTTGTTAAGGCTTATAAATATTCTTTGACTCCCCTTGTTTCGAATCAATAAATTGGGTTTCACTTCCCTCGAAAATACTGCGATACACCCCCTATACTTGTGGGTCATCAGAGACCTTCAGTTCTAAGATTCGGAGCATTAAATCACTTGTAATTCTTATTTTGCTAGATGCAATACCACAATACATAATGATGAAGATAGATTTTAGGCAGAGAATTCGTGCAAGAAAATTGTATGCCATAAAATGGTGTCAAAGATGGTTTTGTTACTAAATGCAAGAACAAGGGCAATGAGGATAATAAAGATAAGGATGTTAGAAGTTCGGGTACATTAGCTGAGGTTTATGCAAAATACAAGCATGGAACTGAAAGGAGGTACCATGTAGACATTGCAAATAGGACTTGTTATTGCAAGAAGTGGCAAATTACTAGTTTGCCATGTCACCATGCACTTTAGTTCATCTTAAAATGAACTACAGTGGAAAAGTTCATCGATATTTTTCTGTGGAAAAGTTTGCTGCAACTTATGCAGAAAATGTACCACTGATGGCAGATGAAAATTATTTGGAGATTGTTGATCTAGGGTTCAAACTTGAACCACCGATTCTTAGGAGATGACCTGGTAGGCCTAGAAAATTAAGGATCAAAGCATCCACAGAAAATGGCTCAAGGTTAGGAGCAAAGAAAGGAAATGCAAACAGTGCGGAGGATTTGGCCATATTAAGAGGTTATCCAAAAACCCAGTTCCACATGATTTTCAAGATGATGACCATGGTTGTTCACATTAGGGAGGCAGAAGTTGAAGTTGCTGAGATAGAAGTTGAATCTTCTCATTCAGCGAAACATAGCAGTGCTAAGGTTGAGGATGTTGTGGAAATGTAGCAAGCTGATAAAGAACATGTAGGGCAACAATATGGGAGTTCAGGACAAAGCTGAGCTTGATGAAGTTGTGAAAATATAGCACTTTGTGGGAGTTCAGTAGTATGATGATGTGCATGAAGTGCAAGATGAAGGTGATGAGCAACAATTCACTAGAGAACGAGGGGTGTAGGAAGAAAATGTATCGTGGAAGTTGCTAGAGGAGGGGAAGAATAAGAAGAAACAAAAGAGGAAGCAGAAGGGGAAGAAAAAAAGGAAAGGAGGTGAACTAGAATATGATAAGTTGTTGGGCTTATTGAGAATATTCTAAAAGATCTTTCTGCTAACCGGAGGAAAAACAATAAATTTTTTCCTATTTTATCTTTGTATGATTCTCACGTTGAAAGGTAAGATTTCAAACATGTGTAATTTGGCATTTCGGTCATCTTTATTTCAATCAACTTCAACTGTTATTTATGCAGTTCGAGCTTGAATACTAGGAAGAGGAGCAGAAAGAAGCGGCAGAATAATCTTGTTTTAAGAGTTTTTAGTGGGTCTAAACTATTGATGTGAACTTTATTTGAATCTGTTGTATGCAACGTGTAACTGATGTATATGGACAACATTTTTGTTTTTTTTTTCATAATTTTCAGGATGTTATAATTTTCTTGCCAACAACGTAGAAATGCATGCATAGTCTGGTTAAATCATCCCTCTGTGTCCTACCAATCAGTCTGCTCACAAATCGCTCTTAGAAAACACAATCTAAATCGTCCAAACGCAACGATCAAACTGCTCGTCATGATCAGGTTTTAGGGCCGCACGTGGGATTCTAGAAGACTGTATCCAACAACCAAGGTTGACCGATGGGTTATCATCCAACGACCCTAGTTGAGCGTTAGAGTTACGCAAGTACTACTGGGTTTTGAGTCAGTCAACGGGGTTATATGGGTTTGACCAACATTCAATGGGCACATGTAATTCGAAGGAAAACTCGTGAGGGCATCTAAATTTTGAACCCTCCGCACCAAGTCCCGCCTAGTACACCCCTGGGGCACCCAAATCCATTTTTGTTTAAATTTTGAGAGCAATATTTATGGTACCTACAATTCGAATTTTGAATTATGCAAGCATTACTGAAGAAAAAACCAGTATATAGCTCCACCATGAGAAAAATCCCAATCTCTCATGATGGCCTTCCAACATGACCTACCACTGGGAAAAAAATATTGGATGGCCTTGGACATGTCGATTTCTTGCACCTCTTTTAAAAAATCCACTCAAAATTAAATTTATTGATTCAGAAAATGGAAAATCAAGTTTTTTCATATAGCTCCGAAATCCCTAGTTGAGGAAGTTGTTTGCAATGCCAAGAGGTACCAGCCTTCCAAGTTTGGCCTCATTCCATGGACGGTTGCCATGATATTGGTAGTCAACACGATAACCATGGTTGAAACCCAAGTGAACTCCTATTTGATACCAGTTGAAGGTATGCATGTACAAAGTATCAGGATGTCTTGTTTATGATTTTTATGGGTACTATGTCAGAAATGGACTGCATGCGCATGTTTTCGATTTTTTTTTGAATTTTTTAATATCATTTGGTTTGGTTAAAAAAAGCCAAACTTGCCGACGTGCGCAGCCTGGTGAGGGTATCTAAATTTTGAACCCTCCGTGCTAGTATAGCCTAGAACACCCCTGGGGCACTTAAAACCATTCTTATTTGAATTTTGAGAGCAATATGTATGGTACATGTAGTTCAAATTTTGAATTATGCAAGCATCACTAGAGAAAAAAATAGTATATAGCTCAACACGAGAAAAAAATCCCAATCTCCCAGGAAAGGCATTCCAACATGACATTCCACTAGGGAAACATGTCGACTAGCCGTGGACATGTCGATTTTTTGCACCTCCTTTAAAAATTCTACCAAAAATTCAAATTTCTTGATTCAGAAAATGGAAAATTAAAATTTTTCCAAAGAACCCCGAAATCCTTAGTTGGATAAGTTGTTTTCAATGCCAAGAGGCACCAGCCTGCCAAGTTTAGGCTCATTTCATGGAGGGTTTGCATGATTTTGACATTGAGATTTGGAGGCATAGACATAAAAATTTGAGATAATTGCAACATCATAGCACAAACCCAACAACTTTGAAAAATTTAAATCTTTCATTCAGGTTTGACCACACGAGGAGAGGGGTTGTGTCATTGGTGTTCCTTAAACCCCTATATTTTTTACGTGATAAACTTAAACTGCGGATTTTCCCGGGAAATATTTGCCTTCTCCACCTTTCGATCTGCGGAGAATCATCTTTCGGAGTCTAAGTCGTCGTGTCCTCGCCGTCCTCTAAATTGACTTCGCAGTTGTCTTCCAAGGAGGTCCAGTCTGAATACGAGGGGGGGGAGCCTATGTCATGGTCCGGCGGTGGAACAGGGTGCTCCTCCCCAACCTCTGAAGCTTTCTCCTCCTTAACCTCAAGAGAGTCTTGCTCATCAAGGTTGCGCTTCGCCGGCGCTACCAGCTAGATGCAAGAAAGGCGAAATGTCTTCTTGCTACGAGGCATATCGAATAGTGTCTACCGTAGAGCTGGTGTGTGCCAAAAGGACACGGTCAAGCGACACTTTATGCCAACCCGTAGCATGCGGTAGGAGGAGAAGAGGCTACGCATACGTCTTACGAAATTCGAGAAAAACACACAATGAATTATGACTCACCTTGTGAGCAAAGGCATAGAAAAAGAACAATGAAAAGTTTATGCAATGTCGCAAATATAAGACACACGCTTAACGGTGGAGGAAACATGGACCATGCTTTGCTACTAAGCAAACAAATCTTTCAAAATGTGACGTGTGTATAATATCTATCACGATTTTGAAAAGTATTCGGTGTGCGACAAACCCGCGAAGGGGCCTACCTAGCCCACAGACAGACGGTCGATTTTTTATAGACCGGCATTGAAGTTGTTATACAATATGTCAAGATGATCGTGAAGGAATTCACCGTTTGTGACTTCTCGTCATATCAACTGATGCTATTTTTTTTAAATAATACACTTCTTTAAATCAATTTCACGAATATTATGCGAAAAAGGGAAATTATAAATCTAACGTGGTCTCGTTTTTTGAAAAAATGACCAGAGGACTGTCAGCTTGCTAGTCGTTTTTTCAAAAACCGACATGCCCTATCGTTTTTTCAACAGACGACAAGGCAGGGTCGGCTTTTCAAAAACCGACGGGAGATCTCATTTATTGAAATGCCGACGGCTACATGGATCATCCGCAGTGTTGGGCTAATCCAGCAGTTCAGAGTTTATCACCCGCCGGTAGAATCCCGCCACTATTTCGCGTCGTTCTTTTCCCCGCTAGTATTTCTCCCGCCACTCTTTCGCGTCGTTTATCTCCCGCCACTTCTTCCTGTTGTCTTCTCCCGCCACTCTTTCGCGCCGTTTATCTCCCGCCACTTCTTCCTGATGTTTTCTCCCACCACTTCTTCCTGATGTTTTCTCCCGCCAATTCCTACTAGTTGCCCCTATAATTACTGGCACCGAGATGGTATTTCTCCACCCTGTTCTTCCTCTTTTTCTCGCATTTCCTTCCCCTCTCCATCATGAGTGTGCCCTGTTCGGACCCAGAGTATAGGCCTACGAAGATGAAAGATGCCAGGTTGCCGCAAGGGGTGACACACGAGCGCTGTTGGTGCGGCCATCTCGCGAAGGTCAAGGAGTCGATCGATTTCTCCACTTGCATGGGCATGAAGTTTTTCATGTGTCCCAACTACGACGCAAGCCCGCCCTGGCAGGCAAGTTCGTCGTACAAGAGGCCTCTGGTATGTTCCTAAAGCATGGTTAATATGAACCATTCATGTTATCATGTGTTCTTTTATTCATTCCATTGATTTGCTTGTAGTCTCCTCCTCCACTTTGCAAGTGGTACCATTGGATTGACACGGAGCATCCAGCCTGGGCCGTGCAGGAGATTGCGGACAGGAGCTGACGTGCAAGGGAGAGCTTTCTTGATGAGGAACATGCTAAAAGGAAGGCCGCGAACGGGAAGAAGGAACATGAGAGAGAAATAAAATAATTCCGAGCAGAGCAAGGTCGAAACCACAAGCTGAACAGGAAGAGAAGGGAGGAAGAGGAGCGGCAGGAACAGGTGCGCAAGGAGGCCCGTGAGGCGGAAAGGAAGAGATGAAGAGAAAGAGTTGCCGAGGCGCGGGCGACAGAGGAACGTAGACATATGTCTCAGTACCGATGTATCTTAATTTCGGTTGGAGTGTCCCGATGTATCTTAATTTCAGTTGTAGTGTCTTGATGTATCTTAATTTCAGTTATAGTGTCTTGATGTAACTTCATTTCAGTTATAGTGTCATGATGTATCTTCATTTCAGTTATAGTGTTGTGATGTATCTTAAATTCAACATGTCAGTTAATTTCGGAGACAATGTATCTAAAATGTTTCCCGCCAAAATGCTTCCCGTCAAAAAACATTACCGCCAAAATGTTTTCCGCTAGAATGTTTCCCGCCAAAATATCTCCCGCCAAAATGCTTCCCGCCAGAATGTTTCCCGCCAAAATATCTCCCGCCAAAATGCTTCCCGCTAAAATGTTTCCCGCCCAATTGTTTCCCACCATTTTTTGTTTGTTTACCCTATAAAACCCCTCCCCACGCAGTTGCTTAAGCAAAGCCACCCCGTTTTTAGCCAGTATGTTTCCCGGTTTTCCCTACGATCGTAGTTTCGAGACAAACATGTCCGTCGACCTTTTTCATTTGGCTAGGAACTTTACGATAGACAACAATCCAGCCCCATTGGAGGAACTCATTGCTAGTGATTGTCTCCTCACTAAGCTGGGTGAGGGATTGCGTAGAAAAGGGTGGCCGAAGAGGACTCCAGAGGAGATACGACAAGAGCTTCTTCGGATCAATGCTAGGTGGGGCAAGCAAAGATTCTTTAACGAAGAGGCAAGGCAGTAGAATATCACGCTCCCTTGGATTTGGATTGAAGAGAGTGAAGACTCCGACGATCTCTTCATGCCATCGGTCGGTGGTACTAGGGATAGAGAAGAGCGTGACAAGGCTAGGGCCAAGAAGACCAATGACAAGCTAGAAGAGAGTGAAGATGAAGATGATATATTCATGATGCCTGCCGCTGGGACTAAGTGGAGAGCTGAGTGGGACGAAAGGCTGGCCAAGAAGAAGGGTAAAGACGAGGCATCATCGAAGGGTAAGGGCAAGGCATCATCGGTCGAGGCATCGTCGAAGGGTAAGGGCAAGAAGAGCAGGCCATGAAGAAGGCATCGTCGAAGGGTAAGGGCATAGTCGTAGGGATAGAGAGCACTCTTATTTATGTACCGCAAGTTATGTTAAACTGTGTTGCAAGCTATGTTGAAGTGTTTGTCGAATAAAAAATATTTATCGAAAGGTGTCTCATACATAGACAGATACAAGATACAAGTCTCATATATAGATAGATATCACTTCCACCGGTCACGAGGTTGCCCTGGCGTCGGTGAACTCCATCCGTACCTTCTAGGAGGCCCCATATTACGGGGAGGTAGAGTTGACCCGTCACCCTGGGTCTGTGTATCCTGTGTGGGGAAAGGTGGTGGAGTCTGCTGCCTCTGATACAGTCCAAACGAGTCAACCTGATCCTGCTGAGTCTGCTGATCCTCCTCATTAGTTGCCCACGAACCCATTGAGGACATGCTTGGGTCTCCATATCCTCCTGCCATGTAAAAATATTAAGTACTCAATGATTATACACTACATGTAACCAAAATAGATAGGAAAATGCGTACCCTCAGGACGATAGCCCATGAATGGGACTTGCGGCTGCTGTTGCTGCCACTGGTCGATAGTAAACTGCGGCTGCTGCTACTGCCACTAGACGAAAGTAAACTGCTGATGTTGCTGCCATGCTGAGCCTCTAGCCTGGTCGAGGGGTGGTGCTCTCACTGTCTCCTGCTGTTGCTGCCACGCTGAGCCTCCAGCCTGGTATGGACGTGGTGCTCCTGCTGTGAGATCCGTGGACGAGGCCATGGGCGGATAGGTGCAGTCGGTGTCTCCTGCTGCGGCCCCCCCAAGCCTCGGAGTACTGTCTGGTCTGCACGCGGGGTGCGCTCCTGCGTGGAGTGACGTGGTGGGCGAGCCTGCATGGAGTGACACGATGGGCCCTCCCCCATGAAGTGACGCGGTGGACGCTGTGCTGCTCGGTGCTGAACGATCTATGAAACGTTCGTGCACGTGATGGTCGCATAGATACTCTTTAGTCTTTTCTCGACACGCCTGACAAAGGACTGAGCGTGCTGACGTGGTACTAGAAGAGGAGCGGACGAGAGCGAACGTCCCCACTGATTCACTTCAGTCTGTAGCTCCCATGTCATATCGGCCTGCATTTGTATAGTAGATAAGTACATATTATGTAGGCTACCAAGTCCAGTAATGAAGAAAAGTGTATTTACCGCTGATTGTCTAGGCTCCATAGTCGACTGGCTAGGGTATCTTTCATCATCATGTGCATGGTGGACGGGACGCAACCGTGCCATGCTCATGTACCTGTGTAAGTATGCACGGAATAGCTCCATATCAAACGCAGGAGCGGTCCACACGTCAGTTGTTGCATTTTGCCAACCATTGATATAAATATTAACCCGTTGAAGCCACTGATTTGCGCTTCTGTTAGTATCCTTCTGAGAGTACCTGCAATTAGATTTTGTAAGTGTACAATCGCTGTAGAATTATAGATACATAATATATTAACTTACATATGCACGTCTGATGAAAGGGGCTCCTCCGGACGTGGAGGATCTACCATCTGGCGAAGACCGAATTGCCTCATGACCCTCTGTTGAGACATCTCCTTCACCTGACAATCGAAGATCATCTTCGATTTTGTTAGCCAGTAGTCCTCATCTCTAGTGCACATAATAGATAACCCGCCGGAATATCTGGCGGCTGTCTCAGCTGTCGTGTACGGCTCCCAAATGACCGAATCCTCCTTCAACGTGTCGAACTACTCGCTGAATGCCGGGTAGCAGCGGGTTACCTGATCTCCCGCGAAACGACACTATTGGACAAAATAGTTGTTAGTTTCCTTCATAGTGCAATATCGACAATGCAATTAACTAAACCTTTTAACTTACCTTGCGACGTGTGCAATGTGTACCGAATGTAGGCATGTCAATTCTCTCGTGGTCAAACAACAGATCAGACTCATAGACAACGTGTGTCTGTCCCGGGATGATAACCGCTTGATTCTTTGCTACCTCCGGGCGGCCGATAGGGAACCTCTCCCACCATAGCTGCAACAATAGTGGGCATCCTAGCAAGGCAGATCTTTCTTTGGTTAGCATACAGCCCGTGCACATACCTCGGTAAGTTGCAGCTAAGACGGCAGAACCCCAGCTCCACTGTGTGATGTCGTTCTGGCACGTCACCTCCTTGATCTCTCTAGCATAGCGGATGTAGCGCACACTGATGGTTGAGACGTGGTTCTCGGTGAAAATCACCTTCCCAAAAAGCCACATTAAGTACCTCTCCAGGCTGCATGTAATTTGTGGCTTAGTCATCGGAACGGCTGGGTACCCAAACTTCTGTATCTGCACTGGTTAATAGAACAAGTTTTAGCATCGTGTGATATGAAAATAGGTGTGTCAAATACGAATATACTGAGTAGCAAACGAACCTGATAGTTCTGCAACCAATCAAATTTGGGTCCGTGATTTTCATACGTGAACTCCGGAACTCCATCATGAATGCCATAAAATCGTTGTGCCATTTCTTAGACCCAATTCGCCGGTGCATCCACCGGGCCCATTGGCACTCCAGCCAACGGTAGTCCTAGCAAGAATGAGACATCCTGTAGTGTAGGAGCCATCTCTCCCCAGCGAAAGTGGAAAGTATGAGTCTCAGGCCGCCATCGATCCACTAAGCAGGTGAGAAACGACCCGTCGTAGCCCATGCGTGTGGTCTGGAAGCCATGTTGTCATCCTTCTATCTCCTCGTATGAGCGGCCTCAACCAGATGCACAAATGGTAATAGCCCTGCCCACTTCAACCTGCATACCGAGATAGAATTACAATTTGTCTACTTTGGCCCTCAAATATTTGAAACCCAACTAGAAATAAATGTCACATACCTCTGCAGCCAATCAGGGTGTATCATCCAGTTAGACATGGGAGTGCGAGTGATAAGGTGCTTCAAGCTCCCTGGTTCCGCATCTAATAAAGTTGACCGGTGCTTTCTATCTATATCAGCGTTAAGCAAAGATCCCGCCATCTACAAAATTTAAAACATAGTTTCATACGAATTGCAAATTTAAAACATGGTTCATTACGAATTGCAAATTTAAAACATGGTTCAATACGAATTACAAATTTAAAACATGGTTCAATACGAATTACAAATTTAAAACATGGTTCCATACGAATTACAAATTTAAAATATAGTTTCATACCAATTACAAATTTAAAACATGGTTCCATACGAATTACAAATTTAAAACATAGTTCCATACGAATTACAAATTTAAAACATAGTTCCATATGAATTACAAATTCTATTTTCTTCCTCTGCCTCTTGTTCCTCGCCTGCCACGTCCACGAGGAGCCGCTCCTCCATTCCCAAAGATGTGACAATTGGTGTCTCTATGGCCAAACTGATTACATAGAAAACATTGTCTAGTAGGGCCTCCGGCTTCGGATTCATCCATATCATTACGGATGCGGACACATTGTCGCCTTCCTCTGCCTGTCTGCATTAGTCCAGGATCTGGGATGTAAATCCTTTCACCAGGGTTTAGTTTGTTGAAATTTCCCCATGCTCTATATCCCATCATCTCGCCAGTCCATGTATTGATCACCGAATCCTTAAGAAAATAAGGAGACACAAACGATCTTGCATCCATACCTAACCGACCGCACGCAGCAAGTACATGAGAGCAAGGAAAATGCAGCAGTTTGGGTTTGTTGCAGGTGCACTCACACGTCGGACAAGCCTCATTACCTATCCTCACATCTTATGTCTTTACCTCTTCTCCAGATCCGATCCTGTTGGAAGGGACGCGCACCTCAAATCTTCGTTCTTGATTACCAAAGGCGACAACGTGCACAGACCGAGCCTTTTCCATTTTGTCATTCATGTAATCCATGATCTTTGAACAGTACCTCGTGTTTGGGTTATTAATGATATGCATCTGAGCAAGCTAGAGTCTGTCTCTGAAGTAGTTCAACGTTCCGGTGAAAATACACTCCACAATAGCTATTAATGGCAGAGCCCTGCTTCCTCTCAAGACAAAGTTGTAAGTTTCGGCAAGATTTGTAGTCATGACGCCAAACTTAGCACCATGAGTGTTGTGCAACAGAGACCACCTCTCCACAGGCTCGTGCTCTATCCATTCCTGAAAATTCTTAATCCTTCTGCCAGGCCTCCTCCTAGCACCAGGTTGGTCAAATCCTGGCAAATCATAAAAAGCACTTGGTTCTTCCTCGGGTGGTGCTGCACCCGCTACTGTCTGTGCAGCTACCGCGGCTGCATGAGCCGCCACAGGTGTTGCTCTAGCTACTTTCCTCTGCCTAACATGTTTTTTTGTGAATTCATCCAGATAGGTCCGACACTTGATATACTTCCACTCCTGGTTCTTCTGGCAAAGCTTCTTGAATAGGTTCATCAGGGCCTTGTTCCTGAACTGTCAGAAAAAGTTAGCCCCTAGATGTTGTAGGGGTTCCACGCATAAAAACAATAAATTTTACTCTACG
Source organism: Avena sativa (assembly GCA_916181665.1). Taxonomy (NCBI): domain Eukaryota; kingdom Viridiplantae; phylum Streptophyta; class Magnoliopsida; order Poales; family Poaceae; genus Avena; species Avena sativa. Next base: position 465,948,666 of record OV702297.1, on the reverse strand, counting down.
CCCCTGAACCCGTGAAGCTGCTAGGACCTATCTATTAGTAATACAGTAATGGGAGGGGCTTTTGCGAACTTACCCTTGAAGACCGAAAAGCGTTGTCAACGCTCAGGAGAGCGTGGTTGATGTAGACGAGCCGAAGCCGACCTCAAGGTCGTGATGAAGTCCTTGTGCTCCTTCTGGCTCCAACGACTTGAGTGCCTCAAGTGCGACACCTCGCGGGGAGTTACACACATCCGGTGCCTGACGATGACTCCCGCTTCCCCGATCCAGCAGCAGTTGCGGAAGTAGAGCTCCCGGATCCGAATCCCACAACGCGACGGCGCTCCGCGGTGAAGATGTCTCTCGCTCGCGCAGTCCAGACTTGGGACCACGGCCACAAGAGAGAGAGGGGGAGAGAGAAAATATCAATTGGAGGTCCTCCCAAAAGTGGGGAGACCTTTATTGATTATTGGTGTATTTTTCTAGGCCAAATACCCCACTATATATAGGGGGAGGGGAGGTACTACCTCCCCCAAAGTCCCGGGGTGGGACTAAAGGAGAGGAGAGGGGAGGAGGTGGCCGCCGACCACCTAGTGGGCCCTGCGCGGGGGGGCTAGGCCCAGCCGGCCTCCCCTTTGCCCCTTCTCCCTCTCTCCTTTCCCCTAATGGGCCCTCTCCCTCCGGAATTGGCCCATTAAGCCTTTTTGACCTTTAATTGATTTTCTCTTGATTAAATAAATATCAATAAATGATTAAATCAACATTTAACATTCATTCACATATTATTGAATCTCCGTGGCCATGGAAAACCTTCCACCTCCACTCCGGACATCCTCTGGACTTACCGAAACCCTTCCGATTTTCTCTCTTCTTTTCTTCGGTGATTCTACCGATCCTATAAACACTCTCTAAGCATCATCAAACCCTTAAGCGTGATAGCCCACGGTTCGGGAACACTCTAGACATGGTCGGGACACTCCCGTACCAATGATCAACAGAGGGACCTGGATGGCCATGTGACCCCTGTGTGTTCCACGAAGATCTTTCATCGTTTGAACCGGGACAGTCGTTGTCTTATTCCCTTTGTCACTCGATACTTGCATTCCCCGAGATCTGATCAATGACATCACCATGTCATGTTCAATCTTGTTACTGAACAACGCTACTTGACTCGTTCCGACAAGTGATATCCTCATGATCTAATCACACACTGTGCAACTATTGGATATAACTTCTCCGAGTGGGCCCTTGAGTATCTTCCCGTCACATGGACGAACAAATCCCGCTCTTGACATATATTGCCTCTACGGTTTCCTCCGAATACCTGAACACACCTTTATAACCATCGTTTTACCAGATGATATTTGGTGCTATCTAAGCACTCTCGAGAGACAGTGATTGATATAGCCTCACGGTCTACGGAATAGTCTACGAGGATCCATTTCTAATCATCATAACTTGAACTTCGTGACATGATCAGATCACGATGTTTAGGTTGGGTATTGGTTCATCATCTCATTCACAGAATGAGATGACCTCATTTCCAACTGGCATAAATGCCACATGATCAGGAAACTTGATCATCTGTTGACCAATGAACCAGTGACCAGAGTTTCACTGGGAACCCCTAGTTGTTTGTATATCACACGTGTATTGATGTTTCCACTCAATACAGTTATAGCATGATATATAACTTAATCATAAACTATATGAAATATGATAATAGTCCTTACTACTATTTGTCTCTAGGGCATATTTCCAACAGTCTCCCACTTGCACTAGAGTACAAATACACTAGCTGCATTTTGTTCTCAATCTTTGGCACCAAATATCCGGTACCCTGAACATGCTTGCTCATGGAAGAGGTTGAGTCTTGGGTCTGTACTTTACAGTCCCAAATCCTTTGCAACTTACTAATGTCACCTTGATTGACATTAATACTTTATCATCTCATGATAGCATCCATGTGTATGCATCGTCGTTATGGCAGCAGAACGAGGCCTGATTCTAGGAACCTACAGTGACGTTAGATCAACCTCGAGGGCTTTCTCATGGGCACTGTGCCCTGGGACACATCATTCTACGTTAAAAGAGAAATAGCCCCGCCATAACATTATACAACACTTTAGATGGTACCCTTATCTATTATTATAAATGTATTCATCGAAACTCCCGTGCACTCTGTGCAATTTCGATGTTTTGTTCACCTCACTTCCTACTTGACTTCAATCGGTATCTATGGGAGTTTCCAACATATTCACTTATAACATAACCCTTTATGCTTTAAGATATGTCATCCTTTATGGATTTGGAAAATTGTGTCCACGGTTCTCTACTAGACACTGCGGACAAACTTAGCTCAACATTCTGTGATTCGAACTTAATCACTTTCAAACGTTCCTTATTGGATCCCATATTATGCTAAGTTGTCATCATAGTTTCTAAGATAGAACCTATGTCTTAACATAGTGGATGATGATCATCCATTTCTTTGTTTCAACCATTGATGTTCAACTTAATACTATTCCTAATTTGAGTCATTAAGGACCAGTTCCTTAATTAACTTCTATTCCAAAACCCCTTTCAGAATCCCTTAAGGAATACTACATAATATCATAATACTCCTATTATCAATTTCCACATCTTATAAATCATTATTTATAAGTATTTGCGCTTTCATACTTAACATACTTAAGAATTACTCCTATAAGCTCCCACTCAAAATATGTTTCTACATATTTGAACTCGAGTCTTATATTGCTCCCACTTAAAAATATGTCAATCACATATTGTTTCAGGAAGACTTTCACAGCTCCCACTCAATTTTATGCAAATTGCATATCCACTCACTATTTTGAACAACTTCAAAATCCTTTGATCAAATACCAAACTTGGAGATTTTACTATGAGATACTAGTACTTTACTAGTTTAAAATCCACTAGACATTTAGCATACATGAATCAAATTCATTTGAATTTGTCCAATACTTGACAAATTGTGCTTTTGTCATTCACCCCTTTTTCCTACTATGGCTTTGTAGTCATTTGGGAAAATTCCAAGTAACCCCTTTTACTTGTGAGATTCAGCAACTAATTGTTTTCTAATCTCAAGGGAATTTTGCTTCTAGGATTTCTCATAATTTAGTTTACCATTATTTCCTTAGTAGTTCGTAGACATGTCATATTCCAAGAATCATGACAAATGATCCACAAATGTCTCCATAGAAGATATGGATTTACATTTTGAATCCTTCTACATGTAGTGAAAACAATAGTGGAGGAAAAACACAATGATCAATATCATTGATTTTTTTCTTCTGTGCAGAGAATCATTCAGGAACGTTTTTCTGTTGCGCTTCTCAACACTCTGATGCAGGGTTTTGAATCCTCATCGTGCTTTTCACCAATTCCCATTTGCTCCATAATTGAGAAACATCACTAGAAGTGAGCTTTCTCAAGAATGTACCAAAATCCAAGCAATACGAGTTTTGCTTCTCTTTTGGTTTCAGCTATGGATTTCGTATTCAAAGTTTCCAATGAATACACTACAAGGACTTACTCGCTATTGTTTTGGTTATATCGAATAACCCCAAAACTTTCACGAATTCAAATGGTTTACCAATTCTAATTGAGTGCTAACTATTTCTAACTAATGGTCTCTACATCTACACTACAACGATTTATTTGGTGCCTTCTATTCAACCCCCTTTGATATCTAATATCACATTGTGACGCTTTGTATTTTGATGTTTCAAAACACTTTGCATTCCACAGTTTATTTTATGCCATTCTTATAAGTTCGAATTTCATTACTATTGATCAAATCATAGTAATTAGATTCTCTTTTATACTTATACCCTTTTATTGATGAGACACTTTGATCAAATCAAATAGTTTCATATTCATGTTTCCTTTGGTAAACTACTTTACACATTTAAACAATCAATTAATGATAATTACCATTTTTTGTTAAAACCCAATACATCAAATATGTATTTACTTTTAACAATTCATTAAACACTTTGTATTTAAGTAATACACGGTGTTCAAGTTATTTTGCCGAACTTAGGCATGATTTATATGTGATAAGAAATCAAATGACTTTCACATATTATCACATAACTTTGAATTTTAAACAATGGTTTCATTCAATTAATGAAATATCATTAAGTTGGGTATTTTAAATAAGGCATTTTAATATTTTACAAATGTTCATGCATTATCAATTAGTTTCAAACAACAAGGATAATTTACACATAATCAAACAAGATATGAACACGAATAGAAATCATTCATAAAAGCAGAACAACTGTTTGTTACAAACTCATATGAATAACCGTCTCACGAATGTGAGACACACTAAAGAAGTTCACAATCTCTTGATTACAAAAATCATCCTAAAACATAACCTAAATGATAAATGTCGAGGGAGAGTGTCGTTGGCCATCATCATCATGCTCTCCATCAACACGCAACGTCACCTCCTCTCCAGCAAGCACCTCTCATGCAGAAGGACCTGTTTTCATTAAAACAGAACAAGTATCAGATATACTTAACACTGCAATGTGTTTGCAAGATTATAACATTTATAAAACTGTATATCAAATATATACCTTGGTCATCGATGACCTCTCCGGTGATTGGTTCAAACTTTACGTTCCGGAAATGTAATATGAACTCATGGAAATCCAATGCTTCTGTATCACCACTCATGATGCTACTCCGGACATGTCCTTTGAAGCTGGGAGGCAACGACCGAAGCAGTACCTCTATCGCAAATGGATCAGCCATCCAGTAATCCACGAAGTGAACCAGTCTCGTGTGTGTATCAAGCATGCGCTCCAAGTGACTCACCAGACATGTATGCTCCTCCATCTGTATGGAAAGGAAATCTCCAAGCAACTCGTGCTTCCACATGCGCAAATGGCCTATGAACTCTGCTCTCAGCTGATCCACCATCGAATATGGGTCAAGATCACCCATGTGCGGATGTAGTTCATCCACCATCCCTTAACGCATTATTATCTGAATGTAGGTGGACATCTCTTGGCGATAGTAGCGGTCTGCCAGCTCTTGTGGGGTCTCATAGTAGTCTGGATCAGTCAAATCCATCGTGCGGCGTATGTAGTATACCACATGATTCCTAGTAAGGAGATCATTCAGGCGCACAAGCTAACTAGAGAAGTTGGATCCATCAAGTCTAAGTTTCTCACCCTTTACCCAATCCTCAATGACAAAGTAAGCTTCACGGTGAGCCATCTACATTTATAATTGCAAAAGGAATTTAGACTAAGTTTATAATTAAATGAGTTAATAGTAACTCCACTTAGAAACACCTATCCCCAAAAGGGTTCCTAGTGATAACACGACCCCTATCAGCCACATCTCCCCCGATCATCACGGCCATCAATGTGGGTTCAAGGGTGGACGCTAAACGTCGGTCACATCATTCATGCGACTCGTGCTCGATCTTTCGACCATCCGCGTTCCGAGGCCATGTCTGTACATGCTAGGCTCGCTAACTCAACCTTAGTGTTTTCGCTGTGCAACATGGCTTACACCCACTGCATGTGAATGTAGATATGTCTGACACCCGATCATCACGGCCTGCCTCATACCGAAGAACTTTCTTGGTGGTGCACACTAAGGGGGAACACAATCGTTGGTAATTTTAACAGGGATCATCTTATTAGGCTACCGTCGAGTATCTAATACTAGCACACAATAAGACATACAAATAATAACATTGAATGTAAATGCTATGTGATATGGTCCTTCACGTCGTGATCTCCATCCGCCGTCACCGGGTTCCGGCGCCAGGGTTCCGGCGCCGTAGACACCAGGGTACCGATGTCATTCCTGCGTGGTAGTCCGTCATCTCCGTGACTATCTACTACTACGTAACAAAAGGTAATCACTTTACCTTTGCCACAACCATATCACAAAGCAACGCCCCCTTGCAAAACAAAGTCAGACGCCTCTACTTTATCTTTGCATGTTTTACGTGGCTGAATGGGCTTTCGCACAAGAACCGTTCTTACCTACGAACTTTCAGCACAACGCTGATCAAGTAGTTGTCTCTACTACACCCCTTTCGGGGCCCTCCGTTGCAAATGGTATACCAACTAATGCGAGAGAGACAGACACCCCCCTAATCCACTTTATACGGTACAAGCCGTATGTCAAGCGTGGACCAGTCTCGCGAATGAACGCGTAAAGTCGGTTGGGGGCCGCTTCATCAAGCATTACTATGGTATACACAAGTACATGTGGGAGGGTAACAACTAAAAGATCAAGCCCACACGCTACATCTCGTGTGTTCTACCCGTAATAGCATTACTACGCATAGATCTAGCTCTGATACCACTGTAGGGGTTCCGCGCATAAAAACAATAAATTTTACTCTATGCCCCTGAACCCCTAAAGCTGCCAGGACCTATCTATTAGTAATACAGTAACGGGAGGGGCATTTCGTGAACTTACCCTAGAAGACCGAAAAGCGTTGTCAACGCTCAGGAGAGCCTGGTTGATGTAGACGAGCCGAAGCCGACCTCAAGGTCGTGATGAAGTCCTTGCGCTCCTTCTGGCTCCAAAGCCTTGAGTGCCTCAAGTGCGACACCTCGCGGGGAGTTACACACATCCGGTGCCTGACGATGACTCCCGCTTCCCTGATCCAGCAGCAGTTGCGGAAGTGGAGCTCCCGGATCCGAATCCCGCAGCACGACGGCGCTCCGCGGTGAAGATGTCTCTCGCTCGCACAGTCCAGACTTGGGACCACGGTCACGAGAGAGAGAGAGGGGGAGAGAGAAAATATCAATTGGAGGTCCTCCCAAAAGTGGGGAGACCTTTATTGATTATTGGTGTTTTTTTCTAGGCCAAATACCCCACTATATATAGGGGGAGGGGAGGTACTACCTCCCCCAAAGTCCCGGGGTGGGACTAAAGGAGAGGAGGGGGGAGGAGGTGGCTGCCGGCCACCTAGTGGGCCCCGCGCGGGGGGGCTAGGCCTAGCCGGCCTCCCCTTTGCCCCTTCTCCCTCTCTCCTTTCCTCTAATGGGCCCTCTCCCTCCGGAATTGGCCCATTAAGCCTTTTGACCTTTAATTGATTTTCTCTTTATTAAATAAATATGAATAAATGATTAAATCAACACTTAACATTCATTCACATATTATTCAATCTCTGTGGCCATGGAACACCTTCCACCTCCACTCCGGACATCCTCCGGACTTATCGAAACCCTTCCGGTTTTCTCTCTTCTTTTCTTCGGTGATTCTACCGATCCTATAAACACTCTCTAAGCATCATCAAGCCCTTAAGCGTGATACCCCATGGTTCAGGAACACTCCAGACATGGTCGGGACACTCTCGCACCAATGATCAACAGAGGGACCTGGATGGCCATGTGACCCCTGTGTGTTCCACGAAGATCTTTTGTCGTTTGAACCAGGACAGTCGTGTCTTATTCCCTTTGTCACTCGATACTTGCATTGTCCGAGATCTGATCAATGACATCACCATTGCGTGTTCAATCTCGTTACTGAACAACGCTACTTGACTCGTTCCGACAAGTGATATCCTCATGATCTAATCACACACTGCGCATCTATTGGATATAACTTCTCCGAGCGGGCCCTTGAGTATCTTCCCGTCACATGGACGGACAAATCCCGCTCTTGACATATATTGCCTCTACGGTTTCCTCCGAATACCTGAACACACCTTTATAACCACCGTTTTACCAAATGGCGTTTGGTGCTATCTAAGCACTCTCGGGAGACAGTTATTGATATAGCCTCACGGTCTACGGAATAGTCTACGAGGATCCATTTCTAATCATCGTAACTTGAACTTCGTGACATGATCGGATCATGATGTTTAGGTTGGGTATTGGTTCATCATCTCATTCACAGAATGAGATGACCTCATTTCCAACTGGCATAAATGCCACATGATCAGGAAACTTGATCATTTGTTGACCAATGAACCAGTGACCAGAGTTTCACTGGGAACCCCTGGTTGTTTGTAGATCACACGTGTATTGATGTTTCCACTCAATATAGTTATAGCATGATATAAAACTTAATCATAAACTATATGAAATATGATAATAGTCCTTACTACTATTTGTCTCTAGGGCATATTTCCAATAGTCTCCCACTTGCACCAACGACTCTGCATGTCTAGCCATGGAGTTGGTTCATCAGGAGCAGGCTGAGTCAGCTTCCTTATCGCGCTGAGTATACCCGGATGCCTGTCATGAAGGACGCATACATTCGGTACATCCCTCACAATTCCTATCTTCAGCTGCCTGAAAAACCATACCCAACTCTCGGTGTTCTCGCTCTCCACGAAAGTAAATGCAAGTGGAACAACTTGATTGTTCCCGTCTTGACCTATGGCAGTCAAGATCTGACCCTTGTACTTGCCAGTGAGAAATGTACCATCCACACAAATGACTGGTCGACAGTGAGTGAAAGCTTCTATGCATATATCAAATGAGAAGAACACTCGATGCATCACCCTCAAATTGGGTTCTTGAGGCAATGTAAAGTGTTGGATGTCGACGTATGTGCCTGGATTCCTAGCCTGCAGTATCTGCAGCATCCGAACAACACAGTCGTATCCATCTCGAAATGAACCAAATCTTGTCTCCAGTGCCCTCTGCTTAGTCCTCCAAGCCTTCCCGTAAGAAATATTGTAGCGAAATCTGACAACAACTTTGTTGATGATAGCTTTCACCACCATGGCTTTGGTCTCCACTATCTCAGTGTATAACAGTCTAGCCAGGAGGGTTGACGTGAGATTACGATGGTCTTGAAGGACATTGTCAAGTTGACATGTGTGCTGCACAACATCGCTAACCTTCCAGTTAGTGTCATACCGAGGACTATGGGCATGGACCCTGGTCGGACATCTGGCTACCTCGCAAACCAATATCAAATACACTACACGATGGACCAAGCATGGAGGCACCTATACTGCCGACATAAGCTGCTTATGGAGGCAAGCAGACTGCCGGCAAAGGTTTTTTCCCGGCAGATGAAACTACCCTCTATAAACCTCTGGGATACTTCTTTGCCGGCACATACCTTACACCGCAGTTTTGTTGCCAGGACATTTCTACCGGCAGTTTGTTTGCCACAAATTTTTGTACCGGCAGTTAGATTGCCAAAAATATCCTACCGACAGTTTCCGTGCCATCAAATTTTGTACCGGCAGTTGGGCTGCTGGTATTTCTCTACTAGCAGGAAGGTCGCCACAATTTCTACCCGCTGGCCAAAATAACCCACCACGCATGCGAATTGATTTTGGCTGTGGGCCTAGAAAGGTGTGCATGCTGGTGGGTTATTTTGGCCAGCGGGTAGAAATTGTCATCACAAGTAACCAAAATCAATTCACAGTATAAACCAAACTTCATAGATAGATCTCATTTAATACATGTTGCATAGATAGATTAATTCAGAAAGAAGATCGAGGCATTCAGAATAGTCTGATCACATATAAAGATTAGTTCTCACACTGTCATAATCCATTCAACAAGATTCACATAAGTGCAACACAGGTCGAGCGCATACATATGTCTAGTTGATCCAATTGCCAGTTATATAGCTACTGACTAATACATCAGCCCACCAGCAGTGCAACATTCATAAATATTTTAAGACACTCCAGCTAGAAAACAAAAACTAGATCTCTAATCCAACCACCAGTGTCATCACAGCCTTGTATAGTATGAACTAGCTAGTCTGCATTCCTATTGACCTGAAATAAATGAAAAGGGAAAATATGGATGAAAAGTGACAAGTCTGTAATGGTATATAGGATACAAGTCAGAATGAAATACAAAGGAGAACACAAACACAGTTTGAATGCATGATTGCTGTCTGATATGATAGAACAGAGTTATTTCATAGTTTGAAAACACTCGAGCAAGCACAGTTTGAACAAGCAAACGGCTTTCCTGTTGTTTCTATCATGTTATTTCACAACGTGTTATTTCACAGCCTGTTGATATGACAGCCTTTTTTGTATAGAAGCACTCGAGCATTTATTTCAGTCAGTGTTTAAAATTGCTGCAACAAGTCATTAACATATCGAAAAAGGCAAGATACTGAACATAGATAGTCAGCCAAGTAACATATACTACCTGTAGATACTTCCTACAGTCCTACCATAAGTAACAACATCATCGCATTTCAAAGATAGCATGGATTCAGATAACATATGCTCAACAGTTGCGCCCAAACATTGGAATGTGACAGACGAATGATTATGGCCACGAAGATCTAGTTCTAGCAGGGATCTAATTCAAGCATTTCACGAAGTGCATTTGTTTACAGGTGTTATGTTCCATCTTTGGTATTTATTTACATGATCTAATTCTAGCAGGATCTAGTTCTAGCAGGTGTACCTGCTCGGCTGCCACGAAGGTGTATTAGCCTTCATTTGGAGCTACGGTAGTCTTATCTGCGGACTTCCTTTGTTCCTCCATCTGCATATAGAAAAGCAAGAAGCAATACACAAAGTTTAACCATATGCAAATTTAGTGCTATATGAAGATGACAAGATTAAACTTCTTTCAGAAACATAATCCTACATGTTTATAGAGCCAGGCGATAGATCGCCCTTGAGCTTGTCCCATGGTAGTGACATTGCCAATAGGACGAGGTAGCAGAGCATCCCTTTTGATTATGTAGTTGATGACAACCTCACAACATTCGACACCTAGTTCCCTGCCCCCTACCATCTTCTTTCAGTCAGTTGATAGAATGGTGGCTTTTGCCACAGGGGTAGTCTGGTCACGATAAATATTGTACAATATCACTTCTTTCCCTTGCTGGTCACAATTAAGAAACAAAATGAGATAAATATTGCAGAGTACTAACTCTCAATAAACAAGCATGAAAGAATAAAAGAGAGGAAGAAATCCAAACAGCACCTGATGGTTTCTTTGTGTAACTGCTGCTTCCTTCTGAATTGTTTCATGTTGCCTTTTGCACATCTCAGCATCCTTCTTCTGCATTGTTTCTTGTTTCTTTTGGTGTACTTCAGCATCCTTCATTCTTTGAGCAGCTACAACTTCCTTGTTTTGGTTCAAAGCAACTCCTTTCATCTGCAAGAGCTCTGCTTCCTTCTTCTTTTTCTGTAGAAGCTCTTCTTCCTTCTTCTTTTTCTGCAGAAGCTCTTCTTCCTTCTTCTTCTTCTTCTTCTTCTTCTTCTTCTTCTTCTGCAAGAGCTCTGCTTCCTTCTTCTTCTGCAAGAGCTCAACTTCTGTTTGCTTCTTCTCAAAATATTCCTTTGCTCTCCTCATCTCTTGCTGGATTCTTTCTTCCTCATATGATTTTGTACGAAAATTATAACCATTGATAGTGTAACTGCCATAACTCCTTGCAACCAGTGAGGGCCCTGCAGCCAAAGTATTAATCTCGTTGGGAACTTCGTGCCCACTCTCAACTAATTGTGCCACATGCGACCTAAACCACTCATGGAAAGTGTCATGCTGCTTTTTAATCTGTTGCCTAGTAATATCACCAGCCAAGGACAAATATTCAGCATGCTCACTGCAGGAGTTGAAATGCATTCAGCTATGTTACCATAATTAAAGAGGGCATACATGAAATTCATAAACTAAAGCACTAGCAGTAGCATACCTCAAATACGGATCTATGTTGTCATAATTAAATAGGACATATCTATGTGCCTGAATCAATGTCTTATGATCTAAATTTACTGTCAGCTTTCCTGCCAAATTTCGACCGTTGTTGTTGAAGAATGGCATGCTACTGGACTGGGCTCCATTTACATCAGGTGTGGTTGTTCTACTGAATCTGGTTTCACAACCTTCTAAATACCGAGAGCAGAATGTAAGGCACTCATCAAAAAGGTACCCCTCGGCAATTGACCCCTCGGGATGACTCCTGGTACGAACATGGCCCTTTAACTTGCCCATATACCTATACAAGATGGACTAAACATATATCAATTTATTTGTTACATATAAATTATATGGTGTACAAGTTCAGGTTTCAAAAATGACCTTTCTGGTCCATACATGTTGCTGAATTTCAAAGGCCCCCCAAGCCTCACTTGAAGTGGAAGATGAACCATCATATCAAAAAATGATGGTAGAAATATGGTCTCAAGAATGCTCAGCGTCTCAGCTATTTCTTTCTCTAGCTCCTCCATATCACTTATGCGAATGACAGGTGAATATTTTTTTTTGAAGAACGTACTCACGCAGATAATTGCAGCACTGACTCCCTCTGGCAATGTTTTTCTCACAGCTAGCGGAAGGAGGTACTGAAGTAGAATGTGATTGTCATGGCTCTTCAGTCCAACAATCTTCTTCTCCTTAACCAGGACATTCTTCCTTATATCAGACGCATAACCAACTGGAAACCTAACTCCTTTCCGAATTAGGCAAAACAACCTCTTCAACTCTAGGCTCAACGTGTATGGGGCAGAAGGCAAATCGAATAAATCATCTCCTATAGGAACGGGATGGAGATCCTTTCTAAGTCCAAGCTCCTCGAGGTCTCGACGAGAGTTGTAGTTGTCTTTAGTTTTTCGGTCAATGCCCAAAAGTGTGTAAACTATGTTGTCACACACATTCTTTTCAATGTGCATGGCGTCAAGGTTGTGAGGCTGTAATAAATCTTTCCAATATCGTAACCTAAACCATATGGATCTCCTTTTATGGATTATTGGAGGATCCCCACGCTTACGTTTAGTTGTGGTTGGTTTCTTAGAAGGGTGCTTACCAAACACTGTTTCCATGTTTTGTGTAAGGGCATCCACTTCAGTTCCTGTAAGTGGTACAGGGGTTGTCCTAGATTCCTCCTTGCCATCAAAAAAAATCCTTTTGTGTTGTTCTAAATGGATGGTCTTCATCTAGGAACCTGCGGTGATCCATGTAGCATGTCTTATTGCCTTTGCTCAGCCGAATAGAGCAAGTGAGAGAGTGACACTTAGGACAACCAAGTTCACCTGATGTTGCACATCCAGCAAGAGTAGCCATGCTAGGGAGATCGGTGATGGTTGAATGTACAGCGGCATGCAAATGGAAGAAATCTTTCTTGGAGGCATCATAGGTTCTCACTCCCTCCTCAAAAAGTAATTCAAGGTCATCGATAAGTGGTTCAAGGAAAACATCCATGTCTGCACCGGGTGACTTTGGGCCGGGAATTAGTCAGGAGAGCATGAAATTTGGTTGTTTCATGCACAGCCAGGGAGGAAGATTCACCGGAATTGCAATAACAGGCCATATACTGTAGGAACAATTCATTGATCTGAAGGGATTAAACCCATCAGTTGCTATAATCAACCTAATGTTGCGACTATCAGCAGCAAATTTTGGATGTTCAGAATCAAAATGCTTCCAAGCTGGTGAATCTGCTGGATGCCGTAGGAGGCCATCTTTTGTGCGTCCTTCGTCATGCCACCTACAGTCTGTTGCACTCTTGGGTGAAATGAACAACCGCTGCAGCCTCTTGCCTATTGGGAAATACCGAAGAACCTTTCTCGGGACTTTATATATATGTCTCCCATCAGGCTTCTTCTTTACAGATTTCCAGCGAGAGGTTTCGCATACAGGACAAACCTCAGCATCTTTATAATTCTTCCAGAATAAAACACAATCATGCTCACATGCATGGATGCTAACATAATCAAGCCTAAAGCATTTTACCAATTTTTTTAGCTTCATGGAAGTTTTTTGGCAGTTTTGAGCCTATAGGGAAGGCCTCTCTTAGCAGTTCTAGCAACATGTCAACTTTTATCACTCCAACCACCCATGGATTTGGTGTGAAGTAATCTAACCATGAAACGTAACTTTGAAAAACCGGTGCTCCCTGGATAAAGCTCCTCGCTATTGTATTCAGCTAAGAGTTTAAGAGATTCACTCTCATCACCATTATCACTAAGACCCTCATCATCATCACATCTATCACTAAAATTCCCTTCAGAGTGTCTCATGTCTCTAATCATGCCAGCCATCTCATCATATTCTTCAAAGTCATCCTCCTTCTCTACCGCTTCTTCACCAACATCAACATGATCCACATTAAGTGGAAGAGTGGCCTCCCCATGAAATTCCCATGTTGTATATCCATTGACAAACCCATCACATACCAAATGCTCATGTACAACATCAGCTTCAAGCCAAGAACAATTATAACAATTCCTACAAGGGCATAGTATTGTGCTCCCTCTAGCAGAATGTGTAAAAGCAAACTGAATAAATTGAGCTACACCATCAGTATAAGGTGCTGTGTGTCTAGCCTCACTCATCCATCTCTTGTCCATTTTTATCAGTTATACTAAGATAGACCTAAAACAAATGCAACGCAAATGGAACATAAGCAGAAATATCGCTACTCATCATAGTATTCACAAAACAAATGCAACATAAACGAAACATAAGCAAAATTATCACCACTCATCATAGTTAGCAAGAGTTCAATATACCTATGTGTAGCAGAAACTAGGTGTAGCAGTCTTGGTATATCTCCAGCAGCCTTGGTATACCTCCAGCAGCCTCAGCTTCGGAAAATTCTTGATCTGCTCAAAGAAAGAAAAACATGTAACTAACCACTAGCTATCCAATCAGGATAAAACTACCAAATCAACTATACAAATTGATTATATTTCATCAGTAAGAGAGTGGCAAAAGAAGAACCACCAATGTATATATTAGAAAGCAAATAAAATAAAGTTCTAACTGTTGTAACATGGAAAATAGGAAACATAACAGAAAGGTTGTGAAAAAAAATCTAATAATTACCATTTTTTAATAGTTGTAACTATTCATTGCTTGTACGGCATGCTAATATCAGCACACACGTACAAGCCCACAAGATACTTTTGAGGTCACGTGTATGTATATATTATCACAAAATATGAACTAAGGCTGAGCATTGTATTGGTTATCATTCAGTTTTACTCCCTAGAAAAGTTGAATATAAATGTTTGGCAGACCAAAAAAAATCCTATCCAAACAACAAACATAGATCAATATCCTGGTCGCAAAAGCACATGAAAACTACAATTGCATGCGCTAGACTTTCAGAACTTTGAATACCATATATTGTTGACTGAATAGGAAAACTTAAAGTTACTTTAAAGCCATCTTCATATCAAGGTACAACCTAATACCTCTTCCAACATAAATAAATACTTGAAAGATATTCAATGTTGAGATTGCACACCTAGAAAAAAATAAAGACAGTAATAGTTGTGCCACTGAAGTAAAATTATACATATAATAAAAATAATTGTTATTACAACAATATGGATCAATTTTAGAACCATATATCTGGTGTAAATAATATTTTTCAAAACATGGATGCTATCCCAGGTCCTTACTAAAGTGAAACCTGCTTTTGGTTCGGCCTGCACACTCGGTTTGTCTTGCAACTGTTCTGTCAGCATGCTTCTCATCCGAGTGGGATGTGAAAGATTCTACTACTTCGCCTAATCTAGCAGTTCCGTACACGAGAGTTAAAGTGCTTCACACGAAAACAGGAGGGTCCCAAACAGACTTACAATGTTTCAGACAAAAAATTGGAGGCTCACAAACAAGGCTAACCAGAATTCAGATAGCCACACTACAACTTTGCTGCCTTGGCAATTGGTAGCAAGCAGATGACTGGAATTTACATAAGCAAATCATTGGCTGAGAACCTGACGTCCATGTCATGCACTTAATTTGACCCTGATCAACAACAGTCCTTCGGTCCTTCCAAGCACAAGCTCGCACTTACATACTTACGTACTATGCTAGCCTATTTGCATATCTTAAAATTAAAATAAACATGATAATCACCAATGAATGACTAGCAAAAGGGAAAGGAAATGACCTTCTTTAGGTGTTAGTCGTGCTTGACGGCAACTGATCTGCAGGGACGATGGCTGAACAGAAACTGATGGTCACGGATGAGAGCTGGACAACAATTGATGGCTAGGGACGCTCTATGGCTTGCTCTCCTCGGATCGACACCTGCAGCGCACCAAATCAGAAGAAAAAGGTCAGGGGTAAGAAGGAAAATAGAGGAAATGGGGATGAACTGCTTACAGGGAGGAATTGAGACCTTGATCAGAATCGGAAAATAGGGAGGAATCGAGACCTTGCTCCGAATCGAAAAACGGAGGAAACAACAAGACCTTGCACAAAATCCGAAAGAAAAACTCCAGACTGTGAGGGGACGGGGATAAAGGAGGGGAATATGAATGAAGGAGGGCAACAAGGAGGAAGCGGTGCTACGTACCTGTCAGGGTTGAACCCAGGAGGAAGAAGGAGAGGACGGGGAGGATGTGTTGCGGGTGGGAGAGGCGGACCAGCTAGAGGATGGATGGGACGGGGAGGATGTGCTGCAGGTGGGGGAGGCGGACCATCTAGAGGAAGAAGAAGGCGACGGGGAGGATGCGCTACGGCGGTAGAGATGGGGGTGGGCGTGGCGGCAACGCTGGGAGTGCGGCGGCAACGGTGGGAGTGCGGCGGCGGCGGTGTGTGGTGGGCGGCGATTGTGCGAGGGGCGAGCTGGGGTTGGGCGTGGGGATGGATTGGGGATCTAGGGATCTGGGGCTTTCAGACTTAGCGATTTCGCTCCATCGCGCCACTGGGCATCTTTCGCGCGCCAAAATTTTGGTCACGGCACCAATATTATCTCACCCCGCGCGCTAATGTTTGGCCCACCGCGCCAATGTCTGTACCGGCAGCCTAGGTGCCTCTAGTGTATCTGTTCCGGCAGTTTACTCGCCCGGCCACTTGCCGACAGTTAATTGTCGTTGATTCAACTCCTTTTGCGGCAGATAATCTGACACCCTGCTTCTATCCCGGCAGCAAACTTGTACCGGCAGTTAAAATGCCTCTGTAAGTCAACTTTTCTTGGCAGTTGTTTGCCTCCATGCTTGGTCCATCGTGTAGTGATATTGTTGGGATGACACCTTCGTTTTAAAAACCCGTTGCGTGGACAATGCCCACTCGACGATTGCTTCTTGTAGATGCCTCTTGCTATGATATAATGCACCCATGGAGATGTTGTTCGCGTGATAGTGCCACGAGGAATCATCCCATCGTTCACATTCATTGCTGTTGTGTGGTCTTCATTCCATGATGCCGGAATAGGTTGGTCTTCTTGATCAGACTTAGTGGAATCATAAGAGCTATCACTTTAGCCTTCTAAATCTTCGGCTTCCATCTGATCTTGCAACCAACCTTCGTGTATCTCGTCCTCATCGATCTCACCACTAAAAATGTCTTCTCATGTCCCGTGACTACCTTTAGCTGATTCATGTCCACCATCCTCGGTGTGTGCAAAACTACTCTGACCAGGTTCATAACTACCACCATCGGTGTGTGCATAACTACTCTGACCAGGTTCATAACCACCACCGCCATCTTGGTCTTGACTGCTTTGGTCATGATAGTAGCCACCACCATCTTCGTCTTCGGCTTGACAACTCTGCTCATGATCATAACCACCACCAGCATGGTGTGTTTGACTACTCTGGCCCTGATTATAAACAGGCTCTTTTGCCACAGGAAACACTAAGACAGTGGGGTTAACTACCCTATGTAGACAGGCTTTCAACCATTTAACCAATTTAGCTTGCTCTTCTATCGGTCTCAAAAAAAATCAGGTTTAATCCTTGACTTAGTCCATAATACATGCACACCGACAATATGGGTAGGAGGGAGCCCTAAATGAGCAGATAACCAATCCGTCAACTCAATAATAGATATTGTTTCAGGATCCTGGAGCACTTCATCAATACAATAAAAATCGCTCAAATCAACTCCATGTTAGTTTCTTTTAACGACACCGTCACCATAGTAGAACCTAAACACTACATTATTGGACATAACTTCCGACCTAAAAAAATACCACAATTTGTCAAGTGCCTGTGCAATGCTAGATTTTAGCCCATAAATATACTAATAATCCTATAGTCGAATAATCTTGCATAGCCTGCAAATATACTTATAATCCTATAGCCGAATAATCTGGCAGCTAACATACCACATCCAGAACTACCAATAAAATAAACATACACAAATGACTGCAGTTAGTAAGAAATTATGGTTTACCCTTGAAGCGTGCGAAATTCTGCCGTGCAGCTGCCTCCACTCAATGGATCGGCAACCCCCACTCAAGAACAGTTGCCTCCACTCAAGTTGCACCCCCAGCCTCCACCATAGTCATTGCTCCTCAAGAACTCCACCAAATCCCTCTAACAAATGCCTCAAATCGCTTCACCAGATTATCCCATTAGTAGATCGGGACTCTACTAACTGTCTAATGTGTTTCAACAGCAGCTACTGGTGGAAAACGGTGCAAAATTGAGCTCCAAATCGGTGCAGCTCGCGTAGGCAGAAGAGCAGCAAGAACACAAGAAAGAGAGAGAGAGAGAGAGAGAGAGAGAGAGAGAGAGAGAGAGAGAGAAGGAGGAAGAATGCCACCGTCGGGGCGGGGCTGGGCTGGGCGCGGGGATAAGAAGGCACCTCGTCAGCGCCTCAAAAGACGACGCCCCTGTCGGCTTTTTAGAAACCGACGCCGCATGTCGCTTTTCCGAGTTACGACGCGCCTCGTCGGTCGTCTGTTCAAAAGACGACGACGCCTGTCGCTTTTTCGAGTTACGACGCGGAGCGGTGTCTGCCTGCAACCCGGCCGGGTGGGGCCCGTAGCGCACCTTTCGGCGCCTCAAAAGACGGCGCTGGCCGGTCGGCTTTTCAAAAAACGACAGGTTCTTGTCGTTTTTTCAAAAAACGAGACCGCATTAGATTTGTAATTTTCCTTTTTCGCGTAATATTCGTTGAATTGCTTAAAAAAAGTGTATTATTTAAAAAAATTAGCTCAATTGATTATGTAATAAATCAGCACATGCCTTAACTCGTAGTGCAGAACTTTATGGTTTTTCGATCTCGTGATTGGGCTCCGGAATGTATCCGCGATGCTCTTTGTAATGATTCAAGTTGATCAATAAAGTGGTAAAATTCTCCATAAAATTAAACCCATTTAGCATAGTACTAGCATTACACTACACGGTGCGGTGCTGGCTCTAAGCCTCTACTCTTGCTGCGTTCCCGCGCGCATAAATGCCCGGTAGGCGCACCGAACTCGCGGGGGCAGAATCACAAAAGGGAAAATCACATCGAAATTGGTTACACTTCAGTGCGCCGGCCGGCCACCCGCCACCCCGCTGCCTCGCTCGCACAGCCAGGTCGATCGAGCCGTGTCGATCATTGCTGGTTATGGCTATATAAACCACGGGTCTCCTGCCTGTTCCATTCATCCATCGTTGTTCAGAGGTTCAGGCAAATTGTTCCCAGCTCCACACAAGCAAGTTGTTCAGAGGTTCAGGCATCATGGTGGCTCCGAGAGCACTCGTGCTCGGCCTCTTCGCCCTCCTGCTGGCGGTCGCCGTCGCCAATGCCGACGCGGCCTCCGTCGTCGTCGGCCTGGCCAAGTGCGCCGACTGCACCAGGAAAAACATGAAGGCCGAGGAAGCTTTCAAGGGTAATTAAGCTAGCTCCTTTCCAGTTCGTACTGTACGTGTGATATTGCACATCTACACCGACATTACCTACGGTGCTCACTGTTGTCATCTCTGCTGCCATGCCCGAACGCACCACAGGTCTGCAGGTGGCGATCAAGTGCAAGAACGTCCACGGCGAGTACGAGAGCAAGGCGGTGGGCGGCCTAGACGGCACGGGCGCCTTCAGCGTGCCCCTCGCCGCCGACCTCCATGGCGCCGACTGCGTCGCGCAGCTCCACAGCGCCGCCTCCAACGCACCGTGCCCTGGCCAGGAGCCATCCAAGGTTGTCCCCGTCTCCCAGGACACCACCTACGGCGTCGTCGCCGGCGTCAAGACTCCCACGACATCGTCGGAGTGCGCCTCAGTCACCGTGTGCGGACCGGTCAAGAAGTTCCTCGGGCACTTCCACCACAAGCAGCCTGCGCCGCCAAAACCGGAGCCCAAGCCACAGCCCCAACCCGATTACCACCCTGTCCCACCCACCCCCACCTATGGCGGAGGAGGTGGACACCCCTCCACTCCGATCTACCACGCCGAGTCAAAAACCTTCTTGGGCCCACTCAAGAAGCACATCATTGATCACTTCCATCACAAGAAGCCCGTGCCGCCAATGCCGGAACCCAAGCCGCAGCCCCACCCAGACTACCACCCAGTCCCTCCCACCCCCACCTATGGCGGAGGAGGTGGACACCCCTCCACTCCAATCTACCACGCCGACTCAAAGACCTTCTTCGGCCCATTCAAGAAGCACATGATTGATCACTTCCACCACAACAAGCCCATGCCGCCCAAGCCGGAACCCAAGCCGCAGCCCAACCCGGACTACCACCCAGTCCCTCCCACCCCCACGTATGGCGGAGGAGGTGGACATCCCTCCACTCCGATCTACCACGCCGAGTCGAAGACCTTCTTGGGCCCTTTCAAGAAGCACATCATTGGTCACTTCCACCACAAGAAGCCCGTGCCGCCAAAGCCGGAGCCCAAGCCGCAGCCCCACCCCGATTACCACCCCGTCCCACCCACCCCCAACTATGGCAGAGGAGATGGACACCCCTCTACTCTAATCTACCACGCTGAGTCAAAGACCTTCTTGGGCCCGATCAAGAAGCACATCATTGATCACTTCCACCACAAGAAGCCCGTGCCGCCAAAGCCGGAACCCAAGCCGCAGGCCCACCCAGACTACCACACAGTCCCTCCCACCCCCACCTACGACGGAGGAGGTGGACATCCCTCCACTCCGATCTACCACGCGGAGTCAAAGACCTTCTTAGGCCCGACCAAGAAGCACATCATCGAGCACTTCCACCACAAGAAGCCAATGCCATCCAAGCCTGAGCCCAAGCCACAGCCCCAACCAGACTACCACCCCGTTCCTCCCACCCCCACCTACGGGAGCGGAGGTGGACACCCCTCGACCCCCATCTACCACCCTCCTTCCCAACACTGAAATCTATATGGTTTCATGATCATATGAGTGAGTGATTGAAGCCGTTGCTAATTATGATAAGTTACATGCACGGTGGGTTTGAACTTCTATTGTTTTTTACCCCTTTTTCTTAAGCATTCTCAGAATTCAGAGTGAGAATAACAATTATGAAGGAGAGAGGAGTGTTAGGAAATTGTATGGGTGATCTGTATTTGTTTACCAAGATTTGTAATATGGTTGTGATTTTTTGGAACAAGAAGTTATTATGACCACTTGAATCCCCTTTTGGAGCAAGTTTTTGTTATGAAGGCATTTGATATTTTGATATTTCATTAAGTATATGAGAATGGTTTTGAAGTGTGACCCATTGACCAAATAGTTAAGGTATATATCCATTGAGCTATATGTCTTTTGTGGGAGTTCTTACATATACTAGATCATGTTGGCGCGCGTTGTCGCGCTTGTCTGTTACTACAATAGAAAGGTAGGATTTTTTACAAACACACAAAAATATAAAATATAAAATTTGCATAATATGACCCATATATTGGTAAGTACTCTTGCGGTGAACAAAGTTGGATAGATGTAGTGTGCTAGAATTCGAGTTTGGGTCTCAAGTGCACGGTTTTTGAATTAGGATGGTTTGATAGATAATTTTCTTTAACCTGATATTGGCCTCTTTGGCTCCCAAAACAAATATGAATTCTCCTTTGGAGAAGGACAACCATGTCGTGCCCACAAAAAAGAAAAACATTTGAAGTATCTATAAAAACAAAGAAAGAATAAAACCGCACAAATATTTCAGAAAACTTGGAATGTGCAATTTTCTAAGAAATTCTGAACAATCTCGATGCAGTTCTAACACCAGTTAAGACCAATGATTTATCCCGTATGAAAATCAAGACATTCTTATATAGCAGACAAATATTATAGTTTCAACAACCCTCGTTTCACGGGGATTCCACTAATACATAGATCTTATCATCATGAATAAAATCAGGTGAGGTAACTATAATCTTGGCAATGATTCATGGTTGCTATTTCAAATGTGGGACAACCTCTACTTGTTTTTTTAGGGTTGTCTCAACTTGGTTACACACCACACTACGATATGTCTCAAATGTGTATGTTTTGGTGGGATTTAACGGTGAATTAGGGCCCAATTAACTAGAACATGCCGATTTGATCTCCAGAGTAGTTGTTCATAGGGACTTTCGGCCGACTACCGGATTAAAAGCGGATCAAACGGCTAAAAACGAGAAGGATATGGAAGATCGTACGGCTGAGAATGCGGATGAGTGAGCGACTTCAACGGTGGGGCAGCCTCTACTTGTTTTCTTAGGGTTGTCTCAACTTGGTTACACACCACACTACGACCCATCTCAAATGTGTATGCTTCGGTGGGCTTTAGCGGTGCATTAGGGTCTAGTTAACCAGAACATGTTGATTTGATCTCCAGAGTAGCTGCCCATAGGTACATTCGGCCAACTGCGGATTAAAAGAGGATCAAACGGCAAAAACGAGTAGGATGGAAGATCGTACGGCTGAGAATGCGGATGCGTGAGAGACCTCCCTCTTGTCCCAGTTTTAATATCCCTAATATAGATGCATCTATCTTACAAACATGTTTTTGTAGGCGAGGGTGGAGGAGAAGCAAGCCGAACCTCTGATTGACCCGGACACGTCCAAAATTCTTGGCGTGGTGAATATATTTCCTCATTAAAGACATTCATGAGAACACTGAGAGAAAACTTGCAAAGGAAAATAATTGTGCAATATGATGTCCGAATATGTTTTTTTAGGGAAAAACATATTCGGACATGTTATATTCCATTTGAGGAAGACATCCGATACCGTGGACATATTTCCTGTTTGTGGAAGTCGCCACATGACTTACTTGCAAGATGTTTATCCCCCGCTCTGCTGATATCAAGGGGATACTTTTTGGAGGGCATTATGCATGATTAATGATTTCTCTTTATAGAACTTTGTTTGCATCTGTCTAACCTAAGAAACATTATCTTCGTAGATAATCGTTGGTGATTTGATCAAATTAATACCACATGATTCATTTATGCAGTTTATCATTATGTGAAGTCGTACATATTAACATGAATCCTTGTATTCCAGAATGATTGGTGTTTCAGAAATATGTTGACGTGGCAATAATAGAGTTTATTATATTTATTGTATATATCCACCACTGAATAATCTTTGAAGAATATACTATTTTCTATTAGTTGGCAGGAATGTAACTTGTTTGTGAAAATTATACTTTAACGTCTATTACAAAGTAGTAGTTTCTAGTTGGTGTTCGTGGGAGAACACACGTGAATATTACACTAGCACTTGCATTAGTCGGCTAGTATGTTTCACTGTTCATGGGCATTGAGGTGTTAAACTAATAATTGTACACATGTTGGGAACAGGGGGATGGAAAGATCCAACTCAACGCATAGCCGAAATCCTTTTAGTTATCTCTTACAATGTATATGATTTGTTCATAGATCTGACAATTGTCACATGAACTTGAGATGTGTAGTCACTCACATGGCCGCACTTAGTTAACATTGAAGATCTAACCTAGTAAATAGGATTCTGATTCATATGACCAAGAAAGAGTGGCCAGTAGGTGTGCTTGGGTCATGTCTATACATGCATGAACATATAGTCACAGGCATAACAGGATGGAGCCTAATATGGATTAGGATCCGAGTTAGACTAGGCATTGAGTCCTAATGATTATGTATAAACCCGTTATGGATCTCTTTATATAGGACATTAATTGGACATTTTAGGGATGATCAGTTTGGAATTCCCCAAACCCCAGCCTCCACCTCTCCCAAACCGAGTCGCCCGGTCCGCCGAATAACCTTCTTCATCAATCAAACTTGCAGTAAGGTCGAAGCCTGAGACGGCAAGGCCATGGTGTGTTCTTTCAAGCCAACGTTATTACGTGTGTATATATATTTGCAGATCCTTTGAAAGCGCCATATTTGGTTGTAGGATACCAAGATTAAATAGCTTCCTCACCAGCTAGCATAGTACAGTAGCATTATACCTACACGTACGCTGCTGGCTCTAGGCCTCAACTCTTGCTGCGTTCCCGCATAAATGCCCGGTAGGCGCACCGAACACGCAGAGGGACAGAATCACAAAAAGGAATTGGTTACACTCTGACTTGCGTAGGCACCGGCGGCGGCGTGTGTCGCGTCGTGCCTCTCCTCCCTACTCGAAGGACATGCATGGCATGGATGTCCATGTGCCACGTTCACCAACCGATCGAGTAATGACGTGGATCAAATCGATCGTCGACGATCCATCCATCCATGCAGTGGACACGATAATAACTAATTCGCCATCTGAATTTTCGGCGCGCCAAACATGAATTAGCCGGTCTCTCGTTGTCAGGCATCACTGCGCCGACCACTCCTTTTTCGCTGCCAGATCATCGACCGACCGAGCAGATCATCGGCCGGATCGACCTGTAACGATCCATGCGCTGGCTATATAAACCTGCGTCGCCATGTTCCATTCATCCATCCATCCATCGAGCTGCTCTGGGAGCAAGTTTCAGTTCAAGGTGACAGGCATGGCGGCTCCGAGAGCATTTCTCATCGGTGTCTGCGCCCTCCTGCTGGCGCTCGCCGTCGCCAATGCAGAGGCGGCGTCTGTCGTGGTCGGCCTGGCCAAGTGCGCCGACTGCACCAGGAAGAACATGAAGGCCGACGAAGCTTTCAAAGGTAAATAGGCTGCTAAGCTCCCTTTCCGTTTCAATGGCGCGCGCTCTCTTCTGTTTATTCAGCTCACTGTTGTCTCTGATGCCATGCGACGCGTCTCAGGTCTTAAGGTGGCGATCAAGTGCAAGAACGTTCATGGAGATTACGAGAGCAAGGCGGTGGGCGGCCTCGACCGCACCGGCGCCTTCAGCGTTCCCCTCGCGGCTGACCTCCAGGGCGCCGACTGTGTAGCCCAACTCCACAACGCCGCCTCCAACGCGCCGTGCAGCGGACAGGAGCCATCCAAGGTCGTCCCTGTCTCCGGGGGAACCACCTACGGCGTCGTTGCCGGCGCCACGACTACTGGAGCGTCGCCAGAGTGCGCATCCGTGACAATGTGTGGGCCTATCAAGAAGCACATCCTCGATCACTTCCACCACAAGAAGCTTGTGCCACCGAAGCCGGAGCCCAAACCGCAGCCCCACCCAGACTATCACCCTGTCCCACCCACCCCTACCTACGGCGGTGGAGGTGGACACCCTTCCACCCCGATCTACCATGCTGAGCAGTCGGAAACCATGGTGGGTCCAATCAAGAAGCACATCCTGGATCACTTCCACCACAAGAAGCCCGTGCCACCAAAGCCAGAGCCCAAGCCGCAGCCCCACCCAGACTACCACCCCGTCCCACCCACCCCTACCTACGGCAGTGGAGGTGGACACCCTTCCACCCCAATCTACCATGCTGAGACGTCGGCGACCATGGTGGGTCCAATCAAGAAGCACATCTTGGATCACTTCCACCACAAGAAGCCCGTGCCACCAAAGCCAGAGCCCAAGCCGCAGCCCCACCCAGACTACCACCCCGTCCCACCCACTCCTACCTACGGTGGCGGAGGTGGACACCCTTCCACCCCGATCTACCACTCTAAGCCATCGACAACCATGTTGGGTCCAATCAAGAAGCACATCCTAGAGCATTTCCACCACAAGAAGCCCGTGCCACCAAAGCCAGAGCTCAAGCCGCAGCCTCACCCGGACTACCACCCAGTTCCTCCCACCCCCACCTACGGCGGCGGAGGGGGACACCCCTCCACCCCGATCTACCACGCGGAGCCGTCGATGACCGCTGTGGGGCCGATCAAGAAACACATCATGGATCATTTCCACCACAAGAAGCCTGTGCCGCCGAAGCCAGAGCCCAAACCGCAGCCCCACCCGGACTACCACCCCGTCCCACCCACGCCCACCTATGGCGGAGGACACCCTTCGTCTTCAACTCCGATCTACCACCCTCCTGCCCAGCACTGAAATCTCTATGGTTTGTGCTCAGACCAGTGAGTGATCCACGTCGCTACTATTTATGATCAGTTGCACGGATAAGCTGTGCCATTCTCTTCCCCGTTTTTGTGTTTGAAGTTGAGAATTCAGAATAACAGTAATGGTAGACACAGTGATATGCGTGTGTATGTGTGTGTCAGGTTGTCAGACCAGTGTGAGGGTGCGGTGGATATGGTGCTTTATCAAGATTTGTAATCTTGGCGTGTGTTTTTGTATAAGAACTTACTATGGATCAGTTTATTTATTCAAGTCAAAACCTTACGCAAATGTTAGCTCGGATTTCTTTCACTTTGAGCCTTGTCCACCTACTACGGCGGAGGTGGACACCCATCGACCCCGATCTACCACCTTCCCGCTCAGTACTGAAATCGGTGTGATGTGTTCGTGCTCAGATCAGTGAGTGACTGATCATCATCGACGGCTTTGATGTTTATGGTCGATCAGCTTGCACACGCATGGGTTGCGCCATTGGCTTCCAATTTAGCATCTGAGACAATCCAGAACAAAAATTGTGAGGGACCGGACTAAGGGCCAGATCAGTACGCGTGTGTTGTGGATGTCTCCCCGGCAACGGCGAGAGTGTGGGAGATTGCTGTGTTTATTCATATTATAGTCTCGGTGTGTTTTGTTGTACAAAATGTTATTATGAATGAAGGTATTCTATTCAAGCTAAAATGATTTTACAGAAAAGCTAGCACCGGTTTCCGTTTAGCCTTGTCCCCGTATATAAGTACAGGTAGGAAATATGGCCATGCGTTGCAACGAGAGATAAGAAATCAACTTTTGGATGGAAAACTTTCATGCGTTTTACCCAAAATCATTTGACCCATGTAGTCCTAGCCTCCGATTGCCCATTTTCCATCGAATAGAGCACGAGTAGCTGCGAAGTCAAATGCCCATGCGTTGCACGAAATCAAAATCAGATGACACTTATTTGGTCACTAGTTTTTAGTGCAACCCTTTTTATGTATATATATGAACTCATGACTCAACAATCACTCATCGTGTTACTGTGGTTGAGAAATAGATAATGCCAGGAAGGATGGAATAACATTAGGATCGTTTTATTTTATATGTTTAAATATCACCATTTGGACACCTAATCATTGATAAGTTAAGGTCTTGCCGAGAAACATCGATGACTTATTTCAATTTTCAAAAACAAAAAGTATTGACCTTATTATGTTTACCTATATAAGCCAGCCTTTTCAAATTTGAGTAAAAAATTCAATGGATAATTAAATAATTCAATTCTCAGATTGTTCAAACAATAATTCTGAAATGAATGAATACCTAAAGAGTGATATACTTTTTTCCATAAAGCGTTCCTGTCTAGTACTCCATCCGTCCTAAAATATACGGCATATAAGATTAATTAGTCAAAATTTGGCATTTTCTTAGTTTGACCAAATTTCGTTGGAAGTGGTGCCATTTCCACCTGTCACCTCATGATCTCACCCCTCGGTGTTAGTCGCTAGAGCAGACACCGGTGTTGGTGGTGCCGGTGATGTTTCGTTGAGAGCGGCCGCGTTGCCACCAGTCTCCTTCTCGATGCCGATGGCATTCTCCTTGTGACCTGAGGCTGACCCGTCATCCGAGGGCTTGTGAAGATCTAGGGTTGAGCTCTTGTCCACCTTGTGAGAGCTACTGGACTTGATCATGTTGACGATCTTAGGCTCCTGGATGATCTTAGCTTCTACTGCTGCTGGATCTACATTATCTCAGAGCTCGCTTTGATCATGCCAAAAGATCACCACGCGGCGTTGGCGAAGAGCGCCACGACGATGCCATCTAGCCATCGGCCGCCTGCCCGAGCGCTTTCCGCTTCCGTGACGCGAAGCTCTAAAACCTACATACATGAACCATAATGATATAAGTCACCACGCGCTACGCGTGTATTGATAGCCACATTGCAAACACTTATGGTGGATAGAAGGAATTGACGACAGTCGTTACGTAACAAGCATAGGTAAAGATCCATTCCATACATCCATGATCCAAACAAAAGTTAGACCCCGATCAAATAAACATAAATATTTGTATACTTAACTTTCATAATTGTTTGTACTATACCATTAATGAGTACAATGTATTTAGTTATATATGACATAATTAACCACATGTTTTTGACAGTTAGTTATAGTGTTCTTTAATTCAGTTAAATGTATATTGCTCAACAATTTGCTTGTGGTAAATTTAAATTTTATGTCGTGATAAAATTTCTCCTTGAATTAATTTTCCACATTTGCATATGAACTTTTCTATATGCATGGGTGTTGGTGTATATATTTCAATATCATGATAGAGATCTTTAAAACATTTTTAAACAAATATCTTAATTGAACGTGGTTTTAGTGTATTATTAGATATGTTTGAAACTTCTAGAGTACAAATTAAAATGTTGCCAAAGGCGCCTTGCAAGTTGGATTCACAAATAAGCTGAAAACATGTGCATTCTGTATAATTAGTATTAAGATAACATTGCTTATAATACCATCCAAGATATAAATTGGTTATTTATTCGTTTGCCACTTGAGGCTTCTATGTACTCAGTTTTGCCACTAGAGCCAAATCGTTCTCAGTTTTACCACTACCTCGAGCGCATCTGCTCTAGCGAGGCCAAATGGCCAGTTTTGGCCTGATTCCGTCTCGTGCCGTTAGTGGCCGGGTGGGTCTAGATCTTATAGGTCGGACCGTGCAACTGTGCTCCTGCCCCTTTTCTCGCCCCTTGATCTTACAGGTGGGACCACGAGCACCATCGCCCCCTATTCTCGCTCTCGAACCACCCCTGCTCCCGCCACCACCAGGGCCGCCACCTGCGCCGCCACGGCCGTCCGGCGTGTCCACCTGCTCCACCGCCCGTTCCTCTGACGCCACCTGCTCCACCTCCACTTGCTCCGCCGCCACCTGCTCCACCGCCGCCATCTTGAGACGCCATAGATAGGGCGCTTGTTTCCGCCAGTGCGCCCGCCACCTGCTCGACGAAATGGCGAGCGGCAGCGATGACCTTGACGAGGCAGGGGTCGGGCCGAAGACCCTCCGCATCCACGACTGGGTTCCCGAGGGGTAAGTATTGTTACCGTTGAGCTTTTTTGTGCATTGCAATAGTCAATTCCACATGGTTTAATTAGTTTTTTGGTTGATTTTGCTACAGGTGTGCTAATTGTCTCTCTGTTTTTCGTGGGTTAGGATGGAGTTGCGGTTTTATTTCTTAGTGAACATTAGAAGGGACCGGTACATCGTGGATGCAAATGATAACAAGAAATTCCAAGGAGGGTTCGACTATCCATTTCCAATGGGTTGTAATTGGAGTTTTAGATAGTTTGGGGAGGTAATTTGCAGTCCATATCCTTGGGGTTTGCATGATGAAGTTGAATTCAGATACTATGCTGGAGGAACTAAATGGGTGAAAGTTAGCAATGATGCAGAGCTCGCTACCATGTTTGCTAAGCATAAGGAGAAAGGGAAATTTCATGTGAGGCTACAAAATGACGTGGTTGTGCAACCACTTGGACCTTCTTAGGCAGAATCATGTCGTCGTACTGGCAGCTCTAGCCAGAATAGTTCAGTTAGAGGACCTTCAGTTAGTGCACAGCGACATGGTGTCTCGACAAGCGTGGGCACCAACATTAGGGTCCCCCGAGAAGTGGAGCCTGACTACGTAGATGATGAAGAGAGGCTATATTCTGATGTTGTTCAGAATTTACGACGGGCATGTCGTGGTGAAAACCAAGATGAGGCTGACAATGATGCTTCTGTAATTGATGACAAGGAGGGTGAGCAGGAAGACCTTCCACCTGTTCAATCACTACAACAAGAACCCCCCTTCAGCAACACATTGATGTGTTGCCAAATGTACATATAAGCGTTGTTAAGGTGAACACCAACGGATTAGAATGCGTTGCCATTGGTAGCGTTGCAAGGTTCTATGGCACCGCATATACATGTGTTGGTAAACTGTGTAAACTGTGTTGTAATATAGCAACATATATATATATAAGCTGCCTAACAACGCCCTTTATGCGTTGGTAGTTATATTGCATCAATGGATTTTGCATCCTCCATTAATATTATTTTATACATTTCCAATAATAGTCACTACCTCAATGCCACCATCAGAGTAAGGGACTCAATATTGTAAATAAGCCTCATATATTAAATTAACTGCAGATAGGGGACACAATATTGTAAATAAGATCTCACGTATTAAATCTACATAGTCGCATTACAAAGAACATGATCTAAATAATACAGGGTATTATTCTTAAAAAACACATGGAAATGATATCCTTAAACTATCTGGTATAGCACAAATCTCCACCTTACAATCAACATCTCGAGCGTGCATCAACCATTGGCTTTCCAATCTACAACAAAAAAAAAATTGAATATCAGTAACATACAGCTACCGAGAAAGGAAACATACTTAATAGATAAAAAATGAAGGATTATCATCCTTAAATTATATCAAGTGCTACGGAATACCTATGGTATCAATCAAACAAGCATATGGAAAGAGACAACTTACAAAATGAATGATTGCAATAGGAACTACACAAGAGGCTGCACACCACCCCAAGTACGGATGAATGACCTTCAACTATCAGGAAATAATTTAGGAGCTCCATAGAGGGAGGTCAAAAAAGATAAACCACATCTCACTGCTAAACTGTTGCCAACATGTTGAGTATACAATATATATAATGTGTGTTTCAGCTTTTTCCTCCCATGCTTAGACGTTTCTCCATTTTCATCTGATCATGATATGGAAACAACTAATTAGTGAAAACATTCAGACTTCTTATCATCAATACCGAATATCTTATTCTTTACCTCGTTCATTGGCAGTAGTGTCGTCCTGATAATCTCCATCCTCTTCATTATTAATATCTGTCATGATTCTTCATCACTATATAATATAAATGTTGAAACGAGGTTATTCAGCAACATCTTTATGTATGCATCGTATTCTCATGTTCTATGTTCCTCACGTGTTGATCATTGCATTGAACAATAGGAAGTTTACACTGTCGAATCTAACGTACTACGAGAACCTAAATAATAAGTGAAGAACTGTTTTATAAATCAAGCTGCCACGTAGTTGCCAAGAGTACTGATCATTCTATATGGAAACGGCCAATTAGAATCAAGTTAATTAATGATCTCACACATATATTCATTTTCCAGGACCTGAGGACGGGGATGCAGATGGGATCGGACATGGCCATACAATCTACTGTATTAATTATCAGTCATTATCGGGATGCAACGGCCAACGGAGAGGATCATTACGAAATTACTAAAAACACAAGCAAGAATAGACAGACCTGATCGAGCAGTATCGCATCAGGGAGCACAACGTCAATGGGGATGATGAGGCCGTGTATTATACTGTGACCGCTGATCTCGAGCAGTAGTTTGCTGAAACGAGTGAGTACGCGGCAGCCTTAAACATGTGGACGTCGTAGGCTAGGGCGATGCAGGGGGTGCCCCCCTTCATGTAGTTGGGTCCTTGTACACTCCACGACCGACTGCGACGGCGACTCCTGCTCCGATCGGAGGTGCATCACGGGAGAGCCGGTGCTAACCAGGATGTCGTCAATGGTGAGGAGGCGATCAGGATTCAGGAACGCGAGAAGGACGAGGAGGTTGTGCGGCGCCGGGATCGTGTGCAACTGACTTGCAATCTATAACGGGGATTGTTTCTTGGAGATGTTGATAAGGTCAACCCACAACCTGCGCTGATAACAGGGAGGAGAGGAGATATGCGGTGGTTATCTTAATTTTCCTTTTATTACATTTTAAGTAACCCAGTATCACGATTTTACTTCTATGGAAGGTGGGACCATTACCATGCATAGCGAAGAACATGGTCGCCTTTATAAATGGACATAGGCAAAAATAGTGGGCAATCAATTAACATAGTAGAGGGAAGAAACCTGGGAAAGGGGATAACTGGAATAATAATTATGGGACATGAAAATATTTTTCCACCTCCGTATTTTTTTGAGAATCCACCTCCGTTAGTATTTGGGCTGTCTTAGCTCTCAATTTTTGCCAAGTAAACTGACTGAAATAAAGTACAGACTAAGATAACATGCATTCTTTTTTTAGAAACACAGTACAAACACAGACGCTCACAATGCGTACATATACTCACCCCTATGAACTCACGCACGCACACCCTACCCCTATGAGCACCTCCAAGAGACTGAGCCAGCGAGTCTTGAGATTGATGAAGTCACCACAGGCGCCTCGCTATCGACGGGAACGTCGCCTCCCACTGAAAGAATATTCCGCCTTTATAAGACACCAAGCGTCAAACCTGAGGTTTGAACTCTGGTGGGCTGGGGGTACCACTGCCCGCCTAACCATCCAACCACGGGTTCGTTCTCAGATAACATGCATTCTACTCTCTTATATTGCAAAATTATGATCAAAAGTTATATGTCTACAGAAAAATAAAAGAGAAAGGCAAAATAACTCTTATTTGGTTAGACTCAAACCTAACACACTAGATTTTGACTACATATCTCGAATTTTGTACGCCTAATTAGCATTGACAAGTCGTAACTTATAGACCGCTGACACATGATACCTTCTATTGTTCGATGGGCGCCAACGCATGGGCTTTCCAACGCTAATATGCGTGGCCACAGTCATATTTTGCAACGCATTCTGAAAGCGTTGGAAACGATACATTGCTATATGGGGGTTCCTGTTGTAGTGAATGGGACCCTGAGCACCCTCAGATGGAAGAAGGTTCCATTTTTTCATCCATGAGTGAGTGTAGAAATGCACTTGTGATGTACTGCATCAAAGTAGAACATACATTCGTAGTTGACCATAGCGACACTATTCGTTACAGAGTGCACTGTTCGACTGATGATTGTCCATGGAGGATGCACGCATCTAAAATGCGAAATAGCACGAATATTCAGGTCAAAGTGAACCCTTTAGGCACACATGCCTAGAATCAACCCTTAGAAAGGAAACAATCAGTAGAGCCAAGTTAAGATCGGTGGCTGATGAAGTAAAGCGGTGGGTGACATAAAACCATCAGGTGGGTACAAAGCAGTTGCAGAAGAACCTCAAAGAAAAGTTCAAGATAGAGATACCATACATGAGGGTGTTCAATGGTAAACTACATGCTATGGAATCTATTTATGGTAATTGGCAGGAAAGTTTTAAAATGTTGTATTCATTCAAAGGTGAAGTGGAGAGGACCAGCCCAGGTAGTATTGTAGATATTGACCACCACTCCGTGGAGTACACATTGAGGGGAGTGACAATGACCAAGGAATGCTTCAAAAGGGTTATTGTCTGCTTTGAGGCTTGTCGCCGAGTTTTTTTGGAAGGTTGTAGGCCTTATTTAGCTATTGATGCAACTTTCCTCATAGGGAGGTTTAAAGAACACTTAGTAGCAGCTTGTGTAATTGATGGACACAATCTTGTATTTCCAGTTGCGTACGGTGTGCTGGAGACAGAGTCTGAGGAGAGCTGGACTTGGTTTTTGCAGAATTCGCGCCAGGCTATTGCACATCCCAATGGGTTGGTAATTCATACATATGCCTGCAAGGGTTTAGAAGTGGGCGTGGACAATGTGTTCCCTGGAGTAGAGCATAGGGAATGCATGTGTCACCTTGCTGCAAATGTTGGGAAGAAATTCAAAGGAAAGGTGTATGCCGACAATTTGTGGCCAACATCTTTGACTTGTAGTGTGAAGAAGCACAACTACCACATGAGGCAGCTATACAAGAATGACAAAGTGAAGGAATACTTGGAAACACACCACTCCAAGTTATGGGCCAAAAGCCAATTCAGTGAACTGAGCAAAGTTGACTATGTGCACAATAATCTTGCAGAGTCTTTCAATGCAACGATCCGAAAACTAAAGGGTCTTTATTTGGTGGATTTGCTTGACAAGATAAGGATAGAATACATTAAGAAGTTTCATGTTTGTGCAGGAATAGCCGCGGCAAAATTCATGGGCCACATTATCATCCCTTCAGTGATGAATGAATTGAAGCACAAAACAAGAGGCTTGGAAATGGACATGACTCTTTGCTCGGCCACCACAAACGAGGTGTCATTTTTGGATAAAGAGAATAGGGAATGGAGATATCCAGTGGATTTAGAAGCTAGAACTTGCAGTTGTAGGCAATGGCAGATAACTGGGTTGCCATGCATTCATGCCTTGTTTTTCATCACAACTCTCTTTGGTCAAGAAGGGACCATACAACAGTATGTGCAGGAATACTACTCTGTTGCAAGGTTCAAAGCTACATATGCACATGCCTTACCTGCTTTGGAGGGAAAACAACAATGGGACATAGTGGACCCTGGTTTCAAACTTTATGCTCTAGTTTTGAAGAGAGCAGTAGGTAGACCGAGGAAGAGTCGAATAAGTCCTCGCAGCGAAGGAGCTGGACTTGGAGCAAGGAAGCGTAAGTGCACAAGGTGTGGTGGGTTTGGTCATTTCGCAAAGTATTGTGATAACGCAGTAGATCCATTATTTGGAGAGTGTTTCAACAATGAAAATGATGGTCAGCAACCGGTTGTAGACGATGATCAAAATGAGGCTCCAGATGATGATCAAACTGAGGCTCCAAATGATGATCAAATGGATGAGCAAAATAATGCTCCAACTGAGGCTCCAAATGATGATCAAATTGAGGCTCCAAATGATTATCAAACTGATGAGCAAAATAATGCTCCAACTGAGGCTCCAAATGATGGTGACCAACCTTCTGTGGTTGTGAGTTCTGCTTGGTATGTAAATGTTGCCAATACTATTTTACATTTATCACTTGACATGATCTCACAACCCTTTATGTTTGGATTGTATAGCTCTGTGGTAGGTTCGAACTAAGTGGTGGCAGTGAGCTCTGAGGTACTTGAGGTGCCTCCAACAAAGAGGAGAAGAGTAGAAGAGAAGAGCACAAGGAGCACAAGGAGGAAAGTGGTGGCAATAAGCACAATGATCACAAGGAGCAAAGTGGTGGCAAGAAACACAAGGAGCAAAGTGGTGGCAAGAACAAAGTATAATGTTTGAAACATTATGAATGTTGTTGTATTTGTATTGAATAATGTTGGACCTATGTTATTTGGATGTTGTAATGCTTATTTGGACCAATGTTGTTGTATTTGTGTTTCCAAGTATGTAGACTTTGTTTATATGACATAAGAATACTATTTGGTAAAACCTAACTTTGTTTATATGACCAACATTTTTCATGTTTTTTGAATTTTTAAGCTCATTTGACTATTTGGTCAAACCTAACTTTGACCAACATTTAAACAAGTTTTTCAAAAGAAAACGAAAAATTAAGCATGGATCCTTCTTAGTCACTCCAAAATGAAGCCCTAGTGTGGTTTTTGAAACTTAAAACTGTTCCAAACCTAAACCCCTTCTCTTCACCATTGACTTTGTACAACAGAGTTCGAGATATCGCATATTGTACATGAACCTTCTGTTTGAAACTATGTAGACCTTGTTTATCGACTTGAATCCTTAGTATATGACATAAGAAGACTATGTGCGTAGGTTTTCCATTTTTTGATTTTATTTTTATTTTTTATGCTCATTTGACTATTTGGTAAACTTAACTTTGACCAACATTTGACCAAGTTTTTCAAAAGAAAATGAACGAAGCCTGGATCCTTCTTAGTCACTCCAAAATAAAGCTTTGGTGTGGTTTTTGAAAATTTTCATGATCCAAACCTAAACCCCTTCTCTTCACCCTTGACTTTGTACAACAGCGTTCGAGATATCGCATATTGTACATGAACCTTCTGTTTGGAATTATGTAGACCTTGTTTATCGACTTGAATCGTTAGTATATGACATAAGAAGACTATGTGCGCAGGTTTTCCATTTTTTTTGAATTTTTATGCTCATTTGACTATTTGGTCAAACCTAACTCTGACCAACATTTAAACAAGTTTTTCAAAAGAAAATGAAAAACTAAGCCTGGATCTTTCTTAGTCACTCCAAAATGAAGCTTTGGTGTGGTTTTTGAAACTTTTCATGATTCAAACCTAAACCCCTTCTCTTCACCCTTGACTTCGTACAACAGAGTTCGAGATATCGCATATTGTACATGAACCCTCTATTTGAAACTATGTAGACCTTGTTTATCGACTTGAATCCTTAGTATATGATATAAGAAGACTATGTGCGCAGGTTTTCCATTTTTTTGATTTTTTTTGAATTTTTATGCTCATTTCACTATTTAGTCAAACCTAACTTTGACCAACATTTAAACAAGTTTTTCAAAAGAAAATGAAAACTAAGCCTGGATCCTTCTTAGTCACTCCAAAATGAAGCTTTGGTGTGGTTTTTGAAACTTAAAACTATTTCAAACTCATTTGAGTATTTGGTCAAACCCTAGTCAAACTCGCTTCCAAACCCTGAATGATCTAACCCTAGCGCTTAATAATGACGTTGATGTAACCCTAAGGCTGAACTGCAGCCGTCCGATCGTCCTTCTAGAAGGAATCCGTGGGCAAGCTTGGGTGATCCGCGAGAAGCTCATCCTGCTATCTGATTGGCTGGACACTTTTTTCTCAACACAAATGGGTGTTCCGAGCGGGCACGCTAGATGGACTGTTAGGCCGTGTCGCGGTCTATGATCGTGTCTGTTGTGCAATGTGCGGGCACGCTATGTCTCAGTCTTTCCATGCATGCGCGGGAAGCGAGGACGTGGCCATGCATGCGCGCCTCACCGCAGCAATTTGTCGATTCAGATGCGCCGTGCGCATGCATGCACGCCTCACCGCAGTGACTCAGCCACCTCCTCAATTCAGATTCACGCGCCACCTGCTCGATTCAGTTCCACGCGCCGCCGCCTCCTCGATTCAGACGCACGGATACACACGCGTTCATACGCCCATAGTTTCATTGCCTAACCCTAACCCACCATTTCTAGCCTATTTATACAACCCTTTTCCTCTCCCACACACCACCCAAGCCAAAGCAGAAATCTCCACTCCAAACACCGAGCGAGCCCTCCATCCTCTCGCCCCAAGCACCACCGAAGATGAAGTACAACGGACCAAAATTTCGCCGGCCGCCTACCGTGCCAGAGCCGCGCTACCCGGCGGGTGTCCTCGTGGAGAGCATGCTCCGTGTGTGGGCGCAGTCGCGGTGCAGGGGCCCCGTCGAGCTCGCCGGCGGCTTCCTCACCACCGGCTTTGCCCACCTCCCACGGGGCTCATCGGTGATGTATCGCCTTAACGACGTTTATGACGGGGTCGCCCTTAAGTTGCTCACGGTCACCTTCGCCAACCCGTTCGACGTGTACGCGCTGTTCGGCCAAGTCTTTTGGTGTGGCTGCGAGTCAATCTTCTTCACGATGTACAACATCTTCACCAATATTGACTGCATCTTCCCGACCCCAAACCAGATGCACTGCCTCCCCTTCGAGGAGGATGAGTGAAGTTGAAGACGGCAGTGGTGAAGGTGGCCAAGGTGCAAGATTAAGATGTTCGTGAAGCTACCCTCGAGTTTTTAGTTTCATCGTGTTTATTGTGTTTTTTATGTCGTGTGTCGTATCGTGTCCGTGGACTTATCTATGTAATGGTGGTCACATTTGCATCTTATTTATCTTGTGTAACCATTTGTATGTTCAAAAGTGTTCGTGTTCATGCCTAAAGATCTCGTCATTATGTGTTGAAAATTTTCACATGGCTACCAAACTAATCTATAAATTGGGTAACAACTAACAAGTAGTGGACATGTTAGGACGTTTATTACCAAGTTAGTCTACAAATAAACACTATCTTTATTACCAAGCTGGTCTACAAATAAACATTACCTTTATTACCAAGCTAGTTTAGAAATAAACCCTACCTTTTTTACCAAGCTAGTATCATCATCAAGTTATTCAAATAAATGGTGTGTTAAAGTGCCCAAAAATAAATAAGTGATATGTTGAAAAATGTTTGTTCCCAAATGATCTTTATGTGTGTTGAAAAGTGGCCAAAAATCATTTATTTGTGTATAAAAATACAACATACTCGTGAAAATCACAAACATGACATGTGTTTTTAAACCCTAAACCCAAGCACGATCTATAGGTAGCGTTCTTCTCTTTGCTTCTCAGCATCTTTCTATATGTCCCACTGGTTACCAGCGCAACCCTTCACACTACCAAACCACGTGGTAGTGTGTTCGAATCGTAGCCGCACCTCACCTTTTTTGTTTATTTTCTAACCCTTCTCATTTGCCCACTCCGAATGGGCCTAATTCGATGGAGTTGATCCATTAGTCAAGCCGACACTAGCCTCTCAGCTCTGAGGAAGTTTTTTCCATTTCTTTTCCCTTACAAATTATAACAAGCCATTTCTCATTTCAAGCATTTTTCATACTATTTCAATCTTAGAAATTCCTCCCAAATTCATGCCTTTTCATACAATTTCAACATTACACCTAGTGCAATTACCATACCACCTACAAATGCCCAAATGTAATTGCAAATTATTGATTTCTCTTCGAGCTACCTAATCTCCTGGTTCATCCTAATTAGCTTAGTAACTACCTCCCTATCAATGAGTGATCCGCCCTCTGTCTCCTCTGCCGGAGCTTGCGCTGCGGTCGCTATCGTTTGTGGCAGGATTGGCAACCATTCTTCATGCTCTTCGATGAGCTCATTCATCAGCTTCTGCGCTAGAACATCAACCCAAAGGAAGAAGCATTTCATCTGCAAGCACACTAAACAGATCAACCCCTGTATTTCTCAAGGATCCCGATCACAAAATTGCAAAAATGCGCTTAATTCTCTTACCCTATTCACGCTGCACACATAGAACAGACGATTGGTGTTCTTGGATGTGCGCGAAAGCCTTCGATCAACGACCGCCCGGGACCGCGGACAGAGGAAGATGGGCATCTCCACGCGCACCGAATTCTCGATCCGCGAGGTGGCGCGGGAGCTTGAGGAAGACATGGAGATCGATTCCTGCTCACCGCTGCGAGCTCCTACCCCGTCCCCCACCTCCGACACCGTCCCCCGCCTCCAATTCCTGCTCAACGCTATGATCTCCGTTGATGTGTTCCGCCGGTTTTACGTGCGACCAACGTTCCGCGGTCCCACAAGCGGCAACGGTCGTATTTTTGAAATGTGTCTCCGCCCGGCCCCACGCGCGCGGTCCCACATGCGGCAATGGCTGAGTCAAGAATGTTGACCTGGCGGAAACGGCAGCAGCGACGGAACGAGTTCGGGCGCCCGAAGCAGTGGTAAAACTGAAAGCGATTTGACTCTAGTGGCAAAACTGAGTATATAGACACCTCAAGTGGCAAACGAATAAATAACCCTCATAAATTTGAGGCAGATTATAATTTTTGCACGGATACAATTTGCTTATTCTATATGTTTGCTTTGACGCTTGGTTTCATCTGATGCTATAGATATAGACGGTTTCTACACTAACTGTACATGAACAAAATCAAACAAAACATGTAGCACGTCATGAGAGAAAGATTAGCAATTAACCATAAGTTAACTCTAATATTTAACTAAATTAGAGCTACAAATTATATAATTTCTACGATAATATAGGTACCCTAATGTTTGTCACTAGTCATTGGTGACTGGAAAAAGGAAATCAAAGAACTAAATTATCCCTAACTAAATTAACCTAACTAATTATCCTAACTAAATTAACCTAAATTAATCAAATAGTTAAATTTACCCTATGAAATTAAGTAAAATTAATTAAGAAGAGAGCGAAAACCACTAACAAAAGAGAGAATTCCTTATTTGGCCCTGATTTTTTTTCTTCCCTATTTGACACTTTCCAAAAAATTATGCCTTATATGGCCCTCTAGTTTTTTTTTGAGGGAAACAACAGGGCTCCGCCCTGCTGTGAGCTTTATTAATCAAATCACAGATACATCGTCAATTAACAGGGAAATAATAAAGCTAGTTGGATCATCAACCCAAACATTCGGTTGTGACTCCAAAACTCTAGAAAGGCTATCAGCTACACAGTTTGCTTCCCTATTACAGTAGCTAAAAACACAAGCAGAGAATGTTGAAGCTTGGACATAGATATCATCATAATATGCCACCGCAACCGTCGATGAAAAATCTCCAGATTGAAGTGCTTCAATGACTTGTAAACAATCAGATTGGATCACAACCTTCGAGCATCCCACCTCGTTGGCTAATCCCAAGCCCCTGCATATAGCCTGTGCTTCCAAAGTGTTTGCATCAATAGCATAATTAACATGATTATTACAAGCTGCAATAAAGTTACCCATATCATCTCTGATAACCACACCAAGACCTCCTGTAAGATTTCCTGGATTAAAACTAGCATCCACATTTATCATCACAAAACCCTCCTGTGGTTTTTCCCAGGTACTACTCCTTGGCGCTACGTTCATGCGCAAAGCCTTTATATAGCCTGATGTAATAGTACCTATTGACATGCTTGCAATTGAATCTGCTGGAATCTTTTCCGCATGTACAATTTGCCTTCGCATCCACCAAGTGTACCATGCCGCTGTTAAGACTAGTTCTCTTACATCCCCATCTTTATACTTCAAGATGAGTTCCTCCAGAACCGCACTGCTTGCTCTATCAACCAGAAGAGCATCATCAATCTTGTCTAAAAGACCGAGCATTCTTCATATGTTCCTTGCATACTCACAGCTGAATGACAGTGTTAAATAACAAGACAAAAAGACGCTTTTGCCCCTGGTCTATTTGTTACCAAAAAAATTACAAAACGAAACCAACGGTTATGTGACGTATTTGGTCATATACGGAAGACTAATCAAGAAGCATACACTTGGTCATGCAACTGATTACTAGCTCTTAATTTGTACCCGAATTGAGTATCTAGCTGCTCCTAGCTAGCTTAGCACGTGAGATGAGCGTGCTCTATTTATATGCACGATGAGGACCTGGACTGGAGATGTGCGTACTGCCGGATCATACTATAGACGTGGAAGAAGCGGCGGCATCAAGGCACGCACGGCATTCTAGTTTTTTTCT
Source organism: Avena sativa (assembly GCA_916181665.1). Classification (NCBI taxonomy): domain Eukaryota; kingdom Viridiplantae; phylum Streptophyta; class Magnoliopsida; order Poales; family Poaceae; genus Avena; species Avena sativa. The sequence goes on along the minus strand of OV702297.1, from coordinate 465,907,659 downwards.
GACATGACGTCGGGCTTTCTAGTGGCATCGAGTTTATCCACTTGCTTCAGTCATCAGTGAGATAAAAGTAAAAAACTTGGGACGTTGTATATCAACTTGGTTCAATTGGTACACGTTAATTCCTGTATGGGCCCGTATTACACGTTAATTCCTGGATGGGCCCGTATTACACGTTAATTCCTAGATGGCTTCCAGTTAGTCATACGAAGATGCGCCTTTTTTTCCAGTTTCTTTGATGATTGAGGAGGCGGGGTACATAAGTCCAAGAAATAAAAATTCAACGGCAGACACTAACGGAACTAACGGGAGGGTTGTAAACAAAAATACAAAGTTAAATAGGGAAGAAATGGTACTCCGGGGCCAACTAAGGAACTAAAACATTCACCAGGGTCAAATAATAAGGAATTCTCTCTAACAAAAACCTTGTTGTCATGCCGTGAGATATCACATTTGTTGATCTAATAGAATTCTCCGTAGAGGTTTGCTTCGGTGTTCCTCCCTCCCGAAACTTTAAAGAGGTAAGATGGTCTTTTACTATTAAATACTGATTATTAGTTGCTAAATCAGATTACTTTACACTGGTCCGCTGAAGTCCATTTACATGTACCAACTAAAACCGTCCGTTTGAGAACCTCACAGTTTCATTAACACAGCCCAATGGCGACGACCCGTCACCAGGGGCGAATCTACCAGGTAGGTTTCGATAGGGTTGAGCCTACCCTCCATTTTTACCGGAATATCCCCAGCTAGGTACCTCACATCTTGGCCAACCAGCGGCGGCGCCATTAGAGATGCTGTCTATAACTCAGGATTGTGTCGAGAAGAAAACGACCAGTAGACTAGCTTGGACTGTGGTCATGATGGGCCTTTAAACACAGGAATAGAACTACTTAAGCCCAATGGGTCCATGTCTGTCGTTATTATTTTTCTCAAAACGTGCGGTTCTGTTCCTAGTTCCATCAGGCTTCGATGCTTTTATCTCTTATATTATACTAGAAAACAAGCTCGTGCATTGCACCGGGAGAAAAATATACGAAGATTCGAAACTAATTATTTTTAATGTTGGTAGTCAAACAATTTATCTCGTGCTACACATGCTACTATCGACTATCAAGAGTTGTAACTATACAAATAAACATATTGGGAAAACAATACATCTAACCAAAAAGCAGTATTTGTATTGTGAAAAACAAAAATAATGTATGTCCAAATCAGAGACAACATACCTCTTTTTTTTAAAAATGAACCTACCTTTCTTTTTGGCAAAGATATTACTCCCTCCGATCCATATTAAGTTTCACTGAATCGGATGTATCTAAACATATTTTAGTGCTAAATACATCCAATTCAGAGACACTTATTATGGATCGGAGGCGGTACTATTTTCGAAGGAATTGGGGCTATTCTTCTTTTCAATTTTCTTTGAAAAGTTCCTTTTTTCTTTTGCCGGAAGTTTCAATTTGTACGACATAACTAAAACCCTAGACCCTGTTTTGAAAGAAACCGACTTTTTTCACCAACCTATAAGCTCTCTTATAGCTCCTAGCTAGTCTATCGACTGATAATAAGATCCTTATGTGGCATACTCCCTCTGTTCGGAAATATAAGACGTTTTAGTTTTATAAATCAAATGTATTTAAGCATATTTTAGTGTATAAGTTCGTAGAGGTTCGCAGTGAATCTATACACTAAAAAGTGTCTAGATACACTCATTGCATAAAGCTAAAATGTCTTATATTTCCGAACAGAGGGAGTATTTATAATGGTAATGGCACAGATCCAGCCCTCGCCTCCCCTTTTCTTCACGCGATGGGTACCTAGCCTAGCGCTCTCTCTCTCCTATAGTCCCATCGTCTTTAGCTGCGCATGCACGCAACCGAGCCTAGGATGGGGCTCACTGCCTCTGACTCGTCTACTCCTCTTACCGGACAGCTTAGGGCAGCCACAGTGTTGCCATGGCTAAATCTGCCAAAAAGTAGACTTTAGCTATCACATGAAATTTGGCCAGAGTACCACAGTGTAGTAGTTCCAAATGTATGTCCTACACGCGTCCCACCATTGAATAAAAAAGGCCATTCTCTCTCAACGTCTATCGTGCATGTCACAGAGTGTTTATTTTCTACCTCTCTTTGCTCAGCACAATGCATGCACAAGAATGCGTTTTAGTAGGAGAGATAGAATAAAATATTGCATGGCAGAGTTTGGCATCGGAGCAGCAAGGTGCGCCGGTTCCCACTTTTCCTCAATTTGGAACTACCCCACAACGTTAGGAACTAGTTTCAAATGCCAAAAAGTCAATTTAAAACTACTTGTGGCTACACAGTGTGGGTGCCCTTAGCTCGGCCACGACCGGACCGGAATAGATGAGCTCGGTCTCCAGCGCGTAGGATGCGGCTCACTGCCTCTGGCTCGTCCACTGTCGCCAGTCAAGTCGCAGCTCGACCGGACACTCTCTCACCAGGAAGCATGTCCGTGGCAGGTCCTCCTCGCACATCTGAAAAAGAAATATAACGAACCGTCTTAATTAACCGCGGTCTGGGTGAAGCGAGAAAAAAAAAACGTTTGGATGGCATTGGTAGGCAATTTGCTGCCTGATGTGAAGGTAAAAGGGTCCAAAAAAGTGTTGGACCGGAAGAAACAATCCGTCTTTTATTATTAGATATAGACTAGATGAATGCCCGTGCGTTGCCACGGTCTAATAAAATTGGATCTAGATATATCAGTCAAAACATTTATATATTGCGACAATTATTGTCTTATATTTCCTTCGTTACAATGAATATCACCTCACACAGTGGCCGTAGAGTGCATCCTCCACTTGATAATTTTAAGAAAGAAAATTGCCAAATTAGGCTATATCTCACCCTATATTTATTGTGCAATTATCGTTTCCATATTTTGATACTTCCAACCAGGTTTTATACATGTTCAGCAAAGGAAACGATAAAAAAAAATCAATGTGTGTAGTTCATGCTATGTTTTTTAAATACACTCTTAATTCTACATATGATATTGTTTTGATTAACTTTTTTCTTAAGAAACGGTCTATAATAGAAGAAACTCAGGTTATACACGACATCATGAAGGTTGTTTGACATGAACTTTCGCAAGCTGAACTGCAGCATCTCTTGTGGCAACAGGTTCATGGGGCTAGCTCTTCAACATGTGTGATAACTACATGCTCTAGTGTTTTATCTTTTGTATCAAAGTCAACACCGTACAACTTAAAATCAGTACCTTTCGTTTGTGTTTGTGTAGAATTCACTACAGGAGACCATTCAACAACCTGAAGCTTCAACATGTAGAACCCCGGCCTTGCATTGGTAGATGCACACATCCTTTATTATTAAATAAAAAGCATCAGCTAACATCCAGCATACGATATCTGTTAACTACTGTTCATCACAGAACCATTCCAAGGGAAAAATCATCGGACGCAGAGCGGTCCCCATCATCCAGTGAGCCCTCGGCATCCACCCCACCCTTACCGCATGCGAAGACAGTGACACCGCCATCCCCATCATCCAATCATATCCATGTTCCCGCATCTAATACGTCAACATCGCAGCTGTAGCGAAGTCCTCGCCTGCTCTGAAGCTTGCAGATCCATCCCGCCCTCCGCCACCTCAGTCGCGTCGTTCTCCATGCTCGCTTGCTACTTGTTATGTGCGGCGCCAAAACACTAACCTAGGTAGGTGAGATCAGGAGAGGCGGGAACGTAGGGCAGGTCAGCCTGTAAGTGGCCACAGGATGCCCATGGTGCTGCCAACACATGCCCGCTTAATCATCTCCGTGGATGCCCACGGGCAGATCGTGTTAATTGGAGGGCACTGACGGCTAATTTGTGGGCACTCATGGCTACCGCCAGCTTGTCCGGTGGCGTAGAGCCGCCGCCTCGATGAGCAGAGATAAGATCAGGAGGAGTATAGGAGACCTACGTATGCTCTCTGCTGGTCAGGCCTATGCACTCACGTGAATTAGCTAGGAAATATCTAGATAGAAAATTCAGTTTAGCATCCATCACCACCGCACATGTAGCACCACATCGATAGCTGCCCCGAGCTCCCTCTGTCCAGCACTATCCCATGCCCAGGCGCTCACGCAGAGAACCGCATGGCCCAATTCCGCCGGCACCCCATGCTCCCTTGGCTGCCCAAGCCCGGCGCCTCCTCTCCGGCCAGTAACCACGAGCGGCTGCTGAGCTGGCCGGAAACCACGGATCCAGCAACCTAGCGTGCGGCATCGGCCGGAATCGACCGATCGGGCAACCTGTGGCACGGTGGCAGCCGAAAACAGAATTAACAGATCGTATATCCAACGGAACGGACTAACACGGTCAGTTGCCCACTGGCTGTCGTTGCTCGGCCGCTCGCCGCTGCAACGTCAACTGCCGCGGCTCCCATCGACGTTGCTCCGCCGCTCGCTCCCTGGCTGCTCCTTCCCCGGATTTTTTTTGAAGTACGGTTCATGATTTACTTTTCGGTTTCTTCAGGTTTTCTTGCGTGGGCACGTACCGGTCACGCTACCTTTTCGAATCGGTAACTTCCGGGTAGCATTGGTGGGTTATTATTTCAAAACTCCAGTGGCAACATCGTCCAACAAAAAGACTGACCATCAAGACCATCAGCCTTTTAATAGTATAGATATAGATATAGATATAGATTATAGTAAAGTAGTCCTCCGTGCTTCCTACCGGTATATGAAAATCACAGTAGCCAATCTGCTATTTTAAAATATTGTGTCTAATATTTTAAAAATATTATGTTACGTGCTTTTTGATATGTACATGAGCAATATAGTCGCGGTGTTTTTTCATTAATTTCATAGCTAAAATAGTAATAATCTTGTTTGCCAGTAGATCACAACTAACATAGGTCGGCGGATTGTCGTACATTTCTACTTTTATAGATATGTTTTTCATTAGCAAGTCATCTCATTGTTTTCTCGAACACGCACCCAATTTTAGCAAGTTATCGAATAGTCAAATACATCTTTTTTTTTGCAAAAAGAATAATCAAATACTTCTTGTTTACGCAAAAGATACTACACCATCTCTGTTTGTTAAAAAAAAATACTCCCTCCGACCCAAATTAATTGACTTCGATTTATCTAGATTCGGATGTATCTCGATATATTTTAGTGCTAGATACATTCGAATATAGGCAAATCCAAGTCAATTAATTTGGATCGGAGGGAGTAGTTATAGGCTTTTTTTTACTATTTTGTTTTGCACATATGTTGAGCCCACCCTCCATTTTCATCCTAGATTCGCCACAACCTGATTTTGCTAGGCACTACTAGCTTCTTGCGATTTGCCTGCTCGCCAAAATACCCATACACGTGTTGACACGATTTGGGATTGGTAGAAGTGCTTATCAAAGTCCATCCAAAATCATCGGCTAGCTAGTCTAGTATATTGTATACATACGTGTCTTGCCAGATCGAGGCAACCTTGTAGCGTCGTACTCGTGTGAAAGCACTCGACAAGCTACATCATCTTGATCGGGCCAAGTACAACTATCTCAGCTCGGGTATTATTACGCAAAAAAAGGAATTTACAGATATAATACACTGTCGTTTTTTGAACAAACGACCAGCGTTAGGTCGTTTTTTGAAAAAACGACAGCTCTTGTCGTTGGTTGAAAAGAAGACCAGAGGCTGACAAGATCGGCTGGCAGCTGGTCTTTTTTTGAAAAAACGACCATCCCAAATCATTTTTTGAAAAAACGACCATCCCAAATCAGTTATTGAAAAGCAAATGGTTGCATGGATCATGCACACTATGTTAGGCTAATCCAGCCGTTTTACAGTTTATCGCGCCGTTTATCTCCCGCCACCTCTTCCCGCCAGTATTTGTTCCGCCATTTTTTTCGCGCCATTTCTCTCCCGCCACTTTTTTCCGCTGTTTTCTCCCGCCACTTTTTCCGCCAATTCTTCCCGCCGTTTCTCTCCCGCCACTTCTTCCCGCTGTTTTCTCCCGCCAATTCTTCCCGCCGTTTCTCACCCGCCACTTGTTCCCGCTGTTCTCTCCCGCCAATTTCTACTAGTTGCCTCTATAAATACTAGCACCGAGATGGTATCTCTCCATCCTCGCCACTTGTTCTCGCTGTTTTCTCCCATTTCCTTCCCCTCTCCACCATGAGTGTGCCATGTTCGGACCCCGAGTATAGGCCTACGAAGACGAAAGATGCCAGGTTGCCGCAAGGGGTGACACACGAGCGTTGTTGGTGCGGCCATCTCGCGAAGGTCAAGGAGTCGATCGATTTCTCCACCTGCATGGGCATGAAGTTTTTCATGTGTCCCAACTACGACGCAAGCCCGCCCCGTCAAGCAAGTTCGTCGTACGAGAGGCCTCCGGTATGTTCCCAGAGCATGGTTAATATGAACCATTCATGTTATCATGAGTTCTTTTATTCATTCCATTGATTTGCTTGCAGTCTCCTCCTCCACTTTGCAAGTGGTACCATTGGATTGACACCGAGCAGCCAGCCTAGGCCAAGAAAGAGTGGCATGACAGGAACCGAGCTGTGTGGGCTGCCTTTCATGAAGAGGAACACGCTGAAAGGATGGCCGAAGAGGCGAAGAAGGAACGTGATAGAGAAATGAAAGAATTCCAAGCAGAGAAAGCTCAAAACCGCGAGCTGAACAGGAAGAGAAGGGAGGAAGAGAATGCAATCCGCGAGCGCCAGGAAGAGGTGCGCAAGGAGACCCGTGAGGCGGAAAGGAAGAGATTAAGAGAAAGAGCTGCCGAGGCGCGGGCGGCAGAGGAACGTGGGGATAAGACTGGGAAGTACCCGCGCTGGACTCAAGGAAGGTAGACGTATGTCTCAGTACCGATGTATCTTAATTCCTGTTATATTGTCTTGATGTAACTTCATTTCAGTTGTAGTGTCCCGATGTATCTTAATTTCAGTTATAGTGTCTTCATGTATCTTAATTTTAGTTGCAGTGTCTTGATGTAACTTCCTTTCAGTTGTAGTGTCTTGATGTATCTTCATTTCAGTTATAGTGTTGTGATGTATCTTTAATTCAACATGTTAGACAATGTATCTAAAATGTTTCCCACCGAAATGCTTTCCATCAAAAAACACTCCCGCCAAAATGCTTCCCGCCAGAATGTTTCCCGCCATAATGCTTCCCGCCAAAATATCTCCCGCCAAAATCTTTCCCGCCAAAATGCTTCCCGCCATAATGTTTCCCGCCAGATTTTTCCCGCTAGAATGTTACCCTATAAAAACCCCTCCTCGCACAGTTGTTTAAGCAGCAGCCACCCCGTTTTTAGCCAGTATGTTTTCCTACGATCGCAGTTTCGTGCTAGACATGTCCGTCGACCTTTTTCATTTGGCTAGGAACTTTAGGATAGACAACAATCTAGCCCCATTAGAGAAACTAATTGGTAGTGATTGTCTCCTCACTGAGCTGCGTGAGGGATTGCGTAGGAAAAGGTGGCCGAAGAGGACTCCAGAGGAGATATGGCAAGAGCTACTTCGGATCAATGTTAGGTGGAGCAAGCAAAGATTCTCTAATGAAGGGGCAAGGCAGCAGAACATCACGCTCCTTTGGATTTGGATAGAAGAGAGTGAAGATGGAGATGATATATTCATGACGCCTGCCGTTGGGACTAAGTGGAGAGCTGAGTGGGACGAAAGGCAGGCCAAGAAGAGGGGTAAAGACGAGGCATCGTCAAAGGATAAGGGCAAGCCATCATCGGTCGAGGCATCGTCGAAGGGTAAGGGCAAGAAGAGCAATGACAAGGTAGAAGAGAGTGGATATGAAGATGATATATTCATGACGCCTGCCGTTGGGACTAAGTGGAGAGTTGAGTGGGAAGAAAGGCAGGCCAAGAAGAAGGGTAAAGACGAGGCATCATCGAAGGGTAAGGGCAAGAAGAGCAGGCCATGAAGAAGGCATCGTTGAAGTGTAAGGGCATAGTCGTAGGGATAGAGAGCGCTCTTATTTATTTACCACAAGTTATATTGAATTGTGTTGCAAGCTATGTTGTAGTGTTTGTCAAATAAAAATGTGTCTCATACATAGACAGATAACTAGACCGATACAAGATACAAGTCTCATACATAGACAAATAACTAGACAGATACAAGATACAAGTCTCATACATAGACAGATACGCAGACAGATACATAGATAGATATCACTGCCACCGGTCACGAGGTTGCCCTGGCATCAATGTAGTCCATCCATACCTTCTAGGAGGCACCACATTGCGGGGAGGTAGAGTTGACCCGTCACCCTGCGTCTGTGTATCCTGTGTGGGGATAGGTGGTGGAGTCTGCTGCGTCTCCTGAGTCTGTTGCGTCTGATACAGTCCAAACCAGTCAACCTGATCCTGATGAGTCTGCTGATCCTCCTCATTAGTCGCCCACGAACCCATTGAGGACATGCTTGGGTCTCCAAATCCTCCTGCCATGTAAAAATATTAAATACTCAACGATTATACACTACATGTAACCAAAATAGATAGGAAAATGCGTACCCTCAGGACGATAGCCCATGAATGGGACTTGCGGCTGCTGCTGGTGCCACTGGTCGAAAGTAAGCTGCGGCTGCTGCTGCCACTGGTCGAAAGTAAACGGCGGCTGATGCTGCCACGCCGATCCTCTAGCCTGGTTTGGGGGTGGTGCTCTCGGTGTCTCCTGCTGCTGCTGCCACGCTGAGCCTCCAGCCTGGTCTAGCGGTGGTGCTCTCGGTGTCTCCTGCTGTGAGATCCGTGAACGAGGCCCGTGGCGGGTAGGTGCAGTGGGTGTCTCCTGCTGTGAGCATCGGAGCAGTGTCTGGTCCGCACGCGGGGTGCGCTCCTGCGTGGAGTGACGTGGCGGGCGAGCCTGCATGGAGCGACGCGGCTGGCCCTCCCCCATTGAGTGACGAGGTGGACGATGTGCTGCTCGGTGCTGAACGACGTCTAAAACTTTCGTGCACGTGATGTTCGCATAGATACTCTGTAGTCTTTCCTGGACACGCCTTACGAAGGACTGAACTTCTTGACGTGGTAGTAGAAGAGGAGCGGACGAGAGCGAACGTCCCCACTAATTCACTTCATTCTGTAGCTCCCATGTCATATCGGTATGCATTTGTATAGTGGATAAGTACACATTATATAGGCTACCATGTGCAGTGACGAAGAAAAGTGTATTTACCGCTGATTGTCTGGGCTCCATAGTCGACTGGCTAGGGTATCTTTCATCATCATGTGCGTGATGGACGGGACGCAACTGTGTCATGCTCATGTACCTCTGTAAGTATGCACGGAATAGCTCCATATCAAACGCAGGAGCGGTCCACACGTCAGCTGTTGCATTCTGCCAACCATTGATATAAGTATTAACCCATTGAAACCACTGATTTACACTTCTTTTAGTACCCTTCCGAGAGTACTTGCAGTTAGATTTTATAAGTACACAATCAGTGTAAAATTATAGATACATAATATATTAACTTACATATGCATGTCCGATGAAAGGGGCGCCTCCAGACATGGAGGATCTACCATCTGGCAAAGACCGAATTGCCTCATGACCCTCTGTTGAGACATCTCCTCCACCTGACAATCGAAGATGATCTTCGATTTAGTTAGCCAGTAGTCCTCATCTCTACGACACATAATAGATAACCCGCCGGGATATCTTGGGAATGCTTCAGCTGTGGTGTACGGCTCCCAAATCACTGATTCCTACTTCAACGTGTCGAACTGCTCGCTGAACGCCGGGTAGCAACGGGTTACTTGTTCTCCCTTGAAACGACACTGTTGGATTAAATAGTTGTTAGTTTCCTTCTAGTGCAATATGGACCATGCAATTAACAGAACCTTTTAACTTACCTTGCGTCGTGTCCAGTGTGTACCGAATGTAGGCATGTCAATTCTCTCGTGGTCAAACAGCATATCAGACTCATAGACAACGGGGCGCCCTCCCTGGACGATTACCGCTTGATTTTTTGCTACCTCCGGGCGGCCAATAGGTAACCTCTCCCATGATCACAGCTGCAGCAACAATGTGCATCCTAGCAAGGCAGATTTTTCCTTGGTTAGCGTACAACCTGTGCACATACCTCGGTACGTTGCTGCTAAGACAGCAGACCCCCAACTCCATTGGGTGATGTCGTTCTAGCACGTTGCCTCCGCGGTCTCTCTAGCATAGCGGATGTAGCGTGCACTGATGGTTGAGACGTGGTTCTCGGTGAACATCACCTTCCCAAGTAGCCACAATAAGTACGCCTCAAGGCTGCGCGTAATTTGTGGCTCAGTCATCAGAACACCCGGGTACCTGAACCTCTATATCTGCATTGGTTAATAGAACAAGTTTTAGCATCGTGTGATATGAAAATAGGTGTGTCAAATACGAAGATACTTAGTAACAAACGAACCTGATAGTTCTGCAACCAATCAAATTTGGGCCCATGATTTTCATACGTGAACTCCAGAACTCCTTTACGAATGCCATAGAATCGTTGGGCCATTTCTTGGGCCCAATTCTCTGGTGCATCCACCGGGCCTATTGGCACTCCAGCCAACGGCAGGCCCAGCAAGTACGAGACATCCTGCAGTGTAGGAGCCATCTCTCCCCACCGAAAGTAGAAAGTGTGAGTCTCGGGCCGCCATCGATCCACTAAGCAGGTGAGCAACGACCCGTCGTAGCCCATGCGCGTGGTCTGGAATCCATGGTGTCGTCCTTCTATCTCCTGCATATGAGTGGCCTCAACCAGACACACAAATGGTAATAGCCCGACCCACTTCAACCTGCATACCGAGATAGAATTACAATTTGTTTACTATGGCCCTCAAATATTTATAACATAGTTCCATACGAATTATGAATAAATATCTCATACCTCTACAGCCAATAAGGATGTATCATCCAGTTAGACATGGGAGTGCGAGTGATAAAGTGCTTTAAGCTCCCTGGTTCCGCATCCAATAAAGTGAACCGGTGCTTTCTATCAATATCAGCATTAAGCAAAGATCCCGCCATCTGCATAACTTAGAACATGGTTCCATAAGAATTATAAATTTAGAACATGGTTCCATAAGAACTACAAATTTAGAACATGGTTCCATACGAATTACAAAATTAAAACATAGTTCCATAAGAATTACAAACAAATTTAGAACATGGTTCCATACGAATTACAAACTTAAAACATGGTTCCATACGAATTACAAACTTAAAACATGGTTTCATACGAATTACAAACTTAAAACATGGTTCCATACGAATTACAAACTTAAAACTAGTTTCTTCCTCTGCCTCTTGTTCCTCGCCTGCCATGTCTGCCACGTCCATGAGGAGCCGCTCCTCCAGTCCCGAAGATATGGCAATTGGTGTCTCTATGACCAAAATGATTACATAGAAAACATTGTCTAGTAGGGCCTCCGGCTTCAGATTCATCCATATCATTACGGATCCGAACACATTGTCGCCTTCCTCTGCCTGTCCGCATTAGTTCAGGATCTGGGATGTAAACCCTTTCACCGGGGTTTACTTTATTAAAATTGCCCCATGCTCTATATCCCATCATCTCGCCAGTCCATGTATTGATCACCGACTCCTTAAGAAAATAAGGAGACACAAGCGATCTCGCATCCATACCTAACCGTCCGCACGCAGCAAGTACATGAGAGCAAGCCAGATGTAGCAGCTTGGGTTTGTTGCAGGTACACTCACACGTCGGCCAAGCCTCATTGCCTATCCTCACCTCTTGTGTCTTTACCTCTTCTCTAGATCCGATCCTGTTGGAAGGGAGGCGAACCTCAAATCTTCGTTCTTGATTCCCGATGGCGACGACGTGCATAGACCGAGCCTTTTCCATTTTGGCATTCATGTAATCCATTATCTTTGAACAATACCTCGTGTTTGGGTTGTTGATGATATGCATCTGAGCAAGCTGAAGTCTGTCTCTGAAATACTTCAATGTTCCGGTGAAAATACACTCCACAATAGCTGTTAATGGCAGAGCCCTGCTTCCTCTCAAGACGAAGTTGTAAGTTTCGGCAAGATTTGTAGTCATGACGCCAAACCTAGCACCATGAGTGTCGTGCAATAGAGACCACCTCTCCATAGGCTCGTGCTCTATCCATTCCTGAAAATTCTTAATCCGTCTGCCAGGCCTCCTCCTAGTACCGGGTTGGTCAAATCCCGGCAAATCGCAAAGAGCAATTGGTTCTTCCTCGGGTGGTGCTGCTCCAGCTACTGTCTGTGCAGCTACCACGACCGCATGAGCCGCCACAGCTGCTGCTCTAGCTGCTCTCCTCTGCCTAACATGTTTTTGGTGAATTCATCTAGATAGGCCCGACACTTGATATACTTCCACTCCTGGTTCTGCTTGCAAAGATTCTTGAATAGGTTCATCAGGGCCTTGTTCCTGAACTGTGAGAAAAAGTTAGCCCCTAGATGCCGCATGCACCAACGACTCTGCATGTCTAGCCATGGAGTTGGTTCATCTGGAGCAGGCTGAGTCAGCTTCCTTATCGCGCTGAGTATACCCGGATGCCTGTCATGTAGGACGCATACATTCGGTACATCCCTCACAACTGCTATCTTCAGCTGCCTGAAAAACCATACCCAACTCTCAGTGTTCTCGCTCTCCACGAAAGCAAATGCAAGTGGAACAACTTGATTGTTCTCGTCTTGACCTATGGCAGTCAAGATCTGGCCCCTGTACTTGCCAGTGAGAAATGTTCCATCTACACAAATGACTGGTCGACAGTGAGTGAAAGCTTCTATGCAAATAGCAAATGAGAAGATCACTCGATGAAGCACCCTCAAATTGGGTTCTTGAGGCAATGTTAAGTGTTGGATGTCGAGGTATGTGCCTGGATTCCTAGCCTGCAGTGTCTAGAGCATCCGAACAACACAGTCGTATCCATCTCGAAACGAACCAAATCTTGTCTCTAGTGCCATCTGCTTAGTCGTCCAAGCCTTTCTGTAAGATATATTGTAGCGAAATCTGACAGCAACTTTGTTGATGATAGCTTTCACCACCATGGCTTTCGTCTCCACTATCTCAGTGTATAACAGTCTAGCCAGGAGGGTTGACGTGAGATTTTGATGGTCTTGCAGGACATTGTCAAGTTGACATGTGTGCTGCACAACATCGCTAACCTTCCAGTTGGTGCCATATCGAGGAACATGGGCATGGACCCTGGCAGGACACCCAGCTACCTCGCAAACCAAAGTCAAATATTGCTGGGATGACACCTTTGTTTTGAAAACCCGCTGCGTGGACAATGCCCACTCAATGATTGCTTCTTGTAGATGCCTCTTGCTAGGATATAATGCACCAATGGAGATGTTGTTAGCATGATAGTGCCACGAGGAATCATGCCCTTCGTTCACATTCATTGCTGTTGTGTGGTCTTGATTCCATGATGCCGGAATAGGTTGGTCCTCTTGATCAGACTCAGCGGAATCATAAGAGCTATCACTGTACCCTTCTGAATCTTCGGCTTCCATCTGATCTTGCAACCAACCGTCGTGTATCTCGTCCTCATCAACCTCACCACTGAAAATATCTTCTCCTGTCCCTTGATTACCTTCAGTTGATTCATGTCCAGTGTGTGCAAAACTACTCTGACCAGGTTCATAACTACCTCCATCGGTGTGTGCATAACTACTCTGCCCAGGTTCATAATCACCACCGCCATCTTGGCCTTGACTGCTCTGGTAATCATAGTAGCCACCACCACCTCCGTCTTCGGCTTGACTGCTCTGCTCATGATCATAACCACCACCAGCATGGTGTGTCTGACTACTCTGGCCCTGATCATAAACAGGCTCTTTCGCCACAGGAAGCACTAAGACACTAGGGTTAATTACCCTATACAGACAGGCTTTCACCCATTTGACCCATTCAGCTTGCTCTTCTATCGGTCTAAAAAAAATCAGGTTTAATCCTTGACTTTGTCCATAATACATGCACACCGACAGTATGGGTGGGAGGGAGCCCTAAACGAGCACATAACCAATCTTTCAACTCAATAATATGGATGGTTTCAGGATCCTGGAGCACTTCATCAATACAGTTAAAATCGCTCAAATCAACTCCATTCTGGTTTGTTTTGACGACACCGTCACCATAGTAGAACCTAAACACTACATTATTGGACATAACTTCTGGCCTAAAAAAATACCACAATTTGTCAAATGCCCGTACAGTGGCAGATTTTAGCAAAAAAATATACTAATATTCCTATAGCCGAATAATCTTGCATAGCCCGCAAATATAATTATAATCCTATAGCCGAATAATCTAGCAGCTAACCTACCACATCCAACACTACAGATGAAATAAAACTACACAGATGACTACAGTTAGCAAGAAATTAGAGTTTACACTTGAAGCGTGAGAAATTCTGTCGTGCAGCTGCCTCCACTCAACGGACCGACAACCTCCACTCAAGAACAGCTGCCTCCACTCAAGCTGCACCACCAACCTCCACCATAGCCATTGCCTCTCAAGAACACCACGAAATCCCCTCAAAAAAAGCCTCAAATCACCTCACCAGATTATCCCATTAGTAGATCGGGACTATACTAACTGTATAATGTGTTTCAACAGCAGATATTGGTGGAAAATAGGGCAAAAGATTGCTCCAAATCGTAGCTCTTCGCGTGGGCAGAAGACCAGACAAACACGAGAGAGAAGGAGGAAGAAGAATGCGCCGGCGCGGGGCTGGGCTGGGCACGGCGCGGGGATAAGTAGGGAGCCGGTCGTTGCACCGAAAAACGACCCGGTCTCGTCGTTGTCTCGTTGGACGACGCACCGGTTGGCCGTTGCACAAAAAGACGAGCCTGTCTCGTCGTCTTACCGTCGAACGATGCACGCGCTGTCCGCCTGCAGCCCGGCAGGGTGGGGTCCGCCGCGGCCCTTTCGGCGCCTCAAAAGACGACCCGCGCAGGTTGTCTCGTCAAAGAACGACTCGGGAACGTCGTTTGTTCAAAAAAATTATAGTGCATTAGATCCGAAAATTCTTTTTTTGCGTAATATTCGTGAAATTTATTAAAAAAATGTATTATTTTCAAAAAAATAGCAGCCAATCTGCTATTTTGAAATATCGTGTCTAATATTTAAAAAATATTATATTACGTGCTGTTTGATATGTACATGAGCAATATAGTCGCGGTGTTTTTTCATTAATTTCATAGCTAAAATAGTAATAATCTTGTTTGCCAGTAGATCACAACTAACATAGGTTGGCGGATTGTTCGTACATTTCTACTTTTATAGATATGTTTTTCATTAGCAAGTCATCTCATTGTTTTCTCGAACACGCACCCAATTATAGCAAGTTATCGAATAGTCAAATACATCTTCTTTTTTTGCAAAAAGAATACTCAAATACTTCTTGTTTACGCAAAAGATACTACACCATCTCTGTTTGTTAAAAAAAATAGTTATAGGGCTTTTTTTTACTATTTTGTTTTGCACATATGTTGAGCCCACACTCCATTTTCATCCTAGATTCGCCACAACCTGATTTTGCTAGGCACTACTAGCTTCTTGCGATTTGGCTGCTCGCCAAAATACCCATACACGTGTTGACACGATTTGGGATTGGTAGAAGTGCTTATCAAAGTCCATCCAAAATCATCGGCTAGCTAGTCTAGTATACTGTATACATACGTGTCTTGCCGCAGATCGAGACAACCTTGTAGCGTCGTACTCGTGTGAAAGCACTCGACAAGGTACATCATCTTGATCGGGCCAAGTACAACTGTCTCGGCTCGAGCATTATCTTTGTCTCCGTCGGGAGCAGGTTCGGCTCCGAACGCTTTGGTCGCTCCAACCGCACCAATCAGACAAAGAACGCCAGGAGGGATTTGACACGACCATGTCACGGAGACATGTAGTTGAACGGCCACTCGCAATGACGACGGCGACACGCGTGGTTGGCGACGAGGACCTCTGCTTGTCTGTTTCACGCGCTGCGGTTTCTATGACGTTCAGTGAATCAGGACGTGCGATGGCTCACCGGCATTGTGTTGCGTTAACCCATCGAAAACGGTGAGAGAAAGTATTTCTTGGTCGTATGGTTTTAGTTCTTACATGTAAATACTCTGTATGGGCTTCGGTGAGCAAATGTAATTTAATATGGTTAATATTATAATTACTCCCTCTGTTTCAAATTACTCCGCGCGCACGCTTATCTAGGTAGACTAGTACTCTCTTATTTTTTATCCAAAAAATTTCTGGATTTTTGGTATACGTAGTACACATTTCATACTATCTATTTCAAAAATCTCAGGATTTTTTTGAATGAAAAATGAGGGAGTAATAGCCCACCTACATAAGCGTGCCGGCGGAGTAATTTGAAACAGAGGGAGTAATAACTAGTACTGTATAATTAATAATAAAAGACCATGTTGCCCCTTTAAAGTTTAGAGAGGGGATAAAATTATGATTGTGCATCTACCTAGTACACCGATTCATGCATGCAGTGGACACGATAATGACTGATTCGCCATCTGAAATTTCGGCGCGCCAAACACGAATTAGCCGGTCTCTCGTTGTCAGGCATCACTGCGCCGACCACCCTTTTTCGCTGCCAGATCATCGACTGATCGAGCTGTAACGATAGATGCGCTGGCTATATAAACCTGCGTCGCCATGTTCCATTCATCCATCGAGCTGCTCTGGGAGCAAGTAGTTCAGTTCAGAGGTTCAAGCATGGCAGCTCCGAGAGCATTTCTTCTCGGCGTCTGCGCCTGCCTGCTGGCGATCGCCGTTGCCAATGCGGATGCGGCGTCCGTCGTGGTCGGCCTGGCCAAGTGCGCCGACTGCACCAGGAAGAACATGAAGGCCGAGGAAGCTTTCAAAGGTAAATAAGCTAAGCTCCCTTTCCGTTTCAATGGCGCACGCGCACTTGTATATATTCAGCTCACTATTATCTCTGCTGCCATGGGACGCGTCTCAGGTCTTAAGGTGGCGATCAAGTGCAAGAACATCCATGATGCCTACGAGAGCAAGGGGGTGGGCGGCCTCGACAGCACCGGCGCCTTCAGCGTTCCCCTCGCGGCTGACCTCCAGGGCGCCGACTGTGTAGCCCAGCTCCACAGCTCCGCCTCCAACGCGCCATGCAGCGGGCAGGAGCCGTCCAAGGTCGTCCCTGTCTCCGGGGGAACCACCTACGGCATCGTTGCCGGCGCCACGACTACTGCAGCGTCGCCAGAGTGCGCGTCCGTGACCATGTGTGGGCCTATCAAGAAGCACATCCTCGATCACTTCCACCACAAGAAGACTGTGCCACCGAAGCCGGAGCCCAAGCCGCAGCCCCACCCAGACTACCACCCTGTCCCACCCACCCCTACCTACGGCGGTGGAGGTGGACACCCTTCCACCCCAATCTACCATGCTGAGACGTCGGCGACCATGGTGGGTCTAATCAAGAAGAAAATCCTAGATCACTTCCACCACAAGAAGCCCGTGCCACCAAAGCCAGAGCCCAAGCCGCAGCCCCACCCAGACTACCACCCCGTCCCACCCACCCCTACCTACGGCGGCGGAGGTGGACACCCTTCCACCCCAATCTACCATGCTGAGACGTCGGCGACCATGATGGGTCCAATCAAGAAGAAAATCCTGGATCACTTCCACCACAAGAAGCCCGTGCCACCGAAGCCGGAGCCCAAGCCGCAGCCCCACCCAGACTACCACCCCGTCCCACCCACCCTTACCTACGGTGCCGGAGGTGGACACCCTTCCACCCCGATCTACCACACTAAGCCATCGGCGACCATGTTGGGTCCAATCAAGAAGCACATAGTGGAGCACTTCCACCACAAGAAGCCCGTGCCACCGAAGCCGGAGCCCAAGCCGCAGCCCCACCCAGACTACCACCCTGTCCCACCCACCCCTGACTACGGCGGCAGAGGTGGACACCCTTCCACCCCGATCTACCATGCCAAGCCGTCGGCGACCATGTTGGGTCCAATCAAGAAGCACATCCTGGAGCACTTCCACCACAAGAAGCCCGTGCCACCGAAGCCGGAGCCCAAGCCGCAACCCCACCCAGACTACCACCCCGTCCCACCCACCCCTACCTATGGCGGTGGAGGTGGACACCCCTCCACCCCGATCTACCACGCCGAGCCATCGGTGAACGTGTTGGGCCCGATCAAGAAGCACATCATCGAGCACTTCCACCACAAGAAGCCAGTGCCACCGAAGCCGGAGCCCAAGCCAGAGCCTCACACGGACTACCACCCAGTTCCTCCCACCCCCACCTACGGCGGAGGAGGGGGACACCCCTCCACCCCGATCTACCACGCGGAGCCGTCGATGACCGCCGTGGGCCCGATCAAGAAACACATCTTGGATCATTTCCACCACAAGAAACCTGTGCCACCCAAGCCAGAGATCAAGCCACAGCCCCACCCAGACTACCACCCCATCCCACCCACACCCACCTACGGCGGAGGACACCCTTTGTCTTCAACTCCGATCTACCACCCTCCCGCCCAGCACTGAAATCTCTACAGTTTTGTGCTCAGACCAGTGAGTGATCCACGTCGCTACTATTTATGTTCAGTTGCACGGATAACCTGTGCCATTAATTCTCTGCCCCGTTTTTGTGTTTGGAGTTGAGAATTCAGAATAACAGTAATGTAGACACAGGGATATGCCTGTGTATGTGTGTGTCAGGTTGTCAGATCAGTGTGAGGGTGTGGTGGATATGTTGCTTTATCCAGATTTGCAATTTTGGCATGTGCTTTTGTATATGAACTTACTATGGATCAGTTTATTTATTCCAGTCAAAAGCTTGCGCATATGTTTGCTCGGATTTCTTTCAATTTGAGCCTTGTCCACCTACTGCGGCGGAGGTGGACACCCATCAACCCGAGCTACCACCTTCCCGGTCAGTACTGAAATCGGTGTGATATGTTCGTGCTCAGATCAGTGAGTGACTGATCATGATCGACGGGTTTGCTTTTTTTTTCCGAAACGAGGAAGAAAACGGCTTTGCTGTTTATGGTCAATCAGCTTGCGCACGCATGGGTTGCACCATTGGCTTCCCTTTTAGTATCTGAGACACTTCAGAGTTCAGAATAACAATTGTGAACGACGGGACTAAGGCCCGGATCAGTATGTGTGTTGTGGGTGTCTCCCCGGCAACAGGCGAGTGTGTGGGAAGTTGATGTGTTTATATATAGTCTCGGTGTGTTTTTCTGTACAAAAATGTTATTATGAATGAAGGTATTCTATTCAAGCTAAAATGATTTTACATAAAAGCTAGCAACGGTTTCCGTTATTAGCCTTGTCCCCGCATATGATATAAGTACGGGTAGGAAATATGGCCATGCGTTGCAACGAGAGATAAGAAGTCGACTTTTGGATAGAAAACATTCTTGTGTTTGACCCAAAATCAATTGACCCATGTAATCCTAGCCTCCGATTGCCCATTTTCCATTTTTCATCGAATAGAGCACGAGTGGCTGCGAAGTCAAATGCCCATGCGTTGCACGAAATCAGATGGCACTTATTTGGTCACTAGTTTTTAGTCCTACCCTGTTTATGTATATATGCCAACTCATGACTCAACAATCACTCATTGTGTTACTGTGGTT
This sequence comes from Avena sativa, assembly GCA_916181665.1. NCBI lineage: Eukaryota > Viridiplantae > Streptophyta > Magnoliopsida > Poales > Poaceae > Avena > Avena sativa. The sequence goes on along the minus strand of OV702297.1, from coordinate 465,888,082 downwards.
GAGAAATAGTTAATATCAGGAACGATAGAATAACAATAGGATCGTTTTATTTTATATGTTTAAATATCACCATTTGGTCACCTGAGCATTGATAAGTTAAGGTCTTGCCGAAAAACAACGATGACTTATTTCAGTTTTCAAAAACAAAAAAGTATTGACCTTATTATGTTTACCTAAGCCAATCTTCTCAAATTTGAGTAAAAAATTCAATAGATAATTAAATAATTCAATTCTCAGATTGTTCAAACAATAATTCTGAAATGAATGAATACCTAAAGAGTGATATACTTTTTTCCATAAAGCGTTCCTGTCTAGTACTCCATCCGTCCTAAAATATAAGGCATATAAGATTAATTAGTCAAAAATTGGCATTTTCTTAGTTTGACCAAATTTCATTAGAAGTGGTGCCATTTCCACCTGCCACCTCCTGATCTCGCCCCCTCGGTGTTAGTCGTTGGAGCGGACACCGGTGTTGGTGGTGCTGGTGATGTTTCGTTGAGAGCGGCCACGTTGCCACCAGTCTCCTTCTCGATGCCGATGGCGTTCTCCTTGTGACCTGAGGCTGACCTGTCATCCGAGGGCTTATGAAGATCGAGGGTTGAGCTCTTGTCCACCTCGTGAGAGCTACTGGACTTGATCGTGTTGACAATCTCAGGCTCCTGTATGATCTTGGCCTCTACTGCTGCTGGATCCACATTATCTCATAGCTCATTTTGATCATGCCAAAAGACCACCACGCGGCATTGGCAGAGCGCCACGACGATGCCATCTGGCCATTGTTCGCCTGCCCGAGCGCCTTCCGCTTCCGTGACGCGAAGTTCTAAAACCTACATACATTAACCATAATGATATAAGTCACCACGCGATACGCGTGTATTGATATCCACATTGCAAACGCTTATGGTGGATAGAAGGAATTGACGACAGTCGTTACGTAACAAGCATAGGTAAAGATCCATTCCATACATCAGTTATCCAAACAAAAGTTAGACCCCGATCAAATAAGCATAAATATTTTTATACTTAACTTTAATAATTGTTTGTACTATACCATTAATGAGTACAATGTATTTAGTTATATATGACATAATTAACCACATGTTTTTGATAGTTAGTTATAGTGTTCTTTAATTCAGTTAAATGTATATTGCTCAACAATTTGCTTGTGGTAAATTTAAATTTTATGTCGTGATAAATTTTCTCCTTGAATTAATTTTCCATATTTGCATATGAACTTTTCTATATTCATGGTTGTTGGTGTATATATTTCAATATCATGATAGAGATCTCTAAAACATTGTTAAGCAAATATCTTAATTAAACCGTGGTTTTAGTGTATTATTAGATATGTTTGAATCTTCTAGAGTATAAATTAAAATGTTGCCAAAGGCGCCTTGCAAGTTGGATTCACAAATAAGTTGAAAACATGTGCATTCTGTATAATTAGTATTAAGATAACATTGCTTATAATACCATCCAAGATCATAAATTTGAGGCAGATTATAATTTTTGCACGGATACAATTTGCTTATTTTATATGTTTGCTTTGACGTTTGGTTTCATCTGATGCTATAGATATAGACGGTTTCTACACTAACTGTACATGAACAAAATCAAACAAAACATATAGCACGTCATGAGAGAAAGATTAGCAATTAACCATAAGTTAACTCTAATATTTAACTAAATTAGAGCTACAAATTATAAAATTTCTACGATAACATAGATACCCTAATATTTGTCACTAGTCATTGGTGACTGAAAAAAGGAAATCAAAGAACTAAATTAACCTAACTATAATTATCCTAACGAAATTAACCTAAATTAATCAAATAATTAAATTTACCCTATGAAATTAAGTAAAATTAATTAAGAAGAGAGCGAAAACCACTAACAAAAGAGAGAATTCCTTATTTGGCCCAGAATTTTTTTTCTTCCCTATTTGACACTTTCCAAAAAATTATGTCTTATATGGCCCTCTAGTTCATTCTGAGCTCTAACAGTGTTAAATAACAAGACAAAAAGATGCTTTTGCCCTGGTCTATTTGTTACCAAAAAATTTACAAAACAAAACCAACGGTTACGTGACGTATTTGGTCATATACGGAAACTAATCAAGAAGCGTACACTTGGTCATGCAACTGACTAGCTCTTAATTTGTACCCGAATTGAGTATCTAGCTGCTCCTAGCTAGCTTAGCACGTGAGATGAGCGTGTTCTATTTATATGCACGATGAGGACCTGGACATGGAGATGTGCGTAGTGCCGGATCATACTATAGACGTGGAAGAAGCGGCATCAAGGCACGCACGGCATTCTAGTTTTTCCTGACATGAGGTCGGGCTTTCTAGTGGCATCGAGTCTATCCACTTGCTTCAGTCAGTGAGATAAAAGTAAAAAACTTGGGACGTTGTATATCAACTTGGTTCAATTGGTACACGTTAATTCCTGGATGGGTCCGTATTACACGTTAATTCTTAGATGGCTTCCATTTAGTCATACAAAGATGCGCCTTTTTTCCAGTTTCTTTGATGATTGAGTAGGCGGGGGTACATAAGTCCAAGAAAGAAAAATTCAACGGCAGACACTAACGGAACTAACGGGAGGGTTATATAAGGAGGTAAACGAAAATATAAAGTTAAATAGGGAAGAAAAGGTACTCCGGGGCCAACTAAGGAACCGAAACATTCACTAGGCCAAATAAGAAATTCTCTCTAACAAAAACCATGTTGTCATGCCGTGAGATGTCACATTTGTTGATCTAATAGAATTCTCCGTCGAGGTTTGCTTCGGTGTCCCCCTCTCCCCAAACTTTAAAGAGGTAAGATGGTCTTTTACTATTAAATACGAATTATTAGTTGCTAAATCAGATTAGTTTACACTGGTCCGCTGAAGTCCATTTACATGTACCAACTAAAACCGTCCGTTTGAGAACCTCACCATTTCATTAACACAACACACAATGGCGACGACCTGTCACACAACCTGATTTTGCTAGGCACTACTAGCTTCTTGCGATTTGCCTGCTCGCCAAAATACCCATACACGTGTTGACACGATTTGGGATTGGTAGAGGTGTTTATCAAAGTCCATCCAAAATCATCGGCTTGCTAGTCTAGTATACTGTATACATACGTGTCTTTCCGGAGATCGAGGCAACCTTGCAGCGTCGTACTCGTGTGAAAGCACTCGACAAGCTGCATCATCTTGATCGGGCCAAGTACATCTATCTCGGCTCGGGCATTATCTTTATCCCTGTTGGGAGCAGGTTCGGCTCCGGACGCTTTGGTCGCTCCTACCGCACCAATCAGACAAAGAACCCTAGGAGGGATTTGACACGACCATGTCGACTGAGACATGTAGTTCAACGCCACTCGCAATTACCATGGCGACCCGCGTGGTTGGCGATGAGGACCTCTGCTTGCCTGTTTCACACGCTGTGGTTTCTACGACGTTCACTGAATCAGGACGTCCGATGGCTCGCCGACATTGTGTTGCGTTAACCCATTGAAAACGGTGAGAGGAAGTATTTCTTGGTCGGATGGTTTTAGTTGGTACACGTAAATACTCTGTATGGGCTTCGGTGGGCAAATGTAATCTAATCTGGTTAATATAGTAACTAATAACCAGTATAATTAATAATAAAAGACCATGTTGCCCCTTTAAAGTTTATTTAGGGAGGGGATAAAATTATGATTGTGCATCTTCCTAGTACACCGATTCATGCATGCAGTGGACACGATAATGACTGATTCGCCATCTGAAATTTCGGCGCGCCAAACAGGAATTAGCCGGTCTCTCGTTGTCAGGCATCACTGTGCCGTCCACCCTTTTTCGTGCCAGATCATCGACTGATCGAGCTGTAACGATCGATGCGCTGGCTATATAAACCACGCGTCGCCATGTTCCATTCATCCATCCATCCATCGAGAGCTGCTCTGGGAGCAAGTAGTTCAGTTCAGAGGTTCAGGGATGGCAGCTCCGAGAGCATTTCTTCTCGGCGTCTGCGCCGTCCTGCTGGTGATCGCCGTCGCCAATGCGGAGGCGGCGTCCGTGGTGGTCGGCATGGCCAAGTGCGCCGACTGCACCAGGAAGAACATGAAGGCCGAGGAAGCTTTCAAAGGTAAATAAGCTAACCTCCCTTTCCGTTTCAATGGCGCGCGCGCACTTCTGATTATTCAGCTCACTGTTATCTCTTCTGCTAATGGGACGCGCCTCAGGTCTTAAGGTGGCAGTCAAGTGCAAGAACGTCCTTGGAGCCTACGAGAGCAAGGGGGTGGGCGGCCTCGACCGCACAGGCGCCTTCAGCGTTCCCCTCGCGGCTGACCTCCACGGCGCCGACTGTGTAGCCCAATTCCACAGCGCCGCCTCCAACGCGCCGTGCAGCAGGCAGGAGCCGTCCAAGGTCGTCCTCGTCTCCAGGGGAACCACCTACGGCGTTGTTGCCGGCGCCACGACTACTGCAGCGTCGCCAGAGTGCGCGTCCGTGACCATGTGTGGCCCTATCAAGAAGCACATCCTCGATCACTTCGACCACAAGAAGCCTGTGCCACCGAAGCCGGAGCCCAAGCCGCAGCCCCACCCAGACTACCACCCTGTCCCACCCACCCCTACCTACGGCGGTGGAGGTGGACACCCTTCCACCCCGATCTACCATGCTGAGCAGTCGGAAACCATGATGGGTCCTATCAAGAAGCACATCCTGGATCACTTCCACCACAAGAAGCCTGTGCCACCAAAGCCAGAGCCCAAGCCGCAACCCCACCCAGACTACCACCCCGTCCCACCCACCCCTACCTACGGCGACGGAGGTGGACACCCTTCCACCCCGATCTACCATGCCGAGCCGTCGGCGACCATGTTGGATCCAATCAAGAAGCACATCCTAGAGCACTTCCACCACAAGAAGCCCGTGCCACCGAAGCTAGAGCCCAAGCCACAGCCCCACCCAGATTACCACCCCGTCCCACCCACCCCTACCTACGGTGGCGGAGGTGGACACCCTTCCACCCCGATCTACCACGCTGAGCCGTCGGCGACCATGTTGGGTCCAATCAAGAAACACATCCTAGAGCACTTCCACCACAAGAAGCCCGTGCCATCGAAGCCGGAGCCCAAGCCACAGCCCACCCAGACTACCACCCTGTCCCGCCCACCCCTACCTACGGAGGCGGAGGTGGACACCCCTCCAACCCGATCTACCACGCGACACCATCAGTGACCGTGTTGGGCCCGATCAAGAAGCACATCATCGAGCACTTCCACCACAAGAAGCCCGTGCCACCGAAGCCGGAGCCCAAACCACAGCCCCACCCAGACTATCATCCTGTCCCACCCACCCCTACCTACGGAGGCGGAGGTGGACACCCTGCCACCCCGATCTACCATGCGACACCCTCAGTAACCGTGTTAGGACCAATCAAGATGCACATCCTAGATCATTTTCATCACAAGAAACCCGTTCCACCGAAGCCAGAGCCCAAGCCGCAGCCTCACCCGGACTACCACCCAGTTCCTCCTACCCCCACCTACGGTGGTGGAGGGGGACACCCCTCCACCCCGATCTACCACGCAGAGCCGTCGATGACCGTTGTGGGACCGATCAAGAAACACATGATGGAGCATTTCCACCACAAGAAGCCTGTGCCGCCCAAGCCAGAGCCCAGGCCGCAGCCCCAACCAGACTACCACCCCGTCCCACCCACGCCCACCTATGGCGGAGGACACCCTTCGCCTTCAACTCCGATCTACCACCCTCCCGCGCAGCACTGAAATCTCTATGGTTTTGTGCTCAGACCAGTGAGTGATCCACGTCGCTACTATTTATGTTCAGTTGCACGGATAAGCTGTGCCATTCTCTGCCCCGTTTTTGTGCTTGGATTTGAGAATTCAGAATAACTGTAATGGTAGACACAGGGATATGCGTGTGTATGTGTGTGTCAGGTTGTCAGACCAGTGTGAGGGTGCAGTGGATATGGTGCTTTATCAAGATTTGTAATCTTGGCGTGTGTTTTTGTATAAGAACTTACTATGGATCAGTTTATTTATTCAAGTCAAAACCTTACGCAAATGTTAGCTCGGATTTCTTTCACTTTGAGCCTTGTCCACCTACTACGGCGGAGGTGGACACCCATCGACCCCGATCTACCACCTTCCCGCTCAGTACTGAAATCGGTGTGATGTGTTCGTGTTCAGATCAGTGAGTGACTGATCATCATCGACTGCTTTGCTGTTTATGGTCGATCAGCTTGCAGACGCATGGGTTGTGCCATTGGCTTCCAATTTAGCATCTGAGACAATCCAGAACAAAAATTGTGAGGGACCGGACTAAGGGCCGGATCAGTACGTGTGTTGTAGATGTCTCCCCGGCAACAGCGAGTGTGTGGGAGGTTGCTGTGTTTATTCATTGAGGTATATAGTCTCGGTGTGTTTTTCTTGTACAAAATGTTATTATGAATGAAGGTATTCTATTCAAGCTAAAATGATTTTACAGAAAAGCTAACACCGGTTTCCGTTTAGCCTTGTCCCCGCATATAAGTACGGGTAGGAAATATGGCCATGAATTGCAATGAGAGATAAGAAATCAACTTTTGGATGGAAAACTTTCATGCGCTTTTACCCAAAATCATTTGACCCATGTAATCCTAGCCTCCGATTGCCCATTTTCCATTTTTTCTCATCGAATAGAGCATGAGTAGCTGCGAAGTGAAATGCCCATGCGATGCACGAAATCAGATCACACTTAGTTGGTCACTAGTTTTTAGTGCAACCCTGTTTATGTATATATGCGAACTCATGACTAAACAATCACTCATCGTGTTACTGTGGTTGAGAAATAGATAATGTCAGGAAGGATGGAATAACATTAGGATCGTTTTAATTTATATGATTAAATATCACCATTTGGACACCTAAGCATTGATAAGTTATGGTCTTGCCGAAAAACATCGATGACTTATTTCAATTTTCAAAAACAAAAAGTATTGACCTTATTATGTTTACCTAAGCCAACCTTCTCAAATTTGTGTAAAAAATTCAATGGATAATTAAGTAATTCAATTCTCAGATTGTTCAAACAATATTTCTGAAATAAGTCCCACAAGCGATGATGCCATCTGGCCGTCGGCCGCCTGGTCCGAGCGCTTTGCGCTTCCATGACGCGAAGTTCTGAAACTTACATACATATACAATAATCATATAGGTCAACACGCGATACATGTGTATTGATATTCAGGTTGCAAACACCTACGGTGGAAAGAACGAGACGACAACTGTTACGTAGCAACCATAGGTAAATATCCATTCCATACATCAGGGGTCCAAACAAAAGATAGTCCACGAGCAAATAAAAATAAATATGTTTATACTAAACTTTAATAATTGTTTAGACTTATGTTTTACTATACCATTAATGAGTACAATGTATTTAGTTATATATGAAATAATTAGCCACATGTTTTTTAAAGTTAGTTATAGTGTTCTTTAATTCAGTTAAGTGTATATCTCTCATCAATTTGCGTGTGGTAAATTTAAATTTTATGCCGTGACAAATTTTCTCCTTGAATTAATTTTCCACATTTGCATATGAACTTTTCTATATACATGTGTGTTGGTGCGTATATTTTAATATTATGATAGAGATCTGGGGTGTCAAGCGGCACCCGCATAACGACCCTCGAAGCAAAATATAGACTAAAAGTGGTCTCGAAAATTAGTAAAATTAGAGAAGGATTAGTGAAAAAGTTGTGCCGCAACCCGCCCCGCTTGGCACCATATAGAGATCTCTAAAACATTTTTAAACAAATATCTTAATTAACACTGGTTTTAGTGTATTATTAGATATGTATATCATTGAAGCTTCTAGAGTATAAATTAAAATATTGTCAAAGGCGCTTTGCAAGTTGGATTCAAAAAATAAGTTGAAAACATGTCCATTCTGTATAATTAGTATTAAAATAACATTGCTTATAATACCATCCAATATCATAAATTTTAGGTAGATTGTAATTTTTGACGGATACAATTTTCTTTATTTATATGTTTGTTTTTACGCTTGGTTTCATCTGATGCAACAGATACAGACGGTTTCTACACTAATTGTACATGAACAAAATCAAACAAAACATGTAGCGCGTCCATGAGAGAAAGACTAGCAATTAACCATAAGTTAACTCTAATATTAAACTAAATTAGAGCTACAAATTTTAAATTTTCTACGATAACATAAATACCCTAATATCTGGCACTAAACATTGGTGACTGAAAAAAGAGAAAATCAATGAACTAAACTATCCCTAACTAATTAGCCCCTGCTAAATTAACCTAACTAACTATCCTAACTAAATTAATCAAATAATTAGATGGATACCTCTGAGCCTAGCAGCCTGTGGCGGGGACTTCTTTTGGCCAGACTTCCGGGAAAGGGAATTCTGCACCGTCTACAATGCAGCAGGCTACTTTACAGGTGTATGCGGTGACTCCCTTCAATTATTTTCCTACTACTCGTCTCGTCGTGGAAAGGAGTTGCTTGATGCCTTGTCGATTGACTCCTCCTGCGTGGGAGTAGACCGTCTGTGGGATCACCCCGTGTTACACCTTCTCATTTGCGGGAGGCTCTTCAGGCAGCGTGTGTTTCTTCTGTGTGTTCGGCTTCCCCAGCTCGTTGTAGAACAAACATGTTGGGTCGATCTATTCCTAGACCCACTTCAGTTGGACGGTGCTTGAGGAGATCTTTGTCGATGTGGCGGCACAGGGACTTGCCCGGGAGGGGCTGGCCCAGGAGGGGCTGGCTGTATGTGAGGATGCGGGGGGATCTACGGGGCAGTTGGGTGCGCTAGGGTGTGGCCAAGCCACCCCGACGGTGGCCCAGGGATTGGACGGGGCTACTACGGGCCTCCCGTCCGTCCAGCCCGTTGAGCTGGTGGCCTAGGCGGGGTAGCCTGGTGGTGACAAGGATCCATCCCTAGGACGGACCATGCACCTAGTGGCCCAAGCGGGGCTGCTGGGTGGCGGCGCGAGTCCCGTCCATGGGCCGTCTGTGGACCTGGTAGCCCAGGCGGGGATGCTTGATGGCGATGCATCTTCGGCTAATGGCCATCTTGCGGACATGGCAGCCCATGCGGGGTTGCTGGGGGCCGACGCGCCTAAGGCCCATGTGGGGCTGCCCTCTGGGGGAAACCTGGCCCAGGAGGGGTCGGGTTTCCCCACGTGGCGACCGCGGGGAGGCTGGTAGTTCGACCAGCTTACCTTCGAAGGATGGAGCTCCGATGTGGAGGAGTCTTCGGCATGGCACCGATGCCTTTGGTGCGTCAGCTTTGGACAAGGATTCTTTAGTCAAGGCCATGCGGAGGAAGGCGGAGAAAAATCTTGATTCACAAGGTATTAAGCATTCATCGAAATCTTTTCTTTCTTTTTCTACCCCAGTTATTGTTGATAACTTAGCCACTTTTGGTGTTAGCTTGGGTAGATCTGTAAAGGAAATTAATCTTTCTAGTTCTGTTTTGAGACATATGGAGGTTGACCGTTCAACGGTTACTCCTAAGGTTTCTGTTGTTCCTGATTCTTCACCGATGGAGGAGGAGGAGTTGCATGCCATAGTAGATGGTCAACTCCTCTCTCACTTAGTTGGTGAAATGTCAGAAGTGGATTTTGATGAGACTGGGTTGGGTTCCTGATTTGAGTTTAAAGCTTCCAATCGAAAATCAAAGAGCCTAAAATCTCGCAAGAGGTCCCGTGTATCCAAATCTCCTATTGTTTCTCAATGAATGGCATGTTCTCAAATAGCAGAGGTGAGATAGGTACGATTACTCGGGTGCCTATAATTCACTACCCTAGCTATATAGAAGGCTTGCGGCCCATGAAGAGTCAAGATGATGGCCCAAAAGGAGCAACCGACAAAGGCTGTAGTTGTATTAGGAAAGAGGGAAAAAGATCGACATCGTGTTGGTACAGTAATTACGTATATGTAACCTATCCACATGCAGCTTTGAGACTCAGCCTATTATATATAGGACGGAAGAAGCCTAGGCGAGGTCACCGAACAATCCCCGAGCGATTTGTAATAGTGCGATTCACCAAATATTCAGGCGACTTTGACTCCATTGTTTTCCTGATATCCGACGAAATCCCCAACGTTCTCTTTTCCGCAAAACCCTAAGTCCTTCTTCATGGACATTGCCGAGATCACACCTCGTCAAGATGTCTTCATGACTTTGCTAAACATTTGTTCTTTGCCGATTGTATGAGAGATCATAAGTTGGATTTTTTGGGTATTTCTAAGACTGGTAGACGTGATTTATCACAAGCTCAACTTAATCGCCTTTCTGGTGAAGGGACCTTACATGGGCATCACGTCCACCTGTGGTAGATCCGGAGGGATCCTGTTAGGCGTCAGAGATAAGACTATGGAAGTCTTGGCTAGTTCGGCTAGAGATTTTTTATTAAACTCTATATCTGTAACAAAGCTGATGATTTCATATGATCTTTAGTCGCTTTCTATAGGACTGCCCAGGATGTTTATAAATCTGACTTTTTGCATAAGTTGGTTAATCCGGCTAAGGACAATCCGTATTCTATACTTATAGGTGGAGATTTTAACTTGCTAAGATTCCATCATGAGAAAAGTTGGGGCCGTTTCGACGAACATTGGCCTTTCATATTTAATGTTGTGATAGACATCTTGGACTAAGAGAGGTTTCTATGTTAGGAAGACCGTTCACCTAGGCTAATAGTCTTCTGGAGCCTACATACGAAAAATTGGATAGAGTGCTTATGTATACCGAATGCGAAGAAAAAATCCCTATGATAATTGTTCGAACTCTAGAGTGTATTGAGGCTTTGTCGGATTATGCTCCATTACTTTTATCTGTTGGAACACCACCACAAAAATCCAAACATAGTTTCAAATTTAAACTTGGATGGATTGATCCTGATGGTTTCTATGACTTGGTGAAGGCTATTTGGGAGAAGCCTGTTAGTGGTCAAACGCCTATAATAAAATGTGTAACTTACGCAAATTCTTTCGTGGTTGGTCTAGACATACCGCTGGAATCCTTAAAAAAGAAAATACGCCTTTCATCTATTATTAATGATTTAGAGGCTTCTGTGGAAGTCGGGCTTTTAACTACAGATGAGATTGAGCTCAAAAGCCAATCGAATGCAGAAATTGTCACACTACTTTGTGAGGAGGAACTCAAATGGTACCAATGGTCTAAAGAGAAATTCATCCTTGAAGACGTGAATACAAGATCCTTCCATGCTATTGCCAATTGCAAGCATAAGAAGAAACTTATTCACTCTTTAATTCAGGATCAACGTATGACTGAGGGTCCGGAGCAACTAAAATCTTATATCACAAGTTCTGGGAAGTTATCAAGGGGGACCTGATGCATTTGTTTGAGTTTTTGCAAGCAGGACAGCTAGACCTATTTCAACTGAATTTTAGCAACATAATTTTACTTCCTAAGGTTACTAATACAGAACGTATAGAATAGTATCTTAACGTTAGTTTTAAAATCTTCACAAAAGTTGCTACGATCAGACTAAATTCAGTAGTTGATCATGTTGTCCGCCCATCTCAAACTACTTTCATGCAAGGAAGAAACATCCTAGATGATGTAGTAATCTTGCATGAAACAATCCATAAACTACACTCAAAGAAATTAAATAGTGTACTGTTCAAGATTGACTTTGAGAGGCTTATGATAAAGTTAATTGGTCTTTTCTTCAGCAAACACTCCGTATGAAAGGTTTTCGGAGGACTGGCGTGCTGTCATACAGTCTTTTGTGTCTGGTGGTAGTGTGGCCATAAATGTCAACGATGACTGATGACCCACAAGTATAGGGGGTGTCTCGCCATATTTTCGATAAGTAAGAGTGTCGAACCCAACGAGGAGCGGAAGGTGTTGACGAGTGGCTTGGAGCAGGAATTCTCTGTAAATACTTAGCAAACGGATTTTTAGGGTTTTTTGATAATGCAGATAAATAAAGTGCGAGTAAATAAAGGACAATAATAATAATTGCAGCAGGTGGCCCAATCCTTTCTTTAGCAAAGGACAAGCCGGTTGTATTACTTAAGATGACCAAACGTTCTCGAGGACACATGGGAATATCGTCAAGTGCTTTCGCTTCATGTAGTTGATTAATCTTCTTTAGTTTGATAAGTGTTGTGTAGGTGAACCTGTGCTAATGTACTGACCTTCCTAGGACTAATACATACTTGTGATTATACCCCTTGCAAGCATCCACAACTACAATAAAGTAATTAAAATAAAAATCTAACCACATCCTTAAACTCTGAGATCCTACACTCCCTTGTGCAAAGGTTTCCTAACGGGGGTTCAGGTTTCTGTCACTCCAGCAACCCCTACGATTAGTAGCCAAATACACAATGCATTCCCCTAGGCCCATAAAGGTGAAGTATCATGTAGTCGACGTTCACATGACACCACTAGAAGAATAACACCACAACTTAAATATCAACTATTGAATCTTTCTCAACACAATTCCACTACTAACAACATGACTTCTCCCATGTCCTCAAGAACTAAACGAACTACTCACAAGACATCATATGGATCAAGATTAGAGATGGAATAATGATAAGTAACAATTTGAACATGAATGCTAATTCAATGGTTCCACTCAATAGCATCAACTACAACAAGTAATCAACACCGGGAAAGTTTCCCCCAAGAACTATGCAAGATTCAACTCAATTGTTACAGCGGTATGAACTGGTGATGATGGTGCTGGTGCAGATGATGATGATCCCGATGAAGTCCAGCTTCATGGTGGTGATGATGGAGACGATCTCCCCTCTCCGGGAAGGAAATTTTCTCGGCAGATTTCTGCCTGCCGGAGAGCTCCTTCTCTCTCTGCAGTTTTCTGCCCCGCAGAGGCGGCGGAATCTTTCTGCGGTCGATCCCTGAGTGTTAGGGTTTTGTGGGGAATATATACGCCAAAGATCAGATCCAGAGGTGGGCCAGGGTGGCCACACCACCTGGTGGCACGGCCAGAGCTGGCCCGCGCCAGGGGTGGTGTGGGCCTGATACTTCCATTTTGCATCACTATTCTATGTCTTAATTCACTATTATTCATTGATATATTTCATATTGAGAGGTGATACTTATGTTATTTCATCTATTTTTGCATGGTTGATGACTTTTGGAGCATGGACCGCTGCAGCCAGGATTCTGATGGAAAAGGTGTTGTTTGGGGGCAAAATTCGCGAAGATCAGAAAATCCGGGAAAATATACGGAAATCCTATTTTTCCAGAAGACTAAGGATGCCAGAAGATGGAGTGGAGATGGGCCACAGGGGGCCCACACCACCCCATGGCGTGGGCAAGCCTAGGCCGCGCCAGGAGGTGGTGTGGCCACCCTGGCCCACTCTAGCCTCTCCCCTCTGGCATATATCAACCTCCCAAAACCCTAAGACTCGGGGAGCGACCACAGAAAGATTTCGCCGCCTCTGCGGGGCGGAAAACACCGAGAGAGAAAGATCTCTTCGGCAGACAGATTTCTGTCGGGGGAATTCCTTCCCGGAGAGGGGAGATCGTCGCCATCAACACCACCATCAAGCTGGACTTCATCGGGATCATCATCATCATCATCATCATCACCACCATCATCATCATCACCATCGGCACCCTCATCACCATCTCCATATTGCTGTAACAATTGGTTGAATCTTGCTATAGTTCGTAGGGGAAACTTTCCCGGGGTTGATTACTCTTTGTAGTTGATGCTATTGAGTGAACCGTTGAATTACTATTTATGTTTAGATTGTTATACTTCATTATTCCATCTTTGATCATGATCCATATGATGTCTTGTGAGTAGTTTGTTTTATTCTTGAGGACATGGGAGAAGTCTTGTTGTTAGTAGTGGAGTTGTGTTGAGAAAGATTCAATAGATTGTTATTTAAGTTATGGTGTACTTCTTCTAGTGGTGTCATGTGAACGTCGACTACATGACACTTCACGTATATGGGCCTAGGGGAATGCATTGTGTATTTGGATACTAATCGTAGGGGTTGCCGGAGTGACAGAAACCTGAATCCCCGTTAGGAAACCATTGCACAAGGGACGTAAGGGTCTTAGAGTTTAAAGTTGTGGTTAGGTTTCTACCTTAATTACTTTCTTGTACTTACGGATGTTTGCAAGGGGTATAATCGCAAGTATGTATTAGTCTTAGATGGGGCGATACATTAGCATAGGTTCACCCACACAACACTTAGCAAGCTAAAGAAGATTAATCAACTATATGAAGCGAAAGCACTTGACAGTCTTCCCATGTGTCCTCGAGAACGTTTGTCATCTTAAGTAATACAACCGGCTTGTCCTTTGCTGAATAAAGGATTGGGCCACTTGCTACATTTATTCCTACTATCTTTTATTTACTCGTACTTTATTTACTTGCTTTATCAAAACCCCCTAAAAATCTGTTTGCTAAGTATTTGCAGAGAATTCCTGATCCATACCACTAGCCAGCACCTTCTGCTCCTCGTTGGGTTTGACACTCTTACTTATCGAAAATACTGCGATACACCCCCTATACTTGTGGGTCATCAAGACTATTTTCTGGCACCGTTGCCGGGGAGTGAAGCGCTATTGGGGAGTGGAACTGGTAAAGGAAACTTCTACTCTGAGTATTGTTTACTTCTATTAGTTGCTTTATTTTCATTATGGATAATTTGCTGAGTTTCTTATTTGGTAATGCTACTACCACTGCTAAGGTAGTAGATAAGCCACCACCTGCTGAGAATGATGTTTTCAAAATACCTACAAGAATTATTGATCGTGTTATGGATAACTACTATGTTGGGGATGGAACTGTCCATCCCGGTGATCATTTACTCTTTATACACGAATTATGCGGGTTGTTCAAGTGTGCAGGTATTACTACAGATCAAGTTAAGAAGAAGTTATTCTCATTATCGCTGAAAGGAAGAGCTGAGGAATGGTATAAGCTGCTGAAGAATGGTCAAGCTCTGGAATGGGAGGAAATAGTGCCTCTCTTTTATTCAAAGTTTTATCCTCCTAGTGATATTCATAAAGATTGGAATCAAATATACAACTTTTGGCCTCTTGATGGAGAGAGTACAACTCAAGCTTGGGGGAGATTGAAGTTAGTAATGCTCAAATGTCCCATTCATGAGCTCCCCAACAATATTATTATCAATAACTTTTATGCAAGGCTCCCTCTACATGACAAGGATTTATTGGATGCTTCTTGTGCTGGATCATTCAGTCGCATGGAAGAAGAAGCTAAATGGGATCTTCTGGACCGTATTCAAGACAATGCTGAAGCTTGGGAGAATGACAAAGATAGAAAGTCAGGTATAAATTATGATTATGAATGCATTGAATCTTTTATGGGAACCGATGACTTTCAAAATATTAAAAATGCTTATGGTCTAGACTCTCAAGCTATTGCTTCTTATTTTAAGGCTTTTGCTTCCTATATTGAAGTGCCTAAAAAGAAGTGGAATAAGTATCATGAACCTTATAAAGATATTGCTAAGAGTGTTCCTGCAAGAAATACTGAAGTTTATACTGCTAATCATGTTTTACCTGAACCTTATATTGAGAAAATGCCTTTTCCAGTTAAGGTAAAGGAACATTCTATGATAGCTAGTATGGTTAATGAAAGTATGAGTAAAGCTATTGAACCTGATAAACAAATGGTTGATGAACCTATAATAGCAAGTGTGAAAGACTTTGTCACTAAATATGAAAAAGAGGGACACCCTAACCTTTGTAAGGATACCTCTAATATTGTTTAACAAAATAGTGTTATGAGGGCTAGTATTCCCGTGTTTTCTGTTAGAATAAGTGACCATTGCTATGATGGTCCTTTTGATAGCTATATTGTTATGTTTATGCATGATACTGAAAGTTACTATGAAAGAGGGAAAAGTGTTCTTATGCATCTCAATAATCTCAAGTTTCCTCGTTTTATGCTGAAAGTTTTTATGTTGCACTTCTTTTGCCTTCTTATGCAAGTAGCCTTTGGTTTCAACAACTTGTTTGTTTACAAAATTCCCTTGCATAGGAAGTGGGTTAGACTTAAATGTGTGTGTGTTTTGGCTTCTTAATGCTCTCTTTCATTTCAATTCATATCCCTATGAGAGCTTCTTCAAAATTATCATGCCCATCTTAAAGGCTATAAAGAAAGAGCTTTATGGGAGACAACCCAATTTGTTTTTGCTTTCAGTTTGTTTTTGTTTCTTTGAGTCTTGGAAGTTACTACTTTGGTAATAACCGCTCCTTATCCGTTTTGTTTGGTTTTTGTGTCAAGATCAACCTCTAATGAGAGAGAAGTAATATTTGGGGAAGTTGCTGTCCCGAAACAGATTTTTTGTGCTTCACCGTAAAAATTCATGAGAGATCTCTGTATGTCGGATTGAGCTGTAATTTTTTGTGCTTCTGCCCAAGGTTGTTATTTAACTTTCGTTAGTTTTGCACTTTTTGATTTGAGCAACAGAAGATTATCGAAAAAAATTGATCTTTACCTGATGGTCTGTTTTGGCAGATTTTGCCACTCTTGCATCTGCTTCTTTATTCGATTTCTTTTTTGAATTCTTTTTGGGTTTTCGGAAGGATTTGTTTCAGTAGCTTTTGTTTTGATGGTTTTTAGTTGAAGTTGGACTCAAAAGGTTTTATCACTTCACTTATACTAATGTTGCTAATGAGAATTGTGTGAAGTTTTGTGTGAAAGAAATTTCTAGGTAGTGGAGACAATGGTGTAATAAGGAAGAGAAGGGTTTTATGACTCAGGTAATAAGTGTATGAAGATGAAGATATTTATGTTATTCAAGTGGTGACTCCAAAAGAATCTACTAGATACTAAATTTAGAGACCTGCAGAGTCTGTTTTCAAATAGGTAACAGTTTTGGTAAGAAAAGTTCCGCGAAATTACAATCCAACTATATTTTTGCAGTTTTCAGTCAATAAGGAAAATTACGAAGCGAAAAAGGTACGGAAACAGAGCCGGGGTGGCCCACACCACCCCATGGCGCGGTCCCACCCCTGGCCGCGCCACCAGGTGGTGAGTCCACCCAGGACTCCTCCTCCGACTCGTTTTCTCCCAGTACCTTCCTTTTGATATGAAACTTCGTAATATATAACCCCTCGGATCTTT
The DNA here is from genome assembly GCA_916181665.1 of Avena sativa. NCBI lineage: Eukaryota > Viridiplantae > Streptophyta > Magnoliopsida > Poales > Poaceae > Avena > Avena sativa. The sequence continues at coordinate 465,870,937 of OV702297.1, read as the reverse complement.
TGAGGTTCGTATATCGTGTTTTCGTCGTGTTTTTGTTTCGATCTGTTGCTGCCAAGTAAAAATTTCAGATTGGTAGCCTCAATGTCTTCCACTGGATCAGTTGAGGGAGATTCCTTGGAAGATATCGTCAACCCATACATGAGAGAATTGAAGATTCATCCCAAGGAGTTATTGCTTGAAGGTGGGGAGGTTCGGATTAAAGAGGTTCAAGGCCCTAAAGGTGAAGGAAGTCTGGAGGACAGGATGGAAGCATTGGAACAAGAAGTCTTTAGGTACAAGAAGATGGCGAAGCGCGAAGTGGATATGATCCATAAGATTTGTTCCGAACTCATCACCGAGCACCAAAAGGAGACTGCTGAACTCAAAGACGAAGTGCTCTCACTCCGCCAAACAACCAACAAACTGCAAGCACAGTTCTATGACGTTCAAAATCAAAACTGTGAGTATGAGGCTAGGTTTAAACTCATAAGTGCTGCTGCAAGTTTCAGGATGTTGGAAACCACGATGTCCTTTGTTGATGGGAAGCCTTTACCTTGGAAGACGGACGAAGATGAGAGGATACCACCACCACCTAAGGAGTAATTCGTCATCAGGTTTGGCATCCCCTTGGTTTGTTCCAAGCTTGGGGGAGTGCCGCGGTATCACATCACTATCTTCTATCTTTTTACCTTTTTAGTAGAGTCATATCATGAATAGAGGAGTTATTTTGTAATATGGTTTGCATTTTGGAAGTGTCCCCTCTCTCGTTAGATATGTATCCCTTGGTGTGAGTTGCCGTTATGGAATATTAATGAGAAGTTCTATCATTCACTCTTTTGCATAGCTTATATTAGTTTTCAATTCATGGTTATATGATTGATCTTGTTGTTAGTATTGGTAGCACTCTGGGATCATTGAGTTAATTTAGTTGGTTTTGGCAAACCTGGCTCGGTCAGTAGCAACACTATTTTTGAGAGTTGAATGAAAAAGATAGAAGTACTCTAAAGAAAAATAATTTCATCATCTTTCTTTCTTGATTTGCTCATAAGTCTAGTATTCTCTAGTTAAGATCTTTTGTGCTTCCAAGGAAGATTGCATGTTTGTCTTTATCACTTGTATGTTTGTTTGTTTCCTTCAACTCTTGTACTTGCTACCCAGCCTTGCTAGCCAAAAACCTGTACTGAGAGGGTATTCTTCTCGTGCATCCACCTCCTTTAAACCAAAACCTTTGCCATTTGTGTCCACCATACCTAGCTATTAGCATTATTGCTATTCCAAGTAAATTCTTGTTTTATCTACCTCCCAAATTAAACTTGTTATGTGAAAATTAGTGATTAAAGCTCTCACAAACTTGATGGCACACCTTACTTTCTTGCACTTAATAAACTTGAACCATTGTGCTCACCTATGTTGCGTATATGCTTGCGCTTTGTAAGTTGTGAATTAGCAGAACCATGTTGTCATGGGGAACGCTTTCAACATTGCACTGGTACTTTGTACCAAGTTGATATCATGGTCTTTTGTCTATGGATGTCGTAAGTGTGAAATGAAAGGGGAGCTTGTAAGTCCATGGAGTTATGCATGTGTGTTAGAGAAACGCCTAGTCTGCTGGTCTAATCCATGCTGACATGGTGGAAACCTGCAGCGTAACCATAACGAGTATCTATGAAGCATTCTTCTTATAAAAAAAGAGATAGAGATTGAGAAAAAGAGAAAATAAAAAAAGAGGTTATGAAAAGAGGAAAGAGAGAAAAAAGCACCATATTCCCATGGTAAATAAGAAGATTGTTGAGATACTTGTTGTCTGCTTGCCTTGTCATTTTGATATGGGGATTCTTCTGTATCATCGGGCAAGGGGTACCCCGTTGGCGGTTCTCAATGATACACATATGCTTACGATGACAAGAACTTACCGGTGACTAAACTTGAGTAGCATGAGGAGCGGCCCTCGTATTCAAGGGACATGAGATTCTCAACTTATAACTTGTCAATGCATATCCTCATTTTTGATCACTTTAACCTTACTCACCTAAAGATGCCTATGATGGGGGCAATGAGAGCTGAAAGCTAGTAAGTATCATAATTTTTGGGAGCTCTTTATGAGACTTGCAATCCCTGCTTCCCTCTTTGAAGGGCCTTTATTTTACTTTGTAGTTGAGTCAGTAAACCTACTCCCTTCTATCTCAGCAAGTATTTTGAGTTGATGTGTTTCATTCATTCATATGATGATTTATTCAATCATGTTTCTTATGTTCCTTGTTTTGCACATTGCTCTTATCCTGATGTTTACTACTTTGAAAGCTATCATTGAAAAACCAGTTATTTGTGAACTCCAGCAAATTATCAACTATTCTTCGACCAAGAGTTAAGTTTGCCATTACCAATTATGATTCACTTTATGTATCTTTATTGTGTTTCCTTTACTTATTACAAGTTGAGTTATATAATAGTGAGTTGTCTTCTATTATGATCTATGTATTTGATGAATGTGATGCTTCTTGTCCGTATTCTTTTATCGACTCTTCACTCCATAAACCTGAGGCCATGTTTATTGAGCTCAGTTTCGCTTGGGGACAAGCGAAGTCTAAGCTTGGGGGGAGTTGATACGTCCATTTTGCATCACTATTCTATGTCTTAATTCACTATTATTCATTGATATATTTCATATTGAGAGGTGATACTTATGTTATTTCATCTATTTTTGCATGGTTGATGACTTTTGGAGCATGGACCGCTGTAGTCAGGATTCTGATGGAAAAGGTGCTGTTTGGGGGCAAAATTCGCGAAGATCAGAAAATCTGGAAAAATATACGGAAAATCCTATTTTTCCAGAAGACTAAGGATGCCAGAAGATGGAGTGGAGATGGGCCACAGGTGGCCCACACCACCCCATGGCGCAGGCAGGCCTAGGCCACGCCAGGAGGTGGTGTGGCCACCCTAGCCCACTCCAGCCTCTCCCCTCTGGCATATATCAACCTCCCGAAACCCTAAGACTCGGGGAGCAACCACAGAAAGATTCCGCCGCCTCTGAAGGGCGGAAAACACCGAGAGAGAAAGATCTCTCCGGTAGACAGATTTCTGCTGGGGGAATTCCTTCCCGGAGAGGGGAGATCATCGCCATCAACACCACCATCAAGCTGGACTTCATTGGGATCATCATCATCACCACCACCATCATCATCACCATCAGCACCCTCATCACCATCTCCATATTGCTGTGACATTTGGTTGAATCTTGCTATAGTTCATAGGGGAAACTTTCCCGGTGTTGATTACTCTTTGTAGTTGATGCTATTGAGTGAACCGTTGAATTATTGTTTATGTTCAGATTGTTATACTTCATTATTCCATCTCTGATCAGGATCCATATGATGTCTTGTGAGTAGTTCGTTTTGTTCTTGAGGACATGGGAGAAGTCTTGTTGTTAGTAGTGGAGTTGTGCTGAGAAAGATTCAATAGATTGTTGTTTAAGTTATGGTGTACTTCTTCTAGTGGTGTCATGTGAACGTCGACTACATGACAGTTCATTTATATGGGCCTAGGGGAATGCATTGTGTATTTGGCTACTAATCGTAGGGGTTGCCGGAGTGACAGAAACCTGAACCCCCGATAGGAAACCATTGCACAAGGGACGTAAGGGTCTTAGAGTTTAAAGCTGTGGTTAGGTTTCTACCTTAATTACTTTCTTGTACTTACGGATGTTTGCAAGGGGTATAATCACAAGTATGTATTAGTCTTGGATGGGGCGGTACATTAGCACAGGTTCACCCACACAACACTTAGCTATAAAGAAGATTAATCAACTATATGAAGCGAAAGCACTTGACAGTCTTCCCATGTGTCCTCGAGAATGTTTGGTCATCTTAAGTAATACAACCGGCTTGTCCTTTGCTGAATAAAGGATTGGGCCACTTGCTGCATTTATTCTTACTATCTTTTATTTACTCGTACTTTATTTACTTGCTTTATCAAAAACCCCTAAAAATCTGTTTGCTAAGTATTTGCAGAGAATTCCTGATCCATACCACTAGCCAGCACCTTCTGCTCCTCGTTGGGTTCGACACTCTTACTTATCGAAAATACTGCGATACACCCCCTATACTTGTGGGTCATCAGGGCCCCCTGTGGCCCATCTCTGCGCCCCTTCTGGCATCCTTCGTCTTCTGGAAAAATAGGATTTTCCATGTATTTTCTGGAATTTTTTGATCTTCGCGAATTTCTCCTCCAAACAGTGCCTTTTCCATCAGAATCCTGACTTCAGCGGTCCATCCTCCAAAAGTCATCAACCATTCAAAAACAGATGAAATAACATAAGTATCATCTATTAATATGAAATATATCAATGAATAACAGTAAATTATGATATATAATAGTGATGCAAAATGGACGCATCAACTCCCCCTAGCTTAGACTTCGCTTGTCCCCAAGCGAAAACTAAGCACAATAGAAATGACCTCAGGTTTATGGAGTGAAGTGTCGATAAAAGAATACGGACAAGAAGCATCACATTCATCAATACACAAATCATAATAGAAGACAACTCACTATTATATAACTTAACTTGTAATAAGTAAAGGAAGCGCAATAAAGATACACAAAGTAAATCATAATTGGTAATGGCAAACTTTGCTCTTGGTCAAAGAATAGTTAACAATTTGCAGGAGTTCAATCATAATTGGGTTTTCAATGATAGCTTTCAAAGTAATATTCACTAAGATAAGAACAGTGTGCAAAACAAAGAACATAAGAAACATGATTGAGTAAATCATCATATGAATGAATGAAACACAACAACTCAAAATACTTGCTGAGATATAAAGGAATAGGTTTACTGACTCAACTTTAAAAGTAAAAGATAGGCCCTTTGAAGAGGGAAGCAGGGATTTCAAGTTTCATAAAGAGCTTCCAAAAATTATGGTACTTATTATCTTTCAGCTCTCATTGCCCCTATCATAAGCATCTTTAGGTGATTAAGGTTAAAGTGATCAAATATGAGGATATGCTTGACAAGTTATAAGCTGAAAATCTCATGCCCCTTACTTACGAGTATAGTTCCTCATGCTACTCAAGTTTAGTCACAAGTAAGTTCTTGTCATTGTAAGTGCATGTGTATCATAGAGAACCGCTAACGGGGTACCTCTTGCCCGATGATACGGAAGATTTCCCATATCAAAATGACAAGGCAAGCAGACAATGAGCATCTCATCAATCCTTTTATTTCCTATTTGCATATGTCTCTTTTTTTTCTCTTTTTTCTTTCCTATTTGCATAGGTTTTTTTTCATATAAGGGATGCTTCATAGATTGCTCACTATGGTTACGCTGAAGGTTTCCACCATGATTAGGCATGGCTGAGACCAGCCGCCCAGGCGTTTCTCTAACACATATACAAACTCCATGAGCCTTACAAGCCCCTCTTTCATTTCACACCACCGGGATCCATTAGCAAAAGTACATGATATCAACTAAAATAAGGTGCAACGTTGAAAGCGTTCCCCATGGTAACATGGTTCTGCTAATTCACAACTTACAAAGCGCAAGCATATACGCAACATAGATGGGCACAATGGTTCAAGTTTATTAAGTGCAAGAAAGTAAAGTGTGCCTTCAAGTTCGTGAGAGCTTTAATCACTATTTTTCACATAAGAAGTTTAATTCGGAAGGTAGATAAAAACATGAATTTACTTGGAATAGCAATAATGCTAATAGGTAGGTATGGTGGACACAAATGGCATAGGTTTTGGTTTAAGGATTGGATGCACGAGAAGCATTCCCTCTCAGTACAGGTTTTTGGCTAGCAAGGCTGGGTAGCAAGCATAAGAGTTGAAGGAAACAAACAAACATACAAGTGATAAAAACAAACATGCAATCTTCCTTGGAAGCACAAAAGATCTTAACTAGAGAATACTAAGCTTATGATCCAATCAAGAAAGAAAGATGATGAAATTATATTTCTTAAGAGTACTTTTATCTTTTTCATTCAATTCTCATGATAGTGTTGCTACTGACCGAGCCAGGTTTGCCAAAACCAACTAAATTTACTTAATAATCCCAAAGTGATACCAATACTAACAACAAGATCAATCATATAACAGAAATTAAAAACCAAAATAAGTTATGCAGAAAGTAAATGATAGAACTTCTCGTTAATATTCCGTAACGGCAACTCACACCAAGGGATACATAGATAACTAATGAAAGGGGGGATACTTCCACAATGCAAACCATCCTATATGATAACTTCTCTATGAAGGAGATATGCCCTAGAGGCAAATAATAAATAGGTTTTTATTGTCATGTCTCAATTAGTTTATAATAGTTTCATATTGTGCTATAACTGTACCAAGTAGAAACATTGGTACAGGTGTGGTATGAAACAACCAAGTCCCTAGTAGCCTCTATTCATACTAGTTCGTTGGTCATGAGGATGATTTGGGTTTCAAGATCATGGGCATTTATGCCAATTGACAACGGGGTCATATCATTGGAGAATGATGTGATGGACATTCCTCGAAGGATTGCAACACGATCAAGTCATATAAGTTTATTGTTGCAACATCTATACCTAGACTCCTTTTCCTTAGACCGTGAGCTCATATTACTCACTGTTTCCCGAGGCTGCTTAGACTGCATCAACCGTCATCTGTTAATACGGTGGCCATAAAGGTATACGTTGGGTATTCCAAAAGAACAGTAGATGACATGTGACTGCAAGACCGGGATTTTTTCACCCACATAACGGGTAAAGATACATACGGTCGGCTTGGTGAGATTACATCCATAAATGTGGCAACATGTGACTCGGTCACGGGGATGTAATATCATAGTAACAAGAAAATATAACTTGTTGTGAACGAGATTGAACAAGGTATGTGATACCAATGATCAGATCTCAGACAAGTCATATCAAGAAACAAAAGTAATTGGATGCTACATTTACCGGTTCAAACGACATTGTCATCAGGAATGCATAGGGGTCACATGGATATCCCTGGTCCCTCTGTTGATCATTGATTTAGATCATGTCTAGAGCATTCCTAAGCCGTGAGAGGATACACTTAAGGGTACGATGAGGGCGATCATTCATAAGACGGAATCACAGTAGAGAAAGTGAAAGCCAGAATCGTTCCGCGGAGAAATCCGAAGTTGTTCGGAGAAGAATAAAGGAAAAGACCCGGAAAAGTGTTTTTGGATAAATGGAAATTTGAAAATATACATTTAGTATATGTTAATTATGAATTAATATATTCTAAATAATATTTAAATTAAGATTTATAAAAGCAACTTTTATATTAGGCCAAATCCTAGAGGGAAATAGGCCTAGAAATAAAGCTGCAGAAAAAGAAAAAGGAAAAATAAAGAAAAGAAAACAGATGCTGCCGCTGTGGGCCAGGTGGCCCACTAAGGGCGAGCGCTGGCGGAAAGCAGCCAAACGGCCACCGGGCTGGCCAGCTCGACCCCGGCCCACATGGGCGCGCGGGGGAGCCGGGCTGCCAAGCAGGCCGCAGGCCGCAGTCGGCCCACCCGGGTGACAACCGCCGCTCCTTGCCAGGCCGCCGGGGCACTAAGTCCCATCCGGGGCTGGCTCTGCCTCACGGAGAGCTGGCCCTCTGGTGTGGCTCTGATGTTACGCACTTCTATTCTTGTAGACAGTTGTTGGGCCTCCAAGTGCAGAGGTTTGTAGAACAGCAGCAAGTTTTCCCTTAAGTGGATCACCCAAGGTTTATCAAACTAAGGGAGGAAGTGGTCAAAGGTATTCCCTCTCAAGCAACCCTGCAATCAAGATACAAGAAGTCTCTTGTGTCCCCAACACACCCAATACACTTGTCAGGTGTATAGGTGCACTAGTTCGGCGAAGAGATAGTGAAATACAAGTGGTATAGATAATTATATGTGGTAACGGTGCCAGAAAATAGCTTGTTGGCGTGTGGTTGATGTGGGAAAAGACTAAAGGCAAACTGAAACAAAGATGGAAGCAAGCAACCATGTAACAAATCTAATTGCAAATGGTGTATTAATGCTTAGAAACAAGGCCTAGGGATCATACTTTCACTAGTGAACACTCTCATATAAATATCTTCTCTTTATGATACTACTCTTAACTACTCTTCGGTTGGACACTCTAATCCATGGTAGGGCTATAACAACACTCCTCAAAGTTCGCTTTCCGCATCTAGATAACCCCACACTGTCACCTTGAGCACTAGATGGTTCCAACAAACACCACAAAAGACATGCAACTCCAAATATAACTCATAAAAAGTATTTGTAATCTCTAGCCTAAGTGCCACCATGGTGTGCGTATTGTCAACTTCACACACATGGGGAGAGCAGAGATCTATTAAAGCACTTGAGTAGCAAGGTAGATCTACTTGATTACAAAGCTCATGATCACAATATGATCATGCATAGACAGAGAGATGAACACATAGCTATCGGTAGAACCCTTAGACTCGAGAAAGAACTACTCCCTCATCATCATGGGAATCAGCAACGGTGATGGAGATGGCTCCGGGGGCACTTCCCCGTCCCGGCAGGGTGCCGGAACATAGACTTTCTGTCCCCCGAATCTCCCCTTTGGTGGCGGCGGCGCTGCGGAAATTTTCGTGGCTGGAGGTTGGACGATTTAGGGTTTTTGCATCGGGGAGGCTTCTTATAGGCGAAGAGGCAAGGTCGGTGGGTGGACCAGGGGCCCACACCACATGGTGGCACGGCCACGGCTATCCCGTGCCACCACATGGTGTGGCCAGCCCCTGGCCCCTCTCTGTCTTGTCTTCTGGCTCCGTGTTCCCCTCGGTGAAATATTGACGTTGACTTTTGTCCCGTCCAATTACGAGAATATTCATTTTCTGACTTTCTAGAACCAAAAACAACAGAAAATAGGCAACTGACACTATGGCATCTTGTTAATAGGTTAGTTCCAGAAAATGCATAAAAGTATCTCCAAATGTAGACAAAATATAAGAAAGTAGATACTAAACAAGCATGGAACATCAAAAATTATAGATACGTTTGCAACATATCAACATCCCCAAGCTTAACTCCTGCTCGTCCTCGAGTAGGTAAGTGATAAAAAGAAAGAATAATTTTTGAGGTGACATGCACCATCATAAACTTGATCAAAGTATTTGTAAAACATTGATAGCTGGGATCATAGTACTTCAACATAACATGAAAGATAAAGTTCTAACAATAAGGCATAGCAACTATGTTGCAACGTGAAAAGGCACAAACCAAGAGATTCATGAATAACAATGCTTTGCAAGACGTTTGTTTGTTTCACATAAAGAAAACATAGCATAGTGACATTCAGCGTGTCCCTCATAGAGTAGCAAACATAAATGCATAGGACACCTTCAAAGTTCATAAGAGTGACTAGATACAAATAGTTTAAGAAAAAGCAATATCAAAGTTATTCATCAATCAACAAGTCTTGGGACAATGCACATTATACTAAGAATGGCCACTATGCTCTCTCAATAGGTGCATAAAGATAGAAGATGGAGACTCAACATAAAAGTAAAAGAAAGGCCTTCATAGAAGGAAGCAGGGATTCAAGTCTCATAAAGAGCCTCCAAAAATTATGGTACTTATTATCTTTCATCTCTCATTGCCCCTATCATAAGCATCTTTAGGTGATTAAGGTTAAAGTGACACAACTAAGAGGATATGCTTGACAAGTTATAAGCCGAAATCTCATGTCCCTTACTTACGAAGACCGAACCTCATGGTACTCAACTTTAGTCACAAGTAAGCTCTTGTCATTGTAAGTACATATGTATCATAGAGAACCGCCAACGGGGTACCCCTTGCACATGATACAGGATCTATCCCATAATCAAAATGACAAGGAAAGCAGAGAATGAGCATCTCAGCGACCTTTTTATTTGCATAGATTTTTATTGAGGATGCTTCATAGAGTGCTCATTATGGTTATGCTGCAAGTTTCCACCATGATTAGGCATAGCTTAGGCTAGCGGCCCAGGCGTTTCTCTAACACACATACAAACTCCATGATCTTACAAGTTCCACTTTTATTTCACACCGCCACGATCCATAAGCAAAAGAATCATGATATCAACAGGGTACAATGTACAAGTGCAATGTTGAAAGCGTTCCCCATGATACATGGTTCTACTAATTTCAACTTATAAAGGGCAAGCATATACGCAACAAAGATGGACACAATGGTTCAAGTTTATTAAGTGCAAGGAAAGTAAAGTGTGCCATCAAGTTCGTGAGGGCTTTAATCACTAATTTTCACATAACAAGTTTAATTCGGAAAGTAGATAAAAACATGAATATACTTGGAATAGCAAATGCTAATAGGTAGGTATGGTGGACTCTTTGGAATAACTTGGTTTTAGGAGTTGGATGCATGAGTGGGACTCGTACTTGATTACGGAGGCTAGCAAAATGTAACATCCCGGCAATAGAGCTTAGAAATAAGCTGAGTTAAGATGTGTGCATTACATTCATGCATAGAAAATCCGAGGAATTTTCGCGCCAAACCAAAGAGTAGAGTAAATCATAGTTTTCTCACTCCGATAAATTAGGTTTAGATCGTCTGAGATGAGTGAGGTGCGTTTTGACATGATCCTTAGTGTTTTATGGTTTATGAAGGAAGAAGTTTGAGTTTTGACTCTGAATAAGCAATGTAGCCAACTAAAAGTAAATAAATAATAAAAATAGATTTTAGAAGAAATAAAGAATATTTTATTTTTGCATGTATTAAATAAAATAGTAGAATACAAATAAGAAAGTAGCATTCTTTAATTAATTCATATAAATATGGGATTAAGGAATTGTTATAATTATAAGTATATAACTACAATACAAGGAAAATTTTACATTTTTTTAATTAAAGCAAGTATTACAAAATTCTTTTACAATAAAAGAAAAACAAAGGTAAACTATAAGGAAGGTAATTGTTAAATGATTATAATATAAAATAAATCTTTATTAGAAGACAGGGAGTAGTACATTGTTCTTTTATAACAAAATAATAAGAGTAAATTACATTAAAATAATTACACAAATAATAGAAAAGGAAATACAAAAGAGAATTCCTTGTTACGGGGATACAACCTCTTTACAGATATAATTGTCACCAAATCAAAAGAACTTCACTCAACAAATACTTATTCCAATATTTGTACAAAAGTCAAAATAAAAGAATACAGAGGTAATGAAATAAAACCCTAGACTAATATCTATCTATTCTTTCATCTGGTGTCCTCATTTCCCACCTTGATTCCTGTAAAATACAAACAAAAGGATAGAACAAGAAAAATGGGGTTAGTGTGTTAGTTTTACTCTTAGTAGAGAACAGTGAAGTGCACTATTCGTAGTTACATCATTGAGTAATTAAAGGGGCCAATTTCAACAATGTATAATATCTGTTCTTTTAAACAAGTAAGCTTCATATCAACATCATCAGCACAAGAAAAGGGGAAAGATTCACCAGGCTATCAACTAGTAAACAAGTAATAGTAAAGGCCAAGTTACTTGAGCTGATCCACATGCACAACACACACACACACAGCTTAGTCAACTAACTACATGGGTGTGTTGGCAAGTAGACAGCAGCAGTACAAGCAACCATACAAAGCACCAGACAAAGGGGAACACAGGGACTCATTCCTCCTTCTCAACCACACACTCATAGCTTTTGAGATTGCTGAAACCATAGCCAAAATCTCCACCAACTTACCCAAATCAACCATCTAATCTCCACAGGATGGTAACATAAGGAGGAGATGGAGCAGGTAGAAAGAAAGGTCAAGCACAACGTCCCAGGAGCAGCACAGATGGTGCACAGCTAGATCAAGCAGCAAGCAACACACAACCTCATTCACCAACAAGTAATCTAGTGAGTTCAAATAACATCATTATATAATCAGATGATCATAGAATCATATGATTTGTTTTATTAAATCTTCTCAGAAAAACACCCAAGTGGGGTGTAGATTCATCCCAAAAGCATTTAAATGAAAGCCAATGACAAATTCTTACAAACAAATCCAAGATCTCAGCCTTTGCATCATAGATCTTGGATATATACTCAAATCTCCACATTTATAAATAAACAACAGTCTTAGACCTAGATTCAGGGCACATCTCCTATGGAGTAGAACCTCTATAATCTCAGGATCTTAAGGATCAATATTTGACAGTGTGGAGATCAATCATTTTCTTAAAAGGATTCAAGAATCATTAGCTGTTACCATGCATCATAGCATATCTTTGAGGGACATCTAGAAACAACTTAATATTTCCTAGCCATGCCTCAGACCAGCATCATAGGCTAATAGACAGTAGCATATTAGAATAATAAAGTCAGCAACAGCTTTTCAGTCATTTAACCAGCCAAACTTGGAGACAGGTAGGATATAGGTAATACAAGAATAAACATTTGTGTACCATTCTAAAGAAGGTGTCACAAATGTAGCATGTAAAACCAAGCCAATGCTTTATTGATATTTGATCAGTTAACTTACAGAAAGATAACTAATCATTTTCCTATAATAAGCACTCAAGAATCATAACCATGGTTGCATATTTACAATCAGAGAATCATAGGAATAACATATTAACTCCAATCTGGAAGATCAACACAAATTAGTATATACAGATCAAGTGAACAATTACTGACAGAACCACTGTCAGTACTCAAACCATGAAAGCATAGTGAAATCCAAATCACTGGCATTAATAGGTAAACATCCAGGATAGTTTTACAGTCAGTCTAATAGAATAATAATAATCAAGCCAGAGGAGTGAACCCTAATCAGATCATGCACCAATTAGGGATTGTTCACTAGAAGCAAACATGGGCTACCAAGCAAGGCAGAAGATAGAGAGCATAGAGAGAGGAGTGCTACATTGCAAATGTATCTATAATTTTTGATGCTCCATGCTTGGTTTTATCCACTTTCTTGTGTTTTGTCCACACTTTGGAGTACTTTTCATATGATTTCTTGGACTAACCTATTAACAAGAGCCACAGTGCCAGCTGCCTATTTTCTGCTATTTTTGGTTCTAGGAAAGTCAGAAAATGAATATTCTCGAAATTGGACGGGACAAAAGCCAAAGTGCCTATTTTTCCAGAAGACTCCAGGAGCCAGAATACGAGACGGAGGAGGGCCAGGGGCTGGCCACATCCCCCCAGGCGCGAGCTAGGCCTAGCCATGCTAGGGCATGGTGTGGTGGCCCCAGGCACCCCCTCGGTCTCCCTCTTCGCCTATAAGAAGCCTTCTGACCTAAAAACTTTGGGGGGGGGGGGTTCAACATTTTTCCAGAAGAAGTTCCGTAGCGCCGCCACCACCGAAGGGGAGATTCGGGGGACAGAAAGTCTCTGTTCCGGCACCCTGCCGGGATGGGGAAGTGCCCCCGGAGCCATTTCCATCGATCTCCACCATCATATCCATCGACCATCCATGTTTCCCCCATCTATGAGTGAGTAATCCCCCGCTGTAGGCTATGGGGATGGTAGGGATTGGATGATATCGTTCATGTAATGGCATCAGGTTGTTAGGGCATGGTGCCTAGTATCTTTTATTAGTGCTTTATGACTTTGTTGCGACTTGTTGTGCTTAATTCTTGTCACTAGGGCCCGAGTGCCATGATTTCAGATCTGAACATGTTATTGATTCATTATGATAGTATTGATTTTGGTCTTATCTGCAAGTTGTATACACACGTTGTTGTCCGGAACCTATGGCCCCGAAGTGACAGAAATCGGGATAACCGGAAGGGAATGGCTTTGATGTGAGGATCACATGTGTTCACGGAGTGTTAATGCTTTGCACCGGTGCTCTTTTAAAAGGAGCACCTTAATTGCCAGTAGTTCCCTAGAGGCCCCGCTGCAAACGTGCTGGCAGGACAAAAGATGTTGTGCAAGTTCTCATTGCGAGCATGTATGACTATATATGGAACACATGCCTAGGATTGTCTAGTACTTGGATGCTTTATCTTATTTATCTGCAATTGCCCTATGTTCTGATTGCTATGTGAGTTGTCTTGTCCATGCAACGCCCGTCCATCCATCCCTATGCCTACCGCACTCGAATCCCACTATTACTGCTTTTGTTACTACTGTCTTTGCTTTACTACTGCTGTTACTTTGTTATTCCTACTACAAAACTGTTGCTACTGATAAACTACTGTGAGCAAGATTGTTTCCACGTGCAGCTGAATTGACAACTCAATTGTTAAGGCTTATAAATATTCTTTGGCTCCCCTTGTGTCGAATCAATAAATTGGGTTTCACTTCCCTCGAAAATACTGCGATACACCCCCTATACCTGTGGGTCATCAAGACTATTTTATGGCGCCGTTGCCGGGGAGCATAGATTTATTTATCAAGTCCACTTGGATTCACTATTGTTCAAGCTAAGTTTATTTCTTCCTTGTTTGCTTCTTTCTTTATCAAAAATACAAAAAAAATTAGTTCCTACTCTAGTTGTTATTTTCGTTGGTCTGTTATTGTCTTGCCTTATCATGCTTGTTGTCAATGGTTGGTTTCTTTGAAACTGAAGCTTATTGGCAAGGTGGGTTCACAGAAGATCAAAAATATTATTACAAGGAACACCGCTTGTCACAAAAAGGGAAACACTTATGGGAACAAACTGATAAATTGTATACCGTTGCTAGAAACGTGTGCTCTTGTTGGGTCCGCAGCATAGAAAACAAAAATTTCCTACGGTGTGAACTACACGCCAAGATCTATCTACTAGGTACAAAGCAAACGGGTGGACATACATCCATAGAGAACTTATCCTCGAAGACAATGAGCTTTGTTAACGAGTAGGAACTCGTGGTTGATGTAGTCGTACACTTGCCGATCTCAAGATCATGAGGAAGTTCGAGCGCCGCATCTCAGCAGCGCATCCGCACTCGCACACACGTTCAAGCCACCGGACAACCTCCACCTCCTCGCTCCAGCGATCCAGCGGAAGTAGCAACTCCTTCCAGACGAAATGCCACCGGGAACATGTATCTCGCTAATCTGAGACCATGGGGGAATAATTCTAGAGGGGGAGAGAGATCCTTCACAAGGAGGTGTGTGGATGAAGGAGGGAATGGGTGGCCTTTTATAGGAGGAGGGGGGGGGGGTGCCCCCTCTCTCCATGGCCGGCGCATGGGGGGGGTGACCCCTCACCTCCCCATTCATGTGGTGGTAACTCCTCCACATTAAAATGCCTCTTCACATTCCCTTTTAAAGTCTCCACTTTAAATGCATTAAGTTTCTCCAAATTTAATGCTCTCTCATTTAATAAAACTCTTTTATTAAATTTATTCAGAATTTTGTTAATTACTTTAATTAACAAACATTCACATATAGCCCCTTGCAATATTTCAATATCACATGCAGAACCACCTTCTGCAATTTCACCCGAAACAATTTCCGGTTTCTATTGAAACAATTCCTGCGCACTGCAATTCTTTCGTCTGAAACATATGTGCTCCAAAATGGTGTCCGGTAACACTTAAGTCTGCCACCCTACGGTTCGCGAATAATGCAGACATGATCGAGATCCTTCTCCGATCAATAATCAGCAGCGGGACCTGGAGATCCGTACTGACTCCTACACATTCAACGATGACTCCTGTGATCGTGAGAACCTTTAACGCTTGTAACTAAATCCCTTTGTCTCTCGATATATTACATGTCCGAGATTCCATCATCGGTATCTCCATACCTAGTTTGATCTCGTTATCGACATGCACTCTTTTCTCGTTCCCGTGATATAACATTCTAGTGATCACATCACTTGCTTGCAAGCTATCCTAATGTGATATCACCAAGAGGGCCCAGAGTATATCTATCCGTCATCTGGATTGACAAATTCCACTCTTGATCCATGAGCCTCAACATAACACCTTCGTAGCACTGAAACCATCTTTATAGTCACCCTGTTACGGTGTGATGTTTGATGTTATCAAGATACTCTTCCGGTGTTAGCAATTAACATGATCTCATGGTCTAAGGATAAAGATTACTTCGTATGATGTTATAGATATATAAACACAATGACTTGATCGTAATGCTATACTTCGGATGAATGTTTATTACATCATTCCACCAATGGTGTGACCTTGTTATTAACAACATCCAATGTCCATGATTAGGAAACCTTGATCATCCTGTTAATCAACAAGCTAGTCTATAAGAGAGGCATGACTAGGAACCCTTTTTGTTTATTAAACACACATGTATTGATGTTTCCTATCAATACAATTATAGCATGTCAAATAAACATCTATCATATACAAGGAATACATAATAACAACTTTATTATTGCCTCTCAGGGCATATTTCCTTCAGTCTCCCACTTGCACTAGAGACAATAATCTAGTTCACATAGTGATAAATCTAACACCCATGGAGTTCTGGTGTTGATCATGTTTTGCCCTAGAGAGTACTTTTAGTCAACGGATCTGCTACATTCAGGTCCGTGTGCACTTTACAAATCTATATATCTCCATCCTTGACATGTTCGCGGATGGAGTGAAACCGGCGCTTAATATGCTTGGAATTCTTGTGAGACCTTGGTTCCTTTGCGTTGGCTATGGCTCCATTGTTGTCACAATAGATCACCATCGGGTCCAACGCACTGGAAACCACACCCAGTTCCGTTATGAACTCCTTCATCCAAACCGCTTCCTGCGCTGCTTCTGAAGCAGCAACATATTCCGCCTCCGTTGTTGATCCAGCCACCACAGGTTGTTTGGAGCTCCTCCAACTAACTGCTGCTCCGTTCAAGAGAAATACGTATCCGGATTGAGACTTAGAGTCATCCGGATCAGTGTCAAAGCTAGCATCGACATAACACTTAGCGACTAGCTCTTCTTCACCTCCGTATATAAGAAACATATCCTTAGTTCTTCTCAAGTACTTAAGGATATTCTTGACCGCTATCCAGTGTTCCGAACCTGGATCAGATTGGTACCTACTAGTCAAACTAATAGCATGTGCCACATCCGGTCTTGTACATAGCATGGCATACATTATAGAGCCTATGGCTGAGGCATAGGGGATCTTATCCATTATCTCTCTTTCTTCCGCCATAGCCGGACTTTGAGTCTTACTCAATGTCTTGCCTTGCAACATAGGTAAGAACCCCTTCTTACTTCCGTCCATATTAAACTTCTTTAATATCTTATCAAGGTATGTACTTTGTGATAGCTCAATTAGGCGTCTTGATCTATCTCTATAGATTTTAATGCCTAATATATATGAAGCTTCACCAAGGTCCTTCATCGAAAATTTGCTGTTTAGATAACTTTTAACACTGTTTAAAAGATCTAAATCATTTCCAATCAATAATATGTCGTCCACATATAATATCAGAAATGCCACATTGCTCCCACTCACTTTGTTGTAAATACAAGCCTCTCCATAAGTTTGGACAAATCCAAACTCTTTGATCACCTCATCAAAGCGGGAGATTCCAACTTCGTGATGCTTGCTTCAGTCCATAGATGGATCGCTGAAGTTTGCACACCTTATTAGCATCCTTAGGATCGACAAAACCCTTAGGTTGTATCATATACAACTCTTCTTCAATCTTAGCATTGAGGAACACAGTTTTAACATCCATCTGCCATATTTCATAATCGAAATATGCAGCAATTGCTAACATAATCCTAACCGACTTAAGCATCGCTATGGGAGAGAAAGTCTCATCGTAGTCAACTCCTAGAATTTGTCGAAACCCCTTTGCGACAAGTCAAGCCTTATAGATGGTCACATTACCATCAGCATCAGTTTTCCTTTTGAAAATCCATTTATTCTCAACGGCCTTTCGGTCGTGAGGTAAGTCCACCAAGGTCCAAACTTGGTTCTCGTACATGGATTCCATCTCGGATTTCATGGCTTCTAGCCATTTGTTGGAATCTGGGCTCATCATCGCTTCTTCATATGTCGCAGGGTTATCCATTTCATCAATCATGAAATTCATAACAGGATTGCCGTATAGTTCAGGAGCTGCACGTGTCCTGCTTGACCTGCGAGGTTCGGTAGTGTCCTCTTTCGGAGTATCATGATCCATATCATTAGCTCTCTCTTCATTAGGTGAAGTCAACTCCGAAACAACTTCCGGTGCTGCGCCACTCGCCATTCCATGAAGAGAAGGTTCAATAACCTCTTCGAGTTCTACCTTCCAACTACTCACACCTTTCACGAGAAACTCCTTCTCAAGAAAGGATCCATTCTTGGCAACAAAGACCTTGCCCTCGGATCTGTGATAGAAGGTATACCCAATCGTTTCCTTAGGGTATCCTATGAAGACACATTTTTCCGCTTTGGGTTCGAGTTTATCCGGTTGAAGTTTCTTCACATAAAAATCGCATCCCCAAACTTTAAGAAATGACAGCTTAGGTTTGTTTCCAAACCATAATTCATACGGTGTCTTTTCAACGGATTTAGATGATGCCCTATTGAAAGTGAATGTAGCGGTTTCCAGTGCATAACCCCAAAATGACAGTGGCAAGTTAGTCAGAGACATCATAGATCGAACCATATCCAATAAAGTACGATTACGACGTTCTGACACACCATTACGTTGTGGTGTTCCGGCAGGCGTGAGTTGTGAAACTATTCCACAGTCTTTCATATGTGTGCTAAACTCGTAACTAAGATACTCTCCTCCATGGTCGGACCGCAGAAATTTGATCTTTCTGTTATGATGATTTTCCACTTCATTCTGAAATTCTTTGAACTTTTCAAAAGTTTCAGACTTGTGTTTCATCAAATAGATATACCCGTATCTACTCAAATCATCCGTGAAAGTAACAAAATAACGATATCCACCTCGCGCTGACACACTCATTGGTCCACACACATTAGTATGTATGATTTGCAATAGATCTGTCGCCCGTTCCATTGAACCGGATAACAACGTTCTAGTCATCTTGCCCATAAGGCATGGCTCACATGTATCAAATGATTCAAAATCAAGTGATTCCAAAAGTCCATCAGAATGGAGTTTCTTCATGCGTTTAACGCCAATATGACCTAGACGGCAGTGCCACATATATGTAGATATATCATTATCAAGTTTAATTCTTTTAGCATCAACATTATGAATATGCGTAATACTGCTATCGAGATCCAACAGAAATAAACCATTCAACATAGGTGCATGACCATAAAAGATATTATTCATATAAATCGAACAACCATTGTTTTTAGACTTAAATGAATAACCACTTTGCATCAAACACGATCCGGATACAATGTTCATGCTCAGTGCAGGCACCAAATAACAATTATTTAGGTTTATAACTAATCCCGATGGCATATGGAGAGGCAGCATTCCGACGACGATTACATCAACTCTTGATCCATTGCCGACTCGCATCGTGACCTCATCCCTTGCTAGTTGTCGCTTGTTCCGTAGCCCTTGAACCGAGTTACATATATTAGCAACCGATCTAGTATCAAATACCCAGGTGCTACTGCGAGTACTAGTCAAGTACACATCAATAACATGTATATCACATATTCCTTTGTTTGCCTTGCCGGACTTCTTGTCCACCAAATACTTGGGGTAGTTGCACTTCCAATGGCTAGTCCCCTTGCAATAGTAGGACTCGGTGTCAGACTTAGGGCCAGCTCGGGGTTTCTTTTCAGGCGTGGTAATAGACTTGCCACCCTTCTTTCCCTTGTGCTTGCCTTTCTTGTCCTTCTTGAAACCGGTGGTCCTATTGATCATCAACACTTGATGTTCTTTCCTAATCTCCACTTCTGCAGTCTTAAGCATTGACAGAAGCTCAGGAAGAGACTTCTTCATGCCTTGCATATTATAGTTCATCATGAAGCTCTTGTAGCTAGGTGGCAGAGATTGGAGAACACGATGTATGCCTAAGTCAATGGGAATCGTCATTCCCAAGGACACAAGCTTATCGGCGTACCCAGGCATTTTGAGTACGTGCTCACTAACGGAGCTGTTTTCCTCCATCATGCAGCTAAAGAACTTTTCTGTAGCATTATAACTCTCTACGGCAGCATGGGTATGAAAATCATTTTCAATTCTCCCATGGTATCAAAGGCATTGCCATTTTCGAAACGTTTTCGAAGTTCTGGCTCTAGCCCATACAGTATGCCGCAATGAACTAAGTTGTGGTCCTCCTGACGAGTTATATAGACATTCTTTTCCTCGTCAGGGGCATCAGGAGCTGTAGGGGGGCCTAGCGGCGCATCTAGCATCAGGAGCTGGTGGGGGACCTTTTCTTAATACTGCAGGAGCTGTTATTAATTGTAATCAAGGGAAGGTGACCTACAATGTCAATGACAAGGAACATACTATCTATTTCCCCAAGAAGATTGATAGGACTTATGGTTTTGAATTCAATTGAACATGTTGAGGGCATTCAAGTTGGAGAAATATATTGTCCCATACCAAGAGAAAAATTTGAAACTATTATGATTGGGACCATTGCTATCAAGGTTAAGGTAACATAATCATTAGTGGAATACAAAGTTTTATCTCATATGAAATTGTTTTGGTAGAAAGACCTGATCAACCTTGTTAACAAAAGTATTTCATTGAACAAAACAATGTTTTCACCATGATTATCTCCGCTTACTTCTATTCCATCCATTTTTAGTTTTTGCTTATGCCTAACTTAAAGGCGTTAAAGAAAAGTACTTATTGGGAGATAACCCAAAAGTTTTAGATGAGTCTTGGAAGTTATTATCTTTGTAATAACCGCTCTTTATCCTTTTTATTTGCTTTTTGTGCCAAGAGTAACCTCTAATGAGAGAGAAGTAATGATTGGGAAAGTTGTTGTCCCAAAACAGATTTCTGTGCTTCACCGTAAAACTTCTTGTAAAATCTCTGAACATTCTTTTGAGGCGTGAATTTTTGTGCTTCTGCTCCAGGTTGTTATCTAACTTTTATTAGTTCAACACTTTTTGATTTGAGCAACAGAAGGTCTTCGAAAAAATTCGTCTTTACCTGCTGGTCTGTTTTGACAAGTTTCTGCCATTTTCTGCGTTTGCTTCTTGTTGGTTCCTTTTTGAGTTCTTTTGGGGTATTGAGCTTTTTGAGGGAAGTGCTACAGTAGCTAGTGTTCTAATGGAAGTTTATTTTGTGTTAGAACTGAACCTTAAGACCTATTATCTTGAGTTCACTAATGTTGCTAATAAAGATTGTGTGAAGTTTTGTATGAAGGAAAAATTTCAGGTGTATGGAAGGAATGAGTAATGAGATGAAGGATGGACTAAAGCTCAAACTTGGGGATGCCACGCGTGTCACCCTAAGAAATATCCAAGAAGTACAAGCGTCAAAGCTTGGGGATGCCCAAGGCATCCCCTTCTTCATCAATAAAAATCCCAGGTTTCTTCCAAACGCTTCATTTTTATTGTTTCATGCACAGTTGTGTTGTTCTTGGAGCGTCTTCTTTTTTTTCGTTTTTCGTTTTGGTTTTATTTTGCGTGGTTTTCTTAATTTGCTGAATAAGTTGGTTGGACCCCCTCTTTCATACATTGGTTTTCAAATAGTTTGGTTTGGTTTGCAAAAGAGTAGGAAAGCTCATGCTTAAGTGGTAAAGAGAGCTTGTTTTTGATTGTGGCCTATGCTTTGTCATGCCATGCTTAATATTGTTTTGGCTTTATGCTTAGTATTCTTGCTGTAACATGACTTGTTATAAAACAATTGAGATTGCTTAATGTGCCTTGGATGAATCATGCGTTGTTTTAGCATATTAAAGCGTAGTATTGTGGTATTCTCCTTTGATGCTTTATTTGGGTTGACTTGGCGCATGCTCACACCATGTTATGACTATCTCAAAGTCACCATAGCCTTTATGATCCTTTAGTTTTCAACTTGTAGTATCACTTTATGCTTTGATCAATGATGTTTTGTCGCTCTGCATGATTATGGCCATTATTGCTCTCTCGTTTGTCGCTCCCTTACTATTGCTAGCCTCCACTCCCACTGAGTGTTTTACTCATGTTTCCAACTCCCTTAAACCAAATATTGCCAAAGTGTACACCATACCTACCTATTAGCATCATTTGCTACTTCCGTGCATATTCAATATGCCTTGTTTTCTTCCGAATAAAATGTTTGCTTGTCATGAGAAAGTTAGTTAGTAAAGCTCTCACGAACTTGATGGCACACTTTATTTCCTGCATTTAATAAACCTGAACCATTGTGAACTCTCCATGAAAGTTATATGCTTGCAAATTATAGGCTGGGGATTAGCAGAACCGTGTTGTCACGGGGAACGCTTTCAACAGTTGTAAATATATACCTAGTTGATACCTTGCTCTTTTGTTTGTGGATGTCGTCGATGTGAAATAAAAGGGGAGCTTGTAAGTCCATGGAGTTATGTATGTGTGTTAGAGAAATGCCTGGGCCGCTGGTCTAATCCATGCTGACATGGTGGAAACCTGCAGCGTAACCATAATGATATCTATGAAGCATTCTTCTTATAAAAAAAGAGAGATAGCTATTGAGAAAAAGAAAAAAAAAGATTTATGAAAAGTGGAAAGAGAGAAAAAAGCACCATTTTCCCATGGTAAATAAGAAGATTGTTGAGATACTCATTGTCTGCTTGCCTTGTCATTTTGATATGGGGATTCTTCCGTATCATCGGGCAAGGGGTACCCCGTTGGCGGTTCTCAATGATACGCACATACTTATGATGACAAGAACTTACCGGTAACTAAAGTTGAGTAGCATGACGAGCGACCCTCGTACTCAAGGGACTTGGGATTTTCAGTTTATAGTCTGCCAAGCATATAACTCAGATTGGACCTCACTTTCACCTTAACCACATTAAAGATGCTTATTACATGGGCAATGAGAGCTCAAAGCTAATGAGTACCATACTTTCAGCATTTGGAAGCCTTTCAAACTATGCAAAACCTTTTCTTTTACTTGTTGAGTCTCCACTTATTCTTTGAGCACTTTCTTGAGAGCATAGTGGCCATTCTTAGTTCTATGTGCATTGTCCCAAGACTTGTTGATTGATGCATACCTTGATATTGCTTGTTTTAAACTATTTGTATCTAGTCACTCTTGTAAACTTTGAAGGTGTCCTATGCATTTATGTTTGCTACTCTATGAGGGATAAGCTGAATGCCACTATGCTATGTTTTCTTTATGTGAAACAAACAAACGTCTTGCAAAGCATTGTTATTCATGAATCTTTTGTTTGTGCCTTTTCATGTTGCATCATAGTTTCTTTGTCTTATTGCTAGAACTTTGTCTTTCATGTTATGATTGAAGTACTATGATCCCAGCTTTGAATGTTTTACAAATACTTTGATCAAGTCTTTGATGGTGCATGTCACCTCAAAAATTATTCTTTCTTTTTATCACTTACCTACTCGAGGACGAGCAGGAGTTAAGCTTGGGGATGTTGATACATTGCAAATGTATCTATAATTTTTGATGCTCCATGCTTGGTTTTATCCACTTTCTTGTGTTTTGTCCACACTTTGGAGTACTTTTCATATGATTTCTTGGACTAACCTATTAATAAGAGCCACAGTGCCAGCTGCCTGTTTTCTGCTGTTTTTGGTTCCAGGAAAGTCAGAAAATGAATATTCTCTGAATTGGACGGGACAAAAGCCAAAGTGCCTATTTTTCCAGAAGACTCCAGGAGCCAGAATACGAGACGGAGGAGGGCCAGGGGCTGGCGACACCCCCCCAGGCGCAGGCTGGGCCTGGCGACAGCAAGGCATGGTGTGGTGGCCCCAGGCACCCCCTCGGTCTCCGTCTTCACCTATAAGAAGCCTTCTGACCTAAAAACTTCGGGGGGTTCAACGTTTTTCTAGAAGAAGTTCCACAGCGCCGCCACCACCGAAGGGGAGATTCAGGGGACAGAAAGTCTCTATTCCGGCACCCTGCCAGGACGGGGAAGTGCCCCCGGAGCCATCTCCATCGATCTCCACCATCATCTCCATCGACCATCCATGTTTCCCCCATCTATGAGTGAGTAATCCCCCGCTATAGGCTATGGGGATGGTAGGGATTGGATGAGATCATTCATGTAATGGCATCAGATTGTTAGGGCATGGTGCCTAGTATCTTTTATTAGTGCTTTATGTCTTTGTTGCGACTTGTTGTGCTTAATGCTTGTCACTAGGGCCCGAGTGCCATGATTTCAGATCTGAACATGTTATTGATACATTATGATAGTATTGTGTTTGGTCTTATCTGCAAGTTGTATACACACATTGTTATCCGGAACCTATGGCCCCGAAGTGACATAAATCGGGATAACTGGAAGGGAATGGCTTTGATGTGAGGATCACATGTGTTCATGGAGTGTTAATGCTTTGCTCCGGTGCTCTATTAAAAGCAGCACTTTAATTGCCAGTAGTTCCCTAGAGGCCCCGCTGCAAACGGGCTGGCAGGACAAAAGATGTTGTGCAAGTTCTCATTGCGAGCACATATGACTATATATGGAACACATGCCTAGGATTGTCTAGTACTTGGATGCTTTATCTTATTTATCTGCAATTGCCTTATGTTCTGATTGCTATGTGAGTTGTCTTGTCCATGCAAAGCCCGTCCATCCATCCCTATGCCTACCGCACTCGAATCCCACTGTTACTGCTTTTGTTACTACTGTCTTTGCTTTACTACTATTGTTACTTTGCTATTCCTACTACAAAACTATTGCTACTGATAAACTGCTGTGAGCAAGATTGTTTCTAGGTGCAGCTGAATTGACAACTCAGTTGTTAAGGCTTATAAATATTCTTTGGCTCCCCTTGTGTCGAATCAATAAATTGGGTTTCACTTCCCTCGAAAATACTGCGATACACCCCCTATACTTGTGGGTCATCAAGGACCTAAGTAACTTACTTAAGGTCCTCGCGAATTTAGATAAGAGGAAGCAGAGGCCGGAGAAGAGGCAGCACACGGCGGCACGGGGAGCACCCTAGGGGGCACTACGACCCGCGCCGAGCCGCAATCACGGCGGTCACTGGATAGGGTGATAGCCACCATCACCAAGGCACCAGCGCGGCATCAATAGGACATCGGAGCGCCAATTCACCGGCGAGCTCCTAACCTTAGATGCCGGGGAAAGGGCAAGAGCACCACTAGCAGAGAGCGCGAGCCATGAATCGAAGAGGGTCGGGCGATGTAGCACCGTCGGCAACGTCACTCTGCATAGCAGCGTCAACCGGGAAGGCCTGGGGCCGCCGGAATCGTAGCAGCGACGGCGTTGCTAGGGCGTCGCCAGGGCATCGCCAAGGATAAGGTCGAGAGGGAGAGAGAGGAAATGACGGGGCCGATTGGGGCCGGTCCAGTGGCTCTGGGTTGGTTTGACCCAACCCAATGGGCTGGATCGGGCCGGCTCAACCCAGTGGACCGGATCGGGCCATGCCAACCACTGGGTAGGGCCATGTTTAATAAGAAGGTTTGATTAAAATGTCTAAATTACAAATATACCCCTAACCTATTTGAACCCTAGGAGAATAAATAAAAATCATAAAAATATTTATAATGTATAAAAAATGATCAAAAAAATAATACATACCTAAGAAAAATATAATTTAACTTATTCAAGTTTAATATAGTACAAATAAATAATAACACTATTAATTTCTAAATAAAATTTCATTAAGTAAAAGTCCTAAAAACCAATAAAAATAATTTCCGAGTATTAAAATCATTATGCTACCTTATAAATATTGTTAACTTTAATTATTTCAAGTAAAACTTAAAGGAGATATTTTAAAATATTTAGTCCTTTGTGGAATTTTATAAAAATAAGAAATAATACTTAAATATAAATAAAAACCATTTTTTTAAAGATCAAAAATACAAATAGTTTATCAGAATAATACTAATTATAATACTTCATAAGGTTTTAAAGTAATAAATTTTAAACTATTTTATAGAATACCATTTTATAACTTCATTAGTAACATTTCTTAAACAAGAAATAATTATAAAACCTTAGCTCTTAAATATTCAAATACCAGTTTCAAAACCATCACTTAGATTTATGCGAATCTTGAAATATAAACTATTAACTATATAACAATTTATTAAATCTTAAAACCAAGTAAACCAACAATTTTAATTAAATTCTAAAACAACAATAAAAAGATTTAAGCTTCATATTGTTTTAACTCAACCAGGTTTAACATTGTTTTGTAACTCTAGCACATTAATATTCTTATCTAAAATTATTTTCCTTAATAAGTCAAATCAAATTCATAATCACCAAACATATTTTAAACTTATCATTCACTTAAAGTGAATGATCTCACAGAATCAAACATGTTTATTATAAAGCTTAACGCTTTCAAATATTTTAAACACATCATACCGAGGTCTATTTATATTTTCAAGCTAACCTTAGTTCCTAAAGTTTTGTAGATAGTATATAAAGTCTGATTATGTTTTATAGTTAACTTTTGTCTGTTTCAAGCAAATCATCAGGCATATCAACTTCATATAATCCGAGCCAATACAGACAACATCGATCACATTCTATTAACCCCTCAGATTGTTTAAACCTTGGCAAGGAAACTTTTTCCTCAAATGTTATTCGTTTTGCCACTTCAAACAACAATCTAATAAGATAAGATCTTTAACTCTTACCAATTTACCAAACCAACATCCATCATAATTACTAGATAGTAAGTCATCGCAACCTCAAAGTGTTATTACACTTCACTAGCACACTTTGCATATTAAAAATCTAAATTCTTAACTTGAGAAGTAAAACATAAGAACTGATAAAATCTCAAAAGGGTGTCACTATTAGATACACTCATTCTTATATTGGGGATTTATCTCGGGATTTAAAAAAATACATCACATTACTTATGCATCAGCATATTGCTTCTTTAAACATTAGTCCTTACCGGACCAATGATGTTATTTACAGAATTTGGATCTTATAGTATCTCGAAGACCGTGACTGCATAAACTTGCAATCACCAAAGGCAAGTTCACAATTTGCTCATGTCTTTTGATTATTTTCTATCAAATGCTTGTAACTCAAATGTTGTCAACACCTGCATTTCAAAAAGGACAGAAAATACTATTTTCATAATAACATGATTATGGATTATTTACCAAGTGGTAATAATATATTGAAACGGTTCCGATGGTAAAGGAACATAATTTATAGGACTTAACAACCAATGTCACCAGTGATTCTAGCGCCGTATAATACACGTTAACCATGAGATTTGGAATGGGACAGAGAAGTCAGTTGTATCTTCTTCCTTTCATATGGAGGCAAGATGACCTTATCGTGACGTTGGGATTCCTGGGATGGATCCAACATATGGGTGGGCACCCTTAGGCCCCACGATTTTGGTGTCTAGATTATTTATGAGTGGCTGTTGGAGGTATAGTCGGGCATTTTTAGGGAGCTTACCAGGGGCATCACCACTTCATAGAGTCTTCGGGAACTCACTAGGGTTATAGCTTTCCTAGTTGGAGGCTTAACAGAGGTGTAATCAGCCCCGGAGGATCGTGTAGACATATGGGGTCGCGGAGAGGGCAGTGATTGGCTTGGATCACCTACTGGGCCCCACATCAAGGAATTGTGGATGGGAAAGATAGCCCGATTGTGCAACAAGGAGTTGGTCTCTCATGGGTAAAGCAACGCACCTCTGTAGAGTGTAAGAATCATGACATGTTACTCCCTGTTCTGGGAAGGAGCTACGAACGCAACAGGAAAGGAACCCCATGAAGGTTCTGGTCAACTTGTGAAGGCTGTCGAACATAGTTTTTAGAATAAAAGCAACCTTTGAAGAAATGTCGACGAAAACCTGCATTGCCTACGACCTATGGTCTGTGGCTATAGAGATAGTGCATCATACACTCCTTTTTAGTGAACTTGCTGAGTACGCTCGTACTCAACCGTATCATCTTAACCCTTGCTAGGTTCAAAGCCATTGAAGATGACGTCAACATCAATTATTGCTCAAGAAACCATCATAGACAACTCAAGTTCTTCAATAGCGACAATAAGGTCAACATACACATCAGTGAAATTGAAGACAGAGTTCTTTAGTAGATAGGAATAAATTCTCTAGCCATAAAAACCTACTTCTGTAGAGTAATTGCAATAACAGCAATAGCAAGATAAATAGCTTATATGCTAGTCTTATTTACTAAATGTTTCTGAATTATTAATTCTGGTTCTTCTTTGTAAGAGGTTCTTTCTCTCTCTTTAACCCAGCGTGTTCTCTGGATCTTATGTAAAGAGTCGAGTTGTAATCTATAGTCATGTCTTGGACCTGCTGTGTTTCTGTTGTACCACTCTAAGGGATGTAATACTAGTGAATGGTGTTTCATTGGTGTTATGTCAACGACTATAGTGTACTACATCATGCAGTGGTATGCTGGGTCACCGCAACTGGTATCAAAGCATATGCTTTGACCTTAGGTTGGTAAACCTATTAAATGGGTAGAACCTGTAGGAAGGATGTTAGTAAACATAAAGAGTTCTCTAGAAATATGATGGATATTCAATTGGGAATAATATCGTCATGTTCCTAGTGCGATGGTTCTTTATTGTGCAATTTTAAATGAGTACCATGAGTTTTAACTCAATATGACTGATGATAATTTCTTATCTACAGTACAAGAATGGCACCTAGGTATCCACCTCGGAATGTTCAAGTGTTGAATAAGACCTTATATGATTACAATGATGCCTGGACAATCACTCTAAGACAACTTTTATGGAGTCTGGATTGCGAGTCTCGACTTCTATTCAAGGTTTACAACTTTTATGATGGTCGGATATTGGCCAAGTACCGTATCCTGATCATGTTACCCAAGAAGCTGGGAGTGCATGGTGAAATGCCATTGGGAGAAGCAACATGTATGGAAACAGCCTATCAGATTGCAGTAGTAGCAGCCATAACCAAGATACAGGAACAGAATTCCAAGGCACTGGAAGGTACTACTTATACTGCTATACCTCACGAAATTCCTAGTTCTGATCCAGAGTTAGATCATTCTGCTCTGGTATGGACCAAACCTACTCTGGCAGTGGTATATATGGATCGTTATAAGTCTTTACTGGACACGTTCCATAACAATCATCAAGTGCTAGTTCAAGAGTTGGACACTGTCATTGAGGATTTCACTGATCCTGCAAAGGCAAAGGCACGTAGAAAGAAGTTTGTTAGAGAAGCAAAGCACTCAAAGCCAATCTTTTCTAGAGAGGTGTTTGAAGAAACAGAGTTTAACGACCCACACTCTGAAGTTTATGCCTATTATCCAATCGAACCTCAACAACCAGTAGACCCGTGGACCAAATACGAGGAGGAACAAAGGTTATGGAATGCACCCAACCCCAATAATGTTGTTGGGGAAACTACCGGATGGGAAGGCCAGTCCTATGATGAAGTCATGGGGCGAGCTGCACCAAATAAACCGGGTAAGGGGGTGGAAACCAGTTACAATCCTATAGAATCATATGAACCATATGGGGGTAATAGTATTCCCATTGAGCTGGAAGAGTGTCCTGGTAGTTACTACACCAACATGTATGACTGGATTGTGGAAAAAGCAAAGAAGGCCTCTTACTTTGAGGATGCGCCTGGAGGAGGACCGAAGAATACTGAAGAAGGAAATGAGTTTGATAGTCATTTTTCAATGGCTAATCTCACTCTTGGTACTTCTAATCAAGGTTACTCACCTACTGGATGTTCTGATGCACCAGAAGGTAGTCGTAGAACTTTGGGTCATCATGGATAAAAAATCTAGAAGCCCAGAAGTGAGTAAAGAAAGTAAGAATGGATGTAATCTAGGTAGTAGGGTGCTTGAATAATGTACATTTTGGGTATTATGTATTGTAATAGTTGTGAGGATTCCTGAAATAAGTGAGAGTATGCTCACATGAGCAAGAAATCCCTTGTAATATAAGGAAGTAGTGTATAGGGGGAGTGTCTTGCTGTGGTTGGGAGTTGTAAAGTTTCAAAGACATATGTTTAATACATGGTATATGTTTGAGTAGTTCTTGGTTTTTCTTGCATCTTCTTGATTGACTAGATCTGTGCATGAAGTTTGGCTTGATGTGCAAATGCATGTGCATCATCAAGTTATTACTTGATGTTATAGACCTATATAGAAAAGGGGATTCGTTTAATGGAGTGACGAGTTCCGAAGATCAAGATGAAGACTTGCAAAAGAAGGAAGCCAAATATAAGGTGTATTGACACTATTTAGGGGGATGGATTAATTTCAAATCAATTCTAATTAGGTAACAAGGAATATTAGTACATAGCAACATTAGGAGAATTCAGTTCAACCTAAGTAGGTGATGTTGTTTTGAAGCTAATAATATAGTCGTCTTAAGTTCATGGAAATATCATGAAGTAATGTGAAGGAGAAGTGTGGAAACCATAGCTGGTGTTCTAGCTCTGACAATTTAGAGGGAATGCCGGTAATAAATCCAGAACCTATAGGGTAATTTATATACCTAGGAGGATTCACAGCTAGTACCCATCGTTGGTATCCGCAGCTGGTATTAGCTGGTATCTGTAGCTGGACTCCTAACAGTGTAGTGAAGTAAGTTATATTTGTGTAATCTAAAGAGTATAAAACTTGGTCTAAGTTGAGTTAGACATAAGGAAGTATGAAATTAGAGATCGTCTTTCGAGACACTTTGCAAAATCGGGCTTACCAAAGCGAAAATGTCTAGAAGGTTAAGGGTAAGACAAGCAGCGTTGGAAGATTTATTATGGAGATCCACTACTATGTCGGTGTACCGTAGATTCTTCCGTGAAACCTTATATAGGTAAGATTCAAGCTAGACAGAGACCAATATCTTAACTATTGGGTATTATACATGAAGTTTAGAGACCATTAGAAAACCCCAAGGGGGAGATTAAACTATAGACACTAAAGTATTGTTGACTAACTTTTTGACTAAAGGTTGGAGACGAAGTACTAACTATGATGAGATTAAGCCTTATTCTCATAAGGTTATAAGAAATCATCTATATGAGAGTACTCTCTAGAGTATGTCTGGATGAAAGACCGAAGGAGAGATAACTACTTAACCCTAGTGGACTAGTTTAGAAGAAACGAATCATAGGTTGTCCTTAAGAAGGAGGAGAGCCTACTAAAATAGTCCAGTGTAAAATAGAAAGAAAACTGGATTGGAATGGATAAAATGTGTCCAAAACCAATCCTCGGTAGAATTGTGAAAACATAACCCAAGAGATTATAGTAGAAGGAGCCATGTTACATATGGGAAACGACAGACGGAAGTTGCCAAGTATGAAAGGAATTCAAGGAAAAAGATTGGATATGGGATACCACAATTATCCCCAATCATGATTGGAGTTGAAAATTTTCGTGATCCATATAAGTCAACTCCTTATTCTGAAACGCAAGGGAGTACGAACTTCGGGGACGAAGTTTATTTTAAGGGGGAGAGTCTGTAACATACTAACAATAGAGCTTAGAAATAAGTTGAGTTAAGATGTGTGCATTGCATTCATCCATAGAAAATTCAGGGAATTTTCGTGCCAAACCAAAAGAGTAGAATAAATCATAGTTTTCTCACTCCGATAAATTAGGTTTAGATCGTCTGAGATGAGTGAGGTGAGTTTTGACATGATCCTTAGTGTTTTATGGTTTATGAAGGAAGAAGTTTGAGTTTTGACTCTGAATAAGCAATGTAGTTAACTAAAAGTAAATAAATAATAAAAATATATTTTAGAAGAAATAAAGAATATTTTATTTTGCATGTATTAAATAAAATAATAGAATACAAATAAGAAAGTAGTATTCTTTAATTAATTCATATAAATATGGGATTAAGTAATTGTTATAATTATAAGTATATAACTGCAATACAAGGAAAAATTTACATTATTAATTAAAGCAGGTATTACAAAATTCTTTTACAATTAAAGAAAAAGAAAGGTAAACTATAAGGAAGGTAATTGTTAAATGATTATAATATAAAATAAATCTTTATTAGAAGATAGGGAGTAGTACATTATTCTTTTATAACAAAAGAATAAGAGTAAATTACATTAAAATAATTACACAAATAATAGAAAAGGAAATACAAAAGAGAATTCCTTATTACAGGGATACAACCATTACATTGTCTTTACAAATATAATTGTCACCAAATCAAAAGAATTTCACTCAACAAATACTTATTCCAATATTTGTACAGAAGTCAAAATAAAAGAATACAGAGGTAATGAAATAAAACCCTAGACTAATATCTAACTATTCTTTCATCTGGTGTCCTTATTTCCCACCTTGATTCCTATAAAATACAAACAAAAGGATAGAACAAGAAAAATGGGGTTAGTGTGTTAGTTTTACTCTCAGTAGAGAATAGTGAAGTGCATTGTTCCTAGTTACATCATTGAGTAATTAAAGGGACCACTTTCACCAATGTATAGTATCTGTTCTTTTAAACAAGTAAGCTTCAGATCAACATCATCAGCACAAGAAAAGGGGAAAGATTCACCAGGCTATCAACTAGTAAACATGTAATAGTAAAGGCCAAGTTACTTGAGCTGATACACATGCACAACCCACACACACAGCTTAGTCAACTAACTGCATGGGTGTGTTGGCAAGCAGATAACAGCAGTACAAGCAACCATACAAAGCACCAGCTGAAGGGGAACACAGGGACTCATTCCTCCTTCTCAACCACACACTCACGACTTTTGAGATTGCTGAAACCATAGCCAAAATCTCCACCAACTTACCCAAATCAACCATCTAATCTCCACAGGATGGTAACATAAGGAGGAGGTGGAGAAGGTAGAAAGAAAGGTCAAGCACAACGTCCCAGGAGCAGCACAGATGGTGTAGAGCTAGATCAAGCAGCAAGCAACACACAACCTCATTCAACAACAAGTAATCTAGTGAGTTCAAATAACATCATCACATAATCAGATGATCATAGAGTCATCTGAGCATATCTTTTGTTTTATTAAATCTTCTCAGAAAAACACCCAAGTGGGGTGTAGATTCATCCCAGAAGCATTTAAATGAAAGCCAATGACAAATTCTTACAAACAAATCCAAGATCTCAGCCTTTGCATCATAGATCTTGGATATATACTCAAATCTCCCAATTTATAAATAAACAACAGTCTTAGACCTAGATTCAGGGCACATCTCGTATGGAGTAGCACCTCTGTAATCTCAGGATCTTAAGGATCAATATTTGACAGTGAGGAGATCAATCATTTTCTTAAAAGGATTCAAGAATCATTAGCTGATACCATGCATCAGAGCATATCTTTGAGGGACAGCTAGAAACAACTTAATATTTCCTAGCCATGCCTCAGACCAGCATCATAGGCTAATAGACTATAGCATATTAGGATAATAAAGTCAGCAGCAGCTTTTCAATCATTTAACCTAGCAAACTTGGAGACAGGTAGGATTTAGGCAATAGAAGAATAAACATTTGTGTACCATTCTAAAGAAGGTGTCACAAATGTAGCATCTAAAACCAAGCCAATGGTTTATTGATGTTTGATCAGTTAACTTACAAAAAGATAACTAATTATTTTCCTGGAATAAGCACTCAGGAATCATAACCATGGTTGCATATTTACAATCAGAGAATCATAGGAATAACGTATTAACTCCAATCTGGAAGATCAATTAGTATATACAGATCAAGTGAACAATTACTGACAGAACCACTGTCAGTACTCAAACCATGAAAGCATAGTGAAATCCACATCACTGGCATTAATAGGTAAATGTCCAGGATAGTTTTACAATCAGTCTAATAGAATAATAATAATCAAGCTAGAGGGGTGAACACTAATCAGATCATGCACCCAATTAGTGATTGTTCACTAGAAGGCATACAGGGGCTGCTAAGCAAGGCAGAAGATAGAGAGCATAGAGAGAGGAGCTAAGTAACTTACTTAAGGTCCTCGCGAATTTAGATAAGAGGAAGCAGAGGCCAGAGAAGAGGCATCACATGGCGACATAGTGAGCACCCTAGGGGGGCGCTGCGACCCGTGCCGAGCCGCAATCACGGCGGTCACCGGATAGGGTGATACCCACCATCACCAAGGCACCAATGCGGCATCAATAGGACATCGGAGCGCCAATTCGCCAGTGAGCTCCTAACCCTAGATGCCGGGGAAAGGGCAAGAGCACCACCAGCAGAGAGCGCGAGCCACGAATCGAAGAGGGTAGGGCGATGTAGCATCGTCGGCAACGTCACCCTGCACAGCGGTGTCAACCGGGAAGGCTAGGGCCGCCATAATCATAGCGGCAATAGCGTCGCTAGGGCGTCGCCAGGGCATCGCCAAGGATAAGGTCGAGAGGGAGAGAGAGAGGAAATGACGGGGCCGATTGGGGCTAGTCCAGTGGCTTTGGGTTGGTTTGACCCAACCCAGTGGGCTGGATCAGGCCGGCTCAACCCAGTGGACCGGATTAGGCCGTGCCAACCAGTGGGCTAGGGCCATGTTTAATAAGAATGTTTGATTAAAATGTCTAAATTACAAATATACCCCTGAACCTTTTTTAACCCTAGGAAAGTAAATAAAAATCCTAAAAATATTTATAATGTATAAAAAATGATCAAAAAAATAATACATACCTAAGAAAAATATAATTTAACTTATTCAAGTTTAATATAGTACAAATAAATAATAACACTATTAATTTCTAAATAAAATTTCAATAAGGAAAAGTCCTAAAAACCAATAAAAATTATTTCTGAGTATTAAAATCATTATGCTACCTTATTAATATTATTAACTTTAATTATTACAAATAAAACTTAAAGAAGATATTCTAAAATATTTAGTCCTTTATGGAATTTTATAAAAATAAGAAATAATACTTAAAAATAAACAAAAATCATTTTTTTAAAGTTCAAAAATACAAATAGTTTATCAGAATAATACTAATTATAATACTTCATAAGGTTTTAAAGTAATAAATTTTAAACTATTTTATAGAATACCATTTTATAACTTCATTAGTAACATTTCTTAAACAAGAAATAATTATAAAACCTTAACTCTTAAATATTCAAATACTAGTTTCAAAACCATCACTTAGATTTATGTGAAACTTGAAATATAAACTATTAACTGTATAACACTTTATTAAATCTTAAAACCAAGTAAACCAACAATTTTTATTAAATTTTAAAACAACAATAAAAAGATTTAAGCTTCTTATTGTTTTAACTCAACCAGGTTTAACATTGTTTTACAACTCTAGCACATTAATATTCTTATCTAAAATTATTTTCCTTAATAAGGCAAATCAAATTCATAATCACGAAGCATATTTTAAACTTATCATTCACTTAAAGTGAATGATCTCATAGAATCAAACATGTTTTTTATAAAGCTTAACGCTTTCAAATATTTTAAACACATCATACCTAGGTCTATTTATATTTTCAATCTAACCTTAGTTCCTAAAGTTTTGTAGATAGTATATAAAGTTTGATTATGTTTTATAGTTAACTTTTTTCTATTTCAAGCAAATCATCAGGCATATCAACTTCATATAATCCGAGCCAATACAAACAACATCTATCACATTCTATTAACCCCACAGATTGTTTAAACATTGGCAAGGAAACTTTTTCCTCAAATGTTATTCGTTTTGCCACTTCAAACAACAATCTGATAAGATAAGATCTTTAACTCTTACCAATTTACCACACCAACATCCATCATAATTACTAGATAGTAAGTCATCGCAACCTCAAAGTGTTATTACACTTCACTAGCACACTTTGCATATTAAACATCTAAATTCTTAACTTGAGAAGTAAAACATAAGAACTAATCAAATCTCAAAAGGGTGTCACTACTAGATAAACTCATTCTTATATTGGGGATTTATCTCAGGATTTAAAAAAATACATCACATTACTTATGCATCAACATATTGCTTCTTTAAACATTAGTCCTTACCGGACCAATGATGCTATTTACAAAATTTGGATCTTCTAATATCTTGAAGACCGTGACTGCATAAACTTGCAATCACCAAAGGCAAGTTCACAACTTTCTCATGTCTTTTGATTATTTTCTATCAAATTCTTGTAACTCAAATGTTGTCAACACCTGCATTTCAAAAAGGACAGAAAATACTATTTTCATAATAACATGATTATGGATTATTTACCAAGTGGTAATAATCTATTGAAATGGTTCCGGTGGTAAAGGAACATAATATCTAGGACTTAACAACCAATGTCACCAGTGATTCTAGTGTCATATAATACGCGTTAACCATGAGATTTGGAATGGGACAGAGAAGTCAGTTGTATCTTCTTCTTTTCATATGGAGGCAAGATGACCTTATCGTGACGTTGGGATTCCTGGGATGGATCCAACATATGGGTGGGCACCCTTAGGCCCCACGATTTTGGTGTCTAGATTATTTATGAGTGGCTGTCGGAGGTATAGTCGGGCCTTTTTAGGGAGCTTACCAGGGGTATCACGACTTCATAGAGTCTTTGGGAACTCACCAGGGTTATAGCTTTCCCTAGTTGGAGGCTTAACAGAGGTGTAATCAGCCCCGGGGGATCGTGCAGACATATGGGGTCGCGGAGAGGGCAGTGATTGGCTTGGATCACCTACTGGGCCCCACATCAAGGAATTGTGGACGGGAAAGATAGCCCGATTATGCAACAAGGAGTTGGTCTCTCATGGGTAAAGCAACGCACCTCTGCAGAGTGTAAGAATTGTGACATGTTACTCCCTGTTCCGGAAAGGAGCTACGAACGCAGCAGGAAAGGAACCCCATGAAGGTTCTGGTCAACTTGTGAAGGCTGTCGGACATAGGTTTTAGAATAAAAGCAACCTTTGAAGAAATGTCGACGTAAACCTACATTGCCTACGACCTATGGTCTGTGGCTATAGAGATAGTGCATCATACACTCCTTTTTAGTGAACTTGCTGAGTACGCTCGTACTCAACCGTATCATCTTAACCCTTGCTAGATTCAAAGCCATTGAAGATGACGTCAACATCAATTACTGCTCAAGAAACCATCATCGACAACTCAAGTTCTTCAATAGCGGCAATAAGGTCAACATACACATCAGTGAAATTCAAGACAAAGTTCTTTAGTAAATAGGAATAAATTCTCTAGCCATAAAAACCTACTTCTGTAGAGTAATTGCAGTAACAGCAATAGCAAGCCAAATAGCTTATATGCTAGTCTTATTTACTAAATGTTTCTGACTTATTAATTCTGGTTCTTCTTTGTAAGAGGTTCTTTCTCTCTCTTTAACCCAGCATGTTCTCTAGATCTTTTGTAAAGAGTCGAGTTGTAATCTATAGTC
Source organism: Avena sativa (assembly GCA_916181665.1). Classification (NCBI taxonomy): domain Eukaryota; kingdom Viridiplantae; phylum Streptophyta; class Magnoliopsida; order Poales; family Poaceae; genus Avena; species Avena sativa. Next base: position 465,833,675 of record OV702297.1, on the reverse strand, counting down.
ATGTCTTGGACCTGCTGTGATTCTTTTGTACCACTCTAAGGGATGTAATACTAGTGAACGGTGTTTCATTGGTGTCATGTCAACGACTATACTGTACTACATCATGCAGTGGTATGCTGGGTCACCGCACAAAAGACTGGGAGCGACCAACTAAGACAGCAATAATGGCCATAATCATGCAGAGCGACAAAACATCATTGATTAAAGCATAAAGTGATATTACAAGTCGAAAACTAAAGGATCATAAAGGCTATGGTGACTTGGGATAGTCATAACATGGTGTGAGCATGCGCCAAGTCAACCCAAATAAAGCATCAAAGGAGAATACCACAATACTATGCTTTAATATGCTAAAACAACACATGATCCTTCCAAGGCACATTAAGCAATCTCAATTGTTTATAACATGTCATGCTATACAAAAGATCACTAAGCATAAATCCAAACCAATATCAAGCATGGCATGACAAAGCATAGGCCACAGTCATAAAACAAACTCTCTTTACCACTTAAGCATGAACTTTCCTACTCTTTTCCAATCCAAACCAAACTATTTCAAAACCAATGTATGAAAGAGGGGGTCCAACCAATTTATGGAAGAAAACTAAGGAAACCAAGCAAACGAAAACCAAAATGAAAATGAAAAAGAAGACGCTCCAAGAACAACACAACTATGCATGAAACAATAAAAATGAAGTGTTTGGAAGAAACCTGAGATTTTTATTGATGAAGAAGGGGATGCCCAAGGCATCCCCAAGCTTTGAAGCTTGTACTTCTTGGATATTTCTTGGGGTGACACGCGTGGCATCCCCAAGCTTGAGCTTTAGTCCATTCTTCATCTCATTACTCATTCCTTCCATACACCTGAAATTTTTCCTTCATACAAAACTTCACACAATCTTTATTAGCAACATTAGTGCACTCAAGATAATAAGTTTCAACACCAATAAACTTCCATTAAAACACAAGCTACTGTAGCACTTCGCTCAAAAAGCTCAATTCCCCGAAAGAACTCAAAAAGGAACCAACAAGAAGCAAATGCAAATAATGGCAGAAATCTGTCAAAACAGACCAGCAGGTAAAGGCGATTTTTTGAAGACCTTCTGTTGCTCAAATCAAAAAGTGTTGAACTAACGAAAGTTAGATAAAAACCTAGGGCAGAAGCAAAAAAATTCATGCCTCAAAAGACGTACATAGATTTTACACGATTTTTTACGGTGAAGAACGGAAATCTGTTTCAGGACAGCAACTTTCCCAAGCATTACTTCTCTCTTATTAGAGGTTACTCTTGGCACAAAAAGTGAAGGAAATATGCCCTGAGAGGCAATAATAAAGTTGTTATTATGTATTCCTTGTATATGATATATGTTTATTTTGTATGCTATAATTGTATTGATAGGAAACATCAATACATGTGTGTTTAATAAACAAAAAGGGTTCCTAGTCATGCCTCTCTTATAGACTAGCTTGTTGATTAACAGGATGATCAAGGTTTCCTGATCATGGACATTGGATGTCGTTAATAACAAGGTCACACCATTGGTGGAATGATGTGATGAACATTCATCCGAAGTATAGCATTACGATCAAGTCATTGTGTTTATATTGCTATAACATCATACGAAGTAATCTTTATCCTTATACCATGAGATCATGTTAATTGCTAACATTGGAAGAGTATCTTGATAACATCAAACGTCACACCGTAACAGGGTGACTATAAAGATGGGTTCAGTGCTACGAAGGTGTTATGTTGAGGCTCATGGATCAAGAGTGGAATTTGTCAATCCAGATGACGGATAGATATACTCTGGGCCCTCTCGGTGATATCACATTAGGATAGCTTGCAAGCAAGCGATGTGATCACTAGAATGTTATATCACGGGAACGAGAAAAGAGTGCATGTCGGTAACGAGATCAAACTAGGTATGGAGATACCGAGGATCGAATCTCGGACATGTAATATATCGAGAGACAAAGGGATTTAGTTACAAGCGTTAAAGGTTCTCACGATCACAGAAGTCATCGTTGAATGTGTAGGAGTCAGTACGGATCTCCAGGTCCCGCTGCTGATTATTGATCGGAGAAGGGTCTCAATCATGTCTACATTATTCGCGAACCGTAGGATGGCACACTTAAGAGTTACCGGACACCATTTTGGAGCACATATGTTTCAGACGAAAGAATTGCAAAGCGCAGGAATTGTTTCAATAGAAACCGGAAATTGTTTCGGGTGAAATTGCAGAAGGTGGTTCTGCATGTGATATTGAAATATTACAAGGGGCTATATGTGAATGTTTGTTAATTAAAGTAATTAACAAAATTCTGAATAAATTTAATAAAAGAGTTTTATTAAATGAGAGAGCATTAAATTTGGAGAAACTTAATGGATTTAAAGTGGAGACTTTAAAAGGGAATGTGAAGAGGCATTTTAATGTGGAGGAGTTACCACCACATGAATGGGGAGGTGAGGGGTCACCCCCCATGCGCCGGCCCTGGAGAGAGGGGGCACCCCCCTCCTCCTATAAAAGGCCACCCATTCCCTCCTTCATCCTCACACCTCCTTGTGAAGGATTTCTCTCCCCCTCTAGAATTATTCCCCCATGGTCTCGGATTAGCGAGATACATGTTCCCGGTGGCATTTCGTCTGGAAGGAGTTGCTGCTTCCGCTGGATCGCTGGAGCGAGGAGGTGGAGGTTGTCTGGTGGCTTGAACGTGTGTGCGAGTGCGGATGCGCTGCTGAGTTGCGGCGCTCGGACTTCCTCACGATCTTGAGATCGACAAGTGTACGACTACATCAACCACGAGTTCCTACTCGTTAACAAAGCTCGTTGTCTTCGAGGGTAAGTTCTCTATGGATGTATGTCCACCCGTTTGCTTTGTACCTAGTAGATAGATCTTGGCGTGTAGTTCACACCGTAGGAAATTTTTTGTTTTCTATGCTGCGGACCCAACAGTGGTATCAGAGCCTGATCTATGCGTAGGTGCTTTGCACGGGTAGTACACATATGTTTATATGTGGGTGATGATGATCATGTTATTGCATCTTCTATGTACTTTGGATATTGGTGGCATAGTGGGATGAAGCGGCCCGGACCAACCTTACATGTCATCGTACATGAGACTGGTTCCACGACTGACATGCAACTTGTTTTGCATAAGTGGCTGGCGGGTGTCTGTCTCTCCTACTATAGTCAATATCTGATTTACAACGAGTTGCTAATAACTTGGTTATCCTCGTTGTGGTTCATGTTCGTAGGTTAGACAGGTTCTATCTCTGAAAGCCCTAAGCCACGTAAAACTTGCAATTGATAAATTAGAGGCGTCTAGTTTAGATCGTTGCTGGGCTAGTGTTTTGATATGGTATTGTTGTAAGTAGATGTATGATAGATACTCTTACAACTCACTTAACGTGTAAGTTCCATAGACCTTGGCCTTACACACAAAGGAATGATAGAGATCATACCACGATGCAAATGATAGAGATCAAATGCATGGACCATATCACCTCACTTCACACATTAGATGTTAGCATCTTATACTGCTAGTTTGGCGCATTTGGTAGCATTATAAGATGATCCCTCATTTAGATATCAAGATAAAATGTGTTCTTCCTTAAGTATTCACCGTTTTGTGGATCGTGTTTTGAGGCATCACGTGATGATCGGGTGTTTTCAACTCTACACTTTCATACAACGGGTGTAAGACAGTTTTACACACGCAAATACTAAGGTTCTTACTTGACGAGCCTAGCATGTACAGACATGGCCTCGGAACACGGACCGAAAGGTTAAGCATGAGTCATATAGTTGATATGATGCCCATATAGATGCTCGCCTTTGAAGCTACACCGACTCACGTGATGATCGGACTTGGTGTAGTGGATTTGGTTCATGTAATCACCAAAAGGACACGAGGGATGTCGTTTTTGAGTGGGAGTTCATTAGTAATTTGGATTAGTTGAACTCAATCTATCATAAACTTAGTCTAAATATACTTTACAAATTCTGTTGTAGATGGCACTACCTGCTTTTAATTTCAATGTGTTCATGGAGAAAGAGAAACTTGCTGCGAATGGTAGCAACTTCACCAACTGGGCTATGAATTTGAGGATTCTCCTCACTGCTGCACAAAAGCAATATGTGTTAGATGCGCCGCTAGGCCCCCCACCAGCTCCTGATGCCCCTGACGAGGAAAAGAACGTCTATATAACTCGTCAGGAGGACCACAACTTAGTTCATTGCGGCATACTGTATGGGGTAGAGCCAGAACTTCGAAAGCGTTTCGAAAATGGCAATGCCTTTGATACCATGGGAGAATTGAAAATGATTTTCGATACCCATGCTGCCGTAGAGAGTTATAATGCTACAGAAAAGTTCTTTAGCTGCATGATGGAGGAAAACGGCTCCGTTAGTGAGCACGTACTCAAAATGTCTGGGTACGCCGATAAGCTTGTGTCCTTGGGAATAACGATTCCCATTGACTTAGGCATACATCGTGTTCTCCAATCTCTGCCACCTAGCTACAAGAGCTTCGTGATGAACTATAATATGCAGGGCATGAAGAAGTCTCTTCCCGAGCTTCTGTCAATGCTTAAGACTGCAGAAGTGGAGATTAGGAAAGAACATCAAGTGTTGATGATCAATAGAACCACCGGTTTCAAGAAGGACAAGAAAGGAAAGCACAAGGGAAAGAAGGGTGGCAAGTCTGTTGCCACGCCTGAAAAGAAACCCCGAGCTGGCCCTAAGTCTGACACCGAGTGCTACTATTGCAAGGGGACTGGCCATTGGAAGCGCAAGTGCCCCAAGTATTTGGCGGACAAGAAGTCCGGCAAGGAAAACAAAGGTATATGTGATATACATGTTATTGATGTGTACTTGACTAGTACTCGCAGTAGCACCTGGGTATTTGATACGGGATCGGTTGCTAATATATGTAACTCGGTTCAGGGGCTGCAGAACAAGCGACAACTAGCAAGGGATGAGGTCTCGATGCGGGTCGGCAATGGATCAAGAGTTGATGTGATCGCCGTCGGAACGCTGCCTCTCCATATGCCATCGGGATTAGTTATAAACCTAAATAATTGTTATTTGGAGCCTGCACTGAGCATGAACATTGTATCCGGATCGTGTTTGATGCAAAGTGGTTATTCATTTAAGTCTGAAAACAATGGTTGTTCGATTTATATGAAAAATATCTTTTATGGTCATGCACCTATGTTGAATGGTTTATTTCTATTGGATCTCGATAGTAGTATTACGCATATTCATAATGTTGATGCTAAAAGGATTAAACTTGATAATGATATATCTACATATATGTGGCACTGCCGTCTAGGTCATATTGGCGTTAAACGCATGAAGAAACTCCATTCTGATGGACTTTTGGAATCACTTGATTTTGAATCATTTGATACAAGTGAGCCATGCCTTATGGGCAAGATGACTAGAACGCCGTTTTCCGGTTCAATGGAACGGGCGACAGATCTATTGGAAACCATACATACTGATGTGTGTGGACCAATGAGTGTGTCGGCGCGAGGTGGATATCGTTATTTTGTTACTTTCACACATGATTTGAGTAGATATGGGTATATCTATTTGATGAAACACAAGTCTAAAACTTTTGAAAAGTTCAAAGAATTTCAGAATGAAGTGGAAAATCATCATAATAGAAAGATCAAATTTCTGCGGTCCGACCATGGAGGAGAGTATCTTAATTACGAGTTTAGCACACATATGAAAGACTGTGGAATAGTTTCACAACTCACGTCTGCCGGAACACCACAACGTAATGGTGTGTCAGAATGTCGTAATCGTACTTTATTGGATATGGTTCGATCTATGATGTCTCTGACTGACTTGCCACTGTCATTTTGGGGTTATGCACTGGAAACAGCTGCATTCACTTTAAATCAGGCACCATCTAAATCCGTTGAAATGACACCATATGAATTATGGTTTGGAAACAAACCTAAGCTGTCATTTCTTAAGGTTTGGGGATGCGATGTTTATGTGAAGAAACTTCAACCGGATAAACTCGAACCCAAAGGGGAAAAATGTGTCTTCATAGGATACCCTAAGGAAACGATTGGGTATACCTTCTATCACAGATCTGAGGGCAAGGTTTTTGTTGCCAAGAATGGATCCTTTCTTGAGAAGGAGTTTCTCGCGAAAGGTGTGAGTAGTCGGAAGGTAGAACTCGAAGCGGTTATTGACCCTTCTCTTCATGAAATGGCGAGTAGCGCAGCTCCAGAAGTTGTTTCGGAGTTGACTTCACCTAATGAAGAGAGAGCTAATGATATTGATCATGAAACTCCGAAAGAGGACACTACCGAACCTCGTAGGTTAAGTAGGACACGTGCAACTCCTGAATTGTACGGCAATCCTATTGTGAATTTCATGGTTGATGAAATGGATGACCCTGCGACGTATGAAGAAGCGATGATGAGCCCGGATTCCATCAAATGGCTAGAAGCCATGAAATCCGAGATGGAATCCATGTACGAAAACCAGGTTTGGACCTTGGTGGACTTACCTCACGACCGAAAGGCCGTTGAGAAATAAATGGATTTTCAAAAGGAAAACTGATGCTGATGGTAATGTGACCATCTATAAGGCTCGACTTGTCGCAAAGGGGTTTCGACAAATTCAAGGAGTTGACTACGATGAGACATTCTCTCCCGTAGCGATGCTTAAGTCGGTTAGGATTATGTTAGCAATTGCTGCATATTTCGATTATGAAATATGGCAGATGGATGTCAAAACTGCGTTCCTCAATGGTAAGATTGAAGAAGAGTTGTATATGATACAACCTAAGGGTTTTGTCGATCCTAAGGATGCTAATAAGGTGTGCAAACTTCAGCGATCCATCTATGGACTGAAGCAAGCATCACAAAGTTGGAATCTCCGCTTTGATGAGGTGATCAAAGAGTTTGGATTTGTCCAAACTTATGGAGAGGCTTGTATTTACAAGAAAGTGAGTGGGAGCAATGTGGCATTTCTGATATTATATGTGGATGACATATTATTGATTGGAAATGATTTAGATCTTTTAAACAGTGTTAAAAGTTATCTAAATAGCAAATTTTCGATGAAGGACCTTGGTGAAGCTTCATATATATTAGGCATTAAAATCTATAGAGATAGATCAAGACGCCTAATTGGGCTATCGCAGAGTACATACCTTGATAAGATATTAAAGAAGTTTAATATGGACGGAAGTAAGAAGGGGTTCTTACCTATGTTGCAAGGCAAGACATTGAGTAAGACTCAAAGTCCGGCTATGGCGGAAGAAAGAGAGATAATGGATAAGATCCCCTATGCCTCAGCCATAGGCTCTATAATGTATGCCATGCTATGTACAAGACCGGATGTGGCACATGCTATTAGTTTGACTAGTAGGTACCAATCTGATCCAGGTTCGGAACACTGGATAGCGGTCAAGAATATCCTTAAGTACTTGAGAAGAACTAAGGATATGTTTCTTATATACGGAGGTGAAGAAGAGCTAGTCGCTAAGTGTTATGTCGATGCTAGCTTTGACACTGATCCGGATGACTCTAAGTCTCAATCCGGATACGTATTTCTCTTGAACGGAGCAGCAGTTAGTTGGAGGAGCTCCAAACAACCTGTGGTGGCTGGATCAACAACGGAGGCGGAATATGTTGCTGCTTCATAAGCAGCGCAGGAAGCGGTTTGGATGAAGGAGTTCATAACGGAACTGGGTGTGGTTTCCAGTGCGTTGGACCCGATGGTGATCTATTGTGACAACAATGGAGCCATAACCAACGCAAAGGAACCAAGGTCTCACAAGAATTCCAAGCATATTAAGCGCCGGTTTCACTCCATCCGCGAACATGTCAAGGATGGAGATATAAAGATTTGTAAAGTGCACACGGACCTGAATGTAGCAGATCCGTTGACTAAAGTACTCCCTAGGGCAAAACATGATCAACACCAGAACTCCATGGGTGTTAGATTTATCACTATGTGAACTAGATTATTGTCTCTAGTGCAAGTGGGAGACTGAAGGAAATATGCCCTGAGAGGCAATAATAAAGTTGTTATTATGTATTCCTTGTATATGATAGATGTTTATTTTGCATGCTATAATTGTATTGATAGGAAACATCAATACATGTGTGTTTAATAAACAAAAAGGGTTCCTAGTCATGCCTCTCTTATAGACTAGCTTGTTGATTAACAGGATGATCAAGGTTTCCTGATCATGGACATTGGATGTTGTTAATAACAAGGTCACACCATTGGTGGAATGATGTGATGAACATTCATCCGAAGTATAGCATTACGATCAATTCATTGTGTTTATATTGCTATAACATCATACGAAGTGATCTTTATCCTTAGACCATGAGATCATGTTAATTGCTAACACCGGAAGAGTATCTTGATAACATCAAACGTCACACCGTAACAGGGTGACTATAAAGATGGGTTCAGTGCTACGAAGTTGTTATGTTGAGGCTCATGGATCAAGAGTGGAATTTGTCAATCCAGATGACGGATAGATATACTCTGGGCCCTCTCGGTGATATCCCATTAGGATAGCTTGCAAGCAAGTGATGTGATCACTAGAATGTTATATCACGGGAACGAGAAAAGAGTGCATGTCGGTAACGAGATCAAACTAGGTATGGAGATACCGATGATTGAATCTCGGACATGTAATATATCGAGAGACAAAGGGATTTAGTTACAAGCGTTAAAGGTTCTCACGATCACAGGAGTCATCGTTGAATGTGTAGGAGTCAGTACGGATCTCCAGGTCCCGCTGCTGATTATTAATCGGAGAAGGGTCTCGATCATGTCTGCATTATTTGCGAACCGTAGGGTGGCACACTTAAGTGTTACTGGACACCATTTTGGAGCACATATGTTTCAGACGAAAGAATTGCAAAGCGCAGGAATTGTTTCAATAGAAACTGGAAATTGTTTCGGGTGAAATTGCAGAAGGTGGTTCTGCATGTGATATTGAAATATTGCAAGGGGCTATATGTGAATGTTTGTTAATTAAAGTAATTAACAAAATTCTGAATAAATTTAATAAAAGAGTTTTATTAAATGAGAGAGCATTAAATTTGGAGAAACTTAATGCATTTAAAGTGGAGACTTTAAAAGGGAATGTGAAGAGGCATTTTAATGTGGAGGAGTTACCACCACATGAATGGGGGAGGTGAGGGGTCACCCCCCCATGCGCCGGCCATGGATAGAGGGGGCACCCCCTCCTCCTATAAAAGCCACCCATTCCCTCCTTCATCCTCACACCTCCTTGTGAAGGATCTCTCTCCCCCTCTAGAATTATTCCCCCATGGTCTCGGATTAGCGAGATACATGTTCCCGGTGGCATTTCGTCTGGAAGGAGTTGCTGCTTCCGCTGGATCGCTGGAGCGAGGAGGTGGAGGTTGTCCGGTGGCTTGAACGTGTGTGCGAGTGCGGATGCGCTGCTGAGTTGCGGCGCTCAGACTTCCTCACGATCTTGAGATCGGCAAGTGTACGACTACATCAACCACAAGTTCCTACTCGTTAACAAAGCTCGTTGTCTTCGAGGGTAAGTTCTCTATGGATGTATGTCCACCTGTTTGCTTTGTACCTAGTAGATAGATCATGGCGTGTAGTTCACACCGTAGGAAATTTTTTGTTTTCTATGCTACGAACCCAACAAAAAGCAAATAAAAAGGATAAGGAGCAGTTATTACAGAAGTAATAACTTCCAAGACTCATCTAAAACTTTTGGGTTATCTCCTAATAAGTACTTTTCTTTAACGCCTTTAAGTTAGGCATGATAGTTTGAGAAGATGCTCATATAGGAAATATGAATTGAAGTAAAAGAGAGCAACAAGAAGCAAATTCAAAACACATTTAAGTCTAACCCACTTCCTATGCATAGGAATCTTGTAAAGAAACAAGTCATGAAACCACAAAGCTACAAGCATAGGAAAGCAAAACAAGTGCAACTTCAAGACTTTCAACATAAAGAGGGGAAACTTAATATTGTTGAGATACATAAAACCATGTTTCCCTCTCTCATAATAACTTTCAGTAGCATCATGAATAAATTTAACAATATAACTATCACTTAAAACATTCTTATCATGAGCCACATGCATATAATCATTATTACTCTCCATATAAGTATAGTCATTCTTATTAATTGTAGTGGGAGCAAATTCAACAAAATAGCTATCATTATTATTCTCATCACCATAATCATCAATATAGGAGGCATATTGTAATCATTAATTTTCTCCTCAATAGTAGGTGGACTGAAAATATCATATTCATCATTGCAATCATCATATATTGGAGGTTTGGTATCATCATAAGCAATAGAATAGCTATATTCCAAAGCGGGGGAACTAAAAAGATCATTTTCATAAAAACTAGCTTCCCCAAGCTTAGACTTTTCCATAGCATTAGCATTAATGGTGTCCAAAGAATTCATACTAACAACATTTCTATTAGCACGCAAATAAAGTTCCATAGGTTTTTTAATTTTCTCTTCAAACACTTCATGTCCTAACTCAAGATAAATACTATAAAGCTCTCTAATTTTGTTGTTGTTTTCCATTAGGCCTAACTAGTGAAAACAAGAAACAAAACGACAAAATTGCAGAATCTAAAGGAAATAACTTCGAGCACTCACACCGGAGGATGTGAGTACCTTTTACCTTACCTCCCCGACAACGGCGCCAGAAAAGAGCTTGATGTCTACGCACTTCTATTCTTGTAGACAGTTGTTGGGCCTCCAAGTACAGAGGTTTGTAACAGCAGCAAGTTTTCCCTTAATTGGATCACCCAAGGTTTATCGAACTCAGGGTGGAAGTGGTCAAAGGTATTCCCTCTCAAGCAACCCTGCAATCAAGATACAAGAAGTCTCTTGTGTCCCCAACACACCCAATACACTTGTCAGGTGAATAGGTGCACTAGTTCGGTGAAGAGATAGTGAAATACAAGTGGTATAGATAATTATAAGTGGTAATGGTGCCAGAAAATAGCTTGCTGGCATGTGGTTGACATGGGAAAAGCCTAAAGGCAAACTGAAATAAAGATGGAAGCAAGAAAACATGTAACAGATCTAATTGCAAACGGTGTATCAATGCTTAGAAACAAGGCCTAGGGATCATACTTTCACTAGTGAACACTCTCATATAAATATCTTCTCTTTATGATACTACTCTTAACTACTCTCTGGTTGGACACTCTAATCCATGGTAGGGCTATAACAGCACTCCTCAAAGTTCGCTTTCCGCATCTAGATAACCCCACACTGTGACCTTGAGCACTAGATGGTTCCAACAAACACCACAGTATCATAAAGACGTCCAACTCCAAATATAACTCATAACAAGTATTTGTAATCTCTAGCCTAAGTGCCACCATGGTGTCCATACTGTCAACTTCACACACATGGGGAGAGCAGAGTTCTATTAAAGCACTTGAGTAGAAAGGTAGATCTACTTGATTACAAAGCTCATGATCACAATATGATCATGCATAGAGAGAGATATGAACACATAGCTACCGGTAGAACCCTTAGCCTCGAGGAAGAACTACTCCCTCATCATCATGGGAATTAGCAACGGTGATGGAGATGGTGGTGGATATTGATGGAGATGGCTCCGGGGGAACTTTCCCGTCCCGGCAGGGTGCCGGAACAGAGACTTTCTGTCCCCCGAATCTCCCCTTCGGTGGCGGCAGCGCTGCGGAACTTTTCGTGGTTGGAGGCTGGACGATTTAGGGTTTTTGCATCAGGAGGCTTCTTATAGGCGAAGAGGCAAGGTCGGTGGGTGGACCAGGGGCCCACACTACCTGGTGGCGCGGCCAGGGCTAGCCCGCTCCACCACATGGTGTGGCCAGCCCCTGGCCTCTCTCCGTCTCGTCTTCTGGCTCCGTGTTCCCCTCGGTGAAGTATTGACTTTGGCTTTTGTCCCGTCCAATTCCGAGAGTATTAATTTTCTGACTTTCTGGAACCAAAAATAGCAGAAAACAGGCAACTGGCACTATGGCATCTTGTTAATAGGTTAGTTCCAGAAAATACAGAAAAGTATCTCGAAATGCAGATAAAACATAAGAAAGTAGATACTAAACAAGCATGGAACATCAAAAATTATAGATACGTTTGCAACGTATCAGGCTCCAAGCCCACCCGGCTGACTACCCCTTTTTTATTTTATTTGCTATTTTCTGTTTTGGCTATTGGGCTGGTTTTTGGCCCAACTGGCTAGGACGAAAATACCTGGGATTTTTCCTTTACTAATAATCCCACACGGCTAACCTAATGGGGAGGGCACACCCCCTCCGCCTATATAAAGGAGTGCACATGGGTGGGATTATACACACAATTTGAGAAGTCTTTTAGTTGACTTTCTCCCTCCCTCTCTCTATACCTTGTGACCATGGCCCCAAGTCTAGGCTGTGTGAACAAGGCACACCTGCAGCACGCTGTTGCGCTGCAGGGATTCCTAGCCGGATATCAACTTCCGCACTCCCGTTGGGATCGGGGAGCCGGAGGTCTCATCGTGCACCGGATGTGTACGAAGACACGAGGCGCAACACTTGGGGCTCTTGAATGTCGTGAGTCGGAGCTGCTGCACGATGAAGAAGGAGCACGGGGTGACCTGTGAGGAGCTTCGCGACCTTGAGGTCGGCTACGAGTACGACTACATCAACCACGTTCCCCTCGGAACGTTAACCACATACGGTCTACAAGGGTATGTATTCTATACGCATTGGTCGTTACCGCATTACTGATAGATAGATCCTAGGCAGTTTGTGGGGTTCCAACGTAGGATTTTTTTTGTTTTCTGCTGCAGATCCCCTTCAGTGGTATCAGAGCCGATCTATGCGTAGGAGTGATGTACGACCAGTACGCACAGGTATTGTACGGGTATTGATCCCCTAGTTGTTACCCTCTAACGTGTACTTGTTTATATCGCGGTATTGTTTGATGAAGCGGCCCGAACCGACCTTACGCGTATTTGTACGCGAGACTGATTCCACGCTCAACATACGGCTTGATAGTTGATATAGCATTTGCAACGGAGGGTCCCGAAAGGGGTGTAGTATAGACAACTGGTGGATCCATGTTGTGGTTGGAAAGTTCGTAGATTAGAAACGGTTCTATTGCGAAAGCCCTAACAACCACGTAAAACTTGCAATAGATAAAGTAGAGGCATCTAACTTTATTTTGCAGGGGGGGCATGTGATTATGATATAGCAGTGGTTGTTGCGAAGGTAAAGTAATTTACTTTTCTGTTACTAAATAGTATAGTAATAGTCATTGTTCCGATGGACGACCTGGTGGAGGCGTCGTGGACTTGGCGTCAAACCAAGGGCAAGATGGAGATCATGCCGAAGCGCTAGATGGAGATCAAGGCGCAAGAAGAAGCACCATATCATATCACATTATACATATGATGTTGATACCCGTTTTACATCTTATTGTGTGCTAGTATTAAGATACTCAACGGTTGCAAATAAGATAATCCCTATTGAATTCCAATGTTTCGTGTCCCCTTGTGTGTGCACCACCAAGAAAGTTCTTCGTTATGAGGCGCCCTGCAGTGAGTAGGGGTCAGACATATCTACGTTCACATACAGTGGGTGTAAGCCATATTACACAGCGAATACACACACGTTAGATTTGGCGAGCCTAGCGTGTGTAGACATGGCCTCAGAACACAAGGGATTGAAATATCGAGCATGAGTCACATGGATGATGTGATTGGCATTATTGAATGTCTACCTTTGATGCTGCACTGATGGCCGTGACGATCGGGGGAGGTGCAGAGGATAGGGATCATGTGATCACTAAAATCGTCCAGGGGATGACAATTTTAGTGGAGACCAATTATAAATTGATCTCTTATTATAAACTTAGTCTAGATATCTATTTGGAAATATCTTAGTAGATCTTAGCCTATCCCATTGAGGTCCTTTGCGACCATGGGAATATATTGCTTCATTTGGAACTTAGCAAAAGGGTCCAACTTCATAGATTAATACCCACGCCTGAGGGATATCCTCGTAAAAGGTGATCTTCTCTTCTTAATAGAATAACCATTAGGAGATAATTCGATGACTCCGAAATGTTTGTGTTTTCTCCATAATCATCCAATAAGCCATTCTCTATTCGATAGAGAGTTGGGCTACATTTTGTATTCTACAGAATAAGGCACATAGAGTATGAGCTGTTGGATGGGTTTTCCTCCGTCATGGATGAAAAGAGAATGTTTGGAAAAACACTTAGTGATCTTGCATTAGAGTTGAGAACTCTTGGAAAGGCCTGATTGCAATGGTTCATGGATGAAAAGTTATATGTAAGATATAAAAATTATAAATGTGGTTCTTGCAAAACTCGTTGCAGTTTGCAAAGTATTTGATACTTGTCCCATTTTGTGAAAACAGGAGGATCTGCTTGAGAATTGCTGTTTTGAGGCAGCGTGACTTGATGAAGGCAAGCAAAACAGTTGATGGCCGACATCACCTCTTTCCTCAAAGTTTGACATTTGGATTAGTGGACTTGAATATAATTTATAATCCTTGTTTGTGTGTCTTGCTTTTGGCGAGACGATTATTCATATGAACAAGTTATAAGCCAGTTTGTACTATTCTTATGAACAATAGCTTATGGTCACATTATGATTATAAATAAGTTATTCTCATCACTATGTTAATGATAATTGTTTAAACATTTATAAGAGGATCAGAATGCTAAAAGATATCCAAAGTTTAATAATGAGATGACACTATAGTTTAAGTCATTTTGCTTATTGCATGTCCTTTATAAAGATCAGGGTCCTAGATGCTTAATCTAGAGACTTTGCAAAACCATGCCTCTTGGGCAGAATGACTAAAACTCCGCATTCTAGTAAAACGGTGATATGCGAAGAAATGTTGAATCTTATACATAGTGATGTATCGTATTTTCAACAAGTAGTGGAAATCATTTATTGTGGACTTAAGTGAATAAGCGTATTTACTTAATGAAACATGAGTTCGAAATGATTGGAGTTGTTCAAATAAGTTCACAACAATAAGAGGATATTGAAATTAACGAGAATACGAAGTCTCTTCGATTTGATTGACATGACTGAAGTATTCAAGTTAAGTTTAGCATAAAAGGGACTTGTGAAAGATATTTCACAAATTATGATAATTGGATGAATTCAAACTATGTTCAAATATCTAAACATCATAATCATTATGTATTAAGATACATATGTTATAATATCATATCTTATAGGGGTTATAGTTATCGTTTAGAGTTAAAGATGAAAATAAGCAAACACTCATTTGAAATACAAAGGAACATCTAAAAAAATTGTGGAAACAACACCATAAGTGTTATGGCAAGTTCGAGTTTCTGGAGATTTCGGTAAGTTGAAATCGTGGCGAATAAACAAGTCTTTGTAGAGCATTCTTAGGAAGCTATGAATGCATCGTCCACAAGGGGCAAACCTGCTGTTGTCCTAAGTTGATGTGTCTTGATGAAGATACAGGTGGAAGAAAGTAAAAGATCAAAATAAGGTATTTGACCTCACCTCCGAATTATTGAGTGGCGCAGCGGAATTTGTTTCGTGAAACCAAACTCTACAAATGGAGGAGAAACTATTGATAATGATCATAAGGTTTCAAGTAAATACTTTTACTAAAGAAAGTAGGATTCAACATATATTCTACAAGTTCGTGGAATTATATTGTTGATTCACTTGTCATGTATTGAACAAGACATACCTACGAAATACAAAGAAGTGTGATGGACCTAACTGCGAGAAATGAATGGTCATCGAAATCTTGTTAGTGGAATTCTCGATTTGATGATGATCAAAGAAATTTGGAATGTCCAATATTATCGAGAGGACCTAGATTTGAGTGGGAGCAAATCAGCTTGGCTAAATCATAATATGTAGCTGACATATTTTGAGTGGGAGCTAAGTGAAATCCCTAGATGCCAAACATGAGTGTCATATTTGAGTGGGAGCATGAAATCATTCTATGATATGTGGCCGACATATGTGAATGATGTGATTGGTGTTAATAATGTTTAAGTAGATAAATAAGGATGAAGTTGAAGTTATTAAACAATAAGATCTATCGAGATAGATTGGTGAGTTTAATAAACACTGAATGTCGAATGCTTCCTGGACTTGATTCTGAAAGATGGACAGAATGTCCTAAGCAAGATTCTGAAGAAGCTCAGAATGGAATAAGGTGAGAAAGTAGTTCTTACTATATGAAGCATTGAGTTAGTATTGCAACTATGGTTGAAAGAAAGAGATGTGTTGCATCTCCTATGCCTCAGTCGTAGGTTCTTCCATATAACCATGTTGTGTACTCGACGTAATGCGACCTGAAGTTCTGGTTGGTAGGACAAAGTCTTAACTATAAGAACGTGTCTTTAAGTGATTCCTGAGTTGATCACTAAACTAGAATTAAGTTTGTACTTAAATGGCAAGAAGCAAAGTAAGTGGCATAGATGCATTTCATGCACTAGGATCTATATAGATATAGAAGTATAAAGGCTCCATCTGATGTGATGTATAATGTTATGGTGGGGCTAGTTCGCTCTTAACATAGAATGATGTGTCCCAGGGCCCAGTGCCCATGAGAAAGCCCTCGAGGTTGATCTAAAGTCACTGTAAGATCCTGGAATCCGGCCTTGTTCTGCTGCCATGACTATAGTATATACACAAAGGATAGCAAAGTGTGTTTTGAAGTTTAGATGACAACAGTGAAAACGACCGTCATTATAAACACTAGAAACAAAGTCTCAATTTGTTGCCAAACAAATGATGCGACCCATTATATGATAATGGTGTGAATGTCAAAATTAGGAAGACATTAACGATTTGCAGAAGACATAATGATCTGGTAAAACAGAACATAGACATGACGTTTCCCGTGAGCATGCATGATCTGTAAATGCATATGTTATATGGTTTATATGAGTAAAATGCAAGCTAGATTATTTGTACTCTAGTGCAAGTGGGAGACTGAAGGAGATATGCCTAAAGCAAATAATAAATAGGTTTTTATTGTCATATCTCAATTAGTTTATAATAGTTTCATATTGTGCTATAACTGTACCAAGTAGAAACATTGGTACAGGTGTGGTATGAAACAACCAAGTCCCTAGTAGCCTCTATTCATACTAGTTCGTTGGTCATGAGGATGATCTAGGTTTCAAGATCATGGGCATTTATGCCAATTAACAACAGGGTCATATCATTGGAGAATGATGTGATGGACATTCCTCGAAGGATTGCAACACGATCAAGTCATATAAGTTTATTGTTGCAACAGCTATACCTAGACTCCTTTTTCTTAGACCGTGAGCTCATATTACTCACTGTTTCCTGAGGCTGCTTAGACTATATCAACCGTCATCTGGTAATACGGTGGCCATAAAGGTGTATGTTGGGTATTCCAAAGGAACAATAGATGACATGTGACTGCAAGACCGGGATTTGTTCACCCACATGATGGGTAAAGATACATAGAGCTGGCTTGGTGAGATTACATCCATAAATGTTGCAACATGTGACTCGGTCACGGGGATGTAATATCACGGTAACAAGAAAATAGAACTTGTTGTGAACAAAATTGAACAAGGTATGTGATACCAATGATCGGATCTCGGACAAGTCGTATCAAGAAACAAAAGGAATTGGATGCTACATTTACCGGTTCAAACGACATTGTCATCAGGAATGCATAGGGGTCACATGGATATCCCTGGTCCCTCTGTTGATCACTGATTTAGATCATGTCTAGAGCATTCCCGATCCATGAGAGGATACACTTAAGGGTACGATGAGAGCGATCATTCGTAAGACAGAATCACAGTAGAGAAAGAGAAAGAGAAAGCCGGAATCGTTCCGCGGAGAAATCCGAAGTTGTTCGGAGAAAGAATAAAGGAAAAGACCCGGAAAAGTGTTTTCGGATAAATGGGAATTTGAATATACATTTAGTATATGTTAATTATGAATTAATATATTCTAAATAATATTTAAATTAAGATTTATAAAATCAACTTTTATATTAGGCTAAATCTCAGAGGGAAAAAGGCCTAGAAATAAAGCTGCAGAAAAAGAAAAAGGAAAAAGAAAAGTAAACAGTTGCTGCCGCTGTGGGCCAGGAGGCCCACTAAGGGCGAGCGCTGGCGGACAGCAGCCAAACGGCCGTCGGGCTGGCTAGCTCGACCCCGGCCCACGCGGGCGCGCAGGAGAGCCAGGCCGCCAGGCGGGCCGCAGGCCGCTGGCGGCCCACCCGGCCTCGAGCTGCTGCCGCGAGCCGCTGGCGAGCTAGGCCGCGGTGAGCAGCCGGCCCACCCGGGCGACAGCCGCCACTGCTTGCCAGGTCGCCGGGGCACTAAGGCCCATCCGGCGCTGGCTCTGCCTTGTGGCAAGCCCGGCTCCGGTGTGGCTCCAAGGCCACCCGGCTGACTGCCCTTTTTTCCTTTTATTTGCTATTTTTTGTTTTGGCTATTGGGATGGTTTTTGGCCCAACCGGCTAGGACAAAAATACCTGGGATTTTTCCTTTACTAATAGACCCACATGGCTAACCTAATAGGGAGGGCACACCCCCTTCGCCTATATAAAGAGGTGCAGATGGGTGGGATTAGACACACAATTTGAGAAGTCTTTTAGTTGACTTTCTCCCTCCCTCTCTCTATACCTTATGACCATGGCCCCATGTCTGGGCTATGCGAACAAGGCACACCTGCAGTACGCCGTTGCGCTGCAGGGATTCCTAGCCGGATATCAACTTCCGCACTCCCGGAGGGATCGGGGAGCCGGAGGTCTCATCGTGCACCGGATGTGTATGACGACACGAGGCAGAACACTTGGGGCGCTTGAATGTCGTGAGCCAGAGTTGCTGCACGATGAAGAAGGAGCAAGGGGTGACCTGCGAGGAGCTTCGCGACCTTGAGGTCGGCTATGAGTACGACTATATCAACCACGTTCCCCTCGGAACGTTAACCGCGTACGCTCTACAAGGGTATGTATTCTATACGCATTGGTCGTTACCGCATTACTACATAGATAGATCCTAGGCAGTCTTTGGGGTTCCAACGTAGGAAATTTTTTGTTTTCTGTTGCGGATCCCCTTCACTCTATTCATGATATGACTCTACTGAAAAGGTAAAAGGATAAAAGATAGTGATGTGATACCGTGGCACTCCCCAAAGCTCGGAACAAACCAAGGGGATGCCAAAACCTGATGACGAATCACTCCTTAGGTGGTGGTGGTGTTCTCTCGATCGGAGTGAGAAAATCTTCCAGGATCTTGCGAAGCCTGTTATTCTCTTCCTGCAGTATATCCACCTTTCTTCTTAGGACCCGGTACTTATCGCAAAACTCATCAGTGGCCCGTAGAGCTTCCACTGTTGCAGAGCAGGAACTGAGGTTTAGAATTGGAGGAATCAACCCTTTTCCTTTCACGCTTGCCGACATGCCCTTCACTTCCTCCTCGATGCTCCGATCCATATCTTCGCGCCTAGCTGTGATCTTTTCTTCCTCCACCCATCCTACGAAGGTCCTCTCCTCAAGGTTGTGATGGAGCTCACGCCGGCGTCGCAGCTCATAGTCCTCTGAAAATGAATCTCGGAACGACATATGAACAGAACAGATCGAAACAAAAACACGACGAGAACACGATATATGAACCTCGGGGGATCCGGGGGATTATATATTACGAAGTTTAACAACAAAAGGAAGGTACTGGGAGAAAACGGGTCGGAGACGGGCTCTGGGGTAACCACACCCCCTGGTGGCGCGGCCAGGTGGACCCGCGCCACGGGGTGGTGTGAGCCACCCGGGCTCCATTTCCGTCCCTATTTCTACTCATTTGTTTCCTTGTTAGATAAAAACTGCAAAAATATAAATTGACAGATTTTTCGCGGACCTTTTCTTACCAGAACTATTACCTATTTGAAAATGGACTCTACAGGTCTCTGAATTTGGTCTTTAATAAAAAATCCGGAGTCACCGCTTGAATAGCATCAATATCTTCATACTCATAAACATATTGTTTTAGTCTTTTAACCATTCACCATCTTATTACACTATTTTCTCCTATAACCTGGAAATTTCTTTCACACAATTCTTATTAGCAACATTAGTGCAAGCGAGGTAATAAACCTTTAAGTTCAATTTTAACTGAAATCCATCAAAACATAAGATACTGTAGCAACTCCTTCTGAAAATCCCAAAACGGAATTCAAAAATGAACTCGATTTAAGAGGCAAATGCAAGAGTGGCAAAAATCTGTCAAAACAGACCAGCAGGTAAATATCAATTTTTTTGAAAATATCCTGTTGCTCAAATCAAAAAGTGCAAAACTAACGAAAGTTAAATAATAACCTGGGGCATGCACACAAAAAATTACAAACCAGTACAACGTTCTGGGATTTTTCACGATTTTTATAGTGAAGCACAAAAATCTGTTTCGGGACAGCAACTTCCCCAAATATTACTTCTCTCTCATTAGGGGCTGATCTTGACATACAAACCAAACATAAAGGATAAGGAGAGGTTATTGCATAAGCAATAACTTCCAAGACTCAAATAAACAAAAACAAACTAAAAGCAAAAATATATTGGGTTCTCTCCCAAAAAGCTCTTTCTTTATAGCCATTAAGATGGGCATGATAATTTCAATGATGCTCACATAAGAATATGAATTGAGGTAAAAGGGAGCATCAAGAAGCAAAAATACACATGTTTAAGTCTAACCCACTTCCTATGCAAGGGAATCTTGTAAGAAAATAAATTGTTGAAACTAGAGGCTACTAGCATAGGAAGGCGAAACAGGTGCAACATAAAGACTTTCAGCATAAAGCGAGGAAATTTAAAATTATTGAGATGCATTAGAACAATCTTCCCTCTCTCATAATAACTTTTAGTATTATGCATAAATTTAACGATATAACTATCACATGAACCATTGTAGCAATGATCACTTATTCTAATAGAAAACACAGGGACACTAGCTCTCATAACACTACTTTGTGAAACAATATTAGAAGTATCCTTACAGAGGATAGTGTGTCAGTCTTCTACATATTTAGTGACAAAGTCTTTCACATTTGCTATTACAAGTTCATCATCTATTTGTTCATTGGGTTCAATAGCTTTATTTGTACTTCCATTAACCGTACTAGCTATCATAGAATGTTCCTTTATCTTAACTGGGAAAGGCATTTTCTCAATGTAAGGTTCAGGTATAAACTTCAGTATTTCTTGTAGGAACACAATTAACAACATCTTTATAAGGCTCATGATACTTATTCCATTTCTTTTTAGTAATTTCAATATAAGAAGCAAAAGCCTTAAAATAAGTTGCAATACTCTGAGAATCAAGATCATAAGCATTACTAATATTATGAAAGTCATCAATTCCCATAAGAGATTTAATGCATTCATAATCATAATTTATACCTGACTTTCTTCCTTTATCATTCTCCCATGCTTCAGCATTGTCTTGAGTATGGTCTAGAAGATCCCATTTAGCTTCTTCTTCCATGCATGTAAATGATACAACGCAAGAAGCATCCAATAGATCCTTATCATGAAGAGAAAGTCTTGCATAAAAGTTATTGATAATAATATTATTGGGGAGCTCATGAATATGACATTTGAGCATTAGTAGCTTCAATCTCCCCCAAGCTTGAGTTATACTCTCTCCGTCACGAGGCCAAAAGTTATATATTTGATTCCGATCTTTATGAATCTCACTAGGAGGATAAAACTTTGAATAAAAGAGAGGTACTACTTCCTCCCATTCAAGAGCTTGACCATTCTTCGCCAGCTTATACCATTCCCCAGCTCTTCCTTTCAGTGATAATGAGAATAACTTCTTCTTGACTCGATCTGTTGTAATACATGTACACTTAAACAACCCGCATAATTCATGTATAAAGAGCAAATGATCACCGGGATGGATAGTTCCATCTCCAAAATAGTAGTTATCCATAACACGATCAATAATTCTTGTAGGTATCTTAAAAGTATTATTTTCAGCTGGTGGTGGTTCATGTACTACCTTAGAAGTGGTAGTAGCATTACGAAATAAGAAACTAAGTGAATTATCCATATTGAAATAAAGTAACTAATAGAAGTAAACAATACTCACAGTAGAAGTTTCCTTTACCAGTTCCACTCTCCAATAGCGCTTCACTCCCCGGCAATGGCGCCAGAAAATAGTCTTGATGACCCACAAGTATAGGGGGTGTATCGCAGTATTTTTGATAAGTAAGAGTGTCAAACCCAACGAGGAGCAGATGGTGTTGAAATGGCTTGGAGCAGGAATTCTCTGTGAATACTTAGCAAACAGATTTTTAGGGGTTTCTGATAATGCAGATAAATAAAGTGCGAGTAAATAAAGGACAATAATAATAATTGCAACAAGTGGCCCAATCCTTTCTTCAGCAAAGGACAAGCCGGTTGTATTACTTAAGATGACCAAACGTTCTCGAGTACACATGGGAATATCGTTAAGTGCTTTCACTTCATATAGTTGATTAATCTTCTTTAGTTTCCTAAGTGTTGTGTGGGTGAACCTGTGCTAATGTACTGACCTTCCTAGGACTAATACATACTTGTGATTATACCCCTTGCAAGCATCTGCAACTACAATAAAGTAATTAAGATAAAAACCTAACCACAACCTTAAACTCTGAGATCCTACACTCCCTTGTGCAAAGGTTTCCTAATGGGGGTCCAGGTTTTTGTCACTCCGGCAACCCCTACGATTAGTAGCCAAATACACAATGCATTCCCCTAGGCCCATAAAGGTGAAGTATCATGTAGTCGACATTCACATGACACCACTATAAGAATAACACCACAACTTAAATATCAACTATTGAATCTTTCTCAACACAATTCCACTACTAACAACATGACTTCTCACATGTCCTCAAGAACTAAACGAACTACTCACAAGACATCATATGCATCAAGATCAGAGATGGAATAATAATAAGTAACAATCTGAACATGAACAATAATTCAATGGTTCCACTCAATAGCATCAACTACAATAAGTAATCAACACCGGGAAAGTTTCCCCTAAGAACTATGCAAGATTCAACCCAATTGTTACAGCGGTATGAAGTGGTGATGATGGTGCTAGTGGAGATGATGATGATGATCCCGATGACGTCCATCTTGATGG
Source organism: Avena sativa (assembly GCA_916181665.1). Taxonomy (NCBI): domain Eukaryota; kingdom Viridiplantae; phylum Streptophyta; class Magnoliopsida; order Poales; family Poaceae; genus Avena; species Avena sativa. Next base: position 465,810,470 of record OV702297.1, on the reverse strand, counting down.
TGGTGTTGATGGTGACGATCTCCCCTCTCTGGGGAGGAATTTCCCTGGTAGATATCTGCTTGCCGGAGAGCTCTTTCTCTCTCTACAGTTTTCTGCCCCGTAGAGGCGGTGGAATCTTTCTACGGTTGCTCCCCGAGACTTAGGGTTTCGTGGGGAATATATACGCCAAAGAGGAGAGCCACAGGTGGGCTAGGGTGGCCACACAACCTAGTGGCGCGGCCAGGGCTGGCCCACGCTAGGGGGTGGTGTGGGCCCCCTGTGGCCCATCTTTGCTCCCCCTTCTAGCATCCTTCATCTTCTAAAAAAATAGGATTTTCCATGTATTTTCTGGAATTTTCTGATCTTCGCGAATTTTGCCTCCCAACAGTGCCTTTTCTATCAGAATCCTGACTTCAGCGGTCCATTCTCCAAAAGTCATCAACCATGCAAAAACAGATGAAATAACATAAGTATCATCTCTTAATATGAAATATATCAATGAATAACAGTAAAATATGATATAGAATAGTGATGCAAAATGGACGTATCAATGACACTGGTAAATACTTCCAGACCAAAAAAGGGCTGAGACAAAGGGATCCATTATCGCCTATACTATTTAACATAGTGGCTGATATGTTGGCTATCCATATTGAGAGAGCCAAGGCTGATGGCCAAATTGAAGATTAGTTCCCCATCTGGTTGATGGTGGTTTCTCTTTTCTTCAATACGCTGACGATACAATCTTATTTATGGAACATAGTCTGGAGAAAGCTAAGAATCTGAAATTAATATTATCATCATTTGAGCAACTCTCTGGATTGAAAATTAACTTTCATAAAAGTGATTTGTATTATTTTGGCGAGGCTAAAAATGAGGCCCACCTATACACTGAACTATTCGGCTATTGCCAGGGGCAATTTCCAATCAACTATCTGGGAATACCGATCCACTATCGGCGTCTCACAATTGCTGAATGAAAACTCGTTGAGGAAAGACTCCAAAAACGTCTTAATAGTTGGAAAGGTAAATTACTATCCCTTGGCAAAAGACTTATACACATAGATTCAGTACTCACCAACATGGTACTATATATGATCTAGTTTTTCCATCTACCAAAAGTTATCTCGAGGAAAGTGGATTATTTCTGATCAATATTCTTTTAGCAAGGGTATAGTGAGAAAAACAAGTATCGACTGGCCAGATGGAATATGGTCTGCCGACCGAAAGAATACGGTGGACTATGCATACATGATTTGCAAATCAAAAACACCGTGCTTCTGGGTAAATGGATTTTCAAATTACTTACATAAGATGGTGTTTGGCAAACCATTCTATGAAGGAAGCATGTTGACTCCAAAGCTGTGTCTCAAGTGGTTTGGAAATCTGATGATTCACACTTTTGGGTTAGACTAATGGCATCTAAAAAACATTTCTTTCTTTTTGGTGTTTTCAATATTAAGGATTGATCGCAAATTAGGTTCCGAGAAGATAAATAGTTTGGCCAAACTTCTCTTCGTGAATAATATCCAGCTCTATATTCGATTGTTAGGCATAAAGGGGATACTGTTTACACTGTAATGGAATCTAATCATCCTAATATGTCTTTCAGGAGAAGTCTCATAGGTCCTAGTCTTATATCTTGGAACAATCTTTTATTGTGATTATCCACGATACAAATGTCGGAAGATGTGGATGAATTCAAATGTAATTTACTAGTGGTAAATTTTCTGTTGACTCAATGTATAGAGCTTTGATCCAACCTGATATTTCAGTCCATGATAATAGTAAATTTTGGAACATGAAAATATCCCTTAAAACGAAGATATTCACTTGGTATCTCCGTAAGGGGGTCATTCTTACAAAAGATAATCTTGTTAAGAGAAATTGACATAGAAGTACACCGTGCGTTTTTTGTCACCATAATGAGACAATTCAAATTTATTCTTCCATTATAGATTTGCTCGTGCTATATGGTCAATCATTCAAGTAGCCTCTGGTTTATCTCCTCCATGTTCGGTAGCCAATGTATTTGGTAACTGGTTGCATGGGACAGATGATAAATACGGGACTTTGTTTAGGGTGGGAGCGCTTGCTATTATTTGGTCGTTTTGGCTATGTAAAAATGATAAGATTTTTAAGAACATTATGTCTTCTTCCTTGCAGGTTATCTATCGAGCCACGGTTATCCTCCAATCTTGGACTACTCTCCAATGTATGGAATTTCGCGAATTGTCTGTGAAGAGGTGTATGCGATTGGAGGACACGGCGAGGGATATTTTCTCTCGACATGGATGCCAAGGTGATCTGAGGATAGATCTGCCATAGCTTGAGGCCGTTTATTTATTTTCATACCATGTATTGTAATACTGGCACTTTTGCTTTGATCACTGGTTGTGTGGTTGATCGGCTGTGTGCATCCTAGCTATGCTAAGGCCGAGTGTAAACATTAAAGTTAAGTAATAAAACGCCCATTTAAAAAAAATGAAATTAAGTAAAATCACTAAAGGAGAGAGCGAAAACCACTAACAAAAACCTTTGCCATGCCGTAAGATGTCACATCTGTTGATATAATAGAATTCTCCGTATGGATAAAATTATTATTGTGCATCTACCTCGTACACCAATTCATGCATGCAGCGGACACGATAATAACTGATTCGCCATCGGAAATTTCGGAGCGCCACGGAAGGAGAAGGATACGGAAGAGAATCGAGGAACGACGGCTCAGCTCCAAATGCTTCTGTTCCTCTAACAGGGAAGGAGAAGGATACGGAAGAGAATCGTATAGGAGCTGTACTCTTTATTTTTTAATTATGAGAAAATGCACGAGCGCGAGGCACGGGGGAGACGCAGCCGTTGGATGGATTCTGAACGACTTGGTCGCACGGATGGTCGCAGGCTCGGGGCACAGGCAAGCCGCGTCCCTTCTCGTTGTCAGGCATCCTTGCGCCGACCACTTTTTTCGCGGCCACATCATCGACCGATCAAGCTGTAACGATCGATGTGTTGGCTATATAAAACATGCGTCGCCATGTTCCATTCATCTATTAATCCATCGAGCTGCTCTCGGAGCAAGTAGCTCACTTCAGAGGTACAGGGATGACAGCTCCGAGAGCATTTCTACTCGACGCCTGCGCCGTCTTGCTGGCGATCGCCGTCGCCAATGCGGAGGCGGCGTCCCTGGTGGTCGGCCTGGCCAAGTGCGCCGACTGCACCAGTAAGAACATGAAGGCCGAGAAAGCTTTCAAAGGTAAATAAGCTGCCAAAGGACATCTCTAACAGATGTTAAAAAATCTTTTACTCCTCTAACCGCAGTTAACCGAAGTTAAAAAGGCTTTAGAAGAGTAAATATTTTACTCATCGGTGTCTTCGGTTCTTATATTTACTCATCGGAGGCACCGATGAGTAAAAGATTCCCTCCTTTTTTGTGTTCACACTTAAAATCTTTCACCCCACCTCGAGCTCTTCTCCGTCTCCGGCGACCGCCGCTTCTAATTCCTCCCTCCCGCCGGCCCCCCTCCCCTCCACCATGGCCGGATCATCTCGCCGGCCGTCTCCGCCACCCATCCCCATCGCGCGCCGGCACCGGAGCCCCCCCTCGCCACGAGCTCCTGCGGCAGCTTCGTCTTCCTCCTCCCGACGCCGTTCCCCTCGTCGATTGCCGCCACCAAAACGTCGCCGACAGTCCCGCCGTTCCGCCGAAACCCTCGATCTGCCGGTGCCCCCGACGCCGGTGTACCGCGGCGTGCAACAGCAGGAATGGGGCACCTGGGTGTCGGAGATTACCGACCGCAACACCGGCAAGAAGGTGTGGGTCGGCTCCTTCCAATCCGCCGAGCAGGTGGCATGAGCGTACGGCATCGCCAACGTGCACCTCCACGGGAGCGAGTGCGGCGAGCTCAACTTCCCGCTGGAGGTGCCAGGGCCGGTGCCGGCGGTGGAGCCGCAGGGGCTCCGCTTCGTTTCTGTGCGCGAGCGGCGGGAGGATAGGGAGGCGCGCGAGCGCCTCGAAGCAGAGCGCCGCGACACGGCGATGGCGGCCGTGCTCGCCGGCTACAACCCCAAGCTCATCGAGAAGGAGCGGAAGGCGCTGGAGGCCTTCGCCGAGGCCAAGCGCAAGGCCGACGCCGCGGCGGGAAGCAGGTGAAGAAGGAGGAGGAGGCGGGGCCGTCGGCAGCTCCGGCGCCGGCCACGGTGAAGAAGGAGGAGGAGGACTAGGAGCACGGCTGGGAGGATGTGCCGCCGACGCCGGAGTCGGCGGTGATCGAGCTCGACTCTGACTCCTCCTCCTTCGAATGGGATGACGAAGATTAGGGTTAGGTGGTCGAATTCGGTCGAATTTTGTCAAATTCGGCCGCCTTTTGGTTGTAGTGTCTAAATACTATGTTGAGTATATGAGTTAGTTTGAAATTTGGTGTGAATTCGGTTGATTTTGATCGAATTTGGAGGTGATCATTTGATTTACTCAGCTAACTATAGGAGATCGGTTAGGAACGGCTACCGGTTAGACGAGTATTTTTACTCCTCTAACCAATTTTAGGCAGTTTGGATCAATTAGAGATGCCCTAAGCTCCCTTTCCGTTTCAATGGCGCGCGTTCACTTCTGTTTATTCAGCTCACTGTTATCTCTGCTGCTAATGGGACGCATCTCAGGTCTTAAGGTCGCGATCAAGTGCAAGAACGTTCATGGATATTACGAGAGCAAGGCGATGGGCGGCCTCGACCGCACCGGCACCTTTAGCATTCCCCTCGCGACTGACCTCCAGGGCGCTGACTGTGTAGCCCAGCTCCACAGCACCGCCTACAACGCGATGTGCAGCGGACACGAGCCGTCCAAGGTCGTCCCTGTCTCTGGGGGAACCACCTATGGCGTGCCAAGACTACTACAGCGCCGCCAGAGTGTGCGTCCGTGACCGTGTGCGGGCCTATCAAAAAGCACATTCTCGATCACTTCCACCACAAAAAGCCTGTGCCACTCAAGCCCGAGCCGAAGCTGCAACCCCACCCAGACTACCACTCTGTCCAACCCACACCTACCTAAGGCAGTGGAGGTGGACACCCTTCCACCCCGATCTACCGCGCAAAGCCATCGGCGACCATGTTGGGTCCAATCAAGAAGCACATCCTGGAGCATTTCCACCACAAGAAGCCTGTGCCACCGAAGCTAGAGCCCAAGTCACAACCCCACGCAGACTACCACCCCGTCCTACCCACTCCTAGCTACGGCGGCAGAGGTGGACACCCTTCCACCCCGATCTACCACGCAGAGCCGTCGGTGACCATGTTGGGTCCAATCAAGAAGCACACCCTGGAGCACTTCCACCACAAGAAGCCCGTGCCACTGAAGCCGGAGCCCAAGCCACAACCCCACCCAGACTATCATCCTGTCCCACCCACCCCTACCTACGGAGGCGGAGGTGGACAGCCTGCCACCCCGATCTACCACGCAAAGCCGTCAGTAACCGTGTTAGGACCAATCAAGAAGCACATCCTAGATCATTTTCACCACAAGAAACCCGTTCCACCGAAGCCAGAGCCCAAGCCGCAACCTCACCCGGACTACCACCCAGTTCCTCCTACCCCCACCTACGGCGGCGGCTTCTTGTGGTTCGGTGGGAACACCCCTCCACCCCGATCTACCACGCGGAGCCATCAATGACCGTTGTGGGCCCGATCAAGAAACACATATTGGAGCATTTCCACCACAAGAAGCCTGTGCCACCCAAGCCAGAACCCAAGCCGCGGACCCACCCAGGCTACCACCACGTCCCACCAACGCCCACCTATGGCGGAGGACACCCTTCGTCTTGAACTCCGATCTACCACCCTCCAGCCCAGCACTGAAATCTCTATGGTTTTTTGTTCAGACCACTGAGTGATCGACGTCGCTACTATTTATGATCAGTTGCATGGATCAGTTGTGCCCCGTTTTAGTGTTTGGAGTTGAGAAGTCATAATAACAGTAATGGTAGACACGGGATCTGCGTGTGTATGTGTGTGTCAGGTTTATTAAGGTTTACAATTTTGGCGTGTGTTTTTGTATAAGAACTTACTATGGAGTATTTATCACTTTATTTATACAAGTAAAAAGCTTACGCAAATGTTAGCTCGGATTTCTTTCACTTGAGCCTTGGCCACCTACAGCGGCAGAGGTGGACACCCATCGACCCCGATCTAGTACCCTCCCACTCAGTACTGAAGCATGGGTTGCGACATTGGCTTCCCTTTTAGTATCTGTATCTGAGACACTTCAGATTAACAGTTGTGTGTTTTTCTTGTACAAAGAGTTATTATGAATGAAGGTATTCTATTCAAACGAAAATAATTTTACAGAAAAGCCAGTTCAGGTTTCCGTTTAGTCTGGTCCCCGCATATAAGTGCGGATAGATAATACTAGATGGACCTAGCACGCTTCACGGCGCCGTCCTCTACCGTTGGCACTTAAATTCTTTGTCAGGGTTGCTTATTTAATTCTTTTTTTCAGTGGCCTGGCCTTGGTCACAATATACACGTGTGCACTACAGGAATGGGCTGAGGCGCAGAAGGCCAGGCGCTACGCCGAGGGCCAAACGTCGGGGCCGTCGGCGATGGTTACCCTCGGCGTACCAAGGCCGTCTACGTAAGCGAGAGCAGCCGTCGGCGTAGCATGCACCTGCGAGCAAATGGTCAAAGGTATGCCGAGGGCAAGGCCATCGACATAGCTCCGCATGGGCGCTCCAGCGGCCGCCACGTTGCGTGGTTGCACCGAGGGCATGGCCGTCGACACAGGCGTTGATATACGCTGAGGGCCTGTCCGTCGGCCCAGCAACACACAGCGGGCTTCCAGGGTCTACCACATAACCGCGCTACGCCGACGGCGACCGTCGGCGTATGCCTCGCTCCGTTAGCCCGTCGTCTGACAGCTAAGCTGACGGTCAATCCCTGGCCGTCGGTCTAGCCGACGACAACGGCTTGTGTATACATAGAGGGCTTTCATGGCTGCGCCGAGAGGGATCTTTGCCGAGGGGTCTACGTCGAGGGCCACCGTCGGCGTAGGCTATGCCGAGGGCTATATGGCCTACGCCGACAGCTTTTGGCCGTCGGCCTACCGCGCGTTTCCTGTTGTGGTGTCGCCACATACCCCACGCCAACTATGACAACAGCGATCGCGGCCCGCGAACTAAAGAACCGGCCAGAGCGAGCCACCATAATAGAGTGAAAGAAAAAAAATCAGAGTAGGGAAAAGAGAAAGTAAACTGGAGCGAGGAATAGACAACCCTAGAGAACGCAAGCGGTCATGCCTAGAACAGGGAAAAGACGGCTCCGACGGTCAAAACATCAGCGTACCGACCCCGCGGCATGCGTCTCCCTTCTACATAGAGCACATAAGGCCACAAGCGACCAACCACAATGCCACTGAGGCAGAAGTCACTCGGACAGGCGCGTCCGCAAGGGAAACAATAAGATGCTACCAGGTAAACCAAACCTAAGGCCGATAGGCGAAGCAACCATGTGACCTCATTTTCACGAGTAGCGAAGCAGCAACACGCAAACAGGTGCGCCCCTTTAGCAGTACATAGACTGAGCAACATAGGGTCCCAATTCCACCTGTAGCGTTTCAAGTGGGGCCCATCCAGCTGGACATGGCCCAAGCAATCATAGAGTCACGGTTCCACTAGCAGCAAACCGGTAACCACACCAATATATGGGCCCCAAAGACCTGGAATTGTAAGTGGTAGAAAAATATAATTTGTTTCCGTTTAGAATTCTATTTTAAATAAAGAACTAATTGCCCGAGTGGTATCTACCAAGTAAACTATCAATACAGTGAAATTTAGCCAAAAACATATCTGACCAATAAAAATACTATTCCTAATCCAAATAGAGTCAATATGTTCGTCGTTAACAATTAAAATATTTCTTTGGTAGGAATTTTTAACCGGAAAAAATAACCAGTGGTCCAATTTCACTTGTTGTGAGGCTACGAAAATTAGATCTAGGAAGATTTTAAACCAAGTAAGCTTACAAAATTATATATTGTAAAGTCAACTGATTAGTTATGTCCGAAGTGAAAGAAGCAGTCAAATTCAATTTTTAGCACTAAAAATAATCATGACTTGTATAAGGGCTAACCACCAGCAGGTAGGGCCATGGAAGTGACATCCCAATCATCGATAGAGGCTCAAAGCTAGGGAGCTTAGTTCTTTTAGAGATGCCCGTAAGAGAAAAATTAATTTTTAGATGAAAAACTTTCACAGATCCATGTCTACCCAAAATCAATTGATCCATGTAACCCTAGCCTCTGATTGCCCATTTTCCATTTCTTACCTCGAATAGAGCACAAGTGGCGGCGAAATGAGTGGTGGTGATGCAAATGCTCATGCGTTGCAACGGAATCAGATGATATTCATTTTTTCACTAATTTTCTGTGCAACCTTGTTTGTATATTAATGCCAACTCATGACTCAACAGTCACGCATCATGTCACCGTGGTATAATGTCATGAACGATTGAATAGCTGCAGGATCATTTATTTTATATGTTTAAATATCACCAATTGGACTCCTGAGAATGGATCGGTTAAGGTCTTATCCAAAAACATCGATGACTACCTTCTTTTTTCAAAAACAAAAAAGTATTGACCTTATTATGTTCACCTAGGCTGACCTTCTCAAATTTCAGTAAAAATTCCATGAATAATTAAATAATTCAATACTCATATTGTTCAAACAATAATTAATAAATAAATGAATACCTAAAGAGAGGTATATTTTTTCCATAAACTAGCATGTTACCCCTCAATAATATGACATGATCAAAATTCCTGGTTGTCATGTAAGTTTTTTTTGAAAACACACAAATTCATGTAAGTGTTGCAACAATGGGCTTCTATCATAAACTAAGAGTGAGGCATACATCCACCGCTGGTGTGTATTTTTCTTGTTGGAACAATAAAAAAACCTCACACCATGGTTTCTGACCTAGCCGCCGCATCAACCTCCGCCTCCTCCATAGGTCGGTTCTCCCTCCTCCGGCCGGCCTGCCGGTGTCAGGAGGACTGAGAACCCGATCTATGGGTGGATTTTTCAATAAAAGTAGTGATTTCGAAAGATTAGGTTAGGGTTTTGATAGCCATATTTTTTGGCGTCTACGTCAATGGAGATTGGATTGTCCACAATAAGTCATCTTCGACCCTTTGATCAACGACGAGATCTTCTTCCTGGCGTGAATGGTTGTGTTCTAAGATTAAAGTTCTATAGGTATGATCTTTCGGATCTTACTTCGCCAGATCAGTTTTGGATTTTTTTCTCATGGTTGTCGCGAGGAGTATTATCATCGCAATATTTATCCCGGCCGCTACATCCTCGACAATGGTAATTCGTATTTTCGGGTCTCCAGCGACGTCGATCTAAAGGCTTTTCGGTCTCTTTTTCCTGGAATACTAGTGTTGGTAATCTTGTCGATGTTGGTTGATTACTCTAATGGATACGCGCGTGCATGTAGCATTGGCACTGCGGCTCAAATTAAAAGTATGAGAGAACTCTCGTTGGTATTTACGGGTCAATGGTTTGACATCTATATCATGTTTACTCGGCTGCCTTCAGAATAGTACAAGATTGTGTCATTGAAGAAGAAGAGTTTGAAGATCTTGATTTGCTCGTTTTATTTTAGGCTATATTTTGTAATCGTTGGATGTTTATGTATCTCTGCCATGTACTATTCTCTATTATAATATATACCATGGTATTATTATAAAAAAAAGAGTAAGGCATACATATATTAACATACATCAAAGTTATACTCGGTCCATCAGAAAAAATAATATATGATATAAATTGATATCTTTTGAATCTAGAGATACTTTGAAAAATAACACACTCTAAATTTGGACGTTCCTTCATTCTTAAATTTATTTAATACAAAAGATAAAAACGTTTATTAAATTTTACTGTAGAATAGTTGGTACTTAGAACCATCCGCCCAACTTCTCCCTACATCTCCTTTTCTTTAGCTACTTCACTCTACTCCTCTCACTTGGATGCTTGGGATATTCATTGCTTAAATAGATTAATTGCAGAATATCTCGGGATGATATATGAGGTTGCATTTTAATAGGTCTTTCAGATCAACATGATTTATTTTAAATGTATTATTTCATTTCTATCATGTATGTATTGGAGAAATACCTTTGTAAGACCTAATGGCCGGCAAAGGTTCACCTCGTACTAGTAGTCCTTTCACCGGAGAAGTAATAAAATTAAGGTCAGATTCATTGTACAATTCAGAAGCCAGAAGATGTACCCTCACGTCTTAATTCTCCTCTAAACAATGTACCACACATGAATTTTCAAAAATAATTTGAAGGTCAGCCGGATAAGCATGTGCAAGGTTCAACTTGCAATGTGATTGCACGGATAAGTATTTCCCATAAATACACTCATGCATGATTTGATTATGCATATAGCTTATATAACATGAATAACTTGGGCCTACATTGCCTTCGTGATTGACATACCTTTCCATTGTTTGATTTGAAGAGTACTAAACTTTATTTACCACATATGTAGTATAGGTTAATTTACCCGTGAATCAGTATAATGACTCCTCTCTTTGAAGTTTCACTAAACAATTGTTGTGCATATCATCTAGTATGCCACGGTGACCTCGGTACCTCAGGAATAATTATCTGTCAAAATATATTCAATCTATGGTCTGCATTGTAGTACTTCCCGCTGCTGCTGCACCCACCGATCATACCTAGAATTTGGATTAGATACTACCCAGCGTATCTCCTAGGGCATGTTTAGTAGCCTGCATAGGTTTCTCGGCCCAGCCCGCAGTGCTAGCCCTGGCAGCCATGGCACTGCTAGGGGAGAATGCAGGCTGGTCCATTCTGAAGCTTGTTTGATAGCATGGGTCACATACATTGGGCTGAGATTGCAGTCTGTTTGGTTGCCAGTTTGCACATATGTTAGGTGCCCAGCCATGTTCCCTCTCTTTGCACATATAAGCCGATACACTCACCACATTCAAATGCGGTGATCTTATCATAGCACATCAACACAGAGCATCAAACATAGCACATTCATGAACATAGTATAATTAAGAACATAGCATAGAAACTACTAGTAAGGGTAGTTCATAGCCAGGTGCATCCCGTGTTATGTGATAAGTTGTCCACACCAAGGATACACACTCCTGACCCAAAAGAAAGTGGTTCCATACTACATCCACCAAGCACAGAACGGAGACTACTAATATGTACAACGAACAACAGAGGGCCCTCAGATGACCATGTCACAGGTAACTAACTCATTAGTGCTATTGAAAGCCTTGAAGAGAGTCACCTTGAAGCTCTTCTGCTTGTTCATGTACTTCAAGGCGAGGATGTCACCAACACATAGTTTGATCTTCAATGCAAACTCCTTCCAGCCCTTCATGAAGTAGATCTTCCCCTCGAACATCTACAGCTACACACCGTACTCACAGAAGGAGGAGGTCTTCAGGGGGATAGTGTAGACCTGCTTCCTTATCTGTAGCTGCTTCAGCACCACCACCTTCATGTTGTCTAGCAGCTAGAGTGCACTATGTCCGTGGTCTTGATCTAGACATAGAAGAGATGAGGGAGGTCGTCATTGTTGTGGTGACCAATGCGAGGAGGGTGGCCCTGATGATCTTTCTTATTCGAGTGCACTTCCACCAGCAAGCGGTTGAGGGATGATCTAGCCGTTGAGGTAGGGAGGTATCGGATGCGGGAACTATGTTCCTGCACAAGGTGTCTCAGTCCTGCTTGGGTACCTTGCGGATCACAACTGATCAAAATACATTTTATACTAGCAAATGCATTGTGCAAAAACAACTAGCTACATTGCATACTAGAAAATGGCATTGATCAGGAAACATACAGATGGTAATGGCAGTGATCAAGCAAATAGGAATGAGCAAGCAACATACAGATGAAAATGGCAGTGATCAAGAAAATGGAATTGAGCAAGCAACATACATATGGTAATGGTAGTGATCAAGCAAATGGCATTGATCAAGCAACATACATATTATAATGACAGTGATAAAGCAAATAGGAATGAGCAAGCAATTGACATTGATCTACACATGCATAATGGTTGTGGCATTGTTCTACACATGCATAATGGCCGTGCCATTTGATCTACACATGCATACCCTTCCACAAGATGCTAATCTAAAGTTGTGCAACCGTTGAGATGGGCTGCTATTATCGAATGCAGGATCTTGCTACCACTGAGATGCCCTTTATTGGCTAATTACGTTTAGTTGCTCTTACTGTCGTATTAATATGCATTCCAATTCTTTGTTCTTTCTTTCTATCTTCTGAACCGGCCTGCCTCCTATTTATTTTTTCTCTAACGACTTCTATAACTATCATCCCACTCGGAAAACCCATTCCTCCATGCAACGGCGCCTTTGCCTCGTGTTCGTCCTAGGTATTCAGGATTCTCGAGGATGCGTGTCAGCTCGTCGTTCTCTCTCTCTCTCTCTCTCTCTCTCTCTCTCTCTCTCTCTCTCTCTCTCTCTCTCTCTCTCTCTCTCTCTCTCTCTCTCTCTCTCTCTCTCTCTCTCTCGGTCTGGAACATTCCCGCTCGAACATCGGTTATTGCTCTAACAAGTTTTTCGGAGGGTTCTTTAATTTTTTTCTTTCCAATAATACATTGTCGTCTTTGTGAGTCAAACGATCCCCCATGCCCGTAAAACCACTGTTTTGACCGTTCGGGCCAATCTGCTATAGCTGGAGTGATCCCTTTAGCAATCAGGGAGGCCTTAGTTTGTTCCCACTTAGGCACGGTACTCTTGTAGCCAGCTGTCCCCATAACATGGAGATATTTATTTTTCACAGCATTTTCCTTTTTTCCGACCTTTGCAGAGCCTCAGATGATGCCTTGTACTCCACAAATGCGTCACAATAATTTTTTATCTTCTCTAGTGGTCCAGTGAATGTTGTAGTTCTTTTTTTCTTGATATAGTCATTGTATAAAATTTTCTTAAAGGTCTAGAATTGTGTGGCCATCTTCTTAAGAGCCCACTCCTTGAATTTCGACAGATTGCACTCTGTGAAATATGGTTGTAGGTTCAAATATGACAAGAGCCTATCCCCAAAAAAATCTTTAGATCTTTTGCCGACATAACTAAGTCCATCTACCTTTGGTTTATTCCATTATCGAGTGGTGGTCGGGATGTTGTCCCTAACAATAATTTCGCAATGATTTATAAATAAATGTACGTTCGCTTTGGAAGCAATCGGTTCGCCATCTTCAGCGACTTCGTCGTTCGTGAACCTTCAATGATCGGTCAACTTTTTGGTCGGGCCTCGTTTCCTTATAGAATATTGGCTCGATCCGGAGGACTAAAAGAAGAAGATTCGTTAATATATATATACAAATCAATTAATACATGTAGTGATCATCATTGCCTTAATATACCTCGCCGAACTTTGTTAAGAGTCCAACATTTTCTTCGCCATCATTGCTCGTTTGCTCTTGGACTCTTGGTTCTACCTCCATTCCCTGACCGGTTCATAAATTGTGAGCTGTCATCTATAATATTGAACATTGCCTATTTGGCTTCTTCATCGTCTCTGCCACGGTCCATAGCTTAACTAATCCAGAAGAAAGATAAAACAATTTAATATCAAGATTGCATATTACGCTTGTTCTTCATCGATGCAATGCTCAAGTTAGAATGATGATATAACAAATTAAATAGTTCTGAAATGAAACTCTAAGGCATGATTGACAATTTAAATGGGGTCCGAGGGGAGTAAACCCTAATTATGGGAAACCTTTTAATTACCTGTGGGGGGTTCATTTGGTTCTCTAATTAAACTTGTTAGTTGAAGTTGCTGAAGAATGCATGAATTTGATATATTATACATATTTTTCTAATTTAATATAAATTAGTTATTGATTTTACGAGATTATACCATTTTGTGAAATATTAAACCAATTAAATTGAATTACTACGTCATCCTGACGCAAGGCTGACGTCAGCGCATATATTAAACCTTTTTACACTAGGGCGGGGCTAGCCTCTGTGGCTGACGGATGGGGCCAGGGCTACGTCAGCTAGCCACGCTGGCAAAGCTTGGTCAGTGCCTACATCATGGCGACGCAGGCGCCACATGACCTCGTTGGCGAGGCGTCGGCTGGCGGCCAGAGACGGCGCTAGGAGGCAATCTAGGCAGCGTGAGCTAGCGTGTTCGAAAGAGCACAGAGAGGCAAACCTTAGGCAGTGGTGCCGCTAGGTTTTGGCAAACAGAGCATGCTCTACGATGATGCTCTTCGACAGTGAGCGGCAGCGCATGACGACAAGGTGACTCGAACCATGATAGGAAGCATGAGAGGACATAGAATCTCACCCTGGTGAGGTTGGTGGCGATGGGAAGTCCGAAGGTACGGTGGAGGTTGTTGGAGGCGGAGAAGAAGGTGGCGATGGTGTTGACTCCGAGCACCCCTGGACGATTCCTTCAGCAGGGAGGTGTAGGACGGTGATGCGGAGGGGAGGCATAGAATGTCCGGGCTCCAGCGAGGTCTGGGCTAGGGTTTTGGCTCCACGCGAGGAAGAAGATGATGCAGAAGGGTCGTGGGTTATGTAGTCGTGACCCTTTAGTCCCGGGCGGTACCATGAACCAGGACTAAAGGTCCTTTAGTCCTGGTTGGTGGTTGGAACCGGGACCGCCTTTAGCCCCGGTTTGTGGTACCGCTCGGGACTAAAGATATTTTTGGCCACCCGCGAGGCTTCATCAAACAAGTTTAATTACAGAATTAGGGTTTACTACCCTTGGACCCGGTTTAAATTGTCAAGCATGCCTTAGGGTTTCATTTTAGTACTATTTAACTTGTCATATCATCATTCTTACTTGAGCATAGCATCGATGACATGTTTTTATTGTTTCCCTATCTTTTTGTTGTTTTGATTCATCCCGGTAGAATCTGAGAACGAGTCTGAGATCGAAGTCAGAGATTAACACCATCGAAGATCAGTACTTTACCAATCATAATAAAGTCAAGTACAAGGTTTATGAAGATCTGCTTATTGGTTATCAACGGGCAAAGGCAAGCATAACCCCACCATTATACAATCACATGCTTTCAAAGTATTTCAATTCTTGTCATGATGCGTATGATTCTACTATGGTCTTTATAGATAGATAGAGTATCACCTATCGGTTGCATTACTCCCTTTGAGCTTGTATTACCTGATCCACTACTCCTAGCATAACTAGGTTTGACTTTTGTGAACTGCTAGAGCTTATATTTGTGTCCTACTTAGCCATGCTTAGCTGTTGGTGCTAGTTCAGCCAAATAATGTATCAGATGTAGAGAATCTAGTATGATAGGAGGACAAGTTATGAAAATGATATGAGGTTAAACATGCTAAGACTTGTATGAGAGACCACAGTGGATGTGATTTTTGTAGTCCCATGCTCTCCACAACCAGGACCCAAGTTCTTGCCTTTGGAACCAAAACGAGCGTACAGCCACAAATGGTAGTCAATGTTTTCCAAATTATTTTTGGTAGTTACTTTGCAAAAAAACTAAATTCAGTAAAAACTGCAAAGACTTCTAATTTTCCTCAACAACTTATGGAACATGCAATGGGTCAAGTTTGAGACCTTAGTTACATAAAAGATTTAATACGTTATTACACATCACCAACATCCCCATCTAGTGTTGGGGTATAAAACTTTTTTTCATGTATGTCCCTTGCTTATGATTGTGCCGTAACCATGGAGCATCTTCATTATTTCATAGGATGCTTGGGTCAGTGTTCAAAGTGAAGGGCGGAATTTTATCAAACTTATTATAATCTTCTGACATGTCTGTCTTGTCCTCCACTCCCATGATGTTTCTTTTCCCTGAAAGAACTATGTGGCGCTTTGACTCATCCTATGATGTATTTGTTTGCTTATCTTTCATTTTTTTTCAGGTTGATAGACATGTCCTTCACATACAGAACCTGAGTCACATCATTAGCTTGGAAGAATGGTTCGTCTCTTTACCCAATATTGTTGAGATCCACTGTTGCCGTTCCGTACCGCTGGTCTACCTTTACCCCGCCTCCTATCAGCTTGACCCATTTGCACCAAAACAAAGGGACGTTAAAAGAAGGTCCATAGTCAAGTTTCCACATCTCCTCTATGTAACCATAATATGTGTCATTTTTCCTATTGTTTTTTTGCATCAAATGTTGGAGATATGCCCAAGAGGCAATAATAAAGTGGTTATTATCATGTCTTCACACTTATGATAAATGTTTACATACCATGCTATAATTGTATTAACCGGAAACATTAATACTTGTGTGATTTGTAAACTAAAATAAGAGTCCCTAGTAAAGCCTCTTGTTAAACTAGCTTGTTGGTTAATATATGATCATTGTTTCCTGATCATGAACATAGAGATGTTATTAACAACAGGATCATATCATTAGGAGAATGATGTGATGGACATACTCCTATAGATAAGCGTAGCATAAAGATCAAGTCATTTCAATAGTTCAATTGCTATATGCTTTCTGATACATAGTAACCTAATTCCTTCGACCATGAGATCATGCATATCACCTTTACTGGATGGATGCTTTGATGTCATCAAACACCACACCGTAACAGGGTGGCTATAAAAGTGGCATTGAGTGTTCGGAAAGTATTGGTTGAAACACATGGATCAAGAGTGGGATTTGTCCATCCACATGACGGATAGATATACTCTGGGCCCTCTCGGTGAAATGTCATCCAATTAGCTTGCAAGCATGTGACTTGGTCACAAGGGATCACATATCACGGGAACGAGAAAAGAGTACTTATCAGTAACGAGGTTGAACTAGGTATGCAGAGATACCGACGATCATAACCTCGGATAAGTAACATATCGTGAGACAAAGGGAAATTGGTATCGTATGTAAGTGGTTCATTCGATCGCAAAGTAATCGTAGAAATATGTGGGAGCCATATGAATTTCCAGATTCCTCTATTGGTTATTGTTCGGAGAAGTGTCTCGATCATGTCCGCATAATTCACGAACCGTAGGGAGACACACTTAAGGATTCGACGTTGTTTGAGTAGTTATGGTATTATGAGAAAGAGACCGAATGTTGTTCGGAGTCTCGGATGGGATCCGGGATATCACGAGGTGATCCGGAATGGTCCGGAGAATAAGATTCATATAAGGAAAGTCCCGTTTCGGAGTTCGGGAATGATTCCGGTGTTTTCATCGGGGATATTCTAGAAGGTTCCGGATTGTCCGGCACTCCGGGGGGGAAGGGGTACATGAATGTGTCATTACATGTTGGAATGATTGCATCATGTACTAAGTGTTCTTGCTGTCCCAAATAAAGGATTAAATTGAATCCTAAATTGAAAAAGTCAAACGGCTAGTTTGAAAGTCAAACGGCAGTTTTTGGGAAGTGGGAGGAGAGGAGGAAACCGACTTGAGGGAGGAGTCCTCCTCCCCAAGCCGGCGCCCCACCTAGGCCGAGTTGGGGAGGGACTCCACTCCCTCCCCTTGGCCGGCCAGCCCCTCCCACCTATATAAGGAGGGGCAGGGCTCCCTCCCAACACACACACAAGTTTCCTATCCTCTAAACTAAACCCTAGATCTAGACCCCGGTTTAGAGCTATTCGGTTTAGAGCCTTCTAATTGGTTTAGAGCCCTCTAATTGGTGTGTCTAATTACTAGACCACTAATAGCCTCTCTCATAAGCTCCACCATACTCGCACCGGCTTAAGGCGAAGCCCTGCGGGATTTCCCCTCTACCTCCGGTACCACGCCGTTGTGCTGCCGGAATCGCGAGGAGAGTGCTACAACCTCCGCTGCCTGCTGGAACAAGGGAGAGGAAGGTCTTCGTCGAGTACCGAACGTGTGACCGACTGCGGGAGCGCTGCGGGAACGCGGCGCCGGAAGGATCGTCTACGCGATCTTGAGATCGGAAAGAGTACGACTACATCACCCACGAGAATCTGCTCTCGTTAAACACTTTGGAATCTTCGAGGGTGAGTTATTCCATCGACTCGTTGCTACAATCTAGTAGATAGATCTTGGCTTGTTTGTTTGTATGCGATAGAAAATTTTTGTTTTCCATGCTACGAACCCCTACAGTGGTATCAGAGCCGTGTCTATATGTAGATCTGTTGCACGAGTAGAACACAATGGTCATTGTGGGCGTTGATGCTTTTATTGTAGATTGCTTTGAGTGTACTTTGCATCTTGCGGTATGTTGGGATGAAGCGGCCCGGGCTAACCTTACATGACATCGTTCATGAGACTTGCTCCACGCTTAACATGCAACTTGAATTGCATAAGTGGCTTTGCGGGTGCCAGTTTCTCCTAGCATAGTAAAGATCCAATTTACAACGGGTAATCAACAATGCTAGTATCAATGTTGTGGTTCTTGTTCGTAGGTTAGAACGACACTTATGGAAAGCCCCAAACCACGTAAAATATGCAAAGAAAGTAGAAGCGTCTAACTTTGTTTTGCAGGGGTGTGCAGTGATGTGATATGGCCATGATTGTGATTATATTTGATGTATGCAATGTTCCTTATTGTAAGTTGGCAACCGGCAGGAGCCATATGGTTGTCTTTAATTTCTGTTAAGACCTGCGTGTCTATTCAAAATAGTTGTAATAGTTGAAGCTGGTGGACGACAACCATGAAGAAGCGTCATTGACCTTGATGCTACGCCGGTGATGATGGAGATCATGTTCGTGCTTGAAGATGGAGATCGGAAGCACAAAGAAGAAAGGCCATATCATATCACATATTATGAATTGCATGTGATGTTAATCCTTTATGCATCTTGTATTGCTTAGTAGACGACGGTAGCATTATAAGATGATCCCTCATGCACATAAATTTCAAGTTCTAAAGTGTTCGCCCTTAGTTAGCACCGTTGCTAAAACTTGTTGCTTCGAAGCACCACGTGATGATCGGGTGTCTTTGATTCCACGGGTAAATACAACGTAAGCAAGCCAGATTTGCTTATGCGGTAGCTAAGGTTTGATCTTGACGAGCCTAGCATGTACAGACATGGCCTCAGGAACACGGATTACCGAAAGGTAGAGCATGAGTCATATAGTAGATATGATGAACATGTTGATTGTTCGCCATTGAAGCCATATCAACTCTCGTGATGATCGGTTTTGATGTGGTGGATTTGGTTCGTGTGATCACTAAAACAATGTGAGGGATATTGTTTTGAGTGGGAGTTCACCTAGATTAATTTAATTATTAATTAGAACTCAATTTATCATAAACTAAATCAAAGTGAATTTGCATAGTTGTTGTAGTAATTGGCATCCGTTTACCACCTTGCGCTTAGTTATAATTGAGATAATAGAACTATAGAATTCTGGTTAGATACTTTACGAACTGGTATCGTATTGTTTTAAGTGTTAATCTAAAGTTTAAAAGTCCTATTGCAAACTTTCAGTAAGTTCCGGTTACTCCATGAAGTTTAATAATTAGTATTAAATCAAGAGTAACAATTCCAAGTGTTAGTATATAAGTATCATGTTGTATCCATGATTCTTGATATTCAAAGGATTCCCTTAATATCAAGGTTATCTAGGATCTGAAAGAGTTGTTTCAGAAACCATGATGTGTGGAAGATATTGTGATATCTGAAACGAAGTTTTGGTTGCAACATGATAGAGTATAATATGGCAAAAGTCATGTTCTCATATTTGATGAGAATTTGCAAAAAGGTTGAAGACACTTGTTGTCCTAATCCTCCAAAAGGTTTTGGATAGCAACATTATACTCATAATTCATCGTTATAAGCTAAAAGTAGCTTGATCATGGACGATTCCATGATAAGGGTGAATATTTGATGTAGGTAAAATGTTTACTACACCAAGAGATTACTAAAGTAAGGAATTTGAAAGAACACCAAATATTTGATGATGGTGATCTACTTCAAAGTGCAAGTCCAAAGACATTGGTATTTAATTATACACGCTTTGGACTATATGTCATATGTATGACTCCACTATTGATATTGATAGATTCTTTCAAATAGAAAAGGAAATATTGAAAGAGAATCTCATAAATATATGGCAGAAAAGAAAAGACTAGAATTGTTCAGTTTAAGTATATAGATGATATACAGGTTATGGCTATATTCTTTGCTTATTAAACAATGTGGTTCTCAAGTATTTGATACTGAATTTGTTGGTGTGAATCGTCATACGAAACAACACAATTCATGAACTACAATGGCCTAAGTAACAAGCAAAAGAATATGTGATGATGTTCATCGAGAACAAATAAAGGGTTATTGCGTTGCTTGTTAAACATCAAAGCTTGCCTTCAAAGATTTGTTTTATCAGGTATTATGAGAACAAAAGGGTTGTTCAAATAATTGCCGTAATCCATAAAAGATGGATGATTCACAAATCTCGTTGGAGAAATCACATCCAAAAAAAAAAACTAGTGCTAAAATGTCGAAAGACAAAATGATTGAAAGATCACTTAGGAAGTGACATCGCCGTTTAAATTATATTGGAAAGAAAACATGAAGAAACTCCATGTGGATGGAATTTTGGAGTCTTCTGATTTTTGATCAAATGACGCTTGTGAAACTTTCCTAGAGATAATTAAAACTTCGTTCATAGGCCAAAAGGGAACGAATGACTAGCTAATTGGAACTTGTACATATTGTTGTACGAAGTCCATTATGTGTAGTCAAGAGCGATGGATTTCAACTTCATATGCTTTCTCCGAAAATTTGAGTGAATATATGAATATTTACTTAATAAGGATGAAGTATGAAACATTTGAAAAGTTCAAAGACTTTCAAGATGAAGTGCAAAATCATTGTAACAAGAATATAAACAGTTTATGATAAAGATCATAAAGGAAGATATTTGAGTTACAAGTTTAGCATAATACCTAAGATTTAAGGAATCGTTCCGTGGATTTGCATTTCCCGAAACACCATAAGAGTATGGAGCGTTCGAGATATGTAATTAAACCTTGTTTGACATGATAAGATCAAAGGTATAATTCATAAAACTGCCATTGTATTTTAAAGATTAAAAGCTTTAGAGATTACCGTTTTTCCACTGAAAAGAGCTCCATCATAATCCGTTGAAATGACACCATATAAGATTATGGTTTGGGATAAAACTCAAGTTGTCCTTTCTTAAACATTGGTATGCTATGCATAAGAAAGATGTTTGCAACCAAAGTCGGATGAACCTGTCTTTGTATGTTATTTCGAATAACTGTTAAGTACTCCTCCATAACATCGGAGACAAAAGTGTTTGTCACTTAAAACGTCAAGTTTCTTTGAGAAGGAATTTTTCGTGAAAAGTTAAGTGGGAGGACAATAGAAACTTTGATAAGGTTAAAAGAACCTTAGCTGTATGTGCAGAGTTCGCAGCGCCGAAAAGTGTTCCGGAGGCGGCAACAATGCTCATGGCTCACGTACCTCAAAGGTTGTGGTCACGGAGATCCAAGTTCCTATTGAAACAAGTAGATCGGGTAAACAATCAAATACCAAGATTTGAGGGTTGAATCATTATTTGAGAATAATGAACCGACTACATGCAGAGAAGCGATGATGGGCCCTGACTCCGTAAAATGGCTTGAAGCCATAAAATCCGTGATAGTTCCATACACGAGAAATCAAGTTTTGAACTTGAAGGACCCTCGAGAAAGGTGTAAGACCTTATAGTTGTGTCTGGATCTATAAAGAAATAGACATGGATGTTTCACATCTATAAGTCGACATGTTGGGAAAGAGTTCACAACAATGTTCAAAGATTGACTATGACAAGATTTGATCTTTCATAGCGATATTTAGTCTAGACGGATTAATGTAGCAACCACTACATATAATTTTGTTATGTGGTAGTTGAATAAACAAAACAAGTTCTTCTAATAGAATTGTTACCTAGGACGTGTGCATGACACGGTCCAAAGGGTTTTGTTAATTCAAAGGATGCTAAAAGCATATGCAAACTTCAATGGATGAAGTAAGCATAGCGGAGTTGGAATCTTCACTATGATGAAACTGTTAAAAGAGTTTAATTTCATCAAAGACAATGAAGATACTTGCATTTGCAAGAAATTAAGTGGGAGCACTAAGACATATTTCTAATACATTATGTGGAGGACATATTGTTGATTAGAAATGATGTATCTTTTATTAACACATATTAAGAATTTCATCCTGATGAAAGACTTAGGCAAAACCCAAATATTTGGCATCAATAGATGCTAATATGGTTGTGCCAGAAGTACATAGACAAAGATATTGAATGAGTTCAATATAGAAACTACAAGAAAGGTTCTTGTTGCACAGAAAGGATTGAAAGAGTTCAATGTTGATGATATATTCAAGTGTATTGACATTTGGTAAAGTGAAACAAAGATTCAAGTATAGATTGATACTTGATGTATGAAATCACAAAGAGTGTTTATATCAGTCATACTGTGGTATGTACAAAACCAGATATGTCCTATGCCCTAAAAGTTATGAGCATATACCAGAATGATTCATAAGATGATCATTGGACGATAGTAAGGATATTCTTATGATCTTTTGGAAGAACTAAGAGTATATTATTTGTAGAAGTGACAAATAGATGGTTAGTTCATTGTAAAAGTACTACATTGATACTAGTTTTGTCACAGAGTACAAATTAAGTTTATCTCAATCTAAATTAAGGGTGGCACAATATAATGGAAAATGAGTTCCATAATGGATTTGGATGAGTTCCAAAGTTAAGACATTGTGACAGATACTTCAACAAAAGGCTAAGTATATGACTGCTATAATAGCAGCATAAGAGGGCATTTGAGTCAAGTAGTTTGTTATCAAACTATGTGTAGTTCACAGTGGGATAATACTATGAAGATATATTGTGCGACAATATTATCAACATGTTTTTAACCCCAAAGAGCTAAAGGTCACACCGAAAGACCAAATTTATACAAAGCCATCTCATTAGAGAATGAGTGATGCGTAGAGACGCAAAGACATGCAATTACACACGGACCTGGAAGTGTCAGATCCGGAGATCAGTTGACCACTAGCAATCGTGTACATACAACACCGGAAAGCCATAGGTGTTATATACACAAAGGTTCGAAACTAGATTATTGACTCTAGTGCAAGTGGGAGACTGTTGGAGATATGCCCAAGAGGCAATAATAAAGTGGTTATTATCATGTCTTCACACTTATGATAAATGTTTACATACCATGCTATAATTGTATTAACCGGAAACATTAATACTTGTGTGATTTGTAAACTAAAATAAGAGTCCCTAGTAAAGCCTCTTGTTAAACTAGCTTGTTGGTTAATATATGATCATTGTTTCCTGATCATGAACATAGAGATGTTATTAACAACAGGATCATATCATTAGGAGAATGATGTGATGGACATACTCCTATAGATAAGCGTAGCATAAAGATCAAGTCATTTCAATAGTTCAATTGCTATATGCTTTCTGATACATAGTAACCTAATTCCTTCGACCATGAGATCATGCATATCACCTTTACTGGATGGATGCTTTGATGTCATCAAACACCACACCGTAACAGGGTGGCTATAAAAGTGGCATTGAGTGTTCGGAAAGTATTGGTTGAAACACATGGATCAAGAGTGGGATTTGTCCATCCACATGACGGATAGATATACTCTGGGCCCTCTCGGTGAAATGTCATCCAATTAGCTTGCAAGCATGTGACTTGGTCACAAGGGATCACATATCACGGGAACGAGAAAAGAGTACTTATCAGTAACGAGGTTGAACTAGGTATGCAGAGATACCGACGATCATAACCTCGGATAAGTAACATATCGTGAGACAAAGGGAAATTGGTATCGTATGTAAGTGGTTCATTCGATCGCAAAGTAATCGTAGAAATATGTGGGAGCCATATGAATTTCCAGATTCCTCTATTGGTTATTGTTCGGAGAAGTGTCTCGATCATGTCCGCATAATTCACGAACCGTAGGGAGACACACTTAAGGATTCGACGTTGTTTGAGTAGTTATGGTATTATGAGAAAGAGACCGAATGTTGTTCGGAGTCTCGGATGGGATCCGGGATATCACGAGGTGATCCGGAATGGTCCGGAGAATAAGATTCATATAAGGAAAGTCCCGTTTCGGAGTTCGGGAATGATTCCGGTGTTTTCATCGGGGATATTCTAGAAGGTTCCGGATTGTCCGGCACTCCGGGGGGGAAGGGGTACATGAATGTGTCATTACATGTTGGAATGATTGCATCATGTACTAAGTGTTCTTGCTGTCCCAAATAAAGGATTAAATTGAATCCTAAATTGAAAAAGTCAAACGGCTAGTTTGAAAGTCAAACGGCAGTTTTTGGGAAGTGGGAGGAGAGGAGGAAACCGACTTGAGGGAGGAGTCCTCCTCCCCAAGCCGGCGCCCCACCTAGGCCGAGTTGGGGAGGGACTCCACTCCCTCCCCTTGGCCGGCCAGCCCCTCCCACCTATATAAGGAGGGGCAGGGCTCCCTCCCAACACACACACAAGTTTCCTATCCTCTAAACTAAACCCTAGATCTAGACCCCGGTTTAGAGCTATTCGGTTTAGAGCCTTCTAATTGGTTTAGAGCCCTCTAATTGGTGTGTCTAATTACTAGACCACTAATAGCCTCTCTCATAAGCTCCACCATACTCGCACCGGCTTAAGGCGAAGCCCTGCGGGATTTCCCCTCTACCTCCGGTACCACGCCGTTGTGCTGCCGGAATCGCGAGGAGAGTGCTACAACCTCCGCTGCCTGCTGGAACAAGGGAGAGGAAGGTCTTCGTCGAGTACCGAACGTGTGACCGACTGCGGGAGCGCTGCGGGAACGCGGCGCCGGAAGGATCGTCTACGCGATCTTGAGATCGGAAAGAGTACGACTACATCACCCACGAGAATCTGCTCTCGTTAAACACTTTGGAATCTTCGAGGGTGAGTTATTCCATCGACTCGTTGCTACAATCTAGTAGATAGATCTTGGCTTGTTTGTTTGTATGCGATAGAAAATTTTTGTTTTCCATGCTACGAACCCCTACAGTGGTATCAGAGCCGTGTCTATATGTAGATCTGTTGCACGAGTAGAACACAATGGTCATTGTGGGCGTTGATGCTTTTATTGTAGATTGCTTTGAGTGTACTTTGCATCTTGCGGTATGTTGGGATGAAGCGGCCCGGGCTAACCTTACATGACATCGTTCATGAGACTTGCTCCACGCTTAACATGCAACTTGAATTGCATAAGTGGCTTTGCGGGTGCCAGTTTCTCCTAG
Organism: Avena sativa; assembly: GCA_916181665.1. Lineage (NCBI taxonomy): Eukaryota > Viridiplantae > Streptophyta > Magnoliopsida > Poales > Poaceae > Avena > Avena sativa. The sequence continues at coordinate 465,785,199 of OV702297.1, read as the reverse complement.
CATAGTAAAGATCCAATTTACAACGGGTAATCAACAATGCTAGTATCAATGTTGTGGTTCTTGTTCGTAGGTTAGAACGACACTTATGGAAAGCCCCAAACCACGTAAAATATGCAAAGAAAGTAGAAGCGTCTAACTTTGTTTTGCAGGGGTGTGCAGTGATGTGATATGGCCATGATTGTGATTATATTTGATGTATGCAATGTTCCTTATTGTAAGTTGGCAACCGGCAGGAGCCATATGGTTGTCTTTAATTTCTGTTAAGACCTGCGTGTCTATTCAAAATAGTTGTAATAGTTGAAGCTGGTGGACGACAACCATGAAGAAGCGTCATTGACCTTGATGCTACGCCGGTGATGATGGAGATCATGTTCGTGCTTGAAGATGGAGATCGGAAGCACAAAGAAGAAAGGCCATATCATATCACATATTATGAATTGCATGTGATGTTAATCCTTTATGCATCTTGTATTGCTTAGTAGACGACGGTAGCATTATAAGATGATCCCTCATGCACATAAATTTCAAGTTCTAAAGTGTTCGCCCTTAGTTAGCACCGTTGCTAAAACTTGTTGCTTCGAAGCACCACGTGATGATCGGGTGTCTTTGATTCCACGGGTAAATACAACGTAAGCAAGCCAGATTTGCTTATGCGGTAGCTAAGGTTTGATCTTGACGAGCCTAGCATGTACAGACATGGCCTCAGGAACACGGATTACCGAAAGGTAGAGCATGAGTCATATAGTAGATATGATGAACATGTTGATTGTTCGCCATTGAAGCCATATCAACTCTCGTGATGATCGGTTTTGATGTGGTGGATTTGGTTCGTGTGATCACTAAAACAATGTGAGGGATATTGTTTTGAGTGGGAGTTCACCTAGATTAATTTAATTATTAATTAGAACTCAATTTATCATAAACTAAATCAAAGTGAATTTGCATAGTTGTTGTAGTAATTGGCATCCGTTTACCACCTTGCGCTTAGTTATAATTGAGATAATAGAACTATAGAATTCTGGTTAGATACTTTACGAACTGGTATCGTATTGTTTTAAGTGTTAATCTAAAGTTTAAAAGTCCTATTGCAAACTTTCAGTAAGTTCCGGTTACTCCATGAAGTTTAATAATTAGTATTAAATCAAGAGTAACAATTCCAAGTGTTAGTATATAAGTATCATGTTGTATCCATGATTCTTGATATTCAAAGGATTCCCTTAATATCAAGGTTATCTAGGATCTGAAAGAGTTGTTTCAGAAACCATGATGTGTGGAAGATATTGTGATATCTGAAACGAAGTTTTGGTTGCAACATGATAGAGTATAATATGGCAAAAGTCATGTTCTCATATTTGATGAGAATTTGCAAAAAGGTTGAAGACACTTGTTGTCCTAATCCTCCAAAAGGTTTTGGATAGCAACATTATACTCATAATTCATCGTTATAAGCTAAAAGTAGCTTGATCATGGACGATTCCATGATAAGGGTGAATATTTGATGTAGGTAAAATGTTTACTACACCAAGAGATTACTAAAGTAAGGAATTTGAAAGAACACCAAATATTTGATGATGGTGATCTACTTCAAAGTGCAAGTCCAAAGACATTGGTATTTAATTATACACGCTTTGGACTATATGTCATATGTATGACTCCACTATTGATATTGATAGATTCTTTCAAATAGAAAAGGAAATATTGAAAGAGAATCTCATAAATATATGGCAGAAAAGAAAAGACTAGAATTGTTCAGTTTAAGTATATAGATGATATACAGGTTATGGCTATATTCTTTGCTTATTAAACAATGTGGTTCTCAAGTATTTGATACTGAATTTGTTGGTGTGAATCGTCATACGAAACAACACAATTCATGAACTACAATGGCCTAAGTAACAAGCAAAAGAATATGTGCATCTTGTGTCTTTCCATACACTCCCAAGAATCCTAGCAGGTTCACGCAAAGATTATTCATCAGGTGCATCACATCGATTGGAGAGTGAACTTCTAGGTCTTTCCAATAGGATAGCTCACAAAATATAGATTTCTTGTTCCACATGGGTGCATGTCCATTAGCGTCATTCAGAACAGGTTGTCTGCTAGGACCCTTTCCAGTGATTACTTTTAAATCCTTGACCATACCAAATACATCATCACCAGTACGATTGATAGGCTTCCTCCAGTGATCTTTCTCACCTTTGAAATGATTGACTTTCCTTCTTAAGGTATGCCTGATCAGAAGAAATTGACGATGCCTCGGGTACACATTCTTCTTACATTTATCCAAATATATCCTTTCAAATATCACCTAAACAATGCGTGCATACATTGGATCCCTTGTTTTGTCTGCCCTAAAAGGTTACTAAGAGAAGGCCAATCTTTGATGGTTATGAACATCAACGCTCGTAGGTAAAATTCCTCCTGTTTGTGCTCATCCCACACACGTACACCTTTTTCGTGCCACAACTAATGGCCTTAAGTACACATCAATCTTGTTGCCAGATTTCTTTGGGACTTGGATGAGCACTGACATCATAATGAACTTCTGCTTCATGCACAATCAAGGAAGAAGATTATAGGTACATAGAGTCACATGCTTGGTGCTATGACTACAACTCTGCTTCCCAAAAGGATTCATGTCATCTGTACTTAGCCTAAACTTTAAGTTCCTTGCGTCATCTAAAAAGACTGGAAACTCTCTCTCTATTTTTCTCCACGGTGACCCATCAGTGGGATGTCTCAACATCATGTCTTTCTTACAATATTCGTTGTGCCATCGTAACAACTTGGCATTCTCTTTGTTTCTAAACAAATGTTTCAACCGTGGTATTATAGGAGCATACCACATCACCTTGCCAAGAATCCTATTCCTGGGACGCTCGCCCTCAGTATCACTAGGATCATCTCGGGTGATCTTATACCACATACCGGGCATGCGTTCAGATTCTCGTACTCCTCACCGTGGTAGAGGATGCAGTCATTAGGGCATGCATGCATCTTATGAACCTCTAATCCTAGAGTCCAGACAACCTTCTTTACTTCATATATACTGGCGGGCAATTTGTTATCCTATGGCAGCATTTTCTTTATCATTTTTAGCAACTTTTCAAATCCCTTGTCAGATATATTGTTGTCTGCCTTCCATTGCAGCAATTACAGTGTGGTACCTAGAATTTTCTTGCCAGCTTCACAATTTGGGTACAACAATTTGTTGTGATCCTCAAACATGCGCTCCAATTTCAGCCTCTCCTTTTCACTTTCTTAGTCTCTATGTGCATCACCAATGGCCCGACCAAGATCATTAGCGGGCTCATCTGATGCCTCTTCTTCATCTTCCCGCATTGCAGTACCAGCGTGTTCCGAGAACCTAAGATAGTTGTCATCATTCTCTTCTTCTTCATTGTCTTCTATTATAACGCATATTTCTCCGTGCTTGGTCCAACAATTATAGCCATACATGAAACCGTACCGAAACAGGTGGCTATGAAGGACTTTTGAGGAAGAGTAATCCTTCTTATTCTTATAGACACCGCATAGACAATACATAAAACCATTCCGCTTGTTTGCCTCAGCCACACCGATAAAATAATGCAGCCCATTAATGAACTCATCAGAGCGTCGGTCGTCGCACATCCATTGCCAGCTCATCTGCATTATATAAGTATATCAAAAACCATTACACAACATCATGAATAAAGAATTCACCAAATTAATACAAGATCATCACATTAAAACCAAAGAAGACTAATGACCAAATGTTATTATTGCAAAAATAAAAAACTATACACTGATTTAAAAACTTTCTACTCCATACTCATTTTGATCAATTACTAAGTAAACCACATCTGCACATATGCCAACTAAGAAGTTAATTTGAGCTCAAATTGGATATAAATCAAATAAACTACTCCCTCTGTCCCAAAATATAAGGCGCCTAAGGACTGGTAAAAAGTCAAATCTTACTAACTTTGACCAAATATTTAGGAAGAAATATATATACATCTACATTATGGAATGAATACATTAAGAAAATATACTTTATGATAAATCTATTGATATTGATTTGGTATTGTAAATATTTATAGTTTTGTGTATAATCTTGGTTAAACTTAGAAAATGTTGACTTTTGGCTAAACCTTAGATGACTTATATTTTGGGACGGAGGGAGTATCACATAATTACTCTCAAACTAAACCCCACAAATCCCTCTACTTTTAGAGCATTAAAAGAGCTAAACTAGCAATGATAGATGAGAATACAAAATTGCTAACCTTTTAGAACCCTTGGACATATGGGGTTCCATATCTTGACAAATCATGAAAAAAATAGGGATGAACTTGAGCTCGGAGGAAATAGAGGAGAAAGTTTAAATGGATATGGCTCGGGCAGGAAGATGATATATAGGAAATACTTTAGTCCCGGTTGGTGTCAAGTCTATCTTTAGTCCCGGTTGGAGACACCGCCGGGACTAAACGGGCTCGCACAGACCACGGCCTGCCGCTACCCCTTTAGTCCTGATTGGTATCTCCAACCGGGCTAAAGGTTCGTTTGACCCGGGACTAAAGCTGCCCGTGCTCGTGCGGTGTCCTAGCCGTTGGAACTGGAACTAATGCTCACGTTAGTCCCGGGTCTGAATACGGCCGGGACTAAAGCTCCGGACGGAAGACTCATTTTCTACTAGCGATAGGACACTGGTACAAAAACAGGCCTCTAGTCCCGGTTTGTAAGGGGCTTTAGTCCCGGATTGCAATCCAGGACTAACATACCGGGACTAAAGGTTCAGGCTTTAGTCCCGATTCTGTTATGAACCGGGACTAGATTGTCTCCACGTGGCCCTGCTGGGTGCGCTAGGTTGGAGGATATTTAGTCCCGGTTCATAACACGAACCGGGACTATAGTTGTTCTGCCGCGGCAGCGTTCTGCGCCAACCTGCTGCCGCGGCAGGAGATGGAGTTTTAAGGTTTTCTTTTTTTCTTTTTTTGTGTTCAATTATTTTTCATTTTGTGTTTTCATTTCAAACAAGTTTTCATATACATATTATTCTACGCTACTACATGTTGTATACGTTGATGCATATATAATATTATTTCTCTCACGATTACATACAAACATATATATACACAACTTGGTATACGAGTGCCAACCGAGACTAGAGCTCATCTATTTGATTTACACGAAGATCATTACATTACATGGATACTTTAAGGTCTATCCATGTTGTACTATCCTTTTGTGTTTATGACGTCTCTGAGCAAAAATCCCGACAACTCCTCTTGAATTTCTTGTAGGCGTTCATGTGGTAGGAGCTTATCCCGCATCGCATCCAACTATATATAAAGAAGTTGATTATTATGAATATGTACAACAAGAATTATGGTATAAAATAAATTGTGAATATATTGTTTACGTACTCAAAGAAAGTCTGTGCCCTGCTCCATAGACCCACAAATAAACTCGCATACGTAATATCCACATAAATTAGTCCCCTATAGCTGCATCACACACTGTTCGAGAATATAATTCAATCAAATAATAATCAAGCATGATAATTGTATGGAGACTAGAATTGAAGAGATGCAAGGACCTAGCTCTCGTACTACTTACCGGGATCAGACGAAAAGTCAGCTCTTTACGCCAATCACCCTGAACCTCCTTCGTGAACCTTTTACAAACCCTGTCCGGCAAAAAAGAAATGAATGACTTATTAATTACTTGACATCTCAGAGAATGAATGAAAGAGACAAATATAGTGCGATAATGATTGAAATTACTTTTGGAGCGTATCAAGTATGCTTTGGTAGTCTTCCATTGGCTTCTTTAACAAGTCTGAGATTTCAACTTTTGCACGGTCAACATCAATGTTTAGAAGAATAAGAATCCAGTGGTAGCTGCGCATGTTTATATACACTTAACATCGAGTAAACAAAAAGTGAATGTGTACAAGACAGTAAGACTCTCACCCGTAGTGGTAAGGAAATAGTATTTGCGTCTTGTAATATTGCTCCATTGAAAACATTAGCAAGTTATCCTCCATATCCTCGGGGTGCTCCTTTAGCGTATGTCCATTCACTCTGTTTGGGTTAACGAACCCAATGTTGTATATTGACTTTATTCTACATTCCTGAATCTTCATTCTGCATATATAATAGCATACAGAAGGAGATATAGTGAGGATAACTACAGACAATGAATTGAACGAGCTGATTTAGAGATTAATTACTTACATACAATAGCAGCTGAGAAGGGACTTGTCGAGGGCGTCTAGGTTGAATAACTGAAATAATTCAGAAAGTTCAATAGAGATAATGTATGGACGGAAGTACTCCTCTCGAACTTTACATAGGATAAATTGTCGCTCTTCCTTTGTGACTTTCAAGTACCAGACATGCAAAAGTCGCATATGTGTTGGCAGATCATCGAATACGTCATCGTTGACCAGAGGCTCCCCGTAGACAAATTTCCGTGCTATTGGTGCCTTGGCGACATCTCCGCCGCATAGAAGTAGTTCAACAGGCACATTACACTCCTTGGCTAATTTAATAGCGTCTTCCATAACTATTGCACCTTCAGCGGGCTGAGGGGTAACACCTGGAGCGGGTCGATCGATTGTTTTTCCTATTTGCCGAGTTGGGCAACTTCTTTTGATCTTCTCCCGCTTGCAGTACTGCTTGATGACTTCTGTTTTAGTGTCTTCGTAAGACAGCATGTATAGTCATCTTTCCTATTTAACACATGTTGGGGTGGTTGTGCAAGGACTTCATTGAAGTGCTTCTTGACTTTTGGATCAACTTGCACTTGGCTCGGGTTGTTTTGGTGCAAAATGGGCCTTCACTTCTGCTTGGGAGATGATCATGCTTTCCTCATCAGTCCGATGATAGGCTAACTTGGGAGGAGATGGCGGTACTCTTGGGAGGGGCTCTTGTCGTTTTCGGCGTCGGCTATCCCTCGATGTAGCGGTGCTATTCTTATGCTTTTTTCCCTTTGATTCAGTGGGTGGAGGCGGAGGCGCCGGAGATGGAGATGCACTCGGGTTGTGGTCCCTCACAGGCAGGGGTGGGCTATTGTTTCACGGTGGAGACCGTGGACTCGGAGGTGATGGTGTCCTCGGAGGTGATGGATTGCTTCTCGGAGGAGAAGATTGCCTTGGCGCCCAGCCTAGAAACACGATGTGCTGCTTTTTCCAAAGAATGATCCCACCCTCCACTTCTCCCAGTGTTTTCTACCCTTCACCTGCAGGGATGTCAAGCTCCAGTGATCACCATGTCAGTTCAATTTCATCCACACCGACACGAGCATAGCCAGCTGGAATCTGACTTCCATGGTAGGTCACTGATGACCCACAAGTATAGGGGTGTATCGCAGTATTTTCGAGGGAAGTGAAACCCAATTTATTGATTCGACACAAGGGGAGCCAAAGAATATTTATCAGCCTTAACAACTGAGTTGTCAATTCAGCTGCACCTGGAAAAAATCTTGCTCACAGCAGTTTATCAGTAGCAACGGTTTTGTAGTAGGAATAGCAAAGTAACAGCAGTAGTAAATCAAAGACAATAGTAATAAAAGCAGTAAACAGTGGGATTCGAGTGCGGTATGCATAGGGATGGATGGACGGGCGTTGCATGGACAAGACAATTCAAATAGCAATCAAAACATAGGGCAATTACAGATAAATAAGATAAAGCATCCAAGTAATAGACAATCCTAGGCATGTGTTCCATATATAGTCATACGTGCTCGCAATGAGAACTTGCACAACATCTTTTGTCCTGCCAGCCCGTTTGCAGCGGGGCCTCTAGGGAACTACTGGCAATTAAGGTGCTCCTTTTAATAGAGCACCGGATCAAAACATTAACACTCCGTGAACACATGTGATCCTCACATCAAAGCCATTCCCTTCCGGTTATCCCGATTTCTGTCACTTCGGGGCCATAGGTTCCGGACAACAACGTGTGTACACAACCTGTAGATAAGACCAAAAGCAATACTATCATAATGAATCAATAACATGTTCAGATCTGAAATCATGGCACTCGGGCCCTAGTGACAAGCATTAAGCACAACAAGTCACAACAAAGTCATAAAGCACTAATAAAAGATACTAGGCACCATGCCCTAACAATCTAATGCCATTACATGAATGATCTCATCCAATCCCTACCATCCCCATAGCCTACAGCGAGGGATTACTCACTCATAGATGGGGAAACATGGATGGTCGATGGTGATGATGATGGCGATGATCTCCTCCAATTCCCCGTCCCGGCAGGGTGCCAGAATGGAGTTTCTGGAGCTGTTTCGTGGAATCTGGTGGTGGCAGCGGAGCGGAACTCCTTCTAGAAAAATGTCGAACCCTCCGAAGTTTTTAGGTCAGAAGGCTTCTTATAGGCGAAGAGGGAGACCGAGGGGGTGCCTAGGGCCACCACACCATGCCCTGGCGCGGCCAGGCCCAGCCCGCGCCTAGGGGTGGTGTAGCCAGCCCCTGGCCCTCCTCCGTCTCGTATTCTGGCTCCGTGAGTCTTCCGGAAAAATAGGCACTTTGGCTTTTGTCCCGTCCAAATCCGAGAATATTCATTTTCTGACTTTCCTGGAACCAAAAACAGCAGAAAATAGGCAGCTGGCACGGTGGCTCTTGTTAATAGGTTAGTCCAAGAAATCATATGAAAAGTACTCCAAAGTGTGGACAAAACACAAGAAAGGAGATGAAACCAAGCATGGAACATCAAAAATTATAGATACATTTGCAATGTATCAACATCCCCAAGCTTAACTCCTGCTTGTCCTTGAGTAGGTAAGTGATAAAAAGAAAGAATAATTTTTTAGGTGACATGCACCATCATAAACTTGATCAAAGTACTTGTCAAACATTCAAAGCTGGGATCATAGTACTTCAATCATATCATGAAAGACAAAGTTCTAGCAATAAGACAAAGGATCTATGATGCAACATGAAAAAGCACAAACAAAAGATTCATGAATAACAATGCTTTGCAAGACATTTGTTTGTTTCACATAAAGAAAACATAGCATAGTGGCATTCAGCTTGTCCCTCATAGAGTAGAAAACATAAATGCATATGACACCTTCAAAGTTTACAAGAGTGACTAGATACAAATAGTTTAAAACAAGCAATATCAAGGTATGCATCAATCAACAAGTCTTGGGACAATGCACATAGAACTAAGAATGGCCACTATGCTCTCAAGAAAGTGCTCATAGAATGTGTGGAGACTCAACAAGAAAAGGTTTTAAATAATTTGAAAGGCTTCCAAATGCTAAAAGTATGGTACTCATTAGCTTTGAGCTCTCATTGCCCCTATGATAAGCATCTTGAAGTGATTAAGGTTAAAGTGAACAAACTATGGTGTACATGCTTGACGAAGTATAAGTCAGAAATCTCATGTCCCTTGTATATGAGGGTCGCTCCTCATGCTACTCCAGTTTAGTCACCGGTAAGTTCTTGTCATTGTAAGTACATGTGTATCATTGAGAAACGCCAACGGGGTACCCCTTGCCCGATGATACGGAAGAATCCCCATATCAAAATGACAAGGCAAGCAGACAACGAGCATCTCAGCATTCTTCTTATTTACCATGGGAATATGGTGCGTTTTTCTCTCTTTCCTCTTTTCATAATCTTTTTTTCTTTTCTCTTTTTTCTCAATATAGGACTCTTTTTTTATAAGAAGAATGCTTCATAGACAGCTCATTATGGTTACGCTGCAGGTTTCCACCATGTCAGCATGGATTAGACCAGCGGCCCAGGCATTTCTCTAACACATATACATAACTACATGGACTTACAAGCTCCCCTTTCATTTCACACCGACGACATCCATATACAAAAGAGCATGATATCAACTAGGTACAAGTACCAAGTGCAATGTTGAAAGCGTTCCCCATGAAAGCATGGTTCTGCTAATTCCCAACAAATAAGTGCAAGCATATACAACATAGACGACACAATGGTTCAAGTTTATTAAGGGCAAGTAAAGTAAAGTGTGCCATCAAGTTCGTGAGAGCTTTAATCACTAGTTTTCTCATAACAAGTTTAATTTGGAAGGTAAACAAAAGCATTAATATACTTGGAATAGCATAAGCTAGTAGGTAGGTATGGTGGACTCTTTGGAATAACTTGGTTTAGGGAGTTGGATGCATGAGTGGAACTCATACTTGGTTACGAAGGCTAGCAAAAGACTGGGAGCGACAAACTAAGAGAGCAATAATGGCCATAATCATGCAGAGCGACAAAACATCATTGATCAAAGCATAAAGTGATACTACAAGTTGAAAACTAAAGGATCATAAAGGCTATGGTGACTTTGGATAGTCATAACATGGTGTGAGCATGCGCCAAGTCAACCCAAATAAAGCATCAAAGGAGAATACCACTATACTATGCTTTAATATGCTAAAACAACGCATGATTCATCCAAGGCACATTAAGCAATCTCAATTGTTTATAACAAGTCATGCTACAGAAAAGAATACTAAGCATAAAGCCAAAACAATATCAAGCATGGCATGACAAAGCACAGGCCATAGTCAAAAACAAGCTCTTTTTACCACATAAGTATGAACTTTCCTACTCTTTTCCAAACCAAACCAAACCATTTGAAAACCAATGTATGAAAGAGGGGGTCCCACCAATTTATTTAGAAAACTAAGCAAACTAAGCAAACGAAAAACCAAAACAAAAACAAAAAAGAAGACGCTCCAAGAACAACACAACTGTGCATGAAACAATAAAAATGAAGCGTTTGGAAGAAACCTGGGATTTTTATTGATGAAGAAGGGGATGCCTTGGGCATCCCCAAGCTTTGAAGCTTGTACTTCTTGGACATTTCTTGGGGTGACACGCGTGGCATCCCCAAGCTTGAGCTTTAGTCCATCCTTCATTTTATTACTCATTCCTTTAATACACCTGAAAATTTTCCTTCACACAATCTTTATTAGCAACATTAGTGCACTCAAGATAAATAAGTCTTAAGGTTCAGTTCTAACACCAAATAAACTTCCATTAGAACACTAGCTACTTTAGCACTTCCCTAAAAAATCTCAATTCCCCAAAAGAACTCAAAAAGGAACCAACAAGAAGCAAATGCAGAAAATGGCAGAAATCTGTCAAAACAGACCAGTAGGTAAAGACGAATTTTTTAGAAGATCTTATGTTGCTCAAATCAAAAGTGTTGAACTAACAAAAGTTATATAACAACCTGGGGCAGAATCATAAAAAATTACAGCTCAATCCGACATACATAGCTCTCTGACGAGTTTTTACGGTGAAGCACAAAAATCTGTTTCGGGACAGCAACTTTCCCAATCATTACTTCACTCTCATTAGAGGTTACTCTTGGCACAAAAAGAAAATAAAAAGGATAAGCAGAGATTATTACTGAGGTAATAACTTCCAAGACTCATCTAAAACTTTTGGGTTATCTCCCAATAAGTACTTTTCTTTAACGCCTTTAAGTTAGGCATAAGAAGCAAAGAAAGAATCAAGTGTTCTCAAATGAAGAAGCATTAAGACCAAATTTTGTTTTCATAGGAGAAGAAAAAGAAATCTTTTCTCTCTTTTTAGGGAAGTGCTCTATACCTTTCTTGAGTGGGAGTTGATATTTAATGGTGCCTTCTTTCATATCAATGATGGTGCCAACAGTTCTAAGAAAAGGTCTTCCCAAAGTAATAGGACAAGAAGCATTGTATTCAACATCCAAAACATAGAAATCAACGGGGACATTGGAATCGTTAACCATAATAATAATATCATTAAGAATCCCCATGAGTTTATTTTTAACATTATCATCAAGTGGAACATTCAAATAGCAATCTTCAAGAGGAGGCAAATCAAGCATATCATAATTCATTCTAGGCATAATAGAAACACTACTATCAAGATCACATAAAGCTTTGAAATCAAAGTCATTCACTTTCATATTAATGATGGGTTCCCAACCATCCTCTTGTTTTATAGGAATAGAAGCTTTATGTTTCATCTTTTCTTCCTTAATCTTTATGAGAGCATCGGTAATGTGTTTTGTAAAGGCCATGTTCATAGCACTAGCATTAGGACTTTTAGCAAGCTTTTGTAGGAACTTAATAACTTCAGAGATATTGCAACCATCAAGATCAAAATCAACTTTGTCATCCAAAGTAGTAGAACTATTACTAGCCTCAGCACTAGAGGTGGTGATAGTAGAAACACTAATGTTTCTAGAAATTTCATCTTCTCTTTCCCACTTAGCATGTAATTCAGCTAATAGTCTAACATTTTCATCAATTCTTACTTGTATGGCATTAGTAGCTGCAAAGGGATTATCATTAGTTTCAGGTTTAGCAGCCATTTTATTCAAAGAAGATTCAGTTTCAGCCAAAGATGCTATATTTCTTTCAGCATTAGAGAGTTTTTCCTCAATAGTTTTATTGAAAGCAGTTTGTTTACTAATAAACTCTTTAAGCATAACTTCAAGTTCAGAGGGAGCACTCTTATTATTGTTGTAAGAATTTCCATAAGCATTACCATTATTGGGAGGATATCGCTTATAATTGTTGTTACCAAAATTGTTCCTATAAGCATTGCTACCATAAGCATTGTTGCCAAAATTGTTATTTCTTATGAAGTTCACATCAACTTGCTCTTCTTGAGCAACCAAAGAAGCTAAAGGAACATTATTTGGATCAATATGGGCTTTCCCATTAACAAGCATAGACATAATAATATCAATCTTATCACTCAAGGAGGAGGTTTCCTCAACAGAATTTACCTTCCTACCTTGTGGAGCTCTCTCAGTATGCCATTCAGAATAATTAACCATCATATTGTCCAGAAGTTTTGTTGCAGCACCCAAAGTGATGGTCATAAAGGTACCTCCAGCAGCAGAATCCAATAGGTTCCTTGAATAATAGTTCAATCCTGCATAAAAAGTTTGGATGATCATCCAAGCAGTCAGTCCATGAGTGGGACAATTCTTTACCAAAGATTTCATTCTTTCCCAAGATTGAGCAACATGCTCATTATCAAGTTGTTTAAACTTCATTATTTCACTTCTCATAGATATAATCTTAGCAGGAGGATAGTATTTCCAATAAAAGCATCTTTGCACTTAGTCCAAGAATCAATACTGTTCCTAGTTAAGGAATTCAACCACTCTTTAGCTTTTCCTCTCAAAGAGAAAGGAAACAATTTCAGCTTAATAATATCACCATCTATATCCCTATGCTTTTGCATCTCACAAAGTTCAACAAAGTTATTTAGATGGGAAGCAGCATCTTCATTACCAATACCAGAAAATTGTTCTCTCATAACAAGATTGAGCAAAGCAGGTTTTATCTCAAAGAAAGTATTTTCATCCACAGGTGGAGCAATAGGTGTGCTCATAAAATCATTGTTGTTGGTGCTAGTGAAGTCACACAACTTAGTGTTTTCAAGAGTAGTCATTTTTTTGGGTTTTCAAATAAGAAAGCAAACTAGTAAAACTAATTTTTTTGTGTTTTTTGAAGAACAAAACAAGCAAACAAAGCAAAAAGAAACTAAGCAAAACAAAAACAACAAAGTAAAGAGATTGGTTATGAGGGACTCCCCTTGTGAAGATGTCCTTGACTCCCCGGCAACGGCGCCAGAAAAGATCTTGATGTGCTCGTCGTTCGACATAGAGCTCATTGGGAACCCCAAGAGGAAGGTATGATGAGCACAGCAGCAAGTTTTCCCTCAGTTATGAAACGAAGGTTTAATCGAACCAGTAGGAGCAAGGAAACACCCCAAAGGTGTTACTAGCTGAGCTTTGGCAGGGCGCACTACCGGTGCTAGTAGCAACGTGGAGACCTGCACAACACAACCACAGAACTTTGTCCCCAACTTGCGATGAGGTTGTCAATCTCACCGTGTTTTGCGAAAAACAAAGGATTAAACATATCGAATGGAAAGAAGTAAAAGTTTGCAGAAAGTAAACACAAAGAAGTAAACAGTTGTAGATTGTATGTAAAGAAAAAGGACCGGGATCCATAGTTCACTAGAGGTGGCTCTCCTTAGATAGATAACATGCTGGGTGAACAAATTACAGCGGGGCAACTGACAAACACCGAGAAAGCAATACATGCATATACTAATCATCTTGACTCCTTTGAGACTTGATTGGGCATTACAACATAATACATAGACTGCCATCCAACTGCATCTATGACTAATAATCCACCTTCAGGTTATCATCCGAACCCCCTCCAGTATTAAGTTGCAAGCAACAGATTATTGCTTTACAAACTACGTGTAAAGTAAACAATACGATTGTTCTATGAACAAAGGATTGTTGTTTTCTCCCTAGTAGCAACAGCACATATAGTACCTTAGAGATTTCTGTCACTTCCCCAGATTACCAGAGGCATGAACCCACTATCGAGCATAAATACTAACTCTTGGAGTTGCTAGCATCTACTTGGCCAAGATAGCTACTAACAACGGAAAGCATGCAAGATCACAAATAACAAAGACATGATAGAATCAATAATCAATCTGAAATAGCATCTCAATATCCATCGGATCCCCGCAAACACAACATGTATGAATTACAAATAGATGATCTTGATCATGAACGGAGCTCACAAGATCTAAACATGAAAGCACAAAGGAGGAGAACCAGCGATCTAGCTACTACATGGATTCGTAGTCCAAGGATGAACTACTTACGCATCACACCGGAGGCTTGCATGGTGATGAAGAAGGCCTCCAGGGTGAATTCCCCTCTCTGGCAGGGTGCCGGGAAGAGCTTCAGATCCCACCCGATCTAGGGATGGAGATGATGGCTGCTACAGACTCTTTCGTGGATTTTTGATTGGGTACTTAGGGTTTTCGTCCCGAGGGTAATATATAGGCGGAAGGAGAGGCTGAGGGGGTGCCGGGAGCGGCCACACCACCCCCTGGCGCGGGCCAGGCCTGGCCGTGTGACCAGGTGGTGTGGTGGCTCCCTGGCCCTTCTCCGTCTCATATCCTGGCACTTGATCCCTTCCGGAAAAATAGGCACTTTGGCTTTTGTCCCATCCAATTCCGAGAATATTCATTTTTTGACTTTCCTAGAACCAAAAACAGCAGAAAACAGGTAGCTGGCACTGTGGCTCTTGTTAATAGGTTAGTCCAAGAAATCATATGAAAAGTACTCCAAAGTTGGAACAAAACACAAGAAAGTGGATAAAACCAAGCATGGAACATCAAAAATTATAGATACATTTCACACCGGAGGATGTGAGTACCTTTTACCTTACCTCCCCGGCAACGGCGCTAGAAAATAGTCTTGATGACCCACAAGTATCGGGGGTGTATCGCAGTATTTTTGAGGGAAGTGAAACCCAATTTATTGATTCGACACAAGGGGAGCCAAAGAATATTTATCAGCCTTAACAACTGAGTTGTCAATTCAGCTGCACCTGGAAACAATCTTGCTCATAGCAGTTTATCAGTAGCAACAGTTTTGTAGTAGGAATAGCAAAGTAACAACAGTAGTAAAGCAAAGACAGTAGTAATAAAAGCAGTAAACAGTGGGATTCGAGTGTGGTAGGCATAGGGATGGATGGACGAGTGTTGCATGGACAAGACAATTCAAATAGCAATCAGAACATAGGGCAATTGCAGATAAATAAGATAAAGCATCCAAGTACTAGACAATCCTAGGCATGTGTTCCATATATAGTCATACGTGCTCGCAATGAGAACTTGCACAACATCTTTTGTCCTGCCAGCCCGTTTGCAGCCGGGCCTCTAGAGAACTACTGGCAATTAAGGTGCTCCTTTTAATAGAGCACCGGAGAAAAGCATTAACACTCCGTGAACACATGTGATCCTCACATCAAAGCCATTCCCTTCCGGTTATCCCGATTCCTGTCACTTCGGGGCCATAAGTTCTGGACAACAACGTGTGTATACAACTTGTAGATAAGACCAAAAACAATAATATCATAATGAATCAATAACATGTTCAGATCTGAAATCATGGCACTCGGGCCCTAGTGACAAGCATTAAGCACAACAAGTCGCAACAAAGTCATAAAGCACTAATGATACTAGGCACCATGCCCTAACAATCTGATGCCATTACATGAACGATCTCATCCAATCCCTACCATCCCCATAGCCTACAGCGGGGGATTACTCACTCATAGATGGGGGAAACATGGATGGTCGATGGAGAAGAGATGGTGATGATGATGGCGATGATCTCCTCCAATTCCCTATCCCGGCAGGGTGCCAGAACGGAGTTTCTGGTGCTATTTCGTGGAATCTGGTGGTGGCGGCGGAGCGGAACTCCTTCTGGAAAAACGTCGAACCCCCCAAAGTTTTTGGGTCAGAAGGCTTCTTATAGGCGAAGAGGGAGACCGAGGGGGTGCCTAGGGCCACCACACCATGCCCTGGCACGGCTAGGCCCAGCCCGCGCCTGGGGGTGGTGTGGCCAGCCCCTGGCCCTCCTCCGTCTCGTATTCTGGCTCCGTGAGTCTTCCAGAAAAATAGGCACTTTGGCTTTTGTCCCGTCCAAATCCGAGAATATTCATTTTCTGACTTTCCTGGAACCAAAAACAGCAGAAAACAGGCAGCTGGCACTATGGCTCTTGTTAATAGGTTAGTCCAAGAAATCATATGAAAAGTACTCTAAAGTGTGGACAAAACACAAGAAAGGAGATAAAACCAAGCATAGAACATCAAAAATTATACATTCGCAATGTATCAGTCGCTTCCGGTGGACAAGATAAAGCAAAGCCGAGCACCACCTTCATAGAAATGTTCTTCACAGTCACATGTAGCTCACAAGTTGTACTTGCCTTGACTTGATCCACAGGGTAGCGAACCATCGTTGCACCGGCCGTATCATCTATCACCGGTGCATTATTAGATGGTACCTCTATGGAAGCCACGATGCTTCTCCGCTGAGATGTGCCCACCAGACTATCGAATGCAGGATCTTGCTGTCAGGCTAGTACTCTAAGTTCATTAATCTGCTCCTGCTGCAGCTTGAACATGGCTTGCAATTCCTCGTTCCTTTTTTCAACCGCCTCAAACCGTGCTGCCTCCAACCGGTTTGTTTTTCTTGATCGGCTTTTATAAGTGTCAATGTCCTGGGGAAACACAGTCTTCCATGGAATAGATGGTCCAAAGCCTCGTGTTCGTCCGACTTTTTCAGGATTCTCGAGGGCATGTGTCAGCTCATCATTCTCTCTGTCGGGAACGAACTTTCCATCTTGTCTCTCTTTTATCACTTGAACAAGTGCATCTTTGGGTTCAATAATGGCCTTCTTTATAACAATAATCTCCCCGGTTTCAGTGTCATATGATCCCCCATGCCCAAGTAACCAATTTTTTGACCTCACGGGCCACTGATTTGTAGCTGGAATTACCCATTTATCATGCATGGCTTTCTCAGTTTTTCCCCACTTAGGCATGGCCATCTTGTAGCCACCTGTCCCCATAGTATGGTGATATTTATTTTTGGCCGCATTTTCCTAATTCTTTGCCGACCTTGCCTTAGATTCTTCTGAGGTCTTGTACGCCACAAATGCAGGCCAGTTATCCCGCTGCATCTCCAGTGGCCTAGTGAATGGCGAGTCAGCTTCTTCTTGACAAAGTTGGTGTATAATCTTTTCTTCCAGTCCTTGCATAGTTCGCCCATCTTCTTAAGGGTCCACTTTCTGACTGTCAACCTCAATGCCTCATTGAGTTCAGGAGTGTCCAATTCAGGTAGAGAGAAGTGTTTCACGAGCAAATTCCAAAGACACTCTTTGGGTCTATCATCGACAAAAGATGCTCCAACTTGATCGCTTTTCTTTCCTAGCTTTTTCCACTTCTGAGTGGTGATCGGGATGGTGTCCCTGACTGTCACTCCGTATTGATATACAAATGTACTTGCGGCCTCTGTCGGCTCCAAAGGTTCACCCAGCTTAGAAATGAGATCAATAGTGAAACGTGCACCATCGTCCAACTATTTGGTCGGGTGTTGTTTCCTTGCAGAAGATTGGCCCGATGCGGAGGTCTAAGAGAATAAACAGTCATTAGTATATATATATGAATCAACTAATGCATCTACTAGCTCGTGATCAATAGAGGCTTTATATACCTCACCGGACTTTGCTATGGTGTCTCCACCGTCGTTTCCACCGTTGTCTCCACCAAAGAATTCATCATAGTTGTTTGTACCGTCGGCTTCATCCAAGTTTAGGTATTGGGAGCCATCATCATCTCCATCGTCGTCTGCTCCATCGTGATGGTAACCTCCTGTACCCTCATCTATCATCTTGTACATGCGCTCTTCAACGTCTCTACCGTCCATAACTTAACTAATACAGAAGAAAGATAAAACTATTTTGCTTAATGCGATAAATAAACGAAGATAAAGTAATTCATCTTAATATACCATATTACACATTGAAGTACCAATTAAACAATGCGATGAAGAAAGATAAAAGTACCAATTAAACGATAATACATCTCGAATAATCCAGCTAGTACATCAGTAATAAAGGATCCCTATTACACATCTAGCTCAACCAAGACGTCGATCCCCGCGGGAGGTCTCCTTCCAAAGAGTAGGAACCATCACCGGAGAATATCTCGTGTAAGGTGCCTGAAGAACCTGCCAGGTATCGGAGACCCTGACTTACAAAAGGTAGATGTAACGTCAGACGTGCTCGTCCTCCTTCCTGACACAACGCTGTACCACCTCGTCGGGGCCCAGCTCCCTATACACCGCGTCTGGACCACTCGGCCGCCACCACAGAAGATCTGGGTCGACGATGACACCCGGATTCCTCACCAAAGTACGCCTCCCGGCTGGTAGCACCTCCCAGTGTCAGCCCGGCAGAGCCCAGTCCCATGGATGCCCGTCAACAGAGCCTAGTAGTCCTCCGTTGTTCCTGTCGAGGTAACGAGGATGAGGACGCGGCATAATCCTAAACACTAAATTAAACCTATACATTCTAAACATGACGACAGTAAATAGTATCAACTAAAATAAACTATATTAAACACTAACAAAAATCTCTAACTAAAATCTTTAATAAACTACTAACTAAAATTCATCAACTAAATTATAACTAACTAAATTAACCCTAAACTTTGAACTAACCCTAAATCCTAAAATAACCCTAAAATTCTAACTTACTAATTAACCTTAAAATACTAACTACCTAATTAACCCTAAATCCTAAAATAACCCTAAAATACTAACTAACTAATTAACCCTAAAATACTAACTACCTAATTAACCCTAAATCCTAAAATAACACTAAAATACTAACTAACTAATGAACCCTAAAATACAAACTAACTAATTAACCCTAAATCCTAAAATAACACTAAAATACTAACTAACTAATTAACCCTAAATCCTAAAATAACACTAAAATACTAACTAATTAACCCTAAAATACTAACTAACTAATTAACCCTAAATCCTAAAATAACACTAAAATACTAACTAACTAATTGACCCTAAAATACTAACTAACTAATTAACCCTAAATCCTAAAATAACAATAAAATACTAACTAACTAATTAACCCTAAAATACTAACTAACTAATTTACACTAATTAACACGAAATTATAAAAAAAATATAGACGGAGCGGGAGAGCTCACCTGCGGGGCGGGGAGACGCGGGCGGCGGCGGTGTGGGTGCGGCACGTATGCGGGCGGTGCGGGCGGCGGACGGCGCTGGGCGGCCGGGTGGTGGACGGCGCACGGGCACGAGCGGTGGTGGCTAGGGCGCTGCGGAAGAAGGGGTGCTCTGGTTTGGTGCACGAACCGGGGCAGACGGGCTGAGTATTTATATACCACCTTTAGTCCCGTTTTATGTTACAAACAGGGGCAAAAGGTAATCTTTAGTCCCGGTTTTTGTTACAAACCAGGACTAAAGGGTTTTCGGCGCCCCACGTTTCGCGCGCAGGGCCGCACCCCAAAGGTGACTTTGAAGGATATAATTTATTTGTATATTCTACTCTATTAATTTTCCTCGGGTTTATTGTTTATTATTTATGGTTTAGGGTTAGGGATTTAGGGTTTAGGGTGGTTGAGAGATTTAGGGTTTAGGGTTAGGGGTAGGGTTAGTGGTTTAGGGTTTAGATATTTCCCGCCATTTCCCACCGCTTCCCGCCAAGTTTTCCCGCTCTTTCTCTCTTAACGGACCTTTTAGTCCCGGTTGTAGCCACTAACCAGGACTAAAGATATTTCCCGCTATTTCCCACCGCTTCCCGCTAGCTTTCCCGCTCTTTCCATCTATATATAGGCCGACCGCGCCATGGCAATCCACACATCCACACCTTCCGCTCTCAAAACAATGGACATCGCCTACTGGGCCATTCTGACCCTCGAGAAGGCCGAGGCGCTGTGCCCCTCTAGCTACCCATGCCCGCCGGGCTACCGGTCGCCGCCGGCTGGATGCTATTGAAGGGGTTCCTGTCCCTCCTATGCCTCAAGGTTCCGCCCGGCAGGCGGCTATCATGAACCACTTCTACCTCGAGCTCGCGCCGGAGCAGCTGATGGATCCCTAGTGGGATCCCGACAACTACGACACCTGGAATGCCTTCTTTGCTAACCGACAGGAAAGGGAGCTCACCAGGTACGAGGGTGACGGCCCGCCCCGCTGAACCACAACAAAGCCAGCCTCCGTCTATGGTGGGCGAACCGTACTATCATCAGCGTGATGCACTACATCGCCGAGGGAGACCATGCTCACCTGCGGTGCCCACCTATCCCCCCTTAGAGCACCGTGAATCTGAGGCCGGAGTGGCAGGTGCCCCCGGTATATGCCATGGCTGGGCTGAGGATCCAGCCGCGTGCGCCTAGCCATGACGATGATGGCAACGACGATGACGAAGAAGACCCTGAAGCTGCGTACTATAGGACTAGGCATGATTATCACTAAAGGGGGCGTCTTTAGTCCTGATTCCGTAGTCCCGGTTTTTTAATATTAATAAATTTCTTGAGTGTTAGCTAGTCCCGGTTTGTGGCTGGACCGGGACTAAATATGAAGATGTTGTATTCTTGTGAGTTCGCTCAAGTGATCAAATGCTCTTTTTTTCTACGTGCCTTCAGTAATCTCAGAAATTGTAAAAAAATAGGGTTAATTCACAAAAGATTTAATCCATTATTACATCACCAACATCCACATCTAGTGTTTTGGTTCTCTTCTAGTCTGTAGCCATGGAGCATCTTCCTTATTTAGCGGTATGCTTGGGTCAGTTTTCACTTTGAATGGCGAAATTTCATGAAATTTGTTATAATCTTCTGACATGTCTGTCCTGTCCTCAACTCCCACCATGTTTCTTTTCCCTAGAAGAACTATGTGGCGCTTTGGCTCATCGTATGATATTGTATTCTTTTCCTTATCTTTCTTTTTTCTCGGTCTAGTAGACATGTCCTTCACATAGAAAACTTGAGCCACATTATTGGCAAGGACGAATGGTTTGTCTCCGTACAAAAGATTATTGAGATCCACTGTTGTCACTCCATACTACTGGTCTACCATTACCCCACCTCCTGTCATCTTGACCCATTTGCATCGAAACAATGGGACCTTGAAATTAGGACCATAGTCAAGTTTCCATATGTCCTCTATGTAACCATAATATGTATCCTTATGCCCATTGTCATCTGATGCATCAAATCGGACACCACTGTTTTGGTTGGTGCTCTTTTTATCTTAGGTGTGCGTGTAAAGTATATTCCCATTTATCTCGTACCCTTGGAATGTCAATCTAGTTGAAGATGGAGACCTGGCCAACAAGTACAACTGATCTCCAACAGTGGTGTCATTCATGATATGTGTCTGCAACCAACCGCCGAAAGTCGTTCATCTCTAATCCAAGAGTCAGACTGCCCCGGGTAGTTGGAGCATACAATATTCTTGTGTACCTCGACATATGGAGCCACCAAGGTGGAACTTTGTAGAACTATATAGTGTGCTTTAGTGAAAGAATGTCCGTCCATACATATCTTTGCTTTCTTTCCTAGCGTGCCTTTTCCACTAAGTCTCCCCTCATGCCGTGATTCAGGTACACCGATCGGCTTAAGGTTAGGAATAAATTCAACACAAAACTAAATGACCTCCTCTGTTCCATAGCCCTTGGAGATGCTTCCTTCTGGCCTAGCACGGTTATGGACATATTTCTTTAAGACTCCCATGAATCTCTCAAAGGGGAACATATTGTGTAGAAATATAGGATCGAGAATGGTAATCTCTTCGACTAGGTGAACTAGGAGGTGCGTCATTATGTTGAAGAAGGATGGTGTGAACACCAACTCAAAGCTGACAAGACACTATACCACATCTTTCTGTAAACCTGGTAGACTTTCTGGATCGATTACCTTCTGAGAAATTGCATTGAGGAATGCACATAGCTTCACAATGGGTACTCTAACATTTTCCGGCAGAAGCCCCCTCAAAGCAACCGGAAGCAAATGCGTCATAAGCACGTGGCAGTCATGAGACTTCAGGTTCTAGAATTTTTTCTCTGCCATATTTATTATTCCCTTTATATTGGACGAGAAGCTAGAGGGGACCTTGATACTACTAAGGCATTCAAAAAAGATTTCCTTCTCTTCTTTGGTAAAAGTGTAGCTGGCAGTACCTTGAAACAACTCTGGATGCCTGTCGTCTTGGTCTTTCATACGTTGTTGGTCCTGCCGTGCTTCTGGTGTATCTTTATTCTTTCCATACACGCCCCAAGAAGCCTAGCAATATCACGCAAAGATTCTTCGTCAGGTGCATCACATTGATTGTAGAGCAGACCTCTAAGACTTTCTAATAGGGTAGCTCCCAAAATATAGATTTCTTCTTCCACATGGGTGTGTGTCCGCCAGCGTCCTTCGGAACAGACTGTCCGCCAAGACCCTTTCCAAAGATTACTTTTAAATCCTTCACCATATCAAATACATCATCACTAGTACGACGGATAGGCTTACTCCGGTGATCTGCTTCACCATTGAAATGCTTGCCTTTCTTTCTTAGGGAATGCGTGGGCGGAAGAAAATGATGATTCCCTAGGTACACATTCTTCTTACACTTATCTAAATAAATACTTTCAGTGTCATCTAAATAGTGTGTGCATGCATTGTATCCCTTGTTTGTCTGTCCTGAAATGTTACTAAGAGCAGGCCAATCATTGATGGTTATGAACAACAATGCTCGTAGGTTGAATTCCTCATGTTTGTGCTCATCCCACATATGTACACCTTGTCCGTGCCACAGCTATAAAAGTTCTTCAACTAATGGCCTTAGGTACACATCAATGTCGTTGCCGGGTTGCTTCGGGCCTTGGATGAGCACTGGCAACATAATGAACTTTCGCTTCATGCACAACCAAGGAGGAAGGTTATAGTTACACAGAGTCACAGGCCATGTGCTATGACTGCAACTCTGCTCCCCAAAAGGATTCATGTCATCTGTACTTAGACCAAACCATAAGTTCCCCGCGTCACCTACAAAGTCCGGGTAGTTTCTCTCAATTTTTCTCCAGTGCGACCCATCAGCGGGGTGTCTCAACATCTCGTCTTTCTTACGGTCTTCTTTGTGTCATCGCAACAACTTGGCATGCTCTTCGTTTCTGAACAAATGTTTCAACTGGGGTATTATAGGAGCATACCACATCACCTTTGCGGGAACCCTCTTCCTGGGGCGCTCTCCCTCAACATCATCAGGGTCATCTCGTCGGATCTTATACCGGAATGCAGTGCATACCAGGCATGCATCCAAATTCTCGTACTGCTCACCACGGCAGAGGATGCAGTCATTAATGCATGCATGATCTTCTATACCTCTAATCCTAGAGGGCAGACAACCTTTTTTGCTTCGTAAGTACTGGCGGGCAGTTCTTTATCCTTTGGAAGCAGCTTCTTCATTATCTTCAACAACTTTTCAAATCCCTTTTCAGGCACACCGACCTCTGCTTTCCATTGCAGCAATTCCAGTGTGCTACCTAGCTTTTTGTGGCCATTTTCGCAATTCGGGTACAACAATTTGTTGTGATCCTCTAACATCTGCTCAAATTTCAACCTCTCCCTTTGCATCAGCAATGACCCGACCAAGATCATGATCTGGCTCATATGATGCACATTCTTCTGTTTCTTCTTCATTATTGTCTTCCATTGTAGTACCACCGTATTCAGGGGACATAGGATAGTTGCCATCATTCTCTTCATCTTCGTTGTCTTCCATCATAACCCCTATTTCTCTGTGCTTGGTCCAACAATTATAGCCAGACATGAAACCGAACCGAAACAGATGGCCGTGAAGGACTCTTGAGGAAAAGTATTCCTTCTGATTCCGACACTCACCACATGGACAACACATAAAACCATTCCGCTTGTTTGCCTCTGCCACAACGAGAAAAGAACGCACGCCTTTAATAAACTCGCCAGAGATTCGGTCAGCGTACATCCATTGCCGTCTCATCTGCATTATATAAGTACATCAAACAAAATCACGATGCTAAGATTAGTACTAGTCTAAAAATAAAAGCACACAGCGTATACATCAAACAACTATGTGCTAATTTAAAAACTTTCTACTCCATCTTTAGTCCTGGTTTGGACACACCAACCAGGACTAAAGGGGTTGCGGCAGGCTGGGGCCGACGTGAGCCCGTTTAGTCCTGGGTGGTGTCTCTAGCCGGGACTAAAGGAGACTCCAACCGGGACTAAAAGTGGGTGACGACACTATATGTCGTGAGTGGAGACACTATGCCATTGAGTGGCGACACTATTTCAGTGGGTTGAGACACTATGATAGGGGTGAGTGTCGACATTATGTCGTGAGTGTCGACACTAGGTTGCGCTGCTTAGTCTATAAATAAGCTTCCTTGTGAAACATCAACTGCAAGGAACAAGACCAGGGACACCACTACGAGGAGCTCGCCGTAAAGGCACTTCCTAATATGTGAAATTAGTTAGCTCCACCGGCATACTGATCTAGCTAGAGAAGATATAAAGTGAAAGATGGTGTTCGAGAGCAGGGACACCACTACGTCAGAGCTTCTCGAAGATGTCTTAGGATCCCGTCCTCAGACATCTTCGAGGATCTCTCCATAGAGGCACTCCCTAATTTAATTTGGTAGCTCCCCAGCGTGTTCATATTTTTTGGTTTTGCTTAAACGGCCGATGATTAAAATGTTAGGGCACCACTATATATATGTATGCCTTCATAGTTTTGGTTCTTATTTTTGTTGCAATGGATTTTGTGACGGAAGGTAGAAGAAGAAGGATATTTTGTTGCTCGACGGTGGCATAATGGATTTGTATGACTATGTGCCAAACCAAGATATATATATATATCTGTGCTTTGATAAATCAAATGAATTTCGAGACTATGATGGATATGTATATATATATACATATATATAGGATGAACTCATGTATATCTGTGCTTTGATAAATCAAATGAATTTCGAGGACTATATGTGCCAAATTAACCAGATATATAGAGATAGAATCCACACAAATCCCTCTATTTCTAGAGCATAAAATGAGCTAAAACGAGCAATGAAATATAAAAGCATGAAGTTGCTAACCTCTTAGGACCCTTAGATAGATATGGAGCTAAAAATCTTCACAAAGCTTGAGAAAAATCAGCAAGAATTCGAGCTTGAGGGAAGAAATTTGAAGGAGATACTTGTGTGAGCTTGAAATGGCTCGGGCAGGGGGAGGAAGAAGATATAGTCGGACCCTTTAGTCCCGGTTCGTCCACCCATCCGCTCCTTTCCAGCGCAAGAACCTTAAAGGTCCCCTACGAACCGGGACTAATGTCTTCTAGGCCCTGCGGCCAATTCTAGCCGTTGGGATCAGGGCCGGACCAAAGGTCCATTTTCTACTAGTGGGACGGGAACAATTAACATTATTGTATTTTCTTACTAGCAAAAAAAACTGCCTGCCCGTAACTGCCTGCCATGCCATACCTGCGCCCGCGATTTTCTCGTAGTTACGCCGTGCCCCTTGCATGTTTGGTAAATTTTTTAGATGAAAATAAGTCGGACACAGCGTCAGGCTGTGCGACTTCTGGTCCGCGCGTCGGGTTATCGACGTCCGTCCGCCCTCATGGGACGCGGCGTGGCGTGTTGGTCAGCACTGTCGCCTAGCCGAAACCGACATCACCGTGTCGCCGCTGTTCAGCACAGGGACAACGGGGAGCAGACCAGCTCCAGCGACTGGCATACCTAACCCTGGTCCACGGTGTTGTTCAGGACACCACGAGCACGCGGTCATGTTGAGTACCTAGTAACCTAGCTCGCGGACCGTCGGTCCTGTACATGTCGACGGGGCGTGTCGACGAAGACGTCGTCGCCCTGCAGTCCTCTGCGCGCGCAGCCAGCCTCCAGGAGCCAGGTGCTCCAGCGTGCCCACGGTGCCGCCATCGGCGGCGACAACCATCTCTGTCCCGGAAGGGCACGGATAGGAAGTCGCCGTATTTATATTTTCTTTTCACGGAGACTAGCAATTAAGCAGGGACGCAACAGAGAGATAGCCGTGAGATCTGAACGAACGGTTTTTTTTTTTTTTTAAATCTGAACGAACGGTTTGGTCGCACGGATTGTCGCAGGGGATGCCGCAGGTAAGCCGCGTCCTAAACATCCGAGGCCTACAAAGTCGGATCTCAAACCGATCAAACCCTCACTACTAATTAAATAAGCCAACCGGTAAGTCCAAGTCGGCGATCGATGGCCGACGACGGGCAGCCGCTGGACCTCGTGGCGGTGGCGGTGGCGCCCGAGCCGGCGGAGTGTAGCAGGTGTGTGCTAATGTGTCTACTGGGCTTCGTCGGTACAAGTCTTTTCGCCGTGGCCTTGGCGCTGCTTTGCTACACCATAGACGTGGGCGATCATCATCGTCCCCCGGACCCCAGGTTGCCGCCTCACGTCGCGGACTGCCTAATGATTTTGTTTCTTGCCCTAGGAGTTGTTCTTCTCGGCCTTTTCTCTGTCCTGCTTCAAGAAAGGAATCTCGGCAATCCAGAGGGAGGAAGGCTCGTGGACACACTCTTGTTGCTCTAGCTGATTGTACTACTTCTGAACCAGATCGATCGATCTGTCCATGCGCATACTGTGCACATCTTGTTTGTTTGTTTGACAGAGAAAGCATCATTATAATATTCCTCGGAAAAATAAATTCTTGAGTCGCAAAATTTACTTATATTAATTAGACCTGATATATCATATATGTGCCCCAACACATCGAGAGTTATGCATACATGTACCCATATCAGAGTAAGTGTAGTGGTTTCGACTTATGCCGGTCTTTGGCTTGATGCCAGTAGTCTGGAGCGGTACATGGGATTTGAGCGGCCAGATCGGATGCCTAGTTCTTCCTTGCTGTTCTTCTGCTCCACGCGTCGGAGCCGAGGATGGAGGGGAAGGCCACCGTCTCCTTAAAAATAAAGCCATGGTTCGGTGCCACGTCTTAGATGTGGAATCGATGTTTTGTGAAGCTTATCTGGCCGGCCACGGTGGCAAGAGCGTCGGTTACTGCATCTCTGCGGTGGCGGGGATGGTCGTGCTACTTGCTGTAGTGAACCACACAGTGGACAAGTTTGGCGCTATGATCTGTCGCCACAAAGGCGGTCCCTCGAGGCGTTCACTAGTAGAAAAAGAACCTTTCATCCACCCCTTTAGTCTCGGTTGTGGTTAGACCCGGGACTAATACTCATATTAGTAGTATTTGTTAGCGTCCACTTGGTCCAGCCCAGCACTCAGCATACGTTCTAGACATTCATGCGCTCACGGCTCAACTATAAGAAGAGAGTCCACTCCATCCCAAAAGCCCGGACTGAAAGGAGGAAGGAATCTCTCCCTTATAAGGTGGGTGTGACCTCCTTTCGTAGGCGAGGTGGGACTAAACTTTGTGTAGCCTCATCGGTCAACAGCAGCCTAACAGTATTAGTCCCGGTTCCAACGGAACAACCTTTAGTCCCGGTTGGAGACACCAACCAGGACTAAAGGGGTTGCGGCAGGCTGCGACCGGTGCCGACCCCTTTAATCCCGGTTCGTATCACCAACCGAGACTAAAGGGGTAACCTTTAGTCCCGGTTCGTATTACCAACCGGGACTAAAGAAAATGAGTAGAAAAAAATTCAAATGGCTATAACTTTTGCATACGATATCAGAAAAATATGTATAGCCTATCAAAACATGCAGAAAAAAATTTCCTCTTCGATTTCAACAGCCTTAGGCCATTTTGGATTCTTTTAGATTTTTAAATTTTGAAAAGAAAAAAAGTTATTTCAACAAATTAAATTTTTTTAATATTTTTTTATGTCATATTTGAATCTCACATTTTTCTGATAATAATGGATATATTATTTGGCAAATTTCGATTTACAGATTTGAAGATATTATTTATGTCATATTAAATGAATAAATGGCAAAAAATGAATAAAATATTGATTTTGAATTTTTTATTGGAATAAAATATTATTATTACTTATTTATTGTTGTTTACTTAAATAGTTATTAGTAATTTCGAAAAATAAAGACGGTTAACATATTAATATGAGCTAATAGGATTGATATACTAGTCTTAACAACAAAGAGTCCTTCGCGCGAGGTGGGAGAGATGGAATTAGGAAGTTAAGCGTGCTGGAGGTGGAGTAGTGCTAGGATACCGATCGGGAAGTTTGACTATAAGTGTAATTTGACCTAAGATTAAATATAGTTAGTGTAAAAAATGAGAGACGTGAGAGATTAGCGAGTCAGAAAATTCAAATGTTCAAGAAAAATTTGAAAAAAATTCAAAAAAAAATAACCCTTTAGTCCCGGTTCGTATTACAAACCGAGACTAAAGATCTCGCACGCTCGACACTGCACCGTGAGGGCCTTTTGTCCAGGTTTGTGGCCGAACCGGGACTAAAGGGGGAGGCCTTTAGTCCTGTCTCTCCAGTCCTGGTTCCAAAACCGGGACTAAAGCCGCTTACGGGCCGGGACTAAAGGCCCATTCTCCACTAGTGGTTGTTTTGGCATTTTTCCATCCTCCCCAATGGACTCGGAGCTCACCATCTTCTCACCGCAAGTGGTGCGTCCCCTGTAGTGTCAGGGTGTCCGGCGATACTTGTAGTTCCCGGTGGTGAGGAGAAAGGACATAGTAAAAAATTTCATGTTAGTTTAAGGGTCCTTTGTGCAAATCTCCATGACTATGTTTGTAATTTCCTTTTTCTTTTGAATGTTCTACTCCCCCCGTCCTAGTTAAAATGCCACATATTGAAAATCATACAATCCACCAAAATCCCCCATCTCTTAGTCACATAATAATTTAATTTCAGAGAAAGAGCCAATTAGAGGATTTGTGAGAGCTAAATTAGTCTCAATCGGAGAAAGCCGGGGACTACTGCAGCATCATGATCCTTCGAGGCCCCTTTCCTGGTAAAAAGAAGGAGCTCAGTTTGCTCCGAGCGTGATATCGCTGGTTTTATCCTACACTAGATTTAGGGGTACGTCTTGACACAAGATCCCCTGAAATTTACACCGATTTACAATTTGTATAACGGTGATAAAAATCATGTGACGAAACACCATGATAACATAAGTGTCCTCCAATAATCAGACAATTGATCTTTCTAACATAATATCAGCATATATTATAATTGTTGAAAAATTAAAATAATAGCACCAAAGAACCTAATTTTAGAGTTCCGCACAGGGTCTCAGATTTTGCCGGCTTGGCCCTGGTACACCTATGTGGAGGTATACAAGGCCTGGATATGGGTTTTGACGGGTCAAAAGAAAAATAGCCCATGCAAATTTAAGTTTAGGTCCCCCCCGGGATGCCCACCGTATTGCCCACTTGTGTTGTTGACGTGTTGTGGATGGGTTGTGGGTGGGCCGAAGACTTCCGTATTTCCCACCGTATTGTACCAGGACTCTCGTAAAAAAAAAGGACCAGTCCAATCGATCGATTTGCTTGTCGTATTATACCAAGACTCTCGTGAAAAAAAAGACCAGTCCGATCGATCGATTCCTCGTGTCGTAAGGGACCTGAGTGCGGACGACCGGGACCTGCAATCAACGTAGGTACCTGATACCGCATGTCGCACGTACGGGACGACTCGGCGACTCGGACGACGCAGGAACTGATCGACAACCTGAACCCATCTACTAGGCGACTCGGACGCGTAAGATGAACAAACGGATATACAGGTTGGATCAGGGCCGAGCGGGAAAGGAGGTAGGCCATCGCTAGCTCATAAACGGGCAGATAAGGAACGATCCGAACCGTCCGATGCATCGATGCCAACGTAGGGCGGGGGGAGGGGGGGTGTGTGTGTGTTACCAAGCAGAAGTGAGAGTTCTTTCTTCCCTGCCGCCAGTCGGTGGTCGACCGCTGCTTGTTATCATGCGTCATTACTTCAGTGCGGTTTAACGCCTCACCTCTCTGTTTTTCCTGTGATTGAGGAAGAGAAGTCCGATCCAGAAGCGGCTTCCTCCACGACGTGCAATTGTACTCTGAAGTACCACACTTGTAACTCTGGATTGGCAAGACTCTTGCCAATCGCGACTGGAAGATGATCAAGGCATTCGTGGCGATGAAGACAAGCATGCAGATCCTCAACCACGCCCAGAAGCACTTCCTCAAGGCTTGTCTGACGCTGCCTCCTCCGCCACCAGAAGCCGCACACTGCAGAGCATGGACCTCCTCGTCAGGGAGCGAGACGGTAAACACTTTTTTTTAGAATGACGGTAAACACTTTCATCTGCTCCCACATTGCCATATTCTATCATCACCTTCCTGGCCCGGTTCTGTTCCAAATCCCGAAACCCGTCTTCTCTTGCGCTTGATTTTCTCTATCGTAATAAGCTTTTAGTGACACTATCCGCACGGTTTGAACAAAGACCATATCTAGCTGGTAAAAAAAAAGACCATATCGAGCTGGTTCGATACAAGCAAATTGCCAAGTTGGTCCGATTAATGTGGGTTCTGACACATCTATACCTAATAATAAAGAACCGAACACTTCTGTCAACGGCTTTTTTTTATGGTTCTACCCTCCCACCTATTCACATAATACACACAATGCCATTGTACGGCTTCGTTACTTCTTTTCTCCTGAGCGTTGACCGCCGCCCTCCCCGCCTCCAGATTGTACGCGGAGGAGTTCTGCCAGTCGACCACTAGCCCGGGAGCTCTCCCGGTCAGCCACTGGCCGGAGATACGTCGGCGACGAGTGATTGGTGGAGAGCGCCTCCCGGGAGGAGCGGGCGGCGGCACTAAGCTTTTCAAGGCTCTGCATCGTGGTCTCCCCCGGATCCAATCAAATTCATGCGAGTAGTGGTGGCGGCGGAAACGACTGGCGATGGCTAGGCAGAGGCGGCGGCGACGGTCTTCTCGGACGAGCAAGGAACTCTCATCCGGCTGGATGAACGAAACCGTCCCACAATCCCCCGCTTTGTAGAGATTTGTCCTATTCCGCCACCGAGCCCCTGTCCCTGACACCTTCCGATCTGCCCTTCCCCGACCTGCCCTCACCAGCTAGCCACCCCAAAGACACAACTTCTTCCGCTGCTACCGTCTCTGAGGGAGGAGAGCAAGCCACCCAGGTGCCCTGACCTCTGCATCGATCTACCGTTCCAAGACGAGGACAAACAACCACTTGTTGTAGCACATGCGAAGCCATTGAACAGGGAGCAGTTGCAAGACGATGACACGGACACCCTCTGCTTCCACTGTAGGCTTGGCCTCTTCAAGGGAGCGATGCCGTTGATTTCCTTGAAGACCATCTTCTTATTTGTCAGCCTGGGTGTGGGAATCGGGGAAGGCCGAGCTCCTGCTGCATAGATAGATACCCACTGTATAGGCAGCAGGAGCAGATGTTCGCCACGGTCGATTATGAGATGAAGCAGCTGGATGGGACGAGTCTCAAGGCTGGAAGGGCAAGTACAAGTAGCACGGCTCTAGCTAGATATAAATGGTACTCCCTCCGATCCTAATTAGTTAACTTGCTTTTGTCTAGATTTGGAGGTATCTAACATTAAAACAAGTCTAGATACATTCGAATCTAGACAAATCTAAGTCAATTAATTTGGGTCGGAGGGAGTAGAGAAAGAGGAGAATAATAGCCGGAAAAAAGAAACACACACTACTGTAAATTGTTATCTCCAATTATAGATTTTAGGAAAAAAAATAAAGGATGAAGAGGATGCCAACAAATACGGGTGAGGTTTCGTCTATGCTCTCCTCGACATGACCTATTTTGTGTATAGTACTACCGCCTTGTTTATGCCTAAAATAAAATAACGGTCGATGATTTATGCAAAAACTATTAGCTATATGAATAACCTCTCTGCTTGCAATAATTTGTCAAGAACATCTTTTTTTTGCTTCGTGGATTCAGATTCCATTTTTCCGGTTGTTATCTCGGCAACCTCTTTGCTTCCAAAAAATTGGCAAGAACAAGAGGACATGGCGATTTGGTTCCTAGGTCTAAATGCACCTATTATGAAAAAATGCATTTTATATGAATTTCTAAATGTTGAAAAATTTTGAAACAAAATCCTAGGTGTGCATCTGAACATACAATGTTCTCACAGAAACTTTTATAGTGAGAAGACATTTTTTGAGGTCTATAAAAGAAGACAAAAAAAATTCTTGTGAAAAACTATTTTGCAACACCAATAGTTATCTTTTTACACAATCCACGTAAAATATCTTTTTTTTATGAAACCTGGTGTACGAACATAGAATGCGAACATATACATTAACATTTTGAAATATGTCTTTTTGGCGGTGGTTGCATCTACACTTACGAGCCAAAGTGGATTTCCGCAAGAACAATTGTTTTGATTTGTGGATTCAATGTGTCTCATGTATATCTCCTCGACCATCTTGCTTCAAACTCACGTCGAGTACATATTTTATTTGATCTAAGGTGGTGTCGTAGCAAGGCACGGGCAAGTGTGCTAGTTACACTAATTTCACATAGGTGACAGGAATTTCATAGTGACATTTTGATAGACAATTATTATTTAAAATAATATGTTTGGCACTAGGAGTACTGGTTTTGGCAACAACAACAAAAACTCCTGATCAAAAATTTAAGATGGAGAAAATAATGCAATCTATCAACATGACAAAATCTCAACTCAAAATATTGCGCTGCACAAAAGTGACAATATCCGACACCTAAAGTAGTGAACAATGCAAAATTGTGAACCACCAAATTCTGTCAGATATTGTCATTTTCTAAGCCTAAAATATAAGGTATTTCGGGTTGAGACTTTGTGTGTTAGTAGAGTACATGATTATCTACTACTATAATTGTTTTTTCAAAATTTCTTAAAACTTTGAAAACATGGGGAAACTGTGTTTGGCACATGAGCACCATTACTCCTGTTTTTTAAATTAAAATATATATAGTTTTAAGTCTCCA
The DNA here is from genome assembly GCA_916181665.1 of Avena sativa. Taxonomy (NCBI): domain Eukaryota; kingdom Viridiplantae; phylum Streptophyta; class Magnoliopsida; order Poales; family Poaceae; genus Avena; species Avena sativa. The sequence continues at coordinate 465,751,828 of OV702297.1, read as the reverse complement.
AAAGTACTGGAAATAAATATATAAGACACATATAGAAATTTTGTTTATATATATGTTATTTTTTGGGCTACATAGAAATGATTTTTTTAATAAAACATATGTATTTCTAGTCTTATTTACTATCTAATAAAATTTCATTTTTCTTGTAGTCTAAAATAAAGTTGTTTTTTTACGAAAATTTCGCATAAATATATGGACTATGTATATGTATTTCTTAGATTTTTTTCAAGTTTTTGGAAACTCAAAATATATATATATTCTAATTTTTTTATTGAAAATGAAGGATCACCGGTGCCCTTGTGCACCAAATCTCCACTCAAAATCATGTTTTAAGTTAATAGAGATCCATGTTTTTTTTCAACAAAATTCCACCTATCTATCTATCTATATCTTCTTATAAGCAAAGTCCAACTAAGATCTATCTAAACATGCATACTGTCCATGTCATCGGACAATCACAGCCATCCGATTTCGATTTTCCGACCGTCCATCGGAAAGCCTCTTACACTTTTGTTACGTGTGATATATACTACGTGCTGACCAGTAGTCTAGAAGCAGCCCACTAATTCAGCCCAGGTGCAGTCCATTAACGTAGTTTTCTCCTAGAGCTTTTCTTACTGTTTTTCTTCTCCAACATCTGAAGTGCGCACGAACATCACCAGTCGATTGAGCTTCCTCTTCCCAATTAAATAATTTACTAGGAACAAGCCCGTGCGTTGCTACGGAAAAGAAAAAAATCTAGTCAGTCGAGATATAGACAAAACAGTAATGGTTGATATAAAATAACTAACCAACATATTGAAAACTATTATAAAGTCGGTATTGATACCTTCTCTGTATGGTGAAAGACACAGATACCATGCAGATAATCAGAAAGTTTGGATAATGTATCCGATTAAAAAACAACATTTAGCTTTTGAAAAATAAAAAAAATCAAATTTGTTAGTCTAATATGGTGTAATAATAAGAAAAACATATGGAAATTAACTCACATGTAAAATCAATGTGAACTGTGTGCGGTAATGTATGGACTCTTTGGCGTTGCTTGAGGCCACTGCAACTTGCTTTCCTCTCTCTGGAAAACAGATAAATGAGTCCGAGTTACTGTACAGAGCTGATGTTTTCTTGATTTAACGATAGGGGTCCGACCAAGATGATTAAGTGAATACACGCTGCCAGCCTCCCCGCGGTAGCACACCTCCTCCGCTCCTGCGTTACCAATGGTAAATCAGATTCAGTAATTCACATGAAAAAAGATGCTGTAACGCAGGGTGGTTGGAACTTGCAACCTGGAGAGATTAAAAACTGGGGAATAAGAGGATAGGCTTTTATGAGCACCGCAAATTCTCCTGGTTATTCATAGGAGAGCTACAAGCGTCGTGGATGGACGACTTCCTCTGCCCCATCTCGCTCTGAGTTCAACACGTACCCTCTCTTCTGGCCACACCTTCAAGCGCTGCAGCATCCAGTGCCAGCTCTCGGACCGGGTGATTTACAAAGATAAAAGGAGAGAGAGATGCTGCAACGGAGGAGTCGCCGCCGGCCGTCCGCATATCTTGCCCTTGTCTACACTGCACTCTGGAACAGCGCCATCGCACGCCCTTACTGCAGCAGCACGCAAGAGAGCACGCTGGCCGGAAAACAGGCGCGGACGTAGAGGGACACGTGCCCCACGACATGCAGGCTATTTGGCGGCAGATGTTGATGCCGGGCGCGCCGGGGAAACAAAAGGCGGCGAAGCTGAGCGCGGGGGAAGCTGCTTCGCGGGTATGGGCGCCGGGAGGCCAGGCAGGGCGGTGGCGTGGTCGGATACGGATTCAGAGGGGATAATAAGTTTTTTGTGCATGAAGAGAGAAAACAACCGATGGCAGGTTTCTTTATTAAAACGGTGCGTTGACTTGAGGGTGGCATGGGTGGGTAATTATCTCCAAACTGATAGGGATAAAATCGTCTAAAAAAAGGAACCCGCAAGAAACACTTACTTTATTAGGTATATAGATAGATTTATGTGATGGAACAGGTGGGGACATACGAGAAGGTCCTGTGTATTCTCGGATCAGGCTTTCGTCCCGCTTTTTAAATAAAGCACACAGGTGAGACCGCTGCTGGGCCAGACAGCACATCGCCCAAAGGAAGATCCGAACACAGCTCGGACCGAACAGCACAAGCAAAAGCCCAAGAGAAAATACAAAAGAAAGAAAAGGAAGAAATGCACGACATCACCGGCTCGACCATCAACAAGGACACGTCATCGCCGCGCCCTTCGAAACAGTCTAACCACGATCCTATGCCTCCGGATTGTCGTGCACCAAGCAACACCTTCAAGAAGGGGGGCGACAATGACGACGATGATGCCTGGATTTCTCCTAAGATTTCTCTCGGTACACGCAGGGGAGTGATAAGAGGGTACATCCGGCGCCCTTCAAGAAGGAGGGCGGCATCCACAGATGTCGCCACACCGGCGCCAGCCATGCTGACAAGGATTTCTCCCGACCCCCAACGACCCAAACCCCAGCCAATCCTGGCACTCCACCAACTTGCCGTCCGCCAACATGCGCCCAAACGGTCTTGCTGTCTTCATCGGCGTCTCACCATGGCAAACACGAGGTTGGCCGGCTCTAGGAACCCACCAAAGACAGCGAACAGCGGCGTCGTTGCGGCGTGGGAGGGATCGACCTCCACCACCAGAGCGGTAGCAGACCGGACGCAGCAGCAGGAGCATACCAGGCCAACAAGGCCCGGCCGAGCCTAGAACGGGCCTGTGAAGCCCCCGCCGCCGCGCTGCAGCAAACGCATTGGCATCGTCACTTACCCTGTCCCGAAGCGTTACCCTTATCAACCATGGCAGCGGCCTGAGGGCGAGCTAGCCCACCCATCCCCAAGTCGGACCCAACGGCCCAAAACTAGGGTCTAGAGTTGTCGGCCAAGCTCATCTCTGCCACCACCGCCACCAATCAGCAGCGCCCTCACCCCGCCGCCATCCAGGACACTGCCGAAACGCCGCCTGATGAAGAACACCGCCGCAAGACGAGCACGACATCACAAACCACCTCCCGGAGCCGCCTCTATCGGAGGGGTGCCCCCGTAGACCACCTTCCGGGGCCGCCGCCCCGGCATCCGCGGACTCGCACCCACAGGACCTAGTTCATTGCGTGACCGGCAAGGCGGGAGGAGGACTGGGTGCCACATGATGGTGGCAGCAGCACAGCCGCGCGGAGGAGACCGACCTCCACCGCCGATGGCGGTTGCCGACCGGGGCATGGCAGCAAGGGTACACCAGGTCTCGGGCCCAGCTGGGCCCAAAATGGGCTCGTAAAGTCCCCGCCGCCACGCTGTAGCAGTGCAGCCACAGCCACCGCCGCCCTCCTACACGCCCACACCCACCGCACCACCTCCACCGGGAGGCCAATGATGGCTCAATGCACGACGCCCAGAAAAATGCTTGATGGCGGTGTTGATGTAGAGCTCATTGGGAACCCCAAGAGGAAGGTATGATGAGCACAGCAGCAAGTTTCCCTCAGTTATGAAACCAAGGTTTAATCGATCCAGTAGGAGCAAGGAAACACCCCAAAGGTGTTACTAGCTGACCCTTGGCAGGGCGCACTACCAGTGCTAGTAGAAACGCGGAGACCTGCACAACACAACCACAGAATTTTGTCCCCAACTTGCGATGAGGTTGTCAATCTCACCGTGTTTTGCCGCAAACAAAGGATTAAACGTATCGAATGGAAAGAAGTAATAGTTTGCAGAAAGTAAACACAAAGAAGTAAACAGTTGTAGATTGTATGTAAAGAAACAGGACCGGGATCCATAGTTCACTAGAGGTGGCTCTCCTTAGATAGATAACATGCTAGGTGAACAAATTACAGCGGGGCAATTGACAAACACCGAGAAAGCAATACATGTATATACTAATCATCTTGACTCCTTTGAGACTTGATTGGGCATTACAACATTATACATAGACCGCCATCCAACTGCATCTATGACTAATAATCCACCTTCAGGTTATCATCCGAACGCCCTGCAGTATTAAGTTGCAAGCAACAGATTATTGCTTTATGAACTGCGTGTAAAGTAAACAATACGATTGTTCTATGAACAAAGGATTGTTGTTTTCTCCCTAGCAGCAACAGCACATCTAGTACCTTAGAGATTTCTGTCACTTCCCCAGATTACCAGAGGCATGAACCCACTATTGAGCATAAATACTAACTCTTGGAGTTGCTAGCATCTACTTAGCCAAGATAGCTACTAACAACAGAAAGCATGCAAGATCACAAATAACAAATACATGATAGAATCAATAATCAATCTGAAATAGCATCTCAATATCCATCGGATCCCCGCAAACACAACATGCAGAATTACAAATAGATGATCTTGATCATGAACAGAGCTCACAAGATCTAAACATGAAAGCACAAAGGAGGAGAACCAGCCATCTAGCTACAACATGGATCCGTAGTCCAAGGATGAACTACTCACGCATCACACCGGAGGCTTGCATGGTGATGAAGAAGGCCTCCAGGGTGAATTCCCCTCTCCGGCAGGGTGCCGGGAAGAGCTTTAGATCCCTCCTGATCTAGGGATGGAGATGACGGCGGCTACAGACTCTTTCGTGGATTTTTGATCGGGCACTTAGGGTTTTCATCCCGAGGGCAATATATAGGTGGAAGGAGTGGCCGAGGGGGTGCCGGGAGCAACCACACCACCCCCTGGCGCGGGCCAGGCATGGTCGTGCGGCCAGGTGGTGTGGTGGCCCCCTGGCCCCTCTCCGTCTCGTATTCTGGCACTTGATGACATCCGGAAAAATAGGCACTTTGGCTTTTGCCCTGTCCAATTCCGAGAATATTCATTTTCTGAATTTCCTGAAACCAAAAACAGCAGAAAACATACAGCTGGCACTGTGGCTCTTGTTAATAGGTTAGTCCAAGAAATCATATGAAAAGTACTCCAAAGATGGAACAAAACACAAGAAAGTGGATAAAACCAAGCATGGAACATCAAAAATTATAGATACATTTGCAATGTATCAACATCCCCAAGCTTAACTCCTGCTCGTCCTCGAGTAGGTAAGTGATAAAAAGAAAGAATAATTTTTGAGGTGACATGCACCATCAAAGACTTGATCAAAGTATTTGTAAAACATTCGAGGCTGGGATCATAGTACTTCAATCATAACATGAAAGACAAAGTTCTAGCAATAAGCAAAAGAAACTATGATGCAACATGAAAATGCACAAACAAAAGATTCATGAATAACAATGCTTTGCAAGACGTTTGTTTGTTTCACATAAAGAAAACATAGCATAATAGTATTCAGCTTGTCCCTCATAGAGTAGCAAATATAAATGCATAGGGCACCTTCAAAGTTCATAAGAGTGACTAGATACAATAGTTTAAAACAAGCAATAACAAGTTATGCATCAAACAACTAGTCTTGGGACAATGCAGATAGAACTAAGAATGGCCACTATGCTCTCAAAGTAGGTGCATCAAGATAGAAGGTAGAGCCTCAATATAATGGTGGAAGGAAGGCCTTTTGTAGAAGGAAGTAGGAATTCAAGTCTCATAAAGAGCTTCCAAAAATTATGGTACTTATAGCTTTCAGCTCTCATTGCCCCAATCATAAGAATCTTGAAGTGGTTAAGGTTAAAGTGACACAACTAAGAGGATATGCTTGACAAGTTATAAACCAAAATCTGATGCCCCTTAGTTACGGAGACCGATCCTCATGCTACTCAACTTCAGTCACGAGTAAGCTCTTGTCATTGTAAGTACATGTGTATCATTAAGAACCGCCAACGGGGTACCCCTTGCACGTGATACGAGAGCTTTCCCATAATCAAAATGACAAGGCAAGCAGACAATGAGCATCTCAGCGATCTTTTTATTTGCTATTTGCATAGGTTTTTATTGAGGATGCTTCATAGAGTGCTCATTATGGTAATGCTGCAAGTTTCCACCATGATTAGGCATGGTTTAGGCTAGCGGCACATGCGTTTCTCTAACACACATACAAACTCCATGATCTTACAAGTTCCACTTTTATTTCACACCGCCGGGATCCGTGAGAAAAAGAACATGATATCAACGGGGTACAAAGTACAAGTGCAATGTTGAAAGCGTTCCCCATGGTACATGGTTCTGCTAATTTCAACTTATAAAGTGCAAGCATATACGTAACAAAGAAGGACCCAATGGTTCAAGTTTATTAGATGCAAAAAGTAAAGTGTGCCATCAAGCTCGTGAGAGCTTTAATCACTAGTTTTCTCATAACAAGTTTAATTTGGAAGGTAAACAAAAGCATGAATATACTTGGAATAGCATAAGCTAGTAGGTAGGTATGGTGGACTCTTTGGAAATAACTTGGTTTAGGGAGTTGGATGCATGAGTGGAACTCATACTTTGTTGTGGAGGCTAGCAAAAGACTGGGAGCGACAAACTAAGAGAGCAATAATGGCCATAATCATGCAGAGCGACAAAACATCATTGATCAAAGCATAAAGTGATACTACAAGTTGAAAACTAAAGGATCATAAAGGCTATGGTGACTTGGGATAGTCATAACATGGTGTGAGCATGGGCCAAGTCAACCCAAATAAAGCATCAAAGGAGAATACCACTATACTATGCTTTAATATGCTAAAACAACGCATGATTCATGCAAGGCACATTAAGCAATCTCAATTGTTTATAACAAGTCATGCTACAGCAAAAAATACTAAGCATAAAGCCAAAACAATATCAAGCATGGCATGACAAAGCATAGGCCACAGTCAAAAACGAGCTCTTTTTACCACATAAGCATGAACTTTCCTACTCTTTTCCAAACCAAACCAAACTAATTGCAAACCAATGTAAGAAAGAGGGGGTCCAACCAATTTATTCAGAAAACTAAGCAAACCAAGCAAACGAAAAACCAAAACGAAAACGAAAAAGAAGACGCTCCAAGAACAACACAACTGTGCATGAAACAATAAAAATGAAGTGTTTGGAAGAAACCTAGAATTTTTATTGATGAAGAAGGGGATGCCCAAGGCATCCCCAAGCTTTGACGCTTGTACTTCTTGGATATTCCTTGGGGTGACACGCGTGGCATACCCAAGCTTGATAGTCCATTCTTCATCTTATTACTCATTCCTTCCATACACCTGAAAATTTTCCTTCATACAGAACTTCACACAATCTCATTAGCAACATTAGTGCACTTAAGATAAATAAGTCTTAAGGTTCAGTTATAACACCAAATAAACTTCCATTAGAACACTAGCTACTGTAGCACTTCCCTCCAAAAGCTCAATTCCCCAAAAGAACTCAAAAAGGAACCAACAAGAAGCAAATGCAAAAAATGGCAGAAATCTGTCAAAACAGACCAGCAGGTAAATGCAAATTTTTTCGAAGACATTCTGTTGCTCAAATCAAAAAGTGTTGAACTAACGAAAGTTAGATAACAACCTGGGGCAGAATCACAAACAACTACAGCTCAATCCGACATAGAGAGCTCTCTCATGAAATTTTACGGTGAAGCACAAAAATCTGTTTTGGGACAACAACTTTCCCAACCATTACTTCTCTCTCATTAGAGGTTACTCTTGGCACAAAAGGCAAATAAAAAGGATAAGGAGCGGTTATTACTGAAGTAATAACTTTCAAGACTCATCTAAAACTTTTGGGTTATCTCCCAATAAGTACTTTTCTTTAACGCCTTTAAGTTAGGCATAAGAAGCAAAGAAAGAATCAAGTGTTCTTAAATGAAGAAGCATTAAGACCAAATTTTGTTTTCATAGGAGAAGCAAAAGAAATATTTTATCTCTTTTTAGGGAAGTGTTCTATACCTTTCTTGAGTGGGAGTTGATATTTAATGGTGCCTTCTTTCATATCAATGATGGCACCAACAGTTATAAGAAAAGGTCTTCCCAAAGTAATAGGACAAGAAGCATTGTATTCAACATCCAAAACATAGAAATCAACGGGGACATAGGAATTGTTAACCATAATAAGAACATCATTAAGACTGCCCGTGAGTTTTTTTTTAGCATTATCATCAAGTGGGACATTCAAATAAAAATCTTCAAGAGGAGGCAAATCAAGCATATAATAAATCCTTCTAGGCATAATAGAAACACTACTATCAAGATCACATAAAGCTTTGAAATCAAAGTCATTCACTTTCATATTAATGATGGGTTCCCAACCATCTTCTTGTTCTATAGGAATAGAAGATTTATGTTTCATCTTTTCTTCTTTAACCTTTATGAGAGCATCAGTAATGTGTTTAGTGAAGGCCATGTTCATAACACTAGCATTAGGACTTTTAGCAAGCTTTTGTAGGAACTTAATAACTTCAGAGATATTGCAACCATCAAGATCAAAATCAGCTTTATCATCTAAAGTAGTAGAACTATTACTAGCCTCAACACTAGTTGTGGTAATAGTAGAAACACTAATGTTTCTAGCAATTTCATCTTCTCTTTCCCACTTAGCATGTAATTCAGCTAATAGTCTAACATTTTCATCAATTCTTACTTGTATAACATTGGTAGCTGCAAAGGGATTCTCATTAGTTTCAGGTTTAGTAGCCATTTTATTCAAAGTAGATTGAGCTTCGGCCAAAGATGCTATATTTCTTTCAGCATTAGAGAGTTTTTCCTCAATAGTTTTATTGAAAGCAGTTTGTTTACTAATAAACTCTTTAAGCATAACTTCAAGTTCAGAGGGAGCACTCCTATTATTTACATAAGCATTACCATTGTTGGGAGGAAATGGCTTGTAATTGTTGTTACCAAAATTGTTCCTATAAGCATGATTACCATAAACATTGTTGCCAAAATTGTTATTTCTTATGAAGTTCACATCAACTTGCTCTTCTTGAGCAACCAAAGAGGCTAAAGGAGCATTATTTGGATCAATATGGGCTTTCCCATTAACAAGCATAGACATAATAATATCAATTTTATCACTCAAGGAGGAGGTTTCCTCAACAGAATCTACCTTCTTACCTTGTGCAGCTCTCTCAGTATGCCATTCAGAATAATTAACCATCATATTGTCCAAAAGTTTTGTTGCAGCACCCAAAGTGATGGTCATAAAGGTACCTCTAGCAGCAGAATCCAATAGGTTCCTTGAATAATAGTTCAATCCTGCATAAAAAGTTTGGATGATCATCCAAGCAGTCAGTCCATGAGTGGGACAATTCTTTACCAAAGATTTCGTTCTTTCCCAAGCTTGAGCAACATGCTCATTATCAAGTTGTTTAAACTTCATTATTTCACTTCTCATGGATATAATCTTAGCAGGAGGATAGTATTTTCCAATAAAAGCATCTTTGCACTTAGTCCAAGAATCAATACTATTCCTAGTTAAGGAATTCAACCATTCTTTAGCTTTTCCTCTTAAAGAGAAAGGAAACAATTTCAGCTTAATAATATCACCATCTATATTGAGATGCTTTTGCATCTCACAAAGTTCAACAGTTATTTAGATGGGAAGGAGCATCTTCATTACCAATACCAGAAAATTGCTCTCTCATAACAAGATTGAGTAAAGCAAGTTTTATCTCAAAGAAAGTATTTTCAGCCACAAGTGGAGCAATAGGTGTGCTCATAAAATCATTGTTGTTGGTGCTAGTGAAGTCACACAACTTAGTGTTTTCAAGGGTAGTCATTTTTTTTGGGTTTTCAAATAAGAAAGCAAACTTGTAAAACTATTTTTTGTGTGTTTTTGATAAACAAAACAAGCAAACAAAGCAAAAAGAAAACTAAGCAAAACAAAAACAACAAAGTAAAGATATTGGTTATGAGGGACTCCCCTTGTGAACATGTCCTTGACTCCCCGGCAACGGCGCCAGAAAATCGCTTGATGGCTCAATGCACGGTGCCCAGAAAAATGCTTGATGGTGGTTTTGATGTAGAGCTCGTTGGGAACCCCAAGAGGAAGGTATGATGAGCACAGCAGCAAGTTTCCCTCAGTTATGAAACCAAGGTTTAATCGAACCAGCAGGAGCAAGGAAACACCCCAAAGGTGTTACTAGCTGAACCTTGGTAGGGTGCACTACCGGTGCTAGTAGCAACGTGGAGACCTGCACAACACAACCATAGAACTTTGTCCCCAACTTGCGATGAGGTTGTCAATCTCACCGTGTTTTGCGGTAAACAAAGGATTAAACGTATCGAATGGAAAGAAGTAATAGTTTGCAGAAAGTAAACACAAAGAAGTAAACAGTTGTAGATTGTATGTAAAGAAAAAGGACCGGGATCCATAGTTCACTAGAGGTGGCTCTCCTTAGATAGATAACATGCTGGGTGAACAAATTACAGCGGGGCAATTGACAAACACCGAGAAAGCAATACATGCATATACTAATCATCTTGACTCCTTTGAGACTTGATTGGGCATTACAACATTATACATAGACCGCCATCCAACTGCATCTATGACTAATAATCCACCTTGAGGTTATCATCCGAACCCCCTCCAGTATTAAGTTGCAAGCAACATATTATTGCTTTACGAACTGCATGTAAAGTAAACAATACGATTGTTCTATGAACAAAGGATTGTTGTTTTCTCCCTAGTAGCAACAGCACATCTAGTACCTTAGAGATTTCTGTCACTTCCCTAGATTAGCAGAGGCATGAACCCACTATCGAGCATAAATACTAACTCTTGGAGTTGCTAGCATCTACTTGGCCAAGATAGCTACTAACAACGGAAAGCATGCAAGATCACAAATAACAAAGACATGATAGAATCAATAATCAATCTGAAATAACATCTCAATATCCATCGGATCCCCGCAAACACAACATGCAGAATTACAAATAGATGATCTTGATCATGAACGGAGCTCACAAGATCTAAACATGAAAGCACAAAGGAGGAGAACCAGCCATCTAGGTACTACATGGATCTATAGTCCAAGGATGAACTACTCACGCATCACACCAGAGGCTTGCATGGTGATGAAGAAGGCCTCCAGGGTGAATTCCCCTCTCCGGCAGGGTGCCGAGAAGAGCTTCAGATATCTCCCAATCTAGGAATGGAGATGATGGCGGCTACAGACTCTTTCGTGGATTTTTGATCGGGCACTTAGGGTTTTCGTCCCGAGGGAAATATATAGGTGGAAGGAGAGGCCGAGAGGGTGCCAGGAGCGGCCACACCACCCCCTGGCGTGGGACAGGCCTGGCCGCGTGGCCAGGTGGTGTGGTGGCCCCCTGGCCCCTCTCCGTCTCGTATTCTGGCACTTGATGACATCCTGGAAAATAGGCACTTTGGCTTTTGTCCCGTCCAATTCCGAGAATATTCATTTCCTGACTTTCCTGGAACCAAAAACAGCAGAAAACAGGCAGCTGGCACTGTGGCTCTTGTTAATAGGTTAGTCCAAGAAATCATACGAAAAGTACTCCAAAGTTGGATTAAAACACAAGAAAGTGGATAAAACCAAGCATGGAACATCAAAAATTGTAGATACATTTGCAATGTATGAGCCAACCCTGTGCTAGGCCCACCCCCATCCCAGATCGAGCTTAAGTGGGCCTAGATCTAGGCCAGCCAGGCGCCCCCCTGCCGGCCAAAGCCAGTGTCACCGTGCTACACACCACGCCCCCGGGTCGAGCCGCTGGGCCAGCGACGTCTGCCGCCGCCGCCGAAGCTCCATGCTGCCAAGCTCCACCGCCTTCACCGTGCGGAGCCGCCACAGCCGCGGCACGCCGGCCACTGCGCTGGGGACGTCGGCCCGTTGTTGCAGACACTGCCAGGAGGTAGATGCCCGCCATCGTCCTTCTCCCGGACAGGATCCAGGGGGATCCGCCGCCGCCGGCACCGAGCATGCTTTTCCTGTCGGCTCCCGCCGGCGACAGCGAGGAAGAAGCGCGCTGGGGGGCAGGGTCGAGGGAGGGGAAAACCTCCCCTGGCCCCCACGCAGGGGTGACCTAGGAGCGGGGTATTCTCTCGCTCATCGTACTACTCCTACCACCACAATCCAACGAATGATGGCACGGAGGACTGGACAGTAGCGGAGGGGTGCCGTGGCGTCGATCACCAGGTGGATCGAGCTAATGGAGCAATGAGGTCCTGTGTATTCTGTCCCCATTGAAATGTCGTGCTCCGCTTCAAGCGTCGTCAGCGGCGGCGGCTGCAAGAGCGCCATTTTGGCCTTCCACCGCCCGTCCACCATGCCAATACGTGATCCTTGCTCTGTCCCACACACCGCTCCACATCTGACTCCTTAACGTATGACCATTTGTTGGGGGGAGGAGAGACACACAACCTTCCCGCCCTACCTGCGGTGAACCTCGGAGGATAGTTTCAATCAACAGATATGCAGCGGAAATAAAACAACGAGCACATGCATAGGTGACTGATACATTGCAAATGTATCAATAATTTTTGATGTTCCATGCTTGGTTTTATCTACTTTCTTGTGTTTTGTTCCAACTTTGGAGTACTTTTTATATGATTTCTTGGACTAACCTATTAACAAGATGCCACAGTGCCAGTTGCCTGTTTTCTGCTGTTTTTGGTTCCAGGAAAGTCAGAAAATGAATATTCTCGGAATTGGATCGGACAAAAGCCAAAGTTGTTATTTTCCCGGAAGACTCACGGAGCCAGAAGGAGAGTCGGATAGGGGCCACAGGGTGGCCACACCACCCCTAGGCGCGGGTCCCCCTGGCCGCGCCAAGGCATGGTGTGGGCCCCCTAGACGGCCATCGACCTTGCCTCTTTCGCCTATTTATCTCCCCCGATGCAGAAACCCTAAATCATCAATCAGAAATCCATGAAAAGTTCCGCAGCGCTGCCGCCACCGAAGGGGAGATTCGGGGGATAGAAAGTCTCTGTTCCGGCACCCTGTCGGGACGGGGAAGTGCCCCCGGAGCCATCTCCATCGATCTCCACCACCATCTCCATCACCATTGCTGATTCCCATGATGAGGAGGGAGTAGTTCTCTCTCGAGGCTAAGGGTTCTACCGATAGCTATGTGATCATCTCTCTCTATGCATGATCTTATTGAGATCATGAGCTTGTAATCTATAGATCTACCTTGCTACTCAAGTGCTTTAATAGATCTCTGCTCTCCCCATGTGTGTGAAAGTGACAGCGTGCACACCATGGTGGCACTTAGGCTAGAGATTGCAAATACTTGTTATGAGTTATATTTGGAGTTGGATGTCTTTATGAAATTATGGTGTTTGTTTGAACCATCTAGTGCTCAAGGTGATAGTGTGGGGTTTTCTAGATGGGAAAGATGAAATTTGAGGTGTGATGTTATAGCCCTACCAACGATTAGAGTGTCCAACCGGAGAGTAGTACAGTGTAGTATCATAAAGAAGAATGTATTTATATGAGAGTGTTCACTAGTGAAAGTATGATCCCTCGGCCTTGTTTCTAAGCATTGATACACCGTTTGCAATTAGATCTGTTACATGTTTGCTTGCTTCTATCTTTATTTCAGTTTTCCTTTAGTCTTTTCCCACGTCAACCACACACCAGCAAGCTATTTTCTGGCACCGTTACCACTTATAATTATCTATACCACTTGTATTTCACTATCTCTTCGCCGAACTAGTGCACCTATACACCTGACAAGTGTATTGGGTGTGTTGGGGACACAAGATACTTCTTATATCTTGATTGCAGTGTTGCTTGAGAGGGATACCTTTGACCACTTCCTCCCTAAGTTCGATAAACCTTGGGTGATCCATTTAAGGGAAAACTTGCTGCTGTTCTACAAACCTCTGCACTTGGAGGCCCAACGCCTGTCTACAAGAATAGAAGTGCGTAGACATCAAGCTATTTTCTAGCGCCGTTGCCGGGGAGGTAAGGTAAAAGGTACTCACATCCTCCGGTGTGAGTGCTCGAAGTTATTTCCTTTAGATTCTGCAATTTTGTCTTTTTGTTTCTTGTTTTCACTAGTTAGGCTTAATGGAAAACAACAAAAACATTAGAGAGCTTTATAGTATTTATCTTGAGTTAGGACATGAAGTGTTTGAAGAGAAAATTAAAAAACCTATGGAACTTTATTTGCATGCTAATAGCAATGTTGTTAGTATGAATTCTTTGGACACCATTATGGCTAATGCTATGGAAAAGTCTAAGCTTGGGGAAGCTGGTTTTGATGAGCATGATCTTTTTAGTCCCCCAAGCATGGAGGAGAAAGTTTACTTGGATGACACCATGCCTCCAATATATGATGATTACAATGATGAATATGATACTTTCAGTCCACCTACTATTGAGGAGAAAATTAATTATGATTACAATATGCCTCCTATATTTGATGATTATGGTGATGAGAATAGTAATGATAGCTATTTTGTTGAATTTGCTCCCACTACAATCAATAAGAATGACTATGTTTATGTGGGGAGTATTAATTATTTTATGCATTTGGCTCATGATAAGAATGTTTTATTTGATAGTTATGTTGTTAATTTTATTCATGATGCTACTGAAAGTTATTATGAGAGAGGGAAACATGGTTTTATGCACCTCAATAATATTATGTTTCCCCTCTTTATGTTGAAAGTCTTGAAGTTGCACTTGTTTTGCTTTCCTATGCTAGTTGCTTTGTGCTTTCATGACTTGTTTCTTTACAAGATTCCTATGCATAGGAAGTGGCTTAGACTTAAATGTGTTTTGAATTTGCTTCTTGATGCTCTCTTTTACTTCAATTCATATTTCTTATGTGAGCATCTTCTTAAACTATCATGCCTAACTTAAAGGCGTTAAAGAAAAGTACTTATTGGGAGATAACCCAAAAGTTTTAGATGAGTCTTGGAAGTTATTACCTCTATAATAACAGCTCCTTATCTTTTTTATTTTGCTTTTTGTGCCAAGAGTAACCTGTAATGAGAAGAAGTAATGATTGGGAAAGTTGCTGTCCCGAAACAGATTTCTGTGCTTCACCATAAAAATTCGTGTAAAATCTCTGTACGTCCTTTTGAGGCGTGAATTTTTTTGCTTCTGCCCCAGGTTGTTATCTAATTTTCGTTAGTTCAACACTTTTTGATTTGAGCAACAGAAGGTCTTCGAACAAATTCGTCTTTACCTGCTGGTCTGTTTTGACAGATTTCTGCCATTTTCCGCATTTGCTTCTTGCTGGTTCCTTTTTGAGTTCTTTTGGGGAATTGAGCTTTTTGAGGGAAGTGCTACAGTAGCTAGTGTTTTAATGGAAGTTTTATTGGTGTTAGAACTGAACCTAAAGACTTATTATCTTGATTGCACTAATGTTGCTAATAAAGATTGTGAGAAGTTTTATATGAAGGAAAAATTTCAGGTGTATGGAAGAAATGAGTAATGAGATAAAGGATGGACTAAAGCTCAAGCTTGGGGATGCCACGTGTGTCACCCCAACAAATATCCAAGAAGTACAAGAGTCAAAGCTTGGGGATGCCCAAGGCATACCCTTCTTCATCAACAAAAATCCTAGGTTCCTTCCAAACGCTTCATTTGTATTGTTTCATGCACAGTTGTGTTGTTCTTGGAGCGTCTTCTTTTTCGTTTGCTTTGTTTGCTTAGTTTGCTGAATAAATTGGTTGGACCCCCTCTTTCATACATTGGTTTTCAAATAGTTTGGTTTGGTTTGGAAAAGAGTAGGAAAGTTCATGCTTAAGTGGTAAAGAGAGCTTGTTTTTGACTGTGGCCTATGCTTTGTCATGCCATGCTTGATATTGTTTTGGCTTTATGCTTAGTATTCTTTGCTATAGCATGACTTGTTATAAACAATTGAGATTGCTTAATGTGCCTTGGATGAATCATGCATTGTTTTAGCATATTAAAGCATATTATTGTGGTTTTCTCCTTTGATGCTTTATTTGGGTTGACTTGGTGCATGCTCACACCATGTTATGACTATCCCAAGTCACCATAGCCTTTATGATCCTTTAGTTTTCAACTTGTAGTATCACTTTATGCTTTGATCAATGATGTTTTGTCGCTCTGCATGATGATGGCCATTATTGCTCTCTTAGTTTGTCGCTCCCAGTCTTTTGCTAGCCTCCGCAACCAAGTATGAGTTCCACTCATGCATCCAACTCCTTAAACCAAGTTATTCCAAAGAGTCCACCATACCTACCTATTAGCATATGCTATTCCAAGTATATTCATGTTTTTGTTTACCTTCCAAATTAAACTTATTATGAGAAAACTAGTGATTAAAGCTCTCACGAACTTGATGGCACACTTTACTTTTCTTGCCCTTAATAAACTTGAACCATTGTGTCGTCTATGTTGTATATGCTTGCACTTATTTCTTGGGGATTAGCAGAACCATGCTGTCATGGGGAATGCTTTCAACATTGCACTTGTACTTTGTACCTAGTTGATATCATGCTCTTTTGTCTATGGATGTCGTCGGTGTGAAATGAAAGGGGAGCTTGTAAGTCCATGGAGTTATGTATATGTGTTAGAGAAACGCTTGGGCCGCTGGTCTAATCCATGCTGTCATGGTGGAAACCTATAGCGTAACCATAATGAGCTGTCTATGAAGCAATCTTCTTATAAAAAAGAGTCCTATATTGAGAAAAAAGAGAAAAAGAAAAAAAAGATTATGAAAAGAGGAAAGAGAGAAAAAAGCACCATATTCCCATGGTAAATAAGAAGATTGCTGAGATGCTCGTTGTCTGCTTGCCTTGTCATTTTGATATGGGGATTCTTCCGTATCATCGGGCAAGGGGTACCCCGTTGGCGGTTCTCTATGATACACATGTACTTACAATGACAAGAACTTACCGGTGACTAAACTTGAGTAGCATGAGGAGCGACCCTCGTATTCAAGAGACATGAGATTTCTAACTTATACTTTGTCAAACATGTACACCATAGTTTGTTCACTTTAACCTTAATCACTTCAAGATGCTTATGATACGGGCAATGAGAGCTGAAAGCTATAAGTACCATAATTTTTGGAAGCTCTTTATGAAACTTGAATCTCTGCTTCCTTCTATGAAGGCCTTTCTTCCACTTATGTATTGAGTCTCCACCTTCTATCTTTATGCACCTACTTGGAGAGCATACTGGCCATTCTTAGTTCTATGTGCATTGTCCCAAGACTTTTTGATTGATGCATAGCTTTGATATTGCTTGTTTTAAACTATTTGTATCTAGTCACTCTTATGAACTTTGAAGGTGTCCTATGCATTTATGTTTGCTACTCTATGAGGGACAAGCTGAATGCAACTATGCTATGTTTTATTTATGTGAAACAAACAAACGTCTTGCAAAACATTGTTATTCATGAATCTTTTGTTTGTGCCTTTTCATGTTGCAACATAGTTTCTTTGTCTTATTGCTAGAACTTTGTCTTTCATGTTATGATTGAAATACTATGATCCCAGCTTTCAATGTTTTACAGATACTTTGATCAAGTTTATGATGGTGCATGTCACCTCAAAAATTATTCTTTCTTTTTATCACTTACCTACTCAAGGACGAGCAAGAGTTAAGCTTGGCGATGTTGATACATTGCAAATGTATCTATAATTTTTGATGTTCCATTATTGGTTTTATCTACTTTCTTGTGTTTTGTTCCAACTTTGGAGTACTTTTCATATGATTCCTTAGACTAACCTATTAACAAGATACCATAGTGCCAGTTGCCTATTTTCTGCTGTTTTTGGTTCCACGAAAGTCAGAAAATGAATATTCTCGGAATTGGACCGGACAAAAGCCAAAGTTGTTATTTTCCCGGAAGATTCACGGAGCCAGAAGGAGCGTCAGAGAGGGGCCACACGGTGGCCACACCACCCCTAGGCGCGGGTCCCCCTGGCCGCGCCAAGGCATGGTGTGGGCCCCCTAGACGGCCATCGACCTTGCCTCTTTCGCCTATTTATCTCCCCCGATGCAGAAACCCTAAATCATCAATCAGAAATCCATGAAAAGTTCCGCAGCGCTGCCGCCACCGAAGGGGAGATTCGGGGGACAGAAAGTCTCTGTTCCGGCACCCTGTCGGGACGGGGAAGTGCCCCCGGAGCCATCTCCATCGATCTCCACCACCATCTCCATCACCATTGCTGATTCCCATGATGAGGAGGGAGTAGTTCTCTCTCGAGGCTAAGGGTTCTACCGGATATGTGATCATCTCTCTCTCTATGCATGATCTTATTGAGATCATGAGCTTGTAATCTATAGATCTACCTTGCTACTCAAGTGCTTTAATAGATCTCTGCTCTCCCCATGTGTCTGAAAGTGACAGCATGCATGCCATGGTGGCACTTAGGCTAGAGATTACAAATACTTGTTCTGAGTTATATTTGGAGTTGGATGTCTTTATGAAATTGTGGTGTTTGTTTGAACCATCTAGTGCTCAAGGTGACAGTGTGGGGTTTTCTAGATGGGAAAGATGAACTTTGGGGTGTGTTGTTATAGCCCTACCAACGATTAGAGTGTCCAACCGGAGAGTAGTTCAGTGTAGTATCATAAAGAAGAATATATTTATATGAGAGTGTTCACTAGTGAAAGTATGATCCCTAGGCCTTGTTTCTAAGCATTGATACACCGTTTGCAATTATATCTGTTACATGTTTGCTTGCTTCTATCTTTATTTCAGTTTGCCTTTAGTCTTTTCCCACGTCAACCACACGCCAACAAGATATTTTCTGGCACCGTTACCACCTATAATTATCTATACCACTTGTATTTCACTATCTCTTTGCCGAACTAGTGCACCTATACACCTGACAAGTGTATTGGGTGTGTTGGGGACACAAGAGACTTCTTGTATGTTGATTGCAGGGTTGCTTCAGAGAGATTCCTTTGACCACTTCCTCCCTGAGTTCGATAAACCTTGGATGATCCACTTAAGGGAAAACTTGCTGTTGTTCTACAAACCTCTTCACTTGGAGGCCCAACCACTGTCTACAAGAATAGAAGTGCGTAGACATCAGTGACACAAGGATTTACGTGGAAAAACCTCCTCAAGGTGAGGAAGAAAAAACCACAGGTGTGGACCAACCGGTCCACGCGAGCTTCACTATGAGCAACCTGGGTACAAAGTCTTCTCTATAACATCTATAGATATACAACACACTCAGCACGTTGCCAACCTGCAACAACAACAACCACTTGAGAGAAAGATTACAGCAAAGCAGAGTATCTCAGTTTCTGTCCCCTTTGGTAATCAGCAAACTGCTCTTAAACCGTAGATCCAATCAGCACCAAACTTGGTATACAAGCTGACATACGAGTACCCAACATACACACCAAATTTCAGGTCAATCGGACACCGTTTTCCTGCCCAAACTGTTCGTCTATCAAAACTGCTCTGTGCTGAAACTGCAGCAGTCCGAATTGAATAAACCGCTTCCAAATCTGAAGCTACACTGACCCAGACCTCAAACCAGCTAACCAGATCGAAGTACTCAAAGAAAGGAATGAGCTCACCAAGTTTGGAGTCAATGCAAGCACCCTTGAGCCTCCAAACACCAGCTTGAAGACAGACCGGTAAGATCTCAGAAATCTAGACAGAAATCACCTCTGCTTCTTCTTCCTCTCTTCTCACTAGGTTGTGGTGTTCTTGTGTGTTGTCTCACCCTCTCACACTTGCTCAGCTCACACTCTCACACACAGAGTGTCTCACACACCACCACCAAGGGTGGCTAGGGTTTTCTTTTCTACTCCTCTCTCAAGGAGTACCTCAGCCATTGGATACGAACATCGATCAATGGTTGAAACGTGTTGGACTTCACGGGCTGATGTTGGGCTACCAACACACCTCCATGTGGAGGGACCTGGCCCAACAAAATCCCCCTCCCGACATCATGGAGGGTCTCACTGCCAACCGATAGTCATGTCGGCGAGCCGACGGCATACCTCAAGCTTTCCTCTTGTCACCACCTTGGTCAACATATCAGCGCCATTGTTATCTGTGTGCACCTTCTCAATTTGCATTTGCTTAGAATTCAACACATCTCGAATCCAATGATAGCGAACATCAATATGCTTCGACCTCGAATGAAAACTTGCATTCTTACTCAGGTGAATGGCACTTTGGTTATCACAAAACAGCGCATACTTGTCTTGCTCAAAACCAAGCTCACAAGCCAATCGTTTCAGCCACAATAGCTTCTTGCTCACCTCCGTTACTGTGATGAACTCGGCCTCAGTTGTGTTCAGCGCCACACACTTTTGCAACCTGCTTTGCCATGCCACTGTTCCCCCTGAATGGGTAATCAAATAACCTGAAGTAGACTTCCTTCCATCGACATCTCCAGCCAAGTCTAAATCTGAATATGCAATCAGCTTGGGATCACTACCACCAAAGCAAAGCTTCATACTAGTGCTGCCCTGGAGATACCTCAAAATCCACTTCACGGCTTCCCAATGTGGTTTTCCTGGATTGGACATAAATCTGCTCACAGTACTAACCGCTTGAGCAATGTCAGGCCGTGTGCACACCATAGCATACATCAAACTCCCAACCGCTGAAGCTTAAGGAACTTTCTGCATTTCCTTTTCCATCTCTTCATTGGAGGGACATTGCTTTTTACTCAACTTGAAATGAGCTGCGAGTGGACAACTCACTTCCTTTGCCTTGTCCATCTTGAACTTGCGAAGTACCTTCTCAATATATTTCTCTTGAGACAAGTACAACTTGTTGGATTTTCTGTCTCTCTCAATTCTCATGCCAAGAATACACTTTGCTAGACCCAAGTCTTTCATGGCAAAACTTTTTCTCAACTCTTTCTTTAATCTAGCAATTCTAGAGACATTCTTGCCAACAATCAAGATATCATCCACATAGAGCAATAACATGATAAAATCATCACCTGAGAACCTCTGGATAAATACACAATGGTCTGAGCTACACCTCTTGTAGCCTTGCTCCCCCATAACAGATTCAAACTTCATGTACCATTATCTCGGTGCTTGTTTCAGGCCATAGAGACTTTTCTTCAATTTGCACACATAGTCTTCTTTGCCTTTAAAAAGAAACCCCTCAGGCTGCTCCATGTAGATTTCTTCCTCTAACTCTCCATGAAGGAAGGCTATCTTCACATCCATTTGCTCAACCTACAAGTTGTGACTTGATGCCATGCCAAGGATCATTCGGATTGATGTCATCTTCACCACCGGAGAAAATATTTCATCAAAGTCAATACCTTTTCTCTGGCTGAATCCTTTTACAACTAGCCTGGCCTTGTACCTTGGATGTGATGTGTGCTCTTCTTCCTTGATTATGTAGACCTACTTGTTCTTTAGAACTTTCTTGCCCTTGGGCAACTTCACCAGCTCATAAGTATGATTCTTATGCAAGGAATCCATCTCTTCTTGCATAGCCTTATTCCACTCCTTCTTGTTCTCATCTTGAAAGCACTCAGGTTCTAAACCATCAGACAATAACACCACATATTGGTCTGAATCATACCTGGTGGAAGGAACACGGTCTCGGCTGGACCGTCTGAGTGGAGCAGCCGGTAGACTATCTGGTTCAGGTGCTTACTGATCATGATCATCTTCTTGAGAATCATACTCTTGCTGCTGGGGAGCTTCCTCACCTGTACCACTATGTGCATCACCTTGCACATCTTCTGCATCATCATCTTCAGCTTCTACTTCAGATGAATCTACAGGAACTAGGTCAGAATCAAATCTGTCTTGCTGCTGATTTCGAGGAGGAACATGCACCGGAACTTGCACCGGAGCCTGCACCTTTGTCTTCACAATATCCTCAATTGTTTGGTCTTCAATTGCTATTGGATCACGGCTTCTCACAACCTTTCTTGCTATTGGATCATAAAACTTGTAGCCAAACTGATCACCTCCATAGCCAAGAAATATACACTGTCGTGTCTTTGAATCAAGCTTTGACCTTTCATCTTGAGGGATATGAACAAAGGCCTTGCACCCAAAAACCTTCAGGTGCTCATACGAGACGTCCTTATCATAGAAGACCCCATTTGGAACATCTCCCTGCAATGGATAACTTGGTGAGAGATTAATAAGATAAACTGCAGTCGACAAAGCCTCACCCCAATAATGTTTAGGCAGCTTTGCACTCGATAGCAAGCATCTAACTCTCTCAACAATTGTCATGTTCATCCTCTCAGCAATACCATTCAGCTGTGGTGTCTTCGGAGGAGTAAATTGGTGCCTAATTCCCTGTTCCTTGCAATAGGCATCAAATGGGCCAATATACTCTCCCCATTATCAGTGCGAATGCACTTGATCTTCTTCTCAGTTTCTCTCTCAACTGAGACTTGGAATTGCTTGAACATACTTAGTACATGATGTTTGTTCTTCAAAAGATAGACCCAAACTTTTCTGGAAAAGTCATCAATAAATGTGACAAAGTACTTTGCTCCACCCATTGACCTCACCGACATCTTGCAAACATCGGAATGTATCAAGTCCAGCACCTCGGGCTTCTTGTGAGGAGGTTGACTCTTGAACGCAACTCTGTGTTGCTTCCCCGCTAGACAATCTGAACATTTCTTGATGTGAACTCCCTTCACATCTTTCAACAGATTTTTCTTCACTAGCACCGCCATCCCCTTCTCACTCATGTGCCCAAGCCTCTTGTTCCATAAGGCACACACATCCTATTTCTGCAACGCATTTACACAAGCAGCATAAAGCTTAGCATAAACATGATACAAAAATGAAACCATGTTACCTTTTGCAACAATCAGATTTCCTTTGGTGAGCTTGTACTGTGTATTTCCAAATCTGCTCAAGTACCCATCTCTATCAAGCAATCCAACCGAGATAATGTTGAGCCGAAGGGCCTCAACATGCCTCACCGACTTGAGGACTAGTGTCGTACCATTTTCAGTCTCCAAGTGCACATCTCCTCTTCCAATGATTTTTGCTCTATCATTATTTCCCATCTTCGCAACACCAAAATCACCCGTTGTGTAGTTGGTGAAGAGCTCTCTACGAGATGTAGCATGTATGGTAGCACCGCTGTCCGGAATCCAAGTCATCTCATCACCATCTGCAAGGCTGATGGTATCATCAGAAACTACAGTGATCCTCTCCTCAATGGTGGAAACACTGCTGCCATCATGTTCTTCATGCATGAGAAACATGATCTCCTCTATCGCAGCAATCCGGCATCCCTCACTGTCACTATCACTGTCGGTTTGTTTCTAAATTTTTTCCTTTTTCTTTTTGTCTTTCTTCCATTGTTCACAATGCCACTTGATGTGGCCCTTCTTACGGCAGTGATGGCATATAACACCAGCATACTTGTCTTTGCCTCTTGATTTGCTTCTACTTCTTTCTCCTCCCTTACTCGAACCTTTGCTCTTGCTTCTCCCCTGTGACTCGGTCACTAACATTTCAGAATGTGAGGAAGAACCGTCCTTATCAGCAATTTTTCTGGACTCTTCATTTAGTACCTTGGTCTTTACAAGGTTCCAAGTGACAACTCCATTAGGTGCTGAATTGCACACGGTGACCTTAAAGGTCTCCCAAGTGTCCGGTAATGAGCCAAGTAGCAGCAAAGCTCGCACTTCATCTTCAAATGTAATTCCTATTGAAGATAGCTGATTTATAATGCCCTGAAATTCATTTATATGATCTGCAATTGGAGTGCCCTCCTTGTACCTCAAACGCATCAATTTCTTGATCAAGAACATCTTGTTGGTACCTTCTTTGCGGGCATACAACTCCTCCAATTTCTGCCATAAGGTACGTGCATGTGTCTCCTCAATGATATGGTTCAAAACATTATCATCCACCCATTGGCGGATGAACCCACAAGTTTGGAGATGAAGTACCTCCCATTGATCTTCTTTCATATCACTGGGCATCTCAGTGGAGAATACCAGCATCCAGTAATCCTTCACATATAACAAGTCCTTTAGCTTGCACTTCCAAGATTGATAATTTGTACCATTCAAATAAATCATTCTGTTGGTATTCACTTCCATCTTTCACCAGAAGCAAAAGCAATCAGCCCAAAACAAACCTTGCTCTGAAACTGAATACAAAACTGAACCTCAGCTCTAATACCACTTTGTTGGGGGGAGGAGAGACACACAACCTTTCTGCCCTGCCTGCGGTGAACCTCGGGGGATAGTTTCAATTAACAGATATGCAGCGGAAATAAAAAACGAGCACATGTACAGGTGACACAAGGATTTACGTGGAAAAACCTCCTCAAGGTGAGGAAGAAAAAACCACGGATGCGGACCAACCGGTCCACGCGAGCTTCACTATGAGCAACCTGGGTACAAAGTATTCTCTAGAACATCTAGAGATATACAACACACTCAGCATGTTGCCAACCGGCAACAACAACAACAACAACCACTTGAGAGAAAGATTACATCAAAGCATAGTATCTCAGTTTTTGTCCCCTTCGGTAATCAGCAAACTGCTCTTAAACTGCAGATCCAATCAGCACCAAACTTGGTAGACAAGCTGACATACGAGTACCCAACATATACACCAAATTTCAGGTCAATCGGACACCGTTTGCCTGCCAAAACTGTTCGTCTACCAAAACTGCTCTGTGCTGAAACTGCATCAGTCCGAACTGAATAAACCGCTTCCAAATCTGAAGCTACACTGACCCAGACCTCAAACCAGCTAACTAGATCGAAGTACTCAAAGCAAGGAACGAGCTCACCAAGTTTGGAGTCAATCCAAGCACCCTTGAGCCTCCAAACACCAGCTTGAAGACAGACCGGTCAGATCTCGGAAATCTAGACAGAAATCACCTCTCCTTCTTCTTCCTCTCTTTTCACTAGGTTATGGTGTTCTTGTGTGTTCTCTCACCCTCTCACACTTGCTCAGTTCACACTCTCACACACCACCACCAAGGGTGGCTAGGGTTTTCTTTTCTACTCCTCTCTCAAGGAGTACCTCAGCCGTTGGATACGAACATCGATCAACGGTTGAAACGTGTTGGATTTCACGGGCTGATGTTGGGCTGCCAACACACCTCCATGTGGAGGGACCTGGCCAACACCGTTTTCTGCCACCATCACCGTCTTGGCATCATCTACTATGCAAGCTTGGTTTTGCTGCTCCTCTTCCTACTGATGCATCATGCATGGACGAAAAATCTCTACAATTTACAATCTCTCTATCCATTAAAAACTCATCTGATATACTCCGCCTGGAATCAACTGGTATTACAGGTTGCACCAATTGTTACTCGCAGCCTGGCATCAGCTCGTGGTGGCCTCTATCTTCAGGTTACTGTTTTGTATAGAAAATTTCTTAGGAGTATCATTTATTTGCCCCACTTTTTTCCTTACATTTTTTTCCGGCATGTAGAGCTTGATATTATATGATTGAGAGATGCTTGATAGAATTCCTCTCTGGCGTGCTGTATCCCTATCTTCCTTTTCCCTTGCTCTCTGTTGTGTACCTGAGTTCCAATCTGGAAACATGCATCTCTCAGCCTGTAATATATGTTCATGTTTTCTTCTTCTAATAGCTACAGCCTACAGACTTGGAGAAGTATTTCAGTTTGCACTGCCGGGGATAGTATAAGCGGTACAATCTCCCTACTGGCGTGCATGTAAGGTATGTGAGTCGCCACGTGCGTGGAACATTCTCATCTAGCACTGAAGATTAATTTATGTTTGTATCTTAAATTTTGTGATGTTTTATCTGATGACAATTTTGTCTGAAAGGTGCTTTCCCAATGCCCAGTTGGTACGCTTCAAGATATTTGGTCGACAAATTGGAAAACAGTAAGTCGGTCATTTATGTGAAGATCGTCTACTGTCCAACTCGTCATTTTTAGGGTAAAATATAAAACTGCATGTTAGCAATTTATTGGAATATATGTGCAGTTCTATTGATATTCACCTTGGAAGTATGTTTATCAATTTCTGTTTTTGCAAAATGTTGTTTTATGTTTATCAATATTATATCCAAAATAACATGCTTTTATCCGTAAGTGTTCAAAGGCCATGCCTTCCTCTATATAGACAGACCCCACCAAAAATAAAAATAAATTGCTATTTCCTGTTCTCTCATATACTCCTCGTAGTGGACCGTCTTACAATATAATCAGCTTTAGGCGTAAAAAAGTGCTCTAGAAAAATGTATAGCATTCGTTTAAAGTTGAAGTTAAAAATCCAGCCGCAACGCGCTGGACATCTTCTAGTTAATAATCATAAGCAGTACAAAAAAAACTAAAAGTAATAAAAATTACAAATAGATCATTGGATCGCGTGAGTTCTAAATTAATTTTCTGCGTCCTCACAGTGACATTTTCTATCATCACCATCACCTTGCTGGCCCTGTTTAGAAAATAAAATGGTTCGATACACTGCAGCTCGTGGGTTCAACGTGTAAGATTAAAAAATCAAAGTGTGAAGTTTGTCCGATCGGTTACTGCCGTACAGCACAAAGAGCAAACAATTTCATATAGGTGGTTGCGATTTCTTAGTGATTCTGTTTGGAAAAAACAATTAATTTCTTTTAAGAATCTTTGACCGGAAGCCCGATATCGAAACTGACCTTTTGGTTTTCTATTATCCATGTGAATGCAAATTAATGTTTGGCAAAGAGGAAAAACATTGGGCTCGTACACCATAGCTCACAGGAGTAGGTGTATGTAAGTACACATGCGTTATTTCTTTAGACAGTAGGCCGTAGCCCGGCTAAATTAATGACGTCAAATCAGCGGAAGATACAAAGTGTTGGAGGAGTTTACAGAAACATACACAAAGACACACATAAACAGGCAAACGGTTTGAACAAAGATATAAAGAGAAAGAAACGAGCCGAGTCTACACCACACCACACCTTCCCTCCACTTTCCACCTCAGCCCCTTTCCTCCCGCACAGCTCCTTGGGCGTTCTCTTCCAGAGGCTGGGCCGCTATGTCCTCTCCGCCGGAATAGCCGGCTGGAGATGGGCAGGGAGAGGCGTCGGAGTAGTTAGGACTTATGACTAGTTCTTGTAGGTTTTCTTTCGTTTTAGCTCTATGCCAATGTTCGGTGTTATGCCAGGGGTCTCGAACTGGATCTCTCTGGCCAGATCCAGATTTTGTGGGTGGTGTTCATCCTCGTTGCGGTACTCCATCAGGTGAAACCAAAGGTGACGATGACGATCTCCATTTGCAGCTCCTTCAATAAGGTCAGTGGCTGCTGCAAGTTCTGCTCCTCTGTGTTCCCTATACCTTCTTCTTCGGCCGGCCGTGGAGGCGAGGGAGAAGGTCTGGTGTAGGGAATCGGGGGCGCCGGACTTGTTGGAAGCGGGGAATCTTCACTGCGACTTCGAGCTCTCCTACAGTGGTCAGGTTCCAACCACTGATGTTTGATGCCACCGGAAGGCGTCTTGCGACGCCATGGACGCGTCCTTTCAACCTCCAACAGAGGAGGCCTTTCTTCGATGGAGTGGCGACGGCACCTTTCGCCTTCTTTAGACCAAGTGGTCTCGTCCCCGGTGCTGAAGACGGTGGCCATCGATGCGTTCCATCCCCGGACTCCGGTAGTTTGGCAGAAGGACTAGACCGCATTTCTAGAAATATTTTTAAGGTCCTCTGTGTATTTTCAGGACCAGTTTGTGATTTGTTCGTTTCCTGGTGACGAGGGGTAACCTCGGCAATGCCCATGGTGATAAGCTTGGGGTTTCGCGGAAAAGAGAACGCTGAGATTTCGTCGGATGTCAGGAAAACAATAAAGACAAAGTCGCCTGAATATTGGGGAAAACACTCTATTACAAGTTATCCTCTAGATTTCGGTACCCTCGCTTGGGCTTCTCCCGCCCTATATATAATAGGTCGTGTCTCAAAGCTGTATGCGGATAGGTTTCATACACGCGTGATTACAATACCAACATAATGTCGGTTCATAATTTTTTTCCTAATACAATAAGAAGTTTCTGTCGGTTGCTTCCTTGGGCTTTTATCTGGAATCTTTATGGGCAGTAGGCCTTTTACCCAATGTAGGGTAGCGAATAGTGAGCATCTGAGTAATCATACCCATGTCAGTAGCCCCCGAGACTCTACCTGAATCCACTGTTTTCAGGTTGAGTCTCAGAGTTTTTTTTCTTCTTTCTTTTATTCTATTTGATTTTGTTTTTTATAGGGATTTTGGTACAGCGAGTCTGATGCTTCCGACGGATCGGGAATCAGTTAATTGCCCCTGGGAAAAAATAAGGTTGACCTACATTAAACTCAAGTCTCCAGGCTTGAATCCGGAATTTTGTTACTGGTGTAATCCAGTTCGAGCCGCTGAGGTCTTATCGAATACTGAATTTCAGTTTTCTATTTTTTTTAGGTACCCAATGCATCTGTCGGGATTTTGCATCGTACCGTTGATATGAATTTTTGCTGGCAGAGCGCATTCTTATGTGATTACTAGGCCACACAGGACAAATCCCGAGGTCTTACCTTCATATTTCTGAACACGACATTCGGATTTTCTCTCGCGTCTGAGTGTGATCCGAGGTTTTTGGCTTTTATGGCGTTTGGCCTGCTGGGCCGCCAATATTTCTGATTTATATTAGATAATTTTATTATATTTATACAATCTCCCGATGGGAGTAACTCCTTTTTGAGGATACAATAATGTAAAACATAAAAGGTTTTTGTAGTTTGTCAATGCATTTTATACACAATGGTATTTCTATCGGGTGCGCGTTAATGCTCCTGATGGGAGTAGCCCCCGAGGCTATGTTCGGATGCCTGTATCTGGACATAGGCTCATAATTGCTGTTTAACTCGATGAAAAGCATTGATCTTTGAAAGCAAAGATTAAGATATAAATAACTTCTCTTCATATAGAAGGCAAAAATTGTCACTACATTATTCTTTGAGCGGATGGCTATTTTAGCCTATTCTCCTGGACATCATGGCTTTTTAAGCCGAACTGTATTCTTATCATTTTGCAAATAATCTTATGTGTAAAAGCGTCGTAGCTGTGCTACATTCCATGGATTTGAGTAATTTACTCATGTTTTCTTATCTTGCAGTCGATATGCTCCTCCGGGAATAACTTATATGACGATGTATGGTCCTTCCCATGGAGATTCTAGCTTCTTGTGGCCATCTTGCTTGAGGCAAAGAACTAGGTCCCCTACTGCGAAGGACCTAGGCCGCAATCTTCTGCTATGGTAATTGTATAGGTTTTGCTGGTACATAGTTGCTATTTGGAGGGATTCGTCTCGAGCTTCATCAAGCGCATCCACATCATCTTCAAGTGCTTCTCTTGATTCCTCTTCATTATATGCAACTACTCCTGGCGATGCATGTGATACTTCAACTGGAAGCACGGCTTCTGCACCGTGGACCAAAAAGAAAGGCGTCTCTTGTTTTGAATTATTTGGAGTTGTACGTAAACTCCATAACACGGATGGTAATTCATCCACCCATGCTCCTTTTTCTCTGTCTAGTGGTGCCAGTAGTCTCTTTTTAAGTCCAACGGTAACTAGTCCGTTGTCTTTTTCAACTTATCCATTTATTTGCGGGTGAGCTACCGAGCGTAGCTTATTTTGATGCCCATCTCCTGACAGTACTCCTTGAACTCATGGGAGGTGAAGTTGGTCCCATTATCCGTGATGATGCTGTTCGGTACGCCAAACCAAAACACTATGGATTTGATAAAATTCATAGCCGAAGTTCCATCTTGGGTGGTGACAGGCATTGCTTCAATCCATTTAGTGAATTTATCGACTGCTACTAGCAGAAAGACGTGTCCTCCTGGCGATGATTTGTGAAGTTTTCCCACCATGTCGAGTCCTCACTGCGCAAAAGGCCAAGCCAAGGGTATGGGATTCAGCTCAGCGGCTGGTGCTCCAGGCTTTGTTACGAATCGTTGGCATGCTTCACATGTTCTGATAATGTCTTTTGCATCTTGTACTGCAGTGAGCCAATAAAATCGTGCGTTGAATGCTTTTGAAGCAATTACTCAGCTACTAGCATGGTGACCACAGACGCCTTCATGTATATCTTTCAGTATAATTTTTCCTTCTTCAGGTGTTACGCAACGTTGCAACACACCCGAAATACTTCTTTTGTATAGTTCTTCTTTAATTATCCTGAAGGCCTTTGATCGTCGGGTGATTAGTCGAGCTTCTATCACATCCTCTGGTAGTTCCCCCTTAACCATATATGCTATATATGGCTGCGTCCAAGCTGGTTCAATTAGCATGACCTCTTTGATTTCTTGTTCTTTTTCTTCGATTGCCTCTTCTATGTTCTTGGTTTCTGAAGCAGCCCCCGACTCTTTTTTGTGGATGCTTCTTTTTCCCTGTCTTTGGTGCTATGACTTCCGAGACTCTTTTCGCCTTGATTGATCGCTCCACTATCTCCTCCCAAAAAACTCCTAGTGGTATTGGTAAACACAATGATCCGATATTTGCTAGATTGTCGGCTTCCTTATTGCTTGCTCTTCCTATATGTGATACTTCACACCCGTCAAATTGAGCCTCCATGATGCCATATAATTTGTGATAAGTGACCATATTTTCGCTGACAATGTCACACTTGTTCATTGCCTGTTGTGCCACAAGGTTGGAATCTTTGAAGATTTTGAGGCGAGTTGCACTGCAGACTTTGGCCATTTGCATGCCATGTAACAGGGCCTCGTATTCCGCTTCGTTATTGGATGCGTTTGTAAATCTCATCCTAAGAATATATCGCATTTTGTCACCTTGAGGTGATATTAGTACGACTCCTGCTCCTGCTCGCTCTATTCTTTTTTATCCATCAAAGTACATTGTCCATGTGCTAGAAAGGTCTGGTGGACCCGCATATTGCAATTCCATCCACTCTGTGATAAAATCTGGCAGAACATGTGACTTAATTGCATTGCGCTTCTCATAAGTGATATCCCGAGGGGATAATTCGATGCCCCATAGAGAAACACGCCCAGTTTCTTCTGGATTGTTGAGGATGCTTGACAAAGGTGCCTCATTGACCACTACGATTGGGTGCTCCGAAAAATAGTGGCGTAGCTTTCGCGCTGTCATAAGTACTCCATATGCTAGTTTCTGATAGTGTGGGTATCTTTGTTTAGATGGCGATAAAACCTCACTCAGGAAGTATACTGGCCTCTGCACACCGTGCGTCTTTCCTTCTTCGGGTCATTCTACGACTAGGACTGTGCTGACCAATATAAAGGAGTAAAGGTTCTTTCTCTTTTGGCGACACGACGACAGGGGATGTCGAAAGTGTCCTTTTAAGATATTCAAAGGCGTGTTGAGATTCTTCCGTCCACTCGAATTTTTCTGATTTTCTCATGAGAGCGTAGAATGGCAACGCTTTTTCAACTAATCTTGCAATAAAACGACTCAACGCCGCCACCCGTCCCGCCAATTGCTGTACACCAAGCAGATTTGTTGGCTTCTTCATTGTGAGGATAGCTTGTATTTTTTCGGGGTTAGCCTTGATCCCTCTGGCTGATACCAAATATCCGAGGAGCTGTCCTACCGAAACTCCAAAGGAACACTTCTTCGGGTTTAGTTTGATACTGAACCTGATGAGATTTCTGAATGTTTATTCTAAGTCCTTGATCAGCGCCGATCCTTGACCTATGGTAACAATGACATCATCAATATACACTTGCATGTTTGTACCTATTTAGCTTCCTAGGCACTTTTGCATCATTTGCTGATATGTTCATCCTACGTTCTTGAGGCCAAACAGCATTGTTGTGTAGCAGAAAACGCTGTAAGGTGTGATAAATGCCGTTTTCTCCTAGTCTTCCTCCTTCATCCTGATCTGGTGGTATCCTAAATAAGCATCCAAGAAATACGTTCGCATCCCGCAGTTGCATCGACGATTTGGTCGATTCGCGGCAATGGGAAATGATCTTTTGGTCAATGTTTGTTTAGTGTAGTAAAGTCGATACACATCCGAAGTTCTGTAGTGTTTTTCTTTGGAACACATACTGGGTTTGCAAGCCACTATGATTTTGCCAATTCTTTGATAAAATTGGCATCGGTTAGGCGATGGATCTCCTTTCCAATGGCCTTGCGTTTTGGTTCTGCGAAGCGTCGAAGCGGTTGTTTTACTGGCTTTTGTTGGGTCCGCAGCATAGAAAACAAAAAATTTCCTACGATGAGAACTATACGCCAAGATCTATCTACTAGATACAGAGCAACGGGTGGACATACATCCATGGAGAACTTACCCTCGAAGACAACAAGTTTTGTTAACGAGTAGGAACTCGTGGTTGATGTAGTCGTACGCTTGTTGATCTCAAGATCGTGTGGAAGTCCGAGCGCCGCAAATCAGCAGTGCATCCGTCCTCGCACACACGTTCAAGCCACCGGACAACCTCCACCTCCTCGCTCCAGCGAATCAGCGGAAGCAGCAACTCCTTCCAGACGCAAGGCCACCGGGAACATGTATCTCGCTAATCTGAGACCATGGGGGAATATCTAGAGGGGGAGAGAGATCCTTCACGAGTAGGTGTGGTTTGTGAGAGGGGAGAGGGGGGCTTTATATAGGAGGGAGGGAGACCCCTCCCCTCCCATAGCCGGCGCATGAGGGGGGGACTCCTCCCCTCCTTCATTCATGTGGTGAACCTCCACTCACATAAACATGGCCTCCACCCAAAATCCCACTCACATGTACTACCTCCGTTTGGGATTATAAGTCCCGCGCGGATAACTAGGTTGTCAATTTAAACAAGATAATATAAATATTATAGCATAAAAATTATATCATTAGATACTTTAGAGGTTATATTTTTTAATGGTATAATTTTTGTGAAGTATAAGTCATATTTTATTGATCAAATTAACAATCTAGGTATGCGCGTAGGACCTATAATCCCGAACAGAGGGAGTATTTAATTTCCACCAAATTAAATGCAACTCTCAATTAATCAAACTCTTTTATTTATTTTATTCAGAATTTCGTTAATTATTTTAATTAACAAACATTCACATAAAACCCCTTGCAACATTTCAATATCACATGCAGAACCACTTTCTGCAATTTCACCCGAAACAATTCCGGTTTCTATCGAAACAATTCCTGTTTCTATCGAAACATTTCCTGCGCTTTGCAAACCTTTTGTCTGGAACATATGTGCTCCTAAATGGTGTCCAGCAACCCTTAAGTGTGTCACCCTACGGTTCGCGAATAATGCAGACATGATTGAGACTCCTCTCAGATCAATAATCAGAAGCGGGACCTAGAGATCCATACTGACTCCTGCATATTCAACGATGACTTCTGTGATCGTGAGAACCTTTAACGTCAGCAATTTAATCCCTTTGTCTCATGATATAATACATGTCCGATATTCGATCATCGGTATCCAAATACCTAGTTTGATCTCGTTACCGACATGCACTCTTTTCTCGTTCCCGTGATATAACATTCTAGTGATCACATCACTTGCTTGCAAGCTATCTTAATGTGATATCACCGAGAGGGCCCAGAGTATATCTATCCGTCATCGGGATTGACAAATTTCACTCTTGATCCATGAGACTCAACATAACACCTTCATAGCACTGAACCCACCTTTATGGTCACCCTGTTACGGTGTGACGTTCGATGTTATCAAGATACTCTTCCGGTGTTAGCAATTAACATGATCTCATGGTCTAAGGACTAAGACTACTTTGTATGATGTTATAGCAATATAAACATAATGACTTGATCGTAATGCTATACTTCGGATGAATGTTCATCACATCATTTCACAAATGCTGTGACCTTGTTATTAACAACATCCAATGTCCATGATCAGGAAACTTTGATCATCTTGTTAATCAACAAGCTAGTCTATAAGAGAGGCATAACTAGGAACCCTTTTTGTTTATTAAACACACATGTATTGATGTTTCCTATCAATACAATTATAGCATGCAAAATAAACATCTATCATATACAAGGAATACATAATAACAACTTTGTTATTGCCTCTCAGGGCATATTTCCTTCAGTCTCCCACTTGCACTAGAGACAATAATCTAGTTTATATAGTGATAAATCTAACACCCATGGAGTTCTGGTGTTGATCATGTTTTGCCCTAGGGAGTACTTTAGTCAACGGATCTGGTACATTCAGGTTCGTGTGCACTTTACAAATCTTTATATCTCCATCCTTGACATGCTCGCGGATGGAGTGAAACCGGCGCTTAATATGCTTGGAATTCTTGTGAGACCTTGGTTCCTTGGCGTTGGCTATGGCTCCATTATTGTCACAATAGATCACCATTGGGTCCAACACACTAGGAACCACACCTAGTTCCGTTATGAACTCCTTCGTCCAAACCGCTTCCAGCGCTGCTTCTGAAGCAACAACATATTCCGCCTCCGTCGTTGATCCAGCCACCACAGGTTGTTTGGAGCTCCTCCAACTAACGGCTGCTCCGTTCAAGAGAAATACATATCCGGATTGAGACTTAGAGTCATCCTGATCAGTGTCAAAGCTAGCATCGACATAACACTTAGCGACTAGCTCTTCTTCACCTCCGTATACAAGAAACATATCCTTAGTTCTTCTCAAGTACTTAAGGATATTCTTAACCGCTATCCAGTGTTCTGAACCTGGATCAGATTGGTACCTACTAGTCAAACTAATAGCATGTGCCACATCCGGTCTTGTACATAACATGGCATACATTATAGAGCCTATGGCTGAGGCATAGGGGATCTTATCCATTATCTCTCTTTCTTCCGCCGTAGCCGGACTTTGAGTCTTACTCAATGTCTTGCCTTGCAACATAGGTAAGTACCTCTTCTTACTTCTGTCCATATTAAACTTCTTTAATATCTTATCAAGGTATGTACTCCGCGATAGCCCAATTAGGTGTCTTGATCTATCTCTATAGAATTTAATGCCTAATATATATGAAGCTTCACCAAGGTCCTTCATCGAAAATTTGCTGTTTAGATAACTTTTAACACTGTTTAAAAGATCTATATCATTTCCAATCAATAATATGTCATCCACATATCATATCAGAAATGCCACATTGCTCCCACTCACTTTCTTGTAAATACAAGCCTCTCCATAAGTTTGGACAAATCCAAACTCTTTGATCACCTCATCAAAGCGGAGATTCCAACTCCGGGATGCTTGCTTCAGTCCATAGATGGATCGCTGAAGTTTGCACATGTTATCAGCATCCTTAGGATCGACAAAACCCTTAGGTTGTATCATATACAACCCTTCTTCAATATTACCATTGAGGAACGCAGTTTTGACATCCATCTGCCATATTTCATAATCGAAATATGCAGCAATTGCTAACATAATCCTAACCGACTTAAGCATCGCTACGGGAGAGAATGTCTCATCGTAGTCAACTCCTTGAATTTGTCGAAACCCCTTTGCGACAAGTCGAGCCTTATGGATGGTTACATTACCATCAGCATCAGTTTTTCTTTTGAAAATCCATTTATTCTCAACGGCCTTTTGATCGTGACGTAAGTCCACCAAGGTCCAAACCTGGTTTTCGTACATGGATTCCATCTCGGATTTCATAGCTTCTAGCCATTTGTTGGAATCAAGGCTCATCATCGCTTCTTCATCCATCGCAGGGTCATCTATTTAATCAATCATGAAATTCATAATAGGATTGCCGTATAGTTCAGGAGCTGCACGTGTCCTACTTGACCTGCGAGGTTCGGTAGTGTCCTCTTTCGGAGTTTCATGATCAATATCATTAGCTCTCTCTTAATTAGGTGAAGTCAACTCCGAAACTGTTGGAATTATGCCCTAGAGGCAATAATAAAGATGTTATTATTATAATTCTTGTTCATGATAAAGTTTATATTCCATGCTAGAATTGTATTAAGCGGAAACATTAATACTTGTGTGGTTTGTGAACAACACCGTGTCCCTAGTACGCCTCTATGGACTAGCTCATTGATCAATGATGGTTAAGGTTTCCTAACCATAGACATGAGTTGTCAATTGATAATGAGATCATATCATTGGGAGAATGATATGGTGGACAGACCCAAACTAAGCGAAGCAATTAGATCATATCATTGTGTTCATCTTTGCGAAGCTTTTCCTATGTCAAATATTGTATTCCTTAGACCATGAGATAATACAACTCCCTGGTATCGGAAGAAAGCTTTGAGGCCATCAAACGTCATCCTATGAGAGGGTGATCATAAAGGTGTCTCTCAGGTGATCGGAAAGTATCTGTTGGGTTGTATGTATCGAGATGGGATTTGTCCCTCCCAAGTCAGAGAGATATACTTCGGGCCCACTCGGTAATCGATATCAACACCGCTTGCAAGCATGTGGTTAAGGCGTTAATCACAAAGTGATATCGGATTGCGGAACGAGTAAAGTACTTGCTGTGAACGAGATTGAACTAGGTATGACGATACCGACGATCGAATCTCGGGCAAGTAAAATATCGCGAGACGAAGGGAATATATATATGGGATTGATTGAATCCTGGCATCGTGGTTCATCCGATATGATCATCGATGAATGTGTGGGAGTCAATATGGGTGCCCAGACCCCGCTGTTGATTATTGATAGAAGATCATGTCTGCATATTCTCGAACCCGCAGGGTCACACACTTAACGTGTCTCTACGCTAGGATAGATTGGATAATTGGTTTATGAATTTTTGTTCGGAGTCTCGGATGGGATCCGGGATATCACGAGAGGTTCCGGAATGGTCCGGAGAATAAGATTCATATAAGGCAGTGCAGTTTTTGGAGTTCGGAATTGTTCCGGGTTAATCGGTATTGTACCGGAAGCTTCTAGAACCTTCCGGAAGGGGGCCAACGTGGTCCCACCTTCCGGGAGGGGGCATGGGCCTATGAGGGAGTGTCCTGGACGCATTGGGCCAGGGGCACAAGGCCCCATAGGGCCCAGCCGATCCTAGATAAGTTTAAATCGTTTAAACTAGAGATAAGATAGGGTTTCTAGAAGGGAGAGTTTAAATCGTTTAAACTAGAGATAGGCTTGGAGGATGGGCAAGGGCTGGCCGCACCCCCCCTCTATATATAGAGGGCTGGTGCGCCCCCTCCCACAACACACCTTCCCCTCCAACCCTAGCCGTCCTGCTGCCCTTCCTTTCTCCCTCCCGACTGTTTGTAGGCGAAGCCCTGCTGCAGAAATTCTCCACCATATACACCACGCCGTCGTGTTGTAGATCCAATCTATCTCTCCACCCTACTTGCTGGTCCGAGGAAGGAGGAGACGTCGAGGTGCCGCACGTGTGCATCTCACGGAGGCACCGCCACTTGTGGTGCTAGATCGGATCGGATCGCGAGGAGGAGAAGCGAGTATGACTACATCACCCACGTTCCTACGAACGTTCCGCTGTGCGAATCTTCAAGGGTATGAAGATCTAATCCAATCTCTCTCGTTGTTTGCATCTCCTAGATTAGATCTTGGCTTTCCCTCTGTTCGCTTCCGTAGAAAATTTTGATTTACTATGCTGCGAAACCCATCAGTGGTATCAGAGCTAGATCTATGCGTAGATGTGTTTCACGAGTAGAACGCAACATGGTTGTTGCGGGCGTTGATGTTTTCTGTTGCAAGCCTCTTGTTTGTGTTCTTCTTATGACGCGGGATAGTGAGATTGAAGCGGTCCAGGCCAACCTTACGCGACATCGTTCGCGAGACCGGCTCCACACTTGACGTGTGGCTTGTACCATACATGCGGCTGGTGGATGTCAGTTTCTCTCACTATAGTTGTCATGGGATTAACACCGGAGTTTGGCAACCATAATATCACCGTTGTGGCTTTCCGTAGTTAAGAATCGTTCTTAGCATCTACTCCCATGAGCCACGTAAAACATGCAACAACAAAGTAGAGGCGTCTAACTTGTTTTTGCAGGGAGTGTTTTCTGTGATATGGTATGGCCCAAGATGTGATGTGTATATTGTATGCGATGATCATGTTTTGTAATGTTTCACGACTTGCATGTCGATGAGTACACAACCGGCAGGAGCCATATGGTTGTCTTTATAATTGTGTATGACCTGCGAGTCAACTTCTTATATGCCATGTAATAGCTTTACTTTATCGCTAAGTAGTTAGCAATAGTTGTAGTTGCTATTCGTGGTGGAGGCAATCATGGTGGAGTGATGGAGATCATGCCGGAACGCACAAGATGGAGATCATTGCGCGAAGATTGGCTATACCATGTCACATAAAGTTATATGCATGTGATGTTTATCCTTTTATGTATCTTATCATGCTTAGATCGCGACGGTAACATTATAAGATGATTCCTCACTTAAATATCAAGATAAAAACTGTGTTCTCCCCGAGTATGCACCG
The DNA here is from genome assembly GCA_916181665.1 of Avena sativa. NCBI lineage: Eukaryota > Viridiplantae > Streptophyta > Magnoliopsida > Poales > Poaceae > Avena > Avena sativa. The sequence continues at coordinate 465,713,685 of OV702297.1, read as the reverse complement.
TTGCGAAAGTTCGTCGTGTCCAAGCATCACGTGATGATCGGGTGCTATAGACTCTACGCTCACATACAACGGGTGCAAGCCAGTTTTGCACACGCGGAAATGCTTGGGTCTAACTTGACGAGCCTAGCATGTACAGACATGGCCTCGGAACACAAGAACCGAAAGGTTAAGCATGAGTCATATGAATGATATGATCGACACTTCGTTGTCCACCATTGAAACCACATCTCTTCTCGTGATGATCGGATTAGGTGTGGTGAATTTGGATCGTGTTCACTAAACAACTTGAGGGATGTTGAATTTAGTGGGAGTTCATCTAGTAATTTGATTAAGTTGAACTATTTATCATGAACATAGTCTAAATTGTACTTGCAAATACTGTAGATCACATGGCCAAGTCCAACTTCAACTTCAACGTTTTTGCTGAGAAAGAAAAGCTTAGAAACAATGGGTCTAACTTCACCAACTGGTTCCGCAATCTAAGAATCATTCTGTCTGGCGGACAAAAGGACTATGTCCTTGAGAAAGCGTTAGGTAACCCCCCTGCTGCAACTGCGCCAGCTGATGAGAAAGCTGTCTATCAGTCGCGCAAAGATGATTATGGTGTGATTAAGAGTACCATGTTGTTTGCTATGGAACCAGAACTTCAAAATCGTTTTGAAAACTATCCCGAGCCCTTTGAGATTCTCGAAGAGTTGAAAACCATGTTTCAGACTCAGGCCCGTTCTGAGATATATGAGATCTCTGAGAAGTTCTTTAACTGCAAGATGGAGGAAGGGAGTTCCGTTAGTGAGCACGCCATTAAGATGTCGGGCTACACTCAACGCCTTGAGCAACTGGACTGCAAGATTCCAGAGGAGCTCAAGATTGACAGGGTTCTGCAATCACTCCCTCCCAGCTACAAAAGTTTTGTAGTGACTCACAATCAGATTGGTTCCACTGATACGATCACCGAGCTCTTCGCAAAGCTGAAGGCTGCGGAGGTGGACATCAAAAAGGATAATCATGTGTTGATGGTCAACAAGCCCTCCTTTAAGAAAGGTAAAGGTGCAAAGAAGCCCTTCAAGAAAGGCGGCGGCAAGCGCGTTGCCCCTGCTGAGAAGAAGCTCAAGTCTGGTCCTAAGCCGGACACTGAGTGCTTCTATTGCAAGGACAAGGGTCACTGGAAGCGCAACTGTCCGAAGTACTTAGCGGACAAGAAGGCTGGCACCATCAAAGGTATATTTGATATACATGTTATTGATGTTTTCCTTACTAGCCCTCGTTGTAGTGCCTGGGTATTTGATACCGGTTCAGTTGCTAATATTTGTAACTCGAAACAGGAGCTACGGAATAGACGGCAGCTTGCGAGGGATGAGGTGACGATGCGCGTTGGCAACGGATCAAGAGTTGATGTGATGGCCGTCGGCACGCTCTCCTTAGTTTTACCTTCGGGATTAGTTTTAAACCTTAATAAATGTTATTATGTGCCTGCGTTGAGCATGAACATTATTTCTGGATCGTGTTTATTGCAAGACGGTTATTCATTTAAATCGGAGAATAATGGTTGTTCTATTTATATGAGTAACATCTTTTATGGTCATGCACCTCTTGTGAATGGTTTATTTCTTCTAAATCTCGAAAGGGATGAAACACACATCCATAACATTGAGGCTAAGAGATGCAAAGTAGATAGTGATAATACTACTTATTTGTGGCACTGTCGTCTAGGTCATATTGGTGTAAAGCGCATGAAGAAACTCCATTCTGATGGACTTTTGGAGTCTCTTGATTTTGAATCATTTGACACATGCAAACCATGCCTCATGGGCAAGATGATCAAAACCCCGTTCTACGGTATGATGGAGCGAGCAACGGACTTGTTGGAAATCATACATACCGATGTATGCGGACCGATGAGTGTTTCGACGCGCGGTGGATATCGCTATTTTCTCACTTTTACCGATGACTTAAGTAGATATGGGTATATCTATTTAATGAAACATAAATCTGAAACGTTTGAAAAATTCAAAGAATTTCAGAATGAAGTGGAGAACCATCGTAACAGAAAGATTAAGTTTCTACGATCCGATCGTGGGGGCGAATATTTGAGTTATGATTTTCTCACGCATCTCAAAGCAAGTGGAATCGTTTCACAACTCACGCCACCCGGAACACCACAGCGCAATGGTGTGTCTGAACACCGGAATCGAACCTTAATAGATATGGTCCGATCAATGATGTCTCTTACTGATTTGCCGTTATCATTTTGGGGTTATGCATTAGAAACCGCTGCATTCACTTTAAATAGGGCTCCATCTAAATCCGTTGAGACGACACCGTATGAACTGTGGTTTGGTGCTAAACCTAAGTTGTCGTTTCTTAAAATTTGGGGATGCGAAGCTTACGTCAAGAAGTTGATGCCGGACAAGCTCGAACCCAAAGCGGAGAAATGCGTCTTCATAGGATACCCTAAGGAAACTGTTGGGTATATCTTCTATCACAGAACCGAAGGCAAAGTGTTTGTCGCAAAGAACGGTTCATTTCTTGAGAAGGAGTTTCTCTCGAAAGAAGTGAGTGGGAGGAAAGTAGAGCTAGACGAGGTTATTGAACCTTCTCTTGAATTGGAGAGTAGCGCAGCACCTGAAATTGTTCCAGTGCCGCCTGCACCAACAATAGAGGAAGCTAATGACAAGGATCATGAAGCTTCGGACGATGCTGCTACTGAACGTCGCAGGTCGACAAGGTCGCGTGCCCCTCCTGAGTGGTACGGCAACCCTGTCTTGACTGTCTTGTTAGTAGAAGACAGTGAACCTACGAACTATGAGGAAGCGATGATGAGCCCAGACTCTGAGAAATGGCTAGAAGCCATGAAATCCGAATTGGGATCCATGAGCGAAAACCAAGTATGGACTTTGGTGGACCCTCCTAGCGACCTAAAGGCCGTTGAGTGCAAATGGATCTTCAAAAAGAAAACGGACGCGGATGGTAATGTTACCGTCTATAAAGCACGGCTTGTCGCAAAAGGTTTTCGACAAGTTCAAGGTGTTGACTACGATGAGACTTTCTCTCCCGTAGCGATGTTTAAGTCCATTCGGATTTTATTAGCAATTGCTGCGTTTCATGATTATGAAATATGGCAAATGGATGTCAAGACTGCTTTCCTCAATGGCAACATTGATGAAGAGTTGTATATGACGCAACCCGAAGGTTTTGTCGATCCTAAGGATGCTGATAAAGTATGCAAACTTCAGCGTTCCATTTATGGACTGAAGCAAGCGTCTCGGAGTTGGAACCTTCGTTTTGATCAAGTGATCAAGATCTTTGGATTTGTTCCAAATTGCTACGAAGCTTGCATCTACAAGAAAGTGAGTGGGAGCTCGGTGACGTTTCTGGTACTATATGTGGATGACATATTGATTATTGGAAATGACATCGACATGCTTAACGATGTGAAGAGTTATTTGAACAAGTGTTTTTCAATGAAAGACCTAGGTGAAGCTGCTTATATATTGGGCATCAAAATCTATAGAGATAGACAAAGACGCCTGATAGCTTTAAGCCAGAGTACATACCTAGACAAAGTTCTGAAAAGGTTCAGAATTGATAAGGCATTGAAAGGTTCAGTGCCTATGTTGTTAGGTAAGATATTGAGCAAGGCTCAGTGTCCAGCTACGGTAAATGATAGGGAAGCTATGAGCAAAGTGCCTTATGCCTCGGCCATAGGTTCCATCATGTATGCCATGCTGTGTACTAGACCGGATGTGTCCAATGCTCTTAGTTTGACGAGCAGATATCAAAGTGATCCAGGAGTGGAACACTGGACAGCCGTGAAGAACATCCTAAGGTACCTGAATAGGACTAAAGAAATGTTCTTAGTCTATGGGGGTGATGAACAACTCGTCGTAAAAGGTTACGTCGATGCTAGTTTCGACACCGACAAGGATGATTCTAAATCTCAGACAGGATACGTGTATATTTTGAATGGAGGAGCTGTGAGCTGGAGAAGCTACAAGCAAAGCGTGATCGCGGGATCTACAGTAGAAGCGGAATACATGGCTGCTGCAGAAGCGTCAAGTGAAGGAGTTTGGATCAGAAACTTCATCACTGAGCTTGGCGTGGTTCCAAGTGCATTGGACCCACTGGAGATATTGTGTGACAACACTGGCGCCATAGCGCTCGCTAAGGAACCAAGATATCATCCAAAGACCAAGCATATCAACCGCAAGTTTCATATAATCCGAGATTATATAGCAGATGGAGATCTGAAGATCAGCAAAGTACATACAGATCTGAATGTCGCAGATCCATTGACTAAACCTCTTCCACGTGTAAAACATGATCAGCACCTCAGTGCCATGGGTGTGAGATTGTTGCCAAATGTAAACTAGATTATTGACTCTAGTGCAAGTGGGAGACTGTTGGAATTATGCCCTAGAGGCAATAATAAAGATGTTATTATTATAATTCTTGTTCATGATAAAGTTTATATTCCATGCTAGAATTGTATTAAGCGGAAACATTAATACTTGTGTGGTTTGTGAACAACACCGTGTCCCTAGTACGCCTCTATGGACTAGCTCATTGATCAATGATGGTTAAGGTTTCCTAACCATAGACATGAGTTGTCAATTGATAATGAGATCATATCATTGGGAGAATGATATGGTGGACAGACCCAAACTAAGCGAAGCAATTAGATCGTATCATTGTGTTCATCTTTGTGAAGCTTTTCCTATGTCAAATATTGTATTCCTTAGACCATGAGATAATACAACTCCCTGGTATCGGAAGAAAGCTTTGAGGCCATCAAACGTCATCCTATGAGAGGGTGATCATAAAGGTGTCTCTCAGGTGATCGGAAAGTATCTGTTGGGTTGTATGTATCGAGATGGGATTTGTCCCTCCCAAGTCGGAGAGATATACTTCGGGCCCACTCGGTAATCGATATCAACACCGCTTGCAAGCATGTGGTTAAGGAGTTAATCACAAAGTGATATCGGATTGCGGAACGAGTAAAGTACTTGCTGTGAACAAGATTGAACTAGGTATGACGATACCGACGATCGAATCTCGGGCAAGTAAAATATCGCGAGACGAAGGGAATATATATATGGGATTGATTGAATCCTGGCATCGTGGTTCATCCGATATGATCATAGATGAATGTGTGGGAGTCAATATGGGTGCCCAGACCCCGCTGTTGATTATTGATAGAAGATCATGTCTGCATATTCTCGAACCCGCAGGGTCACACACTTAACGTGTCTCGACGCTAGGATAGATTGGATAATTGGTTTATGATTTTTTGTTCGGAGTCTCGGATGGGATCCGGGATATCACGAGAGGTTCCGGAATGGTCCGGAGAATAAGATTCATATAAGGCAGTGCAGTTTTTGGAGTTCGGAATTGTTCCGGGTTAATCGGTATTGTACCGGAAGCTTCTAGAACCTTCCGGAAGGGGGTCAACGTGGTCCCACCTTCCGGGAGGGGGCATGGGCCTATGAGGGAGTGTCCTGGCCGCATTGGGCCAGGGGCACAAGGCCCCATAGGGCCCAGCCGATCCTAGATAAGTTTAAATCGTTTAAACTAGAGATAAGATAGGGTTTCTAGAAGGGAGAGTTTAAATCGTTTAAACTAGAGATAGGCTTGGAGGATGGGCAAGGGCTGGCCGCACCCCCCCCCTCTATATATAGAGGGCTGGTGCGCCCCCTCCCACAACACACCTTCCCCTCCAACCCTAGCCGCCCTGCTGCCCTTCCTTTCTCCCTCCCGACTGTTTGTAGGCGAAGCCCTGCTGCAGAAATTCTCCACCATATACACCACGCCGTCGTGTTGTAGATCCAATCTATCTCTCCACTCTACTTGCTGGTCCGAGGAAGGAGGAGACGTCGAGGTGCCGCACGTGTGCATCTCACGGAGGCACCGCCACTTGTGGTGCTAGATCGGATCGGATCGCGAGGAGGAGAAGCGAGTATGACTACATCACCCACGTTCCTACGAACGTTCCGCTGTGCGAATCTTCAAGGGTATGAAGATCTAATCCAATCTCTCTCGTTGTTTGCATCTCCTAGATTAGATCTTGGCTTTCCCTATGTTCGCTTCTGTAGAAAATTTTGATTTACTATGCTGCGAAACCCATCAGAAACAACTTCCGATGCTGCGCTACTCGCCATTTCATAAAGAGAAGGTTCAATAACCTCTTCGAGTTCTACCTTCCGACTACTCACACCTTTCGCGAGAAACTCCTTCTCAGGAAAGGATCCATTCTTGGCAACAAAGACCTTTCCCTCGGATCTGTGATAGAAGGTATACCCAATCGTTTCCTTAGGGTATCCTATGAAGACGCATTTTTCCGCTTTGGGTTCGAGTTTATCCGGTTGAAGTTTCTTCACATAAACATCGCATCCCCAAACTTTAAGAAATGACAGCTTAGGTTTGTTTCCAAACCATAATTCATACGGTGTCTTTTCAACGGATTTAGATGGTGCCCTATTTAAAATGAATGCAGTGGTTTCCAGTGCATAACCCCAAAATGACAGTGGCAAGTCAGTCAGAGACATCACAGATCGAATCATGTCCAATAAAGTACGATTACGACGTTCTGACACACCATTACGTTGTGGTGTTCCGGCAGGCGTGAGTTGTGAAACTATTCCACAGTCTTTCATATGTGTGCTAAACTCGTAACTAAGATACTCTCCTCCATGATCGGACCGCAGAAATTTGATCTTTCTGTTACGATGATTTTCCACTTCATTCTGAAATTCTTTGAACTTTTCAAAGGTTTCAGACTTATGTTTCATCAAATAGATATACCCGTATCTACTCAAATCATCTGTGAAAGTAACAAAATAACGATATCCACCTCGCGCCGACACACTCATTGGTCCACACACATCAGTATGTATGATTTCCAATAAATCTGTCGCCCGTTCCATTGAACCGGAAAACGGCGTTCTAGTCATCTTGCCCATAAGGCATGGCTCACATGTATCAAATGATTCAAAATCAAGTGATTCCAAAAGTCCATCAGAATGGAGTTTCTTCATGTGTTTAACGCCAATATGACCTAGACGGCAGTGCCATATATATGCAGATATATCATTATCAAGTTTAATCCTTTTAGCATCAACATTATGAATATGCGTAATACTACTATCGAGATCCAACAGAAATAAACCATTCAACACAGGTGCATGACCATAAAAGATATTATTCATATAAATCGAACAACCATTGTTTTCAGACTTAAACGAATAACCACTTTGCATCAAACACGATCTGGATACAATGTTCATGCTCAGTGCAGACACCAAATAACAATTATTCAGGTTTATAACTAATCCCGACGGCATATGGAGAGGCAGCGTTCCGACGGCGATCACATCAACTCTTGATCCATTGCCAACCCGCATCGTGACCTCATCCCTTGCTAGTTGTCGCTTGTTCCGCAACCCCTGAACCGAGTTACATATATTAGCAACCGATCCCGTATCAAATACCCAGGTGCTACTGCGAGTACTAGTCAAGTACACATCAATAACATGTATATCACATATACCTTTGTTTGCCTTGCCGGCCTTCTTGTCCGCCAAATACTTGGGGCAGTTGCGCTTCCAATGGCCAGTCCCCTTGCAATAGTAGCACTCGGTGTCAGCCTTAGGGCTAGCTCGGGGTTTCTTTTCAGGCGCGGCAACAGTTTTGCCGCCCTTCTTTCCCTTCTGCTTGCCTTTCTTGTCCTTCTTGAAACCGGTGGTCTTATTGATCATCAACACTTGATGTTCTTTCCTAATCTCCACTTCTGCAGTCTTAAGCATTGACAGAAGCTCGGGAAGAGACTTCTTCATGCCCTGCATATTATAGTTCATCACGAAGCTCTTGTATCTAGGTGGCAGAGATTGGAGAACTCGATGTATGCCTAAGTCAATGTGAATCGTTATTCCCAAGGACACAAGCTTATCGGCGTACCCAGACATTTTGAGTACGTGCTCACTAACGGAGCTGTTCTCTTCCATCATGCAGCTAAAGAACTTTTCAGAAGCATTATAACTCTCTACGGCAGCATGGGTATCGAAAATCATTTTCAATTCTCCCATGGTATCAAAGGCATTGCCATTTTCGAAACGTTTTCGAAGTTCTGGCTCTAGCCCATACAGTATGCCGCAATGAACTAAGTTGTGGTCCTCCTGACGAGTTATATAGGCGTTCTTTTCCTCGTCAGGGGCATCAGGAGCTGGTGGGGGGCCTAGCGGCGCCTCTAGCACATATTGCTTTTGTGCAGCAGTGAGGAGAATCCTCAAATTCATAGCCCAGTTGGTGATGTTGCTACCATTCGCAGCAAGCTTCTCTTTCTCCATGAACACATTGAAATTAAAAGCAGGTGGTGCCATCTACAACAGAATTTGTAAAATATATTTAGACTAAGTTTATGATAGATTGAGTTCAACTAATCCAAATTACTAATGAACTCCCACTCAAAAACGACATCCCTCGTGTCCTTTTGGTGATTACATGAACCAAATCCACTACACCAAGTCCGATCATCACGTGAGTCGGTGTAGCTTCAAAGGCGAGTATCTATATGGGCATCATATCAACTATATGACTCATGCTTAACCTTTCGGTCCTTGTTCCGAGGCCATGTCTGTACATACTAGGCTCGTCAAGTAAGAACCTTAGTATTCGCGAGTGTAAAACTGTCTTACACTCGTTGTATGAAAGCGTAGAGTCGAGAACACCCGATCATCACGTGATGCCTCAAAACACGATCCACAAAACGGTGCATACTTAAGGAAGAACACATTTTATCTTGATATCTAAATGAGGGATCATCTTGTAATGCTACCAAAAGCGCCAAACTAGCAATATAAGATGCTAACATCTAATGTGTGAAGTGAGGTGATATGGCCCATGCATTTGATCTCTATCATTTGCATCGTGGTATGATCTCTATCATTCCTTTGTGTGTAAGGCCAAGGTCTATGGAACTTACACGTTAAGTGAGTTGTAAGAGTATCTATCATACATTTACTTACAACAATACCATATGAAGACACTAGCCCAGCAACGATCTAAACTAGACGCCTCTAATTTATCAATTGCAAGTTTTACGTGGCTTAGGGCTTTCGGAGATAGAACCGGTCTTACCTACGAACATGAACCACAACGAGGATAACCAAGTTATTAGCAACTCGTTGTAAATCAGATATTGACTATAGTAGGAGAGACAGACACCCGCTAGCCACTTATGCAAAACTAGTTGCATGTCAGTCGTGGAACCGGTCTCATGTACGATGACATGTAAGGTTGGTCCAGGCCGCTTCATCCCATTATGCCACCAATATCCAAAGTACATAGAAGATGCAATAACATGATCATCATCGCCCACATATAAACATATGTGTACTACCCGTGCAAAGCACCTACGCATAGATCAGGCTCTGATACCACTGTTGGGTCCGCAACATAGAAAACAAAAAATTTCCTACGATGAGAACTATACGCCCAGATCTATCTACTAGATACAGAGCAACGGGTGGACATACATCCATGGAGAACTTACCCTCGAAGACAACGAGTTTTGTTAACGAGTAGGAACTCATGGTTGATGTAGTCGTATGCTTGCCGATCTCAAGATCGTGTGGAAGTCCGAGCGCCGCAAATCAGCAGCGCATCCGTCCTCGCACACACGTTCAAGCCACGGGACAACCTCCACCTCCTCGCTCCAGCGAATCAGCGGAAGCAGCAACTCCTTCCAGACGCAAGGCCACTGGGAACATGTATCTCGCTAATCGGAGACCATGGGGGAATATCTAGAGGGGGAGAGAGATCCTTCACGAGGAGGTGTGGTTTGTGAGAGGGGAGAGGGGGGCTTTATATAGGAGGGAGGAAGACTCCTCCCCTCCCATAGCCGGGGCATGAGGGGGGACTCCTCCCCTCCTTCATTCATGTGGTGAACCTCCACTCACATAAACATGGCCTCCACCCAAAATCCCACTCACATGTATTTAATTTCCACCAAATTAAATGCAACTCTCAATTAATCAAACTCTTTTATTTATTTTATTCAGAATTTTGTTAATTACTTTAATTAACAAACATTCACATAAAACCCCTTGCAACATTTCAATATCACATGCAGAACCACTTTCTGCAATTTCACCTGAAACAATTCCGGTTTCTATCAAAACAATTCCTGTTTCTATCGAAACATTTCCTGCGCTTTGCAAACCTTTTGTCTGGAAAATATGTGCTCCTAAATGGTGTCCAGCCACCCTTAAGTGTGTCACCCTATGGTTCGCGAATAATGCAGACATGATTGAGACTCCTCTCAGATCAATAATCAGAAGCGGGACCTGGAGATCCATACTGACTCCTGCATATTCAACGATGACTTTTGTGATCGTGAGAACCTTTAACGTCAGCAATTTAATCCCTTTGTCTCATGATATAATACATGTCCGAGATTCGATCATCGGTATCCAAATACCTAGTTTGATCTCGTTACCGACATGCACTCTTTTCTCGTTCCCGTGATATAACATTCTAGTGATCACATCACTTGCTTGCAAGCTATCTTAATGTGATATCACCGAGAGGGCCCAGAGTATATCTATCCGTCATCGGGATTGACAAATTCCACTCTTGGTCCATGAGCCTCAACATAACACCTTCATAGCACTGAACCCACCTTTATAGTCACCCTGTTACGGTGTGACGTTTGATGTTATCAAGATACTCTTCCGGTGTTAGCAATTAACATGATCTCATGGTCTAAGGACTAAGACTACTTTGTATGATGTTATAGCAATATAAACATAATGACTTGATCATAATTCTATACTTCGGATGAATGTTCGTCACATCATTTCACAAATGCTGTGACCTTGTTATTAACAACATCCAATGTCCATGATCAGGAAACTTTGATCATCTTGTTAATCAACAAGCTAGTTTATAAGAGAGGCATAACTAGGAACCCTTTTTGTTTATTAAACACACATGTATTGACGTTTCCTATCAATACAATTATAGCATGCAAAATAAACATCTATCATATACAAGGAATACATAATAACAACTTTATTATTGCCTCTCAGGGCATATTTCCTTCAGCTTTGCCTTTGGATCTAAATTTAGTGCGTGCTCAGCGAGTTCCCTGGGGATTCCCGGCATGTGAGAAGGTAGCCATGCGAAAATCTCCCAGTGCTCATGGAGGAACTCGATGAGCGCGCTTTTCTATGTGGGGTCAAGGTTGGAAGCCACACATGTTGTTTTCGTCGGGTCAGTGGGGTGGATCTGTACTTCTTTTGTGTCCTTTGCCGTGTCAAAAGCCTGATCGGTATTGACACGTGTTACCTCCAGAGATTGTTCGTTTGCCGAACTTTTAAGTTGCTCGAACACTGTTGCGATCCCGAAAGACTCAGAAATTTTGTTGAACTCTCGATCACAGCTATCCGCCCGCGTGAAGCTTCCTTGCACTATGATAATTCCCTTTGGTGCTGGCATTTTCATTACTAAATATGCATAATGTGGTACTGCCATGAAACGTGCAAAGGCTGGTCGTCCCAGGATTGCATGGTATTGTGATGGCCAATCCATGACTTCGAATTCGAGTTTTTCTCGCCTGAAATTTAATTTGGAACCAAAAACAACGTCAAGGAAAACTTTGGCTTAAGGAATTTGCTTTACCTGGTACTATTCCATGGAAAGAGGTTTCTGTTGGAGCGAGATTATCCAGAGGGTAGCCTATTGTCTGCAACATTTTTGCATAGATCAAATTTATGCTACTCCTTGCATCCATGAAGACCTTGCTCATGTCGAATTCGCCAATTTGTGCTTCTATTATCAGGGCTGAATGTCCTGGTTGTGGGACCTGGAGTGGGTGATCTGCTCTGCTGAACTTAATTTCTTGCTCTAACCAATGGAGATACTCGGGTGTGGCTGATGTTGATGTTTCCGCCATATTTATTTGTCTTGTGATGATCTTCTGAATTCTGTTGGATGGATGCCCTTTCTGAATCATAGACATTGTTCCTTTTGATCTGGGGTACTCGTTGTTTTGATCATTTGAATTTTGCGATGGTGCAACTGGCGGTGGTGCACCGATAGCTAGTGCGCAAGGCGTGGATGTGTACCCTCGGTTTGCTGCTTCGGCTGCCATTGCGTTGCATAACTCCTGCATCTTCAACAATGTTCGGCAGGCTTTCATCAGGTGATTGGATTGTCGCCTGCCTGTTGAGTCGACGTAAAAATGCATATTACAGGGTCCTTCCAACATTTGCATCGTGGACATAGGTGGGTCTCGTGCTCTTGGATGATATCGTTGTGCGGATTGGCTTCCTCTGACGTTGTCTCTGTTCTGGCGGTATCCGTCATTATTATCGTTGCTTCTGTTGTTACCTTCACCCGAGAAACCTACTGCGACGTAACTTGGTCCCACGTTCCCGTCGTTATTCCTTCGTCTTCTATCATTGCCGCGTTTATCCCTGTCTTCCTTGGGTGACCGCGTGCGCTTATTATGTAGCGTGTCTTCTCCATCAGCCCAGCGGTTTGCTATTTCCATCAACTGTGATACTGTCTTTGGTTTCGTCTTACCTAGTTCTTCTATGAATTCTTGGCGACGTAGGCCGTCGTTGAAGGCGTCAATGGGCCTTTCGTCCGATATGGACTCAGCCGAGTTTTTGATGATATTCCATCTTTGTATGAATGCTCTTATTGACTCACCGGATTTTTTTCTTGCACGCTCGCAACTGTTCCAAGGATGCTAGTCACTTGAATGTAGAAAGAAAGTGTCGGATGAACTTATCTTCCAGATCATTCTAGCTACCAATTGAACCTTCGGGTAACTGCCTTAACCATGACCTTCGGTGCCGGTAAGGTGTAGTTGTAGGCTTTGTATCACAGTAGTTGTGGATCCGCCCTATAGTTTGACGGTGGCTAGATAATCTGCTAGCCAAGCTTCGGGTTCCTGGAGCCCATCGTATTTGTGTCGATCATGTGGAAGTTTGAAATCTTTCGATATTGAGGCTTTGTGAATCCTGTGTGTGAAGCAACTGGCACCGCATAATTCATGGTCGTCTTCGTCATCTCCATCTTGATATCATCTGGTACGATTTTCGTCTCTGGTTCCACTGCTCCTATGTTGGGTGTTGTCGTTCCTTGTGTTGCTTCACGGATCGGATCCTACGAGGTGCGCCTGGTGTGGTGATTGCAATCACCGGGTGTGTCCTGCTTGTCGAGGACTGTTTTGACAGCGTGGGGTCCTTTGTGTGAGTCCTTGTTCCGCTTCCGCAAGTGAGGCTCCTACCATGTCGAGGTTCATCAGAGCAGAGCGGTGGAGGGCCGCACGCAGATCGTCGGGTGCGGGTTGAGTGGTGATCAGGTATGTCTGCGCAGCCACAATAGCTGCCTAAGTTGTTTTTGCCTTAATGTTTCCTGCTTGATCGATCGACATGAACGATAGGTCGAGGTCTTGGATGATTCCACTTATGTCTGCTTCGGGGATATTCTGTAATCGAGATGTCGCTCTTCTTGGTGGTGCTGCTCCTATCACACGCATGGACCCTCATGTAGAGCTTAGTTGGGCCTGTCGTAAACTCGATTCGCCGGCTAACCTTTTCCTTTCATCGAGCTGTCTTTGCATCTGGAGTAGGTCTCTCTTCTTGTGGTGGAGAAAATATTGGTATGCCAGTAGGTCCTCATGTGAAGCATCTGCCATCATTGGGACTGCTCCCAAAATTGCCTCTCTTGCTTTATTCCATGCCGACGCTGGTAGCCGAAGTCCTGGTCTCTCTTTTGTGCGTGGTTCTCCACCTCCTCCTCGAACTATGTGATTATCTGCTGTTTCTCCTCCTATTCCGTGTTCTCCTCCGTTTCCGTGTTCTCCTCCGTTGTTGTGTTCTCCTTCATTGTCGTGGTTTCCTGCATGGTCATCTGATAAGATATCATCGGTGTTTATGATGGGATTACCGTTTTTGTTGCGTGGCGTTGAGGTATCTCTGTTGATCATGTAAACTTGGTGGCGTGTTGTATGTGGCCTGATGGTGTCGCCTTTTGCTTCTGCGGGTGCATTGGTAGTTGATAGATTGCAAATGTATCTATAATTTTTGATGTTTCATGCTTGGTTTTATCCACTTTCTTGTGTTCTGTTCCAACTTTGGAGTACTTTTCATATGATTTCTTGGACTAATCTATTAACAAGAGCCACAGTGCCAGCTGCCTGTTTTCTATTGTTTTTGGTTCCAGGAAAGTCAGAAAATGAATATTCTTGGAATTGGACGGGACAAAATCCAAAGTGCCTATTTTTCCGGAAGTCATCAGATGCCATAATACGAGACAGAGAGGGGCCAGGGGGCCACCACACCACCTGGCCCGTGCCAGGGGGTGGTGTGGCCGCCTCCGGTACCCCCTCGGCCTCCCCTTCCGCCTATAAGATGACCTCAGGACGAAAACCCTAAGACCCGATCAAAAATCCACAAAAGAGTCTGTAGCCGCCGTCATCTCCATCCCTAGATCGGGAGGGATCTAAAGCTCTTCTCGGCACCCTGCCGGAGAGGGGAATTCACCCTGGAGACCTTCTTCATCACCATGCAAGCCTCCGGTATGATGCGTGAGTAGTTCATCCTTGGACTACGGATCCATGTAGTAGCTAGATGGCTGGTTCTCCTCCTTTGTGCTTTCATGTCTAGATCTTGTGAGCTCCGTTCATGATCAAGATCATCTATTTGTAATTCTGCATGTTGTGTTTGCGGGGATCCGATGGATATTGAGATGCTATTTCAGATTGATTATTGATTCTATCATGTCTTTGTTATTTGTGATCTTGCATGCTTTTCGTTGTTAGTAGCTATCTTGGCCAAGTAGATGCTAGCAACTCCAAGAGTTAGTATTTATGCTCGATAGTGGGTTCATGCCTCTGGTAATCTGGGGAAGTGACAGAAATCTCTAAGGTACTAGATGTGCTATTGCTACTAGGGAGAAAACAACAATCCTTTGTTCATAGAACAATCGTATTGTTTACTTTACACGCAGTTCGTAAAGCAATAATCTGGTGCTTGCAACTTAATACTGGAGGGGGTTCGGATGATAACCTAAAGGTGGATTATTAGTCATAGATGCAGTTGGATGGCGGTCTATGTATGATGTTGTAATGCCCAATCGAATCTCAAAGGAGTCAAGATGATTAGTATATGCATGTATTGCTTTCTCGATGTTTGTCAATTGCCCCGCTGTAATTTGTTCACCCATCATGTTATCTATCTTAAGGAGAGCCACCTCTAGTGAACTATGGATCCCGGTCCTTTTCCTTACATACAATCTATAAACTGTTTACTACTTTGTGTTTACTTTCTGCAAACTATTACTTCCTTCTATTCGATACGTTTAATCCTTTGTTTTCTGCAAAACACGATTAGATTGACAACCTCATCGCAAGTTGGGGACAAAGTTCTGTGGTTGTGTTGTGCAGGTCTCCACGTTGCTACTGGCACCGGTAGTGCGCCCTGCCAAGGCTCAACTAGCAACACCTTTGGGGTGTTTCCTTGCTCCTACTGGTTCGATTAAACCTTGGTTTCATATCTGAGGAAAACTTGCTGATGTGCTCATCATACCTTCCTCTTGGGGTTCCCAACGAGCTCTATATCAACATCGCACCAGCATTTTTCTGGCGCCAACACTGAGCCATCAAGCATTTTTCTGGCGCCATTGCCGGGGAGTCAAGGACATCTTCACAAGGGGAGTCACTCATAACCAATCTCTTTGCTTTGTTATTTTTGTTTTGCTTAGTTTTCTTTTTGCTTTGTTTGCTTGTTTCTTTCTCAAAAACACAAAAAAATTAGTTTTACTAGTTTGCTTTCTTATTTGAAAACACAAAAAACGACTACTCTTGAAAACACTAAGTTGTGTGACTTCACTAGCACCAACAACAATGATTTTATGAGCACACCTGTTGCTCCACCTGTTCCTGAAGATACTTTCTTTGAGATAAAACCTGCTTTACACAATCTTGTTATGAGAGAACAATTTTCTGGTATTGGTAATGAAGATGCTGCTTCCCACCTAAATAACTTTGTTGAACTTTGTGAGATGCAAAAGCATAGGGATGTAGATGGTGATATTATTAAGATGAAATTGTTTCCTTTCTCTTTGAGAGGAAAAGCTAAAGAATGGTTGAATTCCTTAACTAGGAATAGTATTGATTCTTGGACTAAGTGCAAAGATGCTTTCATTGGAAAGTACTATCCTCCTTCTAAGATTATATCTATGAGAAGTGAAATAATGAAGTTTAAACAACTTGATAATGAACATGTTGCTCAAGCTTGGGAAAGAATGAAATCTTTGGTTAAGAATTGTCCCACTCATGGACTGACTGCTTGGATGATCATCCAAACTTTATATGAAGGATTGAACTATTCTTCAAGGAACCTATTGGATTCTGCTGCTGGAGGTACCTTTATGACCATCACTTTGGGTGCTGCAACAAAACTTCTGGACAATATGATGGTTAATTATTCTGAATGGCGTACTGAGAGAGCTCCACAAGGTAGGAAGGTAAATTCTGTTGAGGAAACCTCCTCCTTGAGTGATAAGATTGATATTATTATGTTTATGCTTGTTAATGGGAAAACCCATATTGATCCAAATAATGTTCCGTTAGCCTCCTTGGTTGCTCAAGAAGAGCAAGTTGATGTGAACTTCATAAGAAATAACAACTTTGGCAATAATGCTTATAGGAGTAATTTTGGTAGCAACAATTATAAGCCATATCCTCCCAACAATGGTAATGCTTATTGAAATTCTTACAACAATAATAGGAGTGCACCCTCTGAACTTGAAGTTATGCTTAAAGACTTTATTAGTAAACAAATTGGTTTCAATAAAACTATTGAGGAAAAACTCTCTAATGCTGAAAGAAATATAGCATCTTTGGCTGAAGCTCAATCTTCTTTGAATAAAATGGCTGCTAAACCTGAAACTAATGATAATCCCTTTGCAGCTACCAATGCTATACAAGTAAGAATTGATGAAAATGTTAGACTATTAGCTGAATTACATGCTAAGTGGGAAAGAAAAGATAAAATTGCTAGAAACATTAGTGTTTGTACTATTACCACCACTAGTGTTGAGGCTAGTAATAGTTCTACTACTTTAGATGATAAATTTGATTTTGATCTTAATGGTTGCAATATCTCTGAAGTTATTAAGTTCCTACAAAAGCTTGCTAAAAGTCCTAATGCTAGTGCTGTGAACATGGCCTTTACAAAACACATTACTGATGCTCTCATAAAGATTAAAGAAGAAAAGATGAAACATAAAGCTTCTATTCCTATAAAACAAGAAGATGGTTGGGAACCCATCATTAATATGAAAGTGAATGACTTTGATTTGAAAGCTTTATGTGATCTTGATAGTAGTGTTGCTATTATGCCTAGAAGGATTTATGATATGCTTGATTTGCCTCCACTTGAAGATGGTTATTTGAATGTCCCACTTGATGATAATGCTAAAAAGAAACTCATGGGGAGTCTTAATGATGTTCTTATTATGGTTAACAATGCCTATATCCTTGTTGATTTCTATGTTTTTGGATGTTGAATACAATGCTTCTTGTCCTATTACTTTGGGAAGACCTTTTCTTAGAACTGTTGGTGCCATCATTGATATGAAAGAAGACACCATTAAATATCAACTCCCACTCAAGAAAGGTATAGAACACTTCCCTAAGAAGAGAGAGAAGATTTCTTTTGCTTCTCCTATGAAAACAAAATTTGTTCTTAATGCTTCTTCATTTGAGAACACTTGATTCTTTTTCTTGCTTCTTATGCCTAACTTAAAGGCGTTAAATAAAAGTACTTATTGAGAGATAAGCCAAAAGTTTTAGATGAGTCTTGGAAGTTATTACTTCAGTAATAACCGCTCCTTATCCTGTTTATTTGTTTTTTTGTGCCAAGAGTAACCTCTAATGAGAGAGAAGTAATGATTGGGAAAGTTGCTATCCCGAAACAGATTTCTGTGCTTCCCCGTAAAAATTCGTGTAAAATCTCTGAACGAATTTTTGAGGCGTGAATTTTTCTAGTTCTGCCCCAGGTTGTTATCTAACTTTCGTTAGTTCAACACTTTTTGATTTGAGCAACACAAGGTCTTCGACAAAATTCGTCTTTACCTGCTGGTCTGTTTTGACAGATTTCTGCCATTTTTTTGCATTTGCTTCTTGTTGGTTCCTTTTTGAGTTCTTTTGGGGAATTGAGCTTTCTGATGGAAGTGCTACAGTAGCTACTGTTCTAATGGAAGTTTATTTCGTGTTAGAACTGAACCTTAAGACTTATTTATCTTGAGTGCACTAATGTTGCTAATAAAGATTGTGTGAAGTTTTGTATGAAGGAAAAATTTCAGGTGTATGGAAGGAATAAGTAATGAGATGAAGGATGGATTAAATCTCAAGCTTGGGGATGCCACACGTGTCACCCCAATAAATATCCAAGAAGTACAAGCGTCAAAGCTTGGGGATGCTCAAGGCATCCCTTCTCCATCAATAAAAATCCCAGGTTTCTTCCAAACGCTTCATTTTTATTGTTTCATGCACATTTGTGTTGTTCTTGGAGCATATTCTTTTTTGTTTTCGTTTTGGTTTTTCGTTTGCTTTTGTTTACTTAGTTTTATGAATAAATTGGTTGGACCCCCTCTTTCATACATTGGTTTGCAAATAGTTTGGTTTGGTTTGGAAAAGAGTAGGAAAGTTCATACTTATGTGGTAAAAAGAGCTCGTTTTTGACTGTGGCCTATGCTCTGTCATGCCATGCTTGATATTGTTTTGTATTTATGCTTAGTATTCTTTGTTGTAGCATGACTTGTTATAAAGAATTGAGATTTCTTAATGTGCCTTGGTTGAATCATGCGTTGTTTTAGCATATTAAAGCATAGTATAGTGGTATTCTCCTTTGATGCTTTATTTGGGTTGACTTGGCGCATGCTCACACCATATTATGACTATCTCAAGTCACCATAGCCTTTATGATCCTTTAGTTTTCAACTTGTAGTATCACTTTATGCTTTGATCAATGATGTTTTGTCGCTCTACATGATTATGGCCATTATTGCTCTCTTAGTTTGTCGCTCCCAGTCTTTTGCTAGCCTCCACAACAAAGTATGAGTTGCACTCATGCATCCAACTCCCTAAACCAAGTTATTCCAAAGAGTCCACCATACCTACCTACTAGCTTATGCTATTCCAAGTATATTAATGCTTTTGTTTACCTTCCAAATTAAACTTGTTATGAGAAAACTAGTGATTAAAGCTCTCACGGACTTGATGGCACACTTTACTTTTCTTGCCCTTAATAAACTTGAACCATTGTGTCATCTATGTTGTATATGCTTGCACTTATTTGTTGGGAATTAGCAGAACCATGCCTTCATGGGGAACGTTTTCAACATTGCACTTGGTACTTGTACCTAGCTGATATCATGCTCTTTTGTATATGGATGTCGTCGGTGTGAAATGAAAGGGGAGCTTGTAAGTCCATGGAGTTATGTATATGTGTTAGAGAAACGCCTGGGCCGCTGGTCTAATCCATGCTGACATGGTGGAAACCTACAACGTAACCATAATGAGCTGTCTATGAAGCATTCTTCTTATAAAAAAAAGAGTCCTATATTGATAAAAAGAGAAAAAGATAAAAAAGAGATAGTATGAAAATAGGAAAGAGAGAAAAAAGCACCATATTCCCATGGTAAATAAGAAGAATGCTGAGATGCTCGTTGTCTGCTTGCCTTGTCATTTTGATATGGGGATTCTTCCGTATCATCGGACAAGGGGTACCCCGTTGGCGGTTCTCTATGATACACATGTACTTACGATGACAAGAACTTACCGGTGACTAAACTTGAGTAGCATGAGGAGCGGACCTCGTATACAAGGGATATGAGATTTCTGACTTATACTTCATCAAGAATGTACACCATAGTTTGTTCACTTTAACCTTAATCACTTCATGATGCTTATGATAGGGGCAATGAGAGCTAAAAGCTATAAATACCATAATTTTTGGAAGCTCTTTATGAGACATCCCTACTTCCTTTTATAAAAAGGCCTTTCTTCCACCATTATATTGAGTCTCCACCTTCGACCTTTATGCACTTACTTTGAAAGCATAGTGGCCATTCTTAGTTCTATGTGCATTGTCCTAAGACTAGTTGATTGATGCATAAATTGATATTGCTTGTTTTAAACTATTGTATCTAGTCACTCTTATGAACTTTGAAGGTGTCCTATGCATTTATATTTTCTACTCTATGAGGGACAAGCTGAATACTATTATGCTATGTTTTCTTTATGTGAAACAAACAAACGTCTTGCAAAGCATTGTTATTCATGAATCTTTTGTTTGTGCCTTTTCATGTTGCATCATAGTTTCTTTGTCTTATTGCTAGAACCTTGTCTTTCATGTTATGATTGAAGTACTATGATCCCAGCATTGAATGTTTTGCAAATACTTTGATCAAGTTTTTGATGGTGCATGTCACCTCAAAAATTATTCTTTCTTTTATCACTTACCTACTCGAGGACGAGCATGAGTTAAGCTTGGGGATGTTGATACATTGCAAATGTATCTATAATTTTTGATGTTCCATGCTTGGTTTTATCCACTTTCTTGTGTTTTGTTCCAAATTTGGAGTACTTTTCATATGATTTCTTGGACTAACCTATTAACAAGAGACACAGTGCCAGCTGCTTGTTTTCTGCTGTCTTTTGTTCCAGGAAAGTCAGAAAATGAATATTCTCGGAATTGGACGGGACAAAAGACAAACTGCCTATTTTTTCGGAAGTCACCAGATGCCAGAATATGAGACAGAAAGGGGCCAGGGGGCACCACACCACCTGGCCGCACGACCCAGCCTGGCCCGCGCCAAGGGGTGGTGTGGCCGACTCCGACACCCCCTCGGTGTCCCATTCCGCCTATAATATGCCCTCGGGACGAAAACCCTAAGACCCGATCAAAAATCCACAAAAGAGTCTGTAGCCGCCGTCATCTCCATCCCTAGATTGGGAGGGATCTGAAGCTCTTCCTGGCACCCTGCCGGAGAGGGGAATTAACCTTGGAGGCCTTCTTCATCACCATGCAAGCCTCCGGTGTGATGCGTGAGTAGTTCATCCTTGTCCTACGGATCCATGTAGTAGCTAGATGGATGGTTCTCCTCCTTTGTGCTTTCATGTCTAGATCTTGTGAGCTCCGTTCATGATCAAGATCATCTATTTGTAATTCTGCATGTTGTGTTTGCGGGGATCTGATGGATATTGAGATGCTATTTCAAATTGATTATTGATTCTATCATGTCTTTGTTATTTGTGATCTTGCATGCTTTTCGTTGTTAGTAGCTATCTTGGCCAAGTAGATGCTAGCAACTCCAAGAGTTAGTATTTATGCTCGATAGTGGGTTCATGCCTCTGGTAATCTGGGGAAGTGACAGAAATCTCTAAGGTACTAGATGTGTTGTTGCTACTAGGGAGAAAACAACAATCCTTTGTTCATAGAACAATCGTATTGTTTACTTTACACGCAGTTCGTAAAGCAATAATCTGTTGCTTGCAACTTAATACTGGAGGGGGTTCGGATGATAACCTGAAGGTGGATTATTAGTCATAGATGTAGTTGGATGGCGGTCTATGTATAATGTTGTAATGCCCAATCGAATCTCAAAGGAGTCAAGATGATTAGTATATGCATGTATTGCTTTCTCGATGTTTTTCAATTGCCCCGCTGTAATTTGTTCACCCAGCATGTTATCTATCTTAAGGAGAGCCACCTCTAGTGAACTATGGATCCCGGTCCTTTTCTTTACATACAATCTATAAACTGTTTACTGCTTTGTGTTTACTTTCTGCATACTATTACTTCCTTCCATTCGATACGTTTAATCCTTTGTTTTCCGCAAAACACGGTGAGATTGACAACCTCATCGCAAGTTGGGGACAAAGTTCTATGGTTGTGTTGTGCAGGTCTCGACGTTGCTACTAGCACTGGTAGTGCGCCCTGCCAAGGCTCAGCTAGCAACACCTTTGGGGTGTTTCCTTGCTTCTACTGGTTCGATTAAACCTTGGTTTCATAACTGAGGGACACTTGCTGCTGTGCTCATCATACCTTCCTCTTGGGGTTTCCAACGAGCTCTACATCAACATCGCACCAGCATTTTTCTAGCGCCGACACTGAGCCATCAGTAGTACTCTGAGATCATAGTTCTAAATAAATCTTTGCCATCATTTCTTCAAAGTCGACGTTCTCACTGCGTTCTTCGGGTTCTGGGTTTGTTGGGTTTTCTCCATGTAGTGAGATTGATTGGCCACCTTCTTTTCCTGCTTCAATCTGAGTTGTGATGTCTATGGGGGGGTCCAACGAGCGATGCTGGTATAGTTGCAGGTGTGGCTCTTCCCACCGACGGTTCTGATGTGATCAGGGCCGAAAGTTGTGATTCCTGTGTGTTGTCTCCTTGGAAGTGGAAGTTTCTGATGATTAGATCGGATCCGCCGTTGAAATCAGCGGATACTACTAAGAGGGTGGGTGGGTGTGGATCTGTTTTTGTCGAGTTGATTCTTGGTGGAGAGCGTTCCACCGAATCCGTGTTTCCAGCGTTCAAGTTTCCCACAGACGGCGTCAATTGACGAGGGGTAACCTCGGCAATGCCCATGGAGATGGACTTGGGGTTTCGCGGAAAAGAGAACGCTAGGAATTTCGTTGGATGTCAGGAAAACAATGAAGACAAAGTCGCCTAAATATTGGGGAAAATACTCTATTACAAGTTGTTGATACGTCCATAACGTATCTATAATTTTTGATGGTTTTATGCTAATAATATGCTTTTGACACTCCCTTTTATAGAAAGTTTATGATTTATTTGGACTAACCTACTAATAGTTGCAAAAGTACACAATGTTCTTGTTTTACACTTTGATGTGTAGGGATTATCAATAATACAAGTGGAAACGTTGTTGGAGTCAAATTGGGATTTTCCAGAAATCTGTCTCAGAACTCTTTTTAACGATGATCACGTTTCGGATCAAAGGCGGCGTCAAAAGGAAAACTCTTCAACTACAAAGTTGATGAAAATTTCGCGACAAACCTTCCTGACATAAATTTTAGCTAATTCCGAGTCCGAACGGGCCCGCTAGGCCCGATTTACTGAAGCCTAAGATGGGATGACGGAAATCCGAGAAGCTATATAAAAGAAGGAAACCTAATTTGTGGAGGACATCTCCACCCACAAATTTGCAGCCACCGAAGCCATGTTTTTGCCTCCCCCATGGATCTCATCTCCATGGGGGAGGGCTCCCAAGAAGCCATGAAGGAAGGGCACCAAGGGGCGGTGCTCCCCCATGATACCGGCGGCGGGGAAAGAGTCCCCCGCGCCGCTGTCGGCGCCGCCGCCATCCTCTTCACTATCTTCACCGCCATCTCCATCACCTAATCCTCCTAGTATGCGGTGGTTCATCCTCCCACACACCTCTGTACCGTACGATGTAAACATGGTGTTTGATGCTATAAGTTATAATCCTATGATCTATGTCATGTTTGTGTAGTTTCTTTGTTAGATTGAATGGTTGAACGTCTTTGGTTTATTAGAGTTGTATATTGATATAGTGCAGTCCTTTGGTGTCCATTATATTTGTGCGCGCATGTATTAAACATCATAGAGTTTGTAGTATGTGTAAGAGGAAGGGGGAAGTTCTGCCAGAGTGACAGAAACCTGAGCACGTGAACCGGAACATTGCACGTATGGGAGTAAGAGGACCATTAAACTTAACGCTATGGTTGGGGAAACCTTAATGCATTGTTAGTAGTTACGGATATTTGCTAACAATCCAATCATATAGTACATGTAATTCCAAGTAGTGAAGCGCATGTATATTTAGTCTCTCCCACATAGAAAACTGCATCGAAGACAATGAACCTGATTTATTCGCTAATTAAATTTGGACAAAGCCACCACAATTACTACCACTATTCTACACTCATGATTCTGTTAGTTTAGTGTATTTTATTGCTGCAGCAACTAACTTTACTTTCTTGTTATTTATTATCATGCAAAGATATCTCTAGTACTCGTATCGTTGCTCTAGTTTTATTTCCTAGATAATGCAAACGTTTAGTGTGCATGGAGTTGTATCAGTGGTTGATCGAATTTGAGAGAACATTTATCCTACCTTTAGCTCCTTGTTGGGTTCGACACTCTTACTTATCGAAAAGGCTACACATGATCCCCTATACTTGTGGGATATCAAGACCTTTTCTTGTGAGCAATAGCGTGTGGGTGAATATTCTTTTGTTCACTTGTTTGCTTTATCTCTAAGTAGTTTTTTACTTTCAGTTTTAAGTTGTTCTCTATCTTAGTATAGATAGGGAATGCGAATTACAAAACAAAATAGTTGTACTTGTTACCTAAAAACGTTTTCAACAAGGAAAGTGATTGGAAAGATGAGTAATGGTTAAGTGGGGGTCGACCTTGAACACTTGTGTTGATGCCTATGAAACCAAAACAAATCTTCGCATGGAAGCTTTTCAGTTAAAAACTTGTATATATCGAAAATACTTGAATCTTGCTTCTATGCCTAGCTGAAAGGCGTTAATGAATAGCACTATTGGGAGATAACCCAAATTACTTTTACTTTCAGTAAGTTTTTCTTTTGTTGAGTCTCGGAAGTTATTGACTTAGTAATAACCTCTCCTTATCCTTTTTTGTGGTTTTTGTGCCAAGAATAAATCTCTAATGAGAGAGAAGTAAGACTTGGGAAAGTTGCTGTCCCGAAACAGATATTTGTGCTTCACTGAAAAAATCGTAAAAAATACCTGTACGTCAGATTGAGCTGTAATTTTTTTTCTTATGCCCCAGGTTATTATATAACTTTCGTTAGTTTAGTACTTTTCGATTTGAGAAACAGAAGGTCTTCAAAAAGATCGGTTTTTACCTGTTGGTCTGTTTTGATAGATTTCTGCCATTATTTGCAATTGCCTCTTAATCTCTTTCTCTTTGAGTTCTCTTTGATCACTTGAGATTTTAGAAGGAATTGCTACAGTAGCTTGTGTTTTAATGGAGGTTTTACTTGTGTTTAAACTAAACCAAAGACTTATTATCTTGAATACACTAATGTTGCTAATGAAGATTGTGTGAAGTTTTGTATGAAGGAAATTTTCAAGTGTAGGGAATAATACTGTGATGAGATGAAGAATGGACAAAAGCTCAAGCTTGGGGATGCCACCCGTGTCATCCCAAGAAATATTCAAGAAGTACAAGCATCAAAGCTTGGGGATGCCCAAGGCATCCCCTTCTTCATCAATAAAAATCTCAGGTTTTCTTCCAAAACACTTCATTTTTTGTTTCATGCATGATTGTGTTGTTCTTGGAGCGTCTTCATTTTTGTTTTTTGTTTTCTTTTGTTTGGTTTGCTTAAATAAATTGGTTGGACCCCTGCATTCATATGTTGTTTCAAATAAGTTGATTGGTTGGAAAAGAGTAGGAAACTTCATGCTTATAAGTGGTACAAAAGGAGCTTATCTTGACTGTGGCCTAGACTTTATCATGTCATGTTGGATGTTTCTTTGACTTTATGCTTAGTGATTATTGTTGTATCATGACTTGTTCCAAACAATTGAGATTGCTTAATGTGCCTTGAAAGAATAATGCGTTGTTTTAGCATACCAAAGCATAATATTGTGGTATTCTCCTTTGATGCTTTATTTGGGTTGACTTGGCACATGCTTACACCATGTTAAGACTATGAGCCAGTCACCTTAGCCTCTATGATCATTTATTTTTCGACTTGTAATATCACTTTATTCTTTAATTAATATATTTTGTCGCTTTGCATGATTATGACCATTATTGCTCTCTTAGTTGGTCGCTCCCGTCTTTTGCTAGCCTCCACATGTACCAAGTGTGAGTTCCACTCATGCATACAACCTCCAAGAAAACCAAGTTATTCCAAAGAGTCCACTATAAATTCATATGCATGGTGTGTTACACCATTCAAAGTATATTCATGCTTTTATCTACCTTCCAAATTAAACTTGTTATGTAAAAATTAGTGATTAAATCTCTCACAAACTTGATGGCACATTTTAATTTTTGCACTTAATAAACTTGAACCATTGTGTCCATCTATGTTGCTTATATGCTTGCGCTTTATAAGTTGTAAATTAGAAGAACCTTGTACCATGGGGAACGCTTTCAACATTGCACTTATTATTCAGTTGATATCATGTTCTTTTGTTTATGGATCTCGGTGGTGTGAAATAAAAGGGGAGCTTGTAAGCTCATGGAGTTTGTATGTGTGTTAGAGAAAAGCCTGGGCGGCTAGCCTAATCATGGTGGAAACTTGCAGCATAACCATAGTGAGCATTCTGCGAAGCATCCTCAATAAAAACCTACGCAAATAGCAAATAAAAAGATCGCTGAGATGCTCATTGTCTGTTGCCTTGTCATTTTGATATGGGATAGCTCATGTGTCATGGGGAAAGGGGTACCCCGTTGGCAGTTCTCCATGATACACATGTACTTACAATGACAAGAACTTACTCGTGACTAAAGTTGAGTAGCATGAGGTTCGGTACTCGTATCCACGGGGCATGAGATTTCAACTTATAACTTGTCAAGCATATCTTCATATTTGTGTCACTTTAACTTTAATCGCCTCAAGATGCTTATAATAGGAGCAATGAGAGCTGAAAGCTAATGAGTACCATAATTTTTGGAAGTTCTTTATGAAACTTGAATCTCTGCTTCCCTTTGTGAAGGGCCTTTCTTTTTACTTTTCTGTTGAGTCTCCATCTTCTATCTTTATGCACCAATTGAGAGAGCATAGTGGTCATTCTTAGTTTAATGTGCATTGTCCCAAAACTTGTTGATTGATTCATAACTTTGATATTGCTTGTTCTTAAATTATTTGTATCTAGTCACCCTTATGAACTTTGAAGGTGTCCTATGTATTTATGTTGTGCTATACCATGAGGGACAAGCTGAATGCCACTCTTATTATGTTTTCTATATGTGAAAGAAACAAACGTCTTTCAATGCATTGTTATTCATGATCTTTTGTTTGTACATTTTCATGTTACAACATAGTTACTATGTCTTATTGTTAGAACTCTACCTTTCATGTTCATGTTTAGAGTACCTTGATCCCAGCTATCAATTCTTTTACAATAATGATGATCAAAATTATGTTGGCTGCATGTCACCTCAAAAATTATATTGTTTTTATTGTTTACCTACTCTATGACGAGAAGGAACTAAGCTTGGGATGTTGATACGCCCATAATGTATCTATAATTTTTGATGGTTTTATGCTAATAATATGCTTTTGACACTCCCTTTTATATAAAGTTTATGATTTATTTGGACTAACCTACTAATAGTTGCAAAAGTGCACAATGTTCTTGTTTTACACTTCAATGTGTAGGAATTACCAAGAATACAAGTGGAAACGTTGTTAGAGTCAATTTGGGATTTTCTAGAAAAATTTGTCTCATAACTCTTTTTAAAGATGGTCACGTTTCAGGTCAAAGGCGGTGTCAAACAGAAAACTCTTCAACTACAAAGTTGTTGGAACTTTCGCGACAAATGTTCCGGACATAAAATTTAGCTGATTCCGAGTCCGAACGGGCCCGCTAGACACAATTTACTGAAGCCTAAGATGGGATGACGGAAATCCGAGAAGCTATATAAAGGGAGGAAACCTAATTCATGGAGGACATCTCCACCCACGAATTTCTAGCCACCAAAGCCATGTTTTTGCCTCCTCCATGGATCCCATCTCCATGGGGGAGGGCTTCCAAGAAGCCATGAAGGAAGGGGGACAGGGGCGGTGCTCCCCCATGATACTGGCGGCAGGGAAGGAGTCCCCCGCGCCGCCGTCGGCGCCGCTGCCGCCCTCTTCACTATCTTCACTGCCATCTCCATCACCTAATCCTCCTAGTATGCGGTGGTTCATCCTCCCACACACCTCTGTATCATCCTATGTAAACATAGTGTTTGATGTTATAAGTTATAATCCTATGATCTATGTCATGTTTGTGTAGTTTCTTTGTTAGATTGAATGGTTGAATGTCTTTGGTTTATTAGAGTTGTATGTTGATATGGTGCAGTATTTTGGTGTCCATTATATTTGTGCGCGCATGGATTAAACATCATAGGGTTTGTAGTATGTGTAAGAGGAAGGAGGAAGTTACATTGCACGTATGAGAGTAAGAGGACCATTAAACTTAAGGCTGTGGTTGGGGAAACCTTAATGCATTGTTAGTAGTTACGGATGTTTGCTAACAATCCAATCATATAGTACATGTAATTCCAAGTAGTGAAGCGCATGTATATTTAGCCTCTCCCACATAGAAAACTGCGTCAAAGATAATGAACCTGATTTATTCGCTAATTAAATTTGGACAAAGTCACCATAATTACCACCACTATTCCACACTCATGGTTCTGTTAGTTTAGTGTATTTTATTGATGCATCAACTAACTTTACTTTCTTATTATTTATTATCATGCAAAGCTATCTCTAGTACTCGTATCGTTGCTCTAGTTTTATTTCCTAGATAATGCAAACGTTTAGTATGTATAGAGTTGTATCAGTTATTGATAGAACTTGAGAGAACATTTATCCTAAATTTAGCTCCTCATTGGGTTCGACACTCTTACTTATTGAAAAGGCTACACACGATCCCCTATAATTATGGGATATCAGTTGTCCTCTAGATTTCGTTACCCTCGCTTGGGATTCTCCCACCCTATATATAATAGGCCAGCTCTCAAAGTTGTATGCGGATAGGTTTCGTACACGCGTGATTACAATATGAACATAATGTCGGTTCATGATTTCTTTCCTAATACAATAAGAAGTTTCTATCGGTTGCTTCCTTGGGCTTTTATCTGGAATCTTTATGGGTCGTAGGCCTTTTACCCAATGTATGGTAGCGAATAGTGAGCATTCGAGTAATCATACCCATGTCACCTGGGGTCCCTTGTGTATCCTGCACCATCGCCTTGATATTAATGAAGCATCTCTAGGTCCTTCGGGACCTTTCCCTTTAAAAAAGAAAGAAAGAGAAAGAAACAAATTGGGTCGATGGTAGCGAAAATAGCAACAAACACCAGTTACGGAAACTAAGATGCCGACGAGGATGAAGCCATTCGGACTGAAAGGACAATGCTGCCTCGCCTTCAACCATTGCTGCCAAAGGGACCCCTATCCCAGGTCGACATGAAAAGCGGTAATCAGCGGGCTAGAGCTCACCCTAGAACACAAGGCGGCCGACGAAAGAACGAACGCTGCACCCTACCGAGATGAGCACACAACCCCAAAGCAGACTTGTCCTCCAAGAAAGGCCACTACAACTGCCATGACGCCACCGCCAGGAGTGAGACGATCCGTGGACTCCAAGGCGGTTACTTCAAGAAGGGAACGCCACCAGAGTTTGGCCACCACTCGATCAAGAGATCTTGGGTTTTCACCCAGATCATCGATAAGGAACGGGAGAGGATCTGCACCGGTGCCTTCAACAAGTGAACGGCACCCATGGGCATCGCCACCATTGGCCAAAAGGTAGGCTTTCCCCTCGGCAAGGTACCCCACCTCCATATCCCCGTCGCCAAGATAGTTGCTGACACACCTCCACTTCTCTTCACTCTCTAGAGCCACACCGCCCTAGCGGCCATGAGCACTTGAGCCATGACTTCCTCCTCCCGAGGCTGCCGCCCAGACATCCAACCTCCACGCGCATCCCAATAGACCGGGAGGAGAATATCGTCACAACCACAAGGGGGACATCGACCACTGCAGATGCCTGGCCCCGATAGCAAGATGCCCCAACACGCAACAACCTCTCAAGCCTTCCTGGATCCGGTGGCCAGGAACTGAAGGGCGCATCCCAGATCCAGATCAGGCGAAGTGGCGTATTGCACGACCACTCTACATAGGTTGGTGCGGCCACTTTGCTTACATTCATGCGTATTTCTTGTCGTACGGTAGTATGATTCTTGTAGCTTCTATGGTAGATTGTTGTGTAGTGTGGGGGAACGTATCATGCTTATTATGGTTGTTCGATTTAAGTCATAGGACTGGCTAACTGATAAGCCGGCCTCACCTAATCTCTCGGTAACCACAGTGGTGCCTCTACGCTATGCATCTATCCATGACAAGTTCGCGCAGAAGAATAATGCCATGACATGGCCAGCTTCTCTCTCCACTTTTGTTCTCAACATAGTTTTTCAGATCATCAGGACATGGGTTTTCATGGACTGAAAATTCAAGGAGAAGGACATGAGAGCTGTTGCACATGATGTCTTCAGGTACTGTGGTCGAAGAGTTACTCTGAATCAGATCTACAACCATTTGAGGCATTGAAGAGTTAGGTGGGTTTAGGTGATGAACCTGAGAAGGATCAAAACTGTGCCCTAGGTGGAGGAGATATCAGCTGCCATGATGGACGAGGAGCACTACTATGAACACAACAAGGTTGGCACAAATTTTCACTTACAACAACACGTTGTTTGTAAGATGATACATGAACTGCAAACTAACTTTGGTCTTACGTAGGTTCACCAAAAGGACACTGAGCTGATCAACAAGCCCATTCAGAACTATGCTCATATGAAGGTAATCTATGGTAGACATATTCTCGCAGCGCACGTCTCTCCAGCGCACGTCTCTCTAGCTGCCATACACCCTGTTCTTAGCCATCCGATGGAGTGCAAGGCACAGGCCAGCAAGTATCTTGCTATGACCCCTTAACACATGATGACCTGATTCACGACCTTCCTTAACAAGCACTACATGTGAGTAACCGGGCGTGGTGCTGTAGGGGGTAAAAAGTTGTGGTGTTGCCCCGGATGATGATAATCATGATCTGTATTTTGGAGTAGTTAGACTTGATGAAAATTTGTACTGGTTTGTATGTTTTGGTAGGTGGTATTCACTCATAACCCCTTGGTTTGATGAACTTGTGCTGTAGTTGTTCTTGAATTCGTGCTACAACACAAACATCATGACTTTTTATGTCGATTCAATACTAAGCTTATCAGTCTCTAAATTCTCTGAATTCCAATTGCCTAAACTTTGTGAGCCGATTGTGGTGGGTAAGTCCACTACACCACCCAGGATGTAAGGATATAAGGTAGAATGCAACTAACCAAACAACTAACAATTAGACTAAACTGAAGAAAACAGACAGTCAAACAAGTGGTGCTTGGCTTCTTCATCGACCTAGAAATCACAATGTGGGCAACCAAATGAAATGCTCTTTAGGCACGAAAGGTTAAATTGGCACGCGTAGATTCGTGGAGCCATGATTCACACGTGTGCCAAAAGGACATAAGCAACCGAACACGCCCAAGGACCCAATTAGATCTTCTGGATGGTCTTCTATAAATATAGTTGGCATAGTTACATGAGATTATTCTCGACTTTACATGTAATATTCTTGACATGAATCCACAAAATTGTCAACATTAAAATGTTAGAAATAAATCATATGATAAAAAATGTGTGTTGTAATTTTATAGAAATAAATCAGCCGCCACCTCCCTTCCCCGCCAGGAAGCTCCCCTCCACCGCTTCGTCCTTGTTCTGGACCTCCCCTCCTCCCAGTCGATGGGGGCCAACCCAGGACGAGTCGACATTGTCCCCATCGCCTGCTGGAGATAGGAGCTCGAGCAGCCACCGGCTCGTTGTACTACGTCCGGTGGTGTCCCCTTCATCTTCTCCGACGCGGTCGAGTTGTGCTCCAACCCCAACGCATGTCTGCTGAGGACGTCCATAGCACTGTAGCACCAATGCCCTCCTGCTCCGACCCCAACAGCTCGACCAACAACAAGGGGCATTCCCAATCAACACTTATACAACATCTTCTGCACTGAACAATCCTAAAACTAGCAACAACAACAATCAAAAGCACTTTTGCCAAACACCAAATCTCTTCTTTTAACAGCTGATTTTTCACGGCTGCTTTCCCACCGCTGATTTTCAATAGCTGCAGTCCAAACAAATAGACCCTTAAGCCTTGGCATATGGCGGTGACGGAACCACAAATATGATTCCTAAATGACATGGATGCGGATATGCTGATGTCACACCTCATAGAATAGGTAAAAAACTATCACAAGCTTCCCTAAATGGGTAAATAAGAATACTTTTTGCTATGTAGGGTAAATATTGTCAGAAATGTAAAATAAGGTGGTCAAAATTGGAATTAAGTCCAAAGAGAAAGGAGTGGAAAACCTGAAATGGTAAAATAACTGATTATAGACTAATAGTGAAAATATGACGAAATAGCAAAACTAAGGGTTGTTGAAATGGAGTAGTGGCAAAATTGAAGTTTTGATCGGTCAAACGACAAAACTGAATATTGGGTCGGTCATAGTGGCAGAAATGGTCAAAACCCAATAAACAAGTGGGGCTTGGCTTCTCCATCAATCCAGCACGATGCGGACAACCAAACGAAATACACGAGAGGTTGAATTAGCGCGCAGTTTTCTCGAAGCCACGATCTCCATGTGTGCCAAAAAGGCACGAGCAACCAAACACGTCCTAGGATTTACGGGTGGCGTATGTGGTTTCGGCATGGTATCGTGAACAAAGGCCATATCAAGCAGGTTCGATACACTGCAGCAGATTCAACATGTCAGATTAAAAAATCAAAGTGCAAAGTTTATCCGATCTATTACCGCCGTACAATACAATGAGCAAACAATTTCATAGTTATTGTTTTTAGATTTTTCTTAATTATATTTAAAAAATTATTTGCACGAGATGGACGGATGCCTGTGACCGACGGAAAAACATCACAACTCACAGGAGTAGGTGTACATAATTACACATCAACACATGCGTTATTTATACAACAATTAGTACAAAGAAAGAGTACACAAAGATATAGTACAATATACTCCAATCTCTCATATCTTGTAGTCTGGGATTTTACTATCGACCATATCAGGAGTCGTGTGGGACAGAGGATCCGCTAGAAAAAGTTGTTGAGCATGGAACATTGTAGCACCGATGATGATGCTGCCGCTGACACGGGATTTTTGTAGGCCATAGTACTAGGAGGCATCGGCCTGCCGAGAAATAACCCGTAACGTCTTCTCGTCGGCTTCCCCTGTGCAATGTTTACTGACGAAGCCGGCGAGGTCGGGGCATCGTCGGCAAATTTCATCATCTGCATACGATAACCAAACACGTCATTGAACGGCCTACTCGGCACGGCGAACATAGACTGTTCTGCCGACGAGCTCGTCTCGCCGTCCGGTATCTCGCCGTGCAGCTGTTCTGGCGGCGAGACCGGCTCGTTTATAAACTGCACCACGCGTTCCATGAGCTTTATATAGGTGGTTGCGATTTCTTAGTGATTCTTTTTGAAAAAAGACAATTCTTAGCGATTTGTTAGTGATTCTTTTGGAAAATTAAACACCACAACTCACAGGAGTAGGTGTACATAATTACACATCAACACATCCGTTATTTATACAACAATAAGTACACAGAGAGAGAATACACAAAGATATACTTACAATATACTCCAATATCTCATATTTAGTAGTCTGGGATGTTACTATCGACCATATCAGGAGTCGTCTGGGATCCGCTAGAAAAGGCCGTTGAGCATGGAACATTGTAGCACCGATGATGATGATACTGCCAGTGACACGGGATTTTTGTATGCCATAGTACTAGGCATTGGCCTGCCGAGAAATAACCCGTAACGTCTCCTCGTCGTCGGCTTCCCCAGTGCAATGTATAGTGACGAAGCTGCCGAGGTCGGGGCATCGTCGACAAATTTCATCCGCCTCCGATAACCAAATACGTCGTTGAACGGCCTACTCGGCACGGCGAACATAGACTGTTCTACCGACGAGCAGGTCGTCTCGCCGTCCAGTATCTCGCCGTGCAGCTGATCGGCCGACGGCACGATGGACGGCGAGACCACGGCCGCCGCCGGCTCGTTTATAAACTGCACGACGCATTCCATGAGCCTCTTGCTGGTGGCTCGCTGTGGGCTGTAGAGGTGGAAGCCGTGGGCCTCGCCCTCCGACTCCACCACGGTCACGTTGTCGCCGACGGAGGGGCAGTGGTGGCGCACGCGTGTTGCCAGCCGGCACCCACGTTCCCGCAAGGTGTCCCTCTCGGCCACGGCCACCAGCACGCGCCTGCATCTCAGCGACGCGATCTCCTCGTCGGGAGGGTTGATCCGTGGGTCGTCGTTGCCAGCGTCGCCAGCGGTCACGAGCGGCCATAGCCTGTCCACCACATATGCCGGGAACACGACGTCGTCCGAGTCTGTCTCGGAAGGCAGCCGGTCGGCGCCCCAGAAGTAGGGATGCACCATGACCAACCCCTCCACGTTCTGCTCCAGGCACTGGCTGGCTCGCACCGCCATGTGGTACGCTATGTTGCCGCCGGTGCTGTCGCCCATGAGGAACGTGCGGCCAGGGTCGGCGTGGTCGGCGAGCCACGGGTCAGAGAGGGTCGCCATCCACCGGAGCGCGGCCCACACGTCGTCGTAGGCCGTGGGTATGGGGTTCTCCGGCGCTAGACGGTACTCCACGGAGACCACGAGCGCTCCAGCGCTCGCGGCGAGGGAGCTGGCGTAACGGTGGTACGTCCGGCCGAATGCGCTCTCGGAGCAGAAGGCGCCGCCGTGGATGTACATGACAAGGGGAAGCCTCCCGCCTGTCGCTGCGGCGCGAGAGGGAAGAAACAGGCGTGCGGACACGCCGGTGCCGGGGTCGATGACCACGTCCCTGGTTGCCACCCCGTCGTTGGCGGCCGCAGCGTCCTCCGACGCTGCGACGAATGTACTGCGCAGGAACCGCTCGTGGTGGCCGTCCTTGTACTTGCGTATGAATGGGTAGATGTCCACCACGATGTCGTCGCCGGCGTCGCCATTCTTGCTGCCTCGGCAACTCTTGTTTGCAGCCATCGTGGTGAGCTTGCTAGCTCTAAGTTGAGGTAGTACGAGAATCTCTGTCCGTTGTGTTAGCAGTGAACCTACTCCTGGGGTTTTATAGCTTGAATACGTTTGGGAATTTGTTAAATGGATGGATAAGATAATGAAGCCTAGAATATGGATTGAGGTTTTGGTTTTATGTGTAGAATTGCAGAAATAACATCTATTATATACTAAAATCAATATAAGGATATTTTTCGAGGCAGCAGGTCGATCCACATAGACTTAAAAAAATATACTATGTTAATCTGCATATGAACGGTTAAGATTAAAAGATAAAACGTTAAGTTAAACATTAATCGTGTACACATGAATATATGACAGCGTAAGTTAAATGGAAGCTAAATTCTAGATATTATGGAGAGGGTAGTAATCACGAACTTGATCTTCGCAGCGGCCGGCCAACCGGGAAACAAAAGTTAAATGGTCTAGCGATTGCTTCCTCCGTTTCACAAGATAAGATGTTTTAGCTTTTATGAAACGGATGCTTGAGATCCATATGTTCTAGGAGGGAGACGAGGTGTAGGTTTTCTAGTTTTTCATTTCCCTTCTTGTTTATCAATCACCAATCAAGACAAACCAGGCACATTTTAGTGTGCCAAACCTTGTACTAAAAAGATATTTAGATACATTTATTTTACAAAACGTAAAACATCTTATATTTTGAAATAGAGGGAATACAAGTCACTTAACATTGTTGCAAACATGAAGATCCATGTGGGTGGCAGTCACGTACTTACTTCCCGCCAGCCGGCAACCGTGAAACAAAAATTAAGTGGGCCATGATTTAACTAAAGATTATCTTTGCTTAACACGGTTGTAAACACGAAGATCCATGTGGTCCATTTTATTAAAGTGGAAACCGAGTAGCAATACCAAAAAATTGTACTCCTTTGGTTTAGAAATAATTAATTTGGATTTGTGTAGATTCGCATATATCTATTCAGTAAAATATGTCTAAATATAAACGAATATAGATATATGTAAATCACTTATTTCTGAATGGAGGGACTGCATGATTTCATTCACATGGTTGATCCACGTAGACTTAAAAAATATACTATGTTGATCTGCATATCAACGGTTAACATTAATAGACAAAAAGTGTTAAGTAAAACATTAATCGTGCACACACACAAAAAAAAAGGAACTAAATTCTAGATATCACGAAAAGGGTAGCAATCACGTGCTTGGTCTTCCCACGGCCGGCCAACGGTGAAACAAAAGTTAAATGGGCCAGGATTTAACTAGCGATTATATGTCACTTAGCATCGTTGCAAATATGAAGATCCACGTGGGTCGCAATAAGGTACTTGGACTTCCGGCCGGCCGGCCAACAGTGAAACAAAAATTAAGTGGGCCAAGATTTAACATTTATTTCTCCTGTGACACGATTTATGCTGCCTATAGTCTAATTATTAAAGTGGAAACCCAGTAGCGTCCCAAAAAATTGTATTCCCTCCAATCCATAACTTTATACTCCCTCCGTCCTAAAATAAGTGACTTAAGTTTGTCTAGATTCGCATGTACCTATATATAAAATATGTCTAGCACTGGTGGAAAAATAGCATCTAGTCCCGGTTCATAAGGGCCATTGGTTCCGGTTCCCGAACCAGGACCAATAACTCAGGACTAATGCTAGTTCCGGTTCGCGCACGAACCGGGACCAATGGGTCTCCACGTGGGCGGCCGCACGACGAGGAGGGGTGGATCGTTGGTCCCGGTTCGTGGGAAAAACCAGGATCAATGGGTCTCCACGTGGCAGGGCCAGAGACGGGCGGGGGTGGATCATTGGTCCCGGTTCTTGGCATGAACCGGGATCGTTGGTCTCTTTGCCGTGGCAGGGTTTTCTGCCGCGGCAGGATTTTCGGGCTATTTTTCTGCCGCGGCAGGATTTTTTATCAATTTAATGGTACTACATATATACAGCAATAATGAAATCACGATATATATATATATTACACATCATGCATGATCATAAATAAATACACCGTCTCATCCGTCTTCTTGGTCGAAACATATTATAATTACAAACGATACTCTCACACGAATTTGATCTAATTTACATCTTATTTTATACACTTCACCCTTCCAAATGAAGCGGGTAATAGTATTCTCCTTTCGGATCTATGACTTGTACTAACAAGAATCCAGCAATTTCCTCTTGAATTGCTTGCACGCGTTCTTGTGATAGAAGACCGTCCCGCATCCGTTCGATCTAATATAAAGAAGGGATCAATATATATGAATGAAACTAAACACAATTGGTGATAATAAAATAAAGTTGTGATTATTGTTTATCGTACTTCAATTTTTTTGATGTTCCGGTCTGCCCCCTTCTCTTTGGTCGTCTGGCGAATGAACTCGCAGACATAGTATCCACATAAGTTATTCCCGGCTTCCTGCCTCAAGCACTTTACGAGAACGGAGTTCAATCAAAATAATAATCAAGCATGATAATGGTGGTATTGAAACTAGAATCAAAGAGATGCATGGATCTAGCAAGTAGTACTTACAATCAATGGTTGAAATGTAAGCTCTGGCTTCCAAACACCCCTAGTTTTGGCGGTAAACCATTTCCAAGCCTTTTGGAGGCATTCCTGCATGTCCGCCCACTTTTTTAATGGTGTGCATTTCGAGTCCAGGACTTTTACTACTCCGGTGTCAACAACAATGATTAACAGAATATAGTGAAAGCTTGACACACTAACAAAATATAACACGAGTCAATTATACGCTTAACATCGAGTAAGCGAAAATAGAATGTGTACAAGACAGTAACACTCACCCAACGTTGTAAGGAAATAGTATTTCCCTTCTGTTGCTGAAATACTTCAACGCTTGAAACAAGTTATCCTTTGTCTCTTTGGGATTTGTTTTTAGAGTAACTTCATGAACGAAATTACAGTCAACAAACCCAATGTCATAGATTTGTCCTTTGTTGCATTCTTAAATCTTCATTCTGTATATATAATTAGTATAGTGATTAGTAAGATTATACAAACAACGAATAAGCTGAGCTAGAAAGACTTAATTATAGAAATTAATAATACTTACAAACAATAGGCACTGGTGATAGCTTTGTCGAGGGTGTCTTGTTGGTAAAACTGAAATAATTCTGGAAATTCAATCAGTATGAAGCCAGCTCCATGACCGTAATGGTGGTGCTTATATGCAGCATAGATCCAGTTTTTGGAATTAGCACAGGCTTGGATGTACCAGTTATGCAATCTTCGCATTTTTGTTGGTAGATCTTTGACTAACTCGGGTTTGACGAGAAGAGCCCCGTACTGGTACACGTATGATGTTTCTTGGTACCCCTAGAACTCATGCATACGGCTCATGTACTCAGTAATAGACAGTCCATATAATTGGGCTTTTTCTCCGTACAGTCGAACAAACTCCGGATCAATGTTCGGATCAACCGCTCCTGGATCATCCACTCATTGCTATCGTACACTTTGAGCGGTTTGATCGATTGATTTTTCTGTTGTCCGAGCTGGGCAACTTCTTTCCCGACTCTCCGCTCTTTTGCCTCAGCCGACTTGGTAATAGAGCGATTATAGTCTGATGTGAGCGCTATGGGTTGGTGAAGCTGAATCTTAAGCGCGGCTGCTTTGGCTTTATCTTCTGCGGTGACCGGGAAAAATGCCTCTATCTGCTTTTTCTTGTTAGCCATGTCAATCTTCCACTTTTCATAATGGGCAGCTGCGGCCGCATCAGTTTCCTCATCTGTCTTCTCGCAAGGTAGCTTCTTCATATTCTGATGAGGTACTCTTGGGAGGGGCGATAGCTTACGTTTCGGTGATCGGAACGTGCTCTTGCTACTGCTGGTGGTGCTTCCCCCCTTAGTATACTTCCGCTTTTGTCTCTGAGGCTCAGGGGACAGAGACGGCTGACGCGGCGGCGGAGACGGCTGAGGCGGCGATGGAGACTGTTGCGCTGAGTGGTGAGGCGATGAAGGCGACGGTTGCGCTGGAGAATGGTGAGCTGGCGGCGAAGGTGGATTGCTGCTCTGAGGAGTGGGTGGCCTTGGCGGCACATAATTTGGAAGCATGATGCGCTCCTTTAGCCTTAGAATAGTCCCCACTTTGGCTTCTCCTAGTTGAGTCAGCTCCATATCTTCCCCTGCAGGGTGGTCTAGCTTCAGCTCCTCAAAATCTTCCTTCACCTCATCCACCGTGACGACAGCGTACCCTTTTGGAACCGGTCTGCAATGCCAAGTTGGGTTAGGCGCAATTGGTACCGCCATGCCGACCGCCGCTGTCACCCTTAAGTTCATAACCTGCACCTTTAGCTCACAAGCTGTTGTCTCCGTGATATCATCCACTGGGTATCGTTTAGGAGGAGATGTCATCGGTGCATCATCATCAACATCATGGAGCTGCGTGGAAGCGACACTGCTTTTCTTATTCGATAGGGTGCCGATACCCTCGAATGCAGCTTCTACCGCATGCCGCTGAGATTGGCCGTTAGTACCTTGTTGGCTAAGTCTGTCGAGTTGATCCTGGTGCCGCTTTAATGCTTCTTCTACATTACGCAGCCGGTCTGCAGCGGCCGCTTTCTTAGCTGCCTCCCTTTCCTTTCTCCTCTGATGGCTTTTATCGGGATATCTCTTCATTTCCGGGGGGAAGGCAACCTTCCACGACTTGGAGCCTGGTGTGCCTCGTGCTCGTCCGTCGTGTTCAGGATTTTTAAGGGCCCGTGTGAGCTCGTCGTTCTCTCTATCGAGAATGAACCGTCCCGCTGCAACATCATCTACTGCATTTCTAATATCGTCGATGGGCAGTAGGGGATCATCTTTGTGTTTCTGATTATATATTGCCCTCCCTTCTTTGTCCAACGTGCCCCCATGGCCATAAAACCAGTTTCTCGCCCGTGGTGTCCATGTTGCAGTCTCTGGTCTGATCCCGGCAGCTATGTAATTGACCTCAAGTGCATCCCACTTAGGCATGCAACCGGCGTAGCCAGCAGGCCCCATGTTATGATGGTACAGTTTCTTAGCAACGTTCATTCTAGACCTTTCCTTAGCTTTCTCCGATGTCTTGTACTTCACAAAATCCTCCCACTGGTGTCTTAACTTAGCATAGCCGGCTTCATTAAAATTCGGAGTCTTCTCTACCTTGAAAAAGTTATTGTACAGTTTCTTCTTGTAGTTCTTGAATGCATCGGCCATCTTGCTGAGAGAAAACTTCTTGAATCTTTGCACAAGCTCCCTTCTTGCTCTCTCCTACTCATCTGGATTCACATCTGGTACCGGCAGGAGGAAATTAGTCATGAGCTTGTCAAAAAGCTTATCTTTGGCGTTGTCGCTGACATACGAGACTCCACCGCCGCTTGGCCGATTCCATTCTTAAACGGTGATCAGGATGTAGTCCCTCACAAGAACTCCGCATTGCTTGACAAATTTTCTTGCGACATCGACGGGAGCTTGCGATTCGCCATCGACACCGACCACGTCGATCCTATACCTCACAGTGTCATCCAACTTTTTTGTTGGGCCTCGTTTCATTCTTACGAAAGAAGTTCTCGATCCGGAGGGCTAAAAGAAGAAAGAGTGTTAATATATGCATGTATATATATAGATAGCAGCATTTTAATTACAAAAAACATATATACACCTCGCCGGTGTTTGCGAGATTTAAGGTTCCGCTGGAGCCGTCGCCTTCTTCCTTATCGGCTTCTCCCCTATCCCAGGCTCCAGCTTCTACCTCACCGGAGCCGTCTCCTCGGTTGAGAGACTCATCTCCCTGACCGGAATCGTTCAGAAACTCACTCGTGACATCGATATCGATATCTTCATTTTCGCAGATCATCCCTTGGAGGATGTTTTCCTGATGTGTTGGATCCATAGTATCTGCAAGTTAAACAATCAACACATGGCATCGATAATGATATGACAAGTTAAACATAGTTGAAATTTAACCCTAAGGCATGCTTGGCAATTTAAGTGGGATCCGAAGGGTCCAAACCCTAGTACAGGAGAGACCCCGAAATCACCTACGAGTGGTTGATTTCATTCTCTTATTAAACTTATAATTAAAGTTGTTGAAAAATGCATGATTATGAGTCTATTGTGTAGATCTTATTTTTCTGAACATTTTGATATATTATACATATTTTTCTGACTTAGAAATAATTAGTTATTGAATTTATAAGATTAAAATCTTTTCTAAAATTATTTAAACAATTATTAAACTTTTATTGCGTCAGCATAGGTAAAGGCTGACGTCACCTAAGGCTGGGAACGTTTTCTCACAGATGCATCGCCTACCCACAGTGACTGATTAGTGGGGCCAGGGCCACGTCGGGCTGCCATGCTGGCAGAGCTTACTCGACACCCACGTCAGGGCGCCACATGAGCGCCACCTTGGCGCCACATGGGCTCGCTGTAGGGCACGTCGGCCGGCGGTGGTTAGCGGCACTAGAGTGCTTGCTGGAACACGCAGAAGGCTGGGTTCGAACGAGCGTGTCGCGAGGAAGCTAACGCTGGTCGCGCCGTGCCTTATTGGTCATCGGAGCGTCATCTGCGACGGCGGCGGACAGTGGTGCTCGGCGACAGAAGAAAACGGAGCGAGAGAGAGAGAAATGAGAGGTTCTGGAGGACCAGCGGCTCACCACGAACACGATGGATGGGTCGACGAGGCCGGAGAAGCTCGGAAGCAGCGGCAATGGTGACGGCCGGAGTTAGAGCTGACGGTGACCGTGGCGTCGATTTCCAGCGTGCGCGGTCGATTCCTTAGACAGTGGTGGCGCGGCGGCGGCGGGCATCAACGGCGTGAAGCGGCCGCTCTGGATTTGGGCAGCCTGCCATGCGTCGATGTGCTCTGTGAATTGGGGGGGAGTTGGAGGAGGAAGGGTCGGGGTTGTTAACTGTACAGACCATTGGTCCTGGGTCGTCCCACTAACCGGGACCAAAGGGCCAATGGTCCCGGTTGGTTCCACAAACCAGGACCAAAGGTTTGGGGCAGGAGCGTTGTTGTGCTGCCACGTGCGCGGGCCTTTGGTCCAGGTTCATCCCACTAACCGGGCCCAAAGGATCAACGGTCCTGGATCGTGCCAACAATCGGGACCAAAGGCATGTTAATGGCAGCGCGCGCATCCAGGATCATCGGTCCTAGTTGGTGGGCCAAACCGGGATCGTTGACCCGTTTTTCAGATTTTGGCAAACCTTTTGGTCTTCCCGCCATTTTCAAATTTGTTTTCTTCTTTAATTAATAAGATGTTTCAATTTAAGATGATTATTTATTTGGAATTTCAAAAAACTTTCAACAGGAAAAGTGCTTCAATTTACATAACTAATCAAAAATCATTTTCTGTTTTCAAATATTTTTATTTGAATTATATAATTTTACTATTTTCAATTAAAATTGCATTAACAAATATTTATTACATAATTTGGAATTTCAAAAAACTTTCAACAGGAAAAGTGCTTCAATTTACATAACTAATCAAAAACCATTTTCTGTTTTCAAATACTTTTATTTGAACTATACAATTTTACAATTTTCAATTAAAATTGCATTAATAAATATTTATTGCATAATTTGGAATTTGAAAAAACTTTCAACAGGAAAAGTGCTTCAATTTAAATAACTAATCAAAACCATTTTGTGTTTTCAAATATTTTTATTTGAACTATACAATTTTACTATTGTCAATTAAAATTGCATTAACAAATATTTATTACATAACTTGGAATTTCAAAAAACTTTTAACAGGAAAAGTGCTTCATGCCCACCAATGTTATGGCTAGAATTAGGGCATAGTTTGTGATAATGTGCCCATATTGTTCACACATGTGCATCTTGGGATGGCTTACGATGTTGCTGGAGGAAGTTTTCCTTTTCGGCACACGAAAAAGCCAATTTCCATTTTTGAGGTGCCGAAATTGGGGTGTTCTGTGAAGCAACCACCAAATTAAAGTTTGGCATTGGTACCAAACCATTTTTCAAAAATACTATACCACCTTATATGAACAATTTCCCAACCGCTGTATCTGGAACCTTTTTGTCCATCCCTCATGAAAAAGACAAATTCCTGCCGAATCGGTAGGAGGTTGCCAAGATTTAAACGACAAGTACACGATATAATGCTTGTGAATTTTTAAAAATATCATTTATAGGTTCACAACATGCTATTTCTTCAGAGATCCACTTCAAGTTCAGCGAGGCTCAGCCCCGGGCTAAAAGCTTCATGCCCGCCGTTTTGAATATAGTTTGAAACAGGCATAAGAAATTCAAAAATGATCCAAACAATGTGAAACCTTCGCGTGGTGTCATATTATATGTCACAGTTGCAAGGAAAAATATTGAACTTGAAAAATTGCAAACATCATAAAAAATCCTTCACAAAATGACTTATCATGTTCAAGGTTTCATGACATTTAGGTCAAACCACCAATGTTATGGCTAGAATCAGGGCATAGTTTGTGATAATGTGCCCATATTGTGCACACATGTGCACCTTGGGATGGCTTACGATGTTGCAGGAGGAAGTTTTCCTTTTCGACGCACGAAAAAGCCAATTTCCATTTTTGAGGTGCCGAAATCGGGGTGATCGGGGTGTTCTGTGAAGCAACCACCAAATTAAAGTTTGGCATTGGTACCAAACCATTTTTCAAAAATACGATACCACCTTATATGGACAATTTCCCAACCAGTGTATATGGAACCTTTCTGTCCATCCCTCATGAAAAAGACAAATTCCTGTCGAATCGGTAAGAGGTTGCCAAGATTTGAACTACAAGTACATGATATAATGCTTGTGAATTTTTTTAAAAATAATTTATAGGTTCACAACATGCTATTTCATAAGAGATCCACTTCAAGTTCAGCGAGGCTCAGCCCCGGGCTAAGAAGCTTCATGCCCGCCGTTTTGAATATAGTTTGAAACGGGCATAAGAAATTCAAAAATGATCCAAACAATGTGAAACCTTCGCGTGGTGTCATATTATGTGTCACAGTTGCAAGAAAAAATATTAAACTTG
This sequence comes from Avena sativa, assembly GCA_916181665.1. Lineage (NCBI taxonomy): Eukaryota > Viridiplantae > Streptophyta > Magnoliopsida > Poales > Poaceae > Avena > Avena sativa. Next base: position 465,669,723 of record OV702297.1, on the reverse strand, counting down.
AAAAATTGCAAACATCATAAAAAATCCTTCACAAATGACCTATCATGTTCGAGGTTTCATGGCATTTAGGTCAAACCACCAATGTTATGGCTAGAATCAGGGCATAGTTTGTGATAATGTGCCCATATTGTGCACACATGTGCATCTTGGGATGGCTTACGATTTTGCAGGAGGAAGTTTTCCATTTTGACGCACGAAAAGGCCAATTTCCATTTTTGAGGTGCCGAAATCGGGGTGTTCTGTGAAGCAACCACCAAATTAAAGTTTGGCATTGGTACCAAACCATTTTTCAAAAATACTATACCAGCTTATATGGACAATTTCCCAACCGGTGTATCTGGAACCTTTCTGTCCATCCCTCATGAAAAAGACAAATTCCTGCCGAATCGGTAGGAGGTTGCCAAGATTTGAACTACAAGTACATGATATAATGCTTGTGAATTTAAAAAAAAAATCATTTATAGGTTCACAACATGCTATTTCATCAGAGATCCACTTCAAGTTCAACGAGGCTCAGCCCCGGGCTAAGAAGCTTCATGCCCGCCATTTTGAATATAGTTTGAAACAGGCATAAGAAATTCAAGAATGATCCAAACAATGTGAAACCTTCGCGTGGTGTCATATTATGTGTCACAGTTGCAAGGAAAAATATTGAACTTGAAAAATTGCAAACATCATAAAAAATCCTTCAGAAAATGACCTATCATGTTCGAGGTTTCATGGCATTTAGGTCAAACCACCAATGTTATGGCTAGAATCAGGGCATAGTTTGTGATAATGTGCCCATATTGTGCACACATGTTGCAGGAGGAAGTTTTCCTTTTCGACGCACGAAAAAGCCAATTTCCATTTTTGAGGTGCCGAAATCGGGGTGTTTTGTGAAGCAACCACCAAATTAAAGTTTGGCATTAGTACCAAACCATTTTTCAAAAATACTATACCACCTTATTATTGGAGATATGCCCAAGAGGCAATAATAAAAGAGGTTATTATTATATCTTTGTGTTTATGATGAATGTTTACATCCCATGCTATAATTGTATTATTAGGAAACACTAATACTTGTGTGTTTTGTAAACATAAAAGAGTCCCTAGTAAGCCTCTTGTTGAACTAGCTTGTTGATTGATTGATGATCATGGTTTCCTGATCATGGACATTGGATGTGATTAATAACAAGGTTATATCATTAGGAGAATGATGTGATGGACAAACACCCATAGTAAGCATAGCATAAGATCAAGTCATTAAGTTCGTATTGCTGTAAGCTTTGAAATACATAGTAACCTAATCCTTCGACCATGAGGTTATGTTAATCACCATCACTGGATGGGTACTTTGATGACATCAAACGCCGCTTCGTAACTGGGCGGTTATAAAGGTGTCATTGGGTATTCTGAAAGTATGTGTTGAAGCGCATAGACCAAGATTGGGATTTGTCCATCCATATGACGGATAGATATACTTTGGGCCCTCTCGGTGGAATGTCATCTAGATAGCTTGCAAGCATGTGACTAGGTCACAAGGGATGACATAACATGGAACGAGTAAAGAGTACTTATCAGTAATGAGGAAGAACTAGGTATGAAGATACTGACGATCAAACCTCAGATAAGTAGAATATCGCGAGACAAAGGGAATTGGTTACGTATGTTAATTGGTTCAATCGATCACGAAGTAATCGTTGAGTATGTGGGAGCCGTTATGGATCTCCAGATCCCGCTGATGGTTATTGATGGGAGAGGTGTCTTCATCATGTCTGCATATTCACGAACCGTAGGTTGACACACTTAAGGTTCGAAGTTGTTTGAAGTAGATATGGAATTTGCGTTGGAGACCGAATGTTGTTCGGAGTCTCGGAATGGATCCGGGACATCACGAGGAGATCCGGAATGGTCCGGAGAATGAGATTCATATATTGGGGATCATTTTCTAAGTTAGGAAATGTTCCAGAGTGTTTGTATGGAGATTCTAGAAAGTTTCAGAATGTTCTGGAAGGTTCTAGAGGATTTCTTGGAGTTTGCTTGAAAACCAAGAAAGGGATCAAAGAAACCAAGTGGGGCAAGACACGGATTCGTTGGGGAGGAGGATTCCTCCCCCCCCAACCCGCCGACCCAAGGAGGAGGGAGTCCTACTAGGACTCCCCCTCCCCTAGCGCGCCTCCCTCCTCTAAATAGAAGGGAGGGGGTGCCCCCTCTTGCACCTTGTCTCATAACTCCCAATCTCAGCCGCCTCTCTCCTCCACGTTTCTTCTGCACAGGCATAGGCGAAGCCCTGCAGAATTCTCATCTCCACCACCACCACCACGCTGTCGTGCTGCTGGGATTCCGTGGAGAAGATCTACTACCTCCGCTGCTCGCTAGAACGGGGAGAGGAAGGTCTGCTTCGACTCCGCACGTGTGACCGTCTGCGGAAGCGCTGCCGGATCGCGGCACCGGAAGGATCATCCACATGATCTTGAGATCGACAAGTGATCGACTACATCATCCACGAGATCTAATCTCGTTAACGCTTTCGGTTCTATGAGGGTTAGTACCGATCTATCTCGTTGCTCATGTCTAGTAGATTAGATCTTGGCTTTTATCTAGATTAGATCTGGGTTTTGTTCGTTCTTGCGGTAGAATTTTTTTGTTTTCCATGCTACGAACCCATCAGTGGTATCAGAGCCTTGTCTATGCGTAGATCTGTTGCACGAGTAGAACACAATGAGGTTGTGGGCATTGGTGCTCGTGCCGTCTTTTGCTATGTGTGTACTTTGCATCTTGCGGTATGGTGGGATGAAGCGGCTCGGGCTAACATTACATGTCATCGTACATGAGACTTGCTCCACGCTTGACGTGCAACTCGTATTGCACAAGTGGCTTTGCGGGTGTCTGTCTCTCCCATCATAGTATAGATCAAATCTACACTTTGCACTTGATAGCACTTGTATCGACGTTGTGGTTTAGTTTCGTAGGTAAGATGCGTTCTTAGTCGAAAGCCCCAAGCCACGTAAAACTTGCAAAGAAAATTAGAGGCATCTAACTTGTTTTAGCAGGGGTTTTGTGATGTGATATGGCCTACATGTGATTGTGATTGTATTTGATGTATGCAATGATCCCTGTTGTAATATGGCAACCGGCAGGAGCCTAATGGTTGTCTTTAATTCTGTTAAGACCTGCGTGTCTATTCATCTTGTAATAGCTTTGTTCCAAGTAGTTGTAATAGTTGCTAGTGAAGATGGACAACCATGAAGCGGCGCCACGGACCTTGACACAATGCTGGTGATGATGGAGATCATGTCCGTGCTTTGGAGATAGAGATCGAAGGCATAAGAAGAAAGGGCCATATCATATCACACAAATTATGAATTGCCTGTGATGTTAATCCTTTATGCATCTTGTATTGCTTAGATCGCGACGGTAGCATTATAAGATGATCCCTCTCACTAAATATCAAGTAATAAAGTGTTCGTCCTTAGTTGGCACCGTTGCTAAGACTCGTCGTTTCGAAGCATCTCGTGATGATCGGGTGCGATAGATTCTACGTGTGCATACAACGGGTGCAAGCCAGATTTGCACATGCGGAAACTAAGGTTAATCTTGACGAGCCTAGCATGTACAGACATGGTCTCGGAACACGGAATACCGAAAGGTAGAGCATGAGTCATATGATTGATATGATGAACATGAAGATTGTTTGCCGATGAAGCTACATCATCTCACGTGATGATCGGACTTGGTGTAGTGGATTTGGTTCGTGTAATCATTAAAACAACTACGAGGGATGTTGTTTTGAGTGGGAGTTCACCTAGTTGATTTAAGAATTAAATTTGAACACTATTTATCATAAATTTAGTCTTAACTACTTGCAAATATGTTGTAGATAATGGCGAACGTTTCCATCAATTTCAATGCGTTCCTAGAGAAAGAAAAGCTTAAGAACAATGAAAGCAATTTCACGGACTGGTTCCGTGGACTGAAGATCGTCCTCAGGGATGGTCAGTTGACCTATGTGCTCGAAGCACCGCTAGGTGACCCACCTACAGAAGATGCCACCGATGACGTAAAGAATGTTTATGCCACTCGGAAACATCACTACTCCACAGTTCAGTGTGCCATCCTGTACGGTTTAGAATCGGAGCTTCAAAAGCGTTTTGAGCACCTTGACCCATTTGAAATCATTAAGGATCTCAAACTCATATTTGAGACTCGCGCGACCATGGAAAGCTATGAAGCTTCCGAGAAGTTCTTTACCTGCAAGATGGAAGAGGGTAGCTCCATTAGCAAGCACGTGCTCACCATGTCTAGGCACGCAAACAAACTCCGAGAGTTGGGGATACCGATTCCTAATGAATTGGGGATTCACCGTGTCCTCCAATCACTGCCACCAAGTTACAAGAACTTTGTGATGAACTACAATATGCACTGCATGAACAAGACGTTGCCTGAACTATCATCCATGCTGAAAACTGCTGAAGTGGAGATCATGAAAGAACGCCAAGTGTTGATGGTCAATAAGACCACCAATTTCAAGAAACGGGGCAAGCCTAAGAACAAGGGCAACTTCAAGAAGGACAGCAAGAAAGCTGCCGCACCTGCTAAGAAGCCCAAGGCTGGTCCTAAACCTGAAACTTAGTGTTTCTACTGCAAGGGTGCTGGTCACTGGAAGCGTAACTGCCCCAAATACCTGGCGGATCTGAAGAACGGCAACATCAAGAAGAAAGGTATATTCGATATACATGTTATAGATGTGTATCTTAATAGTAATCGTAGTAGTGCCTGGGTATTTGATACTGGTTCGGTTGCTCATATTTGTAACTCGAAACAGGAGCTGCGGAATAAACGAAGACTGGCAAGAGACGAGGTGACGATGCGCGTTGGAAATGGCTCCAAGGTTGATGTGATCGCCGTCGGCACGCTCCATCTGCATCTACCATCAGGATTAGTTTTAAATTTAAATAATTGTTATTTGGTGCCTGCGTTAAGCATGAACATTATATCTGGATCTTGTTTATTGCAAGACGGTTACTATTTTAAAGTCTGAGAATAAAGGTTGTTCGATTTATATGAGTAATATCTTTTATGGTTATGCACCTGAGATGAATGGTTTATTCTTATTGAATCTCGATAGTAGTGACACACATGTTCACAACATAGATGCTAAATGAATAAAATTGAATGATAATTCTACATATATGTGGCACTGTCGTCTTGGTCACATTGGAGTGAAGCGTATGAAGAAACTCCATTCTGATGGACTTCTTGAATCACTTGATTTTGAATCACTTGAAAGATGCGAAGCATGTCTAATGGGAAAAATGACTAAGACTCCATTCTCTGGAATAATGGAGCGATCTACAGACTTATTGGAAATAATACATACCGATGTGTGTGGTCCAATGAGTGTAGCATCGCGTGGTGGATATCGTTATGTTCTCACTTTCACGGATGACTTTAGTAGATATGGGTATATCTACTTTATGAAACATAAATCCGAAACTTTCGAGAAGTTTAAGGAATTTCAAAGTGAAGTGGAAAATCATCGTAACAAGAAGATTAAGTTTCTGCGTTCTGACCGCGGAGGTGAATATCTGAGTTATGAGTTTGGCATGCATTTAAAGAAATGTGGAATACTTTCACAGTTGACACCGTCGGGAACACCACAACGTAATGGTGTGTCCGAACATCGTAATTGAACTCTCTTAGATATGGTTCGGTCTATGATGTCTCTTATAGATTTACCGTTATCATTTTGGGGCTATGCATTAGAGACAGCCGCATTCACTTTAAATAGGGCACCATCTAAATTCGTTGAAACGACACCGTATGAATTATGGTTTGGTAAGAACCTAAGTTGTCGTTCCTTGAAGTTTGGGGCTGCGAAGCGTATGTAAAGAAGTTACAACCTGATAAGCTTGAACCCAAAGCGGAGAAATGCGTCTTCATAGGATACCCTAAAGAAACAATTGGGTATACCTTCTATCATAGATCCGAAGGCAAAGTTTTCGTTGCTAAGATCCTTTCTAGAGAAGGAATTTCTCTCGAAAGAAGTGACTGGAAGGAAAGTAGAACTCGACGAGGTTATTGAACCTTCTTTCGGAGTTGAGAGTAGCGCAGCACCGGAAGATGTTTCTGTGCCACCTGCACCAACTAGAGAGGAAGCTAATGATGCTGATCATGAAACTTCCAACGAAGTTACTACTGAACCTCGCAGGTCAACGAGGGTTCGTACCACTCCTGAGTGGTATGACTCTTCCTTGAACGTCATGTTGGTGGACAACACTGATGACCCTGTGACGTATGAAGAAGCTATGGTGAGCCCAGATTCCGACAAATGGCTAGAAGCCATGAAATCCGAAATGGGATCCATGTACGAAAACCAAGTATGGACTTTGGTGGACTTACCAGATGGCCGAAAGGCTGTCGAGAACAAATGGATTTTCAAAAGAAAAACAGATGCTGTTGGTAATGTTACCGTCTATAAAGCTCGACTTGTCGCAAAAGGGTTCCGACAAATTCAAGGAGTTGACTACGATGAGACTTTCTCACCAGTAGCGAAGCTAAAGTCTGTGAGGATTATGTTAGCAATTGCTGCATATTTCGATTATGAAATTTGGCAGATGGATGTCAAAACAGCGTTCCTTAATGGTGACATTGAGGAAGAGTTGTATATGGTACAACCCAAGGGTTTTGTCGATCCTAAAGATGCTGACAAGGTATGCAAACTTCAGCGCTCCATTTATGGACTAAAGCAAGCATCCCGGAGTTGGAATCAACGTTTTGATAAAGTAATCAAAAACTTTGGATTTATACAAACGTATGGAGAAGCTTGTATTTACAAGAAAGTGAGTGGGAGCTCTGTAGTATTCCTAGTACTATATGTAGATGACATATTGTTGATTGGGAATGATATAGAACTTCTTAATAGCGTCAAAACCTATTTGAATAATAGTTTTTCGATGAAGGATCTTGGCAAAGCGGCATATATTCTAGGCATCAAGATTTATAGAGATAGATCAAGACGCCTAATAGCGCTTTCACAAAGTACATACTTAGACAAAGTTCTAAAGAAGTTTAGAATGGAAGAGAGCAAGAAAGGGTTCGTGCCCATGTTGTCAGGTAAGACCTTGAGTAAAACTTAAAGTCCAGCTACGGCAGAAGATAGAGAAAAGATGAATAAAATTCCCTATGCCTCGGCCATAGGTTCTATCATGTATGCCATGCTGTGTACGAGACCGGATATAGCACATGCTGTTAGTTTGACTAGCAGATATCAAAGTGATCCTGGAATGGAACACTGGACAGCGGTCCAGAATATCCTAAAGTACCTGAATAGGACTAAGGATATGGTTCTTTCTTATGGAGGTGATGAACAGCTTGTTGTAAACGGTTACACTGATGCTAGTTGGAACACCGATCCAGATGACTCGAAGTCACAGTCTAGATACGTATTTATTTTGAATGGTGCTGCAATAAGCTGGAGGAGTGCCAAGCAGAGCATTGTGGCGAAATCTTCAACTGAATCGGAATACATAGCTGCTTCGGAGGCTGCACAAGAAGGCATATGGATGAAGGAGTTCATTACTGAACTTGGCGTGGTTCCCAGTGCGTTAGACCCGATGGCCATCTACTGTGACAACACAGGTGCCATAGCTAATGCACAGGAGCCAAGGTCACATAGCAAGCTGAAGCACATCAAGCTACGTTTTCATGCTATTCGCGAGTATGTCCAAGATGGTGACATAAAGATTTGCAAAGTACACACTGATCTGAATGTAGCAGATCCGTTGACTAAACCTCTCCCTAGAGCAAAGCATGACCAACACCAGAACGCCATGGGTGTTCGGTATATTACCATGTAATCTAGATTATTGACTCTAGTGCAAGTGGGAGACTGTTGGAGATATGCCCAAGAGGCAATAATAAAAGAGGTTATTATTATATCTTTGTGTTTATGATGAATGTTTACATCCCATGCTATAATTGTATTATTAGGAAACACTAATACTTGTGTGTTTTGTAAACATAAAAGAGTCCCTAGTAAGCCTCTTGTTGAACTAGCTTGTTGATTGATTGATGATCATGGTTTCCTGATCATGGACATTGGATGTGATTAATAACAAGGTTATATCATTAGGAGAATGATGTGATGGCCACACACCCATAGTAAGCGTAGCATAAGATCAAGTCATTAAGTTCGTATTGCTGTAAGCTTTGAAATACATAGTAACCTAATCCTTCGACCATGAGGTTATGTTAATCACCATCACCGGATGGGTACTTTGATGACATCAAACGCCGCTTCGTAACTGGGCGGTTATAAAGGTGTCATTGGGTATTCTGAAAGTATGTGTTGAAGCGCATAGACCAAGATTGGGATTTGTCCATCCATATGACGGATAGATATACTCTGGGCCCTCTCAGTGGAATGTCATCTAGATAGCTTGCAAGCATGTGACTAGGTCACAAGGGATGACATAACATGGAACGAGTAAAGAGTACTTATCAGTAACGAGGAAGAACTAGGTATGAAGATACTGACGATCAAACCTCGGATAAGTAGAATGTCGCGAGACAAAGGGAATTGGTTTCGTATGTTAATTGGTTCAATCGATCACGAAGTAATCGTTGAGTATGTGGGAGCCATTATGGATCTCCAGATCCCGCTGATGGTTATTGATGGGAGAGGTGTCTTCATCATGTCTGCATATTCACGAACCGTAGGTTGACACACTTAAGGTTCGAAGTTGTTTGAAGTAGATATGGAATTTGCATTGGAGACTGAATGTTGTTCGGAGTCTCGGAATGGATCCGGGACATCACGAGGAGATCCGGAATGGTCCGGAGAATGAGATTCATATATTGGGGATCATTTTCTAAGTTAGGAAATGTTCCGGAGTGTTTGTATGGAGATTCTAGAAGGTTTCAGAATGTTCTGGAAGGTTCTAGAGGATTTCTTGGAGTTTGCTTGAAAACCAAGAAAGGGATCAAAGAGACCAAGTGGGGCAAGACACGTATTCGTGGGGGAGGAGGATTTCTCCCCCCCAACCCGCCGGCCCAAGGAGGAGGGAGTCCTACTAGGACTCCCCCTCCCCAGGCACGCCTCCCTCCTTTAAATAGAAGGGAGGGGGCGCCCCCTCTTACACCTTGTCTCATAACTCCCAATCTCAGCCGCCTCTCTCCTCCACGTTTCTTCTGCACAGGTATAGGCAAAGTCCTGCAGAATTCTCATCTCCACCACCACCACCACGCCGTCGTGCTGCTGGGATTCCGTGGAGAAGATCTACTACCTCCGCTGCTCGCTGGAACGGGGAGAGGAAGGTCTGCTTCGACTCCGCACGTGTGACTGTCTGCGGAAGCGCTGCCGGATCGCGGCGCCGGAAGGATCGTCCACACGATCTTGAGATCGGCAAGTGATCGACTACATCCTCCACGAGATCTAATCTCATTAACGCTTTCGGTTCTACGAGGGTTAGTACCGATCTCTCTCGTTGCTCATGTCTAGTAGATTAGATCTTGGCTTTTATCTAGATTAGATCTGGGTTTTGTTCGTTCTTGCGGTAGAAATTTTTTGTTTTCCATGCTACGAACCCATCACTTATATGGACAATTTCCCAACCGGTGTATCTGGAACCTTTCTATCCATCCCTCATGAAAAAGATAAATTCCTGCCGAATCGGTAGAAGATTGCCAAGATTTGAACTACAAGTACATGATATAATGCTTGTGAATTTTTAAAAAAATCATTTATAGGTTCACAACATGCTATTTCATAAGAGATCCACTTCAAGTTCAGCGAGGCTCAGCCCCGGGCTAAGAAGCTCATGTAAAAGACCAATTCCTGCCGAATTGGTAGGAGGTTGCCAAGATTTGAACTACAAGTACATGATATAATGTTGGGGATATACTTTCCGGGTATCCTCACAGTTCCTCACTGACCAGGGTGGCCCACTTCGGGTTAGAGCATTGCTTCACGGGCGACCCAGTCAGGAAGAAAGACGGAGTCCAATCCGGCTACGGGAAGGCCCAGAAGACTTACCGACTTAGGCCCATAATGTTACTTGTAGTTCAAGATGTACTATGTAACCGACTCTTAGTCGTAGCCGGATAGATCTCTCCTATAAACCCTAGGCCGGATATCTATATAAGCCGTCCTAGGGAGAGCCTTTAGGGCACCTCAATACTTTAGACCCTCAACTCGCATAGGCGAAACCCTTGTAACCCATATTCCGGCTCTGCCGTATTACTGGATTGCTAGCAGGAGTAGGATCCGTCCAAAGTCGGCAGATTCGAACTTGGGTAAACTTGTGTGCTCACCGTCCCGGAATACCGTACGTCTCACACCCCTCTCTTCCGCACGCCTCGAGGACCCCCTCATGGCGTACTTGTCATCAATCCGATGACAGTTGGTGCCCACCGTGGGGCAAGTGAGCTTCGGATCCGCGTTCCGAGCGGAATCTGCAAGAATCGGAATCGGCGAGACTATCGCCGTCGGTCACATCCTCTACGCCAGCGACGTCCCTCTCATCGTTCTCGACGAGACTTGGATTCCGGCTAGGGAGGCCGTGACTGCCTACACAATCATGTCCTTTGGCGAGATCGATGTTTACATCGGTTTCGCTGAACGTGCCCAACCCACGCCAGTGGTGATGATAGAGGCAGAAGAATCTTCTGGGTCCCTTTTGTCCGCGGAGGCGGCAGAGTTCCGGATCTCAGAAAACCCTAATCCCACCCAGCCCGCACCAGTTGCGGAGATAGTGGAGAAATCCGAGCCTGAAGAATACCTAGCGGTCCAAGTCAAATCTGGAGTGGATATCCCTGGAGGAGCCGGATCCCAGATCGACCCACCCGCGGAAGTCGAAATCCAGGAGGAACATATCAGTGACACTGATTCCGGCTCTGATGATGCCGGGACAGACAAACCTTTTCTAAGGTACTGCAAGGCGAAAGCGCAGATGCAATTCTCGAGACGCTCAAAAGTTTCGACATGGCTAATCATGAAAGCCGCATGTACCTCAGGAAGCACGCGTCGCACTTTGTGGGATACGTGGGATCCTGCTCTGCCGATGCTGGAGAAAACACCGACTCAGTGCTGGAGGCAATTGGAACAAACGCCGACGTACCCGCATCCTCGGATGAATCGATGACGTCAGCAGATTTCCGAAAGTTCTCCGTGGAATATGAACAGGAGTATAACTCCAAGGCTGCAGAAGAAGGAGAAGCCATGGATGAAGGATCCGGGGAACACTCTCCCAAAACGCAAGATGACATGGACGTTGGAGATAATCCTGAGGTCCAGATGTCCGAAAGTACCGATCAGATCTTGACTCTAGGAAACGGACCCAAAGCCGTCTTTGATACTAGCGCTGCCAAGAAGGCAAAGAAGAAGAACAAGAAAAACAAGACCCCGGAAAAAGACCCTCTGGCTGAGGAGGTGATTGCCGAGGAATACGAAGAAGACTCGGATGGAGCACTTATCCCAGATGAGCCGAAAAAAGAAGAATTGGTGGATGGACACGTGATCACCGAAGGTGCGCGTAAACTCATCGATGCTGCATTAACCACACTTATCCCTACAGCTGCAGAACTTACTGCAGATGAGCTGGATGAAAGGGCCCAAGCCCTAGAAGCGCGTCATCAACAACTCCTCGATGAAGCCAAAAACATCGAGGTGGAGAAGAAACACATGGCAACTAAAGACTACATGTCTCGCTTGCACCAGAAGACCAGTTCCCAACTGTCCATGCCGTTCTTTTCGGAGATGAGATGGGGAAGCCACGGAAAGATAGCAAAGGAGATTGGGTATACCAAACCCCAGTACAGAATACCGTGGCGGCCCGAGAAATTCTATCGGTTAATCCAGGACCAGAGGAGATCCGTTTGGGTATCAAGCTACTCAACAAGGGACTGGAGCAGCAAAAGGTCGCCCTGTCCGGAAGCCAAAAACTGGTCTCAGATTCCGACCAATGTCAAATAGATCCAGCATGGGCTGACGTAAGACCCCACCGTGTTCCGGAGCAGCATTATCGCCCCGAACTGCGGGAGGACAATTATTCGAGAACCGGATCGTCAGGACAGCATCGCAAGACTACCCGCGATTGGAGAACGTCTCACTAGCAGCCGAGAAAGAGGCCATCGCTGCTCTGAATCCGAGGAATCCTCCTCGATGATAATCTAACGATCGAAGGGGAGAAGATAAAGAGAAACATCGGGAGGAGGATCGTCAAAAAATGCCACCTTCTAGACATGCAAGCCGTCCGGCTGAGCCCCACCATGGTGGGAACGACGGATGAAGAAACGATGGAAACCACGCCGGAACAAGGAGGCAGGGGGCTCGTCATAGTCAAGACCCTCCCCGGAATCGGAATAATGATGTTCCGGACGGAGGCCGGCGATCAGCCGGAAACTATCCAGCTGCCCTACCCTCTCCACCACACAGTCATCACAACGGCTCCCAAGGAGGGCAAGGAGGACGACATGGCGGAGGAGGTGGTGGCAGAAGCCGAAGTCCGGCTCCAAGGCACCGTAGCCACAGCCGACATTCAGGACAATCTTTATCCCCGAACGACGCAAGGCACAGGATCAATTCCAACATAGAGGCGCAGCGCTATGAAAACAATGACATGTACATGGGCCCAAAGTGCTTCGGACCACGCATCAGAGCTACAAGATTCCTGGAAGGATTTGCTATCTCAAGGCACATCTAAGCCTACGACGGCATTGCTCGGCCAGACACTTGGCTACAGGATTTTTTCCAAGCTTGCTGCATCGCCAAAGGCGAAAACAGCCTGGTCGCAACCCGATATCTCCCACTTATGTTGCGAAAGACGGCGCGATCATGGCTCAATGAACTTCCAGAGAACACCATCCATAACTGGTATGACATGCAAAGTGCGTTCTTTCGTAATTTCGAAGGCACATATCGGAGGCCCTGTTCGGTCGGAGACCTACAGCGTTGCACCCAAAAAGTCGGAGAAACTTGCCGAGATTATCTCGGACGATGGATCGACACCAAGAACTCCTGTGAAGGAGTAAATGACCAAACCGCGATTGAAGCTTTCATCGCAAGGCTCCCAACTGGTCTATTACGTCACCGCTTGAAGTGTGATAAGGTCACTGATTTGGGAGAAATGATAGAAACAGCGAGCAAGTATGCGGATGCTGACGACGATGCAGAGGGATTACTCAACGTCCTGGCTGTACCTCAGTCAGCAAAAACAAAGCAACAAGCTCAAAAGCGCAAGAACACCTCAGAGGAAAAACCCAACACGGAAACAGTGGTGGTAACTACTGTTTCCGGGTCTGGAGGACAAGGAGGACGTGGCGGAGGCCGCGGGCGTGGCCGTGCGACTTCAAGGGTCCAAGGTAGAGGAGAACAGCAACCAGGCAAAACCTACTCTTGGGCCAACATTGCCAATAACCCATGTGTGCATCACCTAGACGCCAATGGGGGCTCGTCCCACACTAACACTGAATGTCGTTTCAATGACGACATCAAAAGAGATGACACCGCGGGCTACAAAGCTAAGCAGCAGAAGGGAAAGAAAAATCCCAAAAAAGACAAGGAGATCAAGGAAGATTTCGACATGGAGGAAGCTGATGCTTCAAATCCCAAGTCGGAAGGGAAGAAGACCTTTCCCACCAAGAAAGACAGTTATGTCACTTTCCTAGGATCTCAACCAACCAAGGTCAAGAAAGCAGTTCTACACGAGCTCAATGCAACAGTTCCGGCTGTCTCCCAGTATCTGGACTGGTCGGAAGTGGCAATCACATTTGACCGCGATGATCATCCGCCTAAGTTACATAGGCGAGGAAAATACGCCTTAATCATCAACCCACTTATTGACGGTTATGGTTTCTCCAAGACCCTCATGGACGGTGGTAGCAGCATCAATATTCTCTATGTTGAAACGCTATGCCGGATGAAGATCTCGGAAACCCAGCTGAACCATAGCTCTGTGATTTTTCACGGAGTTGTCCCAGGAAGACAAGCTAATTCCCTGGGAGAGATTACTTTGGATGTTCCCTTTGGAACTCCAAAGAACTATCGGACGGAAGCACTTTCCTTCGAAGTGGTCCTGTTCAAGAGCGCATACCATGCTATATTCGGACGTCCGGCTTACTGGCCTTTTATGGCTCGTCCGTGTTACATTTACAATATGATGAAAATTCTAGGTCCCAACGGCGTGATCACCATCAGGGGAGACCCGAAGAAAGCGCGAGAGTGCGAGTATGGAAATGCCGCCTTTGCCGAAGCCGTGCTGCATGCCCAGGAGTACCAGGAGATCAAGAAGAGCATAGATCCGTCCGAGATGCTCGCAACGAAGAAGGAAGTGACAAAGCCAAACCCGGAGTTCAAGGCATCAGAAGAGACGAAGAAAGCGCCGTTGAAGGATGATGACCCCTCCAAGGTGACCCAGATAGGCGTAGGCCTATATAGCGCATAGGAAAGCGCGCTCGTCAAGTTCCTCCAAGCAAATCAAGATATCTTCGCATGGCAGCCATCTGACATGACCGGAGTACCTAGGGAACTTGCCGAGCACTCTCTAAATGTAAACCTGAATGCTAAACCCATCAAATAGTCCTTACAACGGTTTGGCGACGAAAAGCGTAAGGCAATAGCTAAGGAACTAGCATGGCTCGAGTTAGCCGGATTCATAGAAGAGGTCATCCACACTGAGTGGTCGGCCAATCATGTAATGGTCCCTAAAAAGGACACCACTGATTTAAGGATGTGTGTTGATTATACTACCTTGAACAAGGCTTGTCCAAAAGATCTGTTCGCTCTGCCTAGAATTGATCAAGTCATCGATTCTACGGCAGGCTCGGAACTCCTCTGTTTTCTCGACGCATATTCCGGTTATCACCAAATCCGGATGAAGGAATCTGACAAAGTCAAAACTTCATTCATAACCCCCTTCAGAACCTTCTGTTTTGTTACGATGCCCTTTGGGCTGAAGAACGCAGGGGCTACGTACCAGCGCATGATGCAGCGTTGCCTCCACGACCAACTCGGATGCAATGTACATGCATACGTGGATGATATTGCGGTGATGTCCAAAAAGAAGGAAACGCTGATTTCCGACTTGGAGGAGACATTCGCCAATCTACGAAAATACAACATCATGCTTAACCCGAAGAAATGCTTCTTTGGAATACCAACCAGAAAATTGTTAGGTTTCATCGTGTCTCAAAGAGGCATAGAGGTGAGCCGAGACAAAATCAAGGCTATACTCAATATTTCCAGGCCAACCAGCCTGAAGGACGTACAAAGACTAACTGGTTGCATTGCTGCGGTCAGTCGATTTGTAAGCCGGCTTGGAGAAAGAGCCGCACCATTATACAAACTCCTAAAAAAGACCAACGATTTTGTTTGGACTGATGAAGCTGAAGCTGCACTACAAGACCTGAAGAAAGTACTCTCATCTGCTCCTATCCTTGCAGCGCCGGAACCTAAGGAACCGATGTTGGTCTATCTTGCTGCGACAAATAAGGTCGTTAGTATCGTCATGGTGGTGGAGAGACCCGAGGAAAATCAGGAAAACCTGGTGCAGCGTCCGACTTACTTTGTCAGTGAGGTTGTGACAGAATCAAAACAGCGGTATCCGCACTATCAAAAGCTGGCTTACGGTGTTTTTCTAGCATCTCGTAAGTTACGACACTACTTTCAGGAGCATCCAATTACCGTGGTGAGCACAGCTCCCATGAGAGATATAATCAACAACAGTGATGCCATAGGACGCGTCGCCAAATGGGGCATAGAGCTTTCAGCTTTCGACATTGAGTACAAACCTCGGACAACAATTAAATCCCAGATCCTTGCCGATTTTGTCACTGATTGGACAGAGACGAAGGAGAACATGATCCTCCCTGAGTCAGAATATTGGACCCTCTTTTTCGATGGGTCTAAGGCTCGCGGGGGCTCGGGGGCTGGCGTGGTGCTCAAGTCACCCCAAAGAGATAAACTTTTATACGTGTTGCAGATACACTTCACAGCGGCAAACAATATTGCCGAGTATGAAGCACTGCTACATGGAATACGGATTGCTAAGGATATTGGCATCCGATGTTTGATGTGTTACGGAGATTCGGATCTTGTTGCTGAGCAAGTGTTGGATATTTGTAACGTAAATAAACACATGGCAGCGTATAAAGCTATCGTGGATGATCTATCTAAATCGTTCGAAGGGTTTGAAGTCCAACACATCCCTCGAGCAGAAAATGAGGAAGCAGATGCACTATCTCAGATAGGTTCTGCGCAGAAAGAGGTCCCGGTTGGCGCTTTTCTAGAGCACCTCAAAGTTCCCTCAATAAAGGGAGTAGATGAGGAATATCCGACCAAATCCGACTCACCCTTGATAGCAGTTCTGGCTGTAATTCTCAGCTGGACTCAACCCTACCTCGATTATTTGGTAGATGGCAAATTACCCGAAGACGAGGTGCTGAGCCGGCAGATTATCCGACGAGCAAAATCCTATACTATTGTTAAAGGTGAGCTCCATAAACGGAGTGTTTCTGGGGTTTTTCAGCGCTGTGTATCTCTAGAAGAAGGAGTGGAAATCTTAAGAGAAATCCACGAAGGCGAGTGTGGTCACCACGCTGCAGCCAAATCTTTAGTGGCAAAAGCTTTTAGACACAGATTTTTCTGGCTTACAGCTCAGGCAGATGCCGAACGATTAGTCAAGACGTGCAAAGGCTGCCAAAAGTACGCAAAGCAAGCTCATGTTCTGGCTGATCAGCTGCGAACAATACCTATAACATGGCCCTTTGCGGTCTGGGGGCTTGATATGGTAGGACCTTTTAAACGACCTCCAAGTGGATTTACTCACCTCTTAGTGATGGTGGATAAATTTACCAAATGGATTGAGGCTAAACCTGTCACTAGTTGTGATGGAGCAACAGCCAAAAGATTTGTCGAGGATGTTATAATCCGGTATGGTTATCCGCATAGCATTATCACGAACGACGGGAGTAACTTTTCTATGGGAGAATTGGCTGAATTCTGCAACGAGCAAAATATCCGGCTTGACATTGTGTCAGTCGCACATCCACAGGCTAACGGACAAGTCGAAAGAGCAAATGGTTTAATTCTACAAGGCCTAAAACCGAGACTCGAAGCACCACTATGACGTGTTGCGGGGGCTTGGGCAGAAGAATTACCCTCTGTAATTTGGAGTTTACGAACAACTCCAAACAGGTCAACAGGATACACACCTTTCTTCTTGGTCTATGGTGCAGAAGCAGTTCTTCCTAGTGATTTGATTCATACTTCTCCTAGAGTGGCCGCGTATATCGAAGAGGATGCCGAGATTTCTCGACAAAATGATCTCGACTTAGTCGAAGAAGTTCACGTCGTTACTGAAATGAGATCTACAGCCTATCAACAGAAGTTACACAAGTATCATAGCCAGAGAGTCCAAAATAGATCCTTCAATAAAGGTGATTTGGTTCTCCGGCTTGTGCAACAAAGAAAGCACACACTTTCCCCAGTATGGGAAGGGCCCTTTTTAGTTAGTCGAGTATTGCACAATGGATCGTACTACTTAACTGACATGAGGCCAGTCAAAGAAAGACCTGCTACTAAGAAGAGAAAGAGAGCTGGAGGCAGTACAAATCCGGATGAGTTGGACAGACCATGGAATATTGCTCAGCTACGTCCCTTTTATTCTTAGTTTGTCCTTCTTTGTAATCATACATATGTACATGTTCTGTGAGAAATAAAAGTTTTGGTTGCCTCAAATTTTTCTGAGAAGTTTTTACCATCTTATTTCCGAATGATCATGTCATAGTCGAAAATCCCAGAATGCTTGAAAGTACTTTATGCTCATGTTCGTTCTGGTTTAGATTTCTGATTCTAAAACTGCTACCCTCGGGTATAACTCTAAAGTTTCTAGCCTTTACTTTGGTTATTTGTCCGATTGCTGGATGCGGGCATTTTCCGAGTAGTGAATTGTTGGTACTGGAAGCCGGCTTTGTTTCCGAGTTTAAACTAGTTTAGCAATTGAGCTCCGTTGCTCGGCAAAGTTTCCGGCAGAAGGTTTAGCCGGCTCATGAAAGGGACGAGGCGGAAATCCAGAGAAACGATAAGTAGAGACGAAAAAATACAAGTGCTTATGTAAACATTTCAGGCACACAAAAAATTTCAAAGCCGAAAAGTGCTGAATAGATCAAAAGCTTAGCACTAGCAAAGTTAAAGTATTACATATTTACAAACGCATCATGTTTTTTCCGGAATAATACATAAGTTTCTGGTCTATGATGCAGGAGGAGATGAAGGAGCTGCCGGCTCGCTGGTTACTCCGCCTTGATATCGTTCCAAGATGTCCGCATCCAAGGTGGTGCGTTCATCGTCGGAAACTTCTGTTGGTTCTTCCAGAGGAGGAGGAGGAGTATCCACGCGGGTGAAGAAGGGGATCTCGTAGGTGGTCAGGTCAGCCACGTGATACCCATATCCGGCGCAGGAGTGCATGATGGCTTGAAGGTCTTGCTCCTGGCTGTCATCGTCTACCTTGCAGTACCCTCTGGTCACTTGCCATATCTCCATGTTTCCATGGTGGCTCATGACCATGGTGAGAGCGTTCTGCGCAGCAGTTCGCGCGTAGGACATGTTCCAGTCCCGAACAAGCTGCGGCATCTCTTTCGCCTTGTCCCGCACCTGAAAATCCGACATGCTTGGCATGTCCGGAATCTTGAGAGCTTCGCCGACGTCCTCTAGGGACTAGCGGAAGTCATGAAGCAGGTCACCGACTTGGGTAAGTCGGTGGGTGCGGGGCTCGGAGGAGGAAGAGTCTGTCAAGTTCAGAGGACCTATACACAAAACAAGTTAAGAAAAATCTGACATTGATAAAAGTAGAAGAAAGAGACAAGTCAGATAGATGGAACGTACCAAAAATGACGTCGTCAATTTTGGTCTTCTCCTCCCGGAGACTCTAGAGTTCAACCCGGAGCGCCTGGGACGTATCCTTTTCTTTGCCAAGCTCATTCTTGAGATCCGAGATTATTTTATCTTGAGCAGCGATCTTGCGATCACGCTCATCAGTGGCCATGGAGGAGGATTCAAGGACTTGAGCTATGCTCCTTTCATGATCCGCCTTAAGCTTATCCAGCTCTTGGCGAAGTCCCTTGTTCTCCACCACCAGGGTCTTGAGGTTCTCGGCCTCTTCAATCATGGCGACGGATTGTTTCACCAGTGCTACAAGTCAAAAAGAACAAAAGTTCAGAAAAATTCGACATTGAAAATAACAAGGACAAGGTTTGAGTCTCGGAATGTTTACCTTTGGCCTCATCCTTGGCAACTTTGAGTTCAGCATTTTTAAGCCGGAGAGCTTTGATCTCTCTCCGCTTATCGCAGACATTGGTCAGTAATTCCTGGTTATAGGAACATACTTTCTGTAAGTCAGAATACCCAAAGTCAGAAAGCTACTTAAGACTCGGGCTAATAGTTTTGCTAAATATCAGCATGAGCCTTGGGGGCTACACTAGTTCGTTCTTTGGCATCCTAATGAAGCATAAACCCGGATTGTTTATCATACTTCATACTTGGGGGCTAGAGGATATGATATAAAATACAATAAAGGAAAAACAGGAGTTGGAATTCTGACTTACATATTGTTCGCGGGTGAGTTTATCCAAACCCGCATTCACTTCAGCAGCCACCTTCTCGGCGAGAGTCAGAGGAATCACTGGAGCTTTTGGAAGCTCACCGGTCCTAATCCTCTCGTCACGAAGGCGGACTTGGGCGAGAAGGTCAGAGAACTTGACGTCCTCTGCTTCTTGTGCTTCTTCTTCGGGAGATAGATGGCTTTTCTCCAGGCATTGCCTAGCGAGCCGCTAGATTTCTTAAGCAGATTTCCGAGACAGGCCAAACTTGGCAAGTCTCGGATTGCTGATGAGGTTGTCGGTGAAGGTTTCTGCCGAGGGATCATTACCCAAAGAGGGTTCACCCTTATCTAGATCTGACGCACCCGTGGTGACGTTAGTTTGTGATCCAAGGTTCGCAGGCCCTGTTGAAGGAGCCGGATCTTCTGCAGCGTTCGGCGAGATAACCGGCGTTGCAGAAGGTTGAGGGGCAGGAGTCGGAGGAGCCACGGCAGGGGAAGCTATGGTAAGCTTCATCTGCCGCAGCGGCTTCGAAGAAATCCCTTTCCCCTTGGCCTTGACGAGCGGTTTTGCTCTGAGAATGTAGTAAAGTCGGAAAACATTACGTCTCGGAAAGGAATTTGAATAAGGTACAAAGGCGGAAGTTGTGATTGAATGTTACCTCTTCACGACAGGCACCTCTTTTGTGCCAACAGCCACTGTCGGAGCTTTGTGCTTCTTGAGCGCAAGATCTAGCAATGGAACTACCTCCACCTCCTGAGAGAACTCCGGAGGATATCCTTCGAGCAGAGCAAGTTCCAACTCGGGGAGTTCAGCAAGCTGAAAAGAAGAAAACATATCAGTATTGCAGTATAACTCAAAGAATGGAACACATAAAAGGTGTGATGATGGAAGCTTACCGGTAGCACGGGGTTTTCTGCCGTGTGCATATCCAGAGAAACCTCTGGAATTCTCCTCCCGATCCGCTCCTTGATCAGCCACTTGATCTGGCTTATGTAGCCTTGAGTGGTGTAGGCTTTGGGGCTGATGCGGAGGGAGTCGGCTTTGGAAGAGTGATGGAGTGCATCAGTCTATCCCCGTGGTACTGAAGTGGCTGGATCCGACGTGAGACCCAACACTGGACCAAGTCGGATCCCTTCAGACCATTATGCTTAATCAAATATTCGATCCGCCTCTTAGCGAGGATCAGATCGTCGGAAAGAGTTGGAGCAGCCTCGTCCCAGGAAGGCTGGGCTGTGGCGGCTCTGTCGACAAAAGCCGGCAAAGCTATAGCTTTGTCGGGAGCCGAAATATCCCTATGATAGAAAAATGTGGCTGACCATTGTTTAACCGAGTCACTGGCTAGAATTTTGGGATAAGCCCGGTCGCGTCTAAGTGAAAAGCTGATAGTGCCGGTGATGTAAGGAACACCGTGAAGGGAATATGCCCGAGAGGCAATAATAAAGTGGTTATTATCTTATTCCATGTTTATGATAAATGTTTATTTTACATGCTAGAATTGTATTGATTGGAAACATCAATACATGTGTGTTTAATAAACAAAAAGGGTTCCTAGTTATGCCTCTCTTATAGACTAGCTTGTTGATTAACAAGATGATCAAGGTTTCCTGATCATGGACATTGGATGTTGTTAATAACAAGGTCACACCATTGGTGGAATGATGTGATGAACATTCATCCGAAGTATAACATTACGATCAAAGTCATTATGTTTATATTGCTATAATATCATACGAAGTAATATTTATCCTTAGACCATGAGATCATGTTAATTGCTAACACCGGAAGAGTATCTTGATAACATCAAACGTCACACCGTAACAGGGTGACTATAAAGGTGGGTTCAATGCTACAAAGGTGTTATGTTGAGGCTCATGGATCAAGAGTGGAATTTGTCAATCCCGATGACGGATAGATATACTCTGGGCCCTCTCGGTGATATCACATTGAAATAGCTTGCAAGCAAGTGATGTGATCACTAGAATGTTATATCACGGGAACAAGAAAAGAGTGCATGTCGGTAACAAGATCAAACTAGGTATGGAGATACCGATGATCGAATCTCGGACATGTAATATATCGCGGGACAAAGGGATTTAGTTACTAGCATTAAAGGTTCTCACGATCACAGAAGTCATCGTTGAATGTGTAGGAGTCAGTATGGATCTCCAGGTCCCGCTGCTGATTATTGATCGGAGAGGGGTCTCGATCATATCTGCATTATTCGCGAACCATAGGGTGACACACTTAAGGGATACCGACACCATTTGGAGCAAATATGTTTCAGATAAAGATTTAAGAAAGCACTGGAATTATTTCAATAGACACCGAAACTGTTTCAGGTGAAATTGCTTAAATTGGTTCTGCATGTAATATTGAAATGTTGTAG
Organism: Avena sativa; assembly: GCA_916181665.1. NCBI lineage: Eukaryota > Viridiplantae > Streptophyta > Magnoliopsida > Poales > Poaceae > Avena > Avena sativa. The sequence goes on along the minus strand of OV702297.1, from coordinate 465,647,756 downwards.
GGGGTTTTATGTGAATGTTTGTTAATTAAAGTAATTAACAAAATTCTGAATAAAAATAATAAAAGAGTTTTATTAAATGAGAGAGCATTAAATTTGGAGAAATTTAATGCATTTAAAGTGGAGACTTTAAAAGAGAATGTGAAGGGGCATTTTAATGTGGAGGGGTTACCACCACATGAATGGAGGAGGTGAAGGGTCACCCCTCCATGCGCCGGCCATGAAGGAGGGGCACCCCCTTCTCCTATAAAAGGCCACCCCCTCCTCAATTCTCACACACACCTCCTTGTGAAGGATCTCTCTCCCCCTCTAGTATTATTTCCCCATGGTCTTGGATTAGCGAGATACATGTTCCCGGTGGCTTTATCTGGAAAGGAGTTGCTGCTTCCGCTGCTTTGCTGGAGCGAGGGATGGAGGTTGTCGGGGTACCGTACGTGTGTGCGATCACGGATGCACCACTGCTTTGCGGTGCTGGACTTGGTGGTGCCGGAGCTGGATCTGATGGACGTGCTGAAGCCGGACCTGCTGGACTTCATCACGATCTTGAGATCGGCAAGTGTACGACTACATCAACCACGAGTTCCTACTCGTTAACAAAGCTCGTTGTCTACGAGGGTAAGTTCTCGTTGGATGTATGTCCACCCGTTGCTTTGTACCTAGTAGATAGATCTTGGCGTGTAGTTCACACCGTAGGAAATTTTTTGTTTTCTATGCTGCGGACCCAACACACCGGCGGTAATAGAATTTCTCCAGACATGGAAATAATACCGGAAGAGAGTCAACCTCGGCCTAATGCCGAGAAAGCCCTCACAAAGCGAAGCATACGCACTCATCTCTAAGAGAGAGTTGGGAGGAAGGTTATCGAGTTGAACTCCGTAATGATCTATCACCTCGGAGAAGAACTCCGAGGGAGGAAAAGACAGACCTCTATCGAGGTGGGTGCCAAAGTGGACCCGCTCGCCGTCGCGTGGGTTGGGGGCGGTTTCACCGTAGCCGTTCCGCCAGTCGCCGGCGACGAGAAGCCCCTCCTTTTCCACATTCTTGAGGCCCTCCTCATTGAGAGCGCAGGGAATCCAGATTCCCCGGAAGCTCTCCTTCTCCGCTGCTGCTTCCGCCGCTGCCGCCAAACCGGAGGAAGAACATGAAGCCATTTCTCCGGTGAGAAGATGACCTAAAAGGGGCGGTGCTGAGAGTTCTATGGGGCAAGAACGAGGAAGCTCTGTGCACGCAGGAGGATTGGGAGGAAAGGAAACGGCAAAGGACTGGTGGAAAGGAGAAGGAAAAATCCAAACCCCTTATATCCACCTAACTGCGCCAAGATTCGTGCAAATGCTACAGTGTAACCGCCACGCGTCGTGGAAGGAACTGGGAAGGACCCAAGCGATGATTGCGTCGCCTCGATCTCCACGCACGCATTGAAACGGCACCTCGGTTCCATGAACCGCGGACCCACCAACGGTCGTGCTGACGGAATGCCTATCAGATGACGTGACTTGACCATGACTTGTGTCAGGTGGCGTTGGGAACCAAGTTCCGGCTTAGATTGAAATCGAGATGGAAAATCCGAGTAACCTACTGATAGGTCCGACTTATTTTTTATGACCCGGATTATATTTTTGTTGTGAAGTTTTAGGAACCCTTCAAGATTCTGCAGGCATAAGATCAAGCTAGACAATGATAAATCCAACTTTGGATCTTGGAGGCCTCCGGGGGCTGCTGTTGGGGATATACTTTCTGGGTATCCTCACAGTTCCTCACTGACCAGGGTGGCCCACTTCGGGTTAGAGCATTGCTTCATGGGCGGCCCAGTCAGGGAGAAAGACAGAGTTCAATCCGGCTACGGAAAGGCCCAGAAGACTTACCGACTTAGGCCCATAATGTTACTTGGGGTTTAAGATGTACTCTGTAACCGACTCTTAGTCATAGCCAGATAGATCTCTCCTGTAAACCCTAGGCCGGATATCTATATAAGCCGTCCTAGGGAGAGCCTTTAGGGCACCTCAATACTTTAGACCCTCAACTCGCACAAGCGAAACCCTTGTAACCCATATTCCGGCTCTGCCGTATTACTAGATTGCTAGTAGGAGTAGGATCCTTCCAAAGCCGGCGGATTCGAACCTAGGTAAACTTGTGTGCTCACCGTCCCGAAATACCATACGTCTCACACCCCTCTCTTCCGCACGCCTCGAGGACCCCCTCATGGCGTACTTGTCATCAATCCGACAACATATAATGCTTGTGAATTTAAAAAAAATCATTTATAGGTTCACAACATGCTATTTCATCAGAGATCCACTTCAAGTTCAGCGAGGCTCATCCTGGGGCTAAGAAGCTTCATGCCCGCCGTTTTGAATATAGTTTGAAACGGGCATAAGAAATTGAAAAATGATCCAAACAATATGAAACCTTCGCGTGGTGTCATATTATGTGTCACAGTTGCAAGGAAAAATATTGAACTTGAAAAATTGCAAACATCATAAAAATCCTTCACAAAATGACCTATCATGTTCGAGGTTTCATGGCATTTAGGTCAAACCACCAATGTTATTGCTAGAATCAGGGCATAGCTTGTGATAATGTGCCCATATTGTGCACACATGTGCATCTTGGGATGGCTTACGATGTTGCAGGAGGAAGTTTTCCCTTTCGACGCACGAAAAAGCCAACCGAGACTAAAGATGTCAGTGGGATAAGGACGCGTGGGTAACCTTTAGTCCCGGCTAGTGGGTGCAACCGAGACTAAAGCTGTCGGTGGGATAAGGACGCGTGGGTAACCTTTAGTCCCGGCTGGTGGGTGCAACCGAGACTAAAGCTGTCGGTGGGATAAGGACGCGTGGGTAACCTTTAGTCCCGGCTGGTGGGTGCAACCGAGACTAAAGCTGTCGGTGGGATAAGGACGCGTGGGTAACCTTTAGTCCCGGCTGGTGGGTGCAACCGAGACTAAAGCTATCGGCGGGATAAGGACGTGTGGGTGGACGCACTGCTCGATGAGATAAAGTATGTAGTGCACGATGCCCTGTCGGAGGAACAAGAAAAAGTAGAAGCGGCGCCGTGCCTATAAAAGGACCATCGATACGCCATGGCAAGCAGCTCAACAAGCCAACATAGGTAGAGAGAGTTTCATCCCCATGGATGGAGGGTTGGGAAATCTCCCGTGGCGGAGCTTCTCGAAGATGTCGTTGGTGCACACGCCCTACGGCATCTTCGAAAGCTCCGTCTCAGAAAAATTTCCCTAAAATCCCGTGAAAGACTCCATCTCCTCTAACAGTGTTGGGGAAAGGGTTGAGAAATCTCCCGTGGCGGAGCTTCTCGATGATGTCGTTGGTGCGCACGCCCTACGACATCTTCAGAAGCTCCGCCTCAGAAAAATTTCCCTGCAAGCCCGTGAAAGACTCCATCTCCTCTAACAGTGTTGGGGAAAGGGTTGAGAAATCTCCCGTGGCGGAGCTTCTCGAAGATGTCGTTGGTGCACACGCCCTACGGCATCTTCGGAAGCTCCGCCTCGGATAAATTTCCCTGCAAGCCCGTGAAAGACTCCATTACATAAAGTTTCGATACATCACATAAAGTTTCCATACATCACATAAAGTTTCCATACATTACATAGATTTACATAGGGTTTAGGGTTTAGGATATGAATCCTTCGTCGCGTATGTCGATCCCTTGCCTATGATCGCTTCTTAGGCCGTAACCATGGATCATTTTCTTTGCTTAACGGGATGCTTGGGTCAGTTTTCACGGTGAATACCACTATACTACTCAAAGGAGAATACCACTATACTATGCTTTAATATGCTAAAACAATGCATGATTCATCCAAGGCACATTAAGCAATCTCAATTGTTTATAACAAGTCATGCTACAGCAAATAATACTAAGCATAAAGCCAAAACAATATCAAGCATGGCATGACAAAGCATAGACCACAGTCAAAAACAAGCTCTCTTTACCACTTAAGCATGAACTTACCTACTCTTTTCCAAACCAAACCAAACTATTTGAAAACCAATGTATGAAAGAGGGGGTCCAACCAATTTATTCAGAAAACTAAGAAAACCAAGCAAACGAAAAACAAAAATGAAAACAAAAAAGAAGACGCTCCAAAAACAACACAACAGTGCATGAAACAATAAAAATAAAGTGTTTGGAAGGAACCTGGAATTTTTATTGATGAAGAAGGGGATGCTTTGGGCATCCCCAAGCTTTGACGCTTGTACTTCTTGGATATTTCTTGGGGTGACACGCGTGGCATCCCCAAGCTTGAGCTTTAGTCCATCCTTCATCTCATTACTCATTCCTTCCATACACCTGAAATTTTTCCTTCATACAAAACTTCACACAATCTTTATTAGCAACATTAGTGCACTCAAGACAATAAGTATTTAGGTTCAGTTCTAACACCAATAAACTTCCATTAGAACACTAGCTACTGAAGCACTTCCCTCAGAAAGCTCAGTTCCCCAAAAGAACTCAAAAATGAACCAATAAGAAGCAAATGCAGAAAATGGCAGAAATCTGTCAAAACAGACCAGCAGGTAAAGACGAATTGTTTCGAAGACCTTCTGCTGCTCAAATCAAAAAGTGTTGAACTAACGAAAGTTAGATAACAACCTGGTTCAGAAGCACAAAAATTCACGCCTCAAAAAGACGTTCAGAAATTTTACACGAATTTTTACGGTGAAGCACAGAAATCTGTTTCGGGACAGCAACTTTCCCAATCATTACTTCTCTCTCATTAGAGGTTACTCTTGGAACAAAAAGCAAATAAAAAGGATAAGGAGCGGTTATTACTGAAGTAATAACTTCCAAGACCCATCTAAAACTTTTGGGTTATCTCCTAATAAGTACTTTTCTTTAACGCCTTTAAGTTAGGCATGATAGTTTGAGAAGATGCTCACATATGAAATATGAATTGAAGTAAAAGAGAGCATCAAGAAGCAAATGCAAAACACATTTAAGTCTAACCCACTTCCTATGCATAGGAATCTTGTAAAGAAACAAGTCATGAAAGCACAAAGCAATAAGTATAGGAAAGCAAAACAAGTGCAACTTCAAAATTTTCAACATAAAGAGGGGAAACTTAATATTGTTGAGACACATAAAACCATGTTTCCCTCTCTCATAATAACTTTCAGTAGCATCATGAATAAAATTAACAATATAACAATCACATGAAACATTCTTATCATGAGCCACATGCATATAATAATTATTACTCTCCACATAAGCATACTCATTCTTATTAATTATAGTGGGAGCAAATTCAACAAAATAGCTATCATTATTATTCTCATCACCATAATCATCAAATATAGGAGGCATATTGTAATCATAATTAATTTTCTCCTCAATAGTAGGTGGACCAAAAATATCATATTCATCATCGCAATCATCTTATATTGGAGGCATAGTATCATCAAAGTAAATTTTCTCCTCCGTGATTGGGGGACTAAAAAGATCATTTTCATAAAAACTAGCTTCCCCAAGCTTAGACTTTTCCATAGCATTAGCAATAATAGTGTTCAAAGAATTCGTACTAATAACATTGCTATTAGCATGCAAATAAAGTTCCATAGGTTTTTTAATTTTCTCTTCAAACACTTCATGTCCTAACTCAAGATAAATACTATAAAGCTCTCTAATGTTTTTGTTGTTTTCCATTAATCCTAACTACTGAAAACAAGAAACAAAAAGACAAAATTGCAGAATCTAAAGGAAATAACTTCGAGCACTCACACCGGAGGATGTGAGTACCTTTTACCTTACCTCCCCGGCAACGACGCCAGAAAATAGGCGTTTGCCATGGGAGGTTCTTCTTCTTTAATCCTCCGGTGTGAATACCTTTTACCTTACCTCCCCGGCAACGGCGCCAGAAAATAGCTTGATGTCTACGCACTTCTATTCCTGTAGACAGTTGTTGGGCCTCCAAGTGCAGAGGTTTGTAGAATAGCAGCAAGTTTTCCCTTAAGTGGATTACCCAAGGTTTATCGAACTCAGGGAGGAAGTGGTCAAAGGTATCCCCTCTCAAGCAACCCTACAATCAAGATACAAGAAGTCTCTTGTGTCCCCAACACACCCAATACACTTGTCAGGTGTATAGGTGCACTAGTTCAGCGAAGAGATAGTGAAATACAAGTGGTACGGATAAATATAAGTGGTAACGGTGATAGAAGATAACTTGATGGAGTGGAAGAGACTAAAAGCAAGCTGAAAGAAAGATTGAAGCAAGCAAACATATAACAGATCTAGTAGCAAACGGTGTTTCAATGCTAAGAAAAAAGGCCTAGGGATCATACTTTCACTAGTGAACACTCTCATATAAATATATCATCTTCATGATACTACGCTGAACTACTCTCCGGTTGAACACTCTAATCGATGGTAGGGCTATAACAGCACACCTCAAAGTAAGTCTTTCCCATCTAGATAACCCCACACTATCACCTTGAGTACTAGATGAGTCCAACAAACACCACAATTTCATAAAGACATCCAACTCCAAATGTAACGCATAACAAGTATTTGTAATCTCTAGCCTAAGTGCCACCATGGTGTGCACACTGTCAACTTCACACACATGGGGAGAGCAGAGATGTATTAAAGCACTTGAGTAGCAAGGTAGATCTATAGATTACAAGCTCAAGATATCAATAAGATCATGCATAGAGAGAGAGATGAACACATAGCTACCGGTAGAACCCTTAGCCTTGAGAGAGAACTACTCCCTCCTCATCATGGGAATCAACAATGGTGATGGAGATGGTGGTGGAGATCGATGGAGATGGCTTCGGGGGCACTTCCCCGTCCCGGCAGGGTGCCAGAACAGAGACTTTCTGTCCCCCGAATCTCCCCTTCGGTGGCGGCGGCGCTACGGAACTTTTCGTGGATTTCTGGTTGACTATTTAGGGTTTTGTTATCGGGAGGCTCTTATAGGCGAAGGAGGCAAGGTCGGTGGCCGGCCAGGGGGCCCACACCATGCCCTGGCGCGGCCTAGGGTTGCCAGGGGGTGTGGCCACCCTGTGTCCCCTCTCCGGCTCTCCTTATGGCTCCGTGAGTCTTTCGGGAAAATAGTAACTTTGGCTTTTGTCCCGTCCAATTCCGAGAATATTCATTTTCTGACTTCCTCGAACCAAAAATAGCAGAAAACAGGCAACTGGCACTATGGCATCTTGTTAATAGGTTAGTCCAAGAAATCATATGAAAAGTACTCAAAGTTGGAACAAAACTCAAGAAAGTAGATAAAACCAAGCATGGAACATCAAAAATTATAGATACATTTACAATGTATCAGGCGTGCCTTCTAGAAGACTCGGTCTAACGGCTACCCATGAAATGACACTGGGTGTGGTTCATGAAAAGAACAGACATGCAATGACATCGGTGGATCCATGTGTGGTTTATGGAAGTAACAGACATGCAATGACTCTAGCTATGGTTAATGAAAAGAACACGCATGCAATGACACTGGGTGTGGCTCATGAAAAGAACATACATCCAATGACACTAGTGGATCCTTATGTGGTTTGTTTAGAAGAACACACATGCAATGACACTGGGTGTGGTTCATAAGAAGAACAAACACGCAATGACACTGGTGGATCCTTATGTGGTTTGTTTAGAGGAACATACATGCAATGACACCGGTGGATCCACATGTGGTTTATGGAAGTAAAAGACATGCAATGACACTGGTAGATCCTTATGTGGTTCATGAAAAGACTAGACATGCAGTGAAACTGGGTGTGGTTCATGAATAGAACAGACATGCACTGACACTGGGTGTGGTTTATGAAAAGAACAGACATGCAATGACACTGGTGGGCCCATCCTTATGTGGTTCATGAAAAGAACAGACATGCAATGACACTGGTGGATCCTTATGTTGTGTGTTTAGAAGAACGCACATGCAATGACACTAGGTGTGGTTCATGAAAAGAACAGACAGGCAATGACATCGGTGGATCCTTATGTGGTTTGTTTAGAGGAACAGACATGCAATGACACCGGTGGATCCACACGTGGTTTATGGAAGTAACACACATGCAATGACACTGGGTGTAGTTCATGAAAAGAACAGACATGCAATGACACTGGTAGATCCTTATGTGGTTCATGAAAAGAACAGACATGCAATGACAGTGGTGGATCCTTATGTGGTTTGTTTAGAGGAACACACATGCAATGACTCTATCCGTGGTTCATGAAAAGAACAGACATGCAATGACACCGGGTGTGGTTCATGAAAAGAACAAACATGCAATGACTTATGTGGTTTGTTTAGAATAACAGACATGCAATGACACTGGGTGTGGTTCATGGAAAGAATAGATAGGCAATGACACTGGTGGATCCTTATGTGGTTTGGTTAGAAGAACACGCATGAAATGACACTGGGTGTGGTTCATGAAAAGAATAGACACGCAATGACACTGGTGGATCCTTATGTGGTTTGTTTAGAGGAACAGACATGCAATCACACTAGGTGGATCCATATGTGGTTTATGGAAGTAAAAGACATGCAATGACTCTAGCTGTGATTCATGAAAAGAACAGACATGCAATGACACTGGTGGATCCTTATGTGGTTCATGAAAAGAACAGACAGGCAATGACCCTGGTAGATCCTTATGTGGATTGTTTAGAAGAGCACACATGCAATGACACTGGGTGTGGTTCTTGAAAAGAGAACACACGCAATGACACTAGTGGATCCTTATGTGGTTTGTTTAGACGAACAGACATGCAATGACACCGATGGATCCGCATGTGGTTTATGGAAGTAAAAGACATGCAATGACACTTGTAGATCCTTATGTGGTTCATGAAAAGAATAGACATGCAGTGACACTGGGTGTGGTTCATGAATAGAACAGACATGCACATACACTAGGTGTGGTTCATGAAAAGAACAGGCATGCAATGACACTGGTGGGCCCATCCTTATGTGGTTCATGAAAATAACAGACATGCAATGACACTGGTGGATCCTTATGTGGTTTGTTTAGAAGAACACACATGGAATGACACCGGTGGATCCACATGTGGTTTATGGAAGTAAAAGACATGCAATGACACTAGTAGATCCTTATGTGGTTCATGAAAAGAACATACATGTAGTGAAACTGGGTGTGGTCCATGAATAGAACAGACATGCACTGACACTAGGTGTGGTTCATTAAAAGAACAGACATGCAATGACACTGGTGGGCCCATCCTTATGTGGTTCATGAAAAGAACAGACATGCAATGACACTGGTGGATCCTTATGTGGTGTGTTTAGAAGAACGCACATGCAATGACACTAGGTGTGGTTCATGAAAAGAACACACACGCAATGACACTGGTGGATCCTTATGTGGTTTGTTTAGAGGAACATACATGCAATGACACCGATGGATCCACATGTGGTTTATGGAAGTAAAAGACATGCAACGACACTGGTAGATCCTTATGTGGTTCATGAAAAGAACAGACATGCAGTGAAACCGGGTGTGGTTCATGAATAGAACAGACATGTAGTGACACTGGGTGTGGTTCATGAAAAGAACAAACATGCAATGACACTGGTGGGCCCATCCTTATGTGGTTCATGAGAAGAACAGACATGCAATGACACTGGTGGATCCTTATGTGGTTTGTTTAGCGGAACAGAGATGCAATGACACCGGTGGATCCACATGTGGTTTATGGAAGTAACACACATGGAATGACACTGGGTGTGGTTCATGAAAAGAACAGACATGCAATGATACTGGTAGATCCTTATGTGGTTCATGAAAAGAACAGACATGCAATGACACTGGTGGATCGTTATGTGGTTTGTTTAGAGGAACAGACATGCAATGACTCGAGCCGTGGTTCACGAAAAGAACAGACATGCAATGACACCGGGTGTAGTTCATGAAAAGAACAGACATGCAATGAATATGTGGTTTGGTTAGAAGAACACACATGCAATGACACTGGGTGTGGTTCATGAAAAGAGCAGATAGGCAATGACACTGGTGGATCCTTATGTGGTTTGTTTACAAGAACACGCATGCAATGACACTGGGTGTGGTTCATGAAAAGAACAGACACACAATGACACTGGTGGATCCTTATGTGGTTTGTTTAGAGGAACAGACATGCAATTACACTAGGTGGATCCATATGTGGTTTATGGAAGTAAAAGCCATGCAATGACTTTAGCTGTGATTCATTAAAAGAAAAGACATGCAATGACACTGGTGTATCCTTATGTGGTTCATGAAAAGAACAGACAGGCAATGACATTGGTGGATCCTTATGTGGTTTGTTTAGAAGAACACACATGCAATGACACTGGGTGTGGTTCATGAGAAGAACACACACGCAATGAGACTGGTGGAACCTTATGTGATTTGTTTAGAGGAACAGACATGCAATGACACCGGTGGATCCACATGTGGTTTATGGAAGTAAAAGACATGCAATGACACTGGTAGATCCTTATGTGGTTCATGAAAAGAATAGACATGTAGTGAAACTGGGTGTTGTTCATGAATAGAACAGACATGCACTGACACTGGGTGTGGTTCATGAAAAGAACAGACATGTAATGACACTGGTGGGACCATCCTTATGTGGTTCATGAGAAGAACAGATAGGCAATGACACTGGTGGATCCTTATATGGTTTGTTTAGAGGAACATACATGCAATGACACCGGTGGATCCATATGTGGTTTATGGAAGTAACACACATGCAATGACACTGGGTGTGATTCATGAAAGAACAGACATGCAATGACACTGGTAGATCCTTATGTGGGAACAGACGTGCAATGACACTGGTGGATCCTTATGTGGTTTGTTTAGAGGAACAGACATGCAATGACTCTAGCCGTGGTTCATGAAAAGTACAGACATGCAATGACACCGGGTGTGGTTCATGAAAAGAACAGACATGCAATGACTTATGTGGTTTGTTTAGAATAACACACATGCAATGACACTGGGTGTGGTTCATGAAAAGAACATATAGGCAATGACACTGGTGGATCCTTATGTGGTTTGTTTAGAAGATCACGCATGAAATGACACTAGGTGTGGTTCATGAAAAGAAAAAACACGCAATGACACTGGTGGATCCTTATGTGGTTTGTTTAGAGGAACAGACATGCCATCACACTAGGTGGATCCATATGTGGTTTATGGAAGTAAAAGAGATGCAATGACTCGAGCTGTGATTCATGAAAAGAACAGACATGCAATGACACTGGTGGATCCTTATGTGGTTCATGAAAAGAACAGACAGGCAATGACCCTGGTAGATCCTTATGTGGTTTGTTTTGAAGAGCACACATGCAATGACACTGGGTGTAGTTCTTGAGAAGAATACACATGCAATGACACTGGTGGATCCTTATGTGGTTTGTTTAGACAAACATACATGCAATGACACCGGTGGATCCACATGTGGTTTATGGAAGTAAAAGAGATGCAATGACACTTGTAGATCCTTATGTGGTTCATGAAAAGAATAGACATGCAGTGAAACTGGGTGTGGTTCATGAATAGAATAGACATGCACTGACACTAGTGGGCCCCTCCTTATGTGGTTCTTGAAAATAACAGACAGGCAATGACACTGGTGGATCCTTATGTGGTTTGTTTAGAAGAACACACATGGAATGATACCGGTGGAGGCACATGTGGTTTATGGAAGTAAAAGACATGCAATGACACTAGTAGATCCTTATGTGGTTCATGAAAAGAACATACATGTAGTGAAACTGGGTGTGGTTCATGAATAGAATAGACATGCACTGACACTAGGTGTGGTTCATGAAAAGAACAGACATGCAATGACACTGGTGGGCCCATCCTTATGTGGTTCATGAAAAGAACAGACATGCAATGACACTGGTGGATCCTTATGTTGTGTGTTTAGAAGAACGCACATGCAATGACACTAGGTGTGGTTCATGAAAAGAACACACACGCAATGACACTGGTGGATCCTTATGTGGTTTGTTTAGAGGAACATACATGCAATGACACCGATGGATCCACATGTGGTTTATGGAAGTAAAAGACATGCAACGACACTGGTAGATCCTTATGTGGTTCATGAAAAGAACAGACATGTAGTGAAACTGGGTGTGGTTCATGAATAGAACAGACATGTAGTGAAACTGGGTGTGGTTCATGAAAAGAACAGACATGCAATGACACTGGTGGGCCCATCCTTATGTGGTTCATGAGAAGAACAGACAGGCAATAACACTGGTGGATCCTTATGTGGTTTGTTTAGAGGAACAGACATGCAATGACACCGGTGGATCCACATGTGGTTTATGGAAGTAACACACATGCAATGACACTGGGTGTGGTTCATGAAAAGAACAGACATGCAATGACACTGGTAGATCCTTATGTGGTCCATGAAAAGAACAGACATGCAATGACACTGGTGGATCGTTATGTGGTTTGTTGAGAGGAACAGTAATGCAATGACTCTAGCCGTGGTTCACGAAAAGAAGAAACATGCAATGACACTGGGTGTAGTTCATGAAAAGAACGGACATGCAATGACTTATGTGGTTTGGTTAGAAGAACACACATGCAATGACACTGGGTGTGGTTCATAAAAAGAGCAGATAGGCAATGACATTGGTGGATCCTTATGTGTTTTGTTTACAAGAACACGCATGCATTGACACTGGGTGTGGTTCATGAAAAGAACAGACACACAATGACACTGGTGGATCCTTATGTGGTTTGTCTAGAGGAATAGACATGCAATCACACTAGGTGGATCCATATGTGGTTTATGGAAGTAAAAGCCATGCAATGACTTTAGCTGTGATTCATGAAAAGAACAGACATGCAATGACACTGGTGTATCCTTATGTGGTTCATGAAAAGAACAGACAGGCAATGACACTTGTGGATCCTTATGTGGTTTGTTTAGAAGAACACACATGCAATGACACTGGGTGTGGTTCATGAGAAGAACACACACGCAATGACACTGGTGGATCCTTATGTGGTTTGTTTAGAGGAACAGACATGCAATGACACCGGTGGATCCACATGTGGTTTATGGAAGTAAAATACATGCAATGACACTGGTAGATCCTTATGTGGTTCATGAAAAGAACAGACATGCAGTGAAACTGGGTGTTGTTCATGAATAGAACAGACATGCACTGACACTGGGTGTGGTTCATGAAAAGAACAGACATGCAATGACACTGGTGGGACCATCCTTATGTGGTTCATGAGAAGAACAAATAGGCAATTACACTGGTGGATCCTTTTGTGGTTTGTTTAGAGGAACAGACATGCAATGACACCGGTGGATCCACATGTGGTTTATGGAAGTAACATACATGCAATGACACTGGGTGTGGTTCATGAAAAGAACAGACATGCAATGACACTAGTAGATCCTTATGTGGTTCATGAAAAGAACAGACATGCAATGACACTGGTGGATCCTTATGTGATTTGTTTAGACTAACAGACATGCAATGACTCTAGCCGTGGTTCATGAAAAGAACAGACATGCAATGACTTATGTGGTTTGTCTAGAATAACACACATGCAATGACACTGGGTGTGGTTCATGAAAAGAACATATAGGCAATGACACTGGTGGATCTTTATGTGGTTTGTTTAGAACAACACGCATGAAATGACACTGCGTGTGGTTCATAAAAAGAACAGACATGCAATGGCACTGGTGGATCCTTATGTGGTTTGTTTAGAGGAACAGACATGCAATCACACTAGGTGGATCCATATGTGGTTTATGGAAGTAAAAGACATGCAATGACTCTAGCCGTGATTCATGAAAAGAACAGACATGCTATGACGCTGGTGGATCCTTATGTGGTTCATGAAAAGAGCAAACATGCAATGACACTGGTGGATCCTTATGTGGTTCATGAAAAGAACAGACATGCAATGACACTGGTGGATCGTTATGTGGTTTGTTTAGAGGAACAGACATGCAATGACTCTAGCCTTGGTTCACGAAAAGAACAGACATGCAATGACACCGGGTGTAGTTCATGAAAATAACAGACATGCAATGACTTATGTTGTTTGGTTAGAAGAACACACATGCAATGACACTGGGTGTGGTTCATGAAAAGAGCAGATAGGCAATGACACTGGTGGATCCTTATGTGGTTTGTTTACAAGAACACGCATGCAATGACACTGGGTGTGGTTCTCGAAAAGAACAGACACACAATGACACCGGTGGATCCTTATGTGGTTTGTTTAGAGGAACAAACATGCAATCACACTAGGTGGATCCATATGTGGTTTATGGAAGTAAAATCCATGCAATGACTTTAGCTGTGATTCATGAAAAGAACAGACATGCAATGACACTGGTGTATCCTTATGTGGTTCATGAAAAGAACAGACATGCAATGACACTGGTGGAGCCTTATGTAGTTTGTTTATAAGAACACACATGCAATGACACTGGGTGTGGTTCATGAGAAGAACACACACGCAATGAAACTGGTGGATCCTTATGTGGTTTGTTGAGAGGAACAGACATGCAATGACACCGGTGGATCCACATGTGGTTTATGGAAGTAAAATACATCAATGACACTGGTAGATCCTTATGTGGTTCATGAAAAGAACAGACATGCAGTGAAACTGGGTGTTGTTCATGAATAGAATAGAGATACACTAACACTGGGTGTGGTTCATGAGAAGAACAGACATGCAATGACACTGGTGGGACCATCCTTACGTGGTTCATGAGAAGAACAGATAGGCAATTACACTGGTGGATCCTTATGTGGTTTGTTTAGAGGAACAAACATGCAATGACACTGGTGGATCCACATGTGGTTTATGGAAGTAACACACATGCAATGACACTGGGTGTGGTTCATGAAAAGAACAGACATGCAATGACACTGGTAGATCTTTATGTGGTTCATGAAAAGAACAGAAATGCAATGACACTGGTGGATCCTTATGTGGTTTGTTTAGAGGAACAAACATGCAATGACTCTAGCCGTGGTTCATGAAAAGAACAGACATGCAATGACTTATGTGGTTTGTTTAGAACAACACACATGCAATGACACTGGGTGTGGTTCATGAAAAGAACATATAGGCAATGACACTGGTGGATCCTTATGTGGTTTGTTTAGAAGAACACGCATGAAATGACACTGCGTGTCGTTCATAAAAAGAACAGACATGCAATGACACTGGTGGATCCTTATGTGGTTTGTTTAGAGGAACAGACATGCAATCACACTAGGTGGATCCATATGTGGTTTATGGAAGTAAAAGACATTCAATGACTCTAGCTGTCATTCATGAAAAGAACAGACATGCTATGACGCTGGTGGATCCTTATGTGGTTCATGAAAAGAGCAGACATGCAATGACACTGGTGGATCCTTATGTGGTTCATGAAAAGAACAGACATGCAATGACACTGGTGGATCGTTATGTGGTTTGTTTAGAGGAACAGACATGCAATGACTCTAGCCTTGGTTCACGAAAAGAACAGACATGCAATGACACCGGGTGTAGTTCATGAAAATAACAGACATGCAATGACTTATGTGGTTTGGTTAGAAGAACACACATGCAATGACACTGGGTGTGGTTCATGAAAAGAGCAGATAGGCAATGACACTGGTGGATCCTTATGTGGTTTGTTTACAAGAACACGCATGCAATGACACTGGGTGTGGTTCTTGAAAAGAACAGACACACAATGACACCGGTGGATCCTTATGTGGTTTGTTTAGAGGAACAAACATGCAATCACACTAGGTGGATCCATATGTGGTTTATGGAAGTAAAACCCATGCAATGACTTTAGCTGTGATTCATGAAAAGAACAGACATGCAATGACACTGGTGTATCCTTATGTGGTTCATGAAAAGAACAGACATGCAATGACACTGGTGGAGCCTTATGTAGTTTGTTTAGAAGAACACACATGCCATGACACTGGGTGTGGTTCATGAGAAGAACACACACGCAATGAAACTGGTGGATCCTTATGTGGTTTGTTTAGAGGAACAGACATGCAATGACACCGGTTGATCCACATGTGGTTTATGGAAGTAAAATACATGCAATGACACTGGTAGATCCTTATGTGGTTCATGAAAAGAACAGACATGCAGTGAAACTTGGTGTTGTTCATGAATAGAATAGAGATGGACTGACACTTGGTGTGGTTCATGAAAAGAACAGACATGCAATGACACTGGTGGGACCATCCTTATGTGGTTCATGAGAAGAATAGATAGGCAATGACACCGGTGGATCCACATGTGGTTTATGGAAGTAACATACATGCAATGACACTGGGTGTGGTTCATGAAAAGAACAGACATGCAATGACACTAGTAGATCCTTATGTGGTTCATGAAAAGAACAGACATGCAATGACACTGGTGGATCCTTATGTGATTTGTTTAGACTAACAGACATGCAATGACTCTAGCCGTGGTTCATGAAAAGAACAGACATGCAATGACTTATGTGGTTTGTCTAGAATAACACACATGCAATGACACTGGGTGTGGTTCATGAAAAGAACATATAGGCAATGACACTGGTGGATCTTTATGTGGTTTGTTTAGAACAACACGCATGAAATGACACTGCGTGTGGTTCATAAAAAGAACAGACATGCAATGGCACTGGTGGATCCTTATGTGGTTTGTTTAGAGGAACAGACATGCAATCACACTAGGTGGATCCATATGTGGTTTATGGAAGTAAAAGACATGCAATGACTCTAGCCGTGATTCATGAAAAGAACAGACATGCTATGACGCTGGTGGATCCTTATGTGGTTCATGAAAAGAGCAGACATGCAATGACACTGGTGGATCCTTATGTGGTTCATGAAAAGAACAGACATGCAATGACACTGGTGGATCGTTATGTGGTTTGTTTAGAGGAACAGACATGCAATGACTCTAGCCTTGGTTCACGAAAAGAACAGACATGCAATGACACCGGGTGTAGTTCATGAAAATAACAGACATGCAATGACTTATGTTGTTTGGTTAGAAGAACACACATGCAATGACACTGGGTGTGGTTCATGAAAAGAGCAGATAGGCAATGACACTGGTGGATCCTTATGTGGTTTGTTTACAAGAACACGCATGCAATGACACTGGGTGTGGTTCTCGAAAAGAACAGACACACAATGACACCGGTGGATCCTTATGTGGTTTGTTTAGAGGAACAAACATGCAATCACACTAGGTGGATCCATATGTGGTTTATGGAAGTAAAATCCATGCAATGACTTTAGCTGTGATTCATGAAAAGAACAGACATGCAATGACACTGGTGTATCCTTATGTGGTTCATGAAAAGAACAGACATGCAATGACACTGGTGGAGCCTTATGTAGTTTGTTTAGAAGAACACACATGCAATGACACTGGGTGTGGTTCATGAGAAGAACACACACGCAATGAAACTGGTGGATCCTTATGTGGTTTGTTGAGAGGAACAGACATGCAATGACACCGGTGGATCCACATGTGGTTTATGGAAGTAAAATACATCAATGACACTGGTAGATCCTTATGTGGTTCATGAAAAGAACAGACATGCAGTGAAACTGGGTGTTGTTCATGAATAGAATAGAGATACACTAACACTGGGTGTGGTTCATGAGAAGAACAGACATGCAATGACACTGGTGGGACCATCCTTACGTGGTTCATGAGAAGAACAGATAGGCAATTACACTGGTGGATCCTTATGTGGTTTGTTTAGAGGAACAAACATGCAATGACACTGGTGGATCCACATGTGGTTTATGGAAGTAACACACATGCAATGACACTGGGTGTGGTTCATGAAAAGAACAGACATGCAATGACACTGGTAGATCTTTATGTGGTTCATGAAAAGAACAGAAATGCAATGACACTGGTGGATCCTTATGTGGTTTGTTTAGAGGAACAAACATGCAATGACTCTAGCCGTGGTTCATGAAAAGAACAGACATGCAATGACTTATGTGGTTTGTTTAGAACAACACACATGCAATGACACTGGGTGTGGTTCATGAAAAGAACATATAGGCAATGACACTGGTGGATCCTTATGTGGTTTGTTTAGAAGAACACGCATGAAATGACACTGCGTGTCGTTCATAAAAAGAACAGACATGCAATGACACTGGTGGATCCTTATGTGGTTTGTTTAGAGGAACAGACATGCAATCACACTAGGTGGATCCATATGTGGTTTATGGAAGTAAAAGACATTCAATGACTCTAGCTGTCATTCATGAAAAGAACAGACATGCTATGACGCTGGTGGATCCTTATGTGGTTCATGAAAAGAGCAGACATGCAATGACACTGGTGGATCCTTATGTGGTTCATGAAAAGAACAGACATGCAATGACACTGGTGGATCGTTATGTGGTTTGTTTAGAGGAACAGACATGCAATGACTCTAGCCTTGGTTCACGAAAAGAACAGACATGCAATGACACCGGGTGTAGTTCATGAAAATAACAGACATGCAATGACTTATGTGGTTTGGTTAGAAGAACACACATGCAATGACACTGGGTGTGGTTCATGAAAAGAGCAGATAGGCAATGACACTGGTGGATCCTTATGTGGTTTGTTTACAAGAACACGCATGCAATGACACTGGGTGTGGTTCTTGAAAAGAACAGACACACAATGACACCGGTGGATCCTTATGTGGTTTGTTTAGAGGAACAAACATGCAATCACACTAGGTGGATCCATATGTGGTTTATGGAAGTAAAACCCATGCAATGACTTTAGCTGTGATTCATGAAAAGAACAGACATGCAATGACACTGGTGTATCCTTATGTGGTTCATGAAAAGAACAGACATGCAATGACACTGGTGGAGCCTTATGTAGTTTGTTTAGAAGAACACACATGCCATGACACTGGGTGTGGTTCATGAGAAGAACACACACGCAATGAAACTGGTGGATCCTTATGTGGTTTGTTTAGAGGAACAGACATGCAATGACACCGGTTGATCCACATGTGGTTTATGGAAGTAAAATACATGCAATGACACTGGTAGATCCTTATGTGGTTCATGAAAAGAACAGACATGCAGTGAAACTTGGTGTTGTTCATGAATAGAATAGAGATGGACTGACACTTGGTGTGGTTCATGAAAAGAACAGACATGCAATGACACTGGTGGGACCATCCTTATGTGGTTCATGAGAAGAATAGATAGGCAATGACACCGGTGGATCCACATGTGGTTTATGGAAGTAACATACATGCAATGACACTGGGTGTGGTTCATGAAAAGAACAGACATGCAATGACACTAGTAGATCCTTATGTGGTTCATGAAAAGAACAGACATGCAATGACACTGGTGGATCCTTATGTGATTTGTTTAGACTAACAGACATGCAATGACTCTAGCCGTGGTTCATGAAAAGAACAGACATGCAATGACTTATGTGGTTTGTCTAGAATAACACACATGCAATGACACTGGGTGTGGTTCATGAAAAGAACATATAGGCAATGACACTGGTGGATCTTTATGTGGTTTGTTTAGAACAACACGCATGAAATGACACTGCGTGTGGTTCATAAAAAGAACAGACATGCAATGGCACTGGTGGATCCTTATGTGGTTTGTTTAGAGGAACAGACATGCAATCACACTAGGTGGATCCATATGTGGTTTATGGAAGTAAAAGACATGCAATGACTCTAGCCGTGATTCATGAAAAGAACAGACATGCTATGACGCTGGTGGATCCTTATGTGGTTCATGAAAAGAGCAGACATGCAATGACACTGGTGGATCCTTATGTGGTTCATGAAAAGAACAGACATGCAATGACACTGGTGGATCGTTATGTGGTTTGTTTAGAGGAACAGACATGCAATGACTCTAGCCTTGGTTCACGAAAAGAACAGACATGCAATGACACCGGGTGTAGTTCATGAAAATAACAGACATGCAATGACTTATGTTGTTTGGTTAGAAGAACACACATGCAATGACACTGGGTGTGGTTCATGAAAAGAGCAGATAGGCAATGACACTGGTGGATCCTTATGTGGTTTGTTTACAAGAACACGCATGCAATGACACTGGGTGTGGTTCTCGAAAAGAACAGACACACAATGACACTGGTGGATCCTTATGTGGTTTGTTTAGAGGAACAAACATGCAATCACACTAGGTGGATCCATATGTGGTTTATGGAAGTAAAATCCATGCAATGACTTTAGCTGTGATTCATGAAAAGAACAGACATGCAATGACACTGGTGTATCCTTATGTGGTTCATGAAAAGAACAGACATGCAATGACACTGGTGGAGCCTTATGTAGTTTGTTTAGAAGAACACACATGCAATGACACTGGGTGTGGTTCATGAGAAGAACACACACGCAATGAAACTGGTGGATCCTTATGTGGTTTGTTGAGAGGAACAGACATGCAATGACACCGGTGGATCCACATGTGGTTTATGGAAGTAAAATACATCAATGACACTGGTAGATCCTTATGTGGTTCATGAAAAGAACAGACATGCAGTGAAACTGGGTGTTGTTCATGAATAGAATAGAGATACACTAACACTGGGTGTGGTTCATGAGAAGAACAGACATGCAATGACACTGGTGGGACCATCCTTACGTGGTTCATGAGAAGAACAGATAGGCAATTACACTGGTGGATCCTTATGTGGTTTGTTTAGAGGAACAAACATGCAATGACACTGGTGGATCCACATGTGGTTTATGGAAGTAACACACATGCAATGACACTGGGTGTGGTTCATGAAAAGAACAGACATGCAATGACACTGGTAGATCTTTATGTGGTTCATGAAAAGAACAGAAATGCAATGACACTGGTGGATCCTTATGTGGTTTGTTTAGAGGAACAAACATGCAATGACTCTAGCCGTGGTTCATGAAAAGAACAGACATGCAATGACTTATGTGGTTTGTTTAGAACAACACACATGCAATGACACTGGGTGTGGTTCATGAAAAGAACATATAGGCAATGACACTGGTGGATCCTTATGTGGTTTGTTTAGAAGAACACGCATGAAATGACACTGCGTGTCGTTCATAAAAAGAACAGACATGCAATGACACTGGTGGATCCTTATGTGGTTTGTTTAGAGGAACAGACATGCAATCACACTAGGTGGATCCATATGTGGTTTATGGAAGTAAAAGACATTCAATGACTCTAGCCGTCATTCATGAAAAGAACAGACATCCTATGACGCTGGTGGATCCTTATGTGGTTCATGAAAAGAGCAGACATGCAATGACACTGGTGGATCCTTATGTGGTTCATGAAAAGAACAGACATGCAATGACACTGGTGGATCGTTATGTGGTTTGTTTAGAGGAACAGACATGCAATGACTCTAGCCTTGGTTCACGAAAAGAACAGACATGCAATGACACCGGGTGTAGTTCATGAAAATAACAGACATGCAATGACTTATGTGGTTTGGTTAGAAGAACACACATGCAATGACACTGGGTGTGGTTCACGAAAAGAGCAGATAGGCAATGACACTGGTGGATCCTTATGTGGTTTGTTTACAAGAACACGCATGCAATGACACTGGGTGTGGTTCTTGAAAAGAACAGACACACAATGACACCGGTGGATCCTTATGTGGTTTGTTTAGAGGAACAAACATGCAATCACACTAGGTGGATCCATATGTGGTTTATGGAAGTAAAACCCATGCAATGACTTTAGCTGTGATTCATGAAAAGAACAGACATGCAATGACACTGGTGTATCCTTATGTGGTTCATGAAAAGAACAGACATGCAATGACACTGGTGGAGCCTTATGTAGTTTGTTTAGAAGAACACACATGCCATGACACTGGGTGTGGTTCATGAGAAGAACACACACGCAATGAAACTGGTGGATCCTTATGTGGTTTGTTTAGAGGAACAGACATGCAATGACACCGGTTGATCCACATGTGGTTTATGGAAGTAAAATACATGCAATGACACTGGTAGATCCTTATGTGGTTCATGAAAAGAACAGACATGCAGTGAAACTTGGTGTTGTTCATGAATAGAATAGAGATGGACTGACACTTGGTGTGGTTCATGAAAAGAACAGACATGCAATGACACTGGTGGGACCATCCTTATGTGGTTCATGAGAAGAATAGATAGGCAATGACACCGGTGGATCCACATGTGGTTTATGGAAGTAACATACATGCAATGACACTGGGTGTGGTTCATGAAACGAACAGACATGCAATGACACTAGTAGATCCTTATGTGGTTCATGAAAAGAACAGACATGCAATGACACTGGTGGATCCTTATGTGATTTGTTTAGACTAACAGACATGCAATGACTCTAGCCGTGGTTCATGAAAAGAACAGACATGCAATGACTTATGTGGTTTGTCTAGAATAACACACATGCAATGACACTGGGTGTGGTTCATGAAAAGAACATATAGGCAATGACACTGGTGGATCTTTATGTGGTTTGTTTAGAACAACACGCATGACATGACACTGCGTGTGGTTCATAAAAAGAACAGACATGCAATGGCACTGGTGGATCCTTATGTGGTTTGTTTAGAGGAACAGACATGCAATCACACTAGGTGGATCCATATGTGGTTTATGGAAGTAAAAGACATGCAATGACTCTAGCCGTGATTCATGAAAAGAACAGACATGCTATGACGCTGGTGGATCCTTATGTGGTTCATGAAAAGAGCAGACATGCAATGACACTGGTGGATCCTTATGTGGTTCATGAAAAGAACAGACATGCAATGACACTGGTGGATCGTTATGTGGTTTGTTTAGAGGAACAGACATGCAATGACTCTAGCCTTGGTTCACGAAAAGAACAGACATGCAATGACACCGGGTGTAGTTCATGAAAATAACAGACATGCAATGACTTATGTTGTTTGGTTAGAAGAACACACATGCAATGACACTGGGTGTGGTTCATGAAAAGAGCAGATAGGCAATGACACTGGTGGATCCTTATGTGGTTTGTTTACAAGAACACGCATGCAATGACACTGGGTGTGGTTCTCGAAAAGAACAGACACACAATGACACCGGTGGATCCTTATGTGGTTTGTTTAGAGGAACAAACATGCAATCACACTAGGTGGATCCATATGTGGTTTATGGAAGTAAAATCCATGCAATGACTTTAGCTGTGATTCATGAAAAGAACAGACATGCAATGACACTGGTGTATCCTTATGTGGTTCATGAAAAGAACAGACATGCAATGACACTGGTGGAGCCTTATGTAGTTTGTTTAGAAGAACACACATGCAATGACACTGGGTGTGGTTCATGAGAAGAACACACACGCAATGAAACTGGTGGATCCTTATGTGGTTTGTTGAGAGGAACAGACATGCAATGACACCGGTGGATCCACATGTGGTTTATGGAAGTAAAATACATCAATGACACTGGTAGATCCTTATGTGGTTCATGAAAAGAACAGACATGCAGTGAAACTGGGTGTTGTTCATGAATAGAATAGAGATACACTAACACTGGGTGTGGTTCATGAGAAGAACAGACATGCAATGACACTGGTGGGACCATCCTTACGTGGTTCATGAGAAGAACAGATAGGCAATTACACTGGTGGATCCTTATGTGGTTTGTTTAGAGGAACAAACATGCAATGACACTGGTGGATCCACATGTGGTTTATGGAAGTAACACACATGCAATGACACTGGGTGTGGTTCATGAAAAGAACAGACATGCAATGACACTGGTAGATCTTTATGTGGTTCATGAAAAGAACAGAAATGCAATGACACTGGTGGATCCTTATGTGGTTTGTTTAGAGGAACAAACATGCAATGACTCTAGCCGTGGTTCATGAAAAGAACAGACATGCAATGACTTATGTGGTTTGTTTAGAACAACACACATGCAATGACACTGGGTGTGGTTCATGAAAAGAACATATAGGCAATGACACTGGTGGATCCTTATGTGGTTTGTTTAGAAGAACACGCATGAAATGACACTGCGTGTCGTTCATAAAAAGAACAGACATGCAATGACACTGGTGGATCCTTATGTGGTTTGTTTAGAGGAACAGACATGCAATCACACTAGGTGGATCCATATGTGGTTTATGGAAGTAAAAGACATTCAATGACTCTAGCCGTCATTCATGAAAAGAACAGACATCCTATGACGCTGGTGGATCCTTATGTGGTTCATGAAAAGAGCAGACATGCAATGACACTGGTGGATCCTTATGTGGTTCATGAAAAGAACAGACATGCAATGACACTGGTGGATCGTTATGTGGTTTGTTTAGAGGAACAGACATGCAATGACTCTAGCCTTGGTTCACGAAAAGAACAGACATGCAATGACACCGGGTGTAGTTCATGAAAATAACAGACATGCAATGACTTATGTGGTTTGGTTAGAAGAACACACATGCAATGACACTGGGTGTGGTTCATGAAAAGAGCAGATAGGCAATGACACTGGTGGATCCTTATGTGGTTTGTTTACAAGAACACGCATGCAATGACACTGGGTGTGGTTCTTGAAAAGAACAGACACACAATGACACCGGTGGATCCTTATGTGGTTTGTTTAGAGGAACAAACATGCAATCACACTAGGTGGATCCATATGTGGTTTATGGAAGTAAAACCCATGCAATGACTTTAGCTGTGATTCATGAAAAGAACAGACATGCAATGACACTGGTGTATCCTTATGTGGTTCATGAAAAGAACAGACATGCAATGACACTGGTGGAGCCTTATGTAGTTTGTTTAGAAGAACACACATGCCATGACACTGGGTGTGGTTCATGAGAAGAACACACACGCAATGAAACTGGTGGATCCTTATGTGGTTTGTTTAGAGGAACAGACATGCAATGACACCGGTTGATCCACATGTGGTTTATGGAAGTAAAATACATGCAATGACACTGGTAGATCCTTATGTGGTTCATGAAAAGAACAGACATGCAGTGAAACTTGGTGTTGTTCATGAATAGAATAGAGATGGACTGACACTTGGTGTGGTTCATGAAAAGAACAGACATGCAATGACACTGGTGGGACCATCCTTATGTGGTTCATGAGAAGAATAGATAGGCAATTACACTGGAGGATCCTTATGTGGTTCGTTTAGAGGAACAAACATGCAATGACACCGGTGGATCCACATGTGGTTTATGGAAGTAACACACATGCAATGACACTGGGTGTGGTTCATGAAAAGAACAGACATGCAATGACACAGGTAGATCCTTATGTGGTTCATGAAAAGAACAGACATGCAATGACACTGGTGGATCCTTATGTGGTTTGTTTAGAGGAATAGGCATGCAATGACTCTAGCCGTGGTTCGTGAAAAGAACAGACATGCAATGACACTGGGTGTGGTTCATGAAAAGAACATATAGGCAATGACACTGGTGGATCCTTATGTGGTTTGTTTAGAAGAACACGCATGAAATGACACTGGGCGTGGTTCATAAAAAGAACAGACATGCAATGACACTGGTGGATCGTTATGTGGTTTGTTTAGAGGAACAGACATGCAATCACACTAGGTGGATCCATATGTGGTTTATGGAAGTAAAAGACATGCAATGACTCTAGCCGTGATTCATGAAAAGAACAGACATGCTATGACGCTGGTGGATCCTTATGTGGTTCATGAAAAGAGCAGACAGGCAATGACAGTGGTGGATCCTTATGTGGTTCATGAAAAGAACAGACATGCAATGACAATGGTGGATCGTTATGTGGTTTGTTTAGAGGAATATACATGCAATGACTCTAGCCTTGGTTCACGAAAAGAACAGACATGCAATGACACTGGTGGAGCCTTATGTAGTTTGTTTAGAAGAACACACATGCCATGACACTGGGTGTGGTTCATGAGAAGAACACACACGCAATGAAACTGGTGGATCCTTATGTGGTTTGTTTAGAGGAACAGACATGCAATGACACCGGTTGATCCACATGTGGTTTATGGAAGTAAAATACATGCAATGACACTGGTAGATCCTTATGTGGTTCATGAAAAGAACAGACATGCAGTGAAACTTGGTGTTGTTCATGAATAGAATAGAGATGGACTGACACTTGGTGTGGTTCATGAAAAGAACAGACATGCAATGACACTGGTGGGACCATCCTTATGTGGTTCATGAGAAGAATAGATAGGCAATTACACTGGAGGATCCTTATGTGGTTCGTTTAGAGGAACAAACATGCAATGACACCGGTGGATCCACATGTGGTTTATGGAAGTAACACACATGCAATGACACTGGGTGTGGTTCATGAAAAGAACAGACATGCAATGACACAGGTAGATCCTTATGTGGTTCATGAAAATAACAGACATGCAATGACTTATGTGGTTTGGTTAGAAGAACACACATGCAATGACACTGGGTGTGGTTCATGAAAAGAGCAGATAGGCAATGACACTGGTGGATCCTTATGTGGTTTGTTTACAAGAACACGCATGCAATGACACTAGGTGTGGTTCATGAAAAGAACAGACACACAATGACACTGGTGGATCCTTATGTGGTTTGTTTAGAGGAACAAACATGCAATCACACTAGGTGGATCCATATGTGGTTTATGGAAGTAAAAGCCATGCAATGACT
The DNA here is from genome assembly GCA_916181665.1 of Avena sativa. Lineage (NCBI taxonomy): Eukaryota > Viridiplantae > Streptophyta > Magnoliopsida > Poales > Poaceae > Avena > Avena sativa. Next base: position 465,621,046 of record OV702297.1, on the reverse strand, counting down.
TTAGCTGTGATTCATGAAAAGAACAGACATGCAATCACACTGGTGTATGCTTATGTGGTTCATGAAAAGAACAGACATGCAATGACACTGGTGGAGCCTTATGTAGTTTGTTTAGAAGAACACACATGCAATGACACTGGGTGTGGTTCATGAGAAGAACACACACGCAATGACACTGGTGGATCCTTATGTGGTTTGTTTAGAGGAACAGACATGCAATGACACCGGTGGATCCACATGTGGTTTATGGAAGTAAAAGACATGCAATGACACCGGTAGATCCTTATGTGGTTCATGAAAAGAACAGACATGCAGTGAAACTGGGTGTTGTTCATGAATAGAACAGACATGCATTGACACTAGGTGTGGTTCATGAAAAGAACAGACATGCAATGACACTGGTGGGACCATCCTTATGTGGTTCATGAGAAGAACAGATAGGCAATGACACTGGTGGATCCTTATGTGGTTTGTTTAGAGGAACAGACATGCAATGACACCGGTGGATCCACATGTGGTTTCTGGAAGTAACACACATGCAATGACTCTGGGTGTGGTTCATGAAAAGAACAGACATGCAATGACACTGGTAGATCCTTATGTGGTTCATGGAAAGAACAGACATGCAATGACACTGGTGGATCCTTATGTGGTTTGTTTAGAGGAACAGGCATGCAATGACTCTAGCCGTGGTTCATGAAAAGAACAGACATGCAATGACACCGGGTGTGGTTCATGAAAAGAACAGACATGCAATGACTTATGTGGTTTGTTTAGAATAACACCCATGCAATGACACTTGGTGTGGTTCATGAACAGAACATATAGGCAATGACACTGGTGGATCCTTATGTGGTTTGTTTAGAAGAACACGCATGAAATGACCCTGGGTGTGGTTCATGAAAAGAACAGACATGCAATGACACTGGTGGATCCTTATGTGGTTTGTTTAGAGGAACAGACATGCAATCACACTAGGTGGATCCATATGTGGTTTATGGAAGTAAAAGACATGCAATGACTCTAGCCGTGATTCATGAAAAGAATAGACATGCAATGACACTGGTGGATCCTTATGTGGTTCATGAAAAGAGCAGACAGGCAATGACACTGGTGGATCCTTATGTGGTTTGTTTAGAAGAACACACATGCAATGCCACTAGGTGTGGTTCATGAGAAGAACACACACGCAATGACGCTGATGGATCCTTATGTGGTTTGTTTAGAGGAACATACATGCAGTGACACCGGTGGATCCACATGTGGTTTATGGAAGTAAAAGACATGCAATGACACTGGTAGATCCTTATGTGGTTCATGAAAAGAATAGACATACAGTGAAACTGGGTGTGGTTCATGAATAGAACATACATGCACTGACACTAGGTGTGGCTCATGAAAAGAACAGACATGCAATGACACTGGTGGGACCATCCTTATGTGTTTCATGAGAAGAACAGATAGGCAATGACACTGGTGGATCCTTATGTGATTTGTTTAGAGGAACAGACATGCAATGTCACCGGTGGATCGACATGTGGTTTATGGAAGTAACAAACATGCAATGACACTGGGTGTGGTTCATGAAAAGAACAGACATGCAATGACACTAGTAGATCCTTATGTGGTTCATGAAAAGAACAAACATGCAATGACACTGGTGGATCCTTATGTGGTTTGTTTAGAGGAACAAACATGCAATCACACTAGGTGGATCCATATGTGGTTTATGGAAGTAAAAGCCATGCAATGACTTTAGCTGTGATTCATGAAAAGAACAGACATGCAATGACACTGGTGGAGCCTTATGTAGTTTGTTTAGAAGAACACACATGCAATGACACTGGGTGTGGTTCATGAGAAGAACACATACGCAATGACACTGGTGGATCCTTATGTGGTTTGTTTAGAGGAACAGACATGCAATGACACCGGTGGATCCACATGTGGTTTATGGAAGTAAAAGACATGCAATGGCACTGGTAGATCGTTATGTGGTTCATGAAAAGAACAGACATGCAGTGAAACTGGGTGTTGTTCATGAATAGAACAGACATGCATTGACACTGGGTGTGGCTCGTGAAAAGAACAGACATGCAATGACTCTGGTGGGACCATCCTTATGTGGTTCATGAGAAGAACAGATAGGCAATGACACTGGTGGATCCTTATGTGGTTTGTTTAGAGGAACAGACATGCAATGACACCGGTGGATCCACATGTGGTTTATGGAAGTAACAAACATGCAATGACACTGGGTGTGGTTCATGAAAAGAACAGACATGCAATGACACTAGTAGATCCTTATGTGGTTCATGAAAAGAACAGACATGCAATGACACTGGTGGATACTTATGTGGTTTGTTTAGAGGAACAGGCATGCAATGACTCTTACCGTGGTTCATGAAAAGAATAGACATGCAATGACACCGGGTGTGGTTCATGAAAAGAACATACATGCAATGACACTAGGTGTGACTCATGAAAAGAACAGATATGCAATGACACTGGTGGGACCATCCTTATGTGGTTCATGAGAAGAACAGATAGGCAATGACACTGGTGGATCCTTATGTGGTTTGTTTAGAGGAACAGACATGCAATGACACCGGTGGATCCACATGTGGTTTATGGAAGTAACACACATGCAATGACACTGGGTGTGGTTCATGAAAAGAACAGACATGCAATGACACTGGTAGATCCTTATGTGGTTCATGAAAAGATGTAGGGTCCCCAACCTTTAATAAGATTGAGCCCCCTGTGTTTACAATGCTAGTCCCTGGATCAATAGCTAGCATCCACAGTTCAGATGTAATATCAAGAAACAAAGGTCATAATACAACTTTATAACCAGGAATAAAATAGTTTTATTACATCAAACTTAGCTCATTGGCTATTTACATTACATTGCAGCGGAATAACTATAGTCATGGGTCCTTCATCTTCAAAGTGCCACAGGCAGATGTTGGTTGTAGACTTTGTAATCCTAATCAATCAATCTTCACTAAAATCAATCAAACCTGCAACATCATAAGTTACAGCCACAAGGGTCAATACTTTGGAATAGTATTGGCAAGTGATACCTTAGTATATTTTTAAGTGGACTATAATACTACATGCATTTGGCTGGTGGAGCTTAGGCTTGCTTTGCTCAAAATAGATTTTTCCCTAACTTTTGAAAACACTAAGTTTTTGCTTGGCAAAGAACACCCAAGGTATCTATCAATCAAAGACTCCAGATCCACTCAGGGCATCTACCAATCAATGACTGAAGATCCTTTTAACCCTTGTTCACCCACAAGTTTTATTTAGAAATTGGAGTGATGAGATTGATGAAGTTTCCATGCCTTGATGCTCAAATTGTCCTTTACTAGGGACATGGCTAAGTACTTAGGTTTTACACTCTGCAGAGGTTGTGCACTTTCCCCACAAGCCTTGGTTTCCCAAGACATGATCCTTCAGTAGCCTTTCCTTAGTCAAATGGACGCGCTCCAACCTATCATCCCATCTACCACCCACTGTCCAAAAGACTAAGTTCTAGCATCCTAAGATCATGGCAGAGCCCATAATGCCAAGTGGTTGCACTTGAAGCTTCTCAACATTTGACAACTCAAATCTCTTTGTTCCTGGGTGGCCATCCACAAGTGAGATACACAAGGTTCACCAGTACCCCTGGCCTTGTGTAACCACTCAACATATCCCATTCTTTCCATTCCACCCAGGTGATTCATTAACTTAGTTGTTTTGTTAAATAAAAACAAGTCCTTAGACTTAGAATATTTTTCCATAGTGTGAATATATAAACCACCCTTGTTTTCTAGTAGCTAGGCTAAGCATAATAGTAATAGGAATCTTGACTTAGGTAATTTTCACTAAGGCTTCACCTAATAGGTTTTCCCATAGCATAGCTTGTATTTAGCAAATAACCATGCAAGTCCTATACTTAGAAAAATATTACTAATGCATAAATAAAATATAGGAACGGAATATTCATGATGATATCACTTGCCTTTTTGGTAGAGGGTATAGGTTCACTCCTTGTCCTTGCAACACTCACACTCTTCAAGTCACTACAATTCAATCAAGCAAGGCACAAACTTAATCTACCAATCAAGCAAAACTACACACATAAAATAACAAAGTCAAACAAACAATTTTTCACACACAAAGTAATGGGATCTAAGTCATGCATAAGCATGCAAAGGTTGGTTCTATTGTAAGGATGGTCTTCACTAGGCTTCTAACTTTGTAAGTTCCAAATTGGTCATTTACCAAAATGGCAAAGTCATTTGCAAAGAGGGTCTCTATTAGATTCCTAAACTTTGTAAGATCCAAATTGGTCATTTACCAAAGTGGCAAAGTTGAAGAAATGCATGCAAGCATGCCAAGCTTTGTTTTGTTTGAAAAAGTGGTTCCTAATGGGTCATAGGCATTTGGGCACACCTATTGGTCATTTTGTAAAGTGGCTAAGTCATTTGCAAAAGGTTTCACTATTAAAACCATTTGCAAAACAAAGGGTCATTTTATGTGGTGTAGAAATGGTTTTACTGGGGCATTAGCCTATAGGGTTCACCAAGTATGTTTTCAAATGACAAAACTTGGGTTTTGGAGTCAGTGAGTTTAAAACAAAACATTTTCCAAAGGTTTTCTTCCAAAATCATTTTTGATAAGAAACCACACTTCTATTTGACTAGAAATGGTTTTTAAATCAAAGATCCTTATTTTGTTTCACCAAATGAGTTGCTATTGCAAAACTTGGTGTTTGGGTCAGTAGGTTTGGTCCAAAACATTTTCTCCAAAGTTTTCTTTATGAAAACATTTTCATAAACAAAACAAATAGTTTTAGTTAGCTAAAAATGGACTAAACTAATTAATCCATTCTATACTTTTCAAAAATCATTTTCCAAACTATGGGTTGGTTCCTAGGGTCAGTAAGGTCACAACAAACTAATTGGCAAAGGTTTGATCTCAAAAATCATTTTTAAACAATTTTTCTAATGTTAGCAAGCACTCAAATGTTTCTGCATAATCAACCAATCCAACCAATACTATTTGCTAAACTAAGGGTAGGGTTGGTTAGAGCTTGTCTTGCCGATTCCAACGACATCAAATTTGTAAAATTTGGACGTGTGGATCCAAAGATACAGGGTTTTGAAGTTAGCAAGAAATTCTGTTTTCAAATTCTAATTCAGATCAACTGGTGCCACGCGTCGTTGCCCAATTGGTTGGTACCGGTTCGCAGGGATCAGCACCGTGGAGCGTTGGATCTATTTAGATCGCACGGCCCAGGGCACGTACCCTTTCGCTGATAAGTGAAACTATCGTGAGCGTTAGATCTCGATCGGACGACGGTGGGGTGCTCGACCATAGACCAGCGGCGCTGCGGTGGCTACCGGCGGCGGAGTCGTCGGTCGATGACGGTGCCGGCGATACAGGAAGCGAGAGAGAAAGAGGGCATGCTCACTGAGTTCGCAAGATCGTGGGGAAGCTCGAGGTAGTGTCTTCCTATCGCGGGGCGTACTGGAGTGAGCTTGATTGCTCGCCGGAGTTGCTGCGGCGGCGGGGCTCTCGGGTTGTCGTCGTTGGCGCCGCTGTGGATCACGAGAAGGCAAACGAAAAGCACTGTAAGACGCGCAAAGGTACAGCGGTAATGCGAGTGTGAAGAAGGAGGAGAGGGGTGGTCTGGTTTTACCGGGCAATGTCGCCGTAGTTGGAGCAGACGGCGGCGCTCACTGTCGACGACGGAGGCGAGGATAGGGGGTGCCCTAGGTCAAACGGAAGGTGTCGTTAGGTTCGTATGAGCTTGTAGATCATCATCGGGTCAACGAGGATGAGAGGGGCGACCGGAATCTACCTGTGGGGCTCGTCGGAGAAAGAGGCAGACGGTGGCGACGGTGGTCGTCGTGGTTGTCGACGCTCTGGGTCGCTCGGGGGCAAGCTGGTGCTACGGGGATGATCGCCAGGAGGTGGGGATCACTAGAGGATGGTCGAGGAGGCAAGGGGCGGCGAGGCTTCGTCGGAATCGTCACCGGAACATCGTCGGAGTAGCAGCGGTACAGAGAGCAATTGGGGCGGCCTGGGGGCAGAGGGGAGGCGATGTCTGGGGGAAATGACAGAGGAGAGGGAGGCGGTTAAATGGGCGTCGTCGCAGGGTCGATTAACGGCGGGGTTTAAGCGAATGGATGGTGCCTTCATTGGCCAGAAACGGCGACGGAGGAGGGGGAGAACTGGTCGCGCGGGTGGGGAAGGAGAACAGTGGAAAGGGGGTCCAGCGGTCAGTGGGAAAGGGAGAGGGAGCGGGGTCCACTTGCCAGCTTCTGTGTGAGTTTCTTCCGCGGTGCAGAAAACGGTTCGGGGGCGTGAGTGAGAGAGGTGGGGTCTGATGTCAGCGAGTGAGTGAGAGGGAGAAGAGGGGCCACCGGTCATTGGCTCTGTGGGTCATTTAACAGGTGAAAAACGATTCGCCGAGGGAGAGAAGAACTGGGCTGCTGCTGGGCCTATTGGGCTGGTCTGTTGCACTATTTTTTTCTGTCTAAATCTTTTTCCTTTTTCTAATTCTTTTTTGTTTTGAATTTCCATTCAATTTTTCAAACATCCAAACAACAATCAAACAAATTCAAACAAACACTCAACTTTACTTTGAATTTGGTTCTGTTTTTCAACATAATCCAAATCTCAAAATAAAGTAATATTTTTATTTATTTTAAGATTCCATTTATTAATTAAATAAAATGGATCTTTAATTATTAATAGTGTTTGATTTATTTAATAAAATTTCCATTTGAATTCCAATTGTTTTCAAAACCAAACCAGAAGGTTTTATTTGAAAAAATAAAAGATTTCTTGGAAACTTATTTAAATAAATAAATAAGTTTTGGTGTTTTAATTAAAATGGGAAAGCCTATACTTAAATAAAATTGGATATTTAAATCCTTATTATTTTATTTAAATAATCCTTTACTCATTTTAATCAAAGCAAAACCTTTTAATAAAAGATTTCAAAGTAATAATAAAATACTTGGTGTTCATTTAAAATGGGAAAAGCCTTTACTTAAATAAAATTGGATATTTAAATCCTTATTATTTTATTTAAATAAACCTTTATTCATTTTATCAAAACAAAATATTTTATTACAAAAGTTTGGCCAAAATTATTTGGCTCACCTTTTCATTTGAAAACAAAGTCTTTTATTAAAAGATCCAAAATAGTATTTCCAAAACAATTTATTTTCCTTTATCAAATGTTTATCTTTTTAATCCCTTTAGGATTATAATTGTTCACCAATTGGTATGGGCTTTTGGTAAGGGCTTTATTGTCTTTGGAAATTCAATTTCCTTATCTTAATATATTCACAAGATTTTGTTTATAGTTCCAAACTAAGTGAAACCAATCTTGATCCTTTGTGATTATTTGTTGATCAACTTTGGTATGGATCAAATCCATGGATTTGGAGATACTTTGGAAATGATTTCCTTCCACTAGGGCTTAGGGATTTGGATTTATTTTCCAAGTGTTCAATTTTCCAGATACATTCATTGAGGAATGCATTTCCCTTGATTTGGATTTTTGTTGAATTCAAACTTTTAGAATCCCATCTTTAACAAACTTTGGATAAAGTTTTCCTTTTAGAAACAAAAGTTTCTTTTCACCCTGATTTTCAACAAAATTTTATTTTGTTTAATTTATTTTTCACATTACAAGATTTGGAAAATCTTGGGATGTGACAGGCTACCACCCTTAAAATAAATCTCGTCCCGAGATTTGGGGAGGTTAGGGTTACAAGTTGGTTCAAACCGCTAGGGTACTACCACCCTTAAAATTCTTCCAACTAAACTACATCTTGGCTTGCTTGGAATCTTGAGGAAAACTTCTTCTTGGAAAACTTCTGCATAGTGTCCTTCTTTTTCCCACTTGACTCATGGGCCAAGGTTGAGATCCTTCATAGGCTTGTTCATCTTGTTCTTCATCTTTTCTGGACAATTGCTTACATAGTGTCCTGGTTCTTTGCAATTGAAACACATCACTTGGCTGATATCTTTCTTTTCCTTTGGTATCATTGCCTCTTGTTTGTTTCCTTGGTTCTTCTTCTTCTTGGGTTTCTCTAAAGCTAGGAGTGCTTCTAGTTCATGTTCTTCATAGGTTATCTCAAAGGTAGGAATGTCTACTGGTTTCTTTGACCTTCTATTTCTCCTTGGATAATTCATATGTCGCTTCTTTGGTCCTGCAAAGGAGGTACAAGTGGAGATTTTCCTTTGTCTTCATCTTTCTTGGTAGAAATTGTTCCCTTATGGAGGTTTCCAAACATTTGATGTATTCTATCTTGCTTCATTTGTTGAACTATAGGATAGATAGGGCATCGAATAGGGACATGATTATTTCCTTCACATAGGAAGCAAGTAACTTGAGATGTGGGGCATTGGCCAACTGGATGTTCCTCTTCACAATTGGGGCATTGGTCTCCATGCTCCTTGGAAGTGTGGTCCTTGTCTCCACAAATATTGCAAGCTTGATTTCCTTCTAAAAATAACATCTTGGTCATCCTTGTTGTCATAAACTCCTTTGGAAGAATTGTCTCCAATGTTGATCATTTGAGTAATCAATCCTTGCATCAATTGGGATTGAAGTTTCAAAATCCTTTGTATGGCTGGGTCTAATCCATTGTTATTGGCTAAAAGCTGAGTTGTCTCTTGGCTCAACTGGTGTTGGGTTGCTAGGAGTTCTCTCATGTTATCCTCTTGGTTGTTGTTGTTGTCACCATCCTTGATGCTGGAGTCTCTTGGAGAAGTCATCTGTTTGGGTTGGATAGGGATTAGAATAGACAAAAGATTTCTAAGGGAATCAATCCTAATCACACACATCACAATTCACACAAGCAATGTGCAAGCAATCACAAACAAGCACTCCACTCAAACAACAAGTTTCAAGCACATACTTAGGCAACAAAATAATTTTTACACCACATAAGTTGGTGGGTTTGACTTAACTAAAATATGGTGGTCCATCTATATGGTTTACTTGTGATCTTTCCATCCTTCTTGGTTGATTCTTCTTGAATGAGATCTTTGTATCTTTGGAGAATTTCTTGTGTCTTGGTCACAAAAACTTCAAAGGTGATGATGGTTCCTTCTAATTTGTTTTTCCTTAGTCTTCAAATCTTGAGTAACATTTCTTGTCTTACTTGTAGTCTTTAATGATATCCAAGTTGGAAGTCTTTGGTGAACATGCTGAAAATGTTGAAGTCATTAGAGTTGATGAAGTTGAAGAAGTCCTTTGCACATGGTGTAGTCTTTGGTCATAGGGTAGGCTTTTCCATCAAGTTTGAAATAGAAGAGATATAGAGTTGAAACCAAAATGGTTGAGGAAAGAGTTTACAAGATTTTTTTGTAAATAAGTTTTTGAACAAAACAACTCCTATTTTTCTAAGGGTTTTTGTCCAATCCTAGGGTCACAAATCCTACAGGCAACACAATGCTCTGATACCATTCTGTAGGGTCCCCAACCTTTAATAAGATTGAGCCCCCTGTGTTTACAATGCTAGTCCCTGGATCAATAGCTAGCATCCACAGTTCAGATGTAATATCAAGAAACAAAGGTCATAATACAACTTTATAACCAGGAATAAAATAGTTTTATTACATCAAACTTAGCTCATTGGCTATTTACATTACATTGCAGCGGAATAACTATAGTCATGGGTCCTTCATCTTCAAAGTGCCACAGGCAGATGTTGGTTGTAGACTTTGTAATCCTAATCAATCAATCTTCACTAAAATCAATCAAACCTGCAACATCATAAGTTACAGCCACAAGGGTCAATACTTTGGAATAGTATTGGCAAGTGATACCTTAGTATATTTTTAAGTGGACTATAATACTACATGCATTTGGCCGGTGGAGCTTAGGCTTGCTTTGCTCAAAATAGATTTTTCCCTAACTTTTGAAAACACTAAGTTTTTGCTTGGCACAGAACACCCAAGGTATCTATCAATCAAAGACTCCAGATCCACTCAGGGCATCTACCAATCAATGACTGAAGATCCTTTTAACCCTTGTTCACCCACAAGTTTTATTTAGAAATTGGAGTGATGAGATTGATGAAGTTTCCATGCCTTGATACTCAAATTGTCCTTTACCAGGGACATGGCTAAGTACTTAGGTTTTACACTCTGCAGAGGTTGTGCACTTTCCCCACAAGCCTTGGTTTCCCAAGACATGATCCTTCAGTAGCCTTTCCTTAGTCAAATGGACGCGCTCCAACCTATCATCCCATCTACCACCCACTGTCCAAAAGACTAAGTTCTAGCATCCTAAGATCATGGCAGAGCCCATAATGCCAAGTGGTTGCACTTGAAGCTTCTCAACATTTGACAGCTCAAATCTCTTTGTTCCTGGGTGGCCATCCACAAGTGAGATACACAAGGTTCACCAGTACCCCTGGCCTTGTGTAACCACTCAACATATCCCATTCTTTCCATTCCACCCAGGTGATTCATTAACTTAGTTGTTTTGTTAAATAAAAACAAGTCCTTAGACTTAGAATATTTTTCCATAGTGTGAATATATAAACCACCCTTGTTTTCTAGTAGCTAGGCTAAGCATAATAGTAATAGGAATCTTGACTTAGGTAATTTTCACTAAGGCTTCACCTAATAGGTTTTCCCATAGCATAGCTTGTATTTAGCAAATAACCATGCAAGTCCTATACTTAGAAAAATATTACTAATGCATAAATAAAATATAGGAATGGAATATTCATGATGATATCACTTGCCTTTTTGGTAGAGGGTATAGGTTCACTCCTTGTCCTTGTAACACTCACACTCTTCAAGTCACTACAATTCAATCAAGCAAGGCACAAACTTAATCTACCAATCAAGCAAAACTACACACATAAAATAACAAAGTCAAACAAACAATTTTTCACACACAAAGTAATGGGATCTAAGTCATGCATAAGCATGCAAAGGTTGGTTCTATTGTAAGGATGGTCTTCACTAGGCTTCTAACTTTGTAAGTTCCAAATTGGTCATTTACCAAAATGGCAAAGTCATTTGCAAAGAGGGTCTCTATTAGATTCCTAAACTTTGTAAGATCCAAATTGGTCATTTACCAAAGTGGCAAAGTTGAAGAAATGCATGCAAGCATGCCAAGCTTTGTTTTGTTTGAAAAAGTGGTTCCTAATGGGTCATAGGCATTTGGGCACACCTATTGGTCATTTTGTAAAGTGGCTAAGTCATTTGCAAAAGGTTTCACTATTAAAACCATTTGCAAAACAAAGGGTCATTTTATGTGGTGTAGAAATGGTTTTACTGGGGCATTAGCCTATAGGGTTCACCAAGTATGTTTTCAAATCACAGAACTTGGGTTTTGGAGTCAGTGAGTTTAAAACAAAACATTTTCCAAAGGTTTTCTTCCAAAATCATTTTTGATAAGAAACCACACTTCTATTTGACTAGAAATGGTTTTTAAATCAAAGATCCTTATTTTGTTTCACCAAATGAGTTGCTATTGCAAAACTTGGTGTTTGGGTCAGTAGGTTTGGTCCAAAACATTTTCTCCAAAGTTTTCTTTATGAAAACATTTTCATAAACAAAACAAATAGTTTTAGTTAGCTAAAAATGGACTAAACTAATTAATCCATTCTATACTTTTCAAAAATCATTTTCCAAACTATGGGTTGGTTCCTAGGGTCAGTAAGGTCACAACAAACTAATTGGCAAAGGTTTGATCTCAAAAATCATTTTTAAACAATTTTTCTAATGTTAGCAAGCACTCAAATGTTTCTGCATAATCAACCAATCTAACCAATACTATTTGCTAAACTAAGGGTAGGGTTGGTTAGATCTTGTCTTGCCGATTCCAACGACATCAAATTTGTAAAATTTGGACGTGTGGATCCAAAGATACAGGGTTTTGAAGTTAGCAAGAAATTCTGTTTTCAAATTCTAATTCAGATCAACTGGTGCCACGCGTCGTTGCCCAATTGGTTGGTACCGGTTCGCAGGGATCAGCACCGTGGAGCGTTGGATCTATTTAGATCGCACGGCCCAGGGCACGTACCCTTTCGCTGATAAGTGAAACTATCGTGAGCGTTAGATCTCGATCGGACGACGGTGGGGTGCTCGACCATAGACCAGCGGCGCTGCGGTGGCTACCGGCGGCGGAGTCGTCGGTCGATGACGGTGCCGGCGATACAGGAAGCGAGAGAGAAAGAGGGCATGCTCACTGAGTTCGCAAGATCGTGGGGAAGCTCGAGGTAGTGTCTTCCTATCGCGGGGCGTACTGGAGTGAGCTTGATTGCTCGCCGGAGTTGCTGCGGCGGCGGGGCTCTCGGGTTGTCGTCGTTGGCGCCGCTGTGGATCACGAGAAGGCAAACGAAAAGCACTGTAAGACGCGCAAAGGTACAGCGGTAATGCGAGTGTGAAGAAGGAGGAGAGGGGTGGTCTGGTTTTACCGGGCAATGTCGCCGTAGTTGGAGCAGACGGCGGCGCTCACTGTCGACGACGGAGGCGAGGATAGGGGGTGCCCTAGGTCAAACGGAAGGTGTCGTTAGGTTCGTATGAGCTTGTAGATCATCATCGGGTCAACGACGATGAGAGGGGCGACCGGAATCTACCTGTGGGGCTCGTCGGAGAAAGAGGCAGACGGTGGCGACGGTGGTCGTCGTGGTTGTCGACGCTCTGGGTCGCTCGGGGGCAAGCTGGTGCTACGAGGATGATCGCCAGGAGGTGGGGATCACTAGAGGATGGTCGAGGAGGCAAGGGGCGGCGAGGCTTCATCGGAATCGTCACCGGAACATCGTCGGAGTAGCAGCGGTACAGAGAGAAATTGGGGCGGCCTGGGGGCAGAGGGGAGGCGATGTCTGGGGGAAATGACAGAGGAGAGGGAGGCGGTTAAATGGGCGTCGTCGCAGGGTCGATTAACGGCGGGGTTTAAGCGAATTGATGGTGCCTTCATTGGCCAGAAACGGCGACGGAGGAGGGGGAGAACTGGTCGCGCGGGTGGGGAAGGAGAACAGTGGAAAGGGGGTCCAATGGTCAGTGGGAAAGGGAGAGGGAGCGGGGTCCACTTGCCAGCTTCTGTGTGAGTTTCTTCCGCGGTGCAGAAAACGGTTCGGGGGCGTGAGTGAGAGAGGTGGGGTCTGATGTCAGCGAGTGAGTGAGAGGGAGAAGAGGGGCCACCGGTCATTGGCTCTATGGGTCATTTAACAGGTGAAAAACGATTCGCCGAGGGAGAGAAGAACTGGGCTGCTGCTGGGCCTATTGGGCTGGTCTGTTGCACTATTTTTTTTTGTCTAAATATTTTTCCTTTTTCTAATTCTTTTTTGTTTTGAATTTCCATTCAATTTTTCAAACATCCAAACAACAATCAAACAAATTCAAACAAACACACAACTTTACTTTGAATTTGGTTCTGTTTTTCAACATAATCCAAATCTCAAAATAAAGTAATATTTTTATTTAATTTAAGATTCCATTTATTAATTAAATAAAATGGATCTTTAATTATTAATAGTATTTGATTTATTTAATAAAATTTCCATTTGAATTCCAATTATTTTCAAAACCAAACCAGAAGGTTTTATTTGAAAAAATAAAAGATTTCTTGGAAACTTATTTAAATAAATAAATAAGTTTTGGTGTTTTAATTAAAATGGGAAAGCCTTTACTTAAATAAAATTGGATATTTAAATCCTTATTATTTTATTTAAATAATCCTTTACTCATTTTAATCAAAGCAAAACCTTTTAATAAAAGATTTCAAAGTAATAATAAAATACTTGGTGTTCATTTAAAATGGGAAAAGCCTTTACTTAAATAAAATTGGATATTTAAATCCTTATTATTTTATTTAAATAAACCTTTATTCATTTTATCAAAACAAAATATTTTATTACAAAAGTTTGGCCAAAATTATTTGGCTCACCTTTTCATTTGAAAACAAAGTCTTTTATTAAAAGATCCAAAATAGTATTTCCAAAACAATTTATTTTCCTTTATCAAATGTTTATCTTTTTAATCCCTTTAGGATTATAATTGTTCACCCATTGGTATGGGCTTTTGGTAAGGGCTTTATTGGCTTTGGAAATTCAATTTCCTTATCTTAATATATTCACAAGATTTTGTTTATAGTTCCAAACTAAGTGAAACCAATCTTGATCCTTTGTGATTATTTGTTGATCAACTTTGGTATGGATCAAATCCATGGATTTGGAGATACTTTGGAAATGATTTCCTTCCACTAGGGCTTAGGGATTTGGATTTATTTTCCAAATGTTCAATTTTCCAGATACATTCATTGAGGAATGCATTTCCCTTGATTTGGATTTTTGTTGAATTCAAACTTTTAGAATCCCATCTTTAACAAACTTTGGCTAAAGTTTTCCTTTTAGAAACAAAAGTTTCTTTTCACCCTGATTTTCAACAAAATTTTATTTTGTTTAATTTATTTTTCACATTACAAGATTTGGAAAATCTTGGGATGTGACAAAAGAACAGACCTGCAATGACACTGGTGGATCCTTATGTGGTTTGTTTAGAGGAACATGCATGCAATGACTCTAGCCGTGGTTCATGAAAAGAACAGACATGCAATGACTTATGTATTTTCTTTAGAATAACACACATGCAATGACACTGGGTGTGGTTCATGAAAAGAACATATAGGCAATGACACTGGTGGATCCTTATGTGGTTTGTGTAGAAGAAAATGCATGAAATGACACTGGGTGTGGTTCATAAAAAGAACAGACATGCAATGACACTGGTGGATCCTTATGTGGTTTGTTTAGAGGAACAGACATGGAATCACACTAGGTGGATCCATATGTGGTTTATGGAAGTAAAAGACATGCAATGACTCTAGCCGTGATTCATGATAAGAACAGACATGCTATGACGCTAGTGGATCCTTATGTGGTTCATGAAAAGAGCAGACAAGCAATGACACTGGTGGATCCTTATGCGGTTCATGAAAAGAACAGACATGCAATGACACTGGTGGATCGTTATGTGGTTTGTTTAGAGGAATAGACATGCAATGACTCTAGATTTGGTTCACGAAAAGAACAGACATGCAATGACACCTGGTGTAGTTCATGAAAATAACAGACATGCAATGACTTATCTGGTTTGGTTAGAAGAACACACATGCAATGACACTTGGTGTGGTTCATGAAAAGAGCAGATAGGCAATGACACTGGTGGATCCTTATGTGGTTTGTTTACAAGAACACGCATGCAATGACACTAGGTGTGGTTCATGAAAAGAACAGACACACAATGACACTGGTGGATCCTTATGTGGTTTGTTTAGAGGGAGAAACATGCAATCAGACTAGGTGGATCCATATGTGGTTTATGGAAGTAAATGCCATGCAATGACTTTAGCTGTGATTGATGAAAAGAACATACATGCAATGACACTGGTGTATCCGTATGTGGTTCATGAAAAGAACAGACATGCAATGACACTGGTGGAGCCTTATGTAGTTTGTTTAGAAGAACACACATGCAATGATACTGGGTGTGGTTCATGAGAATAACACACACGCAATGACACTGGTGGATCCTTATGTGGTTTGTTTAGAGGAACAAACATGCAATGACACCGGTGGATCCACATGTGGTTTATGGAAGTAAAAGACATGCAATGACACCGGTAGATCCTTATGTGGTTCATGAAAAGAACAGACATGCAGTGAAACTGGGTGTTGTTCTTGAATAGAACAGACATGCATTGACACTGGGTGTGGTTCATGAAAAGAACAGACATGCAATGACACTGGTGGGACCATCCTTATGTGGTTCATGAGAAGAACAGATAGGCAATGACACTGGTGGATCCTTATGTGGTTTGTTTAGAGGAACAGACATGCAATGACACCGGTGGATCCACATGTGGTTTATGGAAGTAACACACATGCAATGACTCTGGGTGTGGTTCATGAAAAGAACAGACATGCAATAACACTGGTAGATCCTTATGTGGTTCATGAAAAGAACAGACATGCAATGACACTGGTGGATCCTTATGTGGTTTGTTTAGAGGAACAGACATGCAATCACACTAGGTGGATCCATATGTGGTTTATGGAAGTAAAAGACATGCAATGACTCTAGCCGTGATTCATGAAAAGAATAGACATGCAATGACGCTGGTGGATCCTTATGTGGTTCATGAAAAGAGAAGACAGGCAATGACACTGGTGGACCCTTATGTGGTTTGTTTAGAAGAACACACATGCAATGCCACTAGGTGTGGTTCATGAGAAGAACACACACGCAATGACACTGATGGATCCTTATGTGGTTTGTTTAGAGGAACATACATGCAGTGACACCGGTGGATCCACATGTGGTTTATGGAAGTAAAAGACATGCAATGACACTGGTAGATCCTTATGTGGTTCATGAAAAGAACAGACATGTAGTGAAACTGGGTGTGGTTCATGAATAGAACATACATGCACTGACACTGGGTGAGGTTCATGAAAAGAACAGACATGCAATGACACTGGTGGGACCATCCTTATGTGGTTCATGAGAAGAACAGATAGGCAATGACACTGGTGGATCCTTATGTGATTTGTTTAGAGGAACATACATGCAATGACACCGGTGGATCCACATGTGGTTTATGGAAGTAACATACATGCAATGACACTAGGTGTGGTTCATGAAAAGAACAGACATGCAATGACACTGGTAGATCCTTATGTGGTTCATGAAAAGAACATACATGCAATGACACTGGTGGATCCTTATGTGGTTTGTTTAGAGGAACAAACATGCAATCACACTAGGTGGATACATATGTGGTTTATGGAACTAAAAGCCATGCAATGAGTTTAGCTGTGATTCATGAAAAGAACAGACATGCAATGACACTGGTGGAGCCTTATGTAGTTTGTTTAGAAGAACACACATGCAATGACACTGGGTGTGGTTCATGAGAAGAACACACACGCAATGACACTGGTGGATCCTTATGTGGTTTGTTTAGAGGAACAGACATGCAATGGCACCGGTGGATCCACATGTGGTTTATGGAAGTAAAAGACATGCAATGACACTATTAGATCCTTATGTGGTTCATGAAAAGAACAGACATGCAGTGAAACTGGGTGTTGTTCATGAATACAACAGACATGCATTGACACTGGGTGTGGCTCATGAAAAGAACAGACATGCAATGACACTGGTGGGACCATCCTTATGTGGTTCATGAGAAGAACAGATAGGCAATGACACTGGTGGATCCTTATGTGGTTTGTTTAGAGGAACAGACATGCAATGACACCGGTGGATCCACATGTGGTTTATGGAAGTAACAAACATGCAATGACACTGGGTGTGGTTCATGAAAAGAACAGACATGCAATGACACTGGTAGATCCTTATGTGGTTCATGAAAAGAACAGACATGCAATGACACTGGTGGATACTTCTGTGGTTTGTTTAGAGGAACAGGCATGCAATGACTCTTGCCGTGGTTCATGAAAAGAACAGACATGCAATGACACCGGGTGTGGTTCATGAAAAGAACAGACAAGCAATGACTTATGTGGTTTGTTTAGAATAACACACATGCAATGACACTGGGTGTGGTTCATGAACAAAACATATAGGCAATGACACTAGTGGATCCTTATGTGGTTTGTTTAGAAGAACACGCATGAAATGACACTGGGTGTGGTTCATGAAAAGAACAGACACACAATGACACTGGTGGATCCTTATGTGGTTTGTTTAGAGGAACAAACATGCAATCACACTAGGTGAATCCATATGTGGTTTATGGAAGTAAAAGCCATGCAATGACTTTAGCTGTGATTCATGAAAAGAACAGACATGCAATGACACTGGTGTATCCTTATGTGGTTCATGAAAAAAACAGACATGCAATGACACTGGTGGAGCCTTATGTAGTTTGTTTAGAAGAGCACACATGCCATGACACTGGGTGTGGTTCATGAGAAGAACACACACGCAATGACACTGGTGGATCCTTATGTGGTTTATTTAGAGGAACATACATGCAGTGACACCGGTGGATCCACATGTGGTTTATGGAAGTAAAAGACATGCAATGAAACTGGTAGATCCTTATGTGGTTCATGAAAAGAACAGACATGAAGTGAAACTGGGTGTTGTTCATGAATAGAACAGACATGCATTGGCACTGGGTGTGGTTCATGAAAAGAACAGACATGCAATGACACTGGTGGGACCATCCTTATGTGGTTCATGAGAAGAACAGATAGGCAATGACACTGGTGGATCCTTATGTGGTTTGTTTAGAGGAACAGACATGCAATGACACCGGTGGATCCACATGTGGTTTATGGAAGTAACACACATGCTATGACACTGGGTGTGGTTCATGAAAAGAACAGACATGCAATGACACTGGTAGATCCTTATGTGGTTCATGAAAAGAACAAACATGCAATGACATTGGTGGATCCTTATGTGGTTTGTTTAGAGGAACAGGCATGCAATGACTCTAGCCGTGGTTCATGAAAAGAACAGACATGCAATGACACCCGGTGTGGTTCATGAAAAGAACAAACATGCAATGACTTATGTGGTTTGTTTAGAATAACACACATGCAATGACACTGGGTGTGGTTCATGAACAGAACATATAGGCAATGACACTGGTGGATCCTTATGTGGTTTGTTTAGAAGAACACGCATGAAATGACACTGGGTGTGGTTCATGAAAAGAACAGACATGCAATGACACTGGTGGATCCTTATGTGGTTTGTTTAGAGGAACAGACATGCAATCACACTAGGTGGATCCATATGTGGTTTATGGAAGTAAAAGGCATGCAATGACTCTAGCCGTGATTCATGAAAAGAACAGACATGCAATGACGCTGGTGGATCCTTATGTGGTTCATGAAAAGAGCAGACAGGCAATGACACTGGTGGATCCTTATGTGGTTTGTTTAGAAGAACACACATGCAATGCCACTAGGTGTGGTTCATGAGAAGAACACACACGCAATGACACTGATGGATCCTTATGTGGTTTGTTTAGAGGAACATACATGCAGTGACACCGGTGGATCCACATGTGGTTTATGGAAGTAAAAGACATGCAATGACACCGGTAGATCCTTATGTGGTTCATGAAAAGAACAGACATGCAGTGAAACTGGGTGTTGTTCATGAATAGAACAGACATGCATTGACACTGGGTGTGGTTCATGAAAAGAACAGACATGCAATGACATTGGTGGGACCATCCTTATGTGGTTCATGAGAAGAACAGATAGGCAATGACACTGGTGGATCTTATGTGGTTTGTTTAGAGGAACAAACATGCAATGACACCGGTGGATCCACATGTGGTTTCTGGAAGTAACACACATGCAATGACTCTGGGTGTGGTACATGAAAAGAACAGACATGCAATGACACTGGTAGATCCTTATGTGGTTCATGAAAAGAACAGACATGCAATGACACTGGTGGATCCTTATGTGGTCTGTTTAGAGGAACAGGCATGCAATGACCCTAGCCCTGGTTCATGAAAAGAACAGACATGCAATGACACTGGGTGTGGTTCATGAAAAGAACAGACATGCAATGACTTATGTGGTTTGTTTAGAATAACACCCATGCAATGACACTGGGTGTGGTTCATGAACAGAACATATAGGCAATGACACTGGTGGATCCTTATGTGGTTTGTTTAGAAGAACACGCATGAAATGACACTGGGTGTGGTTCATGAAAAGAACAGACATGCAATGACACTGGTGGATCCTTATGTGGTTTGTTTAGAGGAACAGACATGCAATCACACTAGGTGGATCCATATGTGGTTTATGGAAGTAAAAGACATGCAATGACTCTAGCCGTGATTCATGAAAAGAATAGACATGCAATGACGCTGGTGGATCCTTATGTGGTTCATGAAAAGAGCAGACAGGCAATAACACTGGTGGATCCTTATGTGGTTTGTTTAGAAGAACACACATGCAATGCCACTAGGTGTGGTTCATGAGAAGAACACACATGCAATGACGCTGATGGATCCTTATGTGGTTTGTTTAGAGGAACATACATGCAGTGACACCGGTGGATCCACATGTGGTTTATGGAAGTAAAAGACATGCAATGACACTGGTAGATCCTTATGTGGTTCATGAAAAGAACAGACATGCAGTGAAACTGGGTGTGGTTCATGAATAGAACATACATGCACTGACACTAGGTGTGGTTCATGAAAAGAACAGACATGCAATGACACTGGTGGGACCATCCTTATGTGGTTCATGAGAAGAACAGATAGGCAATGACACTGGTGGATCCTTATGTGATTTGTTTAGAGGAACATACATGCAATGACACCGGTGGATCCACATGTGGTTTATGGAAGTAACACACATGCAATGACACTAGGTGTGGTTCATGAAAAGAACAGACATGCAATGAAACTGGTAGATCCTTATGTGGTTCATGAAAAGAACAGACATGCAATGACACTGGTGGATCCTTATGTGGTTTGTTTAGAGGAACAAACATGCAATCACACTAGGTGGATCCATATGTGGTTTATGGAAGTAAAAGCCATGCAATGACTTTAGCTGTGATTCATGAAAAGAACAGACATGCAATGACACTGGTGGAGCCTTATGTAGTTTGTTTAGAAGAACACACATGCAATGACACTGGGTGTGGTTCATGAGAAGAACACACACGCAATGACACTGGTGGATCCTTATGTGGTTTGTTTAGAGGAACAGACATGCAATGACACCGGTGGATCCACATGTGGTTTATGGAAGTAAAAGACATGCAATGGCACTAGTAGATCCTTATGTGGTTCATGAAAAGAACAGACATGCAGTGAAACTGGGTGTTGTTCATGAATAGAACAGACATGCATTGACACTGGGTGTGGCTCATGAAAAGAACAGACATGCAATGACACTGGTGGGACCATCCTTATGTGGTTCATGAGAAGAACATATAGGCAATGACACTGGTGGATCCTTATGTGGTTTGTTTAGAGGAACAGACATGCAATGACACCGGTGGATCCACATGTGGTTTATGGAAGTAACAAACATGCAATGACACTGGGTGTGGTTCATGAAAAGAACAGACATGCAATGACACTAGTAGATCCTTATGTGGTTCATGAAAAGAACAGACATGCAATGACACTGGTGGATACTTCTGTGGTTTGTTTAGAGGAACAGGCATGCAATGACTCTTGCCGTGGTTCATGAAAAGAACATACATGCAATGACACCGGGTGTGGTTCATGAAAAGAACATACATGCAATGACACTGGGTGTGACTCATGAAAAGAACAGACATGCAATGACACTGGTGGGACCATCCTTATGTGGTTCATGAGAAGAACAGATAGGCAATGACACTGGTAGATCCTTATGTGGTTTGTTTAGAGGAACAGACATGCAATGACACCGGTGGATCCACATGTGGTTTATGGAAGTAACACACATGCAATGACACTGGGTGTGGTTCATGAAAAGAACAGACATGCAATGACACTGGTAGATCCTTATGTGGTTCATGAAAAGAACAGACATGCAATGACACTGGTGGATCCTTATGTGGTTTGTTTAGAGGAACATGCATGCAATGACTCTAGCCGTGGTTCATGAAAAGAACAGACATGCAATGACTTATGTGGTTTCTTTAGAATAACACACATGCAATGACACTGGGTGTGGTTCATGAAAATAACATATAGGCAATGACACTGGTGGATCCTTATGTGGTTTGTTTAGAAGAACATGCATGAAATGACACTGGGTGTGGTTCATAAAAAGAACAGACATGCAATGACACTGGTGGATCCTTATGTGGTTTGTTTAGAGGAACAGACATGGAATCACACTAGGTGGATCCATATTTGGTTTATGGAAGTAAAATACATGCAATGACTCTAGCCGTGATTCATGAAAAGAACAGACAAGCTATGACGCTGGTGGATCCTTATATGGTTCATGAAAAGAGCAGACAGTCAATGACACTGGTGGATCCTTATGTGGTTCATGAAAAGAACAGACATGCAATGACACTGGTGGATCGTTATGTGGTTTGTTTAGAGGAACAGACATGCAATGACTCTAGCCTTGGTTCACGAAAAGAACACACATGCAATGACACCGGGTGTAGTTCATGAAAATAACAGACATGCAATGACTTATCTGGTTTGGTTAGAAGAACACACATGCAATGACACTGGGTGTGGTTCATGAAAAGAGCAGATAGGCAATGACACTGGTGGATCCTTATGTGGTTTGTTTACAAGAACACGCATGCAATGACACTGGGTGTGGTTCATGAAAAGAACAGACACACAATGACACTGGTGGATCCTTATGTGGTTTGTTTAGAGGGAGAAACATGCAATCACACTAGGTGGATCCATATGTGGTTTATGGAAGTAAAAGCCATGCAATGACTTTAGCTGTGATTCATGAAAAGAACAGACATGCAATGACACTGGTGTATCCTTATGTGGTTCATGAAAAGAACAGACATGCAATGACACTGGTGGAGCCTTATGTAGTTTGTTTAGAAGAACACACATGCAATGACACTGGGTGTGGTTCATGAGAAGAACACACACGCAATGACACTGGTGGATCCTTATGTGGTTTGTTTAGAGGAACAGACATGCAATGACACCGGTGGATCCACATGTGGTTTATGGAAGTAAAAGACATGCAATGACACCGGTAGATCCTTATGTGGTTCATGAAAAGAACAGACATGCAGTGAAACTGGGTGTTGTTCATGAATAGAACAGACATGCATTGACACTGGGTGTGGTTCATGAAAAGAACAGACATGCAATGACACTGGTGGGACCATCCTTATGTGGTTCATGAGAAGAACAGACATGCAATGACACCGGTGGATCCACATGTGGTTTATGGAAGTAACACACATGCAATGACACTGGGTGTGGTTCATGAAAAGAACAGACATGCAATGACACTTGTGGATCCTTATCTGGTTTGTTTAGAGGAACATACATGCAATGACTCTAGCCGTGGTTCATGAAAAGAACAGACATGCAATGACACCGGGTGTGGTTCATGAAAAGAACAGACATGAAATGACTTATGTAGTTTGTTTAGAAGAACACACATGCAATGACACTGGGTGTGGTTCATGAGAAGAACACACACGCAATGACACTGGTGGATCCTTATGTGGTTTGTTTAGAGGAACAGACATGCAATGACACCGGTGGATCCACATGTGGTTTATGGAAGTAAAAGACATGCAATGGCACTGGTATATCCTTATGTGGTTCATGAAAAGAACAGACATGCAGTGAAACTGGGTGTTGTTCATGAATAGAACAGACATGCATTGACACTGGGTGTGGCTCATGAAAAGAACAGACATGCAATGACACTGGTGGGACCATCCTTATGTGGTTCATGAGAAGAACATATAGGCAATGAAACTGGTGGATCCTTATGTGGTTTGTTTAGAGGAATAGACATGCAATGACACCGGTGGATCCACATGTGGTTTATGGAAGTAACAAACATGCAATGACACTGGGTGTGGTTCATGAAAAGAACAGACATGCAATGACACTAGTAGATCCTTATGTGGTTCATGAAAAGAACAGACATGCAATGACACTGGTGGATACTTATGTGGTTTGTTTAGAGGAACAGGCATGCAATGACTCTTGCCGTGGTTCATGAAAAGAACAGACATGCAATGACACCGGGTGTGGTTCATGAAAAGAACATACATGCAATGACACTGGGGGTGACTCATGAAAAGAACAGACATGCAATGACACTGGTGGGACCATGCTTATGTGGTTCATGAGAAGAAAAGATAGGCAATGACACTGGTGGATCCTTATGTGGTTTGTTTAGAGGAACAGACATGCAATGACACCGGTGGATCCACATGTGGTTTATGGAAGTAACACACATGCAATGACACTTGGTGTGGTTCATGAAAAGAACAGACATGCAATGACACTGGTAGATCCTTATGTCGTTCATGAAAAGAACAGACATGCAATGACACTGGTGGATCCTTATGTGGTTTGTTTAGAGGAACAGGCATGCAATGACTCTAGCCGTGGTTCATGAAAATAACAGACATGCAATGACTTATGTGGTTTCTTTAGAATAACACACATGCAATGACACTAGGTGTGGTTCATGAAAATAACATATAGGCAATGACACTGGTGGATCCTTATGTGGTTTGTTTAGAAGAACATGCATGAAATGACACTGGGTGTGGTTCATAAAAAGAACAGACATGCAATGACACTAGTGGATCCTTATGTGGTTTGTTTAGAGGAACAGACATGGAATCACACTAGGTGGATCCATATGTGGTTTATGGAAGTAAAAGACATGCAATGACTCTAGCCGTGATTCATGAAAAGAACAGACATGCTATGACGCTGGTGGATCCTTATATGGTTCATGAAAAGAGCAGACAGGCAATGACACTGGTGGATCCTTATGTGGTTCATGAAAAGAACAGACATGCAATGACACTGCTGGATCGTTATGTGGTTTGTTTAGAGGAACAGACATGCAATGACTCTAGCCTTGGTTCACGAAAAGAACAGACATGCAATGACACCGGGTGTAGTTCATGAAAATAACAGACATGCAATGACTTATCTGGTTTGGTTAGAAGAACACACATGCAATGACACTGGGTGTGGTTCATGAAAAGAGCAGATAGGCAATGACACTGGTGGATCCTTATGTGGTTTGTTTACAAGAACACGCATGCAATGACACTGGGTGTGGTTCATGAAAAGAACAGACACACAATGACACTGGTGGATCCTTATGTGGTTTGTTTAGAGGGAGAAACATGCAATCACACTAGGTGGATCCATATGTGGTTTATGGAAGTAAAAGCCATGCAATGACTTTAGCTGTGATTCATGAAAAGAACAGACATGCAATGACACTGGTGTATCCTTATGTGGTTCATGAAAAGAACAGACATGCAATGACACTGGTGGAGCCTTATGTAGTTTGTTTAGAAGAACATACATGCAATGACACTAGGTGTGGTTCATGAGAAGAACACACACGCAATGACACTGGTGGATCCTTATGTGGTTTGTTTAGAGGAACAGACATGCAATGACACCGGTGGATCCACATGTGGTTTATGGAAGTAAAAGACATGCAATGACACTGGTAGATCCTTATGTGGTTCATGAAAAGAACAGACATGCAGTGAAACTGGGTGCGGTTCATGAATAGAACAGACATGCACTGATACTGGGTGTGGTTCTTGAAAAGAACAGACATGCAATGACACTGGTGGGCCCATCCTTATGTGGTTCATGAGAATAACAGATAGGCAATGACACTGGTGGATCCTTATGTGGTTTGTTTAGAGGAACAAACATGCAATGACACCGGTGGATCCACATGTGGTTTATGGAAGTAACACACATGCAATGACTCTGGGTGTGGTTCATGAAAAGAACAGACATGCAATGACACTGGTAGATCCTTATGTGGTTCATGAAAAGAACAGACATGCAATGACACTGGTGGATCCTTATGTGATTTGTTTAGAGGAACAGGCATGCAATGACTCTAGCCGTGGTTCATGAAAAGAACAGACATGCAATGACACCGGGTGTGGTTCATGAAAAGAACAGACATGCAATGACTTATGTGGTTTGTTTAGAATAACACCCATGCAATGACACTGGGTGTGGTTCATGAACAGAACATATAGGCAATGACACTGGTGGATCCTTATGTGGTTTGTTTAGAAGAACACGCATGAAATGACACTGGGTGTGGTTTATGAAAAGAACAGACATGCAATGACACTGGTGGATCCTTATGTGGTTTGCTTAGTGGAACAGACATGCAATCACACTAGGTGGATCCATATGTGGTTTATGGAAGTAAAAGACATGCAATGACTCTAGCCGTGATTCATGAAAAGAATAGACATGCAATGACGCTGGTGGATCCTTATGTGGTTCATGAAAAGAGCAGACAGGCAATGACACTGGTGGATCCTTATGTGGTTTGTTTAGAAGAACACACATGCAATGCCACTAGGTGTGGTTCATGAGAAGAACACACACGCAATGACACTGATGGATCCTTATGTGGTTTGTTTAGAGGAACATACATGCAGTGACACCGGTGGATCCACATGTGGTTTATGGAAGTAAAAGACATGCAATGACACTGGTAGATCCTTATGTGGTTCATGAAAAGAACAGACATGTAGTGAAACTTGGTGTGGTTCATGAATAGAACATACATGCACTGACACTGGGTGTGGTTCATGAAAAGAACAGACATGCAATGACACTGGTGGGACCATCCTTATGTGGTTCATGAGAAGAATAGATAGGCAATGACACTTGTGGATCCTTATGTGATTTGTTTAGAGGAACATACATGCAATGACACCAGTGGATCCACATGTGGTTTATGGAAGTAACACACATGCAATGACACTGGGTGTGGTTCATGAAAAGAACAGACATGCAATGACACTGGTAGATCCTTATGTGGTTCATGAAAAGAATAGACATGCAATGACACTGGTGGATCCTTATGTGGTTTGTTTAGAGGAACAAACATGTAATCACACTAGGTGGATACATATGTGGTTTATGGAAGTAAACGCCATGCAATGACTTTAGCTGTGATTCATGAAAAGAACAGACATGCAATGACACTGGTGGAGACTTATGTAGTTTGTTTAGAAGAACACACATGCAATGACACTGGGTGTGGTTCATGAGAAGAACACACACGCAATGACACTGGTGGATCCTTATGTGGTTTGTTTAGAGGAACAGACATGCAATGACACCGGTGGATCCACATGTGGTTTATGGAAGTAAAAGACATGCAATGACACTGGTAGATCCTTATGTGGTTCATGAAAAGAACAGACATGCAGTGAAACTAGGTGTTGTTCATGAATACAACAGACATGCATTGACACTGGGTGTGGCTCATGAAAAGAACAGACATGCAATGACACTGGTGGGACCATCCTTATGTGGTTCATGAGAAGAACAGACACGCAATGACACTGGTGGATCCTCATCTGGTTTGTTTAGAGGAACAGACATGCAATGACACCGGTGGATCCACATGTGGTTTATGGAAGTAACAAACATGCAATGACACTGGGTCTAGTTCATGAAAAGAACAGACATGCAATGACACTGGTAGATCCTTATGTGGTTCATGAAAAGAACAGACATGCAATGACACTGGTGGATACTTATGTGGTTTGTTTAGAGGAACAGGCATGCAATGACTCTTTTCGTGGTTCATGAAAAGAACAGACATGCAATGACACCGGGTGTGGTTCATGAAAAGAACAGACAAGCAATGACTTATGTGGTTTGTTTAGAATAACACACATGCAATGACACTGGGTGTGGTTCATGAACAAAACATATAGGCAATGACACTGGTGGATCCTTATGTGGTTTGTTTAGAAGAACACGCATGAAATGACACTGGGTGTGGTTCATGAAAAGAACAGACATGCAATGACACTGGTGGATCCTTATGTGGTTTGTTTAGAGGAACAGACACGCAATCACACTAGGTGGATCCATATGTGGTTTATGGAAGTAAAAGGCATGCAATGACTCTAGCCGTGATTCATGAAAAGAACAGACATGCAATGACGCTGGTGGATCCTTATGTGGTTCATGAAAAGAGCAGACATGCAATGACACTGGTGGATCCTTATGTGGTTTGTTTAGAAGAACACACATTAAATGCCACTAGGTGTGGTTCATGAGAAGAACACACACGCAATGACACTGATGGATCCTTATGTGGTTTGTTTAGAGGAACATACATGCAGTGACACCGGTGGATCCACATGTGGTTTATGGAAGTAAAAGACATGCAATGAAACTGGTAGATCCTTATGTGGTTCATGAAAAGAAGAGACATGAAGTGAAACTGGGTGTTGTTCATGAATAGAACAGACATGCATTGGCACTGGGTGTGCTTCATGAAAAGAACAGACATGTAATGATACTAGTGGGACCATCCTTATGTGGTTCATGAGAAGAACAGATAGGCAATGACATTGGTGGATCCTTATGTGGTTTGTTTAGAGGAACAGACATGCAATGACACCGGTGGATCCACATGTGGTTTATGGAAGTAACACACATGCTATGACACTGGGTGTGGTTCATGAAAAGAACAGACATGCAATGACACTGGTAGATCCTTATGTGGTTCATGAAAAGAACAAACATGCAATGACACTGGTGGATCCTTATGTGGTTTGTTTAGAGGAACAGACATGCAATGACACCGGGTGTGGTTCATGAAAAGAACAGACATGCAATGACTTATGTGGTTTGTTTAGAATAACACACATGCAATGACACTGGGTGTGGTTCATGAACAAAACATATATGCAATGACACTGGTGGATCCTTATGTGGTTTGTTTAGAAGAACACGCATGAAATGACACTGGGTGTGGTTCATGAAAAGAACAGACATGCAATGACACTGGTGGATCCTTATGTGGTTTGTTTAGAGGAACAGACACGCAATCACACTAGGTGGATCCATATGTGGTTTATGGAAGTAAAAGGCATGTAATGACTCTAGCCGTGATTCATGAAAAGAACAGACATGCAATGACGCTGGTGGATCCTTATGTGGTTCATGAAAAGAGCAGACATGCAATGACACTGGTGGATCCTTATGTGGTTTGTTTAGAAGAACACACATGCAATGCCACTAGGTGTGGTTCATGAGAAGAACACACACGCAATGACACTGATGGATCCTTATGTGGTTTGTTTAGAGGAACATACATGCAGTGACACCGGTGGATCCACATGTGGTTTATGGAAGTAAAAGACATGCAATGACACTGGTAGATCCTTATGTGGTTCATGAAAAGAACAGACATGCAGTGAAACTGGGTGTGGTTCATGAATAGAACATACATGCACTGACACTGGGTGTGGTTCATGAAAAGAACAGACATGCAATGACATTGGTGGGACCATCCTTATGTGGTTCATGAGAAGAACAGACAGGCAATGACACTGGTGGATCCTTATGTGATTTTTTTAGAGGAACATACATGCAATGACACTAGTGGATCCACATGTGGTTTATGGAAGTAACACACATGCAATGACACTGGGTGTGGTTCATGAAAAGAACAGACATGCAATGACACTGGTAGATCCTTATGTGGTTCATGAAAAGAACAGACATGCAATGACACTGGTGGATCCTTATGTGGTTTGTTTAGAGGAACAGGCATGCAATGACTCTAGCCGTGGTTCATGAAAAGAACATACATGCAATGACACCGGTTGTGGTTCATGAAAAGAACAGACATGGAATGAGTTATGTGGTTTGTTTAGAATAACACACATGCAATGACACTGGGTGTGGCTCATGAAAAGAACATATAGGCAATGACACTGGTGGATCCTTATGTGGTTTGTTTAGAAGAACACGCATGAAATGACACTGGGTGTGGTTCATGAAAAGAACAGACACGCAATGACACTGGTGGATCCTTATGTGGTTTGTTTAGAGGAACAAACATGCAATCACACTAGGTGGATCCATATGTGGTTTATGGAAGTAAAAGACATGCAATGACTCTAGCTGTGATTCATGAAAAGAACAGACATTCAATGACACTATTGGATCCTTATGTGGTTCATGAAAAGAACAGCCAGGCAATGACACTGGTCGATCCTTATGTGGTTTGTTTAGAAGAACACACATGCAATGACACTAGGTGTGGTTCATGAGAAGAACACACACGCAATGACACTGGTGGATCCTTATGTGGTTTGTTTTGAGGAACAGACATGCAATGACACCGGTGGATCCACATGTGGTTTATGGATGTAAAAGACATGCAATGACACTAGTAGATCCTTATGTGGTTCATGAAAAGAACAGACATGAAGTGAAGCTGGGTGTGTTTCATGAATAGAACAAACATGCACTGACACTGGGTGTGGTTCATGGAAAGAACAGACATGCAATGACACTGGTGGGACCATCCTTATGTAGTTCATGAAAAGAACAGACGGGCAATGACACTGGTGGATCCTTACGTGGTTTGTGTAGAAGAACACACATGCAATGACACCGGTGGATCCACATGTGGTTTATGGAAGTAAAAGACATGCAATGACACTGGTAGATCCTTATGTGATTCATGAAAAGAACAGACATGCAGTGAAACTGGTTGTGGTTCATGAATAGAACATACATACCCTGACACTGGGTGTGGTTCATGAAAAGAACAGACATTCAATGACACTGGTGGGCCCATCCTTATGTGGTTCATAAAAAGAACAGACATGCAATGACACTGGTGGATCCTTATGTGGTTTGTTTAGAAGAACACACATGCAATGACACTAGGTGTGGTTCATGAAAAGAACACACACGCAATGACACTGGTGGATCCTTATGTGGTTTGTTTAGCGGAACAGACATGCAATCACACTAGGTGGATCCATATGTGGTTTATGGAAGTAAAAGACATGCAATGACTCTACCTGTGATTCATGAAAAGAACAGACATGCAATGGCACTGGTGTATCCTTATGTGGTTCATGAAAAGAACAGACAGGCAATGACAGTGGTGGATCCTTATGTGGTTTGTTTAGAAGAACAGACATGCAATGACACTGGGTGTGGTTCATGAGAAGAACACACACGCAATGACACTGGTGGATCCTTATGTGGTTTGTTTAGAGGAACAGACATGCAATGACACCGGTGGATCCACATGTGGTTTATGGAAGTAAAAGACATGCAATGACACTGGTAGATCCTTATGTGGTTCATGAAAAGAACAGACATGCAGTGTAACTGGGTGTGATTCATGAATAGAACAGACATGCACTGACACTGGGTGTGGTTCCTGAAAAGAAAAGGCATGCAATGACACTGGTGGGACCATCCTTATGTGTTCATGAGAAGAACAGATAGGCAATGACACTGGTGGATCCTTATGTGGTTTGTTTAGAGGAACAGACATGCAATGACACCGGTGGATCCACATGTGGTTTATGGAAGTAACACACATGCAATGACACTGGGTGTGGTTCATGAAAATAACAGACATGCAATGACACTGGTAGATCCTTATGTGGTTCATGAAAAGAATAGACATGCAATGACACTGGTGGATCCTTATGTGGTTTGTTTAGAGGAACAGGCATGCAATGACTCTAGCCGTGGTTCATGAAAAGAACAGACATGCAATGACACCGGGTGTGGTTCATGAAAAGAACAGACATGCAATGACTTATGTGGTTTGTTTAGAGTAACACACATGCAATGACACTAGGTGTGGTTCATGAAAAGAACATATAGGCAATGACACTTGTGGATCCTTATGTTGTTTGTTTAGAAGAACACGCATGAAATGACACTGGGTGTGGTTCATGAAAAGAACAGACACGCAATGACACTGGTGGATCCTTATGTGGTTTGTTTAGAGGAACAAACATGCAATCACACTGGGTGGATCCATATGTGGTTTATGGAAGTAAAAGACATGCAATGACTCTAGCCGTGATTCATGAAAAGAACAGACATGCAATGACATTGGTGTATCCTTATGTGGTTTGTTTAGAAGAACACACATGCAATGACACTAGGTGTGGTTCATGAGAAGAACACACACGCAATGACACTGGTGGATCCTTATGTGGTTTGTTTAGAGGAACATACATGCAATGACACCGGTGGATCCACATGTGGTTTATGGAAGTAAAAGACATGCAATGACACTGGTAGATCCTTATGTGGTTCATGAAAAGAACAGTCATGCAGTGAAACTGGGTGTGGTTCATGAATAGAACATACATGCACTGACACTGGGTGTGGTTCATGAAAAGAACAGACATGCAATGACACTGGTGGGACCATCCTTATGTGGTTCATGAGAAGAACAGATAGGCAATGACACTCGTGGATCCTTATGTGGTTTGTTTAGAGGAACAGACATGCAATGACACCGGTGGATCCACATGTGGTTTATGGAAGTAACACACATGCAATGACACTGGGTGTGGTTCATGAAAAGAACAAACATGCAATGACACTGGTAGATCCCTATGTGGTTCATGAAAAGAACAGACATGCAATGACATTGGTGGATCCTTATGTGGTTTGTTTAGAGGAATAGACATGCAATGACTCTAGCCGTGGTTCATGAAAAGAACAGACATGCAATGACACCGGGTGTGGTCATGAAAAGAACAGACATGGAATGACTTATGTGGTTTGTTTAGAATAACACACATGCAATGACACTAGGTGTGGTTCATGAAAAGAACATATAGGCAATGACACTGGTGGATCCTTATGTGGTTTATTTAGAAGAACACACATGAAATGACACTGGGTGTGGTTCATGAAAAGAACAGACACGCAATGACACTGGTGGATCCTTATGTGGTTTGTTTAGAGGAACAGACATGCAATCACACTAGGTGGATCCAAATGTGGTTTATGGAAGTAAAAGACATGCAATGACTCTAGCTGTGATTCATGAAAAGAACAGACTTGCAATGACACTGGTGGATCCTTATGTGGTTCATGAAAAGAACAGACAGGCAATGACACTGGTGGATCCTTATGTGGTTTGTTTAGAAGAACACACATGCAATGACACTAGGTGTGGTTCATGAGAAGAACACACACGCAATGACACTAGTGGATCCTTATGTGGTTTGTTTAGAGGAACAGACATGCAATGACACCGGTGGATCCACATGTGGTTTATGGAAGTAAAAGACATGCAATGACACTGGTAGATCCTTATGTGGTTCATGAAAAGAACAGACATGTAGTGAAACTGGGTGTGGTTCATGAATAGAAAAGACATGCACTGACACTGGGTGTGGTTCATGAAAAGAACAGACATGCAATGACACTGGTGGATCCTTATGTGGTTTGTTTAGAAGAACACACATGCAATGACACCGGTGGATCCACATGTGGTTATGGAAGTCAAAGACATGCAATGACACTGGTAGATCCTTATGTGGTTCATGAAAAGAACAGACATGCAGTGAAACTAGGTGTGGTTCATGAATAGAACATACATGCACTGACACTAGGTGTGGTTCATGAAAAGAACAGACATGCAATGACAGTGGTGGGCCCATCCTTATGTGGTTCATGAAAAGAACAGATATGCAATGACACTGGTGGATCCTTATGTGGTTTGTTTAGAAGAACACACATGCAATGACACTGGGTGTGGTTCATGAAAAGAACACACATGCAATGACATTGGGTGTGGTTCATGAAAAGAACACACACGCAATGACACTGGTGGATCCTTATGTGGTCTGTTTAGAGGAACAGACATGCAATGACACCGGTGGATCCACATGTGGTTTATGGAAGTAAAAGACATGCAATGACACTGGTAGATCCTTATGTGGTTCATGAAAAGAACAGACATGCAGTGAAACTGGGTGTGGTTCATGAATAGAACAGACATGAAGTGACACTGGTGTGGTTCATAAAAAGAACAAACATGCAATGACACTGGTGGGCCCATCCTTATGTGGTTCATGAGAAGAATAGACAGACAATGACACTGGTGGATCCTTATGTGGTTTGTTTAGAGGAACAGACATGCAATGACACCGGTGGATCTACATGTGGTTTATGGAAGTAACACACATGCAATGACACTAGGTGTGGTTCATGAAAAGAACAAACATGCAATGACAGTGGTAGATCTTTATCTGGTTCATGAAAAGAATAGACATGCAATGACACTGGTGGATCCTTATGTGGTTTGTTTAGAGGAACAGACATGCAATGACTCTAGCCGTGGTTCATGAAAAGAACAGACATGCAATGACACCGGGTGTGGTTCATGAAAAGAACAGACATGTAATGACTTATGTGGTTTGTTTAGAAGAACACACATGCAATGACACTGGGTGTGGTTCATGAAAAGAACAGATAGGCAATGACACTGGTGGATCCTTATGTGGTTTGTTTACAAGAACACGCATGGAATGACACTAGGTGCGGTTCATGAAAAGAACAGACATGCAATGACACTGGTGGATCCTTATGTGGTTCATGAAAAGAACAGACAGGCAATAACACTGGTGGATCCTTATGTGGTTTGTTTAGAAGAACACACATGCAATGACACTGGGTGTGGTTCATGAGAAGAACACACACGCAATGACACTGGTGGATCCTTATGTGGTTTGTTTAGAGGAACATACATGCAATGACACCGGTGGATCCACATGTGGTTTATGGAAGTAAAAGACATGCAATGACACTGGTAGATCCTTATGTGGTTCATGAAAAGAACAGACATGCAGTGAAACTGGGTGTGGTTCATGAATAGAACAGACATGCACTGATACTGGGTGTGGTTCATGAAAAGAACAGACATGCAATGACACTGGTGGGCCCATCCTTATGTGGTTCATGAGAAGAATAGACAGGCAATGACACTGGTGGATCCATATGTGGTTTGTTTAGAGGAACAGACATGCAATGACACCGGTGGATCCACATGTGGTTTATGGAAGTAACACACATGCAATGACACTGGGTGTGGTTCATGAAAAGAACAGACATGCAATGACACAGGTAGATCCTTATGTGGTTCATGAAAAGAACAGCCATGCAATAACACTGGTGGATCCTTGTAGCACCGCGATAAAACCACCACTAGAAAATCGCTTGGTATTTTTGTTTGTGCATCTTCATGACCGCTTGCTCATGTCATCATGCCACATTGAATTTGAGCATCGTCATGTCATCTTGCATTTGTTTGCCTAAAACTGTTGGGGGATAACCTCGGGTAGGGTCACTCCGGGGTATAGAGGCCGAGTTAGGCAAGGTTCGACAGGGTCAAAGCGGATGCTGGCCGGGTCACCTCAAGGCAGGCAGGATCACGGAGTAACCCAGACCAGGGAGGGTCGCCCAACATTGTCTCAGCCGACTTAAGGAGTAAGTCGGAAGTGCTTGTCTAACTTATACGCAGGAACATGTTTGGCCGGATCTACTATGATCCGGGTCCCCGCTTAGCTTCTAGGAGAAGGAAGGAATCTCTCTGGTCAAAAAGAAGGTCCGGTACGCACTACATGAGCGAAGCAAGCAAGGGCAGGACCACCGGGTCATGGCCGACAAGGGTGATGATGCCCATGTCGGCTGACGCAGGCGCCGCAGAGGCTTACGTAGCTAAAGCGTGTATGACGCGGGGAAAAGCACCCCGGTCGGGTTACCACTTTGAGAGGAGGCATATTCTTGGGAATATGCCTCCACGTATGCCCTAGGCAGGGACCGAACCTCCTCTATATAAGGGGGTCTAGGGTTCCAGTAGAAGGGGTTGAGCTTTAGTGGGGTTGGTTTTATGATTCCATAGTGACTAGTTGAGCTAAGGTTCTAGGGAAAAACTGTAGGCAAGAGTAAGAGAGCTCCTTCTTCCTCCTCTCGCCAATACAGCTCTAGGAGCACTTGTAATCTTGAAAGGAAAGCAGTACAAACTTCTGTGTGGAGAATCACTCCACTATCCCTCCCTGGATTCCCCTAGCGTGTATTAGTCCCCACCTTTAACCTATCCATGGCATCTGCCGTGACACCACCACAACAGTTGGCGCCCACCGTGGGGCTAGCGGCGCTAGCAGGGGTGAAGATCCGGACGGGAAACCACATCGGCACCGGCGAACACATCGTCTCCGGGCTCGTTCAGCGCTTTGGAGCAATGGACTTCGTCAGCGACAACGCTGGCTGCTTCGGCACGCGCCCACTTCCGCGCAATGGCCTCTTCGTCAAGTTGGGTGTACATAAGGTCTACGTTGCTGTGGACGTATCATGCGTTCATCCGCGCCGCATCGTTGATGCGGGGGAACCATCCCTCACTGTGGCTCGCGGGACGCGTATCGCTCGCTCCCCGGACCATGTGGAGGTGATGATGACTGCGCCTAGGGCAGGCGCAAGCAAGGATCCAGCACCGGACCCAGAGGTAACACCTAAGGCACCGAGGAAAGGTAGAGGGCCTCCACTAGAGGGGCCTGAGAACATACTAAGAGAAGCTATGGATAGCTTGGCTAACCCGGTAGAAGCAGTGGTAGATCCGACTCAGGCACAGGCCGAGCTAGAGGAAACTAGGCAAAAGATACTAGAGGGTGCAAATAAAATAGCCGCGGCTCAGCAGTCGCTGAACATGACACTGCGTGAATATGCAAAGGCAAACAAAGTTGATACAGTAAAAGTAAAAGGGAGAAATCTCATGAGCGAGATGAACAGAGAAGGTGATGATGGAGCCGAGGGGTCGGAAAACTATTTGTCTGTGGGGTTGCCGAGGTATAGTACCCCGGCGAAGAACTCAGAGCAGCGGATGCGGCTGCGTCCGAGTTAGAGGGTCTGACGGGTGAGGCCCGTCAAAGACAGCAAGATAGGGTTAACGAGCTGGTTCGGATCGCGAACAGACAGAATGAAGAGCTACTGAGAGCTAACCCGGAGAGAGCTGGAGCGTCCAAAATCGTCCATTCGGCAATGGGTAACCCGGAGAAATCCGCTGGAGCCGCATCGTCACCTCATGGTGGTCCAAGGAGAGAAGAGGTAGTAACCTCGGCCAGACGTAACAAACAGGTCGTCCCGTACGACCCGACGCGTGCAGGAAAAGAAAAAGAAACACGGAAAAATGATGATCGACGAAGTGCGAGCCGAGGTGAAGCTGGCCGAGGTAACCATGACCAAGGCTATGCCGGTCAAGGGAACGCTGCTAGCGGCAATGTCGGACAGCGAAACTCCGCAGGAGCAGGACAACCGCAGCAGCGAAATATACCAAGGCAAGAGCAAAGCGCCGGCCGAGGTATGCGATAGAAAGGTGCGCCCCAAGTGCAAAACCGTTACAATGACGGTGATTCAGAGATGGTGAACGCGGGGTACCCGAGACCGGACTATCATGTGATAGGGTCCAGATTGGGAAGCAGGGACTTGATGCCGGATGACGCCAGGTTAAAATTGGATCGCCTGTATAGGTCGGAATCTCAAGGTCCACCGGGTCCAGCGTGCTTTGGACCCCGGATCATGAAGGAGCCACCGGTGCCCAACTTCCAGTTGCCCAGAGGCACGAAGACGTATGACGGCAGTACCAAGCCGGAGGATTGGCTGATAAACTATGCTACGGCTGTGAAAATTGCCACTGGCAACTTGAGATGGGCTGTACGATACGTACCCCAGATGTTGGAAGGTCTGGCCAGAGTATGGCTGAATAATTTACCACCCGGAAGCATCAACTGCTGGATAGATTTTGAAGAAATGTTTATCAGCAACTTCTCAAGTACATATCAGAGGCCAAATAGGTCGCAGACCCTAGCGATGTGCAAGCAAAGACCTAACGAGATGGACCGTGAATTCTTGACCCGGTGGTGTACCGTGAGAAACTCGTGTGAGGGTGTCATAGAGTCACAGGCCATAGCATGGTTTGCACAAGGGTGCAGATATGGCAGCGAGTTGTGGATGAAATTGCAAAGGAAAATGCCAATTACATTGGCAGAGATGATCCGGGATTGCTGATTCGTATGCTTTGGGTGATCCGACTCAACCTAGGCTCGTGTCAAACGAGTCAAGCGAGGAATACTATCAGAGGGATGGAGCCGGGTCATCTCGGAGGAACGATTACAGAGGAAAAAGAAGAGATGATAGACCGGATCATCGCTACGGTTCGCAACAAGTTGCAGCTGTGAATCAAGATCAACCCGGAGCAAGGAGCAACCAACGCCAGAGAACGGGAGGGCAATGGACTCCAAGAAACGATGGCAAGAAAACATGTACTCCGGAGCAAAAGAAACAGTGGCAAGAAAAGAAAGACCATCCGAAGTATACCTATTAGTCGATGTTGGACCAGCCGTGTAAGTTTCACATGCGAAATACAAATAGCCCGGCGGGTCACACAACGAGGCAATGTGAGTGGATGCGTAAGATAGAACAAAGTGGTTCGGGGAATGCTCAGGCACCCCGGAATGATCAACCTCGGCAGGAGTTACCTCGGCAACAATTGCTCTCCGAGGCGAACACGCAACAGCTAATGTTGCCTCCCCTTCCGCCGAGGTATGACAACAATGAGAGAAGGGATGCAGTGCATCAGGTGGAAAATCAGCAACAGCCAGATCAGAGGTACCCCGGAAACGAGGGAAGGAATGAGTACAGAGAACATCACCAGAGCTATTGTGTGTTCACAACTGAGGAAACAGATAGGAAAAGCTTGCAGCGCCGACATATGGAGGTCAATGCGGTAATGCCAGCAGTGACGAGGTACATGCCTTGGTCGGACCAGGAAGTCACCTGGATCATCAAACATCATCCTAAGCTTATGCCGAGTCCAGGCTCGTATGCGCTAGTGCTAGATCTGACATTCATTGGACCAAACATCAATGTGAGGTTCTCCAAGGTACTGATTGACAATGGCAGTAGCATTAACATAATGTATGCGGATACGATGCGCAAGTTGGGCATCTCGGAGAACATGCTCCAGGCTACGAGAACAACTTTCCATGGCATTGTACCATGCATTTCTTGTGAGCCCATAGGCAAAGTCCGGGTCGACGTGTTATTCGGCACAAGGGATAACAGCCGAACTGAAAATCTGGAGTTTGAGGTGGTGAACTTGGAAAGTGCGTATCACGCATTACTCGGAAGACCAGCATTGAACAAGTTCATGGCAAGCTGCCACATCAGTTATCTGAAGATGAAGTTGCCCGGGCCAAATGGAGTGATTAACATTGCTGGAGATTTCCGACGTTCCATTGAGTGTGCTTCAGCCGGATCTAACCTAGCCGAGTCACTCGTGATTGCGCAAGAGAAAAGAAAAATCCAAGAGGTGGCGGCATTAGCTCAGTCCGCGTAGCAGTATATGCCGGTGTTGAGTAACCCGCATGGCAGCGTTTCATTCCAAGCTGCAAAGGACACCAAGAAGGTTCAAGTTGATGACATGTTCCCGGAGCGCACCGTAACAATTGGTGCCGGGTTAACTGACAAATAGGAAAGCGAGCTCGTCAACTTCCTCTGTGAGAATCGGGATATTTTTGCTTGGTCTACACAGGACTTGCAAGGTGTTCCGAGGGAGTTGGCCGAGCAGTCTTTGAACGTAAGGCCCAGAGCAAGGCCGGTGAAGCAACCTCTCCGCCGCTTCGCCGAGGATAGGAGAAAAGTCATTAGGGACGAGATAGCTCGATTGCTAGCAGCAGGATTTATCATGGAAGTACTATATCCGGATTGGCTCTCTAATCCGGTGCTGGTAGAAAAGAAGAAGGATGATCCGAACATAGCAGTGGTTTGGCGTATGTGTATCGATTACACGAACCTGAACAAGGCGTGTCCAAAAGATCCATCTCCACTGCCGAGGATAGATCAGGTCATAGACTCAACCGCGGGATGTGAACTGTTGTCATTCATTGATGCATATT
Organism: Avena sativa; assembly: GCA_916181665.1. Classification (NCBI taxonomy): domain Eukaryota; kingdom Viridiplantae; phylum Streptophyta; class Magnoliopsida; order Poales; family Poaceae; genus Avena; species Avena sativa. The sequence goes on along the minus strand of OV702297.1, from coordinate 465,581,536 downwards.
CTGGTTTCCACCAGATACCTCTGAACCCGGATGATCAAATAAAGACTGTGTTTATTACCCCGTACGGGGCTTATTGCTATCGCACTATGCCATTTGGTTTGCGTAATGCAGGTGCAACGTACCAAAGATGTATGCAAAAATGTCTGCACGACCAAATAGGTCAAAATGTACAAGTATACGTGGATGATGTGGTTATCAAGACCAAGGAAAGAAAAACGCTCCTTAACGACATCAGGCAGACATTCGCGAACTTGAGAAGGTTCCGGATGAAGCTTAACCCGGAAAAATGTACCTTCGGTGGCCCGGCTAGAAAATTACTCGGATTTCTCGTCTCCAGCCGAGGTATCGAGGTTAATCCAACTAAGATTTGGGCCATTGAGCGAATGGAGCTGCCGAAGTGTCTTAACGATGTCCAGAAGTTCACTGGGTGCCTAGCATCGTTGAGTCGGTTGGTATGTTGGTTGGGAGAAAAGGCACTGTCTCTCTACCAACTCATGAAAAAGTCGGATAAGTTCGTTTGGACACCACACGCCGATGAAGCCTTTGCCCACTTAAAAAAGATGTTGGCCACTGCACCAGTGTTAGCCTCTCCACTATCAAAGGAGCCAATGTTGCTCTACATAGCCGCAACCAACCGAGTGGTAAGTGCAGTGATTGTAGTAGAGCGCAATGAAGAGGGTAAGTCGGTGCAGAGGCCAGTATATTACTTGAGCGAGGTATTGTCTGCCTCAAAATAGAACTACCCACACTTCCAAAAGGTGGCATATGGTGTCTATATGGCGGCAAAGAAGTTAAAGCATTACTTTGAGGAGCACCCCATCAAAGTAATATGTGAAGCTCCCATATCCGAGATAATGGGTAACAAGGATGCGAGTGGCAGAATTGCAAAATGGGCAATTGAGTTAGCCCCTTATGTGCCCCGATACGACAGAAGAGAAGCGATCAAGTCTTAAGCTGTGGCGGACTTTTTTGTAGATTGGTCCGAGGTACAATACGAACCACCGTCACCAGATCCAAACTACTGGAGAATGCACTTTGACGGGTCGAAAACCAAAACCGGATTAGGCGCCGGGGTTGTGCTTACCTCGCCAAAGAAGGACCAGCTAAAATATGTATTGCAGATCCATTTCGCGGCATCGAACAATGTCGCTGAGTACGGGGCTCTTGTGCATGGGCTCAAAGTGGCAAAGGAGATTGGCATACGTCAGAAAATATGCTTTGGCGACTCGGATCTGGTGGTGCAGCATGTGTCCGGAGTGTGGGACGCCCTGGATCCAAACATGGCACTATACAAATTTCACGTGCAGAAAATATCTGGTTACTTCGAGGGGTGTGAATTTCACCATGTACCCCGAGTGGAAAACGAGGCTGCCGACATGCTGTCGAAGCTCAGATCGACCCGACAGGCAATTCCACCGGGTGTAGCATTGGAACACCTCAGAAAACCATCTATCAGGGCGTCCCCAGGAACCGAATCGATCTATGTCCCGGAAAATACAGAATCCGGAGCTGAGCCCATGGACATTAACACGGGAGGTAATACGTGAGACCCGGGGACTACATCAGCCAACCCGGGGACTGCCTCAGAAAACCCGGGGACTACCTCATTTGACCTAGGGACTGCTCAGCGTGATCCGTCTGAAGTTATGCCGGTAGATCAGATGGAAATTGATGAGGACATATTCCCTCCACGAGCGATACCAGCTTGGGCACTACCTATATTCCAATTCCTGAAAGACGGAACGTTACTCCCTAAGGAGGTGTTATCCAGGCAAACTCAGAGGAGAGCAAAATCATACACGATTATCAATTCCGAGCTGTACAAACGGAGTGTAACCAACGTCCTCCAGCGATGCGTTGACCTGGAAGAAGGACTTGACATCCTCCGAGATATACACGAAGGAGAATGTGGGCATCATGCCTCATCCAGAGCCTTGGTGGCAAAGGCGTTCCGGCATGGATTCTACTGGCCAAGTGCCTTAGAACAAGCAGAAGATCTGGTGAGAAAATGCAATGGTTGTCAAAGGTACGCCACCAAGACACATATGCCTATGTCGGAACTCAAGACCATACCAATTACGTGGCCATTTGCTGTATGGTGCTTGGATATGGTTGGCCCGTTCAAACCAGCAAGAGGAAACATGACACACATTTTGGTCATGGTGGACAAGTTTACAAAATGGATTGAAGTGAAACCTATAAGAAAAATGTGATGGAGCTACGGCCATGAGATTTCTCAAAGACATCATCTTGAGATACGGTTATCCACACAGTATTATAACTGATAATGGAACAAATTTTGCAGAAGGAGCATTTGCGCGCTTTTGCCGAGACAAGAAGATCCGACTCGATGTAGCCTCGGTAGCCCACCCCACATCGAACGGACAAGTGGAAAGATCTAACGGATTAGTATTATCTGGGATAAAACCCCGGCTCATTGAGCCGCTGCAAAGATCAGCGGGGTGCTGGATAGACGAACTACCAGCGGTACTGTGGAGTTTAAGAACAACTCCGAATCGATCAACAGGCTATACGCCATTTTTTCTGGTATATGGGGCAGAAGCTGTATTACCAGCCGACATAGAGCATGATTCGCCTAGGGTCACCCAATACACAGAAGCCAAAGTGCAGGAAGCCCGGCAAAATGATGTTGATCTGCTAGAAGAAGCGAGAGAACTGGCACTGTCCAGATCCGCCATATATCAGCAAAATCTCCGACGCTATCATAGCCGGAAAGTGTGCCCCCGAGTCTTTCGGGAAGGCGATCTGGTGCTCCGGTTGGTACAACGTACTACTGGCATGCATAAATTATCCCCCCCATGGGAAGGGCCATTCATTGTGAGCAAAGCATTGCACAATGATTCTTACTATCTTATAGATGCAAAGCCACAGGAAAAGAACAAGGCGGACAGGTCCGGAGAGGAATCTAAGCAACCATGGAATGTAGCACTACTTCGTCCCTTCTACACTTAGCTAAGAAGTGTATGTATCCGAGTCGTCTCATATGTCGGTATGTATGTCGGCAATGAGCTTATCAATGAAATAGCAGCGCCTCGAGCAGTAACTCGGGGACTGCCTTAATAATGTTTGTTGTTACTTCTTATGCGGTAGCTGGAATAAGTTGTTCTACTTATCCCGGATTAGTAATGTGTGAGCACCAAAAACCCAACTCTTCGACTTGCTGCTGTCCAACAAGAATTGGCTTCATGGCAAGCAAGAGAACAAGTTTTGAATTGCGTAGCACATAAAAAACGACTAAGGAAACGAATTTATTCGAGCTAACGTTTGTTTTTCGGACTAACCCTGTATTTATTTTCAAGTTATTATGCTGAATTATTTTGAGCTAAGCCTAAAAGTTTCTAAGTATTGTTAAAACAATTTTTGAAGATCGGATTCGTAAGTCGTAAAACCGAATCAAGGTAGACACGGACCGAGCCAGAGGATTGGACGAACAAGAAAATGAAACTCGGGGACTACGCCCAAGTTAATCCGGCATAGAAACGTAGTAGCAAAATATCACATATACAGCATACAATTGCACCCGGCATACGGGGGATCTGATAAGTTTTCAAGTTTTTTGACATAAGGAGCAGCAGGAGGAGGAAGTTCGGCGTCGTCGTCACTGTCTTCAATATCCGAGGCATCACCTTCTCCGTCCTCATCCGACCCATCTTCAACGTTCTCAATGTGCTCGTCCCCCGCGGATTCCAGGAAGCTCGGTCCTTCAACCCAGTCATGGATAGGAGAATATTCGAAGAGGCTGTAGGCGCAAGCCTGGCGCCGAGCTACCCACTCCGGGTCATCAGTCCATCTGGATCTGGTGCGCCGACGTGTAAGGAGGCTGAGGTCGATCTTCTCATACCACGTGAGTATGTGGTGAAGGATAGTATCGGCTGTGGCACGCCCAGCGGATTCTCTCCAGAGATCGAGCTGGGTCTCAGTCTCCATTAGCTTCTCGACGAGAATCACGGTGGTCTCCGGGCTACTCTCTCCGGGCCAGAACGTGTTGAAAATGCGAACTGCAACGTCGAGGATATCCTTGCCGTAATTCTTGATGATCTCCACGCGAGATGACAAGCTGACCAACAGGTCCTCCATGTCGTAAGGAACCTCCTCACCAGCAGGAGCGGCAGGAGTACCCCTCGCTTGGCGAAAATCTGCAACAGCTGCGCTTGCAATAGTGATGCTCTCAGGAAATTTGCCTAGAAGCTAGACAAGGGAAGAAGGTAAAGAAAAGACATATGAAGCAACCCGGAAAAGTAGGTCGGAAGGAACTTACGTGATATGTGGCTAAGGATCTGGGTTAACTCCTTGATGCAATCATCGCGTCTCTTGCGAAGTTGCTCAAACTCAGCGTTTGCCGACCCAAGCTGGATGTCGGATTCTTTGAGTAGGTCCTGGTCCTTGGAGATCTGGAGAGTAAGGCGCTCACGCTCTTCTGTGAAGTTCTGGCCAACCTTTTGGAGCTCGGTTTGGTGCTGGGCCTTCATCTTCTCCATCTCAGCCTTGAGCTTGGCAATCTCATTGTCCTTAGTCCAGAGGAGAGCGAGCTCATCATCCTTTTTCTTCAGCTCGGCTTGATGCTGCCCTGCTTGTTCGAGAAAATGCAGCATCATATCAGGCATGGGCACACTATCCTCAAGCGATGCTGAAATAGTATGTTGACCCAGCAGAGCCGAGGAGTGAATATTTGCCTAGCCAAGGAGAAGAGGAAATGGAAAACACTACGAGGTCGGATAAAAGATGACATACCCCTGATTTCCACCAAGTTCTTCCGCATGATCTTGTTCTCAGCCTCCACCCCAGCTGTAGAAACCGAATGAGGAGATTAGTTTGGAAGAAGAAGGTGAAGAAAAACGGAGAAGTGCCGAGGGAGAAAATTACCCCTCTTTTCATGTTCTGCAATAAGTGCAACATGTTTTGCGCGTAGCATCTTGTGGGTATCCAGCAGGCGTTGGAATTCAGCGCTCCGGCTATTGGTGGTTACCTGAAAAAAGTACAGAAGTGTAAAATGAGCTTGGTACATATTCGAAGTGTACAAGATCCGGGCCAAGTGGAGCTTAACCCAGCTCTAGGTGTGTGCATATTCGAAGTGTACAAGATCCGGGCCAAGTGGAACTTAACCCGGCTCTAGGTGTGTGCATATTCGAAGTGTACAAGATCCGGGCCAAGTGGAACTTAACCCGGGTCTAGGTGTGTGCATATTCGAAGTGTACAAGATCCGGGCCGAGTGGAACTTAACCCGGCTATAGGTGTGTGCATATTTGAAGTGTACAAGATCCGGGCCAAGTGGAACTTAACCCGGCTTTAGGTGTGTGCATATTCGAAGTATACAAGATCCGGGCCAAGTGGAACTTAACCCGGCTCTAGGTGGGTGCATATTGGAAGTGTACAAGATCCGGGCCAAGTGGAACTTAACCCGGCTCTAGGTGTGTGCATATTCGAAGTTCACATGGAGCTACGTTAGTTTTCTAATGAGCATCCGGCCGAGTAGCAAGCTACTCCACCGGAGGCTCGGGGACTAATGGTTATTATCTACAACATGTAAAGGAGAAACGACATACCTCCATCATTCGTCCCGCGAGGTTAATTGCCTTAGCGGCGGTATTCATTTGGGCGGAAAATTCTACGGGGCCGAACTTTTCCGGGAGATCATCGTTGTGGACGAACTCTGCCTTATTCCAGTTCATGACGAACTCAATAAGACTCAGAGGGTACCGCTCACCGGTGGGCATATGGGGTGCCACCAAGCCCTTCGTGTGCGCTTCTTTCCTCTCAACCAAGGCAAGAGCTAGGCTGGTATGCAGAACCATCTGCTGCACATCAGTTAGCTCGGCAGGAACATCCTTCGCTGCTAGAGCTTTCTTGGGAAGCATCGATGCTAGGGTTCGCTGCCCAGCCTCGACAAATGCAGACTTGGTGGCATCCGGAGCCTTTTTTCCCTTAGCTTGCTAGGAAGAAGTAACTACAGTGGATTTCTCCTTAGAAGCTGCTGGAGTAGTTCCTCGCCGAGGCTGAGATGACTCGGACGAGGCGGAAGAACTTGGCACTGGAGCTCTTGTAGCTGGACTTGGAGCTGTTGTTAGTTTTCTTGGTGCCGGAACAGGTGCTGGAGCTGGTTCGGTCACTGGTACTGGAACTGCTGCTGGTGCTGGTGTTGAGATAGACTCGGTGGCTGCTGGTTGCCGTGATGCCGAGGTGGTGGACGCCGTCACCTCGGCTGGACCGACCCCTCCCGCTCCGAGGTCGCGTTCCTCTCGACGAGGTAGTGCGGAACCCGGAGCAGCCGTAGAACCCTCTGGAATAGGGCTCAGCGGACGTGACTCGTCGTCACGAGGAGGAGAAGGGCCAGATCGAAGTGGTGAAGAGATGCTTGATCCGCTCTGAGGGACCTCCACCGGAGCCCTGAAGAAGAGAATAATGTCAGAAGGCAAATTACCACGATGCAAGGAAAAGTGAGTTACACAACGAAAACTGACTTATGCATCCGAGGTTTCGGTCTCCTTGGGTTTCCGAGCCCTTCGTGTCGGGGCTTTGCTTGCCGGCTTGGAGGCAGTCTTGTATCCGGCCTTCTTTCGCCTTTTTGTGGGCTGAGAAGGTTCGGAGGAAGAACTTGATGCGGCTCCGCGCTTCTTCTTTGACGCCACCGGAACCGGCTCGCCCGTAGCAAGTGGAAGACCCTCGTGGATATGCCCACCAGGGTTAGCTGATGCCGGAAAGGCAAAAGAAAGAGGGACAGCCTCAACAGGTTCAATCACGTCGACATCCGAGTCATCCTCATCATCGGGCCAGCCTCTAAGAGAAGAGAATTTACCGCTGGGTCGTTTTGTAGCATCGGTCATAGGGAGAAACATCTCCTGGTCCGGCTCCTCCTCATCCGGGATTTCTCGGTCCGGCGCCCACTTAAGGGTCGGATCCATACCATCCTTGAGAGTTTGCTGAAGGAACAGCTGAGAGAAAGCATGAAGAACAGAGTAAAAAATACAACAAAAACCGACACATATTTGATCCGAAATAAGTTTGCCCCGCGAAGCTTACCGTGGGAGGGAGACTGTCACGACTGAAGTGCTCAATTCCCCACGTCCATTCGGCGGAGAAGTCCTTGTGGTTGGTGAAGAGAGCCTTAACCCGGCGAAAAATCTCCGTGTTGCTCAGCTCGAAGGAGGAGGTCCGGTTGGGGTCACGGTCGAAACTCATGTGGCACAACTTGTGGGTGCGCTTCTGGAGGGGAGAGATTCGGTTGCGCACGAACGTGATCATAGCATCCTTGTTGCGCAATCCGAGTTTCTTCAGCTCCACGAACCTCTTGTTAACTTGGTTGGCTAGAGCTGTGGGCTTCTTGGAGACCTCCTCCTAGAATTCCAGGTCAGGTGGACCCGGAGCGTAGGGCAGCAACCGAATCAAATCTTCAGTGCCCGCATTCCGGACATAGAAGAAGGTCCGGGCCCATCCTTTGCAGGAGTCAAGCCCGGTAACCCGAGGGAAAACGGAAAGTCTTCAGGGTGAGATGGAGGCAGCTCCGAATTGGGTGAGCTGCTTATCCTCCGACTCTACTTGGATGTTGGGGATGACGTTGTGAGGAAGGCCGAAAAAACAGATCCACAGCTCCTTCGTGGGCCACAGTCCGATGTATCCTTCGATCGTAGAAGCAAAGGCAGAAAGAGAGGTGATAGCGTTGGCTGGGAGATGGTGCGGCTGCAAGTGGTAGGTGCTAAGCCAATCCCGGAAGAAATCGCTCACCGGCAGACCAAATCCCCGTTGGAATTGTGACAGGAACACGATGAACTCAACCTGATTGGGTGAGAGGGCCAGTTCGGCGGAGGGGAGACGAGCGGCGACGCCGGCAGGAATGTGTCTGGTCCGGTAGAGCCAGTCAAGGTCATCTTGACAGACCCATGATCCGGCCCACGTGCCGCGGTCCGCCGCGGCGGCGTCCTCCTCCATTTCTTGCTCGGCGACGACGAGCTCCTCCTCCGTCATCTCGTATTCACTACCCTCACTGGCGCTAGCGGCGGCGGGGATCTGAGGCCTGGATTGGCGAGGACCCGTGGCGAGGAAGTCACGCAGCGGTGGCTGCGACGCAGAGGCACAGGGAAAAGCATGGCAGCGGCGCTGCTGCTAGAAGCACTAGCGGCGGCGCGGTCGCTAGGAAGACGAAGGAGAAGAGCAATGAGCAGAGGGGCGCAGAAGTGGGAAAAATGCTAAGGGGTGCACCCCTCCGCTACTTAACCACCCCCTAAGAGGGTAAGTGGGATCGCGTTGCGCCAACGAGCCACATGGTGTGGCTGTGTATCGCACGCCTCAGCCAATCGTAGAGGAGCCACACAGAGGGCCACATAGCAGAAGCAATCCCGTGACGTGATGCACTGATGCGGTAAACGAGGAGGCAGGCGTGACGTGACCCTCGCACAATGATAACTGACAATTACTGTGGCGGTTACTGTGCAGGCCCTTAAAATAAGACAACGTGATGATTAGCCTCCGCGTGGGTTGGCGTATGAGAGAAGGAAGCAAGGCCCGGATCAAACCATGGTAACCCGGACCGCAAGTAAAAACTTAGAATGTGTAGAGGGAAAGTAAAACCATGAGATCCGAGTCACAGTGGTAACCCCGCCGGCAAGTGAAAACTTGGAACATGCGAAGGGAACGTAAATCCATATAATCCGAGATAAAGAGCTAACCCGGAATTGAACGTCCAAGGCTCGAACATAAATGAACCTGATGTGGCCTTAGCGGCCAAGGCATCTAAGACCGCACCAGCTTCGGGGACTAATATTGGGGGGATAACCCCGGGTAGGGTCACTCCGGGGTATAGAGGCCGAGTTAGCCAAGGTTCGGCAGGGTCAAAGCGGATGCTGGCCGGGTCACCTCAAGGCAGGCCGGATCACGGAGTAACCCGGACCAGGGGGGGGTCGCCTAACATTGTCTCAGCCGACTTAAGGAGTAAGTCGGAAGTGCTTGTCTAACTTATACACAGGAACAGGTGTGGCTGGATCTACTATGATCCGGGTCCCCGCTTAGCTTCTGGGAGAAGGAAGGAATCTCTCTGGTCAAAAAGAAGGTCCGGTACGCACTGCATGAGCGAAGCAAGCAAGGGCAGGACCACCGGGTCATGGCCGACAAGGGTGACGATGCCCATGTCGGCTGACGCAGGCGCCGCAAAGGCTTACGTAGCTAAAGCGTGTATGACGCGGGGGAAAAGCACCCCGGTCGGGTTACCACTTTGAGAGGAGGCATATTCTTGGGAATATGCCTCCACGTATGCCCTAAGCAGGGACCGAGCCTCCTCTATATAAGGGGGGCTAGGGTTCCAGTAGAAGGGGTTGAGCTTTAGTGGGGTTGGTTTTATGATTCCATAGTGACTAGTTGAGCTAAGGTTCTAGGGAAAACTGTAGGCAAGAGTAAGAGAGCTCCTTCTTCCTCCTCTCGCCAATACAGCTCTAGGAGCACTTGTAATCTTGAAAGGAAAGCAATACAAACTTCTGTGTGGAGAATCACTCCACTATCCCTCCGTGGATTCCCCTAGCGTGTATTAGTCCCTACCTTTAGCCTATCCATGGCATCTGCCGTGACACCACCATGACAAAAACTATTTCCTAAAAGCCTATTTTTTTGTCTTCTAATTATCCCCTTCTTTATTTCAAACTATAAAACCCCGGTTCTTTCGAACCTTTTAATTGTCCAAAACATATTTGCAAAGGGGTTTTGTTTAAAATAAATAAATAATAAAACACTTTTATAAAACATGGGGAAGGCCGCCAGCCGGCCAGGACCAAAGGACCCAGCCCACAGCCACCTACCACCCCAAGCAGCCAAACCCTAATCATCTAACCACACCCGCCGCATGCCGCCCCCAGCGCCGCACTCGCACGCGACCCCGGCCCCACCTTGCCCCACGCTACCTACAACCGCCCGCCTCGGGATCTCTGCCCATGCCCGGCCCCACCTAATCCCGCTCATCCCTATCGCCTCGCGATGCGATCCTCTCGTCCTCACTTGGCGCTACCCTGCTCGATCCCGCAGAAACCACCGCCGCCAGGCCCGATTCCTCGCCTCCCCTCTGTGCGCAGCGCCACCGCCCACCTCTCCTCTCCCTGCTACCTCTCTCCTCGCGCCGCGCTCGCCAGGCTGCTGTCCCCGAAGCCCCACAGTCGTGTGCCCCATCTCCGACGAGCCCCTACACCTCGCCGCCAGAGCCCCTGCTCTGCCTCCAAGCTCGTCATCGACCCGGCCTCGCCCCTGCTCCAACCATGTGGCCAGGACCTCACTGCGCCTCCCATCGCCGACCTGCTTTCGACCCTTCCCTGGTGCTCCCTCTCGCCGCCCCTTCGAGTTGCCGCCGCCGTCAGTCCCCTGCGGCGCCCAGCGTCCGTGTCCTCGCCGACGTCGCGCTTCACCTAGCCTGGACCTCTCTCCTCGGACCGGCCTTGTCGCGTCTGCTCACGCGAGCACCTGCGCGTGGTCGCCGTCGGAACCTCCACTCCATCCCCGACCCTCTACCGTGGCCCTCTGTTCGCTCGCAGGGAACCTCTTCCACCGGATGCCGGCCTCCATGGTAGTGAGTTCCTGGCCCTGTTTTGTGGTAGTGTGATGTGTCAGATGCCAGGGCTCCTTTTGATTAACTATGGTACGTCCAGATGTTGTATGTTGGAGATGGTGTGGTATTGAAGCATTGTGAAGAGCGGAAGATGACGATCTTCATACGGCGATGCGAGAATGGTACTGTGTGTCAAGCCTCATCAGTGTCATCGACAAGATCTCCCGAAGGCCCGCACACGGATGTGGACCTGCAGACCCCAAAGACCGATCCCGCCAAACCCAAACCCCCGGTGAACACCAAGTTCACCGAACCCTAATGTGATCCCCTTTTCGAGACCCCTATTTTTTATAATATGACATTATCACCTGTTGCATATTAAATTGCTCATGCTCGCATACATATTGTGTTTTTTGGGGGGTATTTAGTCGATTCACCTCATAATTAAATATGGAGCACATATGCGGGCTATACTTGGATTATATCGCCTCCATTTAAATTTGTGTAGCGAACTGCTGCCATGTTTTGTCTTATTAAGTCAACATTTAAATTGCGGGGTATATAAACAACATAAACCATCTAATTAATTGTCGGGACCCTGGTTCCGTTTAATATTACCTAATTGCATCGCATCTTTGCCATGTCATGCATCATACATGCATCATGCCCGATCTTCTGTCGTAGTATTAAATAGTGTATCCGATGTTTCTTCTAGTGCTTTGCTTCTTCACGGATTAGACCGTTCAGTTGATACGAGTATTGGCAAGTTCTTCGGATAATCTATCTCCGGCTATGTTTCCAGGCGAGCAATCTCCCCCTTTCCACCTTTTTTGCATTTATAGTCTTTATTTCCTCCTGTTGATCTATTGCTATTCGTGTCGTGATGCTTTTGTGTTTCGTACCAGATATATTCTGTGCAGCCTTTATATTGCCGTGGACACATCCTATTGCCTGTTGATTGATAGACAATCGGCCTTGCGAGTCATAGTTGCTTGCTCAGGTGCTGCTTCGCGTCGTTGTCGTTCCACCGTTGATAAAAGTTTGACACATACTTAATGATAGAGATGCTTACTGGTGGAGATGATCATGGCTTTAATTACAACTTGATATTAAATTGCTAGATATAACTAATGTGGAGGCATCGGTGGGCAATAGATGTTATTTGGATCTTCCGCGCTCACTTGTGTCCCGTAGGACCCCGAGTACTTGATACCTGTTCCTTGACTATCGCACTATCCGCATGTGGGACCATGAACCCCCTTAGCCAGAGCTTGATTCATTTGTTATTTCCTGGGGCCACAAACTAGTTTGGGGCTTTATTACTATCCTGTACTTATGCCATGCTTTACTGCTTTATTTACGATTGTGTGTGGAGCACCTATACTGTTTTGGATCATGGCACGATTTCGCGGTATCGACAAGCCCAGTCACACTTTCGGGTTCCCAGCCATTTACAGCCGTTCTCGCAAACCCTGGGTCCGTTCCGGAGCGGGCCAACTTCATTGCAGGTAGCTTATTGGGGTGGCCCCCTGAAATATTTTATGAATCCTATGATTGCTTTGTCGTGAAAGCCTCGTTGGGTTTTGATTTGGTTTTTCCGAGGTTGATCGTGTGTGTGTTGCTATTTGTGCATCCCTGTCGAGTAAATCTTTATGAAAGCCGTGTCCGCGGTTATAGACGACTTGGAGAATAGTATCTCGATCATAGACAAGCATAACTAAAGTAGTGCTATAAATTTGACTTAATATGTGACTAGTAATCAGCTTCACTACAATGTAATGGATAATAGAAGTACCAACAACTGGTGGAACTGGGGTGTATCGTGTAATGTTATACCTGCCTAGTAAGTATCAAAACTCCAATGGAATGAAGTAAAAGTGCCAACAACCGCTGGGTTTAGGATGTCACATGCTAATTGTATCTGACTAGTAAGTATTGCAACTACAACTGAATGGTTAACTAAAACTGCCCACTACATATGCTATCAGGATGACTCATGCTATATATATCTGACTAGTAAGTGCTGCAACTATAATAGGATGAATAAAACTGCCAACTGTGTGAGTTCCTCGGTTTGACTTCCTTGTTTGGTCTCGAGGGGGAAATACCAGGATGGGTATGATTGGTGTTAGTATAAGGTTGGTTCCGAATATGTCTTTCTTATCTTTCTCTAATAGCCGATAGTTGGATCGAGTCTCTATAGATTGTTTAGTGCATGAGAAGAACACACACGCAATGAAACTGGTGGATCCTTATGTGGTTTGTTGAGAGGAATAGACATGCAATGACACCGGTGGATCCACATGTGGTTTATGGAAGTAAAATACATCAATGACACTGGTAGATCCTTATGTGGTTCATGAAAAGAACAGACATGCAGTGAAACTGGGTGTTGTTCATGAATAGAATAGAGATACACTAACACTGGGTGTGGTTCATGAAAAGAACAGACATGCAATGACACTGGTGGGACCATCCTTACGTGGTTCATGAGAAGAACAGATAGGCAATTACACTGGTGGATCCTTATGTGGTTTGTTTAGAGGAACAGACATGCAATGACACCGGTGGATCCACATGTGGTTTATGGAAGTAACACACATGCAATGACACTGGGTGTGGTTCATGAAAAGAACAGACATGCAATGACACTGGCAGATCTTTATGTGGTTCATGAAAAGAACAGAAATGCAATGACACTGGTGGATCCTTATGTGGTTTGTTTAGAGGAACAAACATGCAATGACTCTAGCCGTGGTTCATGAAAAGAACAGACATGCAATGACTTATGTGGTTTGTTTAGAACAACACACATGCAATGACACTGGGTGTGGTTCATGAAAAGAACATATAGGCAATGACACTGGTGGATCCTTATGTGGTTTGTTTAGAAGAACACGCATGAAATGACACTGCGTGTCGTTCATAAAAAGAACAGACATGCAATGACACTGGTGGATCCTTATGTGGTTTGTTTAGAGGAACAGACATGCAATCACACTAGGTGGATCCATATGTGGTTTATGGAAGTAAAAGACATGCAATGACTCTAGCCGTCATTCATGAAAAGAACAGACATGCTATGACGCTGGTGGATCCTTACGTGGTTCATGAAAAGAGCAGACATGCAATGACACTGGTGGATCCTTATGTGGTTCATGAAAAGAACAGACATGCAATGACACTGGTGGATCGTTATGTGGTTTGTTTAGAGGAACAGACATGCAATGACTCTAGCCTTGGTTCACGAAAAGAACAGACATGCAATGACACCGGGTGTAGTTCATGAAAATAACAGACATGCAATGACTTATGTGGTTTGGTTAGAAGAACACACATGCAAGGACACTGGGTGTGGTTCATGAAAAGAGCAGATAGGCAATGACAGTGGTGGATCCTTATGTGGTTTGTTTACAAGAACACGCATGCAATGACACTGGGTGTGGTTCTTGAAAAGAACAGACACACAATGACACCGGTGGATCCTTATGTGGTTTGTTTAGAGGAACAAACATGCAATCACACTAGGTGGATCCATATGTGGTTTATGGAAGTAAAACCCATGCAATGACTTTAGCTGTGATTCATGAAAAGAACAGACATGCAATGACACTGGTGTATCCTTATGTGGTTCATGAAAAGAACAGACATGCAATGACACTGGTGGAGCCTTATGTAGTTTGTTTAGAAGAACACACATGCCATGACACTGGGTGTGGTTCATGAGAAGAACACACACGCAATGAAACTGGTGGATCCTTATGTGGTTTGTTTAGAGGAACAGACATGCAATGACACCGGTTGATCCACATGTGGTTTATGGAAGTAAAATACATGCAATGACACTGGTAGATCCTTATGTGGTTCATGAAAAGAACAGACATGCAGTGAAACTTGGTGTTGTTCATGAATAGAATAGAGATGGACTGACACTTGGTGTGGTTCATGAAAAGAACAGACATGCAATGACACTGGTGGGACCATCCTTATGTGGTTCATGAGAAGAATAGATAGGCAATTACACTGGAGGATCCTTATGTGGTTCGTTTAGAGGAACAAACATGCAATGACACCGGTGGATCCACATGTGGTTTATGGAAGTAACACACATGCAATGACACTGGGTGTGGTTCATGAAAAGAACAGACATGCAATGACACAGGTAGATCCTTATGTGGTTCATGAAAAGAACAGACATGCAATGACACTGGTGGATCCTTATGTGGTTTGTTTAGAGGAATAGGCATGCAATGACTCTAGCCATGGTTCGTGAAAAGAACAGACATGCAATGACACTGGGTGTGGTTCATGAAAAGAACATATAGGCAATGACACTGGTGGATCCTTATGTGGTTTGTTTAGAGGAACAGACATGCAATGACTCTAGCCTTGGTTCACGAAAAGAACAGACATGCAATGACACTGGTGGATCGTTATGTGGTTTGTTTAGAGGAACAGACATGCAATCACACTAGGTGGATCCATATGTGGTTTATGGAAGTAAAAGACATGCAATGACTCTAGCCATGATTAATGAAAAGAACAGACATGCTATGACGCTGGTGGATCCTTATGTGGTTCATGAAAAGAGCAGACAGGCAATGACACTGGTGGATCCTTATGTGGTTCATGAAAAGAACAGACATGCAATGACAATGGTGGATCGTTATGTGGTTTGTTTAGAGGAATATACATGCAATGACTCTAGCCTTGGTTCACGAAAAGAACAGACATGCAATGACACCGGGTGTAGTTCATGAAAATAACAGACATGCAATGACTTATGTGGTTTGGTTAGAAGAACACACATGCAATGACACTGGGTGTGGTTCATGAAAAGAGCAGATAGGCAATGACACTGGTGGATCCTTATGTGGTTTGTTTACAAGAACACGCATGCAATGACACTAGGTGTGGTTCATGAAAAGAACAGACACACAATGACACTGGTGGATCCTTATGTGGTTTGTTTAGAGGAACAAACATGCAATCACACTAGGTGGATCCATATGTGTTTTATGGAAGTAAAAGCCATGCAATGACTTTAGCTGTGATTCATGAAAAGAACAGACATGCAATCACACTGGTGTATGCTTATGTGGTTCATGAAAAGAACAGACATGCAATGACACTGGTGGAGCCTTATGTAGTTTGTTTAGAAGAACACACATGCAATGACACTGGGTGTGGTTCATGAGAAGAACACACACGCAATGACATTGGTGGATCCTTATGTGGTTTGTTTAGAGGAACAGACATGCAATGACACCGGTGGATCCACATGTGGTTTATGGAAGTAAAACACATGCAATGACACCGGTAGATCCTTATGTGGTTCATGAAAAGAACAGACATGCAGTGAAACTGGGTGTTGTTCATGAATAGAACAGACATGCATTGACACTAGGTGTGGTTCATGAAAAGAACAGACATGCAATGACACTGGTGGGACCATCCTTATGTGGTTCATGAGAAGAACAGATAGGCAATGACACTGGTGGATCCTTATGTGGTTTGTTTAGAGGAACAGACATGCAATGACACCGGTGGATCCACATGTGGTTTCTGGAAGTAACACACATGCAATGACTCTGGGTGTGGTTCATGAAAAGAACAGACATGCAATGACACTGGTAGATCCTTATGTGGTTCATGAAAAGAACAGACATGCAATGACACTGGTGGATCCTTATGTGGTTTGTTTAGAGGAACAGGCATGCAATGACTCTAGCCGTGGTTCATGAAAAGAACAGACATGCAATGACACCGGGTGTGGTTCATGAAAAGAACAGACATGCAATGACTTATGTGGTTTGTTTAGAATAACACCCATGCAATGACACTGGGTGTGGTTCATGAACAGAACATATAGGCAATGACACTGGTGGATCCTTATGTGGTTTGTTTAGAAGAACACGCATGAAATGACCCTGGGTGTGGTTCATGAAAAGAACAGACATGCAATGACACTGGTGGATCCTTATGTGGTTTGTTTAGAGGAACAGACATGCAATCACACTAGGTGGATCCATATGTGGTTTATGGAAGTAAAAGACATGCAATGACTCTAGCCGTGATTCATGAAAAGAATAGACATGCAATGACGCTGGTGGATCCTTATGTGGTTCATGAAAAGAGGAGACAGGCAATGACACTGGTGGATCCTTATGTGGTTTGTTTAGAAGAACACACATGCAATGCCACTAGGTGTGGTTCATGAGAAGAACACACACGCAATGACGCTGATGGATCCTTATGTGGTTTGTTTAGAGGAACATACATGCAGTGACACCGGTGGATCCACATGTGGTTTATGGAAGTAAAAGACATGCAATGACACTGGTAGATCCTTATGTGGTTCATGAAAAGAATAGACATGCAGTGAAACTGGGTGTGGTTCATGAATAGAACATACATGCACTGACACTAGGTGTGGCTCATGAAAAGAACAGACATGCAATGACACTGGTGGGACCATCCTTATGTGTTTCATGAGAAGAACAGATAGGCAATGACACTGGTGGATCCTTATGTGATTTGTTTAGAGGAACAGACATGCAATGACACCGGTGGATCCACATGTGGTTTATGGAAGTAACAAACATGCAATGACACTGGGTGTGGTTCATGAAAAGAACAGACATGCAATGACACTAGTAGATCCTTATGTGGTTCATGAAAAGAATAGACATGCAATGACACTGGTGGATCCTTATGTGGTTTGTTTAGAGGAACAAACATGCAATCACACTAGGTGGATCCATATGTGGTTTATGGAAGTAAAAGCCATGCAATGACTTTAGCTGTGATTCATGAAAAGAACAGACATGCAATGACACTGGTGGAGCCTTATGTAGTTTGTTTACAAGAACACACATGCAATGACACTGGGTGTGGTTCATGAGAAGAACACATACGCAATGACACTGGTGGATCCTTATGTGGTTTGTTTAGAGGAACAGACATGCAATGACACCGGTGGATCCACATGTGGTTTATGGAAGTAAAAGACATGCAATGGCACTGGTAGATCGTTATGTGGTTCATGAAAAGAACAGACATGCAATGACACTGGTGTATCCGTATGTGGTTCATGAAAAGAACAGACATGCAATGACACTGGTGGAGCCTTATGTAGTTTGTTTAGAAGAACACACATGCAATGACACTGGGTGTGGTTCATGAGAAGAACACACACGCAATGACACTGGTGGATCCTTATGTGGTTTGTTTAGAGGAACAAACATGCAATGACACCGGTGGATCCACATGTGGTTTATGGAAGTAAAAGACATGCAATGACACCGGTAGATCCTTATGTGGTTCATGAAAAGAACAGACATGCAGTGATACTGGGTGTTGTTCATGAATACAACAGACATGCATTGACACTGGGTGTGGTTCATGAAAAGAACAGACATGCAATGACACTGGTGGGACCATCCTTATGTGGTTCATGAGAAGAACAGATAGGCAATGACACTGGTGGATCCTTATGTGGTTTGTTTAGAGGAACATACATGCAATGACACCGGTGGATCCACATGTGGTTTATGGAAGTAACACACATGCAATGACTCTGGGTGTGGTTCATGAAAAGAACAGACATGCAATAACACTGGTAGATCCTTATGTGGTTCATGAAAAGAACAGACATGCAATGACACTGGTGGATCCTTATGTGGTTTGTTTAGAGGAACAGACATGCAATCACACTAGGTGGATCCATATGTGGTTTTTGGAAGTAAAAGACATGCAATGACTCTAGCCGTGATTCATGAAAAGAATAGACATGCAATGACGCTGGTGGATCCTTATGTGGTTCATGAAAAGAGAAGACAGGCAATGACACTGGTGGACCCTTATGTGGTTTGTTTAGAAGAACACACATGCAATGCCACTAGGTGTGGTTCATGAGAAGAACACACACGCAATGACACTGATGGATCCTTATGTGGTTTGTTTAGAGGAACATACATGCAGTGACACCGGTGGATCCACATGTGGTTTATGGAAGTAAAAGACATGCAATGACACTGGTAGATCCTTAAGTGGTTCATGAAAAGAACAGACATGTAGTGAAACTGGGTGTGGTTCATGAATAGAACATACATGCACTGACACTGGGTGTTGTTCATGAAAAGAACAGACATGCAATGACACTGGTGGGACCATCCTTATGTGGTTCATGAGAAGAACAGATAGGCAATGACACTGGTGGATCCTTATGTGATTTGTTTAGAGGAACATACATGCAATGACACCGGTGGATCCACATGTGGTTTATGGAAGTAACATACATGCAATGACACTAGGTGTGGTTCATGAAAAGAACAGACATGCAATGACAATGGTAGATCCTTATGTGGTTCATGAAAAGAACATACATGCAATGACACTGGTGGATCCTTATGTGGTTTGTTTAGAGGAACAAACATGCAATCACACTAGGTGGATACATATGTGGTTTATGGAACTAAAAGCCATGCAATGACTTTAGCTGTGATTCATGAAAAGAACAGACATGCAATGACACTGGTGGAGCCTTATGTAGTTTGTTTAGAAGAACACACATGCAATGACACTGGGTGTGGTTCATGAGAAGAACACACACGCAATGACACTGGTGGATCCTTATGTGGTTTGTTTAGAGTAACAGACATGCAATGGCACCGGTGGATCCACATGTGGTTTATGGAAGTAAAAGACATGCAATGACACTGGTAGATCCTTATGTGGTTCATGAAAAGAACAGACATGCAGTGAAACTGGGTGTTGTTCATGAATACAACAGACATTCATTGACACTGGGTGTGGCTCATGAAAACAACAGACATGCAATGACACTGGTGGGACCATCCTTATGTGGTTCATGAGAAGAACAGATAGGCAATGACACTGGTGGATCCTTATGTGGTTTGTTTAGAGGAACAGACATGCAATGACACCGGTGGATCCACATGTGGTTTATGGAAGTAACAAACATGCAATGACACTGGGTGTGGTTCATGAAAAGAACAGACATGCAATGACACTGGTAGATCCTTATGTGGTTCATGAAAAGAACAGACATGCAATGACACTGGTGGATACTTATGTGGTTTGTTTAGAGGAACAGGCATGCAATGACTCTTGCCGTGGTTCATGAAAAGAACAGACATGCAATGACACCGGGTGTGGTTCATGAAAAGAACAGACAAGCAATGACTTATGTGGTTTGTTTAGAATAACACACATGCAATGACACTGGGTGTGGTTCATGAACAAAACATATTGGCAATGACACTAGTGGATCCTTATGTGGTTTGTTTAGAAGAACACGCATGAAATGACACTGGGTGTGGTTCATGAAAAGAACAGACACACAATGACACTGGTGGATCCTTATGTGGTTTGTTTAGAGGAACAAACATGCAATCACACTAGGTGAATCCATATGTGGTTTATGGAAGTAAAAGCCATGCAATGACTTTAGCTGTGATTCATGAAAAGAACAGACATGCAATCACACTGGTGTATGCTTATGTGGTTCATGAAAAGAACAGACATGCAATGACACTGGTGGATCCTTATGTAGTTTGTTTAGAAGAGCACACATGCAATGACACTGGGTGTGGTTCATGAGAAGAACACACACGCAATGACACTGGTGGATCCTTATGTGGTTTATTTAGAGGAACATACATGCAGTGACACCGGTGGATCCACATGTGGTTTATGGAAGTAAAAGACATGCAATGAAACTGGTAGATCCTTATGTGGTTCATGAAAAGAACAGACATGAAGTGAAACTGGGTGTTGTTCATGAATAGAATAGACATGCATTGGCACTGGGTGTGGTTCATGAAAAGAACAGACATGCAATGACACTAGTGGGACCATCCTTATGTGGTTCATGAGAAGAACAAATAGGCAATGACACTGGTGGATCCTTATGTGGTTTGTTTAGAGGAACAGACATGCAATGACACCGGTGGATCCACATGTGGTTTATGGAAGTAACACACATGCTATGACACTGGGTGTGGTTCATGAAAAGAACAGACATGCAATGACACTGGTAGATCCTTATGTGGTTCATGAAAAGAACAGACATGCAATGACATTGGTGGATCCTTATGTGGTTTGTTTAGAGGAACAGGCATGCAATGACTCTAGCCGTGGTTCATGAAAAGAACAGACATGCAATGACACCCGGTGTGGTTCATGAAAAGAACAAACATGCAATGACTTATGTGGTTTGTTTAGAATAACACACATGCAATGACACTGGGTGTGGTTCATGAACAAAACATATAGGCAATGACACTGGTGGATCCTTATGTGGTTTGTTTAGAAGAACACGCATGAAATGACACTGGGTGTGGTTCATGAAAAGAACAGACATGCAATGACACTGGCGGATCCTTATGTGGTTTGTTTAGAGGAACAGACATGCAATCACACTAGGTGGATCCATATGTGGTTTATGGAAGTAAAAGGCATGCAATGACTCTAGCCGTGATTCATGAAAAAACAGACATGCAATGACGCTGGTGGTCCTTATGTGGTTCATGAAAAGAGCAGACAGGCAATGACACTGGTGGATCCTTATGTGGTTTGTTTAGAAGAACACACATGCAATGCCACTAGGTGTGGTTCATGAGAAGAACACACACGCAATGACACTGATGGATCCTTATGTGGTTTGTTTAGAGGAACATACATGCAGTGACACCGGTGGATCCACATGTGGTTTATGGAAGTAAAAGACATGCAATGACACCGGTAGATCCTTATGTGGTTCATGAAAAGAACAGACATGCAGTGAAACTGGGTGTTGTTCATGAATAGAATAGACATGCATTGACACTGGGTGTGGTTCATGAAAAGAACAGACATGCAATGACATTGGTGGGACCATCCTTATGTGGTTCATGAGAAGAACAGATAGGCAATGACACTGGTGGATCCTTATGTGGTTTTTTTAGAGGAACAGACATGCAATGACACCGGTGGATCCACATGTGGTTTCTGGAAGTAACACACATGCAATGACTCTGGGTGTGGTTCATGAAAAGAACAGACATGCAATGACACTGGTAGATCCTTATGTGGTTCATGAAAAGAACAGACATGCAATGACACTGGTGGATCCTTATGTGGTTTGTTTAGAGGAACAGGCATGCAATGACTCTAGCCCTGGTTCATGAAAAGAACAGACATGCAATGACACCGGGTGTGGTTCATGAAAAGAACAGACATGCAATGACTTATGTGGTTTGTTTAGAATAACACCCATGCAATGACACTGGGTGTGGTTCATGAACAGAACATATAGGCAATGACACTGGTGGATCCTTATGTGGTTTGTTTAGAAGAGCACACATGAAATGACACTGGGTGTGGTTCATGAAAAGAATAGACATGCAATGACACTGGTGGATCCTTATGTGGTTTGTTTAGCGGAACAGACATGCAATCACACTAGGTGGATCCATATGTGGTTTATGTAAGTAAAAGACATGCAATGACTCTAGCCGTGATTCATGAAAAGAATAGACATGCAATGACGCTGGTGGATCCTTATGTGGTTCATGAAAAGAGCAGACAGGCAATAACACTGGTGGATCCTTATGTGGTTTGTTTAGAAGAACACACATGCAATGCCACTAGGTGTGGTTCATGAGAAGAACACACATGCAATGACGCTGATGGATCCTTATGTGGTTTGTTTAGAGGAACATACATGCAGTGACACCGGTGGATCCACATGTGGTTTATGGAAGTAAAAGACATGCAATGACACTGGTAGATCCTTATGTGGTTCATGAAAAGAACAGACATGCAGTGAAACTGGGTGTGGTTCATGAATAGAACATACATGCACTGACACTAGGTGTGGTTCATGAAAAGAACAGACATGCAATGACACTGGTGGGACCATCCTTATGTGGTTCATGAGAAGAACAGATAGGCAATGACACTGGTGGATCCTTATGTGATTTGTTTAGAGGAACATACATGCAATGACACCGGTGGATCCACATGTGGTTTATGGAAGTAACACACATGCAATGACACTGGGTGTGGTTCATGAAAAGAACAGACATGCAATGAAACTGGTAGATCCTTATGTGGTTCATGAAAAGAACAGACATGCAATGACACTGGTGGATCCTTATGTGGTTTGTTTAGAGGAACAAACATGCAATCACACTAGGTGGATCCATATGTGGTTTATGGAAGTAAAAGCTATGCAATGACTTTAGCTGTGATTCATGAAAAGAACAGACATGCAATGACACTGGTGGAGCCTTATGTAGTTTGTTTAGAAGAACACACATGCAATGACACTGGGTGTGGTTCATGAGAAGAACACACACGCAATGACACTGGTGGATCCTTATGTGGTTTGTTTAGAGGAACAGACATGCAATGACACCGGTGGATCCACATGTGGTTTATGGAAGTAAAAGACATGCAATGGCCTAGTAGATCCTTATGTGGTTCATGAAAAGAACAGACATGCAGTGAAACTGGGTGTTGTTCATGAATAGAACAGACATGCATTGACACTGGGTGTGGCTCATGAAAAGAACAGACATGCAATGACACTGGTGGGACCATCCTTATGTGGTTCATGAGAAGAACATATAGGCAATGACACTGGTGGATCCTTATGTGGTTTGTTTAGAGGAACAGACATGCAATGACACCGGTGGATCCACATGTGGTTTATGGAAGTAACAAACATGCAATGACACTGGGTGTGGTTCATGAAAAGAACAGACATGCAATGACACTAGTAGATCCTTATGTGGTTCATGAAAAGAACGGACATGCAATGACACTGGTGGATACTTATGTGGTTTGTTTAGAGGAACAGGCATGCAATGACTCTTGCCGTGGTTCATGAAAAGAACAGACATGCAATGACACCGGGTGTGGTTCATGAAAAGAACATACATGCAATGACACTGGGGGTGACTCATGAAAAGAACAGACATGCAATGACACTGGTGGGACCATCCTTATGTGGTTCATGAGAAGAACAGATAGGCAATGACACTGGTGGATCCTTATGTGGTTTGTTTAGAGGAACAGACATGCAATGACACCGGTGGATCCACATGTGGTTTATGGAAGTAACACACATGCAATGACACTTGGTGTTGTTCATGAAAAGAACAGACATGCAATGACACTGGTAGATCCTTATGTGGTTCATGAAAAGAACAGACATGCAATGACACTGGTGGATCCTTATGTGGTTTGTTTAGAGGAACAGGCATGCAATGACTCTAGCCGTGGTTCATGAAAATAACAGACATGCAATGACTTATGTATTTTCTTTAGAATAACACACATGCAATGACACTGGGTGTGGTTCATGAAAATAACATATAGGCAATGACACTGGTGGATCCTTATGTGGTTTGTGTAGAAGAACACGCATGAAATGACACTGGGTGTGGTTCATAAAAAGAACAGACATGCAATGACACTGGTGGATCCTTATGTGGTTTGTTTAGAGGAACAGACATGGAATCACACTAGGTGGATCCATATGTGGTTTATGGAAGTAAAAGACATGCAATGACTCTAGCCGTGATTCATGAAAAGAACAGACATGCTATGACGCTAGTGGATCCTTATGTGGTTCATGAAAAGAGCAGACAGGCAATGACACTGGTGGATCCTTATGTGGTTCATGAAAAGAACAGACATGCAATGACACTGGTGGATCGTTATGTGGTTTGTTTAGAGGAACAGACATGCAATGACTCTAGCTTTGGTTCACGAAAAGAACAGACATGCAATGACACCGGGTGTAGTTCATGAAAATAACAGACATGCAATGACTTATCTGGTTTGGTTAGAAGAACACACATGCAATGACACTGGGTGTGGTTGATGAAAAGAGCAGATAGGCAATGACACTGGTGGATCCTTATGTGGTTTGTTTACAAGAACACGCATGCAATGACACTAGGTGTGGTTCATGAAAAGAACAGACACACAATGACACTAGGTGGATCCTTATGTGGTTTGTTTAGAGGGAGAAACATGCAATCAGACTAGGTGGATCCATATGTGGTTTGTGGAAGTAAAAGCCATGCAATGACTTTAGCTGTGATTGATGAAAAGAACATACATGCAATGACACTGGTGTATCCGTATGTGGTTCATGAAAAGAACAGACATGCAATGACACTGGTGGAGCCTTATGTAGTTTGTTTAGAAGAACACACATGCAATGATACTGGGTGTGGTTCATGAGAAGAACACACACGCAATGACACTGGTGGATCCTTATGTGGTTTGTTTAGAGGAACAGACATGCAATGACACCGGTGGATCCACATGTGGTTTATGGAAGTAAAAGACATGCAATGACACTGGTAGATCCTTATGTGGTTCATGAAAAGAACATACATGCAGTGAAACTGGGTGCGGTTCATGAATAGAACAGACATGCACTGATACTGGGTGTGGTTCATGAAAAGAACAAACATGCAATGACACTGGTGGGCCCATCCTTATGTGGTTCATGAGAATAACAGATAGGCAATGACACTGGTGGATCCTTATGTGGTTTGTTTAGAGGAACAGACATGCAATGACACCGGTGGATCCACATGTGGTTTATGGAAGTAACACACATGCAATGACTCTGGGTGTGGTTCATGAAAAGAACAGACATGCAATGACACTGGTAGATCCTTATGTGGTTCATGAAAAGAACAGACATGCAATGACACTGGTGGATCCTTATGTGGTTTGTTTAGAGGAACAGGCATGCAATGACTCTAGCCCTGGTTCATGAAAAGAACAGACATGCAATGACACCGGGTGTGGTTCATGAAAAGAACAGACATGCAATGACTTATGTGGTTTGTTTAGAATAACACCCATGCAATGACACTGGGTGTGGTTCATGAACAGAACATATAGGCAATGACACTGGTGGATCCTTATGTGGTTTGTTTAGAAGAACACGCATGAAATGACACTGGGTGTGGTTCATGAAAAGAACAGACATGCAATGACACTGGTGGATCCTTATGTGGTTTGTTTAGCGGAACAGACATGCAATCACACTAGGTGGATCCATATGTGGTTTATGGAAGTAAAAGACATGCAATGACTCTAGCCGTGATTCATGAAAAGAATAGACATGCAATGACGCTGGTGGATCCTTATGTGGTTCATGAAAAGAGCAGACAGGCAATAACACTGGTGGATCCTTATGTGGTTTGTTTAGAAGAACACACATGCAATGCCACTAGGTGTGGTTCATGAGAAGAACACACATGCAATGACGCTGATGGATCCTTATGTGGTTTGTTTAGAGGAACATACATGCAGTGACACCGGTGGATCCACATGTGGTTTATGGAAGTAAAAGACATGCAATGACACTGGTAGATCCTTATGTGGTTCATGAAAAGAACAGACATGCAGTGAAACTGGGTGTGGTTCATGAATAGAACATACATGCACTGACACTAGGTGTGGTTCATGAAAAGAACAGACATGCAATGACACTGGTGGGACCATCCTTATGTGGTTCATGAGAAGAACAGATAGGCAATGACACTGGTGGATCCTTATGTGATTTGTTTAGAGGAACATACATGCAATGACACCGGTGGATCCACATGTGGTTTATGGAAGTAACACACATGCAATGACACTGGGTGTGGTTCATGAAAAGAACAGACATGCAATGAAACTGGTAGATCCTTATGTGGTTCATGAAAAGAACAGACATGCAATGACACTGGTGGATCCTTATGTGGTTTGTTTGGAGGAACAAACATGCAATCACACTAGGTGGATCCATATGTGGTTTATGGAAGTAAAAGCCATGCAATGACTTTAGCTGTGATTCATGAAAAGAACAGACATGCAATGACACTGGTGGAGCCTTATGTAGTTTGTTTAGAAGAACACACATGCAATGACACTGGGTGTGGTTCATGAGAAGAACACACACGCAATGACACTGGTGGATCCTTATGTGGTTTTTTTAGAGGAACAGACATGCAATGACACCGGTGGATCCACATGTGGTTTATGGAAGTAAAAGACATGCAATGGCCTAGTAGATCCTTATGTGGTTCATGAAAAGAACAGACATGCAGTGAAACTGGGTGTTGTTCTTGAATAGAACAGACATGCATTGACACTGGGTGTGGCTCATGAAAAGAACAGACATGCAATGACACTGGTGGGACCATCCTTATGTGGTTCATGAGAAGAACATATAGGCAATGACACTGGTGGATCCTTATGTGGTTTGTTTAGAGGAACAGACATGCAATGACACCGGTGGATCCACATGTGGTTTATGGAAGTAACAAACATGCAATGACACTGGGTGTGGTTCATGAAAAGAACAGACATGCAATGACACTAGTAGATCCTTATGTGGTTCATGAAAAGAACGGACATGCAATGACACTGGTGGATACTTATGTGGTTTGTTTAGAGGAACAGGCATGCAATGACTCTTGCCGTGGTTCATGAAAAGAACAGACATGCAATGACACCGGGTGTGGTTCATGAAAAGAACATACATGCAATGACACTGGGGGTGACTCATGAAAAGAACAGACATGCAATGACACTGGTGGGACCATCCTTATGTGGTTCATGAGAAGAACAGATAGGCAATGACACTGGTGGATCCTTATGTGGTTTGTTTAGAGGAACAGACATGCAATGACACCGGTGGATCCACATGTGGTTTATGGAAGTAACACACATGCAATGACACTTGGTGTGGTTCATGAAAAGAACAGACATGCAATGACACTGGTAGATCCTTATGTGGTTCATGAAAAGAACAGACATGCAATGACACTGGTGGATCCTTATGTGGTTTGTTTAGAGGAACAGGCATGCAATGACTCTAGCCGTGGTTCATGAAAATAACAGACATGCAATGACTTATGTATTTTCTTTAGAATAACACACATGCAATGACACTGGGTGTGGTTCATGAAAATAACATATAGGCAATGACACTGGTGGATCCTTATGTGGTTTGTGTAGAAGAACACGCATGAAATGACACTGGGTGTGGTTCATAAAAAGAACAGACATGCAATGACACTGGTGGATCCTTATGTGGTTTGTTTAGAGGAACAGACATGGAATCACACTAGGTGGATCCATATGTGGTTTATGGAAGTAAAAGACATGCAATGACTCTAGCCGTGATTCATGAAAAGAACAGACATGCTATGACGCTAGTGGATCCTTATGTGGTTCATGAAAAGAGCAGACAGGCAATGACACTGGTGGATCCTTCTTTGGTTCATGAAAAGAACAGACATGCAATGACACTGGTGGATCGTTATGTGGTTTGTTTAGAGGAACAGACATGCAATGACTCTAGCTTTGGTTCACGAAAAGAACAGACATGCAATGACACCGGGTGTAGTTCATGAAAATAACAGACATGCAATGACTTATCTGGTTTGGTTAGAAGAACACACATGCAATGACACTGGGTGTGGTTCATGAAAAGAGCAGATAGGCAATGACACTGGTGGATCCTTATGTGGTTTGTTTACAAGAACACGCATGCAATAACACTAGGTGTGGTTCAGGAAAAGAACAGACACACAATGACACTGGTGGATCCTTATGTGGTTTGTTTAGAGGGAGAAACATGCAATCAGACTAGGTGGATCCATATGTGGTTTGTGGAAGTAAAAGCCATGCAATGACTTTAGCTGTGATTGATGAAAAGAACATACATGCAATGACACTGGTGTATCCGTATGTGGTTCATGAAAAGAACAGACATGCAATGACACTGGTGGAGCC
This sequence comes from Avena sativa, assembly GCA_916181665.1. Classification (NCBI taxonomy): domain Eukaryota; kingdom Viridiplantae; phylum Streptophyta; class Magnoliopsida; order Poales; family Poaceae; genus Avena; species Avena sativa. The sequence goes on along the minus strand of OV702297.1, from coordinate 465,553,176 downwards.
TTATGTAGTTTGTTTAGAAGAACACACATGCAATGACACTGGGTGTGGTTCATGAGAAGAACACACACGCAATGACACTGGTGGATCCTTATGTGGTTTGTTTAGAGGAACAGACATGCAATGACACCGGTGGATCCACATGTGGTTTATGGAAGTAAAAGACATGCAATGACACTGGTAGATCCTTATGTGGTTCATGAAAAGAACAGACATGCAGTGAAACTGGGTGCGGTTCATGAATAGAACAGACATGCACTGATACTGGGTGTGGTTCATGAAAAGAACAGACATGCAATGACACTGGTGGGCCCATCCTTATGTGGTTCATGAGAATAACAGATAGGCAATGACACTGGTGGATCCTTATGTGGTTTGTTTAGAGGAACATACATGCAATGACACCGGTGGATCCACATGTGGTTTATGGAAGTAACACACATGCAATGACTCTGGGTGTGGTTCATGAAAAGAACAGACATGCAATGACACTGGTAGATCCTTATGTGGTTCATGAAAAGAACAGACATGCAATGACACTGGTGGATCCTTATGTGATTTGTTTAGAGGAACAGGTATGCAATGACTCTAGCCGTGGTTCATGAAAAGAACAGACATGCAATGACACCGGGTGTGGTTCATGAAAAGAACAGACATGCAATGACTTATGTGGTTTGTTTAGAATAACACCCATGCAATGACACTGGGTGTGGTTCATGAACAGAACATATAGGCAATGACACTGGTGGATCCTTATGTGGTTTGTTTAGAAGAACACGCATGAAATGACACTGGGTGTGGTTTATGAAAAGAACAGACACGTAATGACACTGGTGGATCCTTATGTGGTTTGTTTAGAGGAACAGACATGCAATCACACTAGGTGGATCCATATGTGGTTTATGGAAGTAAAAGACATGCAATGACTCTAGCCGTGATTCATGAAAAGAATAGACATGCAATGACGCTGGTGGATCCTTATGTGGTTCATGAAAAGAGCAGACAGGCAATGACACTGGTGGATCCTTATATGGTTTGTTTAGAAGAACACACATGCAATGCCACTAGGTGTGGTTCATGAGAAGAACACACACGCAATGACACTGATGGATCCTTATGTGGTTTGTTTAGAGGAACATACATGCAGTGACACCGGTGGATCCACATGTGGTTTATGGAAGTAAAAGACATGCAATGACACTGGTAGATCCTTATGTGGTTCATGAAAAGAACAGACATGTAGTGAAACTGGGTGTGGTTCATGAATAGAACATACATGCACTGACACTGGGTGTGGTTCATGAAAAGAACAGACATGCAATGACACTGGTGGGACCATCCTTATGTGGTTCATGAGAAGAACAGATAGGCAATGACACTGGTGGATCCTTATGTGATTTGTTTAGAGGAACATACATGCAATGACACCGGTGGATCCACATGTGGTTTATGGAAGTAACACACATGCAATGACACTGGGTGTGGTTCATGAAAAGAACAGACATGCAATGACACTGGTAGATCCTTATGTGGTTCATGAAAAGAACAGACATGCAATGACACTAGTGGATCCTTATGTGGTTTGTTTAGAGGAACAAACATGTAATCACACTAGGTGGATACATATGTGGTTTATGGAAGTAAACGCCATGCAATGACTTTAGCTGTGATTCATGAAAAGAACAGACATGCAATGACACTGGTGGAGCCTTATGTAGTTTGTTTAGAAGAACACACATGCAATGACACTGGGTGTGGTTCATGAGAAGAACACACACGCAATGACACTGGTGGATCCTTATGTGGTTTGTTTAGAGGAACAGACATGCAATGACACCGGTGGATCCACATGTGGTTTATGGAAGTAAAAGACATGCAATGACACTGGTAGATCCTTATGTGGTTCATGAAAAGAACAGACATGCAGTGAAACTGGGTGTTGTTCATGAATACAACAGACATGCATTGACACTGGGTGTGGCTCATGAAAAGAACAGACATGCAATGACACTGGTGGGACCATCCTTATGTGGTTCATGAGAAGAACAGACACGCAATGACACTGGTGGATCCTCATGTGGTTTGTTTAGAGGAACAGACATGCAATGACACCGGTGGATCCACATGTGGTTTATGGAAGTAACAAACATGCAATGACACTGGGTCTAGTTCATGAAAAGAACAGACATGCAATGACACTGGTAGATCCTTATGTGGTTCATGAAAAGAACAGACATGCAATGACACTGGTGGATACTTATGTGGTTTGTTTAGAGGAACAGGCATGCAATGACTCTTGCCGTGGTTCATGAAAAGAACAGACATGCAATGACACCGGGTGTGGTTCATGAAAAGAACAGACAAGCAATGACTTATGTGGTTTGTTTAGAATAACACACATGCAATGACACTGGGTGTGGTTCATGAACAAAACATATAGGCAATGACACTGGTGGATCCTTATGTGGTTTGTTTAGAAGAACACGCATGAAATGACACTGGGTGTGGTTCATGAAAAGAACAGACATGCAATGACACTGGTGGATCCTTATGTGGTTTGTTTAGAGGAACAGACACGCAATCACACTAGGTGGATCCATATGTGGTTTATGGAAGTAAAAGGCATGCAATGACTCTAGCCGTGATTCATGAAAAGAACAGACATGCAATGACGCTGGTGGATCCTTATGTGGTTCATGAAAAGAGCAGACATGCAATGACACTGGTGGATCCTTATGTGGTTTGTTTAGAAGAACACACATGCAATGCCACTAGGTGTGGTTCATGAGAAGAACACACACGCAATGACACTGATGGATCCTTATGTGGTTTGTTTAGAGGAACATACATGCAGTGACACCGGTGGATCCACATGTGGTTTATGGAAGTAAAAGACATGCAATGAAACTGGTAGATCCTTATGTGGTTCATGAAAAGAACAGACATGAAGTGAAACTGGGTGTTGTTCATGAATAGAACAGACATGCATTGGCACTGGATGTGGTTCATGAAAAGAACAGACATGTAATGACACTAGTGGGACCATCCTTATGTGGTTCATGAGAAGAACAGATAGGCAATGACATTGGTGGATCCTTATGTGGTTTGTTTAGAGGAACAGACATGCAATGACACCGGTGGATCCACATGTGGTTTATGGAAGTAACACACATGCTATGACACTGGGTGTGGTTCATGAAAAGAACAGACATGCAATGACACTGGTAGATCCTTATGTGGTTCATGAAAAGAACAAACATGCAATGACATTGGTGGATCCTTATGTGGTTTGTTTAGAGGAACAGACATGCAATGACACCGGGTGTGGTTCATGAAAAGAACAGACATGCAATGACTTATGTGGTTTGTTTAGAATAACACACATGCAATGACACTGGGTGTGGTTCATGAACAGAACATATATGCAATGACACTGGTGGATCCTTATGTGGTTTGTTTAGAAGAACACGCATGAAATGACACTGGGTGTGGTTCATGAAAAGAACAGACATGCAATGACACTGGTGGATCCTTATGTGGTTTGTTTAGAGGAACAGACACGCAATCACACTAGGTGGATCCATATGTGGTTTATGGAAGTAAAAGGCATGTAATGACTCTAGCCGTGATTCATGAAAAGAACAGACATGCAATGACGCTGGTGGATCCTTATGTGGTTCATGAAAAGAGCAGACATGCAATGACACTGGTGGATCCTTATGTGGTTTGTTTAGAAGAACACACATGCAATGCCACTAGGTGTGGTTCATGAGAAGAACACACACGCAATGACACTGATGGATCCTTATGTGGTTTGTTTAGAGGAACATACATGCAGTGACACCGGTGGATCCACATGTGGTTTATGGAAGTAAAAGACATGCAATGACACTGGTAGATCCTTATGTGGTTCATGAAAAGAACAGACATGCAGTGAAACTGGGTGTGGTTCATGAATAGAACATACATGCACTGACACTGGGTGTGGTTCATGAAAAGAACAGACATGCAATGACACTGGTGGGACCATCCTTATGTGGTTCATGAGAAGAACAGTTAGGCAATGACACTGGTCGATCCTTATGTGGTTTGTTTAGAGGAACAGACATGCAATGACACCGGTGGATCCACATGTGGTTTATGGAAGTAACACACATGCAATGACACTGGGTGTGGTTCATGAAAAGAACATAGATGCACTGACACTGGGTGTGGTTCATGAAAAGAACAGACATGCAATGACATTGGTGGGACCATCCTTATGTGGTTCATGAGAAGAACAGACAGGCAATGACACTGGTGGATCCTTATGTGATTTTTTTAGAGGAACATACATGCAATGACACTAGTGGATCCACATGTGGTTTATGGAAGTAACACACATGCAATGACACTGGGTGTGGTTCATGAAAAGAACAGACATGCAATGACACTGGTAGATCCTTATGTGGTTCATGAAAAGAACAGACATGCAATGACACTGGTGGATCCTTATGTGGTTTGTTTAGAGGAACAGGCATGCAATGACTCTAGCCGTGGTTCATGAAAAGAACATACATGCAATGACACCGGTTGTGGTTCATGAAAAGAACAGACATGGAATGACTTATGTGGTTTGTTTAGAATAACACACATGCAATGACACTGGGTGTGGCTCATGAAAAGAACATATAGGCAATGACACTGGTGGATCCTTATGTGGTTTGTTTAGAAGAACACGCATGAAATGACACTGGGTGTGGTTCATGAAAAGAACAGACACGCAATGACACTGGTGGATCCTTATGTGGTTTGTTTAGAGGAACAAACATGCAATCACACTAGGTGGATCCATATGTGGTTTATGGAAGTAAAAGACATGCAATGACTCTAGCTGTGATTCATGAAAAGAACAGACATTCAATGACACTATTGGATCCTTATGTGGTTCATGAAAAGAACAGCCAGGCAATGACACTGGTCGATCCTTATGTGGTTTGTTTAGAAGAACACACATGCAATGACACTAGGCGTGGTTCATGAGAAGAACACACACGCAATGACAATGGTGGATCCTTATGTGGTTTGTTTTGAGGAACAGACATGCAATGACACCGGTGGATCCACATGTGGTTTATGGATGTAAAAGACATGCAATGACACTAGTAGATCCTTATGTGGTTCATGAAAAGAATAGACATGAAGTGAAGCTGGGTGTGGTTCATGAATAGAACAAACATGCACTGACACTGGGTGTGGTTCATGGAAAGAACAGACATGCAATGACACTGGTGGGACCATCCTTATGTAGTTCATGAAAAGAACAGACGGGGAATGACACTGGTGGATCCTTACGTGGTTTGTGTAGAAGAACACACATGCAATGACACCGGTGGATCCACATGTGGTTTATGGAAGTAAAAGACATGCAATGACACTGGTAGATCCTTATGTGATTCATGAAAAGAACAGACATGCAGTGAAACTGGCTGTGGTTCATGAATAGAACATACATACCCTGACACTGGGTGTGGTTCATGAAAAGAACAGACATGCAATGACACTGGTGGGCCCATCCTTATGTGGTTCATAAAAAGAACAGACATGCAATGACACTGGTGGATCCTTATGTGGTTTGTTTAAAAGAACACACATGCAATGACACTAGGTGTGGTTCATGAATAGAACGTACATACCCTGACACTGGGTGTGGTTCACGAAAAGAACAGACATGCAATGACACTGGTGGGCCCATCCTTATGTGGTTCATAAAAAGAACAGACATGCAATGACACTGGTGGATCCTTATGTGGTTTGTTTAAAAGAACACACATGCAATGACACTAGGTGTGGTTCATGAAAAGAACACACACGCAATGACACTGGTGGATCCTTATGTGGTTTGTTTAGCGGAACAGACATGCAATCACACTAGGTGGATCCATATGTGGTTTATGGAAGTAAAAGACATGCAATGACTCTAGCTGTGATTCATGAAAAGAACAGACATGCAATGGCACTGGTGTATCCTTATGTGGTTCATGAAAAGAACAGACAGGCAATGACAGTGGTGGATCCTTATGTGGTTTGTTTAGAAGAACAGACATGCAATGACACTGGGTGTGGTTCATGAGAAGAACACACACGCAATGACACTGGTGGATCCTTATGTGGTTTGTTTAGAGGAACAGACATGCAATGACACCGGTGGATCCACATGTGGTTTATGGAAGTAAAAGACATGCAATGACACTGGTAGATCCTTATGTGGTTCATGAAAAGAACAGACATGCAGTGTAACTGGGTGTGGTTCATGAATAGAACAGACATGCACTGACACTGGGTGTGGTTCCTGAAAAGAAAAGGCATGCAATGACACTGGTGGGACCATCCTTATGTGTTCATGAGAAGAACAGATAGGCAATGACACTGGTGGATCCTTATGTGGTTTGTTTAGAGGAACAGACATGCAATGACACCGGTGGATCCACATGTGGTTTATGGAAGTAACACACATGCAATGACACTGGGTCTAGTTCATGAAAAGAACAGACATGCAATGACACTGGTAGATCCTTATGTGGTTCATGAAAAGAATAGACATGCAATGACACTGGTGGATCCTTATGTGGTTTGTTTAGAGGAACAGGCATGCAATGACACTAGGTGTGGTTCATGAAAAGAACATATAGGCAATGACACTTGTGGATCCTTATGTTGTTTGTTTAGAAGAACACGCATGAAATGACACTGGGTGTGGTTCATGAAAAGAACAGACACGCAATGACACTGGTGGATCCTTATGTGGTTTGTTTAGAGGAACAAACATGCAATCACACTGGGTGGATCCATATGTGGTTTATGGAAGTAAAAGACATGCAATGACTCTAGCCGTGATTCATGAAAAGAACAGACATGCAATGACATTGGTGTATCCTTATGTGGTTTGTTTAGAAGAACACACATGCAATGACGCTAGGTGTGGTTCATGAGAAGAACACACACGCAATGACACTGGTGGATCCTTATGTGGTTTTTTTAGTGGAACATACATGCAATGACACCGGTGGATCCACATGTGGTTTATGGAAGTAAAAGACATGCAATGACACTGGTAGATCCTTATGTGGTTCATGAAAAGAACAGTCATGCAGTGAAACTGGGTGTGGTTCATGAATAGAACATACATGCACTGACACTGGGTGTGGTTCATGAAAAGAACAGACATGCAATGACACTGGTGGGACCATCCTTATGTGGTTCATGAGAAGAACAGTTTGGCAATGACACTGGTCGATCCTTATGTGGTTTGTTTAGAGGAACAGACATGCAATGACACCGGTGGATCCACATGTGGTTGATGGAAGTAACACACATGCAATGACACTGGGTGTGGTTCATGAAAAGAACAGACATGCAATGACACTGGTAGATCCCTATGTGGTTCATGAAAAGAACAGACATGCAATGACATTGGTGGATCCTTATGTGGTTTGTTTAGAGGAATAGACATGCAATGACTCTAGCCGTGGTTCATGAAAAGAACAGACATGCAATGACACCGGGTGTGGTCATGAAAAGAACAGACATGGAATGACTTATGTGGTTTGTTTAGAATAACACACATGCAATGACACTAGGTGTGGTTCATGAAAAGAACATATAGGCAATGACACTGGTGGATCCTTATGTGGTTTATTTAGAAGAACACACATGAAATGACACTGGGTGTGGTTCATGAAAAGAACAGACACGCAATGACACTGGTGGATCCTTATGTGGTTTGTTTAGAGGAACAGACATGCAATCACACTAGGTGGATCCAAATGTGGTTTATGGAAGTAAAAGACATGCAATGACTCTAGCTGTGATTCATGAAAAGAACAGACTTGCAATGACACTGGTGGATCCTTATGTGGTTCATGAAAAGAACAGACAGGCAATGACACTGGTGGATCCTTATGTGGTTTGTTTAGAAGAACACACATGCAATGACACTAGGTGTGGTTCATGAGAAGAACACACACGCAATGACACTAGTGGATCCTTATGTGGTTTGTTTAGAGGAACAGACATGCAATGACACCGGTGGATCCACATGTGGTTTATGGAAGTAAAAGACATGCAATGACACTGGTAGATCCTTATGTGGTTCATGAAAAGAACAGACATGTAGTGAAACTGGGTGTGGTTCATGAATAGAAAAGACATGCACTGACACTGGGTGTGGTTCATGAAAAGAACAGACATGCAGTGAAACTAGGTGTGGTTCATGAATAGAACATACATGCACTGACACTAGGTGTGGTTCATGAAAAGAACAGACATGCAATGACAGTGGTGGGCCCATCCTTATGTGGTTCATGAAAAGAACAGATATGCAATGACACTGGTGGATCCTTATGTGGTTTGTTTAGAAGAACACACATGCAATGACACTGGGTGTGGTTCATGAAAAGAACACACATGCAATGACATTGGGTGTGGTTCATGAAAAGAACACACATGCAATGACATTGGGTGTGGATTCCCCTAGCGTGTATTAGTCCCCACCTTTAACCTATCCATGGCATCTGCCGTGACACCACCACAACAGTTGGCGCCCACCGTGGGGCTAGCGGCGCTAGCAGGGGTGAAGATCCGGACGGGAAACCACATCGGCACCGGCGAACACATCGTCTCCGGGCTCGTTCAGCGCTTTGGAGCAATGGACTTCGTCAGCGACAACGCTGGCTGCTTCGGCACGCGCCCACTTCCGCGCAATGGCCTCTTCGTCAAGTTGGGTGTACACAAGGTCTACGTTGCTGTGGACGTATCATGCGTTCATCCGCGCCGCATCGTTGATGCGGGGGAACCATCCCTCACTGTGGCTCGCGGGGCGCGTATCGCTCGCTCCCCGGACCATGTGGAGGTGATGATGACTGCGCCTGGGGCAGGCGCAAGCAAGGATCCAGCACCGGACCCAGAGGTAACACCTAAGGCACCGAGGAAAGGTAGAGGGCCTCCACTAGAGGGGCCTGAGAACATACTGAGAGAAGCTATGGATAGCTTGGCTAACCCGGTAGAAGCAGTGGTAGATCCGACTCAGGCACAGGCCGAGCTAGAGGAAACTAGGCAAAAGATACTAGAGGGTGCAAAGAAAATAGCCGCGGCTCAGCAGTCGCTGAACATGACACTGCGTGAATATGCAAAGGCAAAAAAAGTTGATACAGTAAAAGTAAAAGGGAGAAATCTCATGAGCGAGATGAACAGAGAAGGTGATGATGGAGCCGAGGGGTCGGAAAACTATTTGTCTGTGGGGTTGCCGAGGTATAGTACCCCGGCGAAGAACTCAGAGCAGCGGATGCGGCTGCGTCCGAGTTAGAGGGTCTGACGGGTGAGGCCCGTCAAAGACAGCAAGATAGGGTTAACGAGCTGGTTCGGATCGCGAACAGACAGAATGAAGAGCTACTGAGAGCTAACCCGGAGAGAGCTGGAGCGTCCAAAATCGTCCATTCGGCAATGGGTAACCCGGAGAAATCCGCTGGAGCCGCATCGTCACCTCATGGTGGTCCAAGGAGAGAAGAGGTAGTAACCTCGGCCAGACGTAACAAACAGGTCGTCCCGTACGACCCGACGCGTGCAGGAAAAGAAAAAGAAACGCGGAAAAATGATGATCGACGAAGTGCGAGCCGAGGTGAAGCTGGCCGAGGTAACCATGACCAAGGCTATGCCGGTCAAGGGAACGCTGCTAGCGGCAATGCCGGACAGCGAAACTCCGCAGGAGCAGGACAACCGCAGCAGCGAAATATACCAAGGCAAGAGCAAAGCGCCGGCCGAGGTATGCGATAGAAAGGTGCGCCCCAAGTGCAAAACCGTTACAATGACGGTGATTCAGAGATGGTGAACGCGGGGTACCCGAGACCGGACTATCATGTGATAGGGTCCAGATTGGGAAGCAGGGACTTGATGCCGGATGACGCCAGGTTAAAATTGGATCGCCTGTATAGGTCGGAATCTCAAGGTCCACCGGGTCCAGCGTGCTTTGGACCCCGGATCATGAAGGAGCCACCGGTGCCCAACTTCCAGTTGCCCAGAGGCACGAAGACGTATGACGGCAGTACCAAGCCGGAGGATTGGCTGATAAACTATGCTACGGCTGTGAAAATTGCCACTGGCAACTTGAGATGGGCTGTACGATACGTACCCCAGATGTTGGAAGGTCTGGCCAGAGTATGGCTGAATAATTTACCACCCGGAAGCATCAACTGCTGGATAGATTTTGAAGAAATGTTTATCAGCAACTTCTCAAGTACATATCAGAGGCCGAATAGGTCGCAGACCCTAGCGATGTGCAAGCAAAGACCTAACGAGATGGACCGTGAATTCTTGACCCGGTGGTGTACCGTGAGAAACTCGTGTGAGGGTGTCATAGAGTCACAGGCCATAGCATGGTTTGCACAAGGGTGCAGATATGGCAGCGAGTTGTGGATGAAATTGCAAAGGAAAATGCCAATTACGTTGGCAGAGATGATCCGGGATTGCTGATTCGTATGCTTTGGGTGATCCGACTCAACCTAGGCTCGTGTCAAACGAGTCAAGCGAGGAATACTATCAGAGGGATGGAGCCGGGTCATCTCGGAGGAACGATTACAGAGGAAAAAGAAGAGATGATAGACCGGATCATCGCTACGGTTCGCAACAAGTTGCAGCTGTGAATCAAGATCAACCCGGAGCAGGGAGCAACCAACGCCAGAGAACGGGAGGGCAATGGACTCCAAGAAACGATGGCAAGAAAACATGTACTCCGGAGCAAAAGAAACAGTGGCAAGAAAAGAAAGACCATCCGAGGTATACCTATTAGTCGATGTTGGACCAGCCGTGTAAGTTTCACATGCGAAATACAAATAGCCCGGCGGGTCACACAACGAGCCAATGTGAGTGGATGCGTAAGATAGAACAAAGTGGTTCGGGGAATGCTCAGGCACCCCGGAATGATCAACCTCGGCAGGAGTTACCTCGGCAACAATTGCTCTCCGAGGCGAACACGCAACAGCTAATGTTGCCTCCCCTTCCGCCGAGGTATGACAACAATGAGAGAAGGGATGCAGTGCATCAGGTGGAAAATCAGCAACAGCCAGATCAGAGGTACCCCGGAAACGAGGGAAGGAATGAGTACAGAGAACATCACCAGAGCTATTGTGTGTTCACAACTGAGGAAACAGATAGGAAAAGCTTGCAGCGCCGACATATGGAGGTCAATGCGGTAATGCCAGCAGTGACGAGGTACATGCCTTGGTCGGACCAGGAAGTCACCTGGATCATCAAACATCATCCTAAGCTTATGCCGAGTCCAGGCTCGTATGCGCTAGTGCTAGATCTGACATTCATTGGACCAAACATCAATGTGAGGTTCTCCAAGGTACTGATTGACAATGGCAGTAGCATTAACATCATGTATGCGGATACGATGCGCAAGTTGGGCATCTCGGAGAACATGCTCCAGGCTACGAGAACAACTTTCCATGGCATTGTACCATGCATTTCTTGTGAGCCCATAGGCAAAGTCCGGGTCGACGTGTTATTCGGCACAAGGGATAACTGCCGAACTGAAAATCTGGAGTTTGAGGTGGTGAACTTGGAAAGTGCGTATCACGCATTACTCGGAAGACCAGCATTGAACAAGTTCATGGCAAGCTGCCACATCAGTTATCTGAAGATGAAGTTGCCCGGGCCAAATGGAGTGATTAACATTGCTGGAGATTTCCGACGTTCCATTGAGTGTGCTTCAGCCGGATCTAACCTAGCCGAGTCACTCGTGATTGCGCAAGAGAAAAGAAAAATCCAAGAGGTGGCGGCATTAGCTCAGTCCGCGTAGCAGTATATGCCGGTGTTGAGTAACCCGCATGGCAGCGTTTCATTCCAAGCTGCAAAGGACACCAAGAAGGTTCAAGTTGATGACATGTTCCCGGAGCGCACCGTAACAATTGGTTCCGGGTTAACTGACAAATAGGAAAGCGAGCTCGTCAACTTCCTCCGTGAGAATCGGGATATTTTTGCTTGGTCTACACAGGACTTGCAAGGTGTTCCGAGGGAGTTGGCCGAGCAGTCTTTGAACGTAAGGCCCAGAGCAAGGCCGGTGAAGCAACCTCTCCGCCGCTTCGCCGAGGATAGGAGAAAAGTCATTAGGGACGAGATAGCTCGATTGCTAGCAGCAGGATTTATCATGGAAGTACTATATCCGGATTGGCTCTCTAATCCGGTGCTGGTAGAAAAGAAGAAGGATGATCCGAACGTAGCAGTGGTTTGGCGTATGTGTATCGATTACACGAACCTGAACAAGGCGTGTCCAAAAGATCCATCTCCACTGCCGAGGATAGATCAGGTCATAGACTCAACCGCGGGATGTGAACTGTTGTCATTCATTGATGCATATTCTGGTTTCCACCAGATACCTCTAAACCCGGATGATCAAATAAAGACTGTGTTTATTACCCCGTACGGGGCTTATTGCTATCGCACTATGCCATTTGGTTTGCGTAATGCAGGTGCAACGTACCAAAGATGTATGCAAAAATGTCTGCACGACCAAATAGGTCAAAATGTACAAGTATACGTGGATGATGTGGTTATCAAGACCAAGGAAAGAAAAACGCTCCTTGACGACATCAGGCAGACATTCGCGAACTTGAGAAGGTTCCGGATGAAGCTTAACCCGGAAAAATGTACCTTCGGTGGCCCGGCTAGAAAATTACTCGGATTTCTCGTCTCCAGCCGAGGTATCGAGGTTAATCTAACTAAGATTCGGGCCATTGAGCGAATGGAGCTGCCGAAGTGTCTTAACGATGTCCAGAAGTTCACTGGGTGCCTAGCATCGTTGAGTCGGTTGGTATGTTGGTTGGGAGAAAAGGCACTGTCTCTCTACCAACTCATGAAAAAGTCGGATAAGTTCGTTTGGACACCACACGCCGATGAAGCCTTTGCCCACTTAAAAAATATGTTGGCCACTGCACCAGTGTTAGCCTCTCCACTATCAAAGGAGCCAATGTTGCTCTACATAGCCGCAACCAACCGAGTGGTAAGTGCAGTGATTGTAGTAGAGCGCAATGAAGAGGGTAAGTCGGTGCAGAGGCCAGTATATTACTTGAGCGAGGTATTGTCTGCCTCAAAATAGAACTACCCGCACTTCCAAAAGGTGGCATATGGTGTCTATATGGCGGCAAAGAAGTTAAAGCATTACTTTGAGGAGCACCCCATCAAAGTAATATGTGAAGCTCCCATATCCGAGATAATGGGTAACAAGGATGCGAGTGGCAGAATTGCAAAATGGGCAATTGAGTTAGCCCCTTATGTGCCCCAATACGACAGAAGAGAAGCGATCAAGTCTTAAGCTGTGGCGGACTTTATTGTAGATTGGTCCGAGGTACAATACGAACCACCGCCACCAGATCCAAACTACTGGAGAATGCACTTTGACGGGTCGAAAACCAAAACCGGATTAGGCGCCGGGGTTGTGCTTACCTCGCCAAAGAAGGACCAGCTAAAATATGTATTGCAGATCCATTTCGCGGCATCGAACAATGTCGCTGAGTACGGGGCTCTTGTGCATGGGCTCAAAGTGGCAAAGGAGATTGGCATACGTCGGAAAATATGCTTTGGCGACTCGGATCTGGTGGTGCAGCATGTGTCCGGAGTGTGGGACGCCCTGGATCCAAACATGGAACTATACAAATTTCACGTGCAGAAAATATCTGGTTACTTCGAGGGGTGTGAATTTCACCATGTACCCCGAGTGGAAAACGAGGCTGCCGACATGCTGTCGAAGCTCAGATCGACCCGACAGGCAATTCCACCGGGTGTAGCATTGGAACACCTCAGAAAACCATCTATCAGGGCGTCCCCAGGAACCGAATCGATCTATGTCCCGGAAAATACGGAATCCGGAGCTGAGCCCATGGACATTAACACGGGAGGTAATACGTGAGACCCGGGGACTGCATCAGCCAACCCGGGGACTGCCTCAGAAAACCCGGGGACTACCTCATTTGACCCAGGGACTGCTCAGCGTGATCCGTCTGAAGTTATGCCGGTAGATCAGATGGAAATTGATGAGGACATATTCCCTCCACGAGCGATACCAGCTTGGGCACTACCTATATTCCAATTCCTGAAAGACGGAACGTTACTCCCTAAGGATGTGTTAGCCAGGCAAACTCAGAGGAGAGCAAAATCATACACGATTATCAATTCCGAGCTGTACAAACGGAGTGTAACCAACGTCCTCCAGCGATGCGTTGACCTGGAAGAAGGACTTGACATCCTCCGAGATATACACGAAGGAGAATGTGGGCATCATGCCTCATCCAGAGCCTTGGTGGCAAAGGCGTTCCAGCATGGATTCTACTGGCCAAGTGCCTTAGAACAAGCAGAAGATCTGGTGAGAAAATGCAATGGTTGTCAAAGGTACGCCACCAAGACACATATGCCTATGTCGGAACTCAAGACCATACCAATTACGTGGCCATTTGCTGTATGGTGCTTGGATATGGTTGGCCCGTTCAAACCAGCAAGAGGAAACATGACACACATTTTGGTCATGGTGGACAAGTTTACAAAATGGATTGAAGTGAAACCTATAAGAAAAATGTGATGGAGCTACGGCCATGAGATTTCTCAAAGACATCATCTTGAGATACGGTTATCCACACAGTATTATAACTGATAATGGAACAAATTTTGTAGAAGGAGCATTTGCGCGCTTTTGCCGAGACAAGAAGATCCGACTCGATGTAGCCTCGGTAGCCCACCCCGCATCGAACGGACAAGTGGAAAGATCTAACGGATTAGTATTATCCGGGATAAAACCCCGGCTCATTGAGCCGCTGCAAAGATCAGCGGGGTGCTGGATAGACGAACTACCAGCGGTACTGTGGAGTTTAAGAACAACTCCGAATCGATCAACAGGCTATACGCCATTTTTTCTGGTATATGGGGCAGAAGTTGTATTACCAGCCGACATAGAGCATGATTCGCCTAGGGTCACCCAATACACAGAAGCCAAAGTGCAGGAAGCCCGGCAAAATGATGTTGATCTGCTAGAAGAAGCGAGAGAACTGGCACTGTCCATATCCGCCATATATCAGCAAAATCTCCGACGCTATCATAGCCGGAAAGTGTGCCCCCGAGTCTTTCGGGAAGGCGATCTGGTGCTCCGGTTGGTACAACGTACTACTGGCATGCATAAATTATCCCCCCCATGGGAAGGGCCATTCATTGTGAGCAAAGCATTGCACAATGATTCTTACTATCTTATAGATGCAAAGCCACAGGAAAAGAACAAGGCGGACAGGTCCGGAGAGGAATCTAAGCAACCATGGAATGTAGCACTACTTCGTCCCTTCTACACTTAGCTAAGAAGTGTATGTATCCGAGTCGTCTCATATGTCGGTATGTATGTCGGCAATGAGCTTATCAATGAAATAGCAGCGCCTCGAGCAGTAACTCGGGGACTGCCTTAATAATGTTTGTTGTTACTTCTTATGCGGTAGCTGGAATAAGTTGTTCTACTTAACCCGGATTAGTAATGTGTGAGCACCAAAAACCCAACTCTTCGACTTGCTGCTGTCCAACAAGAATTGGCTTCATGGCAAGCAAGAGAACAAGTTTTGAATTGCGTAGCACATAAAAAACGACTAAGGAAACGAATTTATTCGAGCTAACGTTTGTTTTTCGGACTAACCCTGTATTTATTTTCAAGTTATTATGCTGAATTATTTTGAGCTAAGCCTAAAAGTTTCTAAGTATTGTTAAAACAATTTTTGAAGATCGGATTCGTAAGTCGTAAAACCGAATCAAGGTAGACACGGACCGAGCCAGAGGATTGGACGAACAAGAAAATGAAACTCGGGGACTACGCCCAAGTTAATCCGGCATAGAAACGTAGTAGCAAAATATCACATATACAGCATACAATTGCACCCGGCATACGGGGGATCTGATAAGTTTTCAAGTTTTTTGACCTAAGGAGCAGCAGGAGGAGGAAGTTCGGCGTCGTCGTCACTGTCTTCAATATCCGAGGCATCACCTTCTCCGTCCTCATCCGACCCATCTTCAACGTTCTCAATGTGCTCGTCCCCCGCGGATTCCAGGAAGCTCGGTCCTTCAACCCAGTCATGGATAGGAGAATATTCGAAGAGGCTGTAGGCGCAAGCCTGGCGCCGAGCTACCCACTCCGGGTCATCAGTCCATCTGGATCTGGTGCGCCGACGTGTAAGGAGGCTGAGGTCGATCTTCTCATACCACGTGAGTATGTGGTGAAGGATAGTATCGGCTGTGGCACGCCCAGCGGATTCTCTCCAGAGATCGAGCTGGGTCTCAGTCTCCATTAGCTTCTCGACGAGAATCACGGTGGTCTCCGGGCTACTCTCTCCGGGCCAGAACGTGTTGAAAATGCGAACTGCAACGTCGAGGATATCCTTGCCGTAATTCTTGATGATCTCCACGCGAGATGACAAGCTGACCAACAGGTCCTCCATGTCGTAAGGAACCTCCTCACCAGCAGGAGCGGCAGGAGTACCCCTCGCTTGGCGAAAATCTGCAACTGCTGCGCTTGCAATAGTGATGCTCTCAGGAAATTTGCCTAGAAGCTAGACAAGGGAAGAAGGTAAAGAAAAGACATATGAAGCAACCCGGAAAAGTAGGTCGGAAGGAACTTACGTGATATGTGGCTAAGGATCTGGGTTAACTCCTTGATGCAATCATCGCGTCTCTTGCGAAGTTGCTCAAACTCAGCGTTTGCCGACCCAAGCTGGATGTCGGATTCTTTGAGTAGGTCCTGGTCCTTGGAGATCTAGAGAGTAAGGCGCTCACGCTCTTCTGTGAAGTTCTGGCCAACCTTTTGGAGCTCGGTTTGGTGCTGGGCCTTCATCTTCTCCATCTCAGCCTTGAGCTTGGCAATCTCGTTGTCCTTAGTCCAGAGGAGAGCGAGCTCATCATCCTTTTTCTTCAGCTCGGCTTGATGCTGCCCTGCTTGTTCGAGAAAATGCAGCATCATATCAGGCATGGGCACACTATCCTCAAGCGATGCTGAAATAGTATGTTGACCTAGCAGAGCCGAGGAGTGAATATTTGCCGAGCCAAGGAGAAGAGGAAATGGAAAACACTACGAGGTCGGATAAAAGAGGACATACCCCTGATTTCCACCAAGTTCTTCCGCATGATCTTGTTCTCTGCCTCCACCCCAGCTGTAGAAACCGAATGAGGAGATTAGTTTGGAAGAAGAAGGTGAAGAAAAACGGAGAAGTGCCGAGGGATAAAATTACCCCTCTTTTCATGTTCTGCAATAAGTGCAACATGTTTTGCGCGTAGCATCTTGTGGGTATCCAGCAGGCGTTGGAATTCAGCGCTCCGGCGATTGGTGGTTACCTGAAAAAAGTACAGAAGTGTAAAATGAGCTTGGTACATATTCGAAGTGTACAAGATCCGGGCCAAGTGGAGCTTAACCCAGCTCTAGGTGTGTGCATATTCGAAGTGTACAAGATCCGGGCCAAGTGGAACTTAACCCGGCTCTAGGTGTGTGCATATTCGAAGTGTACAAGATCCGGGCCAAGTGGAACTTAACCCGGGTCTAGGTGTGTGCATATTCGAAGTGTACAAGATCCGGGCCGAGTGGAACTTAACCCGGCTATAGGTGTGTGCATATTTGAAGTGTACAAGATCCGGGCCAAGTGGAACTTAACCCGGCTTTAGGTGTGTGCATATTCGAAGTATACAAGATCCGGGCCAAGTGGAACTTAACCCGGCTCTAGGTGGGTGCATATTGGAAGTGTACAAGATCCGGGCCAAGTGGAACTTAACCCGGCTCTAGGTGTGTGCATATTCGAAGTTCACATGGAGCTACGTTAGTTTTCTAATGAGCATCCGGCCGAGTAGCAAGCTACTCCACCGGAGGCTCGGGGACTAATGGTTATTATCTACAGCATGTAAAGGAGAAACGACATACCTCCATCATTCGTCCCGCGAGGTTAATTGCCTTAGCGGCGGTATTCATTTGGGCGGAAAATTCTGCGGGGCCGAACTTTTCCGGGAGATCATCGTTGTGGACGAACTCTGCCTTATTCCAGTTCATGACGAACTCAATAAGACTCAGAGGGTACCGCTCACCGGTGGGCATATGGGGTGCCACCAAGCCCTTCGTGTGCGCTTCTTTCCTCTCAACCAAGGCAAGAGCTAGGCTGGTATGCAGAACCATCTGCTGCACATCAGTTAGCTCGGCAGGAACATCCTTCGCTGCTAGAGCTTTCTTGGGAAGCATCGATGCTAGGGTTCGCTGCCCAGCCTCGACAAATGCAGACTTGGTGGCATCCGGAGCCTTTTTTCCCTTAGCTTGCTAGGAAGAAGTAACTACAGTGGATTTCTCCTTAGAAGCTGCTGGAGTAGTTCCTCGCCGAGGCTGAGATGACTCGGACGAGGCGGAAGAACTTGGCACTGGAGCTCTTGTAGCTGGACTTGGAGCTGTTGTTAGTTTTCTTGGTGCCGGAACAGGTGCTGGAGCTGGTTCGGTCACTGGTACTGGAACTGCTGCTGGTGCTGGTGTTGAGATAGACTCGGCAGCTGCTGGTTGCCGTGATGCCGAGGTGGTGGACGCCGTCACCTCGGCTGGACCGACCCCTCCCGCTCCGAGGTCGCGTTCCTCTCGACGAGGTAGTGCGGAACCCGGAGCAGCCGCAGAACCCTCTGGAATAGGGCTCAGCGGACGTGACTCGTCGTCACGAGGAGGAGAAGGGCCAGATCGAAGTGGTGAAGAGATGCTTGATCCGCTCTGAGGGACCTCCACCGGAGCCCTGAAGAAGAGAATAATGTCAGAAGACAAATTACCACGATGCAAGGAAAAGTGAGTTACACAACGAAAACTGACTTATGCATCCGAGGTTTCGGTCTCCTTGGGTTTCCGAGCCCTTCGTGTCGGGGCTTTGCTTGCCGGCTTGGAGGCAGTCTTGTATCCGGCCTTCTTTCGCCTTTTTGTGGGCTGAGAAGGTTCGGAGGAAGAACTTGATGCGGCTCCGCGCTTCTTCTTCGACGCCACCAGAACCGGCTCGCCCGTAGCAAGTGGAAGACCCTCGTGGATATGCCCACCAGGGTTAGCTGATGCCGGAAAGGCAAAAGAAAGAGGGACAGCCTCAACAGGTTCAATCACGTCGACATCCGAGTCATCCTCATCATCGGGCCAGCCTCTAAGAGAAGAGAATTTACCGCTGGGTCGTTTTGTAGCATCGGTCATAGGGAGAAACATCTCCTGGTCCGGCTCCTCCTCATCCGGGATTTCTCGGTCCGGCGCCCACTTAAGGGTCGGATCCATACCATCCTTGAGAGTTTGCTGAAGGAACAGCTGAGAGAAAGCATGAAGAACCGAGTAAAAAATACAACAAAAACCGACACATATTTGATCCGAAATAAGTTTGCCCCGTGAAGCTTACCGTGGGAGGGAGACTGTCACGACTGAAGTGCTCAATTCCCCATGTCCATTCGGCGGAGAAGTCCTTGTGGTTGGTGAAGAGAGCCTTAACCCGGCGAAAAATCTCCGTGTTGCTCAGCTCGAAGGAGGAGGTCCGGTTGGGGTCACGGTCGAAACTCATGTGGCACAACTTGTGGGTGCGCTTCTGGAGGGGAGAGATTCGGTTGCGCACGAACGTGATCATAGCATCCTCGTTGCGCAATCCGAGTTTCTTCAGCTCCACGAACCTCTTGTTAACTTGGTTGGCTAGAGCTGTGGGCTTCTTGGAGACGTCCTCCTAGAATTCCAGGTCAGGTGGACCCAGAGCGTAGGGCAGCAACCGAATCAAATCTTCAGTGCCCGCATTCCGGACATAGAAGAAGGTCCGGGCCCATCCTTTGCAGGAGTCAAGCCCGGTAACCCGGGGGAAAACGGAAAGTCTTCAGGGTGAGATGGAGGCAGCTCCGAATTGGGTGAGCTGCTTATCCTCCGACTCTACTTGGATGTTGGGGATGACGTTGTGAGGAAGGCCGAAAAAACAGATCCACAGCTCCTTCGTGGGCCACAGTCCGATGTAGCCTTCGATCGTAGAAGCAAAGGCAGAAAGAGAGGTGATAGCGTTGGCTGGGAGATGGTGCGGCTGCAAGTGGTAGGTGCTAAGCCAATCCCGGAAGAAATCGCTCACCGGCAGACCAAATCCCCGTTGGAATTGGGACAGGAACACGATGAACTCAACCTGATTAGGTGAGAGGGCCAGTTCGGCGGAGGGGAGACGAGCGGCGACGCCGGCAGGAATGTGTCGGGTCCGGTAGAGCCAGTCAAGGTCATCTTGGCAGACCCATGATCCGGCCCACGTGCCGCGGTCCGCCGCGGCGGCGTCCTCCTCCATTTCCTGCTCGGCGACGACGAGCTCCTCCTCCGTCATCTCGTATTCACTACCCTCACTGGCGCTAGCGGCGGCGGGGATCTGAGGCCTGGATTGGCGAGGACCCGTGGCGAGGAAGTCACGCAGCGGTGGCTGCGACGCAGAGGCACGGGGAAAAGCATGGCAGCGGCGCTGCTGCTAGAAGCACTAGCGGCGGCGCGGTCGCTAGGAAGAAGAAGGAGAAGAGCAATGAGCAGAGGGGCGCAGAAGTGGGAAAAATGCTAAGGGGTGCGCCCCTCCGCTACTTAACCACCCCCTAAGAGGGTAAGTGGGATCGCGCTGCGCCAACGAGCCACATGGTGTGGCTGTGTATCGCACGCCTCAGCCAATCGTAGAGGAGCCACACAGAGGGCCACATAGCAGAAGCAATCCCGTGACGTGATGCACTGATGCGGTAAACGAGGAGGCAGGCGTGACGTGACCCTAGCACAATGATAACTGACAATTACTGTGGCGGTTACTGTGCAGGCCCTTAAAATAAGACAACGTGATGATTAGCCTCCGCGTGGGTTGGCGTATGAGAGAAGGAAGCAAGGCCCGGATCAAACCATGGTAACCCGGACCGCAAGTAAAAACTTAGAATGTGTAGAGGGAAAGTAAAACCATGAGATCCGAGTCACAGTGGTAACCCCGCCGGCAAGTGAAAACTTGGAACATGCGAAGGGAACATAAATCCATATAATCCGAGATAAAGAGCTAACCCGGAATTGAACGTCCAAGGCTCGAACATAAATGAACCTGATGTGGCCTTAGCGGCCAAGGCAGCTAAGATCGCACCAGCTTCGGGGACTAATATTGGGGGGATAACCCCGGGTAGGGTCACTCCGGGGTATAGAGGCCGAGTTAGCCAAGGTTCGGCAGGGTCAAAGCGGATGCTGGCCGGGTCACCTCAATGACACCGGTGGATCCACATGTGGTTTATGGAAGTAACACACATGCAATGACACTGGGTGTGGTTCATGAAAAGAACAGACATGCAATGACACAGGTAGATCCTTATGTGGTTCATGAAAAGAACAGCCATGCAATAACACTGGTGGATCCTTGTAGCACCGCGATAAAACCACCACTAGAAAATCGCTTGGTATTTTTGTTTGTGCATCTTCATGACCGCTTGCTCATGTCATCATGCCACATTGATTTTGAGCATCGTCATGTCATCTTGCATTTGTTTGCCTAAAACTGTTGGGGGATAACCTCGGGTAGGGTCACTCCGGGGTATAGAGGCCGAGTTAGGCAAGGTTCGGCAGGGTCAAAGCGGATGCTGGCCGGGTCACCTCAAGGCAGGCCGGATCACGGAGTAACCCAGACCAGGGAGGGTCGCCCAACATTGTCTCAGCCGACTTAAGGAGTAAGTCGGAAGTGCTTGTCTATCTTATACGCAGGAACATGTTTGGCCGGATCTACTATGATCCGGGTCCCCGCTTAGCTTCTAGGAGAAGGAAGGAATCTCTCTAGTCAAAAAGAAGGTTCGGTACGCACTACATGAGCGAAGCAAGCAAGGGCAGGACCACCGGGTCATGGCCGACAAGGGTGACGATGCCCATGTCGGCTGACGCAGGCGCCGCAGAGGCTTACGTAGCTAAAGCGTGTATGACGCGGGGGAAAAGCACCCCGGTCGGGTTACCACTTTGAGAGGAGGCATATTCTTGGGAATATGCCTCCACGTATGCCCTAGGCAGGGACCGAACCTCCTCTATATAAGGGGGTCTAGGGTTCCAGTAGAAGGGGTTGAGCTTTAGTGGGGTTGGTTTTATGATTCCATAGTGACTAGTTGAGCTAAGGTTCTAGGGAAAAACTGTAGGCAAGAGTAAGAGAGCTCCTTCTTCCTCCTCTCGCCAATACAGCTCTAGGAGCACTTGTAATCTTGAAAGGAAAGCAGTACAAACTTCTGTGTGGAGAATCACTCCACTATCCCTCCCTGGATTCCCCTAGCGTGTATTAGTCCCCACCTTTAACCTATCCATGGCATCTGCCGTGACACCACCACAACAGTTGGCGCCCACCGTGGGGCTAGCGGCGCTAGCAGGGGTGAAGATCCGGACGGGAAACCACATCGGCACCGGCGAACACATCGTCTCCGGGCTCGTTCAGCGCTTTGGAGCAATGGACTTCGTCAGCGACAACGCTGGCTGCTTCGGCACGCGCCCACTTCCGCGCAATGGCCTCTTCGTCAAGTTGGGTGTACACAAGGTCTACGTTGCTGTGGACGTATCATGCGTTCATCCGCGCCGCATCGTTGATGCGGGGGAACCATCCCTCACTGTGGCTCGCGGGGCACGTATCGCTCGCTCCCCGGACCATGTGGAGGTGATGATGACTGCGCCTGGGGCAGGCGCAAGCAAGGATCCAGCACCGGACCCAGAGGTAACACCTAAGGCACCGAGGAAAGGTAGAGGGCCTCCACTAGAGGGGCCTGAGAACATACTGAGAGAAGCTATGGATAGCTTGGCTAACCCGGTAGAAGCAGTGGTAGATCCGACTCAGGCACAGGCCGAGCTAGAGGAAACTAGGCAAAAGATACTAGAGGGTGCAAAGAAAATAGCCGCGGCTCAGCAGTCGCTGAACATGACACTGCGTGAATATGCAAAGGCAAACAAAGTTGATACAGTAAAAGTAAAAGGGAGAAATCTCATGAGCGAGATGAACAGAGAAGGTGATGATGGAGCCGAGGGGTCGGAAAACTATTTGTCTGTGGGGTTGCCGAGGTATAGTACCCCGGCGAAGAACTCAGAGCAGCGGATGCGGCTGCGTCCGAGTTAGAGGGTCTGACGGGTGAGGCCCGTCAAAGACAGCAAGATAGGGTTAACGAGCTGGTTCGGATCGCGAACAGACAGAATGAAGAGCTACTGAGAGCTAACCCGGAGAGAGCTGGAGCGTCCAAAATCGTCCATTTGGCAATGGGTAACCCGGAGAAATCCGCTGGAGCCGCATCGTCACCTCATGGTGGTCCAAGGAGAGAAGAGGTAGTAACCTCGGCCAGACGTAACAAACAGGTCGTCCCGTACGACCCGACGCGTGCAGGAAAAGAAAAAGAAACGCGGAAAAATGATGATCGACGAAGTGCGAGCCGAGGTGAAGCTGGCCGAGGTAACCATGAGCAAGGCTATGCCGGTCAAGGGAACGCTGCTAGCGGCAATGCCGGACAGCGAAACTCCGCAGGAGCAGGACAACCGCAGCAGCGAAATATACCAAGGCAAGAGCAAAGCGCCGGCCGAGGTATGCGATAGAAAGGTGCGCCCCAAGTGCAAAACCGTTACAATGACGGTGATTCAGAGATGGTGAACGCGGGGTACCCGAGACCGGACTATCATGTGATAGGGTCCAGATTGGGAAGCAGGGACTTGATGCCGGATGACGCCAGGTTAAAATTGGATCGCCTGTATAGGTCGGAATCTCAAGGTCCACCGGGTCCAGCGTGCTTTGGACCCCGGATCATGAAGGAGCCACCGGTGCCCAACTTCCAGTTGCCCAGAGGCACGAAGACGTATGACGGCAGTACCAAGCCGGAGGATTGGCTGATAAACTATGCTACGGCTGTGAAAATTGCCACTGGCAACTTGAGATGGGCTGTACGATACGTACCCCAGATGTTGGAAGGTCTGGCCAGAGTATGGCTGAATAATTTACCACCCGGAAGCATCAACTGCTGGATAGATTTTGAAGAAATGTTTATCAGCAACTTCTCAAGTACATATCAGAGGCCGAATAGGTCGCAGACCCTAGCGATGTGCAAGCAAAGACCTAACGAGATGGACCGTGAATTCTTGACCCGGTGGTGTACCGTGAGAAACTCGTGTGAGGGTGTCATAGAGTCACAGGCCATAGCATGGTTTGCACAAGGGTGCAGATATGGCAGCGAGTTGTGGATGAAATTGCAAAGGAAAATGCCAATTACGTTGGCAGAGATGATCCGGGATTGCTGATTCGTATGCTTTGGGTGATCCGACTCAACCTAGGCTCGTGTCAAACGAGTCAAGCGAGGAATACTATCAGAGGGATGGAGCCGGGTCATCTCGGAGGAACGATTACAAAGGAAAAAGAAGAGATGATAGACCGGATCATCGCTACGGTTCGCAACAAGTTGCAGCTGTGAATCAAGATCAACCCGGAGCAGGGAGCAACCAACGCCAGAGAACGGGAGGGCAATGGACTCCAAGAAACGATGGCAAGAAAACATGTACTCCGGAGCAAAAGAAACAGTGGCAAGAAAAGAAAGACCATCCGAGGTATACCTATTAGTCGATGTTGGACCAGCCGTGTAAGTTTCACATGCGAAATACAAATAGCCCGGCGGGTCACACAACGAGGCAATGTGAGTGGATGCGTAAGATAGAACAAAGTGGTTCGGGGAATGCTCAGGCACCCCGGAATGATCAACCTCGGCAGGAGTTACCTCGGCAACAATTGCTCTCCGAGGCGAACACGCAACAGCTAATGTTGCCTCCCCTTCCGCCGAGGTATGACAACAATGAGAGAAGGGATGTAGTGCATCAGGTGGAAAATCAGCAATAGCCAGATCAGAGGTACCCCGGAAACGAGGGAAGGAATGAGTACAGAGAACATCACCAGAGCTATTGTGTGTTCACAACTGAGGAAACAGATAGGAAAAGCTTGCAGCGCCGACATATGGAGGTCAATGCGGTAATGCCAGCAGTGACGAGGTACATGCCTTGGTCGGACCAGGAAGTCACCTGGATCATCAAACATCATCCTAAGCTTATGCCGAGTCCAGGCTCGTATGCGCTAGTGCTAGATCTGACATTCATTGGACCAAACATCAATGTGAGGTTCTCCAAGGTACTGATTGACAATGGCAGTAGCATTAACATCATGTATGCGGATACGATGCGCAAGTTGGGCATCTCGGAGAACATGCTCCAGGCTACGAGAACAATTTTCCATGGCATTGTACCATGCATTTCTTGTGAGCCCATAGGCAAAGTCCGGGTCGACGTGTTATTCGGCACAAGGGATAACTGCCGAACTGAAAATCTGGAGTTTGAGGTGGTGAACTTGGAAAGTGCGTATCACGCATTACTCGGAAGACCAGCATTGAACAAGTTCATGGCAAGCTGCCACATCAGTTATCTGAAGATGAAGTTGCCCGGGCCAAATGGAGTGATTAACATTGCTGGAGATTTCCGACGTTCCATTGAGTGTGCTTCAGCCGGATCTAACCTAGCCGAGTCACTCGTGATTGCGCAAGAGAAAAGAAAAATCCAAGAGGTGGCGGCATTAGCTCAGTCCGCGTAGCAGTATATGCCGGTGTTGAGTAACCCGCATGGCAGCGTTTCATTCCAAGCTGCAAAGGACACCAAGAAGGTTCAAGTTGATGACATGTTCCCGGAGCGCACCGTAACAATTGGTGCCGGGTTAACTGACAAATAGGAAAGCGAGCTTGTCAACTTCCTCCGTGAGAATCGGGATATTTTTGCTTGGTCTACACATGACTTGCAAGGTGTTCCGAGGGAGTTGGTCGAGCAGTCTTTGAACGTAAGGCCCAGAGCAAGGCCGGTGAAGCAACCTCTCCGCCGCTTCGCCGAGGATAGGAGAAAAGTCATTAGGGACGAGATAGCTCGATTGCTAGCAGCAGGATTTATCATGGAAGTACTATATCCGGATTGGCTCTCTAATCCGGTGCTGGTAGAAAAGAAGAAGGATGATCCGAACGTAGCAGTGGTTTGGCGTATGTGTATCGATTACACGAACCTGAACAAGGCGTGTCCAAAAGATCCATCTCCACTGCCGAGGATAGATCAGGTCATAGACTCAACCGCGGGATGTGAACTGTTGTCATTCATTGATGCATATTCTGGTTTCCACCAGATACCTCTAAACCCGGATGATCAAATAAAGACTGTGTTTATTACCCCGTACGGGGCTTATTGCTATCGCACTATGCCATTTGGTTTGCGTAATGCAGGTGCAACGTACCAAAGATGTATGCAAAAATGTCTGCACGACCAAATAGGTCAAAATGTACAAGTATACGTGGATGATGTGGTTATCAAGACCAAGGAAAGAAAAACGCTCCTTGACGACATCAGGCAGACATTCGCGAACTTGAGAAGGTTCCGGATGAAGCTTAACCCGGAAAAATGTACCTTCGGTGGCCCGGCTAGAAAATTACTCGGATTTCTCGTCTCCAGCCGAGGTATCGAGGTTAATCTAACTAAGATTCGGGCCATTGAGCGAATGGAGCTGCCGAAGTGTCTTAACGATGTCCAGAAGTTCACTGGGTGCCTAGCATCGTTGAGTCGGTTGGTATGTTGGTTGGGAGAAAAGGCACTGTCTCTCTACCAACTCATGAAAAAGTCGGATAAGTTCGTTTGGACACCACACGCCGATGAAGCCTTTGCCCACTTAAAAAATATGTTGGCCACTGCACCAGTGTTAGCCTCTCCACTATCAAAGGAGCCAATGTTGCTCTACATAGCCGCAACCAACCGAGTGGTAAGTGCAGTGATTGTAGTAGAGCGCAATGAAGAGGGTAAGTCGGTGCAGAGGCCAGTATATTACTTGAGCGAGGTATTGTCTGCCTCAAAATAGAACTACCCGCACTTCCAAAAGGTGGCATATGGTGTCTATATGGCGGCAAAGAAGTTAAAGCATTACTTTGAGGAGCACCCCATCAAAGTAATATGTGAAGCTCCCATATCCGAGATAATGGGTAACAAGGATGCGAGTGGCAGAATTGCAAAATGGGCAATTGAGTTAGCCCCTTATGTGCGCCAATACGACAGAAGAGAAGCGATCAAGTCTTAAGCTGTGGCGGACTTTATTGTAGATTGGTCCGAGGTACAATACGAACCACCGCCACCAGATCCAAACTACTGGAGAATGCACTTTGACGGGTCGAAAACCAAAACCGGATTAGGCGCCGGGGTTGTGCTTACCTCGCCAAAGAAGGACCAGCTAAAATATGTATTGCAGATCCATTTCGCGGCATCGAACAATGTCGCTGAGTACGGGGCTCTTGTGCATGGGCTCAAAGTGGCAAAGGAGATTGGCATACGTCGGAAAATATGCTTTGGCGACTCGGATCTGGTGGTGCAGCATGTGTCCGGAGTGTGGGACGCCCTGGATCCAAACATGGCACTATACAAATTTCACGTGCAGAAAATATCTGGTTACTTCGAGGGGTGTGAATTTCACCATGTACCCCGAGTGGAAAACGAGGCTGCCGACATGCTGTCGAAGCTCAGATCGACCCGACAGGCAATTCCACCGGGTGTAGCATTGGAACACCTCAGAAAACCATCTATCAGGGCGTCCCCAGGAACCGAATCGATCTATGTCCCAGAAAATACGGAATCCGGAGCTGAGCCCATGGACATTAACACGGGAGGTAATACGTGAGACCCGGGGACTGCATCAGCCAACCCGGGGACTGCCTCAGAAAACCCGGGGACTACCTCATTTGACCCAGGGACTGCTCAGCGTGATCCGTCTGAAGTTATGCCGGTAGATCAGACGGAAATTGATGAGGACATATTCCCTCCACGAGCGATACCAGCTTGGGCACTACCTATATTCCAATTCCTGAAAGACGGAACGTTACTCCCTAAGGAGGTGTTAGCCAGGCAAACTCAGAGGAGAGCAAAATCATACACGATTATCAATTCCGAGCTGTACAAACGGAGTGTAACCAACGTCCTCCAGCGATGCGTTGACCTGGAAGAAGGACTTGACATCCTCCGAGATATACACGAAGGAGAATGTGGGCATCATGCCTCATCCAGAGCCTTGGTGGCAAAGGCGTTCCGGCATGGATTCTACTGGCCAAGTGCCTTAGAACAAGCAGAAGATCTGGTGAGAAAATGCAATGGTTGTCAAAGGTACGCCACCAAGACACATATGCCTATGTCGGAACTCAAGACCATACCAATTACGTGGCCATTTGCTGTATGGTGCTTGGATATGGTTGGCCCGTTCAAACCAGCAAGAGGAAACATGACACACATTTTGGTCATGGTGGACAAGTTTACAAAATGGATTGAAGTGAAACCTATAAGAAAAATGTGATGGAGCTACGGCCATGAGATTTCTCAAAGACATCATCTTGAGATACGGTTATCCACACAGTATTATAACTGATAATGGAACAAATTTTGCAGAAGGAGCATTTGCGCGCTTTTGCCGAGACAAGAAGATCCGACTCGATGTAGCCTCGGTAGCCCACCCCGCATCGAACGGACAAGTGGAAAGATCTAACGGATTAGTATTATCCGGGATAAAACCCCGGCTCATTGAGCCGCTGCAAAGATCAGCGGGGTGCTGGATAGACGAACTACCAGCGGTACTGTGGAGTTTAAGAACAACTCCGAATCGATCAACAGGCTATACGCCATTTTTTCTGGTATATGGGGCAGAAGCTCTATTACCAGCCGACATAGAGCATGATTCGCCTAGGGTCACCCAATACACAGAAGCCAAAGTGCAGGAAGCCCGGCAAAATGATGTTGATCTGCTAGAAGAAGCGAGAGAACTGGCACTGTCCATATCCGCCATATATCAGCAAAATCTCCGACGCTATCATAGCCGGAAAGTGTGCCCCCGAGTCTTTCGGGAAGGCGATCTGGTGCTCCGGTTGGTACAACGTACTACTGGCATGCATAAATTATCCCCCCCATGGGAAGGGCCATTCATTGTGAGCAAAGCATTGCACAATGATTCTTACTATCTTATAGATGCAAAGCCACAGGAAAAGAACAAGGCGGACAGGTCCGGAGAGGAATCTAAGCAACCATGGAATGTAGCACTACTTCGTCCCTTCTACACTTAGCTAAGAAGTGTATGTATCCGAGTCGTCTCATATGTCGGTATGTATGTCGGCAATGAGCTTATCAATGAAATAGCAGCGCCTCGAGCAGTAACTCGGGGACTGCCTTAATAATGTTTGTTGTTACTTCTTATGCGGTAGCTGGAATAAGTTGTTCTACTTAACCCGGATTAGTAATGTGTGAGCACCAAAAACCCAACTCTTCAACTTGCTGCTGTCCAACAAGAATTGGCTTCATGGCAAGCAAGAGAACAAGTTTTGAATTGCGTAGCACATAAAAAACGACTAAGGAAACGAATTTATTCGAGCTAACGTTTGTTTTTCGGACTAACCCTGTATTTATTTTCAAGTTATTATGCTGAATTATTTTGAGCTAAGCCTAAAAGTTTCTAAGTATTGTTAAAACAATTTTTGAAGATCGGATTCGTAAGTCGTAAAACCGAATCAAGGTAGACACGGACCGAGCCAGAGGATTGGACGAACAAGAAAATGAAACTCGGGGACTACGCCCAAGTTAATCCGGCATAGAAACATAGTAGCAAAATATCACATATACAGCATACAATTGCACCCGGCATACGGGGGATCTGATAAGTTTTCAAGTTTTTTGACCTAAGGAGCAGCAGGAGGAGGAAGTTCGGCGTCGTCGTCACTGTCTTCAATATCCGAGGCATCACCTTCTCCGTCCTCATCCGACCCATCTTCAACGTTCTCAATGTGCTCGTCCCCCGCGGATTCCAGGAAGCTCGGTCCTTCAACCCAGTCATGGATAGGAGAATATTCGAAGAGGCTGTAGGCGCAAGCCTGGCGCCGAGCTACCCACTCCGGGTCATCAGTCCATCTGGATCTGGTGCGCCGACGTGTAAGGAGGCTGAGGTCGATCTTCTCATACCACGTGAGTATGTGGTGAAGGATAGTATCGGCTGTGGCACGCCCAGCGGATTCTCTCCAGAGATCGAGCTGGGTCTCAGTCTCCATTAGCTTCTCGACGAGAATCACGGTGGTCTCCGGGCTACTCTCTCCGGGCCAGAACGTGTTGAAAATGCGAACTGCAACGTCGAGGATATCCTTGCCGTAATTCTTGATGATCTCCACGCGAGATGACAAGCTGACCAACAGGTCCTCCATGTCGTAAGGAACCTCCTCACCAGCAGGAGCGGCAGGAGTACCCCTCGCTTGGCGAAAATCTGCAACTGCTGCGCTTGCAATAGTGATGCTCTCAGGAAATTTGCCTAGAAGCTAGACAAGGGAAGAAGGTAAAGAAAAGACATATGAAGCAACCCGGAAAAGTAGGTCGGAAGGAACTTACGTGATATGTGGCTAAGGATCTGGGTTAACTCCTTGATGCAATCATCGCGTCTCTTGCGAAGTTGCTCAAACTCAGCGTTTGCCGACCCAAGCTGGATGTCGGATTCTTTGAGTAGGTCCTGGTCCTTGGAGATCTAGAGAGTAAGGCGCTCACGCTCTTCTGTGAAGTTCTGGCCAACCTTTTGGAGCTCGGTTTGGTGCTGGGCCTTCATCTTCTCCATCTCAGCCTTGAGCTTGGCAATCTCGTTGTCCTTAGTCCAGAGGAGAGCGAGCTCATCATCCTTTTTCTTCAGCTCGGCTTGATGCTGCCCTGCTTGTTCGAGAAAATGCAGCATCATATCAGGCATGGGCACACTATCCTCAAGCGATGCTGAAATAGTATGTTGACCCAGCAGAGCCGAGGAGTGAATATTTGCCGAGCCAAGGAGAAGAGGAAATGGAAAACACTACGAGGTCGGATAAAAGAGGACATACCCCTGATTTCCACCAAGTTCTTCCGCATGATCTTGTTCTCAGCCTCCACCCCAGCTGTAGAAACCGAATGAGGAGATTAGTTTGGAAGAAGAAGGTGAAGAAAAACGGAGAAGTGCCGAGGGATAAAATTACCCCTCTTTTCATGTTCTGCAATAAGTGCAACATGTTTTGCGCGTAGCATCTTGTGGGTATCCAGCAGGCGTTGGAATTCAGCGCTCCGGCGATTGGTGGTTACCTGAAAAAAGTACAGAAGTGTAAAATGAGCTTGGTACATATTCGAAGTGTACAAGATCCGGGCCAAGTGGAGCTTAACCCAGCTCTAGGTGTGTGCATATTCGAAGTGTACAAGATCCGGGCCAAGTGGAACTTAACCCGGCTCTAGGTGTGTGCATATTCGAAGTGTACAAGATCCGGGCCAAGTGGAACTTAACCCGGGTCTAGGTGTGTGCATATTCGAAGTGTACAAGATCCGGGCCGAGTGGAACTTAACCCGGCTATAGGTGTGTGCATATTTGAAGTGTACAAGATCCGGGCCAAGTGGAACTTAACCCGGCTTTAGGTGTGTGCATATTCGAAGTATACAAGATCCGGGCCAAGTGGAACTTAACCCGGCTCTAGGTGGGTGCATATTGGAAGTGTACAAGATCCGGGCCAAGTGGAACTTAACCCGGCTCTAGGTGTGTGCATATTCGAAGTTCACATGGAGCTACGTTAGTTTTCTAATGAGCATCCGGCCGAGTAGCAAGCTACTCCACCGGAGGCTCGGGGACTAATGGTTATTATCTACAGCATGTAAAGGAGAAACGACATACCTCCATCATTCGTCCCGCGAGGTTAATTGCCTTAGCGGCGGTATTCATTTGGGCGGAAAATTCTGCGGGGCCGAACTTTTCCGGGAGATCATCGTTGTGGACGAACTCTGCCTTATTCCAGTTCATGACGAACTCAATAAGACTCAGAGGGTACCGCTCACCGGTGGGCATATGGGGTGCCACCAAGCCCTTCGTGTGCGCTTCTTTCCTCTCAACCAAGGCAAGAGCTAGGCTGGTATGCAGAACCATCTGCTGCACATCAGTTAGCTCGGCAGGAACATCCTTCGCTGCTAGAGCTTTCTTGGGAAGCATCGATGCTAGGGTTCGCTGCCCAGCCTCGACAAATGCAGACTTGGTGGCATCCGGAGCCTTTTTTCCCTTAGCTTGCTAGGAAGAAGTAACTACAGTGGATTTCTCCTTAGAAGCTGCTGGAGTAGTTCCTCGCCGAGGCTGAGATGACTCGGACGAGGCGGAAGAACTTGGCACTGGAGCTCTTGTAGCTGGACTTGGAGCTGTTGTTAGTTTTCTTGGTGCCGGAACAGGTGCTGGAGCTGGTTCGGTCACTGGTACTGGAACTGCTGCTGGTGCTGGTGTTGAGATAGACTCGGTGGCTGCTGGTTGCCGTGATGCCGAGGTGGTGGACGCCGTCACCTCGGCTGGACCGACCCCTCCCGCTCCGAGGTCGCGTTCCTCTCGACGAGGTAGTGCGGAAACCTGAGCAGCCGCAGAACCCTCTGGAATAGGGCTCAGCGGACGTTACTCGTCGTCACGAGGAGGAGAAGGGCTAGATCGAAGTGGTGAAGAGATGCTTGATCCGCTCTGAGGGACCTCCACCGGAGCCCTGAAGAAGAGAATAATGTCAGAAGACAAATTACCACGATGCAAGGAAAAGTGCGTTACACAACGAAAACTGACTTATGCATCCGAGGTTTCGGTCTCCTTGGGTTTCCGAGCCCTTCGTGTCGGGGCTTTGCTTGCCGGCTTGGAGGCAGTCTTGTATCCGGCCTTCTTTCGCCTTTTTGTGGGCTGAGAAGGTTCGGAGGAAGAACTTGATGCGGCTCCGCGCTTCTTCTTCGACGCCACCGGAACCGGCTCGCCCGTAGCAAGTGGAAGACCCTCGTGGATATGCCCACCAGGGTTAGCTGATGCCGGAAAGGCAAAAGAAAGAGGGACAGCCTCAACATGTTCAATCACGTCGACATCCGAGTCATCCTCATCATCGGGCCAGCCTCTAAGAGAAGAGAATTTACCGCTGGGTCGTTTTGTAGCATCGGTCATAGGGAGAAACATCTCCTGGTCCGGCTCCTCCTCATCCGGGATTTCTCGGTCCGGCGCCCACTTAAGGGTCGGATCCATACCATCCTTGAGAGTTTGCTGAAGGAACAGCTGAGAGAAAGCATGAAGAACAGAGTAAAAAATACAACAAAAACCGACACATATTTGATCCGAAATAAGTTTGCCCCGTGAAGCTTACCGTGGGAGGGAGACTGTCACGACTGAAGTGCTCAATTCCCCATGTCCATTCGGCGGAGAAGTCCTTGTGGTTGGTGAAGAGAGCCTTAACCCGGCGAAAAATCTCCGTGTTGCTCAGCTCGAAGGAGGAGGTCCGGTTGGGGTCACGGTCGAAACTCATGTGACACAACTTGTGGGTGCGCTTCTGGAGGGGAGAGATTCGGTTGCGCACGAACGTGATCATAGCATCCTCGTTGCGCAATCCGAGTTTCTTCAGCTCCACGAACCTCTTGTTAACTTGGTTGGCTAGAGCTGTGGGCTTCTTGGAGACCTCCTCCTAGAATTCCAGGTCAGGTGGACCCAGAGCGTAGGGCAGCAACCGAATCAAATCTTCAGTGCCCGCATTCCGGACATAGAAGAAGGTCCGGGCCCATCCTTTGCAGGAGTCAAGCCCGGTAACCCGGGGGAAAACGGAAAGTCTTCAGGGTGAGATGGAGGCAGCTCCGAATTGGGTGAGCTGCTTATCCTCCGACTCTACTTGGATGTTGGGGATGACGTTGTGAGGAAGGCCGAAAAAACAGATCCACAGCTCCTTCGTGGGCCACAGTCCGATGTAGCCTTCGATCGTAGAAGCAAAGGCAGAAAGAGAGGTGATAGCGTTGGCTGGGAGATGGTGCGGCTGCAAGTGGTAGGTGCTAAGCCAATCCCGGAAGAAATCGCTCACCGGCAGACCAAATCCCCGTTGGAATTGGGACAGGAACACGATGAACTCAACCTGATTGGGTGAGAGGGCCAGTTCGGCGGAGGGGAGACGAGCGGCGACGCCGGCAGGAATGTGTCGGGTCCGGTAGAGCCAGTCAAGGTCATCTTGGCAGACCCATGATCCGGCCCACGTGCCGCGGTCCGCCGCGGCGGCGTCCTCCTCCATTTCCTGCTCGGCGACGACGAGCTCCTCCTCCGTCATCTCGTATTCACTACCCTCACTGGCGCTAGCGGCGGCGGGGATCTGAGGCCTGGATTGGCGAGGACCCGTGGCGAGGAAGTCACGCAGCGGTGGCTGCGACGCAGAGGCACGGGGAAAAGCATGGCAGCGGCGCTGCTGCTAGAAGCACTAGCGGCGGCGCGGTCGCTAGGAAGACGAAGGAGAAGAGCAATGAGCAGAGGGGCGCAGAAGTGGGAAAAATGCTAAGGGGTGCGCCCCTCCGCTACTTAACCACCCCCTAAGAGGGTAAGTGGGATCGCGCTGCGCCAACGAGCCACATGGTGTGGCTGTGTATCGCACGCCTCAGCCAATCGTAGAGGAGCCACACAGAGGGCCACATAGCAGAAGCAATCCCGTGACGTGATGCACTGATGCGGTAAACGAGGAGGCAGGCGTGACGTGACCCTCGCACAATGATAACTGACAATTACTGTGGCGGTTACTGTGCAGGCCCTTAAAATAAGACAACGTGATGATTAGCCTCCGCGTGGGTTGGCGTATGAGAGAAGGAAGCAAGGCCCGAATCAAACCATGGTAACCCGGACCGCAAGTAAAAACTTAGAATGTGTAGAGGGAAAGTAAAACCATGAGATCCGAGTCACAGTGGTAACCCCGCCGGCAAGTGAAAACTTGGAACATGCGAAGGGAACATAAATCCATATAATCCGAGATAAAGAGCTAACCCGGAATTGAACGTCCAAGGCTCGAACATAAATGAACCTGATGTGGCCTTAGCGGCCAAGGCAGCTAAGATCGCACCAGCTTCGGGGACTAATATTGGGGGGATAACCCCGGGTAGGGTCACTCCGGGGTATAGAGGCCGAGTTAGCCAAGGTTCGGCAGGGTCAAAGCGGATGCTGGCCGGGTCACCTCAAGGCAGGCCGGATCACGGAGTAACCCGGACCAGGGGGGGTCGCCTAACATTGTCTCAGCCGACTTAAGGAGTAAGTCGGAAGTGCTTGTCTAACTTATACACAGGAACAGGTGTGGCTGGATCTACTATGATCCGGGTCCCCGCTTAGCTTCTGGGAGAAGGAAGGAATCTCTCTGGTTGAAAAGAAGGTCCGGTACGCACTGCATGAGCGAAGCAAGCAAGGGCAGGACCACCGGGTCATGGCCGACAAGGGTGACGATGCCCATGTCGGCTGACGCAGGCGCCGCAAAGGCTTACGTAGCTAAAGCGTGTATGATGCGGGGGAAAAGCACCCCGGTCGGGTTACCACTTTGAGAGGAGGCATATTCTTGGGAATATGCCTCCACGTATGCCCTAGGCAGGGACCGAGCCTCCTCTATATAAGGGGGGCTAGGGTTCCAGTAGAAGGGGTTGAGCTTTAGTGGGGTTGGTTTTATGATTCCATAGTGACTAGTTGAGCTAAGGTTCTAGGGAAAACTGTAGGCAAGAGTAAGAGAGCTCCTTCTTCCTCCTCTCGCCAATACAGCTCTAGGAGCACTTGTAATCTTGAAAGGAAAGCAATACAAACTTCTGTGTGGAGAATCACTCCACTATCCCTCCCTGGATTCCCCTAGCGTGTATTAGTCCCTACCTTTAGCCTATCCATGGCATCTGCCGTGACACCACCATGACAAAAACTATTTCCTAAAAGCCTATTTTTTTGTCTTCTAATTATCCCCTTCTTTATTTCAAACTATAAAACCCCGGTTCTTTCGGACCTTTTAATTGTCCAAAACATATTTGCAAAGGGGTTTTGTTTAAAATAAATAAATAATAAAACACTTTTATAAAACATGGGGAAGGCCGCTAGCCGGCCAGGACCAAAGGACCCAGCCCACAGCCACCTACCACCCCAAGCAGCCAAACCCTAATCATCTAACCACACCCGCCGCATGCCGCCCCCAGCGCCGCACTCGCACGCGACCCCGGCCCCACCTTGCCCCACGCTACCTACAACCGCCCGCCTCGGGATCTCTGCCCATGTCCGGCCCCACCTAATCCCGCTCATCCCTATCGCCTCGCGATGCGATCCTCTCGTCCTCACTTGGCGCTACCCTGCTCGATCCCGCAGAAACCACCGCCGCCAGGCCCGATTCCTCGCCTCCCCTCTGTGCGCAGCGCCACCGCCCACCTCTCCTCTCCCTGCTACCTCTCTCCTCGCGCCGCGCTCGCCAGGCTGCTGTCCCCGAAGCCCCACAGTCGTGTGCCCCATCTCCGACGAGCCCCTACACCTCGCCGCCAGAGCCCCTACTCTGCCTCCAAGCTCGTCATCGACCCGGCCTCGCCCCTGCTCCAACCATGTGGCCAGGACCTCACTGCGCCTCCCATCGCCGACCTGCTTTCGACCCTTCCCTGGTGCTCCCTCTCGCCGCCCCTTCGAGTTGCCGCCGCCGTCAGTCCCCTGCGGCGCCCAGCGTCCGTGTCCTCGCCGACGTCGCGCTTCACCTAGCCTGGACCTCTCTCCTCGGACCGGCCTTGTCGCGTCTGCTCACGCGAGCACCTGCGCGTGGTCGCCGTCGGAACCTCCACTCCATCCCCGACCCTCTACCGTGGCCCTCTGTTCGCTCGCAGGGAACCTCTTCCACCGGATGCCGGCCTCCATGGTAGTGAGTTCCTGGCCCTGTTTTGTGGTAGTGTGATGTGTCAGATGCCAGGGCTCCTTTTGATTAACTATGGTACGTCCAGATGTTGTATGTTGGAGATGGTGTGGTATTGAAGCATTGTGAAGAGCGGAAGATGACGATCTTCATACGGCGATGCGAGAATGGTACTGTGTGTCAAGCCTCATCAGTGTCATCGACAAGATCTCCCGAAGGCCCGCACACGGATGTGGACCTGCAGACCCCAAAGACCGATCCCGCCGAACCCAAACCCCCGGTGAACACCAAGTTCACCGAACCCTAATGTGATCCCCTTTTCGAGACCCCTATTTTTTATAATATGACATTATCACCTGTTGCATATTAAATTGCTCATGCTCGCATACATATTGTGTTTTTTGGGGGGTATTTAGTCGATTCACCTCATAATTAAATATGGAGCACATATGCGGGCTATACTTGGATTATATCGCCTCCATTTAAATTTGTGTAGCGAACTGCTGCCATGTTTTGTCTTATTAAGTCAACATTTAAATTGCGGGGTATATAAACAACATAAACCATCTAATTAATTGTCGGGACCCTGGTTCCGTTTAATATTACCTAATTGCATCGCATCTTTGCCATGTCATGCATCATACATGCATCATGCCCGATCTTCTGTCGTAGTATTAAATAGTGTATCCGATGTTTCTTCTAGTGCTTTGCTTCTTCACGGATTAGACCGTTCAGTTGATACGAGTATTGGCAAGTTCTTCGGATAATCTATCTCCGGCTATGTTTCCAGGCGAGCAATCTCCCCCTTTCCACCTTTTTTGCATTTATAGTCTTTATTTCCTCCTGTTGATCTATTGCTATCCGTGTCGTGATGCTTTTGTGTTTCGTACCAGATATATTCTGTGCAGCCTTTATATTGCCGTGGACACA
The DNA here is from genome assembly GCA_916181665.1 of Avena sativa. Lineage (NCBI taxonomy): Eukaryota > Viridiplantae > Streptophyta > Magnoliopsida > Poales > Poaceae > Avena > Avena sativa. The sequence goes on along the minus strand of OV702297.1, from coordinate 465,515,511 downwards.
TCCTATTGCCTGTTGATTGATAGACAATCGGCCTTGCGAGTCATAGTTGCTTGCTCAGGTGCTGCTTCGCGTCGTTGTCGTTCCACCGTTGATAAAAGTTTGACACATACTTAATGATAGAGATGCTTACTGGTGGAGATGATCATGGCTTTAATTACAACTTGATATTAAATTGCTAGATATAACTAATGTGGAGGCATCGGTGGGCAATAGATGTTATTTGGATCTTCCGCGCTCACTTGTGTCCCGTAGGACCCCGAGTACTTGATACCTGTTCCTTGACTATCGCACTATCCGCATGTGGGACCATGAACCCCCTTAGCCAGAGCTTGATTCATTTGTTATTTCCTGGGGCCACAAACTAGTTTGGGGCTTTATTACTATCCTGTACTTATGCCATGCTTTACTGCTTTATTTACGATTGTGTGTGGAGCACCTATACTGTTTTGGATCACGGCACGATTTCGCGGTATCGACAAGCCCAGTCACACTTTCGGGTTCCCAGCCATTTACAGCCGTTCTCGCAAACCCTGGGTCCGTTCCGGAGCGGGCCAACTTCATTGCAGGTAGCTTATTGGGGTGGCCCCCTGAAATATTTTATGAATCCTATGATTGCTTTGTCGTGAAAGCCTCGTTGGGTTTTGATTTGGTTTTTCCGAGGTTGATCGTGTGTGTGTTGCTATTTGTGCATCCCTGTCGAGTAAATCTTTATGAAAGCCGTGTCCGCGGTTATAGACGACTTGGAGAATAGTATCTCGATCATAGACAAGCATAACTAAAGTAGTGCTATAAATTTGACTTAATATGTGACTAGTAATCAGCTTCACTACAATGTAATGGATAATAGAAGTACCAACAACTGGTGGAACTGGGGTGTATCGTGTAATGTTATACCTGCCTAGTAAGTATCAAAACTCCAATGGAATGAAGTAAAAGTGCCAACAACCGCTGGGTTTAGGATGTCACATGCTAATTGTATCTGACTAGTAAGTATTGCAACTACAACTGAATGGTTAACTAAAACTGCCCACTACATATGCTATCAGGATGACTCATGCTATATATATCTGACTAGTAAGTGCTGCAACTATAATAGGATGAATAAAACTGCCAACTGTGTGAGTTCCTCGGTTTGACTTCCTTGTTTGGTCTCGAGGGGGAAATACCAGGATGGGTATGATTGGTGTTAGTATAAGGTTGGTTCCGAATATGTCTTTCTTATCTTTCTCTAATAGCCGATAGTTGGATCGAGTCTCTATAGATTGTTTAGTGCATGATGTGTTGCCGCTTCAGTCCACCATACCTATGTAGGCGAGAGCCGCCGAATTCTAGCCTTGCTGTGTACTGGCCTCAGTACTGACGCTCCTCTTTTTCCTTTGTCCTTTGTCGGCACCCCTTTTGTTTTAGCAGGTTTGCGATCGACGTCGTTAGCAGGGTTACCCTTCTGGCTTGGCCTGGGCAGGGTTATGGACGCCATTGGTTATTCTTCAAGGCTCTTAGCCCCATTTGCATCTTATCCGTACTCGGGTGTTGTATCGTTTTCGAGGTGATTTGGATCTTTGTACTGTATATCTGTATTCTTGACTCATGGAGTCGTTGTTGTACATATATGTTCTGTGGGTTCCATCATGGACTAATGTGTAATGGTATTACTTCATTTTCCACCCGCACACAAGTGCCTGGTGGGCGTCCTTCAATCGTTTCTATGTGGGTTTGGCGGGAAGCGCTGAAATCTGCATAGGGCCGATTCGAGGGTGTTACAAAGTGGTATCAGAGCTCAGCAATTGCGATACCCCACTGGTCCAGCTTGTAGGATAACCTAGCTAACGGACGATGTAGAGTGTCAAAACTATTTTGCAAAATCGATTGGATAGATCTGATTAGGTCTGCTTTTACTCCTTACCCCTATGCTATTCTCCTTTACCTCACCGTGTTTTGAATCTATTCTTATCTTTTCATCGAGTCCAGGATTTCTCGCGGTTGGGTTTCCGTCATACCTACAGGGTTTCGCTTCCTTCCTTTTTTTAACGATGGAGTTACGATCATCTAAGATGCATCTCGTTTGTTGTACGCTTCATCCAATATTTTTGGTCCTTGAACTCTTTATCTGTGTCGGCACCTTAACCGATATCTGTATCATGGAAAAATATTATGATAAGGATGAGCATTGGTAAAGTTGGAGTATACCTTGAGCATGTGTTGTTCATGCCAATGGAACCATCGCAAAACCTAATCATTGTGTCTTTTCATACAATTTCTTTTGTGTCTTTTGGTGTTTTCCAACACGACGACATCATCTGCGGCAAATTCGATGAAGAGCCTGCATCACTCCTCTGTTCTCCGCACATCGCTTGTCGAGATCTTCAGTCTAATTTCAGGAGTTGGGTTACACGATTTTCCTTTTCATGTACGGAGTTAATAGTTTGCGAATCGGATGGACTGATCACCCTACCCGACTCTTACTGTTCACTCTTGTACATTGAACTAGTGGATCAATGCAATCTTTACTCCTTTCATGGAAGTTAGAGGTGGCCTTTTCTTTCGATACCTTTACCTTCGTCTTTGTTTCTCCGGAGTTTTCTCTCGATGAACATGAACAATGACCTCTTGTTGGTGGTGTCGCCGATTTCAAGATGGAGAAAGAATCTTTGTTAGTGGTGTCGCGAGGATCTACACGAAGTGTGACGAATCCGATTGTTGACCTTCTTTCCCGTGCCATGAGGCGGATCTCGAGGGCGAGATCCATTGTTAGTGGTGTCGAATTGTAGCACCCCGATAAAACCACTACTGGAAAATCGCTTGGTATTTTTTTTGTGCATCTTCATGACCGCATGCTCATGTCATCATGCCACATTGCATTTGAGCATCGTCATGTCATCATGCATTTGTTTGCCTAAAACTATTTCCTAAAAGCCTATTTTTTTTGTTTTCTAATTATCCCCTTCTTTATTTCAAACTATAAAACCCCGGTTCTCTCGGAACTTTTAATTGTCCAAAACATATTTGCGAAGGGGTTTTGTTTAAAGTAAATAAATAATAAAACACTTCTATAAAACCTGGGGAGGGCCGCCAGCCGGCCAGGCCCGAAGGATCCAGCCCACAGCCACCTACCACCCCAAGCAGCCAAACCCTAATCATCTAACCACACCCGCCGCATGCCGCCACCACCACCGCACTCGCACGCGACCCCGGCCCCACCTTGCCCCATGTTACCGACAACCGCCCGCCTCGGGATCTCCGCCCGCGTCCGGCCCCACCTAATCCCGCTCGTCCCTATCGCCTCGCGATGCGATCCCCTCATCCTCACTTGGCCCTACCCCACTTGATCCCACAGAAACCACCACCGCCAGGCCCGATTCCTCGCCTCCCCTCTGTGCGCAGCGCCACCATGCACCTCTCCTCTCCCTGCTGCCTCTCTCCTCGCGCCGTGCTTGCCAGGCTGCTGTCCCTGAAGCCCCACAGTCGTGTGCCCCATCTCCGACGAGCCCCTACACCTCACCGCCAGAGCCCCTGCACTGCCTCCAAGCTCGTCACCGACCCGGCCTCGCCCCTGCTCCAACCACGTGGCTAGGACCTCGCTGCGTCTCCCATCGCCGACCTGCTTCCGACCCTGTCCTGGTGCTCCCTATCACCACCCCTTCGAGGTGCCGCCGCCGTCAGTCCCCTACGGCGCCCAGCGTCCGTGTCCTCGCCGACGTCGCGCTTCACCTAGCCTGGACCTCTCTCCTCGAACCGGCCTTGTCGCGTCTGCTCATGCAAGCACCTGTGCGTGGTCGCCGTCGGAACCTCCACTCCATCCCCGACCCTCTACCATGGCCCTCTGTTCGCTTGTAGGGAACCTCTTCCACCGGATGCCGGCCTCTGTGGTAGTGAGTTCCTGGCCCTGTTTTGTCGTAGTGTGATGTGTCAGATGCCAGAGCTCCTTTTGATTAACTATGGTACGTCCAGATGTTGTATGTTGGAGATGGTGTGGTAGGTGTGGTATTGAAGCATTGTGAAGAGCGGAAGATGACGATCTTCATACGGCTATGCAAGAATGGTACTGTGTGTCAAGCCTCATCATTGTCATCGACAAGATCTCCCGAAGGCCTGCACACGGATGCGGACCCGCAAACCCCAAAGACCGATCCCGCCGAACCCGAACCCCCGGTGAACACCAAGTTCACCGAACCCTAATGTGATCCCCTTTTTGAGACCCCTATTTTTTATAATATGACATTATCACCTGTTGCATATTAAATTGCTCATGCTCGCATACATATTGTGTTTGTTTGGGGCTATTTAGTTGATTCACCTCATAATTAAATATGGAGCACATATGCGGGATATACTTGGATTATATCGCCTCCATTTAAATATGTGTAGCGAACTGCTGCCATGTTTTGTCTTATTAAGTCAACATTTAAATTGCGGGGTATCGAAATAACATCAACCATCTAATTAATTGTCGGGACCCTGGTTCCGCTTAATATTGCCTAATTGCATCGCATCTTTGCCATGTCATGCATCATACATGCATCATGCCCGATCTTCTGCCGTAGTATTAAATAGTGTATCCGATGTTTCTTCTAGTGCTTTGCTTCTTCACGGATTAGGCCATTGAGTTGATACGAGTATTGGCAAGTTCTTCGGATTATGTATCTCCGGCTATGTTTCCAGGCGATCAATCTCCCCCTTTCCACCTATTTTGCATTTATAGTCTTTATTTCCTCATGTTGATCTATTGCTATCCGTGTCGCGATGCTTTAGTGTTTCGTACCGGATATATTCCGTGCAGCCTTTATATTGCCTTGGACACATCCTATTGCCTGTTGATTGATAGACAGTCGGCCTCGCGAGTCGTAGTTGATTGCTCAGGTGCTGCTTTGCGTCGTTGTCGTTCCATCGTTGATAAAAGGTTGACACATGCTTAATGATAGAGATGCTTACTGGTGGAGATGATCATGGCTTTAATTACAACTTGATATTAAATTGCTAGATATAACTAATGTAGAGGCATCGGTGGGCAATAGATGTTATTTGGATCTTCCACGCTCACTTGTGTCCCGTAGGACCCCGAGTACTTGATACATGTTCCTTGACTATCGCACTATCCTCATATGGGACCATGAACCCCCTTAGCCAGAGCTTGATTCATTTCTTATTTCTTGGGGCCACAAACTAGTTTGGGGCTTTATTACTATCCCGTACTTATGCCATGCTTTACTTCTTTATTTATGATTGTGCGTGGAGCACCTATACTGTTCTGGATCGCGGCACGATTTCGCGGTATCGACAAGCCCAGTCACACTTTCGGGTTCCCAGTCGTTTACAGCCGTTCTCGCAAACCCTGGGTCCGTTCCGGAGCCGGCCAACTTCGTTGCGGGTAGCTTAGTGGGGTGGCCCCTTGAAATATTTTATGAATCCTGTGATTGCTTTGTCGTGAAAGCCTCATTGGGTTTTGATTTGGTTGTTCCGAGATTGATCATGCGTGTGTTGCTATTTGTGCACCCTGCAGGGTAAATCTTGATCAAAGCCGTGTCCGCGGTTATGGACGACTTGGAGCATAGTATCTCGATCATAGACAAGCTATAATTTGACTTAATATGTGACTAGTAATCAGCTTCACTACAATTGAATGGATAATAAAAGTACCAACAACTGGTGGAACTGGGGTGTATCGTGTAATGTTATACCTGCCTAGTAAGTATCACAACTCCAATGGAATGAAATAAAAGTTCCAACAACTGCTGGGTTTAGGATGTCACATGCTAATTGTATCTGACTAGTAAGTACTGCAACTACAACTGAATGGTTAACTAAAACTGCCCACTACTTATGCTATCAGCATGACTCATGCTATATATATCTGACTAGTAAGTGCTGCAACTATAATAGAATGAATAAAACTGCCAACTGTGTGAATTCCTTGGTTTGACTTCCTCGTTGGTCTCGAGGGGGAAATACCAGGATGGGTATGATTGGTGTTAGTATAAGGTTGGTTCCGAATAGGTCTTTCTTATCTTTCTCTAATAGCCGACAGTTGCATCGAGTCTCTATAGATTGTTTAGTGCATGATGCGCTGCCGCTTCAGTCCACCATACCTACGTAGGCGAGAGCCGCCGAATTCTAGCCTTGCTGTGTACTGGCCTCAGTACTGACGCTCCTCTTTTTCCTTTGCCCTTTGTCGGCACCCCTTTTTTTTAGCAGGTTTGAGATCGACGTCGTTAGCAGGGTTACCCTTCTGGCTTGGCCTGGGCAGGGTTATGGACGCCATTGGTTATTCTTCAAGGCTCTTAGCCCCATTTGCATCTTATCCGTACTCGGATGTTGTATCGTTTTCGAGGTGATTTGGATCTTTGTACTGTATATCTATATTCTTGACTCATGGAGTCGTTGTTGTACATATATGTTCTGTGGGTTCCATCGAGGACTAATGTGTAATGGTATTACTTCATTTTCCACCCGCACGCAAGTGCCTAGTGGGCCTCCTTGAATCGTTTCAATGCGGGTTTGGCGGGAGGAGCTGAAATCTGCATAGGGCCGATTCGAGGGTGTTACAATCCTTATGTGGTTTGTTTAGAGGAACGGACATGCAATGACTCTAGCCATGGTTCATGAAAAGAACAGACATGCAATGACACCGGGTGTGGTTCATGAAAAGAACAGATAGGCAATGACACTGGTGGATCCTTATGTGGTTTGTTTAGAGGAACAAACATGCAATGACACCGGTGGATCCACATGTGGTTTATGGAAGTAAAAGACATGCAATGACACTGGTATATCCTTATGTGGTTCATGAAAAGAATAGACATATGCAGTGAAACTGGGTGTGGTTCATGAATAGAACAGACATGCACTGACACTGAGTGTGGTTCATGAAAAGAACAGACATGCAATGACACTGGTGGGCCATCCTTATGTGGTTCATGAGAAGAACAGACATGCAATGACACTGGTGGATCCTTATGTGGTTTATGGAAGGAACAGACATGCAATGACACCGGTGGATCCACGTGTGGTTTATGGAAGTAACACACATGCAATGACACTTGGTGTGGTTCATGAAAAGAACATACATGCAATGACACTGGGTGTGGTTCATGAAAAGAACAGACATGCAATGACACTGGTGGATCCTTATGTGGTTTATTTAGAGGAATGGACATGCAATGACTCTAGCCGTGGTTCATAAAAAGAACAGACATGCAATGACACCGGGTGTGGTTCATGAAAAGAACAGACATGCAATGACTTATGTGGTTTGTTTAGAATAACACAGATGCAATGACACTGGGTGTGGTTCATGAAAAGAACAGATAGGCAATGACACTGGTGGGTCCTTATGTGGTTTGTTTAGAAGAACACGCATGAAATGACACTGGGTGTGGTTCATGAAAAGAACAAACACGCAATGACACTGGTGGATCCTTATGTCGTTTGTTTAGAGGAACAGACATGCAACCACACTAGGTAGATCCTTATGTGGTTTATGGAAGTAAAATAAATGCAATGACTCTAGCTGTGATTCATGAAAAGAACAGACATGCAATGACAGTGGTGGAGCCTTATGTGCTTCATGAAAAGAACAGACAGGCAATGACACTGGTGGATCCTTATGTGGTTTGTTTAGAAGAACACACATGCAATGACACTAGGTGTGGTTCATGAGAAGAACACAAACGCAATGACACTTGTGGATCCTTATGTGGTTTGTTTAGAGGAACATACATGCAATGACACAGGTGGATCCAAATGTGGTTTATGGAAGTAAAAGACATGCAATGACACTGGTAGATCCTTATGTGGTTCATGAAAAGAACAGACATGCAGTTTAACTGGGTGTGGTTCATGAATAGAACAGACATCCACTGACACTGGGTGTGGTTCATGAAAAGAATAGACATGCAATGACATTGGTGGGCCCATCCTTATGTGGTTCATGATAAGAACAGACAGGCAATGACACTGGTGGATCCTTATGTGGTTTGTTTAGAGGAACACACATGCAATGACACCGGTGGATCCACATGTAGTTTATGGAAGTAAAAGACATGCAATGACACTGGTAGATCCTTATGTGGTTCATGAAAAGAACAAACATGCAGTGAAACTGGGTGTGGTTCATGAATAGAACAGACATGCACTGACACTAGGTGTGGTTCATGAAAAGAACATACATGCAATGACACTGGTGGGCCCATCCTTATGTGGTTCATGAAAAGAACAGACATGCAATGACACTGGTGGATCCTTATGTGGTTTGTTTAGAAGAACACACATGCAATGACACTGGGTGTGGTTCATGAAAAGATCACATACGCAATGACACCGGTGGATCCTTATGTGGTTTGTTTAGAGGAACAGACATGCAATGACACTGGTGGATCCACGTGTGGTTCATGAGAAGAACACACATCCAGTGACTCTGGTAGATCCTTATGTGGTTCATGAAAAGAACTAACATGCAGTGACACTGAGTGTGGTTCATGAAAAGAACAGACATGCACTGACACTAGGAGTGGTTCATGAAAAGAACATACATGCAATGACACTCGTGGATCCTTATGTGGTTTATGGAAGGAAAAAACATGCAATCACACTAGGTGGATCCATATGTGGTTTACGGAAGTAACACACATGCAATGGCATTGGGTGTGGTTCATGAAAAGAACAGACATGCAGTGACACTGGTAGATCCTTATGTGGTTCATGAAAAGAACAGACATGCAATGACACTAGTGGATCCTTATGTGGTTTGTTTAGAGGAAGAGACATGCAGTGAAACTGGGTGTGGTTCATGAATAGAACAGACATGCACTGACACTAGGTGTGGTTCATGAAAAGAACAGACATGCAATGACACTGGTGGGCCCATCCTTTTGTGTTTCATGAAAAGAACAGACATGCAATGACACTGGTGGATCCTTATGTGGTTTGTTTAGAAGAACACATATGCAATGACACTGGTGTGGTTCATGAAAAGAATACACACGCAATGACACTGGTGGACCCTTATGTGGTTTGTTTAGAGGAACAGACATGCAATGACACCGGTGGATCCACGTGTGGTTCGTGAGAAGAACACACATCCAATGACTCTAGGTGGGGGGAAATGACACGAGCTCATGGAAGAAGAAGGTTCATGAGAAGAACACACATCCAATGACACCGGTGGATCCTTATGTGGTTCATGAAAAGATCTGACATGTAGTGACACTGGGTGTGGTTCATGAAAAGAATAGACATGCACTGACACTAGGAGTGGTTCATGAAAAGAACAGACAGGCAATGACACTGGTGGATCCTTATGTGGTTTATGGAAGGAACAAAGATGCAATCACACTAGGTGGATCCATATGTGGTTTATGGAAGTAACACACATGCAATGACACTAGGTGTGGTTCATGAAAAGAACAGACATGCAATGACACTGGTAGATCCTTATGTGTTTCATGAAAAGGACAGACATGCAATGACACTGGTGGATCCTTATGTGGTTTGTTTAGAGGAACATACATGCAATGCCACTGGTGGATCCATGCGTGGTTTATGAGAAGAACACACATCCAATGAACTCTAGTGGATCTATCTTGGCATAATTTGATGTATTCCATGATGTATTTCACTGTACAAGACACTTTCCATTTTTATACTACTCAGTTTTGCCCTTGGTTTTATGTGGTACTACTTAGTTTTGCCCACCCCCCTCTCTATCTTTCGTAGAAGCCCAAAACTATGCTCACCCTGTCTGCTACTCCCTGATTGGTTGTCACAGTTGTCACGCGGATCGGGCGCACCAACCGTTGATTCTGTGCGATCCAACGATGATCGTTGCACACCTCGTGCCCTTCACAGTATAGCGTGAGACATCACGGACGTCTCCCTCCGCGAGACTTCTACAGGAAGGAACACGATGCTGTCCATGGAAAAAGTCGTCGAGCGGTCATGTCAAGTTTAATCAAGTCTAAAAATCCTACTACTTCTACTACAACTCATGCACAGGGCAACGGGGTCATCGAGTGCACGGTTGTCGACGGGACGCTGCAATTTATTGCCACTTCATTTTAATCAGACATATCCCATTTATACGCAGCGCTCTCAATCTCACTTCCAACTGGGCCCTACCGCTAGTAAATTCCATGAGTCAAGGGCCCTCCTTGAGTAGATCTAACGTTGCTAGAAATTAGTTCCGTGCCACTTGCATACAGTGGAATCGAGGTCTGCCATGAGCGTGTTTTCAATGCAGCTCTAAAGTGGAGATCATGGTTGTTTCAAAAAAAAGGGAACCAAAAAAAAGGGTGGAGATCGTGGTAGCCCCCGGCCCACCACACGTGTCCACTCGAGGACTACGAACGGTCCAGTGTTTATAACCCCCCTCGACCTTCTTCTTCCATGAGCTCGTGTCATTTCCCCTAGTCTGTCTAGTCCCACGACCCCAATCTACACCTGCCGCGTGTGCCGAATCTCCCTCGTTTGCACTACCTCCTTCCCTTGGTGAAGCCAGTTGAAGGCGAAGCAGCAGATGGCTCGGTCATCGCCAAGCAGACGGAGGCGTCTTCTCCGGGCACGAACGTCGCTCATCGCCGCGCCGTCGAGGGTGCAAACTCATCTGTCCAGCCAGTAGCCATCACCGCCGAGCAGCAGGTGGTAGCCGTCACCGCAGAGCAGCAGTTGGTAGCCGTCACCGCCGAGCAGCAGGTGGTAGCCATCGCCGCCGAGCAGCCGGTAGTAGCCGTCGCCGCCGAGCAGCAGGTGGCCGACAACGTCGTGGCCAACAATGTCATGGTGCTAGCAGCAGATCTGGATGGGGGGCAGGCGGCAGGCGGAGGCAATCCGGTGATCTACATCGACGACCCCATCGCCGTTCAAGCAATCTTCGATGCAATTGCAGAGAATGATGAGTTCGAGGAGGATGTCCCTGATGAGGAGTCCGAGGTACTACAGTGCTAGCTTCTCTAGTCGCAGCCGCAGTTTTCACTATTCATACATAGGATTTGCTCAATCGTGTACAGATTCTTTTGCTCTTGAAGTAGGGTAGTATATATATGATTCGATCGGTTGATTGATGCATCCGCCATCTTGTCACAAAACCCCAATCCGTCTAGTCACAAAACCCCAATCTGCTCATCTGCCATCTAGTTGAGTTTGCTTGTTGAGTGTTGATTTCGATACACAGCAGGCCTATAACATTACATTTCTATTCCTTACTGAGCCCAATGATTCAATTTTGCCCCAAAATAGTGCAAGGGCATCTGATGGTGTCGTTTTCTTAGGGATGGTTAGTTGCCCTGAGGCAGCAATGCACGTAAACAATATAGGTTGTGTTGTTGGTATTTTGGTTCTCCGACTCCATCGCTGAAAAAATGAGGCCCTAATTTTTTCTCTCATATGGAACCTAAATATATAATATTTGTATTGTTTCTGATCTATGAATGCATTGTATGATGCATTTGTATATCCCTTAATATTGTTTGGTACGATTACATTTCAATTTCTTATTGTGGCCAATGATTCAAATTTGCCCCAAAGAGAGGCAGGTACATTGGTGCCAATTTTTTACAGGGATGAGTGGGCGAACCTGGGGCCATGTACACGATCAATATAAGCTGTGCAATTGTTACTTAGTTCCCTTACGCCATCTCTGTAGAAACTTATGTGACTGCAATCTTTATTCTACATTCATAGAACTATGATATTTGAATTATCTATTCCATGCATTCGTAGTGTATAAGAATTAAATTTTAGTTTGTCACCGAGGCCGATGATTGAAATTTGCCCCAAAAGAGTTCAAGAGGAGACACGTATGACGGTGTCGTGTTTTAGGGATGGGTTGGTGAACCTGAGGCAGCAATACACACAAACAATATAGGTTGTGCTGTTGGTACTTTGGTTCTCCAACTCCATCTCTGAAACAAATTATGAGGCCCTTGATTTATTCTCATATGGAACTACATATATGATCCTTGAATTGTTTCTGATCTTTTAATGATTGGTATGATGCATATGTATATGAAGGTTTTGATCATAAGTATTTTTAACATGTACCTGAAGATTAATTGTTTGGTTTTTTATTTATAATTACAATATTTAGTCTTGTTTTTGTACCTGACTATGTATATCCCTGAATAATATTTTGTACGATTACATTTCAATTCTTATTGTGGCCAATGATACAAATTTGCCCTAAAAGAGAGGCAGACACATCGGTGTCAGATTTTTTCAGGGACGAGTTAGTGAACCTGGGGCGATGTACAAGAACAATATAAGCTGTGCAATTGTTACTTGGTTCACTTACGCCGTCCCTGTAGAAACTTATGAGGCCTTAATCTTTATTCTACATTCATAGAACTATGATATTCAAATTACCTATTCAATGCATTCAGTGTATAAGAATTACATTTTAGTTTGTCACCGAGGCCGATGATTGAAATTTGCCCCAAAAGAGTTCAAGGGGGGACACGTATGACAGTGTCGTGTTTTAGGGATGGGTTGGTGAACCTGAGGCAGCAATGCACACAAAAAATATAGGTTGTGCTATTGGTACTTTGGTTCGCCAACTCCATCTCTGAAACAAATTATGAGGCCCTAGATTTATTCTCATATGGAACTACATATATGATCCTTGAATTGTTTCTGATCTTTTAACGATTGGTATGATGCATATGTATATGAATGGTTTTGATCATAAGTATTTTTAACATGCACCTGAAGATTAATTGTTTGGTTTTTTATTTATAATTACAATATTGAGGATTGTTTTTGTACATGACTATGTGTATCCTTGAATAATGTTTTGTACGATTACATTTCAATTTCTTATTGTGGCCAATGATTCAAATTTGCCCCAAAAGAGAGGCAGACACATTGGTGTCAGATTTTTTCAGGGATGAGTTAGTGAACCTGGGGCGATGTACAACAACATTACAGGTTGTGCAATTGTTACTCGGTTCACTCACTCCATCCCTGAAGAAACTTATGAGGCCCCTAGATTTATCCTACATTCACTCTGATGCAATTATTTGTCATTGTGTTGAGATGAAATGATATATGAACCGATCAAACTTTTGCTGAGATGATTTATCTTTGATATCCACGGATATATTGTCTTACATATAGATGTTGTCAATTCTTGAGTTGTAATACAATTCAATCATATGTATGAGTTCTAAGTTATGTTCTTAAAAATCAACAGGAGGATGATGATGAAGTGGACGATAGCAAGGAATCCAGGGACAACAAGAGCCGCTACGTGTTGAGGCGGTTACGGTGTGGGCTAATCCGTTTCCACCGTAGGAGGAGACTGTTTTGCCCATTCTGTGGCAGAGCAATCAACATGGACCTCAACAGCATGATCCAGCACGCGGAGGGCGTTGGCAGAGGCGAAGGCAGAAGGCATAGGCCGATTACCCTGGCGCGGCACGCAGCCTACGGCAAATTCCTCTAGGAGTATGTCAGGACTGGCCTATATCCCATCGACTAGGCTGTCGCTGCCTCCTGCTGATAAACCCCTTCCCTACTAGGCGTCTCCGTGTCCCAGCCTCCTGCTGCAACCCCTGCTTTTATTTTGTTCTAGTTAATTATTATCTGCTGATAAACTGAAGACAATATATCCGTGGTGTCTCTGGTGAACCTTATATATTAATCTACTCCTTTATATGGAGTGCCTTGAAGTTTCTAGTGTTCAATTATATTTACTGATCATGCTCATGCACAATACAAAATATTTCTAGTGCTCGATTATATTATAATTGTCAAGAAATACATCAACAAGTTAAATTGGTCGAAATTTTGTATTGAAGTAACTAAATGTATCACACACATAATAAACTAGAAACTAAAATCTAGTTCAAACACATAAGGTATTACCACCACTTGTTGTCGTCCTTGACTTGCTTCCCCTTCAGCCGCTTGATGTCGCCACCGTCCCAAGATCCCTGCTCGTCCTGAAACCGCTTTCTATCCTCCTCATGCTTCTTCTCCTAGGATAGCTTGCAACCAGGGCATAGCTCTCTCGCGAAGAACCCCGCCTTAACCATCTCATCTTTCATGGTAAGGAGCTTACTGTACAACTCGTACGCTATGTAGGCGTCTCTGGCTGCATACTCGAGGCGCGCCTGGCTCATCGGCTTCCACTCCCAGTAGTCGTTATCGAGTCGCTTCAATTTATTCAGTTTTTCATAGGATTTATCGATGATTTCCGCTGCCAGATCACCCATGCCATCCTTCGCTGGGTATGATTTGATCTTGTACAGATTTTGGATGTCGATGTGGTGCCCCTGTGGGATTTTTATCAACGCACGAGAAAGCATAATTGTGTCATTTGTGATATCCCTTTCCTACACAAGAACTCGACCAGAGCCGGACAACGCAGCTCAGTTGGTTTACTCCTGCACTTAGATGGTTCTAGGGATGTAAGGGAACAAGGGATGCAGAAGTGGTGATCTCAAATTTAAATTTCACATACCTGTAGAAGTGGTAAATGAGGACCTCCTCATGTATGGCGATTTGCACGACAGTGATCTCTTGTGGAAGATTTTTTCGCTTATTTGCACGGGTGTACTCCAAGTCTAGCTCCACAAACTTGTGCTTCTCTTTCTCAAGCAATTGCTCAAACCTGGCGAGAGTTGTCTCCACAGTCGCTTCATCATTTGTGTACACCACTGTCAAAGTCGTGGTGCCATGGGCAGGGACCAAGTGGGTCTCTGTTGTGCGTTTCCCATCGTCCATGCCTGCAAGGAAATGGGTGAAAGGAACTGCCTGCAAGGAACTGACTTCGAGAGGAAGAGGAAGATGAACCGACGGTTCCAGAACAGAGGAAGAAGAAGCGCCTAGGAAAAACTGCAGAGGAATGACTGCAGAAGAAACGTGGTAACTACAACTTTCGGTTCGAGAACTCACCGTGGTTACGTGGAGATCGTGGCAGTGCCGCCGGTTCAACAAGTGGGGCCAGTTCCTGCGAGAATATGAAATTAGCTGTGCACTTTTCTATACGAGAAATCGAGAGAAGTCATTTATATTTTGTCTTTCATAATTAAACACAATGAAGTTGGTACAGCCCAAGAGATTTGAACAAACGGGATTTGCTAGTTTAACATACAACAACACTTACAGGCCCAACATGGCAGAACTTGGAGAGCCCCAGAACTGGAGCTACCACAGAGACCTCGGCAGAGGTGGCAGAATTGGTGTGGGTGCAACCACGGCGACGGCGAGCTCGGATTCTAGAGGAGGAAAACAGAACCGAGCATGGTCGACATGGTGATAGATCTCACCGGGAACCAGTTATCGTCCCCGACCATGCCATGGGTGCGTCCATGGTGAGGGCGAGCTCCGACTCGGGATGGGGAGGAGAGCGGGGCCAAGTAGCTTCGTCACTTCCTAGCTCTACGCCATGGCCGCGACCACAGATTGCCGCTCCGGGGAAGAAGACGAGTAATGGAGGCGCCAACGCTGCAAGCCTACAGGGAGGAGAGCTTGGCCGAGCATGTTCGTCTACGTCCTAGCTCCGCGCCATGGCTGCGACGCCCCACAGATTGCCGTTCCGGGGAAGAAGAAGACACGTAATGGATGCAATGGATGCATGCGCCAACGCTGTAAGCTTAATTGACACCTAAGCGACGGAAGCGACATGAGCGACATGACGGCGAGAACTGACAGGGGAGGCCCAACTTAACGGCCGTTAGCCTGATTTTTTGTATTGAAACATAAAGTTGAATTCGTGCTGAAAAAGAGCCTCTGAGTATTTGGCATACCAACTATAGTCATCGCGGATGATATCAGGGAACTCGGGTACCGTGTTGCCTGGACACCCCAACTTTCGGGCCGCAAAATGATATTCTCCCTTATAGCCTAGTTGGCACCCGGAAAATCAATACACAGGACGGGCTCGAACCCGTTTTTGAAATTTTGCAAAATGCATCAAATATTTTCGAAAAAATACCTACATTGTATTTCGAGTACAGCAAAAAAGACAAATATGACAAGTTTTGAAAAAACGGAGGCCCGTTCAAAATTACACTGTTTATGTTCAGATATGAAAGTTTCACTTTTTTTACCGAGGACAGAATATAAAATATTTTCACATGATTTTCTTTATACGTGTATTATAAATCATTATCTATGTTCCTATATTTTTTCGAAAATTTTATAACTTTAATTTTGAACTTTTCAAAAACAAAAAAAAAGCTCCAGGAAGCCCGTCGGGCGCCATATGGACGCGTTCGCACCCCATTTCTGAATTCAAGCATTTGCTTGCACATATATGTACTCGATCGGGGCGTGTCTCACGCTGCCTCCTCCGCCAGCAGCAGCACCTCAGCTGCACGGCGCTGACCTCCTCGTCAGGGCCAGGACGGTAAGCACTTTTAGCTGCTCCCACATTGTCATATTCTATCCTCACCTTCCTGGCCTGGTCTGTTCCAAATTCTGAAACTTATCTTTTCTCACGCTTGATTTGGGCAGATCTTACCGGTGCTAAGGAATCTGGCTGATACTAGATCAGTAACTTTTGTAGTTTCGACTCCTTTTTAATAAATTTGGCTGTGTGCGTCTGAGGATGCAGAGGCCGGGTAATCCCCATTTCGAAAAAAAATAAAAAGTCTAGAGGTGGTTTTTGTTTGTCTGTTATAATGCGCTTTCGTACGTCTGTCTGTCCTTGCGTGTTCATACGGCTCTTTGTTCGAACGATCAGGGAGGTCTCCATGTCATATATGCTAGGGCCTCGATGCCGGCACTCCACGACGCACGACACAGAGATGAACACGACGACACACCACGACGCACCACGATGCCGGCACGCCACGACGGAGAGGGGATGATGACGAGGAACACCGGCGCGCAGAGCTTGGTCTAGGGCCGGCGTTGGAGAGGGGGTCACGGAGGCGCGCGGCGGGAGCTCGCGGGAGGACGAGAGGACGAGGGCGGTGGCACCATGCAGGGACCATGGCGAGGTGAGCTAAGCTTGATGCCGACATCGATCGGGTGCGACCATTGTCCCGATTCTTCGAGGTAGAGGAAGAGGAAGATGCCGCGGTTCCGTTTTCGTGTTCACCCTAGTCCGGAGGCTTCTACTAGTAGGGAAAGGCTCACCGCCGGCGCACCAAAATGGCCTACCACCGGCGAGAACCTGTTCGCCGGTGACCATCTCACCGACGGTAATGCATTACAACCGGCAAACCATACGATTCGCCGGCGATAACTGATAATACCACCAGCGAGTAGCCCATTCGCCGGGGATAAGTCTCCTAACACTAGCGCACATCTCTTCACTAGGGTAATACAATTTATTCGTTGGCAGTATTATGTATCAGAGAAAACAAATAGACAGAATATGCAGATGAATACAGGAATACACAGTATACAGGATAATGACAGCAAAATACATATTAACATAGGAAACAATAGCAATACCCACCAAATGTTTAGTATAGCTGGGACATTGGTTCATATAGCATTATCTAGAGTTCACTCATCTTCACCCTCGTTGGAAGAGTCGGGAGGAAAGCAAGTGAAATAGATGATGCCATGAGTATGTCTGAGCAAAATCTTGAACTCCCGTCCCTCTTTCATGTCGTGGTACAAGATGAGGAGTCTGGTCCATCCAGGACCACTAAAATATGTTCGAGCCTCCTCGTTGGTGACCCTAACCTGGTACGTCCTATCGGGGTGATTATGATGCGTCAAAGTGACAATAAACACGGCAACCTCATACATGCTTCTATGGAGATGGTCCATGAAGCCATGTCGTGCACCGCAAGGAATTGACTGAGTAAAATCATAGGATAGAACAATTAGTCGTGATTTTCATTGAACATATATATATTTACATTCTCCACATGAATTTCAAAGAACATATCGTCCTAACACCAAAGTTCGCAGGGAGCGGTATGGTGATCTTCCTGTCCATGCAATGCCAAGTATGTTGACACAATTGCCGCACGCTTCTTCGCTATAATCCAATCTACATATATTAAGAAGAAGTCAAAAAAAGAATGCATGTATAGAGTAAACGACATATAAGGATGGTCTCAACTACATAGCTAGCTTACTGTTGGATATCATCGTCAGGGGACGTGTACATGTAGTAGATTACGGCTGCTTGATGCGTGAGAAAGATCGTTATCTTGTCTTCGTATTGCATGTCCTGATCATTCAAGATGTTTATCCAGCCAGGTCCACTGAAAGATGTCTTGATCGCTATGTTGGTCACTCTAACCATATAACTCCTGTCGAGATCAACATCTGACATCAAAGTGACCTCAAACACGACATCATCCATGGTGTTTCTATGGAAATGGTCCATGAAGTCCTGTCGCCAAGCGCAAGGGATTGACTGAGTAAAACGATAACAATACAACAAAGTCCATGGTTTATTTTCGATTATGTATATACATCCATGATACTGTGTATCTCATAGAGCACAAACCGTCCTAGCCTCAAACCCGACAGGGAGCACTATGGGGAACTTCTTGTCCAGGCACCTCCCAAATGGTTGTGCACAGTTGTTGCACACTTTATTTATTCTATATATTTATCTAGAAAGAAGACGAATAGTAAACATAGTTATAAACTAATTAAGTAGCAGGATAAGTAATATATATGACAAAGTCTAGTAGGTTAAGTAATATATATGACAAGTAGCTGATCCACATCTACCAGGATAAGTAATATATATGATAAAGTCTAGCAGGATAAGTCTAAAGTAATATATGACAACGTATAGCTAGACTAGGCGTCGTCATCATCGTCGGACGACAAACCTAAGAAACCTAGGGAAGCAGACGACTTGGGTGTGACGGTGAAGTCACTGGGGCTGAACCCGTAGTACGGGCCGTGACGGCGCACGGTGCAGGAACCCACGCCGTTGGACCTAGAGGGACCCGCCTCCTGGACGGGCTACTGGCGCGTAGTGGTCGCCAAGACCTCATACTGCTGCACCATCACCGTAGGATCCGCGCGGAGCGCCTGCACCAAGGGGTCAACAAGCTATCTCTCGACCAGTCGGTGTCGGAAATATGCCCTAGAGACAAATAGTAGTAAGGACTATTATCATATTTCATATAGTATATGATTACGTTTGATATCATGCTATAACTGTATTGAGTGGAAACATCAATACACGTGTGATATACAAAAAAATCAGGGGTTCCTAGTGAAACTCTAGCCACTGGTTCATTGGTCAACGGATGATCATGTTTCCTGATCATGTGGCATTTATGCTAGTTGGAAATGGAGTCATCTCATTCTGAGAATGAGATGATGAACCAATACCCAAGCTAAACTTCGTGACTCGATCATGTCACGAAGTTCAAGTTACGATGATTAGAAATGGATCCTCGTAGACTATTCCTTAGACCGTGAGGCTATATCAATCACTGTCTTCCGAGAGTACTTAGATAGCATCAAACACCATCTGGTAAAACGGTGGTTATAAAGGTGTGTTCAGGTATTCAGAGGAAACCGTAGAGGCAATATATGTCAAGAGCGGTATTTGTCCGTCCATGTGATGGGAAGATACTCAAGGGCCCACTCAGAGAAGTTATATCCAATAGCTGCGCAGCGTGTGATTTGATCATGGGGATATCACTTGTCGGAACGAGTCAAGTAGCATTGTTCAGTAACGAGATTGAACACTGCATGGTGATGTAATTGATCAGATATCGGGCAATGCAAGTATCAAGAGACAAAGGGAATAAGACACGACTGTCCCGGTTCAAACGACGAAAGATCTTCGTGGAACGCACAGGGGTCACATGGCCATCCAGGTCCCTCTGTCGATCATTGGTGCGGGAGTGTCCCGACCATGTCTGGAGTGTTCCCGAACTGTGGGGTATCACGCTTAAGGGCTTGATGATGCTTAGAGAGTGTTTATAGGATCGCTAGAATCGCCGAAGAAAAGAAGGGAGAAAACCGGAAGGGTTTCGGTAAGTCCGGAGGATGTCCGGAGTGGAGGTGGAAGGTGTTCCATGGCCATGGAGATTGAATAATATGTGAATGAATGTTAAATATTGATTTAATCATTTATTCATAATTTGTTAATAAAGAGGAAATCAATTAAAGGTCAAAAAGGCTTAATGGGCTAATTTCCGGATGGAGAGGGCCCATTAGGGGAAAGGAGAGAGGGAGAGGGTCCAAGGGGGAGGCCGGCTGGGCCTAGCCCCCCCGCGGGGCCCACTAGGGGCTGGCCAGCGGCCACCCCACCCCCTCCTCTCCTTTAGTCCCACCCCGGGACTTTGAGGGAGGGTGTACCCCCTCCTCCCCCTATATATAGTGGGGTATTTGGCCTAGAAAAATACACCAATAATCAATAAAGGTCTCCCCAATTTTGGGAGGACCTCTAATTGATATTTTCTCTCTCTCATGACTGTGGTCCCAAGTCTGGACTGCGCGAGCTAGAGACATCTTCACCACGGAGCGCCGTCGTGCTGCGGGATTCGGATCTGGGAGCTCTACTTCCGCAACTGTTGTTGGATCGGGGAAACGGGAGTCATCATCAGGCACCGGACGTGTGTAAGTCCCCGCGAGGTGTCGCACTTGAGGCACTCAAGTCATTGGAGCCGGAAGGAGTGCAAGGAATTCATCACGACCTTGAGGTCGGCTTCGGCTCATCTACATCAACCATGCTCTCCTGAGCGTTGACAACGCTTTTCGGTCTTCAAGGGTAAGCTCACGAAAAGCCCCTCCTGTTACTGCATTACTAATAGATAGGTCCTGGCAGCTTCAGGGGTTCAGGGGCGTAGGGTAAAATTTTATTGTTTTCATACGCGGAACCCCTACAGTGGTATCAGAGCTAGATCTATGCGTAGTAATGCTAGTACGGGTAGAACACACGAGATGTAGCGTGTGGGCATTGATCTTTTAGTTGTTACCCTCCCACGTGTACTTGTGTATACCGCAGTAATGCTTCATGAAGCGGCCCCCAACCGACTTTACGCGTTCATTCGCGAGACTGGTCCACGCTTGACATACGGCTTGTACTGTATAAAGTGGCTTAGGGGGGTGTCTGTCTCTCTCACATTAGTTGGTATACCATTTGCAACGGAGGGCCCCGAAAGGGGTGTAGTAGAGACAAATACTTGATCAGCATTGTGCTGAAAGTTCGTAGGTAAGAATGTTTCTTGTGCGAAGGCCCATTCAGCCATGTAAAACATGCAAAGATAAAGTAGAGGCGTCTAACTTTGTTTTGCAGGGGGCGTTGCTTTGTGATATGGTTGTGGCAAAGGTAAAGTAATTACCTTTTGTTACGTAGTAGTATATAGTCACGAAGGTGACGAACTACCACGCCGGAATGACACCGGTACCCTGGTGTCTACGGCGCCGGAACCCTGGCGCCGGAACCCGGTGACGATGGATGGAGATCACGACGTGAAGGAACATATCACATATCATTTACATTCAATATTATTGTTTGTATGTCTTATTGTGTGCTATTATTAGATACTCGACGGTAGCCTAATAAGACGATCCCTGTTAAAATTACCAATGATTGTGTTCCCCCTTAGTGTGCACCACCAAGAAAGTTCTTCGGAATGAGGCGATCCAGGGTTACAGGCCTGGATGTCAGACATATCTACGTTCGCATACAGTGGGTGTAAGCCATGTTGCACAGCGAATACACTAAGGTTGAGTTGGCGAGCCTAGCACGCTAGAGAAGCGTGGCCTCGGAACACGGATGGTCGAAAGATCGAGCACGAGTCGCATGAATGATGTGACCGACGTTTAGCGTCCACCCTTGAACCCACATTGATGGCCGTGACGATCGGGGGAGATGTGGCTGATTGGGGTCGGGTTATCACTAGGAACCCTCCTTGGGGATAGGTGTTTCTGAGTGGAGTTAGCATTAACTCATTTAATTATAAACTTAGTCTAAATTCCTTCTGCAATTATAAATGTAGAAAATGGTTCTTCCCGAGATTACATTTCCTATCGACGATTGGTTAAAAGGAGAAAAGCTCAAGTTAGACGGATCCAACTTTTCTGCATGGGTCATACGCCTGTTTGATCTCCTTGGGGATAACAATGTAGCTGACTACATGACCTGCAAGATGTATTTGGAGCCACCCTATTCTCATGAGACCCAGGAGCAGCGGGGTCTGCGTTATCATCGTCGTGTGATGGCCACATTTATAACAGTGACCATGCGCCTCGGAATGGAGGATGGGATATGGCCAATGGTGGGAAGTCTCAAGCCCCGAATGGTCATGGCACATCTGAGAGCACATTTCGTGGAACAAGTGCGCATGTGGTAGTATGAGTTGATGGGGGACTTCCTCTCCATAAAGATGGAGGAGGGCTCCTCATTGGATGAGCACTTATTGCGCATCTACGATGCATACATGAGTCTAGCATATTACCATGACAACTGGTTCTCAAGCTCATTTGCGATGGGAGTTGTGCTACGGTCGCTTCCTCCAAGCTTCCAAACACAAGTCAGGATCTGCATTATGAGAGGCGACACGGAAACACTGGATTTCCTCTAGTTCATATGACATTTCAGAAATGTGGTAGATGAAACCAACATCGCTGGAGTCGTCAACGACAAAGTTATATATTTGATATACAGTTTTATAAATGTTATAATCTTGCAAACACATTTATAGTGTTAAGTATATTTGATACTTGTTCTGTTTTGCTGAAAACAGGTCCTTCTGCATGAGAGGTGCTTGCTGGAGAGGAGGTGACGTTGCGTGTTGACGACGAGCATGATGATGATAGCTGACGACACTCTCCCTCGACATTTATCATTTAGTTCGTGTTTAGGATGATTATTGTAATCAAGACATTGTGAACTTCTTTAGTATGTCTCACACTTCGTGAGACGGTTATTCATATGAGTTTGTAACAAACAGTTGTTCTACTTTTATGAATGATTTCTATTCGTGTTCATATCTTGTTTGATTATGTGTGAATTATCCTTGTTGTTTGAAACTAATTGATAATGCATGAACATTTGTAAAACATTAAAAATACCTTGTTAAAAATACCCAACTTAATGATATATTCATTAATGAATGAAACCATTGTTTAAATTCAAAGTTATGTGATAATATGTGAAAGTCATTTGATCACATATAAATCATGCCTAAGTTCGGCAAAATAACTTGAACACCATGTATTACTTGAATACAAAGTGTTTAATGAATTGTTAAAAGTAAATACATATTCGATGTATTGGGTTTTAACGAAAATGGTAGTTATCATTATGTGATTGTTTAAATGTGTAAATAAGTTTACCAAAGGAAACATGAATATGAAACTATTTGATTTGATCAAAATGTTTCATTAACAAAGGGTATAAATATGAAAGAGAATCTAATTACTATGATTTGATCAATAGTAATGAGATTCGAATTTATAAGAATGGCATAAAAGTAATTGTGAAATGCGAGGTGTTTTGAAACGTCAAAATGCAAAGCAACACAATGTGATATTAGATATCAAAGGGGTTGAATAGAAGGCACCAAATAAATTGTTGTAGTGTAGATGTAGAGACCATTAGCTTAGAAATAGTTAGCACTCAATTAGAAGGCAGTAAACCATTTGAATTCGTGAAAGTTTTGGGGCTATTCGATATAACCAAAACAAAAGCGAATAAGTCCTTGTAGAGTATTCATTGGAAACTTCGAATACAAAACCCATAGTTGAAACCAAAAGAGAAGCAAAACTAGTATTGCTTGGATTTTGGTGCATTCTTGAGAAAACTCACTTCTAGTGATGTTTCTCAATTATGGAGCAAATGGAAATTAGTGAAAAACACGATGAGGATTCAAAACCCTGCATCAGAGTGTTGAGAAGCGCAACGGACAACGTTCCTGAACGATTCTCTTCACAGAAGGAAAGAATCAATGATTTTGATCATTGTGTTTTCCCCACTAGTGTTTTCACTACATGAAGTAGGATTCAAAATGTAATCCATATCTTGTATGGAGACATTTGTGAATCATTTGTCATGATTATTGTAATATGACATACCTACGAACTACTAAGGAAATAATGGTAAACTAAATTATGAGAAATCCTAAAAGAAAAATTCCCTTGAGATTAGAAAGTAATTCGTTGCTAAATCTCACAGGCAAAAGGAGTTACTTGAATTTTCCCAAATGACTGCAAAGCCATAGTGAAAAAGGGGGTGAATGACAAAAGCACAATTTGTCAAGTATTGGACAAATTCAAATGAATTTGATTCATGTGTGTTGAATGTCTAGTGGATTTAAGACTAGTAGAAGTACTAGTGTCTCGTAGTAAATCTCTCACTTTGATATTTAATCAAAGGATTTTGAAATTATTCAAAATAGTGAGTGGATATGCAATTTGCATAAAATTGAGTGGGATATATGAAAGTCTTCCTGAAACAATATGTGATTGACATTTTTTTAAGTGGGAGCAATATAAGACTCAACTTCAAATATGTAGGAACATATTTTGAGTGGGATCTTATAGGAGCAATTCTTAAGGGTGTTAAGAATAAAGGCGAAAATACTTATAAATAATGATTTATAAGATGTAGAAGTTGATAATAACCGTATTATGATATTATGTAGTATTCCTTAAGGGATTCTGAAAGCTGTTTCAGAATAGAAGTTAATTAAGGAAATGGTTCTTAATAACTCGAATTAGGAATAGCATTAAGTTTAACATCAATGGTTGAAAGTAAGAAAAGGATGATCATCATCCACTATGTTAAGACATAGGTTCTATCTTAGTAAACCATGATGATAACTTAGCATAATATGTGATCCAAATAAGGAACGTTTGAAAGTGGTTAAGTTTGAATCACAGAATGTTGAGCTAAGTCTGTCCATAGTGTCTGATAGAGAACTATGGACATATTTTCCAAATCCATAAAGGATAACATATCTTAAAGCATAAAGAGTTATGTTATAAGGTAATATGTTGGAAACTCCTGTAGATACCGATCAAAGTCAAGTAGGAAGCGAGGTGAACATAACATCGAAAGTTGCACCGAGTGCTCTAGTGTTTCGATGAATACATTTATAATAATATATAAGGGTACCATCTAAAGTGTTGTATAATGTTATGGCGGGGCTAGTTCACTTTTAACATAGAATGATGTGTCCCAAGGCATAGTTCCCATGAGAAAGCCCTCGAGGTTGATCTAACGTCACTGTAGGCTCCTAGAATCAGGCCTCGTTCTGCTGCCATAGCGACGATGCATACACACAGATGCTATCATGTGATGATAAAGTATTAATGTCAATCAAAGTGACATTAGTAAGTTGCAAAGGATTTGGGACTGTAAAGTACAAACCCAAGAATCAACCTCTTCCATGAGCAAGCATGTTCTAGGTACCAGTTATATGGTGCCAATAATTGAGAACAAATGCAGCTAGTGTATTTGTACTTTAGTGCAAGTGGGAGACTATTGGAAATATGCCCTAGAGACAAATAGTAGTAAGGACTATTATCATAATTCATATAGTTTATGATTAAGTTTTATATCATGCTATAACTATATTTAGTGGAAACATAAATACACGTGTGATATACAAACAAACCAGGGGTTCCCAGTGAAACTCTAGCCACTAGTTCATTGGTCCACGGATGATCATGTTTCCTGATCATGTGGCATTTATGCCAGTTGGAAATGGAGTCATCTCATTCTCAGAATGAGATGATGAAACAATACCCAAGCTAAATATCGTGACTCGATCATGTCATGAAGTTCAAGTTACAATGATTATAAATGGATCCTCGTAGACTATTCCTTAAACCGTGAGGCTATATCAATCACGGTCTCCCGAGAGTACTTAGATAGCATCAAACGCCATCTGGTAAAATGGTGGTTATAAAGGTGTGTTCAGGTATTCGGAGGAAACCGTAGAGGCAATATATGTCAAGAGCAGGATTTGTCCGTCCATGTGACGGGAAGATACTCAAGGGCCCACTCGGAGAAGTTATATCCAATAGCTGCGCAGCGTGTGATTTGATCACGGGGATATCACTTGTCGGAATGAGTCAAGTAGCATTGTTCAGTAACGAGATTGACCACTACATGGTGATGTTATTGATCAGATGTCGAGCAATGCAACTATCGAGAGACAAAGGGAATAAGACACGTCTGTCCCGGTTTAAACGATGAAAGATCTTCGTTGAACACAAAGGGGTCACATGGCCATCCAGGTCCCTCTATCGATCATTGGTGCGGGAGTGTCCCGACCATGTCTGGAGTTTACCGAACCGTGGGGTATCACGCTCAAGGGCTTGATGATTCTTAGAGAGTGTTTATAGGATCGGTAGATTCACCGAAGAAAAGAAGGGAGAAAACCGGAAGGGTTTCGGTAAGTCCGGAGGATGTCTGGAGTGGAGGTGGAAGGTGTTCCATGGCCACGGAGATTGAATAATATGTGAATGAATGTTAAATATTGATTTAATCATTTATTCATAAATATTCAATAAAGAGAAAATCAATTAAAGGTCAAAAAGGCTTAATGGGCCAATTTCCAGAGGGAGATGGCCCATTAGGGGAAAGGAGAGAGGGAGAGGGGCCAAGGGGGAGGCCGTCTAGGCCTAGCCCCCCCCCCCCCCCGCGGGGCTCACTAGGGGCTGGCCGGCGGCCACCCCACCCCCTCCTCTCCTTTAGTCCCACCCCGGGACTTTGAGGGAGGGTGTACCCCCTCCTCCCCCTATATATAGTGGGGTATTTGGCCTAACAAAATACACCAATAATCAATAAAGGTCTCCCCACTTTTGGGAGGACCTCTAATTGATATTTTCTCTCACCCCCTCTCTCTGTCGTGACCGTGGTCCCAAGTCTGGACTGCGCGAACAAGAGACATATTCACCGTGGAGTGCCATCATGCTGCGGGATTCGGATCCGAGAGCTCTACTTCCGCAACTGCTGCTGGATCGGGGAAGCGGGAGTCATCGTCAGGCACCGGACGTGTGTAACTCCCTGCGAGGTGTCGCACTTGAGGCACTCAAGTCGTTGGATCCAGAAGGAGCGCAAGGACTTCATCACGACCTTGAGGTCAGCTTCGGCTCGTCTACATCAACCACGCTCTCCTGAGCATTGACAACGCTTTTCGGTCTTCAAGGGTAAGTTCATGAAAAGCCCCTCCCGTTACTGTATTACTAATAGATAGGTCGTGGCAGCTTCAGGGGTTCAGGGGCGTAGGGTAAAATTTTATTGTTTTCATACCCAGAACCCCTACAGTCGGTGCTCCTGCTCCTCTGCCCTCGTGGCGGCTCTCATACCCACGGGCCTATTCTGAATGGCCCTAGCTCGATCCTCGAGAAAGTTGATGGTCGCCCTAGCCCCTCTGTGCTGGACAGCCATAGGCACGTGCCGCCTCCTCGGGGGACTGCCATGTCCTAAGGTGGCGCCTAATCCCATCGATGGTGATCTTAGCCTTAGAGATTGCACTACTACTAGCTAGATTCAGAGATTATTGTTCTACTACTAGCTAGATTCAGAGATTGCACTACTAGTAGCTAGATTCAGAGATTCAGAGACTACAACACGTGATTTAGACACTATGGAAAAAACAAGCACAACGACGTGTACCTGTAGATAGGGAGGGTGGTCATCGACGAGGTGGCGGCACGGATGGGGAGGTGGTTGGGTCGATGAGGTGGCGGGGTGGATGGGGGACCTGGTCGTCGACAAGGTGGCGGTGCGGATGGGGGAGGCGGTGGTCGTCCACGAGGTGGCGGCACGGTGCTCCTTCTCCTTCCATTTGGCGGACACGGGACGGCCTCCTCCTCCTTCCCTTCGGCGGACGTGGGACAACGACGGAGCGCGCGAGGAGCTAGGGTTGCGAGCGAGCAGAACTGGGGATCGATCTATCAATGGGATTTTCCTCAAGTAGAACAAGGGTTGCACTGCCAGGTGGACCCCTGGCGCCTACGGGCTCTTTCACCGGGAATAACTGACATTTTTGGCCTGGGTAGCCCATCCTAGCCCGCCATACCCCCGGGGCCTAAAGTCTTCAGTCGCCAGTGGTAAAAGCCGGCCCATCCGGGGGCACTCGGCCCACCACAGTCCTGGCGCGCGACAGACTTGTTCACCGGCGATAACTGTAATAGCCCCGGTGTTGACTGTGTCCTTTCGCTGGTGGTAACGGGGGGAAGGCCTGGATGGCCTTACCACCGGCGACCCTAGTGACCACTTCACCGGCGGTGAGGAACCCGGCTATAAGGTTTTCCCTACTAGTGGTCCGCTGGTCACCACTGCTCTCTACCTCGAAGGCTCCTTCATCGGAACTCCCCAAAGGCGCCAGCGACATTGGAGAGGGGATTGTTGGTTTGCAGCCCAAAAGTTCGTGGGTGAGTGCATCCCAGTACCCGAGTTGGCATCAATCTTGCGGAGGGGCCGTAGTAGAATCGCTAATTGTCTAGAAGGGCCAAATGGGGGTGAATACAAATCTAACGACCAAACGGTCATTTGAACCAGACAAAAAACGGTTGAACTCAGATACCGCCGTTAGGTCAACTCTTCTTGGCCCGTCCTGTCAGTATTCCCTGTTATCTTTTGCGGTCGTTGACTAGTTTACCCCCTACATGGACCAGATCTATTTCTTTGCTCTTCTCTGCTCTGCTCTTCTCCTCTGCTCCCCTCCCCATAACCTTTGCTCAGCTTCGGTTGCTCGTCTCAGATTGGAGCTTGCACTTGCTCTAATTTGCATCCCTGGCATGTCCGGTCAACCTACCACGCCTCTAATCGAAGCTCACAGCCATCAGCGTCGCCTCATCTGCCGTATCAGAGCTTCGCGTCCCCGGACTAATATCTCGCCTCTGGCTAGTCCTTCTCGCACGACGGAGCGCATCCCGTTGGGCGATCCTGGTCGGTGATCGGCCTCGGGAAGTTGCGTGCTGTCGCGCACCCCAGGCATGGTAGCCCTGGCACAGCAGTTCGACGACCATGCTCTCATGGCCACCATGCTGGGTGTCCGTCCCGCCGTGTCGCCAGCAGAGTTGCTGTCGGCTTTCAGGTCTTGTTTTGGGATCAGACGAAATGATGTCAAGATTGAGGTATGCGCGCTGCCATTCGATTTTTTGTCCGGTTCGAGCACAGCTCAAACACCGAGCGTGTTCTATATTCTTCCTGTTCTTTCGAGTGCTGCGGGGAGAAAATGAGCTTCATGCGTTGGCATCGCGCATGTGGGTGGGACGATCGCTTGGGGCAGCTTCGTTTCTTCTCCAAACTCAGCTTTGACGGCCTCCCATTGGATGCTTGGGAGCCGGAGGCCCTCAAGCAGGTCGTCAGTAGCCTTGGCGACGAGATGGTGGAAGTCGTGCCACCGAGCGACAAATGGGTCATCGAGGTAAAGGCGTGGCTAAAAGATCCTGACGCCATTCCTAAGATGTACGAGGTGCAGATTCCAAGCAGGACAGGGCGGCAGCTTTTCTGGAAGCACCTGGTCATCATCCACCTGGAGGAGGTTTTGGAATCGGTACATGGCATTCAGGGCCCCGAAGAGGCGGCCATAAAGCGTCCTCGTCGCCTACAGTGTTGGCCTAGAAGGATCGATGGCACATAACCACCACTGTTCTGCAATGGGGCACACAGTTTCGGTGGGGGAACTGGGCTTGGCCAAGCTGGTGGTTCTGATTTCCCTCGAGTGAAGACAGAGCTCTAGTGAATTGATGTAGTATATGTGGCTAATGAATTTATAGTATGGAGAGTGTAGTAGGAAGTTAGCATCCACTAAAAATGTGTAATGGTTTGAATCGATCTAGTATGTGTGGGTAATGAATTTGAAGTATTATGTGTGTGTAATAGTTTGAATCAATGTAGTATGTGTGGGTAATGAATTTGATGTAGTGTGTGTGTAATAGTTTGAATGGATGTAGTTGAACACCGTGCTTTATAATTTCTATGAATAACCAAGGACAACCTCATGAAAAGAGGGTGGTCTGGCAATGAGCAATGTCAATTCTGTGGATGCCATGAAAATATAGTCCATATCCTCTTCAAGTACAAGGTAGCTAGATTTGTAACACGTTGAACTGCCGGACCATTTTGCAGACAGCACAAGAAAAAGGAAAAATGATTTATAGCACAAACAGTAGACGTAAAATCTGTACATAAACTGTCATCTGAATTTTATCTTTCTAGGATAAAAAAATGCCAGTTAACTAGATTTAACCACGACTAGTAATTGAAGGAAATAGATACTTGATAGTATTTGTTTACAAAAGTAGTACTTCCATATAAAAGGGTCTTATACCTGCACAAAAGTGGGCTAAACTTCCTACTAGATTATAGAATAATTCGTCAGCATTTCATCTACAAAAACCATTCTTTAGTCTAAACTTAACTATTCTATACTGAAGAAACTGCAGATCTCCACCAGAAAAGTTGGTTGGCCAATTGCCTTGAGAGGACGTAAGTTCTTTGATCATTTAACTCAAACTGATCTATTGCCTTCCCGCCAAACTAAAAGAAATCTGCATCGTTCATGCACGACCGCTTTGCGTGTGCTAGTCCTGGTTCAATTGGAACATCCGCGCCACCGCAACGATTTCTTCGAAACTGAAATTCGGCATCTTATTTTTAGGATCGTAGGTCCGTGTGAACTGGAACCTGAATTCCGGCGCTGAGCTGCTACTCGCCGCCGGCTCCAGCTGTCGAACAATCCAACATGCTGAGTGTATACGCTTGGTCGCCGCCATGGTACGACCTCCGACGGTGCGTTGGATGGAGCGTATTTGCCGCAGATAAGGTAGCCCGCGCCAAAGCATGGACACAAGACTTCCTAGACCTTGGCGCTGCCTTGTTCGAGGGTGTGTACCCTCGGCAGAATGCTCTCATGAACGATTTGATACGTACCTTGTTCGCCATGCCTAGAGCATGTCGTAATGCGGTCGCGTGATTTCTCCACATCGCTCTCTTGGCCCTGCTTGCCACACCCGACACCGACAACACCGTCGTCGCCGCGGCGATTCGGCACATTCGGCGAAATCATCCGCCTTGTAGATCAATGGGAGACCGGCCTTGAAGTAGAGCTTCATGGCCTGCCTTAGAGGGTCTAAATACCCTAGTTTCGGCGGCTGTCGCGGCGGCGGCGGCTGCTTAGGCGAGGCCATGTTACCCTAGGTTGTGCGGCGTAGAGGAGATGTGCAAGGTGAACTGTGGTTTGTCGGAGAAGGGGAGTGACAGACTGACAGTAGGTTTGGACTAAGGGCACGCGTGAAAATAATCATCTCCCATTTCCTTAGAGGGTAATAATTCGACACTCGTTGCATTAACCGCTCAATCTTTATTTCCCTTCTCAGCATAAGAGTGCGAACATATTAAAAAGATCGGTCGTAGCTATCCACCTCATAGGGCAATGTACTAGGATAGGTAGGAGACTGGGTTTCATTTTAGAAATGTACGATTGTGCCCTTATGTTTATATGATATTATTTCTATGCCACTATGTACCGTCGAATTGTAGCAACACCATCAGAAATAGGGGATGGCGACGTGGCATGTTTTTTAAAGGGCATCAGAAACAGGGGAAGGTGACGTGGCATGTTTTCTGACTGGCGGGCCCATCTCCTCCATCTGCGATGGCACACATCCCAGGTTCGAGGGCTAGTGCCGCCCACCTACACATTATTATGCAATTTTCCATGTTTTGTCGCAACCAGCTCTGCTCCTGCCTCCGCCACTCCGTTCAGTCGTGCACCGCTCTCTTCCTCCCCTTGGGTCGTCGTCCTCCTGCCCTCCCCTCCCTGCCATCCCCTCACGTCCCATCCCCTCCCCTTCCTGCCCTGTCTCCTTGCCACCGTCCACCGCCCAGGCGCATCTAGAAACGAAAACCGAGAGTCGACCATTGGGTTAGGCGCCCAACGACGCTGGTGATCCGGATCCCGCTCAGAGATGGATCCTGCGAGGCTTGAGAACATGGAGATGGGTCCTGCGCGGCTAGAGAGCACGAAATCTCCTTCAAGTCTAGAGAGCACAGAGGAGAACGAAACAGGGGAAGAGGAAGTGTGGTGCAGAGCTTTGGAGGTATGGAGCCTGGAGAAGGTGTCGTACATCCCCATTGAAGGGTAAGAACTGTGATTCCTTTTCTGCATACCCCAATTACCATTTCTATTCCCATGGTGATGGCAAGGATATGTGTTGGTAACCGCAGGACGTCTGTACACCTTGTCCTTGAGCATGATGCTTTGTCAAGCTAGCTGGCTGCTGACCCTGATAGGATGCTTTGTCAAGACAGTGAAATGTGTGGCGGTGCGGATGATGATGAGAAAGCGTATCCAGAACTGGCTGCTGACCCTGATAGGATGGCGAGTAGGGAATATTTTGTTGATTCGAACTTTGAGCCTAACTATGGGACTGATGAGGAAGAGGAATCTAAAGATGTGGAGATGGGATGTAGATACAACGATGAAGATGAGGACATGCCAGTGATACACTTTGACAAGGACAATCCTACAATTGATGAGGGGACTGTCTTTGAGAATGTGGAGGACTGCATTTATCATTGAAAAGAGCGACCAAAATAGATTTAGGGTGCATTATAGGGAAAGTAATGTGTGTAAATGGAGATTACATGCATCTCCAATGCGGGGTGGACACACATTTCAGGTTGCAATAGCTACATTTAGTTTCAGTCTTTCTCATATTTATTCTGCTGATAATTAGCTCTGAATTATTTGGATTCTTATCGGATGCAGGTCAAAGTAAACACGAAGAAACACAACTGGTAGTGTTGTTGACATCGATTACGAGGTTGTGAAAGGAAGAGAAAAGGTCTCGAGGGGGGTCAGGTATAAGCAGGCAGATAAGAAATCCTTCAGGAGATGTTTTGTCTGCCTGAAGGCATGCAAGAAGGGGTTTCGAGACGGCTGCAGGCCATACTTGGCAATAGGCGCAACTCCTTTAACAGGGAAGTTCAGGGGACATGTTGCTTCTGCTTGTGCTTTGGACATGCATAATTTCCTTTTACCCATAGCTTATGCTGTTCTTGAGGGTGAATCAAATGAAAGCTGGACATGGTTCATGCAGAGACTACGGGCAGTAATTGGTCACCCTAAAGGCTTGGTGATACACACCGGTGCATGCAAGGGTCTTGAGAATGTTGTTGATGATGTGTTTCCTAGGGTTGAGCATAGGGAATGCATGCGTCATCTCGCTACTAACTTCACGAAGAAGTTCAAAGGAAAGATCTTTGAAGAGGACTTGTGGCGATCAGCATACACATACACCCCAAGCACGCATGCTACTTACTTTTAGAACATGTATGTAGTGCCAAAGGTGAAAAAAATACCTTGAAGAACATCACACCAAGCTATGGGCCAGAAGCAAGTTTGGTGAGTTCAGCAAGGTGGATTTTGTTTGCAATAATTTGGCAGAGAGTTTCAATGATAAGATTTCGGGCATGAAGACACTTGGAATTGTTATTTTGTTGGATGCAATAAGACAGTGCATAATGGTGAAGATAGATTTAAGGCAAATAATTTGTGCAAGAAAATTTTTAGGCCATAAAATAGTTCCAAAGGTGGTTATGTTACTGAATGCAAGAACCAGGGCAATGAGAACGGTAAAGAAGAGGATGGTTAGAAGTTCCAGAACATTGGCTAAGGTTTATGCAGAATACAAGCATGGAAGTGAATGGAGGTACACTGTAGACATTGGAAACAAGACTTGTTCATGCACGTAGTGGCAAATTACTGGTCTGCCATGTCACCATGCAATGTACTTCATCTTAAAGCTTAGAGGTAGTGGAGCTGAAATAGAGAACTATGTTGACAACTATTTCTCCGTGGACAAGTTTGCTGAAACTTATGCAGAAAATGTACCACCGATGGCTGATGAAAATTATTGGGAGATTGTCGATCTAGGGTTCAAACTTCAACCACCAGTTCTTAGGAGGCCAGCTGGGAGGCCTACAAAGCTAAGGATCGAAGCCTCCAGCGATAAAGGTTCAAGGCTGGGAGCTAGGAAAAGGAAATGCAAACGTTG
The DNA here is from genome assembly GCA_916181665.1 of Avena sativa. Taxonomy (NCBI): domain Eukaryota; kingdom Viridiplantae; phylum Streptophyta; class Magnoliopsida; order Poales; family Poaceae; genus Avena; species Avena sativa. The sequence continues at coordinate 465,481,608 of OV702297.1, read as the reverse complement.
TGGAGGATTCGGCCATATCAAGAGGTTGTGCAAAAACCTAGTTACACATGATCTTGTCCCTGTTCACACCCCGGTGGCAGAAAAGGAGGCTTCTCAGCCAGAACTGGAGGAAGAGCAGCGCGAAGACGAAGAACTTGAGGAAGTGCAACAGGTGTAGGAAAACGGTGATGAGCACTCGGAGGAAAACGTAGGTAAGCAGCAAATTTATGAAGATGTGGAGGTGCCGGCGATAAAAGGGTGTGAAAAGAAACAAAGGGGTAAGCGGAAGAGGGAGGAAATGGCAAATAATGGAGGTGTATTAGAATATGAAGAAGTTGCAGGGGTGATTGAGGATATTCTTGAGGATCTTTTGGCTAACTGCAGGAGAAATAATAAATCCCTGCCAATTTCATCTTTGTACGATTCTCCAGATGAAAGGTGAGCTTAAAAAATGTTGTATTTGCCATTTTATCATTTTTTTCATCCTCATCAACTGTTGCTTACTGCAGCGTGGGCTAGTAAACTAATAAGAGGAGCAGAAAGATGCGGGCACAGTAACGTCATATGTTGAATTATATCATTGAAACTAAACTAGACGTGTCGTCTTTATTTATATCTAGCGCGTGCAACGTGTCTGTGATGGGGTCATGTGGACCATATTACAATTTTTCAAATATTATTACATTAATTTTTTACCTGCGTATGGACACAGCTACTAGTTCCCATCTCCCTTGGATTCCCATCTCCTCTGGAGCACTCCAGAATTATGGCTGTGCCATCAAGTGCTGGTAGCAGAGTCAACTTATTGTCCCGTCAAATGTGAACACAATGACTTTGTTTGTTCAAATTTTGACGACTTTTAATTAGTTGGAAAGACAGAGAAACCTAAAACATGGCCAATATATGCCATCAAAAACTATTCCTAAAAAATATTAATACTCCCTCCGTCTAGAACTAAGTGACTTGAATTTGTGTAAATTTGTATGTATATGGACATGTTTTGGGTATAGATACATTTAAATATCTAAAAAAACTAAGTCAGTTATATCTGGACAGAAGTAGTACACTATTACAACACGCTCGACCCCTTCTCCTCTGGCGCACTCCAAATTATGGCCGTGCCATCAAGTGTTGGGAGCAAAGTCAGCGTATTGTCTCATCCGTTATGCCAGGAACGCGCGAAGTTTATTTTTAGGATCAGACGACTTTCGACTAGTTTCAAAGACAAAGACACCTAAAACATGGCCAACATATATAGATTGTGACGATAATCGACTATGACTCAAGTGACCCGGATCCAAAGAGGGCATTAAGATATCGTACATAGATTTAATTTATGCTTAAGTGGCCCTAATCGACTATGACGCTCCTGCAGTCTCCATCATTGATGACGTTGTCCACGTCTCCGTCAGCCTCCTCCATGTCGGAATCGATGCCGACGTTCCTGGCAGCGTTCCTCCTCATCATGGATTCTTCACGGCGCGCCGCATCGATACGGTGTAGGTCGTATGCCCAGGCACTGCCCAGAAGCGCTGCCTCCCTTCGGGGTTGCGTAGATCCGGGTGGATCTCCCACCGGCGGGTTCTGCACAGCTCAATCAACACCACCCGCTCCTTCTTGAACAACATTCGCCAGTACGCGCTCGTGCGCGAGTACCATGCCATTGCCCTCTTCTGCTCTAGCAGCTGGCGGTGGCGCTCCTCGATCTACCTCGCCAACGCATTATCACGCAAGAGCGGCACGACAGGAACCCCGGCGTAGCTGAGCTCGAAGCCGACCGGAAGCCTCGCGAACGTCGGCGCGAGTATGTCGTAGTGGGCGAACATATGAGACTCATGCAAGCTGAGTTTGGGCCTCTCCCTCTCCATGGCCATGAAGGAACACGATCTGAGCTTCGGCCCCGAGGTTAAGGGGATAAGGGCAAGGACGTAGGCCTAGTCATGGATCCCACTACCAATCAGTTCGCAGAACAGACTTCTCGCGGATCGTCCACACACCCCGATCCAATGGCGCCTAACAATCGGAGATCGGGTCTTCTAGAAGACCAGAGCGGTTGCTGGTTAGCTCTGCGTCCCGATAGTTTATGGCCAACGGCTGTCATTGAAAAGAACACGCGTGCATATGACTCTAGTGGATCCATATGTGGTTTGTGAAAAGAACACACATACACTGAACTCTGGTGGATCCATATGTGGTTTGTGAGAAGAACACACATGTAATGACACTAGTGGATCCAAATGTGGTTTGTGAAAATAACACACATGAAATGAGTCTAGATGTGGCAAATGAAAGAATACACATTTCAATGACTCTGGTAGATCCATATGTGCATTGTGAAAAGAACAGACATGCAATAAACTCTCGTGGATCCATATGTGATTTGTGAAAAGAACACACATGCAATGACACTGGTGGATCCATAGGTGGTTTGTGAAAAGAACACACATGCAATGACTCTAGCTGTGGTTTCTGAAAAGAACAAACATGCAATGACTCTGGTGGATCCATATGTGGTTTATGAAAAGAACAGATATGCAATGACTCTAGTTGTGTTTAATGAAAAGAACACACATGCAATGACACTAGGGGATCCATATGTGGTTAATGAAAAGAACACACATTCAATGGCATTGGTGGATCCATAGGTGGTTTGTGAAAAGAACAGACATGCAATGAACTCTAGCTGTGGTTAATGAAAAGAACACACATGCAATGACACTAGTGGATCCATGGGTGGTTTTTGAAAAGAACACACATGCAATGAACTCTGGTGGATCCATATGTGGTCTATGAAAAGAACAGATATGCAATGACACTGGTGGATCCATAGGTGGTCTATGAAAAGAACAAACATGCAATGACTCTAGTTGTGGTCTGTGAAAAGAACACAAATGCAATGACACTGGTGGATCCATAGGTGGTTTGTGAAAATAACACACATGCAAAGAACTCTGGTGGATCCATATGTGGTCTACGAAAATAACACACATGCAATGAACTCTGGATGTTCCATATGTGGTTTGCGAAAATAACCAACATACAATGACTCTAGTTGTGGTTAATGAAAAGAACACACATGCAATGACACTAGTGGATCCATGGGTGGTTTGTGAAAAGAAAACACATGCAATGACTCTAGCTGTGGTTTGTGAAAAGAACATACATGCAATGACTCTAGTGGATCCATATGTGGTTTGTGAAAAGAACAGACTTGCAATGACTCTAGTTGTAGTTAATGAAAAGAACACACATGCAATGACACTAGGGGATCCATATGTGGTTCATGAAAAGAACACACATGCAATGACTCTAGTTGTGGAGAATGAAAAGAACACACATGAAATGACACTGGTGGATCCATAAGTGGTTTGTGAAAAGAACAGCGATACAATGAACTCTAGCTGTGGTTAATGAAAAGGACACACATGCAATGACACTAGTGGATCCATAGGTGGTTTGTGAAAATAACACACATGCAATGAACTCTGGTGGATCCATGTGTGCTATGTGAAAAGAACACATATGCAATGACACTGGTGGATCCATAGGTGGTTTGTGAAAAGAACAGACATGCAATGACTCTGGTGGATCCATATGTGGTTTGTGAAAAGAACACACATGCAATGACTCTAGCTGTGGTCTATGAAAAGAACACACATGCAATGACTCTAGTTGTGGTCTGTGAAAAGAACACAAATGCAATGACACTGGTGGATCCATAGGTGGTTTGTGAAAATAGCACACATGCAAAGAACTCTGGTGGATCCATATGTGGTCTGTGAAAATAACGCACCTGCAATGAACTCTGGCAGATCCATATGAGGTTTGTGAAAATAACCAACATACAATGACTCTAGTTGTGGTTAATGAAAAGAACACACATGCAATGACACTGGTCGATCAATGGGTGGTTTGTGAAAAGAAAACACATGCAATGACTCTAGCTGTGGTTTGTGAAAAGAACATACATGCAATGACTCTAGTGGATCCATATGTGGTTTATGAAAAGAACAGACTTGCAATGACTATAGTTGTAGTTAATGAAAAGAACACACATGCAATGACACTAGGGGATCCATATGTGGTTAATGAAAAGAACACACATGCAATGACTCTAGTTGTGGAGAATGAAAAGAACACACATGCAATGACACTGGTGGATCCATAGGTTGTTTGTGAAAAGAACAGAGATACAATGAACTCTAGCTGTGGTTAATGAAAAGGACACACATGGAATGACACTGGTGGATCCATAGGTGGTTTGTGAAAATAACACACATGCAATGAACTCTGGTGGATCCATGTGAGCTATGTGAAAAGAACACACATGCAATGACATTGGTGGATCCATAACTGGTTTGTGAAAAGAACAGACATGCAATGACTCTGGTGGATCCATATGTGGTTTGTGAAAAGAACACACATGCAATGACTCTAGCTGTGGTCTATGAAAAGAACACACATGCAATGACATTGGTGGATCCATGGGTGATTTGTGAAAATAACAGACATGCAATCACTCTGGTGGATCCATATGTGGTTTGTGAAAAGAACACACATGCAATGACTCTAGCGATGGTCTGTGAAAAGAACACATATGCAATGGCACTGGTGGATCCATGGGTGGTTTGTGAAAAGAACACACATGTAATGTACTCTAGTGGATCCATATGTGGTATGTGAAAAGAACACACATGCAATGACACTGGTGGATCCATAGGTGGTTTGTGAAAAGAATACACATGCAATGAACTCTGGTGGATACATAAGTGGTCTGTGAAAAGAACACACATGCAATGAACTCTAGAGGATCCATATGTTGTCTGTGAAAAGAATAGAGATGAAATGACACTGGTGGATCCATGTGTGGTTTGTGAAAATAACACACATGCAATGACACTGGTGGATCTATAGGTGGTTTGTGAAAAGAACACACATGCAATGGCTCTAGTTGTGGTTTGTGAAAAGAACAGACATGCAATGACTCTGGTGGATCCATATTTGGTTTGTGAAAAGAACAGTCATGCAATGACTCTAGTTGTGGTTAATGAAAAGAAGACACATGCAAGGACACTGGTGGATCCATAAGTGGTTTGTGAAAATAACACACATGCAATGACTCTAGCTGTGGATAATGAAAAGAACACACATGCAATGATACTAGTGGATCCATAGGTGGTTTGTGAAAATAACAGACATGCAATGAACTCTAGCTGTGGTCTACGAAAAGAACACACAAGCAATGACACTAGTGGATCCATGGGTGGTTTTTGAAAAGAACACACATGCAATGAACTCTGGTGAATGCATATGTGGTATGTGAAAAGAACAGACAGGCAATGAACTCTAGTGGATCCATAGGTGATCTGTGAAAAGAATAGACATGCAATGACTCTAACTGTGGTCTGTGAAAAGAACACACATGCAATAACACTGGTGGATCCATAGGTGGTCTGTGAAAATAACACACATGCAATGAAGTCTGGTGGATCCATATGTGGTTTGTGAAAAGAACATACATGCAATGACTCTAGTTGTGGTTAATGAAAATAACACACATGCAATGACACTGGTGGATCCTTAGGTTGTTTGTGAAAAGAACACACATGCGATGACTCTAGCGGTGGTTATTGAAAAGAATATACATGCAATGACTATGATGGATCCATATGTGGTTTGTGAAAAGAACAGACATGCAATGACTCTAGCTATGGTGTGTGAAAAGAACACACATGCAATGACACTGGTGGATCCATAGGTGGTTTGTGAAAAGAACACACATGCAATGAACTCTGGTGGATCAATATGTGGTCTGTGAAAAGAGCAGACATGCAATGACGTCTGGTGGATCCATATGTTGTCTGTGTAAAGAACACACATGCAATAACTCTAGTTGTGGTCTGTGAAAAGAACACACATGCAAAGAACTCTGGTGGATCCATAGGTGGTCTGTGAAAATAACACAGATGCAATGAAGTCTGTTGGATCCATATGTGGTTTGTGAAAAGAACAAACATGCAATGAATCTAGTTGTGGTTTCTGACAATAACACACATGCAATGACACTAGCTGTGGATAATGAAAAGAACAGACATGCAATGACTCTAGCTGTGGATAATGAAAAGAACACACATGTAATGACACTGGTGGATCCATAGGTGGCTTGTGAAAAGAACAAACATGCAATGAACTCTAGCTGTGGTGAATGAAAAGAACACACATGCAATGACACTAGTGGATCCATGGGTGGTTTTTGAAAAGAACACACATGCAATGAACTCTGGTCGATCCATGTGTGGTCTATGAAAAGAACAGACATGCAATGACACTGGTGGATCCATAGGTGGTCTGTGAAAAGAACAAACATGCAATGACTCTAGCTGGATCCATATGTGGTCTGTGAAAAGAACAGACATGCAATGACTCTGGTGGATCCATATGTGGTTTGTGAATAGAACAGATATGCAGTGACACTGGTGGATCCATGTGGTTTGTGAAAAGAACACACATGTAATGACTTTAGTTGTGTTTTGTTAAAAGAACAAACATGCAATGACTCTAGCTGTGGTCTATGAAAAGAACAGACATGCAATGGCACTGGTGGATCCATAGGTGGTTTGTGAAAAGAACACACATTCAATGACTCTAGCTATGGATAATGAAAAGAACACACATGCAATGACACTATCGGATCCGTAGGTGGTTTGTGAAAAGAACAGACATGCAATGAACTCTAGATGTGGTCTGTGAAAAGAACACACATGTAATGCCACTGGTGGATCCATAGGTGGTTTGTGAAAATAACACACATGCAAAGAACTCTGGTGGATCAATATGTGGTCTGTGAAAATAATACACATGCAATGAAGTCTGGTGGATCCATATGTGGTTTGTGAAAATAACATATATGCAATGACTCTAGTTGTAGTTAATGAAAAGAACACACATCCAATGACACTAGGGGATCCATATGTGGTTAATGAAAAGAACACACATGCAATGACTCTAGTTGTGGATAATGAAAAGAACACACATGCAATGACACTAGTGGAAACATAGGTGGTTTGTGAAAAGAACAGATATGCAATGAACTCTAGCTATGGTTAATGAAAAGAACACACATGCAATGACATTGGTGGATCCATGGGTGGTTTTTGAAAAGAACACACATGCAATGAACTCTGGTGGATCCATGTGTGGTATGTGAAAAGAACAGACATGCAATGACACTGGTGGATCCATAGGTGGTCTGTGAAAAGAACAGACATGCAATCAACTCTAGTGGATCCATGTGTGGTCGGTGAAAAGAATAGACATGCAATGACATTGGTGGATCCATATGTGGTCTGTGAAAATAACACACATGCAATGAACTCTGGTGGATCCATATGTGGTTTGTGAAAATAACATACATACAATGACTCTAGTTGTGGTTAATGAAAAGAACACACATGCAATGACAATGGTGGATCCATGGGTGGTTTGTGAAAAGAACACACATGCAATGACTCTAGCCGTGGTTTGTGAAAACAATAGACATGCAATGACTCTGGTGGTCCATATGTGGTTTGTGAAAAGAACAGACATGCAATGACTCTAGTTGTGGTTAATAAAAAGAACATACATGCAATGACACTAGGGGATCCATATGTGGTTAATGAAAAGAACACACATGCAATGACTCTAGTTGTGGATAATGAAAAGAACACACATGCAATGACACTGGTTGATCCATAGGTGGTTTGTGAAAATAATACACATGCAATGAACTCTATCTGTGGTTAATGAAAAGAACACACATGCAATGACACTAGTGGATCCATAGGTGGTTTTGAAAATAACACACATGCAATGAACTCTGGTGGATCCATGTGTGGTCTATGAAAAGAACACACATGCAATGACACTGGTGGATCCATAGGTGGTTTGTGAAAAGAACAAACATGTAATGACTCTGGTGGATCCATATGTGGTTTGTGAAAAGAACACACATGCAATGACTCTAGCTGTGGTCTGTGAAAAGAACACACATGCAATAACATTGGTGGATCCATGGGTGGTTGTGAAAAGGACACACATGCAATGAACTCTGGTGGATTCATATGTGGTATGTGAAAAGAACACACATTCAATGACACTGGTAGATCCATAGGTGGTTTGTGAAAATAACAGATATGCAATGACTCTAGTTGTGGTTAATGAAAAGAACACACATGCAATGACACTAGGGGATCCATATGTGGTTAATGAAAAGAACACACATGCAATGACTCTAGCTGTGGATAATGAAAAGAACACACATTCAATGACACTGGTGGATCCGTAGGTGGTTTGTGAAAAGAACAGACATGCAATGAACTCTAGCTGTGGTCTGTGAAAAGAACACACATGCAATAGCACTGGTGGATCCATGGGTGGTTTGTGAAAAGAGCACACATGCAATGAACTCTGGTGGATACATATGTTGTCTGTGAAAAGAACACACATGCAATGAACATTGGTGGATCCATATGTGGTTTGTGAAAAGAACACACATGCAATGACTCTAGCTGTAGTTTGTGAAAGGAACACACATGCAATGACATTGGTGGATCCATGGGTGATTTCTGAAAATAACAGACATGCAATGACTCTGGTGGATCCATGGGTGGTTTGTGAAAAGAACACACATGCAATGAACTCTAGTGGATCCAAATGTGGTATGTGAAAAGAACACACATGCAATGACACTGGTGGATCCATAGGTGGTTTGTGAAAAGAATACACATGCAATGAACTCTGGTGGATACATATGTTGTCTGTGAAAAGAACACACATGCAATGAACTCTAGAGGATCCATATGTGGTCTGTGAAAAGAATAGACATGAAATGACACTGGTGGATCCATGTGTGGTCTGTGAAAATAACACACATGCAATGACACTGGTGGATCCATGTGTGGTTTGTGAAAATAACACACATGCAATGACACTTGTGGATCTATAGGTGGTTTGTGAAAAGAACAGACATGCAATCACTCTAGTGGATCCATATGTGGTTTGTGAAAAGAACAGATATGCAATGACTCTAGTTGTGGTTAATGAAAAGAACACACATGCAATGACACTAGGGGATCCATATGTGGTTAATGAAAAGAACACACATGCAATGACACTGGTGGATCCATAGGTGGTTTGTGAAAAGAACAAACATGCAATGAACTCTAGCTGTGGTCTGTGAAAAGAACACACATGCAATGGCACTGGTGGATCCATGGGTGGTTTGTGAAAAGAACACACATGCAATGAACTCTAGTGGATCCATATGTGGTATGTGAAAAGAACACACATGCAATGACACTGGTGGATCCATAGGTGGTTTGTGAAAATAATACACATGCAAGGAACTCTGGTGGATACATATGTTGTCTGTGAAAAGAACACACATGCAATGAACTCTGGAGGATCCATATGTGGTTTGTGAAAAGAATAGACATGAAATGACACTGGTGGATCCATGTGTGGTCTGTGAAAATAACACACATGCAATTACACTGGTGGATCCATGTGTGTTTTCTGAAAATAACACACATGCAATGTCACTTGTGGATCTATAGGTGGTTTGTGAAAAGAACACACATGCAATGACTCTAGTTGTGGTTTGTGAAAAGAACAGACATGCAATGACTCTGGTGGATCCATATGTGGTTTGTGAAAAGAACAGATATGCAATGACTCTAGTTGTGGTTAATGAAAAGAACACACATGCAATGACACTAGGGGATCCATATGTGGTTAATGAAAAGAACACACATGCAATGACTCTAGCTGTGGATAATGAAAAGAACACACATTCAATGACACTGGTGGATCCATAGGTGGTTTGTGAAAAGAACAGACATACAATGAACTCTAGCTCTGGTTAATGCAAAGAACACACATGCAATGACACTGGTGCATCCATGGGTGTTTTTTGAAAAGAACACACATGCAATGAACTCTGGTGGATCCATATGTGGTCTATGAAAAGAACAGACATGCAATGACACTGGTGGATCCATAGGTGGTCTGTGAAAAGAACAAACATGCAAAGAACTCTGGTGGATCCATATGTGGTCTGTGAAAATAACACACATGCAATGAACTCTGGTGGATCCATATGTGGTTTGTGAAAATAACCAACATACAATGACTCTAGTTGTGGTTAATGAAAAGAACACACATGCAATGACACTGGTGGATCCATGGGTGGTTTGTGAAAAGAAAACACATGCAATGACTCTAGCTATGGTTTGTGAAAAGAACATACATGCAATGACTCTAGTGGATCCATATGTCGTTTGTGAAAAGAATAGACTTGCAATAACTCTAGTTGTAGTTAATGAAAAGAACACACATGCAATGACACTAGGGGATCCATATGTGGTTAATGAAAAGAACACACATGCAATGACTCTAGTTGTGGAGAATGAAAAGAACACACATGCAATGACACTGGTGGATCCATAGTTGGTTTGTCAAAAGAACAGAGATACAATGAACTCTAGCTGTGGTTAATGAAAAGGACACACATACAATCACACTTGTGGATCCATAGGTGGTTTGTGAAAATAACACACATGCAATGAACTCTGGTGGATCCATGTGTGCGATGTGAAAAGAACACACATGCAATGACACTGGTGGATCCATAGGTGGTTTGTGAAAAGAACAGACATGCAATGACTCTGGTGGATCCATATGTGGTTTGTGAAAATAACACACATGCAATGACTCTAGCTGTGGTCTGTGAAAAAACACACATGCAATGACATTGGTGGATCCATGGGTGATTTGTGAAAATAACAGACATGCAATGACTCTGGTGGATCCATATGTGGTTTGTGAAAAGAACACACATGCAATGACTCTAGCTGTGGTCTGTGAAAAGAACACACATGCAATAGCACTGGTGGATCCATGGGTGGTTTGTGAAAAGAACACACATGCAATGAACTCTAGTGGATCCATATGTGGTATGTGAAAAGAACACACATGCAATGACACTGGTGGATCCATAGGTGGTTTCTGAAAAGAATACACATGCAATGAACTCTGGTGGATACATATGTTGTCTGTGAAAAGAACACACATGCAATGAACTCTGGAGGATCCATATGTGGTCTGTGAAAAGAATAGACATGAAATGACACTGGTGGATCCATGTGTGGTCTGTGAAAATAACACACATGCAATGACACTGGTGGATCCATGTGTGGTTTGTGAAAATAACACACATGCAATGACACTTGTGGATCTATAGGTGGTTTGTGAAAAGAACACACATGCAATGACACTAAGGGATCCATATGTGGTTAATGAAAAGAACACACATGCAATGACTCTAGTTGTGGAGAATGAAAAGAACACACATGCAATGACACTGGTGGATCCATAGGTGGTTTGTGAAAAGAACAGAGATACAATGAACTCTAGCTGTGGTTAATGAAAAGGAAACACATGCAATGACACTGGTGGATCCATAGGTGGTTTGTGAAAATAACACACATGCAATGAACTCTGGTGGATCCATGTGTGCTATGTGAAAAGAACACACATGCAATCACACTGGTGGATCCATAGGTGGTTTGTGAAAAGAACAGACATGCAATGACTCTGGTGGATCCATATGTGGTTTGTGAAAAGAACACACATGCAATGACTCTAGCTGTGGTTTGTGAAAAGAACACACATGCAGTGACATTGGTGGATCCATGGGTGATTTGTGAAAATAACAGACATGCAATGACTCTGGTGGATCCATGGGTGGTTTGTGAAAAGAACACACATGCAATGAACTCTAGTGGATCCATATGTGGTATGTGAAAAGAACACACATGCAATGACACTGGTGGATCCATAGGTGGTTTGTGAAAAGAATGCACATGTAATGAACTCTGGTGGATACATATGTTGTCTGTGAAAAGAACACACATGCAATGAACTCTGGAGGATCCATATGTGGTCTGTGAAAAGAATAGACATGAAATGATACTGGTGGATCCATGTGTGGTCTGTGAAAATAACACACATGCAATGACACTGGTGGATCCATTTGTGGTTTGTGAAAATAACACACATGCAATGACACTTGTGGATCTATAGGTGGTTTGTGAAAAGAACACACATGCAATGACACTAGGGGATCCATATGTCGTTAATGAAAAGAACACACATGCAATGACTCTAGTTGTGGAGAATGAAAAGAACACACATGCAATGACACTGGTGGATCCAAAGGTGGTTTGTGAAAAGAACAGAGATACAATGAACTCTAGCTGTGGTTAATGAAAAGGACACACATGCAATGACACTGGTGGATCCATAGGTGGTTTGTGAAAATAACACACATTTAATGAACTCTGGTGGATCCATGTGTTCTATGTGAAAAGAACACAGATGCAATGACACTGGTGGATCCATAGGTGGTTTGTGAAAAGAACAGACATGCAATGACTCCGGTGGATCCATGTGTGGTTTGTGAAAAGAACACACATGCAATGACTCTAGCTGTGGTCTGTGAAAAGAACACACATGCAATGACACTAGTGGATCCATGGGTGATTTGTGAAAATAACAGACATGCAATGACTCTGGTGGATCCATATGTGGTTTGTGAAAAGAACACGCATGCAATGACTCTAGCTATGGTCTGTGAAAAGAACACGCATGCAATGGCACTGGTGGATCCATGGGTGGTTTGTGAAAAGAACACACATGCAATGACCTCTAGTGGATCCATATGTGGTATGTGAAAAGAACACACATGCAATGACACTGGTGGATCCATAGGTGGTTTCTGAAAAGAATACACATGCAATGAACTCTGGTGGATACATATGTTGTCTGTGAAAAGAACACACATGCAATGAACTCTGGAGGATCCATATGTGGTCTATGAAAAGAATAGACATGAAATGACACTGATGGATCCATGTGTGGTCTGTGAAAATAACACACATGCAATGACACTGTGGATCCATGTGTGGTTCGTGAAAATAACACACATGCAATGACACTTGTGGATCTATAGGTGGTTTGTGAAAAGTACACACATGCAATGACACTAGGGGATCCATATGTGGTTAATGAATAGAACACACATGCAATGACTCTAGTTGTGGAGAATGAAAAGAACACACATGCAATGACACTGGTGGATCCATAGGTGGTTTGTGAAAAGAACAGAGATACAATGAACTCTAGCTGTGGTTAATGAAAAGGACACACATGCAATGACACTGGTGGATCCATAGGTGGTTTGTGAAAATAACACACATGCAATGAACTCTGGTGGATCCATGTGTGCTATGTGAAAAGAACACACATGCAATCACACTGGTGGATCCATAGGTGGTTTGTGAAAAGAACAGACATGCAATGACTCTGGTGGATCCATATGTGGTTTGTGAAAAGAACACACATGCAATGACTCTAGCTGTAGTTTGTGAAAAGAACACACATGCAATGACATTGGTGGATCCATGGGTGATTTGTGAAAATAACAGACATGCAATGACTCTGGTGGATCCATGGGTGGTTTGTGAAAAGAACACACATGCAATGAACTCTAGTGGATCCATATGTGGTATGTGAAAAGAACACACATGCAATGACACTGGTGGATCCATAGGTGGTTTGTGAAAAGAATACACATGCAATGAACTCTGGTGGATACATATGTTGTCTGTGAAAAGAACACACATGCAATGAACTCTGGAGGATCCATATGTGGTCTGTGAAAAGAATAGACATGAAATGACACTGGTGGATCCATGTGTGGTCTGTGAAAATAACACACATGCAATGACACTGGTGGATCCATTTGTGGTTTGTGAAAATAACACACATGCAATGACACTTGTGGATCTATAGGTGGTTTGTGAAAAGAACACACATGCAATGACACTAGGGGATCCATATGTCGTTAATGAAAAGAACACACATGCAATGACTCTAGTTGTGGAGAATGAAAAGAACACACATGCAATGACACTGGTGGATCCATAGGTGGTTTGTGAAAAGAACAGAGATACAATGAACTCTAGCTGTGGTTAATGAAAAGGACACACATGCAATGACACTGGTGGATCCATAGGTGGTTTGTGAAAATAACACACATTTAATGAACTCTGGTGGATCCATGTGTTCTATGTGAAAAGAACACAGATGCAATGACACTGGTGGATCCATAGGTGGTTTGTGAAAAGAACAGACATGCAATGACTCTGGTGGATCCATGTGTGGTTTGTGAAAAGAACACACATGCAATGACTCTAGCTGTGGTCTGTGAAAAGAACACACATGCAATGACATTGGTGGATCCATGGGTGATTTGTGAAAATAACAGACATGCAATGACTCTGGTGGATCCATATGTGGTTTGTGAAAAGAACATACATGCAATGAATCTAGCTATGGTCTGTGAAAAGAACACGCATGCAATGGCACTGGTGGATCCATGGGTGGTTTGTGAAAAGAACACACATGCAATGACCTCTAGTGGATCCATATGTGGGATGTGAAAAGAACACACATGCAATGACACTGGTGGATCCATAGGTGGTTTCTGAAAAGAATACACATGCAATGAACTCTGGTGGATACATATGTTGTCTGTGAAAAGAACACACATGCAATGAACTCTGGAGGATCCATATGTGGTCTATGAAAAGAATAGACATGAAATGACACTGATGGATCCATGTGTGGTCTGTGAAAATAACACACATGCAATGACACTGTGGATCCATGTGTGGTTCGTGAAAATAACACACATGCAATGACACTTGTGGATCTATAGGTGGTTTGTGAAAAGTACACACATGCAATGACACTAGGGGATCCATATGTGGTTAATGAATAGAACACACATGCAATGACTCTAGTTGTGGAGAATGAAAAGAACACACATGCAATGACACTGGTGGATCCATAGGTGGTTTGTGAAAAGAACAGAGATACAATGAACTCTAGCTGTGGTTAATGAAAAGGACACACATGCAATGACACTGGTGGATCCATAGGTGGTTTGTGAAAATAACACACATGCAATGAACTCTGGTGGATCCATGTGTGCTATGTGAAAAGAACACACATGCAATGACACTGGTGGATCCATAGGTGGTTTGTGAAAAGAACAGACATGCAATGACTCTGGTGGATCCATATGTGGTTTGTGAAAGGAACACACATGCAATGACTCTAGCTGTGGTCTGTGAAAAGAACACACATGCAACGACATTGGTGGATCCATGGGTGATTTGTGAAAATAACAAACATGCAATGACTCTCGTGGATCCATGGGTGGTTTGTGAAAAGAACACACATGCAATGAACTCTAGTGGATCCATATGTGGTATGTGAAAAGAACACACATGCAATGACACTAGTGGATCCATAGGTGGTTTGTGAAAAGAATACACATGCAATGAACTCTGGTGGATACATATGTTGTCTCTGAAAAGAACACACATGCAATGAACTCTGGAGGATCCATATGTGGTCTGTGAAAAGAATAGACATGAAATGACACTGGTGGATCCATGTGTGGTCTGTGAAAATAACACACATGCAATGACACTTGTGGATCTATAGGTGGTTTGTGAAAAGAACACACATGCAATGACACTAGGGGATCCATATGTGGTTAATGAATAGAACACACATGCAATGACTCTAGTTGTGGAGAATGAAAAGAACACACATGCAATGACACTGGTGGATCCATAGGTGGTTTGTGAAAAGAACAGAGATACAATGAACTCTAGCTGTGGTTAATGAAAAGGACACACATGCAATGACACTGGTGGATCCATAGGTGGTTTGTGAAAATAACACACATGCAATGAACTCTGGTGGATCCATGTGTGCTATGTGAAAAGAACACACATGCAATGACACTGGTGGATCCATAGGTGGTTTGTGAAAAGAACAGACATGCAATGACTCTGGTGGATCCATATGAGGTTTGTGAAAAGAACACACATGCAATGACTCTAGCTGTAGTTTGTGAAAAGATTACACATGCAATGACATTGGTGGATCCATGGGTGATTTGTGAAAATAACAGACATGCAATGACTCTGGTGGATCCATGTGTGGTTTGTGGAAAGAACACACATGCAATGAACTCTAGTGGATCCATATGTGGTATGTGAAAAGAACACACATGCAATGACACTGGTGGATCCATAGGTGGTTTGTGAAAAGAATACACATGCAATGAACTCTGGTGGATACATATGTTGTCTGTGAAAAGAACACACATGCAATGAACTCTGGAGGATCCATATGTGGTCTGTGAAAAGAATAGACATGAAATGACACTGGTGGATCCATGTGTGGTCTGTGAAAATAACACACATGCAATGACACTGGTGGATCCATGTGTGGTTTGTGAAAATAGCACAGATGCAATGACACTTGTGGATCTATAGGTGGTTTGTGAAAAGAACACACATGCAATGACACTAGGGGATCCATATGTCGTTAATGAAAAGAACACACATGCAATGACTATAGTTGTGGAGAATGAAAAGAACACACATGCAATGACACTGGTGGATCCATAGGTGGTTTGTGAAAAGAACAGAGATACAATGAACTCTAGCTGTGGTTAATGAAAAGGACACACATGCAATGACACTGGTGGATCCATAGGTGGTTTGTGAAAATAACACACATGCAATGAACTCTAGTGGATCCATGTGTTCTATGTGAAAAGAACACAGATGCAATGACACTGGTGGATCCATAGGTGGTTTGTGAAAAGAACAGACATGCAATGACTCTGGTGGATCCATGTGTGGTTTGTGAAAAGAACACACATGCAATGACTCTAGCTGTGGTCTGTGAAAAGAACACACATGCAATGACATTGGTGGATCCATGGGTGATTTGTGAAAATAACAGACATGCAATGACTCTGGTGGATCCATATGTGGTTTGTGAAAAGAACACACATGCAATGACTCTAGCTATGGTCTGTGAAAAGAACACACATGCAATGGCACTAGTGGATCCATGGGTGGTTTGTGAAAAGAACACACATGCAATGACCTCTAGTGGATCCATATGTGCTATGTGAAAAGAACACACATGCAATGACACTGGTGGATCCATAGGTGGTTTCTGAAAAGAATACACATGTAATTAACTCTGGTGGATACATATGTTGTTTGTGAAAAGAACACATATGCAATGAACTCTGGAGGATCCATATGTGGTCTATGAAAAGAATAGACATGAAATGACACTGGTGGATCCATGTGTGGTCTGTGAAAATAACACACATGCAATGACACTGGTGGATCCATGTGTGGTTTGTGAAAAGAACACATTTGCAATGACACTAGGGGATCCATATGTGGTTAATGAATAGAACACACATGCAATGACTCTAGTTGTGGAGAATGAAAAGAACACACATGCAATGACACTGGTGGATCCATAGGTGGTTTGAGAAAAGAACAGAGATACAATGAACTCTAGATGTGGTTAATGAAAAGGACACACATGCAATGACACTGGTGGATCCATAGGTGGTTTGTGAAAATAACACACATGCAATGAACTCTGGTGGATCCATGTGTGCTATGTGAAAAGAACACACATGCAATGACACTGGTGGATCCATAGGTGGTTTGTGAAAAGAACAGACATGCAATGACTCTGGTGGATCCATATGTGGTTTGTGAAAAGAACACACATGCAATGACTCTAGCTGTGGTCTGTGAAAAGAACACACATGCAATGACATTGGTGGATCCATGGGTGATTTGTGAAAATAACAAACATGCAATGACTCTCGTGGATCCATGGGTGGTTTGTGAAAAGAGCACACATGCAATGAACTCTAGTGGATCCATATGTGGTATGTGAAAAGAACACACATGCAATGACACTGGTGGATCCATAGGTGGTTTGTGAAAAGAATACACATGCAATGAACTCTGGTGGATACATATGTTGTCTCTGAAAAGAACACACATGCAATGAACTCTGGAGGATCCATATGTGGTCTATGAAAAGAATAGACATGAAATGACACTGGTGGATCCATGTGTGGTCTGTGAAAATAACACACATGCAATGACACTGGTGGATCCATGTATGGTTTGTGAAAATAACACACATGCAATGACACTTGTGGAACAATAGGTGGTTTGTGAAAAGAACACACATGCAATGACACTAGGGGATCCATATGTGGTTAATGAAAATAACACACACGCAATGACTCTAGTTGTGGAGAATGAAAAGAACACACATGCAATGACACTGGTGGATCCATAGGTGGTTTGTGAAAAGAATAGAGATACAATGAACTCTAGTTGTGGTTAATGAAAAGGACACACATGCAATGACACTGGTGGATCCATAGGTGGTTTGGGAAAATAACACACATGCAATGAACTCTGGTGGATCCATGTGTGCTATGTGAAAAGAACACGGATGCAATGACACTGGTGGATCCATAGGTGGTTTGTAAAAAGAACAGACATGCAATGACTCTGGTGGATCCGTATGTGGTTTGTGAAAAGAACACACATGCAATGACTCTAGCTGTGGTCTGTGAAAAGAACACACATGCAATGACATTGGTGGATCCATGGGTGATTTGTGAAAATAACAGACATGCAATGACTCTCGTGGATCCATATGTGGTTTGTGAAAAGAACACACATGCAATGACTCGAGCTGTGGTCTGTGAAAAGAACACACATGCAATGGCACTGGTGGATCCATGGGTGGTTTGTGAAAAGAACACACATGCAATGAACTCTAGTGGATCCATATGTGGTATGTGAAAAGAACACACATGCAATGACACTGGTGGATCCATAGGTGGTTTGTGAAAAGAATACACATGCAATGAACTCTGGTGGATACATGTGTTGTCTGTGAAAAGAACACACATGCAATGAACTCTGGAGGATCCATATGTGGTCTGTGAAAAGAATAGACATGAAATGACACTGGTGGATCCATGTGTGGTCTATGAAAATAACACACATGCAATGACACTGGTGGATCCATAGGTGGTTTCTGAAAATAACACACATGCAATGAACTCTGGTGGATCCATGTGTGCTATGTGAAAAGAACACACATGCAATGACACTGGTGGATCCATAGGTGGTTTGTGAAAAGAACAGACATGCAATGACTCTGGTGGATCCATATGTGGTTTGTGAAAAGAACACACATGCAATGACTCTAGCTGTAGTTTGTGAAAAGAACACACATGCAATGACATTGGTGGATCCATGGGTGATTTGTGAAAATAACAGACATGCAATGACTCTGGTGGATCCATGGGTGGTTTGTGAAAAGAACACACATGCAATGAACTCTAGTGGATCCATATGTGGTATGTGAAAAGAACACACATGCAATGACACTGGTGGATCCATAGGTGGTTTGTGAAAAGAATACACATGCAATGAACTCTGGTGGATACATATGTTGTCTGTGAAAAGAACACACATGCAATGAACTCTAGAGGATCCATATGTGGTCTGTGAAAAGAATAAACATGAAATGACACTGGTGGATCCATGTGTGGTCTGTGAAAATAACACACATGCAATGACACTGGTGGATCCATGTGTGGTTTGTGAAAATAACACACATGCAATGACACTTGTGGATCTATAGGTGGTTTGTGAAAAGAACACACATGCAGTGACACTAGGGGATCCATATGTCGTTAATGAAAAGAACACACATGCAATGACTCTAGTTGTGGAGAATGAAAAGAACACACATGCAATGACACTGGTGGATCCATAGGTGGTTTGTGAAAAGAACATAGATACAATGAACTCTAGCTGTGGTTATTGAAAAGGACACACATGCAATGACACTGGTGGATCCATAGGTGGTTTGTGAAAATAACACACATGCAATGAACTCTGGTGGATCCATGTGTTCTGTGTGAAAAGAACACAGATGCAATGACACTGGTGGATCCATAGGTGGTTTGTGAAAAGAACACACATGCAATGAACTCTAGTGGATCCATATGTGGTATGTGAAAAGAACACACATGCAATGACACTGGTGGATCCATAGGTGGTTTGTGAAAAGAATACACATGCAATGAACTCTGGTGGATACATATGTTGTCTGTGAAAAGAACACACATGCAATGAACTCTGGAGGATCCATATGTGGTCTGTGAAAAGAATAGACATGAAATGACACTGGTGGATCCATGTGTGGTCTATGAAAATAACACACATGCAATGACACTGGTGGATCCATAGGTGGTTTCTGAAAATAACACACATGCAATGAACTCTGGTGGATCCATGTGTGCTATGTGAAAAGAACACACATGCAATGACACTGGTGGATCCATAGGTGGTTTGTGAAAAGAACAGACATGCAATGACTCTGGTGGATCCATATGTGGTTTGTGAAAAGAACACACATGCAATGACTCTAGCTGTAGTTTGTGAAAAGAACACACATGCAATGACATTGGTGGATCCATGGGTGATTTGTGAAAATAACAGACATGCAATGACTCTGGTGGATCCATGGGTGGTTTGTGAAAAGAACACACATGCAATGAACTCTAGTGGATCCATATGTGGTATGTGAAAAGAACACACATGCAATGACACTGGTGGATCCATAGGTGGTTTGTGAAAAGAATACACATGCAATGAACTCTGGTGGATACATATGTTGTCTGTGAAAAGAACACACATGCAATGAACTCTAGAGGATCCATATGTGGTCTGTGAAAAGAATAAACATGAAATGACACTGGTGGATCCATGTGTGGTCTGTGAAAATAACACACATGCAATGACACTGGTGGATCCATGTGTGGTTTGTGAAAATAACACACATGCAATGACACTTGTGGATCTATAGGTGGTTTGTGAAAAGAACACACATGCAGTGACACTAGGGGATCCATATGTCGTTAATAAAAAGAACACACATGCAATGACTCTAGTTGTGGAGAATGAAAAGAACACACATGCAATGACACTGGTGGATCCATAGGTGGTTTGTGAAAAGAACATAGATACAATGAACTCTAGCTGTGGTTATTGAAAAGGACACACATGCAATGACACTGGTGGATCCATAGGTGGTTTGTGAAAATAACACACATGCAATGAACTCTGGTGGATCCATGTGTTCTGTGTGAAAAGAACACAGATGCAATGACACTGGTGGATCCATAGGTGGTTTGTGAAAAGAACAGACATGCAATGACTCTGGTGGATCCATGTGTGGTTTGTGAAAAGAACACACATGCAATGACTCTAGCTGTGGTCTGTGAAAAGAACACACATGCAATGACATTGGTGGATCCATGGGTGATTTGTGAAAATAACAGACATGCAATGACTCTGGTGGATCCATATGTGGTTTGTGAAAAGAACACACATGCAATGACTCTAGCTATGGTCTGTGAAAAGAACACAGATGCAATGGCACTGGTGGATCCATGGGTGGTTTGTGAAAAGAACACACATGCAATGACCTCTAGTGGATCCATATGTGGTATGTGAAAAGAACACACATGCAATGACACTGGTGGATCCATAGGTGGTTTCTGAAAAGAATACACATGCAATGAACTCTGGTGGATACATATGTTGTCTGTGAAAAGAACACACATGCAATGAACTCTGGAGGATCCATATGTGGTCTATGAAAAGAATAGACATGAAATGACACTGGTGGATCCATGTGTGGTCTGTGAAAATAACACACATGCAATGACACTTTGGATCCATGTGTGGTTTGTGAAAATAACACACATGCAATGACACTTGTGGATCTATAGGTGCTTTGTGAAAAGAACACACATGCAATGACACTAGGGGATCCATATGTGGTTAATGAATAGAACACACATGCAATGACTCTAGTTGTGGAGAATGAAAAGAACACACATGCAATGACACTGGTGGATCCATAGGTGGTTTGTGAAAAGAACAGAGATACAATGAACTCTAGCTGTGGTTAATGAAAAGGACACACATGCAATGACACTGGTGGATCCATAGGTGGTTTGTGAAAATAACACACATGCAATGAACTCTGGTGGATCCATGTGTGCTATGTGAAAAGAACACACATGCAATGACACTGGTGGATCCATAGGTGGTTTGTGAAAAGAACAGACATGCAATGACTCTGGTGGATCCATATGAGGTTTGTGAAAAGAACACACATGCAATGACTCTAGCTGTAGTTTGTGAAAAGAACACACATGCAATGACATTGGTGGATCCATGGGTGATTTGTGAAAATAACAGACATGCAATGACTCTGGTGGATCCATGGGTGGTTTGTGAAAAGAACACACATGCAATGAACTCTAGTGGATCCATATGTGGTATGTGAAAAGAACACACATGCAATGACACTGGTGGATCCATAGGTGGTTTGTGAAAAGAATACACATGCAATGAACTCTGGTGGATACATATGTTGTCTGTGAAAAGAACACACATGCAATGAACTCTGGAGGATCCATATGTGGTCTATGAAAAGAATAGACATGAAATGACACTGGTGGATCCATGTGTGGTCTGTGAAAATAACACACATGCAATGACACTGGTGGATCCATGTGTGGTTTGTGAAAATAACACACATGCAATGACACTTGTGGATCTATAGGTGGTTTGTGAAAAGAACACACATGCAATGACACTAGGGGATCCATATGTCGTTAATGAAAAGAACACACATGCAATGACTATAGTTGTGGAGAATGAAAAGAACACACATGCAATGACACTGGTGGATCCATAGGTGGTTTGTGAAAAGAACAGAGATACAATGAACTCTAGCTGTGGTTAATGAAAAGGACACACATGCAATGACACTGGTGGATCCATAGGTGGTTTGTGAAAATAACACACATGCAATGAACTCTAGTGGATCCATGTGTTCTATGTGAAAAGAACACACATGCAATGACACTGGTGGATCCATAGGTGGTTTGTGAAAAGAACAGACATGCAATGACTCTGGTGGATCCATGTGTGGTTTGTGAAAAGAACACACATGCAATGACTCTAGCTGTGGTCTGTGAAAAGAACACACATGCAATGACATTGGTGGATCCATGGGTGATTTGTGAAAATAACAGACATGCAATGACTCTGGTGGATCCATATGTGGTTTGTGAAAAGAACACACATGCAACGACTCTAGCTATGGTCTGTGAAAAGAACACACATGCAATGGCACTGGTGGATCCATGGGTGGTTTGTGAAAAGAACACACATGCAATGACCTCTAGTGGATCCATATGTGGTATGTGAAAAGAACACACATGTAATGACACTGGTGGATCCATAGGTGGTTTTTGAAAAGAATACACATGCAATGAACTCTGGTGGATACATATGTTGTTTGTGAAAAGAACACAGATGCAATGAACTCTGGAGGATCCATATGTGGTCTATGAAAAGAATAGACATGAAATGACACTGGTGGATCCATGTGTGGTCTGTGAAAATAACACACATGCAATGACACTGGTGGATCCATGTGTGGTTTGTGAAAAGAACACATATGCAATGACACTAGGGGATCCATATGTGGTTAATGAATAGAACACACATGCAATGACTCTAGTTGTGGAGAATGAAAAGAACACACATGCAATGACACTGGTGGATCCATAGGTGGTTTGTGGAAAGAACAGAGATACAATGAACTCTAGCTGTGGTTAATGAAAAGGACACACATGCAATGACACTGGTGGATCCATAGGTGGTTTGTGAAAATAACACACATGCAATGAACTCTGGTGGATCCATGTGTGCTATGTGAAAAGAACACACATGCAATGACACTGGTGGATCCATAGGTGGTTTGTGAAAAGAAAAGACATGCAATGACTCTGGTGGATCCATATGTGGTTTGTGAAAAGAACACACATGCAATGACTCTAGCTGTGGTCTGTGAAAAGAACACACATGCAATGACATTGGTGGATCCATGGGTGATTTGTGAAAATAACAAACATGCAATGACTCTCGTGGATCCATGGGTGGTTTGTGAAAAGAGCACACATGCAATGAACTCTAGTGGATCCATATGTGGTATGTGAAAAGAACACACATGCAATGACACTGGTGGATCCATAGGTGGTTTGTGAAAAGAATACACATGCAATGAACTCTGGTGGATACATATGTTGTCTCTGAAAAGAACACACATGCAATGAACTCTGGAGGATCCATATGTGGTCTATGAAAAGAATAGACATGAAATGACACTGGTGGATCCATGTGTGGTCTGTGAAAATAACACACATGCAATGACACTGGTGGATCCATGTATGGTTTGTGAAAATAACACACATGCAATGACACTTGTGGAACAATAGGTGGTTTGTGAAAAGAACACACATGCTATGACACTAGGGGATCCATATGTGGTTAATGAAAATAACACACACGCAATGACTCTAGTTGTGGAGAATGAAAAGAACACACATGCAATGACACTGGTGGATCCATATGTGGTTTGTGAAAAGAACAGAGATACAATGAACTCTAGTTGTGGTTAATGAAAAGGACACACATGCAATGACACTAGTGGATCCATAGGTGGTTTGTGAAAATAACACACATGCAATGAACTCTGGTGGATCCATGTGTGCTATGTGAAAAAAACACACATGCAATGACACTGGTGGATCCATAGGTGGTTTGTGAAAAGAACAGACATGCAACGACTCTGGTGGATCCATATGTGGTTTGTGAAAAGAACACACATGCAATGACCGTAGCTGTGGTCTGTGAAAAGAACACACATGCAATGACATTGGTGGATCCATGGGTGATTTGTGAAAATAACAGACATTCAATGACTCTGGTGGATCCATATGTGGTTTGTGAAAAGAACACACATGCAATGACTCTAGCTGTGGTCTGTGAAAAGAACACACATGCAATGGCACTGGTGGATCCATGGGTGGTTTGTGAAAAGAACACACATGCAATGAACTATGGTGTATCCATAGGTGGTTTGTGAAAAGAATACACATGCAATGAACTCTGGTGGATACATATGTTGTCTGTGAAAAGAAAACACATGCAATGAACTCTGGAGGATCCATATGTGGTCTGTGAAAAGAATAGACATGAAATGACACTGGTGGATCCATGTGTGGTCTCTGAAAATAACACACATGCAATGACACTGGTGGATCCATGTGTGGTTTGTGAAAATAACACACATGCAATGACACTTGTGGATCTATAGGTGGTTTGTGAAAAGAACACACATGCAATTACTCTAGTTGTGGTTTGTGAAAAGAACAGACATGCAATGACTCTGTTGGATCCATATGTGGTTTGTGAAAAGAACAGATATGCAATGACTCTAGTTGTGGTTAATGAAAAGAACACACATGCAATGACACTAGGGGATCCATATGTGTTTAATGAAAAGAACACACATGCAATGACTCTAGCTGTGGATAATGAAAAGAACACACATTCAATGACACTGGTGGATCCATAGGTAGTTTGTGAAAAGAACAGACATGCAATGAACTCTAGCTGTGGTTAATGAAAAGAACACACATGCAATGACACTTGTGGATCCATGGGTGTTTTTTGAAAAGAACACACATGCAATGAACTCTGGTGGATGCATATGTGGTCTATGAAAAGAACAGACATGCAATGACACTGGTGGATCCATAGGTGGTCTGTGAAAAGAACAAACATGCAATGACTCTAGTTGTGGTCTGTGAAAAGAACACAAATGTAATGACACTGGTGGATCCATAGGTGGTTTGTGAAAATAACACACATGCAAAGAACTCAGGTGGATCCATATGTGGTATGTGAAAATAACACACATGCAATGAACTCTGGTGGATCCATATGTGGTTTGTGAAAATAACCAACATACAATGACTCTAGTTGTGGTTAATGAAAAGAACACACATGCAATGACACTGGTGGATCCATGGCTAGTTTGTGAAAAGAAAACAGATGCAATGACTCTAGATATGGTTTGTGAAAAGAACATACATGCAATGACTCTAGTGGATCCATATGTCGTTTGTGAAAAGAACAGACTTGCAATAACTCTAGTTGTAGTTAATGAAAAGAACACACATGCAATGACACTAGGGGATCCATATGTGGTTAATGAAAAGAACACACATGCAATGACTCTAGTTGTGGAGAATGAAAAGAACACACATGCAATGAAACTGGTGGATCCATAGGTGGTTTGTCAAAAGAACAGAGACACAATGAACTCTAGCTGTGGTTAATGAAAAGGACACACATGCAATGACACTGGTGGATCCATAGGTGGTTTGTGAAAATAACACACATGCAATGAACTCTGGTGGATCCATGTGTTCTATGTGAAAAGAACACACATGCAATGACACTGGTGGATCCATAGGTGGTTTGTGAAAAGAACAGACATGCCATGACTCTGGTGGATCCATATGTGGTTTGTGAAAAGAACACACATGCAATGACTCTAGTTGTGGTCTGTGAAAAGAACACACATGCAATGACATTGGTGGATCCATGGGTGATTTGTGAAAATAACAGACATGCAATGACTCTGGTGGATCCATATGTGGTTTGTGAAAAGAACACACATGCAATGAGTCTAGCTGTGGTCTGTGAAAAGAACACACATGCAATAGGACTGGTGGATCCATGGGTGGTTTGTGAAAAGAACACACATGCAATGAACTCTAGTGGATCCATATGTGGTATGTGAAAAGAACACACATGCAATGACACTGGTGGATCCATAGGTGGTTTGTGAAAAGAATACACATGCAATGAACTCTGGTGGATACATATGTTGTCTGTGAAAAGAACACACATGCAATGAACTCTAGAGGATCCATATGTGGTATGTGAAAAGAATAGACATGAAATGACATTGGTGGGTCCATGGGTGGTTTGTGAAAAGAACACACATGCAATGAACTCTAGTGGATCCATATGTGGTATGTGAAAAGAACACACATGCAATGACACTGGTGGATCCATAGGTGGTTTGTGAAAAGAATACACATGCAATGAACTCTGGTGGATACATATGTTGTCTGTGAAAAGAACACACATGCAATGAACTCTGGAGGATCCATATGTGGTCTGTGAAAAGAATAGACATGAAATGACACTGGTGGATCCATGTGTGGTCTGTGAAAATAACACACATGCAATGACACTGGTAGATCCATGTGTGGTTTGTGAAAATAACACACATGCAATGACACTTGTGGATCTATAGGTGGTTTGTGAAAAGAACACACATGCAATAACACTAGGGGATCCATATGTGGTTAATGAAAAGAACACACATGCAATGACTCTAGTTGTGGAGAATGAAAAGAACACACATGCAATGACACTAGTGGATGCATAGGTGGTTTGTGAAAAGAACAGAGATACAATGAACTCTAATTGTGGTTAATGAAAAGGACACACATGCAATGACACTGGTGGATCCATAGGTGGTTTGTGAAAATAACACACATGCAATGAACTCTAGTGGATCCATGTGTGCTATGTGAAAAGAACACACATGCAATGACAATGGTGGATCCATAGGCGGTTTGTGAAAAGAACAGACATGCAATGACTCTGGTGGATCCATATGTGGTTTGTGAAAAGAACACACATGCAATGACCGTAGCTGTGGTCTGTGAAAAGAACACACATGCAATGACATTGGTGGATCCATGGGTGATTTGTGAAAATAACAGACATGCAATGACTCTGGTGGATCCATATGTGGTTTGTGAAAAGAACACACATGCAATGACTCTAGCTGTGGTCTGTGAAAATAACACACATGCAATGGCACTGGTGGATCCATGAGTGGTTTGTGAAAAGAATAACACATGCAATGAACTCTAGTGGGATCCATATGTGGTATGCGAAAAGAACACACATGCAATGAACTCTGGTGGATCCATAGGTGCTTTGTGAAAAGAATACACATGCAATGAACTCTGATGGATACATATGTTGTCTGTGAAAAGAACACACATGCAATGAACTCTGGAGGATCCATATGTGGTCTGTGAAAAGAATAGACATGAAATGACACTGGTGGATCCATGTGTGGTCTGTGAAAATAACACACATGCAATGACACTGGTGGATCCATGTGTGGTTTGTGAAAATAACACACATGCAATGACACTTGTGGATCTATAGGTGGTTTGTGAAAAGAACACACATGCGATGACTCTAGTTGTGGTTTGTGAAAAGAACAGACATGCAATGACTCTGGTGGATCCATATGTGGTTTGTGAAAAGAACAGATATGCAATGACTCTAGTTGTGGTTAATGAAAAGAACACACATGCAATGACACTAGGGGATCCATATGTGGTTAATTAAAAGAACACACATGCAATGACTCTAGCTGTGGATAATGAAAAGAACACACATTCAATGACACTGGTGGACCATAGGTGGTTTGTGAAAAGAACAGACATGCAATGAACTCTAGCTGTGGTTAATGAAAAGAACACACATGCAATGACACTTGTGGATCCATGGGTGTTTTTTGAAAAGAACACACATGCAATGAACTCTGGTGGATCCATATGTGGTCTATGAAAAGAACAGACATGCAATGACACTGGTGGATCCATAGGTGGTCTGTGAAAAGAACAAACATGCAATGACTCTAGTTGTGGTCTGTGAAAAGAACACAAATGTAATGACACTGGTGGATCCATAGGTGGTTTGTGAAAATAACACACATGCAAAGAACTCAGGTGGATCCATATGTGGTATGTGAAAATAACACACATGCAATGAACTCTGGTGGATCCATATGTGGTTTGTGAAAATAACCAACATACAATGACTCTAGTTGTGGTTAATGAAAAGAACACACATGCAATGACACTAGTGGATCCATGGGTGGTTTGTGAAAAGAAAACAGATGCAGTGACTCTAGATATGGTTTGTGAAAAGAACATACATGCAATGACTCTAGTGGATCCATATGTCGTCTGTGAAAAGAACAGACTTGCAATAACTCTAGTTGTAGTTAATGAAAAGAACACACATGAAATGACACTAGGGGATCCATATGTGGTTAATGAAAAGAACACACATGCAATGACTCTAGTTGTGGAGAATGAAAAGAACACACATGCAATGAAACTGGTGGATCCATAGGTGGTTTGTCAAAAGAACAGAGACACAATGAACTCTAGCTGTGATTAATGAAAAGGACACACATGCAATGACACTGGTGGATCCATAGGTGGTTTGTGAAAATATCACACATGCAATGAACTCTGGTGGATCCATGTGTGCTATGTGAAAAGAACACGGATGCAATGACACTGGTGGATCCATAGGTGGTTTGTGAAAAGAACAGACATGCAATGACTCTGGTGGATCCATATGTGGTTTGTGAAAAGAACACACATGCAATGACTCTAGCTGTGGTCTGTGAAAAGAACACACATGCAATGACATTGGTGGATCCATGGGTGATTTGTGAAAATAACAGACATGCAATGACTCTGGTGGATCCATATGTGGTTTGTGAAAAGAACACACATGCAATGACTCTAGCTGTGGTCTGTGAAAAGAACACACATGCAATGGCACTGGTGGATCCATGGGTGGTTTGTGAAAAGAACACACATGCAATGAACTCTAGTGGATCCATATGTGGTATGTGAAAAGAACACACATGCAATGACACTGGTGGATCCATAGGTTGTTTGTGAAAAGAATACACATGCAATGAACTCTGGTGGATACATATGTTGTCTGTGAAAAGAACACACATGCAATGAACTCTGGAGGATCCATATGTGGTCTGTGAAAAGAATAGACATGAAATGACACTGGTGGATCCATGGGTGGTTTGTGAAAAGAACACACATGCAATGAACTCTAGTGGATCCATATGTGGTATTTGAAAAGAACACACATGCAATGACACTGGTGGATCCATAGGTGGTTTGTGAAAAGAATACACATGCAATGAACTGTGGTGGATATATATGTTGTCTGTGAAAAGAACACACATGCAATGAACTCTGGAGGATCCATATGTGGTCTGTGAAAAGAATAGACATGAAATGACACTGGTGGATCCTTGTGTGGTCTGTGAAAATAACACACATGCAATGACACTGGTGGATCCATGTGTGGTTTGTGAAAATAACACACATGCAATGACACTTGTGGATCTATAGGTGGTTTGTGAAAAGAACACACATGCAATGACACTAGGGGATCCATATGTTGTTAATGAAAAGAACACACATGCAATGACTCTAGTTGTGGAGAATGAAAAGAACACACATGCAATGACACTTGTGGATCCATAGGTGGTTTGTGAAAAGAACACAGATACAATGAACTCTAATTGTGGTTAATGAAAAGGACACACATGCAATGACACTGGTGGATCCATAGGTGGTTTGTGAAAATAACACACATGCAATGAACTCTGGTGGATCCATGTGTGCTATGTGAAAAGAACACACATGCAATGACAATGGTGGATCCATAGGTGGTTTGTGAAAAAAAAAGACATGCAATGACTCTGGTGGATCCATATGTGGTTTGTGAAAAGAACACACATGCAATGACCGTAGCTGTGGTCTGTGAAAAGAACACACATGCAATGACATTGGTGGATCCATGGGTGATTTGTGAAAATAGCAGACATGCAATGACTCTGGTGGATCCATATGTGGTTTGTGAAAAGAACACACATGCAATGACTCTAGCTGTGGTCTGTGAAAATAACACACATGCAATGGCACTGGTGGATCCATGAGTGGTTTGTGAAAAGAACACACATGCAATGAACTCTAGTGGGATCCATATGTGGTATGCGAAAAGAACACACATGCAATGAACTCTGGTGGATCCATAGGTGGTTTGTGAAAAGAATACACATGCAATGAACTCTGGTGGATACATATGTTGTCTGTGAAAAGAACACACATGCAATGAACTCTGGAGGATCCATATGTGGTCTGTGAAAAGAATAGACATGAAATGACACTGGTGGATCCATGTGTGTTCTGTGAAAATAAAACACATGCAATGACACTGGTGGATCCATGTGTGGTTTGTGAAAATAACACACATGCAATGATAGTTGTGGATCTATAGGTGGTTTGTGAAAACAACACACATGCGATGACTCTAGTTGTGGTTTGTGAAAAGAACAGACATGCAATGACTCTGGTGGATCCATATGTGGTTTGTGAAAAGAACAGATATGCAATGACTCTAGTTGTGGTTAATGAAAAGAACACACATGCAATGACACTAGGGGATCCATATGTGGTTAATGAAAAGAACACACATGCAATGACTCTAGCTGTGGATAATGAAAAGAACACACATTCAATGACACTGGTGGATCCATAGGTGGTTTGTGAAAAGAACAGACATGCAATGAACTCTAGCTGTGGTTAATGAAAAGAACACACATGCAATGACACTTGTGGATCCATGGGTGTTTTTTGAAAAGAACACACGTGCAATGAACTCTAGTGGATCCATATGTGGTCTATGAAAAGAACAGACATGCAATCACACTGGTGGATCCATAGGTGGTCTGTGAAAAGAACAAACATGCAATGACTCTAGTTGTGGTCTGTGAAAAGAACACAAATGTAATGACACTGGTGGATCCATAGGTTGTTTGTGAAAATAACACACATGGAAAGAACTCTGGTGGATCCATATGTGGTATGTGAAAATAACACACATGCAATGAACTCTGGTGGATCCATATGTGGTTTGTGAAAATAACCAACATACAATGACTCTAGTTGTGGTTAATGAAAAGAACACACATGCAATGACACTGGTGGATCCATGGGTGGTTTGTGAAAAGAAAACACATGCAATGACTCTAGCTATGGTTTGTGAAAA
The DNA here is from genome assembly GCA_916181665.1 of Avena sativa. Taxonomy (NCBI): domain Eukaryota; kingdom Viridiplantae; phylum Streptophyta; class Magnoliopsida; order Poales; family Poaceae; genus Avena; species Avena sativa. Next base: position 465,449,680 of record OV702297.1, on the reverse strand, counting down.
GAACATACATGCAATGACTCTAGTGGATCCATATGTCGTTTGTGAAAAGAACAGACTTGCAATAACTCTAGTTGTAGTTAATGAAAAGAACACACATGCAATGACATTAGGGGATCCATATGTGGTTAATGAAAAGAACACACATGCAATGACTCTAGTTGTGGATAATGAAAAGAACACACATGCAATGACACTGGTGGATCCATAGGTGGTTTGTGAAAAGAACAGAGACACAATGAACTCTAGCTGTGGTTAATGAAAAGGACACACATGCAATGACACTGGTGGATCCATAGGTGGTTTGTGAAACTAACACACATGCAATGAACTCTGGTGGATCCATGTGTCTTATGTGAAAAGAACACACATGCAATGACACTAGTGGATCCATAGGTGGTTTGTGAAAAGAACAGACATGCAATGACTCTGGTGGATCCATATGTGGTTTGTGAAAAGAACACACATGCAATGACTCTAGCTGTGGTCTGTGAAAAGAACACACATGCAATGACATTGGTGGATCCATGGGTGATTTGTGAAAATAACAGACATGCAATGACTCTGGTGGATCCATATGTGGTTTGTGAAAAGAACACACATGCAATGACTCTAGCTATGGTCTGTGAAAAGAACACACATGCAATAGGACTGGTGGATCCATGGGTGGTTTGTGAAAAGAACACACATGCAATGAACTCTAGTGGATCCATATGTGGTATGTGAAAAGAACACACATGCAATGACACTGGTGGATCCATAGGTGGTTTGTGAAAAGAATACACATGCAATGAATTCTGGTGTATACATATGTTGTCTGTGAAAAGAACACACATGCAATGAACTTTGGAGGATCCATATGTGGTCTGTGAAAAGAATAGACATGAAATGACACTGATGGATCCATGTGTGGTCTATGAAAATAACACACATGCAATGACACTGGTGGATCCATGTGTGGTTTGTGAAAATAACACACATGCTATGACACTTGTGGATCTATAGGTGGTTTGTGAAAAGAGCACACATGCAATGACACTAGGGGATCCATATGTGGTTAATGAAAAGAACTCACATGCAATGACTCTAGTTGTGGAGAATGAAAAGAACACACATGCAATGACACTGGTGGATCTATCGGTGGTTTGTGAAAAGAACAGAGATACAATGAACTCTAGCTGTGGTTAATGAAAAGGACACACATGCAATGACACTGGTGGATCCATAGGTGGTTTGTGAAAATAACACACATGCAATGAACTCTGGTGGATCCATGTGTGTATGTGAAAAGAACACACATACAATGACACCGGTGGATCCATAGGTGGTTTGTGAAAAGAATAGACATGCAATGACTCTGGTGGATCCATATGTGGTTTGTGAAAAGAACACACATGCAATGACTCTAGCTGTGGTCTGTGAAAAGAACACACATGCAATGACATTGGTGGATCCATGGGTGATTTGTGAAAATAACAGGCATGCAATGACTCTGGTGGATCCATATGTGGTTTGTGAAAAGAACACACATGCAATGACTCTAGCTGTGGTGTGTCAAAAGAACACACATGCAATGGCACTGGTGGATCCATGGGTGGTTTGTGAAAAGAACACACATGCAATGAACTCTAGTGGATCCATATGTGGTATGTGAAAAGAACACACATGCAATGACACTGGTGGATCCATAGGTGGTTTCTGAAAAGAATACACATGCAATGAACTCTGGTGGATACATATGTTGTCTGTGAAAAGAACACACATGCAATGAACTCTGGAGGATCCATATGTGGTCTGTGAGAAGAATAGACATGAAATGACACTGGTGGATCCATGTGTGGTTTGTGAAAATAACACACATGCAATGACATTGGTGGATCCATGTGTGGTTTGTGAAAATAACACACATGCAATGACACTTGTGGATCTATAGGTGGTTTGTGAAAATAACACACATGCAATGACTCTAGTTGTGGTTTGTGAAAAGTACAGACATGCAATGACTCTGGTGGATCCATATCTGGTTTGTGAAAAGAACAGTCATGCAATGACACTAGTTGTGGTTAATGAAAAAGAAGACACATGCAATGACACCGGTGGATCCATAAGTGGTTTGTGAAAAGAGCACACATGCAATGACTCTAGCTGTGGATAGTGAAAAGAACACACATGCAATGATACTAGTGGATCCATAAGTGGTTTGTGAAAATAACAGACATGCAATGAACTCTAGCTGTGGTCTACAAAAAGAACATGTTGTCGGATTGATTACAAGTACGCCATGAGGGGGTCCTCGAGGCGTGCGGAAGAGAGGGGGTGAGACATACGGTATTCCGGGACGGTGAGCACACAAGTCTACCCAGGTTCGAATCTGCCGGCTTTGGACGGATCCTACTCCTTCTAGCAATCCAGTAATACGGCAGAGCCGGAATATGGGTTACAAGGGTTTCGCCTATGCGAGTTGAGGGTCCAAAGTATTGGGATGTTATCTGGTGCCCTAAAGGCTCCCCCTAGGACGGCTTATATAGATATCCAGCCTAGGGTTTATAGGAGAGATCAATCCGGCTACGACTAAGAGTCTGTTACAGAGTATATCTTAAACTACAAGTAACATTATGGGCCTAAGTCGGTAAGTCTTCTGGGCCTTCCCGTAGCTGGATTGGACTCCATCTTCTCTCCCTGACTGGGCCGCCCGTGAAGCAATGCTCTAACCCGAAGTGGGCCACCCTGGTCAGTGAGGAACTGTGAGGATACCCGAAAAGTATATTCCCAACAGCAGCCCCCGGAGGCCTCCAAGATCCAAAGTCGGATTTTATCATCGTCTTGCTTGATCTTCGGCTTGCAGAATCTTGAAGGGTCCCTGAAACTTCACAACAAAAAATACGATCCGGGTCTTAAAAGTAAGTCGGGCCTTTCAATTAGTTACTCGCATTTTCCAGCTCGCTTTTAAACTAAGCCGGACTTTGGTTTCTAACGCCACCTAACACAAGCATGGTCAAGTCATGTCATCTGACAGAACGTTCCGTCAGCACGACCGTTGGTGGGTCTGCGGTTCGCGGAACCAAGGCGCCGTTTCAATGCGTGCGTGGAGATCGAGGCGACGCAATCATCGCGCGGGCCCTTCCCAGTTCCTTCCACGACGCGTGGCGGTTACACTGTAGCGTTTGCACGAATCTTGGCGTAGGTAGGTGGATATAAGGGGTCTAGATTTTTTCTTCTCCTCTTCATCTGCCTTTCGCCGTTCCTTCCTTCCCAAATCTCCAGCGCGCCCAGAGTCTTCTCATTTTCCTCCCACAGAGTTCCTAGCGCCGCCACTTTAGGGTCACCCTTTTCCACCGGAGATAAAATGGCTTCATCCTCTTCTTCCTCTCTGGCGGCGGCGGCAGCAGTGGCGGCGGCGGCGGCAGTGGCGGCGGCGGAAGTAGCTGCGGAGAAAGAGATCTTCCGGGGACTCTGTATCCCCTGCGCCCTCGACGAGGCTGGCGTCAAGAACATGGAGAAGGAGGGGCTCCTCGCCGCCGGCAACTGGCGGAGCGGCTCCGGCGAGACCGTCCCCAATCCGCACAAGGGCGAGCGCGTCCACTTTGGCACCCATCTGGACCGAGGTTTGTCCTTTCCTCCCTCGGAGTTCTTCTTCGAGGTGATTGACCACTATGGAGTTCAACTCCACAATCTTCCTCCCAACTCCATTCTAGAGATGAGCGCATATGCTACGCTTTGCAAGGGCTTTCTCGGCATTAGGCCGAGTTTGCTCCTTTTCCGGTATTATTTTCATGTCCGGAGAAATTCCATCACCGCCGGTGTTCCTTATATCACCGGCACCATTAGTTTTTCGGTTAGACGAGAACGGGCTTATCCCAAAATTTCCGCCAGTGACTCGGTCAAACAATGGCCAGCCACTTTTTTCTACCATAGGGATATTCCGGCTCCCGGCAAAGCTAGTGCTTTGTCGGCTTTTGTCGACGGAGCCGCCACGGCCCAGCCTTCCTAGGACGAGGCTGCTCCGGCTCTCACCGATGATCTGATCCTCGCTAAGAGGCGGATCGAATATCTTATCAAGCACAAGGGTCTGAAAGGATCCGACTTAGTCCAATGCTGGGTCTCACGTCGGATCCAACCACTTCAGTACCACGGGGATAGACCGATGCATTCCATCATGTCTTCCAAAAAAGACTCTCTCCACATCAGCCCCAAAGCCTACACCTCTCAAGGCTACATCAGCCAGATCAAGTGGCTGATCAAGGAGCGGATCGATAGGATGATTCCGGAGATTTCTCTAGACATGCACATTGCGGATAATCCCGTGGTGTTGGTAAGCTCCTATCAGAACATCTTCTGCATGTTTCACTTTTCAATATATTGCAATGCTGATTTATGTATTTATTTTCAGCTTGCTGACCTCCCCGAGTCGGAGCTTGCTCCAGTCGAAGGATATCCTCCTGAGTTTTCTCACGAGACTGAAGTGGTTCCATTGCCGGACCTTGCGCTCCAGAAGCGCAAAGCTTCGATAGTGGCTGTTGGCACAAAGGAAGTGCCTGTTGTGAAGAGGTAACTTTCATTCACAATTTCCGCCTTTGTACCTTTCTCGAATTTCTTTCTGAGATGTAATGTTTCAAACTTTACTACATTCTCAAAGCAAAGTCTCTCATCAAGGGTAAGGGGAAAGGGATTCCTGCGAAGCCCCTGCGACAGGCAAAGCTCACCATAGCTTCTCCTGTCACAGCTCCTCCGACTCCTGCTCCTCAACCTTCTGTAACACCGGCGATTACTCCATCTCCGGTTGTTGCAGAAGATCCGACTCCTTCAACAACGTCTGTGATCCTCGCATCGCACACTGACGTCACCGTGGGTGCGTCAGCTCAAGGTAAGGGTGAACCCTCTTCGGGTAATGATCCCTCGGCTGAAGTCTTCGCTGACAACCTCCTCAGCAACCCTGGACTTGCCAAGTTTGGCTTATCCCGGAAATCTGCGGAGGAGATCCAGCGGCTGGCCAGGCAAGTCCTGGACAAAAGCCATCTATCCCCCAAAGAGGATGTGCAAGAAGCAGAGGACGTCAAGTTCTCTGACCTCTTGCTCAAGTCCGCCTTCGCGACGAGAAGATCAGGACTGGTGAGCTTCCAACAGCTCCAGTAGTCTGTGAAAAGAACACACATGCAACGACATTGGTGGATCCATGGGTGATTTGTGAAAATAACAAACATGCAATGACTCTCGTGGATCCATGGGTGGTTTGTGAAAAGAACACACATGCAATGAACTCTAGTGGATCCATATGTGGTATGTGAAAAGAACACACATGCAATGACACTGGTGGATCCATAGGTGGTTTGTGAAAAGAATACACATGCAATGAACTCTGGTGGATACATATGTTGTCTCTGAAAAGAACACACATGCAATGAACTCTGGAGGATCCATATGTGGTCTGTGAAAAGAATAGACATGAAATGACACTGGTGGATCCATGTGTGGTCTGTGAAAATAACACACATGCAATGACACTTGTGGATCTATAGGTGGTTTGTGAAAAGAACACACATGCAATGACACTAGGGGATCCATATGTGGTTAATGAATAGAACACACATGCAATGACTCTAGTTGTGGAGAATGAAAAGAACACACATGCAATGACACTGGTGGATCCATAGGTGGTTTGTGAAAAGAACAGAGATACAATGAACTCTAGCTGTGGTTAATGAAAAGGACACACATGCAATGACACTGGTGGATCCATAGGTGGTTTGTGAAAATAACACACATGCAATGAACTCTGGTGGATCCATGTGTGCTATGTGAAAAGAACACACATGCAATGACACTGGTGGATCCATAGGTGGTTTGTGAAAAGAACAGACATGCAATGACTCTGGTGGATCCATATGAGGTTTGTGAAAAGAACACACATGCAATGACTCTAGCTGTAGTTTGTGAAAAGATTACACATGCAATGACATTGGTGGATCCATGGGTGATTTGTGAAAATAACAGACATGCAATGACTCTGGTGGATCCATGGGTGGTTTGTGAAAAGAACACACATGCAATGAACTCTAGTGGATCCATATGTGGTATGTGAAAAGAACACACATGCAATGACACTGGTGGATCCATAGGTGGTTTGTGAAAAGAATACACATGCAATGAACTCTGGTGGATACATATGTTGTCTGTGAAAAGAACACACATGCAATGAACTCTGGAGGATCCATATGTGGTCTGTGAAAAGAATAGACATGAAATGACACTGGTGGATCCATGTGTGGTCTGTGAAAATAACACACATGCAATGACACTGGTGGATCCATGTGTGGTTTGTGAAAATAGCACAGATGCAATGACACTTGTGGATCTATAGGTGGTTTGTGAAAAGAACACACATGCAATGACACTAGGGGATCCATATGTCGTTAATGAAAAGAACACACATGCAATGACTATAGTTGTGGAGAATGAAAAGAACACACATGCAATGACACTGGTGGATCCATAGGTGGTTTGTGAAAAGAACAGAGATACAATGAACTCTAGCTGTGGTTAATGAAAAGGACACACATGCAATGACACTGGTGGATCCATAGGTGGTTTGTGAAAATAACACACATGCAATGAACTCTAGTGGATCCATGTGTTCTATGTGAAAAGAACACAGATGCAATGACACTGGTGGATCCATAGGTGGTTTGTGAAAAGAACAGACATGCAATGACTCTGGTGGATCCATGTGTGGTTTGTGAAAAGAACACACATGCAATGACTCTAGCTGTGGTCTGTGAAAAGAACACACATGCAATGACATTGGTGGATCCATGGGTGATTTGTGAAAATAACAGACATGCAATGACTCTGGTGGATCCATATGTGGTTTGTGAAAAGAACACACATGCAACGACTCTAGCTATGGTCTGTGAAAAGAACACACATGCAATGGCACTGGTGGATCCATGGGTGGTTTGTGAAAAGAACACACATGCAATGACCTCTAGTGGATCCATATGTGGTATGTGAAAAGAACACACATGTAATGACACTGGTGGATCCATAGGTGGTTTCTGAAAAGAATACACATGCAATGAACTCTGGTGGATACATATGTTGTTTGTGAAAAGAACACAGATGCAATGAACTCTGGAGGATCCATATGTGGTCTATGAAAAGAATAGACATGAAATGACACTGGTGGATCCATGTGTGGTCTGTGAAAATAACACACATGCAATGACACTGGTGGATCCATGTGTGGTTTGTGAAAAGAACACATTTGCAATGACACTAGGGGATCCATATGTGGTTAATGAATAGAACACACATGCAATGACTCTAGTTGTGGAGAATGAAAAGAACACACATGCAATGACACTGGTGGATCCATAGGTGGTTTGTGGAAAGAACAGAGATACAATGAACTCTAGCTGTGGTTAATGAAAAGGACACACATGCAATGACACTGGTGGATCCATAGGTGGTTTGTGAAAATAACACACATGCAATGAACTCTGGTGGATCCATGTGTGCTATGTGAAAAGAACACACATGCAATGACACTGGTGGATCCATAGGTGGTTTGTGAAAAGAAAAGACATGCAATGACTCTGGTGGATCCATATGTGGTTTGTGAAAAGAACACACATGCAATGACTCTAGCTGTGGTCTGTGAAAAGAACACACATGCAATGACATTGGTGGATCCATGGGTGATTTGTGAAAATAACAAACATGCAATGACTCTCGTGGATCCATGGGTGGTTTGTGAAAAGAGCACACATGCAATGAACTCTAGTGGATCCATATGTGGTATGTGAAAAGAACACACATGCAATGACACTGGTGGATCCATAGGTGGTTTGTGAAAAGAATACACATGCAGTGAACTCTGGTGGATACATATGTTGTCTCTGAAAAGAACACACATGCAATGAACTCTGGAGGATCCATATGTGGTCTATGAAAAGAATAGACATGAAATGACACTGGTGGATCCATGTGTGGTCTGTGAAAATAACACACATGCAATGACACTAGTGGATCCATGTATGGTTTGTGAAAATAACACACATGAAATGACACTTGTGGAACAATAGGTGGTTTGTGAAAAGAACACACATGCAATGACACTAGGGGATCCATATGTGGTTAATGAAAATAACACACACGCAATGACTCTAGTTGTGGAGATTGAAAAGAACACACATGCAATGACACTGGTGGATCCATAGGTGGTTTGTGAAAAGAATAGAGATACAATGAACTCTAGTTGTGGTTAATGAAAAGGACACACATGCAATGACACTGGTGGATCCATAGGTGGTTTGTGAAAATAACACACATGCAATGAACTCTGGTGGATCCATGTGTGCTATGTGAAAAGAACACGGATGCAATGACACTGGTGGATCCATAGGTGGTTTGTAAAAAGAACAGACATGCAATGACTCTGGTGGATCCGTATGTGGTTTGTGAAAAGAACACACATGCAATGACTCTAGCTGTGGTCTGTGAAAAGAACACACATGCAATGACATTGGTGGATCCATGGGTGATTTGTGAAAATAACAGACATGCAATGACTCTGGTGGATCCATATGTGGTTTGTGAAAAGAACACACATGCAATGACTCTAGCTGTGGTCTGTGAAAAGAACACACATGCAATGGCACTGGTGGATCCATGGGTGGTTTGTGAAAAGAACACACATGCAATGAACTCTAGTGGATCCATATGTGGTATGTGAAAAGAACACACATGCAATGACACTGGTGGATCCATAGGTGGTTTGTGAAAATAATACACATGCAATGAACTCTGGTGGATATTTATGTTGTCTGTGAAAAGAACACACATGCAATGAACTCTGGAGGATCCATATGTGGTCTGTGAAAAGAATAGACATGAAATGACACTGGTGGATCCATGTGTGGTCTATGAAAATAACACACATGCAATGACACTGGTGGATCCATGTGTGGTTTGTGAAAATAACACACATGCAATGACACTTGTGGATCTATAGGTGGTTTGTGAAAAGAACACACATGCAATGACACTAGGGGATCCATATGTGGTTAATGAAAAGAACACACATGCAATGACTCTAGTTGTGGAGAATGATATGAAAACACATGCAATGACTAGTGGATCCATATGTGGTTTGTGAAAAGAACAGAGATACAATGAACTCTAATTGTGGTTAATGAAAAGGACACACATGCAATGACACTAGTGGATCCATAGGTGGTTTGTGAAAATAACACACATGCAATGAACTCTGGTGGATCCATGTGTGCTATGTGAAAAAAACACACATGCAATGACACTGGTGGATCCATAGGTGGTTTGTGAAAAGAACAGACATGCAACGACTCTGGTGGATCCATATGTGGTTTGTGAAAAGAACACACATGCAATGACCATAGCTGTGGTCTGTGAAAAGAACACACATGCAATGACATTGGTGGATCCATGGGTGATTTGTGAAAATAACAGACATTCAATGACTCTGGTGGATCCATATGTGGTTTGTGAAAAGAACACACATGCAATGACTCTAGCTGTGGTCTGTGAAAAGAACACACATGCAATGGCACTGGTGGATCCATGGGTGGTTTGTGAAAAGAACACACATGCAATGAACTATGGTGTATCCATAGGTGGTTTGTGAAAAGAATACACATGCAATGAACTCTGGTGGATACATATGTTGTCTGTGAAAAGAAAACACATGCAATGAACTCTGGAGGATCCATATGTGGTCTGTGAAAAGAATAGACATGAAATGACACTGGTGGATCCATGTGTGGTCTCTGAAAATAACACACATGCAATGACACTGGTGGATCCATGTGTGGTTTGTGAAAATAACACACATGCAATGACACTTGTGGATCTATAGGTGGTTTGTGAAAAGAACACACATGCAATTACTCTAGTTGTGGTTTGTGAAAAGAACAGACATGCAATGACTCTGTTGGATCCATATGTGGTTTGTGAAAAGAACAGATATGCAATGACTCTAGTTGTGGTTAATGAAAAGAACACACATGCAATGACACTAGGGGATCCATATGTGTTTAATGAAAAGAACACACATGCAATGACTCTAGCTGTGGATAATGAAAAGAACACACATTCAATGACACTGGTGGATCCATAGGTAGTTTGTGAAAAGAACAGACATGCAATGAACTCTAGTTGTGGTTAATGAAAAGAACACACATGCAATGACACTTGTGGATCCATGGGTGTTTTTTGAAAAGAACACACATGCAATGAACTCTGGTGGATGCATATGTGGTCTATGAAAAGAACAGACATGCAATGACACTGGTGGATCCATAGGTGGTCTGTGAAAAGAACAAACATGCAATGACTCTAGTTGTGGTCTGTGAAAAGAACACAAATGTAATGACACTGGTGGATCCATAGGTGGTTTGTGAAAATAACACACATGCAAAGAACTCAGGTGGTTCCATATGTGGTATGTGAAAATAACACACATGCAATGAACTCTGGTGGATCCATATGTGGTTTGTGAAAATAACCAACATACAATGACTCTAGTTGTGGTTAATGAAAAGAACACACATGCAATGACACTGGTGGATCCATGGCTAGTTTGTGAAAAGAAAACAGATGCAATGACTCTAGATATGGTTTGTGAAAAGAACATACATGCAATGACTCTAGTGGATCCATATGTCATTTGTGAAAAGAACAGACTTGCAATAACTCTAGTTGTAGTTAATGAAAAGAACACACATGCAATGACACTAGGGGATCCATATGTGGTTAATGAAAAGAACACACATGCAATGACTCTAGTTGTGGAGAATGAAAAGAACACACATGCAATGAAACTGGTGGATCCATAGGTGGTTTGTCAAAAGAACAGAGACACAATGAACTCTAGCTGTGGTTAATGAAAAGGACACACATGCAATGACACTGGTGGATCCATAGGTGGTTTGTGAAAATAACACACATGCAATGAACTCTGGTGGATCCATGTGTTCTATGTGAAAAGAACACACATGCAATGACACTGGTGGATCCATAGGTGGTTTGTGAAAAGAACAGACATGCCATGACTCTGGTGGATCCATATGTGGTTTGTGAAAAGAACACACATGCAATGACTCTAGTTGTGGTCTGTGAAAAGAACACATATGCAATGACATTGCTGGATCCATGGGTGATTTGTGAAAATAACAGACATGCAATGACTCTGGTGGATCCATATGTGGTTTGTGAAAAGAACACACATGCAATGAGTCTAGCTGTGGTCTGTGAAAAGAACACACATGCAATAGGACTGGTGGATCCATGGGTGGTCTGTGAAAAGAACACACATGCAATGAACTCTAGTGGATCCATATGTGGTATGTGAAAAGAACACACATGCAATGACACTGGTGGATCAATAGGTGGTTTGTGAAAAGAATACACATGCAATGAACTCTGGTGGATACATATGTTGTCTGTGAAAAGAACACACATGCAATGAACTCTAGAGGATCCATATGTGGTATGTGAAAAGAATAGACATGAAATGACACTGGTGGGTCCATGGGTGGTTTGTGAAAAGAACACACATGCAATGACATTGGTGGATCCATGGGTGATTTGTGAAAATAACAGACATGCAATGACTCTGGTGGATCCATATGTGGTTTGTGAAAAGAACACACATGCAATGACTCTAGCTGTGGTCTGTGAAAATAACACACACGCAATGGCACTGGTGGATCCATGAGTGGTTTGTGAAAAGAACACACATGCAATGAACTCTAGTGGGATCCATATGTGGTATGAGAAAAGAACACACATGCAATGAACTCTGGTGGATCCATAGGTGGTTTGTGAAAAGAATACACATGCAATGAACTCTGATGGATACATATGTTGTCTGTGAAAAGAACACACATGCAATGAACTCTGGAGGATCCATATGTGGTCTGTGAAAAGAATAGACATGAAATGACACTGGTGGATCCATGTGTGGTCTGTGAAAATAACACACATGCAATGACACTGGTGGATCCATGTGTGGTTTGTGAAAATAACACACATGCAATGACACTTGTGGATCTATAGGTGGTTTGTGAAAAGAACACACATGCGATGACTCTAGTTGTGGTTTGTGAAAAGAACAGACATGCAATGACTCTGGTGGATCCATATGTGGTTTGTGAAAAGAACAGATATGCAATGACTCTAGTTGTGGTTAATGAAAAGAACACACATGCAATGACACTAGGGGATCCATATGTGGTTAATTAAAAGAACACACATGCAATGACTCTAGCTGTGGATAATGAAAAGAACACACATTCAATGACACTGGTGGATCCATAGGTGGTTTGTGAAAAGAACAGACATGCAATGAACTCTAGCTGTGGTTAATGAAAAGAACACACATGCAATGACACTTGTGGATCCATGGGTGTTTTTTGAAAAGAACACACATGCAATGAACTCTGGTGGATCCATATGTGGTCTATGAAAAGAACAGACATGCAATGACACTGGTGGATCCATAGGTGGTCTGTGAAAAGAACAAACATGCAATGACTCTAGTTGTGGTCTGTGAAAAGAACACAAATCTAATGACACTGGTGGATCCATAGGTGGTTTGTGAAAATAACACACATGCAAAGAACTCAGGTGGATCCATATGTGGTATGTGAAAATAACACACATGCAATGAACTCTGGTGGATCCATATGTGGTTTGTGAAAATAACCAACATACAATGACTCTAGTTGTGGTTAATGAAAAGAACACACATGCAATGACACTAGTGGATCCATGGGTGGTTTGTGAAAAGAAAACAGATGCAGTGACTCTAGATATGGTTTGTGAAAAGAACATACATGCAATGACTCTAGTGGATCCATATGTCGTTTGTGAAAAGAACAGACTTGCAATAACTCTAGTTGTAGTTAATGAAAAGAACACACATGCAATGACACTAGGGGATCCATATGTGGTTAATGAAAAGAACACACATGCAATGACTCTAGTTGTGGAGAATGAAAAGAACACACATGCAATGAAACTGGTGGATCCATAGGTGGTTTGTCAAAAGAACAGAGACACAATGAACTCTAGATGTGGTTAATGAAAAGGACACACATGCAATGACACTGGTGGATCCATAGGTGGTTTGTGAAAATAACACACATGCAATGAACTCTGGTGGATCCATGTGTGCTATGTGAAAAGAACACAGATGCAATGACACTGGTGGATCCATAGGTGGTTTGTGAAAAGAACAGACATGCAATGACTCTGGTGGATCCATATGTGGTTTGTGAAAAGAACACACATGCAATGACTCTAGCTGTGGTCTGTGAAAAGAACACACATGCAATGACATTGGTGGATCCATGGGTGATTTGTGAAAATAACATACATGCAATGACTCTGGTGGATCCATATGTGGTTTGTGAAAAGAACACACATGCAATGACTCTAGCTGTGGTCTGTGAAAAGAACACACATGCAATGGCACTGGTGGATCCATGGGTGGTTTGTGAAAAGAACACACATGCAATGAACTCTAGTGGATCCATATGTGGTATGTGAAAAGAACACACATGCAATGACACTGGTGGATCCATAGGTTGTTTGTGAAAAGAATACACATGCAATGAACTCTGGTGGATACGTATGTTGTCTGTGAAAAGAACACACATGCAATGAACTATGGAGGATCCATATGTGGTCTGTGAAAAGAATAGACATGAAATGACACTGGTGGATCCATGGGTGGTTTGTGAAAAGAACACACATGCAATGAACTCTAGTGGATCCATATGTGGTATTTGAAAAGAACACACATGCAATGACACTGGTGGATCCATAGGTGGTTTGTGAAAAGAATACACATGCAATGAACTGTGGTGGATATATATGTTGTCTGTGAAAAGAACACACATGCAATGAACTCTGGAGGATCCATATGTGGTCTGTGAAAAGAATAGACATGAAATGACACTGGTGGATCCTTGTGTGGTCTGTGAAAATAACACACATGCAATGACACTGGTGGATCCATGTGTGGTTTGTGAAAATAACACACATGCAATGACACTTGTGGATCTATAGGTGGTTTGTGAAAAGAACACACATGCAATGACACTAGGGGATCCATATGTTGTTAATGAAAAGAACACACATGCAATGACTCTAGTTGTGGAGAATGAAAAGAACACACATGCAATGACACTTGTGGATCCATAGGTGGTTTGTGAAAAGAACAGAGATACAATGAACTCTAATTGTGGTTAATGAAAAGGACACACATGCAATGACACTAGTGGATCCATAGGTGGTTTGTGAAAATAACACACATGCAATGAACTCTGGTGGATCCATGTGTGCTATGTGAAAAGAACACACATGCAATGACAATGGTGGATCCATAGGTGGTTTGTGAAAAAAACAGACATGCAATGACTCTGGTGGATCCATATGTGGTTTGTGAAAAGAACACACATGCAATGACCGTAGCTGTGGTCTGTGAAAAGAACACACATGCAATGACATTGGTGGATCCATGGGTGATTTGTGAAAATAGCAGACATGCAATGACTCTGGTGGATCCATATGTGGTTTGTGAAAAGAACACACATGCAATGACTCTAGCTGTGGTCTGTGAAAATAACACACATGCAATGGCACTGGTGGATCCATGAGTGGTTTGTGAAAAGAACACACATGCAATGAACTCTAGTGGGATCCATATGTGGTATGCGAAAAGAACACACATGCAATGAACTCTGGTGGATCCATAGGTGGTTTGTGAAAAGAATACACATGCAATGAACTCTGGTGGATACATATGTTGTCTGTGAAAAGAACACACATGCAATGAACTCTGGAGGATCCATATGTGGTCTGTGAAAAGAATAGACATGAAATGACACTGGTGGATCCATGTGTGTTCTGTGAAAATAAAACACATGCAATGACACTGGTGGATCCATGTGTGGTTTGTGAAAATAACACACATGCAATGATAGTTGTGGATCTATAGGTGGTTTGTGAAAACAACACACATGCGATGACTCTAGTTGTGGTTTGTGAAAAGAACAGACATGCAATGACTCTGGTGGATCCATATGTGGTTTGTGAAAAGAACAGATATGCAATGACTCTAGTTGTGGTTAATGAAAAGAACACACATGCAATGACACTAGGGGATCCATATGTGGTTAATGAAAAGAACACACATGCAATGACTCTAGCTGTGGATAATGAAAAGAACACACATTCAATGACACTGGTGGATCCATAGGTGGTTTGTGAAAAGAACAGACATGCAATGAACTCTAGCTGTGGTTAATGAAAAGAACACACATGCAATGACACTTGTGGATCCATGGGTGTTTTTTGAAAAGAACACACGTGCAATGAACTCTAGTGGATCCATATGTGGTCTATGAAAAGAACAGACATGCAATCACACTGGTGGATCCATAGGTGGTCTGTGAAAAGAACAAACATGCAATGACTCTAGTTGTGGTCTGTGAAAAGAACACAAATGTAATGACACTGGTGGATCCATAGGTTGTTTGTGAAAATAACACACATGGAAAGAACTCTGGTGGATCCATATGTGGTATGTGAAAATAACACACATGCAATGAACTCTGGTGGATCCATATGTGGTTTGTGAAAATAACCAACATACAATGACTCTAGTTGTGGTTAATGAAAAGAACACACATGCAATGACACTGGTGGATCCATGGGTGGTTTGTGAAAAGAAAACACATGCAATGACTCTAGCTATGGTTTGTGAAAAGAACATACATGCAATGACTCTAGTGGATCCATATGTCGTTTGTGAAAAGAACAGACTTGCAATAACTCTAGTTGTAGTTAATGAAAAGAACACACATGCAATGACATTAGGGGATCCATATGTGGTTAATGAAAAGAACACACATGCAATGACTCTAGTTGTGGAGAATGAAAAGAACACACATGCAATGACACTGGTGGATCCATAGGTGGTTTGTGAAAAGAACAGAGATACAATGAACTCTAGCTGTGTTTAATGAAAAGGACACACATGCAATGACAATGGTGGATCCTTACGTGGTTTGTGAAAATAACACACATGCAATGAACTCTGGTGTATCCATGTGTGCTATGTGAAAAGAACACACATGCAATGACACTGGTGGATCCATAGGTGGTTTGTGAAAAGAACAGACATGCAATGACTCTGGTGGATCCATATGTGGTTTGTGAAAAGAACACACATGCAATGACTCTAGCTGTGGTCTGTGAAAAGAACACACATGCAGTGACATTGGTGGATCCATGGGTGATTTGTGAAAATAACAGACATGCAATGACTCTGGTGGATCCATGGGTGGTTTGTGAAAAGAACACACATGCAATGAACTCTAGTGGATCCATATGTGGTATGTGAAAAGAACACACATGCAATGACACTGGTGGATCCATAGGTGGTTTGTGAAAAGAATGCACATGCAATGAACTCTGGTGGATACATATGTTGTCTGTGAAAAGAACACACATGCAATGAACTCTGGAGGATCCATATGTGGTATATGAAAAGAATAGACATGAAATGACACTGGTGGATCCATGTGTGGTCTATGAAAATAACACACATGCAATGACACTGGTGGATCCATGTGTGGTTTGTGAAAATAACACACATGCAATGACACTTGTGGATCTATAGGTGGTTTGTGAAAAGAACACACATGCAATGACACTAGGGGATCCATATGTGGTTAATGAAAAGAACACACATGCAATGACTCTAGTTGTGGAGAATGAAAAGAACACACATGCAATGACACTGGTGGATCCATAGGTGGTTTGTGAAAAGAACAGAGATACAATGAACTCTAGCTGTGGTTAATGAAAAGGACACACATGCAATGACACTGGTAGATCCATAGGTGGTTTGTGAAAATAACACACATGCAATGAACTCTGGTGGATCCATGTGTTCTATGTGAAAAGAACACAGATGCAATGACACCGGTGGATCCATAGGTGGTTTGTGAAAAGAACAGACATGCAATGACTCTGGTGGATCCATATGTGGTTTGTGAAAGAACACACATGCAATGACTCTAGTTGTGGTCTGTGAAAAGAACACACATGCAATGACACTAGTGGATCCATGGGTGATTTGTGAAAATTACAGACATGCAATGACTCTGGTGGATCCATTTGTGGTTTGTGAAAAGAACACGCATGCAATGACTCTAGCTGTGGTCTGTGAAAAGAACACACATGCAAAGAACTCTGGTGGATCAATATGTGGTCTGTGAAAATAACACACATGCAATGAAGTCTGGTGGATCCATATGTGGTTTGTGAAAATAACATACATGCAATGACTCTAGTTGTGGTTAATGAAAAGAACACACATCCAATGACACTAGGGGATCCATATGTGGTTAATGAAAAGAACACACATGCAATGACTCTAGTTGTGGATAATGAAAAGAACACACATGCAATGACACTGGTGGAAACATAGGTGGTTTGTGAAAAGAACAGATATGCAATGAACTCTAGCTATGGTTAATGAAAAGAACACACATGCAATGACACTGGTAGATCCATAGGTGGTTTGTGAAAATAACACACATGCAATGAACTCTGGTGGATCCATGTGTTCTGTGTGAAAAGAACACAGATGCAATGACACCGGTGGATCCATAGGTGGTTTGTGAAAAGAACAGACATGCAATGACTCTGGTGGATCCATATGTGGTTTGTGAAAAGAACACACATGCAATGACTCTAGCTGTAGTTTGTGAAAAGAACACACATGCAATGACATTGGTGGATCCATGGGTGATTTGTGAAAATAACAGACATGCAATGACTCTGGTGGATCCATGGGTGGTTTGTGAAAAGAACACACATGCAATGAACTCTAGTGGATCCATATGTGGTATGTGAAAAGAACACACATGCAATGACACTGGTGGATCCATAGGTGGTTTGTGAAAAGAATGCACATGCAATGAACTCTGGTGGATACATATGTTGTCTGTGAAAAGAACACACATGCAATGAACTCTGGAGGATCCATATGTGGTATATGAAAAGAATAGACATGAAATGACACTGGTGGATCCATGTGTGGTCTATGAAAATAACACACATGCAATGACACTGGTGGATCCATGTGTGGTTTGTGAAAATAACACACATGCAATGACACTTGTGGATCTATAGGTGGTTTGTGAAAAGAACACACATGCAATGACACTAGGGGATCCATATGTGGTTAATGAAAAGAACACACATGCAATGACTCTAGTTGTGGAGAATGAAAAGAACACACATGCAATGACACTGGTGGATCCATAGGTGGTTTGTGAAAAGAACAGAGATACAATGAACTCTAGCTGTGGTTAATGAAAAGGACACACATGCAATGACACTGGTAGATCCATAGGTGGTTTGTGAAAATAACACACATGCAATGAACTCTGGTGGATCCATGTGTTCTATGTGAAAAGAACACAGATGCAATGACACCGGTGGATCCATAGGTGGTTTGTGAAAAGAACAGACATGCAATGACTCTGGTGGATCCATATGTGGTTTGTGAAAGAACACACATGCAATGACTCTAGTTGTGGTCTGTGAAAAGAACACACATGCAATGACACTAGTGGATCCATGGGTGATTTGTGAAAATTACAGACATGCAATGACTCTGGTGGATCCATTTGTGGTTTGTGAAAAGAACACGCATGTAATGACTCTAGCTGTGGTCTGTGAAAAGAACACACATGCAAAGAACTCTGGTGGATCAATATGTGGTCTGTGAAAATAACACACATGCAATGAAGTCTGGTGGATCCATATGTGGTTTGTGAAAATAACATACATGCAATGACTCTAGTTGTGGTTAATGAAAAGAACACACATCCAATGACACTAGGGGATCCATATGTGGTTAATGAAAAGAACACACATGCAATGACTCTAGTTGTGGATAATGAAAAGAACACACATGCAATGACACTGGTGGAAACATAGGTGGTTTGTGAAAAGAACAGATATGCAATGAACTCTAGCTATGGTTAATGAAAAGAACACACATGCAATGACACTGGTAGATCCATAGGTGGTTTGTGAAAATAACACACATGCAATGAACTCTGGTGGATCCATGTGTTCTATGTGAAAAGAACACAGATGCAATGACACCGGTGGATCCATAGGTGGTTTGTGAAAAGAACAGACATGCAATGACTCTGGTGGATCCATATGTGGTTTGTGAAAAGAACACACATGCAATGACTCTAGCTGTAGTTTGTGAAAAGAACACACATGCAATGACATTGGTGGATCCATGGGTGATTTGTGAAAATAACAGACATGCAATGACTCTGGTGGATCCATGGGTGGTTTGTGAAAAGAACACACATGCAATGAACTCTAGTGGATCCATATGTGGTATGTGAAAAGAACACACATGCAATGACACTGGTGGATCCATAGGTGGTTTGTGAAAAGAATACACATGCAATGAACTCTGGTGGATACATATGTTGTCTGTGAAAAGAACACACATGCAATGAACTCTGGAGGATCCATATGTGGTCTGTGAAAAGAATAGACATGAAATGACACTGGTGGATCCATGTGTGGTCTGTGAAAATAACACACATGCAATGACACTGGTGGATCCATTTGTGGTTTGTGAAAATAACATACATGCAATGACACTTGTGGATCTATAGGTGGTTTGTGAAAAGAACACACATGCAATGACACTAGTGGATCCATATGTGGTTTGTGAAAAGAACAGATATGCAATGACTCTAGTTGTGGTTAATGAAAAGAACACACATGCAATGACACTAGGTGATCCATATGTGGTTAATGAAAAGAACACACATGCAATGACACTGGTGGATCCATAGGTGGTTTGTGAAAAGAACAGACATGCAATGAACTCTAGCTGTGGTCTGTGAAAAGAACACACATGCAATGGCACTGGTGGATCCATGGGTGGTTTGTGAAAAGAACACACATGCAATGAACTCTAGTGGATCCATATGTGGTATGTGAAAAGAACACACATGCAATGACACTGGTGGATCCATAGGTGGTTTGTGAAAATAATACACATGCAAGGAACTCTGGTGGATACATATGTTGTCTGTGAAAAGAACACACATGCAATGAACTCTGGAGGATCCATATGTGGTTTGTGAAAAGAATAGACATGAAATGACACTGGTGGATCCATGTGTGGTCTGTGAAAATAACACACATGCAATTACACTGGTGGATCCATGTGTGTTTTCTGAAAATAACACACATGCAATGTCACTTGTGGATCTATAGGTGGTTTGTGAAAAGAACACACATGCAATGACTCTAGTTGTGGTTTGTGAAAAGAACAGACATGCAATGACTCTGGTGGATCCATATGTGGTTTGTGAAAAGAACAGATATGCAATGACTCTAGTTGTGGTTAATGAAAAGAACACACATGCAATGACACTAGGGGATCCATATGTGGTTAATGAAAAGAACACACATGCAATGACTCTAGCTGTGGATAATGAAAAGAACACACATTCAATGACACTGGTGGATCCATAGGTGGTTTGTGAAAAGAACAGACATACAATGAACTCTAGCTCTGGTTAATGCAAAGAACACACATGCAATGACACTGGTGCATCCATGGGTGTTTTTTGAAAAGAACACACATGCAATGAACTCTGGTGGATCCATATGTGGTCTATGAAAAGAACAGACATGCAATGACACTGGTGGATCCATAGGTGGTCTGTGAAAAGAACAAACATGCAAAGAACTCTGGTGGATCCATATGTGGTCTGTGAAAATAACACACATGCAATGAACTCTGGTGGATCCATATGTGGTTTGTGAAAATAACCAACATACAATGACTCTAGTTGTGGTTAATGAAAAGAACACACATGCAATGACACTGGTGGATCCATGGGTGGTTTGTGAAAAGAAAACACATGCAATGACTCTAGCTATGGTTTGTGAAAAGAACATACATGCAATGACTCTAGTGGATCCATATGTCGTTTGTGAAAAGAATAGACTTGCAATAACTCTAGTTGTAGTTAATGAAAAGAACACACATGCAATGACACTAGGGGATCCATATGTGGTTAATGAAAAGAACACACATGCAATGACTCTAGTTGTGGAGAATGAAAAGAACACACATGCAATGACACTGGTGGATCCATAGTTGGTTTGTCAAAAGAACAGAGATACAATGAACTCTAGCTGTGGTTAATGAAAAGGACACACATACAATCACACTTGTGGATCCATAGGTGGTTTGTGAAAATAACACACATGCAATGAACTCTGGTGGATCCATGTGTGCTATGTGAAAAGAACACACATGCAATGACACTGGTGGATCCATAGGTGGTTTGTGAAAAGAACAGACATGCAATGACTCTGGTGGATCCATATGTGGTTTGTGAAAATAACACACATGCAATGACTCTAGCTGTGGTCTGTGAAAAGAACACACATGCAATGACATTGGTGGATCCATGGGTGATTTGTGAAAATAACAGACATGCAATGACTCTGGTGGATCCATTTGTGGTTTGTGAAAAGAACACACATGCAATGACTCTAGCTGTGGTCTGTGAAAAGAACACACATGCAATAGCACTGGTGGATCCATGGGTGGTTTGTGAAAAGAACACACATGCAATGAACTCTAGTGGATCCATATGTGGTATGTGAAAAGAACACACATGCAATGACACTGGTGGATCCATAGGTGGTTTGTGAAAAGAATACACATGCAATGAACTCTGGTGGATACATATGTTGTCTGTGAAAAGAACACACATGCAATGAACTCTGGAGGATCCATATGTGGTCTGTGAAAAGAATAGACATGAAATGACACTGGTGGATCCATGTGTGGTCTGTGAAAATAACACACATGCAATGACACTGGTGGATCCATGTGTGGTTTGTGAAAATAACACACATGCAATGACACTTGTGGATCTATAGGTGGTTTGTGAAAAGAACACACATGCAATGACACTAAGGGATCAATATGTGGTTAATGAAAAGAACACACATGCAATGACTCTAGTTGTGGAGAATGAAAAGAACACACATGCAATGACACTGGTGGATCCATAGGTGGTTTGTGAAAAGAACAGAGATACAATGAACTCTAGCTGTGTTTAATGAAAAGGACACACATGCAATGACAATGGTGGATCCATAGGTGGTTTGTGAAAATAACACACATGCAATGAACTCTGGTGTATCCATGTGTGCTATGTGAAAAGAACACACATGCAATGACACTGGTGGATCCATAGGTGGTTTGTGAAAAGAACAGACATGCAATGACTCTGGTGGATCCATATGTGGTTTGTGAAAAGAACACACATGCAATGACTCTAGCTGTGGTCTGTGAAAAGAACACACATGCAGTGACATTGGTGGATCCATGGGTGATTTGTGAAAATAACAGACATGCAATGACTCTGGTGGATCCATGGGTGGTTTGTGAAAAGAACACACATGCAATGAACTCTAGTGGATCCATATGTGGTATGTGAAAAGAACACACATGCAATGACACTGGTGGATCCATAGGTGGTTTGTGAAAAGAATGCACATGCAATGAACTCTGGTGGATACATATGTTGTCTGTGAAAAGAACACACATGCAATGAACTCTGGAGGATCCATATGTGGTATATGAAAAGAATAGACATGAAATGACACTGGTGGATCCATGTGTGGTCTATGAAAATAACACACATGCAATGACACTGGTGGATCCATGTGTGGTTTGTGAAAATAACACACATGCAATGACACTTGTGGATCTATAGGTGGTTTGTGAAAAGAACACACATGCAATGACACTAGGGGATCCATATGTGGTTAATGAAAAGAACACACATGCAATGACTCTAGTTGTGGAGAATGAAAAGAACACACATGCAATGACACTGGTGGATCCATAGGTGGTTTGTGAAAAGAACAGAGATACAATGAACTCTAGCTGTGGTTAATGAAAAGGACACACATGCAATGACACTGGTAGATCCATAGGTGGTTTGTGAAAATAACACACATGCAATGAACTCTGGTGGATCCATGTGTTCTATGTGAAAAGAACACAGATGCAATGACACCGGTGGATCCATAGGTGGTTTGTGAAAAGAACAGACATGCAATGACTCTGGTGGATCCATATGTGGTTTGTGAAAGAACACACATGCAATGACTCTAGTTGTGGTCTGTGAAAAGAACACACATGCAATGACACTAGTGGATCCATGGGTGATTTGTGAAAATTACAGACATGCAATGACTCTGGTGGATCCATATGTGGTTTGTGAAAAGAACACGCATGCAATGACTCTAGCTGTGGTCTGTGAAAAGAACACACATGCAAAGAACTCTGGTGGATCAATATGTGGTCTGTGAAAATAACACACATGCAATGAAGTCTGGTGGATCCATATGTGGTTTGTGAAAATAACATACATGCAATGACTCTAGTTGTGGTTAATGAAAAGAACACACATCCAATGACACTAGGGGATCCATATGTGGTTAATGAAAAGAACACACATGCAATGACTCTAGTTGTGGATAATGAAAAGAACACACATGCAATGACACTGGTGGAAACATAGGTGGTTTGTGAAAAGAATAGATATGCAATGAACTCTAGCTATGGTTAATGAAAAGAACACACATGCAATGACACTGGTAGATCCATAGGTGGTTTGTGAAAATAACACACATGCAATGAACTCTGGTGGATCCATGTGTTCTATGTGAAAAGAACACAGATGCAATGACACCGGTGGATCCATAGGTGGTTTGTGAAAAGAACAGACATGCAATGACTCTGGTGGATCCATATGTGGTTTGTGAAAGAACACACATGCAATGACTCTAGTTGTGGTCTGTGAAAAGAACACACATGCAATGACATTGGTGGATCCATGGGTGATTTGTGAAAATAACAGACATGCAATGACTTTGGTGGATCCATATGTGGTTTGGGAAAAGAACACGCATTCAATGACTCTAGCTGTGGTCTGTGAGAAGAACACACATGCAATGGCACTGGTGGATCCATGGGTGGTTTGTGAAAAGAACACACATGCAATGAACTCTAGTGGATCCATATGTGGTATGTGAAAAGAACACACATGCAATGACACTGGTGGATCCATAGGTGGTTTCTGAAAAGAATACACATGCAATGAACTCTGGTGGATACATATGTTGTCTGTGAAAAGAACACACATGCAATGAACTCTGGAGGATCCATATGTGGTCTATGAAAAGAATAGACATGAAATGACACTGGTGGATCCATGGGTGGTCTGTGAAAATAACACACATGCAATGACACTTGTGGATCTATAGGTAGTTTGTGAAAAGAACACACATGCAATGACACTAGGGGATCCATATGTGGTCTGTGAAAATAACACACATGCAATAACACTGGTGGATCCATGTGTGGTTTGTGAAAATAACACACATGCAATGACACTTGTGGATCTATAGGTGGTTTGTGAAAAGAACACACATGCAATGACACTAGGGGATCCATATGTGGTTAATGAAAAGAACACACATGCAATGACTCTAGTTGTGGAGAATGAAAAGAACACACATGCAATGACACTGGTGGATCCATAGGTGGTTTGTGAAAAGAACAGAGATACAATGAACTCTAGCTGTGGTTAATGAAAAGGACACACATGCAATGACACTGGTGGATCCATAGGTGGTTTGTGAAAATAACACACATGCAATGAACTCTGGTGGATCCATGTGTTCTATGTGAAAAGAACACACATGCAATGACACCGGTGGATCCATAGGTGGTTTGTGAAAAGAACAGACATGCAATGACTCTAGTGGATCCATATGTGGTTTGTGAAAGAACACACATGCAATGACTCTAGTTGTGGTCTGTGAAAAGAACACACATGCGATGACATTGGTGGAGCCATGGGTGATTTGTGAAAATAACAGACATGCAATGACTCTGGTGGATCCATATGTGGTTTGTGAAAAGAACACGCATGCAATGACTCTAGCTGTGGTCTGTGAAAAGAACACACATGCAATGGCACTGGTGGATCCATGGGTGGTTTGTGAAAAGAACACACATGCAATGAACTCTAGTGGATCCATATGTGGTATGTGAAAAGAACACACATGCAATGACACTGGTGGATCCATAGGTGGTTTCTGAAAAGAATACACATGCAATGAACTCTGGTGGATACATATGTTGTCTGTGAAAAGAACACACATGCAATGAACTCTAGAGGATCCATATGTGGTCTATGAAAAGAATAGACATGAAATGACACTGGTGGATCCATGTGTGGTCTGTGAAAATAACACACATGCAATAACACTGGTGGATCCATGTGTGGTTTGTGAAAATAACACACATGCAATGACACTTGTGGATCTATAGGTGGTTTGTGAAAAGAACACACATGCAATGACACTAGGGGATCCATATGTGGTTAATGAAAAGAACACACATGCAATGACTCTAGTTGTGGAGAATGAAAAGAACACACATGCAATGACACTGGTGGATCCATAGGTGGTTTGTGAAAAGAACAGAGATACAATGAACTCTAGCTGTGGTTAATGAAAAGGAAACACATGCAATGACACTGGTGGATCCATAGGTGGTTTGTGAAAATAACACACATGCAATGAACTCTAGTGGATCCATGTGTGCTATGTGAAAAGAACACACATGCAATCACACTGGTGGATCCATAGGTGGTTTGTGAAAAGAACAGACATGCAATGACTCTGGTGGATCCATATGTGGTTTGTGAAAAGAACACACATGCAATGACTCTAGCTGTAGTTTGTGAAAAGAACACACATGCAATGACATTGGTGGATCCATGGGTGATTTGTGAAAATAACAGACATGCAATGACTCTGGTGGATCCATGGGTGGTTTGTGAAAAGAACACACATGCAATGAACTCTAGTGGATCCATATGTGGTATGTGAAAAGAACACACATGCAATGACACTGGTGGATCCATAGGTGGTTTGTGAAAAGAATACACATGCAATGAACTCTGGTGGATACATATGTTGTCTGTGAAAAGAACACACATGCAATGAACTCTGGAGGATCCATATGTGGTCTGTGAAAAGAATAGACATGAAATGACACTGGTGGATCCATGTGTGGTCTGTGAAAATAACACACATGCAATGACACTGGTGGATCCATTTGTGGTTTGTGAAAATAACACACATGCAATGACACTTGTGGATCTATAGGTGGTTTGTGAAAAGAACACACATGCAATGACACTAGGGGATCCATATGTCGTTAATGAAAAGAACACACATGCAATGACTCTAGTTGTGGAGAATGAAAAGAACACACATGCAATGACACTGGTGGATCCATAGGTGGTTTGTGAAAACAACAGAGATACAATGAACTCTAGCTGTGGTTAATGAAAAGGACACACATGCAATGACACTGGTGGATCCATAGGTGGTTTGTGAAAATAACACACATTTAATGAACTCTGGTGGATCCATGTGTTCTATGTGAAAAGAACACAGATCCAATGACACTGGTGGATCCATAGGTGGTTTGTGAAAAGAACAGACATGCAATGACTCCGGTGGATCCATGTGTGGTTTGTGAAAAGAACACACATGCAATGACTCTAGCTGTGGTCTGTGAAAAGAACACACATGCAATGACATTGGTGGATCCATGGGTGATTTGTGAAAATAACAGACATGCAATGACTGTGGTGGATCCATATGTGGTTTGTGAAAAGAACATACATGCAATGACTCTAGCTATGGTCTGTGAAAAGAACACGCATGCAATGGCACTGGTGGATCCATGGGTGGTTTGTGAAAAGAACACACATGCAATGACCTCTAGTGGATCCATATGTGGTATGTGAAAAGAACACACATGCAATGACACTGGTGGATCCATAGGTGGTTTCTGAAAAGAATACACATGCAATGAACTCTGGTGGATACATATGTTGTCTGTGAAAAGAACACACATGCAATGAACTCTGGAGGATCCATATGTGGTCTATGAAAAGAATAGACATGAAATGACACTGATGGATCCATGTGTGGTCTGTGAAAATAACACACATGCAATGACACTGTGGATCCATGTGTGGTTCGTGAAAATAACACACATGCAATGACACTTGTGGATCTATAGGTGGTTTGTGAAAAGTACACACATGCAATGACACTAGGGGATCCATATGTGGTTAATGAATAGAACACACATGCAATGACTCTAGTTGTGGAGAATGAAAAGAACACACATGCAATGACACTGGTGGATCCATAGGTGGTTTGTGAAAAGAACAGAGATACAATGAACTCTAGCTGTGGTTAATGAAAAGGACACACATGCAATGACACTGGTGGATCCATAGGTGGTTTGTGAAAATAACACACATGCAATGAACTCTGGTGGATCCATGTGTGCTATGTGAAAAGAACACACATGCAATGACACTGGTGGATCCATATGTGGTTTGTGAAAAGAACAGACATGCAATGACTCTGGTGGATCCATATGTGGTTTGTGAAAGGAACACACATGCAATGACTCTAGCTGTGGTCTGTGAAAAGAACACACATGCAACGACATTGGTGGATCCATGGGTGATTTGTGAAAATAACAAACATGCAATGACTCTCGTGGATCCATGGGTGGTTTGTGAAAAGAACACACATGCAATGAACTCTAGTGGATCCATATGTGGTATGTGAAAAGAACACACATGCAATGACACTAGTGGATCCATAGGTGGTTTGTGAAAAGAATACACATGCAATGAACTCTGGTGGATACATATGTTGTCTCTGAAAAGAACACACATGCAATGAACTCTGGAGGATCCATATGTGGTCTGTGAAAAGAATAGACATGAAATGACACTGGTGGATCCATGTGTGGTCTGTGAAAATAACACACATGCAATGACACTTGTGGATCTATAGGTGGTTTGTGAAAAGAACACACATGCAATGACACTAGGGGATCCATATGTGGTTAATGAATAGAACACACATGCAATGACTCTAGTTGTGGAGAATGAAAAGAACACACATGCAATGACACTGGTGGATCCATAGGTGGTTTGTGAAAAGAACAGAGATACAATGAACTCTAGCTGTGGTTAATGAAAAGGACACACATGCAATGACACTGGTGGATCCATAGGTGGTTTGTGAAAATAACACACATGCAATGAACTCTGGTGGATCCATGTGTGCTATGTGAAAAGAACACACATGCAATGACACTGGTGGATCCATAGGTGGTTTGTGAAAAGAACAGACATGCAATGACTCTGGTGGATCCATATGAGGTTTGTGAAAAGAACACACATGCAATGACTCTAGCTGTAGTTTGTGAAAAGATTACACATGCAATGACATTGGTGGATCCATGGGTGATTTGTGAAAATAACAGACATGCAATGACTCTGGTGGATCCATGTGTGGTTTGTGAAAAGAACACACATGCAATGAACTCTAGTGGATCCATATGTGGTATGTGAAAAGAACACACATGCAATGACACTGGTGGATCCATAGGTGGTTTGTGAAAAGAATACACATGCAATGAACTCTGGTGGATACATATGTTGTCTGTGAAAAGAACACACATGCAATGAACTCTGGAGGATCCATATGTGGTCTGTGAAAAGAATAGACATGAAATGACACTGGTGGATCCATGTGTGGTCTGTGAAAATAACACACATGCAATGACACTGGTGGATCCATGTGTGGTTTGTGAAAATAGCACAGATGCAATGACACTTGTGGATCTATAGGTGGTTTGTGAAAAGAACACACATGCAATGACACTAGGGGATCCATATGTCGTTAATGAAAAGAACACACATGCAATGACTATAGTTGTGGAGAATGAAAAGAACACACATGCAATGACACTGGTGGATCCATAGGTGGTTTGTGAAAAGAACAGAGATACAATGAACTCTAGCTGTGGTTAATGAAAAGGACACACATGCAATGACACTGGTGGATCCATAGGTGGTTTGTGAAAATAACACACATGCAATGAACTCTAGTGGATCCATGTGTTCTATGTGAAAAGAACACAGATGCAATGACACTGGTGGATCCATAGGTGGTTTGTGAAAAGAACAGACATGCAATGACTCTGGTGGATCCATGTGTGGTTTGTGAAAAGAACACACATGCAATGACTCTAGCTGTGGTCTGTGAAAAGAACACACATGCAATGACATTGGTGGATCCATGGGTGATTTGTGAAAATAACAGACATGCAATGACTCTGGTGGATCCATATGTGGTTTGTGAAAAGAACACACATGCAATGACTCTAGCTATGGTCTGTGAAAAGAACACACATGCAATGGCACTAGTGGATCCATGGGTGGTTTGTGAAAAGAACACACATGCAATGACCTCTAGTGGATCCATATGTGCTATGTGAAAAGAACACACATGCAATGACACTGGTGGATCCATAGGTGGTTTCTGAAAAGAATACACATGTAATTAACTCTGGTGGATACATATGCTGTTTGTGAAAAGAACACAGATGCAATGAACTCTGGAGGATCCATATGTGGTCTATGAAAAGAATAGACATGAAATGACACTGGTGGATCCATGTGTGGTCTGTGAAAATAACACACATGCAATGACACTGGTGGATCCATGTGTGGTTTGTGAAAAGAACACATTTGCAATGACACTAGGGGATCCATATGTGGTTAATGAATAGAACACACATGCAATGACTCTAGTTGTGGAGAATGAAAAGAACACACATGCAATGACACTGGTGGATCCATAGGTGGTTTGAGAAAAGAACAGAGATACAATGAACTCTAGATGTGGTTAATGAAAAGGACACACATGCAATGACACTGGTGGATCCATAGGTGGTTTGTGAAAATAACACACATGCAATGAACTCTGGTGGATCCATGTGTGCTATGTGAAAAGAACACACATGCAATGACACTGGTGGATCCATAGGTGGTTTGTGAAAAGAACAGACATGCAATGACTCTGGTGGATCCATATGTGGTTTGTGAAAAGAACACACATGCAATGACTCTAGCTGTGGTCTGTGAAAAGAACACACATGCAATGACATTGGTGGATCCATGGGTGATTTGTGAAAATAACAAACATGCAATGACTCTCGTGGATCCATGGGTGGTTTGTGAAAAGAGCACACATGCAATGAACTCTAGTGGATCCATATGTTGTCTCTGAAAAGAACACACATGCAATGAACTCTGGAGGATCCATATGTGGTCTGTGAAAAGAATAGACATGAAATGACACTGGTGGATCCATGTGTGGTCTGTGAAAATAACACACATGCAATGACACTTGTGGATCTATAGGTGGTTTGTGAAAAGAACACACATGCAATGACACTAGGGGATCCATATGTGGTTAATGAATAGAACACACATGCAATGACTCTAGTTGTGGAGAATGAAAAGAACACACATGCAATGACACTGGTGGATCCATAGGTGGTTTGTGAAAAGAACAGAGATACAATGAACTCTAGCTGTGGTTAATGAAAAGGACACACATGCAATGACACTGGTGGATCCATAGGTGGTTTGTGAAAATAACACACATGCAATGAACTCTGGTGGATCCATGTGTGCTATGTGAAAAGAACACACATGCAATGACACTGGTGGATCCATAGGTGGTTTGTGAAAAGAACAGACATGCAATGACTCTGGTGGATCCATATGAGGTTTGTGAAAAGAACACACATGCAATGACTCTAGCTGTAGTTTGTGAAAAGATTACACATGCAATGACATTGGTGGATCCATGGGTGATTTGTGAAAATAACAGACATGCAATGACTCTGGTGGATCCATGTGTGGTTTGTGAAAAGAACACACATGCAATGAACTCTAGTGGATCCATATGTGGTATGTGAAAAGAACACACATGCAATGACACTGGTGGATCCATAGGTGGTTTGTGAAAAGAATACACATGCAATGAACTCTGGTGGATACATATGTTGTCTGTGAAAAGAACACACATGCAATGAACTCTGGAGGATCCATATGTGGTCTGTGAAAAGAATAGACATGAAATGACACTGGTGGATCCATGTGTGGTCTGTGAAAATAACACACATGCAATGACACCGGTGGATCCATGTGTGGTTTGTGAAAATAGCACAGATGCAATGACACTTGTGGATCTATAGGTGGTTTGTGAAAAGAACACACATGCAATGACACTAGGGGATCCATATGTCGTTAATGAAAAGAACACACATGCAATGACTATAGTTGTGGAGAATGAAAAGAACACACATGCAATGACACTGGTGGATCCATAGGTGGTTTGTGAAAAGAACAGAGATACAATGAACTCTAGCTGTGGTTAATGAAAAGGACACACATGCAATGACACTGGTGGATCCATAGGTGGTTTGTGAAAATAACACACATGCAATGAACTCTAGTGGATCCATGTGTTCTATGTGAAAAGAACACAGATGCAATGACACTGGTGGATCCATAGGTGGTTTGTGAAAAGAACAGACATGCAATGACTCTGGTGGATCCATGTGTGGTTTGTGAAAAGAACACACATGCAATGACTCTAGCTGTGGTCTGTGAAAAGAACACACATGCAATGACATTGGTGGATCCATGGGTGATTTGTGAAAATAACAGACATGCAATGACTCTGGTGGATCCATATGTGGTTTGTGAAAAGAACACACATGCAATGACTCTAGCTATGGTCTGTGAAAAGAACACACATGCAATGGCACTAGTGGATCCATGGGTGGTTTGTGAAAAGAACACACATGCAATGACCTCTAGTGGATCCATATGTGCTATGTGAAAAGAACACACATGCAATGACACTGGTGGATCCATAGGTGGTTTCTGAAAAGAATACACATGTAATTAACTCTGGTGGATACATATGCTGTTTGTGAAAAGAACACAGATGCAATGAACTCTGGAGGATCCATATGTGGTCTATGAAAAGAATAGACATGAAATGACACTGGTGGATCCATGTGTGGTCTGTGAAAATAACACACATGCAATGACACTGGTGGATCCATGTGTGGTTTGTGAAAAGAACACATTTGCAATGACACTAGGGGATCCATATGTGGTTAATGAATAGAACACACATGCAATGACTCTAGTTGTGGAGAATGAAAAGAACACACATGCAATGACACTGGTGGATCCATAGGTGGTTTGAGAAAAGAACAGAGATACAATGAACTCTAGATGTGGTTAATGAAAAGGACACACATGCAATGACACTGGTGGATCCATAGGTGGTTTGTGAAAATAACACACATGCAATGAACTCTGGTGGATCCATGTGTGCTATGTGAAAAGAACACACATGCAATGACACTGGTGGATCCATAGGTGGTTTGTGAAAAGAACAGACATGCAATGACTCTGGTGGATCCATATGTGGTTTGTGAAAAGAACACACATGCAATGACTCTAGCTGTGGTCTGTGAAAAGAACACACATGCAATGACATTGGTGGATCCATGGGTGATTTGTGAAAATAACAAACATGCAATGACTCTCGTGGATCCATGGGTGGTTTGTGAAAAGAGCACACATGCAATGAACTCTAGTGGATCCATATGTTGTCTCTGAAAAGAACACACATGCAATGAACTCTGGAGGATCCATATGTGGTCTGTGAAAAGAATAGACATGAAATGACACTGGTGGATCCATGTGTGGTCTGTGAAAATAACACACATGCAATGACACTTGTGGATCTATAGGTGGTTTGTGAAAAGAACACACATGCAATGACACTAGGGGATCCATATGTGGTTAATGAATAGAACACACATGCAATGACTCTAGTTGTGGAGAATGAAAAGAACACACATGCAATGACACTGGTGGATCCATAGGTGGTTTGTGAAAAGAACAGAGATACAATGAACTCTAGCTGTGGTTAATGAAAAGGACACACATGCAATGACACTGGTGGATCCATAGGTGGTTTGTGAAAATAACACACATGCAATGAACTCTGGTGGATCCATGTGTGCTATGTGAAAAGAACACACATGCAATGACACTGGTGGATCCATAGGTGGTTTGTGAAAAGAACAGACATGCAATGACTCTGGTGGATCCATATGAGGTTTGTGAAAAGAACACACATGCAATGACTCTAGCTGTAGTTTGTGAAAAGATTACACATGCAATGACATTGGTGGATCCATGGGTGATTTGTGAAAATAACAGACATGCAATGACTCTGGTGGATCCATGTGTGGTTTGTGAAAAGAACACACATGCAATGAACTCTAGTGGATCCATATGTGGTATGTGAAAAGAACACACATGCAATGACACTGGTGGATCCATAGGTGGTTTGTGAAAAGAATACACATGCAATGAACTCTGGTGGATACATATGTTGTCTGTGAAAAGAACACACATGCAATGAACTCTGGAGGATCCATATGTGGTCTGTGAAAAGAATAGACATGAAATGACACTGGTGGATCCATGTGTGGTCTGTGAAAATAACACACATGCAATGACACTGGTGGATCCATGTGTGGTTTGTGAAAATAGCACAGATGCAATGACACTTGTGGATCTATAGGTGGTTTGTGAAAAGAACACACATGCAATGACACTAGGGGATCCATATGTCGTTAATGAAAAGAACACACATGCAATGACTATAGTTGTGGAGAATGAAAAGAACACACATGCAATGACACTGGTGGATCCATAGGTGGTTTGTGAAAAGAACAGAGATACAATGAACTCTAGCTGTGGTTAATGAAAAGGACACACATGCAATGACACTGGTGGATCCATAGGTGGTTTGTGAAAATAACACACATGCAATGAACTCTAGTGGATCCATGTGTTCTATGTGAAAAGAACACAGATGCAATGACACTGGTGGATCCATAGGTGGTTTGTGAAAAGAACAGACATGCAATGACTCTGGTGGATCCATGTGTGGTTTGTGAAAAGAACACACATGCAATGACTCTAGCTGTGGTCTGTGAAAAGAACACACATGCAATGACATTGGTGGATCCATGGGTGATTTGTGAAAATAACAGACATGCAATGACTCTGGTGGATCCATATGTGGTTTGTGAAAAGAACACACATGCAATGACTCTAGCTATGGTCTGTGAAAAGAACACACATGCAATGGCACTAGTGGATCCATGGGTCGTTTGTGAAAAGAACACACATGCAATGACCTCTAGTGGATCCATATGTGCTATGTGAAAAGAACACACATGCAATGACACTGGTGGATCCATAGGTGGTTTCTGAAAAGAATACACATGTAATTAACTCTGGTGGATACATATGCTGTTTGTGAAAAGAACACAGATGCAATGAACTCTGGAGGATCCATATGTGGTCTATGAAAAGAATAGACATGAAATGACACTGGTGGATCCATGTGTGGTCTGTGAAAATAACACACATGCAATGACACTGGTGGATCCATGTGTGGTTTGTGAAAAGAACACATTTGCAATGACACTAGGGGATCCATATGTGGTTAATGAATAGAACACACATGCAATGACTCTAGTTGTGGAGAATGAAAAGAACACACATGCAATGACACTGGTGGATCCATAGGTGGTTTGAGAAAAGAACAGAGATACAATGAACTCTAGATGTGGTTAATGAAAAGGACACACATGCAATGACACTGGTGGATCCATAGGTGGTTTGTGAAAATAACACACATGCAATGAACTCTGGTGGATCCATGTGTGCTATGTGAAAAGAACACACATGCAATGACACTGGTGGATCCATAGGTGGTTTGTGAAAAGAACAGACATGCAATGACTCTGGTGGATCCATATGTGGTTTGTGAAAAGAACACACATGCAATGACTCTAGCTGTGGTCTGTGAAAAGAACACACATGCAATGACATTGGTGGATCCATGGGTGATTTGTGAAAATAACAAACATGCAATGACTCTCGTGGATCCATGGGTGGTTTGTGAAAAGAGCACACATGCAATGAACTCTAGTGGATCCATATGTGGTATGTGAAAAGAACACACATGCAATGACACTGGTGGATCCATAGGTGGTTTGTGAAAAGAATACACATGCAATGAACTCTGGTGGATACATATGTTGTCTCTGAAAAGAACACACATGCAATGAACTCTGGAGGATCCATATGTGGTCTATGAAAAGAATAGACATGAAATGACACTGGTGGATCCATGTGTGGTCTGTGAAAATAACACACATGCAATGACACTGGTGGATCCATGTATGGTTTGTGAAAATAACACACATGCAATGACACTTGTGGAACAATAGGTGGTTTGTGAAAAGAACACACATGCAATGACACTAGGGGATCCATATGTGGTTAATGAAAATAACACACACGCAATGACTCTAGTTGTGGAGAATGAAAAGAACACACATGCAATGACACTGGTGGATCCATAGGTGGTTTGTGAAAAGAATAGAGATACAATGAACTCTAGTTGTGGTTAATGAAAAGGACACACATGCAATGACACTGGTGGATCCATAGGTGGTTTGGGAAAATAACACACATGCAATGAACTCTGGTGGATCCATGTGTGCTATGTGAAAAGAACACGGATGCAATGACACTGGTGGATCCATAGGTGGTTTGTAAAAAGAACAGACATGCAATGACTCTGGTGGATCCATATGTGGTTTGTGAAAAGAACACACATGCAATGACTCTAGCTGTGGTCTGTGAAAAGAACACACATGCAATGACATTGGTGGATCCATGGGTGATTTGTGAAAATAACAGACATGCAATGACTCTGGTGGATCCATATGTGGTTTGTGAAAAGAACACACATGCAATGACTCGAGCTGTGGTCTGTGAAAAGAACACACATGCAATGGCACTGGTGGATCCATGGGTGGTTTGTGAAAAGAACACACATGCAATGAACTCTAGTGGATCCATATGTGGTATGTGAAAAGAACACACATGCAATGACACTGGTGGATCCATAGGTGGTTTGTGAAAAGAATACACATGCAATGAACTCTGGTGGATACATATGTTGTCTGTGAAAAGAACACATATGCAATGAACTCTGGAGGATCCATATGTGGTCTGTGAAAAGAATAGACATGAAATGACACTGGTGGATCCATGTGTGGTCTATGAAAATAACACACATGCAATGACACTGGTGGATCCATAGGTGGTTTCTGAAAATAACACACATGCAATGAACTCTGGTGGATCCATGTGTGCTATGTGAAAAGAACACACATGCAATGACACTGGTGGATCCATAGGTGGTTTGTGAAAAGAACAGACATGCAATGACTCTGGTGGATCCATATGTGGTTTGTGAAAAGAACACACATGCAATGACTCTAGCTGTAGTTTGTGAAAAGAACACACATGCAATGACATTGGTGGATCCATGGGTGATTTGTGAAAATAACAGACATGCAATGACTCTGGTGGATCCATGGGTGGTTTGTGAAAAGAACACACATGCAATGAACTCTAGTGGATCCATATGTGGTATGTGAAAAGAACACACATGCAATGACACTGGTGGATCCATAGGTGGTTTGTGAAAAGAATACACATGCAATGAACTCTGGTGGATACATATGTTGTCTGTGAAAAGAACACACATGCAATGAACTCTAGAGGATCCATATGTGGTCTGTGAAAAGAATAAACATGAAATGACACTGGTGGATCCATGTGTGGTCTGTGAAAATAACACACATGCAATGACACTGGTGGATCCATGTGTGGTTTGTGAAAATAACACACATGCAATGACACTTGTGGATCTATAGGTGGTTTGTGAAAAGAACACACATGCAGTGACACTAGGGGATCCATATGTCGTTAATGAAAAGAACACACATGCAATGACTCTAGTTGTGGAGAATGAAAAGAACACACATGCAATGACACTGGTGGATCCATAGGTGGTTTGTGAAAAGAACAGAGATACAATGAACTCTAGCTGTGGTTATTGAAAAGGACACACATGCAATGACACTGGTGGATCCATAGGTGGTTTGTGAAAATAACACACATGCAATGAACTCTGGTGGATCCATGTGTTCTGTGTGAAAAGAACACAGATGCAATGACACTGGTGGATCCATAGGTGGTTTGTGAAAAGAACAGACATGCAATGACTCTGGTGGATCCATGTGTGGTTTGTGAAAAGAACACACATGCAATGACTCTAGCTGTGGTCTGTGAAAAGAACACACATGCAATGACATTGGTGGATCCATGGGTGATTTGTGAAAATAACAGACATGCAATGACTCTGGTGGATCCATATGTGGTTTGTGAAAAGAACACACATGCAATGACTCTAGCTATGGTCTGTGAAAAGAACACACATGCAATGGCACTAGTGGATCCATGGGTGGTTTGTGAAAAGAACACACATGCAATGACCTCTAGTGGATCCATATGTGCTATGTGAAAAGAACACACATGCAATGACACTGGTGGATCCATAGGTGGTTTCTGAAAAGAATACACATGTAATTAACTCTGGTGGATACATATGCTGTTTGTGAAAAGAACACAGATGCAATGAACTCTGGAGGATCCATATGTGGTCTATGAAAAGAATAGACATGAAATGACACTGGTGGATCCATGTGTGGTCTGTGAAAATAACACACATGCAATGACACTGGTGGATCCATGTGTGGTTTGTGAAAAGAACACATTTGCAATGACACTAGGGGATCCATATGTGGTTAATGAATAGAACACACATGCAATGACTCTAGTTGTGGAGAATGAAAAGAACACACATGCAATGACACTGGTGGATCCATAGGTGGTTTGAGAAAAGAACAGAGATACAATGAACTCTAGATGTGGTTAATGAAAAGGACACACATGCAATGACACTGGTGGATCCATAGGTGGTTTGTGAAAATAACACACATGCAATGAACTCTGGTGGATCCATGTGTGCTATGTGAAAAGAACACACATGCAATGACACTGGTGGATCCATAGGTGGTTTGTGAAAAGAACAGACATGCAATGACTCTGGTGGATCCATATGTGGTTTGTGAAAAGAACACACATGCAATGACTCTAGCTGTGGTCTGTGAAAAGAACACACATGCAATGACATTGGTGGATCCATGGGTGATTTGTGAAAATAACAAACATGCAATGACTCTCGTGGATCCATGGGTGGTTTGTGAAAAGAGCACACATGCAATGAACTCTAGTGGATCCATATGTTGTCTCTGAAAAGAACACACATGCAATGAACTCTGGAGGATCCATATGTGGTCTGTGAAAAGAATAGACATGAAATGACACTGGTGGATCCATGTGTGGTCTGTGAAAATAACACACATGCAATGACACTTGTGGATCTATAGGTGGTTTGTGAAAAGAACACACATGCAATGACACTAGGGGATCCATATGTGGTTAATGAATAGAACACACATGCAATGACTCTAGTTGTGGAGAATGAAAAGAACACACATGCAATGACACTGGTGGATCCATAGGTGGTTTGTGAAAAGAACAGAGATACAATGAACTCTAGCTGTGGTTAATGAAAAGGACACACATGCAATGACACTGGTGGATCCATAGGTGGTTTGTGAAAATAACACACATGCAATGAACTCTGGTGGATCCATGTGTGCTATGTGAAAAGAACACACATGCAATGACACTGGTGGATCCATAGGTGGTTTGTGAAAAGAACAGACATGCAATGACTCTGGTGGATCCATATGAGGTTTGTGAAAAGAACACACATGCAATGACTCTAGCTGTAGTTTGTGAAAAGATTACACATGCAATGACATTGGTGGATCCATGGGTGATTTGTGAAAATAACAGACATGCAATGACTCTGGTGGATCCATGTGTGGTTTGTGAAAAGAACACACATGCAATGAACTCTAGTGGATCCATATGTGGTATGTGAAAAGAACACACATGCAATGAGACTGGTGGATCCATAGGTGGTTTGTGAAAAGAATACACATGCAATGAACTCTGGTGGATACATATGTTGTCTGTGAAAAGAACACACATGCAATGAACTCTGGAGGATCCATATGTGGTCTGTGAAAAGAATAGACATGAAATGACACTGGTGGATCCATGTGTGGTCTGTGAAAATAACACACATGCAATGACACTGGTGGATCCATGTGTGGTTTGTGAAAATAGCACAGATGCAATGACACTTGTGGATCTATAGGTGGTTTGTGAAAAGAACACACATGCAATGACACTAGGGGATCCATATGTCGTTAATGAAAAGAACACACATGCAATGACTATAGTTGTGGAGAATGAAAAGAACACACATGCAATGACACTGGTGGATCCATAGGTGGTTTGTGAAAAGAACAGAGATACAATGAACTCTAGCTGTGGTTAATGAAAAGGACACACATGCAATGACACTGGTGGATCCATAGGTGGTTTGTGAAAATAACACACATGCAATGAACTCTAGTGGATCCATGTGTTCTATGTGAAAAGAACACAGATGCAATGACACTGGTGGATCCATAGGTGGTTTGTGAAAAGAACAGACATGCAATGACTCTGGTGGATCCATGTGTGGTTTGTGAAAAGAACACACATGCAATGACTCTAGCTGTGGTCTGTGAAAAGAACACACATGCAATGACATTGGTGGATCCATGGGTGATTTGTGAAAATAACAGACATGCAATGACTCTGGTGGATCCATATGTGGTTTGTGAAAAGAACACACATGCAACGACTCTAGCTATGGTCTGTGAAAAGAACACACATGCAATGGCACTGGTGGATCCATGGGTGGTTTGTGAAAAGAACACACATGCAATGACCTCTAGTGGATCCATATGTGGTATGTGAAAAGAACACACATGTAATGACACTGGTGGATCCATAGGTGGTTTCTGAAAAGAATACACATGCAATGAACTCTGGTGGATACATATGTTGTTTGTGAAAAGAACACAGATGCAATGAACTCTGGAGGATCCATATGTGGTCTATGAAAAGAATAGACATGAAATGACACTGGTGGATCCATGTGTGGTCTGTGAAAATAACACACATGCAATGACACTGGTGGATCCATGTGTGGTTTGTGAAAAGAACACATATGCAATGACACTAGGGGATCCATATGTGGTTAATGAATAGAACACACATGCAATGACTCTAGTTGTGGAGAATGAAAAGAACACACATGCAATGACACTGGTGGATCCATAGGTGGTTTGTGGAAAGAACAGAGATACAATGAACTCTAGCTGTGGTTAATGAAAAGGACACACATGCAATGACACTGGTGGATCCATAGGTGGTTTGTGAAAATAACACACATGCAATGAACTCTGGTGGATCCATGTGTGCTATGTGAAAAGAACACACATGCAATGACACTGGTGGATCCATAGGTGGTTTGTGAAAAGAAAAGACATGCAATGACTCTGGTGGATCCATATGTGGTTTGTGAAAAGAACACACATGCAATGACTCTAGCTGTGGTCTGTGAAAAGAACACACATGCAATGACATTGGTGGATCCATGGGTGATTTGTGAAAATAACAAACATGCAATGACTCTCGTGGATCCATGGGTGGTTTGTGAAAAGAGCACACATGCAATGAACTCTAGTGGATCCATATGTGGTATGTGAAAAGAACACACATGCAATGACACTGGTGGATCCATAGGTGGTTTGTGAAAAGAATACACATGCAATGAACTCTGGTGGATACATATGTTGTCTCTGAAAAGAACACACATGCAATGAACTCTGGAGGATCCATATGTGGTCTATGAAAAGAATAGACATGAAATGACACTGGTGGATCCATGTGTGGTCTGTGAAAATAACACACATGCAATGACACTGGTGGATCCATGTATGGTTTGTGAAAATAACACACATGCAATGACACTTGTGGAACAATAGGTGGTTTGTGAAAAGAACACACATGCTATGACACTAGGGGATCCATATGTGGTTAATGAAAATAACACACACGCAATGACTCTAGTTGTGGAGAATGAAAAGAACACACATGCAATGACACTGGTGGATCCATATGTGGTTTGTGAAAAGAACAGAGATACAATGAACTCTAGTTGTGGTTAATGAAAAGGACACACATGCAATGACACTAGTGGATCCATAGGTGGTTTGTGAAAATAACACACATGCAATGAACTCTGGTGGATCCATGTGTGCTATGTGAAAAAAACACACATGCAATGACACTGGTGGATCCATAGGTGGTTTGTGAAAAGAACAGACATGCAACGACTCTGGTGGATCCATATGTGGTTTGTGAAAAGAACACACATGCAATGACCGTAGCTGTGGTCTGTGAAAAGAACACACATGCAATGACATTGGTGGATCCATGGGTGATTTGTGAAAATAACAGACATTCAATGACTCTGGTGGATCCATATGTGGTTTGTGAAAAGAACACACATGCAATGACTCTAGCTGTGGTCTGTGAAAAGAACACACATGCAATGGCACTGGTGGATCCATGGTGGTTTGTGAAAAGAACACACATGCAATGAACTATGGTGTATCCATAGGTGGTTTGTGAAAAGAATACACATGCAATGAACTCTGGTGGATACATATGTTGTCTGTGAAAAGAAAACACATGCAATGAACTCTGGAGGATCCATATGTGGTCTGTGAAAAGAATAGACATGAAATGACACTAGTGGATCCATGTGTGGTCTCTGAAAATAACACACATGCAATGACACTGGTGGATCCATGTGTGGTTTGTGAAAATAACACACATGCAATGACACTTGTGGATCTATAGGTGGTTTGTGAAAAGAACACACATGCAATTACTCTAGTTGTGGTTTGTGAAAAGAACAGACATGCAATGACTCTGTTGGATCCATATGTGGTTTGTGAAAAGAACAGATATGCAATGACTCTAGTTGTGGTTAATGAAAAGAACACACATGCAATGACACTAGGGGATCCATATGTGTTTAATGAAAAGAACACACATGCAATGACTCTAGCTGTGGATAATGAAAAGAACACACATTCAATGACACTGGTGGATCCATAGGTAGTTTGTGAAAAGAACAGACATGCAATGAACTCTAGCTGTGGTTAATGAAAAGAACACACATGCAATGACACTTGTGGATCCATGGGTGTTTTTTGAAAAGAACACACATGCAATGAACTCTGGTGGATGCATATGTGGTCTATGAAAAGAACAGACATGCAATGACACTGGTGGATCCATAGGTGGTCTGTGAAAAGAACAAACATGCAATGACTCTAGTTGTGGTCTGTGAAAAGAACACAAATGTAATGACACTGGTGGATCCATAGGTGGTTTGTGAAAATAACACACATGCAAAGAACTCAGGTGGATCCATATGTGGTATGTGAAAATAACACACATGCAATGAAC
This sequence comes from Avena sativa, assembly GCA_916181665.1. NCBI lineage: Eukaryota > Viridiplantae > Streptophyta > Magnoliopsida > Poales > Poaceae > Avena > Avena sativa. The sequence continues at coordinate 465,407,045 of OV702297.1, read as the reverse complement.
TCTGGTGGATCCATATGTGGTTTGTGAAAATAACCAACATACAATGACTCTAGTTGTGGTTAATGAAAAGAACACACATGCAATGACACTGGTGGATCCATGGCTAGTTTGTGAAAAGAAAACAGATGCAATGACTCTAGATATGGTTTGTGAAAAGAACATACATGCAATGACTCTAGTGGATCCATATGTCGTTTGTGAAAAGAACAGACTTGCAATAACTCTAGTTGTAGTTAATGAAAAGAACACACATGCAATGACACTAGGGGATCCATATGTGGTTAATGAAAAGAACACACATGCAATGACTCTAGTTGTGGAGAATGAAAAGAACACACATGCAATGAAACTGGTGGATCCATAGGTGGTTTGTCAAAAGAACAGAGACACAATGAACTCTAGCTGTGGTTAATGAAAAGGACACACATGCAATGACACTGGTGGATCCATAGGTGGTTTGTGAAAATAACACACATGCAATGAACTCTGGTGGATCCATGTGTTCTATGTGAAAAGAACACACATGCAATGACACTGGTGGATCCATAGGTGGTTTGTGAAAAGAACAGACATGCCATGACTCTGGTGGATCCATATGTGGTTTGTGAAAAGAACACACATGCAATGACTCTAGTTGTGGTCTGTGAAAAGAACACACATGCAATGACATTGGTGGATCCATGGGTGATTTGTGAAAATAACAGACATGCAATGACTCTGGTGGATCCATATGTGGTTTGTGAAAAGAACACACATGCAATGAGTCTAGCTGTGGTCTGTGAAAAGAACACACATGCAATAGGACTGGTGGATCCATGGGTGGTTTGTGAAAAGAACACACATGCAATGAACTCTAGTGGATCCATATGTGGTATGTGAAAAGAACACACATGCAATGACACTGGTGGATCCATAGGTGGTTTGTGAAAAGAATACACATGCAATGAACTCTGGTGGATACATATGTTGTCTGTGAAAAGAACACACATGCAATGAACTCTAGAGGATCCATATGTGGTATGTGAAAAGAATAGACATGAAATGACATTGGTGGGTCCATGGGTGGTTTGTGAAAAGAACACACATGCAATGAACTCTAGTGGATCCATATGTGGTATGTGAAAAGAACACACATGCAATGACACTGGTGGATCCATAGGTGGTTTGTGAAAAGAATACACATGCAATGAACTCTGGTGGATACATATGTTGTCTGTGAAAAGAACACACATGCAATGAACTCTGGAGGATCCATATGTGGTCTGTGAAAAGAATAGACATGAAATGACACTGGTGGATCCATGTGTGGTCTGTGAAAATAACACACATGCAATGACACTGGTAGATCCATGTGTGGTTTGTGAAAATAACACACATGCAATGACACTTGTGGATCTATAGGTGGTTTGTGAAAAGAACACACATGCAATAACACTAGGGGATCCATATGTGGTTAATGAAAAGAACACACATGCAATGACTCTAGTTGTTGAGAATGAAAAGAACACACATGCAATGACACTAGTGGATGCATAGGTGGTTTGTGAAAAGAACAGAGATACAATGAACTCTAATTGTGGTTAATGAAAAGGACACACATGCAATGACACTGGTGGATCCATAGGTGGTTTGTGAAAATAACACACATGCAATGAACTCTAGTGGATCCATGTGTGCTATGTGAAAAGAACACACATGCAATGACAATGGTGGATCCATAGGCGGTTTGTGAAAAGAACAGACATGCAATGACTCTGGTGGATCCATATGTGGTTTGTGAAAAGAACACACATGCAATGACCGTAGCTGTGGTCTGTGAAAAGAACACACATGCAATGACATTGGTGGATCCATGGGTGATTTGTGAAAATAACAGACATGCAATGACTCTGGTGGATCCATATGTGGTTTGTGAAAAGAACACACATGCAATGACTCTAGCTGTGGTCTGTGAAAATAACACACATGCAATGGCACTGGTGGATCCATGAGTGGTTTGTGAAAAGAATAACACATGCAATGAACTCTAGTGGGATCCATATGTGGTATGCGAAAAGAACACACATGCAATGAACTCTGGTGGATCCATAGGTGCTTTGTGAAAAGAATACACATGCAATGAACTCTGATGGATACATATGTTGTCTGTGAAAAGAACACACATGCAATGAACTCTGGAGGATCCATATGTGGTCTGTGAAAAGAATAGACATGAAATGACACTGGTGGATCCATGTGTGGTCTGTGAAAATAACACACATGCAATGACACTGGTGGATCCATGTGTGGTTTGTGAAAATAACACACATGCAATGACACTTGTGGATCTATAGGTGGTTTGTGAAAAGAACACACAGGCGATGACTCTAGTTGTGGTTTGTGAAAAGAACAGACATGCAATGACTCTGGTGGATCCATATGTGGTTTGTGAAAAGAACAGATATGCAATGACTCTAGTTGTGGTTAATGAAAAGAACACACATGCAATGACACTAGGGGATCCATATGTGGTTAATTAAAAGAACACACATGCAATGACTCTAGCTGTGGATAATGAAAAGAACACACATTCAATGACACTGGTGGACCATAGGTGGTTTGTGAAAAGAACAGACATGCAATGAACTCTAGCTGTGGTTAATGAAAAGAACACACATGCAATGACACTTGTGGATCCATGGGTGTTTTTTGAAAAGAACACACATGCAATGAACTCTGGTGGATCCATATGTGGTCTATGAAAAGAACAGACATGCAATGACACTGGTGGATCCATAGGTGGTCTGTGAAAAGAACAAACATGCAATGACTCTAGTTGTGGTCTATGAAAAGAACACAAATGTAATGACACTGGTGGATCCATAGGTGGTTTGTGAAAATAACACACATGCAAAGAACTCAGGTGGATCCATATGTGGTATGTGAAAATAACACACATGCAATGAACTCTGGTGGATCCATATGTGGTTTGTGAAAATAACCAACATACAATGACTCTAGTTGTGGTTAATGAAAAGAACACACATGCAATGACACTAGTGGATCCATGGGTGGTTTGTGAAAAGAAAACAGATGCAGTGACTCTAGATATGGTTTGTGAAAAGAACATACATGCAATGACTCTAGTGGATCCATATGTCGTTTGTGAAAAGAACAGACTTGCAATAACTCTAGTTGTAGTTAATGAAAAGAACACACATGCAATGACACTAGGGGATCCATATGTGGTTAATGAAAAGAACACACATGCAATGACTCTAGTTGTGGAGAATGAAAAGAACACACATGCAATGAAACTGGTGGATCCATAGGTGGTTTGTCAAAAGAACAGAGACACAATGAACTCTAGCTGTGGTTAATGAAAAGGACACACATGCAATGACACTGGTGGATCCATAGGTGGTTTGTGAAAATATCACACATGCAATGAACTCTGGTGGATCCATGTGTGCTATGTGAAAAGAACACGGATGCAATGACACTGGTGGATCCATAGGTGGTTTGTGAAAAGAACAGACATGCAATGACTCTGGTGGATCCATATGTGGTTTGTGAAAAGAACACACATGCAATGACTCTAGCTGTGGTCTGTGAAAAGAACACACATGCAATGACATTGGTGGATCCATGGGTGATTTGTGAAAATAACAGACATGCAATGACTCTGGTGGATCCATATGTGGTTTGTGAAAAGAACACACATGCAATGACTCTAGCTGTGGTCTGTGAAAAGAACACACATGCAATGGCACTGGTGGATCCATGGGTGGTTTGTGAAAAGAACACACATGCAATGAACTCTAGTGGATCCATATGTGGTATGTGAAAAGAACACACATGCAATGACACTGGTGGATCCATAGGTTGTTTGTGAAAAGAATACACATGCAATGAACTCTGGTGGATACATATGTTGTCTGTGAAAAGAACACACATGCAATGAACTCTGGAGGATCCATATGTGGTCTGTGAAAAGAATAGACATGAAATGACACTGGTGGATCCATGGGTGGTTTGTGAAAAGAACACACATGCAATGAACTCTAGTGGATCCATATGTGGTATTTGAAAAGAACACACATGCAATGACACTGGTGGATCCATAGGTGGTTTGTGAAAAGAATACACATGCAATGAACTGTGGTGGATATATATGTTGTCTGTGAAAAGAACACACATGCAATGAACTCTGGAGGATCCATATGTGGTCTGTGAAAAGAATAGACATGAAATGACACTGGTGGATCCTTGTGTGGTCTGTGAAAATAACACACATGCAATGACACTGGTGGATCCATGTGTGGTTTATGAAAATAACACACATGCAATGACACTTGTGGATCTATAGGTGGTTTGTGAAAAGAACACACATGCAATGACACTAGGGGATCCATATGTTGTTAATGAAAAGAACACACATGCAATGACTCTAGTTGTGGAGAATGAAAAGAACACACATGAAATGACACTTGTGGATCCATAGGTGGTTTGTGAAAAGAACACAGATACAATGAACTCTAATTGTGGTTAATGAAAAGGACACACATGCAATGACACTGGTGGATCCATAGGTGGTTTGTGAAAATAACACACATGCAATGAACTCTGGTGGATCCATGTGTGCTATGTGAAAAGAACACACATGCAATGACAATGGTGGATCCATAGGTGGTTTGTGAAAAAAACAGACATGCAATGACTCTGGTGGATCCATATGTGGTTTGTGAAAAGAACACACATGCAATGACCGTAGCTGTGGTCTGTGAAAAGAACACACATGCAATGACATTGGTGGATCCATGGGTGATTTGTGAAAATAGCAGACATGCAATGACTCTGGTGGATCCATATGTGGTTTGTGAAAAGAACACACATGCAATGACTCTAGCTGTGGTCTGTGAAAATAACACACATGCAATGGCACTGGTGGATCCATGAGTGGTTTGTGAAAAGAACACACATGCAATGAACTCTAGTGGGATCCATATGTGGTATGCGAAAAGAACACACATGCAATGAACTCTGGTGGATCCATAGGTGGTTTGTGAAAAGAATACACATGCAATGAACTCTGGTGGATACATATGTTGTCTGTGAAAAGAACACACATGCAATGAACTCTGGAGGATCCATATGTGGTCTGTGAAAAGAATAGACATGAAATGACACTGGTGGATCCATGTGTGTTCTGTGAAAATAAAACACATGCAATGACACTGGTGGATCCATGTGTGGTTTGTGAAAATAACACACATGCAATGATAGTTGTGGATCTATAGGTGGTTTGTGAAAACAACACACATGCGATGACTCTAGTTGTGGTTTGTGAAAAGAACAGACATGCAATGACTCTGGTGGATCCATATGTGGTTTGTGAAAAGAACAGATATGCAATGACTCTAGTTGTGGTTAATGAAAAGAACACACATGCAATGACACTAGGGGATCCATATGTGGTTAATGAAAAGAACACACATGCAATGACTCTAGCTGTGGATAATGAAAAGAACACACATTCAATGACACTGGTGGATCCATAGGTGGTTTGTGAAATGAACAGACATGCAATGAACTCTAGCTGTGGTTAATGAAAAGAACACACATGCAATGACACTTGTGGATCCATGGGTGTTTTTTGAAAAGAACACACGTGCAATGAACTCTAGTGGATCCATATGTTGTCTATGAAAAGAACAGACATGCAATCACACTGGTGGATCCATAGGTGGTCTGTGAAAAGAACAAACATGCAATGACTCTAGTTGTGGTCTGTGAAAAGAACACAAATGTAATGACACTGGTGGATCCATAGGTTGTTTGTGAAAATAACACACATGGAAAGAACTCTGGTGGATCCATATGTGGTATGTGAAAATAACACACATGCAATGAACTCTGGTGGATCCATATGTGGTTTGTGAAAATAACCAACATACAATGACTCTAGTTGTGGTTAATGAAAAGAACACACATGCAATGACACTGGTGGATCCATGGGTGGTTTGTGAAAAGAAAACACATGCAATGACTCTAGCTATGGTTTGTGAAAAGAACATACATGCAATGACTCTAGTGGATCCATATGTCGTTTGTGAAAAGAACAGACTTGCAATAACTCTAGTTGTAGTTAATGAAAAGAACACACATGCAATGACATTAGGGGATCCATATGTGGTTAATGAAAAGAACACACATGCAATGACTCTAGTTGTGGATAATGAAAAGAACACACATGCAATGACACTGGTGGATCCATAGGTGGTTTGTGAAAAGAACAGAGACACAATGAACTCTAGCTGTGGTTAATGAAAAGGACACACATGCAATGACACTGGTGGATCCATAGGTGGTTTGTGAAAATAACACACATGCAATGAACTCTGGTGGATCCATGTGTCTTATGTGAAAAGAACACACATGCAATGACACTGGTGGATCCATAGGTGGTTTGTGAAAAGAACAGACATGCAATGACTCTGGTGGATCCATATGTGGTTTGTGAAAAGAACACACATGCAATGACTCTAGCTGTGGTCTGTGAAAAGAACACACATGCAATGACATTGGTGGATCCATGGGTGATTTGTGAAAATAACAGACATGCAATGACTCTGGTGGATCCATATGTGGTTTGTGAAAAGAACACACATGCAATGACTCTAGCTGTGGTCTGTGAAAAGAACACACATGCAATAGGACTGGTGGATCCATGGGTGGTTTGTGAAAAGAACACACATGCAATGAACTCTAGTGGATCCATATGTGGTATGTGAAAAGAACACACATGCAATGACACTGGTGGATCCATAGGTGGTTTGTGAAAAGAATACACATGCAATGAATTCTGGTGTATACATATGTTGTCTGTGAAAAGAACACACATGCAATGAACTTTGGAGGATCCATATGTGGTCTGTGAAAAGAATAGACATGAAATGACACTGATGGATCCATGTGTGGTCTATGAAAATAACACACATGCAATGACACTGGTGGATCCATGTGTGGTTTGTGAAAATAACACACATGCTATGACACTTGTGGATCTATAGGTGGTTTGTGAAAAGAGCACACATGCAATGACACTAGGGGATCCATATGTGGTTAATGAAAAGAACTCACATGCAATGACTCTAGTTGTGGAGAATGAAAAGAACACACATGCAATGACACTGGTGGATCTATCGGTGGTTTGTGAAAAGAACAGAGATACAATGAACTCTAGCTGTGGTTAATGAAAAGGACACACATGCAATGACACTGGTGGATCCATAGGTGGTTTGTGAAAATAACACACATGCAATGAACTCTGGTGGATCCATGTGTGTATGTGAAAAGAACACACATACAATGACACCGGTGGATCCATAGGTGGTTTGTGAAAAGAATAGACATGCAATGACTCTGGTGGATCCATATGTGGTTTGTGAAAAGAACACACATGCAATGACTCTAGCTGTGGTCTGTGAAAAGAACACACATGCAATGACATTGGTGGATCCATGGGTGATTTGTGAAAATAACAGGCATGCAATGACTCTGGTGGATCCATATGTGGTTTGTGAAAAGAACACACATGCAATGACTCTAGCTGTGGTGTGTCAAAAGAACACACATGCAATGGCACTGGTGGATCCATGGGTGGTTTGTGAAAAGAACACACATGCAATGAACTCTAGTGGATCCATATGTGGTATGTGAAAAGAACACACATGCAATGACACTGGTGGATCCATAGGTGGTTTCTGAAAAGAATACACATGCAATGAACTCTGGTGGATACATATGTTGTCTGTGAAAAGAACACACATGCAATGAACTCTGGAGGATCCATATGTGGTCTGTGAAAAGAATAGACATGAAATGACACTGGTGGATCCATGTGTGTTCTGTGAAAATAAAACACATGCAATGACACTGGTGGATCCATGTGTGGTTTGTGAAAATAACACACATGCAATGATAGTTGTGGATCTATAGGTGGTTTGTGAAAACAACACACATGCGATGACTCTAGTTGTGGTTTGTGAAAAGAACAGACATGCAATGACTCTGGTGGATCCATATGTGGTTTGTGAAAAGAACAGATATGCAATGACTCTAGTTGTGGTTAATGAAAAGAACACACATGCAATGACACTAGGGGATCCATATGTGGTTAATGAAAAGAACACACATGCAATGACTCTAGCTGTGGATAATGAAAAGAACACACATTCAATGACACTGGTGGATCCATAGGTGGTTTGTGAAAAGAACAGACATGCAATGAACTCTAGCTGTGGTTAATGAAAAGAACACACATGCAATGACACTTGTGGATCCATGGGTGTTTTTTGAAAAGAACACACGTGCAATGAACTCTAGTGGATCCATATGTTGTCTATGAAAAGAACAGACATGCAATCACACTGGTGGATCCATAGGTGGTCTGTGAAAAGAACAAACATGCAATGACTCTAGTTGTGGTCTGTGAAAAGAACACAAATGTAATGACACTGGTGGATCCATAGGTTGTTTGTGAAAATAACACACATGGAAAGAACTCTGGTGGATCCATATGTGGTATGTGAAAATAACACACATGCAATGAACTCTGGTGGATCCATATGTGGTTTGTGAAAATAACCAACATACAATGACTCTAGTTGTGGTTAATGAAAAGAACACACATGCAATGACACTGGTGGATCCATGGGTGGTTTGTGAAAAGAAAACACATGCAATGACTCTAGCTATGGTTTGTGAAAAGAACATACATGCAATGACTCTAGTGGATCCATATGTCGTTTGTGAAAAGAACAGACTTGCAATAACTCTAGTTGTAGTTAATGAAAAGAACACACATGCAATGACATTAGGGGATCCATATGTGGTTAATGAAAAGAACACACATGCAATGACTCTAGTTGTGGATAATGAAAAGAACACACATGCAATGACACTGGTGGATCCATAGGTGGTTTGTGAAAAGAACAGAGACACAATGAACTCTAGCTGTGGTTAATGAAAAGGACACACATGCAATGACACTGGTGGATCCATAGGTGGTTTGTGAAAATAACACACATGCAATGAACTCTGGTGGATCCATGTGTCTTATGTGAAAAGAACACACATGCAATGACACTGGTGGATCCATAGGTGGTTTGTGAAAAGAACAGACATGCAATGACTCTGGTGGATCCATATGTGGTTTGTGAAAAGAACACACATGCAATGACTCTAGCTGTGGTCTGTGAAAAGAACACACATGCAATGACATTGGTGGATCCATGGGTGATTTGTGAAAATAACAGACATGCAATGACTCTGGTGGATCCATATGTGGTTTGTGAAAAGAACACACATGCAATGACTCTAGCTGTGGTCTGTGAAAAGAACACACATGCAATAGGACTGGTGGATCCATGGGTGGTTTGTGAAAAGAACACACATGCAATGAACTCTAGTGGATCCATATGTGGTATGTGAAAAGAACACACATGCAATGACACTGGTGGATCCATAGGTGGTTTGTGAAAAGAATACACATGCAATGAATTCTGGTGTATACATATGTTGTCTGTGAAAAGAACACACATGCAATGAACTTTGGAGGATCCATATGTGGTCTGTGAAAAGAATAGACATGAAATGACACTGATGGATCCATGTGTGGTCTATGAAAATAACACACATGCAATGACACTGGTGGATCCATGTGTGGTTTGTGAAAATAACACACATGCTATGACACTTGTGGATCTATAGGTGGTTTGTGAAAAGAGCACACATGCAATGACACTAGGGGATCCATATGTGGTTAATGAAAAGAACTCACATGCAATGACTCTAGTTGTGGAGAATGAAAAGAACACACATGCAATGACACTGGTGGATCTATCGGTGGTTTGTGAAAAGAACAGAGATACAATGAACTCTAGCTGTGGTTAATGAAAAGGACACACATGCAATGACACTGGTGGATCCATAGGTGGTTTGTGAAAATAACACACATGCAATGAACTCTGGTGGATCCATGTGTGTATGTGAAAAGAACACACATACAATGACACCGGTGGATCCATAGGTGGTTTGTGAAAAGAATAGACATGCAATGACTCTGGTGGATCCATATGTGGTTTGTGAAAAGAACACACATGCAATGACTCTAGCTGTGGTCTGTGAAAAGAACACACATGCAATGACATTGGTGGATCCATGGGTGATTTGTGAAAATAACAGGCATGCAATGACTCTGGTGGATCCATATGTGGTTTGTGAAAAGAACACACATGCAATGACTCTAGCTGTGGTGTGTCAAAAGAACACACATGCAATGGCACTGGTGGATCCATGGGTGGTTTGTGAAAAGAACACACATGCAATGAACTCTAGTGGATCCATATGTGGTATGTGAAAAGAACACACATGCAATGACACTGGTGGATCCATAGGTGGTTTCTGAAAAGAATACACATGCAATGAACTCTGGTGGATACATATGTTGTCTGTGAAAAGAACACACATGCAATGAACTCTGGAGGATCCATATGTGGTCTGTGAAAAGAATAGACATGAAATGACACTGGTGGATCCATGTGTGGTTTGTGAAAATAACACACATGCAATGACATTGGTGGATCCATGTGTGGTTTGTGAAAATAACACACATGCAATGACACTTGTGGATCTATAGGTGGTTTGTGAAAATAACACACATGCAATGACTCTAGTTGTGGTTTGTGAAAAGTACAGACATGCAATGACTCTGGTGGATCCATATCTGGTTTGTGAAAAGAACAGTCATGCAATGACACTAGTTGTGGTTAATGAAAAAGAAGACACATGCAATGACACCGGTGGATCCATAAGTGGTTTGTGAAAAGAGCACACATGCAATGACTCTAGCTGTGGATAGTGAAAAGAACACACATGCAATGATACTAGTGGATCCATAAGTGGTTTGTGAAAATAACAGACATGCAATGAACTCTAGCTGTGGTCTACAAAAAGAACATGTCGTCGGATTGATTACAAGTACGCCATGAGGGGGTCCTCGAGGCGTGCGGAAGAGAGGGGGTGAGACATACGGTATTCCGGGACGGTGAGCACACAAGTCTACCCAGGTTCGAATCTGCCGGCTTTGGACGGATCCTACTCCTTCTAGCAATCCAGTAATACGGCAGAGCCGGAATATGGGTTACAAGGGTTTCGCCTATGCGAGTTGAGGGTCCAAAGTATTGGGATGTTATCTGGTGCCCTAAAGGCTCCCCCTAGGACGGCTTATATAGATATCCAGCCTAGGGTTTATAGGAGAGATCAATCCGGCTACGACTAAGAGTCTGTTACAGAGTATATCTTAAACTACAAGTAACATTATGGGCCTAAGTCGGTAAGTCTTCTGGGCCTTCCCGTAGCTGGATTGGACTCCATCTTCTCTCCCTGACTGGGCCGCCCGTGAAGCAATGCTCTAACCCGAAGTGGGCCACCCTGGTCAGTGAGGAACTGTGAGGATACCCGAAAAGTATATTCCCAACAGCAGCCCCCGGAGGCCTCCAAGATCCAAAGTCGGATTTTATCATCGTCTTGCTTGATCTTCGGCTTGCAGAATCTTGAAGGGTCCCTGAAACTTCACAACAAAAAATACGATCCGGGTCTTAAAAGTAAGTCGGGCCTTTCAATTAGTTACTCGCATTTTCCAGCTCGCTTTTAAACTAAGCCGGACTTTGGTTTCTAACGCCACCTAACACAAGCATGGTCAAGTCATGTCATCTGACAGAACGTTCCGTCAGCACGACCGTTGGTGGGTCTGCGGTTCGTGGAACCAAGGCGCCGTTTCAATGCGTGCGTGGAGATCGAGGCGACGCAATCATCGCGCGGGCCCTTCCCAGTTCCTTCCACGACGCGTGGCGGTTACACTGTAGCGTTTGCACGAATCTTGGCGTAGGTAGGTGGATATAAGGGGTCTAGATTTTTTCTTCTCCTCTTCATCTGCCTTTCGCCGTTCCTTCCTTCCCAAATCTCCAGCGCGCCCAGAGTCTTCTCATTTTCCTCCCACAGAGTTCCTAGCGCCGCCACTTTAGGGTCACCCTTTTCCACCGGAGATAAAATGGCTTCATCCTCTTCTTCCTCTCTGGCGGCGGCGGCAGCAGTGGCGGCGGCGGCGGCAGTGGCGGCGGCGGAAGTAGCTGCGGAGAAAGAGATCTTCCGGGGACTCTGTATCCCCTGCGCCCTCGACGAGGCTGGCGTCAAGAACATGGAGAAGGAGGGGCTCCTCGCCGCCGGCAACTGGCGGAGCGGCTCCGGCGAGACCGTCCCCAATCCGCACAAGGGCGAGCGCGTCCACTTTGGCACCCATCTGGACCGAGGTTTGTCCTTTCCTCCCTCGGAGTTCTTCTTCGAGGTGATTGACCACTATGGAGTTCAACTCCACAATCTTCCTCCCAACTCCATTCTAGAGATGAGCGCATATGCTACGCTTTGCAAGGGCTTTCTCGGCATTAGGCCGAGTTTGCTCCTTTTCCGGTATTATTTTCATGTCCGGAGAAATTCCATCACCGCCGGTGTTCCTTATATCACCGGCACCATTAGTTTTTCGGTTAGACGAGAACGGGCTTATCCCAAAATTTCCGCCAGTGACTCGGTCAAACAATGGCCAGCCACTTTTTTCTACCATAGGGATATTCCGGCTCCCGGCAAAGCTAGTGCTTTGTCGGCTTTTGTCGACGGAGCCGCCACGGCCCAGCCTTCCTAGGACGAGGCTGCTCCGGCTCTCACCGATGATCTGATCCTCGCTAAGAGGCGGATCGAATATCTTATCAAGCACAAGGGTCTGAAAGGATCCGACTTAGTCCAATGCTGGGTCTCACGTCGGATCCAACCACTTCAGTACCACGGGGATAGACCGATGCATTCCATCATGTCTTCCAAAAAAGACTCTCTCCACATCAGCCCCAAAGCCTACACCTCTCAAGGCTACATCAGCCAGATCAAGTGGCTGATCAAGGAGCGGATCGATAGGATGATTCCGGAGATTTCTCTAGACATGCACATTGCGGATAATCCCGTGGTGTTGGTAAGCTCCTATCAGAACATCTTCTGCATGTTTCACTTTTCAATATATTGCAATGCTGATTTATGTATTTATTTTCAGCTTGCTGACCTCCCCGAGTCGGAGCTTGCTCCAGTCGAAGGATATCCTCCTGAGTTTTCTCACGAGACTGAAGTGGTTCCATTGCCGGACCTTGCGCTCCAGAAGCGCAAAGCTTCGATAGTGGCTGTTGGCACAAAGGAAGTGCCTGTTGTGAAGAGGTAACTTTCATTCACAATTTCCGCCTTTGTACCTTTCTCGAATTTCTTTCTGAGATGTAATGTTTCAAACTTTACTACATTCTCAAAGCAAAGTCTCTCATCAAGGGTAAGGGGAAAGGGATTCCTCCGAAGCCCCTGCGACAGGCAAAGCTCACCATAGCTTCTCCTGTCACAGCTCCTCCGACTCCTGCTCCTCAACCTTCTGTAACACCGGCGATTACTCCATCTCCGGTTGTTGCAGAAGATCCGACTCCTTCAACAGCGTCTGTGATCCTCGCATCGCACACTGACGTCACCGTGGGTGCGTCAGCTCAAGGTAAGGGTGAACCCTCTTCGGGTAATGATCCCTCGGCTGAAGTCTTCGCTGACAACCTCCTCAGCAACCCTGGACTTGCCAAGTTTGGCTTATCCCGGAAATCTGCGGAGGAGATCCAGCGGCTGGCCAGGCAAGTCCTGGACAAAAGCCATCTATCCCCCAAAGAGGATGTGCAAGAAGCAGAGGACGTCAAGTTCTCTGACCTCTTGCTCAAGTCCGCCTTCGCGACGAGAAGATCAGGACTGGTGAGCTTCCAACAGCTCCAGTAGTCTGTGAAAAGAACACACATGCAACGACATTGGTGGATCCATGGGTGATTTGTGAAAATAACAAACATGCAATGACTCTCGTGGATCCATGGGTGGTTTGTGAAAAGAACACACATGCAATGAACTCTAGTGGATCCATATGTGGTATGTGAAAAGAACACACATGCAATGACACTGGTGGATCCATAGGTGGTTTGTGAAAAGAATACACATGCAATGAACTCTGGTGGATACATATGTTGTCTCTGAAAAGAACACACATGCAATGAACTCTGGAGGATCCATATGTGGTCTGTGAAAAGAATAGACATGAAATCACACTGGTGGATCCATGTGTGGTCTGTGAAAATAACACACATGCAATGACACTTGTGGATCTATAGGTGGTTTGTGAAAAGAACACACATGCAATGACACTAGGGGATCCATATGTGGTTAATGAATAGAACACACATGCAATGACTCTAGTTGTGGAGAATGAAAAGAACACACATGCAATGACACTGGTGGATCCATAGGTGGTTTGTGAAAAGAACAGAGATACAATGAACTCTAGCTGTGGTTAATGAAAAGGACACACATGCAATGACACTGGTGGATCCATAGGTGGTTTGTGAAAATAACACACATGCAATGAACTCTAGTGGATCCATGTGTTCTATGTGAAAAGAACACAGATGCAATGACACTGGTGGATCCATAGGTGGTTTGTGAAAAGAACAGACATGCAATGACTCTGGTGGATCCATGTGTGGTTTGTGAAAAGAACACACATGCAATGACTCTAGCTGTGGTCTGTGAAAAGAACACACATGCAATGACATTGGTGGATCCATGGGTGATTTGTGAAAATAACAGACATGCAATGACTCTGGTGGATCCATATGTGGTTTGTGAAAAGAACACACATGCAACGACTCTAGCTATGGTCTGTGAAAAGAACACACATGCAATGGCACTGGTGGATCCATGGGTGGTTTGTGAAAAGAACACACATGCAATGACCTCTAGTGGATCCATATGTGGTATGTGAAAAGAACACACATGTAATGACACTGGTGGATCCATAGGTGGTTTCTGAAAAGAATACACATGCAATGAACTCTGGTGGATACATATGTTGTTTGTGAAAAGAACACAGATGCAATGAACTCTGGAGGATCCATATGTGGTCTATGAAAAGAATAGACATGAAATGACACTGGTGGATCCATGTGTGGTCTGTGAAAATAACACACATGCAATGACACTGGTGGATCCATGTGTGGTTTGTGAAAAGAACACATATGCAATGACACTAGGGGATCCATATGTGGTTAATGAATAGAACACACATGCAATGACTCTAGTTGTGGAGAATGAAAAGAACACACATGCAATGACACTGGTGGATCCATAGGTGGTTTGTGGAAAGAACAGAGATACAATGAACTCTAGCTGTGGTTAATGAAAAGGACACACATGCAATGACACTGGTGGATCCATAGGTGGTTTGTGAAAATAACACACATGCAATGAACTCTGGTGGATCCATGTGTGCTATGTGAAAAGAACACACATGCAATGACACTGGTGGATCCATAGGTGGTTTGTGAAAAGAAAAGACATGCAATGACTCTGGTGGATCCATATGTGGTTTGTGAAAAGAACACACATGCAATGACTCTAGCTGTGGTCTGTGAAAAGAACACACATGCAATGACATTGGTGGATCCATGGGTGATTTGTGAAAATAACAAACATGCAATGACTCTCGTGGATCCATGGGTGGTTTGTGAAAAGAGCACACATGCAATGAACTCTAGTGGATCCATATGTGGTATGTGAAAAGAACACACATGCAATGACACTGGTGGATCCATAGGTGGTTTGTGAAAAGAATACACATGCAATGAACTCTGGTGGATACATATGTTGTCTCTGAAAAGAACACACATGCAATGAACTCTGGAGGATCCATATGTGGTCTATGAAAAGAATAGACATGAAATGACACTGGTGGATCCATGTGTGGTCTGTGAAAATAACACACATGCAATGACACTGGTGGATCCATGTATGGTTTGTGAAAATAACACACATGCAATGACACTTGTGGAACAATAGGTGGTTTGTGAAAAGAACACACATGCTATGACACTAGGGGATCCATATGTGGTTAATGAAAATAACACACACGCAATGACTCTAGTTGTGGAGAATGAAAAGAACACACATGCAATGACACTGGTGGATCCATATGTGGTTTGTGAAAAGAACAGAGATACAATGAACTCTAGTTGTGGTTAATGAAAAGGACACACATGCAATGACACTAGTGGATCCATAGGTGGTTTGTGAAAATAACACACATGCAATGAACTCTGGTGGATCCATGTGTGCTATGTGAAAAAAACACACATGCAATGACACTGGTGGATCCATAGGTGGTTTGTGAAAAGAACAGACATGCAACGACTCTGGTGGATCCATATGTGGTTTGTGAAAAGAACACACATGCAATGACCGTAGCTGTGGTCTGTGAAAAGAACACACATGCAATGACATTGGTGGATCCATGGGTGATTTGTGAAAATAACAGACATTCAATGACTCTGGTGGATCCATATGTGGTTTGTGAAAAGAACACACATGCAATGACTCTAGCTGTGGTCTGTGAAAAGAACACACATGCAATGGCACTGGTGGATCCATGGTGGTTTGTGAAAAGAACACACATGCAATGAACTATGGTGTATCCATAGGTGGTTTGTGAAAAGAATACACATGCAATGAACTCTGGTGGATACATATGTTGTCTGTGAAAAGAAAACACATGCAATGAACTCTGGAGGATCCATATGTGGTCTGTGAAAAGAATAGACATGAAATGACACTAGTGGATCCATGTGTGGTCTCTGAAAATAACACACATGCAATGACACTGGTGGATCCATGTGTGGTTTGTGAAAATAACACACATGCAATGACACTTGTGGATCTATAGGTGGTTTGTGAAAAGAACACACATGCAATTACTCTAGTTGTGGTTTGTGAAAAGAACAGACATGCAATGACTCTGTTGGATCCATATGTGGTTTGTGAAAAGAACAGATATGCAATGACTCTAGTTGTGGTTAATGAAAAGAACACACATGCAATGACACTAGGGGATCCATATGTGTTTAATGAAAAGAACACACATGCAATGACTCTAGCTGTGGATAATGAAAAGAACACACATTCAATGACACTGGTGGATCCATAGGTAGTTTGTGAAAAGAACAGACATGCAATGAACTCTAGCTGTGGTTAATGAAAAGAACACACATGCAATGACACTTGTGGATCCATGGGTGTTTTTTGAAAAGAACACACATGCAATGAACTCTGGTGGATGCATATGTGGTCTATGAAAAGAACAGACATGCAATGACACTGGTGGATCCATAGGTGGTCTGTGAAAAGAACAAACATGCAATGACTCTAGTTGTGGTCTGTGAAAAGAACACAAATGTAATGACACTGGTGGATCCATAGGTGGTTTGTGAAAATAACACACATGCAAAGAACTCAGGTGGATCCATATGTGGTATGTGAAAATAACACACATGCAATGAACTCTGGTGGATCCATATGTGGTTTGTGAAAATAACCAACATACAATGACTCTAGTTGTGGTTAATGAAAAGAACACACATGCAATGACACTGGTGGATCCATGGCTAGTTTGTGAAAAGAAAACAGATGCAATGACTCTAGATATGGTTTGTGAAAAGAACATACATGCAATGACTCTAGTGGATCCATATGTCGTTTGTGAAAAGAACAGACTTGCAATAACTCTAGTTGTAGTTAATGAAAAGAACACACATGCAATGACACTAGGGGATCCATATGTGGTTAATGAAAAGAACACACATGCAATGACTCTAGTTGTGGAGAATGAAAAGAACACACATGCAATGAAACTGGTGGATCCATAGGTGGTTTGTCAAAAGAACAGAGACACAATGAACTCTAGCTGTGGTTAATGAAAAGGACACACATGCAATGACACTGGTGGATCCATAGGTGGTTTGTGAAAATAACACACATGCAATGAACTCTGGTGGATCCATGTGTTCTATGTGAAAAGAACACACATGCAATGACACTGGTGGATCCATAGGTGGTTTGTGAAAAGAACAGACATGCCATGACTCTGGTGGATCCATATGTGGTTTGTGAAAAGAACACACATGCAATGACTCTAGTTGTGGTCTGTGAAAAGAACACACATGCAATGACATTGGTGGATCCATGGGTGATTTGTGAAAATAACAGACATGCAATGACTCTGGTGGATCCATATGTGGTTTGTGAAAAGAACACACATGCAATGAGTCTAGCTGTGGTCTGTGAAAAGAACACACATGCAATAGGACTGGTGGATCCATGGGTGGTTTGTGAAAAGAACACACATGCAATGAACTCTAGTGGATCCATATGTGGTATGTGAAAAGAACACACATGCAATGACACTGGTGGATCCATAGGTGGTTTGTGAAAAGAATACACATGCAATGAACTCTGGTGGATACATATGTTGTCTGTGAAAAGAACACACATGCAATGAACTCTAGAGGATCCATATGTGGTATGTGAAAAGAATAGACATGAAATGACATTGGTGGGTCCATGGGTGGTTTGTGAAAAGAACACACATGCAATGAACTCTAGTGGATCCATATGTGGTATGTGAAAAGAACACACATGCAATGACACTGGTGGATCCATAGGTGGTTTGTGAAAAGAATACACATGCAATGAACTCTGGTGGATACATATGTTGTCTGTGAAAAGAACACACATGCAATGAACTCTGGAGGATCCATATGTGGTCTGTGAAAAGAATAGACATGAAATGACACTGGTGGATCCATGTGTGGTCTGTGAAAATAACACACATGCAATGACACTGGTAGATCCATGTGTGGTTTGTGAAAATAACACACATGCAATGACACTTGTGGATCTATAGGTGGTTTGTGAAAAGAACACACATGCAATAACACTAGGGGATCCATATGTGGTTAATGAAAAGAACACACATGCAATGACTCTAGTTGTTGAGAATGAAAAGAACACACATGCAATGACACTAGTGGATGCATAGGTGGTTTGTGAAAAGAACAGAGATACAATGAACTCTAATTGTGGTTAATGAAAAGGACACACATGCAATGACACTGGTGGATCCATAGGTGGTTTGTGAAAATAACACACATGCAATGAACTCTAGTGGATCCATGTGTGCTATGTGAAAAGAACACACATGCAATGACAATGGTGGATCCATAGGCGGTTTGTGAAAAGAACAGACATGCAATGACTCTGGTGGATCCATATGTGGTTTGTGAAAAGAACACACATGCAATGACCGTAGCTGTGGTCTGTGAAAAGAACACACATGCAATGACATTGGTGGATCCATGGGTGATTTGTGAAAATAACAGACATGCAATGACTCTGGTGGATCCATATGTGGTTTGTGAAAAGAACACACATGCAATGACTCTAGCTGTGGTCTGTGAAAATAACACACATGCAATGGCACTGGTGGATCCATGAGTGGTTTGTGAAAAGAATAACACATGCAATGAACTCTAGTGGGATCCATATGTGGTATGCGAAAAGAACACACATGCAATGAACTCTGGTGGATCCATAGGTGCTTTGTGAAAAGAATACACATGCAATGAACTCTGATGGATACATATGTTGTCTGTGAAAAGAACACACATGCAATGAACTCTGGAGGATCCATATGTGGTCTGTGAAAAGAATAGACATGAAATGACACTGGTGGATCCATGTGTGGTCTGTGAAAATAACACACATGCAATGACACTGGTGGATCCATGTGTGGTTTGTGAAAATAACACACATGCAATGACACTTGTGGATCTATAGGTGGTTTGTGAAAAGAACACACAGGCGATGACTCTAGTTGTGGTTTGTGAAAAGAACAGACATGCAATGACTCTGGTGG
The DNA here is from genome assembly GCA_916181665.1 of Avena sativa. Lineage (NCBI taxonomy): Eukaryota > Viridiplantae > Streptophyta > Magnoliopsida > Poales > Poaceae > Avena > Avena sativa. The sequence continues at coordinate 465,387,151 of OV702297.1, read as the reverse complement.
ATCCATATGTGGTTTGTGAAAAGAACAGATATGCAATGACTCTAGTTGTGGTTAATGAAAAGAACACACATGCAATGACACTAGGGGATCCATATGTGGTTAATTAAAAGAACACACATGCAATGACTCTAGCTGTGGATAATGAAAAGAACACACATTCAATGACACTGGTGGACCATAGGTGGTTTGTGAAAAGAACAGACATGCAATGAACTCTAGCTGTGGTTAATGAAAAGAACACACATGCAATGACACTTGTGGATCCATGGGTGTTTTTTGAAAAGAACACACATGCAATGAACTCTGGTGGATCCATATGTGGTCTATGAAAAGAACAGACATGCAATGACACTGGTGGATCCATAGGTGGTCTGTGAAAAGAACAAACATGCAATGACTCTAGTTGTGGTCTATGAAAAGAACACAAATGTAATGACACTGGTGGATCCATAGGTGGTTTGTGAAAATAACACACATGCAAAGAACTCAGGTGGATCCATATGTGGTATGTGAAAATAACACACATGCAATGAACTCTGGTGGATCCATATGTGGTTTGTGAAAATAACCAACATACAATGACTCTAGTTGTGGTTAATGAAAAGAACACACATGCAATGACACTAGTGGATCCATGGGTGGTTTGTGAAAAGAAAACAGATGCAGTGACTCTAGATATGGTTTGTGAAAAGAACATACATGCAATGACTCTAGTGGATCCATATGTCGTTTGTGAAAAGAACAGACTTGCAATAACTCTAGTTGTAGTTAATGAAAAGAACACACATGCAATGACACTAGGGGATCCATATGTGGTTAATGAAAAGAACACACATGCAATGACTCTAGTTGTGGAGAATGAAAAGAACACACATGCAATGAAACTGGTGGATCCATAGGTGGTTTGTCAAAAGAACAGAGACACAATGAACTCTAGCTGTGGTTAATGAAAAGGACACACATGCAATGACACTGGTGGATCCATAGGTGGTTTGTGAAAATATCACACATGCAATGAACTCTGGTGGATCCATGTGTGCTATGTGAAAAGAACACGGATGCAATGACACTGGTGGATCCATAGGTGGTTTGTGAAAAGAACAGACATGCAATGACTCTGGTGGATCCATATGTGGTTTGTGAAAAGAACACACATGCAATGACTCTAGCTGTGGTCTGTGAAAAGAACACACATGCAATGACATTGGTGGATCCATGGGTGATTTGTGAAAATAACAGACATGCAATGACTCTGGTGGATCCATATGTGGTTTGTGAAAAGAACACACATGCAATGACTCTAGCTGTGGTCTGTGAAAAGAACACACATGCAATGGCACTGGTGGATCCATGGGTGGTTTGTGAAAAGAACACACATGCAATGAACTCTAGTGGATCCATATGTGGTATGTGAAAAGAACACACATGCAATGACACTGGTGGATCCATAGGTTGTTTGTGAAAAGAATACACATGCAATGAACTCTGGTGGATACATATGTTGTCTGTGAAAAGAACACACATGCAATGAACTCTGGAGGATCCATATGTGGTCTGTGAAAAGAATAGACATGAAATGACACTGGTGGATCCATGGGTGGTTTGTGAAAAGAACACACATGCAATGAACTCTAGTGGATCCATATGTGGTATTTGAAAAGAACACACATGCAATGACACTGGTGGATCCATAGGTGGTTTGTGAAAAGAATACACATGCAATGAACTGTGGTGGATATATATGTTGTCTGTGAAAAGAACACACATGCAATGAACTCTGGAGGATCCATATGTGGTCTGTGAAAAGAATAGACATGAAATGACACTGGTGGATCCTTGTGTGGTCTGTGAAAATAACACACATGCAATGACACTGGTGGATCCATGTGTGGTTTATGAAAATAACACACATGCAATGACACTTGTGGATCTATAGGTGGTTTGTGAAAAGAACACACATGCAATGACACTAGGGGATCCATATGTTGTTAATGAAAAGAACACACATGCAATGACTCTAGTTGTGGAGAATGAAAAGAACACACATGAAATGACACTTGTGGATCCATAGGTGGTTTGTGAAAAGAACACAGATACAATGAACTCTAATTGTGGTTAATGAAAAGGACACACATGCAATGACACTGGTGGATCCATAGGTGGTTTGTGAAAATAACACACATGCAATGAACTCTGGTGGATCCATGTGTGCTATGTGAAAAGAACACACATGCAATGACAATGGTGGATCCATAGGTGGTTTGTGAAAAAAACAGACATGCAATGACTCTGGTGGATCCATATGTGGTTTGTGAAAAGAACACACATGCAATGACCGTAGCTGTGGTCTGTGAAAAGAACACACATGCAATGACATTGGTGGATCCATGGGTGATTTGTGAAAATAGCAGACATGCAATGACTCTGGTGGATCCATATGTGGTTTGTGAAAAGAACACACATGCAATGACTCTAGCTGTGGTCTGTGAAAATAACACACATGCAATGGCACTGGTGGATCCATGAGTGGTTTGTGAAAAGAACACACATGCAATGAACTCTAGTGGGATCCATATGTGGTATGCGAAAAGAACACACATGCAATGAACTCTGGTGGATCCATAGGTGGTTTGTGAAAAGAATACACATGCAATGAACTCTGGTGGATACATATGTTGTCTGTGAAAAGAACACACATGCAATGAACTCTGGAGGATCCATATGTGGTCTGTGAAAAGAATAGACATGAAATGACACTGGTGGATCCATGTGTGTTCTGTGAAAATAAAACACATGCAATGACACTGGTGGATCCATGTGTGGTTTGTGAAAATAACACACATGCAATGATAGTTGTGGATCTATAGGTGGTTTGTGAAAACAACACACATGCGATGACTCTAGTTGTGGTTTGTGAAAAGAACAGACATGCAATGACTCTGGTGGATCCATATGTGGTTTGTGAAAAGAACAGATATGCAATGACTCTAGTTGTGGTTAATGAAAAGAACACACATGCAATGACACTAGGGGATCCATATGTGGTTAATGAAAAGAACACACATGCAATGACTCTAGCTGTGGATAATGAAAAGAACACACATTCAATGACACTGGTGGATCCATAGGTGGTTTGTGAAATGAACAGACATGCAATGAACTCTAGCTGTGGTTAATGAAAAGAACACACATGCAATGACACTTGTGGATCCATGGGTGTTTTTTGAAAAGAACACACGTGCAATGAACTCTAGTGGATCCATATGTTGTCTATGAAAAGAACAGACATGCAATCACACTGGTGGATCCATAGGTGGTCTGTGAAAAGAACAAACATGCAATGACTCTAGTTGTGGTCTGTGAAAAGAACACAAATGTAATGACACTGGTGGATCCATAGGTTGTTTGTGAAAATAACACACATGGAAAGAACTCTGGTGGATCCATATGTGGTATGTGAAAATAACACACATGCAATGAACTCTGGTGGATCCATATGTGGTTTGTGAAAATAACCAACATACAATGACTCTAGTTGTGGTTAATGAAAAGAACACACATGCAATGACACTGGTGGATCCATGGGTGGTTTGTGAAAAGAAAACACATGCAATGACTCTAGCTATGGTTTGTGAAAAGAACATACATGCAATGACTCTAGTGGATCCATATGTCGTTTGTGAAAAGAACAGACTTGCAATAACTCTAGTTGTAGTTAATGAAAAGAACACACATGCAATGACATTAGGGGATCCATATGTGGTTAATGAAAAGAACACACATGCAATGACTCTAGTTGTGGATAATGAAAAGAACACACATGCAATGACACTGGTGGATCCATAGGTGGTTTGTGAAAAGAACAGAGACACAATGAACTCTAGCTGTGGTTAATGAAAAGGACACACATGCAATGACACTGGTGGATCCATAGGTGGTTTGTGAAAATAACACACATGCAATGAACTCTGGTGGATCCATGTGTCTTATGTGAAAAGAACACACATGCAATGACACTGGTGGATCCATAGGTGGTTTGTGAAAAGAACAGACATGCAATGACTCTGGTGGATCCATATGTGGTTTGTGAAAAGAACACACATGCAATGACTCTAGCTGTGGTCTGTGAAAAGAACACACATGCAATGACATTGGTGGATCCATGGGTGATTTGTGAAAATAACAGACATGCAATGACTCTGGTGGATCCATATGTGGTTTGTGAAAAGAACACACATGCAATGACTCTAGCTGTGGTCTGTGAAAAGAACACACATGCAATAGGACTGGTGGATCCATGGGTGGTTTGTGAAAAGAACACACATGCAATGAACTCTAGTGGATCCATATGTGGTATGTGAAAAGAACACACATGCAATGACACTGGTGGATCCATAGGTGGTTTGTGAAAAGAATACACATGCAATGAATTCTGGTGTATACATATGTTGTCTGTGAAAAGAACACACATGCAATGAACTTTGGAGGATCCATATGTGGTCTGTGAAAAGAATAGACATGAAATGACACTGATGGATCCATGTGTGGTCTATGAAAATAACACACATGCAATGACACTGGTGGATCCATGTGTGGTTTGTGAAAATAACACACATGCTATGACACTTGTGGATCTATAGGTGGTTTGTGAAAAGAGCACACATGCAATGACACTAGGGGATCCATATGTGGTTAATGAAAAGAACTCACATGCAATGACTCTAGTTGTGGAGAATGAAAAGAACACACATGCAATGACACTGGTGGATCTATCGGTGGTTTGTGAAAAGAACAGAGATACAATGAACTCTAGCTGTGGTTAATGAAAAGGACACACATGCAATGACACTGGTGGATCCATAGGTGGTTTGTGAAAATAACACACATGCAATGAACTCTGGTGGATCCATGTGTGTATGTGAAAAGAACACACATACAATGACACCGGTGGATCCATAGGTGGTTTGTGAAAAGAATAGACATGCAATGACTCTGGTGGATCCATATGTGGTTTGTGAAAAGAACACACATGCAATGACTCTAGCTGTGGTCTGTGAAAAGAACACACATGCAATGACATTGGTGGATCCATGGGTGATTTGTGAAAATAACAGGCATGCAATGACTCTGGTGGATCCATATGTGGTTTGTGAAAAGAACACACATGCAATGACTCTAGCTGTGGTGTGTCAAAAGAACACACATGCAATGGCACTGGTGGATCCATGGGTGGTTTGTGAAAAGAACACACATGCAATGAACTCTAGTGGATCCATATGTGGTATGTGAAAAGAACACACATGCAATGACACTGGTGGATCCATAGGTGGTTTCTGAAAAGAATACACATGCAATGAACTCTGGTGGATACATATGTTGTCTGTGAAAAGAACACACATGCAATGAACTCTGGAGGATCCATATGTGGTCTGTGAAAAGAATAGACATGAAATGACACTGGTGGATCCATGTGTGTTCTGTGAAAATAAAACACATGCAATGACACTGGTGGATCCATGTGTGGTTTGTGAAAATAACACACATGCAATGATAGTTGTGGATCTATAGGTGGTTTGTGAAAACAACACACATGCGATGACTCTAGTTGTGGTTTGTGAAAAGAACAGACATGCAATGACTCTGGTGGATCCATATGTGGTTTGTGAAAAGAACAGATATGCAATGACTCTAGTTGTGGTTAATGAAAAGAACACACATGCAATGACACTAGGGGATCCATATGTGGTTAATGAAAAGAACACACATGCAATGACTCTAGCTGTGGATAATGAAAAGAACACACATTCAATGACACTGGTGGATCCATAGGTGGTTTGTGAAAAGAACAGACATGCAATGAACTCTAGCTGTGGTTAATGAAAAGAACACACATGCAATGACACTTGTGGATCCATGGGTGTTTTTTGAAAAGAACACACGTGCAATGAACTCTAGTGGATCCATATGTTGTCTATGAAAAGAACAGACATGCAATCACACTGGTGGATCCATAGGTGGTCTGTGAAAAGAACAAACATGCAATGACTCTAGTTGTGGTCTGTGAAAAGAACACAAATGTAATGACACTGGTGGATCCATAGGTTGTTTGTGAAAATAACACACATGGAAAGAACTCTGGTGGATCCATATGTGGTATGTGAAAATAACACACATGCAATGAACTCTGGTGGATCCATATGTGGTTTGTGAAAATAACCAACATACAATGACTCTAGTTGTGGTTAATGAAAAGAACACACATGCAATGACACTGGTGGATCCATGGGTGGTTTGTGAAAAGAAAACACATGCAATGACTCTAGCTATGGTTTGTGAAAAGAACATACATGCAATGACTCTAGTGGATCCATATGTCGTTTGTGAAAAGAACAGACTTGCAATAACTCTAGTTGTAGTTAATGAAAAGAACACACATGCAATGACATTAGGGGATCCATATGTGGTTAATGAAAAGAACACACATGCAATGACTCTAGTTGTGGATAATGAAAAGAACACACATGCAATGACACTGGTGGATCCATAGGTGGTTTGTGAAAAGAACAGAGACACAATGAACTCTAGCTGTGGTTAATGAAAAGGACACACATGCAATGACACTGGTGGATCCATAGGTGGTTTGTGAAAATAACACACATGCAATGAACTCTGGTGGATCCATGTGTCTTATGTGAAAAGAACACACATGCAATGACACTGGTGGATCCATAGGTGGTTTGTGAAAAGAACAGACATGCAATGACTCTGGTGGATCCATATGTGGTTTGTGAAAAGAACACACATGCAATGACTCTAGCTGTGGTCTGTGAAAAGAACACACATGCAATGACATTGGTGGATCCATGGGTGATTTGTGAAAATAACAGACATGCAATGACTCTGGTGGATCCATATGTGGTTTGTGAAAAGAACACACATGCAATGACTCTAGCTGTGGTCTGTGAAAAGAACACACATGCAATAGGACTGGTGGATCCATGGGTGGTTTGTGAAAAGAACACACATGCAATGAACTCTAGTGGATCCATATGTGGTATGTGAAAAGAACACACATGCAATGACACTGGTGGATCCATAGGTGGTTTGTGAAAAGAATACACATGCAATGAATTCTGGTGTATACATATGTTGTCTGTGAAAAGAACACACATGCAATGAACTTTGGAGGATCCATATGTGGTCTGTGAAAAGAATAGACATGAAATGACACTGATGGATCCATGTGTGGTCTATGAAAATAACACACATGCAATGACACTGGTGGATCCATGTGTGGTTTGTGAAAATAACACACATGCTATGACACTTGTGGATCTATAGGTGGTTTGTGAAAAGAGCACACATGCAATGACACTAGGGGATCCATATGTGGTTAATGAAAAGAACTCACATGCAATGACTCTAGTTGTGGAGAATGAAAAGAACACACATGCAATGACACTGGTGGATCTATCGGTGGTTTGTGAAAAGAACAGAGATACAATGAACTCTAGCTGTGGTTAATGAAAAGGACACACATGCAATGACACTGGTGGATCCATAGGTGGTTTGTGAAAATAACACACATGCAATGAACTCTGGTGGATCCATGTGTGTATGTGAAAAGAACACACATACAATGACACCGGTGGATCCATAGGTGGTTTGTGAAAAGAATAGACATGCAATGACTCTGGTGGATCCATATGTGGTTTGTGAAAAGAACACACATGCAATGACTCTAGCTGTGGTCTGTGAAAAGAACACACATGCAATGACATTGGTGGATCCATGGGTGATTTGTGAAAATAACAGGCATGCAATGACTCTGGTGGATCCATATGTGGTTTGTGAAAAGAACACACATGCAATGACTCTAGCTGTGGTGTGTCAAAAGAACACACATGCAATGGCACTGGTGGATCCATGGGTGGTTTGTGAAAAGAACACACATGCAATGAACTCTAGTGGATCCATATGTGGTATGTGAAAAGAACACACATGCAATGACACTGGTGGATCCATAGGTGGTTTCTGAAAAGAATACACATGCAATGAACTCTGGTGGATACATATGTTGTCTGTGAAAAGAACACACATGCAATGAACTCTGGAGGATCCATATGTGGTCTGTGAAAAGAATAGACATGAAATGACACTGGTGGATCCATGTGTGGTTTGTGAAAATAACACACATGCAATGACATTGGTGGATCCATGTGTGGTTTGTGAAAATAACACACATGCAATGACACTTGTGGATCTATAGGTGGTTTGTGAAAATAACACACATGCAATGACTCTAGTTGTGGTTTGTGAAAAGTACAGACATGCAATGACTCTGGTGGATCCATATCTGGTTTGTGAAAAGAACAGTCATGCAATGACACTAGTTGTGGTTAATGAAAAAGAAGACACATGCAATGACACCGGTGGATCCATAAGTGGTTTGTGAAAAGAGCACACATGCAATGACTCTAGCTGTGGATAGTGAAAAGAACACACATGCAATGATACTAGTGGATCCATAAGTGGTTTGTGAAAATAACAGACATGCAATGAACTCTAGCTGTGGTCTACAAAAAGAACATGTCGTCGGATTGATTACAAGTACGCCATGAGGGGGTCCTCGAGGCGTGCGGAAGAGAGGGGGTGAGACATACGGTATTCCGGGACGGTGAGCACACAAGTCTACCCAGGTTCGAATCTGCCGGCTTTGGACGGATCCTACTCCTTCTAGCAATCCAGTAATACGGCAGAGCCGGAATATGGGTTACAAGGGTTTCGCCTATGCGAGTTGAGGGTCCAAAGTATTGGGATGTTATCTGGTGCCCTAAAGGCTCCCCCTAGGACGGCTTATATAGATATCCAGCCTAGGGTTTATAGGAGAGATCAATCCGGCTACGACTAAGAGTCTGTTACAGAGTATATCTTAAACTACAAGTAACATTATGGGCCTAAGTCGGTAAGTCTTCTGGGCCTTCCCGTAGCTGGATTGGACTCCATCTTCTCTCCCTGACTGGGCCGCCCGTGAAGCAATGCTCTAACCCGAAGTGGGCCACCCTGGTCAGTGAGGAACTGTGAGGATACCCGAAAAGTATATTCCCAACAGCAGCCCCCGGAGGCCTCCAAGATCCAAAGTCGGATTTTATCATCGTCTTGCTTGATCTTCGGCTTGCAGAATCTTGAAGGGTCCCTGAAACTTCACAACAAAAAATACGATCCGGGTCTTAAAAGTAAGTCGGGCCTTTCAATTAGTTACTCGCATTTTCCAGCTCGCTTTTAAACTAAGCCGGACTTTGGTTTCTAACGCCACCTAACACAAGCATGGTCAAGTCATGTCATCTGACAGAACGTTCCGTCAGCACGACCGTTGGTGGGTCTGCGGTTCGTGGAACCAAGGCGCCGTTTCAATGCGTGCGTGGAGATCGAGGCGACGCAATCATCGCGCGGGCCCTTCCCAGTTCCTTCCACGACGCGTGGCGGTTACACTGTAGCGTTTGCACGAATCTTGGCGTAGGTAGGTGGATATAAGGGGTCTAGATTTTTTCTTCTCCTCTTCATCTGCCTTTCGCCGTTCCTTCCTTCCCAAATCTCCAGCGCGCCCAGAGTCTTCTCATTTTCCTCCCACAGAGTTCCTAGCGCCGCCACTTTAGGGTCACCCTTTTCCACCGGAGATAAAATGGCTTCATCCTCTTCTTCCTCTCTGGCGGCGGCGGCAGCAGTGGCGGCGGCGGCGGCAGTGGTGGCGGCGGAAGTAGCTGCGGAGAAAGAGATCTTCCGGGGACTCTGTATCCCCTGCGCCCTCGACGAGGCTGGCGTCAAGAACATGGAGAAGGAGGGGCTCCTCGCCGCCGGCAACTGGCGGAGCGGCTCCGGCGAGACCGTCCCCAATCCGCACAAGGGCGAGCGCGTCCACTTTGGCACCCATCTGGACCGAGGTTTGTCCTTTCCTCCCTCGGAGTTCTTCTTCGAGGTGATTGACCACTATGGAGTTCAACTCCACAATCTTCCTCCCAACTCCATTCTAGAGATGAGCGCATATGCTACGCTTTGCAAGGGCTTTCTCGGCATTAGGCCGAGTTTGCTCCTTTTCCGGTATTATTTTCATGTCCGGAGAAATTCCATCACCGCCGGTGTTCCTTATATCACCGGCACCATTAGTTTTTCGGTTAGACGAGAACGGGCTTATCCCAAAATTTCCGCCAGTGACTCGGTCAAACAATGGCCAGCCACTTTTTTCTACCATAGGGATATTCCGGCTCCCGGCAAAGCTAGTGCTTTGTCGGCTTTTGTCGACGGAGCCGCCACGGCCCAGCCTTCCTAGGACGAGGCTGCTCCGGCTCTCACCGATGATCTGATCCTCGCTAAGAGGCGGATCGAATATCTTATCAAGCACAAGGGTCTGAAAGGATCCGACTTAGTCCAATGCTGGGTCTCACGTCGGATCCAACCACTTCAGTACCACGGGGATAGACCGATGCATTCCATCATGTCTTCCAAAAAAGACTCTCTCCACATCAGCCCCAAAGCCTACACCTCTCAAGGCTACATCAGCCAGATCAAGTGGCTGATCAAGGAGCGGATCGATAGGATGATTCCGGAGATTTCTCTAGACATGCACATTGCGGATAATCCCGTGGTGTTGGTAAGCTCCTATCAGAACATCTTCTGCATGTTTCACTTTTCAATATATTGCAATGCTGATTTATGTATTTATTTTCAGCTTGCTGACCTCCCCGAGTCGGAGCTTGCTCCAGTCGAAGGATATCCTCCTGAGTTTTCTCACGAGACTGAAGTGGTTCCATTGCCGGACCTTGCGCTCCAGAAGCGCAAAGCTTCGATAGTGGCTGTTGGCACAAAGGAAGTGCCTGTTGTGAAGAGGTAACTTTCATTCACAATTTCCGCCTTTGTACCTTTCTCGAATTTCTTTCTGAGATGTAATGTTTCAAACTTTACTACATTCTCAAAGCAAAGTCTCTCATCAAGGGTAAGGGGAAAGGGATTCCTCCGAAGCCCCTGCGACAGGCAAAGCTCACCATAGCTTCTCCTGTCACAGCTCCTCCGACTCCTGCTCCTCAACCTTCTGTAACACCGGCGATTACTCCATCTCCGGTTGTTGCAGAAGATCCGACTCCTTCAACAGCGTCTGTGATCCTCGCATCGCACACTGACGTCACCGTGGGTGCGTCAGCTCAAGGTAAGGGTGAACCCTCTTCGGGTAATGATCCCTCGGCTGAAGTCTTCGCTGACAACCTCCTCAGCAACCCTGGACTTGCCAAGTTTGGCTTATCCCGGAAATCTGCGGAGGAGATCCAGCGGCTGGCCAGGCAAGTCCTGGACAAAAGCCATCTATCCCCCAAAGAGGATGTGCAAGAAGCAGAGGACGTCAAGTTCTCTGACCTCTTGCTCAAGTCCGCCTTCGCGACGAGAAGATCAGGACTGGTGAGCTTCCAACAGCTCCAGTAGTCTGTGAAAAGAACACACATGCAACGACATTGGTGGATCCATGGGTGATTTGTGAAAATAACAAACATGCAATGACTCTCGTGGATCCATGGGTGGTTTGTGAAAAGAACACACATGCAATGAACTCTAGTGGATCCATATGTGGTATGTGAAAAGAACACACATGCAATGACACTGGTGGATCCATAGGTGGTTTGTGAAAAGAATACACATGCAATGAACTCTGGTGGATACATATGTTGTCTCTGAAAAGAACACACATGCAATGAACTCTGGAGGATCCATATGTGGTCTGTGAAAAGAATAGACATGAAATCACACTGGTGGATCCATGTGTGGTCTGTGAAAATAACACACATGCAATGACACTTGTGGATCTATAGGTGGTTTGTGAAAAGAACACACATGCAATGACACTAGGGGATCCATATGTGGTTAATGAATAGAACACACATGCAATGACTCTAGTTGTGGAGAATGAAAAGAACACACATGCAATGACACTGGTGGATCCATAGGTGGTTTGTGAAAAGAACAGAGATACAATGAACTCTAGCTGTGGTTAATGAAAAGGACACACATGCAATGACACTGGTGGATCCATAGGTGGTTTGTGAAAATAACACACATGCAATGAACTCTGGTGGATCCATGTGTGCTATGTGAAAAGAACACACATGCAATGACACTGGTGGATCCATAGGTGGTTTGTGAAAAGAACAGACATGCAATGACTCTGGTGGATCCATATGAGGTTTGTGAAAAGAACACACATGCAATGACTCTAGCTGTAGTTTGTGAAAAGATTACACATGCAATGACATTGGTGGATCCATGGGTGATTTGTGAAAATAACAGACATGCAATGACTCTGGTGGATCCATGGGTGGTTTGTGAAAAGAACACACATGCAATGAACTCTAGTGGATCCATATGTGGTATGTGAAAAGAACACACATGCAATGACACTGGTGGATCCATAGGTGGTTTGTGAAAAGAATACACATGCAATGAACTCTGGTGGATACATATGTTGTCTGTGAAAAGAACACACATGCAATGAACTCTGGAGGATCCATATGTGGTCTGTGAAAAGAATAGACATGAAATGACACTGGTGGATCCATGTGTGGTCTGTGAAAATAACACACATGCAATGACACTGGTGGATCCATGTGTGGTTTGTGAAAATAGCACAGATGCAATGACACTTGTGGATCTATAGGTGGTTTGTGAAAAGAACACACATGCAATGACACTAGGGGATCCATATGTCGTTAATGAAAAGAACACACATGCAATGACTATAGTTGTGGAGAATGAAAAGAACACACATGCAATGACACTGGTGGATCCATAGGTGGTTTGTGAAAAGAACAGAGATACAATGAACTCTAGCTGTGGTTAATGAAAAGGACACACATGCAATGACACTGGTGGATCCATAGGTGGTTTGTGAAAATAACACACATGCAATGAACTCTAGTGGATCCATGTGTTCTATGTGAAAAGAACACAGATGCAATGACACTGGTGGATCCATAGGTGGTTTGTGAAAAGAACAGACATGCAATGACTCTGGTGGATCCATGTGTGGTTTGTGAAAAGAACACACATGCAATGACTCTAGCTGTGGTCTGTGAAAAGAACACACATGCAATGACATTGGTGGATCCATGGGTGATTTGTGAAAATAACAGACATGCAATGACTCTGGTGGATCCATATGTGGTTTGTGAAAAGAACACACATGCAATGACTCTAGCTATGGTCTGTGAAAAGAACACACATGCAATGGCACTGGTGGATCCATGGGTCGTTTGTGAAAAGAACACACATGCAATGACCTCTAGTGGATCCATATGTGCTATGTGAAAAGAACACACATGCAATGACACTGGTGGATCCATAGGTGGTTTCTGAAAAGAATACACATGTAATTAACTCTGGTGGATACATATGTTGTTTGTGAAAAGAACACAGATGCAATGAACTCTGGAGGATCCATATGTGGTCTATGAAAAGAATAGACATGAAATGACACTGGTGGATCCATGTGTGGTCTGTGAAAATAACACACATGCAATGACACTGGTGGATCCATGTGTGGTTTGTGAAAAGAACACATTTGCAATGACACTAGGGGATCCATATGTGGTTAATGAATAGAACACACATGCAATGACTCTAGTTGTGGAGAATGAAAAGAACACACATGCAATGACACTGGTGGATCCATAGGTGGTTTGAGAAAAGAACAGAGATACAATGAACTCTAGATGTGGTTAATGAAAAGGACACACATGCAATGACACTGGTGGATCCATAGGTGGTTTGTGAAAATAACACACATGCAATGAACTCTGGTGGATCCATGTGTGCTATGTGAAAAGAACACACATGCAATGACACTGGTGGATCCATAGGTGGTTTGTGAAAAGAACAGACATGCAATGACTCTGGTGGATCCATATGTGGTTTGTGAAAAGAACACACATGCAATGACTCTAGCTGTGGTCTGTGAAAATAACACATATGCAATGACATTGGTGGATCCATGGGTGATTTGTGAAAATAACAAACATGCAATGACTCTCGTGGATCCATGGGTGGTTTGTGAAAAGAGCACACATGCAATGAACTCTAGTGGATCCATATGTGGTATGTGAAAAGAACACACATGCAATGACACTGGTGGATCCATAGGTGGTTTGTGAAAAGAATACACATGCAGTGAACTCTGGTGGATACATATGTTGTCTCTGAAAAGAACACACATGCAATGAACTCTGGAGGATCCATATGTGGTATATGAAAAGAATAGACATGAAATGACACTGGTGGATCCATGTGTGGTCTGTGAAAATAACACACATGCAATGACACTGGTGGATCCATGTATGGTTTGTGAAAATAACACACATGCAATGACACTTGTGGAACAATAGGTGGTTTGTGAAAAGAACACACATGCAATGACACTAGGGGATCCATATGTGGTTAATGAAAATAACACACATGCAATGACTCTAGTTGTGGAGAATGAAAAGAACACACATGCAATGACACTGGTGGATCCATAGGTGGTTTGTGAAAAGAATAGAGATACAATGAACTCTAGTTGTGGTTAATGAAAAGGACACACATGCAATGACACTGGTGGATCCATAGGTGGTTTGTGAAAATAACACACATGCAATGAACTCTGGTGGATCCATGTGTGCTATGTGAAAAGAACACGGATGCAATGACACTGGTGGATCCATAGGTGGTTTGTAAAAAGAACAGACATGCAATGACTCTGGTGGATCCGTATGTGGTTTGTGAAAAGAACACACATGCAATGACTCTAGCTGTGGTCTGTGAAAAGAACACACATGCAATGACATTGGTGGATCCATGGGTGATTTGTGAGAATAACAGACATGCAATGACTCTGGTGGATCCATATGTGGTTTGTGAAAAGAACACACATGCAATGACTCGAGCTGTGGTCTGTGAAAAGAACACACATGCAATGGCACTGGTGGATCCATGGGTGGTTTGTGAAAAGAACACACATGCAATGAACTCTAGTGGATCCATATGTGGTATGTGAAAAGAACACACATGCAATGACACTGGTGGATCCATAGGTGGTTTGTGAAAAGAATACACATGCAATGAACTCTGGTGGATACATATGTTGTCTGTGAAAAGAACACACATGCAATGAACTCTGGAGGATCCATATGTGGTCTGTGAAAAGAATAGACATGAAATGACACTGGTGGATCCATGTGTGGTCTATGAAAATAACACACATGCAATGACACTGGTGGATCCATAGGTGGTTTCTGAAAATAACACACATGCAATGAACTCTGGTGGATCCATGTGTGCTATGTGAAAAGAACACACATGCAATGACACTGGTGGATCCATAGGTGGTTTGTGAAAAGAACATACATGCAATGACTCTGGTGGATCCATATGTGGTTTGTGAAAAGAACACACATGCAATGACTCTAGCTGTAGTTTGTGAAAAGAACACACATGCAATGACATTGGTGGATCCATGGGTGATTTGTGAAAATAACAGACATGCAATGACTCTGGTGGATCCATGGGTGGTTTGTGAAAAGAACACACATGCAATGAACTCTAGTGGATCCATATGTGGTATGTGAAAAGAACACACATGCAATGACACTGGTGGATCCATAGGTGGTTTGTGAAAAGAATACACATGCAATGAACTCTGGTGGATACATATGTTGTCTGTGAAAAGAACACACATGCAATGAACTCTAGAGGATCCATATGTGGTCTGTGAAAAGAATAGACATGAAATGACACTGGTGGATCCATGTGTGGTCTGTGAAAATAACACACATGCAATGACACTGGTGGATCCATGTGTAGTTTGTGAAAATAACACACATGCAATGACACTTGTGGATCTATAGGTGGTTTGTGAAAATAACACACATGCAATGACACTAGGGGATCCATATGTCGTTAATGAAAAGAACACACATGCAATGACTCTAGTTGTGGAGAATGAAAAGAACACACATGCAATGACACTGGTGGATCCATAGGTGGTTTGTGAAAAGAACAGAGATACAATGAACTCTAGCTGTGGTTAATGAAAAGGACACACATGCAATGACACTGGTGGATCCATAGGTGGTTTGTGAAAATAACACACATGCAATGAACTCTGGTGGATCCATGTGTTCTATATGAAAAGAACACAGATGCAATGACACTGGTGGATCCATAGGTGGTTTGTGAAAAGAACAGACATGCAATGACTCTGGTGGATCCATGTGTGGTTTGTGAAAAGAACACACATGCAATGACTCTAGCTGTGGTCTGTGAAAAGAACACACATGCAATGACATTGGTGGATCCATGGGTGATTTGTGAAAATAACAGACATTCAATGACTCTGGTGGATCCATATGTGGTTTGTGAAAAGAACACACATGCAATGACTCTAGCTATGGTCTGTGAAAAGAACACAGATGCAATGGCACTGGTGGATCCATGGGTAGTTTGTGAAAAGAACACACATGCAATGACCTCTAGTGGATCCATATGTGGTATGTGAAAAGAACACACATGCAATGACACTGGTGGATCCATAGGTGGTTTCTGAAAAGAATACACATGCAATGAACTCTGGTGGATACATATGTTGTCTGTGAAAAGAACACACATGCAATGAACTCTGGAGGATCCATATGTGGTCTATGAAAAGAATAGACATGAAATGACACTGGTGGATCCATGTGTGGTCTGTGAAAATAACACACATGCAATGACACTGTGGATCCATGTGTGGTTTGTGAAAATAACACACATGCAATGACACTGGTGGATCCATAGGTGGTTTGTGAAAAGAATACACATGCAATGAACTCTGGTGGATACATATGTTGTCTGTGAAAAGAACACACATGCAATGAACTCTGGAGGATCCATATGTGGTCTATGAAAAGAATAGACATGAAATGACACTGGTGGATCCATGTGTGGTCTGTGAAAATAACACACATGCAATGACACTGGTGGATCCATGTGTGGTTTGTGAAAATAACACACATGCAATGACACTTGTGGATCTATAGGTGGTTTGTGAAAAGAACACACATGCAATGACACTAGGGGATCCATATGTCGTTAATGAAAAGAACACACATGCAATGACTATAGTTGTGGAGAATGAAAAGAACACACATGCAATGACACTGGTGGATCCATAGGTGGTTTGTGAAAAGAACAGAGATACAATGAACTCTAGCTGTGGTTAATGAAAAGGACACACATGCAATGACACTGGTGGATCCATAGGTGGTTTGTGAAAATAACACACATGCAATGAACTCTAGTGGATCCATGTGTTCTATGTGAAAAGAACACAGATGCAATGACACTGGTGGATCCATAGGTGGTTTGTGAAAAGAACAGACATGCAATGACTCTGGTGGATCCATGTGTGGTTTGTGAAAAGAACACACATGCAATGACTCTAGCTGTGGTCTGTGAAAAGAACACACATGCAATGACATTGGTGGATCCATGGGTGATTTGTGAAAATAACAGACATGCAATGACTCTGGTGGATCCATATGTGGTTTGTGAAAAGAACACACATGCAACGACTCTAGCTATGGTCTGTGAAAAGAACACACATGCAATGGCACTGGTGGATCCATGGGTGGTTTGTGAAAAGAACACACATGCAATGACCTCTAGTGGATCCATATGTGGTATGTGAAAAGAACACACATGTAATGACACTGGTGGATCCATAGGTGGTTTCTGAAAAGAATACACATGCAATGAACTCTGGTGGATACATATGTTGTTTGTGAAAAGAACACAAATGCAATGAACTCTGGAGGATCCATATGTGGTCTATGAAAAGAATAGACATGAAATGACACTGGTGGATCCATGTGTGGTCTGTGAAAATAACACACATGCAATGACACTGGTGGATCCATGTGTGGTTTGTGAAAAGAACACATATGCAATGACACTAGGGGATCCATATGTGGTTAATGAATAGAACACACATGCAATGACTCTAGTTGTGGAGAATGAAAAGAACACACATGCAATGACACTGGTGGATCCATAGGTGGTTTGTGGAAAGAACAGAGATACAATGAACTCTAGCTGTGGTTAATGAAAAGGACACACATGCAATGACACTGGTGGATCCATAGGTGGTTTGTGAAAATAACACACAAGCAATGAACTCTGGTGGATCCATGTGTGCTATGTGAAAAGAACACACATGCAATGACACTGGTGGATCCATAGGTGGTTTGTGAAAAGAAAAGACATGCAATGACTCTGGTGGATCCATATGTGGTTTGTGAAAAGAACACACATGCAATGACTCTAGCTGTGGTATGTGAAAAGAACACACATGCAATGACATTGGTGGATCCATGGGTGATTTGTGAAAATAACAAACATGCAATGACTCTCGTGGATCCATGGGTGGTTTGTGAAAAGAGCACACATGCAATGAACTCTAGTGGATCCATATGTGGTATGTGAAAAGAACACACATGCAATGACACTGGTGGATCCATAGGTGGTTTGTGAAAAGAATACACATGCAATGAACTCTGGTGGATACATATGTTGTCTCTGAAAAGAACACACATGCAATGAACTCTGGAGGATCCATATGTGGTCTATGAAAAGAATAGACATGAAATGACACTGGTGGATCCATGTGTGGTCTGTGAAAATAACACACATGCAATGACACTGGTGGATCCATGTATGGTTTGTGAAAATAACACACATGAAATGACACTTGTGGAACAATAGGTGGTTTGTGAAAAGAACACACATGCAATGACACTAGGGGATCCATATGTGGTTAATGAAAATAACACACACGCAATGACTCTAGTTGTGGAGATTGAAAAGAACACACATGCAATGACACTGGTGGATCCATAGGTGGTTTGTGAAAAGAATAGAGATACAATGAACTCTAGTTGTGGTTAATGAAAAGGACACACATGCAATGACACTGGTGGATCCATAGGTGGTTTGTGAAAATAACACACATGCAATGAACTCTGGTGGATCCATGTGTGCTATGTGAAAAGAACACGGATGCAATGACACTCGTGGATCCATAGGTGGTTTGTGAAAAGAACAGACATGCAATGACTCTGGTGGATCCATATGTGGTTTGTGAAAAGAACACACATGCAATGACTCTAGCTGTGGTCTGTGAAAAGAACACACATGCAATGACATTGGTGGATCCATGGGTGATTTGTGAAAATAACAGACATGCAATGACTCTGGTGGATCCATATGTGGTTTGTGAAAAGAACACACATGCAATGACTCTAGCTGTGGTCTGTGAAAAGAACACACATGCAATGGCACTGGTGGATCCATGGGTGGTTTGTGAAAAGAACACACATGCAATGAACTCTAGTGGATCCATATGTGGTATGTGAAAAGAACACACATGCAATGACACTGGTGGATCCATAGGTGGTTTGTGAAAATAATACACATGCAATGAACTCTGGTGGATATTTATGTTGTCTGTGAAAAGAACACACATGCAATGAACTCTGGAGGATCCATATGTGGTCTGTGAAAAGAATAGACATGAAATGACACTGGTGGATCCATGTGTGGTCTATGAAAATAACACACATGCAATGACACTGGTGGATCCATGTGTGGTTTGTGAAAATAACACACATGCAATGACACTTGTGGATCTATAGGTGGTTTGTGAAAAGAACACACATGCAATGACACTAGGGGATCCATATGTGGTTAATGAAAAGAACACACATGAAATGACTCTAGTTGTGGAGAATGAAATGAAAACACATGCAATGACTAGTGGATCCATATGTGGTTTGTGAAAAGAACAGAGATACAATGAACTCTAATTGTGGTTAATGAAAAGGACACACATGCAATGACACTAGTGGATCCATAGGTGGTTTGTGAAAATAACACACATGCAATGAACTCTGGTGGATCCATGTGTGCTCTGTGAAAAAAACACACATGCAATGACACTGGTGGATCCATTGGTGGTTTGTGAAAAGAACAGACATGCAACGACTCTGGTGGATCCATATGTGGTTTGTGAAAAGAACACACATGCAATGACCATAGCTGTGGTCTGTGAAAAGAACACACATGCAATGACATTGGTGGATCCATGGGTGATTTGTGAAAATAACAGACATTCAATGACTCTGGTGGATCCATATGTGGTTTGTGAAAAGAACACACATGCAATGACTCTAGCTGTGGTCTGTGAAAAGAACACACATGCAATGGCACTGGTGGATCCATGGGTGGTTTGTGAAAAGAACACACATGCAATGAACTATGGTGTATCCATAGGTGGTTTGTGAAAAGAATACACATGCAATGAACTCTGGTGGATACATATGTTGTCTGTGAAAAGAAAACACATGCAATGAACTCTGGAGGATCCATATGTGGTCTGTGAAAAGAATAGACATGAAATGACACTGGTGGATCCATGTGTGGTCTCTGAAAATAACACACATGCAATGACACTGGTGGATCCATGTGTGGTTTGTGAAAATAACACACATGCAATGACACTTGTGGATCTATAGGTGGTTTGTGAAAAGAACACACATGCAATTACTCTAGTTGTGGTTTGTGAAAAGAACAGACATGCAATGACTCTGTTGGATCCATATGTGGTTTGTGAAAAGAACAGATATGCAATGACTCTAGTTGTGGTTAATGAAAAGAACACACATGCAATGACACTAGGGGATCCATATGTGTTTAATGAAAAGAACACACATGCAATGACTCTAGCTGTGGATAATGAAAAGAACACACATTCAATGACACTGGTGGATCCATAGGTAGTTTGTGAAAAGAACAGACATGCAATGAACTCTAGTTGTGGTTAATGAAAAGAACACACATGCAATGACACTTGTGGATCCATGGGTGTTTTTTGAAAAGAACACACATGCAATGAACTCTGGTGGATGCATATGTGGTCTATGAAAAGAACAGACATGCAATGACACTGGTGGATCCATAGGTGGTCTGTGAAAAGAACAAACATGCAATGACTCTAGTTGTGGTCTGTGAAAAGAACACAAATGTAATGACACTGGTGGATCCATAGGTGGTTTGTGAAAATAACACACATGCAAAGAACTCAGGTGGTTCCATATGTGGTATGTGAAAATAACACACATGCAATGAACTCTGGTGGATCCATATGTGGTTTGTGAAAATAACCAACATACAATGACTCTAGTTGTGGTTAATGAAAAGAACACACATGCAATGACACTGGTGGATCCATGGCTAGTTTGTGAAAAGAAAACAGATGCAATGACTCTAGATATGGTTTGTGAAAAGAACATACATGCAATGACTCTAGTGGATCCATATGTCGTTTGTGAAAAGAACAGACTTGCAATAACTCTAGTTGTAGTTAATGAAAAGAACACACATGCAATGACACTAGGGGATCCATATGTGGTTAATGAAAAGAACACACATGCAATGACTCTAGTTGTGGAGAATGAAAAGAACACACATGCAATGAAACTGGTGGATCCATAGGTGGTTTGTCAAAAGAACAGAGACACAATGAACTCTAGCTGTGGTTAATGAAAAGGACACACATGCAATGACACTGGTGGATCCATAGGTGGTTTGTGAAAATAACACACATGCAATGAACTCTGGTGGATCCATGTGTTCTATGTGAAAAGAACACACATGCAATGACACTGGTGGATCCATAGGTGGTTTGTGAAAAGAACAGACATGCCATGACTCTGGTGGATCCATATGTGGTTTGTGAAAAGAACACACATGCAATGACTCTAGTTGTGGTCTGTGAAAAGAACACATATGCAATGACATTGGTGGATCCATGGGTGATTTGTGAAAATAACAGACATGCAATGACTCTGGTGGATCCATATGTGCTTTGTGAAAAGAACACACATGCAATGAGTCTAGCTGTGGTCTGTGAAAAGAACACACATGCAATAGGACTGGTGGATCCATGGGTGGTCTGTGAAAAGAACACACATGCAATGAACTCTAGTGGATCCATATGTGGTATGTGAAAAGAACACACATGCAATGACACTGGTGGATCAATAGGTGGTTTGTGAAAAGAATACACATGCAATGAACTCTGGTGGATACATATGTTGTCTGTGAAAAGAACACACATGCAATGAACTCTAGAGGATCCATATGTGGTATGTGAAAAGAATAGACATGAAATGACACTGGTGGGTCCATGGGTGGTTTGTGAAAAGAACACACATGCAATGACATTGGTGGATCCATGGGTGATTTGTGAAAATAACAGACATGCAATGACTCTGGTGGATCCATATGTGGTTTGTGAAAAGAACACACATGCAATGACTCTAGCTGTGGTCTGTGAAAATAACACACACGCAATGGCACTGGTGGATCCATGAGTGGTTTGTGAAAAGAACACACATGCAATGAACTCTAGTGGGATCCATATGTGGTATGAGAAAAGAACACACATGCAATGAACTCTGGTGGATCCATAGGTGGTTTGTGAAAAGAATACACATGCAATGAACTCTGATGGATACATATGTTGTCTGTGAAAAGAACACACATGCAATGAACTCTGGAGGATCCATATGTGGTCTGTGAAAAGAATAGACATGAAATGACACTGGTGGATCCATGTGTGGTCTGTGAAAATAACACACATGCAATGACACTGGTGGATCCATGTGTGGTTTGTGAAAATAACACACATGCAATGACACTTGTGGATCTATAGGTGGTTTGTGAAAAGAACACACATGCGATGACTCTAGTTGTGGTTTGTGAAAAGAACAGACATGCAATGACTCTGGTGGATCCATATGTGGTTTGTGAAAAGAACAGATATGCAATGACTCTAGTTGTGGTTAATGAAAAGAACACACATGCAATGACACTAGGGGATCCATATGTGGTTAATTAAAAGAACACACATGCAATGACTCTAGCTGTGGATAATGAAAAGAACACACATTCAATGACACTGGTGGATCCATAGGTGGTTTGTGAAAAGAACAGACATGCAATGAACTCTAGCTGTGGTTAATGAAAAGAACACACATGCAATGACACTTGTGGATCCATGGGTGTTTTTTGAAAAGAACACACATGCAATGAACTCTGGTGGATCCATATGTGGTCTATGAAAAGAACAGACATGCAATGACACTGGTGGATCCATAGGTGGTCTGTGAAAAGAACAAACATGCAATGACTCTAGTTGTGGTCTGTGAAAAGAACACAAATGTAATGACACTGGTGGATCCATAGGTGGTTTGTGAAAATAACACACATGCAAAGAACTCAGGTGGATCCATATGTGGTATGTGAAAATAACACACATGCAATGAACTCTGGTGGATCCATATGTGGTTTGTGAAAATAACCAACATACAATGACTCTAGTTGTGGTTAATGAAAAGAACACACATGCAATGACACTAGTGGATCCATGGGTGGTTTGTGAAAAGAAAACAGATGCAGTGACTCTAGATATGGTTTGTGAAAAGAACATACATGCAATGACTCTAGTGGATCCATATGTCGTTTGTGAAAAGAACAGACTTGCAATAACTCTAGTTGTAGTTAATGAAAAGAACACACATGCAATGACACTAGGGGATCCATATGTGGTTAATGAAAAGAACACACATGCAATGACTCTAGTTGTGGAGAATGAAAAGAACACACATGCAATGAAACTGGTGGATCCATAGGTGGTTTGTCAAAAGAACAGAGACACAATGAACTCTAGCTGTGGTTAATGAAAAGGACACACATGCAATGACACTGGTGGATCCATAGGTGGTTTGTGAAAATAACACACATGCAATGAACTCTGGTGGATCCATGTGTGCTATGTGAAAAGAACACGGATGCAATGACACTGGTGGATCCATAGGTGGTTTGTGAAAAGAACAGACATGCAATGACTCTGGTGGATCCATATGTGGTTTGTGAAAAGAACACACATGCAATGACTCTAGCTGTGGTCTGTGAAAAGAACACACATGCAATGACATTGGTGGATCCATGGGTGATTTGTGAAAATAACAGACATGCAATGACTCTGGTGGATCCATATGTGGTTTGTGAAAAGAACACACATGCAATGACTCTAGCGGTGGTCTGTGAAAAGAACACACATGCAATGGCACTGGTGGATCCATGGGTGGTTTGTGAAAAGAACACACATGCAATGAACTCTAGTGGATCCATATGTGGTATGTGAAAAGAACACACATGCAATGACACTGGTGGATCCATAGGTTGTTTGTGAAAAGAATACACATGCAATGAACTCTGGTGGATACGTATGTTGTCTGTGAAAAGAACACACATGCAATGAACTATGGAGGATCCATATGTGGTCTGTGAAAAGAATAGACATGAAATGACACTGGTGGATCCATGGGTGGTTTGTGAAAAGAATACACATGCAATGAACTGTGGTGGATATATATGTTGTCTGTGAAAAGAACACACATGCAATGAACTCTGGAGGATCCATATGTGGTCTGTGAAAAGAATAGACATGAAATGACACTGGTGGATCCTTGTGTGGTCTGTGAAAATAACACACATGCAATGACACTGGTGGATCCATGTGTGGTTTGTGCAAATAACACACATGCAATGACACTTGTGGATCTATAGGTGGTTTGTGAAAAGAACACACATGCAATGACACTAGGGGATCCATATGTTGTTAATGAAAAGAACACACATGCAATGACACTTGTGGATCCATAGGTGGTTTGTGAAAAGAACAGAGATACAATGAACTCTAATTGTGGTTAATGAAAAGGACACACATGCAATGACACTGGTGGATCCATAGGTGGTTTGTGAAAATAACACACATGCAATGAACTCTGGTGGATCCATGTGTGCTATGTGAAAAGAACACACATGCAATGACAATGGTGGATCCATAGGTGGTTTGTGAAAAAAAAACAGACATGCAATGACTCTGGTGGATCCATATGTGGTTTGTGAAAAGAACACACATGCAATGACCGTAGCTGTGGTCTGTGAAAAGAACACACATGCAATGACATTGGTGGATCCATGGGTGATTTGTGAAAATAGCAGACATGCAATGACTCTGGTGGATCCATATGTGGTTTGTGAAAAGAACACACATGCAATGACTCTAGCTCTGGTCTGTGAAAATAACACACATGCAATGGCACTGGTGGATCCATGAGTGGTTTGTGAAAAGAACACACATGCAATGAACTCTAGTGGGATCCATATGTGGTATGCGAAAAGAACACACATGCAATGAACTCTGGTGGATCCATAGGTGGTTTGTGAAAAGAATACACATGCAATGAACTCTGGTGGATACATATGTTGTCTGTGAAAAGAACACACATGCAATGAACTCTGGAGGATCCATATGTGGTCTGTGAAAAGAATAGACATGAAATGACACTGGTGGATCCATGTGTGTTCTGTGAAAATAAAACACATGCAATGACACTGGTGGATCCATGTGTGGTTTGTGAAAATAACACACATGCAATGATAGTTGTGGATCTATAGGTGGTTTGTGAAAACAACACACATGCGATGACTCTAGTTGTGGTTTGTGAAAAGAACAGACATGCAATGACTCTGGTGGATCCATATGTGGTTTGTGAAAAGAACAGATATGCAATGACTCTAGTTGTGGTTAATGAAAAGAACACACATGCAATGACACTAGGGGATCCATATGTGGTTAATGAAAAGAACACACATGCAATGACTCTAGCTGTGGATAATGAAAAGAACACACATTCAATGACACTGGTGGATCCATAGGTGGTTTGTGAAAAGAACAGACATGCAATGAACTCTAGCTGTGGTTAATGAAAACAACACACATGCAATGACACTTGTGGATCCATGGGTGTTTTTTGAAAAGAACACACGTGCAATGAACTCTAGTGGATCCATATGTGGTCTATGAAAAGAACAGACATGCAATCACACTGGTGGATCCATAGGTGGTCTGTGAAAAGAACAAACATGCAATGACTCTAGTTGTGGTCTGTGAAAAGAACACAAATGTAATGACACTGGTGGATCCATAGGTTGTTTGTGAAAATAACACACATGGAAAGAACTCTGGTGGATCCATATGTGGTATGTGAAAATAACACACATGCAATGAACTCTGGTGGATCCATATGTGGTTTGTGAAAATAACCAACATACAATGACTCTAGTTGTGGTTAATGAAAAGAACACACATGCAATGACACTGGTGGATCCATGGGTGGTTTGTGAAAAGAAAACACATGCAATGACTCTAGCTATGGTTTGTGAAAAGAACATACATGCAATGACTCTAGTGGATCCATATGTCGTTTGTGAAAAGAACAGACTTGCAATAACTCTAGTTGTAGTTAATGAAAAGAACACACATGCAATGACATTAGGGGATCCATATGTGGTTAATGAAAAGAACACACATGCAATGACTCTAGTTGTGGATAATGAAAAGAACACACATGCAATGACACTGGTGGATCCATAGGTGGTTTGTGAAAAGAACAGAGACACAATGAACTCTAGCTGTGGTTAATGAAAAGGACACACATGCAATGACACTGGTGGATCCATAGGTCGTTTGTGAAAATAACACACATGCAATGAACTCTGGTGGATCCATGTGTCTTATGTGAAAAGAACACACATGCAATGACACTGGTGGATCCATAGGTGGTTTGTGAAAAGAACAGACATGCAATGACTCTGGTGGATCCATATGTGGTTTGTGAAAAGAACACACATGCAATGACTCTAGCTGTGGTCTGTGAAAAGAACACACATGCAATGACATTGGTGGATCCATGGGTGATTTGTGAAAATAACAGACATGCAATGACTCTGGTGGATCCATATGTGGTTTGTGAAAAGAACACACATGCAATGACTCTAGCTGCGGTCTGTGAAAAGAACACACATGCAATAGGACTGGTGGATCCATGGGTGGTTTGTGAAAAGAACACACATGCAATGAACTCTAGTGGATCCATATGTGGTATGTGAAAAGAACACACATGCAATGACACTGGTGGATCCATAGGTGGTTTGTGAAAAGAATACACATGCAATGAACTCTGGTGTATACATATGTTGTCTGTGAAAAGAACACACATGCAATGAACTTTGGAGGATCCATATGTGGTCTGTGAAAAGAATAGACATGAAATGACACTGATGGATCCATGTGTGGTCTATGAAAATAACACACATGCAATGACACTGGTGGATCCATGTGTGGTTTGTGAAAATAACACACATGCTATGACACTTGTGGATCTATAGGTGGTTTGTGAAAAGAGCACACATGCAATGACACTAGGGGATCCATATGTGGTTAATGAAAAGAACACACATGCAATGACTCTAGTTGTGGAGAATGAAAAGAACACACATGCAATGACACTGGTGGATCTATCGGTGGTTTGTGAAAAGAACAGAGATACAATGAACTCTAGCTGTGGTTAATGAAAAGGACACACATGCAATGACACTGGTGGATCCATAGGTGGTTTGTGAAAATAACACACATGCAATGAACTCTGGTGGATCCATGTGTGTATGTGAAAAGAACACACATACAATGACACCGGTGGATCCATAGGTGGTTTGTGAAAAGAATAGACATGCAATGACTCTGGTGGATCCATATGTGGTTTGTGAAAAGAACACACATGCAATGACTCTAGCTGTGGTATGTGAAAAGAACACACATGCAATGACATTGGTGGATCCATGGGTGATTTGTGAAAATAACAGGCATGCAATGACTCTGGTGGATCCATATGTGGTTTGTGAAAAGAACACACATGCAATGACTCTAGCTGTGGTGTGTCAAAAGAACACACATGCAATGGCACTGGTGGATCCATGGGTGGTTTGTGAAAAGAACACACATGCAATGAACTCTAGTGGATCCATATGTGGTATGTGAAAAGAACACACATGCAATGACACTGGTGGATCCATAGGTGGTTTCTGAAAAGAATACACATGCAATGAACTCTGGTGGATACATATGTTGTCTGTGAAAAGAACACACATGCAATGAACTCTGGAGGATCCATATGTGGTCTGTGAAAAGAATAGACATGAAATGACACTGGTGGATCCATGTGTGGTTTGTGAAAATAACACACATGCAATGACATTGGTGGATCCATGTGTGGTTTGTGAAAATAACACACATGCAATGACACTTGTGGATCTATAGGTGGTTTGTGAAAATAACACACATGCAATGACTCTAGTTGTGGTTTGTGAAAAGTACAGACATGCAATGACTCTGGTGGATCCATATCTGGTTTGTGAAAAGAACAGTCATGCAATGACACTAGTTGTGGTTAATGAAAAAGAAGACACATGCAATGACACCGGTGGATCCATAAGTGGTTTGTGAAAAGAGCACACATGCAATGACTCTAGCTGTGGATAGTGAAAACAACACACATGCAATGATACTAGTGGATCCATAAGTGGTTTGTGAAAATAACAGACATGCAATGAACTCTAGTTGTGGTCTACGAAAAGAACATGTCGTCGGATTGATTACAAGTACGCCATGAGGGGGTCCTCGAGGCGTGCGGAAGAGAGGGGGTGAGACATACGGTATTCCGGGACGGTGAGCACACAAGTTTACCCAGGTTCGAATCTGCCGGCTTTGGACGGATCCTACTCCTTCTAGCAATCCAGTAATACGGCAGAGCCGGAATATGGGTTACAAGGGTTTCTCCTATGCGAGTTGAGGGTCCAAAGTATTGGGATGTTATCTGGTGCCCTAAAGGCTCCCCCTAGGACGGCTTATATAGATATCCAGCCTAGGGTTTATAGGAGAGATCAATCCGGCTACGACTAAGAGTCTGTTACAGAGTATATCTTAAACTACAAGTAACATTATGGGCCTAAGTCGGTAAGTCTTCTGGGCCTTCCCGTAGCTGGATTGGACTCCATCTTCTCTCCCTGACTGGGCCGCCCGTGAAGCAATGCTCTAACCCGAAGTGGGCCACCCTGGTCAATGAGGAACTGTGAGGATACCCGAAAAGTATATTCCCAACAGCAGGCCCCGGAGGCCTCCAAGATCCAAAGTCGGATTTTATCATCGTCTTGCTTGATCTTCGGCTTGCAGAATCTTGAAGGGTCCCTGAAACTTCACAACAAAAAATACGATCCGGGTCTTAAAAGTAAGTCGGGCCTTTCAATTAGTTACTCGCATTTTCCAGCTCGCTTTTAAACTAAGCCGGACTTTGGTTTCTAACGCCACCTAACACAAGCATGGTCAAGTCATGTCATCTGACAGAACGTTCCGTCAGCACGACCGTTGGTGGGTCTGCGGTTCACGGAACCAAGGCGCCGTTTCAATGCGTGCGTGGAGATCGAGGCGACGCAATCATCGCGCGGGCCCTTCCCAGTTCCTTCCACGACGCGTGGCGGTTACACTGTAGCGTTTGCACGAATCTTGGCGTAGGTAGGTGGATATAAGGGGTCTAGATTTTTTCTTCTCCTCTTCATCTGCCTTTCGCCGTTCCTTCCTTCCCAAATCTCTAGCGCGCCCAGAGTCTTCTCATTTTCCTCCCACAGAGTTCCTAGCGCCGCCACTTTAGGGTCACCCTTTTCCACCGGAGATAAAATGGCTTCATCCTCTTCTTCCTCTCTGGCGGCGGCGGCAGCAGTGGCGGCGGCGGCGGCAGTGGCGGCGGCGGAAGTAGCTGCGGAGAAAGAGATCTTCCGGGGACTCTGTATCCCCTGCGCCCTCGACGAGGCTGGCGTCAAGAACATGGAGAAGGAGGGGCTCCTCGCCGCCGACAACTGGCGGAGCGGCTCCGGCGAGACCGTCCCCAATCCGCACAAGGGCGAGCGCGTCTACTTTGGCACCCATCTGGACCGAGGTTTGTCCTTTCCTCCCTCGGAGTTCTTCTTCGAGGTGATTGACCACTATGGAGTTCAACTCCACAATCTTCCTCCCAACTCCATTCTAGAGATGAGCGCATATGCTATGCTTTGCAAGGGCTTTCTCGGCATTAGGCCGAGTTTGCTCCTTTTCCGGTATTATTTTCATGTCCGGAGAAATTCCATCACCGCCGGTGTTCCTTATATCACCGGCACCATTAGTTTTTCGGTTAGACGAGAACGGGCTTATCCCAAAATTTCCGCCAGTGACTCGGTCAAACAATGGCCAGCCACTTTTTTCTACCATAGGGATATTCCGGCTCCCGGCAAAGCTAGTGCTTTGTCGGCTTTTGTCGACGGAGCCGCCACGGCCCAGCCTTCCTAGGACGAGGCTGCTCCGGCTCTCACCGATGATCTGATCCTCGCTAAGAGGCGGATCGAATATCTTATCAAGCACAAGGGTCTGAAAGGATCCGACTTAGTCCAATGCTGGGTCTCACGTCGGATCCAACCACTTCAGTACCACGGGGATAGACCGATGCATTCCATCATGTCTTCCAAAAAAGACTCTCTCCACATCAGCCCCAAAGCCTACACCTCTCAAGGCTACATCAGCCAGATCAAGTGGCTGATCAAGGAGCGGATCGATAGGATGATTCCGGAGATTTCTCTAGACATGCACATTGCGGATAATCCCGTGGTGTTGGTAAGCTCCTATCAGAACATCTTCTGCGTGTTTCACTTTTCAATATATTGCAATGCTGATTTATGTATTTATTTTCAGCTTGCTGACCTCCCCGAGTCGGAGCTTGCTCCAGTCGAAGGATATCCTCCTGAGTTTTCTCACGAGACTGAAGTGGTTCCATTGCCGGACCTTGCGCTCCAGAAGCGCAAAGCTTCGATAGTGGCTGTTGGCACAAAGGAAGTGCCTGTTGTGAAGAGGTAACTTTCATTCACAATTTCCGCCTTTGTACCTTTCTCGAATTTCTTTCTGAGATGTAATGTTTCAAACTTTACTACATTCTCAAAGCAAAGTCTCTCATCAAGGGTAAGGGGAAAGGGATTCCTGCGAAGCCCCTGCGACAGGCAAAGCTCACCATAGCTTCTCCTGTCACAGCTCCTCCGACTCCTGCTCCTCAACCTTCTGTAACACCGGCGATTACTCCATCTCCGGTTGTTGCAGAAGATCCGACTCCTTCAACAGCGTCTGTGATCCTCGCATCGCACACTGACGTCACCGTGGGTGCGTCAGCTCAAGGTAAGGGTGAACCCTCTTCGGGTAATGATCCCTCGGCTGAAGTCTTCGCTGACAACCTCCTCAGCAACCCTGGACTTGCCAAGTTTGGCTTATCCCGGAAATCTGCGGAGGAGATCCAGCGGCTGGCCAGGCAAGTCCTGGACAAAAGCCATCTATCCCCCAAAGAGGATGTGCAAGAAGCAGAGGACGTCAAGTTCTCTGACCTCTTGCTCAAGTCCGCCTTCGCGACAAGAAGATCAGGACTGGTGAGCTTCCAACAGCTCCAGTAGTTCCTCTTACTCTCGCCGAGAAGGTGGCAGCTGAAGTGAACGCGGGGTTAAACAAACTCACCCGCGAGCAATATGTAAGTCGGAATTCCAACTCATATTTTTACATTATGTTATATCATATCCTCTAGCCCCCAAGCATGAAGTAGGATCTATTAATACGGGTTTATGCTTTCATTAGGATGCCAAAGAACAAACTAGTGTAGCCCCCAAGGCTCGTGCTGATATTTATTAGAAAATATTAGCCCGAGTCTTAAGTAGCTTTCTGACCTTGGGTATTCTGACTTACAGAAAGTGTATTCCTATAAGCGGAGAGAGATCAAAGCTCTCCAGCTTAAAAATGCTGAGCTCAAGGTAGCCAAAGATGAAGCCGAAGGTAAACATTCCGAGATTCAAACCTTGTCCTATGCTTTTTCAATGTCGAATTTTTCTGAATTGTTGTTCTTTTTTGACTTACAACGTTGGTGAAACAATCCATCGCTATGATTGAAGAGGCAGAGAACCTTAAGACCTTGGTGGTGGAGAATAAAGGACTTCGCCAAGAGCTGGAAAAGCTCAAGGTGGATCATGAAACGAGCATAGCTCAAGTCCTGGAATCCTCCTCCATGGCCACTGAAGAGCGCGATCGCAAGATTGCCGCTCAAGATAAAGTTATCTCGGACCTCAAGAATGAGGTTGACAGAGAGAAGGATATCTCCCAAGCACTCCGGGCTAAACTCCAGAGTCTCCGGGAGGAGAAAGCCAAGATTGACGACGTCATTCTTGGTAAGTTCCATCTATCTGACTTATCATTTCCTCGACTTTTATCAATGTCGGTTTTTTCTTATCTTCATTTTGTGTTTAGGTCCTCTGAACTTGACGGACTCCTCCTCGTCCGAGCCCCGCACTCACTGGCTTACCCAAGTCGGTGATCTTCTTCATGACTACCACCAATCCCTTGAGGATATTAGCGAGTCTCTCAGGATTCCGGACATGCCAAGCATGTCGGACTTCCAGGTGCGGGAGAAGGCCAAGGAGATGCCGCAGCTCGTTCGGGACTGGAACATGTCCTACGCGCGGGCTGCTGCACAGAATGCCCTCTCCATGGTCATGGGCCACCATGGAAATATGGAAATATGGCAAGTGACTAAAGGGTACTGCAAGGTAGACGAAGATGACTAGGAGCAAGACCTTCAAGCTATCATGCACTCCTGCGCCGGCTATGGGTGCCACATAGCTGACCTGACCACCTACGAGGTGCCCTTCTTCACCCGCGTGGATACTCTGCCACCTCCTCCAGAAGACGCCGAAGAAGTTTCCAACGATGAACGCACTAACTCGGATGTGGATATCTTGGAACGATATCAAGGCGGAGTGACCAGCGAGCCAGTAGATCCTTCATCTCCTCCTGCATCATAGACCACAAACTTATGTATTATTCTGTGAAAGAACATGATGCGTTTTGTAAATATGAAGTACTATGGCTTTTGCTAGTGCTAAGTTTTTTTTCTATTCAGCACTTTTGTTTTAGACTTTTTGTGTGCTTGAAATGTTTGCATAAGAACTTAGAATTTTTCGTCTCTACTTATCGTTTATCTGGCTTTCCGCCTCGTCCCTTTTGTGAGTCGGCTAAACCTTCAGCCGAAAACTTTGCCGAGCAACGGAGCTCAATTGCTAA
Organism: Avena sativa; assembly: GCA_916181665.1. Classification (NCBI taxonomy): domain Eukaryota; kingdom Viridiplantae; phylum Streptophyta; class Magnoliopsida; order Poales; family Poaceae; genus Avena; species Avena sativa. Next base: position 465,353,964 of record OV702297.1, on the reverse strand, counting down.
ACCAGTTTAAACTCGGAAACAAAGCCGGCTTCCAGTACCAACAATTCACTACTCGGAAAATACCCGCATCCAGCAATCAGACAAATAACCTAAGTAAAAACTAGAATTTTTTAGAGTTATACCCGAAGGTAGCAGTTTTAGAGTCAGAAATCTAAACCAGAACGAACATGAGCATAAAGTACTTTCAAGCATTCTGGGATTTTCGACTATGACATGATCATTAGGAAATAAGATGGTAAAAACTTCTCAGGAAAACTTTGAGGTAACCAAAACTTTTATTTCTCACAGAACATGTACATATGTATGATTACAAAGAAGGATAAACTAAGAATAAAAGGGATGTAGCTGAGCAATATTCCTTCGTCTGTCTAACTCATACGGATTTGTACTGCCTCCAGCTCTCTTTCTCTTCTTAGTAGCAGGTCTTTCTTTGACTGGCCTCATGTCAGTTAAGTAGTACGATCCATTATGCAATACTCGACTAACTAAAAAGGGCCCTTCCCATACCGGGGAAAGTTTGTGCTATCTTTGTTGCACAAGCCGAAGAACCAAATCACCTTTATTGAAACATCTAATTCGGACTCTCTGGATATGATACTTGTGTAACTTCTGCTGATAGGCTGTAGATCTCATTTCAGCGACGACGAACTTCTTCGACTAAGTCGAGATCATTTTGTCAAGAAATATCAGCGTCCTCTTCAATATACGCGGCCACTCTAGGAGAAGTATGAATTAAATCACTAGGAAGAACTGCTTCTGCACCATAGACCAAGAAGAAAGGTGTATATCCTGTTGACCTGTTCGTAGTTGTTCGCAAACTCCAAATTACAGAGGGTAGTTCCTCTGCCCAAGCCCCTGCAGCACGTCTCAGTGGTGCTTCGAGAGTCGGTTTCAAGCCTTGTAGAATGAAACCATTTGCTCTTTCGACTTGTCCGTTAGCCTGTGGATGTGCGACTGATGCAATGTCAAGCTGGATATTTTGCTCACCGCAGAATTCAGCCAGTTCTCCCATAGAAAATTTACTCCCGTTGTCCGTGATAATACTATGCGGATAACCATACCAGATTATAACATCCTCGACAAATCTTTTGGCTGTTGCTCCATCATGACTAGTGACAAGTTTATCCTCGATCCACTTTGTGAATTTGTCCACCATCACAAAGAGGTGCGTGAATCCACTTGGTGCTTGTTTAAAAGGTCCTACCATATCAAGCCCCTAGACCGCAAAAGGCCATGTTATAGGTATTGTTCGTAGCTGATTAGCTGGAACATGAGCTTGCTTGGCATACTTTTGGCAGCCTTTGCATGTCTTGACTAATCGTTCGGCATCTGCCTGAGCTGTAAGCCAGAAAAATCCATGTCGAAAAGATTTTGCCACTAAAGATTTGGCTGCAGTGTGGTGACCACACTCGCCTTCGTGGATTTCTCTTAAGATTTCCACTCCTTCTTCCGGAGACACACAGCGCTGAAAAACCCCAGAAACACTCCGTTTATGGAGCTCACCTTTAACAATAGTATAGGCTTTTGATCGTCGGATAATCTGCCGTCTCAACACCTCGTCTTCGGGTAATTTTCCATCTACCAGGTAATCAAGGTAGGGTTGAGTCCAGCTAGGAATTACAGCCAGAACTGCTATTAAAGGTGAGTCGGATTTGGCCGGATATTCCTCATCTACTCCCTTTATTGAGGGAACTTTGACGTGCTCTAAAAATGCGCCATCCGAGACCTCTTTCCGCGCAGAGCCTATTCGAGATAGTGCATCTGCTTCCTCATTTTCTGCTCGAGGGATGTGTTGAACTTCAAACCCTTCGAACGATTTAGATAGATCATCCACGACAGCTTTATATGCTGCCATGTGCTTATTTGCATTACAAATATCCGAGACTTGCTGAGAAACAAGATCCGAGTCTCCATAACACATCAAACGTCGGATGCCAATATCATTGGCAATCCGGATTCCGTGCAGCAGTGCTTCATGCTCGGCAATATTGTTTGTCGCTGTGAAGTGGATCTGCAACACGTATAACAGTTTATCTCCTTGGGGTGATTTGAGCACCACGCCAGCCCCCGAGCCTCCTCCATCCTTAGACCCATCAAAAAAGAGGGTCCAATATTCCGACTCAGGGAGGATCATGTTCTCCTTTTTGGACATCACCGCGATATCATCCACGTATGCATGTACATTGCGTCCGAGTTAGTCGTGGAGGCAACGTTGCATCGTGCGCTGGTACGTAGCTCCTGCGTTCTTCAGCCCAAAGAGCATCATAACAAAACAGAAGGTTCTGAAGGGGGTTATGAATGAAGTCTTGACTTTGTCAGATTCTTTCATCCGTATTTGGTGATAACCGGAATATGCGTCGAGAAAATAGAGGAGTTCCGAGCTTGCCGTAGAATCGATAACTTGATCAATTCTAGGCAAAGTGAACGGATCTTTTGGACAAGCCTTGTTCAAGGCAGTATAATCAACACACATCCTTAAATCAGTGGTGTCCTTTTTAGGGACCATTACAGGGTTGGCTGACCAATGGGTATGGATGACCTCTTCTATGAATTCGGCTAACTCGAGCCACGCTAGTTCCTTAGCTATTGCCTTACGCTTTTCATCACCAAACCGTCGTAAGGACTGTTTGACGGGTTTAGCGTTCGGGTTTACATTTAGAGAGTGCTCGGCAAGTTCCCTAGGTACTCCGGTCATGTCAGATGGCTGCCATGCGAAGATATCTTGATTTGCTTGGAGGAACTTGACGAGTGCGCTTTCCTATGCGCTACTTAGGCCTACGCCTATCTGGGGCACCTTGGAGGGGTCGTCATCCTTCAACAGCGCCGTCTTCGTCTCTTCTGATGCCTTGAACTCCGGATTTGGCTTTGTCACCTCCTTCTTCGTCGCAGGCATCTCGGACGGATCTATGCTCTTCTTGATCTCCTAGTACTCCTGGGCGTGCAACATGGCTTCGGCAAAGGCGGCATTTCCATCCTCGCACTCTCGCACCTTCTTCGGGTCTCCCCTGATGCTGATTACGCCGTTGGGACCTGGAATTTTCATCATATTGTAAATGTAACACGGACGAGCCATAAAAGCCCAGTAAGCCGGACGTCCGAATATAGCGTGGTATGCGCTCTTGAACGGGACCACTTTGAAGGAAAGTGCCTCCGTCCGATAATTCTTTGGTGTTCCAAAAGTAACATCCAAAGTGATCTCTCCTAGGGAATTAGCCTGTCTTCCTGGGACAACTCCGTGAAATATCACAGAATTGTGGTTCAGCTGTGTTTCCGAGATCTTCATCCGGCGTAGTGTTTCGACATAGAGAATATTGATGCTGCTACCACCGTCCATGAGGGGTCTTGGAGAAACCATAACCATCAATAAGTGGATTGACGATTAAGGCGTATTTTCCTCGCCTATGTAGCTTAGGCGGATGATCAGCATGGTCAAACGTTATTGCTACTTCCGACCAGTCCAGATACTGAGGGACAGCCAGAACTATTGCGTTGAGCTCGTGGAGAACTGCTTACTTGACCTTTGTTGGTTGAGATCCGAGGAAGGTGACGTAAGTGTCCTTCTTGGTGGGAAAAGTTTTCTTCCCTTCCGACTTGGGATTTGAAGCGTCGGCTTCCTCCATGTCAGAATCTTCCTTGGTCTCTTTGTCTTTTTCAGGATTTTTCTTTCCCTTCTTCCGCTTAGCTTTGTAGCCCGCGGTATCATATCTCTTGATGTCGTCGTTCAAACGACATTCAGCGTTGGTGTGGGATGAGCCACCATTGGCGTCCAAATGATGCACACATGGGTTATTGGCGATGTCGGCCCAAGTGTAGGTTTTGCCTGGTTGTTGCTCTCCTCTACCTTGGACCCTTGATGTCCCACGGCCACGCCCGCGGCCTCCGCCACGTCCTCCTCATCCTCCAGACCCGGAAACAGTAGTGACTACCGCTGTCTCCGCGTTGGGTTTTTCTTCCGAGGTATTTTTGCGCTTCTGAGCTTGTTGCTTTGGTTGTTTTGCCGACTGAGGCACAGCCAGGGCATTGAGTAATCCCTCTGCATTGTTGTCAGCATCTGCATACTTGCTCGCTGTTTCTATCATTTCTCCCAGATCAGTAACCTTGTCACACTTCAAGTGATGGCGCAATAAACCAATTGGGAGACCTGCGATGAAAGCTTCAATCGCTGTTTGATCATTTACTCCTTCGCAGGAGTTCTTGGTGTCAATCCATCGTCCGAGGTAATCCCAGCAAGTTTCTCTGGCTTTCTGGGTGCAATGCTGTAGGTCTCCAACCGTACAGGGCCTCCGATATGTGCCTTCGAAATTTCGAAAGAATGCACTTTGTAAATCATACCAGTTGTGGATGGTGTTCGCCGGAAGCTCAATGAGCCATGATCGTGCCGTTTTCCTCAGCATGAGTGGGAGATATCGAGTTGTGACCAGGCTGTTTCTGCCTTTGGCGATGCAGCAAGATTGGAAGAAATCTTGTAACCAGGTGTCTGGCCGAGCAATGCCGTCGTAGGCTTGAATATGTCTTGAGATAGCAAATCCTTCCGAGAACTTTGTAGCTCTGATGCGTGGTCTGAAGCACTTTGGGCCCACGTACACGTCATCGTTTTCGTAGCGCCGAGCCTCTATGTTGGAGTTGATCCTATGCCTTGCGTTGTTCGGGGATAGGGATCGTCCCGAAAGTCGGCTGTGGCTGCAGTGCCTTGGAGCCGGACTTCGGCTTCTGCCACCACCTCCTCCGCCATGTCCTCCTTGACCTCCGTGGGGGCCGTTGTGATAACTGTGTGGTGGAGAGGGTGGTGCAGCGGGTTAGTTTCCGGCTGATCACCGGCCTCCATCCGGAACGTCATTTTTCCGATTCCGGGGAGGGTCTTGACTACGACGTGCCCCTGCCGGCTTGTACCTGAATGGTTTTCGTCGTTCCTTCGTCCGTCGTTCCCACCATAGTGAGGCTCAGCCAGACGGTTCTCATGTCTAGGAGGCGGTATTCTCTGACGATCCTCCTCCCGATGTTTCTCTTTATCTTCTCCCCTTCGATCCTTAGATTCTCGTCGGGGAGGATTCGTCGGATTCAGGGCAGCGATGGCGTCTTTCTCGGCCGCTGGTGCGACATTGCCCCAACTTCGTGTGGTTTTGTGATGCTGTCTTGAAGATCCGGTTCTCGAATAATTGTCTTCCCGTTGTTCAGGGCGATAATACTGCTCCGGAACGTAATGGGGTCTTACGTCAGCCCATGCCGGATCCGTGCGACATTGGTCAGCATCTGGGACCAGTTTTTGACTTCCGGACAGGGCGACCTTTTGCTGCTCCAGTCCCTTGTTGAGTAGCTTGATACCCAAACGGATCTCCTCTGGTCCTAGATTAGCCGATAGAATTTCTCGGGCTGCCACGGTATTTTGTACTGGTGTTGGGTATACCCAATCTCCGTTGCTATCTTTCCGTGGCTTCCCCACCTCATCTCCAAAAAGGACGGCACGGACACGTGGGAATTGGTTGTCATCTATGTGACGCTTCCGTGTCTTCTGATGCAGACGAGACATGTACTCCTTGTTCGACATGCCTTTCTTCTCCACCTCGATGTTTTTGGCTTCATCAAGGAGTTGTTGACGACGCGCTTCTAGGGCCTGGGCCCTTTCGTCCAGCTCATCTGCAGTAAGTTCTGCAGCTGTAGGGATAGGTGTGGTTAGTGCGGCATCGATGAGTTTACGCGCACCTTCAGTGATCATGTGTCCATCCACCGATGCTTCTTTTTTGGCTTGTCAAGGATTAGTGCTCCATCCGAGTCTTCCTCGTATTCCTCGGCAATCACCTCCTCTGTCAGAGGGTCTTTTGCCGGGGTCTTGTTCTTCTTGTTCTTCTTCTTTGCCTTTTTGGCAGCGCCGGTGGAAAAGACGGCTTTGGATCCGTTCCCGGAGTCATGCTCTGATCGGTACTTTCGAACATTTGGACTTCGGGATTATCTCCGACGTCCATGTCATCCTGCGCTTTGGGAGAGCGTTCCCCGGATCCTTCATCCATGGCTTCTCCTTCCTCTGTAGCTTTGGAGTTGTACGCCTCTTCGTATTCCGCGGAGAACTTTCGGAAGTTTGCCAACGTCATGGATTCATCCGAGGATGCAGGTACGTTGGCGTTTGTTCCAATTGCCTCCAGCACCGAGTCGGTGTTTTCTCCAGCATCGGCAGAGCCGGATCTGGATCCCACGTATCCGACGAAGTGCGACGCGTGCTTCCCGAGGTACCTTAGGAAAGGCTTGTCTGTTCCGGCATCATCAGAGCCGGAATCAACACCGTTGATATGTTCCTCCTGGATTTCGACTTCCATGGGTGGGTCGATCTGGGATTCGGCTCCTCCGGGGAAATCCACTCCAGATTCGACGTTGACCGCTAGGTATTCTTCAGGTTCGGGTTTCTCCACTATCTCCGCACCTGGTGCGGGCTGGGTGGGATTAGGGTTTTCTGAGATCCGGAATTCTGCCACCTCTGCGGATAAAGGGGACCCAGAAAATTCTTCTGCCTCTATCATCACTGCTGGGGTGGATTGGGCAGGTTCAGCGAAACCGATGTTAACATCGATCTCGCCAAAAGACATGATTGTGTAGGCAGTCACGGCCTCCTTTGCCGGAATCCAAGTCTCGTCGAGAACGATGAGAGGGACGTCGCTGGCGTAGAGGATGCGACCGACGGCGATGGTCTCGCCGATTCCGATTCTTGCAGGTTCCGCTCGGAACGCAGATCCGTAGCTCACTTGCCCCACGGTGGGCGCCAACTGTCGTCGGATTGATGAGAAGTACGCCATGAGGGGGTCCTCGAGGCATGCGGAAGAGAGGGGGTGAGACATACGGTATTCTGGGACGGTGAGCACACAAGTTTACCCAGGTTCGAATCCACCGGCTTTGGACGGATCCTACTCTTGCTAGCAATCCAGTAATACGACAGAGCCGGAATATGGGTTACAAGGGTTTCGCAAGTATTGGGATGTTATCTGGTGCCCTAAAGGCTTCCCTAGGACGGCTTATATAAGTATCCGGCCTAGGGTTTACAGGAGAGATCAATCCGGCTACGAGTAAGAGTCTGTTACAGAGTATATCTTGAACTACAAGTAACATTATGGGCCTAAGTCAGTAAGTCTTCTGGGCCTTCCCGTAGCCAGATTGGACTCCGTCTTCTCTCCCTAACTGGCCCGCCCGTGAAGCAATGCTCTAACCCGAAGTGGGCCACCCTGGTCAGTGAGGAACTGTGAGGATACCCGGAAAGTATATCCCCAACAGAACACACAAGCAATGACACTAGTGGATCCATGGGTGGTTTTTGAAAACAACACACATGCAATGAACACTGGTGAATGCATATGTGGTCTGTGAAAAGAACAGACAGGCCATGAACTCTGGTAGATCCATAGGTGATCTGTGAAAAGAAGAAACATGCAATAACACTGGTGGATCCATAGGTGGTCTGTGAAAATAACACACATGCAATGAAGTCTGGTGGATCCATATGTGGTTTGTGAAAAGAACATACATGCAATGACTCTAGTCGTGGTTAATGAAAATAACACACATGCAATGACACTGGTGGATCCATAGGTGGTTTGTGAAAAGAACACACATGCGATGACTCTAGCGGTGGTTATTGAAAAGAACAGACATACAATGACTACGATGGATCCATATGTGGTTTGTCAAAAGAACAGACATTCAATGACTCTAGCTATGGTGTGTGAAAAGAACACACATGCAATGACACTGGTGGATCCATAGGTGGTTTGTGAAAAGAACACACATGCAATGAACTCTGGTGGATCAATATGTGGTCTGTGAAAAGAACAGACATGCAATGACGTCTGGTGGATCCATATGTTGTCTGTGTAAAGAACACACATGCAATGACTTTAGCTGTGGTCTGTGAAAAGAACACACATGCAAAGAACTCTGGTGGATCCACCGGTGGTTTGTGAAAATAACACAGATGCAATGAAGTCTGTTGGATCCATATGTGGTTTGTGAAAAGAACAAACATGCAATGAATCTAGTTGTGGTTTGTGACAATAACACACATGCAATGACACTAGCTGTGGATAATGAAAAGAACACACATGCAATGACTCTAGCTATGGATAATGAAAAGAACACACATGCAATGACACTAGTGGATCCGTAGGTGGTTTGTGAAAAGAACAAACATGCAATGAACTCTAGCTGTGGTGAATGAAAAGAACACACATGCAATGACACTGGTGGATCCATGGGTGGTTTTTGAAAAGAACACAAATGCAATGAACTCTGGTCGATCCATGTGTGGTCTGTGAAAAGAACAGACATGCAATGACACTGGTGGATCCATAGGTTGTCTGTGAAAAGAACAAACATGCAATGACTCTAGCTGGATCCATATATGGTCTGTGAAAAGAACAGACATGCAATGACTCTGGTGGATCCATAGGTGGTTTGTGAAAAGAACAGACATGCAATGACTCTGGTGAATGCATATGTGGTATGTGAAAAGAACAGCCAGGCAATGAACTATGGTGGATCCATAGGTGATCTGTGAAAAGAACTAACATGCAATGACTCTAACTGTGGTCTGTGAAAAGACGACACATGCAATAACACTAGTGGATCCATAGGTGGTCTGTGAATATAACAGACATGCAATTAAGTCTGGTGGATCCATATGTGGTTTGTGAAAAGAACATACATGCAATGACTCTAGTCGTGGTTAATGAAAATAACACACATGCAATGACACTGGTGGATCCATAGGTGGTTTGTGAAAAGAACACACATGCGATGACTCTAGCGGTGGTTATTGAAAAGAATAGACATGCAATGACTATGATGGATCCATATGTGGTTTGTCAAAAGAACAGACATGCAATGACTCTAGCTATGGTGTGTGAAAAGAACACACATGCAATGACACTGGTGGATCCATAGGTGGTTTGTGAAAAGAACACACATGCAATGAACTCTGGTGGATCAATATGTGGTCTGTGAAAAGAACAGACATGCAATGACGTCTGGTGGATCCATATGTTGTTTGTGTAAAGAACACACATGCAATGACTTTAGCTGTGGTCTGTGAAAAGAACACACATGCAAAGAACTCTGGTGGATCCACAGGTGGTTTGTGAAAATAACACAGATGCAATGAAGTCTGTTGGATCCATATGTGGTTTGTGAAAAGAACAAACATGCAATGAATCTAGTTGTGGTTTGTGACAATAACACACATGCAATGACACTAGCTGTGGATAATGAAAAGAACACACATGCAATGACTCTAGCTGTGGATAATGAAAAGAACACACATGCAATGACACTAGTGGATCTGTAGGTGGTTTGTGAAAAGAACAAACATGCAATGAACTCTAGCTGTGGTGAATGAAAAGAACACACATGCAATGACACTGGTGGATCCATGGGTGGTTTTTGAAAAGAACACAAATGCAATGAACTCTGGTCGATCCATGTGTGGTCTGTGAAAAGAACAGACATGCAATGACACTGGTGGATCCATAGGTGGTCTGTGAAAAGAACAAACATGCAATGACTCTAGCTGGATCCATATATGGTCTGTGAAAAGAACAGACATGCAATGACTCTGGTGGATCCATAGGTGGTTTGTGAAAAGAACAGACATGCAATGACTCTGGTGAATGCATATGTGGTATGTGAAAAGAACAGCCAGGCAATGAACTCTGGTGGATCCATAGGTGATCTGTGAAAAGAACTAACATGCAATGACTCTAACTGTGGTCTGTGAAAAGAACACACATGCAATAATACTAGTGGATCCATAGGTGGTCTGTGAATATAACAGACATGAAATTAAGTCTGGTGGATCCATATGTGGTTTGTGAAAAGAACATACATGCAATGACTCTAGTTGTGGTTAATGAAAAGAACACACATGCAATGACACTGGTGGATCCATAGGTGGTTTGTGAAAAGAACACACATGCGATGACTCTAGCGGTGGTTATTGAAAAGAACAGACATGCAATGACTATGATGGATCCATATGTGGTTTGTCAAAAGAACAGACATGCAATGACTCTAGCTATGGTGTGCGAAAAGAACACACATGCAATGACACTGGTGGATCCATAGGTGGTTTGTGAAAAGAACACACATGCAATGAACTCTGGTGGATCAATATGTGGTCTGTGAAAAGAACAGACATGCAATGACGTCTGGTGGATCCATATGTTGTCTGTGTAAAGAACACACATGCAATGACTTTAGCTGTGGTCTGTGAAAAGAACACACATGCAAAGAACTCTGGTGGATCCACAGGTGGTTTGTGAAAATAACACAGATGCAATGAAGTCTGTTGGATCCATATGTGGTTTGTGAAAAGAACAAACATGCAATGAATCTAGTTGTGGTTTGTGACAATAACACACATGCAATGACACTAGCTGTGGATATTGAAAAGAACACACATGCAATGACTCTAGCTGTGGATAATGAAAAGAACACACATGCAATGACACTGGTGGATCCGTAGGTGGTTTGTGAAAAGAACAAACATGCAATGAACTCTAGCTGTGGTGAATGAAAAGAACACACATGCAATGACACTGGTGGATCCATGGGTGGTTTTTGAAAAGAACACACATGCAATGAACTCTGGTCGATCCATGTGTGGTTTGTGAAAAGAACAGACATGCAATGACACTGGTGGATACATAGGTGGTCTGTGAAAAGAACAAACATGCAATGACTCTAGCTGGATCCATATATGGTCTGTGAAAAGAACAGACATGCAATGACTCTGGTGGATCCATAGGTGGTTTGTGAAAAGAACAGACATGCAATGACTCTGGTGAATGCATATGTGGTATGTGAAAAGAACAGCCAGGCAATGAACTCTGGTGGATCCATAGGTGATCTGTGAAAAGAACTGACATGCAATGACTCTAACTGTGGTTTGTGAAAAGAACACACATGCAATAACACTGGTGGATCCATAGGTGGTCTGTGAAAATAACAGACATGCAATTAAGTCTGGTGGATCCATATGTGGTTTCTGAAAAGAACATACATGCAATGACTCTAGTTGTGGTTAATGAAAAGAACACACATGCAATGACACTGGTGGATCCATAGGTGTTTTGTGAAAAGAACACACATGCGATGACTCTAGCGGTGGTTATTGAAAAGATTAGACATGCAATGACTATGATGGATCCATATGTGGTTTGTGAAAAGAACAGACATGCAATGACTCTAGCTATGGTGTGTGAAAAGAACACACATGCAATGACACTGGTGCATCCATAGGTGGTTTGTGAAAAGAACACACATGCAATGAACTCTGGTGGATCCATATGTGGTCTGTGAAAAGAACAGACATGCAATGACGTCTGGTGGATCCATATATTGTCTGTGTAAAGAACACACATGCAATGACTCTAGCTGTGGTCTGTGAAAAGAACACACATGAAAGAACTCTAGTGGATCCATAGGTGGTCTGTGAAAATAACATAGATGCAATGAAGTCTGTTGGATCCATATGTGGTTTGTGAAAAGAACAAACATGCAATGAATGTAGTTGTTGTTTGTGACAATAACACACATGCAATGACACTAGCTGTGGATAATGAAAAGAACACACATGCAATGACTCTAGCTGTGGATAATGAAAAGAACACACATGCAATGACACTGGTGGATCGATAGGTGGTTTGAGAAAAGAACAAACATGCAATGAAATCTCGCTGTGGTGAATGAAAAGAACACACATGCAATGACACTGGTGGATCCATGGGTGGTTTTTGAAAAGAACACACATCCAATGAACTCTGGTCTATCCATGTGTGGTATGTGAAAAGAACAGACATGCAATGACACTGGTGGATCCATAGGTGGTCTGTGACAAGAACAAACATGCAATGACTCTAGCTGGATCCATATGTGGTCTGTGAAAAGAACACACATGCAATGACTCTAGTTGTGGATAATGAAAAGAACACACATGCAATGACACTGGTGGAAAAATAGGTGGTTTGTGAAAAGAACAGACATGCAATGAACTCTAGGTATGGTTAATGAAAAGAACGCACATGCAATGACATTGGTGGATCCATGGGTGGTTTTTGAAAAGAACACACATGCAATGAACTCTGGTAGAGCCATGTGTGGTATGTGAAAAGAAAAGACATGCAATGACACTGGTGGATCCATAGGTGCTCTGTGAAAAGAACAGACATGCAATGAACTCTAGTGGATCCATGTGTGGTCTGTTGTAAGATCCCTCCTTTGTAAAGGAAAAGATCCCTGTGATTGCAATGCTAGTCCCTGGATCAAAAGCTAGCATCCACAGTTCAGATGTAATATGAAGAAACAAAGGTCATAATACAACTTTATAACCAGGAAGAACTTAATTTTTATTACATCAAACATAGCTCATATGGCTATTACATTACATTGCAGCGGAATAACTATAGTCATGGGTCCTTCATCTTCAGAGTGCCACAGGCAGATGTTGGTTGTAGACTTTGTAATCCTAATCAATCAATCTTCACTAAAATTAATCAATCCTGCAACATTACAAGTTACAGCCACAAGGGTCAATACATTTGAATTGTATTGGCAAGTGATACTTTGGTAGTATAGTGGAGTCTATCATCTATATGCATTTTGGCTAAGTGGAGTTGAGGCTTGCATTGCTCAAAATAGATTTTTCCCTATCATTTTGAAAATACTAAGTTTTGTTTGGCAAAAACTTTCCAAGGCATCTACAAATCAAAGACTGAAGATCCACTCAGGGCATCTACAAATCAAAGACTGAAGATTTGCTTGGCAAAAACATTTTCCTCAATCAAAGATTTCAAGATCCTTGTACCAAGCCATCTCTCCATCAAAGATTGAAGAATTTCACACAACCCTTGTTCACCCACAAGTTTTAATTTAGAAATTGGAGTGATGAGATTCTTGATTGCTTCCATGTCTTGATGCTCAAATTGTCCTTTACCAGGGACATGGCTAAGTACTTAGGTTTTACACTCTGCAGAGGTGGTGCACTTTTCCCACAAGACTTGGTTTCCCAAGACAAAATCTTTCAGACGCGTTCCAACCTATCAAACACTACCACCCACTGTCCATGTGGCTAAGTTCTTGCAACCTATATGATCATGGCAGAGCCCATATTGCCAAGTGGTTGCACTTGAAGCTTCTCAACATTTGACATCTCAAATCTCTTTGTTTCCTGGGTGGCCATCCACAAGTGAGATACACTAAGGCAAACCATAAACATGGGCCTTGTGAACCACTCAACCAAAAACCACCAAGCAAGTCCCATTCCACCCAGGAGATTCATTTACTTAGTTGTTTTATTTAAACAAAACACAAGTCCTTAGACTTGGAGATTTTCATAGCATGAATATATATCCCACCCAGGTTTTCTATTAGCTAGGCTAAGCTTGATAGTAATAGGATTCTTAACTTAGGAAAATCCTTCTAAGGATTCATTCTACTAGTTTTCCTATAGCAAGGTCTATACTTAGCAAAATAAAAACCATGCAAGTTTTACTTGGCAAAACACTAATGCATATTGAAAATAATGGGATAGATAGTATGAAGTATCACTTGACTTTTTGGTAGAGGGTATAGGTTCACTCTTTGTCCTTGCAACAATCACACTCTTCTAGTCTCTACAAATCAATCAAGCAAGGCACAAACTCAATCTACCGATCAAGCAAAACAACACACATAAAATAACAAAGTCAAGGCAATGCATGCAAGCATGCAAAAGATGGTTCTAATGGCAAAGGTGGTCTCTACTAGGCTTCTAAACTTTGTAAGTTCCAAATTGGTCATTTACCAAAATGGCAAAGTCATTTGCAAAGGGGTTTCACTACAAAACCATTTGCAAAACATAGTGTCATTTTATGTGGTGTAGAAATATGTCTACTAGGGCTTTAGTCTATAGGGTTCACCGAATGAGTTGCTATTGCAAAACTTGGTGTTTTGGGTCAGTAGGTTTGGTCCAAAACATTTTCTCAAAGTTTTCTTTATGAAAGCATTTTCATAAACAAAACAATGGTTTTTTTAATTAGCTAGAAATGGACTAAACTAATTAATCCATTCTATTCTTTTCAAAAAAAATCCTTTTCCAAACTTAGGTTGGTTCCTAGGGTCAGTAAGGTCACAACAAACTAATTGGCAAAGGTTTGATCTCAAAAATCATTTTTAAAATTTTTTTCTAATGTTAGCAAGCACATAAAAGAATCTGCAAAGTTAAACAAGCTAACAGATACTATTTGCTAAACTAAGGGCAGGGTTGGCTAGGGCTTGTCTTGCTGATTCCAACGACATTAAATTTGTAAAATTTGGACGTGTGGATCCAAAGATACAAGGGTTTGAAAATGGCAAAAGTTTCTGTTTTCAAATCTATTTTTAAACCAAATAGGCGACACGCGGCGTGTTCTTACTGGTCAATACCGGTTCGGCCGGATCGGCATCGTGGAGTGTTGGATCTATTTAGATCGTACGGCACAGGGCGCGTACCCTTTCGCTGTTAAGTGGTTCTGTCTAGTGCGTCCGATCTAGATCGAACGGCTGTGGGGTGCTTGGTCATAGACGAGCGGCGCTGCGGCGGCTGCTGGCGGCGGAGCGATCGGTTGATGACGGTGCCGGCGATACAGGAAGCGGGAGAGGAAAAGGGGTGCTCACCGGGCTCAGGGGATCACGGCGAAGCTCAACTCGCTTGCAGTTTGTCGAGGGGCGCACAGAATCAGTCAGGATTCCTCGCTGGAGTAGAGAACGACGTCGGGCGGCTCTGTCCACGGTCGAAGATGGTGCTGTGGACCACGAGAGGACAAACGGAGGTCTGGGTTAGACGCAGGAGATCATGTCGGAGCTATGGGCGTGAACGAGAGGGCTCGGGGCGGTCGAGGCTTGCCGGGGAACGTTGCCGGAGAAGAAGCAGACGGCGGTTGCTCATAGTTGACGACGAGGCGACGCTACGGTGTGAGCTAGGACACGAGGACGATGGCATTAGTTGCGGAAGAAGTCACTGGTCTTAGGCGCATCATTGAAAAGAAGAGGGCGGCTGGAAGCTACCTGTGGAGTTCGCCGGAGTTTGCAGACAGATGGTGGCGACGGTGGTCGAGGTGGTTGTCGACGCTCTGGGTCGCTCGGGGGCAAGCTGGCGCTACGGGGATGATCGCCAGGAGGTGGGGATCACGAGAGCATGGTCGAGAAGGTAAGGGGTAACGTTGGCTGGCCGGAATCGCTCGCGGAGCTCACCGGAGACAGAGGAGCTCGGGAAGAAATTAGGGGCGGTCTAAGGCGTGCCAGCGCGAGGTGTCAGAGGGGAAATATAGAGGAGACACGGGCGTTTCCATCTGCGTGATCAAGGCGAGGTAAAGGCTCGGCGTTATGACGAATTGAATCCGCGGTTTGAAGGCAGCAACGGCAGCGAGGGGGAAGGCGTGGTCAGCGCGCGGGGAAGAAGAAGGAGGTGGCGGTGGGGTCCTCTGTTTAGTGGGAAAGGAAGAGGGAACGGGGTCCACGGGTCAGCCTCAGTGCGGGTTTCTTTCGTGGTGCAGAAAAACGGTTCGGGAGAGGAATAAGAGGAGGTGGGTCCGCTTGGCAGTGAGAGGGAGAGAGTGGGAGTGGGTCCTGGTTGTCATTGACTCAGTGGGTCTGTTGTTTGGTGCGAATCGTTTTCTTCGGGCAGTGAAAGGTTGGGCTGGATTGGGCTGCTGTTGGGCCAAATTGGGTTGGGTCTGTTTGCTCTATTTTTTTCTGTCTAAACCTTTTTCTTTTTCTAAATCTATTTCTGTTTTGAATTTTCAAACAATTATTCAAGCATTCAAACTACACTCAAATCAATTCAAACAAACAACAAACTTTTCACTTTGAATTTGGTTCTGTTTATCAACATAATCCAAATCTCAAAATAAAATAATATTTTATTTATTTTAGGATCCATTTAATAATTAAATAAAATGGATCTTTAGTTATTTAATAAAATAGGGTTTGATTTATTTAAATAAAATTTCCATTTGAAATCCAATTATTTTCAAAACCAAACCAGAAGGTTTTATTTGAAAAATAAAAGAATACTTGGAAACTTATTTAAATAAATAAATAAGTTTTGGTGTTTTAATTAAAATGGGAAAGCCTTTACTTAAATAAAATTGGATATTTAAATCCTTTTATTTTATTTAAATAATCCTTTACTCATTTTAATCAAAGCAAAACCTTTTAATAAAAGATTTCAAAGTAGTAATAAAATACTTGGTGTTCATTTAAAATGGGAAAAGCCTTTACTTAAATAAAATTGGATATTTAAATCCTTATTATTTTATTTAAATAAACTTTTACTCATTTTATCAAAACAAAATATTTTATTACAAAAGTTTGGCCAAAATTAATTTGGCTCACCTTTTCATTTGAAAACAAAGTCTTTTATTAAAAGATCCAAATAGTATTTCCAAAACAATTTATTTTTCCTTTATTAAATGTTTATCTTTTTAATCCCTTTAGGATTATAATTGTTCACCAATTGGTATGGCTTTTGGTAAGGGCTTTATTGGCTTTGGAAATTCAATTTCCTTATCTTTTTATATTCATAAGGTTTTGTCCGTGGTTCCAAACTAAGTGAAACCATCTCTAAGGTCTTTCTTGATCCTTTGTGATTATTTGTTGATCAAATTTTGGTATGGATCAAATCCATAGATTTGGGGTAACTTTGGAAAATGATTTCCTTCCATTAGGGTTTAGGGATTTGGATTTATTTTTCCAAGTGTTCAAATTTCCAGATACATTCATTGAGGAATGCTTTTCCCTTGATTTGGATTTTTGGTTGAATTCAAACTTTGACCAAAGTTTGTTCAGGATGGTATTTTAAGTTTCCTTTTAGAAACAAAAGTTTCTTTTCACCCTGATTTTCAACAAAGATTTATTTTGTTTATTTATTTCACATTACAAGATTTGGAAAATCTTGGGATGTGACATTTGTGAAAAGAATAGACATGCAATGACACTGGTGGATCCATATGTGGTCTATAAAAATAACACACATGCAATGAACTCTGGTGGACCCATATGTGGTTTGTCAAAATAACATACATACAATGACTCTAGTTGTGGTTAATGAAAAGAACACACATGCAATGACACTGGTGGATCCATGGGTGGTTTGTGAAAAGAACACACATGCAATGACTCTAGTTGTGGTTTGTGAAAAGAACAGACATGCAATGACTCTGGTGGATCCATATGTGGTTTGTGAAAAGAACACACTTGCAATGACTCTAGTTGTAGTTAATAAAAAGAACACACATGCAATGACACTAGGGGATCCATATGTGGTTAATGAAAAGAACACACATGCAAGGACTCTAGTTGTGTATAATGAAAAGAACACACATGCAATGACACTGGTTGATCCATAGGTGGTTTGTGAAAATAATACACATGCAATGAACTCTACCTGTGGTTAATGAAAAGAACACACATGCAATGACACTGGTGGGTCCATAGGTGGTTTGTGAAAATAACACACATGCAATGAACTCTGGTGGATCCATGTGTGGTCTATGAAAAGAACACACATGCAATGACACTGGTGGATCCATAGGAGGTTTGTAAAAAGAACAGACATGTAATGACTCTGGTGGATCCATATGTGGTTTGTGAAAAGAACACACATGCAATGACTCTAGCTGTGGTATGTGAAAAGAACACACATGCAATAACATTGGTGGATCCATGGGTGGTGGTGAAAGGAACACACATGCAATGAACTCTGGTGGATTCATATGTGGTATGTGAAAAGAACACACATTCAATAACACTGGTGGATCCATAGGTGGTTGGTGAAAAGAACACACATGCAATGAACTCTAGAGGATCCATATGTGGTCTGTGAAAAGAACAAACATGCAATGACACTGGTGGATCCATGTGTGGTATGTGAAAATAACACACATGCGATGACACTTATGGTCCATGTGTGGTTTGTGAAAAGAAGACACATGCAATGACACTGGTGGATCTATAAGTGGTTTGTGAAAAGAACACACATGCAATGACTCTAGCTGTGGTTTGTCAAAAGAACAAACATGCAATGACTCTGGTGGATCCATATGTGGTTTGTGAAAACAACAGATATGCAATGACTCTAGTTGTGGTTAATGAAAAGAACACACATGCAATGACACTAGGGGATCCATATGTGGTTAATGAAAAGAACACACATGCAATGACTCTAGCTGTGGATAATGAAAAGAACACACATTCAATGACACTGGTGGATCCATAGGTGGTTTGTGAAAAGAACAGACATGCAATGAACTCTAGCTGTGGTTAATGAAAAGAACACACATGCAATGACACTGGTGGATCCATGGGTGGTTTTTTAAAAGAACACACATGCAATGAACTCTAGTGGATCCATATGTGGTCTATGAAAAGAACAGACATGCAATTACACTGGTGGATCCATAGGTGGTCTGTGAAAAGAACAAACATGCAATGACTCTAGTTGTGGTCTATGGAAAGAAGACAAATGCAATGACACTAGTGGATCCATAGGTGGTTTGTGAAAATAACACACATGCAAAGAACTCTGGTGGATCCATATGTGGTCTGTGAAAATAACACACATGCAATGAACTCTGGTGGATCCATATGTGGTTTGTGAAAATAACCAACATACAATGACTCTAGTTGTGGTTAACGAAAAGAACACACATGCAATGACACTTGTGGATCCATGGGTAGTTTGTGAAAAGAAAACACATGCAATGACTCTAGTTGTGGTTTGTGAAAAGAACATACATGCAGTGACTTTAGTGGATCCATATGTGGTTTGTGAAAAGAACAGACTTGCAATGACTCTAGTTGTAGTTAATGAAAAGAACACACATGCAATGACACTAGGGGATCCATATGTGGTTAATGAAAAGAACACACATGCAATGACTCTAGTTGTGGATAATGAAAAGAACACACATGCAATGACACTGGTCGATCCATAGGTGGTTTGTGAAAATAATACACATGCAATGAACTCTACCTGTGGTTAATGAAAAGAACACACATGCAAAGAACTCTGGTGGATCCATAGGTTGTTTGTGAAAATAACACACATGCAATGAACTCTGGTGGATCCATGTGTGGTCTATGAAAAGAACACACATGCAATGACACTGGTGGATCCATAGGAGGTTTGTAAAAAGAACAGACATGTAATGACTATGGTGGATCCATATGTGGTTTGTGAAAAGAACACACATGCAATGACTCTAGCTGTGGTATGTGAAAAGAACACACATGCAATAACATTGGTGGATCCATGGGTGGTTGTGAAAAGAACACACATGCAATGAACTCTGGTGGATTCATATGTGGTATGTGAAAAGAACACACACTCAATAACACTGGTGGATCCATAGGTGGTGGGTGAAAAGAACACACATGCAATGAACTCTAGAGGATCCATATGTGGTCTGTCAAAAGAACAAACATGCAATGACACTGGTGGATCCATGTGTGGTCTGTGAAAATAACACACATGCGATGACACTTATGGATCCATGTGTGGTTTGTGAAAAGAAGACACATGCAATGACACTGGTGGATCTATAAGTGGTTTGTGAAAAGAACACACATGCAATGACTCTAGCTGTGGTTTGTGAAAAGAACAAACATGCAATGACTCTGGTGGATCCATATGTGGTTTGTGAAAACAACAGATATGCAATGACTCTAGTTGTGGTTAATGAAAAGAACACACATGCAATGACTCTAGCTGTGGATAATGAAAAGAACACACATTCAATGACACTGGTGGATCCATAGGTGGTTTGTGAAAAGAACAGACATGCAATGAACTCTAGCTGTGGTTAATGAAAAGAACACACATGCAATGACACTGGTGGATCCATGGGTGGTTTTTGAAAAGAACACACATGCAATGAACTCTGGTGGATCCATATGTGGTCTATGAAAAGAACAGACATGCAATTACACTGGTGGATCCATAGGTGGTCTGTGAAAAGAACAAACATGCAATGACTCTAGTTGTGGTCTATGGAAAGAACACAAATGCAATGACACTAGTGGATCCAAAGGTGGTTTGTGAAAATAACACACATGCAAAGAACTCTGGTGGATCCATATGTGGTCTGTGAAAATAACACACATGCAATGTACTCTGGTGGATCCATATGTGGTTTGTGAAAATAACCAACATACAATGACTCTAGTTGTGGTTAACGAAAAGAACACACATGCAATGACACTTGTGGATCCATGGGTAGTTTGTGAAAAGAAAACACATGCAATGACTCTAGCTGTGGTTTGTGAAAAGAACATACATGCAGTGACTCTAGTGGATCCATATGTGGTTTGTGAAAAGAACAGACTTGCAATGACTCTAGTTGTAGTTAATTAAAAGAACACACATGCAATGACACTAGGGTATCCATATGTGGTTAATGAAAAGAACACACATGCAATGACTCTAGTTGTGGAGAATGAAAAGAACACACATGCAATGACACTGGTCGATCCATAGGTGGTTTGTGAAAAGAACAGAGATACAATGAACTCTAGCTGTGGTTAATGAAAAGGACACACATGCAATGACACTGGTGGATCCATAGGTGGTTTGTGAAAATAACACACATGTAATGAACTCTGGTGGATCCATGTGTGCTATGTGAAAAGAACACACATGCAATGACACTGGTGGATCCATAGGTGGTTTGTGAAAAGAACAGACATGCAATGACTCTGGTGGATCCATATGTGGTTTGTGAAAAGAACACACATGCAATGACTCAGGTGGATCCATAGGTGGTTTGTGAAAATAATACACATGCAATGAACTCTGGTGGATATATATGTGGTCTGTGAAAAGAACACACATGCAATGAACTCTGGAGGGTCCATATGTGGTCTGTGAAAAGAACAAACATGCAATGACACTGGTGGATCCATGTGTGGTCTGTGAAAATAACACACATGCGATGACACTTATGGATCCATGTGTGGTTTGTGAAAAGAAGACACATGCAATGACACTGGTGGATCTATATGTGGTTTGTGAAAAGAACACACATGCAATGACTCTAGATGTGGTTTGTGAAAAGAACAAACATGCAATGACTCTGGTGGATCCATATGTGGTTTGTGAAAACAACAGATATGCAATGAATCTAGTTGTGGTTAATGAAAAGAACACACATGCAATGACACTAGGGGATCCATATGTGGTTAATGAAAAGAACACACATGCAATGACTCTAGTTGTGGAGAATGAAAAGAACACACATGCAATGACACTGGTGGATCCATAGGTGGTTTGTGAATAGAACAGGTATGCAATGAACTCTAGATGTGGTCTGTGAAATTAACACACATGCAATGACACTGGTGGATACACAGGTGGTTTGTGAAAATAACACACATGCAAAGAACTCTGGTGGATGAATATGTGGTCTATGAAAATAACACACATGCAATGAAGTCTTGTGGATCCATGTGTGGTTTGTGAAAAGAACATACATGCAATGACTCTAGCTGTGGATAATGAAAAGAACACACATGCAATGACACTGGTGGATCCATAGGTGGTTTGTGAATAGAACAGGTATGCAATGACTCTAGTTGTAGTTAATGAAAAGAACACACATGCAATGACACTAGGGGATCCATATGTGGTTAATGAAAAGAAGACACATGCAATGACTCTAGTTGTGGAGAATGAAAAGAACACACATGCAATGAATAGAACAGGTATGCAATGAACTCTAGATGTGGTCTGTGAAATGAACACACATGCAATGACACTGGTGGATCCACAGGTGGTTTGTGAAAATAACACACATGCAAAGAACTCTGGTGGATGAATATGTGGTCTATGAAAATAACACACATGCAATGAAGTCTTGTGGATCCATGTGTGGTTTGTGAAAAGAACATACATGCAATGACTCTAGCTGTGGATAATGAAAAGAACACACATGCAATGACACTGGTGGATCCATAGGTGGTTTGTGAAAAGAACACACATGCAATGACTCTAGCTGTGGATAATGAAAAGAACACACATGCAATGACACTGGTGGATCCATAGGTGGTTTGTGAATAGAACAGGTATGCAATGAACTCTAGATGTGGTCTGTGAAATTAACACACATGCAATGACACTGGTGGATCCACAGGTGGTTTGTGAAAATAACACACATGCAAAGAACTCTGGTGGATGAATATGTGGTCTATGAAAATAACACACATGCAATGAAGTCTTGTGGATCCATGTGTGGTTTGTGAAAAGAACATACATGCAATGACTCTAGTTGTGGTGAATGAAAAGAACACACGTCCAATGACAATAGGGTATCCATATGTGGTTAATGAAAAGAACACACATGCAATGACTCTAGTTGTGGATAATGAAAAGAACACACATGCAATGACACTGGTGGAAAAATAGGTGGTTTGTGAAAAGAACAGACATGCAATGAACTCTAGCTGTGGTTAATGAAATGAACGCACATGCAATGACACTGGTGGATCCATGGGTGGTTTTTGAAAAGAACACACATGCAATGAACTCTGGTAGATCCATGTGTGGTATGTGAAAAGAAAAGACATGCAATGACACTGGCGGATCCATAGGTGCTCTGTGAAAAGAACAGACATGCAATGAACTCTAGTGGATCCATGTGTGGTCTCTGAAAAGAATAGACATGCAATGACACTGGTGGATCCATATGTGGTCTATAAAAATAACACACATGCAATGAACTCTGGTGGACCCATATGTGGTTTGTCAAAATAACATACATACAATGACTCTAGTTGTAGTTAATGAAAAGAACACACATGCAATGACACTGGTTTGTGATTGGTGAAAAGAACACACATGCAATGAACTCTGGAGGATCCATATGTGGTCTGTGAAAAGAACAAACATGCAATGACACTGGTGGATCCATGTGTGGTCTGTGAAAATAACACACATGCAATGACACTTATGGATCCATGTGTGGTTTGTGAAAAGAAGACACATGCAATGACACTGGTGGATCTATAAGTGGTTTGTGAAAAGAACACACATGCAATGACTCTAGCTGTGGTTTGTGAAAAGAACAAACATGCAATGACTCTGGTGGATCCATATGTGGTTTGTGAAAACAACAGATATGCAATGAATCTAGTTGTGGTTAATGAAAAGAACACACATGCAATGACACTAGGGGATCCATATGTGGTTAATGAAAAGAACACACATGCAATGACTCTAGTTGTGGAGAATGAAAAGAACACACATGCAATGACACTGGTGGATCCATAGGTGGTTTGTGAATAGAACAGGTATGCAATGAACTCTAGATGTGGTCTGTGAAATTAACACACATGCAATGACACTGGTGGATCCACAGGTGGTTTGTGAAAATAACACACATGCAAAGAACTCTGGTGGATGAATATGTGGTCTATGAAAATAACACACATGCAATGAAGTCTTGTGGATCCATGTGTGGTTTGTGAAAAGAACATACATGCAATGACTCTAGTTGTGGTGAATGAAAAGAACACATGTCCAATGACAATAGGGTATCCATATGTGGTTAATGAAAAGAACACACATGCAATGACTCTAGTTGTGGATAATGAAAAGAACACACATGCAATGACACTGGTGGAAAAATAAGTGGTTTGTGAAAAGAACAGACATGCAATGAACTCTAGCTGTGGTTAATGAAATGAACGCACATGCAATGACACTGGTGGATCCATGGGTGGTTTTTGAAAAGAACACACATGCAATGAACTCTGGTAGATCCATGTGTGGTATGTGAAAAGAAAAGACATGCAATGACACTGGCGGATCCATAGGTGCTCTGTGAAAAGAACAGACATGCAATGAACTCTAGTGGATCCATGTGTGGTCTCTGAAAAGAATAGACATGCAATGACACTGGTGGATCCATATGTGGTCTATAAAAATAACACACATGCAATGAACTCTGGTGGACCCATATGTGGTTTGTCAAAATAACATACATACAATGACTCTAGTTGTAGTTAATGAAAAGAACACACATGCAATGACACTGGTTTGTGATTGGTGAAAAGAACACACATGCAATGAACTCTGGAGGATCCATATGTGGTCTGTGAAAAGAACAAACATGCAATGACACTGGTGGATCCATGTGTGGTCTGTGAAAATAACACACATGCGATGACACTTATGGATCCATGTGTGGTTTGTGAAAAGAAGACACATGCAATGACACTGGTGGATCTATAAGTGGTTTGTGAAAAGAACACACATGCAATGACTCTAGCTGTGGTTTGTGAAAAGAACAAACATGCAATGACTCTGGTGGATCCATATGTGGTTTGTGAAAACAACAGATATGCAATGAATCTAGTTGTGGTTAATGAAAAGAACACACATGCAATGACACTAGGGGATCCATATGTGGTAAATGAAAAGAACACACATGCAATGACTCTAGCTGTGGATAATGAAAAGAACACACATTTAATGACACTAGTGGATCCATAGGTGGTTTGTGAAAATAACAGACATGCAATGAACTCTGGTGGATCCATATGTGGTTTGTGAAAAGAACACACATGCAATGACTCTAGCTGTGGTCTGTGAAAAGAACACACATTCAATGACATTGGTGGATCCATGTGTGATTTGTGAAAATAACAAACATGCAATGACTATGGCGGATCCATATGTGGGTTCTGAAAAGAACACACATGCAACGGCTCTAGCTATGGTCTGTGAAAAGAACACACATGCAATGGCACTGGTGGATCCATGGGTGGTTTGTGAAAAGAACACACATGCAATGAACTCTAGTGGATCCATATGTGGTATGTGAAAAGAACACACATGCAATGACACTGGTGGATCCATAGGTTGTTTGTGGAAAGAATACACATGCAATGAACTCTGGTGGATACATATGTGGTCTGTGAAAAGAACACACATGCAATGAACTCTCGAGGATCCATATGTGGTCTGTGAAAAGAACAAACATGCAATGACACTGGCGGATCCATGTGTGGTCTGTGAAAATAACACACATGCGATGACAATTATGGATCCATGTGTGGTTTGTGAAAAGAAGACACGTGCAATGACACTGGTGGATCTATAAGTGGTTTGTGAAAAGAACACACATGCAATGACTCTAGCTGTGGTTTGTGAAAAGAACTAACATGCAATGACTCTGGTGGATCCATATGTGGTTTGTGAAAACAACAGATATGCAATGATTCTAGTTGTGGTTAATGAAAAGAACACACATGCAATGACACTAGGGGATCCATATGTGGTTAATGAAAAGAACACACATGCAATGACTCTAGTTGTGGAGAATGAAAAGAACACACATGCAATGACACTGGTGGATCCATAGGTGGTTTGTGAAAAGAACAGAGATAGAATGAACTCTAGATGTGGTTAATGAAAAGGACACACATGGAATGACACTGGTGGATCCATAGGTGGTTTGTGAAAATAACACACATGTAATGAACTCTGGTGGATCCATGTGTGCTATGTGAAAAGAACACACATGCAATGACACTGGTGGATCCATAGGTGGTTTGTGAAAAGAACAGACATGCAATGACTCTGGTGGATCCATATGTGGTTTGTGAAAAGAACACACATGCAATGACTCTAGCTGTGGTCTGTGAAAAGAACACACATGCAATGACATTGGTGGATCCATGTGTGATTTGTGAAAATAACAGACATGCAATGACTTTGGTGGATCCATATGTGGTTTGTGAAAAGAACACACATGCAATGGCACTGGTGGATCCATGGGTGGTTTGTGAAAAGAACACACATGCAATGAACTCTAGTGGATCCATATGTGGTATGTGAAAAGAACACACATGCAATGACACTGGTGGATCCATAGGTGGTTTGTGAAAAGAATACACATGCAATGAACTCTGGTGGATACATATGTGGTCTGTGAAAAGAACACACATGCAATGAACTCTGGAGGATCCATATGTGGTCTGTGAAAAGAATAGACATGAAATGACACCGGTGGATCCATGTGTGGTCTGTGAAAATAACACACATGCAATCACACTGGTGGATCCATGTGTGGTTTGTGAAAATAACACACATGCAATGACACTGGTGGATCTATATGTGGTTTGTGAAAAGAACACACATGCAATGACTCTAGTTGTGGTTTGTGAAAAGAACAAACATGCAATGACTCTGGTGGATCCATATCTGGTTTGTGAAAAGAACAGTCATGCAATGACTTTAGTTATGGTTAATGAAAAGAAGACACATGCAATGACACTGGTGGATCCATAAGTGGTTTGTGAAAAGAACACACATGCAATGACTCTAGCTGTGGTTTGTGAAAAGAACTAACATGCAATGACTCTGGTGGATCCATATGTGGTTTGTGAAAACAACAGATATGCAATGATTCTAGTTGTGGTTAATGAAAAGAACACACATGCAATGACACTAGGGGATCCATATGTGGTTAATGAAAAGAACACACATGCAATGACTCTAGTTGTGGAGAATGAAAAGAACACACATGCAATGACACTGGTGGATCCATAGGTGGTTTGTGAAAAGAACAGAGATAGAATGAACTCTAGATGTGGTTAATGAAAAGGACACACATGGAATGACACTGGTGGATCCATAGGTGGTTTGTGAAAATAACACACATGTAATGAACTCTGGTGGATCCATGTGTGCTATGTGAAAAGAACACACATGCAATGACACTGGTGGATCCATAGGTGGTTTGTGAAAAGAACAGACATGCAATGACTCTGGTGGATCCATATGTGGTTTGTGAAAAGAACACACATGCAATGACTCTAGCTGTGGTCTGTGAAAAGAACACACATGCAATGACATTGGTGGATCCATGTGTGATTTGTGAAAATAACAGACATGCAATGACTTTGGTGGATCCATATGTGGTTTGTGAAAAGAACACACATGCAATGGCACTGGTGGATCCATGGGTGGTTTGTGAAAAGAACACACATGCAATGAACTCTAGTGGATCCATATGTGGTATGTGAAAAGAACACACATGCAATGACACTGGTGGATCCATAGGTGGTTTGTGAAAAGAATACACATGCAATGAACTCTGGTGGATACATATGTGGTCTGTGAAAAGAACACACATGCAATGAACTCTGGAGGATCCATATGTGGTCTGTGAAAAGAATAGACATGAAATGACACCGGTGGATCCATGTGTGGTCTGTGAAAATAACACACATGCAATCACACTGGTGGATCCATGTGTGGTTTGTGAAAATAACACACATGCAATGACACTGGTGGATCTATATGTGGTTTGTGAAAAGAACACACATGCAATGACTCTAGTTGTGGTTTGTGAAAAGAACAAACATGCAATGACTCTGGTGGATCCATATCTGGTTTGTGAAAAGAACAGTCATGCAATGACTTTAGTTATGGTTAATGAAAAGAAGACACATGCAATGACACTGGTGGATCCATAAGTGGTTTGTGAAAAGAACACACATGCAATGACTCTAGCTGTGGTTTGTGAAAAGAACTAACATGCAATGACTCTGGTGGATCCATATGTGGTTTGTGAAAACAACAGATATGCAATGATTCTAGTTGTGGTTAATGAAAAGAACACACATGCAATGACACTAGGGGATCCATATGTGGTTAATGAAAAGAACACACATGCAATGACTCTAGTTGTGGAGAATGAAAAGAACACACATGCAATGACACTGGTGGATCCATAGGTGGTTTGTGAAAAGAACAGAGATAGAATGAACTCTAGATGTGGTTAATGAAAAGGACACACATGGAATGACACTGGTGGATCCATAGGTGGTTTGTGAAAATAACACACATGTAATGAACTCTGGTGGATCCATGTGTGCTATGTGAAAAGAACACACATGCAATGACACTGGTGGATCCATAGGTGGTTTGTGAAAAGAACAGACATGCAATGACTCTGGTGGATCCATATGTGGTTTGTGAAAAGAACACACATGCAATGACTCTAGCTGTGGTCTGTGAAAAGAACACACATGCAATGACATTGGTGGATCCATGTGTGATTTGTGAAAATAACAGACATGCAATGACTCTGGTGGATCCATATGTGGTTTGTGAAAAGAACACACATGCAATGGCACTGGTGGATCCATGGGTGGTTTGTGAAAAGAACACACATGCAATGAACTCTAGTGGATCCATATGTGGTATGTGAAAAGAACACACATGCAATGACACTGGTGGATCCATAGGTGGTTTGTGAAAAGAATACACATGCAATGAACTCTGGTGGATACATATGTGGTCTGTGAAAAGAACACACATGCAATGAACTCTGGAGGATCCATATGTGGTCTGTGAAAAGAATAGACATGAAATGACACCGGTGGATCCATGTGTGGTCTGTGAAAATAACACACATGCAATCACACTGGTGGATCCATGTGTGGTTTGTGAAAATAACACACATGCAATGACACTGGTGGATCTATATGTGGTTTGTGAAAAGAACACACATGCAATGACTCTAGTTGTGGTTTGTGAAAAGAACAAACATGCAATGACTCTGGTGGATCCATATCTGGTTTGTGAAAAGAACAGTCATGCAATGACTTTAGTTATGGTTAATGAAAAGAAGACACATGCAATGACACTGGTGGATCCATAAGTGGTTTGTGAAAAGAACACACATGCAATGACTCTAGCTGTGGTTTGTGAAAAGAACAAACATGCAATGACTCTGGTGGATCCATATGTGGTTTGTGAAAACAACAGATATGCAATGACTCTAGTTGTGGTTAATGAAAAGAACACACTTGCAATGACACTGGTGGATCCATGGGTGGTTTTTGAAAAGAACGCACATGCAATAAACTCTGGTGGATCCATATGTGGTCTATGAAAAGAAAATACATGCAATGACACTGGTGGATCCATAGGTGGTCTGTTGAAAGAACAAACATGCAATCACACTGGTGGATCCATAGGTGGTTTGTGAAAATAACACACATGCAAAGAACTCTGGTGGATCCATATGTGGTCTGTGAAAATAACACACAAGTAATGAACTCTGGTGGATCCATATATGGTTTGTGAAAATAACCAACATACAATGACTCTAGATGTGGTTAATGAAAAGAACACACATGCAATGACACTTGTGGATCCATGGGTGGTTTGTGAAAAGAAAACACATGCAATGACTCTAGCTGTGGTTTGTGAAAAGAACATACATGCAATGACTCTAGTGGATCCATATGTGGTTTGTGAAAAGAACAGACTTGTAATGACTCTAGTTGTAGTTAATGAAAAGAACACACATGCAATGACACTAGGGGATCCATATGTGGTTAATGAAAAGAACACACATGCAATGACTCTAGTTGTGGAGAATGAAAAGAACACACATGCAATGACACTGGTGGATCCATAGGTGGTTTCTGAAAAGAACAGAGATACAATGAACTCTAGCTATGGTTAACGAAAAGGAAACACATGCAATGACACTGGTGGATCCATAGGTGGTTTGTGAAAATAACACACATGTAATGAACTCTGGTGGATCCATGTGTGCTATGTAAAAAGAACACACATGCAATGACAATGGTGGATCCATAGGTGGTTTGTGAAAATAACAGACATGCAATGACTCTGGTGGATCCATATGTGGTTTGTGAAAAGAACACGCATGCAATGACTCTAGCTGTGGTCTGTGAAAAGAACACACATGCAATGACATTGGTGGATCCATGTGTGATTTGTGAAAATAACATACATGCAATGACTCTGGTGGATCCATATGTGGTTTGTGAAAAGAACACACATGCAATGACTCTAGCTATGGTCTGTGAAAAGAACACACATGCAATGGCATTGGTGGATCCATGGGTGGTTTGTGAAAAGAACACACATGCAATGAACTCTAGTGGATCCATATGTGGTATGTGAAAAGAACACACATGCAATGACACTGGTGGATCCATAGGTGGTTTGTGAAAAGAATGCACATGCAATGAACTCTGGTGGATACATATGTGGTCTGTGAAAAGAACACACATGCAATGAACTCTGGAGGATCCATATGTGGTCCATGAAAAGAATAGACATGAAATGACACCGGTGGATCCATGTGTGGTCTGTGAAAATAACACACATGCAATCACACTGGTGGATCCATGTCTGGTTTGTGAAAATAACACACATGCAATGACACTGGTGGATCTATATGTGGTTTGTGAAAAGAACACACATGCCATGACTCTAGTTGTGGTTTGTGAAAAGAACAAACATACAATTACTCTGTTGGATCCATATCTGGTTTGTGAAAAGAACAGTCATGCAATGACTCTAGTTGTGGTTAATGAAAAGAAGACACATGCAATGACACTGGTGGATCCATAAGTGGTTTGTGAAAAGAACACACATGCAATGACTCTAGCTGTGGTTTGTGAAAAGAACAAACATGCAATGACTCTGGTGGATCCATATGTGGTTTGTGAAAACAACAGATATGCAATGACTCTAGTTGTGGTTAATGAAAGGAACACACATGCAATGACACTAGGGGATCCATATGTGGTTAATGAAAAGAACACACATGCAATGACTCTCTTGTGGATAATAAAAAGAACACACATTCAATGACACTGGTTTACAATGCTAGTCCCTGGATCAATAGCTAGCATCCACAGTTTAGATGTAATATCAAGAAACAAAGGTCATAATACAACTTTATAACCAGGAATAAAATAGTTTTATTACATCAAACTTAGCTCATTGGCTAATTACATTACATTACCGCGGAATAACTATAGTCATGGGTCCTTCATCTTCAAAGTGCCACAGGCAGATGTTGGTTGTAGACTTTGTAATCCTAATCAATCAATCTTCACTAAAATCAATCAAACCTGCAACATTACAAGTTACAGCCACAAGGGTCAATACATTTGAATTGTATTGGCAAGTGATACTTTGGTAGTATAGTGGAGTCTAACATCTATATGCATTTGGCTAAGTGGAGTTGAGGCTTGCATTGCTCAAAATAGATTTTTCCCTATCATTTTGAAAATACTAAGTTTTTGTTTGGCAAAAACTTTCCCAAGGCATCTACCAATCAAAGACTGAAGATCCTTCTCGAGGCATCTACCAATCATTGATTGAAGTGCTTGGCAAAATCATTTTTCCCAATCTAAGATTTCAAGATCCTTGTAGCAAGACATCTCTTCATCAAAGATTGAGGAATTCACACAACCCTTGTTCACCCACAAGTTTTAATTTAGAAATTTGAATGATGAGATTCTTGATTGCTTCCATGTCTTGATGCTCAAATTGTCCTTTACCAGGGACATGGCTAAGTACTTAGATTTTACACTCTGCAGAGGTGGTGCACTTTTCCCACAAGACTTGGTTTTCCAAGACAAGATCTTTCAGAAGCTTTCCCTTAGACCATCATGGACGCGTTCCAACCTATCAAACACTACCACCAACTGTCCATATGGCTAAGTTCTTGCAACCTATGATCATGGCATAGCCCATATTGCCAAGTGGTTGCACTTGAAGCTTCTCAACATTTGACATCTCAAATCTCTTTGTTTCCTAGGTGGCCATCCACAAGTGAGATACACAAGCCAAGTCATGGCCTTGTGAACCACTCAACATAAACCATTCCTTCCATTCCACCCAGGTGATTCATTAACTTAGTTGTTTTTTTAAATAAAACACAAGTCCTCAGACTTACAATATTTTTCATAGTGTGAATATATATATAAACCACCCTTGTTTTCTAGTAGCTAGGCTAAGCTTGATAGTAATAGGATTCTTAACTTAGGAAAATCCTATTAAGGATTCATCTACTAGGTTTTCCTATAGCAAGGTCTATACTTAGCTAAATAAAAACCATGCAAGTTTTACTTAGCAAAAACACTAATGCATAGTGAAAATAATGGGATAGATAGTATGAAGTATCACTTGCCTTTTTGGTAGAGGGTATAAGTTCACTCCTTGTCCTTGCAACAATCACACTCTTCAAGTCACTACAATTCAATCAAGCAAGGCATAAACTCAATCTACCAATCAAGCAAAACAACACACATAAAATAACAAAGTCAAACAAACATTTTTTCACACACAAAGTAATGGGATCTAAGTCATGCATAAGCATGCAAAGGTTGGTTCTATTGTAAGGATGGTCTTCACTAGGCTTCTAACTTTGTAAGTTCCAAATTGGTCATTTACCAAAATGGCAAAGTCATTTGCAAAGAGGGTCTCTATTAGATTCCTAAACTTTGTAAGATCCAAAATGGTCATTTACCAAAGTGGCAAAGTTAAAGTAATGCATGCAAGCATGCCAAGCTTTGTTTTGTTTGAAAAAGTGGTTCCTAGTGGGTCATAAACATTTGGGTACACCTAATGGTCATTTTGTAAAGTGGCAAAGTCATTTGCAAAAGGTTTCACTATAAAACCATTTGTAAAACAAAGTAACATTCTATGTGGTGTAGAAATATGTTTACTAAGGCACTAACCTATAGGGTTCACCAAATGAGTTGCTATTGCAAAACTTGGTGTTTGGGTCAGTAGGTTTGGTCTAAACCATTTTCTCAAAGTTTTTCTTTCCAAAAACATTTTCATAAACAAAACAATAGTTTTGTTTGGCTAGAAATGGACTAAACTAATTAATCCATTCTAAACCTTTACAAAAATCATTTTCCAAGACATAGGTTGGTTCCTAGGGTCAGTAAGGTCACAACAAACCAATTTGCAAAGGTTTTAACCTTAAAAGCTTTTTTAAACAATTTTTCTAATGTTAGCAGTCACACAAAAGAATCTGCAAAATCAAACAAGCTAACAGATACTATTTGCTGAACTAAGGGTAGGGTTGGTTAGGTCTTGCTCTCCTGAATCCAACGACATAAAATTTGCAATTTTTGGACGTGTGGATCCAAAGATACAAGGGTTTGAAGTTTGCAAATAAATCTGTTTTCAAATTTCTTTTTAAACAGATCTAGTGCCACGCGTCATAATCTTACTGGACGATACCGCTTCGCGTGGATCGGCAACATGGACCGCAGGATCTAGTTAGATCGCATGGCGCAGGGCGCGTACCTCTTCGCGGTTAAGTTAATCTATCGTAGCCGTTCGATCCAGATCCTACGTCTACTATCGTATTGACCTAATTCTGGCGGCGCAGCGACGGTGGCTGGCGGCGGAGCTGTCGATCGATGACGGAGGCGACGCTACAGGAGGTAAGGGAGAGGGAGGGGTTGCTCACCGGGCTCAGGGGATCACGGCGATGCTCAAGGTACTCGCGGTTGGCCAAGGGGCGCTCGGGTACGACTGCGATTGCTCGCCGGAGTGGAGGACGGCGTCGGACGGCTCTGTCCACGGTCGGAGACGGTGCTGTGGATCACCTCGAGACAAAATGATGACGCGGTTAGATTCACAGGGTCGAGGCGAAGTCGTGTGTATGAACAAGAAGGCGCGGGGCGGTCTATACTTACCGGGAAAACTCGTCGGAGAAAGAGGCAGACAGTGGCGCTCAATGTCGACGACGGAGTCGAGGTTCTGGGGCACGCGCGGGCGAACCAGGAGTACTAGGTGATGCGTGAGGTCGAGAGGAGTCCACTCGCGTGAAGTAGAGGCAGAGGGGTGGTCGGAGTTGGCCGGAATCGCTGCGACAGCTCGTCGTAGACGGCGGGGTTGCAGAGAGCAATTGGGGCGGCCTGGAGGCAGAGAAGGAGTGGCGTGTGAGGGAAAAGGAGGAGAAAGCGCTGGCGTTTAAGTAGGTGTCGTCGCGGCGAGAGATTAACGCAGCGTTAACGCGAATTTAATCAGCGGAATCAAAGCAGAAAACGGTCGGCGAGAGGAGGACGAATCGGTCGCGGTGGGAACGACGATGAACAGTAGGAATGGGGTCCACATGTCATCTTCTTAGCGGGTTCCTTTCACGGTGAAGAAAAACGGTTCAGGGCGTGGGTGAGGGAGGCGATGACTCAGCGGTGGGGTCTGTTGTCAGCGAGAGGGAGAGAGGAGGAGTGGGTCCCGTTTGTCTGTGACTGAGTGGTTTAGAAAGTTGGTGCCAAAAGTTTTTCTGCGCGAGAGGGAACTGGGCTGGTTACTGGGCCTTAGTGGGTTGGGTCTGTCCTTTTCTTGTTTTTTTTGTCTAAACATTTTCCTTTTCTAATTCTTTTCTTTTTTGAATTTCAAACAATTAAACAAATTCAAACAATTCAATCAAACACTCAACTTTGTACTTGAATTTGGTTCTGTTTTTCAACATATTCCAAATCTCAAAATAAAATAATATTTTTATTTAATTTAGGATCCATTTAATAATTAAATAAAATGGATCTTTAGTTATTTAATAAAATAGGGTTTGATTTATTTAAATAAAATTTCCATTTGAAATCCAATTATTTTCAAAACCAAACCAGAAGGTTTTATTTGAAAAATAAAAGAATACTTGGAAACTTATTTAAATAAATAAATAAGTTTTGGTGTTTTAATTAAAATGGGAAAGCCTTTACTTAAATAAAATTGGATATTTAAATCCTTATTATTTTATTTAAATAATCCTTTACTCATTTTAATCAAAGCAAAACCTTTTAATAAAAGATTTCAAAGTAGTAATAAAATACTTGGTGTTCATTTAAAATGGGAAAAGCCTTTACTTAAATAAAATTGGATATTTAAATCCTTATTATTTTATTTAAATAAACTTTTACTCATTTTATCAAAACAAAATATTTTATTACAAAAGTTTGGCCAAAATTAATTTGGCTCACCTTTTCATTTGAAAACAAAGTCTTTTATTAAAAGATCCAAATAGTATTTCCAAAACAATTTATTTTTCCTTTATTAAATGTTTATCTTTTTAATCCCTTTAGGATTATAATTGTTCACCAATTGGTATGGCTTTTGGTAAGGGCTTTATTGGCTTTGGAAATTCAATTTCCTTGTCTTAATATATTCACAAGATTTTGTTTATAGTTCCAAACTAAGTGAAACCAATTTCTAAGGTCTTACTTGATCCTTTGTGATTATTTATTGGTCAAATTTGGTATGGATCAAATCCATAGATTTGGAGATAACTTGGGAAATGATTTCCTTCCATTAGGGTTTAGGGATTTGGATTTATGTTCCAAGTGTTCAATTTCCAGATACATTCATTGAGGAATGCATTTCCCTTAATTTGGATTTGTTGAATTCAAACTTTAGCCAAAGTTTGTTCAAGATGGGATTTCAGTTTCCTTTTAGAAACAAAAGTTTCTTTTCACCCTGATTTTCAACAAAGATTTATTTTGTTTATTTAATTTTCACATTACAAGATTTGGAAAATCTTGGGATGTGACAGGCTACCACCCTTAAAATAAATCTCGTCCCGAGATTTGGGGAGGCTAGGGTTACAAGTTGGCTCAAACAGCTAGGGTACTACCACCCTTAAAATTGTTCCAACTAAACTACATCTTGGCTTGCTTGGAATCTTGAGGAAAACTTCTTCTTGGAAAACTTCTGCTTAGTGTCCTTTGTTTCCATGCTTGACTCATGGGCCAAGGTTGAGATCCTTCATAGGCTTGTTTATCTTGTTCTTCATCTTTTCTGGACAATTGCTTACATAGTGTCCTGGTTCCTTGCAATTGAAACAGTGGATATCTTGGAGTTCTTTACATTGCTCTTGTGGACAAGTTGCTACGTAGTAGCCTGGTTCCTTGCAGTTGTTGCACACTACTTGGCCGATCTCTTTATTCTTCGGGTTCTCTGGGCATCCACTGGGGTAGTGTCCCATTTCCTTACATTTACGACATTGCACAAGGCTCATGTCTTGCTTTGATTTCTTGGGCTTCTTTGATCCTTTGAATTGGGTTGTCTTGTTTGGAGGTATAAGTGGTCCTTTTCCTTTGTCATCAACATTTTTGGCATACTTGGATCCTTCTTGTTTCCTCTGTTCAACAATGGCATAGATGGGGCATTGGATAGGGACATGGTCGTTTCCTTCACAAAGGTAACAAGTAGCTTGAGAGGTAGGACATTGTCCAATAGGATGTTTCTCTTCATAGTTGGGGCATTGATCTTCATGCTCCTTGGAAGTATGGTCCTTGTCTCCACAAATAATGCAAGCTGGGTCTCCATCTAGAATAACATTCTTGTCATCCTTGTTGTCATACACTCTTTTGGGATAGTTTTCTTCCATGCTGATCATTTGATTAGTCACCTTAAGCATCAGTTGGGATTGTTCTTCCAAAAACTTTTGCAGTGCTGGATCTTTATCACTATTGCTAGCTATGAACTAAGCTGTTAGTTAGTTCAACTGGTTTTGGGTTGCTATGAGTTCTCTCATGTTGTCCTCTTGATTGTTGTTGTTGTCACCATCCTTGATGTTGGAGTTTCTTGGAGAAGTCATCTGTTTGGGGTTGGATTTGGGATTAGAATAGACAAAGGATTTCTAAGGGAATCAATCCTAATCACACACCTCACAATTCACACAAACAATGTGCAAGCAATCACAAACAAACACTCCACTCAAACAACAAGTTTCAAGCACATACTTAGGCAACAAAAATAATTTTTGTTACACCACATAAGTTGGTGGGTTTGACTTAACTAAAATATGCTGGTCCATCTATATGGTTCACTTGTGATCTTTCCATCCTTCTTGGTTGATTCTTCTTGATTGAGATCTTTGTATCCTTGGAGAATTCTTGTGTCTTGGTCACAAATCTTCAAAAGTGTTCATGGTTTCTTCTAAGTTGTGTTTCCTTAGTCTTCAAGTCTTGAGTAACATTTCTTTTCTTACTTGTAGTCTTTAATGATATCCAAGTTGGAATTCTTTGGTGAACATGATGAAGATGTTGAAGTCACTTGAAGAAGTTGAAGTCATTAGAGTTGAAAGTGTTGAAGAAGTCCTTTGCACATAGTGTAGTCTTTGGTCATGGGGTAGGCTTTTCCATCAAATTTGAAGTAGAAGAGATGTAGAGTTGAAACCAAAATGATTGAGGAAAGAGTTTACAAGATTGTTTTTGTAAATAAGTTTTTGGAATAAAACAATTCCTATTTTTCTAAGGGTTTTTGTCCAATCCTAGGTTTACAAATCCTACAGGCAACACAATGCTCTGATACCATCTGTGACATCCCCTGCCTTTATTAAGGTAGGGTCCCCTGTGTTTACAATGCTAGTCCCTGGATCAATAGCTAGCATCCACAGTTTAGATGTAATATCAAGAAACAAAGGTCATAATACAACTTTATAACCAGGAATAAAATAGTTTTATTACATCAAACTTAGCTCATTGGCTAATTACATTACATTGGAGCGGAATAACTATAGCGTGGGTCCTTCATCTTCAAAGTGCCACAGGCAGATGTTGGTTGTAGACTTTGTAATCCTAATCAATCAATCTTCACTAAAATCAATCAAACCTGCAACATTACAAGTTATAGCCACAAGGGTCAATACATTTGAATTGTATTGGCAAGTGATACTTTGGTAGTATAGTGGAGTCTAACATCTATATGCATTTGGCTAAGTGGAGTTGAGGCTTGCATTGCTCAAAATAGATTTTTCCCTATCATTTTGAAAATACTAAGTTTTTGTTTGGCAAAAACTTTCCCAAGGCATCTACCAATCAAAGACTGAAGATCCTTCTCGAGGCATCTACCAATCATTGACTGAAGTGCTTGGCAAAATCATTTTTCCCAATTTAAGATTTCAAGATCCTTGTACCAAGACATCTCTTCATCAAAGATTGAGGAATTCACACAACCCTTGTTCACCCACAAGTTTTAATTTAGAAATTTGAATGATGAGATTCTTGATTGCTTCCATGTCTTGATGCTCAAATTGTCCTTTACCAGGGACATGGCTAAGTACTTAGATTTTACACTCTGCAGAGGTGGTGCACTTTTCCCACAAGACTTGGTTTCCCAAGACAAGATCTTTCAGAAGCTTTCCCTTAGACCATCATGGACGCGTTCCAACCTATCAAACACTACCACCAATTGTCCATATGGCTAAGTTCTTGCAACCTATGATCATGGCAGAGCCCATATTGCCAAGTGGTTGCACTTGAAGCTTCTCAACATTTGACATCTCAAATCTCTTTGTTTCCTGGGTGGCCATCCACAAGTGAGATACACAAGCCAAGTCATGGCCTTGTGAACCACTCAACATAAACCATTCCACCCAGGTGATTCATTAACTTAGTTGTTTTGTTAAATAAAACACAAGTCCTCAGACTTACAATATTTTTCATAGTGTGAATATATATATAAACCACCCTTGTTTTCTAGTAGCTAGGCTAAGCTTGATAGTAATAGGATTCTTAACTTAGGAACATCCTATTAAGGATTCATCTACTAGGTTTTCCTATAGCAAGGTCTATACTTAGCTAAATAAAAACCATGCAAGTTTTACTTAGCAAAAACACTAATGCATAGTGAAAATAATGGGATATATAGTATGAAGTATCACTTGCCTTTTTGGTAGAGGGTATAAGTTCACTCCTTGTCCTTGCAACAATCACACTCTTCAAGTCACTACAATTCAATCAAGCAAGGCACAAACTCAATCTACCAATCAAGCAAAACAACACACATAAAATATCAAAGTCAAACAAACAATTTTTCACACACAAAGTAATGGGATCTAAGTCATGCATAAGCATGCAAAGGTTGGTTCTATTGTAAGGATGGTCTTCACTAGGCTTCTAACTTTGTAAGTTCCAAATTGGTCATTTACCAAAATGGCAAAGTCATTTGCAAAGATGGTCTCTATTAGATTCCTAAACTTTGTAAGATCCAAAATGGTCATTTACCAAAGTGGCAAAGTTAAAGTAATGCATGCAAGCATGCCAAGCTTTGTTTTGTTTGAAAAAGTGGTTCCTAGTGGGTCATAGACATTTGGGTACACCTAATGGTCATTTTGTAAAGTGGCAAAGTCATTTGCAAAAGGTTTCACTATAAAACCATTTGCAAAACAAAGTAACATTCTATGTGGTGTAGAAATATTTTTACTAAGGCACTAACCTATAGGGTTCACCAAATGAGTTGCTATTGCAAAACTTGGTGTTTGGGTCAGTAGGTTTGGTCTAAACCATTTTCTAAAAGTTTTTCTTTCCAAAAACATTTTCATAAACAAAACAATAGTTTTGTTTGGCTAGAAATGGACTAAACTAATTAATCCATTCTAAACCTTTACAAAAATCATTTTCCAAGACATAGGTTGGTTCCTAGGGTCAGTAAGGTCACAACAAACCAATTTGCAAAGGTTTTAACCTTAAAAGCTTTTTTAAACAATTTTTCTAATATTAGTAGGCACACAAAAGAATCTGCAAAATCAAACAAGCTAACAGATACTATTTGCTGAACTAAGGGTAGGGTTGGTTAGGTCTTGCTCTCCTGAATCCAACGACATAAAATTTGCAATTTTTGGACGTGTGGATCCAAAGATACAAGGGTTTGAAGTTTGCAAATAAATCTGTTTTCAAATTTCTTTTTAAACAGATCTAGTGCCACGCGTCATAATCTTACTGGACGATACCGCTTCGCGTGGATCGGCAACGTGGACCGCAGGATCTAGTTAGATCGCACGGCGCAGGGCGCGTACCTCTTCGCGGTTAAGTTAATCTATCGTAGCCGTTCGATCCAGATCCTACGTCTACTATCGTATTGACCTAATTCTGGCGGCGCAGCGACGGTGGCTGGCGGCGGAGCTGTCGGTCGATGACGGAGGCGACGCTACAGGAGGTAAGGGAGAGGGAGGGGTTGCTCACCGGGCTCAGGGGGTCACGGCGATGCTCAAGGTACTCGCGGTTGGCCAAGGGGCGCTCGGGTACGACTGCGATTGCTCGCCGGAGTGGAGGACGGCGTCGGACGGCTCTGTCCACGGTCGGAGACGGTGCTGTGGATCACCTCGAGACAAAATGATGACGCGGTTAGATTCACAGGGTCGAGGCAAAGTCGTGTGTATGAACAAGAAGGCGCGGGGCGGTCTATACTTACCGGGAAAACTCGTCGGAGAAAGAGGCAGACGGTGGCGCTCAATGTCGACGACGGAGTCGAGGTTCTGGGGCACGCGCGGACGAACCAGGAGTACTAGGTGATGCGTGAGGTCGAGAGGAGTCCACTCGCGTGAAGTAGAGGCAGAGGGGTGGTCGGAGTTGGCCGGAATCGCTGCGACAGCTCGTCGGAGACGGCGGGGTTGCAGAGAGCAATTGGGGCGGCCTGGAGGCAGAGAAGGAGTGGCGTGTGAGGGAAAAGGAGGAGAAAGCGCTGACGTTTAAGTAGGTGTCGTCGCGGCGAGAGATTAACACAGCGTTAACGCGAATTTAATCGGCGGAATCAAAGCAGAAAACGGTCGGCGAGAGGAGGAAGAATCGGTCGCGGTGGGAACGACGATGAACAGTAGGAATGGGGTCCACATGTCATCTGCTTAGCGGGTTCCTTTCGCGGTGAAGAAAAACGGTTCAGGGCGTGGGTGAGGGAGGCGATGACTCAGCGGTGGGGTCTGTTGTCAGCGAGAGGGAGAGAGGAGGAGTGGGTCCCGTTTGTCTGTGACTGAGTGGTTTAGAAAGTTGGTGCCAAAAGTTTTTCTGCGCGAGAGGGAACTGGGCTGGTTACTGGGCCTTAGTGGGTTGGGTCTGTCCTTTTCTTGTTTTTTTTGTCTAAACATTTTCCTTTTCTAATTCTTTTCTTTTTTGAATTTCAAACAATTAAACAAATTCAAACAATTCAATCAAACACTCAACTTTGTACTTCAATTTGGTTCTGTTTTTCAACATATTCCAAATCTCAAAATAAAATAATATTTTTATTTAATTTAGGATCCATTTAATAATTAAATAAAATGGATCTTTAGTTATTTAATAAAATAGGGTTTGATTTATTTAAATAAAATTTCCATTTGAAATCCAATTATTTTCAAAACCAAACCAGAAGGTTTTATTTGAAAAATAAAAGAATACTTGGAAACTTATTTAAATAAATAAATAAGTTTTGGTGTTTTAATTAAAATGGGAAAGCCTTTACTTAAATAAAATTGGATATTTAAATCCTTATTATTTTATTTAAATAATCCTTTACTCATTTTAATCAAAGCAAAACCTTTTAATAAAAGATTTCAAAGTAGTAATAAAATACTTGGTGTTCATTTAAAATGGGAAAAGCCTTTACTTAAATAAAATTGGATATTTAAATCCTTATTATTTTATTTAAATAAACTTTTACTCATTTTATCAAAACAAAATATTTTATTACAAAAGTTTGGCCAAAATTAATTTGGCTCACCTTTTCATTTGAAAACAAAGTCTTTTATTAAAAGATCCAAATAGTATTTCCAAAACAATTTATTTTTCCTTTATTAAATGTTTATCTTTTTAATCCCTTTAGGATTATAATTGTTCACCAATTGGTATGGCTTTTGGTAAGGGCTTTA
This sequence comes from Avena sativa, assembly GCA_916181665.1. NCBI lineage: Eukaryota > Viridiplantae > Streptophyta > Magnoliopsida > Poales > Poaceae > Avena > Avena sativa. The sequence goes on along the minus strand of OV702297.1, from coordinate 465,312,493 downwards.
TTGGCTTTGGAAATTCAATTTCCTTGTCTTAATATATTCACAAGATTTTGTTTATAGTTCCAAACTAAGTGAAACCAATTTCTAAGGTCTTACTTGATCCTTTGTGATTATTTATTGGTCAAATTTGGTATGGATCAAATCCATAGATTTGGAGATAACTTGGGAAATGATTTCCTTCCATTAGGGTTTAGGGATTTGGATTTATGTTCCAAGTGTTCAATTTCCAGATACATTCATTGAGGAATGCATTTCCCTTGATTTGGATTTGTTGAATTCAAACTTTAGCCAAAGTTTGTTCAAGATGGGATTTCAGTTTCCTTTTAGAAACAAAAGTTTCTTTTCACCCTGATTTTCAACAAAGATTTATTTTGTTTATTTAATTTTCACATTACAAGATTTGGAAAATCTTGGGATGTGACAGGCTACCACCCTTAAAATAAATCTCGTCCCGAGATTTGGGGAGGCTAGGGTTACAAGTTGGCTCAAACAGCTAGGGTACTACCACCCTTAAAATTGTTCCAACTAAACTACATCTTGGCTTGCTTGGAATCTTGAGGAAAACTTCTTCTTGGAAAACTTCTGCTTAGTGTCCTTTGTTTCCATGCTTGACTCATGGGCCAAGGTTGAGATCCTTCATAGGCTTGTTTATCTTGTTCTTCATCTTTTCTGGACAATTGCTTACATAGTGTCCTGGTTCCTTGCAATTGAAACAGTGGATATCTTGGAGTTCTTTACATTGCTCTTGTGGACAAGTTGCTACGTAGTAGCCTGGTTCCTTGCAGTTGTTGCACACTACTTGGCCGATCTCTTTATTCTTCGGGTTCTCTGGGCATCCACTGGGGTAGTGTCCCATTTCCTTACATTTACGACATTGCACAAGGCTCATGTCTTGCTTTGATTTCTTGGGCTTCTTTGATCCTTTGAATTGGGTTGTCTTGTTTGGAGGTATAAGTGGTCCTTTTCCTTTGTCATCAACATTTTTGGCATACTTGGATCCTTCTTGTTTCCTCTGTTCAACAATGGCATAGATGGGGCATTGGATAGGGACATGGTCGTTTCCTTCACAAAGGTAACAAGTAGCTTGAGAGGTAGGACATTGTCCAATAGGATGTTTCTCTTCATAGTTGGGGCATTGATCTTCATGCTCCTTGGAAGTATGGTCCTTGTCTCCACAAATAATGCAAGCTGGGTCTCCATCTAGAATAACATTCTTGTCATCCTTGTTGTCATACACTCTTTTGGGATAGTTTTCTTCCATGCTGATCATTTGATTAGTCACCTTAAGCATCAGTTGGGATTGTTCTTCCAAAAACTTTTGCAGTGCTGGATCTTTATCACTATTGCTAGCTATGAACTAAGCTGTTAGTTAGTTCAACTGGTTTTGGGTTGCTATGAGTTCTCTCATGTTGTCCTCTTGATTGTTGTTGTTGTCACCATCCTTGATGTTGGAGTTTCTTGGAGAAGTCATCTGTTTGGGGTTGGATTTGGGATTAGAATAGACAAAGGATTTCTAAGGGAATCAATCCTAATCACACACCTCACAATTCACACAAACAATGTGCAAGCAATCACAAACAAACACTCCACTCAAACAACAAGTTTCAAGCACATACTTAGGCAACAAAAATAATTTTTGTTACACCACATAAGTTGGTGGGTTTGACTTAACTAAAATATGCTGGTCCATCTATATGGTTCACTTGTGATCTTTCCATCCTTCTTGGTTGATTCTTCTTGATTGAGATCTTTGTATCCTTGGAGAATTCTTGTGTCTTGGTCACAAATCTTCAAAAGTGTTCATGGTTTCTTCTAAGTTGTGTTTCCTTAGTCTTCAAGTCTTGAGTAACATTTCTTTTCTTACTTGTAGTCTTTAATGATATCCAAGTTGGAATTCTTTGGTGAACATGATGAAGATGTTGAAGTCACTTGAAGAAGTTGAAGTCATTAGAGTTGAAAGTGTTGAAGAAGTCCTTTGCACATAGTGTAGTCTTTGGTCATGGGGTAGGCTTTTCCATCAAATTTGAAGTAGAAGAGATGTAGAGTTGAAACCAAAATGATTGAGGAAAGAGTTTACAAGATTGTTTTTGTAAATAAGTTTTTGGAATAAAACAATTCCTATTTTTCTAAGGGTTTTTGTCCAATCCTAGGTTTACAAATCCTACAGGCAACACAATGCTCTGATACCATCTGTGACATCCCCTGCCTTTATTAAGGTAGGGTCCCCTGTGTTTACAATGCTAGTCCCTGGATCAATAGCTAGCATCCACAGTTTAGATGTAATATCAAGAAACAAAGGTCATAATACAACTTTATAACCAGGAATAAAATAGTTTTATTACATCAAACTTAGCTCATTGGCTAATTACATTACATTGGAGCGGAATAACTATAGCGTGGGTCCTTCATCTTCAAAGTGCCACAGGCAGATGTTGGTTGTAGACTTTGTAATCCTAATCAATCAATCTTCACTAAAATCAATCAAACCTGCAACATTACAAGTTACAGCCACAAGGGTCAATACATTTGAATTGTATTGGCAAGTGATACTTTGGTAGTATAGTGGAGTCTAACATCTATATGCATTTGGCTAAGTGGAGTTGAGGCTTGCATTGCTCAAAATAGATTTTTCCCTATCATTTTGAAAATACTAAGTTTTTGTTTGGCAAAAACTTTCCCAAGGCATCTACCAATCAAAGACTGAAGATCCTTCTCGAGGCATCTACCAATCATTGACTGAAGTGCTTGGCAAAATCATTTTTCCCAATTTAAGATTTCAAGATCCTTGTACCAAGACATCTCTTCATCAAAGATTGAGGAATTCACACAACCCTTGTTCACCCACAAGTTTTAATTTAGAAATTTGAATGATGAGATTCTTGATTGCTTCCATGTCTTGATGCTCAAATTGTCCTTTACCAGGGACATGGCTAAGTACTTAGATTTTACACTCTGCAGAGGTGGTGCACTTTTCCCACAAGACTTGGTTTCCCAAGACAAGATCTTTCAGAAGCTTTCCCTTAGACCATCATGGACGCGTTCCAACCTATCAAACACTACCACCAATTGTCCATATGGCTAAGTTCTTGCAACCTATGATCATGGCAGAGCCCATATTGCCAAGTGGTTGCACTTGAAGCTTCTCAACATTTGACATCTCAAATCTCTTTGTTTCCTGGGTGGCCATCCACAAGTGAGATACACAAGCCAAGTCATGGCCTTGTGAACCACTCAACATAAACCATTCCTTCCATTCCACCCAGGTGATTCATTAACTTAGTTGTTTTGTTAAATAAAACACAAGTCCTCAGACTTACAATATTTTTCATAGTGTGAATATATATATAAACCACCCTTGTTTTCTAGTAGCTAGGCTAAGCTTGATAGTAATAGGATTCTTAACTTAGGAACATCCTATTAAGGATTCATCTACTAGGTTTTACTATAGCAAGGTCTATACTTAGCTAAATAAAAACCATGCAAGTTTTACTTAGCAAAAACACTAATGCATAGTGAAAATAATGGGATAGATAGTATGAAGTATCACTTGCCTTTTTGGTAGAGGGTATAAGTTCACTCCTTGTCCTTGCAACAATCACACTCTTCAAGTCACTACAATTCAATCAAGCAAGGCACAAACTCAATCTACCAATCAAGCAAAACAACACACATAAAATATCAAAGTCAAACAAACAATTTTTCACACACAAAGTAATGGGATCTAAGTCATGCATAAGCATGCAAAGGTTGGTTCTATTGTAAGGATGGTCTTCACTAGGCTTCTAACTTTGTAAGTTCCAAATTGGTCATTTACCAAAATGGCAAAGTCATTTGCAAAGAGGGTCTCTATTAGATTCCTAAACTTTGTAAGATCCAAAATGGTCATTTACCAAAGTGGCAAAGTTAAAGTAATGCATGCAAGCATGCCAAGCTTTGTTTTGTTTGAAAAAGTGGTTCCTAGTGGGTCATAGACATTTGGGTACACCTAATGGTCATTTTGTAAAGTGGCAAAGTCATTTGCAAAAGGTTTCACTATAAAACCATTTGCAAAACAAAGTAACATTCTATGTGGTGTAGAAATATTTTTACTAAGGCACTAACCTATAGGGTTCACCAAATGAGTTGCTATTGCAAAACTTGGTGTTTGGGTCAGTAGGTTTGGTCTAAACCATTTTCTAAAAGTTTTTCTTTCCAAAAACATTTTCATAAACAAAACAATAGTTTTGTTTGGCTAGAAATGGACTAAACTAATTAATCCATTCTAAACCTTTACAAAAATCATTTTCCAAGACATAGGTTGGTTCCTAGGGTCAGTAAGGTCACAACAAACCAATTTGCAAAGGTTTTAACCTTAAAAGCTTTTTTAAACAATTTTTCTAATATTAGTAGGCACACAAAAGAATCTGCAAAATCAAACAAGCTACCATATACTATTTGCTGAACTAAGGGTAGGGTTGGTTAGGTCTTGCTCTCCTGAATCCAACGACATAAAATTTGCAATTTTTGGACGTGTGGATCCAAAGATACAAGGGTTTGAAGTTTGCAAATAAATCTGTTTTCAAATTTCTTTTTAAACAGATCTAGTGCCACGCGTCATAATCTTACTGGACGATACCGCTTCGCGTGGATCGGCAACGTGGACCGCAGGATCTAGTTAGATCGCACGGTGCAGGGCGCGTACCTCTTCGCGGTTAAGTTAATCTATCGTAGCCGTTCAATCCAGATCCTACGTCTACTATCGTATTGACCTAATTCTGGCGGCGCAGCGACGGTGGCTGGCGGCGCAGCTGTCGGTCGATGACGGAGGCGACGCTACAGGAGGTAAGGGAGAGGGAGGGGTTGCTCACCGGGCTCAGGGGGTCACGGCGATGCTCAAGGTACTCGCGGTTGGCCAAGGGGCGCTCGGGTACGACTGCGATTGCTCGCCGGAGTGGAGGACGGCGTCGGACGGCTCTGTCCACGGTCGGAGACGGTGCTGTGGATCACCTCGAGACAAAATGATGACGCGGTTAGATTCACAGGGTCGAGGCAAAGTCGTGTGTATGAACAAGAAGGCGCGGGGCGGTCTATACTTACCGGGAAAACTCGTCGGAGAAAGAGGCAGACGGTGGCGCTCAATGTCGACGACGGAGTCGAGGTTCTGGGGCACGCGCGGACGAACCAGGAGTACTAGGTGATGCGTGAGGTCGAGAGGAGTCCACTCGCGTGAAGTAGAGGCAGAGGGGTGGTCGGAGTTGGCCGGAATCGCTGCGACAGCTCGTCGGAGACGGCGGGGTTGCAGAGAGCAATTGGGGCGGCCTGGAGGCAGAGAAGGAGTGGCGTGTGAGGGAAAAGGAGGAGAAAGCGCTGGCGTTTAAGTAGGTGTCGTCGCGGCGAGAGATTAACACAGCGTTAACGCGAATTTAATCGGCGAAATCAAAGCAGAAAACGGTCGGCGAGAGGAGGAAGAATCGGTCGCGGTGGGAACGACGATGAACAGTAGGAATGGGGTCCACATGTCATCTGCTTAGCGGGTTCCTTTCGCGGTGAAGAAAAACGGTTCAGGGCGTGGGTGAGGGAGGCGATGACTCAGCGGTGGGGTCTGTTGTCAGCGAGAGGGAGAGAGGAGGAGTGGGTCCCGTTTGTCTGTGACTGAGTGGTTTAGAAAGTTGGTGCCAAAAGTTTTTCTGCGCGAGAGGGAACTGGGCTGGTTACTGGGCCTTAGTGGGCTGGGTCTGTCCTTTTCTTGTTTTTTTTTTGTCTAAACATTTTCCTTTTCTAATTCTTTTCTTTTTTGAATTTCAAACAATTAAACAAATTCAAACAATTCAATCAAACACTCAACTTTGTACTTGAATTTGGTTCTGTTTTTCAACATATTCCAAATCTCAAAATAAAATAATATTTTTATTTAATTTAGGATCCATTTAATAATTAAATAAAATGGATCTTTAGTTATTTAATAAAATAGGGTTTGATTTATTTAAATAAAATTTCCATTTGAAATCCAATTATTTTCAAAACCAAACCAGAAGGTTTTATTTGAAAAATAAAAGAATACTTGGAAACTTATTTAAATAAATAAATAAGTTTTGGTGTTTTAATTAAAATGGGAAAGCCTTTACTTAAAAAAAATTGGATATTTAAATCCTTATTATTTTATCTAAATAATCCTTTACTCATTTTAATCAAAGCAAAACCTTTTAATAAAAGATTTCAAAGTAGTAATAAAATACTTGGTGTTCATTTAAAATGGGAAAAGCCTTTACTTAAATAAAATTGGATATTTAAATCCTTATTATTTTATTTAAATAAACTTTTACTCATTTTATCAAAACAAAATATTTTATTACAAAAGTTTGGCCAAAATTAATTTGGCTCACCTTTTCATTTGAAAACAAAGTCTTTTATTAAAAGATCCAAATAGTATTTCCAAAACAATTTATTTTCCTTTATTAAATGTTTATCTTTTTAATCCCTTTAGGATTATAATTGTTCACAAATTGGTATGGCTTTTGGTAAGGGCTTTATTGGCTTTGGAAATTAAATTTCCTTATCTTAATATATTCACTAGATTTTGTTTATAGTTCCAAACTAAGTGAAACCAATTTCTAAGGTCTTACTTGATCCTTTGTGATTATTTATTGGTCAAATTTGGTATGGATCAAATCCATAGATTTGGAGATAACTTGGGAAATGATTTCCTTCCATTAGGGTTTAGGGATTTGGATTTATGTTCCAAGTGTTCAATTTCCAGATACATTCATTGAGGAATGCATTTCCCTTGATTTGGATTTGTTGAATTCAAACTTTAGCCAAAGTTTGTTCAAGTTGGGATTTCAGTTTCCTTTTAGAAACAAAAGTTTCTTTTCACCCTGATTTTAAACAAAGATTTATTTTGTTTATTTAATTTTCACATTACAAGATTTGGAAAATCTTGGGATGTGACAAAAGGACACACATGCAATGACACTGGTGGATCCATAGGTGGTTTGTGAAAATAACACACATGTAATGAGCTCTGGTGGATCCATGTGTACTATGTGAAAAGAACACATATGCAATGAGACTGGTGGATCCATAGGTGGTTTGTGAAAAGAACAGACATGCAATGACTCTGGTGGATCCATATGTGGTTTGTGAAAAGAACACACATGCAATGACTCTAGCTGTGGTCTGTGAAAAGAACACACATGCAATGACATTGGTGGATCCATGTGTGATTTGTGAAAATAACAGACATCCAATGACTCTGGTGGATCCATATGTGGTTTGTGAAAAGAACACACATGCAATGACTCTAGCTCTGGTTTGTGAAAAGAACACACATGCAATGGCACTAGTGGATCCATGGGTGGTTTGTGAAAAGAACGCACATGCAATAAACTCTAGTGGATCCATATGTGGTATGTGAAAAGAACACACATGCAATGACACTGGTGGATCCATATGTGGTTTGTGAAAACAACAGATTTGCAATGACTCTAGATGTGGTTAATGAAAAGAACACACATGCAATGACACTGGTGGATCCATGGGTAGTTTGTGAAAAAAAAACACATGCAATGACTCTAGCTGTGGTTTGTGAAAAGAACATACATGCAATGACTCTAGTGGATCCTTATGTGGTTTGTGAAAAGAACAGACTTGCAATGACTCTAGTTGTAGTTAATGAAAAGAAAACACATGCAATGACACTAGGGGATCCATATGTGGTTAATGAAAACAACACACATGCAATGACTCTAGTTGTGGAGAATGAAAAGAACACACATGCAATGACACTGGTGGATCCATAGGTGGTTTCTGAAAAGAACACACATGCAATGACACTGGTGGATCCATAGGTGGTTTCTGAAAAGAACAGAGATACAATGAACTCTAGCTGTGGTTAATGAAAAGGACACACATGAAATGACACTGGTGGATCCATAGGTGGTTTGTGAAAATAACACACATGTAATGAGCTCTGGTGGATCCATGTGTGCTATGTGAAAAGAACACACATGCAATGACACTGGTGGATCCATAGGTGGTTTGTGAAAAGAACAGACATGCAATGACTCTGGTGGATCCATATGTGGTTTGTGAAAAGAACACAGATGCAATGACTCTAGCTGTGGTCTGTGAAAAGAACACACATGCAATGACATTGGTGGATCCATGTGTGATTTGTGAAAATAACAGACATCCAATGACTCTGGTGGATCCATATGTGGTCTGTGATAAGAACACACATGCAATGACTCTAGCTATGGTCTGTGAAAAGAACACACATGCAATGGCACTAGTGGATCCATGGGTGGTCTGTGAAAAGAACACACATGCAATGAACTCTAGTGGATCCATATGTGGTATGTGAAAAGAACACACATGCAATGACACTGGTGGATCCATAGGTGGTTTGTGAAAAGAATACACATGCAATGAACTCTGGTGGATACATATGTGGTCTGTGAAAAGAACACACATGCAAAAACTCTGGAGGATCCATATGTGGTCTGTGAAAAGAATAGACATGAAATGACACTAGTGGATCCATGTGTGGTCTGTGAAAATAACACACATGCAATCACACTGGTGGATCCATGTGTGGTTTGTGAAAATTACACACATGCAATGACACTGGTGGATCTATATGTGGTTTGTGAAAAGAACACACATGCAATGACTCTAGTTGTGGTTTGTGAAAAGAACAAACATGCAATGACTCTAGTGGATCCATATCTGGTTTGTGAAAAGAATAGTCATGCAATGACTCTAGTTGTGGTTAATGAAAAGAAGACACATGCAATGACACTGGTGGATCCATAAGTGGTTTGTGAAAATAACACACATGCAATGACTCTAGCTGTGGATAATGAAAAGAACACACTTGCAATGATACTAGTGGATCCATAGGTGGTTTGTGAAAATAACAGACATGCAATGAACTCTAGCTGTGGTCTACGAAAAGAACACACAAGCAATAACACTCGTGGATCCATGGGTGGTTTTTGAAAAGAACACACATGCAATGAACTCTGGTGAATGCATATGTGGTATGTGAAAAGAATAGACAGGCAATGAACTCTGGTGGATCCATAGGTGATCTGTGAAAAGAACAGACATGCAATGACTCTAACTGTGGTCTGTGAAAAGAATACACATGCAATAACACTGGTGGATCCATAGGTGGTATGTGAAAATAACACACATGCAATGAAGTCTGGTGGATCCATATGTGGTTTGTGAAAAGAACATACATGCAATGACTCTAGTTGTGGTTAATGAAAAGAACACACATGCAATGACACAGGTGGATCCATATGTGGTTTGGGAAAAGAACAAACATGCAATGACTCTAGCTATGGTGTGTGAAAAGAACACACATGCAATGACACTGGTGGATCCATAGGTGGTTTGTGAAAAGAACAAACATGCAATGAACTCTATCTGTGGTGAATGAAAAGAACACACATGCAATGAACCTGGTGGATCCATGGGTTGTTTTTGAAAAGAACACACATGCAATGAACTCTGGTCGATCCATGTGTGGTCTGTGAAAAGAACAGACATGCAATGATACTGGTGGATCCATAGGTGGTCTGTGAAAAGAACAAACATGCAATGACTCTAGCTGGATCCATATGTGGTCTGTGAAAAGAACAGACATGCAATGACTCTGGTGGATCCATATGTGGTTTGTGAAAAGAACAGATATGCAGTGAAACTGGTGGATCCATGTGGTTTGTGAAAAGAACACACATGCAATGACTTTAGTTGTGTTTTGTGAAAAGAACAAACATGCAATGACTCTAGCTGTGGTCTGTGAAAAGAACAGACATGCAATGACACTTGTGGATCCATATGTGGTTTCTGAAAATAACACACATGCAATGACTCTAGATGTGGATAAGGAGAAGAACACAGATGCAACGGCACTGGTGGATCCATAGGTGGTTTGTGAAAAGAACAGACATGCAATGAACTCTAGATGTGGTATGTGAAAAGAACACACATGCAATGACACTTGTGGATCCATAGGTGGTTTGTGAAAATAACACACATGTAATGAGCTCTGGTGGATCCATGTGTGCTATGTGAAAAGAACACACATGCAATGACACTGGTGGATCCATAGGAGGTTTGTGAAAAGAACAGACATGCAATGACTCTGGTGGATCCATATGTGGTTTGTGAAAAGAACACAGATGCAATGACTCTAGCTGTGGTCTGTGAAAAGAACACACATGCAATGACATTGGTGGATCCATGTGTGATTTGTGAAAATAACAGACATCCAATGACTCTGGTGGATCCATATGTGGTCTGTGATAAGAACACACATGCAATGACTCTAGCTATGGTCTGTGAAAAGAACACACATGCAATGGCACTAGTGGATCCATGGGTGGTCTGTGAAAAGAACACACATGCAATGAACTCTAGTGGATCCATATGTGGTATGTGAAAAGAACACACATGCAATGACACTAGTGGATCCATAGGTGGTTTGTGAAAAGAATACACATGCAATGAACTCTGGTGGATACATATGTGGTCTGTGAAAAGAACACACATGCAAAAACTCTGGAGGATCCATATGTGGTCTGTGAAAAGAATAGCCATGAAATGACACTAGTGGATCCATGTGTGGTCTGTGAAAATAACACACATGCAATCACACTGGTGGATCCATGTGTGGTTTGTGAAAATTACACACATGCAATGACACTGGTGGATCTATATGTGGTTTGTGAAAAGAACACACATGCAATGACTCTAGTTGTGGTTTGTGAAAAGAACAAACATGCAACGACTCTAGTGGATCTATATCTGGTTTGTGAAAAGAATAGTCATGCAATGACTCTAGTTGTGGTTAATGAAAAGAAGACACATGCAATTACACTGGTGGATCCATAAGTGGTTTGTGAAAATAACACACATGCAATGACTCTAGCTGTGGATAATGAAAAGAACACACTTGCAATGATACTAGTGGATCCATAGGTGGTTTGTGAAAATAACAGACATGCAATGAACTCTAGCTGTGGTCTACGAAAAGAACACACAAGCAATAACACTCGTGGATCCATGGCTGGTTTTTGAAAAGAACACACATGCAATGAACTCTGGTGAATGCATATGTGGTATGTGAAAAGAATAGACAGGCAATGAACTCTGGTGGATCCATAGGTGATCTGTGAAAAGAACAGACATGCAATGACTCTAACTGTGGTCTGTGAAAAGAACACACATGCAATAACACTGGTGGATCCATAGGTGGTATGTGAAAATAACACACATGCAATGAAGTCTGGTGGATCCATATGTGGTTTGTGAAAAGAACATACATGCAATGACTCTAGTTGTGGTTAATGAAAAGAACACACATGCAATGACATAGGTGGATCCATGTGTGGTTTGTGAAAAGAACAGACATGCAATGACTCTAGCTATGGTGTGTGAAAAGAACACACATGCAATGACACTGGTGGATCCATAGGTGGTTTGTGAAAAGAACAAACATGCAATGAACTCTATCTGTGGTGAATGAAAAGAACACACATGCAATGACACTGGTGGATCCATGGGTGGTTTTTGAAAAGAACACACATGCAATGAACTCTGGTCGATCCATGTGTGGTCTGTGAAAAGAACAGACATGCAATAATACTGGTGGATCCATAGGTGGTCTGTGAAAAGAACAAACATGCAATGACTCTAGCTGGATCCATATGTGGTCTGTGAAAAGAACAGACATGCAATGACTCTGGTGGATCCATATGTGGTTTGTGAAAAGAACAGATATGCAGTGAAACTGGTGGATCCATGTGGTTTGTGAAAAGAACACACATGCAATGACTTTAGTTGTGTTTTGTGAAAAGAACAAACATGCAATGACTCTAGCTGTGGTCTGTGAAAAGAACAGACATGCAATGACACTTGTGGATCCATAGGTGGTTTGTGAAAATAACACACATGCAATGACTCTAGATGTGGATAAGTAGAAGAACACACATGCAACGGCACTGGTGGATCCATAGGTGGTTTGTGAAAAGAACAGACATGCAATGAACTCTAGATGTGGTATGTGAAAAGAACACACATGCAATGACACTGGTGGATCCATAGGTGGTTTGTGAAAATAACACACATGCAAAGAACTCTGGTGGATGAATATGTGGTCTGTGAAAACAACACACATGCAATGAAGTCTGGTGGATCCATATGTGGTTTGTGAAAAGAACATACATGCAATGACTCTAGTTGTGGTTAATGAAAAGAACACACATCCAATGACACTAGGGGATCCATATGTGGTTAATGAAAAGAACACACATGCAATGACACTGGTGGATCCATAGGTGGTTTGTGAAAATAACACACATGCAATGAACTCTGGTGGATCCATGTGTGGTCTATGAAAAGAACACACATGCAATGACACTAGTGGATCCATAGGTGGTTTGTGAAAAGAACAGACATGTAATGACTCTGGTGGATCCGTATGTGGTTTGTGAAAAGAACACACATGCAATGACTCTAGCTGTGGTCTGTGAAAAGAACACACATGCAGTGACATTGGTGGATCCATGAGTGATTTGTGAAAATAACAGACATGCAATGACTCTGGTGGATCCATATGTGGTCTGTGATAAGAACACACATGCAATGACTCTAGCTATGGTCTGTGAAAAGAACACACATGCAATGGCACTAGTGGATCCATGGGTGGTCTGTGAAAAGAACACACATGCAATGAACTCTAGTGGATCCATATGTGGTATGTGAAAAGAACACACATGCAATGACACTGGTGGATCCATAGGTGGTTTGTGAAAAGAATACACATGCAATGAACTCTAGTGGATACATATGTGGTCTGTGAAAAGAACACACATGCAATGACTCTAGCTGTGGATAATGAAAAGAACACACATGCAATGATACTAGTGGATCCATAGGTGGTTTGTGAAAATAACAGACATGCAATGAACTCTAGCTGTGGTCTACGAAAAGAACACACAAGCAATAACACTCATGTATCCATGGGTGGTTTTTGAAAAGAACACACATGCAATGAACTCTGGTGAATGCATATGTGGTATGTGAAAAGAATAGACAGGCAATGAACTCTGGTGGATCCATAGGTGATCTGTGAAAATAACAGACATGCAATGACTCTAACTATGGTCTGTGAAAAGAACACACATGCAATAACACTGGTGGATCCATAGGTGGTATGTGAAAATAACACACATGCAATGAAGTCTGGTGGATCCATATGTGGTTTGTGAAAAGAACATACATGCAATGACTCTAGTTGTGGTTAATGAAAAGAACACACATGCAATGACACTGGTGGATCCATATGTGGTTTGTGAAAAGAACAGACATGCAATGACTATGATGGATCCATATGTGGTTTGTGAAAAGAACAGACATGCAATGACTCTAGCTATGGTGTGTGAAAAGAACACACATGCAATGACACTTTTGGATCCATAGGTGGTTTGTGAAAAGAACACACATGCAATGAACTCTGGTGGATCAATATGTGGTCTGTGAAAAGAAGAGACATGCAATGACGTCTGGTGGATCCATATGTTGTCTGTGTAAAGAACACACATGCAATGACTCTAGCTGTGGTCTGTGAAAAGAACACACATGAAAAGAACTCTAGTGGATCCATAGGTGGTGTGTGAAAATAACACAGATGCAATGAAGTCTGTTGGATCCATATGTGGTTTCTGAAAAGAACAAACATGCAATGAATCTAGTTGTGGTTTGTGACAATAACACACATGCAATGACACTAGTTGTGGATAATGAAAAGAACACACATGCAATGACTCTAGTTGTGGATAATGAAAAGAACACACATGCAATGACACTGGTGGATCCATAGGTGGTTTGTGAAAAGAACAAACATGCAATGAACTCTATCTGTGGTGAATGAAAAGAACACACATGCAATGACACTGGTGGATCCATGGGTGGTTTTTGAAAAGAACACACATGCAATGAACTCTGGTCGATCCATGTGTGGTCTGTGAAAAGAACAGACATGCAATGATACTGGTGGATCCATAGGTGGTCTGTGAAAAGAACAAACATGGAATGACTCTAGCTGGATCCATATGTGGTCTGTGAAAAGAACAGATATGCAATGACTCTGGTGGATCCATATGTGATTTGTGAAAAGAACAGATATGTAGTGACACTGGTGGATCCATGTGGTTTGTGAAAACAACACACATGCAATGACTTTAGTTGTGTTTTGTGAAAAGAACAAACATGCAATGACTCTAGCTATGGTCTGTGAAAAGAACAGACATGCAATGACACTGGTGGATCCATCGGTGGTTTGTGAAAAGAACACACATGCAATGACTCTAGATGTGGATAATGAGAAGAACACACATGGAATGACACTGGTGGATCCATAGGTGGTTTGTGAAAATAACACACATGCAAAGAACTCTGGTGGATGTATATGTCGTCTGTGAAAATAACACACATGCAATAAAGTCTGGTGGATCCATATGTGGTTTGTGAAAAGAACATACATGCAATGACTCTAGTTGTGGTTAATGAAAAGAACACACATCCAATGACACTAGGGGATCCATATGTGGTTAATGAAAAGAACACACATGCAATGACTCTAGTTGTAGATAATGAAAAGAACACACACGCAATGACACTAGTGGAAACATAGGTGGTTTGTGAAAAGAATAGACATGCAATGAACTCTAACTGTGGTTAATGAAAAGAACACACATGCAATGACACTGGAGGATCCATGGGTGGTTTTTGAAACGAACACATATGCAATGAACTCTGGTAGATCCATGTGTGGTATGTGAAAAGAACAGACTTGCAATGACACTGGTGGATCCATTGGTGGTTTGTGAAAAGAACAGACATGCAATGAACTCTGGTGGATCCATATGTGGTTTGTGAAAATAACATACATACAATGGCTCTAGTTGTGGTTAATGAAAAGAACACACATGCAATGACATTGGTGGATCCATGAGTGGTTTGTGAAAAGAACACACATGCAATTACTCTAGCTGTGGTTTGTGAAATGATCAGACATGCAATGACTCTGCTGGACCATATGTGGTTTGTGAAAAGAATAGACATGCAATGACTCTAGTTATGGTTAATAAAAAGAACACACATGCAATGACACTAGGGGATCCATATGTGGTTAATGAAAAGAACACACATGCAATGACTCTAGTTGTGGATAATGAAAAGAACACACATGCAATGACACTGGTTGATCCATAGGTGGTTTGTGAAAATAATACACATGCAATGAACTCTACCTGTGGTTAATGAAAAGAACACACATGCAATGACACTGGTGGATCCATAGGTGGTTTGTGAAAATAACACACATGCAATGAACTCTGGTGGATCAATGTGTGGTCTATCAAAAGAACACACATGCAATGACACTGGTGGATCCATAGGTGGTTTGTGAAAAGAACAAACATGTAATGACTCTAGTGGATCCATATGTGGTTTGTGAAAAGAACACACATGCAATGCCTCTAGCTGTGGTCTGTGAATAGAACACACATGCAATAACATTGGTGGATCCATGGGTGGTTGTGAAAAGAACACACATGCAATGAACTCTGGTGGATTCATATGTGGTATGTGAAAAGAACACACATTAAATGACACTGGTGGATCCATAGGTGGTTTGTGAAAAGAACACACATGCAATGACTCTACCTATGGTTTGTGAAAAAAATAGACATGCAATGACTCTAGTTGTGGTTAATGAAAAGGACACACATGCAATGACACTAGGGGATCCATATGTGGTTAATGAAAAGAACGCACATGCAATGACACTAGGGGATCCATATGTGGTTAATGAAAAGAACACACATGCAATGACTCTACCCGTGGATAATGAAAAGAACACACATGCAATGAGACTGGTGGATCCATAGGTGGTTTGTGAAAAGAACTGACATGCAATGAACTCTAGCTGTGGTGAATGAAAAGAACACACATGCAATGACACTGGTGTATCCATGGGTGGTTTTTGAAAAGAACACACATGCAATGAACTCTTGTGGATCCATGTGTGGTCTGTGAAAAGAACAGACATGCAATGACACTAGAGGACCCACAGGGGGTCTGTGAAAATAACACACATGCAATGACACTGGTGTATCCATAAGTGGTTTGTGAAAATAACACACATGCAAAGAACTCTAGCGAATCCATATGTGGTGCGTGAAAATAACATACACGCAATGATGTCTGGTGGATCCATGTGGTTTGTGAAAAGAACACACATGCAATGACTCTAGTTGTGGCCTGTGAAAAGAACACACATGCAATAACATTGGTGGATCCATGGGTGGTTGTGAAAAGAACACACATGCAATGAACTCTGGTGGATTCATATGTGGTATGTGAAAAGAACACACATTAAATGACACTGGTGGATCCATAGGTGGTTTGTGAAAAGAACACACATGCAATGAACTCTGGAGGATCCATATGTGGTCTGTGAAAAGAACAAACATGCAATGACACTGGTGGATCCATGTGTGGTCTGTGAAAATAACACACATGCAATGACACTTATGGATCCATGTGTGGTTTGTGAAAATGACACACATGGAATGACACTGGTGGATCTATAGGTGGTTTGTGAAAAGAACACACATGCAATGACTCTAGCTATGGTTTGTGAAAAAAACAGACATGCAATGACTCTAGTTGTGGTTAATGAAAAGAACACACATGCAATGACACTAGGGGATCCATATGTGGTTAATGAAAAGAAAGCACATGCAATGAAACTAGGGGATCCATATGTGGTTAATGAAAAGAACACACATGCAATGACTCTACCCGTGGATAATGAAAAGAACACACATGCAATGACACTGGTGGATCCATAGGTGGTTTGTGAAAAGAACTGACATGCAATGAACTCTAGCTGTGGTGAATGAAAAGAACACACATGCAATGACACTGGTGTATCCATGGGTGGTTTTTGAAAAGAACACACATGCAATGAACTCTGGTGGATCCATGTGTGGTCTGTGAAAAGAACAGACATGCAATGACACTAGAGGACCCACAGGGGGTCTGTGAAAATAACACACATGCAATGACACTGGTGTATCCATAAGTGGTTTGTGAAAATAACACACATGCAAAGAACTCTAGCGGATCCATATGTGGTCTGTGAAAATAACACACATGCAATGAAGTCTGGTGGATCCATATGTGGTTTGTGAAAAGAACACACATGCAATGACTTTAGTTGTGGTTTGTGAAAAGAACATACATGCAATGGCTCTAGATGTGGTTTGTGAAAACAACAGACAAGCAATGACACTGGTGGATCCATAGGTGGTTTGTGAAAAGAACACACATGCAATGACTCTAGCTGTGGACAATGAAAAGAACACATATGCAATGACACTAGCGGATCCATTGGTGGTTTGTGAATAGAACATACATGCAATAAACTCTAGATGTGGTCTGTGAAAATAACACACATGCAATGACACTGGTGTATCCATAGGTGGTTTGTGAAAATAACACAGATGCAAAGAACTCTGGTGGATCCATATGTGGTTTGTGAAAATAACACACATGCAATGAAGTATGGTGGATCCATATGTGGTTTGTGAAAAGAACATACATGCAATGACTCTAGTTGTGGTTTGTAAAAAGAACACACATGCAATGACACTGGTGGATCCATAGGTGGTTTGTGAAAAGAACACACATGAATGACTCTAGCTGTGGTTTTTGAAAAGAACATGCATGCAAAGAACTCTGGTGGATCCATGGGTGGCTTTAGAAAATAACACACATTCAATGAACTCTGGTGGATCCATATGTGGTTTGTGAAAAGAACAGACATGCAATGACACTGATGGATCCATAGGTGGTCTGTGAAAAGAACAGACATTCAATGACTCTAGTTGTGGTCTGTGAAAAGAACACACATGCAATGACACTGGCGGATCCACAGGTGGTCTGTGAAAATAACAGACATGCAATGACTCTAGCTGTGGTTTGTGAAAAGAACACATGCAATGACTCTAGTTGTGGTTTGTGAAAAGAACAGACATGCAATGACTCTGGTGGATCCATATATGGTTTGTGAAAAGAACAGACATGCAATGACTCTAGTTGTGGTTAATGAAAATAAGACACATGCAATGACACTGGTGGATCCATAAGTGGTTTGTGCAAAGAACACACATGCAATGGCTCTAGCCGTGGATAATGAAAAGAACACACATTCAATGATACTAGTGGATCCATAGGTGGTTTGTGAAAATAACAGACATGCAATGAACTCTAGCTGTGGTCTATGAAAAGAACACACATGCAATGACACTTGTGGATCCATGGGTGGTTTTTGAAAAGAACACACATGCAATGAACTCTGGTGAAAGAATATGTGGTATGTGAAAAGCACAGACAGGCAATGAACTCTGGTGGATCCAGAGGTGATCTGTGAAAAGAACACACATGCAATGACTCTAACTGTGGTCTGTGAAAAGAACACACATGCAATGAAGTCTGGTGGATACATATGTGGTTTGTGAAAAGAACATACATGCAATGACTCTAGTTGTGGTTAATGAAAAGAAGACATGCAATGACTCTAGCTATGGTGTGTGAAAAGAACACACATGCAATGACACTGGTGGATCCATAGGTGGTTTGTGAAAAGAACACACATGCAATGAACTCTGGTGGATCAATATGTGGTCTGTGAAAAGAACAGACATGCAATGGCGTCTGGTGGATCCATATGTTGTCTTTGTAAAGAACACACATGCAAAGAACTCTGGTGGATCCATAGGTGGTCTGTGAAAATAACACACATGCAATGAAGTCTGGTGGATCCATATGTGGTTTGTGAGAAGAACAGACATGCAATGAATCGAGTTGTGGTTTGTGACAATAACACCCATGCAATGACACTAGATGTGGATAATGAAAAGAACACACATGCAATGACTCTCGCTGTGGATAATGAAAACAACACACATGCAATGACACTGGTGGATCCGTAGGAGGTTTGTGAAAAGAGCAAACATGCAATGAACTCTAGCTGTGGTGAATGAAAAGAACACACATGCAATGACACTGGTGGATCCATGGGTGGTTTTTGAAAATAACACACATACAATGAACTCTGGTCGATCCATGTGTGGTCTATGAAAAGAACAGACATGCAATAACACTGGTGGATCCATAGCTGGTCTGTGAAAAGAAGAAACATGCAATGACTCTAGCTGGATCCATATGTGGTCTGTGAAAAGAACAAACATGCAATGACTCTGGTGGATCCGTATGTGGTGTGTGAAAAGAACAGATATGCAGTGACACTGGTGGATCCATGTGGTTTGTGAAAAGAACACACATGCAATGACTTTAGTTGTGTTTTGTGAAAAGAACAAACATGCAATGAATCTAGTTGTGGTCTGTGAAAAGAACAGACATGCAATTACACTTGTGGATCCATAGGTGGTTTCTGAAAAGAACACACATGCAATGACTCTAGCTGTGGATAATGAAAAGAAGACACAACTAAAGACACAACTAAGGTGGTTTGTGAAAATAACACACATGCAATGAAGTCTGGTGGATACATATGTGGTTTGTGAAAAGAACATACATGCAATGACTCTAGTTGTGGTTAATTAAAAGAAGACATGCAATGACTCTAGCTATGGTGTGTGAAAAGAACACACATGCAATGACACTGGTGGATCCATAGGTGGTTTGTGAAAATAACACACATGCAATGAAGTCTGGTGGATACATATGTGGTTTGTGAAAAGAACATACATGCAATGACTCTAGTTGTGGTTAATGAAAAGAAGACATGCAATGACTCTAGCTATGGTGTGTGAAAAGAACACACATGCAATGACACTGGTGGATCCATAGGTGGTTTGTGAAAAGAACACACATGCAATGAACTCTGGTGGATCAATATGTGGTCTGTGAAAAGAACAGACATGCAATGGCGTCTGGTGGATCCATATGTTGTCTTTGTAAAGAACACACATGCAAAGAACTCTAGTGGATCCATAGGTGGTCTGTGAAAATAACACACATGCAATGACACTAGTGGATCCATAGGTGGTTTGTGAAAAGAACAGACATGCAATGAACTCTAGATGTGGTCTGTGAAAAGAACACACATGCAATGACACTGGTGGATCCATAGGTGGTTTGTGAAAATAACACACATGCAATGAAGTCTGGTGGATACATATGTGGTTTGTGAAAAGAACATACATGCAATGACTCTAGTTGTGGTTAATGAAAAGAACATACATGCAATGACTCTAGCTATGGTGTGTGAAAAGAACACACATGCAATGACACTGGTGGATCCATATGTGGTTTGTGAAAAGAACACACATGCAATGACTCTAGCTGTGGTTTTTCAAAAGAACACACATGCAAAGAACTTTGGTGGATCCATGGGTGGTTTTAGAAAAGAACACACATGCAATGAACTCCGATGGATCCATATGTGGTTTGTGCAAAGAACATACATGCAATGACTCTGGTTGTGGTTAATGAAAAGAACACACATGCTATGACACTGGTGGATCCATGGGTGGTTTTTGAAAAGAACACACATGCAATGAACTCTGGTGGATCCATATGTGGTATGTGAAAAGAACAAACATGCAATGACACTGATGGATCTATAGGTGGTCTGTGAAAAGAACAAGCATGCAATGACTCTAGTTGTGGTCTGTGAAAAGAACACACATGCAATGACACTGGTGGATCCACAGGTGGTCTGTGAAAATAACAGACATGCAATGAACTCTGGTGGATCCATGTGTGGTTTGTGAAAAGAACAGACATGCAATGACTCTAGCTATGGTTTGTGAAAAGAACACACATGCAATGACTCTAGTTGTGGTTTCTGAAAAGAACAGACATGCAATGACTCTGGTGGATCCATATCTGGTTTGTGAAAAGAACAGACATGCAATGACTCTAGTTGTGGTTAATGAAAAGAAGACACATGCAATGACACTAGTGGTTCCATAGGTGGTTTGTGAAAAGAACACACATGCGATGACTCTAGCGGTGGTTATTGAAAAGAACAGACATGCAATGACTATGATGGATCCATATGTGGTTTGTGAAAAGAACAGACATGCAATGACTCTAGCTATGGTGTGTGAAAAGAACACACATGCAATGACACTGGTCGATCCATAGGTGGTTTGTGAAAAGAACACACATGCAATGAACTCTGGTGGATCAATATGTGGTCTCTGAAAAGAACAGACATGCAATGACGTCTGGTGGATCCATATGTTGTCTGTGTAAAGAACACACATGCAATGACTCTAGCTGTGGTCTGTGAAAAGAACACACATGCAAAGAACTCTGGTGGATCCGTAGGTGGTCTGTGAAAATAACACAGATGCAATGAAGTCTGTTGGATCCATATGTGGTTTGTGAAAAGAACAAACATGCAATGAATCTAGATGTGGTTTGTGACAATAACACACATGCAATGACACTAGCTGTGGTAATGAAAAGAACACACATGCAATGACTCTAACTGTGGATAATGAAAAGAACACACATGCAATGACACTGGTGGATCCGTAGGTGGTTTGTGAAAAGAACAAACATGCAATGAACTCTAGCTGTGGTGAATGAAAAGAACACATGCAATGACACTGGTGGATCCATGGGTGGTTTTTGAAAAGAACACACATGCAATGAACTCTGGTCGATCCATGTGTGGTCTGTGAAAAGAACATACATGCAATGACACTGGTGGATCCATAGGTGGTCTGTGAAAAGAACAAACATGCAATGACTCTAGCTGGATCCATATGTGGTCTGTGAAAAGAACAGACATGCAATGACTCTGGTGGATCCATATGTGGTTTGTGAAAAGAAAAGATATGCAGTGACACTGGTGGATCCATGTGGTTTGTGAAAAGAACACACATGCAATGACTTTAGTTGTGTTTTGTGAAAACAACAAACATGCAATGACTCTAGCTGTGGTCTGTGAAAAGAACAGACATGCAATGACACTGGTGGATCCATAGGTGGTTTGTGAAAAGAAGACACATGCAATGACTCTAGCTGTGGATAATGAAAAGAACACACATGCAATGACACTGGTGGATCCATAGGTGGTTTGTGAAAAGAACAGACATGCAATGAACTCTAGATGTGGTTAATGAAAAGAACACACATTCAATGACACTGGTGGATCCATAGGTGGTTTGTGAAAAGAACACACATGCAGTGAACTCTGGAGGATCCATATGTGGTCTGTGAAAAGAACAAACATGCAATGACACTGGTGGATCCATGCGTGGTCTGTGAAAATAACACACATGCAATGACACTTATGGATCCATGTGTGGTTTGTGAAAATAACACGCATGCAATGACACTGGTGGATCTATAGGTGGTTTGTGAAAAGAACACACATGCAATGACTCTAGATGTGGTTTGTGAAAAGAACAAACATGCAATGACTCTGGTCGATCCATGTGTGGTCTGTGAAAAGAACAGACATGCAATGACACTGATGGATCCATAGGTGGTCTGTGAAAAGAACTAACATGCAATGACGTCTGGTGGATCCATATGTTGTCTGTGTAAAGAACACACATGCAATGACTCTAGCTGTGGTCTGTGAAAAGAACACACATGCAAAGAACTCTGGTGGATCCGTAGGTGGTCTGTGAAAATAACACAGATGCAATGAAGTCTGTTGGATCCATATGTGGTTTGTGAAAAGAACAAACATGCAATGAATCTAGATGTGGTTTGTGACAATAACACACATGCAATGACACTAGCTGTGGTAATGAAAAGAACACACATGCAATGACTCTAGCAGTGGATAATGAAAAGAACACACATGCAATGACACTGGTGGATCCGTAGGTGGTTTGTGAAAAGAACAAACATGCAATGAACTCTAGCTGTGGTGAATGAAAAGAACACATGCAATGACACTGGTGGATCCATGGGTGGTTTTTTAAAAGAACACAAATGCAATGAACTCTGGTCGATCCATGTGTGGTCTGTGAAAAGAACATACATCCAATGACACTGGTGGATCCATAGGTGGTCTGTGAAAAGAACAAACATGCAATGACTCTAGCTAGATCCATATGTGGTCTGTGAAAAGAACAGACATGCAATGACTCTCGTGGATCCATATGTGGTTTGTGAAAAGAACAGACATGTAATGACTCTGGTGGATCCATATGTGGTTTGTGAAAAGAAAAGATATGCAGTGACACTGGTGGATCCATGTGGTTTGTGAAAAGAACACACATGCAATGACTTTAGTTGTGTTTTGTGAAAACAACAAACATGCAATGACTCTAGCTGTGGTCTGTGAAAAGAACAGACATGCAATGACACTGGTGGATCCATAGGTGGTTTGTGAAAAGAAGACACATGCAATGACTCTAGCTGTGGATAATGAAAAGAACACACATGCAATGACACTGGTGGATCCATAGGTGGTTTGTGAAAAGAACAGACATGCAATGAACTCTAGATGTGGTTAATGAAAAGAACACACATTCAATGACACTGGTGGATCCATAGGTGTTTTGTGAAAAGAACACACATGCAGTGAATTCTGGAGGATCCATATGTGGTCTGTGAAAAGAACAAACATGCAATGACACTGGTGGATCCATGTGTGGTCTGTGAAAATAACACACATGCAATGACACTTATGGATCCATGTGTGGTTTGTGAAAATAACACACATGCAATGACACTGGTGGATCTATAGGTGGTTTGTGAAAAGAACACACATGCAATGACTCTAGCTGTGGTTTGTGAAAAGAACAAACATGCAATGACTCTGGTCGATCCATGTGTGGTCTGTGAAAAGAACAGACATGCAATGACACTGGTGGATCCATAGGTGGTCTATGAAAAGAACAAACATGCAATGACTCTAGCTGGATCCATATATGGTCTGTGAAAAGAACAGACATGCAATGACTCTCGTGGATCCATATGTGGTTTGTGAAAAGAACAAACATGCAATGAATCTAGATGTGGTTTGTGACAATAACACACATGCAATGACACTAGCTGTGGTAATGAAAAGAACACACATGCAATGACTCTAGCTGTGGATAATGAAAAGAACACACATGCAATGACACTGGTGGATCCATAGGTGGTTTGTGAAAAGAACAAACATGCAATGAACTCTAGCTGTGGTGAATGAAAAGAACACATGCAATGACACTGGTGGATCCATGGGTGGTTTTTGAAAAGAACACACATGCAATGAACTCTGGTCGATCCATGTGTGGTCTGTGAAAAGAACATACATGCAATGACACTGGTGGATCCATAGGTGGTCTGTGAAAAGAACAAACATGCAATGACTCTAGCTGGATCCATATGTGGTCTGTGAAAAGAACAGACATGCAATGACTCTGGTGGATCCATATGTGGTTTGTGAAAAGAAAAGATATGCAGTGACACTGGTGGATCCATGTGGTTTGTGAAAAGAACACACATGCAATGACTTTAGTTGTGTTTTGTGAAAACAACAAACATGCAATGACTCTAGCTGTGGTCTGTGAAAAGAACAGACATGCAATGACACTGGTGGATCCATAGGTGGTTTGTGAAAAGAAGTCACATGCAATGACTCTAGCTGTGGATAATGAAAAGAACACACATGCAATGACACTGGTGGATCCATAGGTGGTTTGTGAAAAGAACAGACATGCAATGAACTCTAGATGTGGTTAATGAAAAGAACACACATTCAATGACACTGGTGGATCCATAGGTGGTTTGTGAAAAGAACACACATGCAGTGAACTCTGGAGGATCCATATGTGGTCTGTGAAAAGAACAAACATGCAATGACACTGGTGGATCCATGCGTGGTCTGTGAAAATAACACACATGCAATGACACTTATGGATCCATGTGTGGTTTGTGAAAATAACACGCATGCAATGACACTGGTGGATCTATAGGTGGTTTGTGAAAAGAACACACATGCAATGACTCTAGATGTGGTTTGTGAAAAGAACAAACATGCAATGACTCTGGTCGATCCATGTGTGGTCTGTGAAAAGAACAGACATGCAATGACACTGATGGATCCATAGGTGGTCTGTGAAAAGAACTAACATGCAATGACGTCTGGTGGAACCATATGTTGTCTGTGTAAAGAACACACATGCAATGACTCTAGCTGTGGTCTGTGAAAAGAACACACATGCAAAGAACTCTGGTGGATCCGTAGGTGGTCTGTGAAAATAACACAGATGCAATGAAGTCTGTTGGATCCATATGTGGTTTGTGAAAAGAACAAACATGCAATGAATCTAGATGTGGTTTGTGACAATAACACACATGCAATGACACTAGCTGTGGTAATGAAAAGAACACACATGCAATGACTCTAGCAGTGGATAATGAAAAGAACACACATGCAATGACACTGGTGGATCCGTAGGTGGTTTGTGAAAAGAACAAACATGCAATGAACTCTAGCTGTGGTGAATGAAAAGAACACATGCAATGACACTGGTGGATCCATGGGTGGTTTTTTAAAAGAACACAAATGCAATGAACTCTGGTCGATCCATGTGTGGTCTGTGAAAAGAACATACATGCAATGACACTGGTGGATCCATAGGTGGTCTGTGAAAAGAACAAACATGCAATGACTCTAGCTAGATCCATATGTGGTCTGTGAAAAGAACAGACATGCAATGACTCTCGTGGATCCATATGTGGTTTGTGAAAAGAACAGACATGTAATGACTCTGGTGGATCCATATGTGGTTTGTGAAAAGAAAAGATATGCAGTGACACTGGTGGATCCATGTGGTTTGTGAAAAGAACACACATGCAATGACTTTAGTTGTGTTTTGTGAAAACAACAAACATGCAATGACTCTAGCTGTGGTCTGTGAAAAGAACAGACATGCAATGACACTGGTGGATCCATAGGTGGTTTGTGAAAAGAAGACACATGCAATGACTCTAGCTGTGGATAATGAAAAGAACACACATGCAATGACACTGGTGGATCCATAGGTGGTTTGTGAAAATAACAGACATGCAATGAACTCTAGATGTGGTTAATGAAAAGAACACACATTCAATGACACTGGTGGATCCATAGGTGTTTTGTGAAAAGAACACACATGCAGTGAATTCTGGAGGATCCATATGTGGTCTGTGAAAAGAACAAACATGCAATGACACTGGTGGATCCATGTGTGGTCTGTGAAAATAACACACATGCAATGACACTTATGGATCCATGTGTGGTTTGTGAAAATAACACACATGCAATGACACTGGTGGATCTATAGGTGGTTTGTGAAAAGAACACACATGCAATGACTCTAGCTGTGGTTTGTGAAAATAACAAACATGCAATGACTCTGGTCGATCCATGTGTGGTCTGTGAAAAGAACAGACATGCAATGACACTGGTGGATCCATAGGTGGTCTATGAAAAGAACAAACATGCAATGACTCTAGCTGGATCCATATATGGTCTGTGAAAAGAACAAACATGCAATGACTCTGGTGGATTCATAGGTGGTTTGTGAAAAGAACATACATGTAATGACTCTGGTGAATGCATATGTGGTATGTGAAAAGAACAGCCAGGCAATGAACTCTGGTGGATCTATAGGTGATCTGTGAAAAGAACTAACATGCAATGACTCTAACTGTGGTCTGTGAAAAGAACACACATGCAATAACACTGGTGGATCCATAGGTGGTCTGTGAAAATAACAGACATGCAATTAAGTCTGGTGGATCCATATGTGGTTTGTGAAAAGAACATACATGCAATGACTCTAGTTGTGGTTAATGAAAATAACACACAGGCAATGACACTGGTGGATCCATAGGTGGTTTGTGAAAAGAACACACATGCGATGACTCTAGCGGTGGTTATTGAAAAGAACAGACATGCAATGACTATGATGGATCCATATGTGGTTTGTCAAAAGAACAGACATGCAATGACTCTAGCTATGGTGTGTGAAAAGAACACACATGCAATGACACTGGTGGATCCATAGGTGGTTTGTGAAAAGAACACACATGCAATGAACTCTGGTGGATCAATATGTGGTCTGTGAAAAGAACAGACATGCAATGACGTCTGGTGGATCCATATGTTGTCTGTGTAAAGAACACACATGCAATGACTTTAGCTGTGGTCTGTGAAAAGAACACACATGCAAAGAACTCTGGTGGATCCACAGGTGGTTTGTGAAAATAGCACAAATGCAATGAAGTCTGTTGGATCCATATGTGGTTTGTGAAAAGAACAAACATGCAATTAATCTAGTTGTGGTTTGTGAAAAGAACACACATGCAATGACACTGGTGGATCTATACGTGGTTTGTGAAAAGAACAAACATGCAATGACTCTGGTGGATCCATATCTGGTTTGTGAAAAGAACAGTTATGCAATGACTCTAGTTGTGGTTAATGAAAAGAAGACACATGAAATGACACTGGTGGATCCATAAGTGGTTTGTGAAAAGAACACACATGCAATGACTCTAGCTGTGGATAATGAAAAGAACACACATGCAATGATACTAGTGGATCCAAAGGTGGTTTGTGAAAATAACAGACATGCAATGAACTCTAGCTGTGGTCTACGAAAAGAACACACAAGCAATAACTCTAGTGGATCCATGGGTGGTTTTTGCAAAGAACACACATGCAATGAACTCTGGTGAATGCATATGTGGTATGTGAAAAGAATAGACAGGCAATGAACTCTGGTGGATCCATAGGTGATTTGTGAAAAGAACAGACATGCAATGACTCTAACTGTGGTCTGTGAAAAGAACACACATGCAATAACACTGGTGGATCCATAGGTGGTATGTGAAAATAACACACATGCAATGAAGTCTGGTGGATCCATATGTGATTTGTGAAAAGAACATACATGCAATGACTCTGGTTGTGGTTAATGAAAAGAACACACATGCAATGACACAGGTGGATCCATAGGTGGTTTGTGAAAAGAACACACATGCGATGACTCTAGCAGTGGTTATTGAAAAGAACAGACATGCAATGACTATGATGGATCCATATGTGGTTTGTGAAAAGAATAGACATGCAATGACTCTAGCTATGGTGTGTGAAAAGAACACACATGCAATTACACTGGTGGATCCATAGGTGGTTTGTGAAAAGAACACATGCAATGAACTCTGGTGGATCAATATGTGGTCTGTGAAAAGAATAGACATGCAATGACGTCTGGTGGATCCTTATGTTGTCTGTGTAAAGAACACACATGCAATGACTCTAGATGTGGTCTGTGAAAAGAACACACATGCAAAGAACTCTAGTGGATCCATAGGTGGTATGTGAAAATAACACAGATGCAATGAAGTCTATGGGATCCATATGTGGTTTGTGAAAAGAACAAACATGCAATGAATCTAGTTGTGGTTTGTGATAATAACACACATGCAATGACACTAGCTGTGGATAATGAAAAGAACACACATGCAATGACTCTAGCTGTGGATAATGAAAAGAACACACATGCAATGACACTGGTGGATCCATAGGTGGTTTGTGAAAAGAACAAACATGCAGTGAACTCTATCTGTGGTGAATGAAAAGAACACACATGCAATGACACTGGTGGATCCATGGGTGGTTTTTGAAAAGAACACACATGCAATGAACTCTGGTCGATCTATGTGTGGTCTGTGAAAAGAATAGACATGCAATGACACTGGTGGATCCATAGGTGGTCTATGAAAAGAACAAACATGCAATGACTCTAGCTGGATCCATATGTGGTCTATGAAAAGAACAGACATGCAATGACTCTGGTGGATCCATATGTGGTTTGTGAAAAGAACAGATATGAAGTGACACTGGTGGATCCATGTGGTTTGTGAAAAGAACACACATGCAATGACTTTAGTTGTGTTTTGTGAAAAGAACAAACATGCAATGACTCTAGCTGTGGTCTGTGAAAAGAACAGACATGCAATGAAACTTGTGGATCCATAGGTGGTTTGTGAAAAGAACACACATGCAATGACTCTAGATGTGGATAATGAGAAGAACACACATGCAATGGCACTGGTGGATCCATAGGTGGTTTGTGAAAAGAACAGACATGCAATGAACTCTATTTGTGGTATGTGAAAAGAACACACATGCAATGACACTGGTGGATCCATAGGTGGTTTGTGAAAATAACACACATGCAAAGAACTCTGGTGGATGAATATGTGGTCTGTGAAATCAACACACATGCAATGAAGTCTGGTGGATCCATGTGTGGTTTGTGAAAAGAACATACATGCAATGACTCTAGTTGTGGTTAATGAAAAGAACACACATCCAATGACACTAGGGGATCCATATGTTGTTAATGAAAAGAACACACATGCAATGACACTGGTGGATCCGTAGGTGGTTTGTGAAAATAACACACATGCAATGAACTCTGGTGGATCCATGTGTGGTCTATGAAAAGAACACACATGCAATGACACTGGTGGATCCATAGGTGGTTTGTGAAAAGAACAGACATGTAACGACTCTGGTGGATCCATATGTGGTTTGTGAAAAGAACACACATGCAATGACTCTAGCTGTGGTCTGTGAAAAGAACACACATGCAATGACATTGGTGGATCTATGGGTGATTTGTGAAAATAACAGACATGCAATGACTCTGGTGGATCCATATGTGGTCTGTGAAAAGAACACACATGCAATGACTCTAGCTATGGTTTGTGAAAAGAACACACATGCAATGGCACTAGTGGATCCATGGGTGGTATGTGAAAAGAACACACATGCAATGAACTCTAGTGGATCCATATGTGGTATGTGAAAAGAACAGACATGCAATGAAGTCTGGTGGATCCATGTGTGGTCTGTGAAAAGAACAGACATGCAATGATACTGGTGGATCCATAGGTGGTATGTGAAAAGAACAAACATGCAATGACTCTAGATGGATCCATATGTGGTCTGTGAAAACAACAGACATGCAATGACTCTGGTGGATCCATATGTGATTTGTGAAAAGAACAGATATGCAGTGACACTGGTGGATCCATGTGGTTTGTGAAAACAACACACATGCAATGACTTTAGTTGTGTTTTGTGAAAAGAACAAACATGCAATGACTCTAGTTGTGGTCTGTGAAAAGAACAGACATGCAATGACACTGGTGGATCCATCGGTGGTTTGTGAAAAGAACACACATGCAATGACTCTAGATGTGGATAATGAGAAGAACACACATGCAATGACACTGGTGGATCCATAGGTGGTTTGTGAAAATAACACACATGCAAAGAACTCTGGTGGATGTATATGTCGTCTGTGAAAATAACACACATGCAATAAAGTCTGGTGGATCCATATGTGGTTTGTGAAAAGAACATACATGCAATGACTCTAGTTATGGTTAATGAAAAGAACACACATCCAATGACACTAGGGGATCCATATGTGGTTAATTAAAAGAACACACATGCAATGACTCTAGTTGTAGATAATGAAAAGAACACACATGCAATGACACTGGTGGAAACATAGGTGGTTTGTGAAAAGAATAGACATGCAATGAACTCTAGCTGTGGTTAATGAAAAGAACACACATGCAATGACACTGGAGGATCGATGGGTGGTTTTTGAAACGAACACATATGCAATGAACTTTGGTAGATCCATGTGTGGTATGTGAAAAGAACAGACATGCAATGACACTGGTGGATCCATTGGTGGTATGTGAAAAGAACAGACATCCAATGAACTCTGGTGGATCCATATGTGGTTTGTGAAAATAACATACATACAATGACTCTAGTTGTGGTTAATGAAAAGAACACACATGCAATGACATTGGTGGATCCATGAGTGGTTTGTGAAAGGAACACACATGCAATTACTCTAGATGTGGTTTGTGAAAAGAACAGACATGCAATGACTCTGGTGGAACCATATGTGGTTTGTGAAAAGAACAGACATGCAATGACTCTAGTTATGGTTAATAAAAAGAACACACATGCAATGACACTAGGGGATCCATATGTGGTTAATGAAAAGAACACACATGCAATGACTCTAGTTGTGGATAATAAAAAGAACACACATGCAATGACACTGGTTGATCCATAGGTGGTTTGTGAAAATAATACACATGCAATGAACTCTACCTGTGGTTAATGAAAAGAACAAACATGCAATGACACTGGTGGATCCATAGGTGGTTTGTGAAAATAACACACATGCAATGAACTCTGGTGGATCCATGTGTGGTCTATCAAAAGAACACACATGCAATGACACTGGTGGATCCATAGGTGGTTTGTGAAAAGAACAGACATGTAATGACTCTAGTGGATCCATATGTGGTTTGTGAAAAGAACACACATGCAATGCCTCTAGCTGTGGTCTGTGAATAGAACACACATGCAATAACATTGGTGGATCCATGGGTGGTTGTGAAAAGAACACACATGCAATGAACTCTGGTGGATTCATATGTGGTATGTGAAAAGAACACACATTAAATGACACTGGTGGATCCATAGGTGGTTTGTGAAAAGAACACACATGCAAATGAACTCTGGAGGATCCATATGTGGTCTGTGAAAAGAACAAACATGCAATGACACTGGTGGATCCATGTGTGGTCTGTGAAAATAACACACATGCAATGACACTTATGGATCCATGTGTGGTTTGTGAAAATAACACACATGGAATGACACTGGTGGATCTATAGGTGGTTTGTGAAAAGAACACACATGCAATGACTCTAGCTATGGTTTGTGAAAAAAATAGACATGCAATGACACTAGTTGTGGTTAATGAAAAGGACACACATGCAATGACACTAGGGGATCCATATGTGGTTAATGAAAAGAACGCACATGCAATGACACTAGGGGATCCATATGTGGTTAATGAAAAGAACACACATGCAATGACTCTACCCGTGGATAATGAAAAGAACACACATGCAATGAGACTGGTGGATCCATAGGTGGTTTGTGAAAAGAACTGACATGCAATGAACTCTAGCTGTGGTGAATGAAAAGAACACACATGCAATGACTCTGGTGTATCCATGGGTGGTTTTTGAAAAGAACACACATGTAATGAACTCTGGTGGATCCATGTGTGGTCTGTGAAAAGAACAGACATGCAATGACACTAGAGGACCCACAGGGGGTCTGTGAAAATAACACACATGCAATGACACTGGTGTTTCCATAAGTGGTTTGTGAAAATAACACACATGCAAAGAACTCTAGCGGATCCATATGTGGTGTGTGAAAATAACATACACGCAATGATGTCTGGTGGATCCATGTGGTTTGTGAAAAGAACACACATGCAATGACTCTAGCTGTGGCCTGTGAAAAGAACACACATGCAATAACATTGGTGGATCCATGGGTGGTTGTGAAAAGAACACACATGCAATGAACTCTGGTGGATTCATATGTGGTATGTGAAAAGAACACACATTAAATGACACTGGTGGATCCATAGGTGGTTTGTGAAAAGAACACACATGCAATGAACTCTGGAGGATCCATATGTGGTCTGTGAAAAGAACAAACATGCAATGACACTGGTGGATCCATGTGTGGTCTGTGAAAATAACACACATGCAATGAAACTTATGGATCCATGTGTGGTTTGTGAAAATAACACACATGGAATGACACTGGTGGATCTATAGGTGGTTTGTGAAAAGAACACACATGCAATGACTCTAGCTATGGTTTGTGAAAAAAATAGACATGCAATGACACTAGTTGTGGTTAATGAAAAGGACACACATGCAATGACACTAGGGGATCCATATGTTGTTAATGAAAAGAACGCACATGCAATGACACTAGGGGATCCATATGTGGTTAATGAAAAGAACACACATGCAATGACTCTACCCGTGGATAATGAAAAGAACACACATGCAATGAGACTGGTGGATCCATAGGTGGTTTGTGAAAAGAACTGACATGCAATGAACTCTAGCTGTGGTGAATGAAAAGAACACACATGCAATGACACTGGTGTATCCATGGGTGGTTTTTGAAAAGAACACACATGCAATGAACTCTGGTGGATCCATGTGTGGTCTGTGAAAAGAACAGACATGCAATGACACTAGAGGACCCACAGGAGGTCTGTGAAAATAACACACATGCAATGACACTGGTGTATCCATAAGTGGTTTGTGAAAATAACACACATGCAAAGAACTCTAGCGGATCCATATGTGGTGTGTGAAAATAACATACACGCGATGATGTCTGGTGGATCCATGTGGTTTGTGAAAAGAACACACATGCAATGACTCTAGCTGTGGCCTGTGAAAAGAACACACATGCAATAACATTGGTGGATCCATGGGTGGTTGTGAAAAGAACACACATGCAATGAACTCTGGTGGATTCATATGTGGTATGTGAAAAGAACACACATTAAATGACACTAGTGGATCCATAGGTGGTTTGTGAAAAGAACACACATGCAATGAACTCTGGAGGATCCATATGTGGTCTGTGAAAATAACAAACATGCAATGACACTGGTGGATCCATGTGTGGTCTGTGAAAATAACACACATGCAATGACACTTATGGATCCATGTGTGGTTTGTGAAAATGACACACATGGAATGACACTGGTGGATCTATAGGTGGTTTGCGAAAAGAACACACATGCAATGACTCTAGCTATGGTTTGTGAAAAAAACAGACATGCAGTGACTCTAGTTGTGGTTAATGAAAAGAACACACATGCAATGACACTAGGGGATCCATATGTGGTTAATGAAAAGAAAGCACATGCAATGACACTAGGGGATCCATATGTGGTTAATGAAAAGAACACACATGCAATGACTCTACCCGTGGATAATGAAAAGAACACACATGCAATGACACTGGTGGATCCATAGGTGGTTTGTGAAAAGAACTGACATGCAATGAACTCTAGCTGTGGTGAATGAAAAGAACACACATGCAATGACACTGGTGTATCCATGGGTGGTTTTTGAAAAGAACACACGTGCAATGAACTCTGGTGGATCCATGTGTGGTTTGTGAAAAGAACAGACATGCAATGACACAAGAGGACCCACAGGGGGTCTGTGAAAATAACACACATGCAATGACACTGGTGTATCCATAAGTGGTTTGTGAAAATAACACACATGCAAAGAACTCTAGCGGATCCATATGTGGTCTGTGAAAATAACACACATGCAATGAAGTCTGGTGGATCCATATGTGGTTTGTGAAAAGAACACACATGCAATGACTTTAGTTGTGGTTTGTGAAAAGAACATACATGCAATGGCGCTAGCTGTAGTTTGTGAAAAGAACAAACAAGCAATGACACTGGTGGATCCATAGGTGGTTTGTGAAAAGAACACACATGCAATGACTCTAGCTGTGGATAATGAAAAGAACACATATGCAATGACACTAGCGGATCCATTGGTGGTTTGTGAAAAGAACATACATGCAATAAACTCTAGATGTGGTCTGTGAAAATAACACACATGTAATGACACTGGTGTATCCATAGGTGGTTTGTGAAAATAACACAGATGCAAAGAACTCTGGTGGATCCATATGTGGTTTGTGAAAATAACACACATGCAATGAAGTATGGTGGATCCATATGTGGTTTGTGAAAAGAACATACATGCAATGACTCTAGTTGTGGTTTATAAAAAGAACACACATGCAATGACACTGGTGGATCCATAGGTGGTTTGTGAAAAGAACACACATGAATGACTCTAGCTGTGGTTTTTGAAAAGAACACGCATGCAAAGAACTCTGGTGGATCCATGGGTGGCTTTAGAAAATAACACACATTCAATGAACTCTAGTGGATCCATATGTGGTTTGTGCAAAGAACATACATGCAATGACTCTGGTCATGGTTAATGAAAAGAACACACATGCAATGAACTCTGGTGGATCCATATGTGGTATGTGAAAAGAACAGACATGCAATGACACTGATGGATCCATAGGTGGTCTGTGAAAAGAACAGACATTCAATGACTCTAGTTGTGGTCTGTGAAAAGAACACACATGCAATGACACTTGTGGATCCACAGGTGGTCTGTGAAAATAACAGACATGCAATGACTCTAGCTGTGGTTTGTGAAAAGAACACATGCAATGACTCTAGTTGTGGTTTGTGAAAAGAACAGACATGCAATGACTCTGGTGGATCCATATCTGGTTTGTGAAAAGAACAGACATGCAATGACTCTAGTTGTGGTTAATGAAAATAAGACACATGCAATGACACTGGCGAATCCATACGTGGTTTGTGAAAATAACAGACATGCAATGAACTCTAGCTGTAGTCTATGAAAAGAACACACATGCAATGACACTAGTGGATCCATGGGTGGTTTTTGAAAAGAACACACATGCAATGAACTCTGGTGAAAGAATATGTGGTATGTGAAAAGCACAGACAGGCAATGAACTCTGGTGGATCCAGAGGTGATCTGTGAAAAGAATAGACATGCAATGACTCTAACTGTGGTCTGTGAAAAGAACACACATGCAATGACACTGGTGGATCCATAGGTGGTTTGTGAAAATAACACACATGCAATGAAGTCTGGTGGATACATATGTGGTTTGTGAAAAGAACATACATGCAATGACTCTAGTTGTGGTTAATGAAAAGAAGACATGCAATGACTCTAGCTATCATGTGTGAAAAGAACACACATGCAATGACACTGGTGGATCCATAGGTGGTTTGTGAAAAGAACACACATGCAATGAACTCTGGTGGACCAATATGTGGTCTGTGAAAAGAACAGACATGCAATGGCGTCTGGTGGATCCATATGTTGTCTTTGTAAAGAACACACATGCAAAGAACTCTGGTGGATCCATAGGTGGTCTGTGAAAAGAACACACATGCAATGACACTGGTGGATCCATAGGTGGTCTGTGAAAATAACAGACATGCAATTATGTCTAGTGGATCCATATGTGGTTTGTGAAAAGAACATACATGCAATGACTCTAGTTGTGGTTGATGAAAAGAACACACATGCAATGACACTGGTGGATCCATAGGTGGTTTGTGAAAAGAACACACATGCGATGACTCTAGCGGTGGTTATTGAAAAGAACAGACATGCAATGACTATGATGGATCCATATGTGGTTTGTCAAAAGAACTAACATGCAATGACTTTAGCTATGGTGTGTGAAAAGAACACACATGCAATGACACTGGTGGATCCATAGGTGGTTTGTGAAAAGAACACACATGCAATGAACTCTGGTGGATCAATATGTGGTCTGTGAAAAGAACAGACATGCAATGACGTCTGGTGGATCCATATGTTGTCTGTGTAAAGAACACACATGCAATGACTCTAGCTGTGGTCTGTGAAAAGAACACACATGCAAAGAACTTTGGTGGATCCGTAGGTGGTCTGTGAAAATAACACAGATGCAATGAAGTATGTTGGATCCATATGTGGTTTGTGAAAAGAACAAACATGCAATGAATCTAGATGTGGTTTGTGACAATAACACACATGCAATGACACTAGCTGTGATAATGAAAAGAACACACATGCAATGACTCTAGCTGTGGATAATGAAAAGAACACACATGCAATGACACTGTTGGATCCGTAGGTGGTTTGTGAAAAGAACAAACATGCAATGAACTCTAGCTATGGTGAATGAAAAGAACACATGCAATGACACTGGTGGATCCATGGGTGGTGTTTGAAAAGAACACACATGCAATGAACTCTGGTCGATCCATGTGTGGTCTGTGAAAAGAACATACATGCAATGACACTGGTGGATCCATAGGTGGTCTGTGAAAAGAACAAACACGCAATGACTCTAG
Source organism: Avena sativa (assembly GCA_916181665.1). Lineage (NCBI taxonomy): Eukaryota > Viridiplantae > Streptophyta > Magnoliopsida > Poales > Poaceae > Avena > Avena sativa. The sequence goes on along the minus strand of OV702297.1, from coordinate 465,275,522 downwards.
ATGGATCCATATGTGGTCTGTGAAAAGAACAGACATGCAATGACTCTCGTGGATCCATATGTGGTTTGTGAAAAGAACATACATGTAATGACTCTGGTGGATCCATATGTGGTTTGTGAAAAGAAAAGATATGCAGTGACACTGGTGGATCCATGTGGTTTGTGAAAAGAACACACATGCAATGACTTTAGTTGTGTTTTGTGAAAACAACAAACATGCAATGACTCTAGCTGTGGTCTGTGAAAAGAACAGACATGCAATGACACTGGTGGATCCATAGGTGGTTTGTGAAAATAAGACACATGCAATGACTCTAGCTGTGGATAATGAAAAGAACACACATGCAATGACACTGGTGGATCCATAGGTGGTTTGTGAAAAGAACAGACATGCAATGAACTCTAGATGTGGTTAATGAAAAGAACACACATTCAATGACACTGGTGGATCCATAGGTGGTTTGTGAAAAGAACACACATGCAGTGAACTCTGGAGGATCCATATGTGGTCTGTGAAAAGAACAAACATGCAATGACACTGGTGGATCCATGTGTGGTCTGTGAAAATAACACACATGCAATGACACTTATGGATCCATGTGTGGTTTGTGAAAATAACACACATGCAATGAGACTGGTGGATCTATAGGTGGTTTGTGAAAAGAACACACATGCAATGACTCTAGCTGTGGTTTGTGAAAAGAACAAACATGCAATGACTCTGGTCGATCCATGTGTGGTCTGTGAAAAGAACAGACATGCAATGACACTGGTGGATCCATAGGTGGTCTATGAAAAGAACAAACATGCAATGACTCTAGCTGGATCCATATATGGTCTGTGAAAAGAACAGACATGCAATGACTCTGGTGGATCCATAGGTGGTTTGTGAAAAGAACAGACATGCAATGACTCTGGTGAATGCATATGTGGTATGTGAAAAGAACAGCCATGCAATGAACTCTGGTGGATCCATAGGTGATCTGTGAAAAGAACTAACATGCAATGACTCTAACTGTGGTCTGTGAAAAGAACACACATGCAATAACACTGGTGGATCCATAGGTGGTCTGTGAAAATAACAGACATGCAATTAAGTCTGGTGGATCCATATGTGGTTTGTGAAAAGAACATACATGCAATGACTCTAGTTGTGGTTAATGAAAAGAACACACATGCAATGACACTGGTGGATCCATAGGTGGTTCGTGAAAAGAACACACATGCGATGACTCTAGCGGTGGTTATTGAAAAGAACAGACATGCAATGACTATGATGGATCCATATGTGGTTTGTCAAAAGAACAGACATGCAATGACTCTAGCTATGGTGTGTGAAAAGAACACACATGCAATGACGCTGGTGGATCCATAGGTGGTTTGTGAAAAGAACACACATGCAATGAACTCTGGTGGATCAATATGTGGTCTGTGAAAAGAACAGACATGCAATGACGTCTGCTGGATCCATATGTTGTGTGTGTAAAGAACACACATGCAATGACTTTAGCTGTGGTCTGTGAAAAGAACGCACATGCAAAGAACTCTGGTGGATCCACAGGTGGTTTGTGAAAATAACACAGATACAATGAAGTCTGTTGGATCCATATGTGGTTTGTGAAAAGAACAAACATGCAATGAATGTAGTTGTGGTTTGTGACAATAACACACATGCAATGACACTAGCTATGGATAATGAAAAGAACACACATGCAATGACTCTAGCTGTGGATAATGAAAAGAACACACATGCAATGACACTGGTGGATCCGTAGGTGGTTTGTGAAAAGAACAAACATGCAATGAACTCTAGCTGTGGTGAATGAAAAGAACACACATGCAATGACACTGGTGGATCCATGGGTGGTTTTCGAAAAGAACACACATGCAATGACTCTGGTCGATCCATGTGTGGTCTGTGAAAAGAACAGACATGCAATGACACTGGTGGATCCATAGGTGGTCTGTGAAAAGAACAAACATGCAATGACTCTAGCTGGATCCATATATGGTCTGTGAAAAGAACAGACATGCAATGACTCTGGTGGATCCATAGGTGGTTTGTGAAAAGAACAGACATGCAATGACTCTGGTGAATGCATATGTGGTATGTGAAAAGAACAGCCATGCAATGAACTCTGGTGGATCCATAGGTGATCTGTGAAAAGAACTAACATGCAATGACTCTAACTGTGGTCTGTGAAAAGAACACACATGCAATAACACTGGTGGATCCATAGGTGGTCTGTGAAAATAACAGACATGCAATTAAGTCTGGTGGATCCATATGTGGTTTGTGAAAAGAACATACATGCAATGACTCTAGTTGTGGTTAATGAAAAGAACACACATGCAATGACACTGGTGGATCCATAGGTGGTTTGTGAAAAGAACACACATGCGATGACTCTAGCGGTGGTTATTGAAAAGAACAGACATGCAATGACTATGATGGATCCATATGTGGTTTGTCAAAAGAACAGACATGCAATGACTCTAGCTATGGTGTGTGAAAAGAACACACATGCAATGACGCTGGTGGATCCATAGGTGGTTTGTGAAAAGAACACACATGCAATGAACTCTGGTGGATCAATATGTGGTCTGTGAAAAGAACAGACATGCAATGACGTCTGCTGGATCCATATGTTGTGTGTGTAAAGAACACACATGCAATGACTTTAGCTGTGGTCTGTGAAAAGAACGCACATGCAAAGAACTCTGGTGGATCCACATGTGGTTTGTGAAAATAACACAGATACAATGAAGTCTGTTGGATCCATATGTGGTTTGTGAAAAGAACAAACATGCAATGAATGTAGTTGTGGTTTGTGACAATAACACACATGCAATGACACTAGCTATGGATAATGAAAAGAACACACATGCAATGACTCTAGCTGTGGATAATGAAAAGAACACACATGCAATGACACTGGTGGATCCGTAGGTGGTTTGTGAAAAGAACAAACATGCAATGAACTCTAGCTGTGGTGAATGAAAAGAACACACATGCAATGACACTGGTGGATCCATGGGTGGTTTTTGAAAAGAACACACATGCAATGACTCTGGTCGATCCATGTGTGGTCTGTGAAAAGAACAGACATGCAATGACACTGGTGGATCCATAGGTGGTCTGTGAAAAGAACAAACATGCAATGACTCTAGCTGGATCCATATATGGTCTGTGAAAAGAACAGACATGCAATGACTCTGGTGGATCCATAGGTGCTTTGTGAAAAGAATAGACATGCAACGACTCTAGTGAATGCATATGTGGTATGTGAAAAGAACAGCCACGCAATGAACTCTGGTGGATCCATAGGTGATCTGTGAAAAGAACTGACATGCAATGACTCTAACTATGGTCTGTGAAAAGAACACACATGCAATAACACTGGTGGATCCATAGGTGGTCTGTGAAAATAACAGACATGCAATTAAGTCTGGTGGATCCATATGTGGTTTCTGAAAAGAACATACATGCAATGACTCTAGTTGTGGTTAATGAAAAGAACACACATGCAATGACACTGGTGGATCCATAGGTGGTTTGTGAAAAGAACACACATGCGATGACTCTAGCGGTGGTTATTGAAAAGATTAGACATGCAATGACTATGATGGATCCATATGTGGTTTGTGAAAAGAACAGACATGCAATGACTCTAGCTATGGTGTGTGAAAAGAACACACATGCAATGACACTGGTGGATCCATAGGTGGTTTGTGAAAAGAACACACATGCAATGAACTCTGGTGGATCCATATGTGGTCTGTGAAAAGAACAGACATGCAATGACGTCTGGTGGATCCATATATTGTCTGTGTAAAGAACACACATGCAATGACTCTAGCTGTGGTTTGTGAAAAGAACAAACACGCAAAGAACTCTAGTAGATCCATAGGTGGTCTGTGAAAATAACATAGATGCAATGAAGTCTGTTGGATCCATATGTGGTTTGTGAAAAGAACAAACATGCAATGAATGTAGTTGTTGTTTGTGACAATAACACACATGCAATGACACTAGCTGTGGATAATGAAAAGAACACACATGCAACGTCTCTAGCTGTGGATAATGAAAATAACACACATGAAATGACATTGGTTGATCCATAGGTTGTTTGAGAAAAGAACAAACATGCAATGAACTCTAGCTGTGGTGAATGAAAAGAACACACATGCAATGACACTGGTGGATCCATGGGTGGTTTTTGAAAAGAACACACATGCAATGAACTCTGGTCTATCCATGTGTGGTATGTGAAAAGAACACACATGCAATGACACTGGTGGATCCATAGGTGGTCTGTGACAAGAACAAACATGCAATGACTCTAGCTGGATCCATATCTGGTCTGTGAAAAGAACAGACATGCAATGACTCTGGTGGATCCATATGTGGTTTGTGAAAAGAACATATATGTAGTGACACTGGTGGATCCATGTGGTTTGTGAAAAGAACACACATGCAATGACTTTAGTTGTGTTTTGTGAAAAGAACAAACATGCAATGACTCTAGCTGTGGTCTGTGAATAGAACAGACATGCAATGACACTTGTGGATCCATAGGTGGTTTGTGAAAAGAACACACATGCAATGACACTAGCTGTGGATAATGAAAAGAACACACATGCAATGACACTGGTGGATCCATAGGTGGTTTGTGAATAGAACAGGTATGCAATGAACTCTAGATGTGGTTTGTGAAAAGAACACACATGCAATGACACTGGTGGATCCGTAGGAGGTTTGTGAAAAGAGCAAACATGCAATGAACTCAAGCTGTGGTGAATGAAAAGAACACACATGCAATGACACTAGTGGATCCATGGGTGGTTTTTGAAAATAACACACATACAATGAACTCTGGTCGATCCATGTGTGGTCTGTGAAAAGAACAGACATGCAATGACACTGGTGGATCCATAGGTGGTCTGTGAAAAGAAGAAACATGCAATGACTCTAGCTGGATCCATATGTGGTCTGTGAAAAGAACAAACATGCAATGTCTCTAGTGGATCCATATGTTGTGTGTGAAAAGAACAGATATGCAGTGACACTGGTGGATCCATGTGGTTTGTGAAAAGAACACACATGCAATGACTTTAGTTGTGTTTTGTGAAAAGAACAAACATGCAATGAATCTAGTTGTGGTCTGTGAAAAGAACAAACATGCAATTACACTGGTGGATCCATAGGTGGTTTCTGAAAAGCAGACACATGCAATGACTCTAGCTGTGGATAATGAAAAGAAGACACATGCAATGACACTAGTGGATCCATAGGTGATTTGTGAAAAGAACAGACATGCAATGAACTCTAGATGTGGTCTGTGAAAAGAACACACATGCAATGACACTGGTGGATCCATAGGTGGTTTGTGAAAATAACACACATGCAAAGAACTCTAGTGGATCCATATGTGGTTTGTGAAAATAACAAACATGCAATGAAGTCCGGTGGATCCATATGTGGTTTGTGAAAAGAACATACATGCAATGACTCTAGTTGTGGTTTGTGAAAAGAACACACATGCAATGACACTGGTGGATCCATATGTGGTTTGTGAAAAGAACACACATGCAATGACTCTAGCTGTGGTTTTTGAAAAGAACACACATGCAAAGAACTCTGGTGGATCCATGGGTGGTTTTAGAAAAGAACACACATGCAATGAACTCTGATGGATCCATATGTGGTTTGTGCAAAGAACATACATGCAATGACTCTGGTTGTGGTTAATGAAAAGAACACACATGCAATGACACTGGTGGATCCATGGGTGGTTTTTGAAAAGAACACACATGCAATGAACTCTGGTGGATCCATATGTGGTATTTGAAAAGAACAAACATGCAATGACACTGATGGATCCATAGGTGGTCTGTAAAAAGAACAAGCATGCAATGACTCTAGTTGTGGTCTGTGAAAAGAACACACATGCAATGACACTGGTGGATCCATAGGTGGTCTGTGAAAATAACAGACATGCAATGAACTCTGGTGGATCCATGTGTGGTTTGTGAAAAGAACAGACATGCAATGACTCTAGCTATGGTTTGTGAAAAGAACACACATGCAATGACTCTAGTTGTGGTTTCTGAAAAGAATAGACATGCAATGACTCTGGTGGATCCATATCTGGTTTGTGAAAAGAACAGACATGCAATGACTCTAGTTGTGGTTAATGAAAAGAAGACACATGCAATGACACTAGTGGTTCCATAGGTGGTTTGTAAAAAGTACACACATGCGATGACTCTAGCGGTGGTTATTAAAAAGAACAGACATGCAATGACTATGATGGATCCATATGTGGTTTGTGAAAAGAACAGACATGCAATGACTCTAGCTATGGTGTGTGAAAAGAACACACATGCAATGACACTGGTGGATCCATAGGTGGTCTGTGAAAATAACAGACATGCAATTAAGTCTGGTGGATCCATATGTGGTTTGTGAAAATAACATACATGCAATGACTCTAGTTGTGGTTAATGAAAAGAACACACATGCAATGACACTGGTGGATCCATAGGTGGTTTGTGAAAAGAACACACATGCGATGACTCTAGCGGTGGTTATTGAAAAGAACAGACATGCAATGACTATGATGGATCCATATGTGGTTTGTCAAAAGAACTGACATGCAATGACTTTAGCTATGGTGTGTGAAAAGAACACACATGCAATGACACTGGTGGATCCATAGGTGGTTTGTGAAAAGAACACACATGCAATGAACTCTGGTGGATCAATATGTGGTCTGTGAAAAGAACAGACATGCAATGACGTCTGGTGGATCCATATGTTGTCTGTGTAAAGAACACACATGCAATGACTCTAGCTGTGGTCTGTGAAAAGAACACACATGCAAAGAACTCTGGTGGATCCGTAGGTGGTCTGTGAAAATAACACAGATGCAATGAAGTCTGTTGGATCCATATGTGGTTTGTGAAAAGAACAAACATGCAATGAATCTAGATGTGGTTTGTGACAATAACACACATGCAATGACACTAGCTGTGGTAATGAAAAGAACACACATGCAATGACTCTAGCTGTGGATAATGAAAAGAACACACATGCAATGACACTGGTGGATCCGTAGGTGGTTTGTGAAAAGAACAAACATGCAATGAACTCTAGCTGTGGTGAATGAAAAGAACACATGCAATGACACTGGTGGATCCATGGGTGGTGTTTGAAAAGAACACACATGCAATGACACCGGTGGATCCATAGGTGGTCTGTGAAAATAACAGACATGCAATGAACTCTGGTGGATCCATGTGTGGTTTGTGAAAAGAACAGACATGCAATGACTCTAGCTATGGTTTGTGAAAAGAACACACATGCAATGACTCTAGTTGTGGTTTCTGAAAAGAACAGACATGCAATGACTCTGGTGGATCCATATCTGGTTTGTGAAAAGAACAGACATGCAATGACTCTAGTTGTGGTTAATGAAAAGAAGACACATGCAATGACACTAGTGGTTCCATAGGTGGTTTGTAAAAAGAACACACATGCGATGACTCTAGCGGTGGTTATTGAAAAGAACAGACATGCAATGACTATGATGGATCCATATGTGGTTTGTGAAAAGAACAGACATGCAATGACTCTAGCTATGGTGTGTGAAAAGAACACACATGCAATGACACTGGTGGATCCATAGGTGGTCTGTGAAAATAACAGACATGCAATTAAGTCTGGTGGATCCATATGTGGTTTGTGAAAAGAACATACATGCAATGACTCTAGTTGTGTTTAATGAAAAGAACACACATGCAATGACACTGGTGGATCCATAGGTGGTTTGTGAAAATAACACACATGCGATGACTCTAGCGGTGGTTATTGAAAAGAACAGACATGCAATGACTATGATGGATCCATATGTGGTTTGTCAAAAGAACTGACATGCAATGACTTTAGCTATGGTGTGTGAAAAGAACACACATGCAATGACACTGGTGGATCCATAGGTGGTTTGTGAAAAGAACACACATGCAATGAACTCTGGTGGATCAATATGTGGTCTGTGAAAAGAACAGACATGCAATGACGTCTGGTGGATCCATATGTTGTCTGTGTAAAGAACACACATGCAATGACTCTAGCTGTGGTCTGTGAAAAGAACACACATGCAAAGAACTCTGGTGGATCCGTAGGTGGTCTGTGAAAATAACACAGATGCAATGAAGTCTGTTGGATCCATATGTGGTTTGTGAAAAGAACAAACATGCACTGAATCTAGATGTGGTTTGTGACAATAACACACATGCAATGACACTAGCTGTGGTAATGAAAAGAACACACATGCAATGACTCTAGCTGTGGATAATGAAAAGAACACACATGCAATGACACTGGTGGATCCGTAGGTGGTTTGTGAAAAGAACAAACATGCAATGAACTCTAGCTGTGGTGAATGAAAAGAACACATGCAATGACACTGGTGGATCCATGGGTGGTGTTTGAAAAGAACACACATGCAATGAACTCTGGTCGATCCATGTGTGGTCTGTGAAAAGAACATACATGCAATGACACTGGTGGATCCATAGGTGGTCTGTGAAAAGAACAAACATGCAATGACTCTAGCTGGATCCATATGTGGTCTGTGAAAAGAACAGACATGCAATGACTCTCGTGGATCCATATGTGGTTTGTGAAAAGAACATACATGTAATGACTCTGGTGGATCCATATGTGGTTTGTGAAAAGAAAAGATATGCAGTGACACTGGTGGATCCATGTGGTTTGTGAAAAGAACACACATGCAATGACTTTAGTTGTGTTTTGTGAAAACAACAAACATGCAATGACTCTAGCTGTGGTCTGTGAAAAGAACAGACATGCAATGACACTGGTGGATCCATAGGTGGTTTGTGAAAATAAGACACATGCAATGACTCTAGCTGTGGATAATGAAAAGAACACACATGCAATGACACTGGTGGATCCATAGGTGGTTTGTGAAAAGAACAGACATGCAATGAACTCTAGATGTGGTTAATGAAAAGAACACACATTCAATGACACTGGTGGATCCATAGGTGGTTTGTGAAAAGAACACACATGCAGTGAACTCTGGAGGATCCATATGTGGTCTGTGAAAAGAACAAACATGCAATGACACTGGTGGATCCATGTGTGGTCTGTGAAAATAACACACATGCAATGACACTTATGGATCCATGTGTGGTTTGTGAAAATAACACACATGCAATGAGACTGGTGGATCTATAGGTGGTTTGTGAAAAGAACACACATGCAATGACTCTAGCTGTGGTTTGTGAAAAGAACAAACATGCAATGACTCTGGTCGATCCATGTGTGGTCTGTGAAAAGAACAGACATGCAATGACACTGGTGGATCCATAGGTGGTCTGTGAAAAGAACAAACATGCAATGACTCTAGCTGGATCCATATATGGTCTGTGAAAAGAACAGACATGCAATGACTCTGGTGGATCCATAGGTGGTTTGTGAAAAGAACAGACATGCAATGACTCTGGTGAATGCATATGTGGTATGTGAAAAGAACAGCCATGCAATGAACTCTGGTGGATCCATAGGTGATCTGTGAAAAGAACTAACATGCAATGACTCTAACTGTGGTCTGTGAAAAGAACACACATGCAATAACACTGGTGGATCCATAGGTGGTCTGTGAAAATAACAGACATGCAATTAAGTCTGGTGGATCCATATGTGGTTTGTGAAAAGAACATACATGCAATGACTCTAGTTGTGGTTAATGAAAAGAACACACATGCAATGACACTGGTGGATCCATAGGTGGTTTGTGAAAAGAACACACATGCGATGACTCTAGCGGTGGTTATTGAAAAGAACAGACATGCAATGACTATGATGGATCCATATGTGGTTTGTCAAAAGAACAGACATGCAATGACTCTAGCTATGGTGTGTGAAAAGAACACACATGCAATGACACTGGTGGATCCATAGGTGGTTTGTGAAAAGAACACACATGCAATGAACTCTGGTGGATCAATATGTGGTCTGTGAAAAGAACAGACATGCAATGACGTCTGCTGGATCCATATGTTGTGTGTGTAAAGAACACACATGCAATGACTTTAGCTGTGGTCTGTGAAAAGAACACACATGCAAAGAAATCTGGTGGATCCACAGGTGGTTTGTGAAAATAACACAGATGCAATGAAGTCTGTTGGATCCATATGTGGTTTGTGAAAAGAACAAACATGCAATGAATCTAGTTGTGGTTTGTGACAATAACACACATGCAATGACACTTTCTGTGGATAATGAAAAGAACACACATGCAATGACTCTAGCTGTGGATAATGAAAAGAACACACATGCAATGACACTGGTGGATCCGTAGGTGGTTTGTGAAAAGAACAAACATGCAATGAACTCTAGCTGTGGTGAATGAAAAGAACACACATGCAATGACACTGGTGGATCCATGGGTGGTTTTTGAAAAGAACACACATGCAATGACTCTGGTCGATCCATGTGTGGTCTGTGAAAAGAACAGACATGCAATGACACTGGTGGATCCATAGGTGGTCTGTGAAAAGAACAAACATGCAATGAATCTAGCTGGATCCATATATGGTCTGTGAAAAGAACAGACATGCAATGACTCTGGTGGATCCATAGGTGGTTTGTGAAAAGAACAGACATGCAATGACTCTGGTGAATGCATATGTGGTATGTGAAAAGAACAGCCAGGCAATGAACTCTGGTGGATCCATAGGTGATTTGTGAAAAGAACTGACATGCAATGACTCTAACTGTGGTCTGTGAAAAGAACACACATGCAATAACACTGGTGGATCCATAGGTGGTCTGTGAAAATAACAGACATGCAATTAAGTCTGGTGGATCCATATGTGGTTTCTGAAAAGAACATACATCCAATGACTCTAGTTGTGGTTAATGAAAAGAACACACATGCAATGACACTGGTGGATCCATAGGTGGTTTGTGAAAAGAACACACATGCGATGACTCTAGCGGTGGTTATTGAAAAGATTAGACATGCAATGACTATGATGGATCCATATGTGGTTTGTGAAAAGAACAGACATGCAATGACTCTAGCTATGGTGTGTGAAAAGAACACACATGCAATGACACTGGTGGATCCATAGGTGGTTTGTGAAAAGAACACACATGCAATGAACTCTGGTGGATCCATATGTGGTCTGTGAAAAGAACAGACATGCAATGACGTCTGGTGGATCCATATATTCTCTGTGTAAAGAACACACATGCAATGACTCTAGCTGTGGTCTGTGAAAAGAACACACATGCAAAGAACTCTAGTGGATCCATAGGTGGTCTGTGAAAATAACATAGATGCAATGAAGTCTGTTGGATCCATATGTGGTTTGTGAAAAGAACAAACATGCAATGAATGTAGTTGTTGTTTGTGACAATAACACACATACAATGACACTAGCTGTGGATAATGAAAAGAACACACATGCAACGACTCTAGCTGTGGATAATGAAAATAACACACATGAAATGACACTGGTTGATCCATAGGTTGTTTGAGAAAAGAACAAACATGCAATGAACTCTAGCTGTGGTGAATGAAAAGAACACACATGCAATGACACTGGTGGATCCATGGGTGGTTTTTGAAAAGAACACACATGCAATGAACTCTGGTCTATCCATGTGTGGTATGTGAAAAGAATAGACATGCAATGACACTGGTGGATCCATAGGTGGTCTGTGACAAGAACAAACATGCAATGACTCTAGCTGGATCCATATCTGGTCTGTGAAAAGAACAGACATGCAATGACTCTGGTGGATCCATATGTTGTTTGTGAAAACAACATATATGTAGTGACACTGGTGGATCCATGTGGTTTGTGAAAAGAACACACATGCAATGACTTTAGTTGTGTTTTGTGAAAAGAACAAACATGCAATGACTCTAGCTGTGGTCTGTGAATAGAACAGACATGCAATGACACTTGTGGATCCATAGGTGGTTTGTGAAAAGAACACACATGCAATGACACTGGTGGATCCATAGGTGGTTGGTGAATAGAACAGGTATGCAATGAACTCTAGATGTGGTTTGTGAAAAGAACACACATGCAATGACACTGGTGGATCCATAGGTGGTTTGTGAAAATAACACACATGCAAAGAACTCTGGTGGATGAATATGTGGTCTATGAAAATAACACACATGCAATGAAGTCTGGTGGATCCATGTGTGGTTTGTAAAAAGAACATACATGCAATGACTCTAGTTGTGGTGAATGAAAAGAAAACACGTCCAATGACACTAGGGTATCCATATGTGGTTAATGAAAAGAACACACATGCAATGACTCTAGTTGTGGATAATGAAAAGAACACACATGCAATGACACTGGTGGAAAAATAGGTGGTTTGTGAAAAGAACAGACATGCAATGAACTCTAGCTGTGGTTAATGAAAAGAACGCACATGCAATGGCACTGGTGGATCCATGGGTGGTTTTTGAAAAGAACACACATGCAATGAACTCTGGTAGATCCATGTGTGGTATGTGAAAAGAAAAGACATGCAATGACACTGGTGGATCCATAGGTGCTCTGTGAAAAGAACAGACATGCAATGAACTCTAGTGGATCCATGTGTGGTCTGTGAAAAGAATAGACATGCAATGACACTGGTGGATCCATATGTGGTCTATAAAAATAACACACATGCAATGAACTCTGGTGGACCCATATGTGGTTTGTCAAAATAACATACATACAATGACTCTAGTTGTGGTTAATGAAAAGAACACACATGCAATGACACTGGTGGATCCATGGGTGGTTTGTGAAAAGAACACACATGCAATGACTCTAGCTGTGGTTTGTGAAAAGAACAGACATGCAATGACTCTAGTTGTGGTTAATAAAAAGAACACACATGCAATGACACTAGGGGATCCATATGTGGTTAATGAAAAGAACACACATGCAATGACTCTAGTTGTGGATAATGAAAAGAACACACATGCAATGACACTGGTTGATCCATAGGTGGTTTGTGAAAATAATACACATGCAATGAACTCTACCTGTGGTTAATGAAAATAACACACATGCAATGACACTGGTGGATCCATAGGTGGTTTGTGAAAATAACACACATGCAATGAACTCTGGTGGATCCATGTGTGGTCTATGAAAACAACACACATGCAATGACACTGGTGGATCCATAGGAGGTTTGTGAAAAGAACAGACATGTAATGACTCTGGTGGATCCATATGTGGTTTGTGAAAAGAACACACATGGAATGACTCTAGCTGTGGTCTGTGAAAAGAACACACATGCAATAACATTGGTGGATCCATGGGTGGTTGTGAAAAGAACACACATGCAATGAACTCTGGTGGATTCATATGTGGTATGTGAAAAGAACACACATTCAATAACACTGGTGGATCCATAGGTGGTGGGTGAAAAGAACACACATGCAATGAACTCTGGAGGATCCATATGTGGTCTGTGAAAAGAACAAACATGCAATGACACTAGTGGATCCATGTGTGGTCTGTGAAAATAACACACATGCGATGACACTTATGGATCCATGTGTGGTTTGTGAAAAGAAGACACATGCAATGACACTGGTGGATCTATAAGTGGTTTGTGAATAGAACACACATGCAATGACTCTAGCTGTGGTTTGTGAAAAGAACAAACATGCAATGACTCTGGTGGATCCATATGTGGTTTGTGAAAACAACAGATATGCAATGACTCTAGTTGTGGTTAATTAAAAGAACACACATGCAGTGACACTAGGGGATCCATATGTGGTTAATGAAAAGAACACACATGCAATGACTCTAGCTGTGGATAATGAAAAGAACACACATTCAATGACACTGGTGGATCCATAGGTGGTTTGTGAAAAGAACAAACATGCAATGAATCTAGTTGTGGTTTGTGACAATAACACACATGCAATGACACTAGCTGTGGATAATGAAAAGAACAGACATGCAATGACTCTAGCTGTGGATAATGAAAAGAACACACATGTAATGACACTGGTGGATCCATAGGTGGCTTGTGAAAAGAACAAACATGCAATGAACTCTAGCTGTGGTTAATGAAAAGAACACACATGCAATGACACTGGTGGATCCATGGGTGGTTTTTGAAAAGAACACACATGCAATGAACTCTGGTGGATCCATATGTGGTCTATGAAAAGAACAGACATGCAATTGCACTAGTTGATCCATAGGTGGTATGTGAAAAGAACAAACATGCAATGACTCTAGTTGTGGTCTATGGAAAGAACACAAATGCAATGACACTAGTGGATCCATAGGTGGTTTTTGAAAATAACACACATGCAAAGAACTCTGGTGGATCCATATGTGGTCTGTGAAAATAACACACATGCAATGAACTCTGGGGATCCATATGTGGTTTGTGAAAATAACCAACATACAATGACTCTAGTTGTGGTTAATGAAAAGAACACACATGCAATGACACTTGTGGATCCATGGGTAGTTTGTGAAAAGAAAACACATGCAATGACTCTAGTTGTGGTTTGTGAAAAGAACATACATGCAGTGACTCTAGTGGATCCATATGTGGTTTGTGAAAAGAACAGACTTGCAATGACTCTAGTTGTAGTTAATAAAAGAACACATATCCAATGACACTAGGGGATCCATATGTGGTTAATGAAAAGAACACACATGCAATGAATCTAGTTGTGGATAATGAAAAGAACACACATGCAATGACACTGGTTGATCCATAGGTGGTTTGTGAAAATAATACACATGCAATGAACTCTACCTGTGGTTAATGAAAAGAACACACATGCAATGACACTGGTGGATCCATAGGTGGTTTGTGAAAATAACACACATGCAATGAACTCTGGTGGATCCATGTGTGGTCTATGAAAATAACACACATGCAATGACACTGGTGGATCCATAGGAGGTTTGTAAAAAGAACAGACATGTAATGACTCTGGTGGATCCATATGTGGTTTGTGAAAAGAACACACATGCAATGACTCTAGCTGTGGTATGTGAAAAGAACACACATGCAATAACACTGGTGGATCCATAGGTGGTCTGTGAAAAGAACAAACATGCAATGACTCTAGTTGTGGTCTATGGAAAGAACACAAATGCAATGACACTAGTGGATCCATAGGTGGTTTGTGAAAATAACACACATGCAAAGAACTCTGGTGGATCCATATGTGGTCTGTGAAAATAACACACATGCAATGAACTCTGGTGGATCCATATGTGGTTTGTGAAAATAACCAACATACAATGACTCTAGTTGTGGTTAATGAAAAGAACACACATGCAATGACACTTGTGGATCCATGGGTAGTTTGTGAAAAGAAAACACATGCAATGACTCTAGCTGTGGTTTGTGAAAAGAACATACATGCAGTGACTCTAGTGGATCCATATGTGGTTTGTGAAAGGAACAGACTTGCAATGACTCTAGTTGTAGTTAATGAAAAGAACACACATGCAATGACACTAGGGGATCCATATGTGGTTAATGAAAATAACACACATGCAATGACTCTAGTTGTGGAGAATGAAAAGAACACACATGCAATGACACTGGTGGATCCATAGGTGGTTTGTGAAAAGAACAGAGATACAATGAACTCTAGCTGTGGTTAATGAAAAGGACACACATGCAATGACACTGGTGGATCCATAGGTGGTTTGTGAAAATAACACACATGTAATGAACTCTGGTGGATCCATGTGTGCTATGTGAAAAGAACACACATGCAATGACACTGGTGGATCCATAGGTGGTTTGTGAAAAGAACAGACATGCAATGACTCTGGTGGATCCATATGTGGTTTGTGAAAAGAACACACATGCAATGACTCTGGTGGATCCATATGTGGTTTGTGAAAAGAATACACATGCAATGAACTCTGGTGGATACATATGTGGTCTGTGAAAAGAACACACATGCAATGAACTCTGGAGGATCCATATGTGGTCTGTGAAAAGAACAAACATGCAATGACACTGGTGGATACATATGTGGTCTGTGAAAAGAACACACATGCAGTGAACTCTGGAGGATCCATATGTGGTCTGTGAAAAGAACAAACATGCAATGACACTGGTGGATCCATGTGTGGTCTGTGAAAATAACACACATGCAATGACACTTATGGATCCATGTGTGGTTTGTGAAAATAACACACATGCAATGAGACTGGTGGATCTATAGGTGGTTTGTGAAAAGAACACACATGCAATGACTCTAGCTGTGGTTTGTGAAAAGAACAAACATGCAATGACTCTGGTCGATCCATGTGTGGTCTGTGAAAAGAACAGACATGCAATGACACTGGTGGATCCATAGGTGGTCTGTGAAAAGAACAAACATGCAATGACTCTAGCTGGATCCATATATGGTCTGTGAAAAGAACAGAAATGCAATGACTCTGGTGGATCCATAGGTGGTTTGTGAAAAGAACAGACATGCAATGACTCTGGTGAATGCATATGTGGTATGTGAAAAGAACAGCCATGCAATGAACTCTGGTGGATCCATAGGTGATCTGTGAAAAGAACTAACATGCAATGACTCTAACTGTGGTCTGTGAAAAGAAGACACATGCAATAACACTGGTAGATCCATAGGTGGTCTGTGAAAATAACAGACATGCAATTAAGTCTGTGGATCCATATGTGGTTTGTGAAAAGAACAGACATGCAATGACTCTAGCTATGGTGTGTGAAAAGAACACACATGCAATGACACTGGTGGATCCATAGGTGGTTTGTGAAAAGAACACACATGCAATGAACTCTGGTGGATCCATATGTGGTCTGTGAAAAGAACAGACATGCAATGACGTCTGGTGGATCCATATATTGTCTGTGTAAAGAACACACATGCAATGACTCTAGCTGTGGTCTGTGAAAAGAACACACATGCAAAGAACTCTAGTGGATCCATAGGTGGTCTGTGAAAATAACATAGATGCAATGAAGTCTGTTGGATCCATATGTGGTTTGTGAAAAGAACAAACATGCAATGAATGTAGTTGTTGTTTGTGACAATAACACACATACAATGACACTAGCTGTGGATAATGAAAAGAACACACATGCAACGACTCTAGCTGTGGATAATGAAAATAACACACATGAAATGACACTGCTTGATCCATAGGTTGTTTGAGAAAAGAACAAACATGCAATGAACTCTAGCTGTGGTGAATGAAAAGAACACACATGCAATGACACTGGTGGATCCATGGGTGGTTTTTGAAAAGAACACACATGCAATGAACTCTGGTCTATCCATGTGTGGTATGTGAAAAGAATAGACATGCAATGACACTGGTGGATCCATAGGTGGTCTGTGACAAGAACAAACATGCAATGACTCTAGCTGGATCCATATCTGGTCTGTGAAAAGAACAGACATGCAATGACTCTGGTGGATCCATATGTTGTTTGTGAAAAGAACATATATGTAGTGACACTGGTGGATCCATGTGGTTTGTGAAAAGAACACACATGCAATGACTTTAGTTGTGTTTTGTGAAAAGAACAAACATGCAATGACTCTAGCTGTGGTCTGTGAATAGAACAGACATGCAATGACACTTGTGGATCCATAGGTGGTTTGTGAAAAGAACACACATGCAATGACACTGGTGGATCCATAGGTGGTTGGTGAATAGAACAGGTATGCAATGAACTCTAGATGTGGTTTGTGAAAAGAACACACATGCAATGACACTGGTGGATCCACAGGTGGTTTGTGAAAATAACACACATGCAAAGAACTCTGGTGGATGAATATGTGGTCTATGAAAATAACACACATGCAATGAAGTCTGGTGGATCCATGTGTGGTTTGTAAAAAGAACATACATGCAATGACTCTAGTTGTGGTGAATGAAAAGAACACACGTCCAATGACACTAGGGTATCCATATGTGGTTAATGAAAAGAACACACATGCAATGACTCTAGTTGTGGATAATGAAAAGAACACACATGCAATGACACTGGTGGAAAAATAGGTGGTTTGTGAAAAGAACAGACATGCAATGAACTCTAGCTGTGGTTAATGAAAAGAACGCACATGCAATGACACTGGTGGATCCATGGGTGGTTTTTGAAAAGAACACACATGCAATGAACTCTGGTAGATCCATGTGTGGTATGTGAAAAGAAAAGACATGCAATGACACTGGTGGATCCATAGGTGCTCTGTGAAAAGAACAGACATGCAATGAACTCTAGTGGATCCATGTGTGGTCTGTGAAAAGAATAGACATGCAATGACACTGGTGGATCCATATGTGGTCTATAAAAATAACACACATGCAATGAACTCTGGTGGACCCATATGTGGTTTGTCAAAATAACATACATACAATGACTCTAGTTGTGGTTAATGAAAATAACACACATGCAATGACACTGGTGGATCCATGGGTGGTTTGTGAAAAGAACACACATGCAATGACTCTAGCTGTGGTTTGTGAAAAGAACAGACATGCAATGACTCTGGTGGATCCATATGTGGTTTGTGAAAAGAACAGACATGCAATGACTCTAGTTGTGGTTAATAAAAAGAACACACATGCAATGACACTAGGGGATCCATATGTGGTTCATGAAAAGAACACACATGCAATGACTCTAGTTGTGGATAATGAAAAGAACACACATGCAATGACACTGGTTGATCCATAGGTGGTTTGTGAAAATAATACACATGCAATGAACTCTACCTGTGGTTAATGAAAATAACACACATGCAATGACACTGGTGGATCCATAGGTGGTTTGTGAAAATAACACACATGCAATGAACTCTGGTGGATCCATGTGTGGTTTGTGAAAACAACACACATGCAATGACACTGGTGGATCCATAGGAGGTTTGTGAAAAGAACAGACATGTAATGACTCTGGTGGATCCATATGTGGTTTGTGAAAAGAACACACATGGAATGACTCTAGCTGTGGTCTGTGAAAAGAACACACATGCAATAACATTGGTGGATCCATGGGTGGTTGTGAAAAGAACACACATGCAATGAACTCTGGTGGATTCATATGTGGTATGTGAAAAGAACACACATTCAATAACACTGGTGGATCCATAGGTGGTGGGTGAAAAGAACACACATGCAATGAACTCTGGAGGATCCATATGTGGTCTGTGAAAAGAACAAACATGCAATGACACTAGTGGATCCATGTGTGGTCTGTGAAAATAACACACATGCGATGACACTTATGGATCCATGTGTGGTTTGTGAAAAGAAGACACATGCAATGACACTGGTGGATCTATAAGTGGTTTGTGAATAGAACACACATGCAATGACTCTAGTTGTGGTTTGTGAAAAGAACAAACATGCAATGACTCTGGTGGATCCATATGTGGTTTGTGAAAACAACAGATATGCAATGACTCTAGTTGTGGTTAATTAAAAGAACACACATGCAGTGACACTAGGGGATCCATATGTGGTTAATGAAAAGAACACACATGCAATGACTCTAGCTGTGGATAATGAAAAGAACACACATTCAATGACACTGGTGGATCCATAGGTGGTTTGTGAAAAGAACAAACATGCAATGAATCTAGTTGTGGTTTGTGACAATAACACACATGCAATGACACTAGCTGTGGATAATGAAAAGAACAGACATGCAATGACTCTAGCTGTGGATAATGAAAAGAACACACATGTAATGACACTGGTGGATCCATAGGTGGCTTGTGAAAAGAACAAACATGCAATGAACTCTAGTTGTGGTTAATGAAAAGAACACACATGCAATGACACTGGTGGATCCATGGGTGGTTTTTGAAAAGAACACACATGCAATGAACTCTGGTGGATCCATATGTGGTCTATGAAAAGAACAGACATGCAATTACACTAGTGGATCCATAGGTGGTCTGTGAAAAGAACAAACATGCAATGACTCTAGTTGTGGTCTATGGAAAGAACACAAATGCAATGACACTAGTGGATCCATAGGTGGTTTTTGAAAATAACACACATGCAAAGAACTCTGGTGGATCCATATGTGGTCTGTGAAAATAACACACATGCAATGAACTCTGGGGGATCCATATGTGGTTTGTGAAAATAACCAACATACAATGACTCTAGTTGTGGTTAATGAAAAGAACACACATGCAATGACACTTGTGGATCCATGGGTAGTTTGTGAAAAGAAAACACATGCAATGACTCTAGTTGTGGTTTGTGAAAAGAACATACATGCAGTGACTCTAGTGGATCCATATGTGGTTTGTGAAAATAACAGACTTGCAATGACTCTAGTTGTAGTTAATAAAAAGAACACATATCCAATGACACTAGGGGATCCATATGTGGTTAATGAAAAGAACACACATGCAATGACTCTAGTTGTGGATAATGAAAAGAACACACATGCAATGACACTGGTTGATCCATAGGTGGTTTGTGAAAATAATACACATGCAATGAACTCTACCTGTGGTTAATGAAAAGAACACACATGCAATGACACTGGTGGATCCATAGGTGGTTTGTGAAAATAACACACATGCAATGAACTCTGGTGGATCCATGTGTGGTCTATGAAAATAACACACATGCAATGACACTGGTGGATCCATAGGAGGTTTGTAAAAAGAACAGACATGTAATGACTCTGGTGGATCCATATGTGGTTTGTGAAAAGAACACACATGCAATGACTCTAGCTGTGGTATGTGAAAAGAACACACATGCAATAACACTGGTGGATCCATAGGTGGTCTGTGAAAAGAACAAACATGCAATGACTCTAGTTGTGGTCTATGGAAAGAACACAAATGCAATGACACTAGTGGATCCATAGGTGGTTTGTGAAAATAACACACATGCAAAGAACTCTGGTGGATCCATATGTGGTCTGTGAAAATAACCAACATACAATGACTCTAGTTGTGGTTAATGAAAAGAACACACATGCAATGACACTTGTGGATCCATGGGTAGTTTGTGAAAAGAAAACACATGCAATGACTCTAGCTGTGGTTTGTGAAAAGAACATACATGCAGTGACTCTAGTGGATCCATATGTGGTTTGTGAAAGGAACAGACTTGCAATGACTCTAGTTGTAGTTAATGAAAAGAACACACATGCAATGACACTAGGGGATCCATATGTGGTTAATGAAAAGAACACACATGCAATGACTCTAGTTGTGGAGAATGAAAAGAACACACATGCAATGACACTGGTGGATCCATAGGTGGTTTGTGAAAAGAACAGAGATACAATGAACTCTAGCTGTGGTTAATGAAAAGGACACACATGCAATGACACTGGTGGATCCATAGGTGGTTTGTGAAAATAACACACATGTAATGAACTCTGGTGGATCCATGTGTGCTATGTGAAAAGAACACACATGCAATGACACTGGTGGATCCATAGGTGGTTTGTGAAAAGAACAGACATGCAATGACTCTGGTGGATCCATATGTGGTTTGTGAAAAGAACACACATGCAATGACTCTGGTGGATCCATAGGTGGTTTGTGAAAAGAATACACATGCAATGAACTCTGGTGGATACATATGTGGTCTGTGAAAAGAACACACATGCAATGAACTCTGGAGGATCCATATGTGGTCTGTGAAAAGAACAAACATGCAATGACACTGGTGGATACATATGTGGTCTGTGAAAAGAACACACATGCAGTGAACTCTGGAGGATCCATATGTGGTCTGTGAAAAGAACAAACATGCAATGACACTGGTGGATCCATGTGTGGTCTGTGAAAATAACACACATGCAATGACACTTATGGATCCATGTGTGGTTTGTGAAAATAACACACATGCAATGAGACTGGTGGATCTATAGGTGGTTTGTGAAAAGAACACACATGCAATGACTCTAGCTGTGGTTTGTGAAAAGAACAAACATGCAATGACTCTGGTCGATCCATGTGTGGTCTGTGAAAAGAACAGACATGCAATGACACTGGTGGATCCATAGGTGGTCTGTGAAAAGAACAAACATGCAATGACTCTAGCTGGATCCATATATGGTCTGTGAAAAGAACAGACATGCAATGACTCTGGTGGATCCATAGGTGGTTTGTGAAAAGAACAGACATGCAATGACTCTGGTGAATGCATATGTGGTATGTGAAAAGAACAGCCATGCAATGAACTCTGGTGGATCCATAGATGACCTGTGAAAAGAACTAACATGCAATGACTCTAACTGTGGTCTGTGAAAAGAAGACACATGCAATAACACTAGTAGATCCATAGGTGGTCTGTGAAAATAACAGACATGCAATTAAGTCTGGTGGATCCATATGTGGTTTGTGAAAAGAACATACATGCAATGACTCTAGTTGTGGTTAATGAAAAGAACACACATGCAATGACACTGGTGGATCCATAGGTGGTTTGTGAAAAGAACACACATGCGATGACTCTAGCGGTGGTTATTGAAAATAACAGACATGCAATGACTATGATGGATCCATATGTGGTTTGTCAAAAGAATAGACATGCAATGACTCTAGCTATGGTGTGTGAAAAGAACACACATGCAATGACACTGGTGGATCCATAAGTGGTTTGTGAAAAGAACACACATGCAATGAACTCTGGTGGATCAATATGTGGTATGTGAAAAGAACAGACATGCAATGACGTCTGGTGGATCCATATGTTGTGTGTGTAAAGAACACACATGCAATGACTTTAGCTGTGGTCTGTGAAAAGAACACACATGCAATGAACTCTGGTGGATCCACAGGTGGTTTGTGAAAATAACACAGATGCAATGAAGTCTGTTGGATCCATATGTGGTTTGTGAAAAGAACAAACATGCAATGAATCTAGTTGTGGTTTGTGACAATAACACACATGCAATGACACTAGCTGTGGATAATGAAAAGAACACACATGCAATGACTCTAGCTGTGGATAATGAAAAGAACACACATGCAATGACACTGGTGGATCCGTAGGTGGTTTGTGAAAAGAACAAACATGCAATGAACTCTAGCTGTGGTGAATGAAAAGAACACACATGCAATGACACTGGTGGATCCATGGGTGGTTTTTGAAAAGAACACACATGCAATGAACTCTGGTCGATCCATGTGTGGTCTGTGAAAAGAACAGACATGCAATGACACTGGTGGATCCATAGGTGGTCTGTGAAAAGAACAAACATGCAATGACTCTAGCTGGATCCGTATATGGTCTGTGAAAAGAACAGACATGCAATGACTCTGGTGGATCCATAGGTGGTTTGTGAAAAGAACAGACATGCAATGACTCTGGTGAATGCATATGTGGTATGTGAAAAAACAACCAGGCAATGAAATCTGGTGGATCCATAGGTGATCTGTGAAAAGAACTGACATGCAATGACTCTAACTGTGGTCTGTGAAAAGAACACACATGCAATAACACTGGTGGATCCATAGGTGGTCTGTGAAAATAACAGACATGCAATTAAGTCTGGTGGATCCATATGTGGTTTCTGAAAAGAACATACATGCAATGACTCTAGTTGTGGTTAATGAAAAGAACACACATGCAATGACACTGGTGGATCCATAGGTGGTTTGTGAAAAGAACACACATGCGATGACTCTAGCGGTGGTTATTGAAAAGATTAGACATGCAATGACTATGATGGATCCATATGTGGTTTGTGAAAAGAACAGACATGCAATGACTCTAGCTATGGTGTGTGAAAAGAACACACATGCAATGACACTGGTGGATCCATAGGTGGTTTGTGAAAAGAACACACATGCAATGAACTCTGGTCGATCCATATGTGGTCTGTGAAAAGAACAGACATGCAATGACGTCTGGTGGATCCATATATTGTCTATGTAAAGAACACACATGCAATGACTCTAGCTGTGGTCTGTGAAAAGAACACACATGCAAAGAACTCTAGTGGATCCATAGGTGGTCTGTGAAAATAACATAGATGCAATGAAGTCTGTTGGATCCATATGTGGTTTGTGAAAAGAACAAACATGCAATGAATGTAGTTGTTGTTTGTGACAATAACACACATGCAATGACACTAGCTGTGGATAATGAAACGAACACACATGCAACGACTCTAGCTGTGGATAATGAAAATAACACACATGCAATGACACTGGTGGATCCATAGGTTGTTTGAGAAAAGAACAAACATGCAATGAACTCTAGCTGTGGTGAATGAAAAGAACACACATGCAAGGACACTGGTGGATCCATGGGTGGTTTTTGAAAAGAACACACATGCAATGAACTCTGGTCTATCCATGTGTGGTATGTGAAAAGAACAGACATGCAATGACACTGGTGGATCCATAGGTGGTCTGTGACAAGAACAAACATGCAATGACTCTAGCTGGATCCATATGTGGTCTGTGAAAAGAACAGACATGCAATGACTCTGGTGGATCCATATGTGGTTTGTGAAAAGAACATATATGTAGTGACACTGGTGGATCCATGTGGTTTGTGAAAAGAACACACATGCAATGACTTTAGTTGTGTTTTGTGAAAAGAACAAACATGCAATGACTCTAGCTGTGGTCTGTGAATAGAACAGACATGCAATGACACTTGTGGATCCATAGGTGGTTTGTGAAAAGAACACACATGCAATGACACTAGCTGTGGATAATGAAAAGAACACACATGCAATGACACTGGTGGATCCATAGGTGGTTTGTGAATAGAACAGGTATGCAATGAACTCTAGATGTGGTCTGTGAAAAGAACACACATGCAATGACACTGCTGGATCCACAGGTGGTTTGTGAAAATAACACACATGCAAAGAACTCTGGTGGATGAATATGTGGTCTATTAAAATAACACACATGCAATGAAGTCTGGTGGATCCATGTGTGGTTTGTAAAAAGAACATACATGCAATGACTCTAGTTGTGGTGAATGAAAAGAACACACGTCCAATGACACTAGGGTATCCATATGTGGTTAATGAAAAGAACACACATGCAATGACTCTAGTTGTGGATAATGAAAAGAACACACATGCAATGACACTGGTGGAAAAATAGGTGGTTTGTGAAAAGAACAGACATGCAATGAACTCTAGCTGTGGTTAATGAAAAGAACGCACATGCAATGACACTGGTGGATCCATGGGTGGTTTTTGAAAAGAACACACATGCAATGAACTCTGGTAGATCCATGTGTGGCATGTGAAAAGAAAAGACATGCAATGACACTGGTGGATCCATAGGTGCTCTGTGAAAAGAACAGACATGCAATGAACTCTAGTGGATCCATGTGTGGTCTGTGAAAAGAATAGACATGCAATGACACTGGTGGATCCATGTGTGGTCTATAAAAATAACACACATACAATGAACTCTGGTGGACCCATATGTGGTTTGTCAAAATAACATACATACAATGACTCTAGTTGTGGGTAATGAAAAGAACACACATGCAATGACACTGGTGGATCCATGGGTGGTTTGTGAAAAGAACACACATGCAATGACTCTAGCTGTGGTTTGTGAAAAGAACAGACATGCAATGACTCTGGTAGATCCATATGTGGTTTGTGAAAAGAGCAGACATGCAATGACTCTAGTTGTGGTTAATAAAAAGAACACACATGCAATGACACTAGGGGATCCATATATGGTTAATGAAAAGAACACACATGCAATGACTCTAGTTGTGGATAATGAAAAGAACACACATGCAATGACACTGGTTGATCCATAGGTGGTTTGTGAAAATAATACACATGCAATGAACTCTACCTGTGGTTAATGAAAAGAACACACATGCAATGACACTGGTGGATCCATAGGTGGTTTGTGAAAATAACACACATGCAATGAACTCTGGTGGATCCATGTGTGGTCTATGAAAACAACACACATGCAATGACACTGGTGGATCCATAGGAGGTTTGTGAAAAGAACAGACATGTAATGACTCTGGTGGATCCATATGTGGTTTGTGAAAAGAACACACATGCAATGACTCTAGCTGTGGTATGTGAAAAGAACACACATGCAATAACATTGGTGGATCCATGGGTGGTTGTGAAAAGAACACACATGCAATGAACTCTGGTGGATTCATATGTGGTATGTGAAAAGAACACACATTCAATAACACTGGTGGATCCATAGGTGGTGGGTGAAAAGAACACACATGCAATGAACTCTGGAGGATCCATATGTGGTCTGTGAAAAGAACAAAGATGCAATGACACTAGTGGATCCATGTGTGGTCTGTGAAAATAACACACATGCGATGACACTTATGGATCCATGTGTGGTTTGTGAAAAGAAGACACATGCAATGACACTGGTGGATCTATAAGTGGTTTGTGAAAAGAACACACATGCAATGACTCTAGCTGTGGTTTGTGAAAAGAACAAACATGCAATGACTCTGGTGGATCCATATGTGGTTTGTGAAAACAACAGATATGCAATGACTCTAGTTGTGGTTAATGAAAAGAACACACATGCAGTGACACTAGGGGATCCATATGTGGTTAATGAAAAGAACACACATGCAATGACTCTAGCTGTGGATAATGAAAAGAACACACATTCAATGACACCGGTGGATCCATAGGTGGTTTGTGAAAAGAACAAACATGCAATGAATCTAGTTGTGGTTTGTGACAATAACACACATGCAATGACACTAGCTGTGGATAGTGAAAAGAACAGACATGCAATGACTCTAGCTGTGGATAATGAAAAGAACACACATGTAATGACACTGGTGGATCCATAGGTGGCTTGTGAAAAGAACAAACATGCAATGAACTCTAGCTGTGGTTAATGAAAAGAACACACATGCAATGACACTGGTGGATCCATGGGTGGTTTTTGAAAAGAACACACATGCAATGAACTCTGGTGGATCCATATGTGGTTTATGAAAAGAACAGACATGCAATTACACTAGTGGATCCATAGGTGGTCTGTGAAAAGAACAAACATGCAATGACTCTAGTTGTGGTCTATGGAAAGAACACAAATGCAATGACACTAGTGGATCCATAGGTGGTTTGTGAAAATAACACACATGCAAAGAACTCTGGTGGATCCATATGTGGTCTGTGAAAATAACACACATGCAATGAACTCTGGGGGATCCATATGTGGTTTGTGAAAATAACCAACATACAATGACTCTAGTTGTGGTTAATGAAAAGAACACACATGCAATGACACTTGTGGATCCATGGGTAGTTTGTGAAAAGAAAACACATGCAATGACTCTAGTTGTGGTTTGTGAAAAGAACATACATGCAGTGACTCTAGTGGATCCATATGTGGTTTGTGAAAAGAACAGACTTGCAATGACTCTAGTTGTAGTTAATAAAAAGAACACATATCCAATGACACTAGGGGATCCATATGTGGTTAATGAAAAGAACACACATGCAATGACTCTAGTTGTGGATAATGAAAAGAACACACATGCAATGACACTGGTTGATCCATAGGTGGTTTGTGAAAATAATACACATGCAATGAACTCTACCTGTGGTTAATGAAAAGAACACACATGCAATGACACTGGTGGATCCATAGGTGGTTTGTGAAAATAACACACATGCAATGAACTCTGGTGGATCCATGTGTGGTCTATGAAAAGAACACACATGCAATGACACTGGTGGATCCATAGGAGGTTTGTAAAAAGAACAGACATGTAATGACTCTAGTGGATCCATATGTGGTTTGTGAAAAGAACACACATGCAATGACTCTAGCTGTGGTATGTGAAAAGAACACACATGCAATAACACTGGTGGATCCATAGGTGGTCTGTGAAAAGAACAAACATGCAATGACTCTAGTTGTGGTCTATGGAAAGAACACAAATGCAATGACACTAGTGGATCCATAGGTGGTTTGTGAAAATAACACACATGCAAAGAACTCTGGTGGATCCATATGTGGTCTGTGAAAATAACACACATGCAATGAACTCTGGTGGATCCATATGTGGTTTGTGAAAATAACCAACATACAATGACTCTAGTTGTGGTTAATGAAAAGAACACACATGCAATGACACTTGTGGATCCATGGGTAGTTTGTGAAAAGAAAACACATGCAATGACTCTAGCTGTGGTTTGTGAAAAGAACATACATGCAGTGACTCTAGTTGATCCATATGTGGTTTGTGAAAGGAACAGACTTGCAATGACTCTAGTTGTAGTTAATGAAAAGAACACACATGCATTGACACTAGGGGATCCATATGTGGTTAATGAAAAGAACACACATGCAATGACTCTAGTTGTGGAGAATGAAAAGAACACACATGCAATGACACTGGTGGATCCATAGGTGGTTTGTGAAAAGAACAGAGATACAATGAACTCTAGCTGTGGTTAATGAAAAGGACACACGTGCAATGACACTGGTGGATCCATAGGTGGTTTGTGAAAATAACACACATGTAATGAACTCTGGTGGATCCATGTGTGCTATGTGAAAAGAACACACATGCAATGACACTGGTGGATCCATAGGTGGTTTGTGAAAAGAACAGACATGCAATGACTCTGGTGGATACATATGTGGTTTGTGAAAAGAACACACATGTAATGACTCTGGTGGATCCATAGGTGGTTTGTGAAAAGAA
Organism: Avena sativa; assembly: GCA_916181665.1. Taxonomy (NCBI): domain Eukaryota; kingdom Viridiplantae; phylum Streptophyta; class Magnoliopsida; order Poales; family Poaceae; genus Avena; species Avena sativa. The sequence continues at coordinate 465,246,783 of OV702297.1, read as the reverse complement.
TACACATGCAATGAACTCTGGTGGATACATATGTGGTCTGTGAAAAGAACACACATGCAATGAACTCTGGAGGATCCATATGTGGTCTGTGAAAAGAACAAACATGCAATGACACTGGTGGATCCATGTGTGGTCTGTGAAAATAACACACATGCGATGACACTTATGGATCCATGTGTGGTTTGTGAAAAGAAGACACATGCAATGACACCGGTGGATCTATAAGTGGTTTGTGAAAAGAACACACATGCAATGACTCTAGCTGTGGTTTGTGAAAAGAACAAACATGCATTGGATCTGGTGGATCCATATGTGGTTTGTGAAAACAACAGATATGCAATGAATCTAGTTGTGGTTAATGAAAAGAACACACATGCAATGACACTAGGGGATCCATATGTGGTTAATGAAAAGAACACACATGCAATGACTCTAGTTGTGGAGAATGAAAAGAACACACATGCAATGACACTGGTGGATCCATAGGTGGTTTGTGAAAAGAACACACATGCAATGACTCTAGCTGTGGATAATGAAAAGAACACACACGCAATGACACTGGTGGATCCATAGGTGGTTTGTGAATAGAACAGGTATGCAATGAACTCTAGATGTGGTCTGTGAAAAGAACACACATGCAATGACACTGGTGGATCCACAGGTGGTTTGTGAAAATAACACACATGCAAAGAACTCTGGTGGATGAATATGTGGTCTATGAAAATAACACACATGCAATGAAGTCTGGTGGATCCATGTGTGGTTTGTGAAAAGAACATACATGCAATGACTCTAGTTGTGGTGAATGAAAAGAACACACGTCCAATGACACTAGGGTATCCATATGTGGTTAATGAAAAGAACACACATGCAATGTGTAAGATCCCTCCTTATTAAAGGAAAAGATCCCTGTGATTGCAATGCTAGTCCCTGGATCAATGCTAGCATCCACAGTTTAAGATGAAGTACACAGATACAAAGGTCGTTTATTACAGTCATTCCAGAGATAAAACATAGTCTTTTACAACTCAGGGCCAAAGGCCTAATACAAGAGATTATGGAATAAGTAAATAAACATAAGTCTTCATCTTCATGTGCCACAGGCAAGCATGTTGAGTGTAGACTCATGACTCCTAATCATCATCGGAGTAACCTGCAACATTACAAGTTACAGCCACAGAGGGTCAATACTTTGGAATAGTATTGGCAAGTGATACCTTAGTATATTTTAAGTGGACTATAATACTATATGCATTTGGCTGGTGGAGCTTAGGCTTGCATTGCTCAAAATAGATTTTCCCTTAACTTTTGAAAATACTAAGTTTTTGCTTGGCACAAAACACCCTAAGGCATCTACCAATCAAAGACTGAAGATCCACTCAGGGCATCTACCAATCTAGGACTGAAGATCCTTTTAACCCTTGTTCACCCACAAGTTTTATTTTGAAATTGGAGTGGTGAGATTCTTGAAGTTTCCATGTCTTGATGCTCAAATTGTCCTTTACCAGGGACATGGCTAAGTACTTAGGTTTTACACTCTGCAGAGGTGGTGCACTTTCCCCACAAGACTTGGTTTCCCAAGACAAGATCCTTCAGAAGCCTTTCCTTAGTCAAATGGACGCGTTCCAACCTATCATTCCCTCTACCACCAACTGTCCAAGAGACTAAGTTCTAGCAACCTAAGATCATGGCAGAGCCCATAATGCCAAGTGGTTGCACTTGAAGCTTCTCAACATTTAACATCTCAAATCTCTTTGTTTCCTGGGTGGCCATCCACAAGTGAGATACACTAAGGTAAACCATAAACATGGGCCTTGTGAACCACTCAACCAAAAACCACCAAGCAAGTCCCATTCCACCCAGGAGATTCATTAACTTAGTTGTTTTGTTAAATAAAACTCAAGTCCTCCGACTTAGAATAATTTTTCCATAGTGTATATATAAACCACCCTTGTTTTCTAGTAGCTAGGCTAAGCATGGCATGGCAACTTATCCTTAGGGAATTTTCCTAGCAACTCTAGCATTCTATTCTAAATAGGATTTCCCATCATCAATTGACAAAAGTAGCATGCAAGTCCTAACAAAATATATCTAATGCATGTATAAAATATAGGAATGGAATATTCATGAAGATATCACTTGCCTTGGTAGTGTGGAGAGTAGCACTCGTCACAATCACAATCACTAGCAAAATCTACACACAAAGTTATAGCACACAATTACACACAAATATACAAACAAAAATAATATGAATGCATGCATGCATGAAAATACTAAGTGGTGATTTTTGAAAACTCAACCAAGCAAGTGCATGAATACAGAAACTAAACAAGTCACAAAAATAGCCAAGACAATTTACTTAACCCTAAAACAAAATACTAAACTAAATCTATACTCAAAAAGGCCTCAAACAAGTTTCTGCAATTTAAGCCAATCTATTAGTTACTATTTGCTAAAAAAATTGGTTAGGCAGAAAGGTCTTGTTTTTCTGAATCCAACGGTATAAAATTTGTAAAATTCCAACGTGGCATTCAAAAGTTATAGGCATTTGAATTTGGATCAAAATTCTGGTTTAAATTCTGTTTTTAGTTCTAACCCTAGCCACGCGTCGCTTCGGGATTGGTCGGTACCGGTTCGGTGTGGATCACCAACGACAGCCGTTGGATTTAAGTTACATCGCACGGGTCAGATTGCATACCTCTTCGCATATAAGTGATTCTATCTAAGCCTCAGGATCGAGATCCAACGGTCCTAATCTAATGACCTAGAACTGGCGGCGGAGCGGTGGCTACCGGCGGCAGAACGGTCGGTCGACGACGGAGGCGGCGCTACAGGGGGTGAGTGAGAACGAGGAGTAGCTCACCGGGCTCAGGGGGTCACGGCGCTGCTCAAGGTACTCGCGGTTCGACGAGGGGTGCTCTGGTTCAACCGTGATTCCTTGCCGGAGTGGAGGACGGCGTCGGTGCGTCGGGTGGTCGTCGTGGACGTCGCTGTGAATCTCCCCAAGGCAAGGCGAAGACATGGTTAGATTCACAGAGTCAAGACAGAGTCGTGTGCGTGAACTAGAAGGCGCGGGGTGGTCTGGACTTACCACTAGAGCTCGCCGGAGTCCGTGCAGAAGACGGTGGCGGCCAGTCGACGATGTTGCCGGAGCTATGGTCCATGCGAGAGCAAACGAAGGGTGTTAAAAGAAGCGCAGAGGCTCACTGAACCAGATATCAAGAACGAGAGACAGAGGGGAGCTCAGAACTCACCGGAATTTGCCGGCGCAGTCGTCGGAGACGGCGGGGCTACAGAGGGTAATGCTCCCAGCCTGGTGGCGCTCTGGGTTCGGGGTTTGAGGGAGAAGAGAGAGGGGGCAGAGGGGGTTCTTATAGCCTGGTCACGAGCGAGAATCACTCAGCCATTGAATCGAATTAACGCCGCGAATTAAACACAGAAAACGCCCGCGTTGATTTGGGGATGAACTGGTCGTGCGGTGGAGACGATGCTGACGTGGAGAAGGCCCGCTTGTCAGCGAAACGCGCGAGGTGTAGGTGGGGTCTGGCTGTCAGCGTCTATTTGCGTGTGCTCGCGCGTGAGAGAAGGAAAAGGAGATCCCCGGGTGGGCTAGATGGGCTTGATCTACTAATGGGCCAGATTCCTGGCGCTCGGCCTTTTTCCCTTGATAAGTCCTTTTCTTTTTCTAAATTCATTTTCTGGTATGAATTTGATATGAATTCAAATCCTTTTGAATTCAAACTGCTTTGGGAATTTTTGCAGGGTTCTGTGGGTTCAAAATCAATAAAAATAACCAAGTGGTTACCTTGCAAAGGCTTGGTCAAGCTTAGGTTTTGAAATAAACAGAGACTTTGTCTCTAGTTTGAAAATGTTTGAAATAGGGTTTTGAAATTATTTCTAAATTGGAAACTTGGGTAAAAATGCTTCACCTAATCTTTCCAACCATGGAGGCAAGCAAACAAGTTCATAGACAATCAAATCTCAAAGGGTGATGTCCAATTGAGATAAATTGCCCACATGAAATCATAGCCAAAGTTTATGTTTCTAAATGATTTTGAGAAAAACCCTATATGAATGAATGATGCATGAATGATATGAATGAGTTTTGAAATATTATTTTTGGGATGTTACACAATGACTCTAGTTGTGGATAATGAAAAGAACACACATGCAATGACACTGGTGGAAAAATAGGTGGTTTGTGAAAAGAACAGACATGCAATGAACTCTAGCTGTGGTTAATGAAAAGAACGCACATGCAATGACACTGGTGGATCCATGGGTGGTTTTTGAAAAGAACACACATGCAATGAACTCTGGTAGATCCATGTGTGGTATGTGAAAAGAAAAGACATGCAATGACACTGGTGGATCCATAGGTGCTTTGTGAAAAGAACAGACATGCAATGAACTCTAGTGGATCCATGTGTGGTCTGTGAAAAGAATAGACATGCAATGACACTGGTGGATCCATATGTGGTCTATAAAAATAACACACATGCAATGAACTCTGGTGGACCCATATGTGGTTTGTCAAAATAACATACATACAATGACTCTAGTTGTAGTTAATGAAAAGAACACACATGCAATGACACTGGTGGATCCATGGGTGGTTTGTGAAAAGAACACACATGCAATGACTCTAGCGGTGGTTCGTGAAAAGAACAGACATGCAATGACTCTGGTGGATCCATATGTGGTTTGTGAAAAGAACAGACATGCAATGACTGTAGTTGTGGTTAATAAAAAGAACACACATGCAATGACACTAGGGGATCCATATGTGGTTAATGAAAAGAACACACATGCAATGACTCTAGTTGTGGATAATGAAAAGAACACACATGCAATGACACTGGTTGATCCATAGGTGGTTTGTGAAAATAATACACATGCAATGAACTCTACCTGTGGTTAATGAAAAGAACACACATGCAATGACACTGGTGGATCCATAGGTGGTTTGTGAAAATAACACACATGCAATGAACTCTGGTGGATCCATGTGTGGTCTATGAAAACAACACACATGCAATGACACTGGTGGATCCATAGGAGGTTTGTGAAAAGAACAGACATGTAATGACTCTGGTGGATCCATATGTGGTTTGTGAAAAGAACACACATGCAATGACTCTAGCTGTGGTCTGTGAAAAGAACACACATGCAATAACATTGGTGGATCCATGGGTGGTTGTGAAAAGAACACACATGCAATGAACTCTGGTGGATTCATATGTGGTATGTGAAAAGAACAAACATTCAATAACACTGGTGGATCCATAGGTGGTGGGTGAAAAGAACACACATGCAATGAACTCTGGAGGATCCATATGTGGTCTGTGAAAAGAACAAACATGCAATGACACTAGTGGATCCATGTGTGGTCTGTGAAAATAACACACATGCGATGACACTTATGGATCCATGTGTGGTTTGTGAAAATAAGACACATGCAATGACACTGGTGGATCTATAAGTGGTTTGTGAAAAGAACACACATGCAATGACTCTAGCTGTGGTTTGTGAAAAGAACAAACATGCAATGACTCTGGTGGATCCATATGTGGTTTGTGAAAACAACAGATATGCAATGACTCTAGTTGTGGTTAATGAAAAGAACACACATGCAATGACACTAGGGGATCCATATGTGCTTAATGAAAAGAACACACATGCAATGACTCTAGCTGTGGATAATGAAAAGAACACACATTCAATGACACTGGTGGATCCATAGGTGGTTTGTGAAAAGAACAGACATGCAATGAACTCTAGCTGTGGTTAATGAAAAGAACACACATGCAATGACACTGGTGGATCCATGGGTGGTTTTTGAAAAGAACACACATGCAATGAACTCTAGTGGATCCATATGTGGTCTATGAAAAGAACAGACATGCAATTACACTAGTGGATCCATAGGTGGTCTGTGAAAAGAACAAACATGCAATGACTCTAGTTGTGGTCTATGGAAAGAACACAAATGCAATGACACTAGTGGATCCATAGGTGGTTTGTGAAAATAACACACATGCAAAGAACTCTGGTGGATCCATATGTGGTCTGTGAAAATAACACACATGCAATGAACTCTGGGGGATCCATATGTGGTTTGTGAAAATAACCAACATACAATGACTCTAGTTGTGGTTAATGAAAAGAACACACATGCAATGACACTTGTGGATCCATGGGTAGTTTGTGAAAAGAAAACACATGCAATGACTCTAGTTGTGGTTTGTGAAAAGAACATACATGCAGTGACTCTAGTGGATCCATATGTGGTTTGTGAAAAGAACAGACTTGCAATGACTCTAGTTGTAGTTAATAAAAAGAACACACATGCAATGACACTAGGGGATCCATATGTGGTTAATGAAAAGAACACACATGCAATGACTCTAGTTGTGGATAATGAAAAGAACACACATGCAATGACACTGGTTGATCCATAGGTGGTTTGTGAAAATAATACACATGCAATGAACTCTACCTGTGGTTAATGAAAAGAACAGACGTGCAATGACACTGGTGGATCCATAGGTGGTTTATGAAAATAACACACATGCAATGAACTCTGGTGGATCCATGTGTGGTCTATGAAAAGAACACACATGCTATGACACTGGTGGATCCATAGGAGGTTTGTAAAAAGAACAGACATGTAATGACTCTGGTGGATCCATATGTGGTTTGTGAAAAGAACACACATGCAATGACTCTAGCTGTGGTATGTGAAAAGAACACACATGCAATAACATTGGTGGATCCATGGGTGGTTGTGAAAAGAACACACATGCAATGAACTCTGGTGGATTCATATGTGGTATGTGAAAAGAACACACATTCAATAACACTGGTGGATCCATAGGTGGTTGGTGAAAAGAACACACATGCAATGAACTCAAGCGGATCCATATGTGGTCTGTGAAAAGAACAAACATGCAATGACACTGGTGGATCCATGTGTGGTCTGTGAAAATAACACACATGCGATGACACTTATGGATCCATCTGTGGTTTGTGAAAAGAAGACACATGCAATCACACTGGTGGATCTATAAGTGGTTTGTGAAAATAACACACATGCAATGACTCTAGCTGTGGTTTGTGAAAAGAACAAACATGCAATGACTCTGGTGGATCCATATGTGGTTTGTGAAAACAACAGATATGCAATGACTCTAGTTGTGGTTAATGAAAAGAACACACATGCAATGACACTAGGGGATCCATATGTGGTTAATGAAAAGAACACACATGCAATGACTCTAGCTGTGGATAATGAAAAGAACACACATCCAATGACACTGGTGGATCCATAGGTGGTTTGTGAAAAGAACAGACATGCAATGAACTCTAGGTGTGGTTAATGAAAAGAACACACATGCAATGACACTGGTGGATCCATGGGTGGTTTGTGAAAAGAACAAACATGCAATGACTCTAGTTGTGGTCTATGGAAAGAACACAAATGCAATGACACTAGTGGATCCATAGGTGGTTTGTGAAAATAACACACATGCAAAGAACTCTGGTGGATCCATATGTGGTCTGTGAAAATAACACACATGCAATGAACTCTGGTGGATCCATATGTGGTTTGTGAAAATAACCAACATACAATGACTCTAGTTGTGGTTAATGAAAAGAACACACATGCAATGACACTTGTGGATCCATGGGTAGTTTGTGAAAACAAAACACATGGAATGACTCTAGCTGTGGTTTGTGAAAAGAACATACATGCAGTGACTCTAGTGGATCCATATGTGGTTTGTGAAAAGAACAGACTTGCAATGACTCTAGTTGTAGTTAATGAAAAGAACACACATGCAATGACACTAGGGGATCCATATGTGGTTAATGAAAAGAACACACATGCAATGACTCTAGTTGTGGAGAATGAAAAGAACACACATGCAATGACACTGGTGGATCCATAGGTGGTTTGTGAAAAGAACAGAGATACAATGAACTCTAGCTGTGGTTAATGAAAAGGACACACATGCAATGACACTAGTGGATCCATAGGTGGTTTGTGAAAATAACACACATGTAATGAACTCTGGTGGATCCATGTGTGCTATGTGAAAAGAACACACATGCAATGACACTGGTGGATCCATAGGTGGTTTGTGAAAAGAACAGACATGCAATGACTCTGGTGGATCCATATGTGGTTTGTGAAAAGAACACACATGCAATTACTCTGGTGGATCATAGGTGGTTTGTGAAAAGAATACACATGCAATGAACTCTGGTGGATACATATGTGGTCGGTGAAAAGAACAAACATGCAATGACACTGGTGGATCCATGTGTGGTCTGTGAAAATAACACACATGCGATGACACTTATGGATCCATGTGTGGTTTGTGAAAAGAAGACACATGCATTGACACTGGTGGATCTATAAGTGGTTTGTGAAGAGAACACACATGCAATGACTCTGGTGGATCCATATGTGGTTTGTGAAAAGAACACACATGTAATGAACTCTGGTGGATCCATGTGTGCTATGTGAAAAGAACACACATGCAATGACACTGGTGGATCCATAGGTGGTTTGTGAAAAGAACAGACATGCAATGACTCTGGTGGATCCATATGTGGTTTGTGAAAAGAACACACATGCAATGACTCTGGTGGATCATAGGTGGTTTGTGAAAAGAATACACATGCAATGAACTCTGGTGGATACATATGTGGTCTGTGAAAAGAACACACATGCAATGAACTCTGGAGGATCCATATGTGGTCGGTGAAAAGAACAAACATGCAATGACACTGGTGGATCCATGTGTGGTCTGTGAAAATAACACACATGCGATGACACTTATGGATCCATGTGTGGTTTGTGAAAAGAAGACACATGCAATGACACTGGTGGATCTATAAGTGGTTTGTGAAGAGAACACACATGCAATGACTCTAGTTGTGGTTAATGAAAAGAAGACACATGCAATGACACTGGTGGATCCATTAGTGGTTTGTGGAAAGAATACACATGCAATGAACTCTGGTGGATACATATGTGGTCTGTGAAAAGAACACACATGCAATGAACTCTGGAGGATCCATATGTGGTCTGCGAAAAGAACAAACATGCAATGACACTGGTGGATCCATGTGTGGTCTGTGAAAATAACACACATGCGATGACACTTATGGATCCATGTGTGGTTTGTGAAAAGAACACACATGCAATGACACTGGTGGATCTATAAGTGGTTTGTGAAAAGAACACACATGCAATGACTCTAGCTGTGGTTTGTGAAAAGAACAAACATGCAATGACTCTGGTGGATCCATATGTGGTTTGTGAAAACAACAGATATGCAATGACTCTAGTTGTGGTTAATGAAAAGAACACACATGCAATGACACTAGGGGATCCATATGTGGTTAATGAAAAGAACACACATGCAATGACTCTAGTTGTGGAGAATGAAAAGAACACACATGCAATGACACTGGTGGATCCATAGGTGGTTTGTGAAAAGAACAGAGATAGAATGAACTCTAGATGTGGTTAATGAAAAGGACACACATGCAATGACACTGGTGGATCCATAGGTGGTTTGTGAAAATAACACACATGTAATGAACTCTGGTGGATCCATGTGTGCTATGTGAAAATAACAAACATGCAATGACACTGGTGGATCCATAGGTGGTTTGTGAAAAGAACAGACATGCAATGACTCTGGTGGATCCATATGTGGTTTGTGAAAAGAACACACATGCAATGACTCTAGCTGTGGTCTGTGAAAAGAACACACATGCAATGACATTGGTGGATCCATGTGTGATTTGTGAAAATAACAGACATGCAATGACTCTGGTGGATCCATATGTGGTTTGTGAAAAGAACACACATGCAATGACTCTAGCTATGGTCTGTGAAAAGAACACACATGGAATGGCGTTGGTGGATCCATGGGTGGTTTATGAAAAGAACACACATGCAGTGACATTGGTGGATCCATGTGTGATTTGTGAAAATAACAGACATGCAATGACTCTGGTGGATCCATATGTGGTTTGTGAAAAGAACACACATGCAATGACTCTAGCTATGGTCTATGAAAAGAACACACATGCAATGGCACTGGTGGATCCATGGGTGGTTTGTGAAAAGAACACACATGCAATGAACTCTAGTGGATCCATATGTGGTATGTCAAAAGAACACACATGCAATGACTCTGGTGGATCCATAGGTGGTTTGTGAAAAGAATACACATGCAATGAACTCTGGTGGATACATATGTGGTATGTGAAAAGAACACACATGCAATGAACTCTGGAGGATCCATATGTGGTCTGTGAAAAGAACAAACATGCAATGACACTGGTGGATCCATGTGTGGTCTGTGAAAATAACACACATGCGATGACACTTATGGATCCATGTGTGGTTTGTGAAAAGAAGACACATGCAATGACACTGGTGGATCTATAAGTGGTTTGTGAAAAGAACACACATGCAATGACTCTAGCTGTTGTTTGTGAAAAGAACAAACATGCAATGACTCTGGTGGATCCATATGTGGTTTGTGAAAACAACAGATATGCAATGAATCTAGTTGTGGTTAATGAAAAGAACACACATGCAATGACACTAGGGGATCCATATGTGGTTAATGAAAAGAACACACATGCAATGACTCTAGCTGTGGATAATGAAAAGAACACACATTCAATGACACTGGTGGATCCATAGGTGGTTTGTGAAAAGAACAGACATGCAATGAACTCTGGTGGATCCATATGTGGTTTGTGAAAAGAACACACATGCAATGACTCTAGCTGTGGTCTGTGAAAAGAACACACATTCAATGACATTGGTGGATCCATGTGTGATTTGTGAAAATAACAAACATGCAATGACTATGGTGGATCCATATGTGGGTTCTAAAAAGAACACACATGCAATGGCTCTAGCTATGGTCTGTGAAAAGAACACACATGCAATGGCACTGGTGGATCCATGGGTGGTTTGTGAAAAGAACACACATGCAATGAACTCTAGTGGATCCATATGTGGTATGTGAAAAGAACACACATGCAATGACACTGGCGGATCCATAGGTGGTTCGTGGAAAGAATACACATGCAATGAACTATGGTGGATACATATGTGGTCTGTGAAAAGAACACACATGCAAAAACTCTAGAGGATCCATATGTGGTCTGTGAAAAGAATAAACATGAAATGACACTAGTGGATCCATGTGTGGTCTGTGAAAATAACACACATGCAATCACACTGGTGGATCCATGTGTGGTTTGTGAAAATAACACACATGCAATGACACTGGTGGATCTATATGTGGTTTGTGAAAAGAACACACATGCAATGACTCTAGCTGTGGTTTGTGAAAAGAACAAACATGCAATGACTCTGGTGGATCCATATGTGGTTTGTGAAAACAACAGATATGCAATGAATCTAGTTGTGGTTAATGAAAAGAACACACATGCAATGACACTAGGGGATCCATATGTGGTTAATGAAAAGAACACACATGCAATGACTCTAGCTGTGGATAATGAAAAGAACACACATTCAATGACACTGGTGGATCCATAGGTGGTTTGTGAAAAGAACATACATGCAATGAACTCTGGTGGATCCATATGTGATTTGTGAAAAGAACACACATGCAATGACTCTAGCTGTGGTCTGTGAAAAGAACACACATTCAATGACATTGGTGGATCCATCTGTGATTTGTGAAAATAACAAACATGCAATGACTATGGTGGATCCATATGTGGGTTCTAAAAGGAACACACATGCAATGGCTCTAGCTATGGTCTGTGAAAAGAACACACATGCAATGGCACTGGTGGATCCATGGGTGGTTTGTGAAAAGAACACACATGCAATGAACTCTAGTGGATCCATATGTGGTATGTGAAAAGAACACACATGCAATGACAGTGGTGGATCCATAGGTGGTTTGTGGAAAGAATACACATGCAATGAACTATGGTGGATACATATGTGGTCTGTGAGAAGAACACACATGCAAAAACTCTGGAGGATCCATATGTGGCCTGTGAAAAGAATAGACATGAAATGACACTAGTGGATCCATGTGTGGTCAGTGAAAATAACACACATGCAATCACACTGGTGGATCCATGTGTGGTTTGTGAAAATAACACACATGCAATGACACTGGTGGATCTATATGTGGTTTGTGAAAAGAACACACATGCAATGACTCTACTTGTGGTTTGTGAAAAGAACAAACATGCAATGACTCTGGTGGATCCATATCTGGTTTGTGAAAAGAACAGTCATGCAATGACTCTAGTTGTGGTTAATGAAAAGAAGACACATGCAATGACACTGGTGGATCCATAGGTGGTTTGTGGAAAGAATACACATGCAATGAACTCTGGTGGATACATATGTGGTCTGTGAAAAGAACACACATGCAATGAACTCTGGAGGACCCATATGTGGTCTGTGAAAAGAACAAACATGCAATGACACTGGTGGATCCATGTGTGGTCTATGAAAATAACACACATGCGATGACACTTATGGATCCATGTGTGGTTTGTGAAAAGAAGAAACATGCAATGACACTGGTGGATCTATAAGTGGTTTGTGAAAAGAACACACATGCAATGACTCTAGCTGTGGTTTGTGAAAAGAACAAACATGCAATGACTCTGGTGGATCCATATGTGGTTTGTGAAAACAACAGATATGCAATGACTCTAGTTGTGGTTAATGAAAAGAACACACATGCAATGACACTAGGGGATCCATATGTGGTTAATGAAAAGAACACACATGCAATGACTCTAGTTGTGGAGAATGAAAAGAACACACATGCAATGACACTGGTGGATCCATAGGTGGTTTGGGAAAAGAACAGAGATAGAATGAACTCTAGATGTGGTTAATGAAAAGGACACACATGCAATGACACTGGTGGATCCATAGGTGGTTTGTGAAAATAATACACATGTAATGAACGATGGTGGATCCATGTGTGCTATGTGAAAAGAACAGACATGCAATGACACTGGTGGATCCATAGGTGGTTTGTGAAAAGAACAGACATGCAATGACTCTGGTGGATCCATATGTGGTTTGTGAAAAGAACACACATGCAATGACTCTAGCTGTGGTCTGTGAAAAGAACACACATGCAATGACATTGGTGGATCCATGTGTGATTTGTGAAAATAACAGACATGCAATGACTCTGGTGGATCCATATGTGGTTTGTGAAAAGAACACACATGCAATGACTCTAACTATGGTCTATGAAAAGAACACACATGCAATGGCACAGGTGGATCCATGGGTGGTTTGTGAAAAGAACACACATGCAATGAACTCTAGTGGATCCAAATGTGGTATGTGAAAAGAACACACATGCAATGACACTGGTGGATCCATAGGTGGTTTGTGAAAAGAATACACATGCAATGAACTCTGGTGGATACATATGTGGTCAGTGAAAAGAACACACATGCAATGAACTCTGGAGGATCCATATGTGGTCTGTGAAAAGAATAGACATGAAATGACACCGGTGGATCCATGTGTGGTCTGTGAAAATAACACACATGCAATCACACTGGTGGATCCATGTGTGGTTTGTGAAAATAACACACATGCAATGACACTGGTGGATCTATATGTGGTTTGTGAAAAGAACACACATGCAATGTAGGGTCCCCAACCTTTAATAAGATTGAGCCCCCTGTGTTTACAATGCTAGTCCCTGGATCAATAGCTAGCATCCACAGTTCAGATGTAATATCAAGAAACAAAGGTCATAATACAACTTTATAACCAGGAATAAAATAGTTTTATTACATCAAACTTAGCTCATTGGCTAATTACATTACATTGCAGCGGAATGGGTCCTTCATCTTCAAAGTGCCATAGGCAGATGTTGGTTGTAGACTTTGTAATCCTAATCAATCAATCTTCACTAAAATCAATCAAACCTGCAACATTACAAGTTACAGCCACAAGGGTCAATACATTTGAATTGTATTGGCAAGTGATACTTTGGTAGTATAGTGGAGTCTATCATCTATATGCATTTGGCTAAGTGGAGCTGAGGCTTGCATTGCTCAAAATAGATTTTCCTATCATTTTTGAAAACACTAAGTTTTGTTTGGCAAAAACTTTCCAAGACATCTACTAATCAAAGACTGGAGATCCACTCAGGGCATCTACCAATCAAAGACTGAAGATTTGCTTGGCAAAAACAATTTTCCTCAATCAATGATTTCAAGATCCTTGTACCAAGCCATCTCTCCATCAAAGATTGAAGAATTTCACACAACCCTTGTTCACCCACAAGTTTTAATTTAGAAATTGGAGTGATGAGATTCTTGATTGCTTCCATGTCTTGATGCTCAAATTGTCCTTTACCAGGGACATGGCTAAGTACTTAGGTTTTACACTCTGCAGAGGTGGTGCACTTTCCCCACAAGACTTGGTTTCCCAAGACAAAATCTTTCAGAAGCTTTCCCTTAGACCATCATGGACGCGTTCCAACCTATCCATCACTACCACCCACTGTCCATGTGGCTAAGTTCTTGCAACCTATATGATCATGGCAGAGCCCATATTGCCAAGTGGTTGCACTTGAAGCTCCTCAACATTTGACAACTCAAATCTCTTTGTTTCCTGGGTGGCCATCCGCAAGTGAGATACACAAGGTAAACCATAGACATGGGCCTTGTGAACCACTCAACCAAAAACCACCATGCAAGTCCCATTCCACCCAGGAGATTCATTAACTTAGTTGTTTTGTTAAATAAAACACAAGTCCTCAGACTTAGAATATTTTTCCATAGTGTGAATATATAAACCACCCTTGTTTTCTAGTAGCTAGGCTAAGCATGGCATGGCAACTTATCCTTAGGGAATTTTTCTAGCAATTCTACCAGTCTATCTACTTAGGATTTCCCAACACCATTTGACAAAAATAGCATGCAAGTCTTAACAAAAATATATCTAATGCAAGTATAAAATATAGGAATGGAAATATTCATGAAGATATCACTTGCCTTTTTGGTAGAGGGTATAGGTTCACTCCTTGATCTTGCTAGTCTCACTCTTCTCTAACTTCACTACAAGTCAATCAAGCAGACACAACTCAATCCACCAATCAAGCAAAACAACACACATAAAATAACAAAGTCAAGGCAATGCATGCAAGCATGCAAAGGATGGTTCTATTTGCAAAGGTGGTCTCCACTAGGCTTCTAAACTTTGTAAGTTCCAAATTGGACATTTACCAAAATGGCAAAGTCATTTGCAAAGGGGTTTCACTACAAAACCATTTTCAAAACAAAGGGTCATTTTATGTGGTGTAGAAACATTTTTACTAAGGCTTTAACCTATAGGGTTCACCCAATGAGTTGCTATTGCAAAACTTGGTGTTTTGGGTCAGTAGGTTTGGTCTAAACCAATTTCTCAAAGTTTTCTTTACAAAAGCATTTTCATAACCAAAACTATAGTTTTTAGTTAGCTAGAAATGGACTAAACTAATTAATCCATTCTATTCTTTTCCAAAATCATTTTCCAAAACATAGGTTGGGTCCTAGGGTCAGTAAGGTCACAACAAACCAATTTGCAAAGGTTTTAACCTAAAAATCATTTTTAAATGGTTTTTCTAATGTTAGCAAGCACACAAAAGAATCTGCAAAATTAAACAAGCTAACAGGTACTATTTGCTAAACTAAGGGCAGGGTTGGTTAGAGCTTTTCTTGCTGATTCCAACGACATCAAATTTGTAAAATTTGGACGTGTGGATCAAAAGATACAAGGGTTTGAAAATGGCAAAAGTTTCTGTTTTCAAATCTCTTTTAAACAGATCTAGTGCCACGCGTCGTAATATTATTCGCCCGTACCGGTTCGGTGTGGATCAGCGTTGCGGGGCGTTAGATCAAGTTAAATCGTGCGGTCTAGAGGACATACCTCTTCGCGACTAAGTGGATCTATCCTAACCAATGGATCGAGATCGAACGGTTGCGGTAGGCTCGACCTAAAGTGGGCGGCGCTGACGGTGGCTAGCGGCGGCGGAGCGGTCGGTCGACGATGGAGGCGACGCTACAGGGGGTGAGGGAGAAGGTGGGGTTGCTCACCGGGCTCAGGGGTTTACGGCGATGCTCGGGGAGGTGTTGGTCGGGCGAGGGGCGCTCGGGGTCTACGACAATTCCTCACCGGAGTGGAGGACGGCGTCGGGTGCGTCGGGTGGTCGTCGTGGACGTCGCTGTGGATCACCCCAAGACAAGGCGAAGACGTGGTTAGACGCGCAAGATCGAGACAGAGTCGTGTGCGAGAACTAGAAGAAGAGGGGCGACCGGAGTCTACCTGTGGAGCTCGTCGGAGAAGAAGCAGACACGGCGGCGATGCTGGTGGTGGTCGAGGTCGAGGATAGGGGCTCCCTAGGACAAACGAATAGCATTATTAGGTCCGCGAGAGCATGGCGGTCATCATCGTATCCATGGGGAAGAGAGGGGTGGTCGGATTTTACCGGAGGAACTCGACGGAGAAAGAGGCAGACGGCGGTGTGGTGCTGTGGTCGT
Source organism: Avena sativa (assembly GCA_916181665.1). NCBI lineage: Eukaryota > Viridiplantae > Streptophyta > Magnoliopsida > Poales > Poaceae > Avena > Avena sativa. The sequence continues at coordinate 465,230,187 of OV702297.1, read as the reverse complement.
CGTTGTCGAGGCTCTGGGGTGTTCGGGGACGAACTGGTGCTACGGGGATGATCGCCAGGAGGTGGGGATCACGAGAGCACGGTCGAGGAGGCAAGGGGCGGAGAGGGGCTGCCGGAATTGGCGAGGAGGATCGTCGGAGCAGACGGCGTTCGGGGAGGAATTGGGGGCGGTATAAGGCGTGCCAGCGCGGGGTGTCAGAGGGGAATTATAGAGGAGACACGGGCGTTTCCATCTGCGTGATCAAAGCTGGTAACGTCGGTCGCGTTAAGGCGAATTAAGCTGGAGGAATCAACGGCAGAACGGGGGAGAAGAACTGGTCGCTGCGGGGTGGGTGAAGGAGACGATGAACAGTGATAGCGGGCCTACCAGTCAGTGGGAAAAGGAGAGAGGAGGAGGTCCACTTGTCAGTCTCCTTGCGGGTAATTTCCTGAGTGTGAGGAAAACGGTTCGGGCGTGGGAGAGAGAGGTGGGGTCTTCTCGTCAGCGAGAGGGAGAGAGGAGGAGCGGGTCCGGGTTGTCATTGACTCAGCGGGTCTGTTTCTGAGTGAGAGAAGGTTTCTTCGGGGGAGAGGGAGAAGACTGGGCTGGTCTGGGCCTTAGTGGGCTGCTGGGCTAGGCTGTCCTTTTCCTATTTTTTTTTCTGTCTGCTCTCTTTTTCTTTTTCTAATTCTTTTCTGTTTTGAATTTCAAACAATTATTCAAGCATTCAAACAACAATCAAACAAATTCAAACAAACACTCAACTTTACTTTGAATTTGGTTCTGTTTTTCAACATATTCCAAATCTCAAATAAAACAATATTTTTATTTATTTTAGGATCCATTTAATAATTAAATAAAATGGATCTTTATTTAATAAAATAGGGTTTTGATTTATTTAAATAAAATTTCCATTTGAAATCCAATTATTTTCAAAACCAAACCAGAAGGTTTTATTTGAAAAAATAAAAGAATACTTGGAAACTTATTTAAATAAATAAATAAGTTTTGGTGTTTAATTAAAATGGGAAAGCCTTTACTTAAATAAAATTGTATATTTAAATCCTTATTATTTTATTTAAATAATCCTTTACTCATTTTAATCAAAGCAAAACCTTTTAATAAAAGATTTCAAAGTAGTAATAAAATACTTGGTGTTCATTTACAATGGGAAAAGCCTTTACTTAAATAAAATTGGATATTTAAATCCTTATTATTTTATTTAAATAAACCTTTACTCATTTTATCAAAACAAAATATTTTATTACAAAAGTTTGGCCAAAATTAATTTGGCTCACCTTTTCATTTGAAAACAAAGTCTTTTATTAAAAGATCCAAAATAGTATTTCCAAAACAATTTATTTTCCTTTATCAAATGTTTATCTTTTTAATCCCTTTAGGATTATAATTGTTCACCAATTGGTATGGGCTTTTGGTAAGGGCTTTATTGGCTTTGGAAATTCAATTTCCTTATCTTTTTATAATTATAAGGTTTTGTCTTTGGTTCCAAACTAAGTGAAACCAATCTCTATGGTCTTTCTTGATCCTTTGTGATTATTTGTTGATCAAATTTGGTATGGATCAAATCCATAGATTTGGAGATACTTTGGAAAATGATTTCCTTCCATTAGGGTCTAGGGATTTGGATTTATTTTCCAAGTGTTCAATTTCCAGATACATTCATTGAGGAATGCTTTTCCCTTGATTTGGATTTGTTGAATTCAAACTTTTACCAAAGTTTGTTCAAGATGGGATTTTAAGTTTCCTTTTAGAAACAAAAGTTTCTTTTCACCCTGATTTTCAACAAAGATTTATTTTGTTTATTTAATTTTTCACATTACAAGATTTGGAAAATCTTGGGATGTGACATGCAATGACTCTAGTTGTGGTTTGTGAAAAGAACAAACATGCAATGACTCTGGTGGATCCATATCTGGTTTGTGAAAAGAACAGTCATGCAATGACTCTAGTTATGGTTAATGAAACGAAGACACATGCAATGACACTGGTGGATCCATAAGTGGTTTGTGAAAAGAACACACATGCAATGACTCTAGCTGTTGTTTGTGAAAAGAACAAACATGCAATGACTCTGGTGGATCCATATGTGGTTTGTGAAAACAACAGATATGCAATGACTCTAGTTGTGGTTAATAAAAAGAACACACATGCAATGACACTAGGGGATCCATATGTGGTTAATGAAAAGAACACACATGCAATGACTCTAGCTGTGGATAATGAAAAGAACACACATTCAATGACACTGGTGGATCCATAGGTGGTTTGTGAAAAGAACAGACATGCAATGAACTCTAGCTGTGGTTAATGAAAAGAACACACATGCAATGACACTGGTGGATCCATGGGTGGTTTTTGAAAAGAACACACATGCAATCAACTCTGGTGGATCCATATGTGGTCTATGAAAAGAAAAGACATGCAATGACACTGGTGGATCCATAGGTGGTCTGTGAAAAGAACAAACATGCAATGACTCTAGTTGTGGTCTATGAAAAGAACACAAATGCAATGACACTAGTGGATCAATAGGTGGTTTGTGAAAATAACACACATGCAAAGAACTCTGGTGGATCCATATGTGGTCTGTGAAAATAACACACAAGTAATGAACTCTGGTGGATCCATATGTGGTTTGTGAAAATAACACACATACAATGACTCTAGATGTGGTTAATGAAAAGAACACACATGCAATGACACTGGTGGATCCATGGGTGGTTTGTGAAAAGAAAACACATGCAATGACTCTAGCTGTGGTTTGTGAAAAGAACATACATGCAATGACTCTAGTGGATCCATATGTGGTTTGTGAAAAGAATAGACTTGCAATGACTCTAGTTGTAGTTAATGAAAAGAACACACATGCAATGACACTAGGGGATCCATATGTGGTTAATGAAAAGAACACACATGCAATGACTCTAGTTGTGGAGAATGAAAAGAACACACATGCAATGACACTGGTGGATCCATCTGTGGTTTCTGAAAAGAACAGAGATACAATGAACTCTAGCTGTGGTTAATGAAAAGGACACACATGCAATGACACTAGTGGATCCATAGGTGGTTTGTGAAAATAACACACATGTAATGAACTCTGGTGGATCCATGTGTGCTATGTGAAAAGAACACACATGCAATGACACTGGTGGATCGATAGGTGGTTTGTGAAAAGAACAGACATGCAATGACTCTGGTGGATCCATATGTGGTTTGTGAAAAGAACACACATGCAATGACTCTAGCTGTGGTCTGTGAAAAGAACACACATGCAATGACATTGGTGGATCCATGTGTGATTTGTGAAAATAACATACATGCAATGACTCTGGTGGATCCATATGTGGTTTGTGAAAAGAACACACATGCAATGACTCTAGCTATGGTCTGTGAAAAGAACACACATGCAATGGCATTGGTGGATCCATGGGTGGTTTGTGAAAATAACACACATGCAATGAACTCTAGTGGATCCATATGTGGTATGTGAAAAGAACACACATGCAATGACACTGGTGGATCCATAGGTGGTTTGCGAAAAGAATGCACATGCAATGAACTCTGGTGGATACATATGTGGTCTGTGAAAAGAACACACATGCAATGAACTCTGGAGGATCCATATGTGGTCTGTGAAAAGAATAGACATGAAATGACACTGGTGGATCCATGTGTGGTCTGTGAAAATAACACACATGCAATCACACTGGTGGATCCATGTGTGGTTTGTGAAAATAACACACATGCAATGACACTGGTGGATCTATATGTGGTTTGTGAAAAGAACACACATGCAATGACTCTAGTTGTGGTTTGTGAAAAGAACAAACATGCAATGACTCTGGTGGATCCATATCTGGTTTGTGAAAAGAACAGTCATGCAATGACTCTAGTTGTGGTTAATGAAAAGAAGACACATGCAATGACACTGGTGGATCCATAGGTGGTTTGTGGAAAGAATACACATGCAATGAACTCTGGTGGATACATATGTGGTCTGTGAAAAGAACACACATGCAATGAACTCTGGAGGATCCATATGTGGTCTGTGAAAAGAACAAACATGTAATGACACTAGTGGATCCATGTGTGGTCTGTGAAAATAACACACATGCGATGACACTTATGGATCCATGTGTGGTTTGTGAAAAGAAGACACATGCAATGACACTGGTGGATCTATAAGTGGTTTGTGAAAAGAACACACATGCAATGACTCTAGCTGTGGTTTGTGAAAAGAACAAACATGCAATGACTCTGGTGGATCCATATGTGGTTTGTGAAAACAACAGATATTCAATGACTCTAGTTGTGGTTAATGAAAAGAACACACATGCAATGACACTAGGGGATCCATATGTGGTTAATGAAAAGAACACACATGCAATGACTCTAGTTGTGGAGAATGAAAAGAACAGACATGCAATGACACTGGTGGATCCATAGGTGGTTTGTGAAAAGAACAGAGATAGAATGAACTCTAGATGTGGTTAATGAAAAGGACACACATGCAATGACACTGGTGGATCCATAGGTGGTTTGTGAAAATAACACACATGTAATGAACTCTGGTGGATCCATGTGTGCTATGTGAAAAGAACAGACATGCAATGACACTGGTGGATCCATAGGTCGTTTGTGAAAAGAACAGACATGCAATGACTCTGGTGGATCCATATGTGGTTTGTGAAAAGAACACACATGCAATGACTCTAGCTGTGGTCTGTGAAAAGAACACACATGCAATGACATTGGTGGATCCATGTGTGATTTGTGAAAATAACAGACATGCAATGACTCTGGTGGATCCATATGTGGTTTGTGAAAAGAACACACATGCAATGACTCTAGCTATGGTCTGTGAAAAGAACACACATGCAATGGCACTGGTGGATCCATGGGTGGTCTGTGAAAAGAACAAACATGGAATGACTCTAGTTGTGGTCTATGAAAAGAACACAAATGCAATGACACTAGTGGATCAATAGGTGGTTTGTGAAAATAACACACATGCAAAGAACTCTGGTGGATCCATATGTGGTCTGTGAAAATAACACACAAGTAATGAACTCTGGTGGATCCATATGTGGTTTGTGAAAATAACACACATACAATGACTCTAGATGTGGTTAATGAAAAGAACACACATGCAATGACACTGGTGGATCCATGGGTGGTTTGTGAAAAGAAAACACATGCAATGACTCTAGCTGTGGTTTGTGAAAAGAACATACATGCAATGACTCTAGTGGATCCATATGTGGTTTGTGAAAAGAATAGACTTGCAATGACTCTAGTTGTAGTTAATGAAAAGAACACACATGCAATGACACTAGGGGATCCATATGTGGTTAATGAAAAGAACACACATGCAATGACTCTAGTTGTGGAGAATGAAAAGAACACACATGCAATGACACTGGTGGATCCATAGGTGGTTTCTGAAAAGAACAGAGATACAATGAACTCTAGCTGTGGTTAATGAAAAGGACACACATGCAATGACACTAGTGGATCCATAGGTGGTTTGTGAAAATAACACACATGTAATGAACTCTGGTGGATCCATGTGTGCTATGTGAAAAGAACACACATGCAATGACACTGGTGGATCGATAGGTGGTTTGTGAAAAGAACAGACATGCAATGACTCTGGTGGATCCATATGTGGTTTGTGAAAAGAACACACATGCAATGACTCTAGCTGTGGTCTGTGAAAAGAACACACATGCAATGACATTGGTGGATCCATGTGTGATTTGTGAAAATAACAAACATGCAATGACTCTGGTGGATCCATATGTGGTTTGTGAAAAGAACACACATGCAATGACTCTAGCTATGGTCTGTGAAAAGAACACACATGCAATGGCATTGGTGGATCCATGGGTGGTTTGTGAAAAGAACACACATGCAATGAACTCTAGTGGATCCATATGTGGTATGTGAAAAGAACACACATGCAATGACACTGGTGGATCCATAGGTGGTTTGCGAAAAGAATGCACATGCAATGAACTCTGGTGGATACATATGTGGTCTGTGAAAAGAACACACATGCAATGAACTCTGGAGGATCCATATGTGGTCTGTGAAAAGAATAGACATGAAATGACACTGGTGGATCCATGTGTGGTCTGTGAAAATAACACACATGCAATCACACTGGTGGATCCATGTGTGGTTTGTGAAAATAACACACATGCAATGACACTGGTGGATCTATATGTGGTTTGTGAAAAGAACACACATGCAATGACTCTAGTTGTGGTTTGTGAAAAGAACAAACATGCAATGACTCTGGTGGATCCATATCTGGTTTGTGAAAAGAACAGTCATGCAATGACTCTAGTTGTGGTTAATGAAAAGAAGACACATGCAATGACACTGGTGGATCCATAGGTGGTTTGTGGAAAGAATACACATGCAATGAACTCTGGTGGATACATATGTGGTCTGTGAAAAGAACACACATGCAATGAACTCTGGAGGATCCATATGTGGTCTGTGAAAAGAACAAACATGTAATGACACTAGTGGATCCATGTGTGGTCTGTGAAAATAACACACATGCGATGACACTTATGGATCCATGTGTGGTTTGTGAAAAGAAGACACATGCAATGACACTGGTGGATCTATAAGTGGTTTGTGAAAAGAACACACATGCAATGACTCTAGCTGTGGTTTGTGAAAAGAACAAACATGCAATGACTCTGGTGGATCCATATGTGGTTTGTGAAAACAACAGATATTCAATGACTCTAGTTGTGGTTAATGAAAAGAACACACATGCAATGACACTAGGGGATCCATATGTGGTTAATGAAAAGAACACACATGCAATGACTCTAGTTGTGGAGAATGAAAAGAACAGACATGCAATGACACTGGTGGATCCATAGGTGGTTTGTGAAAAGAACAGAGATAGAATGAACTCTAGATGTGGTTAATGAAAAGGACACACATGTAATGACACTGGTGGATCCATAGGTGGTTTGTGAAAATAACACACATGTAATGAACTCTGGTGGATCCATGTGTGCTATGTGAAAAGAACAGACATGCAATGACACTGGTGGATCCATAGGTGGTTTGTGAAAAGAACAGACATGCAATGACTCTGGTGGATCCATATGTGGTTTGTGAAAAGAACACACATGCAATGACTCTAGCTGTGGTCTGTGAAAAGAACACACATGCAATGACATTGGTGGATCCATGTGTGATTTGTGAAAATAACAGACATGCAATGACTCTGGTGGATCCATATGTGGTTTGTGAAAAGAACACACATGCAATGACTCTAGCTATGGTCTGTGAAAAGAACACACATGCAATGGCACTGGTGGATCCATGGGTGGTTTGTGAAAATAACACACATGCAATGAACTCTAGTGGATCCATATGTGGTATGTGAAAAGAACACACATGCAATGACACTGGTGGATCCATAGGTGGTTTGTGAAAAGAATACACATGCAATGAACTCTGGTGGATACATATGTGGTCTGTGAAAAGAACACACATGCAATGACACTGGTGGATCTATATGTGGTTTGTGAAAAGAACACACATGCAATGACTCTAGTTGTGGTTTGTGAAAAGAACAAACATGCAATGACTCTGGTGGATCCATATCTGGTTTGTGAAAAGAACAGTCATGCAATGACCCTAGTTATGGTTAATGAAAAGAAGACACATGCAATGACACTGGTGGATCCATAAGTGGTTTGTGAAAAGAACACACATGCAATGACTCTAGATGTGGTTTGTGAAAAGAACAAACATGCAATGACTCTGGTGGATCCATATGTGTTTTGTGAAAACAACAGATATGCAATGACTCTAGTTGTGGTTACTGAAAAGAACACACATGCAATGACACTAGGGGATCCATATGTGCTTAATGAAAAGAACACACATGCAATGACTCTAGTTGTGGATAATGAAAAGAACACACATGCAATGACACTGGTGGATCCATAGGTGGTTTGTGAAAAGAACAAACATGCAATGAACTCTATCTGTGGTGAATGAAAAGAACACACATGCAATGACACTGGTGGATCCATGGGTGGTTTTTGAAAAGAACACACATGCAATGAACTTTGGTCGATCCATGTGTGGTCTGTGAAAAGAACAGACATGCAATGATACTGGTGGATCCATAGGTGGTCTGTGAAAAGAACAAACATGCAATGACTCTAGCGGGATCCATATGTGGTCGGTGAAAAGAACAGACATGCAATGACTCTGGTGGATCCATATGTGATTTGTGAAAAGAACAGATATGCAGTGACACTGGTGGATCCATGTGGTTTGTGAAAACAACACACATGCAATGACTTTAGTTGTGTTTTGTGAAAAGAACAAACATGCAATGACTCTAGCTGTGGTCTGTGAAAAGAACAGACATGCAATGACACTGGTGGATCCATCGGTGGTTTGTGAAAAGAACACACATGCAATGACTCTAGATGTGGATAATGAGAAGAACACACATGCAATGACACTGGTGGATCCATCGGTGGTTTGTGAAAAGAACCCACATGCAATGACTCTAGATGTGGATAATGAGAACAACACACATGCAATGACACTGGTGGATCCATAGGTGGTTTGTGAAAAGAACAGACATGCAATGAACTCTAGATGTGGTCTGTGAAAAGGACACACATGCAATGACACTGGTGGATCCATAGGTGGTTTGTGAAAATAACACACATGCAAAGAACTCTGGTGGATGTATATGTGGTATGTGAAAATAACACACATGCAATAAAGTCTGGTGGATCCATATGTGGTTTGTGAAAAGAACATACATGCAATGACTCTAGTTGTGGTTAATGAAAAGAACACACATCCAATGACACTAGGGGATCCATATGTGGTTAATGAAAAGAACACACATCCAACGACTCTAGTTGTAGATAATGAAAAGAACACACATGCAATGACACTGGTGGAAACATAGGTGGTTTGTGAAAAGAATAGACATGCAATGAACTCTAGCTATGGTTAATGAAAAGAACACACATGCAATGACACTGGAGGATCCATGGGTGGTTTTTGAAACGAACACACATGCAATGAACTCTGGTAGATCCATGTGTGGTATGTGAAAAGAACAGACATGCAATGACACTGGTGGATCCATTGGTGGTCTGTGAAAAGAACAGACCTGCAATGAACTCTGGTGGATCCATATGTGGTTTGTGAAAATAACATACATACAATGACTCTAGTTGTGGTTAATGAAAAGAACACACATGCAATGACATTGGTGGATCCATGAGTGGTTTGTGAAAAGAACACACATGCAATTACTCTAGTTGTGGTTTGTGAAAAGAACATACATGCAATGACTCTAGTGGATCCATATGTGGTTTGTGAAAAGAACAGACTTGCAATGACTCTAGTTGTAGTTAATGAAAAGAACACACATGCAATGACACTAGGGGATCCATATGTGGTTAATGAAAAGAACACACATGAAATGACTCTAGTTGTGGAGAATGAAAAGAACACACATGCAATGACAATGGTGGATCGATAGGTGGTTTCTGAAAAGAACAGAGATACAATGAACTCTAGCTGTGGTTAATGAAAAGGACACACATGCAATGACACTGGTGGATCCATAGGTGGTTTGTGAAAATAACACACATGTAATGAACTCTGGTGGATCCATGTGTGCTATGTGAAAAGAACACACATGCAATGACACTGGTGGATCCATAGGTGGTTTGTGAAAAGAACCGACATGCAATGACTCTGGTGGATCCATATGTGGTTTGTGAAAAGAACACACATGCAATGACTCTAGCCGTGGTCTGTGAAAAGAACACACATGCAATGACATTGGTGGATCCATGTGTGATTTGTGAAAATAACAGACATGCAATGACTCTGGTGGATCCATATGTGGTTTGTGAAAAGAACACACATGCAATGACTCTAGCTATGGTCTGTGAAAAGAACACACATGGAATGGCGTTGGTGGATCCATGGGTGGTTTGTGAAAAGAACACACATGCAATGAACTCTAGTGGATCCATATGTGGTATGTGAAAAGAACACACATGCAATGACACTGGTGGATCCATAGGTGGTTTGTGAAAAGAATGCACATGCAATGAACTCTGGTGGATACATATGTGGTCTGTGAAAAGAACACACATGCAATGAACTCTGGAGGATCCATATGTGGTCTGTGAAAAGAATAGACATGAAATGACACTGGTGGATCCATGTGTGGTCTGTGAAAATAACACACATGCAATCACACTGGTGGATCCATGTGTGGTTTGTGAAAATAACACACATGCAATGACACTGGTGGATCTATATGTGGTTTGTGAAAAGAACACACATGCAATTACTCTAGTTGTGGTTTGTGAAAATAACAAACATGCAATGACTCTGGTGGATCCATATCTGGTTTGTGAAAAGAGCAGTCATGCAATGACTCTAGTTGTGGTTAATGAAAAGAAGACACATGCAATGACACTGGTGGATCCATAAGTGGTTTGTGAAAAGAGCACACATGCAATGACTCTAGCCGTGGTTTGTGAACAGAACAAACATGCAATGACTCAGGTGGATCCATATGTGGTTTGTGAAAACAACAGATATGGAATGACTCTAGTTGTGGTTAATGAAAGGAACACACATGCAATGACACTAGGGGATCCATATGTGGTTAATGAAAAGAACACACACGCAATGAATCTAGTTGTGGATAATGAAAAGAACACACATTCAATGACATTGGTGGATCCATAGGTGGTTTGTGAAAAGAACAGACATGCAATGAACTCTAGCTGTGGTTCATGAAAAGAACACACATGCAATGACACTGGTGGATCCATGGGTGGTTTTTGAAAAGAACACACGTGCAATGACCTCTGGTGGATCCATATGTGGTCTATGAAAAGAAAAGACATGCAATGACACTGGTGGATCCATAGGTGGTATGTGAAAAGAACAAACATGCAATGACTCTAGTTGTGGTCTATGAAAAGAACACAAATGCAATGACACTAGTGGATCCATAGGTGGTTTGTGAAAATAACACACATGCAAAGAACTCTTGTGGATCCATATGTGGTCTGTGAAAATAACACACATGCAATGAACTCTGGTGGACCCATATGTGGTTTGTGAAAATAACCAACATACAATGACTCTAGATGTGGTTAATGAAAAGAACACACATGCAATGACACTGGTGGATCCATGGGTGGTTTGTGAAAAGAAAACACATGCAATGACTCTAGCTGTGGTTTGTGAAAAGAACATACATGCAATGACTCTAGTGGATCCATATGTGGTTTGTGAAAAGAACAGACTTGCAATGACTCTAGTTGTAGTTAATGAAAAGAAAACACATGCAATGACACTAGGGGATCCATATGTGGTTAATGAAAAGAACACACATGCAATGACTCTAGTTCTGGAGAATGAAAAGAACACACATGCAATGACACTGGTGGATCCATAGGTGGTTTCTGAAAAGAACAGAGATACAATGAACTCTAGCTGTGGTTAATGAAAAGGTGTAAGGTCCCCAACCTTTAATAAGATTGAGCCCCCTGTGTTTACAATGCTAGTCCCTGGATCAATAGCTAGCATCCACATTTTAGATGTAATATCAAGAAACAAAGGTCATAATACAACTTTATAACCAGGAATAAAATAGTTTTATTACATCAAACTTAGCTCATTGGCTAATTACATTACATTGCAGCGGAATAACTATAGTCATGGGTCCTTCATCTTCAAAGTGCCACAGGCAGATGTTGGTTGTAGACTTTGTAATCCTAATCAATCAATCTTCACTAAAATCAATCAAACCTGCAACATTACAAGTTACAGCCACAAGGGTCAATACATTTGAATTGTATTGGCAAGTGATACTTTGGTAGTATAGTGGAGTCTAACATCTATATGCATTTGGCTAAGTGGAGTTGAGGCTTGCATTGCTCAAAATAGATTTTTCCCTATCATTTTGAAAATACTAAGTTTTTGTTTGGCAAAAACTTTCCCAAGGCATCTACCAATCAAAGACTGAAGATCCTTCTCGAGGCATCTACCAATCATTGACTGAAGTGCTTGGCAAAATCATTTTTCCCAATCTAAGATTTCAAGATCCTTGTACCAAGACATCTCTTCATCAAAGATTGAGGAATTCACACAACCCTTGTTCACCCACAAGTTTTAATTTAGAAATTTGAATGATGAGATTCTTGATTGCTTCCATGTCTTGATGCTCAAATTGTCCTTTACCAGGGACATGGCTAAGTACTTAGATTTTACACTCTGCAGAGGTGGTGCACTTTTCCCACAAGACTTGGTTTCCCAAGACAAGATCTTTTAGAAGCTTTCCCTTAGACCATCATGGACGCGTTCCAACCTATCAAACACTACCACCAACTGTCCATATGGCTAAGTTCTTGCAACCTATGATCATGGCAGAGCCCATATTGCCAAGTGGTTGCACTTGAAGCTTCTCAACATTTGACATCTCAAATCTCTTTGTTTCCTGGGTGGCCATCCACAAGTGAGATATACAAGCCAAGTCATGGCCTTGTGAACCACTCAACATAAACCATTCCTTCCATTCCACCCAGGTGATTCATTAACTTAGTTGTTTTTTTAAATAAAACACAAGTCCTCAGACTTAGAATATTTTTCATAGTGTGAATATATATATAAACCACCCTTGTTTTCTAGTAGCTAGGCTAAGCTTGATAGTAATAGGATTCTTAACTTAGGAAAATCCTATTAAGGATTCATCTACTAGGTTTTCCTATAGCAAGGTCTATACTTAGCTAAATAAAAACCGTGCAAGTTTTACTTAGCAAAAACACTAATGCATAGTGAAAATAATGGGATAGATAGTATGAAGTATCACTTGCCTTTTTGGTAGAGGGTATAAGTTCACTCCTTGTCCTTGCAACAATCACACTCTTCAAGTCACTACAATTCAATCAAGCAAGGCATAAACTCAATCTACCAATCAAGCAAAACAACACACATAAAATAACAAAGTCAAACAAACAATTTTTCACACACAAAGTAATGGGATCTAAGTCATGCATAAGCATGCAAAGGTTGGTTCTATTGTAAGGATGGTCTTCACTAGGCTTCTAACTTTGTAAGTTCCAAATTGGTCATTTACCAAAATGGCAAAGTCATTTGCAAAGAGGGTCTCTATTAGATTCCTAAACTTTGTAAGATCCAAAATGGTCATTTACCAAAGTGGCAAAGTTAAAGTAATGCATGCAAGCATGCCAAGCTTTGTTTTGTTTGAAAAAGTGGTTCCTAGTGGGTCATAGACATTTGGGTACACCTAATGGTCATTTTGTAAAGTGGGAAAGTCATTTGCAAAAGGTTTCACTATAAAACCATTTGTAAAACAAAGTAACATTCTATGTGGTGTAGAAATATTTTTACTAAGGCACTAACCTATAGGGTTCACCAAATGAGTTGCTATTGCAAAACTTGGTGTTTGGGTCAGTAGGTTTGGTCTAAACCATTTTCTCAAAGTTTTTCTTTCCAAAAACATTTTCATAAACAAAACAATAGTTTTGTTTGGCTAGAAATGGACTAAACTAATTAATCCATTCTAAACCTTTAAAAAATCATTTTCCAAGACATAGGTTGGTTCCTAGGGTCAGTAAGGTCACAACAAACCAATTTGCAAAGGTTTTAACCTTAAAAGCTTTTTTAAACAATTTTTCTAATGTTAGCAGGCACACAAAAGAATCTGCAAAATCAAACAAGCTAACAGATACTATTTGCTGAACTAAGGGTAGGGTTGGTTAGGTCTTGCTCTCCTGAATCCAACGACATAAAATTTGCAATTTTTGGACGTGTGGATCCAAAGATACAAGGGTTTGAAGTTTGCAAATAAATCTGTTTTCAAATTTCTTTTTAAACAGATCTAGTGCCACGCGTCATAATCTTACTGGACGATACCGCTTCGCGTGGATCGGCAACGTGGACCGCAGGATCTAGTTAGATCGCACGGCGCAGGGCGCGTACCTCTTTGCGGTTAAGTTAATCTATCGTAGCCGTTCGATCCAGATCCTACGTCTACTATCGTATTGACCTAATTCTGGCGGCGCAGCGACGGTGGCTGGCGGCGGAGCTGTCGATCGATGACGGAGGCGACGCTACAGGAGGTAAGGGAGAGGGAGGGGTTGCTCACCAGGCTCAGGGGATCACTGCGATGCTCAAGGTACTCGCGGTTGGCCAAGGGGCGCTCGGGTACGACTACGATTGCTCGCCGGAGTGGAGGACGGCGTCGGACGGCTCTATCCACGGTCGGAGACGGTGCTGTGGATCACCTCGAGACAAAATGATGACGCGGTTAGATTCACAGGGTCGAGGCGAAGTCGTGTGTATGAACAAGAAGGCGCGGGGCGGTCTATACTTACCGGGAAAACTCGTCGGAGAAAGAGGCAGACGGTGGCGCTCAATGTCGACGACGGAGTCGAGGTTCTGGGGCACACGCGGGCGAACCAGGAGTACTAGGTGATGCGTGAGGTCGAGAGGAGTCCACTCGCATGAAGTAGAGGCAGAGGAGTGGTCGGAGTTGGCCGGAATCGCTGCGACAGCTCGTCGGAGACGGCGGGTTTGCAGAGAGCAATTGGGGCGGCCTGGAGGCAGAGAAGGAGTGGCGTGTGAGGGAAAAGGAGGAGAAAGCGCTGGCGTTTAAGTAGGTGTCGTCGCGGCGAGAGATTAACGCAGCGTTAACGCGAATTTAATCGGCGGAATCAAAGCAGAAAACGGTCGGCGAGAGGAGGAAGAATCGGTCGCGATGGGAACGACGATGAACAGTAGGAATGGGGTCCACATGTCATCTGCTTAGCGGGTTCCTTTCGCGGTGAAGAAAAACGGTTCAGGGCGTGGGTGAGGGAGGCGATGACTCAGCGGTGGGGTCTGTTGTCAGCGAGAGGGAGAGAGGAGGAGTGGGTCCCGTTTGTCTGTGACTGAGTGGTTTAGAAAGTTGGTGCCAAAAGTTTTTCTGCGCGAGAGGGAACTGGGCTGGTTACTGGGCCTTAGTGGGCTGGGTCTGTCCTTTTCTTGTTTTTTTTTGTCTAAACATTTTCCTTTTCTAATTCTTTTCTTTTTTGAATTTCAAACAATTAAACAAATTCAAACAATTCAATCAAACACTCAACTTTGTACTTGAATTTGGTTCTGTTTTTCAACATATTCCAAATCTCAAAATAAAATAATATTTTTATTTAATTTAGGATCCATTTAATAATTAAATAAAATGGATCTTTAGTTATTTAATAAAATAGGGTTTGATTTATTTAAATAAAATTTCCATTTGAAATCCAATTATTTTCAAAACCAAACCAGAAGGTTTTATTTGAAAAATAAAAGAATACTTGGAAACTTATTTAAATAAATAAATAAGTTTTGGTGTTTTAATTAAAATGGGAAAGCCTTTACTTAAATAAAATTGGATATTTAAATCCTTATTATTTTATTTAAATAATCCTTTACTCATTTTAATCAAAGCAAAACCTTTTAATAAAAGATTTCAAAGTAGTAATAAAATACTTGGTGTTCATTTAAAATGGGAAAAGCCTTTACTTAAATAAAATTGGATATTTAAATCCTTATTATTTTATTTAAATAAACTTTTACTCATTTTATCAAAACAAAATATTTTATTACAAAAGTTTGGCAAAAATTAATTTGGCTCACCTTTTCATTTGAAAACAAAGTCTTTTATTAAAAGATCCAAATAGTATTTCCAAAACAATTTATTTTTCCTTTATTAAATGTTTATCTTTTTAATCCCTTTAGGATTATAATTGTTCACCAATTGGTATGGCTTTTGGTAAGGGCTTTATTGGCTTTGGAAATTCAATTTCCTTATCTTAATATATTCACAAGATTTTGTTTATAGTTCCAAACTAAGTGAAACCAATTTCTAAGGTCTTACTTGATCCTTTGTGATTATTTATTGGTCAAATTTGGTATGGATCAAATCCATAGATTTGGAGATAACTTGGGAAATGATTTCCTTCCATTAGGGTTTAGGGATTTGGATTTATGTTCCAAGTGTTCAATTTCCAGATACATTCATTGAGGAATGCATTTCCCTTGATTTGGATTTGTTGAATTCAAACTTTAGCCAAAGTTTGTTCAAGTTGAGATTTCAGTTTCCTTTTAGAAACAAAAGTTTCTTTTCACCCTGATTTTCAACAAAGATTTATTTTGTTTATTTAATTTTCACATTACAAGATTTGGAAAATCTTGGGATGTGACAAAAGGACACACATGCAATGACACTGGTGGATCCATAGGTGGTTTGTGAAAATAACACACATGTAATGAGCTCTGGTGGATCCATGTGTGCTATGTGAAAAGAACACACATGCAATGAGACTGGTGGATCCATAGGTGGTTTGTGAAAAGAACAGACATGCAATGACTCTAGTGGATCCATATGTGGTTTGTGAAAAGAATACACATGCAATGACTCTAGCTGTGGTCTGTGAAAAGAACACACATGCAATGACATTGGTGGATCCATGTGTGATTTGTGAAAATAACAGACATCCAATGACTCTGGTGGATCCATATGTGGTTTGTGAAAAGAACACACATGCAATGACTCTAGCTATGGTTTGTGAAAAGAACACACATGCAATGGCACTAGTGGATCCATGGGTGGTTTGTGAAAAGAACACACATGCAATGAACTCTAGTGGATCCATATGTGGTATGTGAAAAGAACACACATGCAATGACACTGGTGGATCCATATGTGGTTTGTGAAAACAACAGATATGCAATGACTCTAGATGTGGTTAATGAAAAGAAACCACATGCAATGACACTGGTGGATCCATGGGTGGTTTGTGAAAATAAAACACATGCAATGACTCTAGCTGTGGTTTGTGAAAAGAACATACATGCAATGACTCTAGTGGATCCTTTTGTGGTTTGTGAAAAGAACAGACTTGCAATGACTCTAGTTGTAGTTAATGAAAAGAAAACACATGCAATGACAATAGGGGATCCATATGTGGTTAATGAAAACAACACACATGCAATGACTCTAGTTGTGGAGAATGAAAAGAACACACATGCAATGACACTGGTGGATCCATAGGTGGTTTCTGAAAAGAACAGAGATACAATGAACTCTAGCTGTGGTTAATGAAAAGGACACACATGCAATGACACTGGTGGATCCATAGGTGGTTTGTGAAAATAACACACATGTAATGAGCTCTGGTGGATCCATGTGTGCTATGTGAAAAGAACACACATGCAATGACACTGGTGGATCCATAGGTGGTTTGTGAAAAGAACAGACATGCAATGACTCTGGTGGGTCCATATGTGGTTTGTGAAAAGAACACAGATGCAATGACTCTAGCTGTGGTCTGTGAAAAGAACACACATGCAATGACATTGGTGGATCCATGTGTGATTTGTGAAAATAACAGACATCCAATGACTCTGGTGGATCCATATGTGGTCTGTGATAAGAACACACATGCAATGACTCTAGCTATGGTCTGTGAAAAGAACACACATGCAATGGCACTAGTGGATCCATGGGTGGTCTGTGAAAAGAACACACATGCAATGAACTCTAGTGGATCCATATGTGGTATGTGAAAAGAACACACATGCAATGACACTGGTGGATCCATAGGTGGTTTGTGAAAAGAATACACATGCAATGAACTCTGGTGGATACATATGTGGTCTGTGAAAAGAACACACATGCAAAAACTCTGGAGGATCCATATGTGGTCTGTGAAAAGAATAGACATGAAATGACACTAGTGGATCCATGTGTGGTCTGTGAAAATAACACACATGCAATGACACTGGTGGATCTATATGTGGTTTGTGAAAAGAACACACATGCAATGACTCTAGTTGTGGTTTGTGAAAAGAACAAACATGCAATGACTCTAGTGGATCCATATCTGGTTTGTGAAAAGAACAGTCATGCAATGACTCTAGTTGTGGTTAATGAAAAGAAGACACATGCAATGACACTGGTGGATCCATAAGTGGTTTGTGAAAAGAACACACATGCAATGACTCTAGTTGTGGATAATGAAAAGAACACACTTGCAATGATACTAGTGGATCCATAGGTGGTTTGTGAAAATAACAGACATGCAATGAACTCTAGCTGTGGTCTACGAAAAGAACACATAAGCAATAACACTCCTGGATCCATGGGTGGTTTTTGAAAAGAACACACATGCAATGAACTCTGGTGAATGCATATGTGGTATGTGAAAAGAATAGACAGGCAATGAACTCTGGTGGATCCATAGGTGATCTGTGAAAAGAACAGACATGCAATGACTCTAACTGTGGTCTGTGAAAAGAACACACATGCAATAACACTGGCGGATCCATAAGTGGTATGTGAAAATAACACACATGCAATGAAGTCTGGTGGATCCATATGTGGTTTGTGAAAAGAACATACATGCAATGACTCTAGTTGTGGTTAATGAAAAGAACACACATGCAATGACACAGGTGGATCCATATGTGGTTTGTGAAAAGAACAGACATGCAATGACTCTAGCTATGGTGTGTGAAAAGAACACACATGCAATGACACTGGTGGATCCATAGGTGGTTTGTGAAAAGAACAAACATGCAATGAACTCTATCTGTGGTGAATGAAAAGAACACACATGCAATGACACTGGTGGATCCATGGGTGGTTTTTGAAAAGAACACACATGCAATGAACTCTGGTCGATCCATGTGTGGTCTGTGAAAAGAACAGACATGCAATGATACTGGTGGATCCATAGGTGGTCTGTGAAAAGAACAAACATGCAATGACTCTAGCTGGATCCATATGTGGTATGTGAAAAGAGCAGACATGCAATGACTCTGGTGGATCCATATGTGGTTTGTGAAAAGAACAGATATGCAGTGAAACTGGTGGATCCATGTGGTTTGTGAAAAGAACACACATGCAATGACTTTAGTTGTGTTTTGTGAAAAGAACAAACATGCAATGACTCTAGCTGTGGTCTGTGAAAAGAACAGACATGCAATGACACTTGTGGATCCATAGGTGGTTTGTGAAAATAACACACATGCAATGACTCTAGATGTGGATAAGGAGAAGAACACACATGCAACGGCACTGGTGGATCCATAGGTGGTTTGTGAAAAGAACAGACATGCAATGAACTCTAGATGTGGTATGTGAAAAGAACACACATGCAATGACACTGGTGGATCCATAGGTGGTTTGTGAAAATAACACACATGCAAAGAACTCTGGTGGATGAATATGTGGTCTGTGAAAACAACACACATGCAATGAAGTCTGGTGGATCCATATGTGGTTTGTGAAAAGAACATACATGCAATGACTCTAGTTGTGGTTAATGAAAAGAACACACATCCAATGACACTAGGGGATCCATATGTGGTTAATGAAAAGAACACACATGCAATGACACTGGTGGATCCATAGGTGGTTTGTGAAAATAACACACATGCAATGAACTCTGGTGGATCCATGTGTGGTCTATGAAAAGAACACACATGCAATGACACTAGTGGATCCATAGGTGGTTTGTGAAAAGAACATACATGTAATGACTCTGGTGGATCCATATGTGGTTTGTGAAAAGAACACACATGCAATGACTCTAGCTGTGGTCTGTGAAAAGAACACACATGCAGTGACATTGGTGGATCCATGTGTAATTTGTGAAAATAACAGACATGCAATGACTCTGGTGGATCCATATGTGGTCTGTGATAAGAACACACATGCAATGACTCTAGCTATGGTCTGTGAAAAGAACACACATGCAATGGCACTAGTGGATCCATGGGTGGTCTGTGAAAAGAACACACATGCAATGAACTCTAGTGGATCCATATGTGGTATGTGAAAAGAACACACATGCAATGACACTGGTGGATCCATAGGTGGTTTGTGAAAAGAATACACATGCAATGAACTCTAGTGGATACATATGTGGTCTGTGAAAAGAACACACATGCAATGACTCTAGCTGTGGATAATGAAAAGAACACACATGCAATGATACTAGTGGATCCATAGGTGGTTTGTGAAAATAACAGACATGCAATGAACTCTAGCTGTGGTCTACGAAAAGAACACACAAGCAATAACACTCGTGGATCCATGGGTGGTTTTTGAAAAGAACACACATGCAATGAACTCTGGTGAATGCATATGTGGTATGTGAAAAGAATAGACAGGCAATGAACTCTGGTGGATCCATAGGTGATCTGTGAAAAGAACAGACATGCAATGACTCTAACTATGGTCTGTGAAAAGAACACACATGCAATAACACTGGTGGATCCATAGGTGGTATGTGAAAATAACACACATGCAATGAAGTCTGGTGTATCCATATGTGGTTTGTGAAAAGAACATACATGCAATGACTCTAGTTGTGGTTAATGAAAAGAACACACATGCAATGACACTGTGGATCCATATGTGGTTTGTGAAAAGAACAGATATGCAATGACTATGATGGATCCATATGTGGTTTGTGAAAAGAACAGACATGCAATGACTCTAGCTATGGTGTGTGAAAAGAACACACATGCAATGACACTTTTGGATCCATAGGTGGTTTGTGAAAAGAACACACATGCAATGAACTCTGGTGGATCAATATGTGCTCTGTGAAAAGAAGAGACATGCAATGACGTCTGGTGGATCCATATGTTGTCTGTGTAAAGAACACACATGCAATGACTCTAGCTGTGGTCTATGAAAAGAACACACATGCAAACAACTCTAGTGGATCCATAGGTGGTGTGTGAAAATAACACAGATGCAATGAAGTCTGTTGGATCCATATGTGGTTTGTGAAAAGAACAAACATGCAATGAATCTAGTTGTGGTTTGTGACAATAACACACATGCAATGACACTAGTTGTGGATAATGAAAAGAACACACATGCAATGACTCTAGTTGTGGATAATGAAAAGAACACACATGCAATGACACTGGTGGATCCATAGGTGGTTTGTGAAAAGAACAAACATGCAATGAACTCTATCTGTAGTGAATGAAAAGAACACACATGCAATGAACTCTGGTCGATCCATGTGTGGTCTGTGAAAAGAACAGACATGCAATGATACTGGTGGATCCATAGGTGGTATGTGAAAAGAGCAAACATGCAATGACTCTAGCTGGATCCATATGTGGTTTGTGAAAAGAACAGACATGCAATGACTCTAGCTATGGTGTGTGAAAAGAACACACATGCAATGACACTTTTGGATCCATAGGTGGTTTGTGAAAAGAACACACATGCAATGAACTCTGGTGGATCAATATGTGCTCTGTGAAAAGAAGAGACATGCAATGACGTCTGGTGGATCCATATGTTGTCTGTGTAAAGAACACACATGCAATGACTCTAGCTGTGGTCTATGAAAAGAACACACATGCAAACAACTCTAGTGGATCCATAGGTGGTGTGTGAAAATAACACAGATGCAATGAAGTCTGTTGGATCCATATGTGGTTTGTGAAAAGAACAAACATGCAATGAATCTAGTTGTGGTTTGTGACAATAACACACATGCAATGACACTAGTTGTGGATAATGAAAAGAACACACATGCAATGACTCTAGTTGTGGATAATGAAAAGAACACACATGCAATGACACTGGTGGATCCATAGGTGGTTTGTGAAAAGAACAAACATGCAATGAACTCTATCTGTAGTGAATGAAAAGAACACACATGCAATGAACTCTGGTCGATCCATGTGTGGTCTGTGAAAAGAACAGACATGCAATGATACTGGTGGATCCATAGGTGGTATGTGAAAAGAGCAAACATGCAATGACTCTAGCTGGATCCATATGTGGTCTGTGAAAAGAACAGATATGCAATGACTCTGGTGGATCCATATGTGATTTGTGAAAAGAACAGATATGTAGTGACACTGGTGGATCCATGTGGTTTGTGAAAACAACACACATGCAATGACTTTACTTGTGTTTTGTGAAAAGAACAAACATGCAATGACTCTAGCTGTGGTCTGTGAAAAGAACAGACATGCAGTGACACTGGTGGATCCATCGGTGGTTTGTGAAAAGAACACACATGCAATGACTCTAGATGTGGATAATGAGAAGAACACACATGGAATGACACTGGTGGATCCATAGGTGGTTTGTGAAAATAACACACATGCAAAGAACTCTGGTGGATGTATATGTCGTCTGTGAAAATAACACACATGCAATAAAGTCTGGTGGATCCATATGTGGTTTGTGAAAAGAACATACATGCAATGACTCTTGTTGTGGTTAATGAAAAGAACACACATCCAATGACACTAGGGGATCCATATGTGGTTAATGAAAAGAACACACATGCAATGACTCTAGTTGTAGATAATGAAAAGAACACACATGCAATGACACTGGTGGAAACATAGGTGGTTTGTGAAAAGAATAGACATGCAATGAACTCTAGCTGTGGTTAATGAAAAGAACACACATGCAATGACACTGGAGGATCCATGGGTGGTTTTTGAAACGAACACATATGCAATGAACTCTGGTAGATCCATGTGTGGTATGTGAAAAGAACAGACTTGCAATGACACTGGTGGATCCATTGGTGGTCTGTGAAAAGAACAGACATGCAATGAACTCTGGTGGATCCATATGTGGTTTGTGAAAATAACATACATACAATGGCTCTAGTTGTGGTTAATGAAAAGAACACACATGCAATGACATTGGTGGATCCATGAGTGGTTTGTGAAAAGAACACACATGCAATTACTCTAGCTGTGGTTTGTGAAAAGAACAGACATGCAATGACTCTGGTGGACCATATGTGGTTTGTGAAAAGAACAGACATGCAATGACTCTAGTTATGGTTAATAAAAGAACACACAAGCAATGACACTAGGGGATCCATATGTGGTTAATAAAAAGAACACACATGCAATGACTCTAGTTGTGGATAATGAAAAGAACACACATGCAATGACACTGGTTGATCCATAGGTGGTTTGTGAAAATAATACACATGCAATGAACTCTACCTGTGGTTAATGAAAAGAACACACATGCAATGACACTGTTGGATCCATAGGTGGTTTGTGAAAATAACACACATGCAATGAACTCTGGTGGATCCATGTGTGGTCTATCAAAAGAACACACATGCAATGACACTGGTGGATCCATAGGTGGTTTGTGAAAAGAACAAACATGTAATGACTCTAGTGGATCCATATGTGGTTTGTGAAAAGAACACACATGCAATGCCTCTAGCTGTGGTCTGTGAATAGAACACAAATGCAATAACATTGGTGGATCCATGGGTGGTTGTGAAAAGAACACACATGCAATGAACTCTGGTGGATTCATATGTGGTATGTTAAAAGAACACACATTAAATGACACTGGTGGATCCATAGGTGGTTTGTGAAAAGAACACACATGGAAATGAACTCTGGAGGATCCATATGTGGTCTGTGAAAAGAACAAACATGCAATGACACTGGTGGATCCATGTGTGGTCTGTGAAAATAACACACATGCAATGACACTTATGGATCCATGTGTGGTTTGTGAAAATAACACACATGGAATGACACTGGTGGATCTATAGGTGGTTTGTGAAAAGAACACACATGCAATGACTCTAGCTATGGTTTGTGAAAAAAATAGACATGCAATGACTCTACTTGTGGTTAATGAAAAGGACACACATGCAATGACACTAGGGGATCCATATGTGGTTAATGAAAAGAACGCACATGCAATGACACTAGGGGATCCATATGTGGTTAATGAAAAGAACACACATGCAATGACTCTACCCGTGGATAATGAAAAGAACACACATGCAATGAGACTGGTGGATCCATAGGTGGTTTGTGAAAAGAACTGACATCCAATGAACTCTAGCTGTGGTGAATGAAAAGAACACACATGCAATGACACTGGTGTATCCATGGGTGGTTTTTGAAAAGAACACACATGCAATGAACTCTGGTGGATCCATGTGTGGTCTGTGAAAAGAACAGACATGCAATGACACTAGAGGACCCACAGGGGGTCTGTGAAAATAACACACATGCAATGACACTGGTGTATCCATAAGTGGTTTGTGAAAATAACACACATGCAAAGAACTCTAGCGGATCCATATGTGGTGCGTGAAAATAACATACACGCAATGATGTCTGGTGGATCCATGTGGTTTGTGAAAAGAACACACATGCAATGACTCTAGCTGTGGCCTGTGAAAAGAACACACATGCAATAACATTGGTGGATCCATGGGTGGTTGTGAAAAGAACACACATGCAATGAACTCTGGTGGATTCATATGTGGTATGTGAAAAGAACACACATTAAATGACACTGGTGGATCCATAGGTGGTTTGTGAAAAGAACACACATGCAATGAACTCTGGAGGATCCATATGTGGTCTGTGAAAAGAACAAACATGCAATGACACTGGTGGATCCATGTGTGGTCTGTGAAAATAACACACATGCAATGACACTTATGGATCCATGTGTGGTTTGTGAAAATGACACACATGGAATGACACTGGTGGATCTATAGGTGGTTTCTGAAAAGAACACACATGCAATGAATCTAGCTATGGTTTGTGAAAAAACAGACATGCAATGACTCTAGTTGTGGTTAATGAAAAGAACACACATGCAATGACACTAGGGGATCCATATGTGGTTAATGAAAAGAAAGCACATGCAATGACACTAGGGGATCCATATGTGGTTAATGAAAAGAACACACCTGCAATGACTCTACCCGTGGATAATGAAAAGAACACACATGCAATGACACTGGTGGATCCATAGGTGGTTTGTGAAAAGAACTGACATGCAATGAACTCTAGCTGTGGTGAATGAAAAGAACACACATGCAATGACACTGGTGTATCCATGGGAGGTTTTTGAAAAGAACACACATGCAATGAACTCTGGTGGATCCATGTGTGGTCTGTGAAAAGAACAGACATGCAATGACACTAGAGGACCCACAGGGGGTCTGTGAAAATAACACACATGCAATGACACTGGTGTATCCATAAGTGGTTTGTGAAAATAACACACATGCAAAGAACTCTAGCGGATTCATATGTGGTCTGTGAAAATAACACACATGCAATGAAGTCTGGTGGATCCATATGTGGTTTGTGAAAAGAACACACATGCAATGACTTTAGTTGTGGTTTGTGAAAAGAACATACATGCAATGGCTCTAGATGTGGTTTGTGAAAAGAACAGACAAGCAATGACACTGGTGGAACCATAGGTGGTTTGTGAAAAGAACACACATGCAATGACTCTAGCTGTGGATAATGAAAAGAACACATATGCAATGACACTAGCGGATCCATTGGTGGTTTGTGAATAGAACATACATGCAATAAACTCTAGATGTGGTCTGTGAAAATAACACACATGCAATGACACTGGTGTATCCATAGGTGGTTTGTGAAAATAACACAGATGCAAAGAACTCTGGTGGATCCATATGTGGTTTGTGAAAATAACACACATGCAATGAAGTATGGTGGATCCATATGTGGTTTGTGAAAAGAACATACATGCAATGACTCTAGTTGTGGTTTGTAAAAAGAACACACATGCAATGACACTGGTGGATCCATAGGTGGTTTGTGAAAAGAACACACATGAATGACTCTAGCTGTGGTTTTTGAAAAGAACACGCATGCAAAGAACTCTGGTGGATCCATGGGTGGCTTTAGAAAATAACACACATTCAATGATCTCTGGTGGATCCATATGTGGTTTGTGAAAAGAACAGACATGCAATGACACTGATGGATCCATAGGTGGTCTGTGAAAAGAACAAACATTCAATGACTCTAGTTGTGGTCTGTGAAAAGAACACACATGCAATGACACTGGCGGATCCACAGGTGGTCTGTGAAAATAACAGACATGCAATGACTCTAGCTGTGGTTTGTGAAAAGAACACATGCAATGACTCTAGTTGTGTTTTGTGAAAAGAACAGCCATGCAATGACTCTGGTGGATCCATATATGGTTTGTGAAAAGAACAGACATGCAATGACTCTAGTTGTGGTTAATGAAAATAAGACACATGCAATGACACTGGTGGATCCATAGGTGGTTTGTGCAAAGAACACACATGCAATGACTCTAGCCGTGGATAATGAAAAGAACACACATTCAATGATACTAGTGGATCCATAGGTGGTTTGTGAAAATAACAGACATGCAATGAACTCTAGCTGTGGTCTATGAAAAGAACACACATGCAATGACACTAGTGGATCCATGGGTGGTTTTTGAAAAGAACACACATGCAATGAACTCTGGTGAAAGAATATGTGGTATGTGAAAAGCACAGACAGGCAATGAACTCTGGTGGATCCAGAGGTGATCTGTGAAAAGAACACACATGCAATGACTCTAACTGTGGTCTGTGAAAAGAACACACATGCAATGACACTGGTGGATCCATAGGTGGTTTGTGAAAATAACACACATGCAATGAAGTCTGGTGGATACATATGTGGTTTGTGAAAAGAACATACATGCAATGACTCTAGTTGTGGTTAATGAAAAGAAGACATGCAATGACTCTAGCTATGGTGTGTGAAAAGAACACACATGCAATGACACTGGTGGATCCATAGGTGGTTTGTGAAAAGAACACACATGCAATGAACTCTGGTGGATCAATATGTGGTCTGTCAAAAGAACAGACATGCAATGGCGTCTGGTGGATCCATATGTTGTCTTTATAAAGAACACACATGCAAAGAACTCTGGTGGATCCATAGGTGGTCTGTGAAAATAACACACATGCAATGAAGTCTGGTGGATCCATATGTGGTTTGTGAGAAGAACAGACATGCAATGAATCGAGTTGTGGTTTGTGACAATAACACCCATGCAATGACACTAGCTGTGGATAATGAAAAGAACACACATGCAATGACTCTCGCTGTGGATAATGAAAACAACACACATGCAATGACACTGGTGGATCCGTAGGAGGTTTGTGAAAAGAGCAAACATGCAATGAACTCTAGCTGTGGTGAATGAAAAGAACACACATGCAATGACACTGGTGGATCCATGGGTGGTTTTTGAAAATAACACACATACAATGAACTCTGGTCGATCCATGTGTGGTCTGTGAAAAGAACAGACATGCAATGACACTGGTGGATCCATAGCTGGTCTGTGAAAAGAAGAAACATGCAATGACTCTAGCTGGATCCATATGTGGTCTCTGAAAAGAACAAACATGCAATGACTCTGGTGGATCCATATGTGGTGTGTGAAAAGAACAGATATGCAGTGACACTGGTGGATCCATGTGGTTTGTGAAAAGAACACACATGCAATGACTTTAGTTGTGTTTTGTGAAAAGAACAAACATGCAATGAATCTAGTTGTGGTCTGTGAAAAGAACAGACATGCAATTACACTGGTGGATCCATAGGTGGTTTCTGAAAAGAACACACATGCAATGACTCTAGCTGTGGATAATGAAAAGAAGACACATGCAATGACACTAGTGGATCCATAGGTGGTTTGTGAAAAGAACAGACATGCAATGAACTCTAGATGTGGTCTGTGAAAAGAACACACATGCAATGACACTGGTGGATCCATAGGTGGTTTGTGAAAATAACACACATGCAAAGAACTCTAGTGGATCCATATGTGGTTTGTGAAAATAACACACATGCAATGAAGTCCGGTGGATCCATATGTGGTTTGTGAAAATAACATACATGCAATGACTCTAGTTGTGGTTTGTGAAAAGAACACACATGCAATGACACTGGTGGATCCATATGTGGTTTGTGAAAACAACACACATGCAATGACTCTAGCTGTGGTTTTTCAAAAGAACACACATGCAAAGAACTTTGGTGGATCCATGGTTGGTTTTAGAAAAGAACACACATGCAATGAACTCCGATGGATCCATATGTGGGTTGTGCAAAGAACATACATGCAATGACTCTGGTTGTGGTTAATGAAAAGAACACACATGCAATGACACTGGTGGATCCATGGGTGGTTTTTGAAAAGAACACACATGCAATGAACTCTGGTGGATCCATATGTGGTATGTGAAAAGAACAAACATGCAATGACACTGATGGATCTATAGGTGGTCTGTGAAAAGAACAAGCATGCAATGACTCTAGTTGTGGTCTGTGAAAAGAACACACATGCAATGACACTGGTGGATCCACAGGTGGTCTGTGAAAATAACAGACATGCAATGAACTCTGGTGGATCCATGTGTGGTTTGTGAAAAGAACAGACATGCAATGACTCTAGCTATGGTTTGTGAAAAGAACACACATGCAATGACTCTAGTTGTGGTTTCTGAAAAGAACAGACATGCAATGACTCTGGTGGATCCATATCTGGGTTGTGAAAAGAACAGACATGCAATGACTCTAGTTGTGGTAAATGAAAAGAAGACACATGCAATGACACTAGTGGTTCCATAGGTGGTTTGTGAAAAGAACACACCTGCGATGAATCTAGCGGTGGTTATTGAAAAGAACAGACATGCAATGACTATGATGGATCCATATGTGGTTTGTGAAAAGAACAGACATGCAATGACTCTAGCTATGGTGTGTGAAAAGAACACACATGAAATGACACTGGTGGATCCATAGGTGGTTTGTGAAAAGAACACACATGCAATGAACTCTGGTGGATCAATATGTGGTCTGTGAAAAGAACATACATGCAATGATGTCTGGTGGATCCATATGTTGTCTGTGTAAAGAACACACATGCAATGACTCTAGCTGTGGTCTGTGAAAAGAACACACATGCAAAGAACTCTGGTGGATCCGTAGGTGGTCTGTGAAAATAACACAGATGCAATGAAGTCTGTTGGATCCATATGTGGTTTGTGAAAAGAACAAACATGCAATGAATCTAGATGTGGTTTGTGACAATAACACACATGCAATGACACTAGCTGTGGTAATGAAAAGAACACACATGCAATGACTCTAGCTATGGATAATGAAAAGAACACACATGCAATGACACTGGTGGATCCGTAGGTGGTTTGTGAAAAGAACAAACATGCAATGAACTCGAGCTGTGGTGAATGAAAAGAACACATGCAATGACACTGGTGGATCCATGGGTGGTTTTTGAAAAGAACACACATGCAATGAACTCTGGTCGATCCATGTGTGGTCTGTGAAAAGAACATACATGCAATGACACTGGTGGATCCATAGGTGGTCTGTGAAAAGAACAAACATGCAATGACTCTAGCTGGATCCATATGTGGTCTGTGAAAAGAACAGACATGCAATGACTCTCGTGGATCCATATGTGGTTTGTGAAAAGAACAGACATGTAATGACTCTGGTGGATCCATATGTGGTTTGTGAAAAGAAAAGATATGCAGTGACACTGGTGGATCCATGTGGTTTGTGAAAAGAACACACATGCAATGACTTTAGTTGTGTTTTGTGAAAACAACAAACATGCAATGACTCTAGCTGTGGTCTGTGAAAAGAACAGACATGCAATGACACTGGTGGATCCATAGGTGGTTTGTGAAAAGAAGACACATGCAATGACTCTAGCTGTGGATAATGAAAAGAACACACATGCAATGACACTGGTGGATCCATAGGTGGTTTGTGAAAAGAACAGACATGCAATGAACTCTAGATGTGGTTAATGAAAAGAACACACATTCAATGACACTGGTGGATCCATAGGTGGTTTGTGAAAAGAACACACATGCAGTGAATTCTGGAGGATCCATATGTGGTCTGTGAAAAGAACAAACATGCAATGACACTGGTGGATCCATGTTTGGTCTGTGAAAATAACACACATGCAATGACACTTATGGATCCATGTGTGGTTTGTGAAAATAACACACATGCAATGACACTGGTGGATCTATAGGTGGTTTGTGAAAAGAACACACATGCAATGACTCTAGTTGTGGTTTGTGAAAAGAACAAACATGCAATTACTCTGGTCGATCCATGTGTGGTCTGTGAAAAGAACAGACATGCAATGACACTGGTGGATCCATAGGTGGTCTGTGAAAAGAACAAACATGCAATGACTCTAGCTGGATCCATATATGGTCTGTGAAAAGAACAGACATGCAATGACTCTGGTAGATCCATAGGTGGTTTGTGAAAAGAACAGACATGCAATGACTCTGGTGAATGCATATGTGGTATGTGAAAAGAACAGCCAGACAATGAACTCTGGTGGATCTATAGGTGATCTGTGAAAAGAAGTAACATGCAATGACTCTAACTGTGGTCTGTGAAAAGAACACACATGCAATAACACTGGTGGATCCATAGGTGGTCTGTGAAAATAACAGACATGCAATTAAGTCTGGTGGATCCATATGTGGTTTGTGAAAAGAACATACATGCAATGACTCTAGTTGTGGTTAATGAAAAGAACACACATGCAATGACACTGGTGGATCCATAGGTGGTTTGTGAAAAGAACACACATGCGATGACTCTAGCGGTGGTTATTGAAAAGAACAGACATGCAATGACTATGATGGATCCATATGTGGTTTGTCAAAAGAACAGACATGCAATGACTCTAGCTATGGTGTGTGAAAAGAACACACATGCAATGACACTGGTGGATCCATAGGTGGTTTGTGAAAAGAACACACATGCAATGAACTCTGGTGGATCAATATGTGGTCTGTGAAAAGAACAGACATGCAATGACGTCTGGTGGATCCATATGTTGTCTGTGTAAAGAACACACATGCAATGACTTTAGCTGTGGTCTGTGAAAAGAACACACATGCAAAGAACTCTGGTGGATCCACAGGTGGTTTGTGAAAATAGCACAGATGCAATGAAGTCTGTTGGATCCATATGTGGTTTGTGAAAAGAACAAACATGCAATGAATCTAGTTGTGGTTTGTGAAAAGAACACACATGCAATGACACTGGTGGATCTATATGTGGTTTGTGAAAAGAACACACATGCAATGACTCTAGTTGTGGTTTGTGAAAAGAACAAACATGCAATGACTCTGGTGGATCCATATCTGGTTTGTGAAAAGAACAGTCATGCAATGACTCTAGTTGTGGTTAATGAAAAGAAGACACATGCAATGACACTGGTGGATCCATAAGTGGTTTGTGAAAAGAACACACATGCAATGACTCTAGCTGTGGATAATGAAAAGAACACACATGCAATGATACTAGTGGATCCATAGGTGGTTTGTGAAAATAACAGACATGCAATGAACTCTAGCTGTGGTCTACGAAAAGAACACACAAGCAATAACTCTAGTGGATCCATGGGTGGTTTTTGAAAAGAACACACATGCAATGAACTCTGGTGAATGCATATGTGGTATGTGAAAAGAATAGACAGGCAATGAACTCTGGTGGATCCATAGGTGATTTGTGAAAAGAACAGACATGCAATGACTCTAATTGTAGTCTGTGAAAAGAACACACATGCAATAACACTGGTGGATCCATAGGTGGTATGTGAAAATAACACACATGCAATGAAGTCTGGTGGATCCATATGTGATTTGTGAAAAGAACATACATGCAATGACTCTGGTTGTGGTTAATGAAAAGAACACACATGCAATGACACAGGTGGATCCATAGGTGGTTTGTGAAAAGAACACACATGCGATGACTCTAGCGGTGGTTATTGAAAACAACAGACATGCAATGACTATGATGGATCCATATGTGGTTTGTGAAAAGAATAGACATGCAATGACTCTAGCTATGGTGTGTGAAAAGAACACACATGCAATTACACTGGTGGATCCATAGGTGGTTTGTGAAAAGAACACACATGCAATGAACTCTGGTGGATCAATATGTGGTCTGTGAAAAGAATAGACATGCAATAACGTCTGGTGGATCCTTATGTTGTCTCTGTAAAGAACACACATGCAATGACTCTAGATGTATTCTGTGAAAAGAACACACATGCAAAGAACTCTAGTGGATCCATAGGTGGTCTGTGAAAATAACACAGATGCAATGAAGTCTATGGGATCCATATGTGGTTTGTGAAAAGAACAAACATGAAGTGAATCTAGTTGTGGTTTGTGATAATAACACACATGCAATGACACTAGCTGTGGATAATGAAAAGAACACACATGCAATGACTCTAGCTGTGGATAATGAAAAGAACACACATGCAATGACACTGGTGGATCCATAGGTGGTTTGTGAAAAGAACAAACATGCAGTGAACTCTATCTGTGGTGAATGAAAAGAACACACATGCAATGACACTGGTGGATCCATGGGTGGTTTTTGAAAAGAACACACATGCAATGAACTCTGGTCGATCTATGTGTGGTCTGTGAAAAGAATAGACATGCAATGACACTGGTGGATCCATAGGTGGTCTATGAAAAGAACAAACATGCAATGACTCTAGCTGGATCCATATGTGGTCTGTGAAAAGAACAGACATGCAATGACTCTGGTGGATCCATATGTGGTTTGTGAAAAGAACAGATATGAAGTGACACTGGTGGATCCATGTGGTTTGTGAAAAGAACACACATGCAATGACTTTAGTTGTGTTTTGTGAAAAGAACAAACATGCAATGACTCTAGCTGTGGTCTGTGAAAAGAACAGATATGCAATGACACTTGTGGATCCATAGGTGGTTTGTGAAAAGAACACACATGCAATGACTCTAGATGTGGATAATGAGAAGAACACACATGCAACGGCACTGGTGGATCCATAGGTGGTTTGTGAAAAGAACAGACATGCAATGAACTCTATATGTGGTATGTGAAAAGAACACACATGCAATGACACTGGTGGATCCATAGGTGGTTTGTGAAAATAACACACATGCAAAGAACTCTGGTGGATGAATATGTGGTCTGTGAAATCAACACACATGCAATGAAGTCTGGTGGATCCATATGTGGTTTGTGAAAAGAACATACATGCAATGACACTAGTTGTGGTTAATGAAAAGAACACACATCCAATGACACTAGGGGATCCATATGTGGTTAATGAAAAGAACACACATGCAATGACACTGGTGGATCCATAGGTGGTTTGTGAAAATAACACACATGCAATGAACTCTGGTGGATCCATGTGTGGTCTATGAAAAGAACACACATGCAATGACACTGGTGGATCCATAGGTGGTTTGTGAAAAGAACAGACATGTAATGACTCTCGTGGATCCATATGTGGTTTGTGAAAAGAACACACATGCAATGACTCTAGCTGTGGTCTGTGAAAAGAACACACATGCAATGACATTGGTGGATCCATGGGTGATTTGTGAAAATAACAGACATGCAATGACTCTGGTGGATCCATATGTGGTCTGTGAAAGAACACACATGCAATGACTCTAGCTATGGTTTGTGAAAAGAACACACATGCAATGGCACTAGTGGATCCATGGGTGGTCTGTGAAAAGAACACACATGCAATGAACTCTAGTGGATCCATATGTGGTATGTGAAAAGAACACACATGCAATGACACTGGTGGATCCATAGGTGGTTTGTGAAAAGAATACACATGCAATGAACTCTGGTGGATACATATGTGGTCTGTGAAAAGAACACACATGCAATGAACTCTGGAGGATCCATATGTGGTCTGTGGAAAGAATAGACATGAAATGACACTAGTGGATCCATGTGTGGTCTGTGAAAATAACACACATGCAATCACACTGGTGGATCCATGTGTGGTTTGTGAAAATAACACACATGCAATGACACTGGTGGATCTATATGTGGTTTGTGAAAAGAACACACATGCAATGACTCTAGTTGTGGTTTGTGAAAAGAACAAACATGCAATGACTCTGGTGCATCCATATCTGGTTTGTGAAAAGAACAGTCATGCAATGACTCTAGTTGTGGTTAATGAAAAGAAAACACATGCAATGACACTGGTGGATCCATAAGTGGTTTGTGAAAAGAACACACATGCAATGACTCTAGCTGTGGATAATGAAAAGAACACACATGCAATGATACTAGTGGATCCATAGGTGGTTTGTGAAAATAACGGACATGCAATGAACTCTAGCTGTGGTCTACGAAAAGAACACACAAGCAATAACACTAGTGGATCCATGGGTGGTTTTTGAAAAGAACACACATGCAATGAACAGTGGTGAATGCATATGTGGCATGTGAAAAGAAGAGACAGGATATGAAC
Source organism: Avena sativa (assembly GCA_916181665.1). NCBI lineage: Eukaryota > Viridiplantae > Streptophyta > Magnoliopsida > Poales > Poaceae > Avena > Avena sativa. Next base: position 465,195,866 of record OV702297.1, on the reverse strand, counting down.
TCTGGTGGATCCATCGGTGATCTGTGAAAAGAACAGACATGCAATGACTCTAACTGTGGTCTGTGAAAAGAACACGCATGCAATAACACTGGTGGATCCATAGGTGGTTTGTGAAAATAACACACATGCAATGAAGTCTGGTGGATCCATATGTGGTTTGTGAAAAGAACATGCATGCAATGACTGTAGTTGTAGTTAATGAAAAGAACACACATGCAATGACACTGGTGGATCCATAAGCGGTTTGTGAAAAGAACACACATGCCATGACTCTAGAGGTCGTTATTGAAAAAAACAGACATGCAATGACTATGATGGATCCATATGTGGTTTGTGAAAAGAACAGACATGCAATGACTCTAGCTATGGTGTGTGAAAAGAACACACATGCAATGACACTGGTGGATCCATAGGTGGTTTGTGAAAAGAACACACATGCAATGAACTCTGCTGGATCAATATGTGGTCTGTGAAAAGAAGAGACATGCAATGACGTCTGGTGGATCCATATGTTGTCTGTGTAAAGAACACACATGCAATGACTCTAGCTGTGGTCTGTGAAAATAACACACATGCAAAGAACTCTAGTGGATCCATAGGTGGTGTGTGAAAATAACACAGATGCAATGAAGTCTGTTGGATCCATATGTGGTTTGTGAAAAGAATAAACATGCAATGAATCTAGTTGTGGTTTGTGACAATAACACACATGCAATGACACTAGTTATGGATAATGAAAAGAACACACATGCAATGACTCTCGTTGTGGATAATGAAAAGAACACACATGCAATGACACTGGTGGATCCATAGGTTGTTTGTGAAAACAACAAACATGCAATGAACTCTATCTGTGGTGAATGAAAAGAACACACATGCAATGACACTGGTGGATCCATGGGTGGTTTTTGAAAAGAACACACATGCAATGAACTCTGGTCGATCCATGTGTGGTCTGTGAAAAGAACAGACATGCAATGATACTGGTGGATCCATAGGTGGTCTGTGAAAAGAACAAACATGCAATGACTCTAGATGGATCCATATGTGGTATGTGAAAAGAACAAACATGCAATGACTCTGGTGGATCCATATGTGATTTGTGAAAAGAACAGATATGCAGTGACACTGGTGGATCCATGTGGTTTGTGAAAACAACACACATGCAATGACTTTAGTTGTGTTTTGTGAAAAGAACAAACATGCAATGACTCTAGTTGTGGTCTGTGAAAAGAACAGACATGCAATGACACTGGTGGATCCATCGGTGGTTTGTGAAAAGAACACACATGCAATGACTCTAGATGTGGATAATGAGAAGAACACACATGCAATGACACTGGTGGATCCATAGGTGGTTTGTGAAAATAACACACATGCAAAGAACTCTGGTGGATGTATATGTCGTCTGTGAAAATAACACACATGCAATAAAGTCTGGTGGATCCATATGTGGTTTGTGAAAAGAACATACATGCAATGACTCTAGTTGTGGTTAATGAAAAGAACACACATCCAATGACACTAGGGGATCCATATGTGGTTAATGAAAAGAACACACATGCAATGACTCTAGTTGTAGATAATGAAAAGAACACACATGCAATGACACTGGTGGAAACATAGGTGGTTTGTGAAAAGAATAGACATGCAATGAACTCTATCTGTGGTTAATGAAAAGAACACACATGCAATGACACTAGAGGATCCATGGGTGGCTTTTGAAACGAACACATATGCAATGAACTTTGGTAGATCCATGTGTGGTATGTGAAAAGAACAGACATGCAATGACACTGGTGGATCCATTGGTGGTCTGTGAAAAGAACAGACATGCAATGAACTCTGGTGGATCCATATGTGGTTTGTGAAAATAACATACATACAATGACTCTAGTTGTGGTTAATGAAAAGAACACACATGCAATGACATTGGTGGATCCATGAGTGGTTTGTGAAAGGAACACACATGCAATTACTCTAGATGTGGTTTGTGAAAAGAACAGACATGCAATGACTCTGGTGGAACCATATGTGGTTTGTGAAAAGAACAGACATGCAATGACTCTAGTTATGGTTAATAAAAAGAACACACATGCAATGACACTAGGGGATCCATATGTGGTTAATGAAAAGAACACACATGCAATGACTCTAGTTGTGGATAATGAAAAGAACACACATGCAATGACACTGGTTGATCCATAGGTGGTTTGTGAAAATAATACACATGCAATGAACTGTACCTGTGGTTAATGAAAAGAACACACATACAATGACACTGGTGGATCCATAGGTGGTTTGTGAAAATAACACACATGCAATGAACTCTGGTGGATCCATGTGTGGTCTATCAAAAGAACACACATGCAATGACACTGGTGGATCCATAGGTGGTTTGTGAAAAGAACAGACATGTAATGACTCTAGTGGATCCATATGTGGTTTGTGAAAAGAACACACATGCAATGCCTCTAGCTGTGGTCTGTGAATAGAACACACATGCAATAACATTGGTGGATCCATGGGTGGTTGTGAAAAGAACACACATGCAATGAACTCTGGTGGATTCATATGTGGTATGTGAAAAGAACACACATTAAATGACACTGGTGGATCCATAGGTGGTTTGTGAAAAGAACACACATGCAATGAACTCTGGAGGATCCATATGTGGTCTGTGAAAAGAACAAACATGCAATGACACTGTTGGATCCATATGTGGTCTGTGAAAATAACACACATGCAATGACACTTATGGATCCATGTGTGGTTTGTGAAAATAACACACATGGAATGACACTGGTGGATCTATAGGTGGTTTGTGAAAAGAACACACATGCAATGACTCTAGCTATGGTTTGTGAAAAAAATAGACATGCAATGACACTAGTTGTGGTTAATGAAAAGGACACACATGCAATGACACTAGGGGATCCTTATGTGGTTAATGAAAAGAACGCACATGCAATGACACTAGGGGATCCATATGTGGTGAATGAAAAGAACACACATGCAATGACTCTACCCGTGGATAATGAAAAGAACACACATGCAATGAGACTGGTGGATCCATAGGTGGTTTGTGAAAAGAACTGACATGCAATGAACTCTAGCTGTGGTGAATGAAAAGAACACACATGCAATGACACTGGTGTATCCATGGGTTGTTTTTGAATAGAACACACATGCAATGAACTCTGGTGGATCCATGTGTGGTCTCTGAAAAGAACAGACATGCAATGACACTAGAGGACCCACAGGAGGTCTGTGAAAATAACACACATGCAATGACACTGGTGTATCCATAAGTGGTTTGTGAAAATAACACACATGCAAAGAACTCTAGCGGATCCATATGTGGTGTGTGAAAATAACATACACGCAATGATGTCTGGTGGATCCATGTGGTTTGTGAAAAGAACAGACATGCAATGAATCTAGCTATGGCCTGTGAAAAGAACACACATGCAATAACATTGGTGGATCCATGGGTGGTTGTGAAAAGAACACACATGCAATGAACTCTGGTGGATTCATATGTGGTATGTGAAAAGAACACACATTAAATGACACTGGTGGATCCATAGGTGGTTTGTGAAAAGAACACACATGCAATGAACTCTGGAGGATCCATATGTAGTCTGTGAAAATAACAAACATGCAATGACACTGGTGGATCCATGTGTGGTCTGTGAAAATAACACACATGCAATGACACTTATGGATCCATGTGTGGTTTGTGAAAATGACACACATGGAATGACACTGGTGGATCTATAGGTGGTTTGCGAAAAGAACACACATGCAATGACTCTAGCTATGGTTTGTGAAAAAAACAGACATGCAATGACTCTAGTTGTGGTTAATGAAAAGAACACACATGCAATGACACTAGGGGATCCATATGTGGTTAATGAAAAGAAAGCACATGCAATGACACTAGGGGATCCATATGTGGTTAATGAAAAGAACACACATGCAATGACTCTACCCATGGATAATGAAAAGAACACACATGCAATGACACTGGTGGATCCATAGGTGGTTTGTGAAAAGAACTGACATGCAATGAACTCTAGCTGTGGTGAATGAAAAGAACACACATGCAATGACACTGGTGTATCCATGGGTGGTTTTTGAAAAGAACACACATGCAATGAACTCTGGTGGATCCATGTGTGGTTTGTGAAAAGAACAGACATGCAATGACACTAGAGGACCCACAGGGGGTCTGTGAAAATAACACACATGCAATGACACTGGTGTATCCATAAGTGGTTTGTGAAAATAACACACATGCAAAGAACTCTAGCGGATCCATATATGGTCTGTGAAAATAACACACATGCAATGAAGTCTGGTGGATCCATATGTGGTTTGTGAAAAGAACACACATGCAATGACTTTAGTTGTGTTTTGTGAAAAGAACATACATGCAATGGCTCTAGCTGTGGTTTGTGAAAAGAAAAGACAAGCAATGACACTGGTGGATCCATAGGTGGTTTGTGAAAAGAACACACATGAATGACTCTAGCTGTGGATAATGAAAAGAACACATATGCAATGACACTAGCGGATCCATTGGTGGTTTGTGAAAAGAACATACATGCAATAAACTCTAGATGTGGTCTGTGAAAATAACACACATGCAATGACACTGGTGTATCCATAGGTGGTTTGTGAAAATAACACAGATGCAAAGAACTCTGGTGGATCCATATGTGGTTTGTGAAAATAACACACATGCAATGAAGTATGGTGGATCCATATGTGGTTTGTGAAAAGAACATACATGCAATGACTCTAGTGGTGGTTTATAAAAAGAACACACATGCAATGACACTGGTGGATCCATAGGTGGTTTGTGAAAAGAACACACATGAATGACTCTAGCTGTGGTTTTTAAAAACAACACGCATGCAAAGAACTCTGGTGGATCCATGGGTGGCTTTAGAAAATAACACACATTCAATGAACTTTGGTGGATCCATATGTGGTGTGTGCAAAGAACATACATGCAATGACTCTGGTGGTGGTTAATGAAAAGAACACACATGCAATGAACTCTGGTGGATCCATATGTGGTATGTGAAAAGAACAGACATGCAATGACTCTAGTGGATCCATATGTGGTTTGTGAAAAGAACACACATGCAATGCCTCTAGCTGTGGTCTGTGAATAGAACACACATGCAATAACATTGGTGGATCCATGGGTGGTTGTGAAAAGAACACACATGCAATGAACTCTGGTGGATTCATATGTGGTATGTGAAAAGAACACACATTAAATGACACTGGTGGATCCATAGGTGGTTTTTGAAAAGAACACACATGCAATGAACTCTGGAGGATCCATATGTGGTCTGTGAAAAGAACAAACATGCAATGACACTGTTGGATCCATGTGTGGTCTATGAAAATAACACACATGCAATGACACTTATGGATCCATGTGTGGTTTGTGAAAATAACACACATGGAATGACACTGGTGGATCTATAGGTGGTTTGTGAAAAGAACACACATGCAATGACTCTAGCTATGGTTTGTGAAAAAAATAGACATGCAATGACACTAGTTGTGGTTAATGAAAAGGACACACATGCAATGACACTAGGGGATCCTTATGTGGTTAATGAAAAGAACGCACATGCAATGACACTAGGGGATCCATATGTGGTTAATGAAAAGAACACACATGCAATGACTCTACCCGTGGATAATGAAAAGAACACACATGCAATGAGACTGGTGGATCCATAGGTGGTTTGTGAAAAGAACTGACATGCAATGAACTCTAGCTGTGGTGAATGAAAAGAACACACATGCAATGACACTGGTGTATCCATGGGTTGTTTTTGAATAGAACACACATGCAATGAACTCTGGTGGATCCATGTGTGGTCTCTGAAAAGAACAGACATGCAATGACACTAGAGGACCCACAGGAGGTCTGTGAAAATAACACACATGCAATGACACTGGTGTATCCATAAGTGGTTTGTGAAAATAACACACATGCAAAGAACTCTAGCGGATCCATATGTGGTGTGTGAAAATAACATACACGCAATGATGTCTGGTGGATCCATGTGGTTTGTGAAAAGAACACACATGCAATGACTCTAGCTGTGGCCTGTGAAAAGAACACACATGCAATAACATTGGTGGATCCATGGGTGGTTGTGAAAAGAACACACATGCAATAAACTCTGGTGGATTCATATGTGGTATGTGAAAAGAACACACATTAAATGACACTGGTGGATCCATAGGTGGTTTGTGAAAAGAACACACATGCAATGAACTCTGGAGGATCCATATGTAGTCTGTGAAAATAACAAACATGCAATGACACTGGTGGATCCATGTGTGGTCTGTGAAAATAACACACATGCAATGACACTTATGGATCCATGTGTGGTTTGTGAAAATGACACACATGGAATGACACTGGTGGATCTATAGGTGGTTTGCGAAAAGAACACACATGCAATGACTCTAGCTATGGTTTGTGAAAAAAACAGACATGCAATGACTCTAGTTGTGGTTAATGAAAAGAACACACATGCAATGACACTAGGGGATCCATATGTGGTTAATGAAAAGAAAGCACATGCAATGACACTAGGGGATCCATATGTGGTTAATGAAAAGAACACACATGCAATGACTCTACCCGTGGATAATGAAAAGAACACACATGCAATGACACTGGTGGATCCATAGGTGGTTTGTGAAAAGAACTGACATGCAATGAACTCTAGCTGTGGTGAATGAAAAGAACACACATGCAATGACACTGGTGTATCCATGGGTGGTTTTTGAAAAGAACACACATGCAATGAACTCTGGTGGATCCATGTGTGGTCTGTGAAAAGAACAGACATGCAATGACACTAGAGGACCCACAGGGGGTGTGTGAAAATAACACACATGCAATGACACTGGTGTATCCATAAGTGGTTTGTGAAAATAACACACATGCAAAGAACTCTAGCGGATCCATATATGGTCTGTGAAAATAACACACATGCAATGAAGTCTGGTGGATCCATATGTGGTTTGTGAAAAGAACACACATGCAATGACTTTAGTTGTGGTTTGTGAAAAGAACATACATGCAATGGCTCTAGCTGTGGTTTGTGAAAAGAAAAGACAAGCAATGACACTGGTGGATCCATAGGTGGTTTGTGAAAAGAACACACATGAATGACTCTAGCTGTGGATAATGAAAAGAACACATATGCAATGACACTAGCGGATCCATTGGTGGTTTGTGAAAAGAACATACATGCAATAAACTCTAGATGTGGTGTGTGAAAAGAACAGACATGCAATGACACTGGTGTATCCATAGGTGGTTTCTGAAAATAACACAGATGCAAAGAACTCTGGTGGATCCATATGTGGTTTGTGAAAATAACACACATGCAATGAAGTATGGTGGATCCATATGTGGTTTGTGAAAAGAACATACATGCAATGACTCTAGTTGTGGTTTATAAAAAGAACACACATGCAATGACACTGGTGGATCCATAGGTGGTTTGTGAAAAGAACACACATGAATGACTCTAGCTGTGGTTTTTAAAAACAACACGCATGCGAAGAACTCTGGTGGATCCATGGGTGGCTTTAGAAAATAACACACATTCAATGAACTTTGGTGGATCCATATGTGGTGTGTGCAAAGAACATACATGCAATGACTCTGGTGGTGGTTAATGAAAAGAACACACATGCAATGAACTCTGGTGGATCCATATGTGGTATGTGAAAAGAACAGACATGCAATGACACTGATGGATCCATAGGTGGTCTGTGAAAAGAACAGACATTCAATGACTCTAGTTGTGGTCTGTGAAAAGAACACACATGCAATGACACTGGTGGATCCACAGGTGGTCTGTGAAAATAACAGACATGCAATGACTCTAGCTGTGGTTTGTGAAAAGAACACATGCAATGACTCTAGTTGTGGTTTGTGAAAAGAACAGACATGCAATGACTCTGGTGGATCCATATCTGGTTTGTGAAAAGAACAGACATGCAATGACTCTAGTTGTGGTTAATGAAAATAAGACACATGCAATGACACTGGCGGATCCATAAGTGGTTTGTGCAAAGAACACACATGCAATGACTCTAGCTGTGGATAATGAAAAGAACACACATTCAATGATACTAGTGGATCCATAGGTGGTTTGTGAAAATAATAGACATGCAATGAACTCTAGCTGTGGTCTATGAAAAGAACACACATGCAATGACACTAGTGGATCCATGGGTGGTTTTTGAAAAGAACACACATGCAATGAACTCTGGTGAAAGAATATGTGGTATGTGAAAAGCACAGACAGGCAATGAACTCTGGTGGATCCAGAGGTGATCTGTGAAAAGAACAGACATGCAATGACTCTAACTGTGGTCTGTGAAAAGAACACACATGCAATGACACTGGTGGATCCATAGGTGGTTTGTGAAAATAACACACATGCAATGAAGTCTGGTGGATACATATGTGGTTTGTGAAAAGAACATACATGCAATGACTCTAGTTGTGGTTAATGGAAAGAAGACATGCAATGACTCTAGCTATGGTGTGTGAAAAGAACACACATGCAATGACACTGGTGGATCCATAGGTGGTTTGTACAAAGAACACACATGCAATGAACTCTGGTGGATCAATATGTGGTCTGTGAAAAGAACAGACATGCAATGGCGTCTGGTGGATCCATATGTTGTCTTTGTAATGAACACACATGCAAAGAACTCTGGTGGATCCATAGGTGGTCTGTGAAAATAACACACATGCAATGAAGTCTGGTGGATCCATATGTGGTTTGTGAGAAGAACAGACATGCAATGAATCGAGTTGTGGTTTGTGACAATAACACCCATGCAATGACACTAGCTGTGGATAATGAAAAGAACACACATGCAATGACTCTCGCTATGGATAATTAAAACAACACACATGCAATGACACTGGTGGATCCGTAGGAGGTTTGTGAAAAGAGCAAACATGCAATGAACTCTAGCTGTGGTGAATGAAAAGAACACACATGCAATGACACTGGTGGATCCATGGGTGGTTTTTGAAAATAACACACATACAATGAACTCTGGTCGATCCATGTGTGGTCTGTGAAAAGAACAGACATGCAATGACACTGGTGGATCCATAGGTGGTCTGTGAAAAGAAGAAACATGCAATGACTCTAGCTGGATCCATATGTGGGCTGTGAAAAGAACAAACATGCAATGTCTCTAGTGGATCCATATGTGGTGTGTGAAAAGAACAGATATGCAGTGACACTGGTGGATCCATGTGGTTTGTGAAAAGAACACACATGCAATGCCTTTAGTTGTGTTTTGTGAAAAGAACAAACATGCAATGAATCTAGTTGTGGTATGTGAAAAGAACAAACATGCAATTACACTGGTGGATCCATAGGTGGTTTCTGAAAAGAAGACACATGCAATGACTAGCTGTGGATAATGAAAAGAAGACACATGCAATGACACTAGTGGATCCATAGGTGGTTTGTGAAAAGAACAGACATGCAATGAACTCTAGATGTGGTTTGTGAAAATAACACACATGCAATGACACTGGTGGATCCATAGGTGGTTTGTGAAAATAACACACATGCAAAGAACTCTAGTGGATCCATATGTGGTTTGTGAAAATAACGCACATGCAATGAAGTCCGGTGGATCCATATGTGGTTTGTGAAAAGAACATACATGCAATGACTCTAGTTGTGGTTTGTGAAAAGAACACACATGCAATGACACTGGTGGATCCATATGTGGTTTGTGAAAAGAACACACATGCAATGACTCTAGCTGTGGTTTTTGAAAAGAACACACATGCAAAGAACTCTGGTGGATCCATGGGTAGTTTTAGAAAAGAACACACATGCAATGAACTCTGATGGATCCATATGTGGTTTGTGCAAAGAACATACATGCAATGACTCTGGTTGTGGTTAATGAAAAGAACACACATGCAATGACACTGGTGGATCCATGGGTGGTTTTTTAAAAGAACACACATGCAATGAACTCTGGTGGATCCATATGTGGTATGTGAAAAGAACAAACATGCAATGACACTGATGGATCTATAGGTGGTCTGTGAAAAGAACAAGCATGCAATGACTCTAGCTGGATCCATATATGGTCTGTGAAAAGAACAGACATGCAATGACTCTGGTGGATCCATAGGTGGTTTGTGAAAAGAACAGACATGCAATGACTCTGGTGAATGCATATGTGGTATGTGAAAAGAACAGCCAGGCAATGAACTCTGGTGGATCCATAGGTGATCTGTGAAAAGAACTGACATGCAATGACTCTAACTGTGGTCTGTGAAAAGAACACACATGCAATAACAGTGGTGGATCCATAGGTGGTCTGTGAAAATAACAGACATGCAATTAAGTCTGGTGGATCCATATGTGGTTTCTGAAAAGAACATACATGCAATGACTCTAGTTGTGGTTAATGAAAAGAACACACATGCAATGACACTGGTGGATCCATAGGTGGTTTGTGAAAAGAACACACATGCGATGACTCTAGCGGTGGTTATTGAAAAGATTAGACATGCAATGACTATGATGGATCCATATGTGGTTTGTGAAAAGAACAGACATGCAATGACTCTAGCTATGGTGTGTGAAAAGAACACACATGCAATGACACTGGTGGATCCATAGGTGGTTTGTGAAAAGAACACACATGCAATGAACTCTGGTGGATCCATATGTGGTCTGTGAAAAGAACAGACATGCAATGACGTCTGGTGGATCCATATATTGTCTGTGTAAAGAACACACATGCAATGACTCTAGCTGTGGTCTGTGAAAAGAACACACATGCAAAGAACTCTAGTGGATCCATAGGTGGTCTGTGAAAATAACATAGATGCAATGAAGTCTGTTGGATCCATATGTGGTTTGTGAAAAGAACAAACATGCAATGAATCTAGTTGTGGTTTGTGACTATAACACACATGCAATGACACTAGCTGTGGATAATGAAAAGATCACACATGCAACGACTCTAGCTGTGGATAATGAAAATAACACACATGCAATGACACTGGTGGATCCATAGGTTGTTTGTGAAAAGAACAAACATGCAATGAACTCTAGCTGTGGTGAATGAAAAGAACACACATGCAATGACACTGGTGGATCCATGGGTGGTTTTTGAAAAGAACACACATGCAATGAACTCTGGTCTATCCATGTGTGGTATGTGAAAAGAACAGACATGCAATGACACTGGTGGATCCATAGGTGGTCTGTGACAAGAACAAACATGCAATGACTCTAGCTGGATCCATATCTGGTCTGTGAAAAGAACAGACATGCAATGACTCTGGTGGATCCATATGTGGTTTGTGAAAAGAACATATATGTAGCGACACTGGTGGATCCATGTGGTTTGTGAAAAGAACACACATGCAATGACTTTAGTTGTGTTTTGTGAAAAGAACAAACATGCAATGACTCTAGCTGTGGTCTGTGAATAGAACAGACATGCAATGACACTTGTGGATCTATAGGTGGTTTGTGAAAAGAACACACATGCAATGACACTAGCTGTGGATAATGAGAAGAACACACATGCAATGACACTGGTGGATCCATAGGTGGTTTGTGAATAGAACAGGTATGCAATGAACTCTAGATGTGGTTTGTGAAAAGAACACACATGCAATGACACTGGTGGATCCACAGGTGGTTTGTGAAAATAACACACATGCAAAGAACTCTGGTGGATGAATATGTGGTCTATGAAAATAACACACATGCAATGAAGTCTGGTGGATCCATGTGTGGTTTGTAAAAAGAACATACATGCAATGACTCTAGTTGTGGTGAATGAAAAGAACACACGTCCAATGACACTAGGGTATCCATATGTGGTTAATGAAAAGAACACACATGCAATGACTCTAGTTGTGGATAATGAAAAGAACACACATGCAATGACACTGGTGGAAAAATAGGTGGTTTGTGAAAAGAACAGACATGCAATGAACTCTAGCTGTGGTTAATGAAAAGAACGCACATGCAATGACACTGGTGGATCCATGGGTGGTTTTTGAAAAGAACACACATGCAATGAACTCTGGTAGATCCATGTGTGGTATGTGAAAAGAAAAGACATGCAATGACACTGGTGGATCCATAGGTGCTCTGTGAAAAGAACAGACATGCAATGAACTCTAGTGGATCCATGTGTGGTCTGTGAAAAGAATAGACATGCAATGACACTGGTGGATCCATATGTGGTCTATAAAAATAACACACATGCAATGAAATCTGGTGGACCCATATGTGGTTTGTCAAAATAACATACATACAATGACTCTAGTTGTGGTTAATGAAAAGAACACACATGCAATGACACTGGTGGATCCATGGGTGGTTTGTGAAAAGAACACACATGCAATGACTCTAGCTGTGGTTTGTGAAAAGAACAGGCATGCAATGACTCTGGTGGATCCATATGTGGTTTGTGAAAAGAACAGACATGCAATGACTCTAGTTGTGGTTAATAAAAAGAACACACATGCAATGACACTAGGGGATCCATATGTGGTTAATGAAAAGAACACACATGCAATGCCTCTAGTTGTGGATAATGAAAAGAACACACATGCAATGACACTGGTTGATCAATAGGTGGTTTGTGAAAATAATACACATGCAATGAACTCTACGTGTGGTTAATGAAAAGAACACACATGCAATGACACTGGTGGATCCATAGGTGGTTTGTGAAAATAACACACATGCAATGAACTCTGGTGGATCCATGTGTGGTCTATGAAAACAACACACATGCAATGACACTGGTGGATCCATAGGAGGTTTGTGAAAAGAACAGACATGTAATGACTCTGGTGGATCCATATGTGGTTTGTGAAAAGAACACACATGCAATGACTCTAGCTGTGGTCTGTGAAAAGAACACACATGCAATAACATTGGTGGATCCATGGGTGGTTGTGAAAAGAACACACATGCAATGAACTCTGGTGGATTCATATGTGGTATGTGAAAAGAACACACATTCAATAACACTGGTGGATCCATAGGTGGTGGGTGAAAAGAACACACATGCAATGAACTCTGGAGGATCCATATGTGGTATGTGAAAAGAACAAACATGCAATGACACTAGTGGATCCATGTGTGGTCTATGAAAATAACACACATGCGATGACACTTATGGATCCATGTGTGGTTTGTGAAAAGAAGACACATGCAATGACACTGCTGGATCTATAAGTGGTTTGTGAAAAGAACACACATGCAATGACTCTAGCTGTGGTTTGTGAAAAGAACAAACATGCAATGACTCTGGTGGATCCATATGTGGTTTGTGAAAACAACAGATATGCAATGACTCTAGTTGTGGTTAATGAAAAGAACACACATGCAGTGACACTAGGGGATCCATATGTGGTTAATGAAAAGAACACACATGCAATGACTCTAGCTGTGGATAATGAAAAGAACACACATTCAATGACACTGGTGGATCCATAGGTGGTTTGTGAAAAGAATAAACATGCAATGAATCTAGTTGTGGTTTGTGACAATAACACACATGCAATGACACTAGCTGTGGATAATGAAAAGAACAGACATGCAATGACTCTAGCTGTGGATAATGAAAAGAACACACATGTAATGACACTGGTGGATCCATAGGTGGCTTGTGAAAATAACAAACATGCAATGAACTCTAGCTGTGGTTAATGAAAAGAACACACATGCAATGACACTGGTGGATACATGGGTGGTTTTTGAAAAGAACACACATGCAATGAACTCTGGTGGATCCATATGTGGTCTATGAAAAGAACAGACATGCAATTACACTAGTGGATCCATAGGTGGTCTGTGAAAGAACAAACATGCAATGACTCTAGTTGTGGTCTATGGAAAGAACACAAATGCAATGACACTAGTGGATTCATAGGTGGTTTGTGAAAATAACACACATGCAAAGAACTCTGGTGGATCCATATGTGGTCTGTGAAAATAACACACATGCAATGAACTCTGGGGGATCCATATGTGGTTTGTGAAAATAACCAACATACAATGACTCTAGTTGTGGTTAATGAAAAGAACACACATGCAATGACACTTGTGGATCCATGGGTAGTTTGTGAAAAGAAAACACATGCAATGACTCTAGTTGTGGTTTGTGAAAAGAACATACATGCAGTGACTCTAGTGGATCCATATGTGGTTTGTGAAAAGAACAGACTTGCATTGACTCTAGCTGTGGATAATGAAAAGAACACACATTCAATGACACTGGTGGATCCATAGGTGGTTTGTGAAAAGAACACACATGCAATGACTCTAGTTGTGGATAATGAAAAGAACACACATGCAACGACACTGGTTGATCCATAGGTGGTTTGTGAAAATAATACACATGCAATGAACTCTACCTATGGTTAATGAAAAGAACACACATGCAATGACACTGGTGGATCCATAGGTGGTTTGTGAAAAGAACAGAGATACAATGAAATCTAGCTGTGGTTAATGAAAAGAACACACATGCAATGACACTGGTGGATCCATAGGTGGTTTGTGAAAAGAACAGACATGCAATGACTCTGGTGGATCCATATGTGGTTTGTGAAAAGAACACACATGCAATGACTCTAGCTGTGGTCTGTGAAAAGAACACACATGCAATGACATTGGTGGATCCATGTGTGATTTGTGAAAATAACAGACATGCAATGACTCTGGTGGATCCATATGTGGTTTGTGAAAAGAACACACATGCAATGACTCTAGCTATGGTCTATGAAAAGAACACACATGCAATGGCACTGGTGGATCCATGGGTGGTTTGTGAAAAGAACACACATGCAATGAACTCTAGTGTATCCATATGTGGTATGTGAAAAGAACACACATGCAATGACACTGGTGGATCCATCGGTGGTTTGTGAAAAGAATACACATGCAATGAACTCTGGTGGATACATATGTGGTATGTGAAAAGAACACACATGCAATGAACTATGGTGGATCCATATGTGGTTTGTGAAAATAACCAACATACAATGACTCTAGTTGTGGTTAATGAAAAGAACACACATGCAATGACACTTGTGGATCCATGGGTAGTTTGTGAAAAGAAAACACATGCAATGACTCTAGTTGTGGTTTGTGAAAAGAACATACATGCAGTGACTCTAGTGGATCCATATGTGGTTTGTGAAAAGAACAGACTTGCAATGACTCTAGTTGTAGTTAATAAAAAGAACACACATCCAATGACACTAGGGGATCCATATGTGGTTAATGAAAAGAACACACATGCAATGACTCTAGTTGTGGATAATGAAAAGAACACACATGCAATGACACTGGTTTATCCATAGGTGGTTTGTGAAAATAATACACATGCAATGAACTCTACCTGTGGTTAATGAAAAGAACACACATGCAATGACACTGGTGGATCCATAGGTGGTTTGTGAAAATAACACACATGCAATGAACTCTGGTGGATCCATGTGTGGTCTATGAAAAGAACACACATGCAATGACACTGGTGGATCCATAGGAGGTTTGTAAAAAGAACAGACATGTAATGACTCTGGTGGATCCATATGTGGTTTGTGAAAAGAACACACATGCAATGACTCTAGCTGTGGTATGTGAAAAGAACACACATGCAATAACACTGGTGGATCCATAGGTGGTCTGTGAAAAGAACAAACATGCAATGACTCTAGTTGTGGTCTATGGAAAGAACACAAATGCAATGACACTAGTGGATCCATAGGTGGTTAGTGAAAATAACATATATGCAAAGAACTCTGGTGGATCCATATGTGGTCTGTGAAAATAACACACATGCAATGAACTCTGGTGGATCCATATGTGGTTTGTGAAAATAACCAACATACAATGACTCTAGTTGTGGTTAATGAAAAGAACACACATGCAATGACACTTGTGGATCCATGGGTAGTTTGTGAAAAGAAAACACATGCAATGACTCTAGCTGTGGTTTGTGAAAAGAACATACATGCAGTGACTCTAGTGGATCCATATGTGGTTTGTGAAAGGAACAGACTTGCAATGACTCTAGTTGTAGTTAATGAAAAGAACACACATGCAATGACACTAGGGGATCCATATGTGGTTAATGAAAAGAACACACATGCAATGACTCTAGTTGTGGAGAATGAAAAGAACACACATGCAATGACACTGGTGGATCCATAGGTGGTTTGTGAAAAGAACAGAGATACAATGAACTCTAGTTGTGGTTAATGAAAAGGACACACATGCAATGACACTGGTGGATCCATAGGTGGTTTGTGAAAATAACACACATGTAATGAACTCTGGTGGATCCATGTGTGCTATGTGAAAAGAACACACATGCAATGACACTGGTGGATCCATAGGAGGTTTGTGAAAATAACAGACATGCAATGACTCTGGTGGATCCATATGTGGTTTGTGAAAAGAACACACATGCAATGACTCTGGTGGATCCATAGGTGGTTTGTGAAAAGAATACACATGCAATGAACTCTGGTGGATACATATGTGGTCTGTGAAAAGAACACACATGCAATGAACTCTGGAGGATCCATATGTGGTCTGTGAAAAGAACAAACATGCAATGACACTGGTGGATACATATGTGGTCTGTGAAAAGAACACACATGTAGTGAACTCTGGAGGATCCATATGTGGTCTGTGAAAAGAACAAACATGCAATGACACTAGTGGATCCATGTGTGGTCTGTGAAAATAACACACATGCAATGACACTTATGGATCCATGTGTGGTTTGTGAAAATAAAACACATGCAATGAGACTGGTGGATCTATAGGTGGTTTGTGAAAAGAACACACATGCAATGACTCTAGCTGTGGTTTGTGAAAAGAACAAACATGCAATGACTCTGGTCGATCCATGTGTGGTCTGTGAAAAGAATAGACATGCAATGACACTGGTGGATCCATAGGTGGTCTGTGAAAAGAACAAACATGCAATGACTCTAGCTGGATCCATATATGGTCTGTGAAAAGAATAGACATGCAATGACTCTGGTGGATCCATAGGTGGTTTGTGAAAAGAACAGACATGCAATGACTCTGGTGAATGCATATGTGGTATGTGAAAAGAACAGCCATGCAATGAACTCTGGTGGATCCATAGGTGATCTGTGAAAAGAACTAACATGCAATGACTCTAACTGTGGTCTGTGAAAAGAACACACATGCAATAACACTGGTGGATCCATAGGTGGTCTGTGAAAATAACAGACATGCAATTAAGTCTGGTGGATCCATATGTGGTTTGTGAAAAGAACATACATGCAATGACTCTAGTTGTGGTTAATGAAAAGAACACACATGCAATGACACTGGTGGATCCATAGGTGGTTTGTGAAAGAACACACGTGCGATGACTCTGGCGGTGGTTATTGAAAAGAACAGACATGCAATGACTATGATGGATCCATATGTGGTTTGTCAAAAGAACAAACATGCAATGACTCTAGCTATGGTGTGTGAAAAGAACACACATGCAATGACACTGGTGGATCCATAGGTGGTTTGTGAAAAGAACACACATGCAATGAACTCTGGTGGATCAATATGTGGTCTGTGAAAAGAACAGACATGCAATGACGTCTGCTAGATCCATATGTTGTGTGTGTAAAGAACACACATGCAATGACTTTAGCTGTGGTCTGTGAAAAGAACACACATGCAAAGAACTCTGGTGGATCCAAAGGTGGTTTGTGAAAATAACACAGATGCAATGAAGTCTGTTGGATCCATATGTGGTTTGTGAAAAGAACAAACATGCAATGAATCTAGTTGTGGTTTGTGACAATAACACACATGCAATGACACTAGCTGTGGATAATGAAAAGAACACACATGCAATGACTCTAGCTGTGGATAATGAAAAGAACACACATGCAATGACACTGGTGGATCCGTAGGTGGTTTGTGAAAAGAACAAACATGCAATGAACTCTAGCTGTGGTGAATGAAAAGAACACACATGCCATGAAACTAGTGGATCCATTGGTGGTTTTTGAAAAGAACACACATGCAATGAACTCTGGTCGATCCATGTGTGGTCTGTGAAAAGAACAGACATGCAATGACACTGGTGGATCCATAGGTGGTCTGTGAAAAGAACAAACATGCAATGACTCTAGCTGGATCCATATATGGTCTGTGGAAAGAACAGACATGCAATGACTCTGGTGGATCCATAGGTGGTTTGTGAAAAGAACAGACATGCAATGACTCTGGTGAATGCATATGTGGTATGTGAAAAGAACAGCCAGGCAATGAACTCTGGTGGATCCATAGGTGATCTATGAAAAGAACTGACATGCAATGACTCTAACTGTGGTCTGTGAAAAGAACACACATGCAATAACACTGGTGGATCCATAGGTGGTCTGTGAAAATAACAGACATGCAATTAAGTCTGGTGGATCCATATGTGGTTTCTGAAAAGAACATACATGCAATGACTCTAGTTGTGGTTAATGAAAAGAACACACATGCAATGACACTGGTGGATCCATAGGTGGTTTGTGATAAGAACACACATGCGATGACTCTAGCGGTGGTTATTGAAAAGATTAGACATGCAATGACTATGATGGATCCATATGTTGTTTGTGAAAAGAACAGACATGCAATGACTCTAGCTATGGTGTGTGGAAAGAACACACATGCAATGACACTGGTGGATCCATAGGTGGTTTGTGAAAAGAACACACATGCAATGAACTCTGGTCGATCCATATGTGGTCTGTGAAAAGAACAGACATGCAATGACGTCTGGTGGATCCATATATTGTCTGTGTAAAGAACACACATGCAATGACTCTAGCTGTGGTCTGTGAAAAGAACACACATGCAAAGAACTCTAGTGGATCCATAGGTGGTCTGTGAAAATAACATAGATGCAATGAAGTCTGTTGGATCCATATGTGGTTTGTGAAAAGAACAAACATGCAATGAATGTAGTTGTTGTTTGTGACAATAACACACATGCAATGACACTAGCTGTGGATAATGAAAAGAACACACATGCAACGACTCTAGCTGTGGATAATGAAAATAACACACATGCAATGACACTGGTGGATCCATAGGTTGTTTGAGAAAAGAACAAACATGCAATGAACTCTAGCTGTGGTGAATGAAAAGAACACACATGCAATGACACTGGTGGATCCATGGGTGGTTTTTGAAAAGAACACACATGCAATGAACTCTGGTCTATCCATGTGTGGTATGTGAAAAGAACAGACATGCAATGACATTGGTGGATCCATAGGTGGTCTGTGACAAGAACAAACATGCAATGACTCTAGCTGGATCCATATGTGGTCTGTGAAAAGAACAAACATGCAATGACTCTAGTGGATCCATATGTGGTTTGTGAAAAGAACATATATGTAGTGACACTGGTGGATCCATGTGGTTTGTGAAAAGAACACACATGCAATGACTTTAGTTGTGTTTTGTGAAAAGAACAAACATGCAATGACTCTAGCTATGGTCTGTGAATAGAACAGACATGCAATGACACTTGTGGATCCATAGGTGGTTTGTGAAAAGAACACACATGCAATGACACTAGCTGTGGATAATGAAAAGAACACACATGCAATGACACTGGTGGATCCATAGGTGGTTTGTGAATAGAACAGGTATGCAATGAACTCTAGATGTCGTCTGTGAAAAGAACACACATGCAATGACACTGGTGGATCCACAGGTGGTTTGTGAAATAACACACATGCAAAGAACTCTGGTGGATGAATATGTGGTCTATGAAAATAACACACATGCAATGTAGTCTGGTGGATCCATGTGTGGTTTGTAAAAAGAACATACATGGAATGACTCTAGTTGTGGTGAATGAAAAGAACACACGTCCAATGACACTAGGGTATCCATATGTGGTTAATGAAAAGAACACACATGCAATGACTCTAGTTGTGGATAATGAAAAGAACACACATGCAATGACACTGGTGGAAAAATAGGTGGTTTGTGAAAAGAACAGACATGCAATGAACTCTAGCTGTGGTTAATGAAAAGAACGCACATGCAATGACACTGGTGGATCCATGGGTGGTTTTTGAAAAGAACACACATGCAATGAACTCTGGTAGATCCATGTGTGGTATGTGAAAAGAAAAGACATGCAATGACACTGGTGGATCCATAGGTGCTCTATGAAAAGAACAGACATGCAATGAACTCTAGTGGATCCATGTGTGGTCTGTGAAAAAATAGACATGCAATGACACTGGTGGATCCATATGTGGTCTATAAAAATAACACACATGCAATGAACTCTGGTGGACCCATATGTGGTTTGTCAAAATAACATACATACAATGACTCTAGTTGTGGGTAATGAAAAGAACACACATGCAATGACACTGGTGGATCCATGGGTGGTTTGTGAAAAGAACACACATGCAATGACTCTAGCTGTGGTTTGTGAAAAGAACAGACATGCAATGACTCTGGTGGATCCATATGTGGTTTGTGAAAAGAACAGACATGCAATGACTCTAGTTGTGGTTAATAAAAAGAACACACATGCAATGACACTAGGGGATCCATATGTGGTTAATGAAAAGAACACACATGCAATGACTCTAGTTGTGGATAATGAAAAGAACACACATGCAATGACACTGGTTGATCCATAGGTGGTTTGTGAAAATAATACACATGCAATGAACTCTACCTGTGGTTAATGAAAAGAACACACATGCAATGACACTGGTGGATCCATAGGTGGTTTGTGAAAATAACACACATGCAATGAACTCTGGTGGATCCATGTGTGGTCTATGAAAACAACACACATGCAATGACACTGGTGGATCCATAGGAGGTTTGTGAAAAGAACAGACATGTAATGACTCTGGTGGATCCATATGTGGTTTGTGAAAAGAACACACATGCAATGACTCTAGCTGTGGTCTGTGAAAAGAACACACATGCAATAACATTGGTGGATCCATGGGTGGTTGTGAAAAGAACACACATGCAATGAACTCTGGTGGATTCATATGTGGTATGTGAAAAGAACACACATTCAATAACACTGGTGGATCCATAGGTGGTGGGTGAAAAGAACACACATGCAATGAACTCTGGAGGATCCATATGTGGTCTGTGAAAAGAACAAACATGCAATGACAGTAGTGGATCCATGTGTGGTCTGTGAAAATAACACACATGCGATGACACTTATGGATCCATGTGTGGTTTGTGAAAAGAAGACACATGCAATGACACTGGTGGATCTATAAGTGGTTTGTGAAAAGAACACACATGCAATGACTCTAGCTGTGGTTTGTGAAAAGAACAAACATGCAATGACTCTGGTGGATCCATATGTGGTTTGTGAAAACAACAGATATGCAATGACTCTAGTTGTGGTTAATGAAAAGAACACACATGCAATGACACTAGGGGATCCATATGTGCTTAATGAAAAGAACACACATGCAATGACTCTAGCTGTGGATAATGAAAAGAACACACATTCAATGACACTGGTGGATCCATAGGTGGTTTGTGAAAAGAATAGACATGCAATGAACTCTAGCTGTGGTTAATGAAAAGAACGCACATGCAATGACACTGGTGGATCCATGTGTGGTCTGTGAAAATAACACACATGCGATGACACTTATGGATCCATGTGTGGTTTGTGAAAAGAAGACACATGCAATGACACTGGTGGATCTATAAGTGGTTTGTGAAAAGAACACACATGGAATGACTCTAGCTGTGGTTTGTGAAAAGAACAAACATGCAATGACTCTGGTGGATCCATATGTGGTTTGTGAAAACAACAGATATGCAATGACTCTAGTTGTGGTTAATGAAAAGAACACACATGCAGTGACACTAGGGGATCCATATGTGGTTAATGAAAAGAACACACATGCAATGACTCTAGCTGTGGATAATGAAAAGAACACACATTCAATGACACTGGTGGATCCATAGGTGGTTTGTGAAAAGAACAAACATGCAATGAATCTAGTTGTGGTTTGTGACAATAACACACATGCAATGACACTAGCTGTGGATAATGAAAAGAACACACATGTAATGACACTGGTGGATCCATAGGTGGCTTGTGAAAAGAACAAAGATGCAATGAACTCTAGCCGTGGTTAATGAAAAGAACACACATGCAATGACACTGGTGGATCCATGGGTGGTTTTTGAAAAGAACACACATGCAATGAACTCTGGTGGATCCATATGTGGTCTATGAAAAGAACAGACATGCAATTACACTAGTGGATCCATAGGTGGTCTGTGAAAAGAACAAACATGCAATGACTCTAGTTGTGGTCTATGGAAAGAACACAAATGCAATGACACTAGTGGATCCATAGGTGGTTTGTGAAAATAACACACATGCAAAGAACTCTGGTGGATCCATATGTGGTCTGTGAAAATAACACACATGCAATGAACTCTGGGGGATCCATATGTGGTTTGTGAAAATAACCAACATACAATGACTCTAGTTGTGGTTAATGAAAAGAACACACATGCAATGACACTTGTGGATCCATGGGTAGTTTGTGAAAAGAAAACACATGCAATGACTCTAGTTGTGGTTTGTGAAAAGAACATACATGCAGTGACTCTAGTGGATCCATATGTGGTTTGTGAAAAGAACAGACTTGCATTGACTCTAGCTGTGGATAATGAAAAGAACACACATTCAATGACACTGGTGGATCCATAGGTGGTTTGTGAAAAGAACACACATGCAATGACTCTAGTTGTGGATAATGAAAAGAACACACATGCAACGACACTGGTTGATCCATAGGTGGTTTGTGAAAATAATACACATGCAATGAACTCTACCTATGGTTAATGAAAAGAACACACATGCAATGACACTGGTGGATCCATAGGTGGTTTGTGAAAATAACACACATGCAATGAACTCTGGTGGATCCATGTGTGGTCTATGAAAAGAACACACATGCAATGACACTGGTGGATCCATAGGAGGTTTGTAAAAAGAACAGACATGTAATGACTCTGGTGGATCCATATGTGGTTTGTGAAAAGAACACACATGCAATGACTCTAGCTGTGGTATGTGAAAAGAACACACATGCAATAACACTGGTGGATCCATAGGTGGTCTGTGAAAAGAACAAACATGCAATGACTCTAGTTGTGGTCTATGGAAAGAACACAAATGCAATGACACTAGTGGATCCATAGGTGGTTTGTGAAAATAACACACATGCAAAGAACTCTGGTGGATCCATATGTGGTCTGTGAAAATAACACACATGCAATGAACTCTGGTGGATCCATATGTGGTTTGTGAAAATAACCAACATACAATGACTCTAGTTGTGGTTAATGAAAAGAACACACATGCAATGACACTTGTGGATCCATGGGTAGTTTGTGAAAAGAAAACACATGCAATGACTCTAGCTGTGGTTTGTGAAAAGAACATACATGCAGTGACTCTAGTGGATCCATATGTGGTTTGTGAAAGGAACAGACTTGCAATGACTCTAGTTGTAGTTAATGAAAAGAACACACATGCAATGACACTAGGGGATCCATATGTGGTTAATGAAAAGAACACACATGCAATGACTCTAGTTGTGGAGAATGAAAAGAACACACATGCAATGACACTGGTGGATCCATAGGTGGTTTGTGAAAAGAACAGAGATACAATGAACTCTAGCTGTGGTTAATGAAAAGGACACACATGCAATGACACTGGTGGATCCATAGGTGGTTTTTGAAAATAACACAGATGTAATGAACTCTGGTGGATCCATGTGTGCTATGTGAAAAGCACACACATGCAATGACACTGGTGGATCCAAAGGTGGTTTGTGAAAAGAACAGACATGCAATGACTCTGGTGGATCCATATGTGGTTTGTGAAAAGAACACACATGCAATGACTCTGGTGGATCCATAGGTGGTTTGTGAAAAGAATACACATGCAATGAACTCTGGTGGATACATATGTGGTCTGTGAAAAGAACACACATGCAATGAACTCTGGAGGATCCATATGTGGTCTGTGAAAAGAACAAACATGCAATGACACTGGTGGATCCATGTGTGGTCTGTGAAAATAACACACATGCGATGACACTTATGGATCCATGTGTGTTTTGTGAAAAGAATACACATGCAATGACACTGGTGGATCTATAAGTGGTTTGTGAAAAGAACACACATGCAATGACTCTAGCTATGGTTTGTGAAAAGAACAAACATGCAATGACTTTGGTGGATCCATATGTGGTTTGTGAAAACAACAGATATGCAATGAATCTAGTTGTGGTTAATGAAAAGAACACACATGCAATGACACTAGGGGATCCATATTCGGTTAATGAAAAGAACACACATGCAATGACTCTAGTTGTGGAGAATGAAAAGAACACACATGCAATGACACTGGTGGATCCATGGGTGGTTTGTGAAAAGAACACACATGCAATGACTCTAGCTGTGGATAATGAAAAGAACACACATGCAATGACACTGGTGGATCCATAGGTGGTTTGTGAATAGAACAGGTATGCAATGAACTCTAGATGTGGTCTGTGAAAAGAACACACATGCAATGACACTGGTGGATCCACAGGTGGTTTGTGAAAATAACACACATGCAAAGAACTCTGGTGGATGAATATGTGGTCTATGAAAATAACACACATGCAATGAAGTCTGGTGGATCCATGTGTGGTTTGTGAAAAGAACATACATGCAATGACTCTAGTTGTGGTGAATGAAAAGAACACACGTCCAATGACACTAGGGTATCCATATGTGGTTAATGAAAAGAACACACATGCAATGTGTAAGATCCCTCCTTATTAAAGGAAAAGATCCCTGTGATTGCAATGCTAGTCCCTGGATCAATGCTAGCATCCACAGTTTAAGATGAAGTACACATATACAAAGGTCGTTTATTATAGTCATTCCAGAGATAAAACATAGTCTTTTACAAATCAGGGCCAAAGGCCTAATACAAGAGATTATGGAATAAGTAAATAAACATAAGTCTTCATCTTCATGTGCCACAGGCAAGCATGTTGAGTGTAGACTCATGACTCCTAATCATCATCGGAGTAACCTGCAACATTACAAGTTACAGCCACAGAGGGTCAATACTTTGGAATAGTATTGGCAAGTGATACCTTAGTATATTTTAAGTGGACTATAATACTATATGCATTTGGCTGGTGGAGCTTAGGCTTGCATTGCTCAAAATAGATTTTTCCTTAACTTTTGAAAATACTAAGTTTTTGCTTGGCACAAAACACCCTAAGGCATCTACCAATCAAAGACTGAAGATCCACTCAGGGCATCTACCAATCTAGGACTGAAGATCCTTTTAACCCTTGTTCACCCACAAGTTTTATTTTGAAATTGGAGTGGTGAGATTCTTGAAGTTTCCATGTCTTGATGCTCAAATTGTCCTTTACCAGGGACATGGCTAAGTACTTAGGTTTTACACTCTGCAGAGGTGGTGCACTTTCCCCACAAGACTTGGTTTCCCAAGACAAGATCCTTCAGAAGCCTTTCCTTAGTCAAATGGACGCGTTCCAACCTATCATTCCCTCTACCACCAACTGTCCAAGAGACTAAGTTCTAGCAACCTAAGATCATGGCAGAGCCCATAATGCCAAGTGGTTGCACTTGAAGCTTCTCAGCATTTGACATCTCAAATCTCTTTGTTTCCTGGGTGGCCATCCACAAGTGAGATACACTAAGGTAAACCATAAACATGGGCCTTGTGAACCACTCAACCAAAAACCACCAAGCAAGTCCCATTCCACCCAGGAGATTCATTAACTTAGTTGTTTTGTTAAATAAAACTCAAGTCCTCTGACTTAGAATAATTTTTCCATAGTGTACATATAAACCACCCTTGTTTTCTAGTAGCTAGGCTAAGCATGGCATGGCAACTTATCCTTAGGGAATTTGACTAGCAACTCTAGCATTCTATTCTAAATAGGATTTCCCATCATCAATTGACAAAAGTAGCATGCAAGTCCTAACAAAATATATCTAATGCATGTATAAAATATAGGAATGGAATATTCATGAAGATATCACTTGCCTTGGTAGTGTGGAGAGTAGCACTCGTCACAATCACAATCACTAGCAAAATCTACACACAAAGTTATAGCACACAATTACACACAAATATACAAACAAAAATAATATGAATGCATGCATGCATGAAAATACTAAGTGGTGATTTTTGAAAACTCAACCAAGCAAGTGCATGAATACAGAAACTAAACAAGTCACAAAAATAGCCAAGACAATTTACTTAACCCTAAAACAAAATACTAAACTAAATCTATACTCAAAAAGGCCTCAAACAAGTTTCTGCAATTTAATCCAATCTATTAGTTACTATTTGCTAAACAAATTGGTTAGGCAGAAAGGTCTTGTTTTTCTGAATCCAACGGTATAAAATTTGTAAAATTCCAACGTGGCATTCAAAAGTTATAGGCATTTGAATCTGGATCAAAATTCTGGTTTAAATTCTGTTTTTAGTTCTAACCCTAGCCACGCGTCGCTTCGGGATTGGTCGGTACCGGTTCGGTGTGGATCACCAACGACAGCCGTTGGATTTAAGTTACATCGCACGGGTCAGATTGCATACCTCTTCGCATATAAGTGATTCTATCTAAGCCTCAGGATCGAGATCCAACGGTCCTAATCTAATGACCTAGAACTGGCGGTGGAGCGGTGGCTACCGGCGGCGGAACGGTCGGTCGACGACGGAGGCGGCGCTACAGGGGGTGAGTGAGAACGAGGAGTAGCTCACCGGGCTCAGGGGGTCACGGAGCTGCTCAAGGTACTCGCGGTTCGACGAGGGGTGCTCTGGTTCAACCGTGATTCCTTGCCGGAGTGGAGGACGGCGTCGGTGCATCGGGTGGTCGTCGTGGACGTCGCTGTGAATCTCCCCAAGGCAAGGCGAAGTCATGGTTAGATTCAAAGAGTCAAGACAGAGTCGTGTGCGTGAACTAGAAGGCGCGGGGTGGTCTGGACTTACCACTAGAGCTCGCCGGAGTCCGTGCAGAAGACGGTGGCGGCCAGTCGACGATGTTGCCGGAGCTATGGTCCATGCGAGAGCAAACGAAGGGTGTTAAAAGAAGTGCAGAGGCTCACTGAACCAGATATCAAGAACGAGAGGCAGAGGGGAGCTCAGAACTCACCGGAATTTGCCGGCGCAGTCGTCGGAGACGGCGGGGCTACAGAGGGTAATGCTCGCAGCCTGGTGGCGCTCTGGGTTCGGGGTTTGAGGGAGAAGAGAGAGGGGGCAGAGGGGGTTCTTATAGCCTGGTCACGAGCGAGAATCACTCAGCCATTGAATCGAATTAACGCCGCGAATTAAACACAGAAAACGCCCGCGTTGATTTGGGGATGAACTGGTCATGCGGTGGAGACGATGCTGACGTGGAGAAGGCCCGCTTGTCAGCGAAACGCGCGAGGTGTAGGTGGGGTCTGGCTGTCAGCGTCTGTTTGCGTGTGCTCGCGCGTGAGAGAAGGAAAAGGAGATCCCCGGGTGGGCTAGATGGGCTTGATCTACTAATGGGCCAGATTCCTGGCGCTCGGCCTTTTTCCCTTGATAAGTCCTTTTCTTTTTCTAAATTCATTTTCTAGTATGAATTTGATATGAATTCAAATCCTTTTGAATTCAAACTGCTTTGGGAATTTTTGCAGGGTTCTGTGGGTTCAAAATCAATAAAAATAACCAAGTGGTTACCTTGCAAAGGCTTGGTCAAGCTTAGGTTTTGAAATAAACAGAGACTTTGTCTCTAGTTTGAAAATGTTTGAAATAGGGTTTTGAAATTATTTCTAAATTGGAAACTTGGGTAAAAATGCTTCACCTAATCTTTCCAACCATGGAGGCAAGCAAACAAGTTCATAGACAATCAAATCTCAAAGGGTGATGGCCAATTGAGATAAATTGCCCACATGAAATCATAGCCAAAGTTTATGTTTCTAAATGATTTTGAGAAAAACCCAATATGAATGAATGATGCATGAATGATATGAATGAGTTTTGAAATATGATTTTTGGGATGTTACACAATGACTCTAGTTGTGGATAATGAAAAGAACACACATGCAATGACACTGGTGGAAAAATAGGTGGTTTGTGAAAAGAACAGACATGCAATGAACTCTAGCTGTGGTTAATGAAAAGAACGCACATGCAATGACACTGGTGGATCCATGGGTGGTTTTTGAAAAGAACACACATGCAATGAACTCTGGTAGATCCATGTGTGGTATGTGAAAAGAAAAGACATGCGATGACACTGGTGGATCCATAGGTGCTTTGTGAAAAGAACAGACATGCAATGAACTCTAGTGGATCCATGTGTGGTCTGTGAAAAGAATAGACATGCAATGACACTGGTGGATCCATATGTGGTCTATAAAAATAACACACATGCAATGAACTCTGGTGGACCCATATGTGGTTTGTCAAAATAACATACATACAATGACTCTAGTTGTAGTTAATGAAAAGAACACACATGCAATGACACTGGTGGATCCATGGGTGGTTTGTGAAAAGAACACACATGCAATGACTCTAGCTGTGGTTTGTGAAAAGAACAGACATGCAATGACTCTGGTGGATCCATATGTGGCTTGTGAAAAGAACAGACATGCAATGACTGTAGTTGTGGTTAATAAAAAGAACACACATGCAATGACACTAGGGGATCCATATGTGGTTAATGAAAAGAACACACATGCAATGACTCTAGTTGTGGATAATGAAAAGAACACACATGCAATGACACTGGTTGATCCATAGGTGGTTTGTGAAAATAATACACATGCAATGAACTCTACCTGTGGTTAATGAAAAGAACACACATGCAATGACACTGGTGGATCCATAGGTGGTTTGGGAAAATAACACACATGCAATAAACTATGGTGGATCCATGTGTGGTCTATGAAAACAACACACATGCAATGACACTGGTGGATCCATAGGAGGTTTGTGAAAAGAACAGACATGTAATGACTCTGGTGGATCCATATGTGGTTTGTGAAAAGAACACACATGCAATGACTCTAGCTGTGGTCTGTGAAAAGAACACACATGCAATAACATTGGTGGATCGATGGGTGGTTGTGAAAAGAACACACATGCAATGAACTCTGGTGGATTCATATGTGGTATGTGAAAAGAACACACATTCAATAACACTGGTGGATCCATAGGTGGTGGGTGAAAAGAACACACATGCAATGAACTCTGGAGGATCCATATGTGGTCTGTGAAAAGAACAAACATGCAATGACAGTAGTGGATCCATGTGTGGTCTGTGAAAATAACACACATGCGATGACACTTATGGATCCATGTGTGGTTTGTGAAAAGAAGACAAATGCAATGACACTGGTGGATCTATAAGTGGTTTGTGAAAAGAACACACATGCAATGACTCTAGCTGTGGTTTGTGAAAAGAACAAACATGCAATGACTCTGGTGGATCCATATGTGGTTTGTGAAAACAACAGATATGCAATGACTCTAGTTGTGGTTAATGAAAAGAACACACATGCAATGACACTAGGGGATCCATATGTGCTTAATGAAAAGAACACACATGCAATGACTCTAGCTGTGGATAATGAAAAGAACACACATTCAATGACACTGGTGGATCCATAGGTGGTTTGTGAAAAGAACAGACATGCAATGAACTCTAGCTGTGGTTAATGAAAAGAACGCACATGCAATGACACTGGTGGATCCATGGGTGGTTTTTGAAAAGAACACACATGCAATGAACTCTGGTGGATCCATATGTGGTCTATGAAAAGAACAGACATGCAATTACACTAGTGGATCCATAGGTGGTCTGTGAAAAGAACAAACATGCAATGACTCTAGTTGTGGTCTATGGAAAGAACACAAATGCAATGACACTAGTGGATCCATAGGTGGTTTGTGAAAATAACACACATGCAAAGAACTCTGGTGGATCCATATGTGGTCTGTGAAAATAACACACATGCAATGAACTCTGGGGGATCCATATGTGGTTTGTGAAAATAACCAACATACAATGACTCTAGTTGTGGTTAATGAAAATAACACACATGCAATGACACTTGTGGATCCATGGGTAGTTTGTGAAAAGAAAACGCATGCAATGACTCTAGCTGTGGTTTGTGAAAAGAACATACATGCAGTGACTCTAGTGGATCCATATGTGGTTTGTGAAAAGAACAGACTTGCAATGACTGTAGTTGTAGTTAATAAAAAGAACACACATGGAATGACACTAGGTGATCCATATGTGGTTAATGAAAAGAACACACATGCAATGACTCTAGTTGTGGATAATGAAAAGAACACACATGCAATGACACTGGTTGATCCATAGGTGGTTTGTGAAAATAATACACATGCAATGAACTCTACCTGTGGTTAATGAAAAGAACACACATGCAATGACACTAGTGGATCCATAGGTGGTTTGTGAAAATAAAACACATGCAATGAACTCTGGTGGATCCATGTGTGGTCTATGAAAAGAACACACATGCTATGACACTGGTGGATCCATAGGAGGTTTGTAAAAAGAACAGACATGTAATGACTCTGGTGGATCCATATGTGGTTTGTGAAAAGAACACACATGCAATGACTCTAGCTGTGGTATGTGAAAATAACACACATGCAATAACATTGGTGGATCCATGGGTGGTTGTGAAAAGAACACACATGCAATGAACTCTGGTGGATTCATATGTGGTATGTGAAAAGAACACACATTCAATAACACTGGTGGATCCATAGGTGGTGGGTGAAAAGAACACACATGCAATGAACTCTGGAGGATCCATATGTGGTCTGTGAAAAGAACACACATGCAATGACAGTAGTGGATCCATGTGTGGTCTGTGAAAATAACACACATGCGATGACACTTATGGATCCATGTGTGGTTTGTGAAAAGAAGACACATGCAATGACACTGGTGGATCTATAAGTGGTTTGTGAAAAGAACACACATGCAATGACTCTAGCTGTGGTTTGTGAAAAGAACAAACATGCAATGACTCTGGTGGATCCATATGTGGTTTGTGAAAACATAGATATGCAATGACTCTAGTTGTGGTTAATGAAAAGAACACACATGCAATGACACTAGGGGATCCATATGTGCTTAATGAAAAGAACACACATGCCATGACTCTAGCTGTGGATAATGAAAAGAACACACATTCAATGACACTGGTGGATCCATAGGTGGTTTGTGAAAAGAACAGACATGCAATGAACTCTAGCTGTGGTTAATGAAAAGAACGCACATGCAATGACACTGGTGGATCCATGGGTGGTTTTTGAAAAGAACACACATGCAATGAACTCTGGTGGATCCATATGTGGTCTATGAAAAGAACAGACATGCAATTACACTAGTGGATCCATAGGTGGTCTGTGAAAAGAACAAACATGCAATGACTCTAGTTGTGGTCTATGGAAAGAACACAAATGCAATGACACTAGTGGATCCATAGGTGGTTTGTGAAAATAACACACATGCAAAGAACTCTGGTGGATCCATATGTGGTCTGTGAAAATAACACACATGCAATGAACTCTGGGGGATCCATATGTGGTTTGTGAAAATAACCAACATACAATGACTCTAGTTGTGGTTAATGAAAAGAACACACATGCAATGACACTTGTGGATCCATGGGTAGTTTGTGAAAAGAAAACACATGCAATGACTCTAGCTGTGGTTTGTGAAAAGAACATACTGGTGGATCCATATGTGGTTTGTGAAAAGAACAGACTTGCAATGACTGTAGTTGTAGTTAATAAAAAGAACACACATGCAATGACACTAGGGGATCCATATGTGGTTAATGAAAAGAACACACATGCAATGACTCTAGTTGTGGATAATGAAAAGAACACACATGCAATGACACTGGTTGATCCATAGGTGGTTTGTGAAAATAATACACATGCAATGAACTCTACATGTGGTTAATGAAAAGAACACACATGCAATGACACTGGTGGATCCATAGGTGGTTTGTGAAAATAACACACATGCAATAAACTCTGGTGGATCCATGTGTGGTCTATGAAAACAACACACATGCAATGACACTGGTGGATCCATAGGAGGTTTGTGAAAAGAACAGACATGTAATGACTCTGGTGGATCCATATGTGGTTTGTGAAAAGAACACACATGCAATGACTCTAGCTGTGGTCTGTGAAAAGAACACACATGCAATAACATTGGTGGATCCATGGGTGGTTGTGAAAAGAACACACATGCAATGAACTCTGGTGGATTCATATGTGGTATGTGAAAAGAACACACATTCAATAACACTGGTGGATCCATAGGTGGTGGGTGAAAAGAACACACATGCAATGAACTCTGGAGGATCCATATGTGGTCTGTGAAAAGAACAAACATGCAATGACAGTAGTGGATCCATGTGTGGTCTGTGAAAATAACACACATGCGATGACACTTATGGATCCATGTGTGGTTTGTGAAAAGAAGACACATGCAATGACACTGGTGGATCTATAAGTGGTTTGTGAAAAGAACACACATGCAATGACTCTAGCTGTGGTTTGTGAAAAGAACAAACATGCAATGACTCTGGTGGATCCATATGTGGTTTGTGAAAACAACAGATATGCAATGACTCTAGTTGTGGTTAATGAAAAGAACACACATGCAATGACACTAGGGGATCCATATGTGCTTAATGAAAAGAACACACATGCAATGACTCTAGCTGTGGATAATGAAAAGAACACACATTCAATGACACTGGTGGATCCATAGGTGGTTTGTGAAAAGAATAGACATGCAATGAACTCTAGCTGTGGTTAATGAAAAGAACGCACATGCAATGACACTGGTGGATCCATGGGTGGTTTTTGAAAAGAACACACATGCAATGAACTCTGGTGGATCCATATGTGGTCTATGAAAAGAACAGACATGCAATTACACTAGTGGATCCATAGGTGGTCTGTGAAAAGAACAAACATGCAATGACTCTAGTTGTGGTCTATGGAAAGAACACAAATGCAATGACACTAGTGGATCCATAGGTGGTTTGTGAAAATAACACACATGCAAAGAACTCTGGTGGATCCATATGTGGTCTGTGAAAATAACACACATGCAATGAACTCTGGGGGATGCATATGTGGTTCGTGAAAATAACCAACATACAATGACTCTAGTTGTGGTTAATGAAAAGAACATACATGCAATGACACTTGTGGATCCATGGGTAGTTTGTGAAAAGAAAACACATGCAATGACTCTAGTTGTGGTTTGTGAAAAGAACATACATGCAGTGACTCTAGTGGATCCATATGTGGTTTGTGAAAAGAACAGACTTGCAATGACTCTAGTTGTAGTTAATAAAAAGAACACACATGCAATGACACTAGGGGATCCATATGTGGTTAATGAAAAGAACACACATGCAATGACTCTAGTTGTGGATAATGAAAAGAACACACATGCAATGACACTGGTTGATCCATAGGTGGTTTGTGAAAATAATACACATGCAATGAACTCTACCTGTGGTTAATGAAAAGAACACACATGCAATGACACTAGTGGATCCATAGGTGGTTTGTGAAAATAAAACACATGCAATGAACTCTGGTGGATCCATGTGTGGTCTATGAAAAGAACACACATGCTATGACACTGGTGGATCCATAGGAGGTTTGTAAAAAGAACAGACATGTAATGACTCTGGTGGATCCATATGTGGTTTGTGAAAAGAACACACATGCAATGACTCTAGCTGTGGTATGTGAAAATAACACACATGCAATAACATTGGTGGATCCATGGGTGGTTGTGAAAAGAACACACATGCAATGAACTCTGGTGGATTCATATGTGGTATGTGAAAAGAACACACATTCAATAACACTGGTGGATCCATAGGTGGTGGGTGAAAAGAACACACATGCAATGAACTCTGGAGGATCCATATGTGGTCTGTGAAAAGAACACACATGCAATGACAGTAGTGGATCCATGTGTGGTCTGTGAAAATAACACACATGCGATGACACTTATGGATCCATGTGTGGTTTGTGAAAAGAAGACACATGCAATGACACTGGTGGATCTATAAGTGGTTTGTGAAAAGAACACACATGCAATGACTCTAGCTGTGGTTTGTGAAAAGAACAAACATGCAATGACTCTGGTGGATCCATATGTGGTTTGTGAAAACATAGATATGCAATGACTCTAGTTGTGGTTAATGAAAAGAACACACATGCAATGACACTAGGGGATCCATATGTGCTTAATGAAAAGAACACACATGCCATGACTCTAGCTGTGGATAATGAAAAGAACACACATTCAATGACACTGGTGGATCCATAGGTGGTTTGTGAAAAGAACAGACATGCAATGAACTCTAGCTGTGGTTAATGAAAAGAACGCACATGCAATGACACTGGTGGATCCATGGGTGGTTTTTGAAAAGAACACACATGCAATGAACTCTGGTGGATCCATATGTGGTCTATGAAAAGAACAGACATGCAATTACACTAGTGGATCCATAGGTGGTCTGTGAAAAGAACAAACATGCAATGACTCTAGTTGTGGTCTATGGAAAGAACACAAATGCAATGACACTAGTGGATCCATAGGTGGTTTGTGAAAATAACACACATGCAAAGAACTCTGGTGGATCCATATGTGGTCTGTGAAAATAACACACATGCAATGAACTCTGGGGGATCCATATGTGGTTTGTGAAAATAACCAACATACAATGACTCTAGTTGTGGTTAATGAAAAGAACACACATGCAATGACACTTGTGGATCCATGGGTAGTTTGTGAAAAGAAAACACATGCAATGACTCTAGCTGTGGTTTGTGAAAAGAACATACTGGTGGATCCATATGTGGTTTGTGAAAAGAACAGACTTGCAATGACTGTAGTTGTAGTTAATAAAAAGAACACACATGCAATGACACTAGGGGATCCATATGTGGTTAATGAAAAGAACACACATGCAATGACTCTAGTTGTGGATAATGAAAAGAACACACATGCAATGACACTGGTTGATCCATAGGTGGTTTGTGAAAATAATACACATGCAATGAACTCTACATGTGGTTAATGAAAAGAACACACATGCAATGACACTGGTGGATCCATAGGTGGTTTGTGAAAATAACACACATGCAATAAACTCTGGTGGATCCATGTGTGGTCTATGAAAACAACACACATGCAATGACACTGGTGGATCCATAGGAGGTTTGTGAAAAGAACAGACATGTAATGACTCTGGTGGATCCATATGTGGTTTGTGAAAAGAACACACATGCAATGACTCTAGCTGTGGTCTGTGAAAAGAACACACATGCAATAACATTGGTGGATCCATGGGTGGTTGTGAAAAGAACACACATGCAATGAACTCTGGTGGATTCATATGTGGTATGTGAAAAGAACACACATTCAATAACACTGGTGGATCCATAGGTGGTGGGTGAAAAGAACACACATGCAATGAACTCTGGAGGATCCATATGTGGTCTGTGAAAAGAACAAACATGCAATGACAGTAGTGGATCCATGTGTGGTCTGTGAAAATAACACACATGCGATGACACTTATGGATCCATGTGTGGTTTGTGAAAAGAAGACACATGCAATGACACTGGTGGATCTATAAGTGGTTTGTGAAAAGAACACACATGCAATGACTCTAGCTGTGGTTTGTGAAAAGAACAAACATGCAATGACTCTGGTGGATCCATATGTGGTTTGTGAAAACAACAGATATGCAATGACTCTAGTTGTGGTTAATGAAAAGAACACACATGCAATGACACTAGGGGATCCATATGTGCTTAATGAAAAGAACACACATGCAATGACTCTAGCTGTGGATAATGAAAAGAACACACATTCAATGACACTGGTGGATCCATAGGTGGTTTGTGAAAAGAATAGACATGCAATGAACTCTAGCTGTGGTTAATGAAAAGAACGCACATGCAATGACACTGGTGGATCCATGGGTGGTTTTTGAAAAGAACACACATGCAATGAACTCTGGTGGATCCATATGTGGTCTATGAAAAGAACAGACATGCAATTACACTAGTGGATCCATAGGTGGTCTGTGAAAAGAACAAACATGCAATGACTCTAGTTGTGGTCTATGGAAAGAACACAAATGCAATGACACTAGTGGATCCATAGGTGGTTTGTGAAAATAACACACATGCAAAGAACTCTGGTGGATCCATATGTGGTCTGTGAAAATAACACACATGCAATGAACTCTGGGGGATGCATATGTGGTTCGTGAAAATAACCAACATACAATGACTCTAGTTGTGGTTAATGAAAAGAACATACATGCAATGACACTTGTGGATCCATGGGTAGTTTGTGAAAAGAAAACACATGCAATGACTCTAGTTGTGGTTTGTGAAAAGAACATACATGCAGTGACTCTAGTGGATCCATATGTGGTTTGTGAAAAGAACAGACTTGCAATGACTCTAGTTGTAGTTAATAAAAAGAACACACATGCAATGACACTAGGGGATCCATATGTGGTTAATGAAAAGAACACACATGCAATGACTCTAGTTGTGGATAATGAAAAGAACACACATGCAATGACACTGGTTGATCCATAGGTGGTTTGTGAAAATAATACACATGCAATGAACTCTACCTGTGGTTAATGAAAAGAACACACATGCAATGACACTGGTGGATCCATAGGTGGTTTGTGAAAATAACACACATGCAATGAACTCTGGTGGATCCATGTGTGGTCTATGAAAAGAACACACATGTATGACACTGGTGGATCCATAGGAGGTTTGTAAAAAGAACAGACATGTAATGACTCTGGTGGATCCATATGTGGTTTGTGAAAAGAACACACATGCAATGACTCTAGTTGTGGTATGTGAAAAGAACACACATGCAATAACATTGGTGGATCCATGGGTGGTTGTGAAAAGAACACACATGCAATGAACTCGGGTGGATTCATATGTGGTATGTGAAAAGAACACACATTCAATAACACTGGTGGATCCATAGGTGGTTGGTGAAAAGAACACACATGCAATGAACTCAAGAGGATCCATATGTGGTCTGTGAAAAGAACAAACATGCAATGACACTGGTGGATCCATGTGTGGTCTGTGAAAATAACACACATGCGATGACACTTATGGATCCATGTGTGGTTTGTGAAAAGAAGACACATGCAATCACACTGGTGGATCTATAAGTGGTTTGTGAAAATAACACACATGCAATGACTCTAGCTGTGGTTTGTGAAAAGAACAAACATGCAATGACTCTGGTGGATCCATATGTGGTTTGTGAAAACAACAGATATGCAATGACTCTAGTTGTGGTTAATGAAAAGAACACACATGCAATGACACTAGGGGATCCATATGTGGTTAATGAAAAGAACACACATGCAATGACTCTAGCTGTGGATAATGAAAAGAACACACATTCAATGACACTGGTGGATCCATAGGTGGTTTGTGAAAAGAACAGACATGCAATGAACTCTAGCTATGGTTAATGAAAAGAACACACATGCAATGACACTGGTGGATCCATGGGTGGTTTTTGAAAAGAACACACATGCAATGAACTCTGGTGGATCCATATGTGGTCTATGAAAAGAACAGACATGCAATTACACTGGTGGATCCATAGGTGGTCTGTGAAAAGAACAAACATGCAATGACTCTAGTTGTGGTCTATGGAAAGAACACAAATGCAATGACACTAGTGGATCCATAGGTGGTTTGTGAAAATAACACACATGCAAAGAACTCTGGTGGATCCATATGTGGTCTGTGAAAATAACACACATGCAATGAACTCTGGTGGATCCATATGTGGTTTGTGAAAATAACAAACATACAATGACTCTAGTTGTGGTTAATGAAAAGAACACACATGCAATGACACTTGTGGATCCATGGGTAGTTTGTGAAAAGAAAACACATGCAATGACTCTAGCTGTGGTTTGTGAAAAGAACATACATGCAGTGACTCTAGTGGATCCATATGTGGTTTGTGAAAAGAACAGACTTGCAATGACTCTAGTTGTAGTTAATGAAAAGAACACACATGCAATGACACTAGGGGATCCATATGTGGTTAATGAAAAGAACACACATGCAATGACTCTAGTTGTGGAGAATGAAAAGAACACACATGCAATGACACTGGTGGATCCATAGGTGGTTTGTGAAAAGAACAGAGATACAATGAACTCTAGATGTGGTTAATGAAAAGGACACACATGCAATGACACTAGTGGATCCATAGGTGGTTTGTGAAAATAACACAGATGTAATGAACTCTGGTGGATCCATGTGTGCTATGTGAAAAGCACACACATGCAATGACACTGGTGGATCCATAGGTGGTTTGTGAAAAGAACAGACATGCAATGACTCTGGTGGATCCATATGTGGTTTGTGAAAAGAACACACATGCAATGACTCTGGTGGATCCATAGGTGGTTTGTGAAAAGAATACACATGCAATGAACTCTGGTGGATACATATGTGGTCTGTGAAAAGAACACACATGCAATGAACTCTGGAGGATCCATATGTGGTCTGTGAAAAGAACAAACATGCAATGACACTGGTGGATCCATGTGTGGTCTGTGAAAATAACACACATGCGATGACACTTATGGATCCATGTGTGGTTTGTGAAAAGAAGACACATGCAATGACACTGGTGGATCTATAAGTGGTTTGTGAAAAGAACACACATGCAATGACTCTAGCTGTGGTTTGTGAAAAGAACAGACATGCAATGACTCTGGTGGATCCATATGTGGTTTGTGAAAACAACAGATATGCAATGAATCTAGTTGTGGTTAATGAAAAGAACACACATGCAATGACACTAGGGGATCCATATGTGGTTAATGAAAAGAACACACATGCAATGACTCTAGCTGTGGATAATGAAAAGAACACACATTCAATGACACTGGTGGATCCATAGGTGGTTTGTGAAAATAATACACATGCAATGAACTCTACCTGTGGTTAATGAAAAGAACACACATGCAATGACACTGGTGGATCCATAGGTGGTTTGTGAAAATAACACACATGCAATGAACTCTGGTGGATCCATGTGTGGTCTATGAAAAGAACACACATGCTATGACACTGGTGGATCCATAGGAGGTTTGTAAAAAGAACAGACATGTAATGACTCTGGTGGATCCATATGTGGTTTGTGAAAAGAACACACATGCAATGACTCTAGCTGTGGTATGTGAAAAGAACACACATGCAATAACATTGGTGGATCCATAGGTGGTTGGTGAAAAGAACACACATGCAATGAACTCAAGAGGATCCATATGTGGTCTGTGAAAAGAACAAACATGCAATGACACTGGTGGATCCATGTGTGGTCTGTGAAAATAACACACATGCGATGACACTTATGGATCCATGTGTGGTTTGTGAAAAGAAGACACATGCAATCACACTGGTGGATCTATAAGTGGTTTGTGAAAATAACACACATGCAATGACTCTAGCTGTGGTTTGTGAAAAGAACAAACATGCAATGACTCTGGTGGATCCATATGTGGTTTGTGAAAACAACAGATATGCAATGACTCTAGTTGTCGTTAATGAAAAGAACACACATGCAATGACACTAGGGGATCCATATGTGGTTAATGAAAAGAACACACATGCAATGACTCTAGCTGTGGATAATGAAAAGAACACACATTCAATGACACTGGTGGATCCATAGGTGGTTTGTGAAAAGAACAGACATGCAATGAACTCTAGCTATGGTTAATGAAAAGAACACACATGCAATGACACAGGTGGATCCATGCGTGGTTTTTGAAAAGAACACACATGCAATGAACTCTGGTGGATCCATATGTGGTCTATGAAAAGAACAGACATGCAATTACACTGGTGGATCCATAGGTGGTCTGTGAAAAGAACAAACATGCAATGACTCTAGTTGTGGTCTATGGAAAGAACACAAATGCAATGAAACTAGTGGATCCATAGGTGGTTTGTGAAAATAACACACATGCAAAGAACTCTGGTGGATCCATATGTGGTCTGTGAAAATAACACACATGCAATGAACTCTGGTGGATCCATATGTGGTTTGTGAAAATAACCAACATACAATGACTCTAGTTGTGGTTAATGAAAAGAACACACATGCAATGACACTTGTGGATCCATGGGTAGTTTGTGAAAGGAAAACACATGCAATGACTCTAGCTGTGGTTTGTGAAAAGAACATACATGCAGTGACTCTAGTGGATCCATATGTGGTTTGTGAAAAGAACAGACTTGCAATGACTCTAGTTGTAGTTAATGAAAAGAACACACATGCAATGACACTAGGGGATCCATATGTGGATAATGAAAAGAACACACATGCAATGACTCTAGTTGTGGAGAATGAAAAGAACACACATGCAATGACACTGGTGGATCCATAGGTGGTTTGTGAAAAGAACAGAGATACAATGAACTCTAGCTGTGGTTAATGAAAAGGACACACATGCAATGACACTAGTGGATCCATAGGTGGTTTGTGAAAATAACACAGATGTAATGAACTCTGGTGGATCCATGTGTGCTATGTGAAAAGCACACACATGCAATGACACTGGTGGATCCATAGGTGGTTTGTGAAAAGAACAGACATGCAATGACTCTGGTGGATCCATATGTGGTTTGTGAAAAGAACACACATGCAATGACTCTGGTGGATCCATAGGTGGTTTGTGAAAAGAATACACATGCAATGAACTCTGGTGGATACATATGTGGTCTGTGAAAAGAACACATATGCAATGAACTCTGGAGGATCCATATGTGGTCTGTGAAAAGAACAAACATGCAATGACACTGGTGGATCCATGTGTGGTCTGTGAAAATAACACACATGCAATGACACTTATGGATCCATGTGTGGTTTGTGAAAAGAAGACACATGCAATGACACTGGTGGATCTATAAGTGGTTTGTGAAAAGAACACACATGCAATGACTCTAGCTGTGGTTTGTGAAAAGAAGAAACATGCAATGACTCTGGTGGATCCATATGTGGTTTGTGAAAACAACATATATGCAATGAATCTAGTTGTGGTTAATGAAAAGAACACACATGCAATGACACTAGGGGATCCATATGTGGTTAATGAAAAGAACACACATGCAATGACTCTAGCTGTGGATAATGAAAAGAACACACATTCAATGACACTGGTGGATCCATAGGTGGTTTGTGAAAATAATACACATGCAATGAACTCTACCTGTGGTTAATGAAAAGAACACACATGCAATGACACTGGTGGATCCATAGGTGGTTTGTGAAAATAACACACATGCAATGAACTCTGGTGGATCCATGTGTGGTCTATGAAAAGAACACACATGCTATGACACTGGTGGATCCATAGGAGGTTTGTAAAAAGAACAGACATGTAATGACTCTGGTGGATCCATATGTGGTTTGTGAAAAGAACACACATGCAATGACTCTAGCTGTGGTACGTGAAAAGAACACACATGCAATAACATTGGTGGATCCATGGGTGGTTGTGAAAAGAACACACATGCAATGAACTCTGGTGGATTCATATGTGGTATGTGAAAAGAACACACATTCAATAACCCTGGTGGATCCATAGGTGGTTGGTGAAAAGAACACACATGCAATGAACTCAAGAGGATCCATATGTGGTCTGTGAAAAGAACAAACATGCAATGACACTGGTGGATCCATGTGTGGTCTGTGAAAATAACACACATGCGATGACACTTATGGATCCATGTGTGGTTTGTGAAAAGAAGACACATGCAATCACACTGGTGGATCTATAAGTGGTTTGTGAAAGTAACACACATGCAATGACTCTAGCTGTGGTTTGTGAAAAGAACAAACATGCAATGACTCTGGTGGATCCATATGTGGTTTGTGAAAACAACAGATATGCAATGACTCTAGTTGTGGTTAATGAAAAGAACACACATGCAATGACACTAGGGGATCCATATGTGGTTAATGAAAAGAACACACATGCAATGACTCTAGCTGTGGATAATGAAAAGAACACGCATTCAATGACACTGGTGGATCCATAGGTGGTTTGTGAAAAGAACAGACATGCAATGAACTCTAGCTATGGTTAATGAAAAGAACACACATGCAATGACACTGGTGGATCCATGGGTGGTTTTTGAAAAGAACACACATGCAATGAACTCTGGTGGATCCATATGTGGTCTATGAAAAGAACAGACATGCAATTACACTGGTGAATCCATAGGTGGTCTGTGAAAAGAACAAACATGCAATGACTCTAGTTGTGGTCTATGGAAAGAACACAAATGCAATGACACTAGTGGATCCATAGGTGGTTTGTGAAAATAACACACATGCAAAAAACTCTGGTGGATCCATATGTGGTCTGTGAAAATAACACACATGCAATGAACTCTGGTGGATCCATATGTGGGTTGTGAAAATAACCAACATACAATGACTCTAGTTGTGGTTAATGAAAAGAACACACATGCAATGACACTTGTGGATCCATGGGTAGTTTGTGAAAAGAAAACACATGCAATGACTCTAGCTGTGGTTTGTGAAAAGAACATACATGCAGTGACTCTAGTGGATCCATATGTGGTTTGTGAAAAGAACAGACTTGCAATGACTCTAGTTGTAGTTAATAAAAAGAACACACATGCAATGACACTAGGGGATCCATATGTGGTTAATGAAAAGAACACACATGCAATGACTCTAGTTGTGGAGAATGAAAAGAACACACATGCAATGACACTGGTGGATCCATAGGTGGTTTGTGAAAAGAACAGAGATACAATGAACTCTAGCTGTGGTTAATGAAAAGGACACACATGCAATGACACTAGTGGATCCATAGGTGGTTTGTGAAAATAACACAGATGTAATGAACTCTGGTGGATCCATGTGTGCTATGTGAAAAGCACACACATGCAATGACACTGGTGGATCCATAGGTGGTTTGTGAAAAGAACAGACATGCAATGACTCTGGTGGATCCATATGTGGTTTGTGAAAAGAACACACATGCAATGACTCTGGTGGATCCATAGGTGGTTTGTGAAAAGAATACACATGCAATGAACTCTGGTGGATACATATGTGGTCTGTGAAAAGAACACACATGCAATGAACTCTGGAGGATCCATATGTGGTCTGTGAAAAGAACAAACATGCAATGACACTGGTGGATCCATGTGTGGTCTGTGAAAATAACACACATGCGATGACACTTATGGATCCATGTGTGGTTTGTGAAAAGAAGACACATGCAATGACACTGGTGGATCTATAACTGGTTTGTGAAAAGAACACACATGCAATGACTCTAGCTGTGGTTTGTGAAAAGAACAAACATGCAATGACTCTGGTGGATCCATATGTGGTTTGTGAAAACAACAGATATGCAATGAATCTAGTTGTGGTTAATGAAAAGAACACACATGCAATGACACTAGGGGATCCATATGTGGTTAATGAAAAGAACACACATGCAATGACTCTAGCTGTGGATAATGAAAAGAACACACATTCAATGACACTGGTGGATCCATAGGTGGTTTGTGAAAAGAACAGACATGCAATGAACTCTGGTGGATCCATATGTGATTTGTGAAAAG
The DNA here is from genome assembly GCA_916181665.1 of Avena sativa. NCBI lineage: Eukaryota > Viridiplantae > Streptophyta > Magnoliopsida > Poales > Poaceae > Avena > Avena sativa. The sequence goes on along the minus strand of OV702297.1, from coordinate 465,151,874 downwards.
AACACACATGCAATGACTCTAGCTGTGGTCTGTGAAAAGAACACACATTCAATGACATTGGTGGATCCATGTGTGATTTGTGAAAATAACAAACATGCAATGACTATGGTGGATCCATATGTGGGTTCTAAAAAGAACACACATGCAATGGCTCTAGCTATGGTCTGTGAAAAGAACACACATGCAATGGCACTGGTGGATCCATGGGTGGTTTGTGAAAAGAACACACATGCAATGAACTCTAGTGGATCCATATGTGGTATGTGAAAAGAACACACATGCAATGACACTGGTGGATCCATAGGTGGTTTGTGGAAAGAATACACATGCAATGAACTATGGTGGATACATATGTGGTCTGTGAGAAGAACACACATGCAAAAACTCTGGAGGATCCATATGTGGTCTGTGAAAAGAATAGACATGAAATGACACTAGTGGATCCATGTGTGGTCTGTGAAAATAACACACATGCAATCACACTGGTGGATCCATGTGTGGTTTGTGAAAATAACACACATGCAATGACACTGGTGTATCTATATGTGGTTTGTGAAAAGAACACACATGCAATGACTCTAGTTGTGGTCTGTGAAAAGAACAAACATGCAATGACTCTGGTGGATCCATATCTGGTTTGTGAAAAGAACAGTCATGCAATGACTCTAGTTGTGGTTAATGAAAAGAAGACACATGCAATGACACTGGTGGATCCATAGGTGGTCTGTGGAAAGAATACACATGCAATGAACTCTGGTGGATACATATGTGGTCTGTGAAAAGAACACACATGCAATGAACTCTGGAGGATCCATATGTGGTCTGTGAAAAGAACAAACATGCAATGACACTGGTGGATCCATGTGTGGTCTGTGAAAATAACACACATGCGATGACACTTATGGATCCATGTGTGGTTTGTGAAAAGAAGACACATGCAATGACACTGGTGGATCTATAAGTGGTTTGTGAAAAGAACACACATGCAATGACTCTAGCTGTGGTTTGTGAAAAGAACAAACATGCAATGACTCTGGTGGATCCATATGTGGTTTGTGAAAACAACAGATATGCAATGACTCTAGTTGTGGTTAATGAAAATAACACACATGCAATGACACTAGGGGATCCATATGTGGTTAATGAAAAGAACACACATGCAATGACTCTAGTTGTGGAGAATGAAAAGAACACACATGCAATGACACTGGTGGATCCATAGGTTGTTTGCGAAAAGAATAGAGATAGAATGAACTCTAGATGTGGTTAATGAAAAGGACACACATGCAATGACACTGGTGGATCCATAGGTGGTTTGTGAAAATAACACACATGTAATGAACTCTGGTGGATCCATGTGTGCTATGTGAAAAGAACAGACATGCAATGACACTGGTGGATCCATAGGTGGTTTATGAAAAGAACAGACATGCAATGACTCTGGTGGATCCATATGTGGTTTGTGAAAAGAACACACATGCAATGACTCTAGCAGTGGTCTGTGAAAAGAACACACATGCAGTGACATTGGTGGATCCATGTGTGATTTGTGAAAATAACAGACATGCAATGACTCTGGTGGATCCATATGTGGTTTGTGAAAAGAACACACATGCAATGACTCTAGCTATGGTCTGTGAAAAGAACACACATGCAATGGCACTGGTGGATCCATGGGTGGTTTGTGAAAAGAACACACATGCAATGAACTCTAGTGGATCCATATGTGGTATGTCAAAAGAACACACATGCAATGACTCTGGTGGATCCATAGGTGGTTCGTGAAAAGAATACACATGCAATGAACTCTGGTGGATACATATGTGGTCTGTGAAAAGAACACACATGCAATGAACTCTGGAGGATCCATATGTGTTCTGTGAAAAGAACAAACATGCAATGACACTGGTGGATCCATGTGTGGTCTTTGAAAATAACACACATGCGATGACACTTATGGATCCATGTGTGGTTTGTGAACAGAAGACACATGCAATGACACTGGTGGATCTATATGTGGTTTGTGAAAAGAACACACATGCAATGACTCTAGTTGTGGTTTGTGAAAAGAACAAACATGCAATGACTCTGGTGGATCCATATGTGGTTTGTGAAAACAACAGATATGCAATGAATCTAGTTGTGGTTAACGAAAAGAACACACATGCAATGACACTAGGGGATCCATATGTGGTTAATGAAAAGAACACACATGCAATGACTCTAGCTGTGGATAATGAAAAGAACACACATTCAATGACACTGGTGGATCCATAGGTGGTTTGTGAAAAGAACAGACATGCAATGAACTCTGGTGGATCCATATGTGGTTTGTGAAAGGAACACACATGCAATGACTCTAGCTGTGGTCTGTGAAAAGAACACACATTCAATGACATTGGTGGATCCATGTGTGATTTATGAAAATAACAAACATGCAATGACTATGGTGGATCCATATGTGGGTTCTAAAAAGAACGCACATGCAATGGCTCTAGCTATGGTCTGTGAAAAGAACACACATGCAATGGCACTGGTGGATCCATGGGTGGTTTGTGAAAAGAACACACATGCAATGAACTCTAGTGGATCATATGTGGTATGTGAAAAGAACACACATGCAATGACACTGGTGGATCCATAGGTGGTTTGTGGAAAGAATACACATGCAATGAACTATGGTGGATACATATGTGGTCTGTGAAAAGAACACACATGCAAAAACTCTAGAGGATCCATATGTGGTCTGTGAAAAGAATAGACATGAATTGACACTAGTGGATCCATGTGTGGTCTGTGAAAGTAACACACATGCAATCACACTGGTGGATCCATGTGTGGTTTGTGAAAATAACACACATGCAATGACACTGGTGGATCTATATGTGGTTTGTGAAAAGAACACACATGCAATGACTCTAGTTGTGGTTTGTGAAAAGAACAAACATGCAATGACTCTAGTGGATCCATATCTGGTTTGTGAAAAGAACAGTCATGCAATGACTCTAGTTGTGGTTAATGAAAAGAAGACACATGCAATGACACTGGTGGATCCATAGGTGGTTTGTGGAAAGAATACACATGCAATGAACTCTGGTGGATACATATGTGGTCTGTGAAAAGAACACACATGCAATGAACTCTGGAGGATCCATATGTGGTCTGTGAAAAGAACAAACATGCAATGACACTGGTGGATCCATGTGTGGTCTGTGAAAATAACACACATGCGATGACACTTATGGATCCATGTGTGGTTTGTGAAAAGAAGACACATGCAATGACACTGGTGGATCTATAAGTGGTTTGTGAAAAGAACACACATGCAATGACTCTAGCTGTGGTTTGTGAAAAGAACAAACATGCAATGACTCTGGTGGATCCATATGTGGTTTGTGAAAACAACAAATATGCAATGACTCTAGTTGTGGTTAATGAAAAGAACACACATGCAATGACAGTAGGGGATCCATATGTGGTTAATGAAAAGAACACACATGCAATGACTCTAGTTGTGGAGAATGAAAAGAACACACATGCAATGACACTTGTGGATCCATAGGTGGTTTGTGAAAAGAACAGAGATAGAATGAACTCTAGATGTGGTTAATGAAAAGGACACACATGCAATGACACTGGTGGATCCATAGGTGGTTTGTGAAAATAACACACATGTAATGAACTCTGGTGGATCCATGTGTGCTATGTGAAAAGAACAGACATGCAATGACACTGGTGGATCCATAGGTGGTTTGTGAAAATAACAGACATGCAATGACTCTGGTGGATCCATATGTGGTTTGTGAAAAGAACACACATGCAATGACTCTAGTTGTGGTCTGTGAAAAGAACACACATGCAATGACATTGGTGGATCCATGTGTGATTTGTGAAAATAACAGACATGCAATGACTCTGGTGGATCCATATGTGGTTTGTGAAAAGAACACACATGCAATGACTCTAGATATGGTCTGTGAAAAGAACACACATGCAATGGCACAGGTGGATCCATGGGTGGTTTGTGAAAAGAACACACATGCAATGAACTCTAGTGGATCCATATGTGGTATGTGAAAAGAACACACATGCAATGACACTGGTGGATCCATAGGTGGTTTGTGAAAAGAATACACATGCAATGACCTCTGGTGGATACATATGTGGTCTGTGAAAAGAACACACATGCAATGAACTCTGGAGGATCCATATGTGGTCTGTGAAAAGAATAGACATGAAATGACACCGGTGGATCCATGTGTGGTCTGTGAAAATAACACACATGCAATCACACTGGTGGATCCATGTGTGGTTTGTGAAAATAGCACACATGCAATGACACTGGTGGATCTATATGTGGTTTGTGAAAAGAACACACATGCAATGACTCTAGTTGTGGTTTGTGAAAAGAACAAACATGCAATGACTCTAGTGGATCCATATCTGGTTTGTGAAAAGAACAGTCATGCAATGACTCTAGTTGTGGTTAATGAAAAGAAGACACATGCAATGACACTGGTGGATCCATAGGTGGTTTGTGGAACGAATACACATGCAATGAACTCTGGTGGATACATATGTGGTCTGTGAAAAGAACACACATGCAATGAACTCTGGAGGATCCATATGTGGTCTGTGAAAAGAACAAACATGCAATGACACTGGTGGATCCATGTGTGGTCTGTGAAAATAACACACATGCGATGACACTTATGGATCCATGTGTGGTTTGTGAAAAGAAGACACATGCAATGACACTGGTGGATCTATAAGTGGTTTGTGAAAAGAACACACATGCAATGACTCTAGCTGTGGTTTGTGAAAAGAACAAACATGCAATGACTCTGGTGGATCCATATGTGGTTTGTGAAAACAACAAATATGCAATGACTCTAGTTGTGGTTAATGAAAAGAACACACATGCAATGACAGTAGGGGATCCATATGTGGTTAATGAAAAGAACACACATGCAATGACTCTAGTTGTGGAGAATGAAAAGAACACACATGCAATGACACTGGTGGATCCATAGGTGGTTTGTGAAAAGAACAGAGATAGAATGAACTCTAGATGTGGTTAATGAAAAGGACACACATGCAATGACACTGGTGGATCCATAGGTGGTTTGTGAAAATAACACACATGTAATGAACTCTGGTGGATCCATGTGTGCTATGTGAAAAGAACAGACATGCAATGACACTAGTGGATCCATAGGTGGTTTGTGAAAATAACAGACATGCAATGACTCTGGTGGATCCATATGTGGTTTGTGAAAAGAACACACATGCAATGACTCTAGTTGTGGTCTGTGAAAAGAACACACATGCAATGACATTGGTGGATCCATGTGTGATTTGTGAAAATAACAGACATGCAATGACTCTGGTGGATCCATATGTGGTTTGTGAAAAGAACACACATGCAATGACTCTAGATATGGTCTGTGAAAAGAACACACATGCAATGGCACAGGTGGATCCATGGGTGGTTTGTGAAAAGAACACACATGCAATGAACTCTAGTGGATCCATATGTGGTATGTGAAAAGAACACACATGCAATGACACTGGTGGATCCATAGGTGGTTTGTGAAAAGAATACACATGCAATGAACTCTGGTGGATACATATGTGGTATGTGAAAAGAACACACATGCAATGAACTCTGGAGGATCCATATGTGGTCTGTGAAAAGAATAGACATGAAATGACACCGGTGGATCCATGTGTGGTCTGTGAAAATAACACACATGCAATCACACTGGTGGATCCATGTGTGGTTTGTGAAAATAACACACATGCAATGACACTGGTGGATCTATATGTGGTTTGTGAAAAGAACACACATGCAATGACTCTAGTTGTGGTTTGTGAAAAGAACAAACATGCAATGACTCTGGTGGATCCATATCTGGTTTGTGAAAAGAACAGTCATGCAATGACTCTAGTTATGGTTAATGAAAAGAAGCCACATGCAATGACACTGGTGGATCCATAAGTGGTTTGTGAAAAGAACACACATGCAATGACTCTAGCTGTTGTTTGTGAAAAGAACAAACATGCAATGACTCTGGTGGATCCATATGTGGTTTGTGAAAACAACAGATATGCAATGACTCTAGTTGTGGTTAATGAAAAGAACACACATGCAATGACACTAGGGGATCCATATGTGGTTAATGAAAAGAACACACATGCAATGACTCTAGCTGTGGATAATGAAAAGAACACACATTCAATGACACTGGTGGATCCATAGGTGGTTTGTGAAAAGAACAGACATGCAATGAACTCTAGCTGTGGTTAATGAAAAGAACACACATGCAATGACACTGGTGGATCCATGGGTGGTTTTTGAAAAGAACACACATGCAATGAACTCTGGTGGATACATATGTGGTCTATGAAAAGAAAAGACATGCAATGACACTGGTGGATCCATAGGTGGTCTGTGAAAAGAACAAACATGCAATGACTCTAGTTGTGGTCTATGAAAAGAACACAAATGCAATGACACTAGTGGATCAATAGGTGGTTTGTGAAAATAACACACATGCAAAGAACTCTGGTGGATCCATATGTGGTCTGTGAAAATAACACACAAGTAATGAACTCTGGTGGATCCATATGTGGTTTGTGAAAATAACCAACATACAATGACTCTAGATGTGGTTAATGAAAAGAACACACATGCAATGACACTGGTGGATCCATGGGTGGTTTGTGAAAAGAAAACACATGCAATGACTCTAGCTGTGGTTTGTGAAAAGAACATACATGCAATGACTCTAGTGGATCCATATGTGGTTTGTGAAAAGAATAGACTTGCAATGACTCTAGTTGTAGTTAATGAAAAGAACACACATGCAATGACACTAGGGGATCCATATGTGGTTAATGAAAAGAACACACATGCAATGACTCTAGTTGTGGAGAATGAAAAGAACACACATGCAATGACACTGGTGGATCCATAGGTGGTTTCTGAAAAGAACAGAGATACAATGAACTCTAGCTGTGGTTAATGAAAAGGACACACATGTAATGACACTAGTGGATCCATAGGTGGTTTGTGAAAATAACACACATGTAATGAACTCTGGTGGATCCATGTGTGCTATGTGAAAAGAACACACATGCAATGAAACTGGTGGATCGATAGGTGGTTTGCGAAAAGAACAGACATGCAATGACTCTGGTGGATCCATATGTGGTTTGTGAAAAGAACACACATGCAATGACTCTAGCTGTGGTCTGTGAAAAGAACACACATGCAATGACATTGGTGGATCCAGGTGTGATTTGTGAAAATAACATACATGCAATGACTCTGGTGGATCCATATGTGGTTTGTGAAAAGAACACACATGCAATGACTCTAGCTATGGTCTGTGAAAAGAACACACATGCAATGAACTCTAGTGGATCCATATGTGGTATGTGAAAAGAACACACATGCAATGACACTGGTGGATCCATAGGTGTTTTGTGAAAAGAATGCACATGCAATGAACTCTGGTGGATGAATATGTGGTCTGTGAAAACAACACACATGCAATGAAGTCTGGTGGATCCATATGTGGTTTATGAAAAGAACATACATGCAATGACTCTAGTTGTGGTTAATGAAAAGAACACACATCCAATGACACTAGGGGATCCATATGTGGTTAATGAAAAGGACACACATGCAATGACACTGGTGGATCCATAGGTGGTTTGTGAAAATAACACACATGTAATGAACTCTGGTGGATCCATGTGTGCTATGTGAAAAGAACACACATGCAATGACATTGGTGGATCCATAGGTGGTTTGTGAAAAGAACCGACATGCAATGGCTCTGGTGGATCCATATGTGGTTTGTGAAAAGAACACACATGCAATGACTCTAGCCGTGGTCTGTGAAAATAACACACATGCAGTGACATTGGTGGATCCATGTGTGATTTGTGAAAATAACAGACATGCAATGACTCTGGTGGATCCATATGTGGTTTGTGAAAAGAACACACATGCAATGACTCTAGCTATGGTCTGTGAAAAGAACACACATGGAATGGCATTGGTGGATCCATGGGTGGTTTGTGAAAAGAACAAACATGCAATGAACTCTATCTATTGGGAATGAAAAGAACACACATGCAATGACACTGGTGGATCCATGGGTGGTTTTTGAAAAGAACACACATGCAATGAACTCTAGTCGATCCATGTGTGGTCTGTGAAAAGAACAGACATGCAATGATACTGGTGGATCCATAGGTGGTCTGTGAAAAGAACAAACATGCAATGACTCTAGATGGATCCATATGTGGTCTGTGAAAAGAACAGACATGCAATGACTCTGGTGGATCCATATGTGGTTTGTGAAAAGAACAGATATGCAGTGAAACTGGTGGATCCATGTGGTTTGTGAAAAGAACACACATGCAATGACTTTAGTTGTGTTTTGTGAAAAGAACAAACATGCAATGACTCTAGCTGTGGTCTGTGAAAAGAACAGACATGCAATGACACTTGTGGATCCATAGGTGGTTTGTGAAAAGAACACACATGCAATGACTCTAGATGTGGATAATGAGAAGAACACACATGCAACGGCACTGGTGGATCCATAGGTGGTTTGTGAAAAGAATAGACATGCAATGAACTCTAGATGTGGCATGTGAAAAGAACACACATGCAATGACACTGGTGGATCCATAGGTGGTTTGTGAAAATAACACACATGCAAAGAACTCTGGTGGATGAATATGTGGTCTGTGAAAACAACACACATGCAATGAAGTCTGGTGGATCCATATGTGGTTTATGAAAAGAACATACATGCAATGACTCTAGTTGTGGTTAATGAAAAGAACACACATCCAATGACACTAGGGGATCCATATGTGGTTAATGAAAAGGACACACATGCAATGACACTGGTGGATCCATAGGTGGTTTGTGAAAATAACACACATGTAATGAACTCTGGTGGATCCATGTGTGCTATGTGAAAAGAACACACATGCAATGACACTGGTGGATCGATAGGTGGTTTGTGAAAAGAACCGACATGCAATGACTCTGGTGGATCCATATGTGGTTTGTGAAAAGAACACACATGCAATGACTCTAGCCGTGGTCTGTGAAAAGAACACACATGCAGTGACATTGGTGGATCCATGTGTGATTTGTGAAAATAACAGACATGCAATGACTCTGGTGGATCCATATGTGGTTTGTGAAAAGAACACACATGCAATGACTCTAGCTATGGTCTGTGAAAAGAACACACATGGAATGGCATTGGTGGATCCATGGGTGGTTTGTGAAAAGAACACACATGCAATGAACTCTAGTGGATCCATATGTGGTATGTGAAAATAACACACATGCAATGACACTGGTGGATCCATAGGTGGTTTGTGAAAAGAATGCACATGCAATGAACTCTGGTGGATACATATGTGGTCTGTGAAAAGAACACACATGCAATGAACTCTGGAGGATCCATATGTGGTCTGTGAAAAGAATAGACATGAAATGACACTAGTGGATCCATGTGTGGTCTGTGAAAATAACAGGCATGCAATCACACTGGTGGATCCATGTGTGGTTTGTGAAAATAACACACATGCAATGACACTGGTGGATCTATATGTGGTTTGTGAAAAGAACACACATGCAATGACTCTAGTTGTGGTTTGTGAAAAGAACAAACATGCAATGACTCTGGTGGATCCATATCTGGTTTGTGAAAAGAGCAGTCATGCAATGACTCTAGTTGTGGTTAATGAAAAGAAGACACATGCAATTACACTGGTGGATCCATAAGTGGTTTGTGAAAAGAGCACACATGCAATGACTCTAGCCGTGGTTTGTGAACAGAACAAACATGCAATGACTCTGGTGGATCCATATGTGGTTTGTGAAAACAACAGATATGCAATGACTCTAGTTGTGGTTAATGAAAGGAACACACATGCAATGACACTAGGGGATCCATATGTGGTTAATGAAAAGAACACACATGCAATGACTCTAGTTGTGGATAATGAAAAGAACACACATTCAATGACATTGGTGGATCCATAGGTGGTTTGTGAAAAGAACAGACATGCAATGAACTCTAGCTGTGGTTCATGAAAAGAACACACATGCAATGACACTGGTGGATCCATAGGTGGTCTGTGAAAAGAACAAACATGCAATGACTCTAGTTGTGGTCTATGAAAAGAACACAAATGCAATGACACTAGTGGATCCATAGGTGGTTTGTGAAAATAACACACATGCAAAGAACTCTTGTGGATCCATATGTGGTCTGTGAAAATAACACACATGCAATGAACTCTGGTGGACCCATATGTGGTTTGTGAAAATAACCAACATACAATGACTCTAGATGTGGTTATGAAAAGAACACACATGCAATGACACTGGTGGATCCATGGGTGGTTTGTGAAAAGAAAACACATGCAATGACTCTAGCTGTGGTTTGTGAAAAGAACATACATGCAATGACTCTAGTGGATCCATATGTGGTTTGTGAAAAGAACAGACTTGCAATGACTCTAGTTGTAGTTAATGAAAAGAAAACACATGCAATGACACTAGGGGATCCATATGTGGTTAATGAAAAGAACACACATGCAATGACTCTAGTTGTGGAGAATGAAAAGAACACACATGCAATGACACTGGTGGATCCATAGGTGGTTTCTGAAAAGAACAGAGATACAATGAACTCTAGCTGTGGTTAATGAAAAGGACACACATGCAATAACACTGGTGGATCCATAGGTGGTTTGTGAAAATAACACAGATGTAATGAGCTCTGGTGGATCCATGTGTGCTATGTGAAAAGAACACACATGCAATGACACTAGTGGATCCATAGGTGGTTTGTGACAAGAACAGACATGCAATGACTCTGGTGGATCCATATGTGGTTTGTGAAAAGAACACACATGCAATGACTCTAGCTATGGTCTGTGAAAAGAACACACATGCAGTGGCACTAGTGGATCTATGGGTGGTTTGTGAAAAGAACACACATGCAATGACATTGGTGGATCCATGTGTGATTTGTGAAAATAACAGACATCCAATGACTCTGGTGGATCCATATGTGGTTTGTGAAAAGAACACACATGCAATGACTCTAGCTATGGTCTGTGAAAAGAACACACATGCAGTGGCACTAGTGGATCCATGGGTGGTTTGTGAAAAGAAGACACATGCAATGAACTCTAGTGGATCCATATGTGGTATGTGAAAAGAACACACATGCAATGACACTGGTGGATCCATAGGTGGTTTGTGAAAAGAATACACATGCAATGAACTATGTTGGATACATATGTGGTATGTGAAAAGAACACACATGCAAAAACTCTGGAGGATCCATATGTGGTCTGCGAAAATAATAGACATGAAATGACACTAGTGGATCCATGTGTGGTCTGTGAAAATAACACACATGCAATCACACTGGTGGATCCATGTGTGGTTTGTGAAAATAACACACATGCAATGAAACTGGTGGATCTATATGTGGTTTGTGAAAAGAACACACATGCAATGACTCTAGTTGTGGTTTGTGAAAAGAACAAACATGCAATGACTCTGGTGGATCCATATCTGGTTTGTGAAAAGAACAGTCATCCAATGACTCTAGTTGTGGTTAATGAAAAGAAGACACATGCAATGACACTGGTGGATCCATAAGTGGTTTGTGAAAAGAACACACATGCAATGACTCTAGCTGTGGATAATGAAAAGAACACACATGCAATGATACTAGTGGATCCATAGGTGGTTTGTGAAAATAACAGACATGCAATGAACTCTAGCTGTGGTCTACGAAAAGAACACACAAGTAATAACACTAGTGGATCCATGGGTGGTTTTTGAAAAGAACACACATGCAATGAACTCTGGTGAATGCATATGTGGTATGTGAAAAGAATAGACAGGCAATGAACTCTGGTGGATCCATAGGTGATCTGTGAAAAGAACAGACATGCAATGACTCTAACTGTGGTCTGTGAAAAGAACACACATGTAATAACATTGGTGGATCCATAGGTGGTATGTGAAAATAACACACATGCAATGAAGTCTGGTGGATCCAAATGTGATTTGTGAAAAGAACATACATGCAATGACTCTAGTTGTGGTTAATGAAAAGAACACACATGCAATGACACAGGTGGATCCATAGGTGGTTTGTGAAAAGAACACACATGCGATGACTCTAGCGGTGGTTATTGAAAAGAACAGACATGCAATGACTATGATGGATCCATATGTGGTTTGTGAAAAGAACAGACATGCAATGACTCTAGCTATGGTGTGTGAAAAGAACACACATGCAATGACACTGGTGGATCTATAGGTGGTTTGTGAAAAGAACACACATGCAATGAACTCTGGTGGATCAATATGTGGTCTATGAAAAGAATAGACATGCAATGATGTCTGGTGGATCCTTATGTTGTCTGTGTAAAGAACACACATGCAATGACTCTAGATGCGGTCTGTGAAAAGAACACACATGCAAAGAACTCTAGTGGATCCATAGGTGGTCTGTGAAAATAACACAGATGCAATAAAGTCTATGGGATCCATATGTGGTTTGTGAAAAGAACAAACATGCAATGAATCTAGTTGTGGTTTGTGATAATAACACACATGCAATGACACTAGCTGTGGATAATGAAAAGAACACACATGCAATGACTCTAGCTGTGGATAATGAAAAGAACACACATGCAATGACACTGGTGGATCCATAGGTGGTTTGTGAAAAGAACAAACATGCAGTGAACTCTATCTGTGATGAATGAAAAGAACACACATGCAATGACACTAGTGGATCCATGGGTGGTTTTTGAAAAGAACACACATGCAATGAACTCTGGTCGATCTATGTGTGGTCTGTGAAAAGAATAGACATGCAATGACACTGGTGGATCCATAGGTGGTCTATGAAAAGAACAAACATGCAATGACTCTAGCTGGATCCATATGTGGTCTGTGAAAAGAACAGACATGCAATGACTCTGGTGGATCCATATGTGGTTTGTGAAAAGAACAGATATGCAGTGACACTGGTGGATCCATGTGGTTTGTGAAAAGAACACACATGCAATGACTTTAGTTGTGTTTTGTGAAAAGAACAAACATGCAATGACTCTAGCTGTGGTCTGTAAAAAGAACAGACATGCAATGACACTTGTGGATCCATAGGTGGTTTGTGAAAAGAACACACATGCAATGACTCTAGATGTGGATAATGAGAAGAACACACATGCAACGACACTGGTGGATCCATAGGTGGTTTGTGAAAAGAATAGACATGCAATGAACCCTAGATGTGGTATGTGAAAAGAACACACATGCAATGACACTGGTGGATCCATAGGTGGTTTGTGAAAATAACACACATGCAAAGAACTCTGGTGGATGAATGTGTGGTCTGTGAAATCAACACACATGCAATGAAGTCTGGTGGATCCATATGTGGTTTGTGAAAAGAACATACATGCAATGACTCTAGTTGTGGTTAGAGAAAAAAACACACATCCAATGACACTAGGGGATCCATATGTGGTTAATGAAAAGAACACACATGCAATGACACTGGTGGATCCATAGGTGGTTTGTGAAAATAACACACATGCAATGAACTCTGGTGGATCCATGTGTGGTCTATGAAAAGAACACACATGCAATGACACTGGTGGATCCATAGGTGGTTTGTGAAAAGAACATACATGTAATGACTCTGGTGGATCCATATGTGGTTTGTGAAAAGAACACACATGCAATGACTCTAGTTGTGGTCTGTGAAAAGAACACACATGCAATGACATTGGTGGATCCATGGGTGATTTGTGAAAATAACAGACATGCAATGACTCTGGTGGATCCATATGTGGTTTGTGAAAATAACACACATGCAATGACTCTAGCTATGGTCTGTGAAAAGAACACACAAGCAATGGCACTAGTGGATCCATGGGTGGTCTGTGAAAAGAACACACATGCAATGAACTCTAGTGGATCCATATGTGGTATGTGAAAAGAACACACATGCAATGACACTGGTGGATCCATAGGTGGTTTGTGAAAAGAATACACATGCAATGAACTCTGGTGGATACATATGTGGTCTGTGAAAAGAACACACATGCAATGAACTCTGGAGGATCCATATGTGGTCTGTGAAAAGAATAGACATGAAATGACACTAGTGGATCCATGTGTGGTCTGTGAAAATAACACACATGCAATCACACTGGTGGATCCATGTGTGGTTTGTGAAAATAACACACATGCAATGACACTGGTGGATCTATATGTGGTTTGTGAAAAGAACACACATGCAATGACTCTAGTTGTGGTTTGTGAAAAGAACAAACATGCAATGACTCTGGTGCATCCATATCTGGTTTGTGAAAAGAACAGTCATGCAATGACTCTAGTTGTGGTTAATGAAAAGAAGACACATGCAATGACACTGGTGGATCCATAAGTGGTTTGTGAAAAGAACACACATGCAATGACTCTAGCTGTGGATAATGAAAAGAACACACATGCAATGATACTAGTGGATCCATAGGTGGTTTGTGAAAATAACAGACATGCAATGAACTCTAGCTGTGGTCTACGAAAAGAACACACAAGCAATAACACTAGTGGATCCATGGGTGGTTTTTGAAAAGAACACACATGAAATGAACACTGGTGAATGCATATGTGGCATGTGAAAAGAACAGACAGGCAATGAACTCTGGTGGATCCATCGGTGATATGTGAAGAGAACACACATGCAATGACTATAACTGTGGTCTGTGAAAAGAACACGCATGCAATAACACTGGTGGATCCATAGGTGGTCTGTGAAAATAACACACATGTAATGAAGTCTGGTGGATCCATATGTGGTTTGTGAAAAGAACAAACATGCAATGACTCTGGTGGATCCATATCTGGTTTGTGAAAAGAACAGTCATCCAATGACTCTAGTTGTGGTTAATGAAAAGAAGACACATGCAATGACACTGGTGGATCCATAAGTGGTTTGTGAAAAGAACACACATGCAATGACTCTAGCTGTGGATAATGAAAAGAACACACATGCAATGATACTAGTGGATCCATAGGTGGTTTGTGAAAATAACAGACATGCAATGAACTCTAGCTGTGGTCTACGAAAAGAACACACAAGTAATAACACTAGTGGATCCATGGGTGGTTTTTGAAAAGAACACACATGCAATGAACTCTGGTGAATGCATATGTGGTATGTGAAAAGAATAGACAGGCAATGAACTCTGGTGGATCCATAGGTGATCTGTGAAAAGAACAGACATGCAATGACTCTAAATGTGGTCTGTGAAAAGAACACACATGCAATAACATTGGTGGATCCATAGGTGGTATGTGAAAATAACACACATGCAATGAAGTCTGGTGGATCCAAATGTGATTTGTGAAAAGAACATACATGCAATGACTCTAGTTGTGGTTAATGAAAAGAACACACATGCAATGACACAGGTGGATCCATAGGTGGTTTGTGAAAAGAACACACATGCGATGACTCTAGCGGTGGTTATTGAAAAGAACAGACATGCAATGACTATGATGGATCCATATGTGGTTTGTGAAAAGAACAGACATGCAATGACTCTAGCTATGGTGTGTGAAAAGAACACACATGCAATGACACTGGTGGATCTATAGGTGGTTTGTGAAAAGAACACACATGCAATGAACTCTGGTGGATCAATATGTGGTCTATGAAAAGAATAGACATGCAATGATGTCTGGTGGATCCTTATGTTGTCTGTGTAAAGAACACACATGCAATGACTCTAGATGCGGTCTGTGAAAAGAACACACATGCAAAGAACTCTAGTGGATCCATAGGTGGTCTGTGAAAATAACACAGATGCAATAAAGTCTATGGGATCCATATGTGGTTTGTGAAAAGAACAAACATGCAATGAATCTAGTTGTGGTTTGTGATAATAACACACATGCAATGACACTAGCTGTGGATAATGAAAAGAACACACATGCAATGACTCTAGCTGTGGATAATGAAAAGAACACACATGCAATGACACTGGTGGATCCATAGGTGGTTTGTGAAAAGAACAAACATGCAGTGAACTCTATCTGTGATGAATGAAAAGAACACACATGCAATGACACTAGTGGATCCATGGGTGGTTTTTGAAAAGAACACACATGCAATGAACTCTGGTCGATCTATGTGTGGTCTGTGAAAAGAATAGACATGCAATGACACTGGTGGATCCATAGGTGGTCTATGAAAAGAACAAACATGCAATGACTCTAGCTGGATCCATATGTGGTCTGTGAAAAGAACAGACATGCAATGACTCTGGTGGATCCATATGTGGTTTGTGAAAAGAACAGATATGCAGTGACACTGGTGGATCCATGTGGTTTGTGAAAAGAACACACATGCAATGACTTTAGTTGTGTTTTGTGAAAAGAACAAACATGCAATGACTCTAGCTGTGGTCTGTGAAAAGAACAGACATGCAATGACACTTGTGGATCCATAGGTGGTTTGTGAAAAGAACACACATGCAATGACTCTAGATGTGGATAATGAGAAGAACACACATGCAACGGCACTGGTGGATCCATAGGTGGTTTGTGAAAAGAATAGACATGCAATGAACCCTAGATGTGGTATGTGAAAAGAACACACATGCAATGACACTGGTGGATCCATAGGTGGTTTGTGAAAATAACACACATGCAAAGAACTCTGGTGGATGAATGTGTGGTCTGTGAAATCAACACACATGCAATGAAGTCTGGTGGATCCATATGTGGTTTGTGAAAAGAACATACATGCAATGACTCTAGTTGTGGTTAGAGAAAAAAACACACATCCAATGACACTAGGGGATCCATATGTGGTTAATGAAAGGAACACACATGCAATGACACTGGTGGATCCATAGGTGGTTTGTGAAAATAACACACATGCAATGAACTCTGGTGGATCCATGTGTGGTCTATGAAAAGAACACACATGCAATGACACTGGTGGATCCATAGGTGGTTTGTGAAAAGAACAGACATGTAATGACTCTGGTGGATCCATATGTGGTTTGTGAAAAGAACACACATGCAATGACTCTAGTTGTGGTCTGTGAAAAGAACACACATGCAATGACATTGGTGGATCCATGGGTGATTTGTGAAAATAACAGACATGCAATGACTCTGGTGGATCCATATGTGGTTTGTGAAAATAACACACATGCAATGACTCTAGCTATGGTCTGTGAAAAGAACACACAAGCAATGGCACTAGTGGATCCATGGGTGGTCTGTGAAAAGAACACACATGCAATGAACTCTAGTGGATCCATATGTGGTATGTGAAAAGAACACACATGCAATGACACTGGTGGATCCATAGGTGGTTTGTGAAAAGAATACACATGCAATGAACTCTGGTGGATACATATGTGGTCTGTGAAAAGAACACACATGCAATGAACTCTGGAGGATCCATATGTGGTCTGTGAAAAGAATAGACATGAAATGACACTAGTGGATCCATGTGTGGTCTGTGAAAATAACACACATGCAATCACACTGGTGGATCCATGTGTGGTTTGTGAAAATAACACACATGCAATGACACTGGTGGATCTATATGTGGTTTGTGAAAAGAACACACATGCAATGACTCTAGTTGTGGTTTGTGAAAAGAACAAACATGCAATGACTCTGGTGCATCCATATCTGGTTTGTGAAAAGAACAGTCATGCAATGACTCTAGTTGTGGTTAATGAAAAGAAGACACATGCAATGACACTGGTGGATCCATAAGTGGTTTGTGAAAAGAACACACATGCAATGACTCTAGCTGTGGATAATGAAAAGAACACACATGCAATGATACTAGTGGATCCATAGGTGGTTTGTGAAAATAACAGACATGCAATGAACTCTAGCTGTGGTCTACGAAAAGAACACACAAGCAATAACACTAGTGGATCCATGGGTGGTTTTTGAAAAGAACACACATGCAATGAACACTGGTGAATGCATATGTGGCATGTGAAAAGAACAGACAGGCAATGAACTCTGGTGGATCCATCGGTGATATGTGAAGAGAACACACATGCAATGACTATAACTGTGGTCTGTGAAAAGAACACGCATGCAATAACACTGGTGGATCCATAGGTGGTCTGTGAAAATAACACACATGTAATGAAGTCTGGTGGATCCATATGTGGTTTGTGAAAAGAACATACATGCAATGACTCTAGTTGTAGTTAATGAAAAGAACACACATGCAATGACACTGGTGGATCCATAAGTGGTTTGTGAAAGAACACACATGCCATGACTCTAGAGGTCGTTATTGAAAAAAACAGACATGCAATGACTATGATGGATCCATATGTGGTTTGTGAAAAGAACAGACATGCAATGACTCTAGCTATGGTGTGTGAAAAGAACACACATGCAATGACACTGGTGGATCCATAGGTGATTTGTGAAAAGAACACACATGCAATGAACTCTAGTGGATCAATATGTGGTCTGTGAAAAGAAGAGACATGCAATGACGTCTGGTGGATTCATATGTTGTCTGTGTAAAGAACACACATGCAGTGACTCTAGATGTGGTCTGTGAAAAGAACACACATGCAAAGAACTCTAGTGGATCCATAGGTGGTGTGTGAAAATAACATAGATGCAGTGAAGTCTGTTGGATCCATATGTGGTTTGTGAAAAGAACAAACATGCAATGAATCTAGTTGTGGTTTGTGATAATAACACACATGCAATGACACTAGTTGTGGATAATGAAAAGAACACACATGCAATGACTCTAGTTGTGGATAATGAAAAGAACACACATGCAATGACACTGGTGGATCCATAGGTGGTTTGTGAATAGAACAAACATGCAAAGAACTCTATCTATGGTGAATGAAAAGAACACACATGCAATGACACTGGTGGATCCATGGGTGGTTTTTGAAAAGAACACACATGCAATGAACTCTGGTCGATCCATGTGTGGTCTGTGAAAAGAACAGACATGCAATGATACTGGTGGATCCATAGGTGGTCTGTGAAAAGAACAAACATGCAATGAATCTAGCTGGATCCATATGTGGTCTGTGAAAAGAACAGACATGCAATGACTCTGGTGGATCCATATGTGATTTGTGAAAAGAACAGATATGCAGTGACACAGGTGGATCCATGTGGTTTGTAAAAACAACACACATGCAATGACTTTAGTTGTGTTTTGTGAAAAGAACAAACATGCAATGACTCTAGCTGTGGTCTGTGAAAAGAACAGACATGCAATGACACTGGTGGATCCATCGGTGGTTTGTGAAAAGAACACACATGCAATGACTCTAGATGTGGATAATGAGAAGAACACACATGCAATGACACTGGTGGATCCATAGGTGGTTTGTGAAAATAACACACATGCAAAGAACTCTGGTGGATGTATATGTGGTCTGTGAAAATAACACACATGCAATAAAGTCTGGTGGATCCATATGTGGTTTGTGAAAAGAACATACATGCAATGACTCTAGTTGTGGTTAATGAAAAGAACACACATCCAATGACACTAGGGGATCCATATGTGGTTAATGAAAAGAACACACATGCAATGACTCTAGTTGTAGATAATGAAAAGAACACACATGCAATGACACTGGTGGAAACATAGGTGGTTTGTGAAAAGAATAGACATGCAATGAACTCTAGCTGTTGTTAATGAAAAGAACACGCATGCAATGACACTGGAGGATCCATGGGTGGTTTTTGAAACGAACACATATGCAATGAACTCTGGTAGATCCATGTGTGGTATGTGAAAAGAACAGACATGCAATGACACTGGTGGATCCATTGGTTGTCTGTGAAAAGAACAGACATGCAATGAACTCTGGTGGATCCATATGTGGTTTGTGAAAATAACATACATACAATGACTCTAGTTGTGGTTAATGAAAAGAACACACATGCAATGACATTGGTGGATCCATGAGTGGTTTGTGAAAATAACACACATGCAATTACTCTAGCTGTGGTTTGTGAAAAGAACAAACATGCAATGACTCTGGTGGAACCATATGTGGTTTGTGAAAAGAACAGACATGCAATGACTCTAGTTATGGTTAATAAAAAGAACACACATGCAATGACACTAGGGGATCCATATGTGGTTAATGAAAAGAACACACATGCAATGACTCTAGTTGTGGATAATGAAAAGAACACACATGCAATGACACTGGTTGATCCATAGGTGGTTTGTGAAAATAATACACATGCAATGAACTCTACCTGTGGTTAATGAAAAGAACATACATGCAATGACACTGGTGAATCCATAGGTGGTTTGTGAAAATAACACACATGCAATGAACTCTGGTGGATCCATGTGTGGTCTATCAAAAGAACACACATGCAATGACACTGGTGGATCCATAGGTGGTTTGTGAAAAGAACAGACATGTAATGACTCTAGTGGATCCATATGTGGTTTGTGAAAAGAACACACATGCAATGACTCTAGCTATGGTCTGTGAATAGAACACACATGCAATAACATTGGTGGATCCATGGGTGGTTGTGAAAAGAACACACATGCAATGAACTCTGGTGGATTCATATGTTGTATGTGAAAAGAACACACATTAAATGACACTGGTGGATCCATAGGTGGTTTGTGAAAAGAACACACATGCAAATGAACTCTGGAGGATCTATAGGTGGTTTGTGAAAAGAACACACATGCAATGACTCTAGCTATGGTTTGTGAAAAAAAATAGACATGCAATGACTCTAGTTGTGGTTAATGAAAAGGACACACATGCAATGACACTAGGGGATCCATATGTGGTTAATGAAAAGAACGCACATGCAATGACACTAGGGGATCCATATGTGGTTAATGAAAAGAACACACATGCAATGACTCTACCCGTGGATAATGAAAAGAACACACATGCAATGAGACTGGTGGATCCATAGGTGGTTTGTAAAAAGAACTGACATGCAATGAACTCTAGCTGTGGTGAATGAAAATAACACACATGCAATGACACTGGTGTATCCATGGGTGGTTTTTGAAAAGAACACACATGCAATGAACTCTGGTGGATCCATGTGTGGTCTGTGAAAAGAACAGACATGCAATGACACTAGAGGACCCACAGGGGGTCTGTGAAAATAACACACATGCAATGACACTTGTGTATCCATAAGTGGTTTGTGAAAATAACACACATGCAAAGAACTCTAGCGGATCCATATGTGGTGTGTGAAAATACCATACACGCAATGATGTCTGGTGGATCCATATGTGGTTTGTGAAAAGAACACACATGCAATGACTCTAGCTGTGGCCTGTGAAAAGAACACACATGCAATAACATTGGTGGATCCATGGGTGGTTGTGAAAAGAACACACATGCAATGAACTCTGGTGGATTCATATGTGGTATGTGAAAAGAACACACATTAAATGACACTGGTGGATCCATAGGTGGTTTGTGAAAAGAACACACATGCAATGAACTCTGGAGGATCCATATGTGGTCTGTGAAAAGAACAAACATGCAATGACACTGGTGGATCCATGTGTGGTCTGTGAAAATAACACACATGCAATGACACTTATGGATCCATGTGTGGTTTGTGAAAATGACACACATGGAATGACACTGGTGGATCTATAGGTGGTTTGTGAAAAGAACACACATGCAATGACTCTAGCTATGGTTTGTGAAAAAAACAGACATGCAATGACTCTAGTTGTGGTTAATGAAAAGAACACACATGCAATGACACTAGGGGATCCATATGTGGTTAATGAAAAGAAAGCACATGCAATGATACTAGGGGATCCATATGTGGTTAATGAAAATAACACACATGCAATGACTCTACCCATGGATAATGAAAAGAACACACATGCAATGACACTGGTGGATCCATAGGTGGTTTGTGAAAAGAACTGACATGCAATGAACTCTAGCTGTGGTGAATGAAAAGAACACACATGCAATGACACTGGTGTATCCATGGGTGGTTTTTGAAAAGAACACACATGCAATGAACTCTGGTGGATCCATGTGTGGTCTGTGAAAACAACAGACATGCAATGACACTAGAGGACCCACAGGGGGTCTGTGAAAATAACACACATGCAATGACACTTGTGTATCCATAAGTGGATTGTGAAAATAACACACATGCAAAGAACTCTAGCGGATCCATATGTGGTGTGTGAAAATACCATACACGCAATGATGTCTGGTGGATCCATATGTGGTTTGTGAAAAGAACACACATGCAATGACTCTAGCTGTGGCCTGTGAAAAGAACACACATGCAATAACATTGGTGGATCCATGGGTGGTTGTGAAAAGAACACACATGCAATGAACTCTGGTGGATTCACATGTGGTATGTGAAAAGAACACACATTCAATGACACTGGTGGATCCATAGGTGGTTTGTGAAAAGAACACACATGCAATGAACTCTGGAGGATCCATATGTGGTCTGTGAAAAGAACAAACATGCAATGACACTGGTGGATCCATGTGTGGTCTGTGAAAATAACACACATGCAATGACACTTATGGATCCATGTGTGGTTTGTGAAAATGACACACATGGAATGACACTGGTGGATCTATAGGTGGTTTGTGAAAAGAACACACATGCAATGACTCTAGCTATGGTTTGTGAAAAAAACAGACATGCAATGACTCTAGTTGTGGTTAATGAAAAGAACACACATGCAATGACACTAGGGGATCCATATGTGGTTAATGAAAAGAAAGCACATGCAATGACACTAGGGGATCCATATGTGGTTAATGAAAATAACACACATGCAATGACTCTACCCATGGATAATGAAAAGAACACACATGCAATGACACTGGTGGATCCATAGGTGGTTTGTGAAAAGAACTGACATGCAATGAACTCTAGCTGTGGTGAATGAAAAGAACACACATGCAATGACACTGGTGTATCCATGGGTGGTTTTTGAAAAGAACACACATGCAATGAACTCTGGTGGATCCATGTGTGGTCTGTGAAAAGAACAGACATGCAATGACACTAGAGGACCCACAGGGGGTCTGTGAAAATAACACACATGCAATGACACTGGTGTATCCATAAGTGGTTTGTGAAAATAACACACATGCAAAGAACTCTAGCGGATCCATATGTGGTCTGTGAAAATAACACACATGCAATGAAGTCTGGTGGATCCATATGTGGTTTGTGAAAAGAACACACATGCAATGACTTTAGTTGTGGTTTGTGAAAATAACATACATGCAATGGCTCTAGCTGTGGTTTGTGAAAAGAACAGACAAGCAATGACACTGGTGGATCCATAGGTGGTTTGTGAAAAGAACACACATGCAATGACTCTAGCTGTGGATAATGAAAAGAACACATATGCAATGACACTAGCAGATCCATTGGTGGTTTGTGAAAAGAACATACATGCAATAAACTCTAGATGTGGTCTGTGAAAATAACACACATGCAATGACACTGGTGTATCCATAGGTGGTTTGTGAAAATAACACAGATGCAAAGAACTCTGGTGGATCCATATGTGGTTTGTGAAAATAACACACATGCAATGAAGTATGGTGGATCCATATGTGGTTTGTGAAAAGAACATACATGCAATGACTCTAGTTGTGGTTTGTAAAAAGAACACACATGCAATGACACTGGTGGATCCATAGGTGGTTTGTGAAAAGAACACACATGAATGACTCTAGTTGTGTTTTTTGAAAAGAACACGCATGCAAAGAACTCTGGTGGATCCATGGGTGGCTTTAGAAAATAACACACATTCAATGAACTCTGGTGGATCCATATGTGGTTTGTGCAAAGAACATACATGCAATGACTCTGGTGGTGGTTAATGAAAAGAACACACATGCAATTAACTCTGGTGGATCCATATGTGGTATGTGAAAAGAATAGACATGCAATGACACTGATGGATCCATAGGTGGTCTGTGAAAAGAACAGACATTCAATGACTCTAGTTGTGGTCTGTGAAAAGAACACACATGCAATGACACTGGTGGATCCACAGGTGGTCTGTGAAAATAACAGACATGCAATGACTCTAGCTGTGGTTTGTGAAAAGAACACATGCAATGACTCTAGTTGTGGTTTGTGAAAAGAACAGACATGCAATGACTCTGGTGGATCCATATCTGGTTTGTGAAAAGAACAGACATGCAATGACTCTAGTTGTGGTTAACGAAAATAAGACACATGCAATGACACTGGTGGATCCATAAGTGGTTTGTGCAAAGAACACACATGCAATGACTCTAGCTGTGGATAATGAAACGAACACACATTCAATGATACTAGTGGATCCATAGGTGGTTTGTGAAAATAACAGACATGCAATGAACTCTAGATGTGGTCTATGAAAAGAACACACATGCAATGACACTAGTGGATCCATGGGTGGTTTTTGAAAAGAACACACATGCAATGAACTCTGGTGAAAGAATATGTGGTATTTGAAAAGCACAGACAGGCAATGAACTCTGGTGGATCCAGAGGTGATCTGTGAAAAGAACAGACATGCAATGACTCTAACTGTGGTCTGTGAAAAGAACACACATGCAATGACACTGGTGGATCCATAGGTGGTTTGTGAAAATAACACACATGCAATGAAGTCTGGTGGATACATATGTGGTTTCTGAAAAGAACATACATGCAATGACTCTAGTTGTGGTTAATGAAAAGAAGACATGCAATGACTCTAGCTATGGTGTGTGAAAAGAACACACATGCAATGACACTGGTGGATCCATAGGTGGTTTGTGAAAAGAACACACATGCAATGAACTCTGGTGGATCAATATGTGGTCTGTGAAAAGAACAGACATGCAATGGCGTCTGGTGGATCCATATGTTGTCTTTGTAAAGAACACACATGCAAAGAACTCTGGTGGATCCATAGGTGGTCTGTGAAAATAACACACATGCAATGAAGTCTGGTGGATCCATATGTGGTTTGTGAGAAGAACAGACATGCAATGAATCGAGTTGTGGTTTGTGACAATAACACCCATGCAATGACACTAGCTGTGGATAATGAAAAGAACACACATGCAATGACTCTCGCTATGGATAATGAAAACAACACACATGCAATGACACTGGTGGATCCGTAGGAGGTTTGTGAAAAGAGCAAACATGCAATGAACTCTAGCTGTGGTGAATGAAAAGAACACACATGCAATGACACTGGTGGATCCATGGGTGGTTTTTGAAAATAACACACATACAATGAACTCTGGTCGATCCGTGTGTGGTCTGTGAAAAGAATGTTGGAGATATGCCCTAGAGGTAATAATAAATGTAGTTATTATTATATATCTTTGTGTTTATGATAAATGTTTACATTCATGCTATAATAGTATTAACAAGGAAACCATTAATACTTGTGTGATTTGTAAACTTAATTTGAAGTCCCTAGTATGGCCTCTATACTTCACTAGCTTGTTGGTTGATTGATGATGTGGTTTCTTTGTCATGAACATTGAGATGTTATCAACAACAAGATCATATCGTTAGGAGAATGATATGGTGGACATACTCCTATAGACAAGCGTAGCATAAAGATCAAGTCATTTCAATAGTTCAATTGCTATATGCTTTCTGATACATAGTAACCTAATTCCTTCGACCATGAGATCATGCATATTGCCTTTACTGGATGGATGCTTTGATGTCATCAAACACCACACCGTAACAGGGTGGCTATAAAAGTGGCATTGGGTGTTCGGAAAGTATTGGTTGAAACACATGGATCAAGAGTGGGATTTGTCCATCCACATGACGGATAGATATTCTCTGGGCCCTCTCGGTGAAATGTCATCCAATTAGCTTGCAAGCATGTGACTTGGTCACAAGGGATCACATATCACGGGAACGAGAAAAGAGTACTTATCAGTAACGAGGTTGAACTAGGTATGCAGAGATACCGACGATCATGACCTCGGATAAGTAACATATCGTGAGACAAAGGGAAATTGGTATCGTATGTAAGTGGTTCATTCGATCGCAAAGTAATCGTAGAAATATGTGGGAGCCATATGAATTTCCAGATTCCTCTATTGGTTATTGTTCGGAGAAGTGTCTCGATCATGTCCGCATAATTCACGAACCGTAGGGAGACACACTTAAGGATTCGACGTTGTTTGAGTAGTTATGGTATTATGAGAAAGAGACCGAATGTTGTTCGGAGTCTCGGATGGGATCCGGGATATCACGAGGTGATCCGGAATGGTCCGGAGAATAAGATTCATATAAGGAAAGTCCCATTTCGGAGTTGGGGAATGGTTCCGGTGTTTTCATCGGGAACATTCTAGAAGGTCCCGGAATGTCCGGCACTCCGGGGGGGAAGGGGTACATGAATGTGTCATTGCAAGATGGAATGATTGCATCATGTACTAAGTGTTCTCGCTGTCCAAAATAAAGGGTTTATTTAATTCCTAAATTGGAAAAGTCAAACGGCTAATTTGAAAGTCAAACTGCCAATTTTGGGAAGTGGGAAAAGAGGAGGATTGGTGGAGGCCGAATTGGGGGAGGACTCCTCCCTTGGCCGGCGCCCCACCAAGCCGACTTGGGGAGGGACTCTCCTCCCCATGGCGCAGCCAGCCCTCCCACCTATATAAGGAGGGGCAGGGCTCCCCTCCTAGAACACACAAGTTCCTATCCTCTAAACTAGAAACTAGACCTAGACCCCGGTTTAGAGCTGTTTCGGTTTAGAGCCTTCTAATTGGTTTAGAGCCCTCTAATTGGTGTGTCTAATTACTAGACCACTAATAGCCTCTCTCATAAGCTCCACCATACTCGCACCGGCTTAAGGCGAAGCCCTGCGGGATCTCCCCTCTACCTCCGGTACCACGCCGTTGTGCTGCCGGAATCGCGAGGAGAGTGCTACAACCTCCGCTGCCTGCTGGAACAAGGGAGAGGAAGGTCTTCGTCGAGTACCGAACGTGTGACCGACTACGGGAGCGCTGCCGGAACGTGGCGCCGGAAGGATCGTCTACGCGATCTTGAGATCGGAAAGAGTACGACTACATCACCCACGAGAATCTGCTCTCGTTAAACACTTTGGAATCTTCGAGGGTGAGTTATTCCATCGACTCGTTGCTACAATCTAGTAGATAGATCTTGGCTTGTTTGTTTGTATGCGATAGAAAATTTTTGTTTTCCATGCTACGAACCCCTACAAAGAACAGACATGCAATGACACTGGTGGATCCATAGGTGGTCTGTGAAAAGAAGAAACATGCAATGACTCTAGCTGGATCCATATGTGGTCTGTGAAAAGAACAAACATGCAATGACTCTGGTGGATCCATATGTGGTGTGTGAAAAGAACAGATATGCAGTGACACTGGTGGATCCATGTGGTTTGTGAAAAGAACACACATGCAATGACTTTAGTTGTGTTTTGTGAAAAGAACAAACATGCAATGAATCTAGTTGTGGTCTGTGAAAAGAACAGACATGCAATTACACTGGTGGATCCATAGGTGGTTTCTGAAAAGAACACACATGCAATGACTCTAGCTGTGGATAATGAAAAGAAGACACATGCAATGACACTAGTGGATCCATAGGTGGTTTGTGAAAAGAACAGACATGCAATGAACTCTAGATGTGGTTTGTGAAAAGAACACACATGCAATGACAATGGTGGATCCATAGGTGGTTTGTGAAAATAACACACATGCAAAGAACTCTAGTGGATCCATATGTGGTTTGTGAAAATAACACACATGCAATGAAGTCCGGTGGATCCATATGTGGTTTGTGAAAAGAACACACATGCAATTAACTCTGGTGGATCCATATGTGGTATGTGAAAAGAATAGACATGCAATGACACTGATGGATCCATAGGTGGTCTGTGAAAAGAACAGACATTCAATGACTCTAGTTGTGGTCTGTGAAAAGAACACACATGCAATGACACTGGTGGATCCACAGGTGGTCTGTGAAAATAACAGACATGCAATGACTCTAGCTGTGGTTTGTGAAAAGAACACATGCAATGACTCTAGTTGTGGTTTGTGAAAAGAACAGACATGCAATGACTCTGGTGGATCCATATCTGGTTTGTGAAAAGAACAGACATGCAATGACTCTAGTTGTGGTTAACGAAAATAAGACACATGCAATGACACTGGTGGATCCATAAGTGGTTTGTGCAAAGAACACACATGCAATGACTCTAGCTGTGGATAATGAAACGAACACACATTCAATGATACTAGTGGATCCATAGGTGGTTTGTGAAAATAACAGACATGCAATGAACTCTAGATGTGGTCTATGAAAAGAACACACATGCAATGACACTAGTGGATCCATGGGTGGTTTTTGAAAAGAACACACATGCAATGAACTCTGGTGAAAGAATATGTGGTATTTGAAAAGCACAGACAGGCAATGAACTCTGGTGGATCCAGAGGTGATCTGTGAAAAGAACAGACATGCAATGACTCTAACTGTGGTCTGTGAAAAGAACACACATGCAATGACACTGGTGGATCCATAGGTGGTTTGTGAAAATAACACACATGCAATGAAGTCTGGTGGATACATATGTGGTTTCTGAAAAGAACATACATGCAATGACTCTAGTTGTGGTTAATGAAAAGAAGACATGCAATGACTCTAGCTATGGTGTGTGAAAAGAACACACATGCAATGACACTGGTGGATCCATAGGTGGTTCGTGAAAAGAACACACATGCAATGAACTCTGGTGGATCAATATGTGGTCTGTGAAAAGAACAGACATGCAATGGCGTCTGGTGGATCCATATGTTGTCTTTGTAAAGAACACACATGCAAAGAACTCTGGTGGATCCATAGGTGGTCTGTGAAAATAACACACATGCAATGAAGTCTGGTGGATCCATATGTGGTTTGTGAGAAGAACAGACATGCAATGAATCGAGTTGTGGTTTGTGACAATAACACCCATGCAATGACACTAGCTGTGGATAATGAAAAGAACACACATGCAATGACTCTCGCTATGGATAATGAAAACAACACACATGCAATGACACTGGTGGATCCGTAGGAGGTTTGTGAAAAGAGCAAACATGCAATGAACTCTAGCTGTGGTGAATGAAAAGAACACACATGCAATGACACTGGTGGATCCATGGGTGGTTTTTGAAAATAACACACATACAATGAACTCTGGTCGATCCGTGTGTGGTCTGTGAAAAGAACAGACATGCAATGACACTGGTGGATCCATAGGTGGTCTGTGAAAAGAAGAAACATGCAATGACTCTAGCTGGATCCATATGTGGTCTGTGAAAAGAACAAACATGCAATGACTCTGGTGGATCCATATGTGGTGTGTGAAAAGAACAGA
Organism: Avena sativa; assembly: GCA_916181665.1. NCBI lineage: Eukaryota > Viridiplantae > Streptophyta > Magnoliopsida > Poales > Poaceae > Avena > Avena sativa. The sequence goes on along the minus strand of OV702297.1, from coordinate 465,122,337 downwards.
TATGCAGTGACACTGGTGGATCCATGTGGTTTGTGAAAAGAACACACATGCAATGACTTTAGTTGTGTTTTGTGAAAAGAACAAACATGCAATGAATCTAGTTGTGGTCTGTGAAAAGAACAGACATGCAATTACACTGGTGGATCCATAGGTGGTTTCTGAAAAGAACACACATGCAATGACTCTAGCTGTGGATAATGAAAAGAAGACACATGCAATGACACTAGTGGATCCATAGGTGGTTTGTGAAAAGAACAGACATGCAATGAACTCTAGATGTGGTTTGTGAAAAGAACACACATGCAATGACAATGGTGGATCCATAGGTGGTTTGTGAAAATAACACACATGCAAAGAACTCTAGTGGATCCATATGTGGTTTGTGAAAATAACACACATGCAATGAAGTCCGGTGGATCCATATGTGGTTTGTGAAAAGAACACACATGCAATTAACTCTGGTGGATCCATATGTGGTATGTGAAAAGAATAGACATGCAATGACACTGATGGATCCATAGGTGGTCTGTGAAAAGAACAGACATTCAATGACTCTAGTTGTGGTCTGTGAAAAGAACACACATGCAATGACACTGGTGGATCCACAGGTGGTCTGTGAAAATAACAGACATGCAATGACTCTAGCTGTGGTTTGTGAAAAGAACACATGCAATGACTCTAGTTGTGGTTTGTGAAAAGAACAGACATGCAATGACTCTGGTGGATCCATATCTGGTTTGTGAAAAGAACAGACATGCAATGACTCTAGTTGTGGTTAACGAAAATAAGACACATGCAATGACACTGGTGGATCCATAAGTGGTTTGTGCAAAGAACACACATGCAATGACTCTAGCTGTGGATAATGAAACGAACACACATTCAATGATACTAGTGGATCCATAGGTGGTTTGTGAAAATAACAGACATGCAATGAACTCTAGATGTGGTCTATGAAAAGAACACACATGCAATGACACTAGTGGATCCATGGGTGGTTTTTGAAAAGAACACACATGCAATGAACTCTGGTGAAAGAATATGTGGTATTTGAAAAGCACAGACAGGCAATGAACTCTGGTGGATCCAGAGGTGATCTGTGAAAAGAACAGACATGCAATGACTCTAACTGTGGTCTGTGAAAAGAACACACATGCAATGACACTGGTGGATCCATAGGTGGTTTGTGAAAATAACACACATGCAATGAAGTCTGGTGGATACATATGTGGTTTCTGAAAAGAACATACATGCAATGACTCTAGTTGTGGTTAATGAAAAGAAGACATGCAATGACTCTAGCTATGGTGTGTGAAAAGAACACACATGCAATGACACTGGTGGATCCATAGGTGGTTCGTGAAAAGAACACACATGCAATGAACTCTGGTGGATCAATATGTGGTCTGTGAAAAGAACAGACATGCAATGGCGTCTGGTGGATCCATATGTTGTCTTTGTAAAGAACACACATGCAAAGAACTCTGGTGGATCCATAGGTGGTCTGTGAAAATAACACACATGCAATGAAGTCTGGTGGATCCATATGTGGTTTGTGAGAAGAACAGACATGCAATGAATCGAGTTGTGGTTTGTGACAATAACACCCATGCAATGACACTAGCTGTGGATAATGAAAAGAACACACATGCAATGACTCTCGCTATGGATAATGAAAACAACACACATGCAATGACACTGGTGGATCCGTAGGAGGTTTGTGAAAAGAGCAAACATGCAATGAACTCTAGCTGTGGTGAATGAAAAGAACACACATGCAATGACACTGGTGGATCCATGGGTGGTTTTTGAAAATAACACACATACAATGAACTCTGGTCGATCCGTGTGTGGTCTGTGAAAAGAACAGACATGCAATGACACTGGTGGATCCATAGGTGGTCTGTGAAAAGAAGAAACATGCAATGACTCTAGCTGGATCCATATGTGGTCTGTGAAAAGAACAAACATGCAATGACTCTGGTGGATCCATATGTGGTGTGTGAAAAGAACAGATATGCAGTGACACTGGTGGATCCATGTGGTTTGTGAAAAGAACACACATGCAATGACTTTAGTTGTGTTTTGTGAAAAGAACAAACATGCAATGAATCTAGTTGTGGTCTGTGAAAAGAACAGACATGCAATTACACTGGTGGATCCATAGGTGGTTTCTGAAAAGAACACACATGCAATGACTCTAGCTGTGGATAATGAAAAGAAGACACATGCAATGACACTAGTGGATCCATAGGTGGTTTGTGAAAAGAACAGACATGCAATGAACTCTAGATGTGGTTTGTGAAAAGAACACACATGCAATGACAATGGTGGATCCATAGGTGGTTTGTGAAAATAACACACATGCAAAGAACTCTAGTGGATCCATATGTGGTTTGTGAAAATAACACACATGCAATGAAGTCCGGTGGATCCATATGTGGTTTGTGAAAAGAACACACATGCAATTAACTCTGGTGGATCCATATGTGGTATGTGAAAAGAATAGACATGCAATGACACTGATGGATCCATAGGTGGTCTGTGAAAAGAACAGACATTCAATGACTCTAGTTGTGGTCTGTGAAAAGAACACACATGCAATGACACTGGTGGATCCACAGGTGGTCTGTGAAAATAACAGACATGCAATGACTCTAGCTGTGGTTTGTGAAAAGAACACATGCAATGACTCTAGTTGTGGTTTGTGAAAAGAACAGACATGCAATGACTCTGGTGGATCCATATCTGGTTTGTGAAAAGAACAGACATGCAATGACTCTAGTTGTGGTTAACGAAAATAAGACACATGCAATGACACTGGTGGATCCATAAGTGGTTTGTGCAAAGAACACACATGCAATGACTCTAGCTGTGGATAATGAAACGAACACACATTCAATGATACTAGTGGATCCATAGGTGGTTTGTGAAAATAACAGACATGCAATGAACTCTAGATGTGGTCTATGAAAAGAACACACATGCAATGACACTAGTGGATCCATGGGTGGTTTTTGAAAAGAACACACATGCAATGAACTCTGGTGAAAGAATATGTGGTATTTGAAAAGCACAGACAGGCAATGAACTCTGGTGGATCCAGAGGTGATCTGTGAAAAGAACAGACATGCAATGACTCTAACTGTGGTCTGTGAAAAGAACACACATGCAATGACACTGGTGGATCCATAGGTGGTTTGTGAAAATAACACACATGCAATGAAGTCTGGTGGATACATATGTGGTTTCTGAAAAGAACATACATGCAATGACTCTAGTTGTGGTTAATGAAAAGAAGACATGCAATGACTCTAGCTATGGTGTGTGAAAAGAACACACATGCAATGACACTGGTGGATCCATAGGTGGTTTGTGAAAAGAACACACATGCAATGAACTCTGGTGGATCAATATGTGGTCTGTGAAAAGAACAGACATGCAATGGCGTCTGGTGGATCCATATGTTGTCTTTGTAAAGAACACACATGCAAAGAACTCTGGTGGATCCATAGGTGGTCTGTGAAAATAACACACATGCAATGAAGTCTGGTGGATCCATATGTGGTTTGTGAGAAGAACAGACATGCAATGAATCGAGTTGTGGTTTGTGACAATAACACCCATGCAATGACACTAGCTGTGGATAATGAAAAGAACACACATGCAATGACTCTCGCTATGGATAATGAAAACAACACACATGCAATGACACTGGTGGATCCGTAGGAGGTTTGTGAAAAGAGCAAACATGCAATGAACTCTAGCTGTGGTGAATGAAAAGAACACACATGCAATGACACTGGTGGATCCATGGGTGGTTTTTGAAAATAACACACATACAATGAACTCTGGTCGATCCGTGTGTGGTCTGTGAAAAGAACAGACATGCAATGACACTGGTGGATCCATAGGTGGTCTGTGAAAAGAAGAAACATGCAATGACTCTAGCTGGATCCATATGTGGTCTGTGAAAAGAACAAACATGCAATGACTCTGGTGGATCCATATGTGGTGTGTGAAAAGAACAGATATGCAGTGACACTGGTGGATCCAAGTGGTTTGTGAAAAGAACACACATGCAATGACTTTAGTTGTGTTTTGTGAAAAGAACAAACATGCAATGAATCTAGTTGTGGTCTGTGAAAAGAACAGACATGCAATTACACTGGTGGATCCATAGGTGGTTTCTGAAAAGAACACACATGCAATGACTCTAGCTGTGGATAATGAAAAGAAGACACATGCAATGACACTAGTGGATCCATAGGTGGTTTGTGAAAAGAACAGACATGCAATGAACTCTAGATGTGGTTTGTGAAAAGAACACACATGCAATGACAATGGTGGATCCATAGGTGGTTTGTGAAAATAACACACATGCAAAGAACTCTAGTGGATCCATATGTGGTTTGTGAAAATAACACACATGCAATGAAGTCCGGTGGATCCATATGTGGTTTGTGAAAAGAACATACATGCAATGACTCTAGTTGTGGTTTGTGAAAAGAACACACATGCAATGACACTGGTGGATCCATATGTGGTTTGGGAAAAGAACACACATGCAATGACTCTAGCTGTGGTTTTTGAAAAGAACACACATGCAAAGAACTCTGGTGGATCCATGGGTGGTTTTAGAAAAGAACACACATGCAATGAACTCTGATGGATCCATATGTGGTTTGTGCAAAGAACATACATGCAATGACTCTGGTTGTGGTTAATGAAAAGAACACACATGCAATGACACTGGTGGATCCATGGGTGGTTTTTGAAAAGAACACACATGCAATGAACTCTGGTGGATCCATATGTGGTATGTGAAAAGAACAAACATGCAATGACACTGATGGATCTATAGGTGGTCTGTGGAAAGAACAAGCATGCAATGACTCTAGTTGTGGTCTGTGAAAAGAACACACATGCAATGACACTGGTGGATCCACAGGTGGTCTGTGAAAATAACAGACATGCAATGAACTCTGGTGGATCCATGTGTGGTTTGTGAAAAGAACAGACATGCAATGACTCTAGCTATGGTTTGTGAAAAGAACACACATGCAATGACTCTAGTTGTGGTTTCTGAAAAGAACAGACATGCAATGACTCTGGTGGATCCATATCTGGTTTGTGAAAAGAACAGATATGCAATGACTCTAGTTGTGGTTAATGAAAAGAAGACACATGCAATGACACTAGTGGGTCCATAGGTGGTTTGTGAAAAGAACACACATGCGATGACTCTAGCGGTGGTTATTGAAAAGAACAGACATGCAATGACTATGATGGATCCATATGTGGTTTGTGAAAAGAACAGACATGCAATGACTCTAGCTATGGTGTGTGAAAAGAACACACATGCAATGACACTGGTGGATCCATAGGTGGTTTGTGAAAAGAACACACATGCAATGAACTCTGGTGGATCAATATGTGGTCTGTGAAAAGAACAGACATGCAATGACGTCTGGTGGATCCATATGTTGTCTGTGTAAAGAACACACATGCAATGACTCTAGCTGTGGTCTGTGAAAAGAACACACATGCAAAGAACTCTGGTGGATCCATAGGTGGTCTGTGAAAATAACACAGATGCAATGAAGTCTGTTGGATCCATATGTGGTTTGTGAAAAGAACAAACATGCAATGAATATAGATGTGGTTTGTGACAATAACACACATGCAATGACACTAGCTGTGGTAATGAAAAGAACACACATGCAATGACTCTAGCTGTGGATAATGAAAAGAACACACATGCAATGACACTGGTGGATCCGTAGGTGGTTTGTGAAAAGAACAAACATGCAATGAACTCTAGCTGTGGTGAATGAAAAGAACACATGCAATGACACTGGTGGATCCATGGGTGGTTTTTGAAAAGAACACACATGCAATGAACTCTGGTCGATCCATGTGTGGTCTGTGAAAAGAACATACATGCAATGACACTGGTGGATCCATAGGTGGTCTGTGAAAAGAACAAACATGCAATGACTCTAGCTGGATCCATATGTGGTCTGTGAAAGAACAAACATGCAATGACTCTCGTGGATCCATATGTGGTTTGTGAAAAGAACAGACATGTAATGACTCTGGTGGATCCATATGTGGTTTGTGAAAAGAAAAGATATGCAGTGACACTGGTGGATCCATGTGGTTTGTGAAAAGAACACACATGCAATGACTTTAGTTGTGTTTTGTTAAAACAACAAACATGCAATGACTCTAGCTGTGGTATGTGAAAAGAACAGACATGCAATGACACTAGTGGATCCATAGGTGGTTTGTGAAAAGAAGACACATGCAATGACTCTAGCTGTGGATAATGAAAAGAACACACATGCAATGACACTGGTGGATCCATAGGTGGTTTGTGAAAAGAACAGACATGCAATGAACTCTAGATGTGGTTAATGAAAAGAACACACATTCAATGACACTGGTGGATCCATAGGTGGTTTGTGAAAAGAACACACATGCAGTGAACTCTGGAGGATCCATATGTGGTCTGTGAAAAGAACAAACATGCAATGACACTGGTGGATCCATGTGTGGTCTGTGAAAATAACACACATGCAATGATACTTATGGATCCATGTGTGGTTTGTGAAAATAACACACATGCAATGACACAGGTGGATCTATAGGTGGTTTGTGAAAAGAACACACATGCAATGACTCTAGCTGTGGTTTGTGAAAAGAACAAACATGCAATGACTTTGGTGGATCCATATGTGGTTTGTGAAAAGAACAGATATGCAATGACTCTAGTTGTGGTTAATGAAAAGAACACACATGCAATGACACTAGGGGATCCATATGTGGTTAATGAAAAGAACACGCATGCAATGACTCTAGCTATGGATAATGAAAAGAACACACATTCAATGACACTGGTGTATCCATAGGTGGTTTGTGAAAATAACAGACATGCAATGAACTCTAGCTGTGGTTAATGAAAAGAACACACATGCAATGACACTAGTGGATCCATGGGTGGTTTTTGAAAAGAACACACATGAAATGAACTCTGGTGGATCCATATGTGGTCTATGAAAAGAACAGACATGCAATGACACTGGTGGATCCATAGGTGGTATGTGAAAAGAACAAACATGCAATGACTCTAGTTGTGGTCTATGAAAAGAACACAAATGCAATGACACTTGTGGATCCATAGGTGGTTTGTGAAAATAACACACATGCAAAAAACTCTAGTGGATCCATATGTGATCTGTGAAAATAACACACATGTAATGAAGTCTGGTGGATCCATATGTGGTTTGTGAAAATAACCAACATACAATGACTCTAGTGGTGGTTAATGAAAAGAACACACATGCAATGACACTGGTGGATCCATGGGTGGTTTGTGAAAAGAAAACACATGCAATGACTCTAGCTGTGGTTTGTGAAAAGAACATACATGCAATAACTCTAGTGGATCCATATGTGGTTTGTGAAAAGAACACACTTGCAATGACTCTAGTTGTAGTTAATGAAAAGAACACACATGCAATGACACTAGGGCATCCATATGTGGTTAATGAACAGAACACACATGCAATGAATCTAGTTGTGGAGAATGAAAAGAACACACATGCAATGACAACACATGTAATGACACTGGTGGATCCATAGGTGGTTTGTGAAAAGAACAGAGATACAATGAACTCTAGTTGTGGTTAATGAAAAGGACACACATGCAATGACACTGGTGGATCCATAGGTGGTTTGTGAAAATAACACACATGCAATGAACTCTGGTGGATCCATTTGTGCTATGTGAAAAGAACACACATGCAATGACACTGGTGGATCCATAGGTGGTTTGTGAAAAGAACAGACATGCAATGACTCTGGTGGATCCATATGTAGTTTGTGAAAAGAACACACATGCAATGACTCTAGCTGTGGTCTCTGAAAAGAACACACATGCAGTGACATTGGTGGATCCATGGGTGATTTGTGAAAATAACAGACATGCAATGACTCTGGTGGATCCATATGTGGTTTGTGAAAAGAACACACATGCAATGACTCTAGCTATGGTCTGTGAAAAGAACACACATGCAATGGCACTGGTGGATCCATGGGTGGTTTGTGAAAAGAACACACATGCAATAAACTCTAGTGGATCGATATGTGGTATGTGAAAAGAACACACATGCAATGACACTGGTGGATCCATAGGTGGTTTTTGAAAAGAAGACACATGCAATGAACTCTGGTGGATACATATGTGGTCCGTGAAAAGAACACACATGCAATGAACTCTGGAGGATCCATATGTGGTCTGTGAAAAGAATAGACATGAAATGACACTGGTGGATCCATGTGTGGTCTGTGAAAATAACACACATGCAATCACACTGGTGGATCCATGTGTGGTTTGTGAAAATAAGACACATGCAATGACTATAGGGTCCCCAACCTTTAATAAGGTTGATTCCTCCTGTGTTTACAATGCTAGTCCCTGGATCAATAGCTAGCATCCACAGTTTAGATGTAATATCAAGAAACAAAGGTCATAATATAACTTTATAACCAGGAATAACATAATTTCATTACATCATACATAGCTCATTTGGCTATTACATTACATTGCAGCGGAATAACTATAGTCATGGGGTCCTTCATCTTCAAAGTGCCACAAGCAGACATGTTGGTTGTAGACTTTGTAATCCTAGTCAATCAATCTTCACTAAAAACAATCAAACCTGCAACATACAAGTTACAGCCACAAAGGGTCAATACATTTGAATTGTATTGGAAAGTGATACTATGGTAATATAGTGGAGTCTAACATCTATATGCATTTGGCTAAGTGGAGTTGAGGCTTGCCTTGCTCAAAAATAGATTTTTCCTTAACATTTGAAAATACTAAGTTTTGCTTGGCAAAAATCATTTTTTTTCCAATCAAAGATTTGAAGATCCTTATACCAAGGCATCTCTCCATCAAAGATTGAAGATTTCAAACAACCCTTGTTCAAACCACAAGTTTTAACTTAGAAATTTGAATGATGAGATTCTTGATTGCTTCCATGTCTTGATGCTCAAATTGTCCTTTACCAGGGACATGGCTAAGTACTTAGGTTTTACACTCTGCAGAGGTGGTGCACTTTCCCCACAAGACTTGGTTTCCCAAGACAAGATATTTCAGAAGCTTTCCCTTAGACCAAAATGGACGCGCTCCATCCTATCAAACACTACCACCCACTGTCCATATGGCTAAGTTCTTGCAACCTATATGATCATGGCAGAGCCCATATTGCCAAGTGGTTGCACTTGAAGCTTCTCAACATTTGACATCTCAAATCTCTTTGTTCCTGGGTGGCCATCCACAAGTGAGATACACAAGGTAAACCATAAACATGGGCCTTGTGAACCACTCAACCAAAAACCACCAAGCAAGTCCCATTCCACCCAGGTGATTCATTAACTTAGTTGTTTTATTAGACAAAATCACAAGTCCTCAAACTTAGAATATTTTTCATAGTGTGAATATATATTCCACCCATGTTTTCTATTAGCTAGGCTAAGCTTGATAGTAGTAGGGATATTAACTTAGGAAAATCCTACTAAGGATTCATCTACTAGGTTTTCCTATAGCAAGGTCTATACCTAGCTAAATAAAATCCATGCAAGTTTTACTTAGAGAAAACACTAATGCATAGTGAAAGTAATGGGATAGAAAGTATGAAGCATCACTTGCCTTTTTGGTAGAGTATGGGTTCACTCCTTGTCCTTGCAACAATCACACTCTTCAAGTCACTACAAATCAATCAAGCAAGGCACAAACTCAATCTACCAATCAAGCAAACAACTCACATAAAATAACAAAGTCAAAGTAATGCATGCAAGCATGCCAAACTTTGTTTTGTTTGAAAAAGTGGTTCCTAGTGGGTCATAGACATTTGAAAGCACCTATTGGTCATTTTGTAAAGTGGTAAAGTCATTTGCAAAAGGTTTCACTACAAAACCCATTTTCAAAATAAAGCATCATTTTATGTGGTGTAGAAATATTTTTACTAAGGCATTAACCTATAGGGTTCACCAAATATGTTTTCAAATCACAAAACTTGGGGTCTGGGGTCAGTGAGTTTAAAACAAGACACTTTCCAAAGGTTTTCTTCAAAAATCAATTTTAATAAAATAAACCACATTTCTATTTGACTAGAAATGGTTTTAATTCAAGGAATCATTCTTTTCCTTCACCAAAAACATTTTTGAGTTCACAAGGTGTTTCCTAAGGTCAGTAGGTTTGGTCCAAAACATTTTCTCCAAAGTTTTTACTCAAAACCATTTTTCATAAACAAAACAATAGTTTTATTTAGCTAGAAATGGACTAAACTAATTAATCCATTCTAAACTTTTCCAAATTCATTTTCCAAAACATGGGTTGGTTCCTAGGGTCAGTGAGTTTACAACAAACCATTTTGCAAAGGATTTAACCCTAAAAACATTTTTAAACAATTTTTCTAATCCAAACAAGCTCACAAAAGAATCTGCAAAAATAAACAAGCTAACAGATACTATTTGCTAAACTAAGGGCAGGGTTGGTTAGGTCTTGCTCTCTTGAATTCAACGACATAAAATTTGTAATTTTTGGACGTGTGGATCCAAAGTTACAAGGGTTTCAAAATGGCTTCAAATTCTGATTTCAAATTCTATTTCAGATCGTCTGGTACCACGCGTCATGTTTTAATTCGTCGGTACCGGTTCGGTGTGGATCACCAACGTGGGCCGCTGGATCTAAAGCAAATCTTACGGCGCAGATGCTCTCATACCCCTTCGATAAGTGAATCTATCCTAGCCAATGGATCTGCATCTAACGGTCGCTGCGTGTTTGACCTAAAAGGAGCGGCGCTGACGGCGGCTGTGCGGCGGCGGCGCTCTGTGATCGCCGTGGAATGCTGGTGCTCAACGTGGTCGTGATAGTCCAAGGGGCGCACGGTGCTGTCAGGGATTGTTCGCCGGAGCTGCGTCTGACGACAGTTGGCTCTGGTCGAGGTCGAAGACGAAGCTGTCGATCACCAGGAGGCAAACAAAGGGCGTGTTCAGATGCAGGAGACCTCGGAGATGATGTGTGCATGAACGAGAGGGGTCGGGGTGGTCTGGTCTTACCAGGATTGCTCGCCGGAGTGGAGGATAACGTCGGGTGGTCTCAGTCATGGTCGGGGATGTCGCTACAGGTCACGAGGAGATCAACCGAGGGTAGGGTTAGACGCAGGAGATCACGGAGGTGCTGTGTGCATGAACGAGGAGAAGAGGGGCGACCGGAATCTACCTGTGGGGCTCGTCGGAGTTGGAGCGGACGGCGGCGTCGTTCAGAGCTCGTTGCAGATGTTGCTCTGGGGCGCCCGTAGTCGAACTAAAAGTGCTGGGAGATGCGTCTGGGAGTGGGGAAGCTGCTAGGTTGCTTAGGGAGGCAAGGGGCGGTGAGTCTTGGCCGGAATCGACACCGGACCTCGTCGGAACAGAGGATGGTTTCTGGCAAAATACGGCAGCCTGAGGGCGAGATGAGGTGTGGTGACAGAGGGGAAAGGAGGAGGGAACGCTGGCGTTTTATCGAGCATGATCACTGCGAGGAATTACTCAGGCATTATGGCGAATTGATCACGAGAAATTAGCGACAGAAACGGTCGCGAGTTGAGGGGAAGAAGGAGTCGCGGGAGGACGATGAGCAGTAGAGGTGGGGTCGTCTTGTCAGCGATAGAAAAGGAAAGGGGGTTGGGTCCACCAGTCATACTCTGTGTGGGTTTCTTTCGTGGTGAAGAAAAATGGTTCGCTTGGGTGGGGGTGGACGATGAACAGGCGAGTGGGTCCGCTTGGCAGTGAAAGAAAGAGAGTGGGGGTGGGGTCCAGTTGTCACTCTCTGTGCGGGTAAGTTTCTGAGTGAGAAAAGAATGCTTCGGGGAAGAGAACAGGTGGGCTAGGTGGGCAGCTGTTGGGCTAGTTGGGCCAGAGGGTGGGCTGTTCTATTTTTTTCTGTCTGAAACATTTTTCTTTTTCTAAATCTAATTTCTGTTTTGAATTTCAATCAACTATTCAAACAACAATCAAGTTTATTCAAACAATCACCAAACTTCACCACTTTGAACTTGGTTCTGTTTATCAACATAAATCAAATTCTAAAAAAATAAAATAATTTTTTATTCTTTTAAGATCTATTAATAATTAAATAAATAGACCTTAGTTATTAATTCAAAATAGGGTTTAATTTATTTTAAAACTCTATTTGAAATCCAAAAAATTTCAAAAACAAAACTGTAGGTTTTATTTGAAAATAAAGAATACTTGGAAAGCTTGTTTAAAACAAAATAACATTTTTGCTATAGGGTCCATTAATATTTAAATAAAATGGACCTTAGTTAATAAATCAAATAGGATTGGTTTTATTTAAATCTTTATTTTGAAATCTAGAATAAAACCAAAACACTTCAGTGGGTTTTATTTGAGAATATAAAATACTTGGAAAACTTATTTAAATAAATAAATAAGTTTTGATGTTTTGGAAATAGTAAAACCTTTATTAATAAAACTTGGATATTTAAATCCTTTTTGTTTTATTTTAAATAAACCTCTACTATTTTAATCAAAGCAAGACCTTTTGTTTCAAAATCTTGGCCAAGGTTTTAATTTGGCTTTATAAAATAATCTTCATTTATAATTCTACTTTATATTTTTGAAAAGCAAAACTCTTTACTTACAGATCCACAAAACCTTTTCATTAAGTTTTTATTCAAAAACTTTTGGAAAACTTATTAAAATAAAATAATAAGTTTTAGTGTTTATTTAAAAAGAAGCCTTTACTTTAATAAAATTGGATATTTAAATCCTTATTATTTTATTTAAATAAACCTTTACTCATTTTATCAAAACAAAATGTTTTTAAATAAAAGCTTGGCCAAAATTAATTTGGCTCTTTAAAATATAATCTTTATTTATAATTCTATCTTTGCTTTTAAAACCAAATCTTTTTATTTTTATAGATCCAAAATAGTATTTCCAAAATATTTTATTTTCCTTTAATAAATGTTTATCTTTATAAATCCCTTTAGGATTTATTTGATTCAAATTGGTTTGAAGTATCCAATTAAATTCAAAAAGTTTCTTCTGGCCCTGATAATCACCAAAGTTTTATTTTATTCATTTATTTTTTCACATTACAAGATTTGGAAAATATTGGGATGTGACAAGACTACCACTCTTAAAATAAATCTCGCCCCGAGATTTGGGAAGGTTAGGGTTACAAGCAGGTTCAAAACAACTAGGGTACTACCACCCTTAAAAATTTTCAAACAAAAATTACACATTGTCCTTCTTGGGATCCTGGGGAAACTTCTCTGGGCAACCATCTGCCTAGTGTCCTTTATTTCCATACTTGACTCATGGGCCAAGGTTGAGATCCTTCATAGGCTTGTTCAACTTGTTCTTCATCTTTTCTGGACAATTGCTTGCATAATGTCCTTGGTTACCTGATAAGATTGAGTTCATCACGTATCTTCAGTGGACAAGTTGCTACATAGTGGCCTAGCTCTTCGCAATTGTTGCACACCACTTGGTCAATTCCTTTATTCTTCTTGTTCTCTGGACACTCACTGGAATAGTGTCCCATTTCCTTACATTTACGACATTGCACAAGGTGCATGTTTGGTCTTGGTTTCTTGGGTTTCTTTGATCCTTTGAATTGGGTTGTCTTGTTTAGAGGTATAAGTGGTCCTTTTCCTTTGGTAGACTTGGATCCTTCTTGTTTCCTTTGTTCAATAATGGAATAGATGGGGCATTGGATAGGGACATGATTATTTCCTTCACATAGGAAACAAGTAGCTTGAGATGTGGGGCATTGATTTGTTGGATGTTTCTCTTCACAATTGGGGCATTGATCTTCATGCTCCTGTAAGGTCCCCAACCTTTAATAAGATTGAGCCCCCTGTGTTTACAATGCTAGTCCCTGGATCAATAGCTAGCATCCACAGTTTAGATGTAATATCAAGAAACAAAGGTCATAATATAACTTTATAACCAAGAATAACATAGTTTTATTACATCAATACATAGCTCATTAGGCTATTACATTACATTGCAGCGGAATAACTATAGTCATGGGTCCTTCATCTTCAAAGTGCCACAGGCAGATGTTGGTTGTAGACTTTGTAATCCTAATCAATCAATCTTCACTAAATCAATCAAACCTGCAACATCATAAGTTACAGCCACAAGGGTCAATACATTGGAATAGTATTGGCTAGTGATACCTTAGTATATTTTAAGTGGACTATAATACTATATGCATTTGGCTGGTGGAGCTTAGGCTTGCATTGCTCAAAATAGATTTTTCCTTAACTTTTGAAAACACTAAGTTTTTGCTTGGCACAAAACACCCAAGGCATCTATCAATCAAAGACTCCAGATCCACTCAGGGCATCTACCAATCAATGACTGAAGATCCTTTTAACCCTTGTTCACCCACAAGTTTTATTTAGAAATTGGAGTGATGAGATTCTTGAAGTTTCCATGTCTTGATGCTCAAATTGTCCTTTACCAGGGACATGGCTAAGTACTTAGGTTTTACACTCTGCAGACGTGGTGCACTTTCCCCACAAGACTTGGTTTCCCAAGACAAGATCCTTCAGTAGCCTTTCCTTAGTCAAATGGACGCGTTCCAACCTATCAACCTATCTACCACCCACTGTCCAAGAGACTAAGTTCTAGCATCCTAAGATCATGGCAGAGCCCATATTGCCAAGTGGTTGCACTTGAAGCTTCTCAACATTTGATAACTCAAATCTCTTTGTTCCTGGGTGGCCATCCACAAGTGAGATACACAAGGTTCACCAGTACCCCTGGCCTTGTGTAACCACTCAACATAACCATTCCATCCATTCCACCTAGGTGATTCATTAACTTAGTTGTTTTGTTAAATAAAAACAAGTCCTTAGACTTAGAATATTTTTCCATAGTGTGAATATGTAAACCACCCTTGTTTTCTAATAGCTAGGCTAAGCATGGCATGACAACTTATCCTTAGGGAATTTCCTAGCAACTCTAGCATTCTAATCTATATAGGATTTCCCAACATCATTTGACAAGTGTGGCATGCAAGTCTTAACAAAATATAACTAATGCAAGTATAAAATATAGGAATGGAATATTCATGATGATATCACTTGCCTTTTTGGTAGAGGGTATAGGTTCACTCCTTGTCCTTGCAACACTCACACTCTTCAAGTCACTACAATTCAATCAAGCAAGGCACAAACTTAATCTACCAATCAAGCAAAACTACACGCATAAAATAACAAAGTCAAACAAACAATTTTTTTCACACACAAAGTAATGGGATCTAAGTCATGCATAAGCATGCAAAGGTTGGTTCTATTGTAAGGATGGTCTTCACTAGGCTTCTAAATTTGTAAGTTCCAAATTGGTCATTTACCAAAATGGCAAAGTCATTTGCAAAGAGGGTCTCTATTAGATTCCTAAACTTTGTAAGATCCAAAATGGTCATTTACCAAAGTGGCAAAGTTAAAGTAATGCATGCAAGCATGCCAAGCTTTGCTTTGTTTGTAAAAGTGGTTCCTAGTGGGTCATAGACTTTTGGGTACATCTAATGGTCATTTTGCAAACTGGCAAGGCCATTTGCAAAAGGGTTTCACCTCAAAACCATTTTCAAAACAAAGGGTCATTTTAGGTGGTGTAGAAATATTTTACTAGGGCATTAGCCTATAGGGTTCACCCAATTTGTTTTCAAATCACAACTTGGGGTTTTGGGGTTAGTGAGTTTAAAACAAAACATTTTCCAAGGGTTTTCTTCCAAAATCATTTTTGATAAAATAACCACATTTCTATTTCACTAGAAGTGGTTTTAAATCAAAGAATTCTAAATTTGCTTCACCAAATGAGTTGCTATTGCAAAACTTGGTGTTTGGGTCAGTAGGTTTGGTCCAAAACATTTTCTCAAAAGTATCTTTATGAAAGCATTTTCATAAACAAAACAATGGTTTTTAATTAGCTAGAAATGGACTAAACCAATTAATCCATTCTAAACTTTTCAAAAATCATTTTCCAAACTATGGGTTGGTTCCTAGGGTCAGTAAGGTCACAACAAACCAATTTGCAAAGGTTTTAACCTAAAAATCATTTTTAAATGATTTTTCTAATGTTAGCAAGCACACAAAAGAATCTGCAAAATCAAACAAGCTAACAGATACTATTTGCTAAACTAAGGGCAGGGTTGGTTAGAGCTTGTCTTGCTGATTCCAACGACATCAAATTTGTAAAATTTGGACGTGTGGATCCAAAGTTATGGAATTTACAAAATTGAACATCAATTAGATCAATTCTGTTTTAAATCCATCCAGCAGAGACACGTGTCTTAATCTAATTCGTCGGTACCGGTTCGCTGGGATCGTGGCTGTGGGGCATTGGATCTAGTTAGATCGAGCGGTGTAGAGAGCGTACCCATTCGCGTTTAAGTGATTCTATCTAATGCGTACGATCCAGATCGAACGGTTGCGGGGTGCTCGACCACAGACGAGCGGCGCTGCGGCGGCTGCTGGCGGCGGAGCGATCGGTCGATGACGGTGCCGGCGATACAGGAAGCAGGAGAGGAAAAGGGGAGGCTCACCGAGTTCGTAGACGCTTGGGGAAGCTCAACGTGCTGATGGGGAGGCAGGGGGCGCACGGACGGGTTGGCAATCTCTCGCCGGAGTTGCTGCGGGCGGCGGTGCTCTCGGGTTGTCGTCGTTGGCGTCGCTCGGGACCGCGCTAAGGCAAAGGAGAGG
This sequence comes from Avena sativa, assembly GCA_916181665.1. Taxonomy (NCBI): domain Eukaryota; kingdom Viridiplantae; phylum Streptophyta; class Magnoliopsida; order Poales; family Poaceae; genus Avena; species Avena sativa. The sequence goes on along the minus strand of OV702297.1, from coordinate 465,105,541 downwards.
CGCGGTTAGGTGCGCACGAGGGTCGCGAGTAAGGGAGCATCAAAAAGGGGGCGAGGGGAAGTCTGTGCTCACTGGGGAAGGCTTGCCGGAGTCGAGGCCGACGGTGGTGGCGAGTAGAGCTTGTCCTTGCCGATGTTGTGAGGCTCGCGCGAGTGAACTGAATGCACTAGCAGGTGCGCCTGGAGGTGGAGAAGCTGCTGGGGTGCTTAGGGATGCAAGGGGCGGTGGGGTTTCGTCGGAATCGTCACCGGAACATCGTCGGAGCTGCGGCGGTACAGAGAGAATTGGAGGCAGCCTAGGGGCAGAGTGGAGGAGTGGTCTGGGGGAAAAGGAGGAGGAGGAGCAGGCGGTTAAATGGGCGTTTTCTCGGCGAGGAATTAACGCGGCGTTACTGAGAATTGAACGCGGCATTCAAAGGCAGCAACGGCAGCGTCGTCTGGGGGAGACAGGGTCGCGCGGGGAAGAAGAAGGAGGTGGCGGTGGGGTCCTCTGGTCAGTGGGAAAAGGAGAGGGAACGGGGTCCACTTGCCAGTCTCTGCGTGGGTAGGTTTCTGAGTGGGGAAAAACGGTTCGGGCGTGGGTGAAACGACGAACAGTGATGTGGGCCTACCTGGCAGTGAGGGGGAAGAGTGTGGGGTTTGGGGCCACCTGTTAGTCTCTGTGTGGGTGCGGTTTTAAGTGAGAAAAGGTTTCTTCGGGGGAGAGGGAGAAGACTCGGCTGGTCTGGGCCTTAGTGGGCTGCTGGGCTGGGCTGTCCTTTTCCTATTTTTTTCTGTCTCCTCTCTTTTTCTTTTTCTAATTCTTTTTCTGTTTTGAATTTCAATCAATTTTCAATCAACAAACAAGGTTCAAACAATTCAAACAAAACACTCAACTTTGTACTTGAATTTGGTTCTGTTTTTCAACATATTCCAAATCTCAAAATAAATAATATTTTTATTTAATTTAGGATCCATTTAATAAAAATGGATCTTTAGTTATTTAATAGTGTTTGATTTATTTAATAAAATTTCCATTTGTAATCCAATTATTTTCAAAACCAAACCAGAAGGTTTTAATTGAAAAGTAAAAGAATACTTGGAAACTTATTTAAATAAATAAATAAGTTTTGGTGTTTAATTAAAATGGGAAAGCCTTTACTTAAATAAAATTGGATATTTAAATCCTTATTATTTTAAATAATCCTTTACTCATTTTAATCAAAGCAAAACCTTTTAATAAAAGATTTCAAAGTAGTAATAAAATACTTGGTGTTCATTTAAAATGGGAAAAGCCTTTACTTAAATAAAATTGGATATTTAAATCCTTATTATTTTATTTAAATAAACCTTTACTCATTTTATCAAAACAAAATATTTTATTACAAAAGTTTGGCCAAAATTAATTTGGCTCACCTTTTCATTTGAAAACAAAGTCTTTTATTAAAAGATCCAAAATAGTATTTCCAAAACAATTTATTTTCCTTTATCAAATGTTTATCTTTTTAATCCCTTTAGGATTATAATTGTTCACCAATTGGTATGGGCTTTTGGTAAGGGCTTTATTGGCTTTGGAAATTCAATTTCCTTATCTTATTATATTCACAAGATCTTGTCTATGGTTCCAAACTAAGTGAAACCAATCTCTATGGTCTTTCTTGATCCTTTGTGATTATTTGTTGATCAAATTTGGTATGGATCAAATCCATAGATTTGGAGATACTTTGGAAAATGATTTCCTTACATTAGGGTTTAGGGTTTTGGATTACTTTCCAAATGTTCAAATTTCCAGATACATTCATTGAGGAATGCATTTCCCTTGATTTGGATTTTTGTTGAATTCAAACTTTAGCCAAAGTTTGTTCAAGATGGGATTTCAAGTCTCCTTTTAGAAACAAAAGTTTCTTTTCACCCTAATTTTCAACAAAAATTTATTTTGTTTATTTATTTTTCACATTACAAGATTTGGAAAATCTTGGGATGTGACAGCTCCTTGGAAGTATGATCCTTGTCTCCACAAATAATGCAAGCCGGGGCTCCATCTAGAATAACATTTCTGTCATCCTTGTTGTCATACACTCTTTTTGGATATTTTTCTTCTATGCTGATCATTTGATTAGCCACCTTAAGCATCAGTTGGGATTGTTCTTCCAAAAACCTTTGCAGTGCTGGATCTTTATCTCTAGTGCTGGCTATGAACTGAGCTGTTAGTTGGTTCAGCTGGTATTGGGTTGCTATGAGCTCTTTCATGCTGTCAACTTGGTTGTTGTTGATGTCATCAACCTTGATATTGGAGTCTCTTGGAGTAGTCATCTGTTTGGGTTGGGTTGGGGTTAGAATAGGCAAGATATTTCTAAGGAAATAATTCTATTCACACACATCACAATTCACACAAGCAATGTGCAAGCAATCACAAACAAACATCCCACTCAAACAACAAAGTTCAATCACAAATTTAGGCAACAAAATATTTTTGCTACACCACATAAGTTGGTGGGTTTGACTTAACTAATATATGGTGGTCCATCTATATGGTTCACTGGAGATCTTTCCTTCCTTCTTGGTTGATTCATGAGATCATGGTTTCCTTGGGAAAAAAACTCTTGGTCACAAAACTTCAAAGGTGATGATGGCTTCTTCTAAGTTGTGTTTCCTTAGTCTTCAAGTCTTGAGTAACATTTCTTGTCTCACTTGTAGTCTTTAGTGATATCCAAGTTGGAAGTCTTTGGTGAAAATGTTGAAGTCATTAGAGTTGAAGATGTTGAAGTCATTAGAGTTGATATCCAAGGTTGAAGATGTTAAAGTCATTAGAGTTGATGAAGTCCTTTGCACATGGTGAAGTCTTTGGTCATGGGGTAGGCTTTTCCATTAAGTTGAAATAGATGAGGTGTAGAGTTGAAACCAAAATGGTTGAGGAAAGAGTTTACAAGATTGTTTGTAAATAAGTTTTTGTAACAAACACAACTCCTATTTTCTAAGGGGTTTTGTCCAATCCTAGGTTTACAAATCCTACAGGCAACACAGTGCTCTGATACCATCTTATAGGGTCCCCAACGTTTAATAAGGTTGATCCCTCCTGTGTTTACAATGCTAGTCCCTGGATCAATAGCTAGCATCCACAGTTTAGATGTAATATCAAGAAACAAAGGTCATAATATAACTTTATAACCAGGAATAACATAATTTCATTACATCATACATAGCTCATTTGGCTATTACATTACATTGCAGCGGAATAACTATAGTCATGGGGTCCTTCATCTTCAAAGTGCCACAGGCAGACATGTTGGTTGTAGACTTTGTAATCCTAATCAATCAATCTTCACTAAAAACAATCAAACCTGCAACATACAAGTTACAGCCACAAAGGGTCAATACATTTGAATTGTATTGGCAAGTGATACTATGGTAATATAGTGGAGTCTAACATCTATATGCATTTGGCTAAGTGGAGTTGAGGCTTGCCTTGCTCAAAATAGATTTTTCCTTAACATTTGAAAATACTAAGTTTTGCTTGGCAAAAATCATTTTTTTTCCAATCAAAGATTTGAAGATCCTTATACCAAGGCATCTCTCCATCAAAGATTGAAGATTTCAAACAACCCTTGTTCAAACCACAAGTTTTAACTTAGAAATTTGAATGATGAGATTCTTGATTGCTTCCATGTCTTGATGCTAAAATTGTCCTTTACCAGGGACATGGCTAAGTACTTAGGTTTTACACTCTGCAGAGGTGGTGCACTTTCCCCACAAGACTTGGTTTCCCAAGACAAGATCTTTCAGAAGCTTTCCCTTAGACCAAAATGGACGCGCTCCATCCTATCAAACACTACCACCCACTGTCCATATGGCTAAGTTCTTGCAACCTATATGATCATGGCAGAGCCCATATTGCCAAGTGGTTGCACTTGAAGCTTCTCAACATTTGACATCTCAAATCTCTTTGTTCCTGGGTGGCCATCCACAAGTGAGATACACAAGGTAAACTATAAACAAGGGCCTTGTGAACCACTCAACCAAAAACCACCAAGCAAGTCCCATTCCACCCAGGTGATTCATTAACTTAGTTGTTTTATTAGACAAAATCACAAGTCCTCAGACTTAGAATATTTTTTATAGTGTGAATATATATTCCACCCATGTTTTATATTAGCTAGGCTAAGCTTGATAGTAGTAGGGATATTAACTTAGGAAAATCCTACTAAGGATTCATCTACTAGGTTTTCCTATAGCAAGGTCTATACCTAGCTAAATAAAATCCATGCAAGTTTTACTTAGAGAAAACACTAATGCATAGTGAAAGTAATGGGATAGAAAGTATGAAGCATCACTTGCCTTTTTAGTAGAGTATGGGTTCACTCCTTGTCCTTGCAACAATCACACTCTTCAAGTCACTACAAATCAATCAAGCAAGGCACAAACTCAATCTAACTCACATAAAATAACAAAGTCAAAGTAATGCATGCAAGCATGCCAAGCTTTGTTTTGTTTGAAAAAGTGGTTCCTAGTGGGTCATAGACATTTGAAAACACCTATTGGTCATTTTGTAAAGTGGTAAAGTCATTTGCAAAAGGTTTCACTACAAAACCCATTTTCAAAATAAAGCATCATTTTATGTGGTGTAGAAATATTTTTACTAAGGCATTAACCTATAGGGTTCACCAAATATGTTTTCAAATCACAAAACTTGGGGTCTGGGTCAGTGAGTTTAAAACAAGACACTTTCCAAAGGTTTTCTTCAAAAATCAATTTTAATAAAATAAACCACATTTCTATTTGACTAGAAATGGTTTTAATTCAAGGAATCATTATTTTCCTTCACCAAAAACATTTTTGAGATCACAAGGTGTTTCTAAGGTCAGTAGGTTTGGTCCAAAACATTTTCTCCAAAGTTTTTACTCAAAACCATTTTTCATAAACAAAACAATAGTTTTATTTAGCTAGAAATGGACTAAACTAATTAATCCATTCTAAACTTTTCCAAATTCATTTTCCAAAACATGGGGTTGTTCCTAGGGTCAGTGAGTTTACAACAAACCATTTTGCAAAGGTTTTAACCCTAAAAACATTTTTAAACAATTTTTCTAATCCAAACAAGCTCACAAAAGAATCTGCAAAAACAAACAAGCTAACAGATACTATTTGCTAAACTAAGGGCAGGGTTGGTTAGGTCTTGCTCTCCTGAATCCAACGACATAAAATTTGTAATTTTTGGACGTGTGGATCCAAAGTTACAAGGGTTTCAAAATGGCTTCAAATTCTGATTTCAAATTCTATTTCAGATCGTCTGGTACCACGCGTCATGTTTTAATTCGCCGGTACCGGTTCGGTGTGGATCACCAACGTGGGCTGCTGGATCTAAAGCAAATCTTACGGCGCAGATGCTCTCATACCCCTTCGATAAGTGAATCTATCCTAGCCAATGGATATGCATCTAACGGTCGCTGCGCGTTTGACCTAAAAGGAGCGGCGATGACGGCGGCTGTGCGGCGGCGGTGCTCTGTCGGCGAGGTTGCCGGCGATATAGGAAGCTAGGGAAGGTAGGGAGATGCTCGCAGTGATCGCCGTGGAATGCTGGTGCTCAACGTGGTCGTGATAGTCCAAGGGGCGCACGGTGCTGTCAGGGATTATTCGCCGGAGCTGCGTCTGACGACGGTTGGCTCTGGTCGAGGTCGAAGACGAAGCTGTCGATCACCAGGAGGCAAACAAAGGACGTGTTCAGATGCAGGAGACCTCAGAGATGATGTGTGCATGAACGAGAGGGGTCGGGGTGGTCTGGTCTTACCAGGATTGCTCGCCGGAGTGGAGGATAACGTCGGGTGGTCTCAGTCGTGGTCGGAGACGTCGCTATAGGTCACGAGGAGATCAACCGAGGGTAGGGTTAGACGCAGGAGATCACGGAGGTGCGGTGTGCGGGAATGAGGAGAAGAGGGGCGACCGGAATCTACCTGTGGGGCTCGTCGGAGTTGGAGCGGACGGCGGCGTCGTTCAGAGCTCGTTGCAGACGTTGCTCTGGGGCGCCCGCGGTCGAACTAAAAGTGCTGGGAGATGCGTCTGGGAGTGGGGAAGCTGCTAGGTTGCTTAGGGAGGCAAGGGGCGGTGAGTCTTGGCCGGAATCGACACCGGACCTCGTCGGAACAGAGGATGGTTTCTGGAAAAATACGGCAGCCTGACGACAAGATGAGGTGTGGTGACAGAGGGGAAAGGAGGAGGGAACACTGGCGTTTTATCGAGCATGGTCACTGCGAGGAATTACTCAGGCATTATGGCGAATTGATCGCGAGAAATTAGCGACAGAAACGGTCGCGAGGTGAGGGGAAGAAGGAGTCGCGGGGAGGACGATGAGCAGTAGAGGTGGGGTCGTCTTATCAGCGATATAAAAGGAAAGGGGGTTGGGTCCACCAGTCATACTCTGTGTGGGTTTCTTTCGCGGTGAAGAAAAACGGTTCGCTCGGGTGGGGGTGAACGATGAACAGGCGAGTGGGTCCGCTTGGCAGTGAAAGAAAGGGAGTGGGGGTGGGGTCCAGTTGTCACTCTCTGTGCGGGTAAGTTTCTGAGTGAGAAAAGAATGCTTTGGGGAAGAGAACAGGTGGGCTAGGTGGGCTGCTGTTGGGCTAGTTGGGCCAGAGGGTGGGCTGTTCTATTTTTTTCTGTCTGAAACATTTTTCTTTTTCTAAATCTAATTTCTGTTTTGAATTTCAATCAACTATTCAAACAACAATCAAGTTGATTCAAACAATCACCAAACTTCACCACTTTGAACTTGGTTCTGTTTATCAACATAAATCAAATTCTAAAAAAATAAAATAGTTTTTTATTCTTTTAAGATCTATTAATAATTAAATAAATAGACCTTAGTTATTAATTCAAAATAGGGTTTAATTTATTTTAAAACTCTATTTGAAATCCAAAAAATTTCAAAAACAAAACTGTAGGTTTTATTTGAAAATAAAGAATACTTGGAAAGCTTGTTTAAAACAAAATAACATTTTTGCTATAGGGTCCATTAATATTTAAATAAAATGGACCTTAGTTAATAAATCAAATAGGATTGGTTTTATTTAAATCTTTATTTTGAAATCTAGAATAAAACCAAAACACTTCAGTAGGTTTTATTTGAGAATATAAAATACTTGGAAAACTTATTTAAATAAATAAATAAGTTTTGATGTTTTGGAAATAGTAAAACCTTTATTAATAAAACTTGGATATTTAAATCCTTTTTGTTTTATTTTAAATAAACCTCTACTATTTTAATCAAAGCAAAACCTTTTGTTTCAAAATCTTGGCCAAGGTTTTAATTTGGCTTTATAAAATAATCTTCATTTATAATTCTACTTTATATTTTTGAAAAGCAAAACTCTTTACTTAAAGATCCACAAAACCTTTTCAGTAAGTTTTTATTCAAAAACTTTTGGAAAACTTATTAAAATAAAATAATAAGTTTTAGTGTTTATTTAAAAAGAAGCCTTTACTTTAATAAAATTGGATATTTAAATCGTTATCATTTTATTTAAATAAACCTTTACTCATTTTATCAAAACAAAATGTTTTTAAATAAAAGCTTGGCCAAAATTAATTTGGCTCTTTAAAATATAATCTTTATTTGTAATTCTATCTTTGCTTTTAAAACCAAATCTTTTTATTTTTATAGATCCAAAATAGTATTTCCAAAATATTTTATTTTCCTTTAATAAATGTTTATCTTTATAAATCCCTTTAGGATTTATTTGATTCAAATTGGTTTGAAGTATCCAATTAAATTCAAAAAGTTTCTTCTGGCCCTGATAATCACCAATGTGGTTTGTGAAAAGAACACAGATGCAATGACTCTAGTTGTGGTTTGTGAAAAGAACATACATGCAATGACTCTGGTGGATCCATATCTGGTTTGTGAAAATAATAGTCATGCAATGACTCTAGTTGTGGTAAATGAAAAGAAGACACATGCAATGACACTGTTAGATCCATAAGTGGTTTGTGAAAAGAACACACATGCAATGACTCTAGCTGTGGATAATGAAAAGAACACACATGCAATGATACTAGTGGATCCATAGGTGGTTTGTGAAAATAACAGACATGCAATGAACTCTAGCTGTGGTCTACGAAAAGAACACTCAAGCAATAACACAAGTGGATCCATGGGTGGTTTTTGAAAAGAACACACATGCAATGATCTCTGGTGAATGCATATGTTGTATGTGAAAAGAACAGACAGGCAATGAACTCTGGTGGATCCATCGGTGATCTGTGAAAAGAACAGACATGCAATGACTCTAACTGTGGTCTGTGAAAAGAACACACATGCAATAACACTGGTGGATCCATAGGTGGTCTGTGAAAATAACACACATGCAATGAAGTCTGGTGGATCCATATGTGGTTTGTGAAAAGAACATACATGCAATGACTCTAGTTGTGGTTAATGAAAAGAACACACATGCAATGACACTGGTGGATCCATAGGTGGTTTGTGAAAAGAACACACATGCGATGACTCTAGCGGTGGTTATTGAAAAGAACAGACATGCAATGACTATGATGGATCCATATGTGGTTTGTGGAAAGAACAGACATGCAATAACTCTAGCTATGGCGTGTGAAAAGAACACACATGCAATGACACTGGTGGATCCAGATGTGGTCTGTGAAAAGAACACACATGCAATGAACTCTGGTGGATCAATATGTGGTCTGTGAAAAGAACAGACATGCAATGACGTCTGGTGGATCCATATATTGTCTGTGTAAAGAACACACATGCAATGACTCTAGCTGTGGTCTGTGAAAAGAACACACATGCAAAGAACTCTAGTGGATCCATAGGTGGTCTGTGAAAATAACACAGATGCAATGATGTCTGTTGGATCCATATGTGGTTTATGAAAAGAACAAACATGCAATGAATCTAGTTGTGGTTTGTGACAATAACACACATGCAATGACACTAGCTGTGGATAATGAAAAGAACACACATGCAATGACTCTAGCTGTGGATAATGAAAAGAACACACATGCAATGACACTGGTGGATCCATAGGTGGTTTGAGAAAAGAACAAACATGCAATGAACTCTAGCTGTGGTGAATGAAAAGAACACACATGCAATGACACTGGTGGATCCATGGGTGGTTTTTGAAAAGAACACACATGCAATGAACTCTGGTCTATCCATGTGTGGTATGTGAAAAGAACAAACATGCAATGACACTGGTGGATCCATAGGTGGTCTGTGAAAAGAACCAACATGCAATGTCTCTAGCTGGATCCATATGTGGTCTGTGAGAAGAACAAACATGCAATGACTCTGGTGGATCCATATGTGGTTTGTGAAAAGAACATATATGTAGTGACACTGGTGGATCCATGTGGTTTGTGAAAAGAACACACATGCAATGACCTTAGTGGTGTTTTGTGAATAGAACAAACATGCAATGCCTCTAGCTGTGGTCTGTGAAAAGAACAGACATGCAATGACACTGGTGGATCCATAGGTGGTTTGTGAAAAGAACACACATGCAATGACTCTAGCTGTGGATAATGAAAATAACACACATGCAATGACACTGGTGGATCCATAGGTGGTTTGTGAAAAGAACAGACATGCAATGAACTCTAGATGTGGTCTGTGAAAAGAACACACATGCAATGACACTAGTGGATCCACAGGTGGTTTGTGAAAATAACACACATGCAAAGAACTCTGGTGGATGAATATGTGGTCTGTGAAAATAACACACATGCAATGAAGTCTGCTGGATCCATGTGTGGTTTGTGAAAAGAACATACATGCAATGACTCTAGTCGTGGTTAATGAAAAGAACACACATCCAATGACACTAGGGGATCCATATGTGGTTAATGAAAAGAACACACATGCAATGACTTTAGTTGTGGATAATGAAAAGAACACACATGTGACATGCAATGAACTCTAGCTGTGGTTAATTAAAAGAACACACATGCAATGACACTAGTGGATCCATGGGTGGTTTTTGAAAAGAACACACATGCAATGAACTCTGGTAGATCCATGTGTGGTATGTGAAAAGAACAGACATGCAATGACACTAGTGGATCCATAGGTGGTCTGTGAAAAGAACAAACATGCAATGAACTCTAGTGGATCCATGTGTGGTCTGTGAAAAGAATAGACAGGCAATGACACTGGTGGATCCATATGTGGTCTATGAAAATAACACACATGCAATGAACTCTAGTGGATCCATATGTGGTTTGTCAAAATAGCATACATAGAAGACTCTAGTTGTGGTTAATGAAAATAACACACATGCAATGACACTGGTGGATCCATGGGTGGTTCGTGAAAAGAACACACATGCAATGACTCTAGCCGTGGTTTGTGAAAAGAACAGACATGCAATGACTCTAGTGGATCCATATGTGGTTTGTGAAAAGAACAGACATGCAATGACTCTAGTTGGGGTTAATAAAAAGAACACACATGCAATGACACTAGGGGATCCATATGTGGTTAATGAAAAGAACACACATGCAATGACTCTAGTTGTGGATAATGAAAAGAACACACATGCAATGACACTGGTTGATCCATAGGTGGTTTGTGAAAATAATACACATGCAATGAACTCTACCTGTGGTTAATGAAAAGAGCACACATGCAATGACACTGGTGGATCCATAGGTGGTTTGTGAAAATAACACACATGCAATGAACTCTGGTGGATCCATGTGTGGTCTATGAAAAGAACACACATGCAATGACACTGGTGGATCCATAGGTGGTTTGTGAAAAGAATAGACATGCAATGAACTCTAGATGTGGTCTGTGAAAAGAACACACATGCAATGACACTGGTGGATCCACAGGTGGTTTGTGAAAATAACACACATGCAAATAACTCTGGTGGATGAATATGTGGTCTGTGAAAATAACACACATGCAATGAAGTCTGGTGGATCCATGTGTGGTTTGTGAAAAGAACATATATGCAATGACTCTAGTCGTGGTTAATGAAAAGAACACACATCCAATGACACTAGGGGATCCATATGTGGTTAATGAAAAGAACACACATGCAATGACTCTAGTTGTGGATAATTGTCACATCCCAAGATTTTCCAAATCTTGTAATGTGAAAATAAATGAATAAAATAAAACTTTGTTTGATTTTCAGAGCCAGAAGAAACTTTTGAATCCAATTGGGAATCTTCAAACCTATTTTGAACAATTAAATCCTAAAGGGATTTATAAAGATAAACATTTAATAAAGGCAAATAAAATGTTTTGGAGTTACTATTTTGAATCTTTAAAATAAAAGAGTTGGTTTTCAAAAGCAAAGATAGAATTATAAATAAAGATTATATTTTAAAGAGCCAAATTAATTTTGGCCAAGCTTTTATAATAAAATATTTTGTTTTGATAAAATGAGTAAAGGTTTATTTAAATAAAATAATAAGGATGTAATATCCAAATTTTATTTAAGTAAAGGCTTTTCCCATTTTAAATGAACACTAAAACTTATTTATTTATTTTAAATAAGTTTTCCAAGTATTTTATTACTACTTTGAAATCTTTTTATAAAAGGTTTTGGTTTTCAAAATGAAAAGAAATATTTTAAATAAAGATTATTTTATAAAGCCAAATTAAACCTTGGCCAAGACTTTGAAACAAAAGGTTTTGTTTTGATTAAAATAGTAGAGGTTTATTTAAAATAAAATAAAAAGGATTTAAATATCCAAGTTTTATTAATAAAGGTTTTACTATTTAAAATAAGTTTTCCAAGTATTTTATTTTCTCGAATAAAACCTACTGAGGTGTTTTGGTTTTATTTTAGATTTTCAAAATAAAGGTTTTAATAAAATAAATCCTATTTGAAGTAAATGAATAAGGCCCATTTTATTTAATTATTAATGGACCCCAAAATAAAAGGTTATTTTGTTTTAAACAAGCTTTCCAAATATTCTTTATTTTCAAATAAAACCTACAGGTTTGTTTTTGAAAATATTTGGATCTCAAATGGAGATTTTATTAATTAAATCAAACCCTATTTTATTAATAAATTAAAGATCCATTTTATTTAATTAATGAATGGATCTTAAAACGAATAAAAATATTATTTTGGGATTTGGTTTATGTTGATAAACAGAACCAAAAACTCATTATAAGTTTGAATTTTTTGAATGGTTTGAATTGATTTGAACCTTGTTTGTTTGTTTGAAAAATCAAAACAGAAAATAGAAATAGAAAAGGAAAAAGAATTCAGACAGAAAAAAAAATATATGAATGGGCCGACCCAACCCAATAGCCCAACAGCAGCCCACCTAGCCCACCTGTTCTCTTCCCCAAAGCATTCTTTTCTCACTCAGAAACTTACCCGCACAGAGAGTGACAACTGGACCCCACCCCCACTCCCTTCTTTCACTGCCAAGAGGACCCACTCGCCTGTTCATCGTTTTCACCCTCGCCCGAACCGTTTTCTTCACCGCAGAAAGAACCCGCTAAGCAGTTGACTGGTGGACCCAACCCTCTTTCCTTTTCTATCGCTGACAGGTAGACCCCACTCCTCCTGTTCTTCTTCCCCACCCACAGACCACGCCCACCCTTCGCCGGCCGTTACAGACGGAATAACTCCGGCGTAATACGCCTTAAACATGCGTTGAATCAGTCCCACAACCACGCAGGATAAATCACCTCCCTCTCCTCTTCACTTCCCCTCTGTCCCCTTCCCCAAGCACGCCACCAGGCCGCCCCAATTTCCTCCTCGAGCTCCTCTGTTCTGACCACCATCTCCGGCCAATTCAGGCCAGAACACGCCACCCCCTACCTTCCCGAGCACCCTAGCAGCTTCCCCATTCCCAGACGCTTCCCCCTGTGCCCACCGTTCAACCTCGGGCGCCCCAGAGCGTCGACTGCATCAAGCTTCTGAACACCGCCGCGACTGATTCTTCTCCGACGATGTCTCCCAGGTAAACCAGACCGCCCCTCTTCTCCTTGTTCACGCACACAGCACCTCCGTGATCTCCTGCGTCTAACCCTACCCTCGGTTGTTCTTCTCGTGACCTCTAGCGACGACTCCGACCACGACAGAGACCACTCGACGGCGCGTCTACTCCGGCGAAACCTCCCTGGTAAACCAAACCGCCCCAAACCCTCTCATTGACACTCCCTTACTCCCCATGCTCATACGCACCTAATGCTACCTTCCAATTGTCTCAGCGCGACCTGCAACTCTGTCCACGACGACCACCTGACGCACCCGACGCCGTCCTCAACTCCGGCGAGCAATCCTACTAAGACCAGAACGCCCCTCGCCTGACCAACACCTCCTCGAGCATCACCGTGACCTCCTGAACGCGATGAGCCATCTCCCCCTCTCCCTCACTTCCTGTATCACCAGCTCCGCCGCGAGCAAGCATGCTCCGCCGTCTGCCGCCGCGCAGCGCCGCCACTATTTGGTCGCATAGATCTGCACCGTTAGATTTCAATCCGACGCGTAGGAACGGATCACTTAACGAAGAGGTATCAGTCAATCTGCGCCGTATGATTTAAATGAAATCCAGCGGTCTAGAGAGCCCGATCCGGCCGAACCGGTATCGACCAATGAAACAGCGACGCGTGGCCAGGTTTGTTTTAAAACAGAATTTGAAAAACAGATTTAAGTGCCATTTTGAAAACCCTATAGCTCTAGATCCATACGTCCAAAAATTACAAATTTTATGTCGTTGGATTCAGGAGAGCAAGACCTAACCAACCCTGCCCTTGGTTTAGCAAATAGTATCTGTTAGCTTGTTTGAATTTGCAGAAACATTTGTGTGCTTGTTTAGATTAGAAAAATTGTTTAAAAATGTTTTTAGGGTTAAAACCTTTGCAATTTGGATTGTTGTGACCTTACTGACCCTAGTAACCAACCCATGTTTTGGAAAATGAATTTGGTAAAGTTTAGAATGGATTAAATGGTTTAGCCCATTTCTAGCCAAATGGAAATAAAGATTTTGGTTATGAAAATACTTTTATAAAGAAAACTTTGGGAAAATATTTTGGAACAAACCTACTGACCCTAGGAAACACTTTGTGGATTCAAAAATGAATTTGGTTAAACAAAATAAGGATTCTTTGATTTAAAACCATTTCTAGTCAAATAGAAATGTGGTTTATTTATTAAAATTGATTTTGAAGGAAAACCTTTGAGAAATGTTTTGTTTTAAACTCTCTAACCCCAAATACCAAATTTTATAGTTTAAAAACATATTGGGTGAACCCTATAGGATAAAGCCTTGGTAAAAATATTTCTACACCACATAAAATGATACTTTGTTTTGAAAATGGCTTATGAAGAGAAACCTTTTGCAAATGACTTTGCCACTTTATAAAATGACCATTAGGTGTTTTCAAAAGTTTAGGACCCATTAGGAACCACTTTTACAAATAAAAACAATCTTTTGCATGCTTGTATGCATTGCTTGTTTTTATTATTTTTATGTGTTGTTTTGCTTGATTGGTAGATTGAGTTTGTGCCTTGCTTGATTGATTTGTAGTGACTTGAAGAGTGTGATTGTTGCAAGGACAAGGAGTGAGCTTATACCCTCTACCAAAAAGGCAAGTGATGCTTCATACTTTTGTCCCATTATTTTCACTATGCATTAGTGATATTTCTAAGTAGGACTTGCATGGAATTTTGCTAAGTATAAACTATGCTATGGGAAAACCTAGTAGATGAAACCTTAGTTGCAATTTCCTAAGTTAAGATTCCTATTACTTTCATGCTTAGCTTGGCTAATATAAAACAAGGGTGGAATATATATTCATGCTATGGAAAAAATAATTCTGAGTCTGAGGACTTGTGTTTTGTCTAATAAAACAACTAAGTTAATGAATCACCTGGGTGGAATGGGACTTGCTTGGTAGTTTTTGGTTGAGTGGTTCATAAGGCCCATGTTTATGGTTGACCTTGTGTATCTCACTTGTGGATGGCCACCCAGGAACAAAGAGATTTGAGATGTCAAATGTTGAGAAGCTTCAAGTGCAGCCACTTGGCAATATGGGCTCTGCCATGATCATATAGGTTGCAAGAACTTAGCCATATGGATAGTGGGTGGTAGTGTTTGATAGGTTGGAACGCGTCCATGTTGGTCTAAGGGAAGGCTTCTGAAAGATCTTGTCTTGGGAAACCAAGTCTTGTGGGGAAAGTGCACCACCTCTGCATAGTGTAAAATCTAAGTACTTAGCCATGTCCCTGGAAAAGGACAATTTGAGCATCAAGACATGGAAGCTATCAAGAATCTCATCATTCAAATTTCTAAGTAAAACTTGTGGTTTGAACAAGGGTTGTTTGAAATCTTCAATCTTTGATTGAGAGATGCCTTGTAAAGAATCTTCAATCTTTGATTGAGGAAAATGATTTTGTCAAAGCAAAAACTTAGTATTTTCAAAGTGATAAGAAAAATCTATTTTGAGCAATGCAAGCCTCAACTCCACTTAGCCAAATGCATATAGATGATAGACTCCACTATACTACCATAGTATCACTTGCCAATACAATTCAAATGTATGGACCCTTTGTGGCTATAACTTGTATGTTGCAGGTTTGATTGTTTTTAGTGAAGATTGATTGATTAGGATTACAAAGTCTACAACCAACATCTGCCTGTGGCACTTTGAAGATGAAGGACCCTTACTTATAGTTATTCCGCTGCAATGTAATGTAATAGCCAAATGAGCTATATTTGATGTAATAAACTTATGTTATTCCTGGTTATAAAGTTATATTATGACCTTTGTTTCTTGATATTACATCTAAACTGTGGATGCTAGCTATTGATCCAGGGACTAGCATTGTAAACACAGGGGGCTCTACCTTATTAAAGGTTGGGGAACCTATAAGATGGTATCAGAGCATTGTGTTGCCTGTAGGATTTGTAACCCTAGGATTGGACAAAACCCTTAGAAAAATAGGAGTTGTATTTGTTCCAAAAACTTATTTACAAAAACACTTGTAAATTCTTTCCTCAACCATTTTGATTTTAACACTACATCTCTTCCACTTCAAACTTAATGGAAAAACCTGCCCCATGACCAAAGACTTCACCATGAGCAAAGGACTTCTTCAACACTTTCAACTCTAATGATTTCAACATCTTCATCATTTTCACCAAGGACTTCAATCTTGGATATCACTAAGGACTACAAGTGAGATAAGAAATATTTCTCAAGACTTGGAAGACTAAGGAAACACAACTTGGGAATCATCAACACCTTTGAAGTTTTGTGACCAAGACACAAGAAATCTCCAAGGATACAAAGATCTCATTCAAGAAGAATCAACTAAGAAGGATGGAAAGATTTCAAGTGAACCATATAGATGGACCACCATATTTTAGATAAGTCAAACTCACCAACTTATGTGGTGTAACAAAAATATTTTGTTGCCAAAGTATGTGCTTGAACCTTGTTTGAGTGAAATGTTTGGTTTGTGATTGCTTGCACTTTGCTTGTGTGAATTGTGATGTGTGTGATTAGAATTGATTCCTTAGAAAAATCTTTTGCCTATTCTAATCCCTACCCAACCCAAACAGATGACTTCTCCAAGAGACTCCAACAACAAAGTGGATGACACCAACACCAACCAAGAAGACAACATGAGAGAACTTATAGCAACCCAACACCAGTTGAACCAACTAACAACTCAGTTCATAGCCAACAATAGTGATAAAGATCCAGCACTGCAAAAGTTTTTGGAGGAACAATCCCAACTGATGCTTAAGGTGACTAATCAAATGATCAGCATGGAAGAAAACTATCCCAACAGAGTGTATGACAACAAGGATGACAAGAATGTTATTCTAGATGGAGACCCAGCTTGCATTATTTGTGGAGACAAGGACCATACTTCCAAGGAGCATGAAGATCAATGCCCTAACTGTGAAGAGAAACATCCTATTGGACAATGTCCCACTTCTCAAGCTACTTGTTACCTATGTGAAGGAAACAATCATACTCCTATACAATGCCCCATCTATTCCATGGTGGAACAAAGGAAACAAGAAGGATCCAAGTCTACCAAAGGAAAAGGACCACTTATACCTCTAAACAAGACAACCCAATTCAAAGGATCAAAGAAACCCAAGAAACCAAGACCAGACATGAACCTTGTGCAATGTCGGAAATGTAAGGAAATGGGACACTACTCCAGTGAGTGCCCAGAGAACAAGAAGAACAAAGGAATTGACCAAGTGATGTGCAACAACTGCAAAGAGCTAGGCCATTATGTAGCAACTTGTCCACAAGAGCAACGTAAAGAACTCCAAGATATCCACTGTTTCAATTGCAAGAACCCAGGACACTATGCAAGCAATTGTCCAGAAAAGATGAAGAACAAGTTGAACAAGCCTATGAAGGATCTCAACCTTGGCCCATGAGTCAAGTATGGAAATAAAGGACACTAGGCAGATGGTTGCCCAGAGAAGTTTCCCTAGGATCCCAAGAAGGACAATGGGAAATTTTTGTTTGAAAATTTTTAAGGGTGGTAGTACCCTAGTTGTTTGAACCTGCTTGTAACCCTAACCTTCCCAAATCTCGGGGCGAGATTTATTTTAAGGGTGGTAGCCTGTCACATCCCAAGATTTTCCAAATCTTGTAATGTGAAAATAAATGAATAAAATAAAACTTTGTTTGATTTTCAGAGCCAGAAGAAACTTTTGAATCCAATTGGGAATCTTCAAACCTATTTTGAACAATTAAATCCTAAAGGGATTTATAAAGATAAACATTTAATAAAGGCAAATAAAATGTTTTGGAGTTACTATTTTGAATCTTTAAAATAAAAAGAGTTGGTTTTCAAAAGCAAAGATAGAATTATAAATAAAGATTATATTTTAAAGAGCCAAATTAATTTTGGCCAAGCTTTTATAATAAAATATTTTGTTTTGATAAAATGAGTAAAGGTTTATTTAAATAAAATAATAAGGATGTAATATCCAAATTTTATTTAAGTAAAGGCTTTTCCCATTTTAAATGAACACTAAAACTTATTTATTTATTTTAAATAAGTTTTCCAAGTATTTTATTACTACTTTGAAATCTTTTTATAAAAGGTTTTGGTTTTCAAAATGAAAAGAAATATTTTAAATAAAGATTATTTTATAAAGCCAAATTAAACCTTGGCCAAGACTTTGAAACAAAAGGTTTTGTTTTGATTAAAATAGTAGAGGTTTATTTAAAATAAAATAAAAAGGATTTAAATATCCAAGTTTTATTAATAAAGGTTTTACTATTTTCCAAAACATCAAAACTTATTTATTTTTTTAAAATAAGTTTTCCAAGTATTTTATTTTCTCGGATAAAACCTACTGAGGTGTTTTGGTTTTATTTTAGATTTTCAAAATAAAGGTTTTAATAAAATAAATCCTATTTGAAGTAAATGAATAAGGCCCATTTTATTTAATTATTAATGGACCCCAAAATAAAAGGTTATTTTGTTTTAAACAAGCTTTCCAAATATTCTTTATTTTCAAATAAAACCTATAGGTTTGTTTTTGAAAATATTTGGATCTCAAATGGAGATTTCATTAATTAAATCAAACCCTATTTTATTAATAAATTAAAGATCCATTTTGTTTAATTAATGAATGGATCTTAAAACGAATAAAAATATTATTTTGGGATTTGGTTTATGTTGATAAACAGAACCAAAAACTCATTATAAGTTTGAATTTTTTGAATGGCTTGAATTGATTTGAACCTTGTTTGTTTGTTTGAAAAATCAAAACTGAAAATAGAAATAGAAAAGGAAAAAGAATTCAGACAGAAAAAAATATATGAATGGGCCGACCCAACCCAATAGCCCAACAGCAGCCCACCTAGCCCACCTGTTCTCTTCCCCGAAGCATTCTTTTCTCACTCAGAAACTTACCTGCACAGAGAGTGACAACTGGACCCCACCCCCACTCCCTTCATTCACTGCCAAGAGGACCCACTCGCCTGTTCATCGTTTTCACCCTCGCCCGAACCGTTTTCTTCACCGCAGAAAGAACCCGCTAAGCAGTTGACTGGTGGACCCAACCCCCTTTCCTTTTCTATCGCTGACAGGTAGACCCCACTCCTCCTGTTCTTCTTCCCCACCCACAGACCACGCCCACCCTTCGCCGGCCGTTACAGACGGAATAACTCCGGCGTAATACGCCTTAAACATGCGTTGAATCAGCCCCACGACCACGCAGGATAAATCACCTCCCTCTCCTCTTCACTTCCCCTCTATCCCCTTCCCCAAGCACGCCACCAGGCCGCCCCAATTTCCTCCTCGAGCTCCTCTGTTCCGACCACCGTCTCCGGCCAATTCAGGCCAGAACACGCCACCCCCTACCTTCCCGAGCACCCTAGCAGCTTCCCCATTCCCAGACGCTTCCCCCTATGCCCACCGTTCAACCTCGGGCGCCCCAGAGCGTCGACTGCATCAAGCTTCTGAACGCCGCCGCGACTGATTCTTCTCCGACGACGTCTCCCAGGTAAACCAGACCGCCCCTCTTCTCCTCGTTCACGCACACAGCACCTCCGTGATCTCCTGCGTCTAACCCTACCCTCGGTTGTTCTTCTCTTGACCTCTAGCAACAACTCTGACCACGACAGAGACCACCCGACGGCGCGTCTACTCCGGCGAAACCTCCCTGGTAAACCAAACCGCCCCAAACCCTCTCATTGACACTCCCTTACTCCCCATGCTCATACGCACCTAATGCTACCTTCCAATTGTCTCAGCGCGACCTGCAACTCTGTCCACGACGACCACCTGACATACCCGACGCCGTCCTCAACTCCGGCGAGCAATCCTGCTAAGACCAGAACGCTACTCGCCTGACCAACACCTCCTCGAGCATCACCGTGACCTCCTGAACCCGGTGAGCCATCTCCCCCTCTCCCTCACTTCCTGTATCGCCAGCTCCGCCGCGAGCAAGCATGCTCCACCGTCTGCGGCCGCGCAGCGCCGCCACTATTTGGTCGCATAGATCTGCACCGTTAGATTTCAATCCGACGCGTAGGAACGGATCACTTAACGAAGAGGTATCAGTCAATCTGCGCCGTATGATTTAAATGAAATCCAGCGGTCCAGAGAGCCCGATCCGGCCGAAACGGTATCGACCAATGAAACAGCGACGCGTGGCCAGGTTTGTTTTAAAACAGAATTTGAAAAACAGATTTAAGTGCCATTTTGAAAACCCTATAGCTCTGGATCCACACGTCCAAAAATTACAAATTTTATGTCGTTGGATTCAGGAGAGCAAGACCTAACCAACCCCGCCCTTGGTTTAGCAAATAGTATCTGTTAGCTTGTTTGAATTTGCAGAAACATTTGTGTGCTTGTTTAGATTAGAAAAATTGTTTAAAAATGTTTTTAGGGTTAAAACCTTTGCAATTTGGATTGTTGTGACCTTACTGACCCTAGGAACCAACCCATGTTTTGGAAAATGAATTTGGTAAAGTTTAGAATAGATTAATTGGTTTAGCCCATTTCTAGCCAAATGGAAATAAAGATTTTGGTTATGAAAATACTTTTATAAAGAAAACTTTGGGAAAATATTTCGGACCAAACCTACTGACCCTAGGAAACACTTTGTGGATTCAAAAATGAATTTGGTGAAACAAAATAAGGATTCTTTGATTTAAAACCATTTCTAGTCAAATAGAAATGTGGTTTATTTATTAAAATTGATTTTGAAGGAAAACCTTTGAGAAATATTTTGTTTTAAACTCTCTGACCCCAAATACCAAATTTTATAGTTTGAAAACATATTGGGTGAACCATATAGGATAAAGCCTTGGTAAAAATATTTCTACACCACATAAAATGATACTTTGTTTTGAAAATGGCTTATGAAGAGAAACCTTTTGCAAGTGACTTTGCCACTTTATAAAATGACCATTAGGTGTTTTCAAAAGTTTATGACCCATTAGGAACCACTTTTACAAATAAAAACAATCTTTTGCATGCTTGTATGCATTGCTTGTTTTTATTATTTTTATGTGCTGTTTTGCTTGATTGGTAGATTGAGTTTGTGCCTTGCTTGATTGATTTGTAGTGACTTGAAGAGTGTGATTGTTGCAAGGACAAGGTGTGAGCTTATACCCTCTACCAAAAAGGCAAGTGATGCTTCATACTTTTGTCCCATTATTTTCACTATGCATTAGTGATATTTCTAAGTAGGACTTGCATGGAATTTTGCTAAGTATAAACTATGCTATGGGAAAACCTAGTAGATGAAACCTTAGTAGCAATTTCCTAAGTTAAGATTCCTATTACTTTCATGCTTAGCTTAGCTAATAGAAAACAAGGGTGGAATATATATTCATGCTATGGAAAAAAAATTCTAAGTCTGAGGACTTGTGTTTTGTCTAATAAAACAACTAAGTTAATGAATCCCCTGGGTGGAATGGGACTTGCTTGGTGGTTTTTGGTTGAGTGGTTCATAAGGCCCATGTTTATGGTTGAACTTGTGTATCTCACTTGTGGATGGCCACCCAGGAACAAAGAGATTTGAGATGTCAAATGTTGAGAAGCTTCAAGTGCAGCCACTTGGAAATATGGGCTCTGCCATGATCATATAGGTTGCAAGAACTTAGCCATATGGACAGTGGGTGGTAGTGTTTGATAGGTTGGAACGCGTCCATGTTGGTCTAAGGGAAGGCTTCTGAAAGATCTTGTCTTGGGAAACCAAGTCTTGTGGGGAAAGTGCACCACCTCTGCAGAGTGTAAAATCTAAGTACTTAGCCATGTCCCTGGAAAAGGACAATTTGAGCATCAAGACATGGAAGCTATCAAGAATCTCATCATTCAAATTTCTAAGTAAAACTTGTGGTTTGAACAAGGGTTGTTTGAAATCTTCAATCTTTTATTGAGAGATGCCTTGTAAAGGATCTTCAATCTTTGATTGAGGAAAATGATTTTGTCAAAGCAAAAACTTAGTATTTTCAAAGTGATAAGAAAAATCTATTTTGAGCAATGCAAGCCTCAACTCCACTTAGCCAAATGCATATAGATGATAGACTCCACTATACTACCATAGTATCACTTGCCAATACAATTCAAATGTATGGACCCTTTGTGGCTGTAACTTGTATGTTGCAGGTTTGATTGTTTTTAGTGAAGATTGATTGATTAGGATTACAAAGTCTACAACCAACATCTGCCTGTGGCACTTTGAAGATGAAGGACCCTTACTTATAGTTATTCCGCTGCAATGTAATGTAATAGCCAAATGAGCTATGTTTGATGTAATAAACTTATGTTATTCCTGGTTATAAAGTTATATTATGACCTTTGTTTCTTGATATTACATCTAAACTATGGATGCTAGCTATTGATCCAGGGACTAGCCTTGTAAACACAGGGGGCTCTACCTTATTAAAGGTTGGGGACCCTATAATAATGAAAACAACACACATGTGACATGCAATGAACTCTAGCTGTGGTTAATGAAAAGAACACACATGCAATGACACTAGTGGATCCATGGGTGGTTTTTGAAAAGAACACACATGCAATGAACTCTAGCTGTGGTTTGTGAAAAGAACATACATGCAATGACTCTAGTGGATCCATATGTGGTTTGTGAAAAGAACAGACTTGCAATGACTCTAGTTGTAGTTAATGAAAAGAACACACATGCAATGGCACTAGGGGATCCATATGTGGTTAATGAAAAGAACACACATGTAATGACTCTAGTTGTGGAGAATGAAAAGAACACACATGCAATGACACTGGTGGATCCATAGGTGGTTTGTGAAAAGAACAGAGATACAATGAAATCTAGCTGTGGTTAATGAAAAGAACACACATGCAATGACACTGGTGGATCCATAGGTGGTTTGTGAAAAGAACAGACATGCAATGACTCTGGTGGATCCATATGTGGTTTGTGAAAAGAACACACATGCAATGACTCTAGCTATGGTCTGTGAAAAGAACACACATGCAATGACATTGGTGGATCCATGTGTGATTTGTGAAAATAACAGACATGCAATGACTCTGGTGGATCCATATGTGGTTTGTGAAAAGAACACACATGCAATGACTCTAGCTATGGTCTATGAAAAGAACACACATGCAATGGCACTGGTGGATCCATGGGTGGTTTGTGAAAAGAACACACATGCAATGAACTCTAGTGTATCCATATGTGGTATGTGAAAAGAACACACATGCAATGACACTGGTGGATCCATCGGTGGTTTGTGAAAAGAATACACATGCAATGAACTCTGGTGGATACATATGTGGTATGTGAAAAGAACACACATGCAATGAACTCTGGAGGATCCATATGTGGTCTGTGAAAAGAATAGACATGAAATGACACTGGTGGATCCATGTGTGGTCTGTGAAAATAACACACATGCAATCACACTGGTGGATCCATGTGTGGTTTGTGAAAATAACACACATGCAATGACACCGGTGGATCTATATGTGGTTTGTGAAAAGAACACACATGCAATGACTCTAGTTGTGGTTTGTGAAAAGAGCAAACATGCAATGACTCTAGTGGATCCATATCTAGTTTGTGAAAAGAACAATCATGCAATGACTCTAGTTGTGGTTAATGAAAAGAAGACACATGCAATGACACTGGTGGATCCATAAGTGGTTTGTGAAAAGAACACACATGCAATGACTCTAGCTGTGGTTTGTGAAAAGAACAAACATGCAATGACTCTGGTGGATCCATGTGTGGTTTGTGAAAACAACAGATATGCAATGACTCTAGTTGTGGTTAATGAAAAGAACACACATGCAATGACACTAGGGGATCCATATGTGGTTAATGAAAAGGACACACATGCAATGACTCTAGCTGTGGATAATGAAAAGAACACACATTCAATGACACTCGTGGATCCATAGGTGGTTTGTGAAAAGAACCGACATGCAATGAACTCTAGCTGTGGTTAATGAAAAGAACACACATGCAATGACACTGGTGGATACATGGGTGGTTTTTGAAAAGAACACACATGCAATGAACTCTGGTGGATCCATATGTGGTCTATCAAAAGAACAGACATGCAATGACACTGGTGGATCCATAGGTGGTCTGTGAAAAGAACAAACATGCAATGACTCTAGTTGTGGTCTGTGAAAAGAACACAAATGTAATGACACTAGTGGATCCATAGGTGGTTTGTGAAAATAACACACATGCAAAGAACTCTGGTGGATCCATATGTGGTCTGTGAAAATAACACACATGCAATGAACTCTGGAGGATCCATATGTGGTCTATCAAAAGAACAGACATGCAATGACACTGGTGGATCCATAGGTGGTCTGTGAAAAGAACAAACATGCAATGACTCTAGTTGTGGTCTGTGAAAAGAACACAAATGTAATGACACTAGTGGATCCATATGTGGTTTGTGAAAATAACACACATGCAAAGAACTCTGGTGGATCCATATGTGGTCTGTGAAAATAACACACATGCAATGAACTCTAGTGGATCCATATGTGGTTTGTGAAAATAACCAACATACAATGACTCTACTTGTGGTTAATGAAAAGAACACACATGCAATGACACTGGTAGATCCATGGGTGGTTTGTGAAAAGAAAACACATGCAATGACTCTAGCTATGGTTTGTGAAAAGAACATACATGCAATGACTCTAGTGGATCCATATGTCGTTTGTGAAAAGAACAGACTTGCAATAACTCTAGTTGTAGTTAATGAAAAGAACACACATGCAATGATACTAGGGGATCCATATGTGGTTAATGAAAAGAACACACATGCAATGACTCTAGTTGTGGAGAATGAAAAGAACACACATGCAATGACACTTGTGGATCCATAGGTGGTTTGTGAAAAGAACAGAGATACAATGAACTCTAGTTGTGGTTGATGAAAAGGACACACATGTAATGACACTGGTGGATCCATAGGTGGTTTATGAAAATAACACACATGCAATGAACTCTGGTGGATCCATGTGTGCTATGTGAAAAGAACACACATGCAATGACACTGGTGGATCCATAGGTGGTTTGTGAAAAGAACAGACATGCAATGACTCTGGTGGATCCATATGTGGTTTGTGAAAAGAACACACATGCAATGACTCTAGCTGTGGTCTGTGAAAACAACACACATGTAATGACATTGGTGGATCCATGTGTGATTTGTGAAAATAACAGACATGCAATGACTCTGGTGGATCCATATGTGGTTTGTGAAAAGAACACACATGCAATGACTCTAGCTATGGTCTATGAAAAGAACACACATGCAATGGCACTGGTGGATCCATGGGTGGTTTGTGAAAAGAACACATATGCAATGAACTATAGTGTATCCATATGTGGTATGTGAAAAGAACACACATGCAATGACACTGGGGGATCCATAGGTGGTTTGTGAAAAGAATACACATGCAATGAACTGTGGTGGATACATATGTGGTATGTGAAAAGAACACACTTGCAATGAACTTTGGAGGATCCATATGTGGTCTGCGAAAAGAATAGACATGAAATGACACTGGTGGATCCATGTGTGGTCTGTGAAAATAACACACATGCAATGACACTGGTGGATCCATGTGTGGTTTGTGAAAATAACACACATGCAATGACACTAGTGGATCTATATGTGGTTTGTGAAAAGAACACACATGCAATGACTCTAGTTGTGGTTTGTGAAAAGAACAAACATGCAATGACTCTGGTGGATCCATATCTAGTTTGTGAAAAGAACAGTCATGCAATGACTCTAGTTGTGGTTAATGAAAAGAAGACACATGCAATGACACTGGTGGATCCATAAGTGGTTTGTGAAAAGAACACACATGCAATGACTCTAGCTGTGGTTTGTGAAAAGAACAAACATGCAATGACTCTGGTGGATCCATGTGTGTTTTGTGAAAACAACAGATATGCAATGACTCTAGTTGTGGTTAATGAAAAGAACACACATGCAATGACACTAGGGGATCCATATGTGGTTAATGAAAAGAACACACATGCAATGACTCTAGCTGTGGATAATGAAAAGAACACACATTCAATGACACTCGTGGATCCATAGGTGGTTTGTGAAAAGAACAGACATGCAATGAACTCTAGCTGTGGTTAATGAAAAGAACACACATGCAATGACACTGGTGGATCCATGGGTGGTTTTTGAAAAGAACACCCATGCAATGAACTCTGGTGGATCCATATGTGGTCTATCAAAAGAACAGACATGCAATGACACTGGTGGCTCCATAGGTGGTCTGTGAAAAGAACAAACATGCAATGACTCTAGTTGTCGTCTGTCAAAAGAACACAAATGTAATGACACTGGTGGATCCATAGGTGGTTTGTGAAAATAACACACATGCAAAGAACTCTGGTGGATCCATATGTGGTCTGTGAAAAGAACACACATGCAATGAACTCTGGTGGATCCATATGTGGTTTGTGAAAGTAACCAACATACAATGACTCTACTTGTGGTTAATGAAAATAACACACATGCAATGACACTGGTGGATCCATGGATGGTTTGTGAAAAGAAAACACATGCAATGACTCTAGCTATGGTTTGTGAAAAGAACATACATGCAATGACTCTAGTGGATCCATATGTTGTTTGTGAAAAGAACAGGCTTGCAATAACTCTAGTTGTAGTTAATGAAAAGAACACACATGCAATGATACTAGGGGATCCATATGTGGTTAATGAAAAGAACACACATGCAATGACTCTAGTTGTGGAGAATGAAAAGAACACACATGCAATGACACTTGTGGATCCATAGGTGGTTTGAGAAAAGAACAGAGATACAATGAACTCTAGCTATGGTTAATGAAAAGGACACACATGTAATGACACTGGTGGATCCATAGGTGGTTTGTGAAAATAACACACATGCAATGAACTCTGGTGGATCCATGTGTGCTATGTGAAAAGAACACACATGCAATGACACTGGTGGATCCATAGGTGGTTTGTGAAAAGAACAGACATGCAATGACCCTGGTGGATCCATATGTGGTTTCTGAAAAGAACACACATGCAATGACTCTAGCTGTGGTCTATGAAAAGAACACACGTGCAATGGCACTGGTGGATCCATGGGTGGTTTGTGAAAAGAACACACATGCAATGAACTCTAGTGGATCCATATGTGGTATGTGAAAAGAACACACATGCAATGACACTGGTGGATCCATAGGTGGTTTGTGAAAAGAATACACATGCAATGAACTCTGGTGGATACATATGTTGTCTGTGAAAAGAACACACATGCAATGAACTCTGGAGGATCCATACGTGGTCTGTGAAAAGAATAGACATGAAATGACACTAGTAGATCCATGTGTGGTCTGTGAAAATAACACACATGCAATGACACTGGTGGATCCATGTGTGGTTTGTGAAAATAACACACATGCAATGGCACTTGTGGATCTGTCACATCCCAAGATTTTACAAATCTTGTAATGTGAAAAATAAATAAATAAAATAAAATTTTGTTGAAAATCAGGGTGAAAAGAAACTTTTGTTTCTAAAAGGAAACTTAAAATCCCATCTTGAACAAACTTTGGTTAAAGTTTGAATTCAACAAAATCCAAATCAAGGGAAATGCATTCCTCAATGAATGTATCTGGAAATTTGAACACTTGGAAAATAAATCCAAATCCCTAAACCCTAATGGAAGGAAATCATTTCCCAAGTTATCTCCAAATCCATGGATTTGATCCATACCAAATTTGATCAACAAATTTCCACAAAGGATCAAGAAAGACCTTAGAGATTGGTTTCACTTAGTTTGGAACCATAGACAAAAACCTTATGAATATAAAAAGATAAGGAAATTGAATTTCCAAAGCCAATAAAGCCCTTACCCAAAAGCCCATACCAATTGGTGATCAAATAATCCTAAAGGGATTAAAAAGATAAACATTTAATAAAGGAAAAATAAATTGTTTTGGAAATACTATTTGGATCCTTTAATAAAAGACTTTGTTTTCAAATGAAAAGGTGAGCCAAATTAATTTTGGCCAAACTTTTGTAAAAAAATATTTTGTTTTGATAAAATGAGTAAAAGTTTATTTAAATAAAATAATAAGGATTTAAATATCCAATTTTATTTAAGTAAAGGCTTTTCCCATTTTAAATGAACACCAAGTATTTTATTACTACTTTGAAATCTTTTATTAAAAGGTTTTGCTTTGATTAAAATGAGTAAAGAATTATTTAAATAAAATAATAAGGATTTAAATATCCAATTTTATTTAAGTAAAGGCTTTCCCATTCTAATTAAAACACCAAAACTTAATTATTTATTTAAATAAGTCTCCAAGTATTCTTTTATTTTTCAAATAAAACCTTCTGGTTTGGTTTTGAAAATAATTGGATTTCAAATGGAAATTTTATTAAATCAAACACTATTAACTAAAGATCCATTTTATTTAATTAATAAATGGATCCTAAAATAAATAAAATATTATTTTATTTTGAGATTTGGATTATGTTGATAAACAGGACCAAATTCAAAGTAAAGTTGAGTGTTTGTTTGAGTTGTTTGATTATTTGAATCATGGATTGAAATTCAAAACAGAAAAAGAATTAGAAAAAGAAAAAGATTTAGACAGAAAAAAATAGAGCAACCCACTAAGGTCCAACAGCAGCCCAATCCAGCCCAACCTTTCACTACCCGAAGAAAACGATTCGTACCAAATAACAGACCCGCTAAGTCAATGACAACCAGGACCCACTCCTTCTCTCACTCACTCGCTGACAACAGACCCCACCTCCTCTTACTTTTCCCCGAACCGTTTTTCCTCACCGCCGAATCAGCCCACAGAGACACTGACAAGTGGACCTCCTCCTCTCTCCTTTTCCCACTGACTGGTAGGCCCGCTATCACTGTTCATCGTCTCCTTCACCACCCCGCAGCAACCAGTTCTTCTCCCCCGTTCTGCCGTTGATTCCTCCAGCTTAATTCGCCTTAACGCGACCGACGTTACCAGCTTTGATCACGCAGACGTAAACACCCGTGTCTCCCCTATAATTCCCCTCTGACACCCCGCGCTGGCATGCCTTAGACTGCCCCCAATTTCTCCCCGAGCCACTCTGTCTCCGGTGAGCTCCGAGAGCGATTCCGGCCAGCCAACGTTACCCCTTATCTCCTCGACCATGCTCTCGTGATCCCCACCTCCTGGCGATCATCCCCGTAGCGCCAGCTTGCCCCCGAGCGACCCAGAGCATCGACAACCACCTCGACCACCGTCGCCACCGTCTGTCTGCAAACTCCGGCGAACTCCACAGGTAGCTTCCAGCCGCCCCTCTTCTTTTCAATGATGCGCCTAAGACCAGTGACTTCTTCCGCAACTAATGCCATCGTCCTCGTGTCCTAGCTCACACCGTAGCGTCGCCTCGTCGTCAACTGTGAGCAACCGTCGTCTGCTTCTTCTCCGGCAACGTTCCCCGGTAAGCCTCGACCGCCCCGAGCCCTCTCGTTCACGCCCATAGCTCCGACATGATCTCCTGCATCTAACCCAGACCTCCGTTTGTCCTCTCATGGTCCACAGCAACGTCTCCGACACGGACAGAGCAGCCCGACGCCGCTCTCAACTCCGGTGAGCCCCGCAGGTAGTTTCCGGCCTCCCCTCTACCTCTCGTTCACGCACACAACCTTGTTTTGATACCGCGCGTCTAACCGCGTCATCATCTTGTCTCGAGGTGAGCTGCAGCTTCATCCCCGACCTCAACCAGAGCCAACCGCCGCCGTTCCCAACTCCGACGAGGAATTGCGACTGCCCCTGAGCGCCCCTTGTCAAGCCAGTAGTACCTTGAGCTTCGCAGTGACCCCCTGAGCCCGGTGAGCAACCCCTCCTTCTCCCCTACCTCCTATAGCGTCGCCTCCGTCATCGACCGACAGCCCCGCCGCCGGTAGCCACCGTCAGCGCCGCCCACTTTAGGTCGAGCCTGCCGCAACCGTTCGATCTCGATCCACTGGCTAGGATAGAGTCACTTATCGAAGGGGTATGGAAGCATATGCGTCGTAGGATTTGCTTTAGATCCAGTGGCTCACGTAGCTCGATCCCAGCGAACCGGTATCGACCAATGATATCAAGCCGCGTGTCGCCTGTTAGGTTTAAAACAGAATTTGAAAAACAGAAACTTTGGCAAACTTCAAACCCTTGTATCTTTGGATCCACACGTCCAAATTTTGCAAATTTGATGTCGTTGGAATCAGCAAGACAAACCCTAGCCAACCCTGCCCTTAGTTTAGCAAATAGTATCTGTTAACTTGTTTAACTTTGCAGATTCTTTTGTGTGCTTGCTAACATTAGAAAAATTGTTTAAAAATGTTTTTAGGGTTAGAACCTTTGCAAATTGGTTTGTTGTGACCTTACTGACCCTAGGAACCAACCCATATTTTGGAAAATGATTTTTGAAAAGTTTAGAATGGATTAATTGGGTTAGTCCATTTCTAGCTAATTAAAAACCATTGGTTTGTTTATGAAAATGCTTTCATAAAGAAAACTTTGGAGAAAATGCTTTGGACCCAACCTACTGACCCAAACACCAAGTTTTGCAATAGCAACTCATTTGGTGAAACAAAATAAGGAATCTTTGATTTAAAAACCATTTCTAGTCAAATAGAAATATGGTTTTTATAAAAAATGATTTTGGAAGAAAACCTTTGGAAAATGTTTTGTTTTAAACTCACTGACTCCAAAACCCAAGTTTTGTGATTTGAAAACATACTTGGTGAACCCTATAGGCTAATGCCCTAGTAAAACCATTTCTACACCACATAAAATAACACTTTGTTTTGAAAATGGTTTTGAGGTGAAACCTTTTGCTAACAACTTTACCACTTTGGTAAATGACCAATTTGGATCTTACAAAGTTTAGGAATCTAATAGAGACCCTCTTTGCAAATGACTTAGCCACTTTACAAAATGACCAATAGGTGTGCCCAAATGCCTATGACCCATTAGGAACCACTTTTTCAAACAAAACAAAGCTTGGCATGCTTGCATGCATTACTTTGACTTTGCCATTTTGGTAAATGACCAATTTGGAACTCACAAAGTTAGAAGCCTAGTGAAGACCATCCTTACAATAGAACCAACCTTTGCATACTTATGCATGACTTAGATCCCATTACTTTGTGTGTGAGAAATTGTTTGTTTGACTTTGGTTTGGAATGTGAATTGAATTGTGTTTGCTTGATTGACTTGTAGTGAAGTGTGAGACTAGCAAGATCAAGGAGTGAACCTATACCCTCTACCAAGAAGCCAAGTGATGCTTCATATCTTTTGTCCCATTATTTTCACTATGCATTAGTGATATTTCTAAGTAGGACTTGCATGGAATCTTATTTTGCTAAGTATAGACCTTGCTATGGGAAAACCTAGTAGATGAAGCCTTAGAAGAAATTTCCTAAGTTAAGATTCCTACTACCTTCATGCTTAGCTTAGCTAATAGAAAACAAGGGTGGAATATATATTCATGCTATGAAAAATTACTAAGTCTGTGGACTTATGTTTTGTTTAACAAAACAACTAAGTTAATGAATCACCTGGGTGGAATGGAATGAATGGTATATGTTGAGTGGTTCACAAGGCCATGGACTTGGCTTGTGTATCTCACTTGTGGATGGCCACCCAGGAAAAAAGAGATTTGAGATGTCAAATGTTGAGGAGCTTCAAGTGCAACCACTTGGCATTATGGGCTCTGCCATGATCTTAGGATGCTAGAACTTAGTCTTTTGGACAGTGGGTGGTAGAGGGAATGATAGGTTGGAACGCGTCCATTTGACTAAGGAAAGGCTACTGAAGGATCTTGTCTTGGGAAACCAAGTCTTGTGGGGAAAGTGCACCACCTCTGCAGAGTGTAAAACCTAAGTACTTAGCCATGTCCCTGGTAAAGGACAATTTGAGCATCAAGACATGGAAACTTCAAAAATCTCATCACTCCAATTTCTAAATAAAACTTGTGGGTGAACAAGGGTTAAAAGGATCTTCAGTCATTGATTGGTAGATGCCCTGAGTGGATCTGGAGTCTTTGATTGATAGATGCCTTGGGTGTTTTTGCCAAACAAAACTTAGTATTTTCAAAAGTTAGGGAAAAATCTATTTTGAGCAAAGCAAGCCTAAGCTCCACCAGCCAAATGCATATAGTATTATAGTCCACTTAAAATATACTAAGGTATCACTTGCCAATACTATTCCAATGTATTGACCCTTGTGGCTGTAACTTATGATGTTGCAGGTTTGATTGATTTAGTGAAGATTGATTGATTAGGATTACAAAGTCTACAACCAACATCTGCCTGTGGCACTTTGAAGATGAAGGACCCATGACTATAGTTATTCCGCTGCAATGTAATGTAATAGCCTAATGAGCTATGTATTGATGTAATAAAACTATGTTATTCCTGGTTATAAAGTTATATTATGACCTTTGTTTCTTGATATTACATCTAAACTGTGGATGCTAGCTATTGATCCAGGGACTAGCATTGTAAACACAAGGGGCTCAATCTTATTAAAGGTTGGGGACCCTACAGATGGTATCAGAGCATTGTGTTGCCTGTAGGATTTGTAACCCTAGGATTGGACAAAAACCCTTAGACAATAGGAGTTGTCTTATTCCAAAACTTATTTACAAAAACAAATCTTGTAAACTCTTTCCTCAATCATTTTTTGGTTTCAACTCTACTTCTCTTCTACTTCAAAACTTGATGGAAAAGCCTACCCCATGACCAAAGACTACACTATGTGCAAAGGACTTCTTCAACATTTTCAACTCTAATGACTTCAACTTCTTCATGTGACTTCAACATCTTCATCATGTTCACCAAAGACTTCCAACTTGGATATCATTAAAGACTACAAGTAAGACAAGAAATGTTACTCAAGATTTGAAGACTAAGGAAACACAACTTAGAAAAAGCCATCATCACCTTTGAAGTATTTGTGACCAAGACACAAGAATTCTCCAAGGATACAAAGATCTCAATCAAGAAGAATCAACCAAGAAGGATGGAAAGATCACAAGTGAACCATATAGATAGACCACCATATTTTAGTTAAGTCAAACCCACCAACTTATGTGGTGTAACAAAAATATTTTGTTGCCTAAGTATGTGCTTGAAACTGTTGTTTGAGTGGAGTGTTTGTTTGTGATTGCTTGCACATTGCTTGTGTGAATTGTGAGGTGTGTGATTAGAATTGATCCCTTAGAAAAAAATTCTTTTGCCTATTCTAATCCCTATCCAACCCAAACAGATGACTTCTCCAAGAGACTCCAACATCAAGGTTGATGACACCAACAACAACCAAGAGGATAACATGAGAGAACTCATAGCAACCCAAAACCAATTGAGCCAAGAGACAACTCAGCTTTTAGCCAACAACAATGGACTAGACCCAGCCATACAAAGGATTTTGAAACTTCAATCCCAACTGTTGCAAGGATTGGTTACTCAAGTGATCAACATGAGAGAAAACTTTTCCCAAGGAGCTAATGACAACAAGGATGACAAAGATGTTATTCTAGAAGGAACCCAAACTAGTAATACTTTTGGATACAAGGATCATGCACCCAAGGAGCATGAAGATCAATGCCCCAAGAAGAGAGGAAGATCTCCCATTTATGAAGAGCATGAACTAGAAGAACCCCTAGCTTTGGAGAAACCCAAGAAGAAGAGGAAGAAATGCCCCAACCCAAACAAGAAGGATATTACTCAAGAGCAATGTTACACTTGCAAAGAGATGGGACACTATTACAATGAATGCCCAGAAAAGAAGAACCAAGGAAATAAACAAGAGGCAATGATACTAAAGGAAAAGAAAGATATCAGCCAACTGATATGTTACAATTGCAAGAACCCAGGACACTATGCAAGCAACTGTCCAGAAAAGATGAAGAACAAGTTGAAGAATTCTATGGAGAAACTCAACCTTGGCCCATGAGTCAAGTATGGAAATAAAGGCCACTATGCAGAAGTTTTCGAAGAAGAAGTTTTCCAAGATTCCAAGCAAGCCAAGATGAAGTTTAGTTGGAAAAATTTTAAGGGTGGTAGTACCCTAGTTGTTTTGAACCTGCTTGTAACCCCTAGCCTCCCCAAATCTCGAGACGAGATTTATTTTAAGGGTGGTAGCCTGTCACATCCCAAGATTTTCCAAATCTTGTAATGTGAAAAATAAATAAATAAAATAAAATTTTGTTGAAAATCAGGGTGAAAAGAAACTTTTATTTCTAAAAGGAAACGTAAAATCCCATCTTGAACAAACTTTGGTTAAAGTTTGAATTCAACAAAATCCAAATCAAGGGAAATGCATTCCTCAATGAATGTATCTGGAAATTTGAACACTTGGAAAATAAATCCAAATCCCTAAACCCTAATGGAAGGAAATCATTTCCCAAGTTATCTCCAAATCCATGGATTTGATCCATACCAAATTTGATCAACAAATTTCCACAAAGGATCAAGAAAGACCTTAGAGATTGGTTTCACTTAGTTTGGAACCATAGACAAAAACCTTATGAATATAAAAAGATAAGGAAATTGAATTTCCAAAGCCAATAAAGCCCTTACCCAAAAGCCCATACCAATTGGTGATCCAATAATCCTAAAGGGATTAAAAAGATAAACATTTAATAAAGGAAAAATAAATTGTTTTGGAAATACTATTTGGATCCTTTAATAAAAGACTTTGTTTTCAAATGAAAAGGTGAGCCAAATTAATTTTGGCCAAACTTTTGTAATAAAATATTTTGTTTTGATAAAATGAGTAAAAGTTTATTTAAATAAAATAATAAGGATTTAAATATCCAATTTTATTTAAGTAAAGGCTTTTCCCATTTTAAATGAACACCAAGTATTTTATTACTACTTTGAAATCTTTTATTAAAAGGTTTTGCTTTGATTAAAATGAGTAAAGAATTATTTAAATAAAATAATAAGGATTTAAATATCCAATTTTATTTAAGTAAAGGCTTTCCCATTCTAATTAAAACACCAAAACTTAATTATTTATTTAAATAAGTCTCCAAGTATTCTTTTATTTTTCAAATAAAACCTTCTGGTTTGGTTTTGAAAATAATTGGATTTCAAATGGAAATTTTATTAAATCAAACACTATTAATAAACTAAAGATCCAGTTTATTTAATTAATAAATGGATCCTAAAATAAATAAAATATTATTTTATTTTGAGATTTGGATTATGTTGATAAACAGAACGAAATTCAAAGTAAAGTTGAGTGTTTGTTTGAGTTGTTTGATTGTTTGAATCATGGATTGAAATTCAAAACAGAAAAAGAATTAGAAAAAGAAAAAGATTTAGACAGAAAAAAATAGAGCAACCCACTAAGGTCCAACAGCAGCCCAATCCAGCCCAACCTTTCACTACCCGAAGAAAACGATTCGTACCAAATAACAGACCCGCTAAGTCAATGACAACCAGGACCCACTCCTTCTCTCACTCACTCGCTGACAACAGACCCCACCTCCTCTTACTTTTCCCCGAACCATTTTTCCTCACCGCCGAATCAGCCCACAGAGACACTGACAAGTGGACCTCCTCCTCTCTCCTTTTCCCACTGACTGGTAGGCCCGCTATCACTGTTCATCGTCTCCTTCACCACCCCGCAGCGACCAGTTCTTCTCCCCCGTTCTGCCGTTGATTCCTCCAGCTTAATTCGCCTTAACGCGACCGACGTTACCAGCTTTGATCACGCAGACGTAAACGCCCGTGTCTCCCCTATAATTCCCCTCTCACACCCCGCGCTGGCATGCCTTAGACTGCCCCCAATTTCTCCCCGAGCCACTCTGTCTCTGGTGAGCTCCGAGAGCGATTCCGGCCAGCCAACATTACCCCTTATCTCCTCGACCATGCTCTCGTGATCCCCACCTCCTGGCGATCATCCCCGTAGCGCCAGCTTTCCCCCGAGCGACCCAGAGCGTCGACAACCACCTCGACCACCGTCGCCACCGTCTGTCTGCGAACTCCGGCGAACTCCACAGGTAGCTTCCAGCCGCCCCTCTTCTTTTCAATGATGCGCCTAAGACCAGTGACTTCTTCCACAACTAATGCCATCGTCCTCGTGTCCTAGCTCACACCGTAGCGTCGCCTCGTCGTCAACTGTGAGCAACCGCCGTCTGCTTCTTCTCCGGCAACGTTCCCCGGTAAGCCTCGACCGCCCCGAGCCCTCTCGTTCACGCCCATAGCTCCGACATGATCTCCTGCATCTAACCCAGACCTCCGTTTGTCCTCTCATGGTCCACAGCAACGTCTCCGACACGGACAGAGCAGCCCGACGCCGCTCTCAACTCCGGCGAGCCCCGCAGGTAGTTTCCGGCCTCCCCTCTACCTCTCGTTCATGCACACAACCTTGTTTTGATACCGCGCGTCTAACCGCGTCATCATCTTGTCTCGAGGTAATCTGCAGCTTCATCCCCGACCTCAACCAGAGCCAACCGCCGCCGTTCCCAACTCCGACGAGGAATTGCGACTGCCCCTGAGCGCCCCTTGTCAAGCCAGCAGTACCTTGAGCTTCGCAGTGACCCCCTGCGCCCGGTGAGCAACCCCTCCTTCTCCCCTACCTCCTATAGCGTCGCCTCCGTCGTCGACCGACAGCCCCGCCGCCGGTAGCCACCGTCAGCGCTGCCCACTTTAGGTCGAGCCTGCTGCAACCGTTCGATCTCGATCCACTGGCTAGGATAGAGTCACTTATCGAAGGGGTATGGAAGCATCTGCGTCGTAGGATTTGCTTTAGATCCAGTGGCTCACGTAGCTCGATCCCAGCAAACCGGTATCGACCAATGATATCAAGCCGCGTGTCGCCTGTTAGGTTTAAAACAGAATTTGAAAACAGAAACTTTGGCAAACTTCAAACCCTTGTATCTTTGGATCCACACGTCCAAATTTTGCAAATTTGATGTCGTTAGAATCAGCAAGACAAACCCTAGCCAACCCTGCCCTTAGTTTAGCAAATAGTATCTGTTAACTTGTTTAACTTTGCAGATTCTTTTGTGTGCTTGCTAACATTAGAAAAATTGTTTAAAAATGTTTTTAGGGTTAGAACCTTTGCAAATTGGTTTGTTGTGACCTTACTGACCCTAGGAACCAACCCATATTTTGGAAAATGATTTTTGAAAAGTTTAGAATGGATTAATTGGGTTAGTCCATTTCTAGCTAATTAAAAACCATTGTTTTGTTTATGAAAATGCTTTCATAAAGAAAACTTTGGAGAAAATGCTTTGGACCCAACCTACTGACCCAAACACCAAGTTTTGCAATAGCAACTCATTTGGTGAAACAAAATAAGGAATCTTTGATTTAAAAACCATTTCTAGTCAAATAGAAATATGGTTTTTATAAAAAATGATTTTGGAAGAAAACCTTTGGAAAATGTTTTGTTTTAAACTCACTGACTCCAAAACCCAAGTTTTGTGATTTGAAAACATACTTGGTGAACCCTATAGGCTAATGCCCTAGTAAAACCATTTCTACACCACATAAAATAACACTTTGTTTTGAAAATGGTTTTGAGGTGAAACCTTTTGCTAACAACTTTACCACTTTGGTAAATGACCAATTTGGATCTTACAAAGTTTAGGAATCTAATAGAGACCCTCTTTGCAAATGACTTAGCCACTTTACAAAATGACCAATAGGTGTGCCCAAATGCCTATGACCCATTAGGAACCACTTTTTCAAACAAAACAAAGCTTGGCATGCTTGCATGCATTACTTTGACTTTGCCATTTTGGTAAATGACCAATTTGGAACTCACAAAGTTAGAAGCCTAGTGAAGACCATCCTTACAATAGAACCAACCTTTGCATACTTATGCACGACTTAGATCCCATTACTTTGTGTGTGAGAAATTGTTTGTTTGACTTTGGTTTGGAATGTGAATTGAATTGTGTTTGCTTGATTGACTTGTAGTGAAGTGTGAGACTAGCAAGATCAAGGAGTGAACCTATACCCTCTACCAAAAAGGCAAGTGATGCTTCATATCTTTTGTCCCATTATTTTCACTATGCATTAGTGATATTTCTAAGTAGGACTTGCATGGAATCTTATTTTGCTAATTATAGACCTTGCTATGGGAAAACCTAGTAGATGAAGCCTTAGAAGAAATTTCCTAAGTTAAGATTCCTACTACCTTCATGCTTAGCTTAGCTAATAGAAAACAAGGGTGGAATATATATTCATGCTATGAAAAATTACTAAGTCTGTGGACTTATGTTTTGTTTAACAAAACAACTAAGTTAATGAATCACCTGAGTGGAATGGAAAGAATGGTATATGTTGAGTGGTTCACAAGGCCATGGACTTGGCTTGTGTATCTCACTTGTGGATGGCCACCCAGGAACAAAGAGATTTGAGATGTCAAATGTTGAGGAGCTTCAAGTGCAACCACTTGGCATTATGGGCTCTGCCATGATCTTAGGATGCTAGAACTTAGTCTTTTGGATAGTGGGTGGTAGAGGGAATGATAGGTTGGAACGCGTCCATTTGACTAAGGAAAGGCTACTGAAGGATCTTGTCTTGGGAAACCAAGTCTTGTGGGGAAAGTGCACCACCTCTGCAGAGTGTAAAACCTAAGTACTTAGCCATGTCCCTGGTAAAGGACAATTTGAGCATCAAGACATGGAAACTTCAAAAATCTCATCACTCCAATTTCTAAATAAAACTTGTGGGTGAACAAGGGTTAAAAGGATCTTTAGTCATTGATTGGTAGATGCCCTGAGTGGATCTGGAGTCTTTGATTGATAGATGCCTTGGGTGTTTTTGCCAAACAAAACTTAGTATTTTCAAAAGTTAGGGAAAAATCTATTTTGAGCGAAGCAAGCCTAAGCTCCACCAGCCAAATGCATATAGTATTATAGTCCACTTAAAATATACTAAGGTATCACTTGCCAATACTATTCCAATGTATTGACCCTTGTGGCTGTAACTTATGATGTTGCACGTTTGATTGATTTAGTGAAGATTGATTGATTAGGATTACAAAGTCTACAACCAACATCTTCCTGTGGCACTTTGAAGATGAAGGACCCATGACTATAGTTATTCCAATGCAATGTAATGTAATAGCCTAATGAGCTATGTATTGATGTAATAAAACTATGTTATTCCTGGTGATAAAGTTATATTATGACCTTTGTTTCTTGATATTACATCTAAACTGTGGATGCTAGCTATTGATCCAGGGACTAGCATTGTAAACACAGGGGGCTCAATCTTATTAAAGGTTGGGGACCCTACAGGATCTATAGGTGGTTTGTGAAAAGAACACACATGCAATGACACTAGGGGATCCATATGTGGTTAATGAAAAGAACACACATGCAATGACTCTAGTTGTGAAGAATGAAAAGAACACACATGCAATGACACTGGTGGATCCATAGGTGGTTTGTGAAAAGAACAGACATGTAATGACTCTATTGGATCCATATGTGGTTTGTGAAAAGAACACACATGCAATGACTCTAGCTGTGGTCTGTGAAAAGAACACACATGCAATAACATTGGTGGATCCATGGGTGGTTGTGAAAAGAACACACATGCAATGAACTCTTGTGCATTCATATGTGGTATGTGAAAAGAACACACATTCAATGACACTGGTGGATCCATAGGTGGTTTGTGAAAAGAACACACATGCAATGAACTCTGGTGGATCCATATGTGGTCTGTGAAAAGAATAAACATGCAATGAAACTGGTGGATCCATGTGTGGTCTGTGAAAATAACACACATGCAATGACACTTATGGATCCATGTGTGGTTTGTGAAAATAACACACATGCAATGACACTGGTGGATCTATATGTGGTTTGTGAAAAGAACACACATGCAATGACTCTAGTTGTGGTTTGTGAAAAGAACAAACATGCAATGACTCTGGTGGATCCATATCTGGTTTGTGAAAACAAGACACATGCAATGACACTGGTGGATCTATAAGTGGTTTGTGAAAAGAACACACATGCAATGACTCTAGCTGTGGTTTGTGAAAAAGAACAAAGATGCAATGACTCTGGTGGATCCATATGTGGTTTGTGAAAACAACGGATATGCAATGAGTCTAGTTGTGGTTAATGAAAAGAATACACATCCAATGACACTAGGGGATCCATATGTGGTTAATGAAAAGAACACACATGCAATGACTCTAGTTGTGGATAATGAAAAGAACACACATGCAATGACACTGGTGGAAAAATAGGTGGTTTGTGAAAAGAACAGACATGCAATGAACTCTAGATGTGGTTAATGAAAAGAACACACATGCAATGACACTGGTGGATCCATGGGTGGTTTTGAAAAGAACACACATGCAATGAACTCTGGTGGATCCATATGTGGTCTATGAAAAGAACACACATGCAATGACACTGGTGGATCCATAGGTGGTCTGTGAAAAGAATAAACATGCAATGACTCTAGTTGTGGTCTATGAAAAGAACACAAATGCAATGACACTAGTGGATCCATAGGTGGTTTGTGAAAATAACACACATGCAAAGAACTCTGGTGGATCCATATGTGGTCTGTGAAAATAACAAACATGCAATGAACTCTGGTGGATCCATATGTGGTTTGTGAAAATAACCAACATACAATGACACTAGTTGTGGTTAATGAAAGGAACACACATGCAATGACACTGGTGGATCCATGGGTGGTTTGTGAAAAGAAAACACATGCAATGACTCTAGCTGTGGTTTATGAAAAGAACATACATGCAATGACTCTAGTGGATCCATATGTGCTTTGTGAAAAGAACAGACTTGCAATGACTCTAGTTGTAGTTAATGAAAAGAACACACATGCAATGACACTAGGGGATCAATATGTGGTTAATGAAAAGAACACATATGCAATGACTCTAGTTGTGGAGAATGAAACGAACACACATGCAATGACACTGGTGGATCCATAGGTGGTTTGTGAAAAGAACAGAGATACAATGAACTCTAGCTATGGTTAATGAAAACGACACACATGCAATGACACTGGTGGATCCATAGGTGGTTTGTGAAAATAACACACATGTAATGAACTCTGGTGGATCCATGTGTGCTATGTGAAAAGAACACACATGCAATGACACTGGTGGATCCATAGGTGGTTTGTGAAAAGAACAGACATGCAATGACTCTGGTGGATCCATATGTGGTATGTGAAAAGAACACACATGTAATGACTCTAGTTGTGGAGAATGAAAAGAACACACATGCAATGACACTGGTGGATCCATAGGTGGTTTGTGAAAAGAACAGACATGTAATGACTCTGGTGGATCCATATGTGGTTTGTGAAAAGAACACACATGCAATGACTCTAGCTGTGGTCTGTGAAAAGAACACACATGCAATAACATTGGTGGATCCATGGGTGGTTGTGAAAAGAACACACATGCAATGAACTCTTGTGGATTCATATGTGGTATGTGAAAAGAACACACATTCAACGATACTGGTGGATCCATAGGTGGTTTGTGAAAAGAACACACATGCAATGAACTCTGGAGGATCCATATATGGTCTGTGAAAAGAACAAACATGCAATGAAACTGGTGGATCCATGTGTGGTCTGTGAAAATAACACACATGCACTGACACTTATGGATCCATGTGTGGTTTGTGAAAATAACACACATGCAATGAGACTGGTGGATCTATATGTGGTTTGTGAAAAGAACACACATGCAATGACTCTAGTTATGGTTTGTGAAAAGAACAAACATGCAATGACTCTGGTGGATCCATATCTGGTTTGTGAAAACAAGACACATGCAATGACACTGGTGGATCTATAAGTGGTTTGTGAAAAGAACACACATGCAATGACTCTAGCTGTGGTTTGTGAAAAAGAACAAACATGCAATGACTCTGGTGGATCCATATGTGGTTTATGAAAACAACAGATATGCAATGACTCTAGTTGTGGTTAATGAAAAGAACACACATCCAATGACACTAGGGGATCCATATGTGGTTAGTGAAAAGAACACACATTCAATGACTCTAGCTGTGGATAATGAAAAGAACACACATTCAATGACACTGGTGGATCCATAGGTGGTTTGTGAAAAGAACAGACATGCAATAAACTCTAGCAGTGGTTAATGAAAAGAACACACATGCAATGACACTGGTGGATCCATGGGTGGTTTATGAAAAGAACACACATGCAATGACTCTGGTGGATCCATATGTGGTCTATGAAAAGAACAGACATGCAATGACACTGGTGGATCCATAGGTGGTCTGTGAAAAGAATAAACATGCAATGACTCTAGTTGTGGTCTAGGAAAAGAACACAAGTGCAATGACACTAGTGGATCCATAGGTGGTTTGTGAAAATAACACACATGCAAAGAACTCTGGTGGATCCATATGTGGTCTATGAAAATAACACACATGCAATGAACTATGGTGGATCCATATGTGGTTTGTGAAAATAACCAACATACAATGACACTAGTTGTGGTTAATGAAAAGAACACACATGCAATGACACTGGTGGATCCATGGGTGGTTTGTGAAATGAAAACACATGCAATGACTCTAGCTGTGGTTTATGAAAAGAACATACATGCAATGACTCTAGTGGATCCATATGTGCTTTGTGAAAAGAACAGACTTGCAATGACTCTAGTTGTAGTTAATGAAAAGAACACACATGCAATGACACTAGGGGATCCATATGTGGTTAATGAAAAGAACACATATGCAATGACTCTAGTTGTGGAGAATGAAACGAACACACATGCAATGACACTGGTGGATCCATAGGTGGTTTGTGAAAAGAACAGAGATACAATAAACTCTAGCTGTGGTTAATGAAAAGGACACACATGCAATGACACTGGTGGATCCATAGGTGGTTTGTGAAAATAACACACATGTAATGAACTCTGGTGGATCCATGTGTGCTATGTGAAAAGAACACACATGCAATGACACTGGTGGATCCATAGGTGGTTTGTGAAAAGAACAGACATGCAATGACTCTGGTGGATCCATATGTGGTTTGTGAAAAGAACACACATGCAATGACTCTAGCTGTGGTCTGTGAAAAGAACACACATGCAATGACATTGGTGGATCCATGTGTGATTTGTGAAAATAACAGACATGCAATGACTCTGGTGGATCCATATGTAGTTTGTGAAAAGAACACACATGCAAAGACTCTAGCTATGGTTTGTGAAAAGAACACACATGCAATGGCACTGGTGGATCCATGGGTGGTTAGTGAAAAGAACACACATGCAATGAACTCTAGTGTATCCATATGTGGTATGTGAAAAGAACACACATGCAATGACACTGGTGGATACATAGGTGGTTTGTGATAAGAATACACATGCAATGAACTCTGGTGGATACATATGTGGTATGTGAAAAGAACACACATGCAATGAACTCTGGAGGATCCATATGTGGTCTGTGAAAAGAATAAACATGTAATGACACAGGTGGATCCATGTGTGGTCTGTGAAAATAACACACATGCAATCACACCGGTGGATCCATGTGTGGTTTGTGAAAATAACACACATGCAATGACACTTGTGGATCTATATGTGGTTTGTGAAAAGAACACACATGCAATGACTCTAGTTGTGGTTTGTGAAAAGAACAAACATGCAATGACTCTGGTGGATCCATATCTAGTTTGTGAAAAGAATAGTCATGCAATGACTCTAGTTGTGGTTAATGAAAAGAAGACACATGCAATGACACTGGTGGATCCATAAGTGGTTTGTGAAAAGAACACACATGCAATGACTCTAGCTGTGGTTTGTGAAAAGAACAAACATGCAATGACTCTGGTGGATCCATGTGTGGTTTGTGAAAACAACAGATATGCAATGACTCTAGTTGTGGTTAATGAAAAGAACACACATGCAATGACACTGGTTAATCCATAGGTGGTTTGTGAAAAGAACACACATGCCATGAACTCTGGAGGATCCATATGTGGTCTGTGAAAAGAACAAACATGCAATGACACTGGTGGATCCATGTGTGGTCTGTGAAAATAACACACATGCAATGACACTTATGGATCCATGTGTGGTTTGTGAAAATAACATACATGCAATGAAACTGGTGGATCTATAGGTGTTTTGTGAAAAGAACACACATGCAATGACTCTAGATGTGGTTTGTGAAAAGAAAAAACATGCAATGACTCTAGTGCATCCACATGTGGTTTGTGAAAAGAACAGATATGCAATGACTCTAGTTGTGGTTAATGAAAAGAACACACATGCAATGACACTAGGGGATCCATATGTGGTTAATGAAAAGAACACACATGCAATGACTCTAGCTGTGGATAATGAAAAGAACACACATTCAATGACACTGGTGGATCCATAGGTGGTTTGTGAAAATAACACACATGCAATGAACTCTGGTGGATCCATGTGTGGTCTACGAAAAGAACACACATGCAATGACACTGGTGGATCCATAGGTGGTTTGTGAAAAGAACAGACATGCAATGAACTCTAGATGTGGTCTGTGAAAAGAACACACATGCAATGACACTGGTGGATCCACAGGTGGTTTGTGAAAATAACACACATGCAAAGAAATCTGGTGGATGAATATGTGGTCTGTGAAAATAACACACATGCAATGAAGTCTGGTGGATCCATGTGTGGTTTGTGAAAAGAACATATATGCAATGACTCTAGTCGTGGTTAATGAAAAGAACACACATCCAATGACACTAGGGGATCCATATGTGGTTAATGAAAAGAACACACATGCAA
This sequence comes from Avena sativa, assembly GCA_916181665.1. Lineage (NCBI taxonomy): Eukaryota > Viridiplantae > Streptophyta > Magnoliopsida > Poales > Poaceae > Avena > Avena sativa. The sequence goes on along the minus strand of OV702297.1, from coordinate 465,060,755 downwards.
TGACTTTAGTTGTGGATAATGAAAAGAACACACATGTGACATGCAATGAACTCTAGCTGTGGTTAATGAAAAGAACACACATGCAATGACACTAGTGGATCCATGGGTGGTTTTTGAAAAGAACACACATGCAATGAACTCTAGCTGTGGTTTGTGAAAAGAACATACATGCAATGACTCTAGTGGATCCATATGTGGTTTGTGAAAAGAACAGACTTGCAATGACTCTAATTGTAGTTAATGAAAAGAACACACATGCAATGACACTAGGGGATCCGTATGTGGTTAATGAAAAGAACACACATGTAATGACTCTAGTTGTGGAGAATGAAAAGAACACACATGCAATGACACTGGTGGATCCATAGGTGGTTTGTGAAAAGAACAGAGGTACAATGAACTCTTGCTGTGGTTAATGAAAATAACACACATGCAATGACACTAGTGGATCCATAGGTGGTTTGTGAAAAGAACAGACATGCAATGACTCTGGTGGATCCATATGTGGTTTGTGAAAAGAACACACATGCAATGACTCTAGCTGTGGTCTGTGAAAAGAACACACACGCAATGACATTGGTGGATCCATGTGTGATTTGTGAAAATAACAGACATGCAATGACTCTGGTGGATCCATATGTGGTTTGTGAAAAGAACACACATGCAATGACTCTAGCTATGGTCTATGAAAAGAACACACATGCAATGGCACTGGTGGATCCATGGGTGGTTTGTGAAAAGAACACACATGCAATGAACTGTAGTGTATCCATATGTGGTATGTGAAAAGAACACACATGCAATGACACTGGTGGATCCATAGGTGGTTTGTGAAAAGAATACACATGCAATGAACTCTGGTGGATACATATGTGGTATGTGAAAAGAACACACATGCAATGAACTCTGGAGGATCCATATGTGGTCTGTGAAAAGAATAGACATGAAATGACACTGGTGGATCCATGTGTGGTCTGTGAAAATAACACACATGTAATGACACTGGTGGATCCATGTGTGGTTTGTGAAAATAACACACATGCAATGACACCGGTGGATCTATATGTGGTTTGTGAAAAGAACAAACATGCAATGACTCTGGTGGATCCATGTGTGGTTTGTGAAAACAACAGATATGCAATGACTCTAGTTGTGGTTAATGAAAAGAACACACATGCAATGACACTGGTGGATCCATAGGTGGTTTGTGAAAAGAACACACATGCCATGAACTCTGGAGGATCCATATGTGGTCTGTGAAAAGAACAAACATGCAATGACACTGGTGGATCCATGTGTGGTCTGTGAAAATAACACACATGCAATGACACTTATGGATCCATGTGTGGTTTGTGAAAATAACATACATGCAATGAAACTGGTGGATCTATAGGTGTTTTGTGAAAAGAACACACATGCAATGACTCTAGATGTGGTTTGTGAAAAGAAAAAACATGCAATGACTCTAGTGCATCCACATGTGGTTTGTGAAAAGAACAGATATGCAATGACTCTAGTTGTGGTTAATGAAAAGAACACACATGCAATGACACTAGGGGATCCATATGTGGTTAATGAAAAGAACACACATGCAATGACTCTAGCTGTGGATAATGAAAAGAACACACATTCAATGACACTGGTGGATCCATAGGTGGTTTGTGAAAATAACACACATGCAATGAACTCTGGTGGATCCTTGTGTGGTCTACGAAAAGAACACACATGCAATGACACTGGTGGATCCATAGGTGGTTTGTGAAAAGAACAGACATGCAATGAACTCTAGATGTGGTCTGTGAAAAGAACACACATGCAATGACACTGGTGGATCCACAGGTGGTTTGTGAAAATAACACACATGCAAAGAAATCTGGTGGATGAATATGTGGTCTGTGAAAATAACACACATGCAATGAAGTCTGGTGGATCCATGTGTGGTTTGTGAAAAGAACATATATGCAATGACTCTAGTCGTGGTTAATGAAAAGAACACACATCCAATGACACTAGGGGATCCATATGTGGTTAATGAAAAGAACACACATGCAATGACTTTAGTTGTGGATAATGAAAAGAACACACATGTGACATGCAATGAACTCTAGCTGTGGTTAATGAAAAGAACACACATGCAATGACACTAGTGGATCCATGGGTGGTTTTTGAAAAGAACACACATGCAATGAACTCTAGCTGTGGTTTGTGAAAAGAACATACATGCAATGACTCTAGTGGATCCATATGTGGTTTGTGAAAAGAACAGACTTGCAATGACTCTAATTGTAGTTAATGAAAAGAACACACATGCAATGACACTAGGGGATCCGTATGTGGTTAATGAAAAGAACACACATGTAATGACTCTAGTTGTGGAGAATGAAAAGAACACACATGCAATGACACTGGTGGATCCATAGGTGGTTTGTGAAAAGAACAGAGGTACAATGAACTCTTGCTGTGGTTAATGAAAATAACACACATGCAATGACACTAGTGGATCCATAGGTGGTTTGTGAAAAGAACAGACATGCAATGACTCTGGTGGATCCATATGTGGTTTGTGAAAAGAACACACATGCAATGACTCTAGCTGTGGTCTGTGAAAAGAACACACACGCAATGACATTGGTGGATCCATGTGTGATTTGTGAAAATAACAGACATGCAATGACTCTGGTGGATCCATATGTGGTTTGTGAAAAGAACACACATGCAATGACTCTAGCTATGGTCTATGAAAAGAACACACATGCAATGGCACTGGTGGATCCATGGGTGGTTTGTGAAAAGAACACACATGCAATGAACTGTAGTGTATCCATATGTGGTATGTGAAAAGAACACACATGCAATGACACTGGTGGATCCATAGGTGGTTTGTGAAAAGAATACACATGCAATGAACTCTGGTGGATACATATGTGGTATGTGAAAAGAACACACATGCAATGAACTCTGGAGGATCCATATGTGGTCTGTGAAAAGAATAGACATGAAATGACACTGGTGGATCCATGTGTGGTCTGTGAAAATAACACACATGTAATGACACTGTGGATCCATGTGTGGTTTGTGAAAATAACACACATGCAATGACACCGGTGGATCTATATGTGGTTTGTGAAAAGAACACACATGGAATGACTCTAGTTGTGGTTTGTGAAAAGAACAAACATGCAATGACTCTGGTGGATCCATATCTAGTTTGTGAAAAGAACAATCATGCAATGACTCTAGTTGTGGTTAATGAAAAGAAGACACATGCAATGACACTGGTGGATCCATAAGTGGTTTGTGAAAAGAACACACATGCAATGACTCTAGCTGTGGTTTGTGAAAAGAACAATCATGCAATGACTCTGGTGGATCCATGTGTGGTTTGTGAAAACAACAGATATGCAATGACTCTAGTTGTGGTTAATGAAAAGAACACACATGCAATGACACTAGGGGATCCATATGTGGTTAATAAAAAGGACACACATGCAATGACTCTAGCTGTGGATAATGAAAAGAACACACATTCAATGACACTCGTGGATCCATAGGTGGTCTGTGAAAAGAACAGACAGGCAATGAACTCTAGCTGTGGTTAATGAAAAGAACACACATGCAATGACACTGGTGGATCCATGGGTGGTTTTTGAAAAGAACACACATGCAATGAACTCTGGTGGATCCATATGTGGTCTGTGAAAATAACACACATGCAATGAACTCTGGTGGATCCATATGTGGTTTGTGAAAATAACCAACATACAATGACTCTACTTGTGGTTAATGAAAAGAACACACATGCAATGACACTGGTGGATCCATGGGTGGTTTGTGAAAAGAAAACACATGCAATGACTCTAGCTATGGTTTGTGAAAAGAACATACATGCAATGACTCTAGTGGATCCATATGTCGTTTGTGAAAAGAACAGACTTGCAATAACTCTAGTTGTAGTTAATGAAAAGAACACACATGCAATGATACTAGGGGATCCATATGTGGTTAATGAAAAGAACACACATGCAATGACTCTAGTTGTGGAGAATGAAAAGAACACACATGCAATGACAATTGTGGATCCATAGGTGGTTTGTGAAAAGAACAGAGATACAATGAACTCTAGTTGTGGTTAATGAAAAGGACACACATGTAATGACACTGGTGGATCCATAGGTGGTTTGTGAAAATGACACACATGCAATGACTCTAGCTGTGGTCTGTGAAAAGAACACACACGCAATGACATTGGTGGATCCATGTGTGATTTGTGAAAATAACAGACATGCAATGACTCTGGTGGATCCATATGTGGTTTGTGAAAAGAACACACATGCAATGACTCTAGCTATGGTCTATGAAAAGAACACACATGCAATGGCACTGGTGGATCCATGGGTGGTTTGTGAAAAGAACACACATGCAATGAACTCTAGTGTATCCATATGTGGTATGTGAAAAGAACACACATGCAATGACACTGGTGGATCCATAGGTGGTTTGTGAAAAGAATACACATGCAATGAACTCTGGTGGATACATATGTGGTATGTGAAAAGAACACACATGCAATGAACTCTGGAGGATCCATATGTGGTCTGTGAAAAGAATAGACATGAAATGACACTGGTGGATCCATGTGTGGTCTGTGAAAATAACACACATGTAATGACACTGGTCGATCCATGTGTGGTTTGTGAAAATAACACACATGCAATGACACCGGTGGATCTATATGTGGTTTGTGAAAAGAACACACATGCAATGACTCTAGTTGTGGTTTGTGAAAAGAACAAACATGCAATGACTCTGGTGGATCCATATCTAGTTTGTGAAAAGAACAATCATGCAATGACTCTAGTTGTGGTTAATGAAAAGAAGACACATGCAATGACACTGGTGGATCCATAAGTGGTTTGTGAAAAGAACACACATGCAATGACTCTAGCTGTGGTTTGTGAAAAGAACAATCATGCAATGACTCTGGTGGATCCATGTGTGGTTTGTGAAAACAACAGATATGCAATGACTCTAGTTGTGGTTAATGAAAAGAACACACATGCAATGACACTAGGGGATCCATATGTGGTTAATGAAAAGGACACACATGCAATGACTCTAGCTATGGATAATGAAAAGAACACACATTCAATGACACTCGTGGATCCATAGGTGGTCTGTGAAAAGAACAGACATGCAATGAACTCTAGCTGTGGTTAATGAAAAGAACACACATGCAATGACACTGGTGGATCCATGGGTGATTTTTGAAAAGAACACACATGCAATGAACTCTGGTGGATCCATATGTGGTCTGTGAAAATAACACACATGCAATGAACTCTGGTGGATCCATATGTGGTTTGTGAAAATAACCAACATACAATGACTCTACTTGTGGTTAATGAAAAGAACACACATGCAATGACACTGGTGGATCCATGGGTGGTTTGTGAAAAGAAAACACATGCAATGACTCTAGCTATGGTTTGTGAAAAGAACATACATGCAATGACTCTAGTGGATCCATATGTCGTTTGTGAAAAGAACAGACTTGCAATAACTCTACTTGTAGTTAATGAAAATAACACACATGCAATGACTCTAGTTGTGGAGAATGAAAAGAACACACATGCAATGACACTTGTGGATCCATAGGTGGTTTGTGAAAAGAACAGAGATACAATGAACTCTAGCTGTGGTTAATGAAAAGGACACACATGTAATAACACTGGTGGATCCATAGGTGGTTTGTGAAAATAACACACATGCAATGAACTCTGGTGGATCCATGTGTGCTATGTGAAAAGAACACACATGCAATGACACTGGTGGATCCATAGGTGGTTTGTGAAAAGAACAGACATGCAATGACTCTGGTGGATCCATATGTGGTTTGTGAAAAGAACACACATGGAATGACTCTAGCTGTGGTCTGTGAAAACAACACACATGTAATGACATTGGTGGATCCATGTGTGATTTGTGAAAATAACAGACAAGAAATGACTCTGGTGGATCCATATGTGGTTTGTGAAAAGAACACACATGCAATGACTCTAGCTATGGTCTATGAAAAGAACACACATGCAATGGCACTGGTGGATCCATGGGTGGTTTGTGAAAAGAACACACATGCAATGAACTCTAGTGTATCCATATGTGGTATGTGAAAAGAACACACATGCAATGACACTGGTGGATCCATAGGTGGTTTGTGAAAAGAATACACATGCAATGAACTCTGGTGGATACATATGTGGTATGTGAAAAGAACACACTTGCAATGAACTCTGGAGGATCCATATGTGGTCTGTGAAAATAATAGACATGAAATGACACTGGTGGATCCATGTGTGGTCTGTGAAAATAACACACATGCAATCACACTGGTGGATCCATGTGTGGTTTGTGAAAATAACACACATGCAATGACACTGGTGGATCTATATGTGGTTTGTGAAAAGAACACACATGCAATGACTCTAGTTGTGGTTTGTGAAAAGAACAAACATGCAATGACTCTGTTGGATCCATATCTAGTTTGTGAAAAGAATAGTCATGCAATGACTCTAGTTGTGGTTAATGAAAAGAAGACACATGCAATGACACTGGTGGATCCATAAGTGGTTTGTGAAAAGAACACACATGCAATGACTCTAGCTGTGGTTTGTGAAAAGAACAAACATGCAATGACTCTGGTGGATCCATGTGTGTTTTGTGAAAACAACAGATATGCAATGACTCTAGTTATGGTTAATGAAAAGAACACACATGCAATGACACTAGGGGATCCATATGTGGTTAATGAAAAGAACACACATGCAATGACTCTAGATGTGGATAATGAAAAGAACACACATTCAATGACACTCGTGGATCCATAGGTGGTTTGTGAAAAGAACAGACATGCAATGAACTCTAGCTGTGGTTAATGAAAAGAACACACATGCAATGACACTGGTGGATCCATGGGTGGTTTTTGAAAAGAACACCCATGCAATGAACTCTGGTGGATCCATATGTGGTCTATCAAAAGAACAGACATGCAATGACACTGGTGGATCCATAGGTGGTATGTGAAAAGAACAAACATGCAATGACTCTAGTTATGGTCTGTCAAAAGAACACAAATGTCATGACACTGGTAGATCCATAGGTGGTTTGTGAAAATAACACACATGCAAAGAACTCTGGTGGATCCATATGTGGTCTGTGAAAATAACACACATGCAATGAACTCTGGTGGATCCATATGTGGTTTGTGAAAGTAACCAACATACAATGACTCTACTTGTGGTTAATGAAAAGAACACACATGCAATGACACTGGTGGATCCATGGGTGGTTTGTGAAAAGAAAACACATGCAATGACTCTAGCTATGGTTTGTGAAAAGAACATACATGCAATGACTCTAGTGGATCCATATGTTGTTTGTGAAAAGAACAGGCTTGCAATAACTCTAGTTGTAGTTAATGAAAAGAACACACATGCAATGATACTAGGGGATCCATATGTGGTTAATGAAAAGAACACACATGCAATGACTCTAGTTGTGGAGAATGAAAAGAACACACATGCAATGACACTTGTGGATCCATAGGTGGTTTGTGAAAAGAACAGAGATACAATGAACTCTAGCTGTGGTTAATGAAAAGGACACACATGTAATGACACTGGTGGATCCATAGGTGGTTTGTGAAAATAACACACATGCAATGAACTCTGGTGGATCCATGTGTGCTATGTGAAAAGAACACACATGCAATGACACTGGTGGATCCGTAGGTGGTTTGTGAAAAGAACAGACATGCAATGACTCTGGTGGATCCATATGCGGTTTCTGAAAAGAACACACATGCAATGACTCTAGTTGTGGTCTATGAAAAGAACACACATCCAATGGCACTGGTGGATCCATGGGTGGTTTGTGAAAAGAACACACATGCAATGAACTCTAGTGGATCCATATGTGGTATGTGAAAAGAACACACATGCAATGACACTGGTGGATCCATAGGTGGTTTGTGAAAAGAATACACATGCAATGAACTCTAGAGGATCCATATGTGGTCTGTGAAAAGAATAGACATGAAATGACACTAGTAGATCCATGTGTGGTCTGTGAAAATAACACACATGCAATGACACTGGTGGATCCATGTGTGGTTTGTGAAAATAACACACATGCAATGTCACTTGTGGATCTATAGGTGGTTTGTGAAAAGAACACACATGCAATGACACTAGGGGATCCATATGTGGTTAATGAAAAGAACACACATGCAATGACTCTAGTTGTGGAGAATGAAAAGAACACACATGCAATGACACTGGTGGATCCATAGGTGGTTTGTGAAAAGAAGAGACATGTAATGACTCTATTGGATCCATATGTGGTTTGTGAAAAGAACACACATGCAATGACTCTAGCTGTGGTCTGTGAAAAGAACACACATGCAATAACATTGGTGGATCCATGGGTGGTTGTGAAAAGAACACACATGCAATGAACTCTTGTGGATTCATATGTGGTATGTGAAAAGAACACACATTCAATGACACTGGTGGATCCATAGGTGGTTTGTGAAAAGAACACACATGCAATGAACTCTGGAGGATCCATATGTGGTCTGTGAAAAGAACAAACATGCAATGAAACTGGTGGATCCATGTGTGGTCTGTGAAAATAACACACATGCAATGACACTTATGGATCCATGTGTGGTTTATGAAAATAACACACATGCAATGACACTGGTGGATCTATATGTGGTTTGTTAAAAGAACACACATGCAATGACTCTAGTTGTGGTTTGTGAAAAGAACAAACATGCAATTACTCTGGTGGATCCATATCTGGTTAATGAAAAGAACACACATCCAATGACACTAGGGGATCCATATGTGGTTAATGAAAAGAACACACATTCAATGACACTGGTGGAAAAATAGGTGGTTTGTGAAAAGAACAGACATGCAATGAACTCTAGCTGTGGTTAATGAAAAGAACACACATGCAATGACACTGGTGGATCCATGGGTGGTTTTTGAAAAGAACACACATGCCATGAACTCTGGTGGATCCATATGTGGTCTATGAAAAGAACAGACATGCAATGACACTGCTGGATCCATAGGTGGTCTATGAAAAGAACAAGCATGCAATGACTCTTGTTGTGGTCTGTGAAAAGAACACAAATGTAATGACACTGGTGGATCCATAGGTGGTTTGTGAAAATAACACACATGCAAAGAACTCTGGTGGATCCATATGTGGTCTGTGAAAATAACACACATGCAATGAACTCTGGTGGATCCATATGTGGTTTGTGAAAATAACCAACATACAATGACACTAGTTGTGGTTAATGAAAAGAACACACATGCAATGACACTGGTGGATCCATGGGTGGTTTGTGAATAGAAAACACATGCAATGACTCTAGCTGTGGTTTATGAAAAGAACATACATGCAATGACTCTAGTGGATCCATATGTGCTTTGTGAAAAGAACAGACTTGCAATGACTCTAGTTGTAGTTAATGAAAAGAACACACATGCAATGACACTAGGGGATCCATATGTGGTTAATGAAAAGAACACATATGCAATGACTCTAGTTGTGGAGAATGAAAAGAACACACATGCAATGACACTTGTGGATCCATAGGTGGTTTGTGAAAAGAACAGAGATACAATGAACTCTAGCTGTGGTTAATGAAAAGGACACACATGCAATGACACTGGTGGATCCATAGGTGGTTTGTGAAAATAACACACATGCAATGAACTCTGGTGGATCCATGTGTGCTATGTGAAAAGAACACACATGCAATGACACTGGTGGATCCATAGGTGGTTTGTGAAAAGAACGGACATGCAATGACTCTGGTGGATCCATATGTGGTTTGTGAAAAGAACACACATGCAATGACTCTAGCTGTGGTCTATGAAAAGAACACACATGCAATGACATTGGTGGATCCATGGGTGATTTGTGAAAATAACAGACATGCAATGACTCTGGTGGATCCATATGTGGTTTGTGAAAAGAACACACATGCAATGACTCTGGCTGTGGTCTGTGAAAAGAACACACATGCAATGGCACTGGTGGATCCATGGGTGGTTTGTGAAAAGAACGCACATGCAATGAACTCTAGTGTATCCATATGTGGTATGTGAAAAGAACACACATGCAATGACACTGGTGGATCCATAGGTGGTTTGTGAAAAGAATACACATGCAATGAACTCTGGTGGATACATATGTTGTCTGTGAAAAGAACACACATGCAATGAACTCTAGAGGATCCATATGTGGTCTGTGAAAAGAATAGACATGAAATGACACTGGTGGATCCATGTGTGGTCTGTGAAAATAACACACATGCAATGGCACTGGTGGATCCATGTGTGGTTTGTGAAAAGAACACACATGCAATGACTCTAGTTGTGGTTTGTGAAAAGAACAGACATGCAATGACTCTGGTGGATCCATATCTGGTTTGTGAAAAGAACAGTCATGCAATGACACTAGTTGTGGTTAATGAAAATAAGACACATGCAATGACACCGGTGGATCCATAAGTGGTTTGTGAAAAGAGCACACATGCAATGACTCTAGCTGTGGATAGTGAAAAGAACACACATGCAACGAACTCTGGTGGATCCATATGTGGTTTGTGAAAAGAACATACATGCAATGACTCTAGTTGGGGTTAATGAAAAGAACACACATACAATGACACTGGTGGATCCATAGGTGGTTTTTGAAAAGAACACACATGCGATGACTCTAGCGGTGGTTATTGAAAAGAACAGACATGCAATGACTATGATCGATCCATATGTGGTTTGTGAAAAGAACAGACATGTAATGACTCTGGTGGATCCATAGGTGGTTTGTGAAAAGAACACACATGCAATGAACTCTGGTGGATCAATATGTGGTCTGTGAAAAGAACAGACATGCAATGACGTCTGGTGGATCCATATATTGTCTGTGTAAAGAACACACATGCAATGACTCTAGATGTGGTCTGTGAAAAGAACACACATGCAAAGAACTCTGGTGGATCCATAGGTGGTCTGTGAAAATAACACAGATGCAATGAAGTCTGTTGGATCCATGTGTGCTATGTGAAAAGAACACACATGCAATGACACTGGTGGATCCATAGGTGGTTTGTGAAAAGAACGGACATGCAATGACTCTGGTGGATCCATATGTGGTTTGTGAAAAGAACACACATGCAATGACTCTAGCTGTGGTCTATGAAAAGAACACACATGCAATGACATTGGTGGATCCATGGGTGATTTGTGAAAATAACAGACATGCAATGACTCTGGTGGATCCATATGTGGTTTGTGAAAAGAACACACGTGCAATGACTCTGGCTGTGGTCTGTGAAAAGAACACACATGCAATGGCACTGGTGGATCCATGGGTGGTTTGTGAAAAGAACACACATGCAATGAACTCTAGTGTATCCATATGTGGTATGTGAAAAGAACACACATGCAATGACACTGGTGGATCCATAGGTGGTTTGTGAAAAGAATACACATGCAATGAACTCTGGTGGATACATATGTTGTCTGTGAAAAGAACACACATGCAATGAACTCTGGAGGATCCATATGTGGTCTGTGAAAAGAATAGACATGAAATGACACTGGTGGATCCATGTGTGGTCTGTGAAAATAACACACATGCAATGACACTGGTGGATCCATGTGTGGTTTGTGAAAATAACACACATGCAATGACACTTGTGGATCTATAGGTGGTTTGTGAAAAGAACACACATGCAATGACTCTAGTTGTGGTTTGTGAAAAGAACAGACATGCAATGACTCTGGTGGATCCATATCTGGTTTGTGAAAAGAACAGTCATGCAATGACACTAGTTGTGGTTAATGAAAATAAGACACATGCAATGACACCGGTGGATCCATAAGTGGTTTGTGAAAAGAGCACACATGCAATGACTCTAGCTGTGGATAGTGAAAAGAACACACATGCAACGAACTCTGGTGGATCCATATGTGGTTTGTGAAAAGAACATACATGCAATGACTCTAGTTGGGGTTAATGAAAAGAACACACATACAATGACACTGGTGGATCCATAGGTGGTTTGTGAAAAGAACACACATGCGATGACTCTAGCGGTGGTTATTGAAAAGAACAGACATGCAATGACTATGATCGATCCATATGTGGTTTGTGAAAAGAACAGACATGTAATGACTCTGGTGGATCCATAGGTGGTTTGTGAAAAGAACACACATGCAATGAACTCTGGTGGATCAATATGTGGTCTGTGAAAAGAACAGACATGCAATGACGTCTGGTGGATCCATATATTGTCTGTGTAAAGAACACACATGCAATGACTCTAGCTGTGGTCTGTGAAAAGAACACACATGCAAAGAACTCTGGTGGATCCATAGGTGGTCTGTGAAAATAACACAGATGCAATGAAGTCTGTTGGATCCATATGTGGTTTGTGAAAAGAACAAACATGCAATGAATCTAGTTGTGGTTTGTGACAATAACACACATGCAATGACACTAGCTGTGGATAATGAAAAGAACACACATGCAATGACTCTAGCTGTGGATAATGAAAAGAACACACATGCAATGACACTGGTGGATCCATAGGTGGTTTGAGAAAAGAACAAACATGCAATGAACTCTAGCTGTGGTGAATGAAAAGAACACACATGCAATGACACTGGTGGATCCATGGGTGGTTTTTGAAAAGAACACACATGCAATGAACTCTGGTCTATCCATGTGTGGACTATGAAAAGAACAGACATGCAATGACACTGGTGGATCCATAGGTGGTCTGTGAAAAGAACAAACATGCAATGACTCTAGCTGGATCCATATGTGGTCTGTGAAAAGGACAGACATACAATGACTCTGGTGGATCCATATGTGGTTTGTGAAAAGAACATATATGTAGTGACACTGGTGGATCCATCTGGTTTGTGAAAAGAACACACATGAAATGACTTTAGTTGTGTTTTGTGAAAAGAACAAACATGCAATGACTCTAGCTGTGGTCTGTGAAAAGAACAGACATGCAATGACACTGGTGGATCCATAGGTGGTTTGTGAAAAAAAAACACATGCCTTGACTCTAGCTGTGGATAATGAAAAGAACACACATGCAATGACACTAGTGAATCCATAGGTGGTTCGTGAAAAGAACAGACATGCAATGAACTCTAGATGTGGTCTGTGAAAAGAACACACATGCAATGACACTGGTAGATCCACAGGTGGTTTGTGAATATAACACACATGCAAAGAACTCTGGTGGATGAATATGTGGTATGTGAAAATAACACACATGCAATGAAGTCTGGTGGATCCATGTGTGGTTTGTGAAAAGAACATACATGCAATGACTCTAGTTGTGGTTAATGAAAAGAACACACATCCAATGACACTAGGGGATCCATATGTGGTTAATGAAAAGAACACACATGCAATGAATCTAGTTGTGGATAATAAAAAACACACATGCAATGACACTGGTGGAAAAATAGGTGGTTTGTGAAAAGAACAGACATGCAATGAACTCTAGCTGTGGTTAATGAAAAGAAAACACATGCAATGACGCTGGTGGATCCATGGGTGGTTTTTGAAAAGAACACACATGCAATGAACTCTGGTAGATCCATGTGTGGTATGTGAAAAGAACAGACATGCAATGACACTGGTGGATCCATAGGTGGTCTGTGAAAAGAACAGACATGCAATGAACTCTAGTGGATCCATGTGTGGTCTGTGAAAAGAATAGACATGCAATGACACTGGTGGATCCATATGTGGTCTATGAAAATAACACACATGCAATGAACTCTGGTGGATCCATATGTGGTTTGTCAAAATAACATACATACAATGACTCTATTTGTGGTTAATGAAAAGAACACACATGCAATGACACTGGTGGATCCATGGGTGATTTGTGAAAAGAACACACATGCAATGACTCTAGCCGTGGTTTGCGAAAAGAACACACATGCAATGACTCTGGTGGATCCATATGTGGTTTGTGAAAAGAACAGACATGCAATGACTCTAGTTGTGGTTAATAAAAAGAACACACATGCAATGACACTAGGGGATCCATATGTGGTTAATGAAAAGAACACACATGCAATGACTCTAGTTGTGGATAATGAAAAGAACACACATGCAATGACACTGGTTGATCCATAGGTGGTTTGTGAAAATAATACACATGCAATGAACTCTACCCGTGGTTAATGAAAAGAACACACATGCAATGACACTGGTGGATCCATAGGTGGTTTGTGAAAAAAAAACACATACAATGAACTCTGGTGGATCCATGTGTGGTCTATGAAAAGAACACATGCAATGACACTGGTGGATCCAGAGGTGGTTTGTGAAAGGAACAGACATGTAATGACTCTGGTGGATCCATATGTAGTTTGTGAAAAGAACACACATGCAATGACTCTAGCTGTGGTCTGTGAAAAGAACACACATGCAATAACATTGGTTGATCCATGGGTGGTTGTGAAAAGAACACACATGCAATGAACTCTGGTGGATTCATATGTGGTATGTGAAAAGAACACACATTCAATAACACTGGTGGATCCATAGGTGGTTTGTGAAAAGAACACACATGCAATGAACTCTAGAGGATCCATATGTGGTCTGTGAAAAGAACAAACATGCAATGACACTGGTGGATCCATGTGTGGTCTGTGAAAATAACACACATGCAATGACACTTATGGATCCATGTGTGGTTTGTGAAAAGAAGACACATGCAATGACACTGGTGGATCTTTAAGTGGTTTGTGTAAAGAACACACATGCAATGACTCTAGCTGTGGTTTGTGAAAAGAACAAACATGCAATGACTCTGGTGGATCCATATGTGGTTTGTGGAAAGAACAGATATGCAATGACTCTAGTTGTGGTTAATGAAAAGAACACACATGCAATGACACTAGGGGATCCATATGTGGTTAATGAAAAGAACACACATGCAATGACTCTAGCTGTGGATAATGAAAAGAACACACATTCAATGACACTGGTGGATCCATAGGTGGTTTGTGAAAAGAACAGACATGCAATGAACTCTAGCTGTGGTTAATGAAAAGAACACACATGCAATGACACTAGTGGATCCATGGGTGGTTTTTGAAAAGAACACACATGCAATGAACTCTGGTGGATCCATATGTGGTCTATGAAAAGAACATACATGCAATGACACTGGTGGATCCATGTGTGGTCTGTGAAAATAACACACATGCCATGACACTGGTGGATCCATGTGTGGTTTGTGAAAATAACACACAAGCAATGACACTGGTGGATCTATAGGTGGTTTGTGAAAAGAACACACATGCAATGATTCTAGATGTGGTTTGTGAAAAGAACAAACATGCAATGACTCTGGTGGATCCATATGTGGTTTGTGAAAAGAACAGATATGCAATTACTCTAGTTGTGGTTAATGAAAAGAACACACATGCAATGACACTAGGGGATCCATATGTGGTTAATGAAAAGTACACGCATGCAATGACTCTAGCTGTGGATAATGAAAAGAACACACAATCAATGACACTCGTGGATCCATAGGTGGTTTGTGAAAAGAACAGACATGCAATGAACTCTAGCTATGGTTAATGGAAAGAAGACACATGCAATGACACTGGTGGATCCATGGGTGGTTTTTGAAAAGAACACACATGCAATGAACTCTGGTGGATCCATATGTGGTCTATGAAAAGAACAGACATGCAATGACACTGGTGGATCCATAGGTGGTCTGTGAAAAGAACAAACATGCAATGACTCTAGTTGTGGTCTATGAAAAGAACACAAATGCAATGACACTAGTGGATCCATAGGTGTTTTGTGAAAATAACACACATGCAAAAAACTCGGGTGGATCCATATGTGATCTGTGAAAATAACACACATGCAATGAACTCTGGTGGATACATATGTGGTTTGTGAAAATAACCAACATACAATGACTCTAGTTGTGGTTAATGAAAAGAACACACATGCAATGACACTGGTGGATCCATGGGTGGTTTGTGAAAAGAAAACACATGCAATGACTCTAGCTGTGGTTTGTGAAAAGAACATACATGCAATGAATCTAGTGGATCCATATGTGGTTTGTGAAAAGAACAGACTTGCAATGACTCTAGTTGTAGTTAATGAAAAGAACACACATGCAATGACACTAGGGGATCCATATGTGGTTAATGAAAAGAACACACATGCAATGAATCTAGTTGTGGAGAATGAAAAGAACACACATGCAATGACACTGGTGGATCCATAGGTGGTTTGTGAAAAGAACAGAGATACAATGAACTCTAGCTGTGGTTAATGAAAAGGACACACATGCAATGACACTGGTGGATCCATAGGTGGTTTGTGAAAATAACACACATGCAATGAACTCTAGTGGATCCATGTGTGCTATGTGAAAAGAACACACATGCAATGACACTGGTGGATCCGTAGGTGGTTTGTGAAAAGAACAGACATACAATAAGTCTGGTGGATCCATATGTCGGTTGTGAAAAGAACACACATGCAATGACTCTAGCTGTGGTCTGTGAAAAGAACACACATGCAATGACATTGGTGGATCCATGGGTGATTTGTGAAAATAACAGACATGCAATGACTCTAGTGGATCCATATGTGGTTTGTGAAAAGAACACACATGCAATGACTCTAGCTATGGTCTGTGAAAAGAACACATATGCAATGGCACTGGTGGATCCATGGGTGGTTTGTGAAAAGAACACACATGCAATGAACTCTAGTGGATCCGTATGTGGTATGTGAAAAGAACACACATGCAATGACACTGGTGGATCCATAGGTGGTTTGTGAAAAGAAGACACATGCAATGAACTCTGGTGGATACATATGTGGTCTGTGAAAAGAACACACATGCAATGAACTCTGGAGGATCCATATGTGGTCTGTGAAAAGAATAGACATGAAATGACACTGGTGGATCCATGTGTGGTCTGTGAAAATAACACACATGCAATCACACTGGTGGATCCATGTGTGGTTTGTGAAAATAACACACATGCAATGACACTGGTGGATCTATATGTGGTTTGTGAAAAGAACACAGATGCAATGACTCTAGTTGTGGTTTGTGGAAAGAACACACATGCAATGACTCTGGTGGGTCCATATCTGGTTTGTGAAAAGAATAGTCATGCAATGACTCTAGTTGTGGTTAATGAAAAGAAGACACATGCAATGACACTGGTGGATCCATAAGTGGTTTGTGAAAAGAACACACATGCAATGACTCTAGCTGTGGATAATGAAAAGAACACACATGGAATGATACTAGTGGATCCATAGGTGGTTTGTGAAAATAACAGACATGCAATGAACTCTAGCTGTGGTCTACGAAAAGAACACACAAGCAATAACACTAGTGGATCCATGGGTGGTTTTTGAAAAGAACACACATGCAATGAACTCTGGTGAATGCATATGTGGTATGTGAAAAGAACAGACAGGCAATGAACTCTGGTGGATCCATAGGTGATCTGTGAAAAGAACAGACATGCAATGACTCTAACTGTGGTCTGTGAAAAGAACACACATGCAATAACACTGGTGGATCCATAGGTGGTCCGTGAAAATAACACACATGCAATGAAGTCTGGTGGATCCATATGTGGTTTGTGAAAGGAACATACATGCAATGACTCTAGTTGTGGTTAGTGAAAAGAACACACATGCAATGACACTGGTGGATCCATAGGTGGTTTGTGAAAAGAACACACATGCGATGACTCTAGCGGTGGTTATTATAGGGTTCCCAACCTTTAATAAGGTAGAGCCCCCTGTGTTTACAATGCTAGTCCCTGGATCAATAGCTAGCATCCACAGTTTAGATGTAATATCAAGAAACAAAGGTCATAATATAACTTTATAACCAGGAATAACATAATTTTATTACATCCAACATAGCTCATTTGGCTATTACATTACATTGCAGCGGAATAACTATAGTCATGGGGTCCTTCATCTTCAAAGTGCCACAGGCAGATGTTGGTTGTAGACTTTGTAATCCTAATCAATCAATCTTCACTAAAACAATCAAACATGCAACATACAAGTTACAGCCACAAAGGGTCAATACATTTGAATTGTATTGGCAAGTGATACTTTGGTAGTATAGTGGAGTCTAACATCTATATGCATTTGGCTAAGTGGAGTTGAGGCTTGCATTGCTCAAAATAGATTTTCTTTATCATTTTGAAAATACTAAGTTTTTGTTTTGACAAAATCATTTTCCTCAATCAAAGATTGAAGATCCTTTACAAGGCATCTCTCAATCAAAGATTGAAGATTTCAAACAACCCTTGTTCAAACCACAAGTTTTACTTAGAAGTTGGAGTGATGAGATTCTTGATTGCTTCCATGTCTTGATGCTCAAATTGTCCTTTACCAGGGACATGACTAAGTACTTAGGTTTTACACTCTGCAGAGGTGGTGCACTTTCCCCACAAGACTTGGTTTCCCAAGACAAGATCTTTCAGAAGCTTTCCCTTAGACCAAAATGGACGCGCTCCAACCTATCAAACACTACCACCAACTGTCCATATGGCTAAGTTCTTGCAACCTATATGATCATGGCAGAGCCCATATTGCCAAGTGGTTGCACTTGAAGCTTCTCAACATTTGACATCTCAAATCTCTTTGTTCCTGGGTGGCCATCCACAAGTGAGATACACAAAGGTAAACCATAGAAATGGGCCTTGTGAACCACTCAACCAAAAACCACCAAGCAAGTCCCATTCCACCCAGGTGATTCATTAACTTAGTTATTTTGTTAAACAAAAAAAACAAGTCCTCGGACTTAGAAATTTTTCCATAGTGTGAATATATATTCCACCCATGTTTTCTATTAGCTAAGCTAAGCATGATAGTAGTAGGAATATTAACTTAGGGAAATTTTACTAAGGTTTCATCTACTAGGTTTTCCCATAGCAAGGTTTATACTTAGCAAAAATTCCATGCAAGTTTTACTTAGAAAAATCACTAATGCATAGTGAAAGTAATGGGACAAAAGATATGAAGCATCACTTGCCTTTTTGGTAGAGGGTATAGGTTCACTTCCTTGTCCTTGCAACAATCACACTCTTCAAGTCACTACAATCCAATCAAACAAGGCACAAACTCAATCTACCAATCAAGCAAAACAACACACATAAAATAACAAAGTCAAAGTATTGCATGCAAGCATGCCAAGCTTTGTTTTGTTTGAAAAAGTGGTTCCTAGTGGGTCATAGACATTTGGGTACATTTAATGGTCATTTTGTCAAGTGGCAAAATCATTTGCAAAGAGGTTTTACTTCAAAACCATTTTCAAAACAAAGTATCATTTTATGTGGTGTAGAAATATTTTTACTAAGGCATTAACCTATAGGGTTTACCAAATATGTTTTCAAACTATAAAACTTGGTGTTTGTGGTCAGAGAGTTTAAAACAAAACATTTCTCAAAGGTTTTCCTTCAAATCAATTTTAATAAACAAACCACATTTCTATTTGACTAGAAATGGTTTTAAATCAAAGAATCATTATTTTGTTTCACCAAAAACATTTTTGAGTTCACAAAGTGGTTCCCAATGTTAGTAGGTTCAAAATACACCTTTTGCTAAAGATTTTATCCCCAAATTCATTTTTAAACCATTTTCATAAACAAAACAATAGTTTTATTTAGCTAGAATGGACTAAACTAATTAATCCATTCTAAACTTTTCCAAATTCATTTTCCAAAACATAGGTTGGTTCCTAGGGTCAGTAAGGTCATAACAATCCAAATTGCAAAGGTTTTAACCCTAAAAACATTTTTTTAACAATATTTATAAGCTAAACTAGCACACAAAAGAATCTGCAAAAACAAACAAACTAACAGTTACTATTTGCTAAACTAAGGGCAGGGTTGGTTAGGGCTTACTCTCCTGAATCCAACGACATAAAATTTGTAATTTTTGGACGTGTGGATCCAGAGTTATAGGGTTTTCAAAATGGCACTTAAATCTGTTTTTCAAATTCTGTTTTAAAACAAACCTGGCCACGCGTCGCTATCTCACTGGCTGATACCGGTTCGGCCGGATCAGCAACGAGGTGCGTTGGATCTAATTAGATCGTGCGGCACAGGATCATCACTTACCCCTTCGCTAACGTTCTATCGTATCCGTCAGATCCAGATCCTACGGTTAATAACACGCTTGCCAAAGTCTGGCGGCGCTCGACGGCTGCGCGCGGCGGCGGCGCTCTGGCGGCGAGGTTGCCGGTGATACAGGAAGGTAGGGAAGGTAGGGAGATGCTCACAGTGATTGCCGTGGAATGTTGGTGCTCAATGTGTTCGTGATAGTCCAAGGGGCGCACGGTGCTGTCAGGGATTGCTCGCCGGAGCTGTTGCGAACGGCGGGGCCTCTAGAGGTTGTCGTGGACGGAGTTGCAGGTCGCGCTGAGACAATTGGAGGGTAGCGTTAGGTGCGTATGAGCATGGGGAGTAAGGGAGTGTCAATGAGAGGGTTTGGGGCGGTTTGGTTTACTAGGGAGGTTTCGCCGGAGTAGACGCGCCGTCGGGTGGTCTCTGTCGTGGTCGGAGTCGTCGCTAGAGGTCACGAGAAGAACAACCGAGGGTAGGGTTAGACGCAGGAGATCACGGAGGTGCTGTGTGCGTGAACGAGATGAAGAGGGGCGGCCTGGACTTACCGGAGGAACTCGACGGAGTACGGCAGTAGACGGCGGCGCTCAGAAGCTTGATGCAGTCGACGCTCTGGGGCGCCCGCGGTCGAATGGAGGACACGGGGAGAAGCGTCTGGGAATGGGGAAGCTGCTAGGGTGCTCGAGAAGGTAGGGGATGGCGTGTTCTGGCCTGAATTGGCCGGAGATGGTGGTCGGAACAGAGGAGCTCGAGGAGGAAATTGGGGCGGCCTGGTGGCGAGTCGAGGTGTGGTGACAGAGGGGAAAGGAGGAGGGGACGCTGGCGACTTATAGCGTGCTATCACGGCGAGATTAACGCACGGCATTATGGTGAATTCAACGCTGGAGTAAATCGGCAGAACGCCGTTGAGGGGAGGGGGAAGAAACGGCTGGCGCGGGTGAAACGATGCACAGTGGTGCGGGGCCCGTCTGTCAGCGAAAGAGAGAGAGTGCGAGTGGGTCCTCTACGTCAGTGACTGTGTGGGTTCTTATCCGGGTGAAAACGGTTCGCTTCGTGAGAGAGAGAGGTGGGGTCCACCGGTCATTGTCTGTGTGGGTCAGAAACTGGGTGTAAATCGTTTTCTTTCTGGAAGAGAACTGGGCTGGTTTGCTGGGCCTTAGTGGGCTGCTGTTGGGCTAGTTGGACCAGAGGGTGGACTGCTCTATTTTTTTTCTGTCTGAAACTTTTTCCTTTTCTAATTTTTTGTTTTGAATTTCAAACTATCAAACAACATTCAAATCAATTCAAACAAACACCACACTTCACAACTTTGAACTTGGTTCTGTTTATTAACATAAACCAACTTTCCAAAATGAAAATAATATTTTTATTCATTTCAGGATCCATTCAATAATTAAATAAAATGGATCTTTAGTTATTTAATAAAATAGGGTTTGATTTAATTAATAAAAAATTTCCATTTGAAATCCAAATATTTTCAAAACCAAATCAGTAGGTTTTAATTGAAAATAAAAGATATTTGGAAATCTTGTTTAAAACAAAATAACCTTTTATTTTAGGTTCAATTAATAATTAAATAGAATGGAACTTTGTTAATAAATCAAATAGGATTTGTTTATTTAAAAACTTTATTTTGAAATCTAAAATAAAACCAAAACACTTTAGTAGGTTTTATTTTGAGAATATAAAATACTTGGAAAACTTATTTTAAATAAATAAATAAGTTTTGATATTTTGGAAATAGTAAAACCTTTATTAATAAAACTTGGATATTTAAATCCTTTTTATTTTATTTTAAATAAACCTCTACTACTTTAATCAAAGCAAAACCTTTTGTTTCAAAATCTTGGCCAAGGTTTTAATTTGGCTTTATAAAATAATCTTCATTTATAAATCTACCTTATATTTTGAAAAGCAAAACTCTTTACTTAAAGATCCACAAAACCTTTTCAGTAAGTTTTTATTCAAAAACCTTTGGAAAACTTATTAAAATAAAATAATATGTTTTAGTGTTTATTTAAAAACAAAAAGCCTTTACTTTAATAAAATTGGATATTTAAATCCTTATTATTTAAATAAACCTTTACTCATTTTATCAAAACAAAATATTTTATTATAAAAGCTTACCCAAAATTAATTTGGCTCTTTAAAATATAATCTTTATTTATAAATCTATCTTTGCTTTTGAAAACCAAATCTTTTTATTTTAAAGATCCAAAATAGTATTTCCAAAATATTTTATTTTCCTTTAATAAATGTTTATCTTTATAAATCCGTTTAGGATTTAATTGTTCAAAAATAGGTTTGAAGATTCCCATTGGATTTCAAAAAGTTTCTTCTGGCCCTGAAAATCACCAAAGTTTTATTTTATTCATTTATTTTTCACATTACAAGATTTGGAAAATCTTGGGATGTGACAGTTATTGAAAAGAACAGACATGCAATTACTATGATGGATCCATATGTGGTTTGTGAAAAGAACATACATGCAATGACTCTAGCTATGGTGTGTGAAAAGAACACACATGCAATGATACTGGTGGATCCATAGGTGGTTTGTGAAAACAACACACATGCATTGAAGTCTGGTGGATCAATATGTGTTCTGTGAAAAGAACAGACATGCAATGACGTCTGGTGGATCCATATATTGTCTGTGTAAAGAACACACATGCAATGACTCTAGCTGTGGTTTGTGAAAATAACACAGATGCAATGAAGTCTGTTGGATCCATATGTGGTTTGTGAAAAGAACAAACATGCAATGAATCTAGTTGTGGTTTGTGACAATAACACACATGCAATGACACTAGCTGTGGATAATGAAAAGAACACACATGCAATGACTCTAGCTGTGGATAATGAAAAGAACACACATGCAATGACACTGGTGGATCCATAGGTGGTTTGAGAAAAGAACAAACATGCAATGAACTCTAGCTGTGGTTAATGAAAAGAACACACATGAATGACACTGGTGGATCCATGGGTGGTTTTTTGAAAAGAACACACATGCAATGAACTCTGGTCTATCCATGTGTGGTCTGTGAAAAGAACAGACATGCAATGACACTGGTGGATCCATAGGTGGTCTGTGACAAGAACAAACATGCAATGACTCTAGCTGGATCCATATGTGGTCTGTGAAAAGAACAGACATGCAACGACTCTGGTGGATCCATATGTGGTTTGTGAAAAGAACACACATGCAATGACTTTAGTTGTGTTTTGTGAAAAGAACAAACATGCAATGACTCTAGCTGTGGTCTGTGAAAAGAACAGACATGCAATGACACTGGTGGATCCATAGGTGGTTTGTGAAAAGAACACACATGCAATGACTCTAGCTGTGGATAATGAAAAGAACACACATGCAATGACACTGGTGGATCCATAGGTGGTTTGTGAAAAGAACAGACATGCAATGAAGTCTAGATGTGGTCTGTGAAAAGAACACACATACAATGACACTGGTGGATCCACAGGTGGTTTGTGAAAATAACACACATGCAAAGACCTCTGGTGGATGAATATGTGGTCTGTGAAAATAACACACATGCAATAAAGTCTGGTGGATCCATGTGTGGTTTTTGAAAAGAACATACTTGCAATGACTCTAGTTGTGGTTAATGAAAAGAACACACATCCAATGACACTAGGGGATCCATATGTGGTTAATGAAAAGAACACACATGCAATGACTCTAGTTGTGGATAATGAAAAGAACACACATGCAATGACACTGGTGGAAAAATAGGTGGTTTGGAAAAGAACAGACATGCAATGAACTCTAGCTGTGGTTAATGAAAAGAACACACATGCAATGACACAGGTGGATCCATGGGTGGTTTTCGAAAAGAACACACATGCAATGAACTCTGGTAGATCCATATGTGGTATGTGAAAAGAACAGACATGCAATGACACTGGTGGATCCATAGGTGGTCTGTGTAAAGAATAGACATGCAATGAACTCTAGTGGATCCATGTGTGGTCTGTGAAAAGAATAGACATGCAATGAAACTGGTGGATCCATATGTGGTCTATGAAAATAACACACATGCAATGAACTCTGGTGGATCCATATGTGGTTTGTCAAAATAACATACATACAATGACTCTAGTTGTGGTTAATGAAAAGAACACACACGCAATGACACTGGTGGATCCATGGGTGATTTGTGAAAAGAACACACATGCAATGACTCTAGCCGTGGTTTGTGAAAAGAACAGACATGCAATGACTCTGGTGGATCCATATGTGGTTTGTGAAAAGAACAGACATGCAATGACTCTAGTTGTGGTTAATAAAAAGAACACACATGCAATGACATAGGGGATCCATATGTGGTTAATGAAAAGAACACACATGCAATGACTCTAGTTGTGGATAATGAAAAGAACACACATGCAATGACACTGGTTGATCCATAGGTGGTTTGTTAAAATAATACACATGCAATGAACTCTACCTGTGGTTAATGAAAAGAACACACATGCAATGACACTGGTGGATCCATAGGTGGTCTGTGAAAATAACACACATGCAATGAACTCTGGTGGATCCATGTGTGGTCTATGAAAAGAACACACGTGCAATGACACTGGTGGATCCAAAGGTGGTTTGTGAAAAGAACAGACATGTAATGACTCTGGTGGATCCATATGTGGTTTGTGAAAAGAACCACACATGCAATGACTCTAGCTGTGGTCTGTGAAAAGAACACACATGCAATAACATTGGTGGATCCATGTGTGGTTCTGAAAAGAACACACATGCAATGAACTCTGGTGGATTCATATGTGGTATGTGAAAAGAACACAGATTCAATGACACTGGTGGATCCATAGGTGGTTTGTGAAAAGAACACACATGCAATGAACTCTGGAGGATCCATATGTGGTCTATGAAAAGAACAAACATGCAATGACACTGGTGGATCCATGTGTGGTCTGTGAAAATAACACACATGCAATGACACTGGTGGATCCATAGGTGGTTTGTGAAAAGAATACACATGCAATGAACTCTGGTGGATACATATGTGGTCTGTGAAAAGAACACACATGCAATGAACTCTGGAGGATCCATATGTGGTCTGTGAAAAGAATAGACATGAAATGACAGTAGTGGATCCATGTGTGGTCTGTGAAAATAACACACATGCAATGACACTGGTGGATCCACGTGTGGTTTGTGAAAATAACACACATGCAATGACACAGGTGGATCTATATGTGGTTTGTGAAAAGAACACACATGCAATGACTCTAGTTGTGGTTTGTGAAAAGAACAAACATGCAATGACTCTGGTGGATCCATATCTGGTTTGTGAAAAGAACAGTCATGCAATGACTCTAGTTGTCGTTAATGAAAAGAAGACACATGCAATGACACTGGTGGATCCATAAGTGGTTTGTGAAAAGAACACACATGAAATGACTCTAGCTGTGGATAATGAAAAGAACACACATGCAATGATACTAGTGGATCCATAGGTGGTTTGTGAAAATAACAGACATGCAATGAACAATAGCTGTGGTCTACGAAAAGAACACACAAGCAATAACACTAGTGGATCCATGGGTGGTTTTTGAAAAGAACACACATGCAATGAACTCTGGTGAATGCATATGTGGTATGCGAAAAGAACAGACAGGTAATGAACTCTGGTGGATCCATAGGTGATCTGTGAAAAGAACAGACATGCAATGACTCTAACTGTGGTCTGTGAAAAGAACACACATACAATAGCACTGGTGGATCCATAGGTGGTCTGTGAAAATAACACACATGCAATGAAGTCTGGTGGATCCATATGTGGTTTGTGAAAAGAACATACATGCAATGACTCTAGTTGTGGTTAATGAAAAGAACACACATGCAATGACACTGGTGGATCCATAGGTGGTTTGTGAAAAGAGCACACATGCGATGACTCTAGCGGTGGTTATTGAAAAGAACAGACATGCAATGACTATGATGGATCCATATGTGGTTTGTGAAAAGAACAGACATGCAATGACTCTAGCTATGGTGTGTGAAAAGAACACAGATGCAATGACACTGGTGGATCCATAGGTGGTTTGTGAAAAGAACACACATGCAATGAACTCTGGTGGATCAATATGTGGTCTGTGAAAAGAACAGACATGCAATGACGTCTGGTGGATCCATATGTTGTCTGTGTAAAGAACACACATGCAATGACTCTAGATGTGGTCTGTGAAAAGAACACACATGCAAAGAACTCTAGTGGATCCATAGGTGGTCTGTGAAAATAGCACAGATGCAATGAAGTCTATGGGATCCATATGTGGTTTCTGAAAAGAACAAACATGCAATGAATCTAGTTGTGGTTTGTGATAATAACACACATGCAATGACACTAGTTGTGGATAATGAAAAGAACACACATGCAATGACTCTAGCTGTGGATAATGAAAAACCACACATGCAATGACACTGGTGGATCCATAGGTGGTTTGTGAAAAGAACAAACATGCAATGAACTCTAGCTGTGGTGAATGAAAAGAACACACATGCAATGACACTGGTGGATCCATGGGTGGTTTTTGAAAAGAACACACATGCAATGAACTCTGGTCGATCCATGTGTGGTCTGTGAAAAGAATAGACATGCAATGACACTGGTGGATCCATAGGTAGTCTGTGAAAAGAACAAACATGCAATGACTCTAGCTGGATCAATATGTGGTCTATGAAAAGAACAGACATGCAATGACTCTGGTGGATCCATATGTGGTTTGTGAAAAGAACAGATATGCAGTGACACTGGTGGATCCATGTGGTTTGTGAAAAGAACACACATGCAATGACTTTAGTTGTGTTTTGTGAAAAGAACAAACATGCAATGACTCTAGCTGTGGTCTGTGAAAAGAACAGACATGCAATGACACTGGTGGATCCATAGGTGGTTTGTGAAAAGAACACACATGCAATGACTCTAGATGTGGATAATGAGAAGAACACACATGCAATGACACTGGTGGATCCATAGGTGGTTTGTGAAAAGAACAGACATGCAATGAACTCTAGATGTGGTCTGTGAAAAGAACACACATGCAATGACACTGGTGGATCCATAGGTGGTTTGTGAAAATAACACACATGCAAAGAACTCTGGTGGATGAATATGTGGTTTGTGAAAACAACACACATGCAATGAAGTCTGATGGGTCCATATGTGGTTTGTGAAAACAACATACATGCAATGACTCTAGTTGTGGTTAATGAAAAGAACACACATCCAATAACACTAGGGGATCCATATGTGGTTAATGAAAATAAATAACACACATGCAATGACTCTAGTTGTGGATAATGAAAAGAACACACATGCAATGACACTGGTGGAAACATAGGTAGTTTGTGAAAAGAACAGACATGCAATGAACTCTAGCTGTGGTTAATGAGAAGAACACACATGCAATGACACTGGTGGATCCATGGGTGGTTTTTGAAAAGAACACACATGCAATGAACTCTGGTAGATCCATGTGTGGTATGTCAAAAGAACAGACATGCAATGACACTGGTGGATCCATATGTGGTCTGTGAAAATAACACACATGCAATGAACTCTGGTGGATCCATATGTGGTTTGTGAAAATAACATACATACAATGACTCTAGTTGTGGTTAATGAAAAGAACACACATGCAATGACACTGGTGGATCCATGGGTGGTTTGTGAAAAGAACACACATGCAATGACTCTAGCCATGGTTTGTGAAAAGAACAGACATGCAACGACTCTGGTGGATCCATATGTGGTTTGTGAAAAGAACAGACATGCAATGAGTCTAGTTGTGGTTAATAAAAAGAACACACATGCAATGAAACTAGGGGATCCATATGTGGTTAATGAAAAGAACACACATGTAATGACTCTAGTTGTGGATCATGAAAAGAACACACATGCAATGACACTGGTTGATCCATAGGTGGTTTGTGAAAATAATACACATGCAATGAACTCTACCTGTGGTTAATGAAAATAACACACATGCACTGACACTGGTGGATCCATAGGTGGTTTGTGAAAATATCACACATGCAATGAACTCTGGTGGATCCATGTGTGGTCTATGAAAAGAACACACATGCAATGACACTGGTGGATCCATAGGTGGTTTGTGAAAAGAACAGACATGTAATGACTCTGGTGGATCCATATGTGGTTTGTGAAAAGAACACACATGCAATGACTCTAGCTGTGGTCTGTGAAAAGAACACACATGCAATGACATTGGTGGATCCATGGGTGATTTGTGAAAATAACAGACATGCAATGACTCTGGTGGATCCATATGTGGTTTGTGAAAATTACACACATGCAATGACTCTAGCTATTGTCTGTGAAAAGAACACACATGCAATGGCACTAGTGGATCCATGGGTGGTTTGTGAAAATAACACACATGCAATGAACTCTAGTGGATCCATATGTGGTATGTGAAAAGAACACACATGCAATGACACTGGTGGATCCATAGGTGGTTTGTGAAAAGAATACACATGCAATGAACTCTGGTTGATACATATGTGGTCTATGAAAAGAACACACATGCAATGAACTCTGGAGGATCCATATGTGGTCTGTGAAAAGAATAGACATGAAATGACACTGGGGGATCCATGTGTGGTCTGTGAAAATAACACACATGCAATCACACTGGTGGATCCATGTGTGGTTTGTGAAAATAACACACATGCAATGACACTAGTGGATCTATATGTGGTTTGTGAAAAGAACACACATGCAATGACTCTAGTTGTGGTTTGTGAAAAGAACAAACATGCAATGACTCTAGTGGATCCATATCTGGTTTGTGAAAAGAATAGTCATGCAATGACTCTAGTTGTGGTTAATGAAAAGAAGACACATGCAATGACACTGGTGGATCCATAAGTGGTTTGTGAAAAGAACACACATGCAATGACTCTAGCTGTGGATAATGAAAAGAACACACATGCAATGATACTAGTGGATCCATAGGTGGTTTGTGAAAATAACAGACATGCAATGAACTCTGGTGAATGCACATGTGGTATGTGAAAAGAACAGATAGGCAATGAACTCTGGTGGATCCATCAGTGATTTGTGAAAAGAACAGACATGCAATGACTCTAACTGTGGTTTGTGAAAAGAACACACATGCAATAACACTAGTGGATCCATAGGTGGTCTGTGAAAATAACACACATGCAATGAAGTCTGGTGGATCCATATGTGGTTTGTGAAAAGAACATACATGCAATGACTCTAGTTGTGGTTAATGAAAAGAACACACATGCAATGACACTGGTGGATCCATAGGTGGTTTGTGAAAAGAACACACATGCGATGACACTGGTGGATCCGTGGGTGGTTTTTGAAACGAACACACATGCAATGAACTCTGGTAGATCCATGTGTGGTATGTGAAAAGAACAGACATGCAATGACACTGGTAGATCCATAAGTGGTCTGTGAAAAGAACAGACATGCAATGAACTCTAGTGGATCCATGTGTGGTCTGTGAAAAGAATAGACATGCAATGACACTAGTGGATCCATATGTGGTCTGTGAAAATAACTCACATGCAATGAACTCTGGTGGATCCATATGTGGTTTGTGAAAATAACATACATACAATGACTCTAGTTGTGGTTAATGAAAAGAACACACATGCAATGACATTGGTGGATCCATGAGTGGTTTGTGAAAAGAACACACATGCAATTACTCTAGCTGTGGTTTGTGGAAAGAACAGACATGCAATGACTCTGGTGGATCTATATGTGGTTTGTGAAAAGAACAGACATGCAATGACTCTAGTTGTGGATAATAAAAAGAACACACATGCAATGACACTAGGGGAACCATATGTGGTTAATGAAAAGAACACACATGCAATGACTCTAGTTGTGGATAATGAAAAGAACACACATGCAATGACACTGGTTGATCCATAGGTGGTTTGTGAAAATAATACACATGCAATGAACTCTACCTATGGTTAATGAAAAGAACACACATGCAATGACACTGGTGGATCCATAGGTGGTTTGTGAAAATAACAGACATGCAATGAACTCTGGTGGATCCATGTGTGGTCTATGAAAAGAACACACATGCAATGACACTGGTGGATCCATAGGTGGTTTGTGAAAAGAACAGGCATGTAATGCCTCTAGTGGATCCATATGTGGTTTGTGAAAAGAACACACATGCAATGACTCTAGCTGTGGTCTATGAAAAGAACACACATGCAATAACATTGGTGGATCCATGGGTGGTTGTGAAAAGAACACACATGCAATGACCTCTGGTGGATTCATATGTGGTATGTGAAAAGAACACACATTAAATGACACTGGTGGATCCATAGGTGGTTTGTGAAAAGAACACACATGCAGTGAACTCTGGAGGATCCATATGTGGTCTGTGAAAAGAACAAACATGCAATGACACTGGTGGATCCATGTGTGGTCTATGAAAACAACACACATGCAATGACACTTATGGATCCATGTGTGGTTTGTGAAAATAACACACATGGAATGACACTGGTGGATCTATAGGTGGTTTGTGAAAAGAACACACATGCAATGACTCTAGCTATGGTTTGTGAAAAAAACTGACATGAAATGACTCTAGTTGTGGTTAATGAAAAGAACACACATGCAATGACACTAGGGGATCCATATGTGGTTAATTAAAAATAACGCACATGCAATGACACTAGGGGATCCATATGTGGTTAATGAAAAGAACACACATGCAATGACTCTACCCGTGGATAATGAAAAGAACACACATGCAATGACACTGGTGGATCCAAAGGTGGTTTGTGAAAAGAACTGACATGCAATGAACTCTAGCTGTGGTGAATGAAAAGAACACACATGCAATGACACTCGTGTATCCATGGGTGGTTTTTGAAAAGAACACACATGCAATGAACTCTGGTGGATCCATGTGTGGTCTGTGAAAAGAACAGACATGCAATGACACTAGAGGACCCACAGGGGGTTTGTGAAAATAACACACATGCAATGACACTAGTGTATCCATAAGTGGTTTGTCAAAATAACACACATGCAAAGAACTCTAGCGGATCCATATGTGGTCTGTGAAAATAACACACATGCAATGAAGTCTGGTGGATCCATATGTGGTTTGTGAAAAGAACACACATCCAATGACTCTAGCTGTGGTATGTGAAAAGAACACACATGCAATAACATTTGTGGATCCATGGGTGGTTGTGAAAAGAACACACATGCAATGAACTCTGGTGGATTCATATGTGGTATGTGAAAAGAACACACATTAAATGACACTGGTGGATCCATAGGTGGTTTGTGAAAAGAACACACATGCAATGAACTCTGGAGGATCCATATGTGGTCTGTGAAAAGAACAAACATGCAATGACACTGGTGGATCCATGTGTGGTCTGTGAAAATAACACACATGCAATGACACTTATGGATCCATGTGTGGTTTGTGAAAATAACACACATGGAATGACACTGGTGGATCTATAGGTGGTTTGTGAAAAGAACACACATGCAATGACTCTAGCTATGGTTTGTGAGAAAAACAGACATGCAATGACTCTAGTTGTGGTTAATGAAAAGAACACACATGCAATGACACTAGGGGATCCATATGTTGTTAATGAAAAGAACGCACATGCAATGACACTAGGGGATCCATATGTGGTTAATGAAAAGAACACACATGCAATGACTCTACCCGTGGATAATGAAAAGAACACACATGCAATGACACTGGTGGATCCATAGGTGGTTTGTGAAAAGAACTGACATGCAATGAACTCTAGCTGTGGTGAATGAAAAGAACACACATGCAATGACACTTGTGTATCCATGTGTGGTTTTTGAAAAGAACACACATGCAATGAACTCTGGTGGATCCATGTGTGGTCTATGAAAAGAACAGACATGCAATGACACTGGTGTATCCATGTGTGGTTTTTGAAAAGAACACACATGCAATGAACTCTGGTGGATCTATGTGTGGTCTATGAAAAGAACAGACATGCAATGACACTGGTGGATCCATAGGTGGTATTTGAAAAGAACAAACCTGCAATGACTCTAGTTGTGGTCTATAAAAAGAACACAAATGCAATGACACTAGTGGATCCATAGGTGGTTTGTGAAAATAACACACATGCAAAAAATCTGGTGGATCCATATGTGATCTGTGAAAATAACACACATGCAATGAACTCTGGTGGATCCATATGTGGTTTTTGAAAATAACCAACATACAATGACACTAGTTGTGGTTAATGAAAAGAACACACATGCAATGACACTGGTGGATCCATGGGTGGTTTGTGGAAAGAAAACACATGCAATGACTCTAGCTGTGGTTTGTGAAAAGAACATACATGCAATGACTCTAGTGGATCCATATGTGGTTTGTGAAAAGAACAGACTTGCAATGACTCTAGTTGTAGTTCATGAAAAGAACACACATGCAATGACACTAGGGGATCCATATGTGGTTAATGAAAAGAACACACATGCAATGAATCTAGTTGTGGAGAATGAAAAGAACACACATGCAATGACACTGGTGGATCCATAGGTAGTTTGTGAAAAGAACAGAGATACAATGAACTCTAGCTATGGTTAATCAAAAGGACACACATGCAATGACAATAGTGGATCCATAGGTGGTTTGTGAAAATAACACACATGCAATGAACTCTGGTGGATCCATGTGTGCTATGTGAAAAGAACACACATGTAATGACACTGGTGGATCCATAGGTGGTTTGTGAAAAGAACAGACATGCAATGACTCTGGTGGATCCAAATGTAGTTTGTGAAAAGAACACACATGCAATGATATTGGTGGATCCATGGGTGATTTGTGAAAATAACAGACATGCAATGACTCTGCTGGATCCATATGTGGTTTGTGAAAAGAACACACATGCAATGACTCTAGCTATGGTCTGTGAAAAGAACACACATGCAATGGCACTGGTGGATCCATCGGTGGTTTGTGAAAAGAACACACATGCAATGAACTCTAGTGGATCCATATGTGGTATGTGAAAAAAAACACATGCAATGACACTGGTGGATCCATAGGTGGTTGGTGAAAAGAAGACACATGCAATAAACTCTGGTGGATACATATGTGGTCTGTGAAAAGAACACACATGCAATGAACTCTGGAGGATCCATATGTGGTCTGTGAAAAGAATAGACATGAAATGACACTGGTGGATCCATGTGTGGTCTGTCAAAATAACACACATGCAATGACTCTAGCTGGATCCATATGTGGTCTGTGAAAAGAATAGGCATGCAATGACTCTGGTGGATCCATGTGTGGTTTGTGAAAATAACACACATGCAATGACACTGGTGGTTCTATATGTGGTTTGTGAAAAGAACACAGATGCAATGACTCTAGTTGTGGTTTGTGAAAAGAACAGACATGTAATGACTCTGGTGGATCCATATCTTGTTTGTGAAAAGAATAGTCATGCAATGACTCTAGTTGTGGTTAATGAAAAGAAGACACATGCAATGACACTGGTGGATCCATAAGTGGTTTGTGAAAAGAACACACATGCAATGACTCTAGCTGTGGATAATGAAAAGAACACACATGCAATGATACTAGTGGATCCATAGGTGGTTTGTGAAAATAACAGACATGCAATGAACTCTAGCTGTGGTCTACGAAAAGAACACACAAGAAATAATACTAGTGGATCCATGGGTGGTTTTTGAAAAGAACACACATGCAATGATCTCTGGTGAATGCATATGTGGTATGTGAAAAGAACAGATAGGCAATGAACTCTGGTGGATCCATAGGTGATCTGTGAAAAGAACAGACATGCAATGACTCTAACTGTGGTCTGTGAAAAGAACACACATGCAATAACACTGGTGGATCCATAGGTGGTTTGTGAAAATAACACACATGCAATGAAGTCTGGTGGATCCATATGTGGTTTGTGAAAAGAACATACATGCAATGACTCTAGTTGTGGTTAATGAAAAGAACACACATGCAATGACACTGGTGGATCCATAGGTGGTTTGTGAAAAGAACACACATGCGATGACTCTAGCGGTGGTTATTGAAAAGAACAGACATTCAATGACTATGATGGATCCATATGTGGTTTGTGGAAAGAACAGACATGCAATGACTCTAGCTATGGTGTGTGAAAAGAACACACATGCAATGACACTGGTGGATCCATAGGTGGTTTGTGAAAAGAACACACATGCAATGAACTCTGGTGGATCAATATGTGGTCTGTGAAAAGAACATACTTGCAATGACGTCTGGTGGATCCATATATTGTCTGTGTAAAGAACACACATGCAATGACTCTAGTTGTGGTCTGTGAAAAGAATACACATGCAAAGAACTCTAGTGGATCCATAGGTGGTCTGTGAAAATAACACAGATGCAATGAAGTCTGTTGGATCCATATGTGGTTTGTGAAAATAACAAACATGCAATGAATCTAGTTGTGGTTTGTGACAATAACACACATGCAATGACAGTAGCTGTGGATACTGAAAAGAACACACATGCAATGACTCTAGTTGTGGATAATGAAAAGAACACACATGCAATGACACTAGTGGATCCATAGGTGGTTTGAGAAAAGAACAAACATGCAATGAACTCTAGCTATGGTGAATAAAAAGAACACACATGCAATGACACTGGTGGATCCATGGGTGGTTTTTGAAAAGAACACACATGCAATGAACTCTGGTCTATCCATGTGTGGTCTATGAAAAGAACAGACATGCAACGACACTGGTGGATCCATAGGTTGTCTGTGAAAAGAACAAACATGCAATAACTCTAGCTGGATCCATATGTGGTCTGTGAAAAGAACAGACATGCAATGACTCTGGTGGATCCATATGTGGTTTGTGAAAACAACATATATGTAGTGACACAGGTGGATCCATGTGGTTTGTGAAAAGAACACACATGCAATGACTTTAGTTGTGTTTTGTGAAAAGAACAAACATGCAATGACTCTAGCTGTGGTCTGTGAAAAGAACAGACATGCAATGACACTGGTGGATCCGTAGGTGGTCTGTGAAAAGAACAGACATGCAATGACACTGGTGGATCCGTAGGTGGTCTATGAAAATAACACACATGCAATGAACTCTGGTCGATCCATATGTGGTTTGTCAAAATAACATACATACAATGACTCTAGTTGTGGTTAATGAAAAGAATGCACATGCAATGACACTGGTGGATCCATGGGTGGTTTGTGAAAAGAACATACATGCAATGACTCTAGCCGTGGTTTGTGAGAAGAACGGACATGCAATGACTCTGGTGGATCCATATGTGGTTTGTGAAAAGAACAGACATGCAATGGCTCTAGTTGTGGTTAATAAAAAGAACACACATGCAATGACACTAGGGGATCCATATGTGGTTAATGAAAAGAACACACATGCAATGACTCTAGTTGTGGATAATGAAAAGAACACACATGCAATGACACTGGTTGATCCATAGGTGGTTTGTGAAAATAATACACATGCAATGAACTCTACCTGTGGTTAATGAAAAGAACACACATGCAATGACACTGGTGGATACATAGGTGGTTTGTGAAAATAACACACATGCAATGAACTCTGGTGGATCCATGTGTGGTCTATGAAAAGAACACACATGCAATGACACTGGTGGATCCATATGTGGTTTGTGAAAAGAACACACATGCAATGACTCTAGCTGTGGTCTGTGAAAAGAACACACATGCAATAACATTGGTGGATCCATGGGTGGTTGTGAAAAGAACACACATGCAATGAACTCTGGTGGATTCATATGTGGTATGTGAAAAGAACACACATTCAATGACACTGGTGGATCCATAGGTGGTTTGTGAAAAGAACACACATGCAATGAACTCTGGAGGATCCATATGTGGTCTGTGAATAGAACAAACATGCAATGACACTGGTGGATCCATGTGTGGTCTGTGAAAATAACACACATGCAATGACACTTATGGATCCATGTGTGGTTTGTGAAAAGAAGATACATGCAATGACACTGGTGGATCTATAAGTGGTTTGTGAAAAGAACACACATGGAATGACTCTAGCTGTGGTTTGTGAAAAGATCAAACATGCAATGACTCTGGTGGATCCATATGTGGTTTGTGAAAACAACAGATATGCAATAACTCTAGTTGTGGTTAATGAAAAGAACACACATGCAATGACACTAGGGGATCCATATGTGGTTAATGAAAAGAGCACGCATGCAATGACTCTAGCCGTGGATAATGAAAAGAACACACATTCAATGACACTGGTGGATCCATAGGTGGTTTGTGAAAACAACAGACATGCAATGAACTCTAGATGTGGTTAATGAAAAGAACACACATGCAATGACACTGGTGGATCCATGGGTGGTTTTTGAAAAGAACACACATGCAATGAACTCTGGTGGATCCATATGTGGTCTATGAAAAGAACAGACATGCAATGACACTGGTGGATCCATAGGTTGTCTGTGAAAAGAACAAACATGCAATGACTCTAGTTGTGGTCTATGAAAAGAACACAAATGCAATGACACTAGTGGATCCATAGGTGGTTTATGAAAATAACACACATGCAAATAACTCTGGTGGATCCATATGTGGTCTTTGAAAATAACACACATGCAATGAACTCTAGTGGATCCATATGTGGTTTGTGAAAATAACCAACATACAATGACTCTAGTTGTGGTTAATGAAAAGAACACACATGCAATGACACTGGTGGATCCATGGGTGGTTTGTGAAAAGAAAACACATGCAATGACTCTAGATGTGGTTTGTGAAAAGAACATACATGCAATGAATCTAGTGGATACATATGTGGTTTGTGAAAAGAACAGACTTGCAATGACTCTAGTTGTAGTTAATGAAAAGAACACACATGCAATGACACTAGGGGATCCATATGTGGTTAATGAAAAGAACACACATGCAATGACTCTAGTTGTGGAGAATGAAAAGAACACACATGCAATGACACTGGTGGATCCATAGGTGGTTTGTGAAAAGAACAGAGATACAATGAACTCTAGCTGTGGTTAATGAAAAGGACACACATGCAATGACACTGGTGGATCCATAGGTGGTTTGTGAAAATAACACACATGTAATGAACTCTGTGGATCCATGTGTGCTATGTGAAAAGAACACATATGCAATGACACTGGTGGATCCGTAGGTGGTTTGTGAAAAGAACAGACATGCAATGACTCTGGTGGATCCATATGTGGTTTGTGAAAAGAACACACATGCAATGACTCTAGCTGTGGTCTGTGAAAAGAACACGCATGCAATGACATTGGTGGATCCATGTGTGATTTGTGAAAATAACAGACATGCAATGAACTCTAGTGGATCCATATGTGGTATGTGAAAAGAACACACATGCAATGACACTGGTGGATCCATAGGTGGTCTGTGAAAAGAATACACATGCAATGAACTCTAGTGGATACATATGTGTTCTGTGAAAAGAACACACATGCAATGAACTCTGGAGGATCCATATGTGGTCTGTGAAAAGAATATACATGAAATGACACTGGTGGATCCATGTGTGGTCTGTGAAAAGAACACACATGTAATGACACTGGTGGATCCATGTGTGGTTTGTGAAAATAACACACATGCAATGACACTGGTGGATCTATATGTGGTTTGTGAAAAGAACACACATGCAATGACTCTAGTTGTGGTTTGTGAAAAGAACAAACATGCAATGACTCTGGTGGATCCATATCTGGTTTGTGAAAAGAACAGTCATGCAATGACTCTAGTTGTGGTTAATGAAAAGAAGACACATGCAATGACACTGGTGGATCCATAAGTGGTTTGTGAAAAGAACACACATGCAATGACTCTAGCTATGGTTTGTGAAAAGAACAAACATGCAATGACTCTGGAGGATCCATATGTGGTTTGTGAAAACAACAGATATGCAATGACTCTAGTTGTGGTTAATGAAAAGAACACAAATGCAATGAAACTAGGGGATCCATATGTGGTTAATGAAAAGAACACACATGCAATGACTCTAGTTGTGGAGAATGAAAAGAACACACATGCAATGACACTGGTGGATCCATAGGTGGTTTGTGAAAAGAACAGAGATACAATGAACTCTAGCTGTGGTTAATGAAAAGGACACACATGCAATGACACTGGTGGATCCATAGGTGGTTTGTGAAAATAACACACATGTAATGAACTCTGGTGGATCCATGTGTGCTATGTGAAAAGAACACATATGCAATGACACTGGTGGATCCGTAGGTGGTTTGTGAAAAGAACAGACATGCAATGACTCTGGTGGATCCATATGTGGTTTGTGAAAAGAACACACATGCAATGACTCTAGCTGTGGTCTGTGAAAAGAACACGCATGCAATGACATTGGTGGATCCATGTGTGATTTGTGAAAATAACAGACATGCAATGACTCTGGTGGATCCATATGTGGTTTGTGAAAAGAACACACATGCAATGACTCTAGCTATGGTTTGTGAAAAGAACACACATGCAATGGCACTGGTGGATCCATGGGTGGTTTGTGAAAAGAACACACATGCAATGAACTCTAGTGGATCCATATGTGGTATGTGAAAAGAACACACATGCAATGACGCTGGTGGATCCATAGGTGGTCTGTGAAAAGAATACACATGCAATGAACTCTAGTGCATACATATGTGTTCTGTGAAAAGAACACACATGCAATGAACTCTGGAGGATCCATATGTGGTCTGTGAAAAGAATATACATGAAATGACACTGGTGGATCCATGTGTGGTCTGTGAAAAGAACACACATGTAATGACACTGGTGGATCCATGTGTGGTTTGTGAAAATAACACACATGCAATGACACTGGTGGATCTATATGTGGTTTGTGAAAAGAACACACATGCAATGACTCTAGTTGTGGTTTGTGAAAAGAACAAACATGCAATGACTCTGGAGGATCCATATCTGGTTTGTGAAAAGAACAGTCATGCAATGACTCTAGTTGTGGTTAATGAAAAGAAGACACATGCAATGACACTGGTGGATCCATAAGTGGTTTGTGAAAAGAACACACATGCAATGACTCCAGCTGTGGTTTGTGAAAATAACAAACATGCAATGACTCTGGTGGATCCATATGTGGTTTGTGAAAACAACAGATATGCAATGACTCTAGTTGTGGTTAATGAAAAGAACACACATGCAATGAAACTAGGGGATCCATATGTGGTTAATGAAAAGAACACACATGCAATGACTCTAGCTGTGGATAATGAAAAGAACACACATTCAATGACACTGGTGGATCCATAGGTGGTTTGTGAAAAGAACAGACATGCAATGAACTGTAGCTGTGGTTAATGAAAAGAACACACATTCAATGACACTGGTGGATCCATAGGTGGTTTGTGAAAAGAACACACA
This sequence comes from Avena sativa, assembly GCA_916181665.1. NCBI lineage: Eukaryota > Viridiplantae > Streptophyta > Magnoliopsida > Poales > Poaceae > Avena > Avena sativa. The sequence continues at coordinate 465,020,930 of OV702297.1, read as the reverse complement.
TGCAATGAACTCTGGAGGATCCATATGTGGTCTGTGAAAAGAACAAACATGCAATGACACTGGTGGATCCATGTGTGGTCTGTGAAAATAACACACATGCAATGACACTTATGGATCCATGTGTGGTTTGTGAAAATAACATACATGCAATGACACTGGTGGATCTATAGGTGGTTTGTGAAAAGAACACACATGCAATGACTCTAGCTGTGGTTTGTGAAAAGAAAAAACATGCAATGACTCTGGTGGATCCATATGTAGTTTGTGAGAAGAACAGACATGCAATGACACTGGTGGATCCATAGGTGGTTTGTGAAAAGAACAGAGATACAATGAACTCTAGCTGTGGTTAATGAAAAGGACACACATGCAATGACACTGGTGGATCCATAGGTGGTTTGTGAAAAGAATACACATGCAATGAACTCTAGTGGATCCATGTGTGGTATGTGAAAAGAACACACATGCAATGACACTGGTGGATCCATAGGTGGTTTGTGAAAAGAACAGACATGCAATGACTCTGGTGGATCCATATGTGGTTTGTGAAAAGAACACACATGTAATGACTCTAGCTATGGTCTGTGAAAAGAACACGCATGCAATGACATTGGTGGATCCATGTGTGATTTGTGAAAATAACAGACATGCAATGACTCTGGTGGATCCATATGTGGTTTGTGAAAAGAACACACATGCAATGACTCTAGTTGTGGTCTATGAAAAGAACACAAATGCAATGACACTAGTGGATCCATAGGTGGTTTATGAAAATAACACACATGCAAAGAACTCTGGTGGATCCATATGTGGTCTATGAAAATAACACACATGCAATGAACTCTAGTGGATCCATATGTGGTTTGTGAAAATAACCAACATACAATGACTCTAGTTGTGGTTAATGAAAAGAACACACATGCAATGATACTGGTGGATCCATGGGTGGTTTGTGAAAAGAAAACACATGCAATGACTCTAGATGTGGTTTGTGAAAAGAACATACATGCAATGACTCTAGTGGATACATATGTGGTTTGTGAAAAGAACAGACTTGCAATGACTCTAGTTGTAGTTAATGAAAAGAACACACATGCAATGACACTAGGGGATCCATATGTGGTTAATGAAAAGAACACACATGCAATGACTCTAGTTGTGGAGAATGAAAAGAACACACATGCAATGACACTAGTGGATCCATAGGTGGTTTGTGAAAAGAACAGAGATACAATGAACTCTAGCTGTGGTTAATGAAAAGGACACACATGCAATGACACTGATGGATCCATAGGTGGTTTGTGAAAATAACACACATGTAATGAACTCTGGTGGATCCATGTGTGCTATGTGAAAAGAACACATATGCAATGATACTGGTGGATCCGTAGGTGGTTTGTGAAAAGAACAGACATGCAATGACTCTGGTGGATCCATATGTGGTTTGTGAAAAGAACACACATGCAATGACTCTAGCTGTGGTCTGTGAAAAGAACACGCATGCAATGACATTGGTGGATCCATGTGTGATTTGTGAAAATAACAGACATGCAATGACTCTGGTGGATCCATATGTGGTTTGTGAAAAGAACACACATGCAATGACTCTAGCTATGGTTTGTGAAAAGAACACACATGCAATGGCACTGGTGGTTCCATGGGTGGTTTGTGAAAAGAACACACATGCAATGAACTCTAGTGGATCCATATGTGGTATGTGAAAAGAACACACATGCAATGACGCTGGTGGATCCATAGGTGGTCTGTGAAAAGAATACACATGCAATGAACTCTAGTGGATACATATGTGTTCTGTGAAAAGAACACACATGCAATGAACTCTGGAGGATCCATATGTGGTCTGTGAAAAGAATATACATGAAATGACACTGGTGGATCCATGTGTGGTCTGTGAAAAGAACACACATGTAATGACACTGGTGGATCCATGTGTGGTTTGTGAAAATAACACACATGCAATGACACTGGTGGATCTATATGTGGTTTGTGAAAAGAACACACATGCAATGACTCTAGTTGTGGTTTGTGAAAAGAACAAACATGCAATGACTCTGGTGGATCCATATCTGGTTTGTGAAAAGAACAGTCATGCAATGACTCTAGTTGTGGTTAATGAAAAGAAGACACATGCAATGACACTGGTGGATCCATAAGTGGTTTGTGAAAAGAACACACATGCAATGACTCTAGCTATGGTTTGTGAAAAGAACAAACATGCAATGACTCTGGAGGATCCATATGTGGTTTGTGAAAACAACAGATATGCAATGACTCTAGTTGTGGTTAATGAAAAGAACACACATGCAATGAAACTAGGGGATCCATATGTGGTTAATGAAACAAACACACATGCAATGACTCTAGTTGTGGAGAATGAAAAGAACACACATGCAATGACACTGGTGGATCCATAGGTGGTTTGTGAAAAGAACAGAGATACAATGAACTCTAGCTGTGGTTAATGAAAAGGACACACATGCAATGACACTGGTGGATCCATAGGTGGTTTGTGAAAATAACACACATGTAATGAACTCTGGTGGATCCATGTGTGCTATGTGAAAAGAACACATATGCAATGACACTGGTGGATCCGTAGGTGGTTTGTGAAAAGAACAGACATGCAATGACTCTGGTGGATCCATATGTGGTTTGTGAAAAGAACACACATGCAATGACTCTAGCTGTGGTCTGTGAAAAGAACACGCATGCAATGACATTGGTGGATCCATGTGTGATTTGTGAAAATAACAGACATGCAATGACTCTGGTGGATCCATATGTGGTTTGTGAAAAGAACACAGATGCAATGACTCTAGCTATGGTTTGTGAAAAGAACACACATGCAATGGCACTGGTGGATCCATGGGTGGTTTGTGAAAAGAACACACATGCAATGAACTCTAGTGGATCCATATGTGGTATGTGAAAAGAACACACATGCAATGACGCTGGTGGATCCATAGGTGGTCTGTGAAAAGAATACACATGCAATGAACTCTAGTGGATACATATGTGTTCTGTGAAAAGAACACACATGCAATGAACTCTGGAGGATCCATATGTGGTCTGTGAAAAGAATATACATGAAATGACACTGGTGGATCCATGTGTGGTCTGTGAAAAGAACACACATGTAATGACACTGGTGGATCCATGTGTGGTTTGTGAAAATAACACACATGCAATGACACTGGTGGATCTATATGTGGTTTGTGAAAAGAACACACATGCAATGACTCTAGTTGTGGTTTGTGAAAAGAACAAACATGCAATGACTCTGGAGGATCCATATCTGGTTTGTGAAAAGAACAGTCATGCAATGACTCTAGTTGTGGTTAATGAAAAGAAGACACATGCAATGACACTGGTGGATCCATAAGTGGTTTGTGAAAAGAACACACATGCAATGACTCCAGCTGTGGTTTGTGAAAAGAACAAACATGCAATGACTCTGGTGGATCCATATGTGGTTTGTGAAAACAACAGATATGCAATGACTCTAGTTGTGGTTAATGAAAAGAACACACATGCAATGAAACTAGGGGATCCATATGTGGTTAATGAAAAGAACACACATGCAATGACTCTAGCTGTGGATAATGAAAAGAACACACATTCAATGACACTGGTGGATCCATAGGTGGTTTGTGAAAAGAACAGACATGCAATGAACTGTAGCTGTGGTTAATGAAAAGAACACACATTCAATGACACTGGTGGATCCATAGGTGGTTTGTGAAAAGAACACACATGCAATGAACTCTGGAGGATCCATATGTGGTCTGTGAAAAGAACAAACATGCAATGACACTGGTGGATCCATGTGTGGTCTGTGAAAATAACACACATGCAATGACACTTATGGATCCATGTGTGGTTTGTGAAAATAACATACATGCAATGACACTGGTGGATCTATAGGTGGTTTGTGAAAAGAACACACATGCAATGACTCTAGCTGTGGTTTGTGAAAAGAAAAAACATGCAATGACTCTGGTGGATCCATATGTGGTTTGTGAGAAGAACAGACATTGAATGACACTGGTGGATCCATAGGTGGTTTGTGAAAAGAACAGAGATACAATGAACTCTAGCTGTGGTTAATGAAAAGGACACACATGCAATGACACTGGTGGATCCATATGTGGTTTGTGAAAAGAATACACATGCAATGAACTCTAGTGGATCCATGTGTGGTATGTGAAAAGAACACACATGCAATGACACTGGTGGATCCATAGGTGGTTTGTGAAAAGAACAGACATGCAATGACTCTGGTGGATCCATATGTGGTTTGTGAAAAGAACACACATGTAATGACTCTAGCTATGGTCTGTGAAAAGAACACGCATGCAATGACATTGGTGGATCCATGTGTGATTTGTGAAAATAACAGACATGCAATGACTCTGGTGGATCCATATGTGGTTTGTGAAAAGAACACACATGCAATGACTCTAGCTATGGTCTGTGAAAAGAACACACATGCAATGGCACTGGTGGATCCATGGGTGGTTTTTGAAAAGAACACACATGCAATGAACTCTAGTGGATCCATATGTGGTATGTGAAAAGAACACACATGCAATGACACTGGTGGATCCATAGGTGGTTTGTGAAAAGAATACACATGCAATGAACTCTGGTGGATACATATGTGGTATGTGAAAAGAACACACATGCAATGAACTCTGGAGGATCCATATGTGGTCTGTGAAAAGAATATACATGAAATGACACTGGTGGATCCATGTGTGGTCTGTGAAAATAACACACATGCAATCACACTGGTGGATCCATGTGTGGTTTGTGAAAATAACACACATGCAATGACACTGGTGGATTTATATGTGGTTTGTGAAAAGAACACACATGCAATGACTCTAGTTGTGGTTTGTGAAAAGAACAAACATGCAATGACTCTGGTGGATCCATATCTGGTTTGTGAAAAGAACAGTCATGCAATGACTGTAGTTGTGGTTAATGAAAAGAAGACACATGCAATGACACTGGTGGATCCATAAGTGGTTTGTGAAAAGAACACACATGCAATGACTCTAGCTGTGGTTTGTGAAAAGAACAAACATGGAATGACTCTGGTGGATCCACATGTGGTTTGTGGAAACAACAGATATGCAATGACTCTAGTTGTGGTTAATGAAAAGAACACACATGCAATGACACTAGGGGATACATATGTGGTTAATGAAAAGATGTCACATCCCAAGATTTTCCAAATCTTGTAATGTGAAAAACTAATAAACAAAATAAATTTTTGTTGAAAATCAGGGTAAAAAGAAACTTTTGTTTCTAAAAGGAAACTTAAAATCCCATCTTGAACAAACTTTGGCTAAAGTTTGAATCCAACAAAATTCAAATCTAGGGGAATGCATTCCTCAATGAATGTATCTGGAAATTTGAACACTTGGAAAATAAATCCAAATCCTAAAACCCTAATGGAAGAAAATCATTTCCAAAGTATCTCCAAATCCATGGATTTGATCCATACCAAAATTGATCAACAAATATTCACAAAGGATCAAGAAAGACCATAGAAGTTGGTTTCACTCAAATTGGAACCATAAATAAAATCTTAGGAATATAATAAGATAAGGAAATTAAATTTCCAAAGCTATTAAAGCCCTTACCAAAAACCCATACCGATTGGTGAACAAATAAATCCTAAAGGGATTTAAAAAGATAAACAATTAATAAAGAAAGTTTTTATAATTGGAATTACTATTTTGAAATCTTTTTATAAAGGTTTTAGTTTTCAAAGGGAAAAGAAATATTTTAAATAAGGATTATCTTATAAAGCCAAATTAAACCTTGGCCAAGATTTTGAAACAAAAAGTTTTGCTTTGATTAAAATAGTAAAGGTTTATTTAAAATAAAATAAAAAGGATTTAGATATCCAAGTTTTATTAATAAAGGTTTTACTATTTCCAAAACAACTTATTTATTTATTTTAAATAAGTTTTCCAAATATTTTATATTCTCAAAATAAAACCTACTAAAGTGTTTTGGTTTTATTCTAGATTTTCAAAATAAAGATTTTAATAAAACAAATCCTATTTGTATTATTAACTAAGGTCCATTTTATCTAATTATTAATGGACCCTAAAGTAAAATATTATTTTGTTTTAAACAAGTTTTCCAAGTATCTTTTATTTTCAAATAAAACCTACTGATTTGGTTTTGAAAATATTTGGATTTCAAATGGAGATTTTATTAATTAAATCAAACCCTATTTTATTAAATAACTAAAGATCCATTTTATTTAAATAATAAATGGATCCAAAAATGAATAAAAATATTATTTTTATTTCTGGAATAAGTTTAAGTTACTAAATAGAACCCAGTTCAAACCTTCAAAGTTGGGCGATTGTTTGAATCAATTTGAATCTTGTTTGTATGTTTGAAAATTTAAAACAGAAATTAGTTCCAGAAAAAGAAAAGGATTACAGGAAGAAAAAAAATAGATTCAGGACCTGACCCAACTGGCCAAGCCCACTAAGGCCCAGAAGCAGCCCAGTTATTCTCCCCGAACAGAAAACGATTCGAACCAACTAACAAACCCGCAGCGACACTGACCAGTGGACCCTCCCTCTCGTTTCTTTTCCCACTAACCGGTAGACCCCACCTCTACTGCTCATCCTCCTCACCCGCGGTGGCCACTCCCCACCTCGCTGCCGTTTCTGCCCGTTGATAGCACCATCAATCCCCGTTAACTGCCGCATTAATTCGCCCAGCCATCACGCACGATAAGAGCGCCTGCCTCCCCTCTTTCGTTTCCCCCAGACATCCCCTCCCCTCTGCCTCCAGGCTGCCCCAATTTCGAGCTCGAGCTCCACTGCTCCGACGAGCTTCACCAGCCGATTCCGGCACCGTCCAATCGGCCCCACCTCCCAGAGCACACGAGCCTGCTACCCCTCTTCTTACGCGTCTCCCAGCACCAATCTCACACCCGCGCGAGCACGTAGCCTCGGCAACCTCAACATCAGAGCATCGCCGCCTCCTGCCTCGACTCTGGCGAGTTTCCCCGGTGAGTACAGACTACCCCAGCACCTATCAATGATGTCACTGTGACTCCCAGTACCGTACACAGCTAACCGCATGGTCTGTTTGCCTCAGCGCACCCTCAAACCTCGCCTCCGACGATAACCAGAGGTACTCGACGCCGCTGCAAGCTCCGGCGAGCAATCCACCCCGTTCCAGTGCGCCCCTCGACGAACTGGTCACATCTTGAGCTTCACTGCACTTCGGCGAGCACGGTGAGCATCCTACCCCTCTCCCGCGCGACCTAACTCGCCGGCAAGCTCACTGGCCGAGCACGCACCGCCGTCCGCCGCCGCTAGCGCCGCCCAGTTATAGTCTGGACTGTTGTGAACTGTTGGATCTCGATCCGTTGGCTAGGATAGATTCATTAAAACGAAGGGGTACGTTTGATCAATGCCGTGCAATTTAAGTTAGATCCAACGATCCACAAGGGCTGATACGCACGAAGCGGTACCGTCCAGTTAGATTGCGCCACGTGGCCAGTTTTGGTTTAAACAGAAATTTGAAAACAGAATTGTTTGTGAATTTGAAAACATTATAACTTTAGATCCACACGTCCAAAAATTACAAACTTTATACCGTTGGAATCAGTGGAACAAACCCTAGCCAACCATGCCTTTGGTTTAGCAAATAGTATTTGTTAGATTGGTTGATTATGCAGAAACATTTGATTGCTTGTTTAGATTAGAAAAATGATTCAAAAATGTTTTTGAGTTTGAAACCTTGGCAAAATGGTTTGTTGTGAACTTACTGACCCTAGGAACCAACCCATGGAGTTAAAAATGAATTTGGTGAAATTTAGGATAGATTAATTGATTTAGTCCATTTCTAGCCAAACAAAAAGAATGGTTTTTGTTGAGAAAAATGTTTTTGGAGTAAAAACTTTGGGAACATGCTTTGGACCAAACCTACTGACCCTAAACACCAAGTTTTGAGAAACAACAACTTATTTGGTGAACAACCTAAAGTTGTTGCTTTGATAAAAATATTTTCCACCACATAAAATATTGAAAGGATTTAAAAATGGTTTTTGGACAAAACCCTTTTGCAAATGACTTTGCCACTTTGGAAAATGACCAATTTGGAACTTACAAAGTTTATAAGCCTAATGAAGACCACCTTTGCAAATAGAACCATCCCTTGCATGCTTACATGCATGACTTAGATTCCATTGTTTTATGTGTGTGAATTGTTGATTGATTATTGGTTTGGAATGCTTGTTGATATTGTGTTTGCTTGAATGATTGTAGTGAAGTTAGAAAAGTGTGAGACTAGCAAGATCAAGGAGTGAACCATCATTCCCTACCAAAAAGGCAAGTTACACTATCATCCCAGTCCTACTATTTTCATTATACTTAGTGGATTTTGAAACATGCATGAAAAGAATTTCTATACTTATGCTATGCTAAATCCTAATAGGATACCCCTATATATTCCTTAGTGAAAACAATGTAGTTGTAGTATGCTTAGCCCAGCTATATATTGGGATGGGATACATGTTATGATTATATGAAGTATTGAAAAGACTTATGTTTTATATAATAAAACAAGTACTCAATGAACCACCTGGGTGGACAAGGATACTCAAGGATGGACAAGGTGGCAACAAAAGGAACCATGTTTATATGGCTATCTCTTTTTTTGTTGTGCACTAGAAGAAAACCACCCAGGGACTTAGAGATTGAACATGTTTCTCGTACAGTGGCTTCCATGTACAGCCACATGCTAAATGGGCTCTGGCTTAGTCAACTACATAGTGGAAGACCCATGCATTGGCATCTTCAGGTTAACTGGATTTGTGCTAGGGAACGTGAAAACCGTACATTGGTGCCTGATAGACAAGCTAGCATTTTGTATTGGGAGGACTTCTATGGAAAGACTTTGTCACATTCTCGATCTGCCGGTACTCCATTTTGGTGAGTACTTATCCAGCGGCCACTGGTGGCGTCAAGACGAGATTGTGTCATGTGGGTAAAGTGTACAACTTCTGCAGAAGATAATCAAATTCTAAGTACTTAGCCGTGTCCCCGGTTACGGACAACTCTGAGCAACTAAGGCCTGAAGCTATGGAAGATCTCGACATTCCAATTTCTCAAAGTAAAACTTGATGGTGACAACAAGGGATTTGAAGCACTTGGAGTTTCCCAAGAAGTTCAGAAAGATTTGACAAAGATCAAAACTATTTTGAAAATATAGGACAAAACTATATTGCTTTCTGCAAATGAGCCTAAACCCTACTTAGCCAAATATGCATGTAATGATAGGATCCACTTATTTCTACATAATAGTGAAACTTGCCAATACAATTCAAATGTATTGACCCTTGTGGCTGTAACTTGTAATGTTGCAGGTTTGATTGATTTTAAGTGAAGATTGTTTGATTAGGATTACAAAGTCTACAACCAACATCTGTCTGTGGCACTTTGAAGATGAAGGACCCATACTTATAGTTATTCCGCCGCAATGTAATGTAATAGCCAAATGAGCTATGTATGATGTAATAAAATTATGTTATTCCTGGTTATAAAGTTATATTATGACCTTTGTTTCTTGATATTACATCTAAACTGTGGATGCTAGCTATTGATCCAGGGACTAGCATTGTAAACACAGGGGGCTCTACCTTATTAAAGGTTGGGAACCCTATAAGATGGTATCAGAGCATTTTGTTGCCTGTAGGATTGTAACCCTAGGATTGGAGAAAACCCCTTAGAAAAATAAGAGTTGTATTTGTTCTAAAACGTATTTACAAACAATCTTGTAAACTCTTTCCTCAAACATTTTGGTTTTGATTCTACATCTCATCTATCTCAAACTTGATGGAAAGACCTACCCCATGGCCAAAGACTACACCATGTGCAAAGGACTTCTTCAACTTCTTCAACTCTAATGACTTCAACATCTTCAGCATGTTCACCAAGGACATCCAACTTGGATATCACTAAGGACTACTAGTGAAAACCAAGAAGACATTAGATTGCCTACCAAAGACATTGATATCAAGTTAGAGTATGGATCATATTGTCCTATGAGGTATGATTATAATAAGTTGTTATTTTCAAGAAAACTTGTTGTTTCTTTCAACTCATGAGTTAAGCTCATAAGTTGTTAAATGATTGGTTGCTTGTGGAATGTTTGATGGTTTGATTGAACTTGATTGTTTTGAGTTGTGTGTTAGGACTTCTTAAAAACCTATCCACCAATACTTATCCCTATCAAACCAACAGATGCCTCCCCGTCGTGCCAACCCCAACCAAAACAACAACATCACTCCTGAGATGCAGCAGATGATGACAGCTTAGACGCAACTGATGCAGATGATAACAACGTTCATACAGAATTAGAACAACAACAACAACAACAATCAGAATAATCCTCCAGCACATGATATGCTCACCAAGTTTCTGAAACTTAGGCCTGCAAGGTTCTCTGGAACAACTGATCCAATGGAAGCTGATGATTGGTTACGTTCAGTAAACAAAGACTTAGTGACTGTTGGTTGCACTGATGAAGAAAAAGTAAGGTTTGCAGCATTTCTGCTTGAAGGACCAGCAGCAACATGGTGGGACAACTTTCAAATCACCACTCCCCTTGAAGATGTGACCTGGGATATTTCTGAAGATGGATTCAGAACCACTCACATCTCACCTGGAGTAATGTACTTGAAGAAAAAGGAGTTTCACAATCTAAAACAACATCACCTCAGTGTGGCTGAGTATATTGAAGAATTCAACAATCTGGCACGCTATGCACCGGATGAAGTTGATACAGATGCTAAGAGAAAAGAAAAAATTTCTTGAAGGACTTAATGATGAGTTGAACCTACAGCTAGTTGTTGCCTATGTCCCAACTTATCAATCACTCTGTGACAAAGCCATCATTTTGTAAAACAAGATGAATCAAGTTGAGAATAGAAAGAAGAAGCATAAACTCAAGAATCATTCAGGATCATCAAAGAAGAAGCATTCATTCAAAAAGAGCAATGAAGATTCTGAATCACATCAGTATCACCACAACAACAATGGAAGTGATAATAATGGAAATGATATTGACAATGGAGATAACCTTGATCAGAATCAACAAGACAATTTCAGGAAGAAAGACATTAGCCAGTTGCAGTGCTATAACTGCAAGGAACTTGGACACTATGCATCAGACTGTCCTGAGAAGAAAAAGAAGAAGGATGCTAGAAGAGCCAATGGAAATGACTCCAATGTGACCCAGAAAGGACATGTGAACCAGACATGGATGGAAACATTGAAGAGATAGAAGAAGTGGATGTCAGTATTTAGATAACTCAGTTGAGTCAAATAAGGATTCCTTGTCTGAATATCAAGTGTTGAACCTATAGTCAAGAGAACCATAAATGTAACCCTATGAGACTTTATTTTAAGGGTGGTAGTACCCTAGTTGCCTTGAAGCCAACTTGTAACCCTAGCCTTCCCAAATCTCGGGCCGAGATTTCTTTTAAGGGTGGTAGCCTGTCACATCCCAAGATTTTCCAAATCTTGTAATGTGAAAAATAAATAAACAAAATAAATTTTTGTTGAAAATCAGGGTGAAAAGAAACTTTTGTTTCTAAAAGGAAACTTAAAATCCCATCTTGAGCAAACTTTGGCTAAAGTTTGAATCCAACAAAATTCAAATATAGGGGAATGCATTCCTCAATGAATGTATCTGGAAATTTGAACACTTGGAAAATAAATCCAAATCCTAAAACCCTAATGGAAGAAAATCATTTCCAAAGTATCTCCAAATCCATGGATTTGATCCATACCAAAATTGATCAACAAATATTCACAAAGGATCAAGAAAGACCATAGAAGTTGGTTTCACTCAAATTGGAACCATACATAAAATCTTAGGAATATAATAAGATAAGGAAATTAAATTTCCAAAGCTATTAATGCCCTTACCAAAAACCCATACCGATTGGTGAACAAATAAATCCTAAAGGGATTTAAAAAGATAAACAATTAATAAAGAAAGTTTTTATAATTGGAATTACTATTTTGAAATCTTTTTATAAAGGTTTTAGTTTTCGAAGGGAAAATAAATATTTTAAATAAGGATTATCTTATAAAGCCAAATTAAACCTTGGCCAAGATTTTGAAACAAAAAGTTTTGCTTTGATTAAAATAGTAAAGGTTTATTTAAAATAAAATAAAAAGGATTTAGATATCCAAGTTTTATTAATAAAGGTTTTACTATTTCCAAAACAACTTATTTATTTATTTTAAATAAGTTTTCCAAATATTTTATATTCTCAAAATAAAAATTACTAAAGTGTTTTGGTTTTATTCTAGATTTTCAAAATAAAGATTTTAATAAAACAAATCCTATTTGTATTATTAACTAAGGTCCATTTTATCTAATTATTAATGGACCCTAAAGTAAAATATTATTTTGTTTTAAACAAGTTTTCCAAGTATCTTTTATTTTCAAATAAAACCTACTGATTTGGTTTTGAAAATATTTGGATTTCAAATGGAGATTTTATTAATTACATCAAACCCTATTTTATTAAATAACTAAAGATCCATTTTATTTAAATAATAAATGGATCCAAAAATGAATAAAAATATTATTTTTATTTCTGGAATAAGTTTAAGTTACTAAACAGAACCCAGTTCAAACCTTCAAAGTTGGGAGATTGTTTGAATCAATTTGAATCTTGTTTGTATGTTTGAAAATATAAAACAGAAATTAGTTCTAGAAAAAGAAAAGGATTACAGGAAGAAAAAAATAGATTTAGGACCTGACCCAACTGGCCAAGCCCACTAAGGCCCAGAAGCAGCCCAGTTATTCTCCCCGAACAGAAAACGATTCGAACCAACTAACAAACCCGCAGCGACACTGACCAGTGGACCCTCCCTCTCGTTTCTTTTCCCACTGACTGGTAGACCCCACCTCTACTGTTCATCCTCCTCACCCGCGGTGGCCACTCCCCACCTCGCTGCCGTTTCTGCCCATTGATAGCACCATCAATCCCCGTTAACTGCCGCGTTAATTCGCCCAGCCATCACGCACGATAAGAGCGCCTGCCTCCCCTCTTTCGTTTCCCCCAGACACCGCCTCCCCTCTGCCTCTAGGCTGCCCCAATTTCGAGATCGAGCTCCACTGCTCCGACGAGCTTCACCAGCCGATTCCGGCATCGTCCAACCGCCCCCAGCTCCCAGAGCACACGAGCCTGCTACCCCTCTTCTTACGCGTCTCCCAGCACCAATCTCACACCCGCGCGAGCACTGTAGCCTCGGCAACCTCAACATCAGAGCATCGCCGCCTCCTGCCTCGACTCCGGCGAGTTTCCCCGGTGAGTACAGACTGCCCCAGCACCTATCAATGATGCCACTGTGACCCCCAGTACCGTACACAGCTAACCGCATGGTCTGTTTGCCTCAGCGCGCCCTCAAACCTCGCCTCCGACGATAACCAGAGGTACTCGACGCCGCTGCAAGCTCCGGCGAGCAATCCACCCCGTTCCAGTGCGCCCCTCGACGAACTGGTCACATCTTGAGCTTCACTGCACTTCGGCGAGCACGGTGAGCATCCTACCCCTCTCCCGCGCGACCTAACTCGCCGGCAAGCTCACTGGCCGAGCACGCACCGCCGTCCGCCGCCGCTAGCGCCGCCCAGTTATAGTCTGGACTGTTGTGAACCGTTGGATCTCGATCCGTTGGCTAGGATAGATTCATTAAAACGAAGGGGTACGTTTGGTCAAAGCCGTGCATTTTAAGTTAGATCCAACGATCCACAAGGGCTGATCCGCATGAAGCGGTACCGTCCAGTTAGATTGCGCCACGTGGCCAGTTTTGGTTTAAACAGAAATTTGAAAACAGAATTGTTTGTGAATTTGAAAACACTATAACTTTAGATCCACACGTCCAAAAATTACAAACTTTATACCGTTGGAATCAGTGGAACAAACCCTAGCCAACCATGCCTTTGGTTTAGCAAATAGTATTTGTTAGATTGGTTGATTATGCAGAAACATTTGATTGCTTGTTTAGATTAGAAAAATGATTCAAAAATGTTTTTGAGTTTGAAACCTTGGCAAAATGGTTTGTTGTGAACTTACTGACCCTAGGAACCAACCCATGGAGTTAAAAATGAATTTGGTGAAATTTAGGATAGATTAATTGATTTAGTCCATTTCTAGCCAAACAAAAAGAATGGTTTTTGTTGAGAAAAATGTTTTTGGAGTAAAAACTTTGGGAACATGATTTGGACCAAACCTACTGACCCTAAACGCCAAGTTTTGAGAAACAACAACTTATTTGGTGAACAACCTAAAGTTGTTGCTTTGATAAAAATATTTTCCACCACATAAAATATTGAAAGGATTTAAAAATGGTTTTTGGACAAAACCCTTTTGCAAATGACTTTGCCACTTTGGAAAATGACCAATTTGGAACTTACAAAGTTTAGAAGCCTAATGAAGACCACCTTTGCAAATAGAACCATCCCTTGCATGCTTACATGCATGACTTAGATTCCATTGTTTTATGTGTGTGAATTGTTGATTGATTATTGGTTTGGAATGCTTGTTGATATTGTGTTTATTTGAATGATTGTAGTGAAGTTAGAAAAGTGTGAGACTAGCAAGATCAAGGAGTGAACCATCATTCCCTACCAAAAAGGCAAGTTACACTATCATCCCAGTCCTACTATTTTCATTATACTTAGTGGATTTTGAAACATGCATGAAAAGAATTTCTATACTTATGCTATGCTAAATCCTAATAGGATACCCCTATATATTCCTTAGTGAAAACAATGTAGTTGTAGTATGCTTAGCCCAGCTATATATTGGGATGGGATACATGTTATGATTATATGAAGTATTGAAAAGACTTATGTTTTATATAATAAAACAAGTACTCAATGAACCACCTGGGTGGACAAGGATACTCAAGGATGGACAAGGTGGCAACAAAAGGAACCATGTTTATATGGCTATCTCTTTTTTTGTTGTGCACTAGAAGAAAACCACCCAGGGACTTAGAGATTGAACATGTTTCTCGTACAGTGGCTTCCGTGTACAGCCACATGCTAAATGGGCTCTGGCTTAGTCAACTACATAGTGGAAGACCTATGCATTGGCATCTTCAGGTTAACTGGATTTGTGCTAGGGAACGTGAAAACTGTACATTGGTGCCTGATAGACAAGCTAGCATTTTGTATTGGGAGGACTTCTATGGAAAGACTTTGTCACATTCTCGATCTGCCGGTACTCCATTTTGGTGAGTACTTATCCAGCGGCCACTGGTGGCGTCAAGACGAGATTGTGTCATGTGGGTAAAGTGTACAACTTCTGCAGAAGATAATCAAATTCTAAGTACTTAGCCGTGTCCCCGGTTACGGACAACTCTGAGCAACTAAGGCCTGAAGCTATGGAAGATCCCGACATTCCAATTTCTCAAAGTAAAACTTGATGGTGACAACAAGGGATTTGAAGCACTTGGAGTTTTCCAAGAAGTTCAGAAAGATTTGACAAAGATCAAAACTATTTTGAAAAGATAGGACAAAACTATATTGCTTTCTGCAAATGAGCCTAAACCCTACTTAGCCAAATATGCATGTAATGATAGGATCCACTTATTTCTACATAATAGTGAAACTTGCCAATACAATTAAAATGTATTGACCCTTGTGGCTGTAACTTGTAATGTTGCAGGTTTGATTGATTTTAAGTGAAGATTGTTTGATTAGGATTACAAAGTCTACAACAAACATCTGCCTGTGGCACTTTGAAGATGAAGGACCCATACTTATAGTTATTTCGCTGCAATGTAATGTAATAGCCAAATGAGCTATGTATGATGTAATAAAATTATGTTATTCCTGGTTATAAAGTTATATTATGACCTTTGTTTCTTGATATTACATCTAAACTGTGGATGCTAGCTATTGATCCAGGTACTAGCATTGTAAACACAGGGGGCTCTACCTTATTAAAGGTTGGGAACCCTATAAAAGAACACACATGCAATGACTCTAGCTGTGGATAATGAAAAGAACACGCATTCAATGACACTGGTGGATCCATAGGTGGTTTGTGAAAAGAACAGACATGCAATGAACTCTAGCTGTGGTTAATGAAAAGAACACACATGCAATGACACTGGTGGATCCATGGGTGGTTTTTGAAAAGAACGCACATGCAATGAACTCTGGTGGATCCATATGTGGTCTATGAAAAGAACATACATGCAATGACACTGGTGGATCCATAAGTGGTCTGTGAAAAGAACAAACATGCAATGAATCTAGTTGTGGTCTGTGAAAAGAACACAAATGTAATGACACTGGTGGATCCATAGGTGGTTTGTGAAAATAACACACATGCAAAGAACTCTGGTGGATCCATATGTGGTCTCTCAAAATAACACACATGCAATGAACTCTGGTGGATCCATATGTGGTTTGTGAAAATAACCAACATAAAATGACTCTAGTTGTGGTTAATGAAAAGAACACACATGCAATGACACTGGTGGATCCATGGGTGGTTTGTGAAAAGAAAACACATGCAATGACTCTAGCTGTGGTTTGTGAAAAGAACATACATGCAATGACTCTAGTGGATACATACGTGGTTTGTGAAAAGAACAGACTTGCAATGACTCTAGTTGTAGTTAATGAAAAGAACACACATGCAATGACACTAGGGGATCCATATGTGGTTAATGAAAAGAACACACATGCAATGACTCTAGTTGTGGAGAATGAAAAGAACACACATGCAATGACACTGGTGGATCCATAGGTGGTTTGTGAAAAGAACAGAGATACAATGAACTCTAGTTGTGGTTAATGAAAAGGACACACATGCAATGACACTCGTGGATCCATAGGTGGTTTGTGAAAATAACACACATGTAATGAACTCTGGTGGATCCATGTGTGCTATGTGAAAAGAACACACATGCAATGACACTGGTGGATCCATAGGTGGTTTGTGAAAAGAACAGACATGCAATGACTCTGGTGGATCCATATGTGGTTTGTGAAAAGAACACACATGCAATGACTCTAGCTGTGGTCTGTGAAAAGAACACGCATGCAATGACATTGGTGGATCCATGTGTGATTTGTGAAAATAACAGACATGCAATGACTCTGGTGGATCCATATGTGGTTTGTGAAAAGAACACACATGCAATGACTCTAGCTATGGTCTGTGAAAAGAACACACATGCAATGGCACTAGTGGATCCATGGGTGGTTTGTGAAAAGAACACACATGCAATGAACTCTAGTGGATCCATATGTGGTATGTGAAAAGAACACACATGCAATGACACTGGTGGATCCATAGGTGGTTTGTGAAAAGAATACACATGCAATGAACTCTAGTGGATACATATGTGGTCTGTGAAAAGAACACACATGCAATGAACTCTGGAGGATCCATATGTGGTCTGTGAAAAGAATAGACATGAAATGACACTGGTGGATCCATGTGTGGTCTGTGAAAATAACACACATGCAATCACACTGG
This sequence comes from Avena sativa, assembly GCA_916181665.1. Lineage (NCBI taxonomy): Eukaryota > Viridiplantae > Streptophyta > Magnoliopsida > Poales > Poaceae > Avena > Avena sativa. Next base: position 465,003,343 of record OV702297.1, on the reverse strand, counting down.
TGGATCCATGTGTGGTTTGTGAAAATAACACACATGCAATGACACTGGTGGATCTATATGTGGTTTGTGAAAGGAACACACATGCAATGAATCTAGTTGTGGTTTGTGAAAAGAACAAACATGCAATGACTCTGGTGGATCCATATCTGGTTTGTGAAAAGAACAGTCATGCAATGACTCTAGTTGTGGTTAATGAAAAGAAGACACATGCAATGACACTGGTGGATGCATAAGTGGTTTTTGAAAAGAACACACATACAATGACTCTAGCTGTGGTTTGTGAAAAGAACAAACATGCAATGACTCTGGTGGATCCATATGTGGTTTGTGAAAACAACAGATATCAATTACTCTAGTTGTGGTTAATGAAAAGAACACACATGCAGTGACACTAGGGGATCCATATGTGGTTAATGAAAAGAACACACATGCAATGACTCTAGCTGTGGATAATGAAAAGAACATACATGCAATGACACTGGTGGATCCATAAGTGGTCTGTGAAAAGAAAAAACATGCAATGACTCTAGTTGTGGTCTGTGAAAAGAACACAAATGTAATGACACTGGTGGATCCATAGGTGGTTTGTGAAAATAACACACATGCAAAGAACTCTGGTGGATCCATATGTGGTCTCTCAAAATAACACACATGCAATGAACTCTGGTGGATCCATATGTGGTTTGTGAAAATAACCAACATAAAATGACTCTAGTTGTGGTTAATGAAAAGAACACACATGCAATGACACTGGTGGATCCATGGGTGGTTTGTGAAAAGAAAACACATGCAATGACTCTAGCTGTGGTTTGTGAAAAGAACATACATGCAATGACTCTAGTGGATACATATGTGGTTTGTGAAAAGAACAGACTTGCAATGACTCTAGTTGTAGTTAATGAAAAGAACACACATGCAATGACACTAGGGGATCCATATGTGGTTAATGAAAAGAACACACATGCAATGACTCTAGTTGTGGAGAATGAAAAGAACACACATGCAATGACACTGGTGGATCCATAGGTGGTTTGTGAAAAGAACAGAGATACAATGAACTCTAGTTGTGGTTAATGAAAAGGACACACATGCAATGACACTCGTGGATCCATAGGTGGTTTGTGAAAATAACACACATGTAATGAACTCTGGTGGATCCATGTGTGCTATGTGAAAAGAACACACATGCAATGACACTGGTGGATCCATAGGTGGTTTGTGAAAAGAACAGACATGCAATGACTCTGGTGGATCCATATGTGGTTTGTGAAAAGAACACACATGCAATGACTCTAGCTGTGGTCTGTGAAAAGAACACGCATGCAATGACATTGGTGGATCCATGTGTGATTTGTGAAAATAACAGACATGCAATGACTCTGGTGGATCCATATGTGGTTTGTGAAAAGAACACATATGCAATGACTCTAGCTATGGTCTGTGAAAAGAACACACATGCAATGGCACTAGTGGATCCATGGGTGGTTTGTGAAAAGAACACACATGCAATGAACTCTAGTGGATCCATATGTGGTATGTGAAAAGAACACACATGCAATGACACTGGTGGATCCATAGGTGGTTTGTGAAAAGAATACACATGCAATGAACTCTAGTGGATACATATGTGGTCTGTGAAAAGAACACACATGCAATGAACTCTGGAGGATCCATATGTGGTCTGTGAAAAGAATAGACATGAAATGACACTGGTGGATCCATGTGTGGTCTGTGAAAATAACACACATGCAATCACACTGGTGGATCCATGTGTGGTTTGTGAAAATAACACACATGCAATGACACTGGTGGATCTATATGTGGTTTGTGAAAGGAACACACATGCAATGAATCTAGTTGTGGTTTGTGAAAAGAACAAACATGCAATGACTCTGGTGGATCCATATCTGGTTTGTGAAAAGAACAGTCATGCAATGACTCTAGTTGTGGTTAATGAAAAGAAGACACATGCAATGACACTGGTGGATGCATAAGTGGTTTGTGAAAAGAACACACATACAATGACTCTAGCTGTGGTTTGTGAAAAGAACAAACATGCAATGACTCTGGTGGATCCATATGTGGTTTGTGAAAAGAACAGATATCAATTACTCTAGTTGTGGTTAATGAAAAGAACACACATGCAGTGACACTAGGGGATCCATATGTGGTTAATGAAAAGAACACACATGCAATGACTCTAGCTGTGGATAATGAAAAGAACACACATTCAATGACACTCGTGGATCCATAGGTGGTTTGTGAAAAGAACAGCCATGCAATGAACTCTAGCTATGGTTAATGAAAATAAGACACATGCAATGACACTGGTGGATCCATGGGTGGTTTTTGAAAAGAACACACATGCAATGAACTCTGGTGGATCCATATGTGGTCTATGAAAAGAACAGACATGCAATGACTCTGGTGGATCCATATCTGGTTTGTGAAAAGAACAAACATGCAATGACTCTAGTTGTGGTTAATGAAAAGAAGACACATGCAATGACACTGGTGGATCCATAAGTGGTTTGTGAAAAGAACACACATGCAATGACTCTAGCTGTGGTTTGTGAAAAGAACAAACATGCAATGACTCTGGTGGATCCATATGTGGTTTGTGAAAACAACAGATATGCAATGACCCTAGTTGTGGTTAATGAAAAGAACACACATGCAATGACACTAGGGGATCCATATGTGGTTAATGAAAAGAACACACATGGAATGACTCTAGCTGTGGATAATGAAAAGAACACATATTCAATGACACTGGTGGATCCATAGGTGGTTTGTGAAAAGAACAGACATGCAATGAACTCTAGCTGTGGTTAATGAAAAGAACACACATTCAATGACACTGGTGGATCTATAGGTGGTTTGTGAAAAGAACACACATGCAATGAATTCTGGAGGATCCATATGTGGTCTGTGAAAAGAACAAACATGCAATGGCACTGGTGGATCCATGTGTGGTCTGTGAAAATAACACACATGCAATGACACTTATGGATCCATGGGTGGTTTGTGAAAAGAACACACATGCAATGAACTCTAGTGGATCCATATGTGGTATGTGAAAAGAACACACATGCAATGACACTGGTGGATCCATAGGTGGTTTGTGAAAAGAATACACATGCAATGAACTCTGGTGGATACATATGTGGTCTGTGAAAAGAACACACATGCAATGAATTCTGGAGGATCCATATGTGGTCTGTTAAAGAATAGACATGAAATGACACTGGTGGATCCATGTGTGGTCTGTGAAAATAACACACATGCAATCACACTGGTGGATCCATGTGTGGTTTGTGAAAATAACACACATGCAATGACACTGGTGGATCTATATGTGGTTTGTGAAAAGAACACACATGCAATGACTCTAGTTGTGGTTTGTGAAAAGAACAAACATGCAATGACTCTGGTGGATCCATATCTGGTTTGTGAAAAGAACAGTAATGCAATGACTCTAGTTGTGGTTAATGAAAAGAAGACACATGCAATGACACTGGTGGATGCATAAGTGGTTTGTGAAAGGAACACACATACAATGACTCTAGCTGTGGTTTGTGAAAAGAACAAACATGCAATGACTCTGGTGGATCCATATGTGGTTTGTGAAAAGAACAGATATCAATTACTCTAGTTGTGGTTAATGAAAAGAACACACATGCAATGACACTAGGGGATCCATATGTGGTTAATGAAAAGAACACGCATGCAATGACTCTAGCTGTGGATAATGAAAAGAACACACATTCAATGACACTCGTGGATCCATAGGTGGTTTGTGAAAAGAACAGACATGCAATGAACTCTAGCTATGGTTAATGAAAAGAAGACACATGCAATGACTCTGGTGGATCCATGGGTGGTTTTTGAAAAGAACACACATGCAATGAACTCTGGTGGATCCATATGTGGTCTATGGAAAGAACAGACATGCAATGACTCTGGTGGATCCATATCTGGTTTGTGAAAAGAACAAACATGCAATGACTCTAGTTGTGGTTAATGAAAAGAAGACACATGCAATGACACTGGTGGATCCATAAGTGGTTTGTGAAAAGAACACACATGCAATGACTCTAGCTGTGGTTTGTGAAAAGAACAAACATGCAATGACTCTGGTGGATCCATATGTGGTTTGTGAAAACAACAGATATGCAATGACCCTAGTTGTGGTTAATGAAAAGAACACACATGCAATGACACTAGGGGATCCATATGTGGTTAATGAAAAGAACACACATGGAATGACTCTAGCTGTGGATAATGAAAAGAACACATATTCAATGACACTGGTGGATCCATAGGTGGTTTGTGAAAAGAACAGACATGCAATGAACTCTAGCTGTGGTTAATGAAAAGAACACACATTCAATGACACTGGTGGATCTATAGGTGGTTTGTGAAAAGAACACACATGCAATGAATTCTGGAGGATCCATATGTGGTCTGTGAAAAGAACAAACATGCAATGGCACTGGTGGATCCATGTGTGGTCTGTGAAAATAACACACATGCAATGACACTTATGGATCCATGGGTGGTTTGTGAAAAGAACACACATGCAATGAACTCTAGTGGATCCATATGTGGTATGTGAAAAGAACACACATGCAATGACACTGGTGGATCCATAGGTGGTTTGTGAAAAGAATACACATGCAATGAACTCTGGTGGATACATATGTGGTCTGTGAAAAGAACACACATGCAATGAATTCTGGAGGATCCATATGTGGTCTGTGAAAAGAATAGACATGAAATGACACTGGTGGATCCATGTGTGGTCTGTGAAAATAACACACATGCAATCACACTGGTGGATCCATGTGTGGTCTGTGAAAATAACACACATGCAATGACACTTATGGATCCATGTGTGGTTTGTGAAAATAACATACATGCAGTGACACTGGTGGATCTATAGGTGGTTTGTGAAAAGAACACACATGCAATGACTCTAGCTGTGGTTTGTGAAAAGAAAAAACATGCAATGACTCTGGTGGATCCATATGTGGTTTGTGAAAAGAACAGATATGCAATGACTCTAGTTGTGGTTAATGAAAAGAACACACATGCAATGACACTAGGGGATCCATATGTGGTTAATGAAAAGAACACACATGCAATGACTCTAGCTTTGGATAATGAAAAGAACACGCATTCAATGACACTGGTGGATCCATAGGTGGTTTGTGAAAAGAACAGACATGCAATGAACTCTAGCTGTGGTTAATGAAAAGAACACACATGCAATGACACTGGTGGATCCATGGGTGGTTTTTGAAAAGAACACACATGCAATGAACTCTGGTGGATCCATATGTGGTCTATGAAAAGAACAAACATGCAATGACACTGGTGGATCCATAGGTGGTCTATGAAAAGAACAAACATGCAATGACTCTAGTTGTGCTCTATGAAAAGAACACAAATGTAATGACACTGGTGGATCCATAGGTGGTTTGTGAAAATAACACACATGCAAAGAACTCTGGTGGATCCATATGTGGTCTGTGAAAATAAAACACATGCAATGAACTCTGGTGGATCCATATGTGGTTTGTGAAAATAACCAACATACAATGACTCTAGTTGTGGTTAATGAAAGGAACACACATGAAATGACACTGGTGGATCCATGGGTGGTTTGTGAAAATAAAACACATGCAATGACTCTAGCTATGGTTTGTGAAAAGAACATACATGTAATGACTCTAGTGGATCCATATGTCGTTTGTGAAAGAACAGACTTGCAATAACTCTAGTTGTAGTTAATGAAAAGAACACACATGCAATGACACTAGGGGATCCATATGTGGTTAATGAAAAGAACACACATGCAATGACTCTAGTTGTGGAGAATGAAAAGAACACACATGCAATGACACTGGTGGATCCATAGGTGGTTTGTGAAAAGAACAGAGATACAATGAACTCTAGCTGTGGTTAATGAAAAGGACACACATGCAATGACACTAGTGGATCCATAGGTGGTTTGTGAAAATAACACACATGCAATGAACTCTGGTGGATCCATGTGTGCTATGTGAAAAGAACACACATGCAATGACACTGGTGGATCCATAGGTGGTTTGTGAAAAGAACAGACATGCAATGACTCTGGTCGATCCATATGTGGTTTGTGAAAAGAACACCATGCAATGACTCTAGCTGTGGTCTGTGAAAAGAACACACATGCAATGACATTGGTGGATCCATGGGTGATTTCTGAAAATAACAGACATGCAATGACTCTGGTGGATCCTTATGTGGTTTGTGAAAAGAACACACATGCAATGACTCTAGCTGTGGTCTGTGAAAAGAACACACATGTAATGGCACTGGTGGATCCATGGGTGGTTTGTGAAAAGAACACACATGCAATGAACTCTCATGGATCCATATGTGGTATGTGAAAAGAACACACATGCAATGACACTGGTGGATCCATAGGTGGTTTGTGAAAAGAATACACATGCAATGAACTCTGGTGGATACATATGTTGTCTGTGAAAAGAACACACATGCAATGAACTCTGGAGGATCCATATGTGGTCTGTGAAAAGAATAGACATGAAATGACACTGGTGGATCCATGTGTGGTCTTTGAAAATAACACACATGCAATGACACTGGTGGATCCATGTGTGGTTTGTGAAAATAACACACATGCAATGCCACTTGTGGATCTATAGGTGGTTTGTGAAAAGAACACACATGCAATGACTCTAGTTGTGGTTTGTGGAAAGAACAGACATGCAATGACTCTGGTGGATCCATATCTGGTTTGTGAAAAGAACAGTCATGCAATGACACTAGTTGTGGTTAATGAAAAGAAGACACATGCAATGACACCGGTGGATCCATAAGTGGTTTGTGAAAAGAGCACACATGCAATGACTCTAGCTGTGGATAGTGAAAAGAACACACATGCAATGATACTATTGGATCCATAGGTGTTTTGTGAAAATAACAGACATGCAATGAACTCTAGCTGTGGTCTACGAAAAGAACATGTCGTCGGATTGATGACAAGTACGCCATGAGGGGTTCCTCGAGGCGTGCGGAAGAGAGGAGGGTGAGACATACGGTATTCCGGGACAGTGAGCACACAAGTTTACCCAGGTTCGAATCTGCCGGCTTTGGACGGATCCTACTCCTGCTATCAATCCAGTAATACGGCAGTGCCGGAATATGGGTTAGAAGGGTTTCGCCTGTGCGAGTTGAGGGTCCAAAGTATTGGGATGTTATCTGGTGCCCTAAAGGCTCCCCCTAGGATGGCTTATATAGATATCCGGCCTAGGGTTTACAGGAGAGATCAATCCGGCTACGACTAAGAGTCTGTTACAGAGTATAGCTTGAACTACAAGTAACATTATGGGCCTAAGTCGGTAAGTCTTTTGGGCCTTCCCGTAGCCGAATTGGACTCCATCTTCTCTCCCTGACTGGGCCGCCTGTGAAGCAATGCTCTAACCCGAAGTGGGCCACCTGGTCAGTGAGGAACTGTGAGGATACCCGAAAAGTATATCATCGTCGGATTTTATCATCGTCTAGTTTGATCTTCGGCTTGCAGAATCTTGAAGGGTCCCTGAAACTTCACAACAAAAAAATACGATCCGGGTCTTAAAAGTAAGTCGGACCTTTCAATTAGTTACTCACATTTTCCAGCTTGCTTTTAAACTAAGCCGGACTTTGGTTTCTAACACCACCTAACACAAGCATGGTCAAGTCACGTCATCTGACAGAACGTTACGTCAGCATGACCGTTGGTGGGTCCGCGGTTCGTGGAACCGAGGCGCCGTTTCAATGCGTGCGTGGAGATCGTGGCGACGCAATCATCGCGCGGGCCCTTCCCAGTTCCTTCCAGGACGTGTGGCGGTTACACTGTAGCGTTTGCACGAATCTTGGCGTAGGTAGGTGGATATAAGGGGTCTAGATTTTTTATTCTCCTCTTCATCTGCCTTTCGCCGTTCCTTCCTTCCCAAATCTCCAGCGCGCCCAGAGTCTTCTTGTTTTCCTCCCACAGAGTTCCTAGCGCCGCCACTTTAGGGTCACCCTTTTCCACCGGAGAGAAAATGGCTTCATCCTCTTCTTCCTCTCTGGCGGCGGCGGCGGCAGCGGCGGCGGCGGAAGTAGCTGCGGAGAAAGAGAGCTTCTGGGGACTCTGGATCCCCTACGCCCTCGACGAGGCTGGCATCAAGAACATGGAGAAGGAGGGGCTCCTCGCCGCCGGCAACTGGCGGAGCGGCTCCGGCGAGACCGTCCCCAATCCGCACGAGGGCGAGCGCGTCCACTTCGGCACCCATCTGGACCGAGGTTTGTCCTTTCCTCCCTCGGAGTTTTCTGCGAGGTGATTGACCACTATGGAGTTCAACTCCACAATCTTCCTCCCAACTCCATTCTAGAGATGAGCACATATGCTGCGCTTTGCGAGGGCTTTCTCGGCATTAGGCCGAGTTTGCTTCTTGTCCGGTATTATTTTCATGTCCGGAGAAATTCCATCACCGCCGGTGTTCCTTATATCACCGGCACCATTAGTTTTTCGGTTAGACGAGACCGGGCTTATCCCAAAATTTCCGCCAGTGACTCGGTCAAACAATGGCCAGCCACTTTTTTCTACCATAGGGATATTCCGGCTCCCGGCAAAGCTAGTGCTTTGCTGGCTTTTGTCGATGGAGCCGCCACGGCCCAGCCTTCCTGGGACGAGGCTGCTTCGACTCTCACCGATGATCTGATCCTCGCTAAGAGGCGGTTCGAATATCTTATCAAGCACAAGGGTCTGAAATGATCCGACTTAGTCCAATGCTGGGTCTCACGTCGGATCCATACACTTCAGTACCACGGGGATAGACTGATGCATTCCATCACGTCTTCCAAAAAAGACTCTCTCTCCGCATCAGCCCCAAAGCCTACACCTCTCAAGGCTACATCAGCCAGATCAAGTGGCTGATCAAGGAGCGGATCGAGAGGATGATTCCGGAGATTTCTCTGGACATGCACACTGCGGATAATCCCGTGGTGTTGGTAAGCTCCTATCAGAACATCTTCTGCGTGTTTCACTTTTCAATATATTGCAATGCTGATTTATGTATTTATTTTCAGCTTGCTGACCTCCCCGAGTCGGAGCTTGCTCCACTTGAAGGATATCCTCCTGAGTTTTCTCACGAGACTGAAGTGGTTCCATTGCCGGACCTTGCGCTCAAGAAGCGCAAAGCTTCGACAGTGGCTATTGGCACAAAGGAAGTGCCTGTTGTGAAGAGGTAACTTTCATTCACAATTTCCGCCTTTGTACCTTTCTCGAATTTCTTTCTGAGATGTAATGTTTACAACTTTACTACATTCTCAGAGCAAAGTCTCTCATCAAGGGTAAGGGGAAAGGGATTCCTGCGAAGCCCCTGCGACAGGCAAAGCTCACCATAGCTTCTCCTGTCACAGCTCCTCCGACTCCTGCTCCTCAACCTTCTTTAACACCGGTGATTACTCCATCTCTGGTTGTTGCAGAAGATCCGGCTCCTTCAACAGCACCTGCTGATATTTAGTAGAAAATATTAGCCCGAGTCTTAAGTAGCTTTCTGACCTTGGGTATTCTGACTTACAGAAAGTGTATTCCTATAACCAGGAATTATTAACCAATATCTGTGATAAGCGGAGAGAGATCAAAGCTCTCCGGCTTAAAAATGCTGAGCTCAAGGTAGCCAAAGATGAAGCCGAAGGTAAACATTCCGAGATTCAAACCTTGTCCTATGCTTTTTCAATGTCGAATTTTTCTGAACTGTTGTTCTTTTTTGACTTACAACGTTGGTGAAACAATCCATCGCTATGATTGAAGAGGCAGAGAACCTCAAGACCTTGGTGGTGGAGAATAAAGGACTTCGCCAAGAGCTGGAAAAGCTCAAGGTGGATCATGAAACGAGCATAGCTCAAGTCCTAGAATCCTCCTCCATGGCCACTGAAGAGCGCGATCGCAAGATTGCCGCTCAAGATAAAGTTATCTCGGACCTCAAGAATGAGGTTGACAGAGAGAAGGATATCTCCCAAGCACTCCGGGCTAAACTCCAGAGTCTCCGGGAGGAGAAAGCCAAGATTGACGACGTCATTCTTGGTAAGTTCCATCTATCTGACTTATCATTTCCTCGACTTTTATCAATGTCGGTTTTTTCTTATCTTCATTTTGTGTATAGGTCCTCTGAACTTGACGGACTCCTCCTCGTCCGAGCCCCGCACTCACTGGCTTACCCAAGTCGGTGATCTTCTTCATGACTACCGCCAATCCCTTGAGGATATTGGCGAGTCTCTCAGGGTTCCGGACATGCCAAGCATGTCAGACTTCCAGGTGCGGGAGAAGGCCAAGGAGATGCCGCAGCTCGTTCGGGACTGGAACATGTCCTACGCGCGGGCTACTGCGCAGAATGCCCTCTCCATGGTCATGAGCCACCATGGAAATATGGAAATATGGCAAGTGACTAAAGGGTACTGCAAGGTAGAGGAAGACGACCATGAGCAAGACCTTCAAGCTATCATGCACTCCTGCGCCGGCTATGGGTGCCACGTAGCTGACCTGACCACCTACGAGGTGCCCTTCTTCACCCGCGTGGATACTCCGCCACCTCCTCCAGAAGACGCCGAAGAAGTTTCCAACGATGAACGCACCAACTCGGATGCGGATATCTCGGAACGATATCAAGGCGGAGTGACCAGCGAGCCAGTAGATCCTTCATCTCCTCCTGCATCATAGACCACAAACTTATGTATTATTCTGTGAAAGAACATGATGCGTTTTGTAAATATGAAGTACTATGGCTTTTGCTAGTGCTAAGTTTTTTTTCTATTCAGCACTTTTATTTTAGACTTTTTGTGTGCTTGAAATGTTTGCATAAGAACTTAGAATTTTTCGTCTCTACTTATCGTTTATCTGGCTTTCCGCCTCGTCCCTTTTGTGAGTCGGCTAAACCTTCAGCCGGAAACTTTGCCGAGCAACGGAGCTCAATTGCTAAACCAGTTTAAACTCAGAAACAAAGCCGGCTTCCAGTACCAACAATTCACTACTCGGAAAATACCCGCATCCAGCAATCAGACAAATAACCTAAGTAAAGACTAGAATTTTTTAGAGTTATACCCGAAGGTAGCAGTTTTAGAGTCGGAAATCTAAACCAGAACGAACATGAGCATAAAGTACTTTCAAGCATTCTGGGATTTTTGACTATGACATGATCATTAGGAAATAAGATGGTAAAAACTTCTCAGGAAAACTTTGAGGTATCCAAAACTTTTATTTCTCACAGAACATGTACATATGTATGATTACAAAGAAGGATAAACTAAGAATAAAAGGGACGTAGCTGAGCAATATTCCTTGGTCTGTCTAACTCATCCGAATTTGTACTGCCTCCAGCTCTCTTTCTCTTCTTAGTAGCAGGTCTTTCTTTGACTGGCCTCATGTCAGTTAAGTAGTACGATCCATTGTGCAATACTCGACTAACTAAAAAGGGCCCTTCCCATACCGGGGAAAGTTTGTGCTTTCTTTGTTGCACAAGCCGGAGAACCAAATCACCTTTATTGAAAGATCTAATTCGGACTCTCTAGATATGATACTTGTGTAACTTCTGCTGATAGGCTGTAGATCTCATTTCAGCGACGACGCGAACTTCTTCGACTAAGTCGAGATCATTTTGTCGAGAAATATCAGCGTCCTCTTCAATATACGCGGCCACTCTAGGAGAAGTATGAATTAAATCACTAGGAAGAACTGCTTCTGCGCCATAGACCAAGAAGAAAGGTGTATATCCTGTTGACCTGTTCGGAGTTGTTCGCAAACTCCAAATTACAGAGGGTAGTTCCTCTGCCCAAGCCCCTGCAGCACGTCTCAGTGGTGCTTCGATACTCGGTTTCAAGCCTTGTAGAATTAAACCATTTGCTCTTTCGACTTGTCCGTTAGCCTGTGGATGTGCGACTGACGCAATGTCAAGCCGGATATTTTGCTCATCGCAGAATTCAGCCAGTTCTCCCATAGAAAAGTTACTCCCGTTGTCCGTGATAATGCTATGCGGATAACCATACCGGATTATCACATCCTCGACAAATCTTTTGGCGGTTGCTCCATCACAACTAGTGACAGGTTTAGCCTCAATCCACTTTTTGAATTTGTCCACCATCACAGAGAGGTGCGTGAATCCACTTGGTGCTTGTTTAAAAGGTCCTACCATATCAAGCCCCTAGACCGCAAAAGGCCATGTTATAGGTATTGTTCGTAGCTGATCAGCCAGAACATGAGCATGCTTGGCGTACTTTTGGCAGCCTTTGCATGTCTTGACTAATCGTTCGGCATCTGCCTGAGCTGTAAGCCAGAAAAATCCATGTCAAAAAGCTTTTGCCACTAAAGATTTGGCTGCAGCATGGTAACCACACTCGCCTTCGTGGATTTCTCTTAAGATTTCCACTCCTTCTTCCGGAGACACACAGCGCTGAAAAACCCCAGAAACACTCTGTTTATGGAGCTCACCTTTAACAATAGTATAGCCTTTTGATCGTCGGATAATCTGCTGGCTCAGCACCTCGTCTTCGGGTAATTTGCCATCTACCAGGTAAGCAAGGTAGGGTTGAGTCCAGCTAGGAATTACAGCCAGAACTGTTATTAAAGGTGAGTCGGATTTGGCCGGATATTCCTCATCTACTCCCTTTATTGAGGGAACTTTGAGGTGCTCTAAAAATGCGCCATCCGGGACCTCTTTCCGCGTAGAGCCTATTCGAGATAGTGCATCTGCTTCCTCATTTTCTGCTCGAGGGATGTGTTGAACTTCAAACCCTTTGAACAATTTAGATAGATCATCCACGACAGCTTTATATGCTGCCATGTGCTTATTTGCATTACAAATATCCGAGACTTGCTGAGCAACAAGATCTGAGTCTCCATAACACATCAAACATCGGATGCCAATATCATTGGCAATCCGGATTCCGTGCAGCAGTGCTTCATACTCGGCAATATTGTTTGTCGCTGTGAAGTGGATCTGCAACACGTATAACAGTTTATCTCCTTGGGGTGATTTGAGCACCACGCCAGCCCCCGAGCCTCCTCGAGCCTTAGACCCATCAAAAAATAGGGTCCAATATTCCGACTCAGGGAGGATCATGTTCTCCTTCTTTTTGGACATCACCGCGATATCATCCACGTATGCATGTACATTGCGTCCGAGTTGGTCGTGGAGGCAACGCTGCATCGTGCGCTGGTACGTATCTCCTGCGTTCTTCAGCCCAAAGAGCATCGTAACAAAACAGAAGATTCTGAAGGGGGTTATGAATGAAGTCTTGACTTTGTCAGATTCTTTCATCCGTATTTGGTGATAACCGGAATATGCGTCGAGAAAACAGAGGAGTTCCGAGCCTGCCGTAGAATCGATAACTTGATCAATTCTAGGCAAAGTGAACGGATCTTTTGGACAAGCCTTGTTCAAGGCAGTATAATCAACACACATCCTTAAATCAGTGGTGTCCTTTTTAGGGACCATTATAGGGTTGGCCGACCAATGGGTATGGATGACCTCTTCTATGAATCCGGCTAACTCGAGCCGCGCTAGTTCCTTAGCTATTGCCTTACGCTTTTCATCACCAAACCATCGTAAGGACTGTTTGACGGGTTTAGCGATCGGGTTTACATTTAGAGAGTTCTCGGCAAGTTCCCTAGGTACTCCGGTCATGTCAGATGGCTGCCATGCGAAGATATCTTGATTTGCTTGGAGTATCTTGACGAGTGCGCTTTCCTATGCGCTACTTAGGCCTACGCCTATCGGGGGCACCTTGGAGGGGTCGTCATCCTTCAACGGCGCCGTCTTCGTCTCTTCTGATGCCTTGAACTCCGGATTTGGCTTTGTCACCTCCTTCTTCGTCGCAGGCATCTCGGACGGATCTATGCTCTTCTTGATCTCCTGGTACTCCTGGGCATGTAGCACGGCTTCGGCAAAGACGGCATTTCCATCCTCGCACTCTCGCGCCTTCTTCGGGTCTCCCCTGATGCTGATTACGCCGTTGGGACCTGGAATTTTCATCATATTGTAAATGTAACACGGACGAGCCATAAAAGCCCAGTAAGACGGACATCCGAATATAGCGTGGTATGCACTCTTGCACGGGACCACTTCGAAGGAAAGTGCCTCCGTCCGATAATTCTTTGGTGTTCCAAAAGTAACATCCAAAGTGATATCTCCCAGGGAATTAGCCTGTCTTCCTGCGACAACTCCGTGAAAGATCACAGAACTATGGTTCAGCTGTGTTTCCGAGATCTTCATCCGGCGTAGCGTTTCGACATAGAGAATATTGATGCTGCTACCACCGTCCATGAGGGGTCTTGGAGAAACCATAACCATCAATAAGTGGATTGACGATTAAGGCGTATTTTCCTCGCCTATGTAGCTTAGGCGGATGATCAGCATGGTCAAACGTTATTGCTACTTCCGACCAGTCCAGATACTGAGGGACAGTCGGAACTATTGCGTTGAGCTCGTGGAGAACTGCTTACTTGACCTTTGTTGGTTGAGATCCGGGGAAGGTGACGTAAGTGTCCTTCTTGGTGGGAAAAGTTTTCTTCCCTTCCGACTTGGGATTTGAAGCGTCGGCTTCCTCCATGTCGGAATCTTCCTTGGTCTCTTTGTCTGTTTCGGGATTTTTCTTTCCCTTCTTCCGCTTAGCTTTGTAGCCCGTGGTATCATCTCTCTTGATGTCGTCGTTAAAACGACATTCAGCGTTGGTGTGGGATGAGCCCCCATTGGCGTCCAAATGATGCACACATGGGTTATTGGCGATGTCGGCCCAAGTGTAGGTTTTGCCTTTGCTCTCCTCTACCTTGGACCCTTGATGTCCCACAGCCATGCCCGCGGCCTCCACCACGTCCTCCTCGTCCTCCAGCCCCGGAAACAGTAATGACTACCGCTGTCTCCGCGTTGGGTTTTTCTTCCGAGGTTTGCGCGTCTGAGCTTGTTGCTTTGGTTCTTTTGCCGACTGAGGCACAGCCAGGGCATTGAGTAATCCCTCTGCATCGTCGTCAGCATCTGCATACTTGCTCGCTGTTTTTATCATTTCTCCCAGATCAATAACCTTGTCACACTTCAAGTGATGGCGCAGTAAACCAATTGGGAGACCTGCGATGAAAGCTTCAATCGCTGTTTGATCATTTACTCCTTCGCAGGAGTTCTTGGCGTCAATCCATCGTCCGGGGTAATCCCGGCAGGTTTCTCTGGCTTTCTGGGTGCAACGCTGTAGGTCTCCAACCGTACAGGGCCTCCGATATGTGCCTTCGAAATTTCGAAAGAACGCACTTTGTAAATCATACCAGTTGTGGATGGTGTTCGCCGGAAGCTCATTGAGCCATGATCGTGCCGTTTTCCTCAGCATGAGTGGGAGATATCAAGTTGCGACCAGGCTGTTTCCGCCTTTGGCGATGCAGCAAGCTTGGAAGAAATCCTGTAACCAGGTGTCTGGCCGAGCAATGCCGTCGTAGGCTTGAATATGTCTTGAGATAGCAAATCCTTCCGGGAACTTTGTAGCTCTGATGCGTGGTCCGAAGCACTTTGTGCCCACGTACACGTCATCGTTTTCGTAGCGCCGAGCCTCTATGTTGGAGTTGATCCTATGCCTTGCGTTGTTCGGGGATACGGATCGTCCCGAATGTCGGCTATGGCTGTGGTGCCTTGGAGCCGGACTTCGGCTTCTGCCACCACCTCCTCCGCCATGTCCTCCTTGACCTCCGTGGGAGCTGTTGTGATAACTGTGTGGTGGAGAGGGTGGTGCAGCGGGGTAGTTTCCGGCTGATCGCCGGCCTCCGTCCGGAATGTCATTATTCCGATTCCGGGGAGGGTCTTGACTACGATGTGCGCCCTGCCGGCTTGTACCTGAATGGTTTGCGTCATTCCTTCGTCCGTCGTTCCCACCATAGTGAGGCTCAGCCGGACGGTTCTTATGTCTAGGAGGCGGTATTCTCTGACGATCCTCCTCCCGACGTTTCTCTTTATCTTCTCCCCTTCGATCCTTAGATTCTCGTCGGGGAGGATTCGTCGGATTCAGGGCAGCGATGGCGTCTTTCTCGGCCGCTGGTGCGACATTGCCCCAACTGCGTGTGGTTTTGTGATGCTGTCTTGAAGATCCGGTTCTCGAATAATTGTCTTCCCGTCGTTCGGGGCGATAATACTGCTCCGGAACGTAATGGGGTCTTACGTCAGCCCATGCCGGATCCGTGCGACATTGGTCAGCATCTGAGACCAGTTGTTGACTTCCGGACAGGGCGACCTTTTGCTGCTCCAGTCCCTTGTTGAGTAGCTTGATACCCAAACGGATCTCCTCTGGTCCTGGATTAGCCGATAGAATTTCTCGGGCTGCCACGGTATTTTGTACTAGTGTTGGGTATACCCAATCTCCGTTGCTATCTTTCCGTGGCTTCCCCACCTCATCTTCAAAAAGGACGGCACGGACACGTGGGAATTGGTTGTCATCTATGTGATGCTTCCGTGTCTTCTGATGCAGACGAGACATGTACTCCTTGTTCGACATGCGTTTCTTCTCCACCTTGATGTTTTTGGCTTCATCAAGTAGTTGTTGATGACGCCCTTCTAGGGCCTAGGCCCTTTCGTCCAGCTCATCTGCAGTAAGTTCTGCAGCTGTAGGGATAGGTGTGGTTAGTGCGGCATCGATGAGTTTACGCGCACCATCAGTGATCACGTGTCCATCCACCGATGCTTCTTTTTTTGGCTCGTCTGGGATTAGTGCTCCATCCGAGTCTTCCTCGTATTCCTCGGCAATCACCTCCTCTGTCAGAGGGTCTTTTGTCGGGGTCTTGTTCTTCTTGTTCTTCTTCTTTGCCTTTTTGGCAGCGCCGGTGGAAAATACGGCTTTGGATCCGTTTCTCGGAGTCATGCTCTAATCGGTACTTTCGGACATTTGGACTTCGGGATTATCTCTGACGTCCATGTCATCCTGCGCTTTGGGAGAGCGTTCCCCGGATCCTTCATCCATGGCTTCTCCTTCCTCTGCAGCTTTGGAGTTGTACGCCTCTTCGTATTCCGCAGAGAACTTTCGGAAGTTTGCCGACGTCATGGATTCATCCGAGGATGCAGGTACGTTGGCGTTTGTTCCAATTGCCTCCAGCACCGAGTCGGTGTTTTCTCCAGCATCGGCAGAGCCAGATCTGGATCCCACGTATCAGACGAAGTGCGACGCGTGCTTCCTGAGGTACCTTAGGAAAGGCTTGTCTGTTCCGGCATCATCAGAGCCGAAATCAGCATCGTTGATATGTTCCTCCTGGATTTCGACTTCCACGGGTGGGTTGATCTAGGATTCAGCTCCTCCGGGGAGATCCACTCCAGATTCGACGTTGACCGCTAGGTGTTCTTCAGGTTCGGGTTTCTCCACTATCTCCGCACCTGGTGCGGGCTGGGTGGGATTAGGGTCTTCTGAGATCTGGAATTCTGCCGCCTCCACGGATAAAGGGGACCCAAAAAATTCTTCTGCCTCTATCATCACCGCTGGGGTGGATTGGGCAGGTTCAGCGAAACTGATGTAAACATCGATCTCGCCAAAAGACATGATTGTGTAGGCAGTCACTGCCTCCTTTGCCGGAATCCAAGTCTCGTCGAGAACGATGAGAGGGACGTCGCTGGCGTAGAGGATGCGACCGATGGCGATGGTCTCGCCGATTCCGATTCTTGCAGAAGAGAGGGGGTCCTCGAGGCATGCGGAAGAGAGGGGGGTGAGACGTACGGTATTCTGGGACGGTGAGCACACAAGTTTACCCAGGTTCGAATCCACCGGCTTTGGACGGATCCTACTCCAGCTAGCAATCCAGTAATACGGCAGAGCCAGAATATGGGTTACAAGGGTTTCACTTGTGCGAGTTGAGGGTCCAAAGTATTGGGATGTTATCTGGTGCCCTAAAGGCTCCCCTAGGACGGCTTATATAGATATCCGGCCTAGGGTTTACAGGAGAGATCAATCCGGCTACGACTAAGAGTTTGTTATAGAGTATATCTTGAACTACAAGTAACATTATGGGCCTAAGTCAGTAAGTCTTCTGGGCCTTCCCGTAGCCAGATTGGACTCCATATTCTCTCCCTAACTGGGTCGCCCGTGAAGCAATGCTCTAACCCGAAGTGGGCCACCCTGGTCAGTGAGGAACTGTGAGGATACCCGGAAAGTATATCCCCAACAGAACACACAAGCAATGACACTAGTGGATCCATGGGTGGTTTTTGAAAACAACACACATGCAATGAACTCTGGTGAATGCATATGTGGTCTGTGAAAAGAACAGACATGCAATGAACTCTGGTATATCCATAGGTGATCTGTGAAAAGAACAGACATGCAATGACTCTAACTGTGGTCTATGAATAGAACAAACATGCAATAACACTGGTGGATCCATAGGTGGTCTGTGAAAATAACACACATGCAATGAAGTCTGGTGGATCCATATGTGGTTTGTGAAAAGAACATACATGCAATGACTCTAGTCGTGGTTAATGAAAAGAACACACATGCAATGACACTGGTGGATCCATAGGTGGTTTGTGAAAAGAACACACATGCGATGACTCTAGCGGTGGTTATTGAAAAGAACAGACATGCAATGACTATGTTGGATCCATATGTGGTTTGTGAAAAGAACAGACATGCAATGACTCTAGCTATGTTGTGTAAAAAGAACACACATGCAATGACATTGGTGGATCCATAGGTGGTTTGTGAAAAGAACACACATGCAATGAACTCTGGTGGATCAATATGTGGTCTATGAAAAGAACAGACATGCAATGATGTCTGGTGGATCCATATGTTGTCTGTGTAAAGAACAGACATGCAATGACTCTAGCTATGGTCTGTGAAAAGAACACACATGCAAAGAACTCTGGTGGATCCATAGGTGGTCTGTGAAAATAACACAGATGCAATGAAGTCTGTTGGATCCATATGTGGTTTGTGAAAAGAATAAACATGCAATGAATCTAGTTGTGGTTTGTGACAATAACACACATGCAATGACACTAGCTGTGGATAATGAAAAGAATACACATGCAATGACTCTAGCTGTGGATAATGAAAAGAACACACATGCAATGACACTGGTGGATCCGTAGGTGGTTTGTGAAAAGAACAAACATGCAATGAACTCTAGCTGTGGTGAATGAAAAGAACACACATGCAATGACACTGGTGGATCCATGGGTGGTTTTTGAAAAGAACACACATGCAATGAACTCTGGTCGATCCATGTGTGGTCTGTGAAAAGAACAGACATGCAATGACACTGGTGGATCCATAGGTGGTCTGTGAAAAGAACAAACATGCAATGACTCTAGCTGGATCCATATGTGGTCTGTGAAAAGAACAGACATGCAATGACTCTGGTGGATCCATATGTGGTTTGTGAAAAGAACATATATGCAGTGACACTGGTGGATCCATGTGGTTTGTGAAAAGAACACACATGCAATGACTTTAGTTGTGTTTTGTGAAAACAACAAACATGCAATGACTCTAGCTGTGGTCTGTGAAAAGAACAGACATGCAATGATACTGGTGGATCCACAGGTGGTTTGTGAAAAGAAGACACATGCAATGACTCTAGCTGTGGATAATGAAAAGAACACACATGCAATGACACTGGTGGATCCATAGGTGGTTTGTGAAAAGAACAGACATGCAATGAACTCTAGATGTGGTCTGTGAAAAGAACACACATGCAATGACACTCGTGGATCCATAGGTGGTTTGTGAAAATAACACACATGCAAAGAACTCTGGTGGATCAATATGTGGTCTGTGAAAATAAGACACATGCAATGAAGTCTGGTGGATCCATATGTGGTTTGCAAAAAGAACATACATGCAATGACTCTAGTTGTGGTTAATGAAAATAACACACATCCAATGACACTAGGGGATCCATATGTGGTCAATGAAAAGAACACACATGCAATGACTCTAGTTGTGGATAATGAAAAGAACACACATGCAATGACACTAGTGGAAAAAATAGGTGGTTTGTGAAAAGAACAGACATGCAATGAACTCTAGCTGTGGTTAATGAAAAGAACACACATTCAATGACACTGGTGGATCCATAGGTGGTTTTTGAAAAGAACACACATGCAATGAACTCTGGAGGATCCATATGTGGTCTGTGAAAAGAACAAACATGCAATGACACTGGTGGATCCATGTGTGGTCTGTGAAAATAACACACATGCAATGACACTTATGGATCCATGTGTGGTTTGTGAAAATAACACACATGCAATGACACTGGTGGATCTATAGGTGGTTTGTGAAAAGAACACACATGCAATGACTCTAGCTGTGGTTTGTGAAAAGAACAAACATGCAATGACTCTGGTGGATCCATATGTGGTTTGTGAAAAGAACAGATATGCAATGACTCTAGTTGTGGTTAATGAAAAGAACACACATGCAATGACACTAGGGGATCCATATGTGGTTAATGAAAAGAACACGCATGCAATGACTCTAGCCGTGGATAATGAAAAGAACACACATTCAATGACACTAGTGGATCCATAGGTGGTTTGTGAAAAGAACAGACATGCAATGAACTCTAGCTGTGGTTAATGAAAAGAACACACATGCAATGACATTGGTGGATCCATGGGTGGTTTTCGAAAAGAACACACATGCAATGAACTCTGGTGGATCCATATGTGGTCTATGAAAAGAACAGACATGCAATGACACTAGTGGATCCATAGGTGATCTGTGAAAAGAACAAACATGCAATGACTCTAGTTGTGGTCTATGAAAAGAACACAAATGCAATGACACTAGTGGATCCATAGGTGGTTTTTGAAAATAACACACATGCAAAAAACTCTGGTGGATCCATATGTGATCTGTGAAAATAACACACATGCAATGAACTCTGGTGAATCCATATGTGGTTTGTGAAAATAACCAACATACAATGACTCTAGTTGTGGTTAATGAAAAGAACACACATGCAATGACTCTGGTGGATCCATGGGTGGTTTGTGAAAAGAAAACACATGCAATGACTGTAGCTGTGGTTTGTGAAAAGAACATACATGCAATGACTCTAGTGGATCCATATGTGGTTCATGAAAAGAACAGACTTGAAATGACTCTAGTTGTAGTTAATGAAAAGAACACACATGCAATGACACTAGGGGATCCATATGTGGTTAATGAAAAGAACACACATGCAATGAATCTAGTTGTGGAGAATGAAAAGAACACACATGCAATGACACTGGTGGATCCATAGGTGGTTTGCGGAAAGAACAGAGATACAATGAACTCTAGCTGTGGTTAATGAAAAGGACACACATGCAATGACACTGGTGGATCCATAGGTGGTTTGTGAAAATAACACACATGCAATAAACTCTGGTGGATCCATGTGTGCTATGTGAAAAGAACACACATGCAATGAAACTGGTGGATCCATAGGTGGTCTGTGAAAAGAACAAACATGCAATGACACTCGTGGATCCATAGGTGGTTTGTGAAAATAACACACATGCAAAGAACTCTGGTGGATCAATATGTGGTCTGTGAAAATAAGACACATGCAATGAAGTCTGGTGGATCCATATGTGGTTTGCAAAAAGAACATACATGCAATGACTCTAGTTGTGGTTAATGAAAATAACACACATCCAATGACACTAGGGGATCCATATGTGGTCAATGAAAAGAACACACATGCAATGACTCTAGTTGTGGATAATGAAAAGAACACACATGCAATGACACTAGTGGAAAAAATAGGTGGTTTGTGAAAAGAACAGACATGCAATGAACTCTAGCTGTGGTTAATGAAAAGAACACACATTCAATGACACTGGTGGATCCATAGGTGGTTTTTGAAAAGAACACACATGCAATGAACTCTGGAGGATCCATATGTGGTCTGTGAAAAGAACAAACATGCAATGACACTGGTGGATCCATGTGTGGTCTGTGAAAATAACACACATGCAATGACACTTATGGATCCATGTGTGGTTTGTGAAAATAACACACATGCAATGACACTGGTGGATCTATAGGTGGTTTGTGAAAAGAACACACATGCAATGACTCTAGCTGTGGTTTGTGAAAAGAACAAACATGCAATGACTCTGGTGGATCCATATGTGGTTTGTGAAAAGAACATATATGCAATGACTCTAGTTGTGGTTAATGAAAAGAACACACATGCAATGACACTACGGGTTCCATATGTGGTTAATGAAAAGAACACGCATGCAATGACTCTAGCCGTGGATAATGAAAAGAACACACATTCAATGACACTAGTGGATCCATAGGTGGTTTGTGAAAAGAACAGACATGCAATGAACTCTAGCTATGGTTAATGAAAAGAACACACATGCAATGACATTGGTGGATCCATGGGTGGTTTTCGAAAAGAACACACATGCAATGAACTCTGGTGGATCCATATGTGGTCTATGAAAAGAACAGACATGCAATGACACTAGTGGATCCATAGGTGATCTGTGAAAAGAACAAACATGCAATGACTCTAGTTGTGGTCTATGAAAAGAACACAAATGCAATGACACTAGTGGATCCATAGGTGGTTTTTGAAAATAACACACATGCAAAAAACTCTGGTGGATCCATATGTGATCTGTGAAAATAACACACATGCAATGAACTCTGGTGAATCCATATGTGGTTTGTGAAAATAACCAACATACAATGACTCTAGTTGTGGTTAATGAAAAGAACACACATGCAATGACTCTGGTGGATCCATGGGTGGTTTGTGAAAAGAAAACACATGCAATGACTGTAGCTGTGGTTTGTGAAAAGAACATACATGCAATGACTCTAGTGGATCCATATGTGGTTCATGAAAAGAACAGACTTGCAATGACTCTAGTTGTAGTTAATGAAAAGAACACACATGCAATGACACTAGGGGATCCATATGTGGTTAATGAAAAGAACACACATGCAATGAATCTAGTTGTGGAGAATGAAAAGAACACACATGCAATGACACTGGTGGATCCATAGGTGGTTTGTGGAAAGAACAGAGATACAATGAACTCTAGCTGTGGTTAATGAAAAGGACACACATGCAATGACACTGGTGGATCCATAGGTGGTTTGTGAAAATAACACACATGCAATGAACTCTGGTGGATCCATGTGTGCTATGTGAAAAGAACACACATGCAATGAAACTGGTGGATCCATAGGTGGTTTGTGAAAAGAACAAACATGCAATGACTCGGGTGGATCCATATGTCGTTTGTGAAAAGAACACACATGCAATGACTCTAGCTGTGGTCTATGAAAAGAACACAAATGCAATGACACTAGTGGATCCATAGGTGGTTTTTGAAAATAACACACATGCAAAAAACTCTGGTGGATCCATATGTGATCTGTGAAAATAACACACATGCAATGAACTCTGGTGAATCCATATGTGGTTTGTGAAAATAACCAACATACAATGACTCTAGTTGTGGTTAATGAAAAGAACACACATGCAATGACTCTGGTGGATCCATGGGTGGTTTGTGAAAAGAAAACACATGCAATGACTGTAGCTGTGGTTTGTGAAAAGAACATACATGCAATGACTCTAGTGGATCCATATGTGGTTCATGAAAAGAACAGACTTGCAATGACTCTAGTTGTAGTTAATGAAAAGAACACACATGCAATGACACTAGGGGATCCATATGTGGTTAATGAAAAGAACACACATGCAATGAATCTAGTTGTGGAGAATGGAAAGAACACACATGCAATGACACTGGTGGATCCATAGGTGGTTTGTGGAAAGAACAGAGATACAATGAACTCTAGCTGTGGTTAATGAAAAGGACACACATGCAATGACACTGGTGGATCCATAGGTGGTTTGTGAAAATAATACACATGCAATGAACTCTGGTGGATCCATGTGTGCTATGTGAAAAGAACACACATGCAATGAAACTGGTGGATCCATAGGTGGTTTGTGAAAAGAACAAACATGCAATGACTCGGGTGGATCCATATGTCGTTTGTGAAAAGAACACACATGCAATGACTCTAGCTGTGGTCTATGAAAAGAACACACATGCAATGACATTGGTGGATCCATGGGTGATTTGTGAAAATAACAGACATGAAATGACTCTGGTGGATCCATATGTGGTTTTTGAAAAGAACACACATGCAATGACTCTAGCTATGGTCTGTGAAAAGAACACACATGCAATGGCACTGGTGGATCCATGGGTGGTTTGTGAAAAGAACACACATGCAATGAACTCTAGTGGATCCATATGTGGTATGTGAAAAGAACACACATGCAATGACACTGGTGGATCCATAGGTGGTTTGTGAAAAGAAGACACATGCAATGAACTCTGGTTTATACATATGTGGTCTGTGAAAAGAACACACATGCAATGAACTCTAGCGGATCCATATGTGGTCTGTGAAAAGAATAGACATGAAATGACACTGGTGGATCCATGTGTGGTCTGTGAAAATAACACAAATGCAATCACACTGGTGGATCCATGTGTGGTTTGTGGAAATAACACACATGCAATGACACTGGTGGATCCATATGTGGTTTGTGAAAAGAACACATATGCAATGACTCTAGTTGTGGTTTGTGAAAAGAACAGACATGCAATGACTCTGGTGCATCCATATCTGGTTTGTGAAAAGAATAGTCATGCAATGGCTCTAGTTGTGGTTAATGAAAAGAAGACACATGCAATGACACTGGTGGATCCATAAGTGGTTTGTGAAAAGAACACACATGCAATGACTCTAGCTGTGGATAATGAAAAGAACACACATGCAATGATACTAGTGGATCCATAGGTGGTTTGTGAAAATAACAGACATGCAATGAACTCTAGCTGTGGTCTACGAAAAGAACACACAAGCAATAACACTAGTGGATCCATGGGTGGTTTTTGAAAAGAACACACATGCAATGAACTCTGGTGAATGCATATGTGGTATGTGATAAGAACAGACAGGCAATGAACTCTGGTGGATCCATAGGTGATCTGTGAAAAGAACAGACATGCAATGACTCTAACTGTGGTCTGTGAAAAGAACACACATGCAATAACACTGGTGGATCCATAGGTGGTCTGTGAAATGAACACACATGCAATGAAGTCTGGTGGATCCATATGTGGTTTGTGAAAAGAACATACATGCAATGACTCTAGTTGTGGTTAATGAAAAGAACACACATGCAATGACACTGGTGGATCCACAGGTGGTTTGTGAAAAGAACACACATGCGATGACTCTAGCGGTGGTTATTGAAAAGAACAGACATGCAATGACTATGATGGATCCATATGTGGTTTGTGAAAAGAACAGACATGCAATGACTCTAGCTATGGTGTGTGAAAAGAACACACATGCAATGAAACTGGTGGATCCATAGGTGGTTTGTGAAAAGAACACACATGCAATGAACTCGGGTGGATCAATATGTGGTCTGTGAAAAGAACAGACATGCAATGACGTCTGGTGGATCCATATATTGTCTGTGTAAAGAATACACATGCAATAACTCTAGCTGTGGTCTGTGAAAAGAACACACATGCAAAGAACTCTAGTGGATCCATAGGTGGTCTGTGAAAATAACACAAATGCAATGAAGTCTGTTGGATCCATATGTGGTTTGTGAAAAGAACAAACATGCAATGAATCTAGTTGTGGTTTGTGACAATAACACACATGCAATGACACTAGCTGTGGATAATGAAAAGAACACACATGCAATGACTCTAGCTGTGGATAATGAAAGGAACACACATACAATGACACTGGTGGATCCATAGGTGGTTTGAGAAAAGAACAACCATGCACTAAACTCTAGCTGTGGTGAATGAAAAGAACACACATGCAATGACACTGGTGGATCCATGGGTGGTTTTTGAAAAGAACACACATGCAATGAACTCTGGTCTATGCATGTGTGGTCTGTGAAAAGAACAGACATGCAATGACACTGGTGGATCCATAGGTGGTCGGTGAAAAGAACAAACATGCAATGACTCTAGCTGGATCCATATGTGGTCTGTGAAAAGAACAGACATGCAATGACTCTGGTGGATCCATATGTGGTTTGTGAAAAGAACATATATGTAGTGACACTGGTGGATCCATGTGGTTTGTGAAAAGAACACACATGCAATGACTTTAGTTGTGTTTTGTGAAAAGAACAAACATGCAATGACTCTAGCTGTGGTCTGTGAAAAGAACAGACATGCAATGACACTAGTGCATCCATAGGTGGTTTGTGAAAAGAACACACATGCAATGACTCTAGCTGTGGATAATGAAAAGAACACACATGCAATGACACTGGTGGATCCATAGGTGGTTTGTGAAAAGAACAGACATGCAATGAACTCTAGATGTGGTCTGTGAAAAGAACACACATGCAATGACACTGGTGGATCCACAGGTGGTTTGTGAAAATAACACACATGCAAAGAACTCTGGTGGATGAATATGTGGTCTGTGAAAATAACACACGTGCAATGAAGTCTGGTCGATCCATGTGTGGTTTGTGAAAAGAACAGACATGCAATGACTCTAGTTGTGGTTAATAAAAAGAACACACATGCAATGACACTAGGGGATCCATATGTGGTTAATGAAAAGAACACACATGCAATGACTCTAGTTGTGGATAATGAAAAGAACACACATGCAATGACACTGGTTGATCCATAGGTGGTTTGTGAAAATAATACACATGCAATGAACTCTACATGTGGTTAATGAAAAGAACACACATGCAATGACACTGGTGGATCCATAGGTGGTTTGTGAAAATAACACACATGCAATGAACTCTGGTGGATCCATGTGTGGTCTATGGAAAGAACACACATGCAATGACACTGGTGGATCCATAGGTGGTTTGTGAAAAGAACAGACATGTAATGACTCTGGTGGATCCATATGTGGTTTGTGAAAAGAACACACATGCAATGACTCTAGCTGTGGTCTGTGAATAGAACACACATGCAATAACATTGGTGGATCCATGGGTGGTTGTGAAAAGAACACACATGCAATGAACTCTGGTGGATTCATATGTGGTATGTGAAAAGAACACACATTCAATGACACTGGTGGATCCATAGGTGGTTTGTGAAAAGAACACACATGCAATGAACTCTGGAGGATCCATATATGGTCTGTGAAAAGAACAAACATGCAATGACACTGGTGGATCCATGTCTGGTCTGTGAAAATAACACACATGCAATGACACTTATGGATCCATGTGTGGTTTCCGAAAAGAAGACACATGCAATGACACTGGGGGATCTATAAGTGGTTTGTGAAAAGAACACACATGCAATGACTCTAGCTATGGTCTGTGAAAAGAATACACATGCAATGGCACTGGTGGATCCATGGGTGGTTTGTGAAAAGAACACACATGCAATGAACTCTAGTGGATCCATATGTGGTATGTGAAAAGAACACACATGCAATGACACTGGTGGATCCATAGGTGGTTTGTAAAAAGAAGACACATGCAATGAACTCTGGTGGATACTTATGTGGTCTGTGAAAAGAACACACATGCAATGAACTCTAGCGGATCCATATGTGGTCTGTGAAAAGAATAGACATGAAATGACACTGGTGGATCCATGTGTGGTCTGTGAAAATAACACACATGCCATCACACTGGTGGATCCATGTGTGGTTTGTGAAAATAAGACACATGCAATGAACTCTGGTGGATACTTATGTGGTCTGTGAAAAGAACACACATGCAATGAACTCTAGCGGATCCATATGTGGTCTATGAAAAGAATAGACATGAAATGACACTGGTGGATCCATGTGTGGTCTGTGAAAATAACACACATGCAATCACACTGGTGGATCCATGTGTGGTTTGTGAAAATAACACACATGCAATGACACTGGTGGATCTATATGTGCTTTGTGAAAAGAACACATATGCAATGACTCTAGTTGTGGTTTGTGAAAAGAACAGACATGCAATGACTCTGGTGGATCCATATCTGGTTTGTGAAAAGAATAGTCATGCAATGGCTCTAGTTGTGGTTAATGAAAAGAAGACACATGCAATGACACTGGTGGATCCATAAGTGGTTTGTGAAAAGAACACACATGCAATGACTCTAGCTGTGGATAATGAAAAGAACACACATGCAATGATACTAGTGGATCCATAGGTGGTTTGCGAAAATAACAGACATGCAATGAACTCTAGCTATGGTCTACGAAAAGAACACACAAGCAATAACACTAGTGGATCCATGGGTTGTTTTTGAAAAGACACACATGCAATGAACTCTGGTGAAGGCATATGTGGTATGTGAAAAGAACAGACAGGCAATGAACTCTGGTGGATCCATAGGTGATCTGTGAAAAGAACAGACATGCAATGACTCTAACTGTGGTCTGTGAAAAGAACACACATGCAATAACACTGATGGATCCATAGGTGGTCTGTGAAATGAACACACATGCAATGAAGTCTGGTGGATCCATATGTGGTCCGTGAAAAGAACATACATGCAATGACTCTAGTTGTGGTTAATGAAAAGAACACACATGCAATGACACTGGTGGATCCACAGGTGGTTTGTGAAAAGAACACACATGCGATGACTCTAGCGGTGGTTATTGAAAAGAACAGACATGCAATGACTATGATGGATCCATATGTGGTTTGTGAAAAGAACAGACATGCAATGACTCTAGCTATGGTGTGTGAAAAGAACACACATGCAATGACACTGGTGGATCCATAGGTGGTTTGTGAAAAGAACACACATGCAATGAACTCTGGTGGATCAATATGTGGTCTGTGAAAAGAACAGACATGCAATGACGTCTGGTGGATCCATATATTGTCTGTGTAAAGAACACACATGCATAACTCTAGCTGTGGTCTGTGAAAAGAACACACATGCAAAAAACTCTCCATTTAGGGTTTTTCTCAAAAACATTTAGAAGCATAAACTTTGGCTATGATTTCATGTGGGCAAATTATCTCAATTGGCCATCATCATTGAGATTTGATTGTCTATGAACTTGTTTGCTTGCCTCCATGGTTGGAAATATTAGGTGAAGCATTTTTACCCAAGTTTCCAATTTAGAAATAATTTCAAAACCCTTTTTCAAACATTTTCAAACTAGAGACAAAGTCTCTGTTTATTTCAAAACCTAAGCTTGACCAAGCCCTTGCTAGTAACCACATGGTCAACTGACTCGTTTTTGAAACCACAGAACCCTACAAAGAGTCCCAAATTTGTTTGAATTCAAAAGAATTTGAATTCATATCAAATTCATTCCAGAAAATGAAATTAGAAAAAGAAAAGGATTTCTCAAATGAAAAAGGCCGAGCGCCAGGATTCTGGCCCAGCAGCGGATCGAGCCCAGCAAGCCCACCCGGGGACCTTCCTTTTCTTCTCTCACGCGCAAGCACACGCAAACAGACGCTGACAGCCAGGCCCCACTTCCACTCCGCGCACCTCGCTGACAAGCGGGCCTCCTCCACGTCAGCATCGTCTCCACCCGCACGACCAGTTCATCCCCAAATCAACGCGGCCGTTTCTGTGTTTAATTCGCAGCGTTAATTCGATTCAATGGCCGAGTGATTCTCGCGCGTGACCAGGCTATAAGAATCCCCTCTTCCCCCTCTCTCTTCTCCCTCAAACCCCGAACCCAGAGCGCCACCAGGCTGCAAGCATTACTCTCTGTAGCCCCGCCGTCTCCGACGACTGCACCGGCGAATTCCGGTGAGTTCTGAGCTCCCCTCGGCCTCTCGTTCTTGCTATCTGGTTCAGCGAGCCTCTGTGCTTCTTTTAACATCCTTCATTTGCCCTCGCATGAACCGTAGCTCCGGCAACATCGTCGACTGGCCGCCACCGTCTTCTGCACGAACTCCGGCGAACTCTAGGGGTAAGTACAGACCGCCCCTCACCTTCCCGTTCATGCACACGACTTCGCCTTGACCCTGTGAACCTAACCGCGTCGTTGTTTTGCCTTGGGGTGATCTACAACTTCGTCCTCGACAGCAACCAGAGCCAACCGCCGCCCACAGCAACTCCGGCGAGCAATCTAGGACACCCCCGAGCGCCCCTTGACCAACCGCGAGTACCACGAGCATCACCGTGACCCCCTGAGCCCGGTGAGCATCTCCTCTCTCTTCCTCGCCCCCTGCATCGTCGGCAACATCATCGACCGACTGTTTACGCCGCCGGTAGCCACCGCTCCGCCGCCAGCTTTTGGCCAGGGCAATAGGAACCGTTAGATCTGCATCTGATGGCTTGGATAGAATGACTAATCGAAGGGGTACGCGATGATCTGAGCCGCACCTGCCCCTTTAAATCCAGCGGCCTGTATCACTCGATCCATACGAACCGGTACCGACCAATTAGACAGTGACGCGTGGCACTAGATCTGTTTAAAAAGAAATTTGGAAACAGATTTATTTGCAAACTTCAAACCCTTGTAACTTTGGATCCACACGTCCAAAATTTACAAATTTTATACCGTTGGATTCAGAAAAACAAGACCTTTCTGCCTATCCTTTTTGTTTAGCAAATAGTAACCATTAGTTTGGCTTAAATTGTAGAAACTTGTTTGAGGCCTTTTTGAGAATAGTTTTAGTTTAATAACTTGTTTTAGGGTGAATTAAGTTTGTCTTGGTTACTTTATGACTTGTTTAGATTCTGTAATCTTGCCTTTGATTGGTAGAATTTTCAAAAATCACCACTTAGTAGATTCATGCATGCATGCATTCATAATATTTTTGTTTGTTTATATTTATGTGTAATTGTGTGCTATAACTTTGTGTGTAGATTTTGCTAGTGATTGTGATTGTGACGAGTGCTACTCTCCACACTACCAAGGCAAGTGATATCATCATGAATATTCCATTCCTATATTTTATATATGCATTAGTATTATTTTTCTAAGTATAGGACTTGCATGGATTTTTTTGCTAGTATAAACTATGCTATGGGAAAACCTATTAGGAGAAATCTTAGTGAAATTTATCCAAGTCAAGATTCCTATTACTTTCCTGCTTAGCCTAGCTACTAGAAAACAAGGGTGGTTTATATATTCACATTTTGAAAAATTATTCTAAGTCTTTGGAATTGTGTTTTATTTTAACAAAACAACTAAGTTAATGAATCACCTGGGTGGAATGGAAGGAATGGTTTATGTTGAGTGGTTCACAAGGCCATGGACTTGGCTTGTGTATCTCACTTGTGGATGGCCACCCAGGAACAAAGAGATTTGAGATGTCAAATGTTGAGGAGCTTCAAGTGCAACCACTTGGCATTATGGGCTCTGCCATGATCTTAGGATGCTAGAACTTAGTCTCTTGGACAGTGGGTGGTAGATGGGATGATAGGTTGGAGCGCGTCCATTTGACTAAGGAAAGGCTACTGAAGGATCTTGTCTTGGGAAACCAAGTCTTGTGGGGAAAGTGCACCACCTCTGCAGAGTGTAAAACCTAAGTACTTAGCCATGTCCCTGGTAAAGGACAATTTGAGCATCAAGACATGGAAACTTCAAGAATCTCATCACTCCAATTTTAAATAAAAACTTGTGGGTGAACAAGGGTTAAAAGGATCTTCAGTCCTTGATTGGTAGATGCCCTGAGTGGATCTTCAGTCTTTGATTGGTAGATGCCTTGGGTGTTTTGTGCCTTACAAAAACTTAGTATTATCAAAAATGTAGGGAAAAATCTATTTTGAGCAATGCAAGCCTAAGCTCCACCAGCCAAATGCATATAGTCTTATAGTCCACTTAAAATATACTAAGGTATCACTTGCCAATACTATTCCAAAGTATTGACCCTCTGTGGCTGTAACTTGTAATGTTGTAGGTTATTCTGATGATGATTAGGAGTCATGAGTCTACACTCAACATGCTTGCCTGTGGCACATGAAGATGAAGACTTATGTTTATTTACATATTCCATAAACTCTTGTATTAGGCCTTTGGCCATGAGTTGTAAAAGACTATGTTTTACCTCTGGAATGACTGTAATAAACGACCTTTGTATCTGTGTACTTCATCTTAAACTGTGGATGCTAGCATTGATCCAGGGACTAGCATTGCAATCACAGGGATCTTTTCCTTTACAAAGGAGGGATCTTACAGATGGTATCAGAGCACTGTGTTGCCTGTAGGATTATGACCCTAGGATTGGAAACCACTAAGGAAAAAATTTTACTTCTTCTACACTTGTCTATTCTTCTCGTAAACTTTTCTAATCTTTTCATTCTCATCTCTATTTGTAGATGAACTCCATCAACGAAGCCGTGAAGAGAGGACCACTCATGACCATGACCTTGGAGTGTGAGACTGAGTTTCCCAAGATTCTCAAGGATCTCATGGAGACAATGGGAGCACATGGTGCAGCTGTGTACAAGGGCTTTCCAGTGATGGAGGATGGAGTGGAGTATTGGTGGGTGCAACTTCACTTGTAAAAAAACAAGGAAGATAACCACAAAGAAAAAGGCTTCTGCATGTACACCAACACTTTTATGCACACCACATTCTTTGAGTCAGCAAAAGAAGCAGCTTGGAAGACTATCAAGGAACTAAGTGCTAGAGTCAAGTGCAGGATGCTCAACCTCCAAAAAGACTTAGAGAAAGAGAAGGAACATACCCAAGAGTTGGAAGTCACCAACCAAAACTTAAGAGGAGATATTATAGACTTAGTGATAGAAGCATGTGAACAAGATAGGGTGATTGCCACTAGGAACATTGTGTTAGCCACCAGATCCAGTGAGATAGGATTGTAAGCGCACTTCGTTAGTTGGACCACCACCTATCACCTTATTTTCCAAAATGATACCTTAAATAAGTTTGAACCTTGGTTGATGTAATGAATTTTTGTATGCATGACTTGAGTGATTTGTGTGTTCCAAGAATGTGTTTGAATGTTGACTTGATTATCTTAAATTGTGTTGTTATAACTTTTTCAATCTTATAAATAGATGCCTATTGCCATCAGCACTGTTGAGGAGTTCCAGGCTACCCGTTTTGGTCCTCGTATCGTAGAGCTTACTACTTTACTCGATCTCCCTCTTCCTATCATTACGGTGCACCCACTCACCAAGTTTGAGAGGAAGGACCTTTGGGGCTTCAAGGTGAACCAGCCAGGACGCCAGACTGAGCCTACTACGGAGGCCATCGTCTTCAAGCTTATGCACGATGACAGGGAGAGAGGCATGGAGGTTGTCATGCAGGATCTGATAGGACGTCTGTTAGGCCGTCACTCCCGACAGGTTAGAGGTACTCACTTCCACGCCTTCGGAAGGCGTGATGATGATGGAGAGTCCATTGACTTTGAGGACGACTCGAGGGTCACAGCAGAGCCGATACGCCTGTACCTCCAGGACTTAGAGACTCTTATTAGGCACGTGGATACCGATAGGACCAACGTAATGCTTAGTAATGACGAGCTCCAGGTGCAGCTTCGCGAGAAGGACAAGCTCTTTGCGCAGCAGGACGAGATAGTCAAGGAGATGGAGACGAAGTTCGAGACCCAAGACCGTAAGTTCAAGAGTCAAGAGAAGCATGTCCAGGATAGGAACAAGAGGATTCGTGATATGACCGAGGAACTGCAGTCCAAGGACTTCGAGTTAGAGCAGCAGCAGACAGTGATTGAGAGGCTTCGTTCCCAGAAGAGGGCTCTCAAGGCCAAGATCGACTCTTTAACCACTACCATCGAGGAGAACAAGACCGCAATGGAGAACGCAGGTCTTACCTTTTTCGAGGAGGAGATTGATGCCGACGAGTAGATTTGACTACTCAGTTATCTTTATTTACCGCACTTGTTATTTGTGAACTTATTATTGGACCATCCGACATGTGGATGGCTTGCCACTTGTGTGTTTTTTACTTGAGACTTTTGTTTTGTTGTTGAGTTTTATCCTGGTGTTGCTTGCTATGTGTTTGTTTGAGTAATGTATTGTGCATAAATCATGTAAGGGTATCTCATTCTTATCTCTATATGAATAAACCACAGATGCCTCCCCGTCGCGCAAACCCCAACCCCAACATTACCCTGGAAATGCAACAAATGATGAATGCGCAGACACAGCTTATGCAAATGATGACGACGTTCATCCAGAACCAGAACAACAACAACAACAACCCCAACAATAACAACAATAACAACAATAACAACAACAACAACCCTCCAGGTTTTGATATGCTCACTAGATTTCTGCGTCTGAGGCCAGCTAAGTTTTCGGGAACGACTGATCCCATGGTGGCCAATGATTGGCTACGTTCTGTGAACAAAGACTTAGTGACCGTGGGATGCACAGATGCTGAAAAGGTCAGGTTCGCAGCACATCTGTTGGAAGGACCAGCCGCCGCATGGTGGGACAACTTCCAGATTACCACGCCTATTGATGAGGTGACTTGGGCTATCTTTGAAGATGGATTTCGTACTACTCATATCTCACCAGGTATGATGAGCCTGAAAAAGAAGGAATTTCACAACCTGAAGCAGCGCCACCACAGCGTGGCTGAATATATTGAAGAATTCAACAATCTGGCGCGCTATGCACCGGATGAGGTTGACACTGATGCCAAAAGAAAGGAAAAGTTTCTGGAAGGCTTAAATGATGAGCTGAATCTGCAGCTGTCTGTGGCATATGTTCCAACTTATCAGTCGTTGTGTGACAAGGCTGTTATTGTGGAAAATAAAATGAAGCAAGTCGAGAGTAGAAAGAGGAAACACTCCGACAAGCACATCTCGGGATCGTCTCATAAACGATCTCACTATGATGATAGTGTCAGCTCAGGATCCCACAAGCATGGGAAATTTAACAAGCACCACAACCACAACCGTCATGACAACAAGCATCATCGCAGTCATGACAATGATAAGTATAAGAACCACAAGAGTGGATATAAGAGCCACCATAGTGGAGGTGGAAGTGGAAGTAGAAGTCAGCCTAAGACGGACATCAATCAGGTTGAGTGCTACAAATGCAAGAAGCTGGGGCATTATGCTAATGAGTGTCCTGAAAAGAAAGTTGAAGGACCTAACAAGCCCAATCCTTTTCAGAAAGGACAGGTTAACCACATAAATGTGGAGGAGGTCTATGAAGAGCCTGATGCTGTTGCTGGTAAGTTCAGACTAAATTCCATCTCGGCATTTGTACTCTTCGATACTGGTGCATCTCATTCATTCATATCAAAAGCATTTGTTGATAGAAACGGGTTTGCATCTGAAAACATTGGGTGTCCGATAAAAGTTAGCTCTCCGGGAGGAGATATGATAGTGAGTCTTGGATGCCGGAATCTAGTCATAGAGATCGGAAAACATAAGTTTCCAGTAAACCTAATAATCCTGAATTCCCAAGGATTGGATGTAATTTTGGGAATGGATTGGATGGCTAAGTATGAGGGAGTACTAGATTGTGCAAATCGTACAGTTTCACTCACAACCCCTGAAGGTAAGAGGATAAAATTTAAGTCCAATTTTAAATCTAAAGGAAGTAAGCTAAATTCTCTTAAGGGGGTTAGCATGGACAGTGTGCCAATTGTGTGTGAATATCCGAATGTGTTTCCGGAAGAGTTGCCAGGAATGCCACCAGATAGAGATGTGGAGTTTATAATAGATTTGGTACCAGGTTCTGGACCAAGGGCAAAGAGGCCTTATAAAATGTCATTTGACGAACTTAAGGAACTCAAGAAACAACTTGGAGAACAATTGCAGAAAGGATTCATCCAGCCAAGTTCTTCATCTTGGGGAGCTCCAGTTTTGTTCGTAGAAAAGAGAGACAGAACTCAAAGATTATGCGTAGATTACCGTTCTCTCAACGAGGTAACCATCAAGAACAAATATCCTTTGCCAAGAATAAATGACTTGTTTGATCAGCTAGAAGGAGCATGTGTGTTCTCGAAGATTGATCTTCGGTCAGGCTATTTTCAACTCAAGATAAGAGAGCAAGACATACCTAAAACAACATTCACCACAAGGTATGGATTGTATGAGTACACTGTGATGCCTTTTGGTTTAACCAACGCTCCAGCATACTTTATGGATATGATGAACAAAGTGTTCATGGAATTTCTCGACAAGTTCGTTGTCGTTTTCATCGATGACATCTTGGTCTACTCCAAGAGCAAGGAAGAGCATGAAAGACATCTACGTTTGATACTTGAGAAACTAAGGGAACATAAGCTTTATGCCAAATTCAGCAAGTGTGAGTTTTGGTTAGAGGAAGTTGGATTTCTTGGTCACGTTATGACAAAGGATGGTGTAGCAGTTGATCCTGCTAAAGTTTCGGCTGTGACAGAATGGGAATCCCCTAAGAACGTAAAAGAGGTTCGTAGTTTCCTTGGTTTAGCAGGTTACTACAGAAGGTTCATTGAAATTTTTTCTAAGGTTGCTAAACCAATGACAGAATTGTTAAAGAAAGATAAGAAATTTGCTTGGTCTGAAGGTTGTGAACTCAGCTTTCAAGAATTAAAGAAGAGACTTGTGTCAGCACCAGTTTTGTGCCTACCAGATTTAGAAAAGGATTTCCAAGTGTATTGTGATGCTTCGCATCAAGGATTAGGTGTCGTACTTATGCAAGGCGGAAAAGTTGTGGCTTACGCCTCGAGACAACTCAAAACTCATGAAGTAAATTATCCTACTCATGATTTAGAGTTAGCCGCTATTGTCCATGCACTCAAAACATGGAGACATTACCTTTTGGGAAAACGTTGTGAAGTATTCACCGATCATAAGAGTTTGAAGTATATCTTCACCCAGAAGGAAATCAATATGAGACAAAGGAGATGGCTAGAACTTATCAAGGATTACGACTTGAGTTTGCAATACCACCCCGGTAAAGCAAATGTAGTAGCAGATGCTCTAAGTCGTAAGGCATTTGTAAATGGCCTTACCAAAGGTGAATTGCCAGATGACTTGTGTAAGCAATTCAAGGAACTCAGGTTGGAGATTGTGCCGGAAGGACATCTTATGTCTTTGGATGTTCAACCCACTCTGTTGGATAAGATTAAAGAAGCCCAAAAGACAGATAAAGAGATCGAAGAGATTAGGGAAAGGATTAGCCAAGGGAAAGCTAAAAGTTTCCATATGGATGAACAAGGTACTTTATGGCACGGGAAACGTATTTGTGTTCCACAAGATCCGGAATTGCGGAAACTGATTTTACAAGAGGCCCATAACTCTCCATATTCTATTCACCCGGGAAACACCAAAATGTACATGGATATGAAAGAAAGATTTTGGTGGAACAATCTCAAAAGAGACATCGCCGAACACATTGCTTTGTGTGATGTGTGTAGTAGAGTGAAAGCGGAGCATCAGAAACCAGCAGGTTTGCTTCAACCAATGCCTATTCCTGAATGGAAGTGGGAAAATATTGGTATGAATTTCATTACCGGATTACCAAGGACCAGGTCAGGGTATGATTCCATATGGGTAGTAGTGGATCGCCTAACTAAAGTAGCTCATTTTATACCCGTAAAGACAACTTATACCAGTGCCAAGTTAGCCAAAATCTACATGAGCAGAATTGTATGCCTTCACGGTGTACCTAAGAGTATTGTGTCTGATAGAGGAACTCAATTCACTTCTCACTTTTGGAGACAGCTTCATGAATCTTTAGGAACAAGGTTGGAATTCAGCACTGCTTTTCATCCTGAAACTGATGGACAAACAGAAAGGACTAATCAAATTCTTGAAGACATGTTAAGGGCATGTGCCCTAGACTATGGAGCAAGTTGGGATGAAAGTCTGCCTTACGCAGAGTTTTCTTACAATAACAGTCACCAATCTAGTATTGGGATGGCACCATTTGAGTTTCTATACGGAAGAAAGTGTACCACCCCATTACTATGGAATGGTGTGGGAGAAAGAAGTTTTTTTGGACCAGATCTTATCAAAGACGCCGAAGAAAAGGTCAAATTGGTTAGGGACAGGTTGAAGATAGCACAGTCTCGACAGAAAAGCTACGCAGATGCTAAGCGTAGAGAAGTCACTTACGAAGTTGGGGATAGAGCTTATCTTAGAGTATCACCACTTCGTGGAGTGAAAAGATTTGGAGTCAAAGGAAAGTTAGCACCAAGATATGTTGGACCATTTAACATTCTAAGTCGCAAAGGAGAAGTTGCGTATGAAACAGAACTGCCAGCATCTTTATCAGCAGTCCATAATGTTTTCCATGTAAGCCAGCTTAAGAAATGTCACCCAGAAATGGAAGAATCATCTTTGAAGGATACCATACCTTTGGAGGAAGTTCAACTAGAAAGTGATCTCACCTATGAAGAAAAGCCTGTCAAAATTCTCGAGACCGCAGAAAGAGTCACAAGGACAAAGACTATCAAGTTTTGCAAAGTACAATGGAATCATCATTCTGAAGAGGAAGCAACATGGGAAAGAGAAGATGATCTTCGGAAAGACCACCCTCACCTATTTGCTAGCCAATCCAAATCTCGAGGGCGAGATTCATTTTAAGGGGTTTAGATTTGTGACATCCCAAAAATCATATTTCAAAACTCATTCATATCATCTTTGCATCATTCATCCATTTAGGGTTTTTCTCAAAAACATTTAGAAGCATAAACTTTGGCTATGATTTCATGTGGGCAAATTATCTCAATTGGCCATCATCATTGAGATTTGATTGTCTATGAACTTGTTTGCTTGCCTCCATGGTTGGAAAGATTAGGTGAAGCATTTTTACCCAAGTTTCCAATTTAGAAATAATTTCAAAACCCTTTTTCAAACATTTTCAAACTAGAGACAAAGTCTCTGTTTATTTCAAAACCTAAGCTTGACCAAGCCCTTGCTAGTAACCACATGGTCAACTGACTCGTTTTTGAAACCACAAAACCCTACAAAGAGTCCCAAATTTGTTTGAATTCAAAAGAATTTGAATTCATATCAAATTCATTCCAGAAAATGAAATTAGAAAAAGAAAAGGATTTCTCAAATGAAAAAGGCCGAGCGCCAAGATTCTGGCCCAGCAGCGGATCGAGCCCAGCAAGCCCACCCGGGGACCTTCCTTTTCTTCTCTCACGCGCAAGCACACGCAAACAGACGCTGACAGCCAGGCCCCACTTCCACTCCGCGCACCTCGCTGACAAGCGGGCCTCCTCCACGTCAGCATCGTCTCCACCCGCACGACCAGTTCATCCCCAAATCAACGCGGCCGTTTCTGTGTTTAATTCGCGGCATTAATTCGATTCAATGGCCGAGTGATTCTCGCGCGTGACCAGGCTTTAAGAATCCCCTCTTACCCCTCTCTCTTCTCCCTCAAACCCCGAACCCAGAGCGCCACCAGGCTGCGAGCATTACTCTCTGTAGCCCCGCTGTCTCTGACGACTGCGCCGGCGAATTCCGGTGAGTTCTGAGCTCCCCTCTGCCTCTCGTTCTTGCTATCTGGTTCAGCGAGCCTCTGTGCTTCTTTTAACACCCTTCATTTGCCCTCGCATGAACCGTAGCTCCGGCAACATCGTCGACTGGTCGCCACCGTCTTCTGCACGAACTCCGGCGAACTCTAGGGATAAGTACAAACCGCCCCTCGCCTTCCCGTTCATGCACACGACTTCACCTTGACCCTGTGAACCTAACCGCGTCGTTGTTTTGCCTTGGGGTGATCTACATCTTCGTCCTCGACAGCAACCAGAGCCAACCGCCGCCCACAGCAACTCCGGCGAGCAATCTAGGACAGCCCTGAGCGCCCCTTGACCAACCGCGAGTACCACGAGCATCACCGTGACCCCCTGAGCCCGGTGAGCATCTCCTCTCTCTTCCTCGCCCCCTGCATCGTCGGCAACGTCATCGACCGGCCGTTTCCGCCGCCGGTAGCCACCGCTCCGCCGCCAGCTTTTGGCCAGGGCAATAGGAAC
This sequence comes from Avena sativa, assembly GCA_916181665.1. Lineage (NCBI taxonomy): Eukaryota > Viridiplantae > Streptophyta > Magnoliopsida > Poales > Poaceae > Avena > Avena sativa. The sequence goes on along the minus strand of OV702297.1, from coordinate 464,963,395 downwards.
CGTTAGATCTGCATCTGATGGCTTGGATAGAATGACTAATCGAAGGGGTACACGATGATCTGAGCCGCACCTGCCCCTTTAAATCCAGCGGCCTGTATCACTCGATCCAGACGAACCGGTACCGACCAATTAGACAGTGACGCGTGGCACTAGATCTGTTTAAAAAGAAATTTGGAAACAGATTTATTTGCAAACTTCAAACCCTTGTAACTTTGGATCCACACGTCCAAAATTTACAAATTTTATACCGTTGGATTCAGAAAACAAGACCTTTCTGCCTATCCTTTTTGTTTAGCAAATAGTAACCATTAGTTTGGCTTAAATTGTAGAAACTTGTTTGAGGCCTTTTTGAGAATAGTTTTAGTTTAATAACTTGTTTTAGGGTTAATTAAGTTTGTCTTGGTTACTTTATGACTTGTTTAGATTCTGTAATCTTTCCTTTGATTGGTAGAATTTTCAAAAATCACCACTTAGTAGATTCATGCATGCATGCATTCATAATATTTTTGTTTGTTTATATTTGTGTGTAATTGTGTGCTATAACTTTGTGTGTAGATTTTGCTAGTGATTGTGATTGTGACGAGTGCTACTCTCCACACTACCAAGGCAAGTGATATCATCATGAATATTCCATTCCTATATTTTATATATGCATTCGTATTATTTTTCTAAGTATAGGACTTGCATGGATTTTTTTTGCTAGTATAAACTATGCTATGGGAAAACCTATTAGGAGAAATCTTAGTGAAATTTATCCAAGTCAAGATTCCTATTACTTTCCTGCTTAGCCTAGCTACTAGAAAACAAGGGTGGTTTATATATTCACATTTTGAAAAATTATTCTAAGTCTTTGGACTTGTGTTTTATTTTAACAAAACAACTAAGTTAATGAATCACCTGGGTGGAATGGAAGGAATGGTTTATGTTGAGTGGTTCACAAGGCCATGGACTTGGCTTGTGTATCTCACTTGTGGATGGCCACCCAGGAACAAAGAGATTTGAGATGTCAAATGTTGAGGAGCTTCAAGTGCAACCACTTGGCATTATGGGCTCTGCCATGATCTTAGGATGCTAGAACTTAGTCTCTTGGACAGTGGGTGGTAGATGGGATGATAGGTTGGAGCGCGTCCATTTGACTAAGGAAAGGCTACTGAAGGATCTTGTCTTGGGAAACCAAGTCTTGTGGGGAAAGTGCACCACCTCTACAGAGTGTAAAACCTAAGTACTTAGCCATGTCCCTGGTAAAGGACAATTTGAGCATCAAGACATGGAAACTTCAAGAATCTCATCACTCCAATTTCTAAATAAAAACTTGTGGGTGAACAAGGGTTAAAAGGATCTTCAGTCCTTGATTGGTAGATGCCCTGAGTGGATCTTCAGTCTTTGATTGGTAGATGCCTTGGGTGTTTTGTGCCTTACAAAAACTTAGTATTATCAAAAATGTAGGGAAAAATCTATTTTGAGCAATGCAAGCCTAAGCTCCACCAGCCAAATGCATATAGTCTTATAGTCCACTTAAAATATACTAAGGTATCACTTGCCAATACTATTCCAAAGTATTGACCCTCTGTGGTTGTAACTTGTAATGTTGCAGGTTATTCTGATGATGATTAGGAGTCATGAGTCTACACTCAACATGCTTGCCTATGGCACATGAAGATGAAGACTTATGTTTATTTACATATTCCATAAACTCTTGTATTAGGCCTTTGGCCATGAGTTGTAAAAGACTATGTTTTATCTCTGGAATGACTGTAATAAACGACCTTTGTATCTGTGTACTTCATCTTAAACTGTGGATGCTAGCATTGATCCAGGGACTAGCATTGTAATCACAGGGATCTTTTCCTTTACAAAGGAGGGATCTTACAGATGTTGCCAAGGGTACCATCATTCAACCCTTGCACCGCACGTTCCACTCAAAGCCGATGCTAGATAGCGTGCATAGGGTTAAAATTATTCGGGTGCTAAGGGGCTGCGATGACCTGGAACCTCCCATTCAACCCCCAGGAGCGGATGAAGAAAAGCTGGTTGTCCTCAGAAGCTGCTTCGGCTTATTCCTGCTATGGCCAAAGATCATCATTTGTTTAGGGATGATCGGGGCCATCACCCCACAGACAACATCACTGTCTGTTGTGCCAGTGCCAAGCCATGGCAAGACCCCCACACCGTCACCTCCACGCGATTGTTCGGCTGGTCATATTGACATGACCATGGCGCAGGATCCGAATGAGGATGATGAAGATTACTTCGATGATTTCATCAACACTAATCTTTTCCCCGGTGACCTAAACATAGACCCAGCTGGTGCCCCGTAGAGAAAGCCACTTGCAACAAACGTCTCTTTGGTTCTCAGGAGACGCCTCCAGCTTGCACCTTCACCAAGCCAGCGGATACATCCAACCGGCCCTCTGTTCTAAGCCCTGACACACTACATAGGGCGATCGATGCTCAGATTGCGGAGCCTACCCACTTCCCAAAAGGCAAGAAGACCAGGAAAAGAAAATCTCACAGCTCGAGCCAGCCGGTGGCGTCAACTGCGAATCTGATCAGGTTTCAGGACGGGCCACCAAGACCAAAGGGTATTATGTGGAGGATGCATGTGGAGGGTGAGCCCATGCTAACTAAGAAATTGCTCAGGCTCGCCACTTCAGAAATGAGGAGTGTGCATGACGGTGTGCTGACGATAGAGAGACGCCTTCTTGCGGAGAAAGATCCCTCGCACCCGGTATTCGTGGTTAAGGTGCCACAAGGCTTGGGCTTTGTTGATAATGTCCCCGCGGATCTGTTCTTCCTGCGGTTTGACGACATCTTCAATATGTTCCACCTATATCCGTTGCACTATACCATGGTACGCCTATTTTCTCTCAGCCTAGCCATTCAGATAAATAGAGAGAACACCCCGGGCACCGCTATAGTGCACCCCTACTACATGCGTGATGGCTGCTTGGGAAGCACCATTGAACGGCGATTCGTGGCCTCGTACCTCCAAGGCAACTTGGTGGCGAACAAGACAAAGGAATACATTCTTGTGCCTTTCTTTCCCGAGTAAGTTATTATTCACTCGCCGCCATAACATGCTTTATTAGATTTTCATCATTCTTTTTCCAACACATTCCGTTTGAATTATTTTTGTGTAGAGATCAACACTGCACACTCATCTGCTTGTCGCCGAAACATTCGCAAGCCACGTATTTCGACTCGGGGAGTCAAGAGAAGAAGAAAAACTACGACAAGATCAAGGAAGTTCTGGATGATGCTCTCACTGGCTATGCCTCAGCGGAAGGCGCCACCTTCGTGCGTAAGAAGCTCAAGTTTGGCAGGCACGTCTTCACCCATGTGACGAAATTCCCCTGCGTGAAGCAGCCGGCGGGAAGTCAGAAGGAAGCCTACTATGCATTCCATCACATGAGGGCGTTCCTACTAGAGCAACCGAATTCTACGCTGCCAGATCATCTCAAACGGTGGGACGAAGTCAAGGCCAAGATCAATGATTCAGATATTAGACAAGAGATGTATCGCATCCAGCAACAGTTTGGGGCAATCATCAGCCGTGATGTCATAACTTAAGGGGGGTCTTCTACGGAGGCAATCCCCCGAATAACCGTGACGTAGTAGATCGCCTAAAGATACAGGGTGACTATAGGGCGTTCATGACGAAACAAGGCGTCCTCCCGTTCCCTGAGCCGAGCTAGAAGTCTTGATGTGTTGGTCTAGTTGTAGTTCTTTATCCCCACGTGTACTTGTGTGTGTCGACATGTACATGCTACTACTTGGTATTTTTTGCTTACTTTGTTACCTTATTTGATAAGTATATCTTTATATGCGACTTTTACTTGTTTTTTCACCATCATTTAATTATTATTGCCAACTTTTAGATGACGTGGTACGTCGTGTACAAGGGACGGGTTCCTGGAGTCTATAATGATTGGGAAGACTGTCGGAGACATGTGCACCATTTTAGCGGCAATAGCTACAAAGGGTACAATACTATGGAGGAGGCGGAAGCTAGATACGCGCGCTATCTAGCGGGAGTTAGGACGAGGAACCGGATGAAGACCTATACCTCCATCGTGGTGATGGTTATTGTCCTTGGTTGTCTGTCATGCATGTTCCTACTTTAGATGTCTAGGCGAGCTTCCGCGAGCTCTAACTTGGTTGAGACATGTATTCATGTCATCACTAGCTACTTTGTAACTTGATCAAAATAATATAACTTATACTGTGTATTTATGTATGTGACTTATCTATATGTATTTGTTTCTATCTTGTCTGTGTACTTATTTCTGTATTGTATATCTGTGTATTTATTTCTGTACTGTATATCTGTGTATATCAGCTGTATTGCATATAATCTGTATTGAATATCATCTGTATTGAGTATTTTTTTTTGTTTTTTGAAAATCTAAGTCGTGGCGCACATGTATGTTGTTAGTGGCGCACCACGTTGCTGGCACACCTGGTCAGCTACTAGTAGCGCACTATGTCATGCGCCACAGGAATAACCGTAGTGGCGCACCAGCCAGTGCGCTACTACTAACTACGTACTAGCAACGCACTTGTCATGTGCCACAGGGAAAACAGTGGTAGCGCACTGTGTTGTGCGCCACTACTATGTCGAGATTCCTGTAGCGCACCCGGCAGTGCGCTACGGGCACTTTTTAGCCGTAGCGTAGAAGTCGTGGCGCACCCCTAGTGCGCCACGGAAGGGGAAAATAGGTGCGCCACGAATTAGCTTTTTTCTAGTAGTGACTGGTGGATCATGTGGTTTGTGAAAAGAACACACATGCAATGACTCTAGTTGTGGTTTGTGAAAAGAACAGACATGCAATGACTCTAGCTATGGTCTGTGAAAAGAACATACATGCAATGACACTGGTGGATCCATAGGTGGTTTGTGAAAAGAACACACATGCAATGACTCTAGCTGTGGATAATGAAAAGAACACACATGCAATGACACTGGTGGATCCATAGGTGGTTTGTGAAAAGAACAGACATGCAATGAAGTCTAGTTGTGGTCTGTGAAAAGAACACACATGCAATAACACTAGTGGATCCATAGGTCGTTTGTGAAAAGAACACACATGCAATGACTGTAGTTGTGGTTTTTGAAAAGAACACACATGCAAAGAACTCTAGTGGATCCATGGGTGGTTTTTGAAAAGAACACACATGCAATGATCTCTGGTGGATCCATATGTGGTTTGTGAAAAGAACAGACATGCAATGACTCTAGTTGTGGTTAATGAAAAGAACACACCTGCAATGACACTGGTGGATCCATGAATGGTTTTTGAAAATAACACAGGTGCAATGAACTCTGGTGGATCCATATGTGGTATGTGAAAAGAACACACACGCAATGACACTGGTGGATCCAAAGGTGGTCTATGAAAAGAACAGGCATGCAATGACTCTAGTTGTGGTCTGTGAAAAGAACACACATGCAATGACACTGTGGATCCATAGGTCATTTGTGAAAAGAACACACATGCAATGATTGCAGTTGTGGTTTTTGAAAAGAACACACATGCAAAGAACTCTAGTGGATCCATGGGTGGTTTTTGAAAAGAACACACATGCAATGATCTCTGGTGGATCCATATGTGGTTTGTGAAAAGAACAGAAATGCAATGACTCTAGTTGTGGTTAATGAAAAGAACACACCTGCAATGACACTGGTGGATCCATGAATGGTTTTTGAAAATAACACAGGTGCAATGAACTCTGGTGGATCCATATGTGGTATGTGAAAAGAACAGACACGCAATGACACTGGTGGATCCAAAGGTGGTCTATGAAAAGAACAGACATGCAATGTCTCTAGTTGTGGTCTGTGAAAAGAACACACATGCAATGACACTGGTGGATCCATAGGTGGTCTGTGAAAATAACATACATGCAATGAACTCTAGTGGATCCATGTGTGGTTTGTGAAAAGAACATACATGCAATGACTCTAGCTATGGTATGTGAAAAGAAACACACATGCAATGACATTGGTGGATCCATAGGTGGTTTGTGAAAAGAACACACATGCAATGAACTCTAGCTGTGGTTTATGAAAAGAACACACATGCAATGACACTAGGGGATCCATATGTGGTTTGTGAAAAGAACACACATGCAATGACTCTAGCCGTGGTCTGTGAAAAGAACACACACACAATGACACTGGTGGATCCATAGGTGGTTTGTGAAAAGAACACACATGCAATGAACTCTGGTGGATCCATATGTGGTTTGTGAAAAGAGCACACATGAAATGAACTCTGGTGGATACATATGTGATCTGTGAAAAGAACAAACATGCAATGAACTCTGGTGGATCCATATGTGGTCTATGAAAAGGACAGACATGTAATGACACTAGTGGATCCATGTGTGGTCTATGAAAATAAAACACATGCAATGACACTAGTGGATCCATGTGTGGTTTGTGAAAATAACACACATGCAATGACACTGGTGGATCCATGTGTGGTTTGTAAAAATAACACACATGCAATGACACTGGTGGATCCATAGGTGGTTTGTGAAAAGAATACACATGCAATGACTCTAGTTGTGGTTTGTGCAAAGAACTGACATGCAATGAATCTGGTGGATCCATATGTTGTTTGTGAAAAGAACAGACATGCAATGACTCAAGTCTTGGTTAATGAAAAGAACACACATGCAATGACACTAGGGGATCCATATGTGGTTAATGAAAATAACACACATGCAATGACTCCAGCTGTGGATAATGAAAAGAACACCTATGCAATGTCGCTGGTGGATCCATAGGTGGTTTGTGAAAAGAACAAACATGCAATGAACTAGAGTTGTGGTGAATGAAAAGAACACACATGCAATGACACTGGTGGATCCATGGGTGGTTTTTGAAAAGAACACAGATGCAATGAACTCTGGTGGATCCATGTGTGGTCTGTGAAAAGAACAGACATGCAATTGCACTGGTGGAGCCATAGGTGGTCTGTGAAAAGAATAGACATGCCATGACTCTAGCTAGATCCATATGTGGTCTATGAAAAGAACAGACATGTAGTGACACTGGTGGATCCATAGGTGGTCTGTGAAAAGAACAGACATGCAGTGACTCTAGCTGTGGTCTGTGCAAAGAACATACATGCAATGACACTGGTGGATCCATAGGTGGTCTGTGAAAATAACACACATGCAATGAACTCTGGTAGATCCATGTGTGGTTTGTGAAAACAACAGACATGCAATGACTCTAGCTGTAGTATGTGAAAAGAACACACATGCAATGACACTGGGGGATCCATTGGTGGTTTGTGAAAAGAACACACATGCAATGACACTAGATGTGGTTTGTGAAAAGAACACACATGCAATGACACTAGGGGATCCATATGTGGTTAATGAAAATAACACACATGCAATGACTCTAGCTATGGATAATGAAAATAACACACATGCAATGAAACTAGTGGATCCATAGATGGTTTATTAAAAGAATAGATATGTAGTGAACTCTAGCGTGTGGTGAATGAAAGGAACACACATGCAATGACATAGGTGGATCCATGGGTGGTTTTTGAAAACAACACACATGCAATGAACTCTGGTGGATCCATGTGTGGTCTGTGAAAAGAACAGACATGCAATGACATAGGTGGATTCATAGGTGGTCTGTGAAAAGAACAGACATGCAATAACTCTAGCAAGATCCATATGTGGTTTGTTTAAAGAACAGACATGCAATGAACTCTGGTGGATCTATATATGGTTTGTGAAAAGAACATACATGCAGTGACACTGGTGGATCCATGTGGTTTGTGAAAAGAACACACATGCAATGACTCTAGTTATGGTTTGTGAAAAGAACAGACATGCAATGACTCTAGCTGTGGTCTATGAAAAGAACAGACATGCAATGACACTAGTGGATCCATAGGTGGTTTGTGAAAAGAACACACATGCAATGACTCTACTTGTGGATAATGAAAAGAACACACATGTAATGACACTGGTGGATCCATAGGTGGTTTGTGAAAATAACACACATGCAAAGAACTCTGATGTATCCATATGTGGTCTGTGAAAAGAACATACATGCAATGACTCTAGTTGTTGTTAATGAAAAGAACGCACATGCAATGACACTGGTGGATCCATACGTGGTTTGTGAAAAGAACACACATGCGATGACTCTAGTTGTGGTTTGTGAAAAGAACACACAGGTAATGACACTGGTGGATCCATAGGTAGTTTGTGAAAAGAACACACATGCAATGACTCTAGCTGTGGTTTGTGAAAAGAACAGACATGCAATGACTCTGGTTGATCCATGGGTGGTTTTTGAAAAGAACACACATGCAATGAACTCTGGTGGATCCATATGTGGTTTGTGAAAAGAACAGACATGCAATGACTCTGGTTGTGGTTTATGAAAAGAACACACATGCAATGACACTAGTGGATCCATGGGTGGTTTTTGAAAAGAGCACACATGCAATGAAGTCTGGTGTATCGATGTGTGTTCTGTGAAAAGAACAGACATGCAATCACAGTGGTGGATCCATAGGTGGTCTGTGAAAAGAACAGACATGCAATGACTCTAGCTGGATCCATATGTGGTATGTGAAAAGAACAGACATGCAATGAACTCTAGTGGATCCATATGTGCTTTGTGAAAAGAACAGACATGCAGTGACACTGGTGGATCCATGTGGTTTGTGAAAAGAACACACATGCAATTACTCTAGTTGTGGTTTGTGAAAAGAATAGACATGCAATGACTCTAGTTCTGAATAGACATGCAATGACACTGGTGGATCCATAGGTGGTCTCTGAAAAGAACACACATGCATTGACACTGGTGGATCCATAGGTGGTTTGTGAAAAGAACACACATGCAATGACTCTGGCTGTGGTTTTGAAAAGAACACACATGCAAGGAACTCTGGTGGATCCATGGGTGGTTTTTGAAAAGAACACACATGCAATGAACTCTGGTGGATCCATATGTGGTTTGTGAAAAGAACAGACATGCAATGACTCTGGTTGTGGTTAATGAAAAGAACACACATGCAATGACACTGGTGCATCCATGGGTGGTTTTTGAAATGAACTCATGTGCAATGAACTCTGGTGGATCCATATGTGGTCTGTGAAAAAAACAGACATGCAATGACACTGGTGGATCCATAGGTGGTCTATGAAAAGAATAGACATGCAATGACTCTAGCTGTGGTATGTAAAAAGAACACACATGCAATGACACTAGTGGATCCATAGGTGGTCTGTGAAAATAACACACATGCAATGAACTCAAGTGGATCCATGTGTGGTTTGTGAAAAGAACATACATGCAATGACTCTAGCTATGGTATGTCAAAAGAAACACACATGCAATGACACTGGTGCATCCATAGGTGGTTTGTGAAAAGAACACACATGCAATGAACTCTAGCTGTGGTTTATGAAAAGAACACACATGCAATGACACTAGTGGATCCATGTGTGGTCTGTGAAAATAACACACATGCAATGACACTTATGGATCCATGTGTGGTTTGTGAAAATAACACACATGCAATGACACTGGTGGATCTATAGGTGGTTTGTGAAAAGAACACACATGCACTGACTCTAGGTATGGTTTGTGAAAAGAACAGACATGCAATGACTCTAGTGGATCCATATGTGGTTTGTGAAAAAAATAGACATGCAATGACTCTAATTGTGGTTAATGAAAAGAACACACATGCAATGACACTAGGGGATCCATATGTGGTTAATGAAAAGAATGCACATGCAATGAGACTAGGGGATCCATATGTGGTTAATGTAAAGAACACACATGCAATGACTCTAGCCGTGGATAATGAAACGAACACACATGCAATGACACTGGTGGATCCATAGGTGGTTTGTGAAAAGAACTGACAGGCAATGAACTCTAGAGTTGGTGAATGAAAAGAGCACACATGGAATGACACTGGTGTATCCATGGGTGGTTTTTGAAAAGAACACACATGCAATGAACTCTCGTGGATCCATGCGTGGTCTGTGAAAAGAACACACATGCAATGACACTAGAGGATCCATAGGTGGTCTGCGAAAATAACACACATGCAATGACACTGGTGTATCCATAAGTGGTTTGTGAAAATAACACACATGCAAAGAACTCTAGAGGATCCATATGTGGTCCGTGAAAATAACACACATGCAATGAAGTCTGGTGGATCCATATGTGGTTTATGAAAAGAACACACATGCAATGACTTTAGTTGTGGTTTGTGAAAAGAACATACATGCAATGGCTCTAGCTGTGGTTTGTGAAAAGAACAGACATGCAATGACACTGGTGGATCCATAGGTGGTTTGTGAAAAGAACACACATGCAATGACTCTAGCAGTGGATAATGAAAAGAACACATATGCAATGACAGTAGTGTATCCATTGGTGGTTTGTGAAAAGAACATACATGCAATGAACTCTAGATGTGGTCTGTGAAAATAACACACATGCAATGACACTGGTGTATCCATGGGTGGTTTGTGAAAATAACACACATGCAAAGAACTCTGGTGGATCCATATGTGGTTTGTGAAAATAACACACATGCAATGAAGTTTGGTGGATCCATATGTTGTTTGTGAAAAGAACATACATGAAATGATTCTAGTTGTGGTTTGTGAAAAGAACACACATGCAATGACACTGCTGGATCCATAGGTGGTTTGTGAAAAGAACACACATGCAATGACTCTAGTTCTGAATAGACATGCAATGACACTGGTGGATCCATAGGTGGTCTGTGAAAAGAACACACATGCAATGACACTGGTGGATCCATAGGCGGTTTGTGAAAAGAACACACATGCAATGACTCTAGCTGTGGTTTTGAAAAGAACACACATACAAGGAACTCTGGTGGATCCATGGGTGGTTTTTGAAAAGAACACACATGCAATGAACTCTGGTGGATCCATATGTGGTTTGTGAGAAGAACAGACATGCAATGACTCTGGTTGTGGTTAATGAAAAGAACACACATGCAATGACACTGGTGGATCCATGGGTGGTTTTTGAAATGAACTCACGTGCAATGAACTCTGGTGGATCCATATGTGGTCTGTGAAAAAACAGACATGCAATGACACTGGTGGATCCATAGGTGGTCTATGAAAATAATAGACATTCAATGACTCTAGCTGTGGTATGTAAAAAGAACACACATGCAATGACACTGGTGGATCCATAGGTGGTCTGTGAAAATAACACACATGCAATGAACTCAAGTGGATCCATGTGTGGTTTGTGAAAAGAAGATACATGCAATGACTCTAGCTATGGTATGTCAAAAGAAACACACATGCAATGACATGTCACATCCCAGGATTTTCCAAATCTTGTAATGTGAAAAATAAATGAATAAAATAAAACTTTGTTTGATTTTCAGAGCCAGAAGAAACTTTTTGAATTCAATTGGGACTTCAAACCAGTTGGATCAAATAACATCCTAAAGGGATTTAAAAAGATAAACATTTAATAAAGGAAAATAAAATGTTTTGGAAATACTATTTTGGATCTTTTAATAAAAGACTTTGTTTTCAAATGAAAAGGTGGATTTATAAATAAAGATTATATTTTAAAGAGCCAAAATTAATTTTTGGCCAAGCTTTTATAATAAAATATTTTGTTTTGATAAAATGAGTAAAGGTTTATTTAAATAAAGTAATAAGGATGTAATATCCAAATTTTATTTAAGTAAAGGCTTTTCCCATTTTAAATAAACACTAAAACTTATTTATTTATTTTAAATAAGTTTCCCAAGTATTTTATTACTACTTTGAAATCTTTTTATAAAAGGTTTGGTTTTCAAAATGAAAAGAAATATTTTAAATAAAAATTATTTTATAAAGCCAAATTAAACCTTGGCCAAACTTTGAAACAAAAGGTTTTGCTTTGATTAAAATAGTAGAGGTTTATTTAAAATAAAATAAAAAGGATTTAAATATCCAAGTTTTATTAATAAAGGTTTTACTATTTTCAAAACATCAAAACTTATTTATTCTTGTAAAATAGTTTTCCAAGTATTTTGTTTTCTCAAATAAAACCTACTGGTTTTGGTTTTATTTTTGATTTCAAAATAAATATTTTATTAAAACAAATCCTATTTGATTTATTAACTAAGGTCCATTTTATTTAATTATTAATGGACCCTATAGCAAAAAGGTTCTTTTGTTTTAAACAAGTTTTCAAGTATTCCTTATTTTCAAATAAAACCTACTGATTTGGTTTTGAAAATATTTTGATTTCAAATGGAAATTTTATTAATTAAATCAAACCCTATTTTATTAAATAACGAAAGATCCATTTTATTTAATTATTGAATGGATCCTAAAATGAATAAAAAAATTATTATTTTATTTTTAGAATTTGGTTTGTGTTGATGAACAGAACCAAGTTCAAAGTTGTGAAGTTTGGTGATTGTTTGAATCAATTTGAATGTTGTTTGAATGTTTGAATAATTGATTGAATTTCAAAACAGAAAAATAGAATTAGAAAAAGAAAAAGCCAGCAGACAGAAAAAAATGGAGTTTGGACCAGCCCAACCCAGCAGCCCACTAAGGCCCAGAAGCAGCCCAGTTATTCTCCCCGAACAAAAAACGTTTCGCACCCAGATTCTGACCCGCAAAGACATTGACCGGTGGACCTCCTCCTCGTTTCTTTTCCCACTGACTGGTAGGCCCACTATCCCTGTTCATCGTCTTCAACCCCCGCGACGACCACGCCCTCTCCTCGCTGTCGTTGCTGCCTTCAATCCGCGCGATCAATTCACCTTAATTCCGCGAGTAAAACCTGCAGTGATCACACACGATAAAACGTCTCCCTCTCCTCTCTCGTTCCCCTCTGTCTCCTCCCCCAAGCACGCCCCCGGGCTTGAGTACTTCGCCAGACACTCCACTGTCTCCGACGAGCTCCCATCTCCGATTCCGGCCAAGCCTGACCGCCCCGTGCCTCCCCGAGCATGCTAGGAGAATCCCCACTCCCAGACGCTTCTCCTCGTATCCTCAGCTCGACCGCGGGCGCCCCAGAGCTTCGGCTTTGACAAGCTCCATCCACGCCGCCGTCTGCCTCGTCTCCGTCGAACTTCCCGGGAAGAACTGACCACCCTGCGCCTTCTCATTCACGCGAGGAGCTTTGACTTGGACCCGCGCATCTAACCGTGTCCTCTTTTCGCCTTGGGTGATCCACAACGCCGTCCACGACGACCACCTGACGCACCCGACGCCGTCCTCAACTCCGGCGAGCAATCCTGCTAAGACCAGAACGCCCCTCGCCTGACCAACACCTCCTCGAGCATCACCGTGACCTCCCGAACCCGGTGAGCCATCTCCTTTCCCTCTCTTGCTTCCTGCATCGCCGGCAACGCCACCGCCAGTCGCTCCGCCGCCAGTCGCCGCCGCCAGCGCCGCTGCTTAGTGGTCAAACGCGTAGCGACCGTAGGATCCTAATTGTAGTGTTGTGATAGAACGTGAACGAAAGGGTATCTTTTGATCTGCACCATGCGTAGCCACTTAGATCTGACGGTCCAGGAAGGTTGATCCGTGCGAACCGGTACGGGCGAATAAGATTATGACACGTGGCTCTGCTCATTTGATTTAAAACAGAATTGATCTAATTGATGTTCAATTTTGTAAAATCTATAACTCTGGATCCACACGTCCAAAAATTACAAATTTTATATCGTTGGATTCAGGAGAACAAGACCTAGACAACCATGCCCTTGGTTTAGAAAATAGTATCTGTTAGATTGCTTGTTTTTGAAGAATCTTTTGTGAGCTTGTTTAGATTAGAAAAATTGTTTAAAAATGTTTTTAGGGTTAAAACCTTTGCAAAATGGATTGTTGTGACCTTACTGACCCTAGGAACCAACCCATGTTTTGGAAAATTAATTTGGAAAAGTTTAGAATGGATTACTTGGTTTAGTCCATTTCTAGCCAAATAAAACTATTGTTTTTGAAAATGGTTTTGAATGGAAAACTTTGGAGGAAATGTTTTGAACCAAACCTACTGACCATAGGAAACACTTTGTGGTTTCAAAAATGAATTTGGAGAAACAAAAGAATGATTCTTTGATTTATAACCATTTCTAGTCAAATAGAAATGTGGTTTATTTATTAAAATTGATTTTGAAGGAAAACCTTTGAGAAATGTTTTGTTTTGAACTCTCTGACCCCAAACACCAAGTTTTATAGTTTGAAAACATATTTGGTGAACCCTATAGGTTAATGCCTTAGTAAAAATATTTCTACACCACATAAAATGATACTTTGTTTTGAAAATGGGTTTTGAGGTGAAACCTTTAGCAAATGACTTGGCCACTTTACAAAATGACCATTAGATGTTTTCAAATGTCTATGACCCACTAGGAACCACTTTTTCAAACAAAACAAAGCTTGGCATGCTTGCATGCATTACTTTGACTTTGTCATTTTGTGTGTTGTTTTGCTTGTTTGGTAGATTGAGTTTTGTGCCTTGCTTGATTGATTTGTAGTGACTTGAAGAGTGTGACTGTTGCAAGGACAAGGAGTGAACCCATACTCTACCAAAAAGGCAAGTGATGCTTCATACTTTTGTCCCATTATTTTCACTATGCATTAGTGATATTTCTAAGTAGGACCTGCATGGAAATTTTGCTAAGTATAACTATGCTATGGGAAAACCTAGTAGATGAAGCCTTAGTAGAAATTTCCTAAGTTAAGATTCCTATTACTTTCATGCTTAGCTTAGCTAATAGAAAACAAGGGTGGATTATATATTCATGCTATGGAAAATTTCTAAGTCTGTGGACTTATGTTTTGTTTAATAAAACAACTAAGTGAATGAATCACGTGGGTGGAATGGAAGGAATGGTTTATGTTGAGTGGTTCACAAGGCCATGGACTTGGCTTGTGTATCTCACTTGTGGATGGCCACCCAGGAACAAAGAGATTCGAGATGTCAAATGTTGAGAAGCTTCAAGTGCAGCCACTTGGCAATATGGGCTCTGCCTGGATCATATAGGTTGCAATAACTTAGCCAAATGGACAGTTGGTGGTAGGGGATTGATAGGTTGGAACGCGTCCATGTTGGTCTAAGGGAAGGCTTCTGAAAGATCTTGTCTTGGTGAAACCAAGTCTTGTGGGGAAAGTGCACCACCTCTGCAGAGTGAAAAATCTAAGTACTTAGCCATGTCCCTGGAAAAGGACAATTTGAGCATCAAGACATGGAAGCTATCAAGAATCTCCTCATCCCAATTTCTAAGTAAAATTTGTGGTTGAACAAGGGTTGAAAGGATCTTCAGTCTTTGATTGGTAGATGCCTTGAAAGGATCTTCAGTCTTTGATTGGTAGATGCCTTGAAAGGATCTTCAGTCTTTGATTGGTAGATGCCTTGAAAGGATCTTTAGTCTTTGATTGGTAGATGCCTTGAAAGGATCTTCAGTCTTTGATTGGTAGATGCCTTGGGGAATTTGGGCCATACAAAAACTTAGTGTTTTCAAATGTTAAGGAAAAATCTATTTTGAGCAATGCAAGCCTCAACTCCACTTAGCCAAATGCATATAGATGATAGACTCCACTATACTACCATAGTATCACTTGCTAATACAATTCAAATGTATTGACCCTTTGTGGCTGTAACTTGTATGTTGCAGGTTTGATTGTTTTTAGTGAAGATTGATTAATTAGGATTACAAAGTCTACAACCAACATGTCTGCCTGTGGCACTTTGAAGATGAAGGACCCCATGACTATAGATATTCCGCTGCAATGTAATGTAAATAGCCAAATGAGCTATGTAAGATGTAATAAAACTATGTTATTCCTGGTTATAAAGTTATATTATGACCTTTGTTTCTTGATATTACATCTTAACTGTGGATGCTAGCTATTGATCCAGGGACTAGCATTGTAAACACAGGGGGCTCAATCTTATTAAAGGTTGGGGACCCTACAGGATCTATAGGTGGTTTGTGAAAAGAACACACATGCAATGACACTAGGGGACCCCACATGACACTGGTGCATCCATAGGTGGATTGTGAAAAGAACACACATGCAATGAACTCTAGCTGTGGTTTATGAAAAGAACACACATGCAATGACACTGGTGGATCCATGTGTGGTCTGTGAAAATAACACACATGCAATGACACTTATGGATCCATGTGTGGTTTGTGAAAATAACACACATGCAATGACACTGGTGGATCTATAGGTGGTTTGTGAAAACAACACACATGCACTGACTCTAGGTATGGTTTGTGAAAAGAACAGACATGCAATGACTCTAGTGGATCCATCTGTGGTTTGTGAAAAAAACAGACATGCAATGACTCTAATTGTGGTTAATGAAAAGAACACACATGCAATGACACTAGGGGATCCATATGTGGTTAATGAAAAGAATGCACATGCAATGAACTAGGGGATCCATATGTGGCTAACGAAAAGAACACACATGCAGTGACTCTAGCCGTGGATAATGAAACGAACACACATGCAATGACACTGGTGGATCCATAGGTGGTTTGTGAAAAGAACTGACATGCAATGAACTCTAGCTGTGGTGAATGAAAAGAACACACATGGAATGACACTGGTGTATCCATGGGTGGTTTTTGAAAAGAACACACATGCAATGAACTCTGGTGGATCCATGTGTGGTCTGTGAAAATAACACACATGCAATGACACTAGAGGATCCACAGGTGGTCTGCGAAAATAACACACATGCAATGACACTGGTGTATCCATAAGTGGTTTGTGAAAATAACACACATGCAAAGAACTCTAGAGGATCCATATGTGGTCTGTGAAAATAACACACATGCAATGAAGTCTGGTGGATCCATATGTGGTTTGTGAAAAGAACACACATGCAATGACTTTAGTTGTGGTTTGTGAAAAGAACATACATGCAATGGCTCTAGCTGTGGTTT
The DNA here is from genome assembly GCA_916181665.1 of Avena sativa. Classification (NCBI taxonomy): domain Eukaryota; kingdom Viridiplantae; phylum Streptophyta; class Magnoliopsida; order Poales; family Poaceae; genus Avena; species Avena sativa. Next base: position 464,946,422 of record OV702297.1, on the reverse strand, counting down.
GTGAAAAGAACAGACATGCAATGACACTGGTGGATCCATAGGTGGTTTGTGAAAAGAACACACATGCAATGACTCTAGTAGTGGATAATGAAAAGAACACATATGCAATGACACTAGTGTATCCATTGGTGGTTTGTGAAAAGAACAGACATGCAATGAACTATAGACGTGGTCTGTGAAAATAACACACAGGCAATGACACTGGTGTATCCATGGGTGGTTTGTGAAAATAACACACATGCAAAGAACTCTGGTGGATCCATATGTGGTTTGTGAAAATAACACACAAGCAATGAAGTTTGGTGGATCCATATGTGGTTTGTGAAAAGAACATACATGAAATGACTCTAGTTATGGTTTGTGAAAAGAACACACATGCAATGACACTGGTGGATCCATAGGTGGTTTGTGAAAAGAACACACATGCAATGACTCTAGCTGTGGTTTTTGAAAAGAACACACATGCAAAGAACTCTAGTGGATCCATGGGTGGTTTTCGAAAAGAACACACATGCAATGAACTCTGGTGGATCCATATGTGGTTTGTGCAAAGAACAAACATGCAATGACTCTGGTTGTGGTTAATGAAAAGAACACACATGCAATGACACTGCTGGATCCATGGGTGGTTTTTGAAAAGAACACACATGCAATGAACTCCAGTGGATCCATATGTGGTATGTGAAAAGAACAGACATGCAATGACACTGATGGATCCATACGTGGTATGTGAAAAGAACAAACATGCAATGACTCTAGTGTGGTCTGTGAAAAGGGCACACATGCAATCACACTGGTGTATCCACAGGTGGTCTGTCAAAATAACACACATGCAATGAACTCTGGTGGATCCATGTGTGGTCTGTGAAAATAACACACATGCAATGACTCTAGATGTGGTATGTGAAAAGAACACACATGCAGTGACACTGGTGGATCCATAGGTGGTTTGTGAAAAGAACACACATGCAATGAACTCTAGCTTTGGTTAATGAAATGAACACACATGCAATGACACTGGTGGATCCATAGGGGGTTTGTGAAAAGAACAGACATGTAATGAACTCTAGCTGTGGTGAATGAAAAGAACACACATGCAATGCCATTGGTGGATCCATGGGTGGTTTTTGAAAACAACACACATGCAATGAACTCTGGTGGATACATGTGTGGTCTGTGAAAAGAACAGACATGCAATGACAATGGTGGATCCATAGGTGGTTTTTGAAAAGAACACACATGCAATGACTCTAGCTGTGGATAATGAAAAGAACACATATGCAATGACACTGGCGGATCCATAGGTGGTTTGTGAAAAGAATATACATGCAATGAACTCTAGATGTGGTCTGTGAAAATAACGCACAATGAAGTCTGGTGGATCCATATGTGGTTAGTGAAAAGAACATACATGCACTGACTCTAGTCATGGTTTGTGCAAAGAAGATATATGCAATGACACTGGTGGATCCATAGGTGGTTTGTGAAAAGAACACACATGCAGTCACTCTAGCTGTGGTTTTCGAAAATAACACACATGCAAAGAACTCTGGTGGATCCATGGGTGGTTTTAGAAAAGAAAACACATGAAATGAACTCTGGTGGATCCATATGTGGTTTCTAAAAAGAATAGACATGCAATGACTCTGGTTGTGGTTAATGAAAAGAACACACATGCATTGACACTGGTGGATCCATGGGTGGTTTTTGAAAAGAACACACATGCAATGAACTCTGGTGGATCCATATGTGGTATGTGAAAAGAACAGACATGCAATGACACTGATGGATCCATAGGTGGTCTATGAAAAGAACAGACATGCAACGACTCTAGTTGTGGTTTGTGAAAAGAACACACATGCAATCACACTGGTGGATCCACAGGGGGTCTGTGAAAATAACACACATGCGATGAACTCTGGTGGATCCATGTGTGGTTCATGAAAAGAACAGACATGCAATGACTCTAGCTGTGGTATGTGAAAAGAACACACATGCAATGACACTGGTGGATCCATAGGTGGTTTGTGAAAAGAACACAAATGCAATGAACTCTAGCTGTGGTTAACGAAAAGAACACACATGCAATGACACTGGTGGATCTATAGGTGGTTTGTGAAAATAACAAACATATAATGAACTCTAGCTGTGGTCTGTGAAAAGAACACACATGCAATGACACTGGTGGATCCATGGGTGGTTTTTGAAAAGAACACACATGCAATGAACTCTGATGAATCCATATGTGGTATGTGAAAGAACAAACATGCAATGAACTCTGGTGGATCCATAGGTGGTGTGTGAAATGAACAGACATGCAATGACTCAAACTGTGGTCTGTGCAAAGAACACACATGCAATGACACTAGTGGATCCATAGGTGGTCTGTGAAAATAACACACATGCAATGAAGTCTGGTGGATCCATATGTGGTTGTGAAAAGAACATACATGCAATGACTCTAGTTCTGGTTAATGAAAGGAATGCGCATACAATGACAATGGTGGATCCATAGGTGGTTTGTGAAAAGAACACACATGCGATGACTCTAGTTGTGGTTTGTGAAAACAACAAACATGCAATGACTATGGTAGATCCATATGTGGTTTGTGAAAAGAATAGACATGCAATCATTCTAGCTGTGGTATGTGAAAAGAATACACATGCAATAACACTAGTGGATCCATAGGTGGTTTGTGAAAAGAACACACATGCAATGAACTCTGGTGGATCAATATGTGGTCTATGAAAAGAACAGACATGCAATGAAGTATGGTGGAACCATCTGTGGTTTTTGAAAACAACAGACATGCAATGACTCTAGTTGTGGTTTGTGACAATAACACACATGCAATGACACTAGGGGATCCATATGTGGTTAATGAAAAGAACACACATGCAATGACTCTAGCTGTGAATAATGAAAAGAACACACATGCAATGACACTGGTGGATCCATAGCTGGTTTGTGAAAAGAATAGACATGTAATGAACTCTAGCTGTGGTGAATGAAAAGAACACACATGCAATGCCACTGGTGGATCCATTGGTGGTTTTTGAAAAGAACACACATGCAATGAACTCCGATGGATACATGTGTGGTCTATGAAAAGAACAGACATGCAATGACACTGGTGGATCCATAGGTGGTTTGTGAAAACAACACACATGGAATGACTCTAGCTGTGGATAATGAAAAGAACACACATGCAATGACACTGGTGGATCCATAGGTGGTTTGTGAAAAGAACAGACATGCAATGAACTCTAGATGTGGTCTGTGAAAATAACACACATGCAATGACACTGATGTATCCATAGGTGGTTTCTGAAAATAACACACATGCAAAGAACTCTGGTGGATTCATATGTGGTCTGTGAAAATAACACACATGGCATGAAGTCTGGTGGATCCATATGTGGTTTGTGAAAAGAACATACATGCAATGACTCTAGTTGTGGTTTGTGAAAAGAACACACATGCAATGACACTGGTGGATCCATAGGTGGTTTGTGAAAAGAACACACATGCAATGACTCTAGCTGTTGTTTTTGAAAATAACACACATGCAATGACACTGGTGGATCCATGGGTGGTTTGTGAAAAGAACACACATGCAATGAACTCTGGTGGATTCATATGTGGTATGTGAAAAGAACACACATGCAATGACACTGGTGGATCCATAGGTGGTTTGTCAAAAGAACAAACATTCAATGAACTCTGGTGGATACATATGTTGTCTGTTAAAAGAACAAACATGCAATGAACTCTAGTGGATCCATATGTGGTCTATGAAAAGAACAGACATGCAATGACACTGCTGGATCCATTTGTGGTCTGTGAAAAGAACAGACATGCAATGACAATGGTGGATCCATAGGTGGTTTGTGAAAAGAACACACATGCAATGACTCTAGCTGTGGATAATGAAAAGAACACATATGCAATGACACTAGCGGATCTATAGGTGGTTTGTGAAAAGAATATACATGCAATGAACTCTAGATGTGGTCTGTGAAAATAACGCACATGCAATGACACTGATGTATCCATAGGTGGTTTCGGAAAATAACACACATGCAAAGAACTCTGGTGGATTCATATGTGGTCTGTGAAAATAACACACATTCAATGAAGTCTGGTGGATCCATATGTGGTTTGTGAAAAGAACAAACATGCACTGACTCTAGTTGTGGTTTGTGAAAAGAAGACATATGCAATGACACTGGTGGATCCATAGGTGGTTTGTGAAAAGAACACACATGTAGTGACTCTAGCTGTGGTTTTTGAAAATAACACACATGCACAGAACTCTGGTGGATCCATGGGTGGTTTTAGAAAAGAAAACACATGAAATGAACTCTGGTGGATCCATATGTGGTTTGTGAAAAGAATAGACATGCAATGACTCTGGTTGTGGTTAATGAAAAGAACACACATGCAATGACACTGGTGGATCCATGGGTGGTTTTTGAAAAGAACACACATGCAATGAACTCTGGTGGATCCATATGTGGTATGTGAAAAGAACAGACATGCAATGACACTGATGGATCCATAGGTGGTCTGTGAAAAGAACAGACATGCAACGACTCTAGTTGTGGTTTGTGAAAAGAGCACACATGCAATCACACTGGTGGATCCACAGGGGGTCTGTGAAAATAACACACATGCGATGAACTCTGGTGGATCCATGTGTGGTTCATGAAAAGAACAGACATGCAATGACTCTAGCTGTGGTATGTGAAAAGAACACACATGCAATGACACTGGTGGATCCATAGGTGGTTTGTGAAAAGAACACAAATGCAATGAACTCTAGCTGTGGTTAATGAAAAGAACACACATGCAATGACACTGGTGGATCTATAGGTGGTTTGTGAAAATAACAAACATATAATGAACTCTAGCTGTGGTCTGTGAAAAGAACACACATGCAATGACACTGGTGGATCCATGGGTCGTTTTTGAAAAGAACACACATGCAATGAACTCTGATGAATCCATATGTGGTATGTGAAAGAACAAACATGCAATGAACTCTGGTGGATCCATAGGTGGTGTGTGAAATGAACAGACAAGCAATGACTCAAACTGTGGTCTATGAAAAGAACACACATGCAATGACACTAGTGGATCCATAGGTGGTCTGTGAAAATAACACACATGCAATGAAGTCTGGTGGATCCATATGTGGTTGTGAAAAGAACATACATGCAATGACTCTAGTTGTGGTTAATGAAAGGAATGCGCATACAATGACAATGGTGGATCCATAGGTCGTTTGTGAAAAGAACACACATGCGATGACTCTAGTTGTGGTTTGTGAAAACAACAAACATGCAATGACTATGGTAGAGCCATATGTGGTTTGTGAAAAGAATAGACATGCAATCATTCTAGATGTGGTATGTGAAAAGAATACACATGCAATAACACTAGTGGATCCATAGGTGGTTTGTGAAAAGAACACACATGCAATGAACTCTGGTGGATCAATATGTGGTCTATGAAAAGAACAGACATTCAATGAAGTATAGTGGAACCATCTGTGGTTTTTGAAAACAACAGACATGCAATGACTCTAGTTGTGGTTTGTGACAATAACACACATGCAATGACACTAGGGGATCCATATGTGGTTAATTAAAAGAACACACATGCAATGACTCTAGATGTGGATAATGAAAAGTACACACATGCAATGACACCGGTGGATCCATAGCTGGTTTGTGAAAAGAACAGACATGTAATGAACTCTAGCTGTGGTGAATGAAAAGAACACACATGCAATGTCACTGGTGGATCCATGGGTGGTTTTTGAAAAGAACACACGTGCAATGAACTCCGATGGATACATGTGTGGTCTATGAAAAGAACAGACATGCAATGACACTGGTGGATCCATAGGTGGTTTGTGAAAACAACACACATGGAATGACTCTGGCTGTGGATAATAAAAAGAACACACATGCAATGACACTGGTGGATCCATAGGTGGTTTGTGAAAAGAACAGACATGCAATGAACTCTAGATGTGGTGTGTGAAAATAACACACGTGCAATGACACTGATGTATCCATAGGTGGTTTCTGAAAATAACACACATGCAAAGAACTCTGGTGGATTCATATGTGGTCTGTGAAAATAACACACATGCAATGAAGTCTGGTGGATCCATATGTGGTTTGTGAAAAGAACATACATGCAATGACTCTAGTTGTGGTTTGTGAAAAGAACACACATGCAATGACAATGGTGGATCCTTAGGTGGTTTGTGGAAAGAACACACATGCAATTACTCTAGCTGTGGTTTTTGAAAATAATACACATGCAAAGAATTCTGGTGGATCCATGGGTGGTTTTGGAAAAGAACACACATGAAATGAACTCTGGTGGATCCATAAGTGGTTTTTGAAAAGAATAGACATGCAATGACTCTGGTTGTGGTTAATGAAAAGAACACACATGCAATAACACTGGTGGATCCATGGGTGGTTTTTGAAAAGAACACACATGCAATGAACTCTGGTGGATCCATATGTGGGATGTGAAAAGAACAGACATGCAATGACACTGATGGATCCATAGGTGGTCTGTGAAAAGAACAGACATGCAACGGCTCTAGTTGTGGTCTGTGAAAAGAACACACATGCAATGACACTGGTGGATCCACAGGTGGTCTGTGAGGATAACACACATGCAATGAACTCTGGTGGATCCTTGTGTGGTTTGTGAAAAGAACAGACATGCAATGACTCTAGCTGTGGTATGTGAAAAGAACACACATGCAATGACACTGGTGGATCCATAGGTGGTTTGTGAAAAGAACACACATGCAATGAACTCTAACTATGGTTAATGAAAAGAACACACATGCAATGACACTGGTGGATCCATAGGTGGTTTGTGAAAATAACACACATGCAATGAACTCTGGTGGATCCATGTGTGGTCTATGAAAAGAACACACATGCAATGACACTGGTGGATCCATAGGTGGTTTGTGAAAATAACACACATGCAATGACACTGGTAGATCCATAGGTGGTTTGTGAAAAGGACACACATGCAATGACACTAGATGTGGTTTGTGAAAAGAATAGACATGCAATGACTCTGGTGGATCCATATGTGGTTTCTGAAAAGAACAAACATGCAATGACTCTAGTTGTGATTAATGAAAAGAACACACATGCAATGACTTTAGTTGTGGTTTTTGAAAAGAACACACATGCAAAGAACTCTGGTGGATCCATGGGTGGTTTTCGAAAAGAACACACATGCAATGACACTGGTGGATCCATAGGTGGTTTGTGAAAATAACACACATGCAATGACACTGGTAGATCCGTAGGTGGTTTGTGAAAAGAACACACATGCAATGACACTAGATGTGGTTTGTGAAAAGAATAGACATGCAATGACTCTGGTGGATCCATATGTGGTTTGTGAAAATAACAAACATGCAATGACTCTAGTTGTGATTAATGAAAAGAACACACATGCAATGACACTGGTGGATCCATAGGTGGTTTGTGAAAAGATCACACATGCAATCACTCTAGGTGTGGTTTGTGAAAAGAACAGACATGCAATGACTCTGGTGGATCCATATGTGGTTTGTGAAAAGAACAGAGATGCAATGACTCTAGTTGTGGTTAATGAAAAGAACACACATGCAATGACACTAGGGGATCCATATGTGGTTAATGAAAATAACACACATGCAATGACTCTAGGTGTTGATAATGAAAAGAACACACATGCACGGACACTAGTGGATCCATAGGTGGTTTGTGAAAAGAACATACATGCAATGAACTCTAGTTGTGGTTAATGAAAAGAACACACATGCAATTGCACTAGTGGATCCATAGATGGTTTGTGAAAATAACATACATGCAATGAACTCTGGTGATTCCATGTGTGGTTTGTGAAAAGAACAGACATGCAATGAACTCTGGTGGATCCATATGTGGTTTTCTGAAAAGAACAGACATGCAATGACTCTAGCTGTGGTTAATGAAAAGAATGCACATGCAATGACTCTTGTGGATCCATATGTGGTTTGTGAAAAGAACACACATGCAATGACTCTAGCGGTGGTCTGTGAAAAGAACACACATGCAATGACACTGGTGGATCCATGGGTGGTTTGTGAAAAGAACACACATGCAATGACTCTAGTTGTGGTTTGTGAAAAGAACAAACATGCAATGACTCTAGCTATGGTCTGTGAAAAGAACAGACGTGCAATGACACTGGTGGATCCATAGGTGGTTTGTGAAAAGAACACACATGCAATGACTCTAGATGTGGATAATGAAAAGAACACACAAGCAATGATACTGGTGGATCCATCGGTGGTTTGTGAAAAGAACAGACATGCAATGAACTCTAGCTATGGTCTATGAAAAGAACACACATGCAATGACACTAGTTGATCCATGGGTGGTTTGTGAAAATAACACACATGCAAAGAACTCTAGTGGATCCATATGTGGTATGTGAAAATAACACACATGCAATGAAGTCTGGTGGATCCATATGTGGTTTGTGAAAAGAACATACATGCAATGACTCTAGTTGTGGTTTATGAAAAGAACACACATGCAATGACATTGGTGGATCCATAGGTGGTTTGTGAAAAGAACACACATGCAATGACTGTAGATGTGGTTTTTGAAAAGAACACACATGCAAAGAACTCTAGTGGATCCATGGGTGGTTTTTGAAAAGAACACACATGCAATGTTCTCTGGTGGATCCATATGCGGTTTGTGAAAAGAACAGACATGCAATGACTCTGGTTGTGGTTAATGAAAAGAACACACATGCAATGACACTGGTGGATCCATGGGTGGTTTTTGAAAAGAACACACGTGCAATGAACTCTGGTGGATCCATATGTGGTATGTGAAAAGAACAGACATGCAATGACACTGGTGGATCCATAGGTGGTCTATGAAAAGAACAGACATGCAATGACTCTAGTTCTGGTCTGTGAAAAGAACACACATGCAATGATACTGGTGGATCCATATGTGGTTTGTGAAAATAACACACATGCAATGAACTCTAGCTGTGGTTATGAAAAGAACACACATGCAATGACACTAGGGGATCCATATGTGGTTTGTGAAAAGAACACACGCAATGACACTGGTGGATCCATGGGTGGTTTGTGAAAAGAACACACATGCAATGAACTCTGGTGGATACATATGTGATCTGTGAAAAGAACAAACATGCAAGGAACTCTAGTGGATCCATATGTGGTCTGTGAAAAGAACACACATGTAATGACACTAGTGGATCCATGTGTGGTCTGTGAAAATAAAACACATGCAATGACACTTGTGGATCCATGTGTGGTTTGTGAAAATAACACACATGCAATGACACTGGTGGATCCATAAGTGGTTTGTGAAAAGAATACACATGTAATGACTCTAGATGTAGTTTGTGAAAAGAACAGACATGCAATGACTCAAGTCTTGGTTAATGAAAAGAACACACATGCAATGACACTAGGGGATCCATATGTGGTTAATGAAAATAACACACATGCAATGACTCTAGCTGTGGATAATGGAAAGATCACCCATGCAATGAAACTGGTGGATCCATAGGTGGTTTGTGAAAAGAACAGACATGCAATGAACTATAGTTGTGGCGAATGAAAATAACACACATGCAATGACACTAGTGGATCCATGGGTGGTTTTTGAAAAGAACACACATGCAATGAACTCTGGTGGATCCATGTGTGGTCTGTGAAAAGAACATACATGCAATGACACTGGTGGAGCCATAGGTGGTCTGTGAAAAGAATAGACATGACATAACTCTAGCTAGATCCATATGTGGTCTGCGAAAAGAACACACATGTAATGACACTAGTGTATCTATAGGTGGTCTATGAAAAGAACAGACATGCAATGACACTGGTGGATCCGTAGGTGGTCTGTGAAAATAACATACATGCAATGAACTCTGGTGGATCCATGTGTGGTTTGTGAAAAGAACACACATGCAATGACACTAGATGTGGTTTGTGAAAAGAATAGACATGCAATGACTCTAGTGGATCCATATGTGGTTTGTGAAAAGAACAAACATGCAATGACTCTAATTGTGATTAATGAAAAGAACACACATGCAATGACACTAGGGGATCCATATGTGGTTAATGAAAATAACTCACATGCAATGACTCTAGCTGTGGATAATGAAAATAACACACATGCAATGAAACTAGTGGATCCATAGATGGTTTGTTAAAAGAACAGACATGCAGTGAACTCTAGCGTTTGGTGAATGAAAGGAACACACATGCAATGACACTGGTGGATCCATGGGTGGTTTTTTAAAACAACACACATGCAATGAACTCTGGTGGATCCATGTGTGGTCTGTGAAAAGAACAGACATGCAATGATACCGGTGGATTCATAGGTGGTCTGTGAAAAGAACAGACATGCAATAACTCTCGCTAGATCCATATGTGGTTTGTTTAAAGAACAGACATGCAATGAACTCTGGTGGATCCATATGTGGTTTGTGAAAAGAACAAACATGCAGTGACACTGGTGGATCCATGTGGTTTCTGAAAAGAACACACATGCAATGACTCTGGTTGTGGTTTGTGAAAAGAGCAGACATGCAATGACTCTAGCTGTGGTCTACGAAAATAACAGACATGCAATGACACTAGTGGATCCATAGGTGGTTTGTGAAAAGAACACACATGAAATGACTTTAGTTGTGTATAATGAAAAGAACACACATGTAATGACACAGGTGGATCCATAGGTGGTTTGTGAAAAGAACATACATGCAATGAACTCTAGCTGTGGACTGTGAAAACAAGACACATGCAATGACACAGGTGGATCCATGAGTGGTTTGTGAAAATAACACACATGCAATGAACTCTGGTGTATCCATATGTGATCTGTGAAAAGAACATACATGCAATGACTCTAGTTCTGGTTAATGAAAAGAACGCACATGCAATGACACTGGTGGATCCATAGGTGGTTTGTGAAAAGAACACACATGCGATTACTCTAGTTGTGGTTTGTGAATAGAACACACATGTAATGACACTGGTGGATCCATAGGTGGTTTGTGAAAAGAACACACATGCAATGACTCTAGATGTGGTTTGTGAAAAGAACAGACATGCAATGACTCTAGTTGATGCATGGGTGGTTTTTGAAAAGAACACACATGCAATGATCTCTGATGGATCCATATGTGGTTTGTGAAAAGAACAGACATGCAATAGCTCTAGTTGTGGTTAATGAAAAGAACACACATGCAATGACACTGGTGGATCCATGGGTGGTTTTTGAAAAGAGCACACATGCAATGAACTATGGTGTATCCATGTGTGTTCTGTGAAAAGAACAGACATGCAATCACAGTGGTGGATCCATAGGTGGTCTGTGAAAACAACAGACATGCTATGACTCTAGCTGGATCCATATGTGGTATGTGAAAAGAACAGACATGCAATGAACTCTGGTGGATCCATATGTGGTTTGTGACAAGAACGGGCATGCAGTGACACTGGTGGATCCATGTGGTTTGTGAAAAGAACACACATGCCATGAATCTAGTTGTGGTTTGTGAAAAGAATAGACATGCAATGACTCTAGTTCTAGTCTGTGAAAAGAATAGACATGCAATGACACTGGTGGATCCATAGGTGGTCTGTGAAAATAACACACATGCAATAACACTGGTGGATCCATAGCTGGTCTGTGAAAAGAACACACATGCAATGACTCTAGCTGTGGTTTTTGAAAACAACACACATGCAAAGAACTCTGGTGGCTCCATGGGTGGTTTTTGAAAAGAACACACATGCAATGTTCTCTGGTGGATCCATATGTGGTTTGTGAAAAGAACAGACTTGCAATGACTCTGGTTGTGGTTAATGAAAAGAACACACATGCAATGACACTTGTGGATCCATGGGTGGTTTTTGAAATGAACACACGTGCAATGAAATCTGGTGGATCCATATGTGGTATGTGAAAAGAACAGACATGCAACGACACTGGTGGATCCATAGGGGGTCTATGAAAAGAACAAACATGCAATGACTCTAGCTATGGTCTGTAAAAAGAACACACATGCAATGACACTGGTGGATCCATAGGTGGTCTGTGAAAATAACACACATGCAATGAACTCTAGTGGATCCATGTGTGGTTTGTGAAAAGAACATACATGCAATGACTCTAGCTATGGTATGTCAAAATAAACACACATGTAATGACACTGGTGCATCCATAGGTGGTTTGTGAAAAGAAAACACATGTAATGAACTTTAGCTGTGGTTTATGAAAAGAACACACATGCAATGACACTGGTGGATCCATAGGTCGTTTGTAAAAAGAACACACATGCAATGAACTCTAACTATGGTTAATGAAAAGAACACACATGCAATGACACTGGTGGATCCATAGGTGGTTTGTGAAAGTAACACACATGCAATGAACTCTAGTGGATCCATGTGTGGTCTATGAAAAGATCACACATGCAATGACACTGGTGGATCCATAGGTGGTTTGTGAAAAGAACACACATGCAATGACTCTACGTGTGGTTTGTGAAAGGAACAGACATGCAATGACTCTGGTGGATCCATATGTGGTTTGTGAAAAGAACAAAGATGCAATGACTCTAGTTGTGGTTAATGAAAAGAACACACATGCAATGACACTAGGGGATCCATATGTGGTTAATGAAAAGAACACGCATGCACTGACACTAGTGAATCCATAGGTGGTTTGTGAAAAGAATGTACATACAATGAACTCTAGTTGTGGTTAATGAAAAGAACACACATGCAATTGCACTAGTGGATCCATAGATGGTTTGTGAAAATAACATACATGCAATGAACTCTGGTGATTCCATGTGTGGTTTGTGAAAAGAACAGACATGCCATGAACTCTGGTGGATCCATATGTGGTTTGTGGAAAGAACAGACATGCAATGACTCTAGCTGTGGTTATTGAAAAAAACGCACATGCAATGACTCTGGTGGATCCATATGTGGTTTGTGAACACATGCAATGACTCTAGAGGTGGTCTGTGAAAAGAACACGCATGCAATGACACTGGTGGATCCATGGGTGGTTTGTGAAAATAACAGACATGCAATGAACTCTGGTGGATTCATATGTGGTATGTGAAAAGAACACACATGCAATGACACTGGTGGATCCATAGGTGGTTTGTGAAAAGAACACACATGCAATGAACTCTGGTGGATACATATGTGGTTTGTTAAAAGAAGAAACATGCGATGAACTCTAGTGGATCCATATGTGGTCTGTGAAAAGAACAGACATGCAACGACACTGGTGGATCCATGTGTGGTCTGTGAAAATAAAACACATGTAATGACACTAGTGGATCCATGTGTGGTTTGTGAAAATAACACACATGCAATGACACTGGTGGATCCATATGTTGTTTGTGAAAACAACACACATGCAATGACTCTAGCTGTGGTTTGTGAAAAGAATAGACATGCAATGACTCTGGTAGATCCATATGTGGTTTGTGAAAAGAACAGACATGCAATGACTCTAGTCTTGGTTAATGAAAAGAACACAAATGCAATGACACTAGGGGATCCATATGTGGTTAATGAAAATAACACACATGTAATTAATCTAGCTGTGGATAATCAAAAGAACACACATGCAATGACTCTAGTTGTGGTTTGTGAAAAGAACAGACATGCAATGACTCTATCTATGGTCTGTGAAAAGAACATACATGCAATGACACTGGTGGATCCATAGGTGGTTTGTGAAAAGAACACACATGCAATGAACTCTGGTGGATACATATGTGGTTTGTTAAAAGAACAAACATGCGATGAACTCTAGTGGATCCATATGTGGTCTGTGAAAAGAACAGACATGCAACAACACTGGTGGATCCATGTGTGGTCTGTGAAAATAAAACACATGCAATGACACTAGTGGATCCATGTGTGGTTTGTGAAAATAACACACATGCAATGACACTGGTGGATCCATATGTTGTTTGTGAAAACAACACACATGCAATGACTCTAGCTGTGGTTTGTGAAAAGAATAGACATGCAATGACTCTGGTAGATCCATATGTGGTTTGTGAAAAGAACAGACATGCAATGACTCTAGTCTTGGTTAATGAAAAGAACACAAATGCAATGACACTAGGGGATCCATATGTGGTTAATGAAAATAACACACATGTAATTAATCTAGCTGTGGATAATCAAAAGAACACACATGCAATGACTCTAGTTGTGGTTTGTGAAAAGAACAGACATGCAATGAACTCTAGATGTGGTCTGTGAAAATAACACACATGCAATGACACTGATGTATCCATAGGTGGTTTCTGAAAATAACACACATGCAAAGAACTCTGGTGGATTCATATGTGGTCTGTGAAAATAACACACATGCAATGAAGTCTGGTGGATCCATATGTGGTTTGTGAAAAGAACATACATGCAATGACTCTAGTTGTGGTTTGTGAAAAGAACACACATGCAATGACAATGGTGGATCCTTAGGTGGTTTGTGGAAAGAACACACATGCAATTACTCTAGCTGTGGTTTTTGAAAATAATACACATGCAAAGAATTCTGGTGGATCCATGGGTGGTTTTGGAAAAGAACACACATGAAATGAACTCTGGTGGATCCATAAGTGGTTTTTGAAAAGAATAGACATGCAATGACTCTGGTTGTGGTTAATGAAAAGAACACACATGCAATAACACTGGTGGATCCATGGGTGGTTTTTGAAAAGAACACACATGCAATGAACTCTGGTGGATCCATATGTGGGATGTGAAAAGAACAGACATGCAATGACACTGATGGATCCATAGGTGGTATGTGAAAAGAACAGACATGCAACGGCTCTAGTTGTGGTCTGTGAAAAGAACACACATGCAATGACACTGGTGGATCCACAGGTGGTCTGTGAGGATAACACACATGCAATGAACTCTGGTGGATCCTTGTGTGGTTTGTGAAAAGAACAGACATGCAATGACTCTAGCTGTGGTATGTGAAAAGAACACACATGCAATGACACTGGTGGATCCATAGGTGGTTTGTGAAAAGAACACACATGCAATGAACTCTAACTATGGTTAATGAAAAGAACACACATGCAATGACACTGGTGGATCCATAGGTGGTTTGTGGAAATAACACACATGCAATGAACTCTGGTGGATCCATGTGTGGTCTATGAAAAGAACACACATGCAATGACACTGGTGGATCCATAGGTGGTTTGTGAAAATAACACACATGCAATGACACTGGTAGATCCATAGGTGGTTTGTGAAAAGGACACACATGCAATGACACTAGATGTGGTTTGTGAAAAGAATAGACATGCAATGACTCTAGTGGATCCATATGTGGTTTCTGAAAAGAACAAACATGCAATGACTCTATTTGTGATTAATGAAAAGAACACACATGCAATGACTTTAGTTGTGGTTTTTGAAAAGAACACACATGCAAAGAACTCTGGTGGATCCATGGGTGGTTTTCGAAAAGAACACACATGCAATGACACTGGTGGATCCATAGGTGGTTTGTGAAAATAACACACATGCAATGACACTGGTAGATCCATAGGTGGTTTGTGAAAAGAACACACATGCAATGACACTAGATGTGGTTTGTGAAAAGAATAGACATGCAATGACTCTGGTGGATCCATATGTGGTTTGTGAAAAGAACAAACATGCAATGACTCTAGTTGTGATTAATGAAAAGAACACACATGCAATGACACTGGTGGATCCATAGGTTGTTTGTGAAAAGATCACACATGCAATCACTCTAGGTGTGGTTTGTGAAAAGAACAGACATGCAATGACTCTGGTGGATCCATATGTGGTTTGTGAAAAGAACAGAGATGCAATGACTCTAGTTGTGGTTAATGAAAAGAACACACATGCAATGACACTAGGGGATCCATATGTGGTTAATGAAAATAACACACATGCAATGACTCTAGGTGTTGATAATGAAAAGAACACACATGCACGGACACTAGTGGATCCATAGGTGGTTTGTGAAAAGAACATACATGCAATGAACTCTAGTTGTGGTTAATGAAAAGAACACACATGCAATTGCACTAGTGGATCCATAGATGGTTTGTGAAAATAACATACATGCAATGAACTCTGGTGATTCCATGTGTGGTTTGTGAAAAGAACAGACATGCAATGAACTCTGGTGGATCCATATGTGGTTTTCTGAAAAGAACAGACATGCAATGACTCTAGCTGTGGTTAATGAAAAGAATGCACATGCAATGACTCTTGTGGATCCATATGTGGTTTGTGAAAAGAACACACATGCAATGACTCTAGCGGTGGTCTGTGAAAAGAACACACATGCAATGACACTGGTGGATCCATGGGTGGTTTGTGAAAAGAACACACATGCAATGACTCTAGTTGTGGTTTGTGAAAAGAACAAACATGCAATGACTCTAGCTATGGTCTGTGAAAAGAACAGACGTGCAATGACACTGGTGGATCCATAGGTGGTTTGTGAAAAGAACACACATGCAATGACTCTAGATGTGGATAATGAAAAGAACACACAAGCAATGATACTGGTGGATCCATCGGTGGTTTGTGAAAAGAACAGACATGCAATGAACTCTAGCTATGGTCTATGAAAAGAACACACATGCAATGACACTAGTTGATCCATGGGTGGTTTGTGAAAATAACACACATGCAAAGAACTCTAGTGGATCCATATGTGGTATGTGAAAATAACACACATGCAATGAAGTCTGGTGGATCCATATGTGGTTTGTGAAAAGAACATACATGCAATGACTCTAGTTGTGGTTTATGAAAAGAACACACATGCAATGACATTGGTGGATCCATAGGTGGTTTGTGAAAAGAACACACATGCAATGACTGTAGATGTGGTTTTTGAAAAGAACACACATGCAAAGAACTCTAGTGGATCCATGGGTGGTTTTTGAAAAGAACACACATGCAATGTTCTCTGGTGGATCCATATGTGGTTTATGAAAAGAACAGACATGCAATGACTCTGGTTGTGGTTAATGAAAAGAACACACATGCAATGACACTGGTGGATCCATGGGTGGTTTTTGAAAAGAACACACGTGCAATGAACTCTGGTGGATCCATATGTGGTATGTGAAAAGAACAGACATGCAATGACACTGGTGGATCCATAGGTGGTCTATGAAAAGAACAGACATGCAATGACTCTAGTTCTGGTCTGTGAAAAGAACACACATGCAATGATACTGGTGGATCCCTATGTGGTCTGTGAAAATAACACACATGCAATGAACTCTAGCTGTGGTTATGAAAAGAACACACATGCAATGACACTAGGGGATGCATATGTGGTTTGTGAAAAGAACACACGCAATGACACTGGTGGATCCATGGGTGGTTTGTGAAAAGAACACACATGCAATGAACTCTGGTGGATACATATGTGATCTGTGAAAAGAACAAACATGCAATGAACTCTAGTGGATCCATATGTGGTCTGTGAAAAGAACACACATGTCATGACACTAGTGGATCCATGTGTGGTCTGTGAAAATAAAACACATGCAATGACACTTGTGGATCCATGTGTGGTTTGTGAAAATAACACACATGCAATGACACTGGTGGATCCATAAGTGGTTTGTGAAAAGAATACACATGTAATGACTCTAGATGTAGTTTGTGAAAAGAACAGACATGCAATGACTCAAGTCTTGGTTAATTAAAAGAACACACATGCAATGACACTAGGGGATCCATATGTGGTTAATGAAAATAACACACATGCAATGACTCTAGCTGTGGATAATGGAAAGATCACCCATGCAATGAAACTGGTGGATCCATAGGTGGTTTGTGAAAAGAACAGACATGCAATGAACTATAGTTGTGGCGAATGAAAATAACACACATGCAATGACACTAGTGGATCCATGGGTGGTTTTTGAAAAGAACACACATGCAATGAACTCTGGTGGATCCATGTGTGGTCTGTGAAAAGAACATACATGCAATGACACTGGTGGAGCCATAGGTGGTCTGTGAAAAGAATAGACATGACATGACTCTAGCTAGATCCATATGTGGTCTGCGAAAAGAACACACATGTAATGACACTGGTGTATCTATAGGTGGTCTATGAAAAGAACAGACATGCAATGACACTGGTGGATCCGTAGGTGGTCTGTGAAAATAACATACATGCAATGAACTCTGGTGGATCCATGTGTGGTTTGTGAAAAGAACACACATGCAATGACACTAGATGTGGTTTGTGAAAAGAATAGACATGCAATGACTCTAGTGGATCCATATATGGTTTGTGAAAAGAACAAACATGCAATGACTCTAGTTGTGATTATTGAAAAGAACACACATGCAATGACACTAGGGGATCCATATGTGGTTAATGAAAATAACACACATGCAATGACTCTAGCTGTGGATAACGAAAATAACACACATGCAATGAAACTAGTGGATCCATAGATGGTTTGTTAAAAGAACAGACATGCAGTGAACTCTAGCGTGTGGTGAATGAAAGGAACACACATGCAATGACACTGGTGGATCCATGGGTGGTTTTTTAAAACAACACACATGCAATGAACTCTGGTGGATCCATGTGTGGTCTGTGAAAAGAACAGACATGCAATGATACCGGTGGATTCATAGGTGGTCTGTGAAAAGAACAGACATGCAATAACTCTCGCTAGATCCATATGTGGTTTGTTTAAAGAACAGACATGCAATGAACTCTGGTGGATCCATATGTGGTTTGTGAAAAGAACAGACATGCAGTGACACTGCTGGATCCATGTGGTTTGTGAAAAGAACACACATGCAATGACTCTGGTTGTGGTTTGTGAAAAGAGCAGACATGCAATGACTCTAGCTGTGGTCTATGAAAATAACAGACATGCAATGACACTAGTGGATCCATAGGTGGTTTGTGAAAAGAACACACATGAAATGACTTTAGTTGTGGATAATGAAAAGAACACACATGTAATGACACAGGTGGATCCATAGGTGGTTTGTGAAAAGAACATACATGCAATGAACTCTAGCTGTGGACTGTGAAAACAAGACACATGCAATGACACAGGTGGATCCATGGGTGGTTTGTGAAAATAACACACATGCAATGAACTCTGGTGTATCCATATGTGATCTGTGAAAAGAACATACATGCAATGACTCTAGTTGTGGTTAATGAAAAGAACGCACATGAAATGACACTGGTGGATCCATAGGTGGTTTGTGAAAAGAACACACATGCGATTACTCTAGTTGTGGTTTGTGAATAGAACACACATGTAATGACACTGGTGGATCCATAGGTGGTTTGTGAAAAGAACACACATGCAATGACTCTAGATGTGGTTTGTGAAAAGAACAGACATGCAATGACTCTAGTTGATGCATGGGTGGTTTTTGAAAAGAACACACATGCAATGAACTCTGATGGATCCATATGTGGTTTGTGAAAAGAACAGACATGCAATAGCTCTAGTTGTGGTTAATGAAAAGAACACACATGCAATGACACTGGTGGATCCATGGGTGGTTTTTGAAAAGAGCACACATGCAATGAACTATGGTGTATCCATGTGTGTTCTGTGAAAAGAACAGACATGCAATCACAGTGGTGGATCCATAGGTGGTCTGTGAAAACAACAGACATGCTATGACTCTAGCTGGATCCATATGTGGTATGTGAAAAGAACAGACATGCAATGAACTCTGGTGGATCCATATGTGGTTTGTGACAAGAACGGACATGCAGTGACACTGGTGGATCCATGTGGTTCGTGAAAATAACACACATGCCATGAATCTAGTTGTGGTTTGTGAAAAGAATAGACATGCAATGACTCTAGTTCTAGTCTGTGAAAAGAATAGACATGCAATGACACTGGTGGATCCATAGGTGGTCTGTGAAAATAACACACATGCAATAACACTGGTGGATCCATAGCTGGTCTGTGAAAAGAACACACATGCAATGACTCTAGCTGTGGTTTTTGAAAACAACACACATGCAAAGAACTCTGGTGGATCCATGGGTGGTTTTTGAAAAGAACACACATGCAATGTTCTCTGGTGGATCCATATGTGGTTTGTGAAAAGAACAGACTTGAAATGACTCTGGTTGTGGTTAATGAAAAGAACACACATGCAATGACACTTGTGGATCCATGGGTGGTTTTTGAAATGAACACACGTGCAATGAAATCTGGTGGATCCATATGTGGTATGTGAAAAGAACAGACATGCAACGACACTGGTGGATCCATAGGGGGTCTATGAAAAGAACAAACATGCAATGACTCTAGCTATGGTCTGTAAAAAGAACACACATGCAATGACACTGGTGGATCCATAGGTGGTCTGTGAAAATAACACACATGCAATGAACTCTAGTGGATCCATGTGTGGTTTGTGAAAAGAACATACATGCAATGACTCTAGCTATGGTATGTCAAAATAAACACACATGTAATGACACTGGTGCATCCATAGGTGGTTTGTGAAAAGAAAACACATGTAATGAACTTTAGCTGTGGTTTATGAAAAGAACACACATGCAATGACACTGGTGGATCCATAGGTCGTTTGTAAAAAGAACACACATGCAATGAACTCTAACTATGGTTAATGAAAAGAACACACATGCAATGACACTGGTGGATCCATAGGTGGTTTGTGAAAGTAACACACATGCAATGAACTCTAGTGGATCCATGTGTGGTCTATGAAAAGATCACACATGCAATGACACTGGTGGATCCATAGGTGGTTTGTGAAAAGAACACACATGCAATGACTCTACGTGTGGTTTGTGAAAGGAACAGACATGCAATGACTCTGATGGATCCATATGTGGTTTGTGAAAAGAACAAAGATGCAATGACTCTAGTTGTGGTTAATGAAAAGAACACACATGGAATGACACTAGGGGATCCATATGTGGTTAATGAAAAGAACACGCATGCACTGACACTAGTGAATCCATAGGTGGTTTGTGAAAAGAATGTACATGCAATGAACTCTAGTTGTGGTTAATGAAAAGAACACACATGCAATTGCACTAGTGGATCCATAGATGGTTTGTGAAAATAACATACATGCAATGAACTCTGGTGATTCCATGTGTGGTTTGTGAAAAGAACAGACATGCCATGAACTCTGGTGGATCCATATGTGGTTTGTGGAAAGAACAGACATGCCATGACTCTAGCTGTGGTTATTGAAAAAAACGCACATGCAATGACTCTGGTGGATCCATATGTGGTTTGTGAAAAGAACACACATGCAATGACTCTAGAGGTGGTCTGTGAAAAGAACACGCATGCAATGACATTGGTGGATCCATGGGTGGTTTGTGAAAATAACAGACATGCAATGAACTCTGGTGGATTCATATGTGGTATGTGAAAAGAACACACATGCAATGACACTGGTGGATCCATAGGTGGTTTGTGAAAAGAACACACATGCAATGAACTCCGGTGGATACATATGTGGTTTGTTAAAAGAAGAAACATCCGATGAACTCTAGTGGATCCATATGTGGTCTGTGAAAAGAACAGACATGCAACGACACTGGTGGATCCATGTGTGGTCTGTGAAAATAAAACACATGCAATGACACTAGTGGATCCATGTGTGGTTTGTGAAAATAACACACATGCAATGACACTGGTGGATCCATATGTTGTTTGTGAAAACAACACACATGCAATGACTCTAGCTGTGGTTTGTGAAAAGAATAGACATGCAATGACTCTGGTAGATCCATATGTGGTTTGTGAAAAGAACAGACATGCAATGACTCTAGTCTTGGTTAATGAAAAGAACACAAATGCAATGACACTAGGGGATCCATATGTGGTTAATGAAAATAACACACATGTAATTAATCTAGCTGTGGATAATCAAAAGAACACACATGCAATGACTCTAGTTGTGGTTTGTGAAAAGAACAGACATGCAATGACTCTATCTATGGTCTGTGAAAAGAACATACATGCAATGACACTGGTGGATCCATAGGTGGTTTGTGAAAAGAACACACATGCAATGAACTCTGGTGGATACATATGTGGTTTGTTAAAAGAACAAACATGCGATGAACTCTAGTGGATCCATATGTGGTCTGTGAAAAGAACAGACATGCAACAACACTGGTGGATCCATGTGTGGTCTGTGAAAATAAAACACATGCAATGACACTAGTGGATCCATGTGTGGTTTGTGAAAATAACACACATGCAATGACACTGGTAGATCCATATGTTGTTTGTGAAAGGAACACACATGGAATGACTCTAGCTGTGCTTTGTGAAAAGAATAGACATGCAATGACTCTGGTGGATCCATATGTGGTTTGTGAAAAGAACAGACATGCAATGACTCTAGTCTTGGTTAATGAAAAGAACACATATGCAATGACACTAGGGGATCCATATGTGGTTAATGAAAATAACACACATGTAATTAATCTAGCTGTGGATAATCAAAAGAACACACATGCAATGACTCTAGTTGTGGTTTGTGTAAAGAATAGACATGCAATGACTCTAGTTCTGGTCTGTGAAAAGAATAGAGATGCAATGACACTGGTGGATCCATAGGTGGTCTGTGAAAAGAACACACATGCAATGACATTGGTGGATCCATAGGTGGCCCGTTAAAAGAACACACATGCAATGACTCTAGCTGTGGTTTTTGAAAACAACACACATGCAAAGAACTCTGGTGGATCCATGGGTGGTTTTTGAAAAGAACACACATGCAATGTTCTCTGGTGGATCCATATGTGGTTTGTGAAAAGAATAGACATGCAACGACTCTGGTTGTGGTTAATGAAAAGAACACACATGCAATGACACTTGTGGATCCATGGGTGGTTTTTGAAATGAACACACGTGCAATGAACTCTGGTGGATCCATATGTGGTATGTGAAAAGAACAGTCATGCAATGACACTGGTGGATCCATAGGTGGTCTATGAAAAGAACAGACATGCAATGACTCTAGCTATGGTCTGTAAAAAGAACACACATGTAATGACACTGGTGGATCCATAGGTGGTCTGTGAAAATAACACACATGCAATGAACTCTAGTGGATCCATGTGTGGTTTGTGAAAAGAACATACATGCAATGACTCTAGCTATGGTATGTCAAAAGAAACACACATGCAATGACACTGGAGCATCCATAGGTGGTTTGTGAAAAGAACACACATGCAATGACTCTAGCTGTGGTTTGTGAAAAGAACACACATTCAATGACTCCGGTTGATCCATGGGTGGTTTTTGAAAAGAACACACATGCAATGAACTCTGGTGGATCCATATGTGGTTTGTGAAAAGAATAGACATGCAATGACTCTGGTTGTGGTTAATGAAAAGAACACACATGCAATGACACTGGTGGATCCATGGGTGGTTTTTGAAAAGAGCACACATGCAATAAACTCTGGTGTATCCATGTGTGTTATGTGAAAAGAACAGACATGCAATCACAGTGGTGGATCCATAGGTGGTTTGTGAAAAGAACAGACATGCAATGACTCTAGCTGGATCCATATGTGGTATGTGAAAAGAACAGACATGCAATGAACTCTGGTGGATCCATATGTGGTTTGTGAAAAGAATAGACATGCAGTGACACTGGGGGATGCATGTGGTTTGTGAAAAGAACACACATGCAATGACTCTAGTTGTGTTTTGTGAAAAGAATAGACATGCAATGACTCTATTTCTGGTCTGTGAAAAGAATAGACATGCAATGACACTGGTGGATCCATAGGTGGTCTGTGAAAAGAACACACATGCAATGACACTGGTGGATCCATAGGTGGTTTGTGACAATAACACACATGCAATGAACTCTGTGGATCCATGTGTGGTCCGTGAAAAGAACACACATGCAATGACACTGGTGGATATATGGGTGGTTTTTGAAAAGAACACACATGCAATGACACTGGTGGATCCATAGGTGGTTTGTGACAATAACACACATGCAATGAACTCTGTGGATCCATGTGTGGTCCGTGAAAAGAACACACATGCAATGACACTGGTGGATCCAAGGGTGGTTTTTGAAAAGAACACATGTGCAATGAACTCAGGTGGATCCATATGTGGTCTATGAAAAGAACACACATGCAATGACACTGGTGGATCCATAGGTGGTTTGTGAAAAGAACACACATGCAATGACTTTAGCTGTGGTTTTTGAAAAGAACACACATGCAAAGAACTCTGGTGGATCCATGGGTGGTTTTTGAAAAGAACACACATGCAATGAACTCTGGTGGATCCATATGTGGTTTGTGAAAAGAACAGACATGCAATGACTCTGGTTGTGGTTAATGAAAAGAACACACATGCAATGACACTGGTGGATCCATGGGTGGTTTTTGAAATGAACACACATGCAATGAACTCTGGTGGATCCATATGTGGTATGTGAAAAGAACAGACATTCAATGACACTGGTGGATCCATAGGTGGTCTATGAAAAGAACAGACATGCAGTGACTCTAGCTGTGGTCTGTAAAAAGAACACACATGTAATGACACTGGTGGATCCATAGGTGGTCTGTGAAAATAACACACATGCTATGAACTCTAGTGGATCCATGTGTGGTTTGTGAAAAGAACATACATGCAATGACTCTAGCTATGGTATGTCAAAAGAAACACACATGCAATGACACTGGAGCATCCATAGGTGGTTTGTGAAAAGAACACACATGCAATGACTCTAGCTGTGGTTTGTGAAAAGAACAGACATTCAATGACTCCGGTTGATCCATGGGTGGTTTTTGAAAAGAACACACATGCAATGAACTCTGGTGGATCCATATGTGGTTTGTGAAAAGAACAGACATGCAATGACTCTGGTTGTGGTTAATGAAAGGAACACACATGCAATGACACTGGTGGATCCATGGGTGGTTTTTGAAAAGAGCACACATGCAATGAACTCTGGTGTATCCATGTGTGTTCTGTGAAAAGAACAGACATGCAATCACAGTGGTGGATCCATAGGTGGTTTGTGAAAAGAACAGACATGCAATGACTCTAGCTGGATCCATATGTGGTATGTGAAAAGAACAGACATGCAATAAACTCTGGTGGATCCATATGTGGTTTGTGAAAAGAACGGACATGCAGTGACACTGGTGGATCCATGTGGTTTGTGAAAAGAACACACATGCAATGACTCTAGTTGTGTTTTGTGAAAATAATAGACATGCAATGACTCTAGCTCTGGTCTGTGAAAAGAATAGACATGCAATGACACTTGTGGATCCATAGGTCGTTTGTGAAAAGAAGACACATGCAAGGACACTGGTGGATCCATAGGTGGTTTGTGAAAAGAACACACATGCAATGACTTTAGCTGTGGTTTTTGAAAAGAACACACACGCAAAGAACTCTGGTGGATCCATGGGTGGTTTTTGAAAAGAACACACATGCAATGAACTCTGGTGGATGCATATGTGGTTTGTGAAAAGAACAGACATGCAATGACTCTGGTTGTGGTTAATGAAAAGAACACACATGCAATGACACTGGTGGATCCATGGATGGTTTTTGAAATGAACACACGTGCAATGAACTCTGGTGGATCCATATGTGGTCTGTGAAAAGAACAGACATGCAATGACACTGGTGGATCCATAGGTGGTCTATGAAAAGAACAGACATGCAATGACTCTAGCTGTGGTCTGTAAAAAGAACACACATGTAATGACACTGGTGGATCCATAGGTGGTCTGTGAAAATAACACACATGCTATGAACTCTAGTGGATCCATGTGTGGTTTGTGAAAAGAACATACATGAAATGACTCTAGCTATGGTATGTCAAAAGAAACACACATGCAATGACACTGGAGCATCCATAGGTGGTTTGTGAAAAGAACACACATGCAATGACTCTAGCTGTGGTTTGTGAAAAGAACAGACATTCAATGACTCCGGTTGATCCATGGGTGGTTTTTGAAAAGAACACACATGCAATGAAATCTGGTGGATCCATATGTGGTTTGTGAAAAGAACAGACATGCAATGACTCTGGTTGTGGTTAATGAAAAGAACACACATGCAATGACACTGGTGGATCCATGGGTGGTTTTTGAAAAGATCACACATGCAATGAACTCTGGTGTATCCATGTGTGTTCTGTGAAAAGAACAGACATGCAATCACAGTGGTGGATCCATAGGTGGTTTGTGAAAAGAACAGACATGCAATGACTCTAGCTGGATCCATATGTGGTATGTGAAAAGAACAGACATGCAATGAACTCTGGTGGATCCATATGTGGTTTGTGAAAAGAACGGACATGCAGTGACACTGGTGGATCCATGTGGTTTGTGAAAAGAAAACACATGCAATGACTCTAGTTGTGTTTTGTGAAAAGAATAGACATGCAATGACTCTAGTTCTGGTCTGTGAAAAGAATAGACATGCAATGACACTGGTGGATCCATAGGTGGTCTGTGAAAAGAACACACATGCAATGACACTGGTGGATCCATACGTGGTTTGTGAAAAGAACACACATGCAATGACTTTAGCTGTGGTTTTTGAAAAGAACACACATGCAAAGAACTCTAGTGGATCCATGGGTGGTTTTTGAAAAGAACACACATGTAATGAACTCTGGTGGATCCATATGTGGTTTCTGAAAAGAACAGACATGCAATGACTCTGGTTGTGGTTAATGAAAATAACACACATGCAATGACACTGGTGGATCCATGGCTGGTTTTTGAAATGAACACACGTGCAATGAACTCTGGTGGATCCATATGTGGTCTGTGAAAAGAACAGACATGCAATGACACTGGTGGATCCATAGGTGGTCTATGAAAAGAACAGACATGCAATGACTCTAGCTGTGGTCTGTAAAAAGAACACACATGTAATGACACTGGTGGATCCATAGGTGGTCTGTGAAAATAACACACATGCAATGAACTCTAGTGGATCCATGTGTGGTTTGTGAAAATAACATACATGCAATGACTCTAGCTATGGTATGTCAAAAGAAAAACACATGCAATGACACTGGTGCATCCATAGGTGGTTTGTGAAAAGAACACACATGCAATGACTCTAGCTGTGGTTTGTGAAAAGAACAGACATTCAATGACTCCGGTTGATCCATGGGTGGTTTTTGAAAAGAACACACACGCAATGAACTCTGGTGGATCCATATGTGGTTTGTGAAAAGAACAGACATGCAATGACTCTGGTTGTGGTTAATGAAAGGAACACACATGCAATGACACTGGTGGATCTATGGGTGGTTTTTGAAAAGAGCACACATGCAATGAACTCTGGTGTATCCATGTGTGTTCTGTGAAAAGAACAGACATGCAATCACAGTGGTGGATCCATAGGTGGTTTGTGAAAAGAACAGACATGCAATGACTCTAGCTGGATCCATATGTGGTATGTGAAAAGAATAGACATGCAATAAACTCTGGTGGATCCATATGTGGTTTGTGAAAAGAACGGACATGCAGTGACACTGGTGGATCCATGTGGTTTGTGAAAAGAACACACATGCAATGACTCTAGTTGTGTTTTGTGAAAATAATAGACATGCAATGACTCTAGCTCTGGTCTGTGAAAAGAATAGACATGCAATGACACTTGTGGATCCATAGGTCGTTTGTGAAAAGAACACACATGCAAGGACACTGGTGGATCCATAGGTGGTTTGTGAAAAGAACACACATGCAATGACTTTAGCTGTGGTTTTTGAAAAGAACACACATGCAAAGAACTCTGGTGGATCCATGGGTGGTTTTTGAAAAGAACACACATGCAATGAACTCTGGTGGATGCATATGTGGTTTGTGAAAAGAACAGACATGCAATGACTCTGGTTGTGGTTAATGAAAAGAACACACATGCAATGACACTGGTGGATCCATGGATGGTTTTTGAAATGAACACACGTGCAATGAACTCTGGTGGATCCATATGTGGTCTGTGAAAAGAACAGACATGCAATGACACTGGTGGATCCATAGGTGGTCTATGAAAAGAATAGACATGCAATGACTCTAGCTGTGGTCTGTAAAAAGAACACACATGTAATGACACTGGTGGATCCATAGGTGGTCTGTGAAAATAACACACATGCAATGAACTCTAGTGGATCCTTGTGTGGTTTGTGAAAAGAACATACATGAAATGACTCTAGATATGGTATGTCAAAAGAAACACACATGCAATGACACTGGTGCATCCATAGGTGGTTTGTGAAAAGAACACGCATGCAATGAACTCTAGCTGTGGTTTATGAAAAGAACACACATGCAATGACACTGGTGGATCCATAGGTGGTTTGTGACAATAACACACATGCAATGAACTCTGTGGATCCATGTGTGGTCCGTGAAAAGAACACACATGCAATGACACTGGTGGATCCATGGGTGGTTTTTGAAAAGAACACATGTGCAGTGAACTCTGGTGGATCCATATGTGGTCTATGAAAAGAACAGACATGCAATGACACTGGTGGATCCATAGGTGGTCTATGAAAAGAATAGACATGCAATGAACTCTGGTGGATCCATATGTGGTTTGTGAAATGAACGGACATGCAGTGACACTGGTGGATCCATGTGGTTTGTCAAAAGAACACACATGCAATGACTCTAGTTGTGTTTTGTGAAAAGAACAGACATGCAATGACACTGGTGGATCCATAGGTGGTCTATGAAAAGAATAGACATGCAATGACTCTAGTTGTGGTCTGTGAAAAGAACACACATGCAATGACACTAGTGGATCCATAGGTGGTCTGTGAAAATAACAGACATGCAATGAACTCTAGTGGATCCATAGGCGGGCCTCGGCGCGGTGTGTATGGATGTTTTGTAGGCGAAGATGGTCCTGCGGGCGGTGTGCGATGGCGAGAGATGATGTTCCTTCGCTTTGTGTTGTGCTTGAATACATGTTGCTTGTGGACTTAGGTTGTGTTGTGCTTGAATGCATGTTGCCGGCGCCGGGTGCATGGAGGTTTGCCGAAATGTTGATTCACGTCCATTTCGGCAAATTTCTGCACTAGCCATACGTCCTATTTTTAGGATAGGTCATGCCTAAATTTCCCGAGCGATCATGCGCATGCATGTATGTGTGTGCGTCGTGTGTGTGCATGGTTCTAACATACTCTCTTTAATTTGGTCTATGTTCGCGCGCAGGCGACCATGGTCATCCATGTGAGGGAACGCTGGGTGGTTAGCTACAAGGCTGACGCGGTATCCGACATGGTTCGGAACAACATGACCAATATAAGATGTCCGTGCCGAACGTGTAAACACCGGAAGTGGATCAACCTAATTCCGGACAACTGGAGTCTCACCTATTGACGCGCGGTTTCATGCCTGGCTTCTTAGTGAAAGAGGAGCCATCGGTAGATGGCGGTGGCGATGATGAAGAAGAGGCCGGGGGCGGGGGATAAGACGAAGGGTCTCCTGGACATGGTCATCATGACAAAGGAGATGCCGACGAACATGATCATCATGAAGAAGGAGATGCATGCAGACACGATCATCATGAAGGAGACGATGCCGGAGCAGATGGTGGTGGTGGCGGTGGAGAAGACGGGAGCACGGACACGCCGCTAACTTCGGCCTTGCGGGACACTGGTGGATCCATATGTGGTCTGTGAAAAGAACACACATGCAACAACACTGGTGGATCCATGTGTGGTCTGTGAAAATAAAACACATGCAATGACACTAGTGGATCCATGTGTGGTTTGTGAAAATAACACACATGCAATGACACTGGTAGATCCATATGTTGTTTGTGAAAAGAACACACATGGAATGACTCTAGCTGTGCTTTGTGAAAAGAATAGACATGCAATGACTCTGGTGGATCCATATGTGGTTTGTGAAAAGAACAGACATGCAATGACTCTAGTCTTGGTTAATGAAAATAACACAGATGCAATGACACTAGGGGATCCATATGTGGTTAATGAAAATAACACACATGTAATTAATCTAGCTGTGGATAATCAAAAGAACACACATGCAATGACTCTAGTTGTGGTTTGTGTAAAGAATAGACATGCAATGACACTGGTGGATCCATAGGTGGTCTGTGAAAAGAACACACATGCAATGACACTGGTGGATCCATAGGTGGTCTGTGAAAAGAACACACATGCAATGACTCTAGCTGTGGTTTTTGAAAACGACACACATGCAAAGAACTCTGGTGGATCCATGGGTGGTTTTTGAAAAGAACACACATGCAATGTTCTCTGGTGGATCCATATGTGGTTTGTGAAAAGAACAGACATGCAATGACTCTGGTTGTGGTTAATGAAAAGAACACACATGCAATGACACTTGTGGATCCATGGGTGGTTTTTGAAATGAACACACGTGCAATGAAGTCTGGTGGATCCATATGTGGTCTGTGAAAAGAACAGACATGCAATGACACTAGTGGATCCATAGGGGGTCTATGAAAATAATAAACATGCAATGACTCTAGCTATGGTCTGTAAAAAGAACACACATGCAATGACACTGGTGGATCCATAGGTGGTCTGTGAAAATAACACACATGCAATGAACTCTAGTGTATCCATGTGTGGTTTGTGAAAAGAACATACATGCAATGACTCTAGCTATGGTATGTCAAAATAAACACACATGTAATGACACTGGTGCATCCATAGGTGGTTTGTGAAAACAAAACACATGTAATGAACTTTAGCTCTGGTTTATGAAAAGAACACACATGCAATGACACTGGTGGATCCATAGGTGGTTTGTGAAAAGAACACACATGCAATGAACTCTAACTATGGTTAATGAAAAGAACACACATGCAATGACACTGGTGGATCCATAGGTGGTTTGTGAAAGTAACACACATGCAATGAACTCTAGTGGATCCATGTGTGGTCTATGAAAAGATCACACATGCAATGACACTGGTGGATCCATAGGTGGTTTGTGAAAAGAACACACATGCAATGACTCTACGTGTGGTTTGTGAAAAGAACATACATGCAATGACTCTGGTGGATCCATATCCGGTCTATAAAAAGAACAGAGATGCAATGACTCTAGTTGTGGTTAATGAAAAGAACACACATGCAATGACACTAGGGGATCCATATGTGGTTAATGAAAATAACACACATGCAATGACTCTAGGTGTGGATAATGAAAAGAACACGCATGCACTGACACTAGTGAATCCATAGGTGGTTTGTGAAAAGAACGTACATGCAATGAACTCTAGTTGTCGTTAATGAAAAGAACACACATGCAATTGCACTACTGGATCCAGAGATGGTTTGTGAAAATAACATACATGCAATGAACTCTGGTGATTCCATGTGTGGTTTGTGAAAAGAACAGACATGCCATGAACTCTGGTGGATCCATATGTGGTTTGTGGAAAGAACAGACATGCAATGACTCTAGCTGTGGTTATTGAAAAAACGCACATGCAATGACTCTGGTGGATCCATATGTGGTTTGTGAAAAGAACACACATGCAATGACTCTAGAGGTGGTCTGTGAAAAGAACACGCATGCAATGACACTGGTGGATCCATGGGTGGTTTGTGAAAATAACAGACATGCAATGAACTCTGGTGGATTCATATGTGGTATGTGAAAAGAACACACATGCAATGACACTGGTGGATCCATAGGTGGTTTGTGAAAAGAACACACATGCAATGAACTCTGGTGGATACATATGTGGTTTGTTAAAAGAAGAAACATGCGATGAACTCTAGTGGATCCATATGTGGTCTGTGAAAAGAACAGACATGCAACGACACTGGTGGATCCATGTGTGGTCTGTGAAAATAAAACACATGCAATGACACTAGTGGATCCATGTGTGGTTTGTGAAAATAACACACATGCAATGACACTGGTGGATCCATATGTTGTTTGTGAAAACAACACACATGCAATGACTCTAGCTGTGGTTTGTGAAAAGAATAGACATGCAATGACTCTGGTAGATCCATATGTGGTTTGTGAAAAGAACAGACATGCAATGACTCTAGTCTTGGTTAATGAAAAGAACACAAATGCAATGACACTAGGGGATCCATATGTGGTTAATGAAAATAACACACATGTAATTAATCTAGCTGTGGATAATCAAAAGAACACACATGCAATGACTCTAGTTGTGGTTTGTGAAAAGAACAGACATGCAATGACTCTATCTATGGTTTGTGAAAAGAACATACATGCAATGACACTGGTGGATCCATAGGTGGTTTGTGAAAAGAGCACACATGCAATGACTCTAGCTGTGGATAATGAAATGAACACACAAGCAATGACACTGGTGGATCCATATGTGGTTTGTGAAAAGAATAGACATGCAATGCACTCTAGCTGTGGTCTGTGAAAAGAACACACATGCAATGACACTAGTGGATCCATGGTGGTTTGTGAAAATAACACACATGCAAAGAACTCTGGTGGATCCATATGTGGTATGTGAAAATAACGCACATGCAATGAAGTCTGGTGGATCCATATGTGGTTTTTGAAAAGAACATACATGCAATGCCTCTAGTTGTCGTTTGTGAAAAGAACACACATGCAATGACACTAGTGGATCCATAGGTGGTTTGTGAAAAGAACACACATGCAATGACTATAGTTTTGGTTTTTGAAAAGAACACACATGCAAAGAACTCTAGTGGATCCATGGGTTGTTTTTGAAAAGAACACACATCAAATGTTCTCTGGTGGATCCATGTGTGGTTTGTGAAAAGAACAGACATGGAATGATTCTAGTTGTGGTTAAAGAAAAGAACACACATGCAATGACACTGGTGGATCCATGGGTGGTTTTTGAAAATAACACAGGTGCAATGAACTCTGGTGGATCCATATGTGGTAAGTGAAAAGAACAAACATGCAATGACACTGGTGGATCCATAGGTGGTCTATGAAAATTACAGACATGCAATGACTCTAGTTGTGGTCTGTGAAAAGAACCCACATGCAATGACACTGGTGGATCCATAGGTGGTCTGTTAAAATAACACACATGCAATGAACTCTAGTGGATCCATGTGTGGTTTGTGAAAAGAACATACATGCAATGACTCTAGCTATGGAATGTGCAAAGAAACACACATGCAATGACACTGGTGGATCCATAGGTGGTTTGTGAAAAGATAACACATGCAATGAACTCTTGCTGTGGTTTATGAAAAGAACACAGATGCAATGACACTAGGGGATCCATATGTGGTTTGTGAAAAGAACACACATGCAATGACTCTAGCTGTGGTCTGTGAAAAGAACACACCCACAATGACACTGGTGGATCCATGGGTGGTTTGTGAAAAGAACACACATGTAATGAACTCTGGTGGATCCATATGTTCTTTGTGAAAAGAACACACATGCAATGAACTCTGGTGGATACATATGTGATCTGTGAAAAGAACAAACATGCAATGAACTCTAGTGGATCCATATGTGGTCTGTGAAAAGAACATATATGTAATGACACTAGTGGATCCATGTCTGCTCTATGAAAATAAAACACATGCAATGACACTAGTGGATCCATGTGTGGTTTGTGAAAATAACACACATGCAATGACACTGGCGGATCCATAAGTGGTTTGTGAAAAGAATACACATGCAATGACTCTAGTTGTGGTTTGTGTAGAGAATAGACATGCAATGAATCTGGTGGATCCATATGTTGTTTGTGAAAAGAACAGACATGCAATGACTCAAGTCTTGGTTAATGAAAAGAACACACATGCAATGACTCTAGCTGTCGATAATGAAAAGAACACCCATGCAATGACACTGGTGGATCGATAGGTGGTTTGTGAAAAGAACAAACATGCAATTAACTATAGTTGTGGTGAATGAAAAGAACACACATGCAATGACACTGGTGGATCCATGGGTGGTTTTTGAAAAGAACACACATGCAATGAACTCTGGTGGATCCATGTGTGGTCTGTGAAAAGAACAGACATGCAATTGCACTGGTGGAGCCATAGGTGGTCTGTGAAAAGAATAGACATGACATGACTCTAGCTAGATCCATATGTGGTCTGTGAAAAGAACAGACATGTAGTGACACTAGTGGATCCATAGGTGGTCTGTGAAAATAACAGACATGCAATGACTCTAGCTGTGGTCTGTGTAAAGAACAGACATGCAATGACACTGGTGGATCCATAGGTGGTCTGTGAAAATAACACACATGCAATGTACTCTGGTGGATCCATGTGTGGTTTGTGAAAAAACAGACATGCAATGACTCTAGCTGTAGTATGTGAAAAGAACACACATGCAATCACACCGGTGGATCCATTGGTGGTTTGTGAAAAGAACACACATGCAATGACACTAGATGTGGTTTGTGAAAAGAATAGACATGCAACGACTCTGTTGGATCCATATGTGGTTTGTGAAAAGAACAAACATGCAATGACTCTAGTTGTGATTAATGAAAAGAACACACATGCAATGACACTAGGGGATCCATATGTGGTTAATGAAAATAACACACATGGAATGACTCTAGCTGTGGATAATGAAAATAACACACATGCAATGAAACTAGTGGAGCCATAGATGGTTTGTTAAAAGAACAGACATGCAGTGAACTCTAGCGTGTGGTGAATGAAAGGAACACACATGCAATGACACTGGTGGATCCATGGGTGGTTTTTGAAAACAACACACATGCAATAAACTCTCGTGGATCCATGTGTGGTCTGTGAAAAGAACAGACATGCAATGACACCGGTGGATTCATAGGTGGTCTGTGAAAAGAACACACATGCAATAACTCTAGCTGGATCCATATGTGGTTTGTTTAAAGAACAGACATGCAATGAACTCTGGTGGATCCATATGTGGTCTGTGAAAACAAGACACATGCAATGACACTGGTGGATCCATGGGTGGTTTGTGAAAATAACACACTTCCAAAGAACTCTGGTGTATCCATATGTGGTCTGTGAAAAGAACATACATGCAATGACTCTAGTTGTGGTTAATGAAAAGAACGCACATGCAATGACACTGGTGGATCCATAGGTGGTTTGTGAAAAGAACACACAGGCGATGACTCTAGTTGTGGTTTTGAAAAGAACACACATGTAATGACACTGGTGGATCCATAGGTGGTTTGTGAAAAGAACACACATGCAATGACTCTAGCTGTGGTTTGTGAAAAGAATAGACATGCAATGACTCTGGTTGATACATGGGTGGTTTTTGAAAAGAACACACATGAAATGAACTCTGGTGGATCCATATGTGGTTTGTGAAAAGAACAGACATGCAATGACTCTGGTTGTGGTTAATGAAAAGAACACACATGCAATGACACTGGTGGATCCATGGGTGGTTTTTGAAAAGAGCACACATGCAATGAACTTTGGTGTATCCATGTGTGTTCTGTGAAAAGAACAGACATGCAATCACAGTGGTGGATCCATATGTGGTATGTGAAAAGAACAGACATGCAATGAACTCTGGTGGATCCATATGTGGTTTGTGAAAAGAACGGACATGCAGTGATACTAGTGGATCCATGTGGTTTGTCAAAAGAACACACATGCAATGACTCTAGTTGTGTTTTCTGAAAAGAGTAGACATGCAATGACTCTAGTTCTGGTGTGTGAAAAGAATAGACATGCAATGACACTGGTGGATCCATAGGTGGTCTGTGAAAAGAACACACATGCAATGACACTGGTGGATCCATGGGTGATTTGTGAAAAGAACACACATGCAATGACTCTAGCCGTGGTTTGTGAAAAGAACAGACATGCAATGACTCTGGTGGATCCATATGTGGTTTGTGAAAAGAACAGACATGCAATGACTCTAGTTGTGGTTACTAAAAATAACACACATGCAATGACACTAGGGGATCCATATGTGGTTAATGAAAAGAACACACATGCAATGACTCTAGTTGTGGTTACTAAAAAGAACACACATGCAATGACACTAGGGGATCCATATGTGGTTAATGAAAAGAACACACATGCAATGACTTTAGCTGTGGTTTTTGAAAAGAACACACATGCAAAGAACTCTGGTGGATCCATGGGTGGTTTTTGAAAAGAACACACATGCAATGAACTCTGGTGGATCCATATGTGGCTTGTGAAAAGAACAAACATGCAATGACTCTGGTTGTGGTTAATGAAAAGAACACACATGCAATGACACTGGTGGATCCATGGGTGGTTTTGAAATGAACACACGTGCAATGAACTCTGGTGGATCCATATGTGGTATGTGAAAAGAACAGACATGCAATGACACTGGTGGATCCATAAGTGGTCTATGAAAAGAACAGACATGCAATGACTCTAGCTGTGGTCTGTAAAAAGAACACACATGTAATGGCACTGGTGGATCCACAGGTGGTCTGTGAAAATAACACACATGCAATGAACTCTAGTGGATCCATGTGTGGTTTGTGAAAAGAACATACATGCAATGACTCTAGCTATGGTATGTCAAAAGAAACACACATGCAATAACACTGGAGCATCCATAGG
Organism: Avena sativa; assembly: GCA_916181665.1. NCBI lineage: Eukaryota > Viridiplantae > Streptophyta > Magnoliopsida > Poales > Poaceae > Avena > Avena sativa. Next base: position 464,909,676 of record OV702297.1, on the reverse strand, counting down.
TGGTTTGTGAAAAGAACACACATGCAATGACTCTAGCTGTGGTTTGTGAAAAGAACAGACATTCAATGACTCCGGTTGATCCATGGGTGGTTTTTGAAAAGAACACACATGCAATGAACTCTGGTGGATCCATATGTGGTTTGTGAAAAGAACAGACATGCAATGACTCTAGTTGTGGTTAATGAAAAGAACACACATGCAATGACACTGGTGGATCCATAGGTGGTCTATGAAAAGAACACACATGCAATGACTCTAGCTGTGGTCTGTAAAAAGAACACACATGTAATGGCACTGGTGGATCCATAGGTGGTCTGTGAAAATAACACACATGCAATGAACTCTAGTGGATCCATGTGTGGTTTGTGAAAAGAACATACATGCAATGACTCTAGCTATGGTATGTCAAAAGAAACACACATGCAATAACACTAGAGCATCCATAGGTGGTTTGTGAAAAGAACACACATGCAATGACTCTAGCTGTGGTTTGTGAAAAGAACAAACATTCAATGACTCTGGTTGATCCATGGGTGGTTTTTGAAAAGAACACACATGCAATGAACTCTGGTGGATCCATATGTGGTTTGTGAAAAGAACAGACATGCAATGACTCTAGTTGTGGTTAATGAAAAGAACACACATGCAATGACACTGGTGGATCCATGGGTGGTTTTTGAAAAGAGCACACATGCAATGAACTCTGGTGTATCCATGTGTGTTCTGTGAAAAGAACAGACATGCAATCACAGTGGTGGATCCATAGGTGGTTTGTGAAAAGAACAGACATGCAATGACTCTAGCTGGATCCATATGTGGTATTTGAAAAGAACACACATGAAATGAACTCTGGTGGATCCATATGTGGTTTGTGAAAAGAACAGACATGCAGTGACACTGGTGGATGCATGTGGTTTGTGAAAAGAACACACATGCAATGACTCTAGTTGTGTTTTGTGAAAAGAATAGACATGCAATGACTCTAGTTCTGGTCTGTGAATAGAATAGACATGCAATGACACTGGTGGATCCATAGGTGGTCTGTGAAAAGAACACACATGCAATGACACTGGTGGATCCATAGGTGGTTTGTGACAATAACAGACATGCAATGAACTCTGTGGATCCATGTGTGGTCCGTGAAAAGAACACACATGCAATGACACTGGTGGATATATGGGTGGTTTTTGAAAAGAACACACATGCAATGACACTGGTGGATCCATAGGTGGTTTGTGACAATAACACACATGCAATGAACTCTGTGGATCCATGTGTGGTCCGTGAAAAGAACACACACGCAATGACACTGGTGGATCCATGGGTGGTTTTTGAAAAGAACACATGTGCAACGAACTCTGGTGGATCCATATGTGGTCTATGAAAAGAACACACATGCAATGACACTGGTGGATCCATAGGTGGTTTGTGAAAAGAACACACATGCAATGACTTTAGCTGTGGTTTTTGAAAAGAACACACATGCAAAGAACTCTGGTGGATCCATGGGTGCTTTTTGAAAAGAACACACATGCAATCAACTCTGGTGGATCCATATGTGGTTTGTGAAAAGAACAGACATGCAATGACTCTGGTTGTGGTTAATGAAAAGAACACACATGCAATGACACTGGTGGATCCATGGGTGGTTTTTGAAATGAACACACGTGCAATGAACTCTGGTGGATCCATATGTGGTATGTGAAAAGAACAGACATGCAATGACACTGGTGGATCCATAGGTGGTCTATGAAAAGAACAGACATGCAATGACTCTATCTGTGGTCTGTAAAAAGAACACACATGTAATGACACTGGTGGATCCATAGGTGGTTTGTGAAAATAACACACATGCAATGAACTCTAGTGGATCCATGTGTGGTTTGTGAAAAGAACATACATGCAATGACTCTAGCTATGGTATGTCAAAAGAAACACACATGCAATGACACTGGAGCATCCATAGGTGGTTTGTGAAAAGAACACACATGCAATGACTCTAGCTGTGGTTTGTGAAAAGAACAGACATTCAATGACTCCGGTTGATCCATGGTTGGTTTTTGAAAAGAACACACATGCAATGAACTCTGGTGGATCCATATGTGGTTTGTGAAAAGAACAGACATGCAATGACTCTAGCTGGATCCATATGTGGTATGTGAAAAGAACATACATGCAATGAACTCTGGTGGATCCATATGTGGTTTGTGAAAAGAACGGACATGCAGTGACACTGGTGGATCCATGTGGTTTGTGAAAAGAACACACATGCAATGACTCTAGTTGTGTTTTGTGAAAAGAATAGACATGCAATGACTCTAGTTCTGGTCTGTGAAAAGAATAGACATGCAATGACACTGGTGGATCCATAGGTGGTCTGTGAAAAGAACACACATGCAATGACACTGGTGGATCCATAGGTGGTTTGTGAAAAGAACGCACATGCAATGACTTTAGCTGTGGTTTTTGAAAAGAACACACATGCAAAGAACTCTGGTGGATCCATGGGTGGTTTTTGAAAAAAAAACACATGTAATGAACTCTGGTGGATCCATATGTGGTTTGTGAAAAGAACAGACATGCAATGACTCTGGTTGTGGTTAATGAAAAGAACACACATGCAATGACACTGGTGGATCCATGGGTGGTTTTTGAAATGAACACACGTGCAATGAACTCTGGTGGATCCATATGTGGTATTTGAAAAGAACAGACATGCAATGACACTGGTGGATCCATAGGTGGTCTATGAAAAGAACATACATGCAATGACTCTAGCTGTGGTCTGTAAAAAGAACACACATGTAATGACACTGGTGGATCCATAGGTGGTCTGTGAAAATAACACACATGCAATGAACTCTAGTGGATCCATGTGTGGTTTGTGAAAAGAACATACATGCAATGACTCTAGCTATGGTATGTCAAAAGAAACACACATGCAATGACACTGGTGCATCCATAGGTGGTTTTTGAAAAGAACACACATGCAATGACTCTAGCTGTGGTTTGTGAAAAGAACAGACATTCAATGACTCCGGTTGATCCATGGGTGGTTTTTGAAAAGAACACACACGCAATGAACTCTGGTGGATCCATATGTGGTTTGTGAAAAGAACAGACATGGAATGACTCTGGTTGTGGTTAATGAAAAGAACACACATGCAATGACACTGGTGGATCCATGGGTGGTTTTTGAAAAGAGCACACATGCAATGAACTCTGATGTATCCATGTGTGTTCTGTGAAAAGAATAGACATGCAATGAACTCTGGTGGATCCATATGTGGTTTGTGAAAAGAATGGACATGCAGTGACACTGGTGGATCCATGTGGTTTGTGAAAAGAACACACATGCAATGACTCTAGTTGTGTTTTGTGAAAATAATAGACATGCAATGACTCTAGTTCTGGTCTGTGAAAAGAATAGACATGCAATGACACTGGTGGATCCATAGGTGGTCTGTGAAAAGAACACACATGCAATGACACTGGTGGATCCATAGGTGGTTTGTGACAATAACAGACATGCAATGAACTCTGTGGATCCATGTGTGGTCCGTGAAAAGAACACACATGCAATGACACTGGTGGATATATGGGTGGTTTTTGAAAAGAACACACATGCAATGACACTGGTGGATCCATAGGTGGTTTGTGACAATAACACACATGCAATGAACTCTGTGGATCCATGTGTGGTCCGTGAAAAGAACACACACGCAATGACACTGGTGGATCCATGGGTGGTTTTTGAAAAGAACACATGTGCAACGAACTCTGGTGGATCCATATGTGGTCTATGAAAAGAACACACATGCAATGACACTGGTGGATCCATAGGTGGTTTGTGAAAAGAACACACATGCAATGACTTTAGCTGTGGTTTTTGAAAAGAACACACATGCAAAGAACTCTGGTGGATCCATGGGTGCTTTTTGAAAAGAACACACATGCAATGAACTCTGGTGGATCCATATGTGGTTTGTGAAAAGAACAGACATGCAATGACTCTGGTTGTGGTTAATGAAAAGAACACACATGCAATGACACTGGTGGATCCATGGGTGGTTTTTGAAATGAACACACGTGCAATGAACTCTGGTGGATCCATATGTGGTATGTGAAAAGAACAGACATGCAATGACACTGGTGGATCCATAGGTGGTCTATGAAAAGAACAGACATGCAATGACTCTATCTGTGGTCTGTAAAAAGAACACACATGTAATGACACTGGTGGATCCATAGGTGGTTTGTGAAAATAACACACATGCAATGAACTCTAGTGGATCCATGTGTGGTTTGTGAAAAGAACATACATGCAATGACTCTAGCTATGGTATGTCAAAAGAAACACACATGCAATGACACTGGAGCATCCATAGGTGGTTTGTGAAAAGAACACACATGCAATGACTCTAGCTGTGGTTTGTGAAAAGAACAGACATTCAATGACTCCGGTTGATCCATGGGTGGTTTTTGAAAAGAACACACATGCAATGAACTCTGGTGGATCCATATGTGGTTTGTGAAAAGAACAGACATGCAATCACAGTGGTGGATCCATAGGTGGTTTGTGAAAAGAACAGACATGCAATGACTCTAGCTGGATCCATATGTGGTATGTGAAAAGAACATACATGCAATGAACTCTGGTGGATCCATATGTGGTTTGTGAAAAGAACGGACATGCAGTGACACTGGTGGATCCATGTGATTTGTGAAAAGAACACACATGCAATGACTCTAGTTGTGTTTTGTGAAAAGAATAGACATGCAATGACTCTAGTTCTGGTCTGTGAAAAGAATAGACATGCAATGACACTGGTGGATCCATAGGTGGTCTGTGAAAAGAACACACATGCAATGACACTGGTGGATCCATAGGTGGTTTGTGAAAAGAACGCACATGCAATGACTTTAGCTGTGGTTTTTGAAAAGAACACACATGCAAAGAACTCTGGTGGATCCATGGGTGGTTTTTGAAAAAAAAACACATGTAATGAACTCTGGTGGATCCATATGTGGTTTGTGAAAAGAACAGACATGCAATGACTCTGGTTGTGGTTAATGAAAAGAACACACATGCAATGACACTGGTGGATCCATGGGTGGTTTTTGAAATGAACACACGTGCAATGAACTCTGGTGGATCCATATGTGGTATTTGAAAAGAACAGACATGCAATGACACTGGTGGATCCATAGGTGGTCTATGAAAAGAACAGACATGCAATGACTCTAGCTGTGGTCTGTAAAAAGAACACACATGTAATGACACTGGTGGATCCATAGGTGGTCTGTGAAAATAACACACATGCAATGAACTCTAGTGGATCCATGTGTGGTTTGTGAAAAGAACATACATGCAATGACTCTAGCTATGGTATGTCAAAAGAAACACACATGCAATGACACTGGTGCATCCATAGGTGGTTTGTGAAAAGAACACACATGCAATGACTCTAGCTGTGGTTTGTGAAAAGAACAGACATTCAATGACTCCGGTTGATCCATGGGTGGTTTTTGAAAAGAACACACACGCAATGAACTCTGGTGGATCCATATGTGGTTTGTGAAAAGAACAGACATGGAATGACTCTGGTTGTGGTTAATGAAAAGAACACACATGCAATGACACTGGTGGATCCATGGGTGGTTTTTGAAAAGAGCACACATGCAATGAACTCTGATGTATCCATGTGTGTTCTGTGAAAAGAATAGACATGCAATGAACTCTGGTGGATCCATATGTGGTTTGTGAAAAGAATGGACATGCAGTGACACTGGTGGATCCATGTGGTTTGTGAAAAGAACACACATGCAATGACTCTAGTTGTGTTTTGTGAAAATAATAGACATGCAATGACTCTAGCTCTAGTCTGTGAAAAGAATAGACATGCAATGACACTGGTGGATCCATAGGTGGTTTGTGAAAAGAAAACACATGCAATGACTTTAGCTGTGGTTTTTGAAAAGAACACACATGCAAAGAACTCTGGTGGATCCATGGGTGGTTTTTGAAAAGAACACACATGCAATGAACTCTGGTGGATCCATATGTGGTTTGTGAGAAGAACAGACATGCAATGACTCTGGTTGTGGTTAATGAAAATAACACACATGCAATGACACTGGTGGATCCATGGGTGGTTTTTGAAATGAACACACGTGCAATGAACTCTGGTGGATCCATATGTGGTCTGTGAAAAGAACAGACATGCAATGACACTGGTGGATCCATAGGTGGTCTATGAAAAGAACAGACATGCAATGACTCTAGCTGTGGTCTGTAAAAAGAACACACATGTAATGACACTGGTGGATCCATAGGTGGTCTGTGAAAATAACACACATGCAATGAACTCTAGTGGATCCTTGTGTGGTTTGTGAAAAGAACATACATGCAATGACTCTAGCTATGGTATGTCAAAAGAAACACACATGCAATGACACTGGTGCATCCATAGGTGGTTTGTGAAAAGAACACACATGCAATGAACTCTAGCTGTGGTTTATGAAACTCTATGGATCCATGTGTGGTCCGTGAAAAGAACACACATGCAATGACACTGGTGGATCCATGGGTGGTTTTTGAAAAGAACACATGTGCAGTGAACTCTGGTGGATCCATATGTGGATTATGAAAAGAACAGACATGCAATGACACTGGTGGATCCATAGGTGGTCTATGAGAAGAATAGACATGCAATGAACTCTGGTGGATCCATATGTGGTTTGTGAAAAGAAAGGACATGCAGTGACACTGGTGGATCCATGTGGTTTGTCAAAAGAACACACATGCAATGACTCTAGTTGTGTTTTGTGAAAAGAACAGACATGCAATGACACTGGTGGATCCATAGGTGGTCTATGAAAAGAATAGACATGCAATGACTCTAGTTGTGGTCTGTGAAAAGAACACACATGCAATGACACTAGTGGATCCATAGGTGGTCTGTGAAAATAACAGACATGCAATGAACTCTAGTGGATCCATAGGCGGGCCTCGGCGCGCTGTGTATGGATGTTTTGTAGGTGAAGATGGTCCCGCGGGCAGTGTGCGATGGCGAGAGATGATGTTCCTTCGCTTTGTGTTGTGCTTGAATACATGTTGCTTGTGGAGTGAGGTTGTGTTGTGCTTGAATGCATGTTGCCGGCGCCGGGTGCATGGAGGTTTGCCGAAATGTTGATTCACGTCCATTTTGGCAAATTTCTGCACTAGCCATACGTCCTATATTTAGGATAGGTCATGCCTAAATTTCCCGAGCGATCATGCGCATGCATGTATGTGTGTGCGTCGTGTGTGTGCATGGTTCTAACATACTCTCTTTTATTTGGTCTATGTTCGCGCGCAGGCGACCATGGTCATCCATGTGAGGGAACGCTGGGTGGTTAGATACAAGGCTGACGCGGTAGCCGACATGGTTCGAAACAACATGACCAAGATAAGATGTCCGTGCCGAACGTGCAAACACCGGAAGTGGATCAACCTGATTCCGGACAACTGGAGTCTCACCTATTGATGCGCGGTTTCATGCCTGGCTTCTTAGTGAATGAGGAGCCGTCGGTAGATGGCGGTGGCCATGATGAGGAAGAGGTCGGGGCGGGGGAGAAGACGAAGGGTCTCCTGGACATGGTCATCATGACAAAGGAGATGCCGACAAACATGATCATCATGAAGAAGGAGATGCCGGTAGACACGATCATCATGAAGGAGACGATGCCGGAGCAGATGGTGGTGGTGGTGGTGGAGAAGACGGGAGCACGGACACGCCGCTAACTTCGGCCTTGCGGGACCCTCATCTTCAAGAAATACTCCTCAAGCAGACGGCCAACACGAGAGCTGCAACTAGAGAGAAAGCCAAGCTGACACAGATGGAGGTAGACAGGAGGACTCCATTGTATCCTGGGTGCCGGCCCGAGGATACACGCTTGAGTGTAACGCTGAAGGCTCTGGAGATGAAGGTGGAGCACAAATGGACCGACACTAGCTTTAACGCTCACATGAAATTCTGGCACGCTCGTCTTCCCAAGGACAACACATTGCCAACAAGTATCGAGGAGGCGAGGAAAGTAGTTTGCCCACTAGACCTACCGTACATGAAGTACCACGCATGCATCAACGACTGCGCACTTTACTGGAACGAGTACAAGGATAGAACCACATGCCCGGTGTGCGGCCAGGGACGATACAAGAGAGGGAACAAGAAAGTTCCTCGAAAAGTGGTGTGGTACTTTCCTATCACTTCCCGTTTGCAGCGGTATTTCGTAGACCCTAAGGAAGCAGAGCTTATGCAATGGCACGCGAAGAGGGAGAAGCCGGAAGATGATCCGAATAAGGGCAAGATCCTGACACACCCCACGGACGCTAGCAGGTGGAATGCACTGGACATCGAATTCCAAGATGAGTTCGGACTCGATCCAAGGAACGTTAGGCTGGGCATGAGCACCGACGGACTCAATCCCTTTGGCAACCAGAGTATCACGCACAGCACCTGGCCCGTGTTTGTATGGCCGTACAACTTCCCACCCTGGTTGTGCACGAAGCAACGGTATGTACACATGAGTATCCTTATCCAGGGGCCAAAAGAACGCACATGCAATGAACTCTAGTGGATCCATATGTGGTATGTGAAAAGAACATACATGCAATGAACTCTGGTGGATCCATATGTGGTTTGTGAAAAGAACGGACATGCAGTGACACTGGTGGATCCATGTGATTTGTGAAAAGAACACACATGCAATGACTCTAGTTGTGTTTTGTGAAAAGAATAGACATGCAATGACTCTAGTTCTGGTCTGTGAAAAGAATAGACATGCAATGACACTGGTGGATCCATAGGTGGTCTGTGAAAAGAACACACATGCAATGACACTGGTGGATCCATAGGTGGTTTGTGAAAAGAACGCACATGCAATGACTTTAGCTGTGGTTTTTGAAAAGAACACACATGCAAAGAACTCTGGTGGATCCATGGGTGGTTTTTGAAAAAAAAACACATGTAATGAACTCTGGTGGATCCATATGTGGTTTGTGAAAAGAACAGACATGCAATGACTCTGGTTGTGGTTAATGAAAAGAACACACATGCAATGACACTGGTGGATCCATGGGTGGTTTTTGAAATGAACACACGTGCAATGAACTCTGGTGGATCCATATGTGGTATTTGAAAAGAACAGACATGCAATGACACTGGTGGATCCATAGGTGGTCTATGAAAAGAACAGACATGCAATGACTCTAGCTGTGGTCTGTAAAAAGAACACACATGTAATGACACTGGTGGATCCATAGGTGGTCTGTGAAAATAACACACATGCAATGAACTCTAGTGGATCCATGTGTGGTTTGTGAAAAGAACATACATGCAATGACTCTAGCTATGGTATGTCAAAAGAAACACACATGCAATGACACTGGTGCATCCATAGGTGGTTTGTGAAAAGAACACACATGCAATGACTCTAGCTGTGGTTTGTGAAAAGAACAGACATTCAATGACTCCGGTTGATCCATGGGTGGTTTTTGAAAAGAACACACACGCAATGAACTCTGGTGGATCCATATGTGGTTTGTGAAAAGAACAGACATGGAATGACTCTGGTTGTGGTTAATGAAAAGAACACACATGCAATGACACTGGTGGATCCATGGGTGGTTTTTGAAAAGAGCACACATGCAATGAACTCTGATGTATCCATGTGTGTTCTGTGAAAAGAATAGACATGCAATGAACTCTGGTGGATCCATATGTGGTTTGTGAAAAGAATGGACATGCAGTGACACTGGTGGATCCATGTGGTTTGTGAAAAGAACACACATGCAATGACTCTAGTTGTGTTTTGTGAAAATAATAGACATGCAATGACTCTAGCTCTAGTCTGTGAAAAGAATAGACATGCAATGACACTGGTGGATCCATAGGTGGTTTGTGAAAAGAAAACACATGCAATGACTTTAGCTGTGGTTTTTGAAAAGAACACACATGCAAAGAACTCTGGTGGATCCATGGGTGGTTTTTGAAAAGAACACACATGCAATGAACTCTGGTGGATCCATATGTGGTTTGTGAGAAGAACAGACATGCAATGACTCTGGTTGTGGTTAATGAAAATAACACACATGCAATGACACTGGTGGATCCATGGGTGGTTTTTGAAATGAACACACGTGCAATGAACTCTGGTGGATCCATATGTGGTCTGTGAAAAGAACAGACATGCAATGACACTGGTGGATCCATAGGTGGTCTATGAAAAGAACAGACATGCAATGACTCTAGCTGTGGTCTGTAAAAAGAACACACATGTAATGACACTGGTGGATCCATAGGTGGTCTGTGAAAATAACACACATGCAATGAACTCTAGTGGATCCTTGTGTGGTTTGTGAAAAGAACATACATGCAATGACTCTAGCTATGGTATGTCAAAAGAAACACACATGCAATGACACTGGTGCATCCATAGGTGGTTTGTGAAAAGAACACACATGCAATGAACTCTAGCTGTGGTTTATGAAACTCTATGGATCCATGTGTGGTCCGTGAAAAGAACACACATGCAATGACACTGGTGGATCCATGGGTGGTTTTTGAAAAGAACACATGTGCAGTGAACTCTGGTGGATCCATATGTGGATTATGAAAAGAACAGACATGCAATGACACTGGTGGATCCATAGGTGGTCTATGAGAAGAATAGACATGCAATGAACTCTGGTGGATCCATATGTGGTTTGTGAAAAGAAAGGACATGCAGTGACACTGGTGGATCCATGTGGTTTGTCAAAAGAACACACATGCAATGACTCTAGTTGTGTTTTGTGAAAAGAACAGACATGCAATGACACTGGTGGATCCATAGGTGGTCTATGAAAAGAATAGACATGCAATGACTCTAGTTGTGGTCTGTGAAAAGAACACACATGCAATGACACTAGTGGATCCATAGGTGGTCTGTGAAAATAACAGACATGCAATGAACTCTAGTGGATCCATAGGCGGGCCTCGGCGCGCTGTGTATGGATGTTTTGTAGGTGAAGATGGTCCCGCGGGCAGTGTGCGATGGCGAGAGATGATGTTCCTTCGCTTTGTGTTGTGCTTGAATACATGTTGCTTGTGGAGTGAGGTTGTGTTGTGCTTGAATGCATGTTGCCGGCGCCGGGTGCATGGAGGTTTGCCGAAATGTTGATTCACGTCCATTTTGGCAAATTTCTGCACTAGCCATACGTCCTATATTTAGGATAGGTCATGCCTAAATTTCCCGAGCGATCATGCGCATGCATGTATGTGTGTGCGTCGTGTGTGTGCATGGTTCTAACATACTCTCTTTTATTTGGTCTATGTTCGCGCGCAGGCGACCATGGTCATCCATGTGAGGGAACGCTGGGTGGTTAGATACAAGGCTGACGCGGTAGCCGACATGGTTCGAAACAACATGACCAAGATAAGATGTCCGTGCCGAACGTGCAAACACCGGAAGTGGATCAACCTGATTCCGGACAACTGGAGTCTCACCTATTGATGCGCGGTTTCATGCCTGGCTTCTTAGTGAATGAGGAGCCGTCGGTAGATGGCGGTGGCCATGATGAGGAAGAGGTCGGGGCGGGGGAGAAGACGAAGGGTCTCCTGGACATGGTCATCATGACAAAGGAGATGCCGACAAACATGATCATCATGAAGAAGGAGATGCCGGTAGACACGATCATCATGAAGGAGACGATGCCGGAGCAGATGGTGGTGGTGGTGGTGGAGAAGACGGGAGCACGGACACGCCGCTAACTTCGGCCTTGCGGGACCCTCATCTTCAAGAAATACTCCTCAAGCAGACGGCCAACACGAGAGCTGCAACTAGAGAGAAAGCCAAGCTGACACAGATGGAGGTAGACAGGAGGACTCCATTGTATCCTGGGTGCCGGCCCGAGGATACACGCTTGAGTGTAACGCTGAAGGCTCTGGAGATGAAGGTGGAGCACAAATGGACCGACACTAGCTTTAACGCTCACATGAAATTCTGGCACGCTCGTCTTCCCAAGGACAACACATTGCCAACAAGTATCGAGGAGGCGAGGAAAGTAGTTTGCCCACTAGACCTACCGTACATGAAGTACCACGCATGCATCAACGACTGCGCACTTTACTGGAACGAGTACAAGGATAGAACCACATGCCCGGTGTGCGGCCAGGGACGATACAAGAGAGGGAACAAGAAAGTTCCTCGAAAAGTGGTGTGGTACTTTCCTATCACTTCCCGTTTGCAGCGGTATTTCGTAGACCCTAAGGAAGCAGAGCTTATGCAATGGCACGCGAAGAGGGAGAAGCCGGAAGATGATCCGAATAAGGGCAAGATCCTGACACACCCCACGGACGCTAGCAGGTGGAATGCACTGGACATCGAATTCCAAGATGAGTTCGGACTCGATCCAAGGAACGTTAGGCTGGGCATGAGCACCGACGGACTCAATCCCTTTGGCAACCAGAGTATCACGCACAGCACCTGGCCCGTGTTTGTATGGCCGTACAACTTCCCACCCTGGTTGTGCACGAAGCAACGGTATGTACACATGAGTATCCTTATCCAGGGGCCAAAAGAACGCACATGCAATGAACTCTAGTGGATCCATGTGTGGTTTGTGAAAAGAACATACATGCAATGACTCTAGCTATGGTATGTCAAAAGAAACACACATGCAATGACACTGGAGCATCCATAGGTGGTTTGTGAAAAGAACACACATGCAATGACTCTAGCTGTGGTTTGTGAAAAGAACAGACATTCAATGACTCCGGTTGATCCATGGGTGGTATTTGAAAAGAACACACATGCAATGAACTCTGGTGGATCCATATGTGGTTTGTGAAAAGAACAGACATGCAATGACTCTGGTTGTGGTTAATGAAAAGAACACACATGCAATGACACTGGTGGATCCATGGGTGGTTTTTGAAAAGAGCACACATGCAATGAACTCTGGTGTATCCATGTGTGTTCTGTGAAAAGAACAGACATGCAATCACAGTGGTGGATCCATAGGTGGTTTGTGAAAAGAACAGACATCCAATGACTCTAGCTAGATCCATATGTGGTATGTGAAAAGAACAGACATGCAATGAACTCTGGTGGATCCATATGTGGTTTGTGAAAAGAACGGACATGCAGTGACATTGGTGGATCCATGTGGTTTGTGAAAAGAACACACATGCAATGACTCTAGTTGTGTTTTGTGAAAAGAATAGACATGCAATGACTCTAGTTCTGGTCTGTGAAAAGAATAGACATGCAATGACACTGGTGGATCCATAGGTGGTCTGTGAAAAGAACACACATGCAATTACACTGGTGGATCCATAGGTGGTTTGTGAAAAGAACACACATGCAATGACTTTAGCTGTGGTTTTTGAAAAGAACACACATGCAAAGAACTCTGGTGGATCCATGGGTGGTTTTTGAAAAGAACACACATGCAATGAACTCTGGTGGATCCATATGTGGTTTGTGAAAAGAACAGACATGCAATGACTCTGGTTGTGGTTAATGAAAAGAACACACATGCAATGACACTGGTGGATCCATGGGTGGTTTTTGAAATGAACACACGTGCAATGAACTCTGGTGGATCCATATGTGGTCTGTAAAAAGAACACACATGTAATGACACTGGTGGATCCATAGGTGGTCTGTGAAAATAACACACATGCAATGAACTCTAGTGGATCCATGTGTGGTTTGTGAAAAGAACATACATGCAATGACTCTAGCTATGGTATGTCAAAAGAAACACACATGCAATGACACTGGTGCATCCATAGGTGGTTTGTGAAAAGAACACACATGCAATGACTCTAGCTGTGGTCTGTGAAAAGAACAGACATTCAATCACTCCGGTTGATCCATGGGTGGTTTTTGAAAAGAACACACACGCAATGAACTCTGGTGGATCCATATGTGGTTTGTGAAAAGAACAGACATGCAATGACTCTGGTTGTGGTTAATGAAAAGAACACACATGCAATGACACTAGTGGATGCATGGGTGGTTTTTGAAAAGAGCACACATGCAATGAACTCTGGTGTATCCATGTGTGTTCTGTGAAAAGAACAGACATGCAATCACAGTGGTGGATCCATAGGTGGTTTGTGAAAAGAACAGACATGCAATGACTCTAGCTGGATCCATATGTGGTATGTGAAAAGAACAGACATGCAATGAACTCTGGTGGATCCATATGTGGTCTATGAAAAGAACAGACATGCAATGACACTGGTGGATCCATAGGTGGTCTATGAAAAGAACAGACATGCAATGACTCTAGCTGTGGTCTGTAAAAAGAACACACATGTAATGACACTGGTGGATCCATAGGTGGTCTGTGAAAATAACACACATGCAATGAACTCTAGTGGATCCTTGTGTGGTTTGTGAAAAGAACATACATGCAATGACTCTAGCTATGCTATGTCAAAAGAAACACACATGCAATGACACTGGTGCATCCATAGGTGGTTTGTGAAAAGAAGACACATGCAATGAACTCTAGCTGTGGTTTATGAAAAGAACACACATGCAATGACACTGGTGGATCCATAGGTGGTTTGTGACAATAACACACATGCAATGAACTCTGTGGATCCATGTGTGTTCCGCGAAAAGAACACACATGCAATGACACTGGTGGATCCATGGGTGGTTTTTGAAAAGAACACATGTGCAATGAACTCTGGTGGATCCATATGTGGTCTATGAAAAGAACAGACATGCAATGACACTGGTGGATCCATAGGTGGTCTATGAAAAGAATAGACATGCAATGACTCTAGTAGTGGTCTGTGAAAAGAACACACATGCAATGACACTAGTGGATCCATAGGTGGTCTATGAAAATAACACACATGCAATGAACTGTAGTGGATCCATAGGCGGGCCTCGGCGCGGTGTGTATGGATGTTTTGTAGGTGAAGATGGTCCCGCGGGTAGTGTGCGATTGCGAGAGATGATGTTCCTTCGCTTTGTGTTGTGCTTGAATACATGTTGCTTCTGGAGTGAGGTTGTGTTGTGCTTGAATGCATGTTGCCGGCACCGGGTGCATGGAGGTTTGCCGAAATGTTGATTCACGTCCATTTTGGCAAATTTCTGCACTAGCCATACGTCCTATATTTAGGATAGGTCATGCCTAAATTTCCCGAGCGATCATGCGCATGCATGTATGTGTGTGCGTCGTGTGTGTGCATGGTTTTAACATACTCTCTTTAATTTGGTCTATGTTCGCGTGCAGGCGACCATGGTCATCCATGTGAGGGAACGCTGGGTGGTTAGATACAAGGCTGACGCGGTAGACGACATGGTTCGGAACAACATGACCAAGATAAGATGTCCGTGCCGAACGTGCAAACACCAGAAGTGGATCAACCTGATTCCAGACAACTGGAGTCTCACCTATTGACGCGTGGTTTCATGCCTGGCTTCTTAGTGACTGAGGAGCCGTCGGTAGATGGCGGTGGCCATGATGAAGAAGAGGCCGGGGGCGGGGGAGAAGACGAAGGGTCTCCTGTACATGGTCATCATGACAAAGGAGATGCCGACGAACATGATCATCATGAAGAAGGAGATGCCGGCAGACACGATCATCATGAAGGAGACGATGCCGGAGCAGATGGTGGTGGTGGCGGTGGAGAAGACGGGAGCACGGACACGCCGCTAACTTCGGCCTTGCGGGACCCTCATCTTCAAGAAATACTCCTCAAGCAGACGGCCAACACGAGAGTTGCAGCTAGAGAGAAAGCCAAGCTAACACAGATGGAGGTAGACAGGAGGACTCCATTGTATCCTGGGTGCCGGCCCGAGGATACACGCTTGAGTGTAACGCTGAAGGCTCTGGAGATGAAGGTGGAGCACAAATGGACCGACACTAGCTTTAACGCTCACATGAAATTCTGGCACGCTCGTCTTCCCAAGGACAACACATTGCCAACAAGTATCAAGGAGGCGAGGAAAGTAGTTTGCCCACTAGACCTACCGTACGCGAAGTACCACGCATGTATCAACGACTGCGCACTTTACCGGAACGAGTACAAGGATAGAACCACATGCCCGGTGTGCGGCCAGGGACGATACAAGAGAGGGAACAAGAAAGTTCCTCGAAAAGTGATGTGGTACTTTCCTATCACTTCCTGTCTGCAGCGGTATTTCGTAGACCCTAAGGAAGCAGAGCTTATACAATGGCACACGAAGAGGGAGTAGCCGGAAGATGATCCGAAGAAGGGCAAGATCCTGACACACCCCACGGACGCTAGCCAGTGGAATGCACTGGACATCGAATTCCAAGATGAGTTCGGGCTCGATCCAAGGAACGTTAGGCTGGGCATGAGCACCGACGGACTCAATCCCTTTGGCAACCAGAGTAGCACGCACAGCACCTGGCCCGTGTTTGTATGGCCGTACAACTTCCCACCCTGGTTGTGCACGAAGCAATAGTATGTACACATGAGTATCCTTATCCAGGGGCCAAAAGAACGCACATGCAATGACACTGGTGGATCCATAGGTGGTTTGTGAAAAGAACACGCAGGCGATGACTCTAGTTGTGGTTTGTGAAAAGAACACCCATGTAATGACACTGGTGGATCCATAGGTGGTTTGTGAAAAGAACACACATGCAATGACTCTAGCTGTGGTTTGTGAAAAGAACAGACATGCAATGACTCTGGTTGATCCATGGGTGGTTTTTGAAAAGAACACACATGCAATGAACTCTGGTAGATCCATATGTGGTTTGTGAAAAGAACAGACATGCAATGACTCTGGTTGTGGTTAATGAAAAGAACACACATGCAATGACACTGGTGGATCCATGGGTGGTTTTTGAAAAGAGCACACATGCAATGAACTCTGGTATATCCATGTGTGTTCTGTGAAAAGAACAGACATGCAATCACAGTGGTGGATCCATAGGTGGTTTGTGAAAAGAACAGACATGCAATGACTCTAGCTGGATCCATATGTGGTATGTGAAAAGAACAGACATGCAATGAACTCTGGTGGATCCATATGTGGTTTGTGAAAAGAACGGACATGCAGTGACACTGGTGGATCCATGTGGTTTTTCAAAAGAACACACATGCAATGACTCTAGTTATGTTTTGTGAAAAGAATAGACATGCAATGACTCTAGTTCTGGTGTGTGAAAAGAATAGACATGCAATGACACTGGTGGATCCATAGGTGGTCTGTGAAAAGAACACACGTGCAATGACACTGGTGGATCCATAGGTGGTTTGTGAAAAGAACACACATGCAATGACTTTAGCTGTGGTTTTTGAAAAGAACACACATGCAAAGAACTCTAGTGGATCCATGGGTGGTTTTTGAAAAGAACACACATGTAATGAACTCTGGTGGATCCATATGTGGTTTCTGAAAAGAACAGACATGCAATGACTCTGGTTGTGGTTAATGAAAATAACACACATGCAATGACACTGGTGGATCCATGGCTGGTTTTTGAAATGAACACACGTGCAATGAACTCTGGTGGATCCATATGTGGTATGTGAAAAGAACAGACATGCAATGACACTGGTGGATCCATAGGTGGTCTATGAAAAGAACAGACATGCAATGACTCTAGTTGTGGTCTGTAAAAAGAACGCACATGTAATGACACTGGTGGATCCATAGGTGGTCTGTGAAAATAACACACATGCAATGAACTCTAGTGGATCCATGTGTGGTTTGTGAAAAGAACATACATGCAATGACTCTAGCTATGGTATGTCAAAAGAAACACACATGCAATTACACTAGAGCATCCATAGGTGGTTTTTGAAAAGAACACACATGCAATGACTCTAGCTGTGGTTTGTGAAAAGAACAGACATTCAATGACTCCGGTTGATCCATGGGTGGTTTTTGAAAAGAACACACATGCAATGAACTCTGGTGGATCCATATGTGGTTTGTGAAAAGAACAGACATGCAATGACTCTGGTTGTGGTTAATGAAAAGAACACACATGCAATGACACTGGTGGATCCATGGGTGGTTTTTGAAAAGAGCACACATGCAATGAACTCTGGTGTATCCATGTGTGTTCTGTGAAAAGAACAGACATGCAATCAGAGTGGTGGATCCATAGGTGGTTTGTGAAAAGAACAGACATGCAATGACTCTAGCTGGATCCATATGTGGTATGTGAAAAGAACAGACATGCAGTTAACTCTGGTGGATCCATATGTGGTTTGTGAAAAGAACGTACATGCAGTGACACTGGTGGATCCATGTGGTTTGTGAAAAGAACACACATGCAATGACTCTAGTTGTGTTTTGTGAAAAGAATAGACATGCAATGACTCTAGCTCTGGTCTGTGAAAAGAATAGACATGCAATGACACTGGTGGATCCATAGGTGGTCTATGAAAAGAACACACATGCAATGACACTGGTGGATCCATAGGTGGTCTGTGAAAAGAACATATATGCAATGACTTTAGCTGTGGTTTTTGAAAAGAACACACATGCAAAGAACTCTGGTGGATCCATGGGTGGTTTTTGAAATGAACACACATGCAATGAACTCTGGTGGATCCATATGTGGTTTGTGAAAAGAACAGACATGCAATGACTCTGGTTGTGGTGAATGAAAAGAACACACATGCAATGACACTGGTGGATCCATGGGTGGTTTTTGGAATGAACACACGTGCAATGAACTCTGGTGGATCCATATGTGGTCTGTGAAAAGAACAGACATGCAATGACACTGGTGGATCCATAGGTGGTCTATGAAAAGAACAGACATGCAATGACTCTAGCTGTGGTCTGTAAAAATAACACACATGTAATGACACTGGTGGATCCATAGGTGGTCTGTGAAAATAACACACATGCAATGAACTCTAGTGGATCCTTGTGTGGTTTGTGAAAAGAACATACATTCAATGACTCTAGCTATGGTATGTCAAAAGAAACACACATGCAATGACACTGGTGCATCCATAGGTGGTTTGTGAAAAGAACACACATGCAATGAACTCTAGCTGTGGTTTATGAAAAGAACACACATGCAATGACACTGGTGGATCCATAGGTGGTTTGTGACAATAACACACATGCAATAAACTCTGTGGATCCATGTGTGGTCCGTGAAAAGAACACACATGCAATGACACTGGTGGATCCATGGGTGGTTTTTGAAAAGAACACATGTGCAATGAACTCTGGTGGATCCATATGTGGTCTATGAAAAGAACAGACATGCAATAACACTGGTGGATCCATAGGTGGTCTATGAAAAGAATAGACATGCAATGACTCTAGTTGTGGTCTGTGAGAAGAACACACATGCAATGAACTCTAGTGGATCCATAGGCGGGCCTCGGCGCGGTGTGTATGGATGTTTTGTAGGTGAAGATGGTCCTGCGGGCGGTGTCCGATGGCGAGAGATGATGTTCCTTCGCTTTGTGTTGTGCTTGAATACATGTTGCTTGTGGAGTGAGGTTGTGTTGTGCTTGAATGCATGTTGCCGGCGCCGGGTGCATGGAGGTTTGCCGAAATGTTGATTCACGTCCATTTCGGCAAATTTCTGCACTAGCCATACGTCCTATTTTTAGGATAGGTCATGCCTAAATTTCCCGAGCGATCATGCGCATGCATGTATGTGTGTGCGTCGTGTGTGTGCATGGTTCTAACATACTCTCTTTAATTTGGTCCATGTTCGCGTGCAGGCGACCATGGTCATCCATGTGAGGGAACGCTGGGTGGTTAGATACAAGGCTGACGCGGTAGCCGACATGGTTCGGAACAACATGACCAAGATAAGATGTCCGTGCCGAACGTGCAAACACCGGAAGTGGATCAACCTATTTCCGGACAACTGGAGTCTCACCTATTGACGCACGGTTTCATGCCTGGCTTCTTAGTGAATGAGGAGCCGTCGATATATGGCGGTGGCCATGATGAAGAAGAGGCCGGGGCGGGGGATAAGACGAAGGGTCTCCTGGACATGGTCATCATGACAAAGGAGATGCCGACGAACATGATCATCATGAAGAAGGAGATGCCGGCAGACATGATCATCATGAAGGAGACGATGCTGGAGCAGATGGTGGTGGTGGCGGTGGAGAAGACGGGAGCACGGACATGCCGCTAACTTCGGCCTTGCGGGACCCTCATCTTCAAGAAATACTCCTCAAGCAGACGGCCAACACGAGAGCTGCAGCTAGAGAGAAAGCCAAGCTGACACAGATGGAGGTAGACAGGAGGACTCCATTGTATCCTGGGTGCCGGCCCGAGGATACACGCTTGAGTGTAACGCTGAAGGCTCTGGAGATGAAGGTGGAGCACAAATGGACCGACACTAGCTTTAACGCTCACATGAAATTCTGGCACGCTCGTCTTCCCAAGGACAACACATTGCCAACAAGTATCGAGGAGGCGAGGAAAGTAGTTTGCCCACTAGACCTACCGTACGTGAAGTACCACGCATGCATCAACGACTGCGCACTTTACCGGAACGAGTACAAGGATAGAACCACATGCCCGGTGTGCGGCCAGGGACGATACAAGAGCGGGAACAAGAAAGTTCCTCGAAAAGTGGTGTGGTACTTTCCTATCACTTCCCGTCTGCAGCGGTATTTCGTAGACCCTAAGGAAGCAGAGCTTATGCAATGGCACGCGAAGAGGGAGAAGCCGGAAGCTGATCCGAAGAAGGGCAAGATCCTGACACACCCCGCGGACGCTAGCCAGTGGAATGCACTGGACATCGAATTCCAAGATGAGTTCGGGCTCGATCCAAGGAACGTTAGGCTAGGCATGAGCACCGACGGACTCAATCCCTTTGGCAACCAGAGTAGCACGCACAGCACCTGGCCCATGTTTGTATGGCCGTACAACCTCCCACGCTGGTTGTGCATGAAGCAGCGGTATGTACACATGAGTATCCTTATCCAGGGGCCAAAACAACCGGGTGTCGACATGCATCTGTATCTCGGGCTCCCGAAAGAGGAGTTAGCGATGCTGTGGGAGACGCTGGCACGTACGTGGGATGCCAACACTGGAGATTATTTCAACCTGAGAGCTGTGTTGCTCACGACGGTGCATGACTATCCTGGTTACGGATATGTAGCGTGTCAGGTGAACCACGGATTTTGTGCATGTGTCAGGTGCATAGATAAGACCCCGCATCTGCAGCTGCCGAGGGATCCTGGGTCTTCGAAAACCGTGTTCCAAAGGACTCGAATGTGGCTCCGCAAGGATCACCCGTGGAGAAAACGCGGAGACCTGTTCAATGGCAAAGACAAGCTCGAAAATGCTCCACGTCGACCGTTAAGCGGCGAAGAAATCAAGGAGCTTCTGGATAATTGGGAAGAGTGCCCTGCACCAGGAAAGAAGCGGCCGAGGGAACAACCATCACCGCTGCATGGAGTATGGAAGGCGAGGTCCATTTTCTGGGACCTTCCTTACTGGAAGGTCCTCCACACGCCCCATAGCCTCGATATGATGCACATCACGAAGAACGTTACCGAGAGCCTGCTCGGCACTCTGATGAACATGCCGGATAAAACCAAGGATGGGCCGAAAGCAAGAAGCGACCTAAAATTGCTTGGCATTAAGAAGGAACTTCAGTACCCCAATACTGACGATGCCGACGATGACGATGAACAGACGGAAGGGACCCAGGGTCGCCGCAAAAGGGCTAAGAAGAATGAGGTGGTGCTTAAAGCTGCATCCTTCACTCTAAGCGACGAGGAGCTCGAGAGGTTTTTCCGTTGCCTCCTAGGAGTCAAGGTTCCGCACGGCTACTCTAGGAAGATAAGCAGATATCTGGACGTAGCGAAGAAGAGGTTCAGTGGGATGAAGTCTCACGACTGTCACGTGCTGATGACGTAGATACTCCCTGTTGCGATCCGAGGGATAATGGACGAGCACGTCCGTGAGACGCTATTTGGCCTCTACAACTTCTTCGATGTCATATCTAGGAAGTCTATCAGCGTGAAGCAGCTCAGCAAGCTACAGGAAGAGATCGTCGAGATACTATGCGAGCTCGAGATTTACTTCCCTCCTGCGTTCTTCGATATCATGGTGCATCTGCTTGTCCATGTCGTGGATGACATCATCCATCTCGGGCCGGCGTTCCTGCACAACATGATGCCGTTCGAAAGGCTAAGTGGTGTCATCAAAGGATTCGTTCACAACAGGTCCCGTCCAGATGGAAGCATAGCCAAGGGCTTTCTGACCTATGAGTGGATCTCCTTCTGCCAGAACTACCTAAGCACCGAGAACTAGGATGTCGGTCTGCCCACCAGGAAGCACCTCGGGAGGCTCGCTGGATTTGGTCACCGTGAGGGCTACCGTGCACTCCACGTCAGCATCGAACTCGAACACGCGGACTTTGATAGGGCAAACCGAGTCGCGCTACAACACATACAGTTGGTCGGCCCCTGGGTGGATGAGCACAAAACCTTAATCGAGCAAAATCTCGCCAACATGGGCAAGCCGAGGAAGAAGGGAGACGTAACCAAAGAGCACAACGCCAGCTTCACGGGGTGGTTCAAGAAAAGGCTACTGGAAAGTCCCATGCCGACGCCTTATACTGAAGATCAGAAACTCATATTCTCACTCTCACAGGGCCCCGGGTGCAACGTTGGGACCTATCAGACGTACGACATCAACGGCTACAGATTCTACACCGAGGAGAAGGACAAGAATAGCAAATACCAAAACTCAGGAGTAACTATGCTATCATACGCTGATTACGAGACTGATGTCAAGGAAAGATTCTACGGAAGGATCGAGGAGATATGGGAACTCGACTACTACGGAGTGACGGTGCCGATGTTTCATGTCAGATGGGCCAAGAGCATCGAAAAAGAAAGATGGCCGGTTTTTCACCACCATGGTTATACCCGATGCCAAATCGAAGAACGCCTCGACGAAAAATGAGCCATGGGTGCTCGCTAGCCAAGTTGACCAATGCTTCTTCATTACCGACCCGACAAAGCCAAGCCGTGTTGTCGTGAGGAGGGGCAAGAGGAGCATCATCGGAATGGAAGGACCCGCCAACAAGCAAGACATCGACAAGAATAGCGATCCCAAGATCGAAGAGGAATTCGACAAGTACTTCGACAAGCCAACTACTTATGCTAAAGTAAGAAGGAAGACTACCCTACCGGCTAAAGGTTGCCCGTACATGAGAAGAAATCTCAAGGTGGCCGGCCTAAAGTATTCTACCGTGAAGAAGAAGGGCAAGAAAGTTGTTGTAAAGAGACACTAGCTACCTTGGAGCCGACTTAGCGGTTTTTGACGCCTTTTTTTGTACTAATTAATGCACATGTGTGCTCGCGCGCCTGCATATATATATTACCTTGACAAACTAATGTATGCGGATAATATTGAGGCAAATATATTAATTCTTGTTTTTAATATGCAAATATATTAGTTCTTGCTTTTAATATATTATTACCATCCATAAAATATTTTTAATAGGAAAATATATTAGTTCTTGCTTTTAATATATTATTACCATCCTTAAAATATTTTTTAAAAAGTCAAAAAAATGTGGCTGTGCCAAGAATCGAACCTGGCCCCCCAGGTTTAGAACAAAGAGGAGCAACCAATGTGGTAAGCTTCGTTTTCTGTCAAACAACAGCGCAACGCGCATTTTGTACTATCCCCAAAAATTCTGTGGCGCATATCTGAACAGATGCGCCACAGAATTCTGTGACTTAGAAATAATATCGCATCGCTGCACCATGCCGCCCAGAACCCTAGCACGCCTCAGATTTCCCCATATCGCCTCCCTGCACCGCACCATCGTTTCGCCGTTCCGCCGCACCGCGCTTGCCCCGCCGTGCCGCCGCGCCGCACCCGCCTTGCCTCGTCGTGGCCTCGCCGTGGCCTCGCAGAGCACCAGGAGGAGGAGGCCCGCTCCAGCGTCCAGGACCACCGCCACCACCACCCGCCTTGCCTCGCCGTGGCCTCGCCATGGCCTCGCAGAGCACCAGGAGAAGGAGGCCCGCTCCAGCGTCCAGGACCACCGCCACCCCCACCCCGCAGAGCACCAGGAGGAGGAGGCCCGCTCCGGCGTCCAGGACCACCGCCACCACCACCCCGCAGAACACCAGGAGGAGGAGGCCCGCTCCGGCGTCCAGGACCACCGCCACCAGCACCCCGCAGGTGACCCCCTCTCCCCCTTCCTTGCCTTTTAGTCGCTGAGATCCATCACTAGCTTCATTCTATCAAAAATGAACAAGCTAGTACAAGTGTTGTACTAGTGTACTGCTACTCATTTGTAAGATGTTGCCTCTTTTTTTGGGTGATTATTCTTGTTTGTGAAAACTCTTATTATCCTTGAACAAGTATGTATAATAACCTAGCTTATTATTGGTTCTGTTGACACAGATGGGCGAGACTAGGAAAACCCAAGCTATAGTTACTAAATTAATTAATATACCTTTTAATTTTGGTGATCGATACTATTGTAGTTCTAACTAAATACGGATAGTTTCAGATACTACTAGGTCATGTACTAAGTCCCAAGATTTTACAAAGTGTGGAGGAAAAGATAGTACTAGTTGTAAGCTTACTCTACAACTACTGTAGTTATTCATCATGGTTGCTATTTTAATTACAGCTATTAATTACCATATCTGGGTGCACGCTTGTCTTTTCTGCATATTTGGAGCTGAACAATAGCTGATAGCACTTGTCTAGCTATGTGTGTCTTTTGGGTGCAGGTGAAAGCGATGGCGCTAAATGTTACTTTTAATAACTCCTATATATATGTTGATCAGTGGTGATGGTCCATTAACCTCTTACCCCCTCCTGATACCAGTTTTTAGATATTCTGCAAATGGCTGAGATGGTGATCCTGTTTGCTACCAAAGTTGTGACAAAATGAACCAGAAGTGCCACTAATATGTAATAGGGAATGATGAGGGTATCCCATTGGCCAAGTTTGGCATCCCTGGTTTTTATGGCTCGACCTATTTGGTAGTCAATATTGTTTCCTCCTTAGCAACCTGCAGGAATGAAACCTCTAATGGTGCTAAGACACTACCTAAGAATTTCAGCCTTGGTATATAGATCATGAGATAGGGTCTTCCTTTTTCTGCAACTTGAGCCAGGACCCAGCACTGCCACTATGGGCCCTACTCTTGTTTATATGTACAACAGTAATGCAGTGGAGCTGGAGGACTTACATATCTAGAGAATTCGATCAACATGTCGTTTCATGCATGTATGATGATCTTGTTGACTAGTTAGTTAAGGAAGTTTATCATGTTATACTGAGTTTTTCCAACAATGCATTGGTAATACTGGTTTCAAAATTTTCAAAAAAACAAACGTAAAGTTCAGATGTACCCTGCTGTATTTAGCAAGGATGCATGGGGCATGGTGGTGGTAAAGCTGGAAGATATATTGCTAGTTGAGTTTATAGTATTGAACTTGCCATAGTTGCTGGTTATAGAGATAAGAAAAACGTGTTCACAACTGAGGATGGTAAATAAAATTAGCTCATGTTAGTGGTATGCGAGTGCTTAACGGATCATCTGTCATAAGCATGGGTGCTTGGGGTCACGAAAAAATGAAAACTAAAAAAAATTACATTGTGTATATATACGATGACAGAAATCTCTGTACCCTGTTGGATTATATGGTGTTGGAGCACCATATGTGGCTGTGGAGCACAATTTGTGCATTTTTGTATGTGAAATGTTTGCAGGGAAATCACCCGAGCTACCCATTTCTCCTGAAATGTTGATTTCGATCCATTTCGGTCAAGAAATGGGGCTCATATGTCAAAAAATTAGCGAAGGTCATGCCGAATTTTTCGGTCGATACTTAGTAATTTTTTGACATATGAGCCCCATTTCTCGACCGAACTGGAAGTGAATTGACACTTCGGGAGAAATGGACAGCTCACTTTAAATATTGTCAACAATAATTAATACTAACTTCCTTATTTTAATTTGTTTAGAAGTGTGCAAACATGTCGGCCGCCGATGGGACCGACACTTCTAAGGCCGCAATGAGCGTCAAAGACCAAGCCAGAGCGGCGAACCTCACTTTCTGGGAGGCGGCAGCGCAGCACGAGGCGGCGGAGTCTCAGCATGAGGACGTGCCAGCTACTGCGGGCCACGATGGGGATGATGAGCAAGAGGAGGACGAGGACTACTGGATAGATGAAGCCGAGGAGGAGGATGCGACCACCTCCGATGGTGGAGGCCGCACGATCGATGGCGGGGACCGCATGGATGGTGGTAGCAGCAACCCGTCTGTTAAGAAGAATAAGAAGCCGAGGAAGGATCAGAAGCCGCAAAATCTCGCTGACACCACCGATGAGATCACTCTAGTCTCGGAAAGTGGCCTTCCATTGGAGCCTCCGGATGTTGCCGCCGGGTACGGCATGCAACTCGGGTGCATCATCCGGGAAAGCATGTCGATCAACACGAAGCACCTGAGAAGTGAAGCGAATGAGCGGTTGGTGGCAAACTGCCTTAAGAAGCTTCACCGACGCTACAAGTTCCTAGCATTGTACACCGACAAACTGGAAAAATCCAATAAGGTGAACAGGTTAGCCATCACGAAGATGGCCAATGCCTTGAGCAGCTGGAGAACCCGGGTGAAGAACAAGATCGCGAAAAAGGAAAGCTGGGAGAAGATCAAGAAGGGTGAGCCCATGATCGATGAAGACGAGTTCAAGATATTCAAGGCGGAGATGGAGACTAACGAAGCGAAGGCATGGACGGAGTGGGGTCGGGAAATGCCGGAACAGAACATAGGTAACCACCGATGTGGAAGCGGCGGTTACAGGGGAAAGAAGGCCATATGGGCAAGGGAGGACGCCGAGGTTGAGCGTCTCGGGAAAGAAAACCCGTTTTTAAAAATCACGGACGAGCAGACCCAGAACTTTGTCCAGGCCCGCTACTATCTGGACAAGGATTCCAAGGAATTCGTCACCGATGATGACAATGTGAGGAAGTTTGAGAGTAAGGTGGTAAGGAATTTACCCGCGGTCCATTTGCTTTCATTTTGAATAATGAAGGCAAGTTCCTAAATGGGTTCACCTTTCCTTATCTGCAGGACGCTGAAATCAAGGCTACACGCGAGGCGCCGGACTCGTCGTCCCAGGGCTCGACGGAGCCGTGGGACATGATTTTCAACAGGGCGACCAACGCCCTCAAGGGGAGGCCACAGTCCGAGCAGCCCACGTCATTTGGTCGTATCTCTGGCTTTGGTATGAGCACAAAGTTCCGCGAGTACTATAGCGAGGAAGCCAAGAAGAGAAAGGAGAGGCGGACCCAGTCGACGGCTCAGGATCAAGCCGAGAAGGAAGAGCTGAAGCGGAAGATCGCGCATCTAGAGGCAAGTAAGGTGGACCAGGACGAGGTGAACGCGATAGTGCAGCAGAAGATCCTCGAGATGCTACCCCCTCGGCTGATGGAGGGGATAGCAAAATGGAATGCGGATGGTAAGGTGGGGCCGATACAAGTGCCCAGCGCCGGCGGCAGCACCTCGAGCCACCAAGTGTCGCCAAACATGGTTACCCCGCCGCCCTCCATCCCCGCGGCGCAGCCGATGGAGTTGGATGCGCCAGAGCTGCCCCCTCCTGCCAAGACTACCAAGGCGCAGCAGCCGGCGGCAGCGATGCTTCCTAATGCACCCCAGACGGAGAAGAAGAAGGATCAGCCACCGGCCGCCTGTGTCTCGCCATTAGCCGAGCTCGGCGCCCTCACCAAGGTAAAATAAGTAGTTAGTCAGCGTGCTCTACTTAATGCCTTTGATTGGTTGCCATCTCATGATGCATATATGTAGGCCCGCCTATGGATCCACAAGGTGCCCGGCGGCGAGTTGAAGGATGTTGCCACGGGCAAGCTAATACAACCGGCGAACCGCACGATGCACTGCAAGCCCATGGACGATGACGTGATGCGCGTCGAGTTGGGTCGGGTGTTGGGGGGGTGCGAAGACATGGACCCTCCCATGCAACCTCCAGGAGCCGACGAGCACCTGACCCTGGAAGGTTGCCATGGCTATCCCATGATTTGGCCAAAGACCCAGATTCGTATTTGGTCTTGCTCCACCGGTGGCACCTCGGTCGTCCGGCCGCCAAGGACAAAGCCTCCTGCTGCACCGGTCGTCGTCGCCGCCACCACAAGCCGTCACCAGAGACTCTTGGGAGCGTCTGCACCGGCGCCACAAGCAGCCAAGGGCATGGTTGCTCCTCGACCGCCATCGCCCCCGCCTAAAGGCAAGGCCGTGGAACCGCAATAGCCATCGCCACCACCCCAGGATGACATGGACATGGTGGCCTTCGATGCCAACATCAAGGTGGATGATGATTATGATGCACCGGTCGACGTCAATGCCTTCGTCAACACCGGCGCTAGCAAAGGACCGTTCATGCCTCCTCTCGTTGAAGAACCATCATTCCGCGATCAAGCTAGCCATCCCAAGAAGCGCCTAATCTTCCGTGGGTTTTCTCAGGAAATGCCTCCGGCCGCCGAGACACAACCTCCATCGGCCGGAATCATTTTCAGCCCTGACACACTCCACAGGACGGCCGGTGACGGGTTAGCATCGCCAATGGAGGCTGCTGATGCAAAGAGGAAGAGGGTGAGGAAGAGGCCGAATAGGAACAAGGACAAGGCTGCAAGCCAGCCCGCTCCGATCCGTTACCGGGACGACGTTGTACCACCCCGCGAGGATGGCTTGACCAGAGTGCACGAAGCTGGTCAGCCCATACTGCCTCCGGAACTACGCCGCCTGGCTTCGGGAGCTATGATGAGTTTGCATGAAGGTGTCCTGACACTAGAGGGCCTCCTTCTCAAGGACAAGGACCCGAGTTACCTGGTGTTCACCGCCAAGGTGCCGGAGGACGTGGGCTTCATCACCGATGCCCCCGCGGATGTGTTCTTCATAGCCTACGAGGACATCTTCAAGCTGTTCCACTCGAGACGGCTGGACTATAACTTTGTCTGCCTATTCGCGCTCAATCTGGCGATGAAGTTCAAGAGAGAGGACACCCCGTTCGTCGCGATAGCGGATCCCTACTACATGCGGGATAGCCAGCTGGAAGAAGGAACAAGGACCCAGGCCCGGGCAAAGTCCTACCTTAAGAAGCTATTGATGGACAACAAGAGGAAGGACAACATCCTTGTGCCTTTCTTTCCCGAGTAAGTGTACACATCCTCCTACTGCCGTCATAACACATAAGTATTTTTTCCATTGCTCTTTTCCAACATCCCGTTCCACATTGTGTGTTGCGCAGAGATAAGTATTGCATGCTCATCGTCCTCTCCACGAGGTATTCGCTTGCCACCTACTTCGACTCGGGGAGTGCGAGGAGGAAGAACTACGCCAGAGTAAGGAGCGTTCTGGATGATGCTATCGAGGGCTATGCCAATCAGGGAGGCCCCTTCAACTATAAGGGGGAGGCTTACAGGGACGATGGCCGACACAAGTTCAAGCATGTGTTCGAGTTTCCCTGTGTCAAGCAGCCATCTGATAGTGTGAAGGAGGCCTTCTACGTTTGCCATCACCTCAAAGGGTTTATCCGGGATTGCGAGATGCTTACGCTGCCGTCTTCTCTCCAAGGATGGGCCCAAAAGTTGCATGGTATCAGTGACCCCGATCTCAGAGAAGACTTCCATGATACGCAGGTGAAGCTGTCACATATCATCATGGAACGGGTCAACACACATGGTGGGCTCTTACACCAGCCCAGGTCGTTCGCCGAGAGGGAGATCGAATCCCGCCTCAAGGCGTAGGGTGACTTCAGGACGTGGACGACGAAAGACATGTACAAGCCGTTCCCGGCGCCCTGCGAGGAGAAGGCTACTTGACCGAGAGAGCGTGTGTATCGGTGGACATGTAGTGTGTGTGTCAAAAAACATAACTTGCCTAGCTTGAAACCGTCGTTGTTATTGTGTCGGACATGTTGTCATGTTTCTTTCATTGTCATCAACGCATTGTTTTAAGTTTATGAATGCCTTGCTCTAATATTTGTCAACATATATATTTGCATGATGTACTAATATGCCTTGTCAATAGAGATGCCTACGTACGTTGTGTACAAGGGTCGGGTTCCAGGTGTCTACAAGGAGTGGGTGGACTGCCACCAACAAGTGGACAAGTTCAGCGGCAACAACTACAAGGGATACGCGACTAGAGAGGAGGCGGTGGCCAAGTGGAGGAGACACGTGTGGGAGAAGAACCGAACGAAGGTCTTGGTGTCGCTCCTCCTCACCGGCATCGCGGTTACGGTGTACTACATTCTATCCTAGGGTATAGGCGGTGAAAATATTGCGCAGTTGTAAGTTATGTGAGTGAGATGAACACTTGTGAAATATACTTGTACACTTATTCGGTTCTAAGTGATGTGATTGATAAACACTTGTGAACATTCGTGCTTGTTGATGTATTATATGTGAACTGGAACATTTGTACTGCTGTGTGCAGCTTTTCTATGAATTTCTGTTAATTTTTGTGTATTTCCTGTAATATACCTATTATATACTGTATTTGTAAAGGTTTATACATTTTTTAGACTCTAAACAAATAATGGAAAAGACATTAGTAAAGGTTTATACATTTTTTTTCTTTAATGAATTAAAATAAAAGAAAAGGGTTTAGATAAGATTTATTAGACCTTTACCTTTTATTTCACTTCAAAAGTATGAGTTGATATTTTTAGTGTGTATATTTCATTTTTGTGATCATTTTGGTATATTATAAGTATTTTTGTGAATTTTAAATAATAAGATATGAGTTTTATAAGTTTTATTATATTTTAAATACTAAATAAATAATAAATATTAGTTAAGTGATACAAAAATAATTTAAATAAGTTTGTAAATGTAGATTTTTTTTATAAGAATTATGGTATATTATTTTGAAAGTTTTATTACTTATAAAATATTTATTGAATAACATTTATTTAAATAATTAACACAATAATAATTGTTAATAAAGTTAAATTATAGATTTTATTTTTCTTAACATTTTGATATGTAATATGTATTTTTTTGAATTATAAAACAAAAGATATAGAATTTCTATGATTTAATTCTTTTATTAATTTTCTGGAATTATATTTATATTTAAACTTGTTTGTTGTATCTCATTACTTAAACAGATAATACTTTTTGTACCTAGGTGATTCCTACGCATAGTCACTGATCAGTGGGGTCAGGGACACGTCATTTGCCACATGGGCAGTGGACCAGTCAATGGTACCGCCAGGTTTTTCTTACCCACCTCAATTCTACCCAGAGACACGAACAAGTGGGTGAGGGGCCACGTCGGTAGCCACGCGTGCCGACGACTAGTCCACACGGCGACGTGGCAGAGGTGACGCGGGTCTGACGTCGACATGACGTCAGCCCAGCCTCCACCGCCAGGGAATGGTCGCCGGCGGCGATGTAGGGCATCCCAGCATCTACGGTTGGGCGCGTTGGCACCAGGAGATTGAGGCGAACCCAATAGTGGTGGCGGTCCTAGTAAACAGCAACCGGAAACTGACCGGCGACGAGCTCATACGGCGGCGTGGTTCGGGTGCTTGTGGAGGCGGTGCTACGGCGGGCTAGGATCTAATCAGAGAGGTTCATCGGAATCAGAAACGTACCTAGAAATTGCAGAGGCGACGGCGAGGAGAGGCGGGCTCGGACGGCGTCTCCATGGTCGAAGGCGAGTGGCGGATCGAAGTGTCGATTGGCTTGATTTGGGGTTCCCAGGCATCCGTGGCCTAGCTAAGGAGAACAAGAAGAATACGGCGAGCACGGGAGTGCCCTCCGTTGGAGCTCTGGTGGTCGGAGACTGCGAGATCAACGAGCTCCGGTGAGGTGGTTCTCTGCTTCTCACGGCACAGAGAGGAAAAGAAAGAGGGAATGAGGATGAGGATGGATAGGGCCTCGCGTGGCCTTCTTATCTCCTCCAGGCGTCGGTGGCACTAATCTAAACGAGACAAACGAGACCTATTTTGCACAAAACCCCCTGGCCAAAACTCGGGCTCAACCCGCGGTCCTCCTCGGGTCCCACGTGACAGTGAAAGAGTGAGAGGTGAGATGGGCTGGTACTAGGCTTCTGCTGGGCCATGGTGAAACGAGCAGAAAGTGATGTCTGCTACGTTCTGGCGTTGAATAGGACATGGGCCTTGGTGGGCTGGGCGGCTGACAGACTATTTCCCTTTTCTATTTCTGTTTTTATATTCTGTTTTCTTTACTATTTATAAATTCACTTCTAATTCGATTTCTATAAAGATTTAAAATGTGCAGAAAATTTGTAAGTCATTAATATTATTGTTTGTAAAATTTATAACCATCTTCTCTTAATCTTTTATTGGGCAACAAAATATATTTATAAATATATGAGAAGTCTTTTTCATTAAGATGTACTAATAGAGGTTAGGGTTTTAGGAAGTTGTTACTTCTATGCAAATCTTATGGAAATGTTCTTGTTTTCACCATGGTAAAGGTGATGGTTTAGGATGGCTAATGATATAAATGGAATTCTACTTGCATAGTAGTGTTTATGAAGATACTCATCTACATATAGTTACCATGGCTTCTGAGAGGATTTAATAACTCATATTGAATTATAGATAGTGACAAGGATCAAGGTTTAGGGATACTACTTCTAAACCTATGATTGAGTTTGATATCTCCACATAGAGTGAGATATTGGAATTACTTAGTAATATGATCATGATAATCCTATCATTCTAGGTTTCTATTAGGGTTTAAGACAATCAACTGGGCAAGGCTTCTAAAGAATCCTTACCTTAATACCTCACTAAGGATATCTTGAGATAAGGAATTCCTTTCCTAAATATACTCTATATATTTCTCTTATCTTATTCACAAAGATTACATCTTCCTGAATAAGACAATCATCTGACTCCACCATATCCATCATCATATGATGACATGGTCATGCCACTTCAACATTACTCCATTCTTACTCCTAGTATGTAACTCCTCTTAATTAACTACCTTTGATGCACCTATCAATGTAGCTACTTCTAACTCCATCCATTAATTTCCTTAACCTCATCTTGCAACCACTTCCATGGCTTACAAGATTACAATCCTCTCCATATCACATGGGATATCAATCCTCTAGAACAGGTATGGTACTGCTCACATAATACCAGTTGCCCTTATATTAACTTGGTTAAGCTACTATGCCTCCAACTACTCCGTACAACTAATCAAATACTTCATCTTACTCTAGCTTGACTTCTTATAATCAAGCTAGGTGATTCATCCTACTAGGGCTTTACCTAATTTGGTATACTCACTAGTGTGCTTCAATACCTAATCATCTATTCTCAATTGACTTGAGAATAATGACCACCATCCTTTGATCATACAAAGCGTAGGCTTTTAATTTTCTAATCAATATCTATACTCAACTAAGTAGTAAACTTGTATTAGTCTCTCTATAGACCTATCTTGTTAAGCAAGCTTATTCTAAGTCTATATCCACTTGTCCTAACAAGATTATTAGCTAATGTACTAATACTACTAGCTTTCTCATAGTTCCTCAATTACTAGCTCAACTGTTGGGTTTAGGTACTACTTCTAGTTAACTCATGAGTGAGTTAACTCCTCCAACATGAAATGGTTTGATCTCCACTGAGGATCACATTCCATTGATGATGGTACATTCAACCATATCTAGTTCTTCCTTCAGATTAATTAACTTAAGGTATTTGGAAGGTCAACACAATAGGTGAAAGGCTATGAGTCAATAAGTTCTAGGTCAAGAATTGATCACTCAATAATGATGATCCATTAACACTAGGACTTGGTCAAATAGGAATGTCACCTCTTAATATCATATTAAGAGTATATGCTGGATGGTCTTGGCTTGACTTCCTTTCTACTCTATCTGTGACAAGAGTTAATGTTTATGAACTACCATGATACCCATGGTAAGAGTAACTGTGGCAAACAAGTTTTTCAAGATTTAGTTATAGAGTTTCTTTACTTTAAGTTATATACTTAACTTGATATTCAGGTTTGTGGTAGGTAGTACCTTAATATCATCTTTGGAATATTAAGTATTCATCCTTGAGTTGTAGTTTGGAATACCATGGAATGATCTCTAGAAGATCTAGTACTCCTTATTAAGTAGTGTGTTGTGACTTAGTTTTATTACATTTGATCTACCCTTAGATCAAATTATATTACCCAAAGATAAGGTTTTAGCAAAGGTCATATTGAAACTTATCGCAGTCAACTTGATGATCTACTTCAGTTCCACCAAGTTAAGAGAAGCTTCAATCACTTTGACAAGTTTTATTTAAAAGCGCGAAAATTATCCGGATTTTCTATGCATGAATGCAATGCACACACCTGTGTTCAGCTTATTTCTAAGCTCTAATGCTGGGGTGTTACAGACTCTCCCTCTTAAAATAAACTTCGTCCCCGAAGTTCGTACTCTCTTGCATTTTGGAATTAGGTGTTTACTTGTATTGATCACAACATTTCTTAACTCCATTGTGATCATAATTGGGGATAATTGTGATGTCCCGTATCCAAATCTTTTTCCTTGAATTCTCTTCATACTTGACAATACACACTATTAGTTCTAATCTATCCTACAGTTTCTTCTACTATAATCTCTTGGATTATGACCTTACATTACTACTTAGAATTGGTTGTGGACACATTTCGTCCATTCCAATCCAGTTTTCATACTATTTAACACTGGACTATTTAGTAGGATCTCCTCCTTCTCAAGGATAACTTACCAGCTGTTTCCCCTTTATAACTAGTCCACTAGATTTAAGTAGTTATATTTCCTTCGATCTCTCATCCGTACATACTCTAGAGAGTACTCTTATACAGATGTCTTCTTATAACCTTATGAGAATAAGGCTTTATCTCACCATAACTTTGTACTTCTTCTTCAACATTTAGTTGGAAAGTTAGACAACAACACTTCAGTGTTTATTGTTTACTCTCCCCCTTGGGGTTTCCTAATGGTCTCTAATTTGCATGTATAATACCCATTAACTTAATAGTAAGGATATTGGTCTCTATCTAGCTTATACTTACCTATATAAGGTCTCATGAAAGAATCTACGGTATACCCACACAATTGTGGATCTCCGAAATGAATTTTCCAACACTATTTGTCTTACTCTTAACCTTCTAGACATTTTTGCTTTGGTAAGCCCGATTTTGCAAAGCGACTCGAAAGACGATCTTTAATTTTGTACTTCCTTAGGTCTAACTTAACTTAGGCCAAGTTTTATACTCTTTAGATTACACAAATATGAATTACTTCACTACACTGTTAGGATGCCAGCTACGGATACCAGCTGATACCAGCTGCGGATACCAACTACGGATACTAGCTGCGGATCCTCCTAGGTGTACGGATTAGCCTACAGGTTTTCGACTTCTTACTGGCATTCTGTCTAAGTTTGTCAGAGCTTGAATACCACTTTTGTTTCAAAACTTCTTCTTTGCATTGATGCATGATACTTCCATGAACCTGGTACAACTACTTCATTAGATTCTTAGCAACATCACCTATCTTAAATGAACTTGAGTTCATTCTTCATGTTGCTCTCCCCCTTTTTCTGCACTAATAATCCTTCTTATTGCCAGCTCATAGTGAGTTGGGGTTGATCCATCCTTCAAAATAGTGTTGATACTCCTGATATTTAGCTTCCTTCTTCTTGCAAGTCTTCAACTTGATCTTCAGAAGTCGTCACTCCCTTACACGAATTCCCTTTCTATCCAGGTCTATAACATCAAGTAATAACTTGACGATGCAACATGCATTTGCACATCAAGTCAAACTTCATGCACAGATCTAGTCAATCAAGAAGATGCAAGAAAAACCAGAAATCCAAATGTGGTACATATAACACACATGATTCTAAGCCCGGAATATAATAGTTGAGTATAGTACCTCTAGAATTCAGGCTTAGCTGTGTAGTATATGACACCTCCTATTATAGGTTTACACCGTGATACTTATCACTTAAGGGTTAAACTACTCTTTGTCTCATTATTTACCCAAATTGCTCAGGTGTAACAGGATAATCTTGAGCAAAGTGATCTCACTTTGGTTCTAACTAACCTCTTACCTTTCTTTCGGGACTACTAAAGACTACCAATCTTCCATTCTATCGTAAACTATCCTCACATGATCTCTCAAAACTACTAACAAAATTGTAGTTACTACCTTAATCCAACAATTATCGTAATATTATGGCACCTATAACTTCTATCATAGACCTACACTGTTCTTTACTTACTGTTGTTACAAGATTATTTACTAGGTACTTGTCCTAATTACAAACTTATCATGGTCTCGGAGCTATTCTCACCACGAACTTGTTAAGATTTACCTAGTCATCATTATTAAAGAGCTAATCTTACCATGACAACTCTTCTTTTTAGCTTACCATTAACGATTCTTTACCAAAATTATACTCTATCACATGGAATTATCAAGTCGGTGCCACATGATTTACTTCCATTTGTATCTATACATACTCTGATGGTCTAACTTTAGTGGTATGGTGGTATCTACTAGTGATAAGATTCTGTTACTTCCCATGGATTCTAAACATAGACTCCATCACTAATACTACAACACATGGTATCCTGATCTTAGTCCTAATCTTACTTGATATTTTATCTTACTTAAGATATCTTAGTGGTGTTATACCTATCTAGATCAATACTAAAATGACATATCTCTAGAGAATACATATAACTAATCCTTAAGAAAGATGACAAGAACATCCAACTTAAGTGTGACAAAATTATCCTCAAGTGGATATCCATCACAAATCTTGGTTTAGATAAGATGGCTCCTATAGTCACTATCCAACCTACAGATCTTCCTAAAAGGGTTTTAATCCTAAGGTCAAAGCATATGCTCTGGTACCAGCTGCGGTGACCCAGCATACCACTGCATGATGTAGTACACTATAGTCGTTGACATAACACCAATGAAACATCGTTCACTAGTATTATATCCCTCAGAGTGGTACAACAGAAACACAGCAGGTCCAAGACATGACTATATATTACAACTCGACTCTTTGCAAAAGATCCAGAGAACACTCTAGGTTAAAGAGAGAGAAAGAACTTCTTACAAAGAAGAACCAGAAATAATAACTCAGAAATATCTAGTAACTAAGACTAGTATCTAAACTATTTGGCTTGCCATTGCTGCTATTGCAATGCTCTACAGAAATAGGTTTCATGGCTAGAGAATCTACTCCTATCTAAACCGACACTTTATCTTCACTTTAGTTGATGTATATGTTGACTTCATTGACTTTATTGAAGAACTTGAGTTGTCGATGATGGTTTCTTGAGCAGAAATTGATGTAGACATCGTCTTCAACGTCTTAGAACCTGGTAAGGGTTAAGAAGGTACGGTTGAGTACGTGCGTACTCAGCAAGTTCACTAAAAAGGAGTGTATGATGCACTATCTCTACAGCCACAGACCATAGGTCGTAGGCAATGCAGTTTTTCATAAACATTTCTTCAAAGATTGATTTTATTCTGAAAACTATGTCCGACAACCTTCACCGGTTGACCAGAACTTCATGGAGTCCCTTTCCTGTCACGTTCGTAGCTCCTTCCCGGAATAGGGAGTAACATGTCACAATTCTTACACTCTGCAGAGGTACATCACTTTTCCCACAAGAGACCTTAGCCTTGTTGCACAGCCGGGCAGCTTATTCCCGTCCACAATTCCTTGATGTGGGGCCCAGTCTAAGATCCAAGCCAGTACTGCCCTCTCCGTGACCCCATATCTCCGCACGATCCTCCGGGGATGACTACACCTCCGTTAAGGCTCCAACTAGGGCAATCTATAACCATGGTAAGTTCCCGAAGACTCTGTAAGCAGCTCTGACTGGCGATCACCATCAACTATGGTGAACTCCGACCCAGACAGCTATGCATAGATAATCTAGACACCTAGCTCGTGAGGAACTAAGGGGTCCCACCCATGTGCTGGATTCTCTAGAACTCCACGAGAAATCAACAGCCTCACGATAAGGTCATCTTGCCTCCATATGAAAGGGAGAAGATACAGCTGACTTTCCCGTCCCATTCCAAGTCTCATGGTTGACGCGTAATATACGACGCTAGAATCACTGGCAATATTGGTTGTTAAGTCCTAGATGATACATTATTGTACAATGGTGTTTCCATTGCTAGTTATTATAGATTAACTAATCACCCTGGATCAGTAACCGATATTTCCAGTTAATTGTGAAAATAGTGTTTTCGACCTTTTTGAAATGCAGGTGATGACATAGTTGAGTTACAAGCATAGAAAATAATCAAAGGACATGAGCAAGTTGTGAACTTGCCTTTTGTGATTGCAAGATTATGTACTCACGGTCTTCAAGACAATAGAAGATCCAAATTCTGTAAATAGCATCATTGGTCCGGTAAGGACTAAAGTTTAAAGAAGCAAGATGCAACGATGCATAAGTAATGTAATGCAATTTTATAAACGCGAATCCCCGGAATAGTCGTATCTAATCTAGGATTGGAAACTAGAAATGAGTTCTTTAGAATGTGTTGCACTTTTATAATAGATTCACACTTGTGCTTCTTGTTAAGGCTTGTGAGAGTGTGTGAGACAATATGTGAATACAACAAGTAATATGCAATAGTAAAGCACTCAAATGATATAGTATCTGAAACACTTCTTAAACCAGATTAAGATTCCATTAGAGTTTTTAAATAGGTGTTCAAGAATTACTTTTAATGTTTCTTAAAAGAATAACTTTTGAGGAAGATTACTTTTACAAAGTAAAAAGTATTCAAACTTAAAACTAATAGTTTAAGGTTTTCTTATAAATTATAAGTACTAAAGTAGAAAACAACTAGTATTGTTGAGTAGCTATTCTACTAGTAAATGAAGACTTTTAACACTCCATGAAAGTGAAACAAAAGTATTATTTCTTGATAGAAGTGGTGTTTTCTTGATTTTATAAGTGGATAGAATCACTTACTTATTATAGATTTAATACTCATTTCTATGGACATGGGAATGGCATCATGTTAAATACTTACAAACTTTCCTTAGCCTTTAGAGTGGATTCCCAAATTTGTAAAAGAATTAATATTCAAATCTTGATGATTTTTGTAAGTGATAAACTATGTTTAGAGTAAGATTTATTTAACTCTGAATGGTAGTTTGAGTAAGTACACCTTAAAATGGTTAGACTTATGTTAGCTTCAATTAAACATTATTTGAACTTGTTATGATATTTTAGACTCTAAACAAATAATGGAAAAGACATTAGTAAAGGTTTATACATTTTTTTCTTTAATGAATTAAAATAAAAGAAAAGGGTTAAACTAAGATTTATTAGACCTTTACCTTTTATTTTACTTCAAAAGTATGAGTTGATATTTTTAGTGTGTATATTTCATTTTTGTGATCATTTTGGTATATTATAAGTATTTTTGTGAATTTCACATAATAAGATATGATTTTTATAAGTTTTATTACATTTTAGATACTAAATAAATAACAACTATTAGTTAAGTGAGACAAAAATAATTTAAATAAGTTTGTAAATGTAGATTTTTGTTTTTATAAGAATTATGGTATATTATTTATATTTTTCTTATTTACTAATATTAAAATATGAATTTTTAAAGTTTTATTACTTATAAAATCTTTATTGAGTAACATTTATTTAAATAATTAACACTATAATATTTGTTAATAAAGTTAAATTATAGATTTTATTTTTCTTAACATTTTGATATATAATATGTATTTTTCTAAATTATAAAACAAAAGATATATAATTTCTAAGATTTAATTCTTTTATTAATTTTCTGGAATTATATTTATATTTAAACTTATTTGTTGTATCTCATTACTTAAACAGATAATACTTTTTTTACCTAGGTGATTCCTACCCATAGTCACTGACTAGTGGGGTCAGGGACACGTCATTTGCCACATGGGCAGTGGACCAGTCAATGGTAACGCCAGGTTTTTCTCACCCACCTCAATTCTACCCAGAGACACGAACAAGTGGGTCCAGGGCCACGTCGGCAGCCACGCGTGCCGACGACTAGTCCACACGGCGATGTGGCAGAGGTGACGTCGGTCTGACATCGACATGACGTTAGCCCGGCCTCCACCGCCAGGGAATGGTCGCCGGCGGCAATGTAGGGCATCCCAACGTCTACGGTTGGGCGCGTTGGAACCAGGAGATTAAGGCGAACCCAATAGTGGTGGCGGTCCTAGTAAACAGCCACCGGAAAGTGAC
Organism: Avena sativa; assembly: GCA_916181665.1. Taxonomy (NCBI): domain Eukaryota; kingdom Viridiplantae; phylum Streptophyta; class Magnoliopsida; order Poales; family Poaceae; genus Avena; species Avena sativa. Next base: position 464,869,375 of record OV702297.1, on the reverse strand, counting down.
CGGCGACGAGCTCATACGGCGGGGTGGTTCGGGTGCTCGTGGAGGCGGTGCTACGGCAGGCTAGGATCCAATCAAAGAGGTTCATCGGAATCAAAAACTTACCTAGAAGCTTGCAGAGGTGACGGTGAGGAGACGCGGGCTCGAACAGCATTGCCATGGTCGACGGCGAGCGGTGGACCGAAGTGTCGATTGGCTTGATTTGGGGTTCCCAGGCATCCGTGGCCTAGCTAAGGAGAACGATAAGAATACGACGAGCACGGGAGTGCCCTCCGCTGGAGCTCTGGTGGTCGGAGACGGCGAGATCAACAAGCTCCGGCGAGGTGGTTCTCTGCTTCTCGCGACACGGAGAGGAAAAGAAAGAGAGAATGAGGATGAGGATGGACAGGGCATCGCGTGGCCTTCTTATCCCCTCCAGGCGTCGGTGGCACGAATCTAAACGAGACCTACGTCACAGCGCGGCGGCGGACGGCGGAGCTCCGGCCAGCGAGTAGTGTGTGTGCGTCACCGTGACAACGACGGTTATTTTGCACAAAACCCCCTGGCCAAAACTTAGGCTCAACCCGCGGTCCTCCTCGGGTCCCACGTGACAGTGAAAGAGTGAGAGGTGAGATGGGCTGGTACTGGGCTTCTGCTGGGCCATGGTGAAACGAGCAGAAAGTGATGTCTGCTACATTCTGGCGTTGAATAGGACATGGGCCTTGGTGGGCTGGGCGGCTGACAGACTATTTCCCTTTTCTATTTCTGTTTTTATATTCTGTTTTCTTTACTATTTATAAATTCACTTCTAATTCGATTTCTATAAAGATTTAAAATGTGCAGAAAATTTGTAAGTCATTAATATTATTGTTTGTAAAATTTATAACCATCTTCTCTTAATCTTTTATTGGGCAACAAAATATATTTATAAATATATGAGAAGTCTTTTTCATTAAGATGTACTAATAGAGGTTAGGGTTTTAGTAAGTTGTTACTTCTATGCAAATCTTATGGAAATGTTCTTGTTTTCACCATGGTAAAGGTGATGGTTTAGGATGGCTAATGATATAAATGGAATTCTACTTGCATAGTAGTGTTTATGAAGATACTCATCTACATATAGTTACCATGGCTTCTGAGAGGATTTAATAACTCATATTGAATTATAGATAGTGACAAGGATCAAGGTTTAGGGATACTACTTCTAAACCTATGATTGAGTTTGATATCTCCACATAGAGTGAGATATTGGAATTACTTAGTAATATGATCATGATAATCCTATCATTCTAGGTTTCTATTAGGGTTTAAGACAATCAACTGGGCAAGGCTTCTAAAGAATCCTTACCTTAATACCTCACTAAGGATATCTTGAGATAAGGAATTCCTTTCCTAAATATACTCTATATATTTCTCTTATCTTATTCACAAAGATTACATCTTCCTGAATAAGACAATCATCTGACTCCACCATATCCATCATCATATGATGACATGGTCATGCCACTTCAACATTACTCCATTCTTACTCCTAGTATGTAACTCCTCTTAATTAACTACCTTTGATGCACCTATCAATGTAGCTACTTCTAACTCCATCCATTAATTTCCTTAACCTCATCTTGCAACCACTTCCATGGCTTACAAGATTACAATCCTCTCCATATCACATGGGATATCAATCCTCTAGAACAGGTATGGTACTGCTCACATAATACCAGTTGCCCTTATATTAACTTGGTTAAGCTACTATGCCTCCAACTACTCCGTACAACTAATCAAATACTTCATCTTACTCTAGCTTGACTTCTTATAATCAAGCTAGGTGATTCATCCTACTAGGGCTTTACCTAATTTGGTATACTCACTAGTGTGCTTCAATACCTAATCATCTATTCTCAATTGACTTGAGAATAATGACCACCATCCTTTGATCATACAAAGCGTAGGCTTTTAATTTTCTAATCAATATCTATACTCAACTAAGTAGTAAACTTGTATTAGTCTCTCTATAGACCTATCTTGTTAAGCAAGCTTATTCTAAGTCTATATCCACTTGTCCTAACAAGATTATTAGCTAATGTACTAATACTACTAGCTTTCTCATAGTTCCTCAATTACTAGCTCAACTGTTGGGTTTAGGTACTACTTCTAGTTAACTCATGAGTGAGTTAACTCCTCCAACATGAAATGGTTTGATCTCCACTGAGGATCACATTCCATTGATGATGGTACATTCAACCATATCTAGTTCTTCCTTCAGATTAATTAACTTAAGGTATTTGGAAGGTCAACACAATAGGTGAAAGGCTATGAGTCAATAAGTTCTAGGTCAAGAATTGATCACTCAATAATGATGATCCATTGACACTAGGACTTGGTCAAATAGGAATGTCACCTCTCAATATCATATTAAGAGTATATGCTAGATGGTCTTGGCTTGACTTCCTTTCTACTCTATCCGTGACAAGAGTTAATGTTTATGAACTACCATGATACTGATACGTCCATTTTGCATCACTATTCTATGTCATAATTCGCTGTTATTCAATGATATATTTCGTATTGAGAGGTGATACTCATGTTATTTCATCTGTTTTTGCATGGTTGATGACTTTTGGAGCATGGACCGCTGCAGTCAGGATTCTGATGGAAAAGGTGTTGTTTGGAGGCAAAATTCACGAAGATCAGAAAATCTGGGAAAATATACAGAAAATCCTATTTTTCCAGAAGACGAAGGAAGCCAGAAGGGGGGCTGGAGATGGGCCATAGGGGGCCCACACCACCCCCTGGCGCGGGCCAGCCTAGGCCGTGCCACCAGGTGGTGTGGCCGCCCTGGTCCACCCCTGGCACTCCCCTCTGGCGTATATTATCCTCTCGAAACCCTAAGACTCGGGGAGCAACCACAGAAAGAATTCGCCGCAGACAGATTACTGCCGGGGGAGAAAGATCTCTCCGGCAGATAGATTCCTGCCAGGGAATTTCTTTCTAGAGAGGGGAGATCGTCGCCATCAACACCACCATTAAGTTGGACTTCATCGGGATCATCATCATCATCATCACCACCATCATCACCATCAGCACCCTCATCACCATCTCCATATTGTTGTAACAATTGGGTTGAATCTTGCATAGTTCATAGGAGAAACTTTCCCGGTGTTGATTACTATTTGTAGTTGATGCTATTGAGTGAACCATTGAATTATTGTTTATGTTTAGATTGTTATACATCATTATTCCATCTCTGATCATGATCCATATGATGTCTTGTGAGTAGTTCGTTTTGTTCTTGAGGACATGGGAGAAGTCATGTTGTTAGTAGTGGAGTTGTGTTGAGGAAGATTCAATAGTTTGATATTTAAGTTGTGGTGTACTTCTTCTAGTGGTGTCATGTGAACGTCAACTACATGAAACTTCACCTATATGGGCCTAGGGAAATGCATTGTGTATTTGGCTACTAATCGTAGGGGTTGCCGGAGTGACATAAACCTGAACCCCCGTTAGGAAACCATTGCACAAGTGACGTAAGGGTCTTAGAGTTTAAAGCTGTGGTTAGGTTTCTACCTTAATTACTTTCTTGTACTTACGGATGTTTGCAAGGGGTATAATCATAAGTATGTATTAGTCCTAGGAAGGTCGGTACATTAGCACAGGTTCACCCACACAACACTTAGCAAGCTAAAGAAGATTAATCAACTATATATGAAGCGAAAGCACTTGACAGTCTTCCCATGTGTCCTCGAGAACGTTTGGTCATCTTAAGTAATATAACCGGCTTGTCCTTTGCTGCATAAAGGATTAGGCCACTTGCTGCATTTATTCTTACCGTCTTTTATTTACTCGTACTTTGTTTACTTGCTATATCAAAAACCCCTAAAAATCCGTTTGCTAAGTATTTGCAGAGAATTCCTGATCCATACCACTAGCCAGCACCTTCTGCTCCTTGTTGGGTTCGACACTCTTACTTATCGAAAATACTGCGATACACCCCCTATACTTGTGGGTCATCAAGACTATTTTCGGGCGCCGTTGCCGGGGAGTGAAGCGCTATTGGAGAGTGGAACTGGTAAAGGAAACTTCTACTGTGAGTATTGTTTACTTCTGTTAGTTTCTCTATTTTTGTTATGGATAATTTGCTGAGTTTCTTATTTGGTAATGCTACTACCACTGCTAAGGTAGTAGATAAGCCACCACCTGCTGAGAACGATGTTTTTAAAATACGTACAAGAATTATTGATCGTGTTATGGATAACTATTATGTTGGGGATGGAACTGTCCATCCTGGTGATCATTTGCTCTTTATACACGAATTATGCGGGTTGTTCAAGTGTGCAGGTATCACTACAGATCAAGTTAAGAAGAAGTTATTCTCATTGAGAAAATTCCTTTCCTAATTAAGAAGAAGTTATACTGAAGTTTATAATGCTAATCATGTTTTACCTGAACCTTACATTGAGAAAATTCCTTTCCCAGTTAAGATAAAGGAACTTTCTATGATAGCTAGTATGGTTGATGAAAGTACAAGTAAAGCTATTGAACCTGATAAACAAAAGGTTGATGAACCTATTATAGCAAATGTGAAAGACTTTGTTACTAAATATGTAGAAGAGGGACACACTATCCTTTGTAAGGATACCTCTAATATTGTTTCACAAAGTAGTGTTATGAGAGCTAGTATTCCTGTGTTTTTTGTTAGAATAAGTGATCATTGTTACGATGGCCCTTGTGATAGCTATATTGTTAAGTTTATGCATGATACTGAAAGTTATTATGTGATAGGGAAAAGTGTTCTTATTTATCTCAATAATATCAAGTTTCCCCGTTTTATGTTGAAAGTTTTTATGTTGCACTTGTTTTGCATTGTTATGCAAGTAGCCTCTGGTTTCAACAACTTGTTTGTTTACAAAATTCTCTTGCATAGGAAGTGGGTTAGACTTAAACATGTGTAATTTTGCTTCTTAATGCTCTCTTTCACTTCAATTCATATTCCTATGTGAGCATCATCAAAATTATCATGCCCATCTTAATGGCTATAAAGAAAGAGCTTTTTGGGAGACAACCCAATTTCTTTTTGCTTTCAGTTTGTTTTTGTTTCTTTGAGTCTTGGAAGTTATTACTTCAGTAATAACCTCTTCTTATCCGTTTTGTTTGGTTTTTGTGTCAAGATCAACCTCTAATGAGAGAGAAGTAATATTTGGGGAAGTTGCTGTCCCGAAACAGATTTTTTGTGCTTCACCGTAAAAATTCGTGAGAGATCTCTATATGTCGGATTGAGCTGTAATTTTTTGTGCTTTTGCCCCAGGGTTTTATTTAACTTTTGTTAGTTTTCACTTTTTGATTTGAGTAGTAGAAGATTTTCGAGAAAATTGATCTTTACCTGCTGGTCTGTTTTGACAGAATTTGCCACTTTTGCATTTTCTTCTTTATTCGATTTCCTTTTTGAATTCTTTTTGGGTTTTCAGAAGGAGTTGCTTCAGTAGCTTATGTTTTGATGGTTTTTAGTTGAAGTTGGACTCAAAAGATTTTATCACTTCACTTATATTAATGTTGCTAATAAGAATTGTGTGAAGTTTTGTGTGAAAGAAATTTCCAGGAAGTGGAGATAATGGTGTAATAAGGAAGAGAAGGGTTTTATGACTCAAGTAATAAGTGTATGAAGATTAAGATATCGATGATATTCAAGTGATGACTCCAGAAGAATCTACTAGATACCAAATTCAGAGACCTGCAGAGTCTATTTTCAAATAGGTAACAATTCTGGTAAGGAAAGTTCCGCGAAAATACAATCCAATTATATTTTTGAAGTTTTCAGTTAATAAGGGAAGCTACAAAGCGAAAGAGGGACGGAAGCGGAGCCAGGGTGGCTCACACCACCCTGTGGACGGGCCCACCCCTAGCCGCGCCACCAGGTGGTGAGTCTACCTCGGACTCCGCCTCCGTCTCGTTTTCTCCCAGTACCTTCCTTTCGTCATGAAACTTCGTAATATATAACCCCCCGGATGCCCCGAGGTTCGTATATCGTGTTTTCATCGTGTTTTCGTTTCAATTTGTTTTTGACAGGTAGAGTCCCAGATTTGGAGCTACAATGTCTTCCTCTGGATCAGCTAAGGAAGACTCTTTAGAGGATATCATCAACCCATACATGAGGGAGTTGAAGATTCATCCCAAGGAGTTGTTGTTTGAAGATGGGAACTCCGGATAAAATAGGTTCGATGCCCTAAAGGTGAAGGAAGTCTGGAGGACAGGATGGAAGCGCTGGAGCAAGAAGTCTTTAGGTACAAGAAGATGGCGGAGCGCGAAGTGGATATCATCCATAAGATTTGTTCCGAACTCATCGCCCAGCACCAAAAGGAGACTACTGAACTCAAGGATTCTCACTCCGCCAAACAACCAACAAACTGCAAGCACAGTTCTATGACGTTCAAAATCAAAACTATGAGTATGAGGTTAGGTGTAAACGCATAAGTGCTGCTGCAAGTTTCAGGATGCTGGAAACCACGATGTCCTTTGTTGATGGGAATCCCTTACCCTGGAAGTCGGACGAAGATGAGAGGATACCACCACCATCGAAGGAGTAATTCGTCATCAGGTTTGGCATCCCCTTGGTTTGTTCCAAGCTTGGGGGAGTGTCGCGATATCACATCACTATCTTCTATCTTTTTACCTTATTAGTAGAGTCATATCATGAATAGAGAAGTTATTATGTAGGATGGTTTGCATTATGGAAGTGTCCCCTCTCTCGTTAGATATGTATCCCTTGGTGTGAGTTGCCGTTATGGAATATTAATGAGAAGATCTATCATTTACTCTTTTGCATAGCTTATATTAGTTTTCAATTTGTGGTTATATGATTGATCTTGTTGTTAGTATTGGTAGCACTTTGGAATCATTGAGTTAATTTAGTTGGTTTTGGCAAACCTGGCTCGGTCAGTAGCAACACTTTTTAAGAGTTGAATGAAAAAGATAAAAGTACTCTAAAGAAAAATAATTTCATCATCTTTCTTTCTTGATTTGCTCATAAATCTAGTATTCTCTAGTTAACATCTTTGTGCTTCCAAGGAAGATTGCATGTTTGTCTTTATCACTTGTATGTTTGTTTGTTTCCTTCAACTCTTGTACTTGCTACCTAGCCTTGGTAGCCAAAAACTTGTACTGAGAGGGAATTCTTCTCGTGCATCCACCTCCTTTAAACCAAAACCTTTGCCATTTGTGTCCACCATACCTACCTAGTAGCATTATTGCTATTCCAAGTAAATTCTTGTTTTATCTACCTCCCAAATTAAACTTGTTATGTGAAAATTAGTGATCAAAGCTCTCACGAACTTGATGGCACACTTTACTTTTTTGCACTTAATAAACTTGAACCATTGTGCTCACCTATGTTGCATATATGCTTCCACTTTGTAAGTTGTGAATTAGCAGAACCATGTTGTCATGGGGAACGCTCTCAACATTGCACTGGTACTTTGTACCTAGTTGATATCATGTTCTTTTGTTTATGGATGTCGTCGGTGTGAAATGAAAGGGGAGCTTGTAAGTGCATGGAGTTGTGCATGTGTGTTAGAGAAACTCCTGGGTCGCTGGTCTAATCCATGCTGACATGGTGGAAACCTGCAGCGTAACCATAACGAGCATCCATGAAGCATTCTTCTTATAAAAAAAGAGATAGAGATTGAGAAAAGGAGAAAAAGGAAAAAAGAGATTATGAAAAGAGGAAAGAGAGAAAAAAGCACCATATTCCCATGGTAAATAAGAAGATTGATGAGATGCTTGTTGTCTGCTTGCCTTGTCATTTTGATATGGGGATTCTTCCGTATCATCGGGCAAGGGGTACCCCGTTGGCGGTTCTCTATGATACACATATGCTTACGATGACAAGAACTTACCGGTGACTAAACTTGAGTAGCATGAGGAGCGGCCCTCATATTCAAGGGACATGAGATTCTCAATTTACAACTTGTCAATGCATATCCTCATATTTGATCACTTTAACCTTAATCACCTAAAGATGCCTATGATAGGGGCAATGAGAGCTGAAAGCTAGTAAGTATCATAATTTTTGGGAGCTCTTTATGAGACTTGCAATCCCTGCTTCCCTCCGCGAAGGACCTTTCTTTTACTTTTCAGTTGAGTCAGTAAACCTACTCCCTTCTATCTCACCAAGTATTTTGAGTTGTTGTGTTTCATTCATTCATATGATGATTTACTCAATCATGTTTCTTATTTTCCTTGTTTTGCACATTGCTCTTATCTTGATGTTTACTACTTTGAAAGCTATCATTGAAAACCAGTTATTTGTGAACTCCAGCAACTTATCAACTATTCTTCGACGAAGAGCTAAGTTTGCCATTACCAATTATGATTCACTTTATGTATATTTATTGTGTTTCCTTTACTCATTGCAAGTTGAGTTATATAGTAGTGAGTTATCTTCTATTATGATCTATGTATTTGATGAATATGATGCTTCTTGTCCGTATTCTTTTATCAACTCTTCACTCCATAAACCTGAGGCCATGTTTACTGAGCTCAGTTTCGCTTGGGGACCAGCGAAGTCTCAGCTTGGGGGGAGTTGATACGTCCATTTTGCATCACTATTCTATGTAATAATTCACTGTTATTCATTGATATATTTCGTATTGAGAGGTGATACTTATGTTATTTCATCTGTTTTTGCATGGTTGATGACTTTTGGAGCATGGACCGCTGCAGTCAGGAATCTGATGGAAAAGGTGCTGTTTGGAGGCAAAATTCGTGAAGATCAGAAAATACTAGAAAATATACGGAAAAAATCCTATTTTTCCAGAAGACGAAGGAAGCCAAAAGGGGGGCTGGAGATGGGCCACAGGGGGCCCACACCACCCCCTGGTGCAGGCCAGCCTAGGCCGTGCCACCAGGTGTGTGGCCGCCCTGGTCCACCCCTGGCACTCCCCTCTGGCGTATATTATCCTCTCGAAACCCTAAGACTCGGGGAGCGACCACAGAAATATTTCGCCGCCTCTGCGGGGCGGAAAACACCGAGGGAGAAAGATCTCTCCGGCAGACAGATTTCTGCCAGCGGAATTCCTTTCCGGAGAGGGGAGATCGTTGCCATCAACACCACCATCAAGCTGGCCTTCATCGGGATCATCATCATCACCACCACCATCATCACCATCAGCAACCTTAGCACCACCTCCATATTGCTGTAACAATTGGGTTGAATCTTGCATAGTTCATAGGGGAAACTTTCCCGGTGTTGATTACTATTTGTAGTTGATGCTATTGAGTGAATCATTGAATTGTTGTTTATGTTCAGATTTTTATACAGCATTATTCCATCTCTGATCATGATCCATATGATGTCTTGTGAGTAGTTCGTTTTGTTCTTGAGGACATGGGAGAAGTCATGTTGTTAGTAGTGGAGTTGTGTTGAGGAAGATTCAATAGTTTGATATTTAAGTTGTGGTGTACTTCTTCTAGTGGTGTCATGTGAACGTCGACTACATGACACTTCACCTATATGGGCCTAGGGGAATGCATTGTGTATTTGGCTACTAATCGTAGGGGTTGCCGGAGTGACATAAACCTGAACCCCCGTTAGGAAAGCATTGCACAAGGGACGTAAGGGTCTTAGAGTTTAAAGCTGTGGTTAGGTTTCTACCTTAATTACTTTCTTGTTCTTACGGATGTTTGGAAGGGGTATAATCACAAGTATGTATTAGTCCTAGGAAGGTTGGTACATTAGCACAGATTCACCCACACAACACTTAGCAAGCTAAAGAAGATTAATCAACTATATGAAGCGAAAGCACTTGATAGTCTTCCCATGTGTCCTCGAGAACATTTGGTCATCTTAAGTAATACAACCGGCTTGTCCTTTGCTGCATAAAGGATTGGGCCACTTGCTGCATTTATTCTTATCGTCTTTTATTTACTCGTACTTTGTTTACTTGCTATATCAAAAACCCCTAAAAATCCGTTTGCTAAGTATTTGCAGAGAATTCCTGATCCATACCACTAGCCAGCACCTTCTGCTCCTCGTTGGGTTCGACACTCTTACTTATCGAAAATACTGGGATACACCCCCTATACTTGTGGGTCATCAGATACCCATGGTAAGAGTAACTATGGCAAACAAGTTTTTCAAGATTTAGTTATAGAGTTTCTTTACTTTAAGTTATATACTTAACTTGATATTCAGGTTTGTGGTAGGTAGTACCTTAATATCATCTTTAGAATATTAAGTATTCATCCATGAGTTGTAGTATGGAATATCATGTAATGATCTCTAGAAGATCTAGTACTCCTTATTAAGTAGTGTGTTGTGACTTAGTTTTATCACATTTGATCTACCCTTAGATCAAATTATATTACCCAAAGATAAGGTTTTGGCAAAGGTCATATTGAAACTTATCACAGACAACTTGATGATCTACTTCAGTTCCACCAAGTTAAGAGAAGCTTCAATCACTTTGACAAGTTTTATTTAAAAGCGCGAAAATTATCTGGATTTTCTATGCATGAATGCAATGCACACACCTGTGTTCAGCTTATTTCTAAGCTCTAATGCTGGGGTGTTACATAAAACACATGCAATGACACTAGTGGATCCATGTGTGGTTTGTGAAAATAACACACATGCAATGACACTGGTGGATCCATAGGTGGTTTGTGAAAAGAATACACATGCAATGACTCTAGCTGTGGTTTGTGAAAAGAACAGACATCCAATGAATCTGGTGGATCCATATGTGGTTTGTGAAATGAACAGACATCCAATGACTCTAGTCTTGGTTAATGAAAAGAACACACATGCAATGACACTAGGGGATCCATATGTGGTTAATGAAAATAACACACATGCAATGACTCTAGCTGTGGCTAATGAAAAGAACACACATGCAATGACACTAGTGGATCCATAGGTGGTTCGTGAAAAGAACAGACATGCAATGAACTATAGTTGTGGTGAATGAAAAGAACACACATGCAATGACACTGGTGGATCCATGCGTGGTTTTTGAAAAGAACACACATGCAATAAACTCTGGTGGATCCATGTGTGGTCTATGAAAAGAACAGACATGCAATGACACTGGTGGATCCAAAGGTGGTCTGTGAAAAGAATAGACATGCCATGACTCTAGCTAGATCCATATGTGGTCTGTGAAAAGAATAGACATGCAATGAACTCTAGTGGATCCATATGTGGTTTGTGAAAAGAACAGACATGCAGTGACACTGGTGGATCCATGTGGTTTGTGAAAAAACACACATGCAATGACTCTAGTTGTGGTTTCTGAAAAGAACAGGCATGCAATGACTCTAGCTATGGTTTCTGAAAAGAACATACATGTAAAGAACTCTGGTGGATCCATGGGTGGTTTTTGAAAAGAACACACATGCAATGAACTCTACTGGATCCATATGTGGTTTGCGAAAAGAACAGACATGCAATGACTCTGGTTGTGGTTAATGAAAAGAACACACATGCAATTACACCGGTGGATCTATGAGTGGTTTTTGAAAAGAACACACGTGCAATGAACTCTAGTGGATCAATATGTGGTCTGTGAAAAGAACAGACATACAATGACACAGGTGGATCCATAGGTGGTTTGTGAAAAGAACAGACATGCAATGCCTCTAGTTGTGGTTTGTGAAAAGAACAGACATGCAATGACACTGGTGGATCCATAGGTGGTCTGTGAAAATAACACACATGCAATGAACTCTGGTGGATCCATGTGTGGTTTGTGAAAAGAACAGACATGCAATGACTCTAGCTGTGGTATGTGAAAAGAACACACATGCAATGACACTGGTGGATCCATAGGTGGTTTGTGGAAAGAACACACATGCAATGACACTAGCTGTGGTTTGTGAAAAGAACACACATGAAATGACACTAGCTGTGGTTTGTGAAAAGAACACACATGCAATGACTTGGGTGGATCCATATGTGGTTTGTGAAAAGAACAGACATGCAATGACTCTAGATGTGATTAATGAAAAGAACACACATGCAATGACACTAGGGGATTCATATGTGGCTAATGAAAAGAACACACATGCAATGACTCTAGCTGTGGATAATGAAAATAACGCACATGCAATGACACTAGTGGATCCATTGGTGGTTTGTGAAAAGAACAGACATGCAATGAACTCTAGTTGTGGTGAATGAAAACAACACACATGCAATGACACTGGTGGATCCATGCGTGGTTTTTGAAAACAACACACATGCAATGAAATCTAGTGGATCCATGTGTGGTCTGTGAAAAGAACAGACATGCAATGACACCGGTGGATCCATATGTGGTCTGTGAAAAGAACAGACATGCAATGACTCTAGCTGGATCCATATGTGGTTTGTGAAAAGAATAGACATGCAATAAACCTTGGTGGATCCATTTGTGGTTTGTGAAAAGAACAGACATGTAGTGACACTGGTGGATCCATGTGGTTTGCAAAAAGAACACACATGCAATGACTCTAGCTGTGGTCTATGAAAAGAACAGACATGCAATGACACTAGTGGATCCATAGGTGGTTTGTGAAAAGAACACACATGCAATGACTCTAGTTGTGGATAATGAAAAGAACACACATGCAATGACACTGGTGGAACCATGGGTGGTTTGTCAAAAGAACAGACATGCAATGAACTCTAGTCGTGGTCTGTGAAAACAACACACATGCAATGACACTAGTGGATCCATGGGTGGTTTGTGAAAAAACACACATGCAAAGAACTCTGGTGGATCGATATGTGGTTTTTGAAAATAACACACATGCAATGAAGTCTGGTGGATCCATATGTGGTTTGTGAAAAGAACATACATGCAATGACTCTAGTTGTGGTTTGTCTAAACAACACACATGTAATGACACTGGTGGATCCATAGGTGGTCTGTGAAAAAACACACATGCAATGACTCTAGCTGTGGTTTGTGAAAAGAACAGACATGCAATGACTCTGGTGGATCGATGGGTGGTTTTTGAAAAGAACACACATGCAATGAACTCTGGTGGATCCATATGTGGTTTGTGAAAAGAACAGACATGCAATGACTCTGGTTTTGGTTAATGAAAAGAAGACACATGCAATGACACTGGTGGATCCATGGTTGGTTTTTGAAAAGAACACACATGCAATGAACTCTGGTGGATCCATGTGTGGTCTGTGAAAAGAACAGACATGCAATCATAGTGGTGGATCCATAGGTGGTCTGTGAAAAGAATAGACATGCAATGACTCTAGCTGGATCCATATGTGGTCTGTGAAAAGAACAGACATGCAATGAACTCTGGTGGATCCATATGTGGTTCGTGAAAAGATCAGACATGCAGTGACACTGGTGGATCCATGTGGTTTGTGAAAAGAACACACATGAAATGACTCTGGTTCTGGTTCGTGAAAAGAACAGGCATGCAATGACACTAGTTGTGGTCTATGAGAAGAATAGACATGCAATGACACTAGTGGATCCATAGGTGGTCTGTGAAAAGAACACACATGCAATGACACTAGTGGATCCATGGGTGTTTTTCGAAAAGAACACACATGCAATGAACTCTGGTGAATCCATATGTGGTTTATGAAAAGAACAAACATGCAATGAACTCTGGTGGATCCATAGGTGGTCTGTGAAAATAATAGACATCCAATGACTATAGCTATGATCTGTGAAAAGAACACACATGCAATGACACTAGTGGATCCATAGGTGGTTTGTGAAAATAACACACATGCAAAGAACTCTAGTGGATCCATGTGTGGTCTGTGAAAATAACACACATGCAATGAAGTCTGATGGATCCATATGTGGTTTGTGAAAAGAACATACATGCAATGACTCTAGTTGTGGTTAATGAAAAGAACACACATGCAATGATACTGGTGGATCCATAGGTGGTCTGTGAAAAGAATACACATGCAATGACTCTAGCTGTGGTTTGTGAAAATAACAGACATGCAATGACTCTAGTGGATCCATATGTGGTTTGTGAAAAGAACACACATGCAATGACTCTAGTTGTGGTTAATGAAAAGAACACACATGTAGTGACACTTGGGGATCCATATGTGGTTAATGAAAAGAACACACATGCAATGACTCTAGCTGGGGTGAATGGAAAGAACACACATGCAATGACACTGGTGGATCCATAGGTGGTTTTTGAAAATAATAGACATGCAATGAACTCTAGCTATGGTGAATGAAAAGAACACACATGCAATAACACTGGTGGATCCATGGCTAGTTTTTGGAAAGAACACACATGCAATGAACTCTGGTGGATCCATATGTGGTCTGTGAAAAGAACAGACATGCAATGACACTGGTGGATCCATAGGTGGTCTGTGAAAAGGACAGACATGCAATGACTCTAGTTGTGGTCTATGAAAAGAACACACATGCAATGACACTGGTGGATCCATAGTTGTTTTGTGAAAATAACACACATGCAAAGAACTCTGGTGGTCCTAATGGCCCAAAATATATCGAGCTCGTTGGGGAACCCCAAGAGCAAGGTATGATGAGCACAGCAGCAAGTGTTTCCTCGGTTATGAAACCAAGGTTATCGAACCAGTAGGAGCAAGGAAACACCTCCAAGATGGTGTTTCCAACTTGGAATCCTGCACAACACAACCACAGAACTTTGCCCCCAACTTACAGTTAGGTTGTCAATCTCACCGGTTTTGCTGAAAACAAAGGCTTAAACATATTGTGTGGAAGATAGTAATAGCTTGCAGAAAGTAAACAGAAAATAGTAAATAGTTATAGATTGAGGGTAAAATAAAGGACCGGGGTCCATAGTTCACTAGTGGTGATTCTCCTTGAGATAGATGACATGTTGGGTGAACAAATTACAGCAGCGCAATTGACAAACATCGTGAAAGCATACATGCATATACTAATCATCTTGACTTCTATGAGATTTGATTGGGCATTACAACATTATACATAGACCGTAATCCAACTGCATCTATGACTAATGATCCACCTTCAGGTTATCATCCAAACCCCCTCCAGTATTAAGTTGCAAGCAATAGATAATTGCATTAAGCATTGTGTGTAAAGTAAACAATACGAGTGTTCTATGAACAAAGGATTGTTGTTTTCTCCCTAGTAGCAACAGCACATCTAGTACCCTAGAGATTTCTGTCACTTCCCTAGATTACTAGAGGCATGAACCCACGAGCATAAATACTCACTCTTGGAGTTGCTAGCATCTACTCAGCCAAGATAGCTACTAACAACGGAGAGCATGCAAGATCACAAATAACAAAGACATAATAGAATCAATAATCAGTCTGAAATAGCATCTCAATATCCATCGGATCCTCGCAAACACAACATGTATGATTACAAATAGATGATCTTGATCATGAACGGAGCTCACAAGATCTAAACATGGTAGCACAAAGGAGAAGAACCAACCATCTAGCTACTACATGGACCTGTAGTCCAGGGATGAACTACTCACGCATCACACCGGAGGCAGGCATGGTGATGAAGAAGGCCTCCAGGGTGAATTCTCCCCTCCGGCAGGGTGCCGTGAAGAGCTTCAGATCCCTCCCGATCTAGGGATGGAGATGACAGCAACTACAGAGTCTTTTGTGGAATTTTGATCGGGTACTTAGGGTTTCTGTATCGGAGGCGATATATAGGAGAAAGGGGAGACCGAGGGGGTTCCCTAGGCGGCCACACCACCCCCTAGCGTGGGCCAGGCCTGGCCGCGCAGCCAGTGGTGTGGCCGGCCTCTGGCCCCTCTCCGTCTCGTCTTCTGGCTCAGTGTCCCCCTCGATGAAATATTGTCTTTGGATTTTGTCCCGTCCAATTCTAAGAATATTCATTTTCTGACTTTCCTAGAACCAAAAATAGCAGAAAACAGGCATCTGGGACTGTGGCATCTTGTTAATAGGTTAGTCCAAGAAAGTGTATAAAAATTCTCCAAAGTGTGGACAAAACATAAGAAAGTAGATATAAAACAAGCATGGAACATCAAAAATTATAGATACGTTAACAACGTATCAACATCCCAATCTTAACTCATGCTCGTCCTCGAGTAGGTAAGTGATAAAAAGAAAGAATAATTTTTGAGGTGACATGCACCATCATAAACTTGATCAAAGTATTTGTAGAACATTGATAGCTGGGATCATAGTACTTTAACATAGCATGAAAGATATAGTTCTAACAATAAGACATAGCAACTATGTTGTAACATGAAAAGGCACAAACAAAAGATTCATGAATAACAATGCTTTGCAAGACGTTTGTTTGTTTCACATATAGAAAGCATAATGAGAATGGTATTCAGCTTGTCCCTCATAGAGTAGCAAAACATAAATGCATAAGACACCTTCAAAGTTCATAAGGGTGAGTAGATACAAATAGTTTAAGAACAAGCGATATCAAAGTTATGCATCAATCAACAAGTCTTGGGACAATGCACATTAAACTAAGAATGGCCACTATGCTCTCTCAATAGGTGCATAAAGATAGAAGATGGAGACTCAACATGAAAGTAAAAGAAAGGCCTTCATAGAAAGAAGCAGGGATTCAAGTCTCATAAAGAGCTTCCAAAAATTATGGCACCTATTAGCTTTCAGCTCTCATTGACCCTATCATAAGCATCTTGAAGTGATTAAGGTTAAAGTGAAAAAACTATGGAGTATATGCTTCAGATCCCTCTCCTCATGCTACTCAAGTTTAGTTACCGGTAAGTTCTTGTCATAGTAAGTACATGTGTATCATAGAGAACCGCCAACGGGGTACCCCTTGCCCGATGATACGGAAGAATCCCCATATCAAAATGACAAGGCAAGCAGACAATAAGCATCTCAGCAATCTTCTTATTTACCATGGGAAAATGGTGCTTTTTTCTCTCTTTCCTCTTTTCTCATCTTTTTTTCTCTTTTTCTCTTTTTCTCAATCTCTATCTTGTTTTTATAAGAAGAATGCTTCATAGATTGCTCATTATGGTTACACTGCAGGTTTCCACCATGATTAGGCATGGATTAGACCAGCGGCCCAGGCGTTTCTCTAACACACATACATAACTCCATGGACTTACAAGCTCCCCTTTCATTTCATACCGACGACATCCATAGACAAAAGAGCATGATATCAACTGGGTACAATGTACAAGTGCAATGTTGAAAGCGTTCCCCATGACAACATGGTTCTGCTAATCCCCAACATATAAGTGCAAGCATTACAACATAGATGACAAAATGGTTCAAGTTTATTAGGGGCAAGAAAAGTAAAGTGTGCCATCAAGTTCGTGAGAGCTTTAATCACTAGTTTTCTCATAACAAGTTTAATTCAGAAGATAGATAAAAACATGAATATACTTGGAATAACAAATGCTAATAGGTAGGTATGGTGGACTCTTTTGAATAACTTGGTTTTATTTGGAGTTGGATGCATGAGTGGAACTCATAGTTGGTTATGGAGGCTAGCAAAAGACTGGGAGCCACCAACTAAGAGAGCAATAATGGCCATAATCATGCAAAGCAACAAATCATCATTAATTAAAGCATAAAGTGATATTACAAGTCGAAAACTAAATGATCATAGAGGCTATGGTGACTTGGGATAGTCTTAACATGGTGTGAGCATGCGCCAAGTCAACCCAAATAAAGCATCAACGGAGAATACCACAATACTATGCTTTAGTATGCTAAAACAACGCATGATTCTTTCAAGGCACATTAAGCAATCTCAATTGTTTATAACATGTCATGCTACAACAAAGACTAAGCATAAAGCCAAAACAATATCAGGCATGACATGATAAAGCATAGTCCACAGTCAAAAACAAGCTCCTTTTATCACTTAAGCATGAACTTTTCCTACTCTTTTCCAAATCAAACCAATCTTATTTGAAAACTAATAAATGAATGAGGGGGTACAACCAATTTATTTAAGCAAACTAAGCAAACCAAGCAAACGAAAACCAAAAACAAAAACGAAGACACTCCAAGAACAATACAACTGTGCATGAAACAATAAAAATGAAGTGTTTGGAAGAAACCTGAGATTTTTATTGATGAAGAAAGGGATGCCTTGGGCATCCCTTAGCTTTGACGCTTGTACCTCTTGGATATTTCTTGGGGTGACACGGGTGGCATCCCCAAGCTTGAGCTTTAGTCCATTCTTCATCTCATTACATCATTCTTTCCATACACCTGAAATTTTTCCTTCATACATAACTTCACACAATCTTCATAAGCAACATTAGTGTACTCAAGATAATAAGTCTTTTGGTTCAGTTCCTACACAAGTAAAACTTTCATTAAAACAAAAGATATTGTAGCACTTCCCTCAAAAAGTTCAATTCCCCAAAAAGAACCCAAAAAGGAATCAACAAGAAGCAAATGCAAATAATGGCAGAAATCTGTCAAAACAGACCAGCAGGTAGAAACCGATTTTTTCGAAGACCTTCTGTTGCTCAAATCAAAAAGTGTTGAACTAACGAAAGTTGGATAACAACCTGGGGCAGAAGCTCAGACAATTACAGCTCAAACCAACGTATAGAGATTTTACACAAATTTTTACAGCGAAGCACAAAAATCTTTTTCTTGACAGCAATTTTCCCAAGCATTACTTCTCTCTCATTAGAGGTTACTCTTGGCACAAAAATCAAATAAAAAGGATAAGGAGAGGTTATTACTGAAGCAATAACTTCCAATACTCAACTAAAACTTTTTGGTTATCTCCCAATAAGTACTTTTCTTTAACGCCTTTAAGTTAGGCATAAGAAGCAAGAAAAGAATCAAGTATTCTCAAATGAAGAAGCATTAAGAGCAAATTTTGTTTTAATAGGAGAGGCAAAAGGAATCTTATCTCTCTTCTTAGGGAACTGTTCTATACCTTTCTTGAGTGGGAGTTGATATTTAATGGTGCCTTCTTTCATATCAATACTGGCACCAACAGTTCTAAGAAAAGGTCTTCCCAAAGTAATAGGACAAGAAGCATTGCATTCAACATCCAAAACATAGAAATCAACGGGGACATAGGAATTGTTAACCATAATAAGAACATCATTAATACTCCCCATGAGTTTTTTTTAGCATTATCATCAAGTGGGACATTTAAATAACAATCTTCCAATGGTGGCAAATCAAGCATTTCATAAATCTTTCTAGGCATAATAGAAACACTAGTATCAAGATCACATAAAGCTTTGAGATCAAAATCATTCACTTTCATATTAATGATGGGTTCCCAACCATCTTCTAATTTCATAGGAATAGAAGATTTATGTTTCATCTTTTCTTCTTTAATTTTTATGAGAGCATCAGTAATGTGTTTTGTAAACACCATATTCATAGCACTAGCATTAGGACTTTTAGCAAGCTTTTGTAGGAACATAACAACTTCATAGATGTTGCAACTATCAAGATCAAAATCATAATTATCATCTAAAGTAGTAGAGATATTGTTTCCCATATTTCAAAGAATTTCAGCATTTTTATTTGAAAAGGTTCCATTGGGTTTACTAGCTTCAACATTAGTGGTAGTGATAGTAGAAATACTTATATTTCTAGCAATCTCATCTTATCTTTCCCACTTAGCATGCAATTCAACTAATAGTCTAACATTTTCATCAATTCTAACTTGTATGGCATTAGTAGCAGCAAAGGGATTTTCAATAGTTTCAGGTTTAGCAGCCATTTTATTAAAAGAAGATTATGCTTCAGCCAATGATGCTATATTTCTTTCAGCATTAGAGAGTTTTTCCTCAATAGTTTTATTGAAAGCAGTTTGTTTATTAATAAAATCTTTAAGCATAACTTCAAGTTCAGAGGGTGCACTTCTATTATTGTTGTAGGAATTTCCGTAAGCATTTCCATTATTGGTAGGATATGGCCTATAATTAGTACCAAAATTATTCCTGTAGGCATTGTTGCTAAAATTATTATTTCTTATAAAGTTCACATCAACTTGCTCTTCTTGAGCAACCAAAGAGGCTAAAGGAACATGATTTGGATCAATATGAGCTTTCCCATTAACAAGCATAGACATAATAACATCAATTTTATCAGTCAAGGAAGAGGTCTCTTCAACAAAATTTACTTCCTTACCTTGTGGAGCTCTCTCAGTATGCCATTCAGAATAGTTAACCATCATATTATCCAGAAGCTTTGTTGAAGCACCCAAAGTAATGGTCATAAAGGTACCTCCAGCAGCAGAATCCAGTAGATTTCTTAAAGAATAATTCAATCCTGCATAAAAGGTTTGGATAATCATCCAAGCAGTCAGTCCATGAGTGAGACAATTCTTTACCAAAGATTTCATTCTTTCCCAAGCTTGAGCAACATGTTCATTATCGGATTGTTTAAATTTCATTATTTCACTTCTCATAGATATAATCTTAGCAGGAGGATAGTATTTTCCAATGAAAGCATCTTTGCATTGAGTCCCAGAATCAATACTATTTCTAGTTAGGGATTGCAACCATTCTTTAGCTTTTCCTCTCAAAGAGAAAGGAAACAATTTAAGCTTAATAATATCTCCATCTATATCCCTATGCTTTTGCATCACACAAAGTTCAACAAAGTTATTTAGATGAGCAGCAGCATCTTCAGTACCAATTCCAGAAAATTGTTCTCTCATAACAAGATTGAGTAAAGCAGGTTTAATTTCAAAGAAAGTAGCTTCAGGAACAGGTGGAGCAATAGGTGTGCACATGAAATCATTGTTGTTGGTGCTAGTGAAGTCACACAACTTAGTGTTTTCAAGAGTAGTCATTTTTTGTGTTTTTAATAAAGAAAGCAAACTAGTACAACTATTTTTTTTTGTGTTTTTGATAAAGAAACAAGCAAACAAAGCAAAAATAAACTAAGCAAAACAAAAATAACAAAGTAAAGAGATCGGTTCTGAGGGACTCCCCTTGTGAAGATGTCCTTGACCCCCCGACAACAGCGCTAGAAAAATAGCTTGATGGACCAAAATATACCGAGCTCGTTGGGGAACCCCAAGAGGAAGGTATGATGAGCACAGTAGCAAGTTTTCCCTCAGTTATGAAACCAAGGTTATCGAACCAGTAGGAGCAAGGAAACACCTCCAAGGTGTTGTTTCCAACTTGGAATCCTGCACGACACAACCACAAAACTTTGCCCCCAACTTACAGTGAGGTTGTCAATCTCACCGGTTTTGCTGAAAACAAAGGATTAAACGTATTGTGTGGAAGATAGTAATATCTTGCAGAACATAAACAAAAAACAGTAAATAGTTGTAGATTGATGGTAAAAGAAAGGACCGGGGTCCATAGTTCACTAGTGGTGATTCTTCTTAAGATAGATGACATGTTGGGTGAACAAATTACAGCGGGGCAATTGAAAAACATCGAGAAAGCATACATGCATATACTAATCATCTTGACTTCTGTGAGATTTGGTTGGGCATTACAACATTATACATAGACCATAATCCAATTGCATCAATGACTAATAATCCACCTTCAGGTTATCATCCGAACCCCCTCCAGTATTAAGTTGCAAGCAACAAATAATTGCATTAAGCATTATGTGTAAAGTAAACAATACGATTGTTCTATGAACAAAGGATTGTTGTTTTCTCCCTAGTAGCAACAACACATCTAGTACCTTAGAGATTTCTATCACTTCCCCAGATTACTAGAGGCATGAACCCACTATCGAGCATAAATACTCCCTCTTGGAGTTGCTGGCATCTACTCGGCCAAGATAGCTACTAACAACGGAGAGCATGCAAGATCAGAAATAACAAAGACATGATAGAATCAATAATCAATCTGAAATAGCATCTCAATATCCATCGGATCCCCACAAACACAACATGCATGATTACAAATAGATGATCTTGATCATGAACGGAGCTCACAAGATCTAGACATGGTAGCACAAAGGAGAAGAACCAACCATCTAGCTACTACATGGACCCGTAGTCCAGGGATGAACTACTCACGCATCACACCGGAGGCAAGCATGGTGATGAAGAAGGCCTCCAGGGTGAATTCTCCCCTCCGGTAGGGTGCCGGGAAGAGCTTTAGATCCCTCCCGATCAAGGGATGGAGATGACGGCGGCTACAGACTCTTTCGTGGAATTTTGATCGGGTACTTAGGGTTTCTGTATCGATGGCGATATATAGGTGAAAGGGGAGGCTGAGGGGGTGCCCTAGGCGGCCAAACCACCCCTAGCACGGGCCAGGTGGTGTGGCCGGCCTCTGGACCCTCTCCGTCTCGTCTTCTGGCTCTGTGTCCCCCTCGGTGAAATATTGACTTTGCCTTTTGTCCCGTCCAATTCTAAGAATATTCATTTTCTAACTTTCCTGGAACCAAAAATAGCAGAAAACAGGCAGCTGGCACTGTGGCATCTTGTTAATAGGTTAGTCCAAGAAAGTGTATCAAAATACTACAAAGTGTGGACAAAACATAAGAAAGTAGATATAAAACAAGCATGGAACATCAAAAATTATAGATACGTTAGCAACGTATCAGATCCATATGTGGTCTGTGAAAATAACACACATGCAATGAAGTCTCGTGGATCCATATGTGGTTTGTGAAAAGAACACACATGCAATGACTATAGTTGTGGTCTGTGAAAATAACACATATGCAATAAAAATGGTGGATCCATGGGTGGTTTGTGAAAATAACACACATGCAATGAACTCTGGTGGATCCATATGTGGTATGTCAAAAGAACACACATGCAATGACATTGGTGGCTCCATAGGTGGTTTGTGAAAAGAACACACATGCAATGAACTCTGGTGGATCCATATGTGGTATGTGAAAAGAACATACATGCAATGACACTGGTGGATCCATGTGTGGTCTGTGAAAATAACACACATGCAATGACATTGGTCGATCCATAGGTGGTTTGTGAAAAGAACACACATGCAATGACTCTAGATGTGGTTTGTGAAAAGAACAGACATGCAATGACTCTAGCTGTGGTCTTTGAAAAGAACACACATGTAATGACTCTGGTGGATCCATATGTGGTCTGTGAAAAGAACACACATGCAATGACTCTTGCTGTGGTATGTGAAAAGAACACACATGCAATGACACTGGTGGATCCATGCGTGGTTTGTGAAAATAACACACATGCAATGAACTCTGGTGGATCCAAATATGGTTTGTGAAAATAACATACATGCAATGACTCTAGTTGTGGTTAATGAAAAGGACATACATGCAATGACACTGGTGGATCCATAGGTGGTTTGTGAAAAGAACACACATGCAATGACTCTAGCTGTGGTTTGTGAAAAGAACAGACATGCAATGACTTTGGTGGATCCATATGTGGTTTGTGAAAAGAACAAACATACAATGACTCTAGTTATGGTTAATGAAAAGGACACACATGCAATGACACTAGGGGATCCATATGTGGTTAATGAAAAGAATACACATGCAATGACTCTAGGTGTGGATAATGAAAAGAACACGCATGCACTGACACTAGTGGATCCATAGGTGGTTTGTGAAAAGAACATACATGCAATGACACTGGTGGATCCATAGATGGTCTGTGAAAATAACATACATTCAATGAACTCTGGTGATTCCATGTTTGGTTTGTGAAAAGAACATACATGCAATGAACTCTGGTGGATCCATATGTGGTTTGTGAAAAGAACAGACATGCAATGACTCTAGCTGTGGTCTTTGAAAAGAACACACATGTAATGACTCTGGTGGATCCATATGTGGTCTATGAAAAGAACACACATGCAATGACTCTTGCTGTGGTATGTGAAAAGAACACACATGCAATGACACTGGTGGATCCATGCGTGGTTTGTGAAAATAACACACATGCAATGAACTCTGGTGGATCCAAATATGGTTTGTGAAAAGAACATACATGCAATGACTCTAGTTGTGGTTAATGAAAAGGACATACATGCAATGACACTGGTGGATCCATAGGTGGTTTGTGAAAAGAACACACATGCAATGACTCTAGCTGTGGTTTGTGAAAAGAACAGACATGCAATGACTTTGGTGGATCCATATGTGGTTTGTGAAAAGAACAGACATACAATGACTCTAGTTATGGTTAATGAAAAGGACACACATGCAATGACACTAGGGGATCCATATGTGGTTAATGAAAAGAATACACATGCAATGACTCTAGGTGTGGATAATGAAAAGAACACGCATGCACTGACACTAGTGGATCCATAGGCTGTTTGTGAAAAGAACATACATGCAATGACACTGGTGGATCCATAGATGGTCTGTGAAAATAACATACATTCAATGAACTCTGGTGATTCCATGTTTGGTTTGTGAAAAGAACATACATGCAATGAACTCTGGTGGATCCATATGTGGTTTGTGAAAAGAACAGACATGCAATGACTCTAGCTGTGGTTAATGAAAAGAACACACATGCAATGACACTGGTGGATCCATAGGTGGGTTGTGAAAAGAAGACAACATGCAAATGACACTGGTTTATCCATGTGGTTTAGTACGAAACATGCATTTTCCATTTCTTAAAGGAACACACATGCCTAGTCTTTCTATTTTCCATTTGAATCCCTTATTCTGTCTTGCCCTTGGGTTTTTGATACTACTCAGATTTGCCCTCTATCTCGGTCGCAAATCTCACAAAAGCCCAAACGTGTGCCACTCTGGATGCTACGCCCTGATTGGTTGACACAGATGTCACGCGGATCATCTCCACCAACCATTGATCCTCTATGATCCAACGGACAGGATAACCCCTCGCTTCTCCACTTTTTTATGCAGGGTCTATCAGTGCCACCGATACTTTACCTCCATAAACAAGTGAAAGTCCATATAAATAAAATAAATGATCATATTTCGAAGAAGCTATCGTCTTCGTCTTCTGGTTTTTCCTCGTCTTCGTCAACGCCATGGTCCTTGCCATCGCCACCATCGGTGTCCTCCTCTAATGACTCGACACTGCCCCCTTCCTCGTATAAGCACGCTATCTCCTCGTCGGAGTCCTCCTCCTCCTCTTCGTACTCCCACGGGTCCACGTCACTCTCCTCCGCTTCTGCCTCCAACTGATCGATGAACGCCTCCTTGTTGGCCAAGTCGGACTCGTCCAAATAGATGTCTCCTCTCTTCTTCCTAGTCTTCTTATCGTCCCTCTTCTTGTCCGTACTCGCCGGTGCAACACGCGCCCCCGTCCTGGCTACTGCTTTGCGCTCGTCTGTCGCTGCAGGTACCCCATGCTCCTCCTGCACGGCCGGTACGAGCTTCGTCATCGCGGTGTACTCGAGTGCCGATGTCGGTGGATCCTGGCACGATCGGACATGATGTGCTGCCTCAGTAGGCGACTCGCGAGCGCGAACGATGCAGCGAAGAGCCGAGGACGCAAGACGGTCAGTGGAGGGCTTGGACCTGCCATTGCCACGGCGAGGGGGCATCGTGCTCGAGGAAGTTGTTCGGAATGGTCGATGGCGGGTACACCGAGTTGGGTGTCGATCTGATCAAGGACAAGTAGCGGTTTCATGCGTCGTGTACACGAATGCATTTGTCGATTATCAAAAAAATGTAATATCTCGCGTACTGAACATAATTTGATCACAACAAAAGTGGAACAGCGTATTCTAGACTCGTAAATATCCTGTGTGTGCATGTCGACGTGGAGTTCAACGAAGTTAGACGTGCCGACGTGATCGTGCAGCAGTTGCGCACGTCATTGCCCCATCAACACGTGACACAGGCACGCGGGACGTGCACGCCGATGCACGTGATTACCATCTGGCTCACACTCCTCTTATTATATACTGGATTTTAGCCGGCACCGAAGACCATTGAACTGTCCATTGCAATAAAGACAGGTCACATTGATTCCCTATCCCTGGCTTCTTTGAGAAGGTAGATCGTACACGGT
Organism: Avena sativa; assembly: GCA_916181665.1. Taxonomy (NCBI): domain Eukaryota; kingdom Viridiplantae; phylum Streptophyta; class Magnoliopsida; order Poales; family Poaceae; genus Avena; species Avena sativa. Next base: position 464,843,513 of record OV702297.1, on the reverse strand, counting down.
GGTATTGTATAATAGTAGTAGTACTATTGGACCACGTCATGTACTCTTTGACTCTTCTCCCACACTAATCACTATCTTCTTCCTCCTGCCGCCACCTCCCTCCCCCTGCAAGCCATGGCTCCCCTGAGGAGAGGTCGGTCGACCATCCTCATGGAGAAAAGGGAGAGAGCTCACCGCGAGTCAGTTCTTGCTCTACTAGCCCCTCAAGCCCCCCTCTCACTGAGGCCCAATCTCTCCCGACAATGGCGCCGAATGTTCTAGAAGGAGAGGGCTCCTCCCGGTACGGTCTTCTTGTTCTACTTCTCCATCTCCTTATCCATCATGAACTTATTCAGCTTATTCTTGTGTTTCCTCTTCTTCTTGCTCTTCCTCTTCTACGTATTACAGGCCGGCCATGGAGCCAGAATCCACCATCACAGAGGCGTTGTAGGACCTGTTTGGTCCCATTCCACGTCTCAGCGAGGTAGCAAATATCCACACTGTTATTTCTCTCAGTTGTGATGTGGATTTCGTAGATCATGTCCGCCCCGCATTGGTTTTTTCTTCTTATTTTGCGAGTTGTATTAGTTTTCATGATTATGACTGGATCTCCTAGTTTTTCCTTAATACCGCGGTTCATAGATTCAATATAGATTTTTTGTGATTAGGATTAGTTTATCGTGGTTATGAATAGATCTCTAGGTCCATTTTTTAACACTGTTGTCCATAGATTCAACGGGGATTTTTTGATCTGTATTAGTATTCACCTGGAGCCTGGAGTGTAATTATAGAATTTCTATTTCAATTAACATGAACGATGCAGTGATCGAAGGCCGAGTACTGTGACAAGTTAGCCGCGATCAGTGCCAAGATTGACAACCAACATGAGCTTGCAAGCTCCCTCACCCAAGCTAATGAGAGCCTACGCAAGCAATTATCTGTGCAGAAGGAGATCTCGCTAGATTTTGCACGTGACGTCGTGAGGCTGTAGAAAGTGCTCGACCGTAACTTGAATAGGCAAGAATAGGCCATCAAGATAATCAATGGGCTCATGGAGGAGAATAAGAATCTCGTGGAAAGGTGCCCCCTCCTGCAGGACAAAGTCACCAAGGCACTCAGAGGACGCGTCGAGGAAACCAAGGATGCCATTCGAGCCTACCATGACAGGAACCATTGCCTGGATGCAGTGAAAGAGATGAAGGAGGACATGAGCAGAGGGATCACCGTACTTGAGGGTGTTCGGAAAGAGAACAAGGAGCTAAGGGCTTGTATGGAGGCGTATCGGAGCAATGCCCAAGTCCGATTCCCGTTAGAGGGGGCACGAGTATCAGTTCTTGATCCACTCCTTTTGTAATATTTAGGGTTCAGGGAGCAATGCCCAAGTCTGCTTCCCATTATAGGGTGCAATAAGAATCCTAGGGCAACTACTTATCTATCTGGACATGTGTAGGTGTTCATGTTCATGAATGGACACCATGCGCTCTTTCCATTATGTATCTGGACATGGGTTTCTACATTATGAGTTTGCCACTAGCCCACTACTATTTCGTGACATTGGAAAACACCCATAGCACACTAAACTGTAGATAAACCTTATATGTCTTTGAAATTGAAATTATGATAGTGCCACTAGTCGATTCATAAAATGTTGATTAGTCTTAGATTGCTTCTTCCTTGAAATTATGACAGTACCACTAGTTGATTCAGTTAATTATGGAAACTAACCAGCTTGTCCTGGTGAACTGAACAAACCATACTATGTATTTTTGTTGCAGGGAAAGAGGCAAAAGCTCAACCAGGACCTGGCGACCTGGCTAAATGATAAGATAGCCATCCAAAGGGAGAAGGAGAATTCCTAGAAACTGGCCTTTGACCACTTGCGCGCTGAAGTCACGGCCGTTTTAACAAGTGCCACGAACTGAAGGAGGTAAACGCCGGCTGGGTGAAGCTTCACAGGGAAGGTCGCACCTCGGCTAGGAAGCAGACGAAGATCATGAAAGGGATCTTGAAGGAAAATCGTATGGCTATGGACCAACTTCTCGAATCCGTGACGGGCCGCTGGAACCTGCAGCTGGCGCATGACAAAGTACTGAAGGAGCTGGCCGATCTTAGGGAGGAAAACAAGCAGCTCCGGGCCAGGCTCACTTGAACCCAACATATGTCTATCTAGTACTAAACTTCCTGGTTTATCCTCTGTAGTGGTGATTTTGTAAATGTGAACTTAACTCTATGCACGATATGTGTGTTCATCTGAAATTAGTTTGCTCGAGGATAGAGTTTGTCTTAGTTAAGAAAGCACAACTGCAAGTCTTATAGTTAACTAGTTTCAGGCATTGGCACAACATAAATTATTCATCTCGAATTTCCTTTATCATCTGTAGTCTGTCCTTGTTCACCCTCGCGCGCCTTCTTCAGTTCCTTCAACAGATCCACAATGCAGTACTCTAGCTTCTTCTTGTCTTCCCTGAGCTGATCCCTCTCCTTTTTTGCATTATGAATCAGCAACCTGTGACTATCCTAAAGCTTCTTTGCAGTTCCAACAACCAAGATCCCATTGATTCTGTCACTTAGTTCTGACTGCAAATTCTTGATTTCTTGTTCCATCTCCTTATTTCGTACCGATAGCTTTCCAACTCATACATCTCCCATAACTGTGCCAAACATTTCTTAAGTGCATCTGGCCACTCAAGATCCACCCACTCTACTGCTTTACACACTGGGCCAACCTAAAAAACACACACTATAGTGTTATGAACATACACGATACATTTTTCGTCATGTCACCGTTGCACATAATGTAAACAAACCTGATTTGTACAGCCCAAAAACCTTCTCCCAGTGTTCCTGCCTTCGAATTGAACATATCTCCTCAGTTTGAGCCCATGGTCACATGGTACTTCTCCATCAAGATCTAGGCCCTCCCATTCGGAGTCGTAGATCGTCTATGGTGCCTATAGGCAAACGCAAAGCTGGAATTGAACATGATTGCATGCACATATGGAGCTCAGATCGAGGGATTTACCAATGCCTAACCCTAGCCTGAGAAAATAGAGGAACTCACATTGTCGAAGGAATACTCGATGTCGAAGAGAAGGTTGTCGCTGCTCGACTGGTCATCCTCGTCGTTCGAGGACAGCATGGCGAATGCGTCGTCACCGGCGAGGGCGTCGGCGTCGGTGAGGAGAGAGAGAGATAGATAGAGAGAGGGAGAGAGCAAGAGAGAGATCAAACCTTCTACTGCTGCAACAATGACTAAATTGGCACGTTACAATAGTTTAATGGATACCATGCCCTTTCCCTGGATTACTATCTCCTGCCTAATATGGTTTCTCTTCATACATTCTTATTTCAAATATTAAACCTGTACTCCCTTGTAGCGTCCCCAACCTTTAATAAGATTGAGTCCCCTGTGTTTACAATGCTAGTCCCTGGATCAATAGCTAGCATCCACAGTTCAGATGTAATATCGAGAAACAAAGGTCATAATACAACTTTATAACCAGGAATAAAATAGTTTTATTACATCAAACTTAGCTCATTGGCTAATTACATTACATTGCAGCGGAATAACTATAGTCATGGGTCCTTCATCTTCAAAGTGCCACAGGCAGATGTTGGTTGTAGACTTTGTAATCCTAATCAATCAATCTTCACTAAAATCAATCAAACCTGCAACATCATAAGTTACAGCCACAAGGGTCAATACATTTGAATTGTATTGGCAAGTGATACTTTGGTAGTATAGTGGAGTCTATCATCTATATGCATTTGGCTAAGTGGAGCTGAGGTTTGCATTGCTCAAAATAGATTTTTTTTCCTATCATTTTGAAAATACTAAGTTCTGTTTGGCAAAAACAAATTCCAAGGCATCTACCAATCAAAGACTGAAGATCCACTCAGGGCATCTACCAATCAAAGACTGAAGATTATCTTGGCAAAAACAATTTCTTAACCAAAGATTGAAGATCCTATCAAGGCATCTACCAATCAAAGATTGAAGAATTTCACACAACCCTTGTTCACCCACAAGTTTAATTTAGAAATTGGAGTGATGAGATTCTTGATTGCTTCCATGTCTTGATGCTCAAATTGTCCTTTACCAGGGACATGGCTAAGTACTTAGGTTTTACACTCTGCAGAGGTGGTGCACTTTACCCACAAGACTTGGTTTCCCAAGACAAAATCTTTCAGAAGCTTTCCCTTAGACCAACATGGACGCGCTCCAACCTATCAATCACTACCACCCACTGTCCATGTGGCTAAGTTCTTGCAACCTATATGATCATGGCAGAGCCCATATTGCCAAGTGGTTGCACTTGAAGTTTCTCAACATTTGACATCTCAAATCTCTTTGTTTCCTGGGTGGCCATCCACAAGTGAGATACACAAGGTTCACCAGTACCCCTGGCCTTGTGTAACCACTCAACATAACCATTCCATCCATTCCACCCAGGTGATTCATTAACTTAGTGGTTTTGTTAAATAAAACACAAGTCCTTAGACTTAGAATATTTTTCCATAGTGTGAATATATGTTCCACCCAGGTTTTCTATTAGCTAGGCTAAGCTTGGTAGAAATAGGATTCTTAACTAAGGAAAATCCTACTAAGGATTTATCTACTAGGTTTTCCTATAGCAAGATCTATACTTAGCAAAATAAAAACCATGCAAGTTTTACTTAGCAAAACACTAATGCATAGTGAAAATAATGGGATAGATAGTATGAAGTATCACTTGCCTTTTTGGTAGAGGGTATAGGTTTACTTCCTTGATCTTGCTAGTCTCACACTTCTCTAACTTCACTACAAGTCAATCAAGCAAACACAAACTCAATCCACCAATCAAGCAAAACAACACACATAAAATAACAAAGTCAAGGCAATGCATGTAAGCATGCAAAGGATGGTTCTAATTGTAAAGGTGGTCTCCACTAGGCTTCTAAACTTTGTAAGTTCCAATTTGGTCATTTACCAAAATGGCAAAGTCATTTGCAAAAGGGTTTCTATTAGATTCCTAAACTTTGTAAGATCCAAAATGGTCATTTACCAAAGTGGCAAAGTTAAGGTAATGCATGCAAGCATGCCAAGCCTTGTTTTGTTTGAAAAAGGGGTTCCTAATGGGTCATAGACAATTGGGTACACCTAATGGTCATTTTGTGAAGTGGCTAAGTCATTTGCAAAAGGTTTCACTATAAAACCATTTGCAAAACAAAGTGTCACTCTATGTGGTGTAGAAACATTTTTACTAAGGCTTTAACCTAAAGGGTTCACCCAATGAGTTGCTATTGCAAAACTTGGTGGTTTGGGTCAGTAGGTTTGGTTCAAAACATTTCCTCCAAAGTTTTCTTTATGAAAGCATTTTCATAAACAAAACAAATAGTTTTTAGTTAGCTAGAAATGGACTAAACTAATTAATCCAATCTATTCTTTTCCAAAATCACTTTCCAAACTATGGGTTGGTTCCTAGGGTCAGTAAGGTCACAACAAACCAAAATGCAAAGGTTTTAACCTAAAAATCATTTTTAAATGATTTTTCTAATGTTAGTAAGCACACAAAAGAATCTACAAAATCAAACAAGCTAACAAATACTATTTGCTAAACTAAGGGCAGGGTTGGTTAGGTCTTGTCTTGCTGGTTCCAACGACATCAAATTTGTAAAATTTGGACGTGTGGATCAAAAGATACATGGGTTTGAAGTTTGCAAATAAATATGTTTTCAAATTTCTTTTAAACAGATCTAATGCCACGCGTTGCGCTGTGATTGGCCGGTACCGGTTCGGCCGGATCGGCAACGTGGAGCGTTGGATCAAGTTTGATCGCACGGCACAGAGGACATACCCCTTCGCGGTTAGTCATTCTATCGTAACCGATGGATCTGGATCGAACGGTTGCGGCAGGCTCGACCTAAAGTGGGCGGCGCTGCGGTGGCTACCGGCGGCGGAGCGATCGGTCGATGATGGTGCCGGCGATACAGGAAGCGAGAGAGAAAGAGGGCATGCTCACCGAGTTCGCAAGATCGTGGGGAAGCTCGAGGTAGTGTCTTCCTATCGCGGGGCGTACTGGAGTGAGCTTGATTGCTCGCCGGAGTTGCTGCGGCGGCGGGGCTCTCGGGTTGTCGTCGTTGGCGTCGCTGTGGATCACGAGAAGACAAACGGAAAGCACTATAAGACGCGCAAGGGTACCGCGGTGATGCGAGCGTGAAGGAGGAGTGAAGGGGCGGTCTGGTCTTACCGGTGGGGCTCGTCGGAGAGGAAGCAGACGGCGGTGCTCACTGTCGACGACGGAGGCGAGGATAGGGGGCGCCCTAGGTCAAACGGAAGGTGTCGTTAGGTTCGTATGAGCTTGTAGATCATCATCGGGTCAACGAGGATGAGAGGGGAGGTCAGGTTTACCGGGGAGATATCGCCGCAGTTGGAGCAGACGGCGGCGCTGGCTCGGGGCTTGTTGGAGTCGGGGTTCTGGTGCTCCCGCGGGCGAACTAGGAGTACTAGGAGATGCGTGAGGTCGAGAGGAGTCCACTCGCGTGAAGTAGAGGCAGAGGGGTGGTCGGAGTTGGCCGGAATTGCTGCGACAGCTCGTCGGAGCAGAGGGCGTTCGGGGAGGAAATGGAGCGGCCTGGGGGCGAGCTTTGGGAAGGAGTCTGAGGGAAAACGGAGGAGAGAGCGAGGCGATTAAAAGGGCGTGGTCGCGGTGAGGAATTAACGCGGCGTTAAGGCGAATTGATCTCGGCATTCATGGACAGCAACGGCAGCGTCGTCTGGGGGAGACAGGGTCGCGCGGGGAAGAAGAAGGAGGAGGCAGTGGGGTCCTCTGTTCAGTTGGAAAAGAAAGGAGCGAGGGGTCCACTGGCCAGTCTCTTTGCGGGTTGTTTAGTTGGTGAAGAAAAACGGTTCGGGTGTGGGAACAGGTGGGGTCTGTTGTCAGCGAGAGGGAGAGAGGAAAGTGGGTCCAGGTTGTCACTCTCTGTATGGGTTAACTATTTGGTGCGAAATGTTTTTCTGAGGGGAAAGAGAGGTGGGCTGTTGTTGGGCCAAAAATGGGTTGGGTCTGTTTTCTTATTTTTTTTCTGTCTAACTCTTTTTCTTTTTCTAATTATTTTTCTGTTTTGAATTTTCATTCAATTTTTCAAACAACTAAACAATTCAAACAATTAATCAAACAAACACACAACTTTACTTTGAATTTGGTTCTGTTTTAAACATAATCCAAATCTCAGAATGAAATATTATTTTTATTTATTTTAAGATCCATTTAATAATTAAATAAAATGGATCTTTAGTTATTAGGGTTTGATTTATTTAATAAAATTTCCAAAACAATTTATTTTTCCTTTATTAAATGTTTATCTTTATAAATCCCTTTAGGATTACTTGCTCACCAAAGGGTATGGGCTTTTGATAAGGGCTTTAAAGGCTTTGGAAATTTCAATTTCCTTATCTTTTTATATTCACAAGATTTTGTCTATGGTTCCAAACTAAGTGAAACCAATCTCTAAAGTCTTTCTTGATCCTTTGTGATTATTTGTTGATCAGACTTGGTATGGATCCAATCCATAGATTTGGAGATACTTTGGAAAATGATTTCCTTCCATAAGGGTCTAGGGTTTTGGATTTATTTTCCAAGTGTTCAAATTTCCAGATACATTCATTGAGGAATGCATTTCCCTTGATTTGGATTTTTGTTGAATTCAAACTTTTAGAATCCCATCTTTAACAAACTTTGGCTAAAGTTTTCCTTTTAGAAACAAAAGTTTCTTTTCACCCTGATTTCAACAAAGATTTATTTTGTTTATTTTATTTTTCACATTACAAGATTTGGAAAATCTTGGGATGTGACATCCCTCCATCCCAATTTCATTGCCTAAGGAAAACATACCAGTATATTACATCATCTAAAGAAACAAAATCATGTTAACTACGAGGTTCTTATGCATCACTTGTTCAGTCATGGTTTCACAAAACATTACATTACAATCTCTCAACAAACATAATCATAGAACCAAGTATATTACATCACCTAAAGAAACAAAATCATGTCAAATACAAGGTACTTATGCATCACTTGTTCAGTCATGGTTTCACAAAACATTACATTACAATCTCTCAACAAACGTAATCACTGAAACAAGTATATTACATCATCTAAAGAAACAAAATCATGTTGACTAAAGGTACTTATGCATCACTTGTTCAGTCATGGTTTCACAAAACATTACATTACAATCTCTCAACAAACATAATCACAAAAACAAGTATATTACATCAACTCAAGAAACAAAATCATGTCGACTACAAGGTACTTACGCATCACTTGTCCAGTCATGGTTTCACAAAACATTACATTACAATCTCTCAACAAACAAAATAATAGAAACAAGTATAGTACATCATCTCAAGAAACATAATCATGTCAACTATAATGTATTTATGCATCACGTGTCCAGTCATGGTTTCACAAAACATTACATTACAATGTCCCAACAAACATAATAATAGAAACAAGTACAATACGTCATCTCAAGAAACATAATCATGTCAACTACAATGTACTTATGTCTTATTACAACAATGATGGTTTCAGTGAGTGACATGTGCGAAAATCTCAACAGCTCGCACAACATTATATTGCAATCTCTCAACAAACATAATCACAGAAACATGGTCTAAATGCAACAGCAGTCAATGTTACAAATATAGGCAGGGGAACCCCGCGGTCCATATGACAAGCCTAGGCTAGCAGCTCTCATCAGATCTCATCAACGTCGACCACCTCATTCTGTTCAGCCACTACAGGGGCCTCTACATCCACTACAACCTGTTCAACAACATCAGAAATGGTACCAAGGAAGAACACCTTCCTGGTTCGCTTCTTTTGTCGCATAATCTGCATAAGATCTTCAGTAACCAAAATATCTATAAATTGCTTCTTCTTATGATGCCACTACCGGATTTGTGCCATCTGCTTAGGGCCAATACTGATTTCCTTACCGACCATCTCTCTCATTTCATCAAGAGTTATGTTTTTGGAATCGACAGTGATCTCCATAGTACATGATGAAACTAGCTTATTAACTCCCTCATCAAGGTTTGTCGTGTATGAATCCACCTCTAAGTGTATACGGAACTTATCTAGATCAGCATCTATTGGTCCGTAGTCTCTAGGAGCCGAAGCTCTGGTAGCAAGATCTCCAGCATCTGCATACATATCATCAATCATCGCTTCAACTTTCACCTTACGATCAGCTGCACAATACTCCCAAACCATCTAGAGCTCATGGGAGTGCTCAATTTGCTGATAGGTATCATTCATGTTGCGCCACAACAATTTTGTCCTCTGTCTAGAACCCCAGGGAATCCTAGCGGCAAGCATAGCTACCAGCTGTGAAATAGACACAACCTCTTTGCAATTCACAAGCAGATGCACATCTTGCCCGAACACAACCCTCTCGCGACCAAAATCAAGTTTTGCAGTGTACTGGCGAATATTGAACTGTGAACTCATATAGATCCCTTGTATCAAAGTTGTGCCTAATTTGATTAAAAGGGGAAACTTCACCTCTCGCTCTTCTCCCGGTTTTTTTCTTCGAGATCTGGGTGCCGCATCCGCCCACCGGAGCCGAACAGTCCACCGCCGGCCTTGCTTTTCTCTTCAACCCGCTGCTCGTAGGTACCTTGGGAGCAGAATCCTTGCTGACCTCCTCGCTAACCAGGGCCAAGGACCTCACCATTGCTTCGTGTTGAGCCCCAGACTCTGGCCCCAATGGACTCGAATCAGTCGGCAACATAGCTACAACCTTCGTCTTGCAAGACATGATGGGCCGCCATCATCGGATTCAGTGTCGAGGGAGGGAGAAAAAAGGTCCTCCGTCGCCGGCAGATTCAGCGTTAGGGAAGGGAAGAAAAAGGACCACCGCCGCCACAGCCAGATTCAGTGTTGAGAGTTAGGAAAGTATAGTAATGGATTTTCCCCTATGACATGTGCAGGGTGGCTAAGAAGAGTGACCGGCGAAGAAGGGGAACAACAGGAACTAGTGTAACAGAATATCCTGACTTAACGGGCGCGATTTGAATATATTGGGTTTGGCCATCATTCACTCGAAACACCCCTCTCAGCAATTGGCGCCCCAACATTTCGAATCATAGTGATTAAAATCAACTTGGGTACCACGTTGCCTAGGCGCCTAAACTTTCGGGCCGCAAAATGATATTCTCATCGGTGAGCCCACCGACTCGCCTCGCTTCCCTCTGTCCTCGCCGGCTCGCCGTGTACCGACGCAGCCACCCGCGCATCGCCACTCGCCACGCGCACATGCGTCAGCGGTGACAGCAATTACATCCTGAACTTCCTCTGTTCCCTCATGTTTCTGGCGTATACCTCCCATCTCTAGTGAATCCCAACATACCTCGTCGAAGAGGGATGTCTCAGCTCCCCTTAGGTGAAAACCTCACTCAAATCCGCCACCGGAGTCACTTGAAAACATCATCACAAGTCAGCCCGACCTACTGTCAATTCTACTCCTAAAATTCAGTTTCGCATTCGCGGAAGAACCCTCTGAACATCGCTGTTTTTGTTGGGTTCACAGCATAGAAAACAAAAAAAATTCCTACAATGGGAACTATTATACGCTAGGATCTATCTACTAGATACAAGCAACGGGTGGATATACATCCATAGAGAACATACCCTTGAAAAACAACTAAGCTTTTTTAACGAAACTGATTTCGTGGTTGATGTAGTCATACACTTGCCGATCTCAAGATCATGATGAAGTCCAGCAAGTCCAGCAGGTCCAGCACCAGCACGTCCATCTAGTCCAACACCAGCAAGTCCAGCACCGCAAAGCAGCGGTACATCCATAATCGCACACACGTCGGTACCCGACAACCTCCGCGTCCTCACTCTAGTGATGCCGCGGAAGCAGAACCTCCTTTCCAGATAAAGCCACCGGGAACATGTATCTCGCTAATCCGAGACCATGGGGAATAATTTCTAGAGGAGGAGAGAGATCTTTCACGAGGAGGTGTGATGTGAGAGGAGGAGAGGGGAGCCTTTTATAGGGAGAGGGGGAAGCCAAGGGACATGGCATGGCTGCCATGGTGGGTGCCCCCACCTCTTCCACATTCATGTGGGTGGAGCTCCCACTCCCATAAAAAGCCTCCACTCAAAATTCAACCCACACATGCATTAATTTTCCACCAAACTTAATGTATCTCTCATTTAATAAAATTGTTTTATTTATTTTATTCAGAATTTTTTTAATTACATTAATTAACAAACATTCACATAAAACCCCTGCAACATTTCAATATCACATGCAGAACCAGTTTCTGCAATTTCACCCGATACAATTCCGGTTTCCATCGAAATGATTCCAGCGCTTCCTTAAATATTTATCTGAAACATATTTGCTCCAAATGGTGTCGCTATCCCTTAAGTGTGTCACCCTACGGTTCGCGAATAATGTAGACATGATTGAGACCCCTCTCCGATCAATAATCAGCAGCGGGACCTAGAGATCCGTACTGACTCCCACGCATTCAACGATGACTCTAGTGATCATGTGAACCTTTAACGTTGTAACTAAATCCCTTTGTCTTGCGATATATTACATGTCCGAGATTCGATCATCAGTATCTCAATACCTAGTTTGATCTTGTTACCTACATGCACTCTTTTATCGTTCCGTGATATAACATTCTAGTGATCACATCAATTGCTTGCAAGATATTTCAATGTGATATCACCGAGAGGGCCCTGAGTATATCTATCCATCATCGGGATGGACAAATCCCACTCTTGATCCATGAGCCTCTACATAACACCTTCGTAGAACTGAACCCACCTTTATAGTCACCCTTTCACGGTGTGACGTTTGATGTTATCAAGATACTCTTCCAGTGTTAGTGATTGACATGATCTCATGGTCTAGTATTAGGATTACTTCGTATAATATTATAGCAATATAAACATAATGACTTTGATTGTAATGCTATACTTAGGATGAATGTTCATCACATCATTCCACCAATGTTGTGACCTCATTACTAACAACATCCAATGTCCATGATCAGGAAACCTTGATCATCTTGTTAATCAACGAGCTAGTTTATAAGAGAGGCATATATAGGAACTTTGTATTTTGTTTATTAAACACACATGTATTAATCTTTCCAATTAATACAATTATAGCATGCAAAATAAACATTTATCATAAACATGGAATAATATAATAACCATTTTATTATTGCCTCTCGGGCATATTCCCTTCAGTCTCCCACTTGCACTAGAGTCAATAATCTAGTTTGTAAACTTGTATATACAACACCTAGGTGTTGAATATACGTGTTTGCTAGTGGTTAACATAATCTCTGGATCTGACATTTTTAGGTCCATGTGTATTTGCATGTCTTTGCGTCTATACGCATCACTCATTCTCCAATGAGATGGCTTTGTATGAATTTCGTCCTTTGGTGAGACCTTTAGTTCCTTTGGGTTAAAACATGTTGATAGTATTATCGTATAATATATCTTCATAGTATTAGCCCACTATGAGCCACACCTAGTTTGATAACAAACTACTTAACACAAATGCCCTCCTTTGCTGCTACTATAGTAGTCATATACTTAGCCTTTTGTTGTAGTATCCGTCACAATGTCTTAACTTTGGAACTCATCCAAATCCATCATGGAAGTTCCTTTCCATTACATTGTGCCACCCATAGTTTAAATTGAGATAAATTTAATTTGTATCTTGTGACAAACTAGTATCAATGTAACACTTTACAATGAACTACTTTCAACTACGTGTCACTTATACATGATATATTCTTAGTTATTCCAAAGCTCATAAGAATATCTTTACTATCGTTCAATGATCATCTTATGAATCATTCTAGTATATGCTCACAACATTTAGAGCATAGGACATATCTGAATATGTACATATCACGATATTATTGATCAAAATATTCATGTGATTTCATTCACCAAGTGTCGACACACTTGAATCTTGATTCAATTATTTCCATGCAGCAAGAACCTTTCTTGTTGTTTCCATATTGAACCCTTTCAATATCTCATATATGTATGTCTGGTAACCATATTAGCGCCTCAATCTATCCATATAGATATTGATGCCAAATATTCTAGATTTGCCCAAGTCTTTCATCAAAATCTAATTTTAATGAAATTCTTAACCCGTGTCAATAGAAGATACATCATTTCCAACATGTCCTCTACATAATATATTGGAAATATGTCTCAGCGCTCCCACTCAATTTCTTGAAAATGCAAGCATCTTCATCGTATCCGATGAAATTAAACTCTTTTAACAGTTTCATCACGATGAAGATTCCAACTCCGCTATGCTTACTTCAACCATTGAAGTTTGCATGCCCTTTTTAGCATCCTTTGAATTAACAAAACCCTCCGGACCATGCCATGTACATGTCCTAGGTAACCATTCTATTAGAAGAACATTGTTTTGTTTATTCAACTACCATATACCAAATTATATGTAGTAGTTGCTACATTAATCCATCAAGACTAAATATCACTATGAAAGATTAAATCTTGTCATAGTCAACTCCTTTAACATTGTCGTAAACTCCTTTCTGACATGTTGACTATTTCATAGATGGCAAACATCCATGTCTATTTTATAGATCCAAATACGACCGATAGGCTTCACGCCTTTCCAGAGGGTCTTCTAAGTTCAGAAACTAGATTTCTTGTGTATGGATACTATCACGGATTTATGACTTCTAGTCATTTTATGGAGTCAGGGCCCATCATCGCTTCTTTGCATGCAGTCGCTTCATCATTATCAAAACAATAACGGCTTCTGTTTCAAATCTCACTATTTGATTCTTACCAACCCACACGGTTCAATAGGAACTCTAATCTCTGAGATCACAACTTTTGTAATAACAAGAGCCATGAGCATTTTAGCCGCCTCCAGGACACTTTCCGGCACTGCACTACTTAGCACATGTTGCTTAGGTTCGTCAACCTAATCAAAGTTCTATTGTCCTCCCACTTAACTTTTGTGAAAAATTCCTCCTTTAAGAAACTTCACGTTCCAAGCGACAAACTCTTTTGTTCTCGGAGTTATGGAGGAATACCCAACAAATTCTTTGGGATAACCTACAAAGATGTGCTTATCCGACTTTGATTGTAAATATTTTACTTATGCATAGCATACCAAAATTTAAGAAAAGACAACTCAGGTTTTATCCCAAACCATAACTCATATTCATATGGTGTCATTTCAACAGATCACGATGGTGCAATTTTCAGTGTAAAAGCGGTAGTCTCTAAAGCTTTAATCCTTAAAACATATTGGCAGTTTTATAAATGACACCTTTGATCTTACCATGTCAAACAGGGTTCGATTCGATCTCTCGAACATACCATACTCCTGTGGTTTATCGGGAAATGCAAATCCATGGAACAATTCTTCAAATCTTAGGTGTTTTCTAAACCTGTAACTCAAATTTCTTCCTTTATGATCAAATCATAAACTCTTTATTTTCTTGTTACAATGATTTCCCACTTCATCTTGAAAGTCTATGAACAATTTTCAAATGTTTCATGCTTCTTCCTTATTAAGTAAATATACAAATATATTCACTCAAATTTCCGGAGAAATCATATGAAGCAAAAAAGATCCATCACATATGGCTACACATAATGGACTATATACATCAACATGCACAACGTCCAATAAGTTAGTCATTTGTTCCTCTTTGGCCTATGAACGGAGTTTCAATTATCTCGAGGAAAGTCTCACAAGCGTCATTTGATCAAAATCAAAGACTCCAAAAATCCATCAAAATGGAGTTTCTTCATGTTTTCTTTCCAATATAATTTAAACGAGGCTATCACTTTGTAAGTGAGCTTTCAATCATTTGTCTTGCAACATTTTAGCATTAGTTTTATGGACGTGATCTCTCCAACTATACTTGTAAAAGTTCATCCATCATCTATGGAATACGGTAATTATTTGAACAACCATTGTTCTCATAATACCGGAACAAAATAACAATTATTTAAACGAATCTTGAAGGCAAGCTTTGATGTCAACGATGAACACAATAACACTTTATTTGTTTTCGATGAACATCATCTCATATTCTTTTGCTAGTTACTTAGGCCATTGTAGTTCATGAATTGCATCGTTCTGTATGACATTTCATACCAACCAATTCGGTATACAATACCCAAGAACCACATTGTTTAACAAGAAAAGAATACAACCATAACATGTATATCATCTATATACCTTAGCTAGACATTTCCAGTCTTTTATTTTTTTCCAAATATTTTATAGATTATCTTTCAGCATTTCATTTTCCTCTTAAAATAATCTATCAACATCAACAGTGGCGCCATACATATGACATATAGTCCAAAGCATGTATAGTCAAATACTAATACCTTTGGACTTGCACTTTGAAGTAGATCACCATCATCAAATGTTTGGTGTTCTTTCAAAAATCCATTCTTTAGTAATCTTTTAGTGTAGTAAACATTTTACCTACATCTTCTATTCATCCTTATCATGACAACTTTCATTATCAAGCTACTATAGCTTATAAGGACGAATCGTGAGTATAATGCCAGTTCCCAAAACCTTTTGGGAGATTAGGATGTCTAGCGTCTCCAACCTTCGCAAATTCTCATACAATATGAGAACATGCATTTTGCCAAATTATACTCTATCATATTGCAACCATAAACATTGTTTCAGATATCACAATATCTTCCACACATGATGGTTTATGAAACAATTCTTTCAGCTCCCAGATACCTCGATATTAAAACAATATTTGCATATCAAGAATCATGGAGGCAAACATGATACTTCAGATACTAACACTGGAATTGTTACTCTTGGTTTAATACTACTTATTAAACTTCATGGAGTAAATAGAGTTTGTTGAAAGTTTGCAATAGGACTTCGAAACTTTAAATTGGCATACATCCAACGGTGGACACCAAGATCTATCTACTAGGTGTGAACTACACGCCAAGATATATCTACTAGGTACAAAGCAACGGGTCGACATACATCCAACGAGAACTTACCCTCGAAGACAACGAGTTTTGTTAACAAGTAGAAACTCGTGGTTGATGTAGTCGTACACTTGTCGATCTCAAGATCGTGAGGAAGTTCGAGCGCCGCAACTCAGCAGCGCATCCGTACTCGCACACACGTTCAAGCCACCAGACAACCACCACCTCCTCGCTCCAGCGATCCAGCAGAAGCCGCAACTCCTTCTAGACGAAAACATGTATCTCGCTAATCCGAGACCATGGGGAAATAATTCTAGAGGGGGAGAGAGATCCTTCACAAGGAGGTGTGAGGATGAAGGAGGGAATGAGTGGCCTTTTATACGAGGAGGGGGGTGCCCCTCCTCTCCATGGCCGGCGCATGGGGGGTGACCCCTCACCTCCCCCATTCATGTGGTGGTAACCCCTCCACATTAAAATGCCTCTTCACATCCCTTTTAAAGTCTCCACTTTAAATGCATTAAAATTCTCCAAGTTTAATGCTCTCACATTTAATAAAACACTTTTATTAAATTTATTCAGAATTTTGTTAATTACTTTAATTAACAAACATTCACATATAGCCCCTTGCAATATTTCAATATCACATGCAGAACCACTTTCTACAATTTCACATGAAACAATTTCCGGTTTCTATTGAAACAATTCCTGCACTTTGCAATTCTTTCGTCTGAAACATATGTGCTCCAAAATGGTGTCCGGTAACTCTTAAGTGTGTCACCCTACGGTTCGCGAATAATGCAGACATGATCGAGACCCTTCTCCGATCAATAATCAGCAGCGGGACCTAGAGATCCGTACTGACTCCTACACATTCAACGATGACTTCTGTGATCGTGAGAACCTTTAACGCTTGTAACTAAATCCCTTTGTCTCGCGATATATTACATGTCCGAGATTCGATCATCGGTATCTCCATACCTAGTTTGATCTCGTTACCGACATGCACTCTTTTCTTGTTCCCATGATATAACATTCTAGTGATCACATCACTTGCTTGCAAGCTATCTCAATGTGATATCATCGAGAGGGCCCAGAGTATATCTATCCGTCATCGGGATTAACAAATTCCACTCTTGATCCATGAGCCTCAACATAACACCTTCGTAGTACTGAACCCATCTTTATAGTCACCCTGTTACGGTGTGACGTTTGATGTTATCAAGATACTCTTCAGGTGTTAGCAATTAACATGATCTCATGGTCTAAGGATAAATATTACTTCGTATGATGTTATAGCAATATAAACATGATGACTTGATCGTAATGCAATACTTCGGATGAATGTTCATCACGTCATTCCACCAATGGTGTGACCTTGTTATTAACAACATCCAATGTCCATGATCAGGAAACCTTGATCATCTTGTTAATCAACAAGCTAGTCTATAAGAGAGGCATAACTAGGAACCCTTTTTGTTTATTAAACACACATGTATTTATGTTTTCGATCAATACAATTCTAGCATGCAAAATAAACATCTATCATATATAAGGAATACATAATAACAACTTTATTATTGCCTCTCAGGGCATATTTCCTTCAGTCTCCCACTTGCACTAGAGACAATAATCTAGTTCACATAGTGATAAATCTAACACACATGAAGTTCTGGTGTTGATCATGTTTTTCCCTAGGGAGAACTTTAGTCAACGGATCTGCTACATTTAGGTCTGTGTGTACTTTACAAATCTTTATATCTCCATCCTTGACATGCTCGCGGATGGAGTGAAACCGGCGCTTAATATGCTTGGAATTCTTATGAGACCTCGGTTCCTTTGCGTTGGCTATGGCTCCATTGTTGTCACAATAGATCACCATTGGGTCCAATGCACTAGGAACCACACCTAGTTCCGTAATGAACTCTTTCATCCAAACCGCTTCCTGTGCCGCTTCTGAAGCAGCAACATATTCCGCCCCCGTCGTTGGTCCAGCCACCACAGGTTGTTTGGAACTCCTCCAACTAACTGCTGCTCCGTTTAAGAGAAATATGTATCCGGATTAAGACTTAGAGTCATCCGGATCGGTGTCAAAGCTAGCATCAACATAACATTTAGCGATTAGCTCTTCTTCACCTCCATATATAAGAAACATATCCCTAGTTCTTCTCAAGTACTTGAGGATGTTCTTTACAGCTATCCAGTGTTCCGAACCTGGATCATATTGGTACCTACTAGTCAAACTAATAGCATGTGCCACATCCGGCCTTGTACATAGCATGGCATACATAATAGAGCCTATGGCCGAGGCATATGTGATCTTATCCATCATCTCTCTTTCTTCCGCCATAGCCGGACTTTGAGTCTTACTCAATGTCTTGCCTTGCAACATAGGTAAGAACCTCTTCTTACTTTCGTCCATATTAAACTTATTTAATATCTTATCAAGGTATGTACTCTGCGATAGCCCAATTAGGCGCCTTGATCTATCTCTATAGATTTTAATGCCTAATATATATGACGCTTCACCAAGGTCTTTCATCGAAAATTTGCTGTTTAGATAACTTTTAACACTGTTTAAAAGATCTATATCATTTCCAATCAATAATATGTCATCCACATATAATATCAGAAATGCCACATTGCTCCCACTCACTTTCTTGTAAATACAAGCCTCTCCATAAGTTTGGACAAATCCAAACTCTTTGATCACCTCATCAAAGGGGAGATTCCAACTTCGGGATGCTTGCTTCAGTCCATAGATGGATCGGTGAAGTTTGCATACCTTATTAGCATCCTTAGGATCGACAAAACCCTTAGGTTGTATCATATACAACTCTTCTTCAATATTACCATTGAGGAACGCAGTTTTGACATCCATATGCCATATTTCATAATCGAAATATGCAGCAATTGCTAACATAATCCTAACTGACTTAAGCATCGCTACGGGAGAGAATGTCTCATCGTAGTCAACTCCTTGAATTTGTCGAAACCCCTTTGTGACAAGTCCAGCCTTATAGATGGTCACATTACCATCAGTATCAGTTTTTCTTTTTGAAAATCCATTTATTCTCAACGGCCTTTCGATCGTGAGGTAAGTCCACCAAGGTCCAAACTTGGTTCTCGTACATGGATTCCATCTCGGATTTCATGGCTTCTAGCCATTTGATGGAATCCAGGCTCATCATCGCTTCTTCATACGTCGCAGGGTCATCCATTTCATCAACCATGAAATTCACAATAGGATTGTTGTACAGTTCAGGAGCTGCACGTGTCTTGCTTGACCTGCGAGGTTTGGCAGTTTCCTCTTTCGGAGTTTCATGATCAATATCATTAGCTCTCTCTTCATTAGGTGAAGTCAACTCCGAAACAACTTCCGGTGCTGCGCCACTCGCTATTTCATGAAGAGAAGGTTCAATAACCTCTTCGAGTTCTACCTTCCGACTACTCACACCTTTCGCGAGAAACTCCTTCTCAAGAAAGTATCCATTCTTGGCAACAAAAACCTTGCCCTCGGATTTGTGATAGAAGGTATACCCAATTGTTTCCTTAGGGTATCCTATGAAGACGCATTTTTCCGCTTTGGGTTCGAGTTTATCCGGTTGAAGTTTCTTCACATAAACATCGCATCCCCAAACTTTAAGAAATGACAGCTTAGGTTTGTTCCCAAACCATAATTCATACGGTGTCGTTTCAACGGATTTAGATGGTGCCCGATTTAAAGTGAATGCAGCTGTTTCCAGTGCATAACCCCAATATGACAGTGGCAAGTCATCAGAGACATCATAGATCGAACCATATCCAATAAGGTATGATTACGACGTTCCGGCACACCATTACGTTGTGGTGTTCCGGCAGGCGTGAGTTGTGAAACTATTCCACACTCTTTCATGTGTGTGCTAAACTCGTAACTTAGATACTCTCCTCCATGGTCAGACCGTAGAAACTTGATCTTTCTATTACGATGATTTTCCACTTCATTCCTTGAAATTTTCAAAAGTTTCAGACTTGTGTTTCATTAAATAGATATACTCGTATCAACTCAAATCATCCGTGAAAGTAACAAAATAACGATATCCACCTCGCGCCGACACACTCATTGGTCCATACACATCAGTATGTATGATTTCCAATAGATTTGTCGCTCGTTCCATTGAACCGGAAAATGGCGTTCTAGTCATCTTGCCCATAAGGCATGGCTCACATGTATCAAATGATTCAAAATCAAGTGATTCCAAAAGTCCATCAGAATGGATTTTCTTCATGCATTTAACGTCAATATGACCTAGACGGCAGTGCCACATATATGCAGATATATCATCATCAAGTTTAATCTTTTTAGCATTAACATTATGAATGTGCGTAATATTACTATCGAGATCCATCAGAAATAAACCATTCAACATAGGTGCATGACCATAAAAGATATTATCCATATAAATCGAACAACCATTGTTTTCAAATTTAAACGAATAACCACTTTGCATCAAACACGATCCGGATACAATGTTCATGCTAAGTTCAGGCACCAAATAACAATTATTCAGGTTTATAACTAATCCCAATGGCATATGGAGAGGCATCATTCCGACGGCGATCACATCAACTCTTGATCCATTGCCGACCCGCATTATGACCTCATCCCTTGCTAGTTGTCGCTTGTTCCGTAGCCCCTGAATCGAGTTACATATATTAGCAACCGATCCCATATCAAATACCCAGGTGCTACTGCGAGTACTAGTCAAGTACACATCAATAACATGTATATCACATATACCTTTGTTTGCCTTGCCGGACTTCTTGTCCGCCAAATACTTGGGGCAGTTGTGCTTCCAATGGCCAGTCCCCTTGCAATAGTAGCACTCGGTATCAGACTTAGAGCCATCTCAGGGTTTCTTTTCAGGCGCGACAACAGATTTGCCACCCTTCTTTCCCTTGTGCTTGCCTTTCTTGTCCTTCTTGAAACCGGTGGTCCTATTGATCATCAACACTTGATGTTCTTTCCTAATCTCCACTTCTGCAGTCTTAAGCATTGATAGAAGCTCGGGAAGACTCTTCTTCATGCCCTGCATATTATAGTTCGTCATGAAGCTCTTGTAGCTAGGTGACAGAGATTGGAGAACATGATGTATGCCTAAGTCATTGGGAATCATTATTCCCAAGGACACAAGCTTATCGGTGTACCCAGACATTTTGAGTACATGCTCACTAACAAAGCTGTTCTCCTTCATCATGCAGCTAAAGAACTTTTCAGTAGCATTATAACTCTCTACGGCAGCATGGGTATCAAAAATAATTTTCAATTCTCCCATGGTATCAAAGGCATTGCCATTTTCGAAACGCTTTCGAAGTTCTGGCTCTAGCCCATACAGTATGCCGCAATGAACTAAGTAGTGGTCCTCCTGACAAGTCACATAGACATTCTTTTCCTTGTCAGGGGCATCAGGAGCTAGCGGCGCATCTAGCACATATTGCTTTTGTGCAGCAGTGAGGAGAATTCTCAAATTCATAGCCCAGTTGGTGAAGTTGCTACCATTCGCAGCAAGTTTCTCTTTCTCCATGAACACATTGAAATTAAAAGCAGGTGGTGCCATCTACAGCAGAATGTGTAAAGTTTATTTAGACTAAGTTTATGATAGATTGAGTTCAACTAATCCAAATTACTAATGAACTCCCACTCAAAAACGACATCCCTCGTGCCTTTTTGGTGATTACATGAACCAAATCCACTACACCAAGTCCGATCATCACGTGAGTCGGTGTAGCTTCAAAGGCGAGCATCTGTATGGGCATCATATCAACCATATGACTCATGCTTAACCTTTCGGTCCGTGTTCCGAGGCCATGTCTGTACATGCTAGGCTCGCTAAGTAAGAACCTTAGTACTCGCGTGTGTAAAACTGTCTTACACCCGTTGTATGAAAGCGTAGAGTAGATTACACCCGATCATCACGTGATGTCTCGAAACATGATCCATAGAACGGTGAATACTCAAGGAAGAACACATTTTATCTTGATATCTAAATGAGGGATCATCTTACAATGCTACCAAAAGCACCAAAATAGCAGTATAAGATGCTAACATCTAATGTGTAAAGTGAGATGATATGGTCCATGCATTTGATCTCTATCATTTGCATCGTGGCATGATCTCTATCATTCCTTTGTGTGTAAGGCCAAGGTCTATGGAACTTACACGTTGAATGTGTTCTAGGAGTATCTATCATACATCTACTTACAACAATACCATATCAATACACTAGCCCAGCAACGATCTAAACTAGACGCCTCTAATTTATCAATTACAAGTTTTACATGGCTTAGGGCTTTCGGAGATAGAACCGTTCTCACCTACGAACATGAACCACAACGAGGATAACTAAGTTATTAGCAACTCGTTGTAAATCAGATATTGACTATAGTAGGAGAGACAGACACCCGCCAGCCACTTATGCAAAACAAGTTGCATGTCAGTCGTGGAACCGGTCTCATGTACGATGACATGTAAGGTTGGTCTGGGCCGCTTCATCCCACTATGCCACCAATATCCAAAATACATAGAAGATGCAATAACATGATCATGATCGCCCACATATAAACATATGTGTACTACCCGTGCAAAGCACCTACGCATAGATCAGGCTCTGATACCACTGTTGGGTCCGTAGCATAGAAAACAAAAAAATTCCTACGGTGTGAACTACACGCCAAGATCTATCTACTAGATACAAAGCAACGGGTGGACATACATCCAACAAGAACTTACCCTCGAAGACAACGAGTTTTGTTAACGAGTAGGAACTCGTGGTTGATGTAGTCGTACACTTGCCGATCTCAAGATCGTGAGGAAGTCCGAGCGCCGCAACTCAGCAGCGCATCTGTACTCGCACACACATTCAAGCCACCGGACAACCTCCACCTCCTCGCTCTAGCGATCCAGCGGAAGCCGCAACTCCTTCCAGACGAAATGCCACCGGGAACATGTATCTCGCTAATCAGAGACCATGGGGAAATGATTCTAGAGGGGGAGAGAGATCCTTCACGAGGAGGTGTGAGGATGAAGGAGGGAATGGGTGGCCTTTTATAGGAGGAGGGGGGGTGCCCCTCCTCTCCATGGTCGGCGCATGGGGGGTGACCCCTCACCTCCCCCATTCATGTGGTGGTAACCCCTCCACATTAAAATGCCTCTTCACATTCCCTTTTAAAGTCTCCACTTTAAATGCATTAAAATTCTCCAAGTTTAATGCTCTCTCATTTAATAAAACTCTTTTATTAAATTTATTCAGAATTTTGTTAATTACTTTAATTAACAAACATTCACATATAGCCCCTTGCAATATTTCAATATCACATGCAGAACCACTTTCTGCAATTTCACCTGAAACAATTTCCGGTTTCTATTGAAACAATTCCTGTGCTTTGCAATTCTTTCATCTGAAATATATGTGCTCCAAAATGGTGTCCGGTAACTCTTAAGTGTGTCACCCTATGGTTCGCGAATAATGCAGACATGATCGAGACCCTTCTCCGATCAATAATTAGCAGCAGGACCTGGAGATCCGTACTGACTCCTACACATTCAACGATGACTTCTGTAATCGTGAGAACCTTTAACGCTTGTAACTAAATCCCTTTGTCTCACGATATATTACATGTCCGAGATTCGATCATCGGTATCTCCATACCTAGTTTGATCTCGTTACCGACATGCACTCTTTTCTCGTTCCCGTGATATAACATTCTAGTGATCACATCACTTGCTTGCAAGCTATCTCAATGTGATATCACCGAGAGGGCCTAGAGTATATCTATCCGTCATCGGGATTGAAAAATTCCCCTCTTGATCCATGAGCCTCAACATAACACCTTCGTAGTACTGAACTCATCTTTATAGTCACCCTGTTACGGTGTGACGTTTGATGTTATCAAGATACTCTTCAGGTGTTAGCAATTAACATGATCTCATGGTCTAAGGATAAAGATTACTTCGTATGATTAATAGCAATATAAACATAATGACTTGATCGTAATGCTATACTTCGGATGAATGTTCATCACATCATTCCACCAATGGTGTGACCTTGTTATTAACAACATCCAATGTCCATGATCAGGAAACCTTGATCATCTTGTTAATCAACAAGCTAGTCTATAAGAGAGGCATAACTAGGAACCCTTTTTGTTTATTAAACACACATGTATTGATGTTTCCGATCAGTACAATTCTGTCATGCAAAATAAACATCTATCATATATAAGGAATACATAATAATAACTTTATTATTGCCTCTCAGGGCATATTACCTTCATGCTTAACCTTTCGGTCCATGTTCCGAGGCCATGTATGTACATGCTAGACTCGCCAAGTAAAAACCTTAGTACTCGCGTGTGTAAAATTGTCTTACACCTGTTTATGATCATGGATTCAAGTACACCCGATTATTACATGATGTCGTGAAGCAGTGAAACATAAAACATTGCGTACTTAAGGGAGAACACATTTTTATCTTAATATCTAAATGAGAAATCATCTTATAATGCTACTAAAACGCCAAACAAGCAATATAAGATGCAAGCATTAAATGTGTAAAGTGAAATGATATGGTTCTTGCACTTGATCACTATCATGTGCATTGTGGTATGATCTTTATCATTCCTTTGTGTGTAAGGACAAGGTCTATGGAACTTACACGTTTAGGTGTGTTGTAAGAGTATCAACTATATATAAACTTACAACATTACCATATCATGACACCAGCCCAGCAACGATCTAAACTAGACGCCTCTAATTTATCAATTGCAAGTTTTACGTGGCTTAGGACTTTTGAAGATAGAACCGGTCTTACCTACGAACAAAGAACCACAACGATGATAACCAAATTATTAGCAACTTGTTGTAAATCAGATATTGACTATACTAAGAGAAACAGACACCCGCTAGCCACTTATGCAAAACTAGTTGCATGTCAATCATGGAACAGGTCTCATGTGCGAGGATATGTAAAGTTAGTCCGGATCGCTTCATCCCACTATGCCACCAATATCCAAAATACATAGAAGATGCAATAAAATGATCATCAACGCCCACATACTCATATGTGTTCTGCCCGTGCAAATCATCTACGCATAGATCAGCTTTGATATCACTATCGGGTTCGCAACATAGAAAACAAAAAATTCCTACGATGGGAACTATTATACGCCAGGATCTATCTACTAGATACAAGCAACGGGTGAATATATATCCATAGAGAACATACCCTTGAAGAACAACAAAGCTTTGTTAACAAAACTAATTTCGTGGTTAATGTAGTCGTACACTTGCCGATCTTAAGATCATGATAAAGTCCAGCAGGTCCAGCACTAGCACGTTCATATGGTCCAGCACCAGCAAGTCCAGCACCACAAAGCAGCGGTACATCCGTGATCGCACACACGTCCGGTACCCCGACAACCTCAGTGTCCTCACTCCAGTGATGCAGAGGAAGCAACAACTCCTTTCCAGATAAAGCCACCGGGAACATATATCTCGCTAATCCGAGACCATGGGGAATAATTTCTAGAGGGGGAGAGAGATCCTTCACGAGAAGGTGTGATGTGAGAGTAGGAGGGGGGGCCTTTTATAGGGAGAGGGGGCAGCCAAGGGCCATGGCGTGGCAGCCATGGTGGGTGCCCCCACCTCTTCCACATTCATGTGGGTGGAGCTCCCACTCCCATAAAAAGCCTCCACTCAAAATTCCACTCACACAAGTATTAATTTTCCATCAAAATTAATATATCTCTCATTTAATAAAACTATTTTATTTATTTTATTCAGAATTTTGTTAATTACATTAATTAACAAACATTCACATAAAACCCCCTACAACATTTCAATATCACATGCAGAACCAGTTTTTGCACTTTCACCCGAAGCAATTCCGGTTTCCATCGAAATGATTCCAACGCTTTCTTAAATCTTTATTTGAAACATATTTTCTCTAAATGGTGTCGGTATTCCTTAAGTGTGTCACCCTATGGTTTGTGAATAATGTAGACATGATCGAGACCCCTCTCCGATCAATAATCAGCTGCGGGGCCTGGAG
This sequence comes from Avena sativa, assembly GCA_916181665.1. Classification (NCBI taxonomy): domain Eukaryota; kingdom Viridiplantae; phylum Streptophyta; class Magnoliopsida; order Poales; family Poaceae; genus Avena; species Avena sativa. Next base: position 464,817,433 of record OV702297.1, on the reverse strand, counting down.
ATCTATACTGACTCCCACACATTCAATGATGACTCTAGTGATCGTGTGAACCTTAAACATCGTAACTAAACTTCTTTGTCTCGCGATATATTACATGTCCGAGATTCGATCATTGTTATCTCAATACCTAGTTTGATCTCGTTACCGACATGCACTCTTTTCTTGTTTCGTGATATAATATTCTAGTGATCACATCATTTGCTTGCAAGCTATTTCAATGTGATATCTACGAGAGGGCCCTGAGTATATCTATCTGCCATCGGGATGGACAAATCCCACTCTTGATCCATGAACCTCTACAGAACACCTTCGTAGCACTGAACCCACCTTTATAGTCACCCTTTCACGGTATGATGTTTGATGTTATCAAGATACTCTTCCAGTGTTAGTGATTAACATGATCTCATGGTCTAAGGATTAGGATTACTTTGTATGATATTGTAGTAATATAAACCTAATGACTTTGATCGTAATGCTCTACTTCAGATGAATGTTCATCACATCATTACACCAATGTTATGACCTCGTTATTAACAACATCTAATGTCCATAATCAGGAAATCTTGATCACCCTGTTAATCAACGAGCTAGTTTATAAGAGAGCCATAACTAGGAACTTTGTATTTTGTTTATTAAACACACATGTATTAACGTTTCCAATTAATACAATTATAGCATGCAAAATAAACATTTATCATAAACATGGAATAATATAATAACCACTTTATTATTGCCTCTCGGGCACATTCCCTTCAGTTTTCTCATCGATACGATTAATATCTATAGATGCTACAACAACGAGATTTGTAGGCCGTCGTACCCTCTTCAATCCGCTGAAAACAGAGCCCCTTTTCATGCCCTATAGAGGTTGCCACCATCTATGGAAGTTCGGCCGACGCTTAGATCCTCGATGATTTCCTCTGTCAGTCCGTCAGTTTCGACCTCGGGGCAGCACCTCTAATCCTCCCATTTTTCCATCGATGCGGTTCATGTTCGGAAAATCTTCTTCGACATATTTTTCACTCCTATGTCCCCTCTATGCACCTACGCGAACCGCAAGCAAATTACTGCAGCATAACACTCGTAATCTTCCCGCAAAAATCCATTGAGCTAGCAAATTTTTACACGATCTGAATTCGGTTCTTCAGGGGGCAGTTCATGCCAATTTGCATGAAGCCTCCTGGGACCTTTCCACTCTCCACCCGGCTCCTTTCCTCTCTGTAGCCAGCTGGGCCGACCCGTTCCTTTAGCCTCGCCTGTGAGCGTCGGGCACCCACGCCGCGACGCAATCCTCTCCCAGCAGCCCAGTTGCCTATAACCCCCTTTTTTTCAAAACATTTCCTTTAATAATTCAATTAATCCAAATCCACTTTCAAATTCATAGATGCAAATTTATTCAGAATTTGTAAATATTTTTAAAATGAAAAGTAAATGATTTTCAGAGATGAATTCAAATTGATTTTTAAAAATGATAGAAATGCCCCTAAGTATTGCAGCTAATGACAATTTCGTCCATTTCTATTTAAAATGTGATTATTTATAACTTTTGACATATAATATATGTTTTCTTATCCGCCATGCCACCTCTGAGTGGAACAACCGTTCGTTCCGCTCCCCCCTGCCGACCTCGCACGCTGCTGATCAATCCCCTCTGTTCGTCTCCATTATTTTACACCACCACCGCCTCCCGTCCACCGCCTACTAGCCTCCCCACAATCTCCACGGTGACGACCAGCTCCATGTGCCAGCGCACTCCTTCGACGAGGATTGCCCTCGTGTGGTGTAAGAATTCCAGGGCATCGAGCCTAGCCGGTTGCCGCAGAGGATGGAGATAGTGGAGGCTCCGTATCACATGGGCACCAATATGGGGTTGATGGAGTGGACGGTGAGGGTGGTCCTACTCCCTCCATCCGCAGCAGCTCTTGTTCCCTCTCGCGTGATGGAGTTTGTGGCTCCAGAGAAGGATGTCGTCAGCCGCACGGCGAAGCACATCAGCAGCAGTCGTATAGGTCTTGGAGTTGAAAACCACTACATGATTAACAAGCCGTGGCAACGCGCGGGTACTCTGCTAGTAGTAGTAATAAGCTTTAGTAAACACCATCCGACACGGTTTGAACAAAGACCATATGGAGCTGGTTCCATACACTGGCACGTCGGTTCAATGTGTCGGATTAGAGAAGCAAATTGCCAAGTTGGTCCGATTACGGGCGTTCTGGTAGGAATAGTACTAGTTACACCAATTTCACATACTAAGTGAGGAATTTCTTAGTGACATTTTTGACAAAAATTATTTTTTAAAATACTGTGACATTCTTGGCACTAGGAGTACTTGTTCCTGAGATCCAAAATGACTTTTCGGTTCTTATTATCCGTGTAAATGTAAACTGAAGTTTGGATTCATTGCACCAAGTATGCAGAACAAATAGGAAAAACATTGAGACTCGTACCCGAATACCCGATAGCACACATGACTAGCTACATAATTGCCATAATAGTTGGCAATAAGTACAGAAAGAGTACAGCAAGGTATAGTTATATACTATTACAATAGTATTTCTTCCAGAGTACAGCAAGATACCCAAGTACTTACTCCGGAGTACGTCCCTGGTTGCCACCCCGTCGTTGGCGGCCGCGGCGTCCTCCGACGCTGCCACGAATGTACTGCGCAGGAACCGCTCGTGGTGGCCGTCCTTGTACTTGCGTATGAATGGGTAGAGGTCCACCACGATGCCGTCCCCGGCGTTACCATTCTTGGTTCTTGCTGCCTCGGCAACTCTTGTTTGCAGCCATCGTGGTGAGCTAGCTTTCTCTGAGTGTTGAGGTAGTATAGCCCGGAAATGCAATCCCCCGTAAGTTGGACCCCCGGTATCATATTAACCGTTGATTTGTTGAAGATTCGTGCTAGCAGTTTCACAGATTAGCCCTTCCACCTCATTCTTCAAGCCCAATTAATTTTTTCACAACGCTCCCTATCCTTTTAAGATTTCTCAGGTTCTTCTTTTTGTATTCTCCACGAGACAAACGTGATACATAGATGATTCCATACAAGTTTCAGTCAGAATTCCACATGTTTCAAACTGTTGGTACACACAACGCGTTTTCATACAAGTTTCATATAATATTTCATACAAGTTTCATAGTATAATATTTCAATCAGAATCCTAAGAATATTGTACAACATTTCATACAAGTTTCATATAATTTTTCTTAGCAATTTTATCACAGTTTCAAGCATATTTCATAAAAGATTCATCATGGTTCATACAAAATTCAGCAGAGGCCAATTCAAAATTTTCAAACTCATTGTTTCATTATAGATACAACCCTATCATACCAGATCCATAGGGGTGTCAAGATTGCAAATTTTTATAGAAGGAAACCATGAATAAAAATGAATAGAAAATAACAGATTTGCATACAAGGATTTACTAAAATCATTTTCGTTTTTCCTCAATAGAAGATTCATACATGAATCATAGGAATTTTGCAACTACTGTAGAGATCCAAACAAGATATATGCATGTTTTTTTGTGAGATTTATCAAATCCTATATGTTTCCTCAAAGCTAGACAGCGAAATCCATAGAAACTTTGTTGATCCATACAAAATCCATACACTTTTCATACACTATCCAATACGAAATACAAGAAACAACATAAACACAATTTTTTGTCCAAGAATCAACACAACCAAAAACGAATCTCCAAAAAGAAATAAGAAATCGTCCTCCAAAAACAAAGGGAAACAACACATCTATGGGTGGCCACGGATCTAGGCTATCCAAGCCCAGATCCATGCCTCCAAGCCTAGATCGGACAAGGAGAAGATGACTGTGTCGTCCTGCATGAATCCATGGCGTCGCCGGCCGCCATCATCTTGGAGGAGCCGCGCGTGCTCGTCGTCGACGGTCGGCCGCTATGCGAGGCAGGTGCGTCGTGCGCTCATGGTCGTCGCCTGTGCGCGAGGAGGCCACCGAAGCGGAGGAGGTCCCGATGCGGGACTGGTGTGGCGGCGGACCTCCAGGAGCCGCCCTACCTCCCTCCCAGCGCCGTGCGCATGTGGTCGTCGCCGGTGCACGAGGAGGCCACCGGAGCGGAGGAGGTGCCGATGCGGGACTGGTGTGGCGGCGGACCTCCAGGAGCCGCCCCTGCCTCTCTCCCAGCGCCATGCTCCGCATCCCTGCCGCGGCCACGCGCGAGGAGGTCACCGGAGCTCGAGGCGGCGCTGGAGCTCGGCCACCGGAGTTGGAGGAGCTGCAGGAGGAGGAGGGCTGGAGAGGTGGGTCATGGTGGCGTGCCGGGACGGGGCGACCCTGTTTTGGGTCGTGGTGGGTGGCGGCGCACGCGGTGGTAGGTAGCGATTTAGGGTTAGGTGTGGGTCGAGGTCTAGGCTTTTGTGGTTATGCTCTCCCCTAAATCCGAAAAGTGGGAGGACTAAAATGCAAAAAGTGTTGTGGCGATGACTGTGTTGACTTTGCACGAATCTCCAACTAATATGTGGTAGGGATGGTGCCGGAGGCCCAACTTACATGTAGTAAATCCCTTCTGCAGTATAGCCTAGCTAGCTAGTATGAGGATCTATGAACCTACTCCTGGGTTTTTATAGCTACTTGTTGCCTTCTTTCCCCATTAATTGGCCGGTGTGGATTCATTTGTGCCATAGATTAATTGATTTGGACAGGGTAGTATAAATCTTTCTAAAATGTGCTGGACAGATTTGTTTGGAAGGTCAGCACTAAGTACTTTCTCGGTAAAATCTATGTATGCGGTTATTATGATTGATAAACATGTTTTTCCACAAAAATATTCATAGAAATTAAAGATCTCACTAAAGATTAAGATATTTATGTGGTTTCCAAATGGAAAAGTTTTTACAAAAGATAACCTGACTAAACGTAGATGGACTGGAAGTATTTTTGTTTTGTTTTGTTTTTGTGATTCAAAGAAAATCATTGAACATTTATTTATTCCATGTCTTTTTGCACAACTTGTTTGATGGATTGATTAATTTACTTTTAATATTCCGTCACCTCCCAATATTACCAATATGTTTGGAAATTAGTTAAATAAAATTGATAAGATCATGAAGGCTAGAATAACAATTGGGGTTTCAGCTATATGTTGGTATTTTATAATTGCAGAAATAACATTATTTTAATAGTGGTAGAGGTACCAAAATTGTACATGTTATCCGTATGGCTGTTTACGGGCGAAACGGACGTCTACAAGGTGGAAGAAACTCGAGAGAGGAAAACAAGAGACCTCAACCAAGTGAAGTGCATCAAGCACAAGGCCGATCGAGTTCTAATGAAAGAAGAGGAGATCAAGAAGTAGTGGAGAGACTTCTTCTGGCTGTGGGGATCTTCAGATTGTCAAGGAGCTTCATCTGCGGTTCAACCTTCTTCTTCGTCTCCGGGATGATGTGGCCTTCCGGGCCCGTTCGGCGACTTCCCGTCCGCAACCAACAACGTCAGGCCGGCTCTAGGAAGAGCGGCAACAGTGGTGCGCCATCGACTTGGTCTGGAGGTTGAAAATGAAGGGCATCTCAAGGATTTTGATATAATTTTCGTTTTTGTTGAGGTGTTTTGTACTGTTCGTTGTTTCTTTTAATGCTAAAATCCTATTCGCAAAAAATAAAAACAGAACAACAAAGAGGTCTCCATCTAACTTCACCAACATGCATTTAGAAATTAGAACACAGAAACACAATTACACATGCGTTATTTATACAACAATAAGTACAAAGAAACAGTACACAAAGATATGGAGTACACTATATACTCCAATATCTCATATTTTGTAGTCTGGGATTTTACTGTTGAACAGGGGATCGGCTAGAAAAAGCCGTTGAGCATGGAACATTGTAGCACCACCGACGATGCTGCTGCCACTGACACGGGATTTTTGTAGGCCATAGTACTAGGCATCGGCCTGCCCAGAAATAACCCGTAACGTCTCCTCCTTGGCTTCCCCTGTGCAATCTTCAGTGAAGTACTAGTGCATGCCGCAGAGGTTAGGCCATGGCTAAATTTCATGAGCATCTGCCGGTAACCAAATACGTCCTGGAACGGTCTAGTGGGCACCCCGAACATAGATTGCTGTGCCGACGAGTCCGTCTCGCCGCCGTCCAGTATCTCGGCGTGCATCTGATCCGGGAGCACGACGATGGGCGGCGAGACCACGGCGGCCGCCGCCGGCTGGTTTATAAACTGCACCACGCGTTCCATGAGCCTCTTGCTGGTGGCGCGCAGTGGGCTGTGGAGGTGGAAGCTGTGGTCCTCGCCCTCCGACTCCGCCAGGGTCACGTTGTCGCCGACGGAGGGGCAGTGGTGGCGCACGCGTGCTGCCAGCCGGCATCCACGGTCCCGCAAGGTGTCCCTCTCGGCCACGGCCACCAGCACGCGCTTGCATCTCAGCGACGCGATCTCCTCGTCGGTAGGGTTGATCCGTGGGTCGTCGTTGCCGGCGTCGCCGGCCGTCACGAACGGCCACAGCCTGTCCACCCCGTATGCCGGGAACACGACGTCGTCCGAGTCAGTCTCGGAAGGCAGCCGGTCGGCACCCCAGAAGTACGGCTGCACCATGACCAGCCCCTCAATGACTACTCTGCTGTCTTCCTGCTCATGGCACTTGCTGGCTCGCACAGCTGTGTGGTACGCTATGTTGCCACCGGCGCTGTCGCCCACGAGGAAGGTGCGGCCGGGGTCGGCGTGGTCGGCGAGCCACGGGTCAGAGAGGGACGCCATCCACCGAAGCGCGGCCCATGCGTCGTCGTAAGCCGCGGGTATGGGGTTCTCCGGCGCTAGACGGTACTCCACGGAGACCACGAGCGCCCCGGAGCTCGCGGCGAGGGAGGTGGCGTAACAGTGGTACGTCCGGCCGAACGCGCTCTCGGAGCAGAATGAGCCGCCGTGGATGTACATGACAAGGGGAAGCCTCCGGCCTGTCGCGGCTGCTCGAGATGGGAGAAACAGGCGAGCGGACACGCCGGTGCCGTGGTCGTCGATGACCACGTCCCTGGTTGCCACCCCGCGGTTGGCGGCCGCGTCCTCCGACGCTGCCACGAATGTGCTGCGCAGGAACCGCTCGTGGTGGCCGTCCTTGTACTTGCGTATGAATGGGTAGAGGTCCACCACGATGTCGTCCCAGGCGTCGCCATTCTTGCTGCGTCGGCAACTCTTGTTTGCAGCCATCGTGGTGAGCTAGCTTTCTCTGAGTTGAGGTAGTATAGCCTAGCTAGCTAGTATGAGGACCTATGCAGCTCGGATCTCTGTGCGCTGTGTTGCGATAGCAGTGAACATACTCCTGGGTTTTTATAGCTACTTGTTGCCTTTTTTTCCCCATTAATTGGGCGGTGTGGATTCATTTGTGCCGTAGATTAATTGATTTGGACGGCGTAGTATAAATCTCTCTAATGTGCTGGACAGATTTGTTTGGAAGGTCACCACCACTAGTACTTTCTCGGTAAAATTTATGTATGCAGATATTATATTGACATGTTTTCCCTCGAAAATATTCATAGAAATTAAAGAGCTCACTAAAGATTAAGATATTTATGTGGTTTCCAAATCGAAAAGTTTTTACAAAAGATAACATGACTAAACGTAGATGCATGGACTGGAAGTATTATTTTTGTTTATTTTTGTGCTTCAAAGAAAATCAGTGAGCATTTATTTATTCCATGTCCTTTTGCACAACTTGTTTGATGGATTGATTAATTTACTTTTAATATTCCGTCACCTCCCAATGTTACCAATATGTTTGGCAATTAATTAAATGGAATTGATAAGATCATGAAGGCTAGAATAAGAATTGGGTTTCAGCTATATGTTGGTATTTTATAATTGCAGAAATAACATTATTTTAATAGTGGTAGAGGTACCAAAATTTTACACGTTATCCGTATGGCTGTTTTACAGGCGAAACGGACATCTACAAGATGGAAAAAACTCGAGAGAGCAAAACAGGGGACCTCAACCAAGTGAAGTGCATCAAGGACAAGGGCGATGGAGTTCTAATGAAAGAAGAGGAGATCAAGAAGCAGCGGAGAGACTATTTGATAGGTTGTTCAATGATGGGAGTGAGAGCATTACACCCGAGCTGGATGGTTCCTTTGACGACACCAACAGGTGTTTTGTGCGGAGGATTCAAGAGACTGGGGTTAAGGAAGCCCTGAAAAGGGAGAGAAGGCATTGGGTCCCGGCGAGGTTCCTGTTGGGGTGTGCGACCAAAACGAGCGGCTACGTCCTAGCGTTGACGGCCGGCGGGGTCACCAGGTCCGGCGACACGTTAACGTTGATGCCCAAGTTGTTGTCGCTTAAGCTGGGCAGATGTATCAGGCCCTGTCGACCTCCCGCATTTCAAGCTGTTAGCCCCTCGAAAAACTCAGGGGGGATCATCGCGCGGAGCTTCTCTTCCACTAACTTGTCCACTGTTTTCTTGTCCACTGCTTTCTCCTCCAGTGTCTGCACCTTCATCTTCAGCACTTCAACAACGGCTTTATCCTTAGCCGCCGACTGGTTCTTCCTCTCCCTTCTTTTCTTGGCCTCTTCTTTGTAGTACTCCTTAAACTTCCTGCTTGTACCGAAGCCGGACACACGGCTAGCTGAGTACGGCGGCAACCCCTTGTCCCTCTTCTTGTAAGCGTTTGTCGCCCTGTTGAAACCCGTGTCCCACGGCTCCGTCGAATCCTGGGACGACTCTTCGGCAGGAGCGTTCAGTTCATCCTCCTGCATAGACAAGGAAAGATGAACCAATTTAGATTATTGGCTTCATTATTTTAATTAGAACGCAATAAACTTGATATCGGCGGTAAATTCCTTACCAGCTTCTTCTTGAATTCCTTCACCTCCGGATCGTCGGTGACGAACTCCCCTGTAATCGGGTCTAGGTAGTAGAGGGCCCGGACAAAGTTCTTAAGCTGCAAGTCCGTGATTTTAAGCCACGGGTTGTCTTTACCCAGGCATTCAAGATAGGCGTCTTCCTTGTCCCAAATGGCTTGTTTCCCTCTGTAATGCCGCTTCGAAGCCGGTGGTTACCTATGTTCTGTTTCCGCATACTCCTTCCCTAGTTAGTCCATTTTATAGCGTCATGGATAGCTATATCTGCCTTGAATATCTTAAACTCCTCTTCGTCGAGCATCGGATTTTTCTTACTAATAACCTCCCAGCTTTCACCTTTGTCAATGTTATTCTTTACCCGGGTTTTCCAGCTGCTCAAGGCGTTGCTCATCTTCGTGAGGGCTAGTTTGTTCACCTGGTTCTTTCTCGCCAGGTTTCTGAACCGCTTTGGAAATCTGTATCACTTATGAAGCTTCTTAAGGAGGTTATCGACCAAAGCCACATTGGCAGCACATCTGATGTACTTCGTGTTGATCGACATGCTTTCCCGGATGATGCACCTGAGTTGCAGGTCGTACCCTTTCGCAAATGCCTCTGGTGCAATGGGTAGGCCACTTTCTGTGACTTCAGTGAACACACCGCAGACGGTGGTGAGCACTGGCACCTTCTGATCCTTCCTTTCCTTCTTCTTCTTAGTAGCGGTCGGGTTGCCGCTATCGCCATCCGTGCACTCGCCGCCATCGATGTGGGCGCCGCCATCGGTGGGGTCATCCTCCTTGCCACCTTCACTAGTTTCATCGTAGTCGTCTTCGTCCCCCTTGTAATCAGCATCTCCTCATTGCCCCCAGCAGCTCTAGCAGCGGTCGCTTCCTCCTCCGGTGGTGGTGTGATACGTTGCTAATGTATCCATAATTTTTGATGTTCCATGCTTGGTTTTATCTACTTTCTTATGTTTTGTCCACACTTTGGAGTACTTTTTATACACTTTCTTGGACTAACCTATTAACAAGATGCCACAGTGACAGTTGCTTGTTTTCTGCTATTTTTGGGCCTAGGCAAGTCAGAAAATGAATATTCTCGGAATTGGCCGGGACAAAAGCCAAAGTCAGTTTTTCACCGAGGGGGCCACGGAGCCAGAATACGAGATGGAGAGGGGCCAGGGGCCGGCCACACCACCTGGCCGTGTAGCCAGGCCTGGCCCGCGCCAGGGGGTGGTCTGGCCGCCTAGGGCACCCCCTCGGCCTCACCTTTCGCCTATAAGATGCCTCCGATTTAGAAACCCTAAGTACCCGATCAAAATTCCACGAAAGAGTTTGTAGTCACCGTCATCTCCATCCCTAGATCGGGAGGGATCTGAAGGTCTACCCGGCACCCTGTCGGAGGGGAGAATTCACCCTGGAGGCCTTCTTCATCACCATGCAAGCCTCCAATGTGATGCGTGAGTAGTTCATCCTTGGACTACGGGTCCATGTAGTAGCTAGATGGTTGGTTCTTCTCCTTTGTGCTACCATGTCTAGATCTTGTGAGCTTCGTTTATGATCAAGATCATCTATTTGTAATCTTGCATGTTGTGTTTGCGGGGATCCGATGGATATTGAGATGCTATTTTAGATTGATTATTGGTTCTATCATGTCTTTGTTATTTGTGATCTTGCATGCTTTCCGTTGTTAGTAGCTACTTGGCCAAGTAGATGCTAGCAACTCCAAGAGTTAGTATTTATGCTCGATAGTGGGTTCATGCCTCTAGTAATCTGGGGAAGTGACAGAAATCTCTAAGGTACTAGATGTGTTGTTGCTACTAGGGAGAAAACAGCAATCCTTTGTTCATAGAACAATCGTATTGTTTACTTTACACGCAATGTGTAATGCAATTATCTATTGCTTGCAACTTAATACTGGAGGGGGTTCGGATGATAACCTGAAGGTGGATTATTAGTCATAGATGCAGTTGGATTACGGTCTATGTATAATATTGTAATGCCCAATCAAATCTCAAAGGAGTCAAGATGAGTAGTATATTCTTGTATGCTTTCTCGATGTTTGTCAATTGCCCCGCTGTAATTTGTTCACCCAACATGTCATCTATCTTAAGGAGAATCACCACTAGTGAACTATGGACCCCGGTTCTTTCTTTTATCATCAATCTACAACTGTTTACTGCTTTCTGTTTACTTTCTGCAAGCTATTACTTTCTTCCACACAATACGTTTAATCCTTTGTTTTTCAGCAAAACCGGTGAGATTGACAACCTCACTATAAGTTGGGGGCAAAGTTCTGTGGTTGTGTTGTGCAGGTTTCCACGTTGCTGCTAGCACCGGTAGTGCGCCCTGCCAAAGTCCAGCTAGCAACACCTTGGAGGTGTTTCTTTGCTCCTACTGGTTCGATAACCTTGGTTTCATAACTAAGGGAAAACTTGTTGTTGTGCTCATCATACCTTCCTCTTGGGGTTCCCCAACGAGCTCGATATATTTTGGGCCATCATGGTGTCATCCTCATCTCCTCCTCCTCCTCCTGCTGATGTTGGGACCCCCGCCAGAATGACTCGTTGGCCTGTCTAGCTTGTTCTTTGACGCTCTGCTTAGAAGGGTCGGCCTTGTTGTTACCCGACATGTTTGCACTCTATTAAAAAGAGGCAAAACGTTAGCACAAATCTCGGCCGAAAAATTCGGCATGACCTTTGCTAATTTTTTGATCTAGGAGTGCCCATTTCTCAACCGAAACGAAAGTGAATTGACATTTCGGGAGAAATGGGCAACTCAATTGAATAAATATATCCCTGTAAGACAAAACACCTCATCCCCATATTGATAGCCCCATGCATTGACCCCAACATCCATCGTCCATCATCCACATGCAGTATATATATAACAGATACATATGTATAAACACACTCCAGGTACACCATCTGCTACAGTATTTTTGAAGCATGTAGATACAACAAGGTACAACAAACTTAAAAACTTAAATTGAGTTATGTTATGTTACAGAAAGCTCCAGGTACATCAAGGTACATCAAGCTCAAGGTACAGCAAGCTCCCGGTACAGCAAGCTCCAAGAATGTAGAGCAAGGTACAGCAAGCTCCAAGAATGTAGATACATCAAGGTACAGCAAGCTCCAGCTTAACCCAAACTCTCTCTCTCTTTGCAATGAAAAGAAACGCAAAATCTTTGTGTTTTCTCAAAAAATGAAGTGATGTTAACCATCACAGGAAAGCACAATTATGACATGTGACTAAGGGTGTGACATCTTGATGATCCAATGATTTCGATGAGCACACTGCCTACTTCAAATGTGACTAACCCCTAAACTTAAATTAGGCATGTTAAGAAGGCATTGGGTCCCCGCGATGTTCCCGTTGAAGTGTGGAGATGCCTTGGAGACTTAACGATAGTACGGCTAACTAAACTTTTCAACAACATATTTTGATCAAACAAGATTCTTGATGAGTGGAAAAAGTAAATTAGTACCCATTTGCAAGAATAAAAGAGATATCTAAAGTTGTACTAATTATAGGAGAATTAAGCTAATGAGTCATACTATGAATCTTTGAAAGAGAGTGATTGAGCATCGCTTTAGGAGAGTGACGAATGTCACCAAAAATAAATTTGGCTTTATGCTTGGGAGATCAACTACAGAGGCGATTTTCTTGCTTCGCCAGCTTATGGAGAAATATAGGGAGCAGAAGAAGGACCTACATATGGTTTTCATTGACTTGAAGAAGGCATATAACAAGATACCAAGGATAGTTATGTGGTTGGCACTAGAGAAACACAAAGTTCCAACAAAGTACATTTCTCTCGTCAAAGATATGTACACTAATGGTGTGAGAACTGTTCATGTAGGAGATATTGAGACTGATACCTTCCCTATTACTATAGGACTACATCAAGATTCAACTTTGAGCCCCTATATTTTGACTTGGTGATAGATGTGATCACTAAGGACATACAAGGAGATATTCCTTGGTGTATGATTCTTTGCTGCTGATGTGGTACTATTAGATGAGAGTAGGGTGGGAGTCAGTAGGAAACTGGAGTTGTGGAGGCAGACCATGGAATCCAAGGGGTTTAGACTTAGTAGGACGATCACAGAGTATATGTGACACGACTTTAGTGGCATCAGTTGTGTAGACAAAGGGGTTAGTCTAGGAGGACAAGTAGTGCGAAAGAGGGACAATTTATGATACTTGGGATCAAATACTACAAAGAAATGGTGCTTGATACGTCCATTTTGCATCAGTATTCTGTATCATAATTTACTGTTATTTATTGATATATTTCATATTAAGAGATGATACTTATGTTATTTCATCTGTTTTTGCATGGTTGATGCCTTTTGGAGGATGGACCGCTGAAGTCAGGATTCTGATGGAAAAGGAACTGTTTGGAGGCAAAATTCACGAAGATCAGAAAATCTCAGAAAATATTTGGAAAATCCTATTTTTCCACAAGATGAAGGAAGCCAGAAGGGGGAGCGGAGATGGGCCACAGGGGGCCCACACCACCCCCTAGCGCGGGCCACCCTAGGCCACGCCACCAGGTGGTGTGGCCACCCTAGCCCACCTCTGGCTCTGCTCTTTGGCGTATATAATCATCCCAAAACCCTAACACTGGGGGAGCAACGACAGAAAGGTTTCGCTGCCTCTGCGGGGCGGAAAACTACAGAGAGAGAAAGAGCTCTCCGGTAGGCAGAAATCTGCCGGGGAAATTCCTTCCCGGAGAGGGGAGATCGTCGCCATCAACACCACCATCAAGCTGGACTTCATCGGGATCATCATCATCATCTCCACCACCACCATCATCACCACTTCATACCGCTATAACAATTGGGTTGAATCTTTCATAGTTCTTAGGGGAAACTTTCCCGGTATTGATTACTTGTTGTAGTTGATGCTATTGAGTGGAACCATTGAATTATCGTTCATGTTCAGATTGTTACTTATCATTATTGCATCTCTTATCTTGATCCATATGATGTCTTGTGAGTAGTTCGTTTAGTTCTTGAGGACATGGGAGAAGTCGTGTTGTTAGTAGTGGAATTGTGTTGAGAAAGATTCAATGGTTTGATATTTAAGTTGTGGTGTTATTCTTCTAGTGGTGTCATGTGAACATCGACTACATGATACTTCAACTTTATGGGCCTAGGGAATGCATTGTGTATTTGGCTACTAATCGCGGGGTTGCCGGAGTGATATAAACCTGAACACCCGTTAGGAAACCTTTTCACAAGGGAGTGTAGGATCTCAGAGTTTAAGGTCGTGGTTAGGTTTTTATCTTAATTACTTTATTATAGTTGCGGATGCTTGCAAGGGGTATAACCACAAGTATGTATTAGTCCTAGGAAGTTCAGTACATTAGCACAGGTTCACCCACACAACACTTATCAAACTAAAGAAGATTAATCAACTATATGAAGCGAAAGCACTTGACAATATTCCCATATGTCCTCGAGAATGTTTGGTCATCTTAAGTAATACAACCAGCTTGTCCTTTGCTAAAGAAAGGATTGGGCCACTTGCTGCATTTATTATTATTGTCTTTTATTTACTCGCACTTTATTTATCTGCATTATCAAAAACCCCTAAAAATCCATTTGCTAAGTATTTATAGAGAATTCCTACTCCAGGCCACTCGTCAACACCTTCTGCTCCTCGTTGGGTTCGACACTCTTACTTATCAAAAATACTGTGATACACCCCCTATACTTTTGGTCATCAAGACCATTTTCTAGTGCCGTTGCCGGGGAGTGAAGCGCTATTGAAGAGTGGAACTGGTAAAGGAAACTTCTGTTGTAAGTATTGTTTATTTCTATTAGTTAATTTATTTCAATATGGATAATTCACTTAGTTTCTTATTTCGTAATGCTACTACCACTGCTAAGGTAGTAGATGAACCTCCACCTGCTGAAAATGATACATTTAAGATATCTACAAGAATCGTTGATCGTGTTATGGATAACTACTATTTTGGAGATGGAATTGGCCATCCCGGTGATCATTTGCTCTTTACACACGAATTATGCGGGTTGTTGAACTGTGCAGGTATTACAACAGATCAAGTTAAGAAGAAGTTATTCTCATTATCACTGAAAGGAAGAGCTGAGGAATGGTACAAGCTGTTGAAGAATGGTCAAGCTCTTCAATGGGAGGAAGTAGTACCTCTCTTTTATTCAAAATTTTATCCTCCTAGTGAGATACATAAAGATTGGAATGAAATATACAACTTTTGGCCTCGTGATGGAGAGAGTACAGCTCAAGCTTGGGGGAGATTGAAGTTACTAATGCTCAAAAGTACTATTCATGAGCTCCCTAACGATATTATTATCAATAACTTTTATGCAAGACTTTCTCTTCATGATGAGGATCTATTGGATGCTTCTTGTGCTGGATCATTTACATGCATGGAAGAAGAAGTTAAATGGGATCTTCTAGACCGTATTCAAGACAATGTTGAAGCATGGGATAATGATAAAGTAAGAAAGTCTAGTATAAATTATGATTATGAATGCATTAAATCTTTTATGAGAACTGATGACTTTCATAATATTAGTAATGCTTATGGTCTTGATTCTCAAAGTATTGCAAAATATTTTAAGGCTTTTGCTTCTTATATTGAAATTCCTAAAAAGAAATGGAATAAGTATCATGAGCCATATAAAGATATTGTCAATTGTGTTCCTGCAAGAGATACTGAAGTTTATACTGCTAATCATATTTTACCTGAACCTTACATTGAGAAACGAAAGTGAATTGACATTTCGGGAGAAATGGGCAACTCAATTGAATAAATATATCCCTGTAAGACAAAACACCTCATCCCCATATTGATAGCCCCATGCATTGACCCCAACATCCATCGTCCATCATCCACATGCAGTATATATATAACAGATACATATGTATAAACACACTCCAGGTACACCATCTGCTACAGTATTTTTGAAGCATGTAGATACAACAAGGTACAACAAACTTAAAAACTTAAATTGAGTTATGTTATGTTACAGAAAGCTCCAGGTACATCAAGGTACATCAAGCTCAAGGTACAGCAAGCTCCCGGTACAGCAAGCTCCAAGAATGTAGAGCAAGGTACAGCAAGCTCCAAGAATGTAGATACATCAAGGTACAGCAAGCTCCAGCTTAACCCAAACTCTCTCTCTCTTTGCAATGAAAAGAAACGCAAAATCTTTGTGTTTTCTCAAAAAATGAAGTGATGTTAACCATCACAGGAAAGCACAATTATGACATGTGACTAAGGGTGTGACATCTTGATGATCCAATGATTTCGATGAGCACACTGCCTACTTCAAATGTGACTAACCCCTAAACTTAAATTAGGCATGTTAAGAAGGCATTGGGTCCCCGCGATGTTCCCGTTGAAGTGTGGAGATGCCTTGGAGACTTAACGATAGTACGGCTAACTAAACTTTTCAACAACATATTTTGATCAAACAAGATTCTTGATGAGTGGAAAAAGTAAATTAGTACCCATTTGCAAGAATAAAAGAGATATCTAAAGTTGTACTAATTATAGGAGAATTAAGCTAATGAGTCATACTATGAATCTTTGAAAGAGAGTGATTGAGCATCGCTTTAGGAGAGTGACGAATGTCACCAAAAATAAATTTGGCTTTATGCTTGGGAGATCAACTACAGAGGCGATTTTCTTGCTTCGCCAGCTTATGGAGAAATATAGGGAGCAGAAGAAGGACCTACATATGGTTTTCATTGACTTGAAGAAGGCATATAACAAGATACCAAGGATAGTTATGTGGTTGGCACTAGAGAAACACAAAGTTCCAACAAAGTACATTTCTCTCGTCAAAGATATGTACACTAATGGTGTGAGAACTGTTCATGTAGGAGATATTGAGACTGATACCTTCCCTATTACTATAGGACTACATCAAGATTCAACTTTGAGCCCCTATATTTTGACTTGGTGATAGATGTGATCACTAAGGACATACAAGGAGATATTCCTTGGTGTATGATTCTTTGCTGCTGATGTGGTACTATTAGATGAGAGTAGGGTGGGAGTCAGTAGGAAACTGGAGTTGTGGAGGCAGACCATGGAATCCAAGGGGTTTAGACTTAGTAGGACGATCACAGAGTATATGTGACACGACTTTAGTGGCATCAGTTGTGTAGACAAAGGGGTTAGTCTAGGAGGACAAGTAGTGCGAAAGAGGGACAATTTATGATACTTGGGATCAAATACTACAAAGAAATGGTGCTTGATACGTCCATTTTGCATCAGTATTCTGTATCATAATTTACTGTTATTTATTGATATATTTCATATTAAGAGATGATACTTATGTTATTTCATCTGTTTTTGCATGGTTGATGCCTTTTGGAGGATGGACCGCTGAAGTCAGGATTCTGATGGAAAAGGAACTGTTTGGAGGCAAAATTCACGAAGATCAGAAAATCTCAGAAAATATTTGGAAAATCCTATTTTTCCACAAGATGAAGGAAGCCAGAAGGGGGAGCGGAGATGGGCCACAGGGGGCCCACACCACCCCCTAGCGCGGGCCACCCTAGGCCACGCCACCAGGTGGTGTGGCCACCCTAGCCCACCTCTGGCTCTGCTCTTTGGCGTATATAATCATCCCAAAACCCTAACACTGGGGGAGCAACGACAGAAAGGTTTCGCTGCCTCTGCGGGGCGGAAAACTACAGAGAGAGAAAGAGCTCTCCGGTAGGCAGAAATCTGCCGGGGAAATTCCTTCCCGGAGAGGGGAGATCGTCGCCATCAACACCACCATCAAGCTGGACTTCATCGGGATCATCATCATCATCTCCACCACCACCATCATCACCACTTCATACCGCTATAACAATTGGGTTGAATCTTTCATAGTTCTTAGGGGAAACTTTCCCGGTATTGATTACTTGTTGTAGTTGATGCTATTGAGTGGAACCATTGAATTATCGTTCATGTTCAGATTGTTACTTATCATTATTGCATCTCTTATCTTGATCCATATGATGTCTTGTGAGTAGTTCGTTTAGTTCTTGAGGACATGGGAGAAGTCGTGTTGTTAGTAGTGGAATTGTGTTGAGAAAGATTCAATGGTTTGATATTTAAGTTGTGGTGTTATTCTTCTAGTGGTGTCATGTGAACATCGACTACATGATACTTCAACTTTATGGGCCTAGGGAATGCATTGTGTATTTGGCTACTAATCGCGGGGTTGCCGGAGTGATATAAACCTGAACACCCGTTAGGAAACCTTTTCACAAGGGAGTGTAGGATCTCAGAGTTTAAGGTCGTGGTTAGGTTTTTATCTTAATTACTTTATTATAGTTGCGGATGCTTGCAAGGGGTATAACCACAAGTATGTATTAGTCCTAGGAAGTTCAGTACATTAGCACAGGTTCACCCACACAACACTTATCAAACTAAAGAAGATTAATCAACTATATGAAGCGAAAGCACTTGACAATATTCCCATATGTCCTCGAGAATGTTTGGTCATCTTAAGTAATACAACCAGCTTGTCCTTTGCTAAAGAAAGGATTGGGCCACTTGCTGCATTTATTATTATTGTCTTTTATTTACTCGCACTTTATTTATCTGCATTATCAAAAACCCCTAAAAATCCATTTGCTAAGTATTTATAGAGAATTCCTACTCCAGGCCACTCGTCAACACCTTCTGCTCCTCGTTGGGTTCGACACTCTTACTTATCAAAAATACTGTGATACACCCCCTATACTTTTGGTCATCAAGACCATTTTCTAGTGCCGTTGCCGGGGAGTGAAGCGCTATTGAAGAGTGGAACTGGTAAAGGAAACTTCTGTTGTAAGTATTGTTTATTTCTATTAGTTAATTTATTTCAATATGGATAATTCACTTAGTTTCTTATTTCGTAATGCTACTACCACTGCTAAGGTAGTAGATGAACCTCCACCTGCTGAAAATGATACATTTAAGATATCTACAAGAATCGTTGATCGTGTTATGGATAACTACTATTTTGGAGATGGAATTGGCCATCCCGGTGATCATTTGCTCTTTACACACGAATTATGCGGGTTGTTGAACTGTGCAGGTATTACAACAGATCAAGTTAAGAAGAAGTTATTCTCATTATCACTGAAAGGAAGAGCTGAGGAATGGTACAAGCTGTTGAAGAATGGTCAAGCTCTTCAATGGGAGGAAGTAGTACCTCTCTTTTATTCAAAATTTTATCCTCCTAGTGAGATACATAAAGATTGGAATGAAATATACAACTTTTGGCCTCGTGATGGAGAGAGTACAGCTCAAGCTTGGGGGAGATTGAAGTTACTAATGCTCAAAAGTACTATTCATGAGCTCCCTAACGATATTATTATCAATAACTTTTATGCAAGACTTTCTCTTCATGATGAGGATCTATTGGATGCTTCTTGTGCTGGATCATTTACATGCATGGAAGAAGAAGTTAAATGGGATCTTCTAGACCGTATTCAAGACAATGTTGAAGCATGGGATAATGATAAAGTAAGAAAGTCTAGTATAAATTATGATTATGAATGCATTAAATCTTTTATGAGAACTGATGACTTTCATAATATTAGTAATGCTTATGGTCTTGATTCTCAAAGTATTGCAAAATATTTTAAGGCTTTTGCTTCTTATATTGAAATTCCTAAAAAGAAATGGAATAAGTATCATGAGCCATATAAAGATATTGTCAATTGTGTTCCTGCAAGAGATACTGAAGTTTATACTGCTAATCATATTTTACCTGAACCTTACATTGAGAAAATGCCTTTCCCAGTCAAGGTAAAGGAACATTCTATGATGGCTAGTATGGTTAATGAAAGTACAAATAAAGCTGTTGAACCTGATGAACAAATAGTTGTTGAACCTGTAATAGCAAATGTGAAAGACTTTGTCACTAAATATGTAGAAGATGGACACACTATCCTCTGTAAGGATACTTCTAATATTATCTCACAAAGTACAGTTAGGAGAGCTAGTATCCTTGTGTTTTCTGTCATAATAAGTGATCATTGCTACAATGGTTCATGTGATAGTTATTATCGTTAAATTTATGCACGATACTGAAAGTTACTATGAGAGAGGGAAAATTATTCTTATGCATCTCAATAATATTAAGTTTCCTCGCTTTATACTGAAAGTCTTTATGTTGCACTTATTTTGCCTTCATATGCTAGCAGCCTCTAGTTTCAACAATTTATTTTCTTACAAAATTCCCTTGCATAGGAAGTGGGTTAGACTTAAACATGTGTATTTTTTCTTCTTGATTCTCTCTTTTACTCCAATTCATATTATTATGTGAGCATCATTGAAATTATCATGCCCATCTTAATGGCTATAACGAAAGAGCTTTTTGGGAGATAACCCAATATATTTTTGCTTTCAGTTTTTTTTTGTTTATTTGAGTCTTGGAAGTTATTTCTTCTACGATAACCTCTCCTTATCCTTTTTGTTTGGTTTTTGTGTCAAGATCAACATCTAATGAGAAAGAAGTAAGATTTGGGGAAGTTGCTGTCCCAAAACAGATTTTTGTGATTCACTATAAAAAATCGTTAAAAATCCCAAAACATCGTACTGATCTGTAATTTTTTGTGTGCGTGCCTCAGGTTATTATTTCACTTTAGTTAGTTTTGAACTTTTTGATTTGAGCAACATAAGATTTTCTAAAAAAAATGATCTTTACCTGCTGGTATGTTTTGACAGATTTCTGCCATTTCTACATTTGCCTCTTAAATTGTTTTCCCTTTTGAATTCCTTTTTGGGCTTTCGAGAGGAGTCATTTAAGTAGCTTATATTTTGATGGATTTCAGTTGAAATTGAACTTAAAAGGTTTATTACCTTGCATGCACTAATGTTGCTAATGAGAATCGTGTGAAGTTTTGTGTGAAAGAAATTTCCAGGTTGTAGTAGAAAATGGTGTAATAAGATGGTGAATGGTTAAATGACTCAAACAATATGTTTATGAAGATTAAGATATTGATGTTATTCAAGTGGTGACTCTGGAAAAATTCATTAAAGACCAAATTCAGAGACCTACAGAGTTTGTTTTCGAATAGGTAATAGTTCTGGTAAGAAAAGGTCCGCGAAAAATCTGTCAATTTATATTTTTGCAGTTTTTATCTAACATGGAAAGCAATGAGTAGAAAGAGGGATGGAAATGGAGCCCGGGTGGCTCACACAACCCCGTGGCGTGGGCCCACCTGGACGCCCGGAGCCCTTCTCTGACCCGTTTTCTCCCAGTACTTTCCTTTTGTTGTTAAACTTCGTAATATATAATCCCCCGGATCCCCCGAGGTTCATATATCGTGTTCTCGTCGTGTTTTTGTTTCGATCTGTTTGTGATAGGTAGAGTCTCAGTTTTGGAGCCACAATGTCTTCCTCTGGACCAGCCAAGGAAGATTCATCCACGGACATCATCAACCCGTACATGCGTGAGTTGAAGATTCATCCCAAGGAGTTGTTGCTCGAAGATGGGAAAGTACAAATAAAAGAGGTTCAGGGCCCTAAAGGTGAAGGTAGTCTGGAGGACAGGATGGAAGCACTGGAGCAAGAAGTGTTTAGGTACAAGAAGATGGCGGAACGCGAAGTGGATATCATCCATAAGATTAGTTCAGAACTCATCGCCGAGCACTAGAAGGAGACTGCTGAGCTTAAGGATGAAATTCTCTCACTCTACCGAGCAACCAACCAACTACAAGCACAACTCTATGACGTGGAAATCAAAACTGTGAGTATAAGGTTAGGTTTAAACACATAAGTGCTGCTGCTAGTTTTAGGATGTTGGAAACCAGGATGTCTTTTGTTGATGGGGAGCCCTTACCTTGGAAGTCGGATGATGACGAGAGAACACCACCACCATTGAAGGAGTAATTCGTCATCAAGTTTTGGCATCCCCTTGGTTTGTTCCAAGCTTTGGGGAGTGCCGCGGTATCATATCATTATCTTTTATCTTTTTACCTTTTTAGTAGAGTCATATCATGAATAGAGAAGTTATCATATAGGATGGTTTTCATTATGGAAGTATCTCTCCTCTACTTAGATATCTATGTATCCCTTGGTGTGAGTTGCCGTTATGAAATATTAATGAGAAGTTCTATCATTTACTTTTTGCACATCTTATATTAGTTTGCAATTTCTGTTATATGATTGATCTTGTTGTTAGTATTGGTATCACTTTGGGATCATTAAGTAAATTTAGTTGGTTTTGGCAAACCTGGCTCGGTCAGTAGCAACACTATTATGAGAATTGAATGAAAAATATAAAAGTACTCTTAAGAAATATAATTTCATCACCTTTCTTTCTTGATTGGCTCATAAGCTTAGTATTCTCTAGTTAAGATCTTTTGTGCTTCCAAGGAAGATTGCATGTTTGTTTTTATCACTTGTATGTTTGTTTGTTTCCTTCAACTATTATGCTTGCTACCCAGCCTTGCTAGCCAAAAACCTGTACTGAGAGGGAATGCTTCTCATGCATCCAATCCTTAAACCAAAACCTATGCCATTTGTGTCCACCATACCTACTGTTGGAGATATGCCCAAGAGGCAATAATAAAAGTGGTTATTATTATATCTTTGTGTTTATGATGAATGTTTGCATCCCATGCTATAATTGTATTATAAGGAAACACTAATACATGTGTGTTTTGTAAACATAAAAGGGTCCCTAGTAAGCCTCTTGTTAAACTAGCTTGTTGATTAATTGATGATCATGGTTTCCTGATCATGGACATTGGATGTCATTAATAACAAGGTTATATCATTAGGAGAATGATGTAATGGACACACACACCCATAGTAAGCATAGCATAAGATCAAGTCATTAAGTTCACATTGCTATTAGCTTTCGATACATAGTAACCTAATCCTTCGACCATGAGGTTGTGTTAATAACCATCACCGGATGGGTACTTTGATGACATCAAACACCACTTCGTAACTGGGTGGTTATAAAGGTATCATTGGGTATTCTGAAAGTATGTGTTGAAGCGCATGGACCAAGATTGGGATTTGTCCATCCATATGACGGATAGATATGCTCTGGGCCCTCTCGGTGGAATGTCATCTAGTTAGCTTGCAAGCATGTGACTAGGTCACAAGGGATGGCATAACACGTAACGAGTAAAGAGTACTTATCAGTAACAAGGTAGAACTAGGTATGGAGATACCGATGATTAAACCTTGGATGAGTAGAGTATCGCGTGACAAAGGGAATTGTTTTTCGTACGTTAATGGTTCTATCGATCACGAAGTCATCGTTGAGTATGTGGGAGCCGTTATGGATCTCCAGATCCCGCTGATGGTTATTGATCGGAGAGGTGTCTTCATCATGTCTGCATATTCACGAACCGTAGGGTGACACACTTAAGGTTCGAAGTTGTTTTAAGTAGATATTGAATGTGCGTTGGAGACCGAATGTTGTTCGGAGTCTCGGATTGGATCCGGGACATCACGAGGAGATCCGGAATTGTCCGGAGAATAAGATTCATATAATGGGGATCATTTTCTAAGTTAGGAAATGTTCCAGAGGGTTTGTATGGGGATTCTAGAAGGTTTCGGAATGTTCCAGAAGGTTCTAGAAGATATCTTGGAGTTTATTTGAAAACCGAGATAAGATAAGATAAGATAAGGGGAGTTTAAAGGGGAAACTTGGGGGGGAAGGACTCTCCCCCCAAGCTCCCTAGTGCGCCGGCCCTAAGGGGTGGGCCTAGGGGTGGGAACCCTAGGCCACACCCCTCCCTCTATATATAGAGGGGTGGAGGCGCCACCCCTCCTTGCCCCTTCCCACTCCAAACCCTAGCCGCCTCTCTCTTCCTCCTTCCATCTGCTTCGGCTTAGGCGAAGCCCTGCAGAGTTCTCTACTCCACCACCACCACGCCGTCGTGCTTCTGGGATTGCGTGGAGAAGATCTACTACCTCCGCTGCTCGCTGGAACAGGGAGAGGAAGGTCTGCTTCGACTCTGCACGTGTGATCGTCTGCAGAAGCGCTACCGGAACGAGGCGCCGGAAGGATCGTCTACTCGATCTTGAGATCGGCAAGTGATCGACTACATCATCTACGAGATCTAATCTCGTTAACGCTTTCGGTTCTACGAGGGTTAGTACCGATCTATCTCGTTGCTCATGTCTAGTAGATTAGATCTTGGCTTTTATCTAGATTAGATCTGGGTTTTGTTCGTTCTTGCGGTATAAAATTTTTGTTTTCCATGCTACGAACCCTTCAGTGGTATCAGAGCCTTGTCTATGCGTAGATCTGTTGCACGAGTAGAACACAATGGTGTTGTGGGCGTTGGTGCTCGTGCCGTCTTTTGTTGTGTGTACTTTGCATCTTGCGGTATGGTGGGATGAAGCGGCTCGGGCTAACATTACATGTCATCGCACATGAGACTTGCTCCATGCTTGACGTGCAACTTGCTTTGCACAAGTGGCTTTGCGGGTGTCTGTCTCTCCCATCATAGTATAGATCAAATCTACACTTTGCACTTGATAGCACTTGTATCAACGTTGTGGTTCAGTTTCGTAGGTAAGATCCGTTCTTATTCAAAAGCCCCAAACCGCGTAAAACTTGCAAAGAAAATTAGAGGCGTCTAACTTGTTTTTGCAGGGGTTTTGTGATGTGATATGGCCATCATGTGATTGTGATTATATTTGATGTATGCAATGATCCTTGTTGTAATATGACAACCGGCAGGAGCCTAATGGTTGTCTTTAATTCTGTTAAGACCTGCGTGTATATTCATCTTGTAATAGATTTATTCCAAGTAGTTGTAATAGTTGCTTGTGATGATGGACAACCATGAAGCGGTGCCACTGACCTTGATGCAATGCTGGTGATGATGGAGATCATGTTCGTGCTTTGGAGATGGAGATCGAAGGCACAAGAAGAAAGGGCCATATCATATCACACTAATTATGAATTGCCTGTGATGTTAATCCTTTATGCATCTTGTATTGCTTAGATCGCGACGGTAGCATTATAATATGATCCCTCTCACTAAATATCAAGTAATAAAAGTGTTCGTCCTTAGTTGGCACCGTTGCTAAGACTCGTCATTTCGAAGCATCTCGTGATGATCGGGTGTGATAGATTCTACGTGTGCGTACAACGGGTGCAAGCCAGATTTGCACATGCGGAAACTAAGGTTAATCTTGACGAGCCTAGCATGTACAGACATGGTCTCGGAACACGGAATACCGAAAGGTAGAGCACGAGTCATATGAATGATATGATGAACATGAAGATTGTTCGCCGATGAAACTACATCTTCTCTCGTGAAGATCGGACTTGGTGTAGTGGACTTGGTTCGTGTAATCACTGAAACAATGTGAGGGATGTTGTTTTTGAGTGGGAGTTCACCTAGTTAATTTAAGAATTAAAATTGAACTCATAAACTTAGTCTAAACTACTTGCAAATTTGTTGTAGATTATGGCGAACGTCTCCATCAATTTCAATGCGTTCCTAGAGAAAGAAAAACTTAAGAACAATGGAAGCAACTTCACGGACTGGCTCCATGGTCTGAAGATTGTCCTCAGGGCTGGTCAGATGACCTATGTGCTCGATGCACCGCTAGGTGACCCACCTGCAGAAGATGCCACCAATGACGTAAAAAATGTTTACGCCACTCGGAAAAATCATTACTCCACAGTTCAGTGTGCCATCCTGTACGGTTTGGAAAAGGAGCTTCAGAAGCGCTTTGAGCACCACGACCCGTTCGAGATCATTAAGGAGCTCAAGCTCATTTTTGAGACTCACGCGGCCGTGGAGAGCTATGAGGCCTCCGAAAAGTTCTTTACCTGCAAGATGGAAGAGGGAAGCTCCGTCAGCGAGCACGTGCTCACCTTGTCTAGGCACGCAAACAAGCTCCAAGAGTTGGGGATAACGATTCCTAATGAGTTAGGGATTCACCGTGTCCTCCAATCACTGCCACCGAGTTATAAGAACTTTGTGATGAACTACAATATGCACTGCATGAACAAGACGTTGCCTGAACTATCGTCCATGCTGAAAACTGCTGAAGTGGAGATCAAGAAGGAGCACCAAGTGTTGATGGTCAATAAGACCACCAATTTCAAGAAACAGGGCAAGCCTAAGAACAAGGGCAACTTCAAGAAGGACGGCAAGTAAGCTGCCGCACCTGCTAAGAAGCCCAAGGCTGGTCCTAAGCCTGAAACTGAATGCTTCTACTGCAAGGGTGCTGGTCACTGGAAGCGCAACTGCCCCAAGTACCTGGCAGATCTAAAGAACGGCAACATCAAGAAGAAAGGTATATTCGATATACATGTTATTGATGTGTATCTTACTAGTAATCGTAGTAGTGCCTGGGTATTTGATACTGGTTCGGTTGCTCATATTTGTAACTCGAAACAGCAGCTGCGGAATAAACGAAGACTGGCGAGAGACGAGGTGACGATGCGCGTTGGAAATGGCTCCAAGGTTGATGTGATCGCCATCGGCACGCTCCCTCTACATCTACCTTCGGGATTAGTTTTAAATTTGAATAATTGTTATTTGGTGTCTGCGTTAAGCATGAACATTATATCCGGATCTTGTTTATTGCGAGACAGTTACTCGTTTAAGTCCGAGAATAAAGGTTGTTCGATTTATATGAGTAATATCTTTTATGGTAATGCACCTGAGATGAATGGTTTATTCTTACTGAATCTCGATAGTAGTGATACACATGTTCACAACATAGATGCTAAACGAACAAAACTGAATGATAATTCTACATACATGTGGCACTGTCGTCTTGGTCACATTGGAGTGAAGCGTATGAAGAAACTCCATTCTGATGGACTTCTTGAATCACTTGATTTTGAATCACTTGAAAGATGCGAAGCATGTCTAATAGGAAAAATGACTAAGACTCCATTCTCTGGAATAATGGAGCGAGCTACAGACTTATTGGAAATAATACATACCGATGTGTGCGGTCCAATGAGTGTAGCATCGCGTGGTGGATATCGTTATGTTCTCACTTTCACAGATGACTTAAGTAGATAAGGGTATGTCTACTTTATGAAACATAAGTCCGAAACTTTCGAGAAGTTTAAGGAATTTCATAGTGAAGTGGAAAATCATCGTAACAAGAAAATTAAGTTTCTGCGTTCTGACCGTGGAGGTGAATATCTAAGTTATGAGTTTGGCATGCATTTGAAGAAATGTGGAATACTTTCGCAGTTGACACCGCCGGGAACATCACAGCGTAATGGTGTGTCCGAACGTCGTAATCGAACTCTCTTAGATATGGTTCGGTCTATGATGTCTCTTACAGATTTACCGCTATTGTTTTGGGGCTATGCATTAGAGATAGCCGCATTCACTTTAAATAGGGCACCATCTAAATCCGTTGAAATGACACCGTACGAATTGTGGTTTGGCAAGAAACCTAAATTGTCGTTCCTTAAAGTTTGGGGTTGCGAAGCGTATGTAAAGAAGTTACAACCTGATAAGCTAGAACCCAAAGCGGAGAAATGTGTCTTCATAGGATACCCTAAAGAAACAATTGGGTATACCTTCTGTCAAAGATCCGAAGGCAAAGTTTTCGTTGCCAAGAATGGATCCTTTCTTGAGAAGGAGTTTCTCTCGAAAGAAGTGACTGGAAGGAAAGTAGAACTCGACGAGGTTATTGAACCTTCTCTCGGGGTTGAGAGTAGCGCAGCACCGGAAGATGTTTTCGTGCCGCCTGCACCAACTGGAGAGGAAGCTAATGATGGTGATCATGAAACTTCGAACGAAGTTACTACTGAACCTCGCAGGTCAACGAGGGTTCGTACCACTCCTGAGTGGTATGACTCTGCCTTGAACGTCATGTTGGTGGACAACACTGATGACCCTGCGACGTATGAAGAAGCTATGGTGAGCCTAGATTCCGACAAATGGCTAGAAGCCATGAAATCCGAAATGGGATCCATGTACGAAAACCAAGTATGGACTTTGGTGGACTTACCAGATGGCCGTAAGGCTGTCGAGAACAAATGGGTTTTCAAAAGAAAAACAGATGCTGATGGTAATGTTACTGTCTATAAAGCTCGACTTATCGCGAAAGGGTTCCGACAAATTCAAGGAGTTGACTATGATGAGACTTTCTCACCAGTAGCGAAGCTAAAGTCTGTGTGGATTTTGTTAGCAATTGCTGCATATTTCGATTATGAGATATGGCAGATGGATGTCAAAACAGCGTTCCTTAATGGTGACACTGAGGAAGAGTTGTACATGGTACAACCCAAGGGTTTTGTCGATCCTAGTGATGCTGACAAGGTATGCAAACTTCAGCGCTCCATTTATGGACTGAAGCAAGCATCCCGGAGTTGGAATCAACATTTTGATAAAGTAATCAAAAAATTTGGTTTTATACAAACTTATGGAGAAGCTTGTATTTACAAGAAAGTGAGTGGGAGCTCTGTAGCATTCCTAGTACTATATGTAGATGACATATTGTTGATTGGGAATGATATAGAACTTCTTAATAGCGTCAAAGCCTATTTGAATAATAGTTTTTCAATGAAGGATCTTGGCGAAGCGGCATATATTCTAGGCATCAAGATTTATAGAGATAGATCAAGACGCCTGCTAGCGCTTTCACAAAGTACATACCTAGACAAAGTTCTAAAGAAGTTTAGAATGGAAGAGAGCAAGAAAGGGTTCGTGCCCATGTTGTCAGGTAAGACCTTGAGTAAGACTCAAAGTCCAGCTACGGCAGAAGATAGAGAGAAGATGAATAATGTTCCCTATGCCTCAGCCATAGGTTCTATCATGTATGCCATGTTGTGTACAAGACCGGATATAGCACATGCTGTTAGTTTGACTAGCAGATATCAAAGTGATCCTGGAATGGAGCACTGGACAGCGGTCAAGAATATCCTTAAGTACCTGAATAGGACTAAGGATATGGTTCTTTCTTATGGAGGTGATGAACAGCTTGTTGTAAACAGTTACACTGATGCTAGTTGGAACACCGATCCAGATGACTCGAAGTCACAGTCTGGATACGTATTTATTTTGAATGGTGCTGCAGTGAGCTGGAGGGTGACACACTTAAGGTTCGAAGTTGTTTTAAGTAGATATTGAATGTGCGTTGGAGACCGAATGTTGTTCGGAGTCTCGGATTGGATCCGGGACATCACGAGGAGATCCGGAATTGTCCGGAGAATAAGATTCATATAATGGGGATCATTTTCTAAGTTAGGAAATGTTCCAGAGGGTTTGTATGGGGATTCTAGAAGGTTTCGGAATGTTCCGGAAGGTTCTAGAAGATATCTTGGAGTTTATTTGAAAACCGAGATAAGATAAGATAAGATAAGGGGAGTTTAAAGGGGAAACTTGGGGGGAGGACTCTCCCCCAAGCTCCCTAGTGCGCCGGCCCTAAGGGGTGGGCCTAGGGGTGGGAACCCTAGGCCACACCCCTCCCTCTATATATAGAGGGGTGGAGGCGCCACCCCTCCTTGCCCCTTCCCACTCCAAACCCTAGCCGCCTCTCTCTTCCTCCTTCCATCTGCTCCGGCTTAGGCGAAGCCCTGCAGAGTTCTCTACTCCACCACCACCACGCTGTCGTGCTGCTGGGATTGCGTGGAGAAGATCTACTACCTCCGCTGCTCGCTGGAACGGGGAGAGAAAGGTCTGCTTCGACACCGCACGTGTGACCGTCTGCGGAAGCGCTGCCGGAACGCGGCGCCGGAAGGATCGTCTACTCGATCTTGAGATCGGCAAGTGATCGACTACATCATCCACGAGATCTAATCTCGTTAACGCTTTCGGTTCTACGAGGGTTAGTACCGATCTATCTCGTTGCTCATGTCTAGTAGATTAGATCTTGGCTTTTATCTAGATTAGATCTGGGTTTTGTTCGTTCTTGCGGTAGAAAATTTTTGTTTTCCATGCTATGAACCCTTCACCTACATATTAGCATTATTGCTATTCTAAGTAAATTCATATTTTTATCTACCTTCCGAATTAAACTTGTTATGTGAAAATTAGTGATTAAAGCTCTCACGAACTTGATAGCACACTTTACTTTCTTGCACTTAATAAACTTGAACCATTGTGCCCATCTATGTTGCGTATATTCTTGCGTTTTGTAAGTTGTGAATTAGCAGAACCATGTTACCATGGGGAACGCTTTCAACATTGCACTTTATTTAGTTGATATCATGTTCTTTTGCTTATGGATCCCGGTGGTGTGAAATGAAAGGGGAGCTTGTAAGGATCACGAAGTTCATATATGTGTTAGAGAAACGCATGGTCGGCTAGTCTAAGCCATGCCTAATCATCGTAGAAACGTGCAGCATAACCATAGTGAGCAATCAGTGAAGCATCCTGAATAAAAAAACTATGCAAATAGGAAATAAAAAAAGAAAAAGGTCTATGCAAATAGGAAATAAAAGGATCGCTGAGATGCTCATTGTCTTCTTGCCTTGTCATTTTGATATGGGAAAGCTTCTGTACATCGGGCAAGGGGTACCCTATTGGCGGTTCTCTATGATACACATGTATTTACAATGACAAGAACTTACTTATGACTAAAGTTGAGTAGCATGAGGAATGATACTCGTAAGCATCTCCATCATCATCTCCACCAGCACCATCATTACCACTTCATACCGCTGTAACAATTGGGTTGAATCTTGCATAGTTCTTAGGGGAAACTTTCCTGGTATTGATTACTTGTTGTAGTTGATGCTATTGAGTGGAACCATTGAATTATCGTTCATGTTCAGATTGTTACTTATCATCATTTCATCTCTGATCTTGATCCATATGATGTCTTGTGAGTAGTTCGTTTAGTTCTTGAGGACATGAGAGAAGTCATGTTGTTAGTAGTGGAATTGTGTTGAGAAAGATTCAATGGTTTGATATTTAAGTTGTGGTGTTATTCTTCTAGTGGTGTCATGTGAACGTCGACTACATGATACTTCACCTTTATGGGCCTAGGGGAATGCATTGTGTATTTGGCTACTAATCGCGGGGTTGCCGGAGTGACATAAACTTGAACCCCCATTATAAAACCTTTGCACAAGGGAGTGTAGGATCTCAGAGTTTAAGGTTGTGGTTAGGTTTTTATCTTAATTACTTTCTTATAGTTGCAGATGCTTGCAAGGGGTATAATCACAAGTATGTATTAGTCCTAGGAAGGTTAGTACATTAGCATAGGTTCACCCACACAACACTTATCAAACTAAAGAATATTAATCAACTATATGAAGTGAAAGCACTTGAAAATATTCCCATGTGTCCTTGAGAACGTTTGGTCATCTTAAGTAATACAACCGACTTGTCCTTTGCTAAAGAAAGGATTGGGCCACTTGCTGTATTTATTATTATTGTCTTTTATTTACTCGCACTTTATTTATCTACATTATCAAAAAATCCTAAAAATCCGTTTGCTAAGTATTTACAGAGAATTCTTGCTCCAAGCCACTCGTCAACACCTTCTGCTCCTCGTTGGGTTCGACACTCTTACTTATCGAAAATACTGCGATACACCCCTATACTTGTGGGTCATCAGTGCTATCGACAAGGATGTTAGCCACATGATCAATGCAAAGGGGTTGAAGTGGCGCCAAGCATCTGGAATACTATTTGATAAGAAGGTCCCACAAAATATAAAAGGTATGTTTTATAGGACGATAATCATACCTGTCATGCTTTAGGGAGCAGAATACTGGCCCACTAAGAGGCAACACATCCAATATATGAGTGTCGCAGAGATGCATATGCTAAGGTTGATGTGTGGCCACAGAAGAAATGACAGGATTAGGAATGAAGTGATACACGATAAGGTAGGAGTGGCACCAATTTAAGAGAAGCTTGTCCAACACAGATTAAGCTGATTTGAGCATGTCCAACGGAGGCCACCGGAAGCACCGGTTAACAATGGTATTCTAAGGGTTATCAAT
The DNA here is from genome assembly GCA_916181665.1 of Avena sativa. Classification (NCBI taxonomy): domain Eukaryota; kingdom Viridiplantae; phylum Streptophyta; class Magnoliopsida; order Poales; family Poaceae; genus Avena; species Avena sativa. The sequence continues at coordinate 464,785,706 of OV702297.1, read as the reverse complement.
AATGCAAAGAGGTGTAGACGTCGACAAAAGTTAACATGGGAAGGGAAATTAGAAGGGACATGAAAGACTGGAATGTACCTAGTGATTTGGCTTTTGATAGGGTTGCATGGAAATCAATGATCCATACGCCCGAGCCTTGATTTACTCTTTTACTATTTTATTTTACTTGCACTTTTCACTAATTTTATTTTGGCTTGCACTTTTCACTAGTTTCTGCCGTACTTGAACTTTTCAATAGTTTCTGTTGGGGATTCATATCTAGTATACCCTAACTTGCAGCTAGTACGAGGATCTATACAACTCAGATCTCTGTTCGTTGTGTTGCGATAGCAGTGAACCTACTCATGGGTTTTTATAGCTCGAATATGTTCGGGAATTGGTTAAATAGATGGATAAGATCATGAAGCCTAGAATGTGCATTAGGATTTTAGCTTTATGTTGGTCTATTAAGAATTGTATAAATAAAATTATAATTAATAATGCTAGAGGTACAGTTATTTTTACAGGTTATCCCTATGATTGTTTTTTAGATGCAGCAATGGTCGGGACTCCTTCCTTTGAAGCGGCAGCAACCTATGGATAATGTGGTTGCAACCGCTACTAACGATCGCACAGGGTATCTACTCCTAGACTAGATGGCGGCATGTTAGTAGATTGAATGATGTTTAGTCTTTGTATGCCTGTAAATTTTCTTTGGCTCGTACACGTGAACTTTAGGTGACCCGTGATTTGTGGTAACGAGATTTTTAAACTCGATAATAAATGAAGTTGGGTGCATCTATTGATGCATATGTCATGCTTATACTCCTCATTTTAAAAAACAAAAAAATCATGTTTCAATCATTTGTGATCCATGGTTGTAATATACTAAATATTTTGAACTCCGTAATATTTGATGCAGAGGCCGAGACAACCTCCCCGAGAAAACAAAATTTAAAAATAAAGTAGATATATTATGACCAATAATGTATTTAGATTGAAAAGATCAACCATCAGGTAAGCTAGATGTAGAACCTAGCATGCAAGTAAATATGTCATATCAATCTTAGCAGCTAGTACTATGTAAAGGACAATACCTAACCCTGAGAATGAGAGGACATGTGAAGTAGCATTCACAAAAGGGTTAGAGACTGTTATAAATGCGACAAGAAAATAGTGAAACACAAAAAAGAAATCATAGTAGGGATACATGATTTGACGTGGAAAAACTCTCTAACAAAGAGAGGAAAAACCATGGGTGATGGACAGCAAAACTTCACTATAGCGGGGAGTGTTTACACAACACTGCGAATTTCACAGATGCAACTTATTACATCTGCCAGCTTACTAGAGATATATATTTTGGTGAAAATCAAAAAAAAATATAGGCCTCCACACCACGAGGACCAAGACTCCGGCGATAGGCCTCGCTCCGCTTATCCTTAATGAATTCGGTTCATATTTCAAAAAACTCAACCTTGAGACAAATTAATTCCTATAGCACCAACAACAATAACTCCCTGAACAACAAAGAAAATACTTTTGATGCCAATAGCCACTTGGCTAATCATTTAAACAACCTAAATTTGAGCAAAGATCAAACTTAGTAACAAGAATAGGTTAGTTCATCAGATCAACAGGATTATCATGACTGTCGATCTTACATACCTTTAGTTTACCATGAGTAATAATGTCTCTAACAAAATGGTACTTGTCATCAATGTGTTTAGTTCTCTTATGGGACATCTGATCCTTTGTAAGGTATATGGCACTTTGACTATCATAGAATAAATAAATGCAATAATCATATCCACAAAGCTTAGTATCCAAACCTTTCAACCAAACAAATTCTTTGCAAGCTTCAGAAATAGCATATGTTCGGCTTTAGTGGTAGGTGATACCTTTGATCCGGATTACGGATGTAGTATAGCTCTTGTTCCCTAGTAGACCTAGGTTATCGAATCCTCGGGAAGTAGATAGCGTAGTGAAGTTACTTTAGCGGACCTTTGGAAGTTTTAGAATTCTTTTTGTGTTTTACCAGACCAAGAGTTTGCTGTCTTTTGTTGTTGTCAATGATGGAGATAGAGGGCCTAGGGCTTTCGGTTTCACCTGTAGCTATGCAAAACATCTGATGGAAATAAAAGATAATAATAAAGTATGCATGTAATTGTTAGAGCAAGATAATTATATGTGAGCAGCACATCCATAATTTCTATTGCCTCAGCAACCTCTTATAGCAATAACCTATTAGTCTCATCCATAGAAGAAAGAGAACTAATTATATGCATAGTGATGTCACCGTTAATCCCAAGTAACTCCCTCACATACAGCCATACTACCCCTTCTGCCACTGGGGTTCCCAACCTACAAATTAGTCATTACTCATACTCCCTATATCTGGCTTAATCCGCGGGGTCTTGGGTACCTGACAAGTCCTTGGATTGAGGCAAGAGAGGATACAATAATCATCATGTCATACAAACTAATACATGATCCCATCTATGATAAATAACATGCACAAAAGCTATATGGCTAGGCCGAAGCCCTTAGCCCAAAGAGAATTACTCACGCATAGAGATGAAATTAACAATCATAAACATTGCAATGGAAATCATGAGATTAATAGCAAATAGTCTTACAATGTCGCCAATCGAAGATGAGATCTACTATTACAAGTGGTGGAATATCGCTATGATGGCGGATAAGGGTTTAGAGATTAGATCTAAGACTATTCCTCCGGCGGATCTTCGGTGTTGTGGATGCAGGTTTCTGGGGTTCTGGGGGGCGCGCCTGTTTCTCGCCACCCGAAGACTCTTTATATAGAGGTCCCTTCACGAAAGTTGTTCTGTTTTACCTAGCAGTGTCGATGGCAACTATACAGTCGGAACTATATGGCTGAAATTTTATTCCCGCCGTATAGTTGGTCCTTAAAGCTTCTGTCTCCAGTTTACGAGCCCTGGTTTCTTTGGGTTGTTGGAAATCTCATATCTTTGAATTTAATATTGTGATTTCCATCATAAAACGTCATTATCTGCGCAGGGAAAATAGAAAGAAAGGATTGCATACCCCTTTGATCATTAGGCATTAGTGGCAGGGTTTAGAGAGATATTTCATCAAAAATATGAATAATATCCGGTTTAAATGTGGATGTAGATGGCTATATTTCACAGCCATCAATAGGATGCGCAAAGACAACCTGCAATGTTGTCTTCTAGCTAATAGCATAACCGCCAACATTAAACACATAACACGTGAGGGATCTTCTCTTATCCAAATCGGCAGCAAAATCTGAATCCACGTGTAGCCAACGAGTCCCTCACTAATCCCGCCAAACTTCAAATAAACATTAGAAGTTCCATGAAGGTACCAAAAACCTACTGAACAACCTTCCAATGTTATTTACCCGGATTAACCATCTATCTACTTATCAAACTCATAGCATATGATAAATCAGGACAAGAACAAACCATGGCATACATCAAGGAACCAACAACACTAGAGTATGTTACCTTTGACTTGTACTCAAACTCTTCATTAGTAGTAGGACATTGCAAAACTAACAACTTAAAATGGGGAGCAATAGGAGTACTAACTGACTTTGCATCATGCATATTGAAACGACGAAGAACTTTCTCATTGTAACTTTGCTGACTAAGAAATAACAAACCAGATTTTCTGTCTTGGGTAATCTCCATATCTAAGATCTTAACAGCACCAAGATCCTTCATCTCAAACTCATTACTTAGGTGTGCCTTCAAATTAGTGATTTCTTTCATGCTCTTGGCAACAATTAACATATCATCAACATATAACAGCAAGTATATAGGTGATCTAGCAACAAATTTAATGTAAACACAACTATCATATTGAGACCTCTCAAAACCATGTGAGATCATAAACGAATCAAACCATTTATACCACTGTCTTGGATATTTCTTTAAACTGTAAAAATACTTCTTTAACTTACACACAAAATCCTCTTTACTAGGCACTATGAACCCTTCTGGTTGGTCCATGTATATTACCTCCTCAAGCTCTCCATACAGAAAAGCAGTCTTTGCATCTAACTTCTCAAGCTCAAGATCACGCATAGCCACAATACTAAAGGATGTACGAATGGAGTTATGCTTTACAACTAGGGAGAACACATGATTATAGTCACTATCTGAAATCTGACTGAAACATTTTGCTACTAACCTTGCCTTATACCTTGAAGGATCTTTAGGAGACAAACCTTCCTTTCTCTTGAAGATCCACTTGCAGCGGACCACCTTGTTTTATCTAGGCAAGCACACAACATCCCATGTACTATTTTTCTCAAGAGGTTGCATCTAGCAGAAAACCACTCCTCGCGGTCAGCGGATGCAACGACTTCATTATACGTTGCTGGTTCAGAATCATTCTCCATCTATTCAACACAACTCAAAGCATACTGAACAAGATTACACTCTTAAATTAAACAAGGAAGTGGACCTTTGTTGCCCATCAGTCTGTCAACAATAATGGACTCATGTGGCACCTGGAAAACAGTAGGTGAGTGTTGAGCAACATAATCATCAATGCTTTCCTCATGTGTATCTTTAACAACACCATCATTATTAATAGTTTCAATAGTTTTTTGTAGGTGCTCTACCTACGCACTAACTTTCTCCTATCAATAGCAACAGGGGAGGGATCTGATGGCAAGCTATCATGATACACATTGGTTTAATTGAAAACAATATTCCTACTCAACAAAACCTTTTTAGTTTCAAGATTCGATAATTTATATGCTTTGACTCCTGAACCATAACCAAGAAATATGCACTTCACATCCCTTGCCTCAAGTTTTCCATTATCAACGTGAGCATATGCAGTGCAACTGAAAACTCTCAACTATGAATAATCAGCAAGCAAACCAGACCATACATCAATGGGAGTTTTCTTCTCAACTGGAATAGAAGGTGAAACGTTGATGAGGTAGCATGTTGTGTTGGATTCTTCAGCCCAAAAACATATGTCCATTCGTGTATTGGACAATATATGGCGAGCCCTCGAGATGATGGTTCTCTTCATGCACTCAGCCACACCATTTTGTTGAGGAGTATAAAAGGGATGGTGTGGTGCCTGATCATATTATCATTATTGCAAAACTCCTCAAACTCATTAGAACAGAATTTCATACCATTGTTAGTACGTAGTACTTTTACCTTCCTTGCAGTCTGCTTTTCTACCATAATTTCCACTTCTTAAAAGCATCAAAACATAAGATTTATGTTTCAGAAAATAAGGCCACACTTTACTTGAGTAATCATCAATGATAGTAAGCATGTAATTAGCACCACCAATAGAAGTCTTACGGGAAGGTCCCCATACATCAGTATGCACATAATCTAATATGCCCTTGGTGGTATGAACGTTAACTCTGTTATGCTTACAAAAAATACAGTGCTTATAGAACTCAAACTTACTCAAGTGGCAACCATCAATCAGCTCTCTCTTTACCAACTTTGCCATGCCATGTTGCCAAAGAAGCATATGCAACAGATTAGTTTTACCATAATCATTAGAAGTAACAGCAACCAAAATACCAGGAAAAGTGCTACCTCGAAGAACATATAATTTAGCAGAATTCATATCACCTATCATGTGAATAATAGAATATTTTGATACCTTCAGAAGTATATTCCCACCGGCGTACTTGTACATCAACATCCATGGTACTTAGTCAGATCAAATTTCCAGCCATGCTTGCTATTTGCTTCACCGTAGTCAACATGCGTGTCATGCCATCATGTGTCATCATCTTAATAGATCGAACGCCAAAAATATGATGAGGATTGTCATTCCGCATACTCATAAAGTCTCCAGTCTACACATACTCATATGAACTGAACCAATATTTGTAATAGAAAATATGAAACAAACATGTAATATCAAGTATCCATTTATCATCACAACAAGCACAAGCACAAACATGGCTAGATATTCACCATCAGAACTCTTACAAGAAACAACAGAAGCCTTACCATTGTCATCAGACTGACTTTTCAGTTTGTAAGTACCGTTCTATTTCTCCTTTATTCTGTAACTTCCAACAATCATCAATAACATGATTAGTTTTCTTACAATACATGTAGAACATGTCCTTTCCTCTAAACTTTGAATGACCTTTGCCGTCCTTACTCTTATCTCTGTTGACATAGTTGTTATTCCTTTGCTTGGTGTTGCCACGAACCTGCAAAGCTTCAGCCTGGGATGATGACCCCTTTGTCGGCACCATAGTTTTCATCATTTCCCTCTGTTTGAGGGCCTCTTGTACTTTGGCAAGGGTTAGTTCATTAGGGCTCAACAATATTGTATCACAAAAAATTTCATAGGAACTAGGCAGCAAGCATAAGAGTAAAAGAGCTAGATACTCATCATCATATTTTACTTTCATAGACTACAAGTCAGAAACAATCTCTCTAAAAAAAGATAAGTGATTTATTAATGATCCACCTTGTTGCAGCTTATGCGATAACAACTTCATCTTCACATGCATCTTACTGGTTAGATCCTTTGACATGCAAATCGATTCTAGTTTCAACCACATGGCTGCTGCGGGTTTCTCCGCCAACACTTCCAACAAATTATTATTGAACGGTTGAAGTTGAATCAAAGACAAAGCCTTATAGTCCTTACACCTCTCTTTGTCGGAGCAATCCTTTGCCTCCTTCTTTTCGAATCCACCCAGCACTTCATTTAGATCAGAAGTTTGGGCGAGAATCGCCCGCATCTTCACTTGGCACAGGGAGAACCTTGAGGTGTAATCTAGTTGTGGTAGATCGAATTTCAATGAAGACGTGTCACAAACCCTATATTGAAAGTTGGCTTTGATACCACTTGTTATAACACGACAAGAAAATAATGAAGAACAAAAAAGAAATCACAGCAGGTGACACATGATTTTAACGTGGAAAACCTCTCCAACAAAGAGAGGAAAAACCACGGGCGTCAGCCAGCAAAATTTTACTATAACAGGGAGTGTTTACACAACACCGAGGATTTCACAGATGCAACTTATCCTAGCCGACGGCTTACTAGAGATATATATAATGGTGGAAACATAGGTCTTCAACGATCCACACCGCGGGGGGCGAAGTATAGCGGAGTCTGAAGTTATCCTCCTTAATGAATTTTAACCATACTTCAATAGGGGCAACGGTAAAGGCGTTAGGGGTGAGTAGTAATGCATAGCCCTACTAACTGAATAGTCGTCTCCAAATTCACACTGGGGACCAAGAAGAAGGATGTATAAGACCTAAATACCACACAAAGCTTTGAAGTGTCTGTGTTGCAACATTATCCCTAGGATGAACGACCACTTAGATATCAATAATGGGGTCACAATGGAAGACGGTAAGACACAGTCACCGGCCAGCAATTTCCACTCATGACCACATGTATCCCTCACTTTTGCACTGTAAAAAAATGTTTCACCTTCATCACGCATATAAAAAGAAATAAAAGAGGACAAAACACCTTGCATGGCCCGCCGAGGCACTAGAGGAGAACCACACATACATTATCCTCTTCTCAAGCTCGTAGTATTTCATAAGGTAGATAACCAACCCTTATATGTTGGTATAATATTCCCTACCCCTAGCAATAAACTAGCTTGTTCAAACACTTTACATGACAGGAATGGATTTATGTACGAATTGTTAATTTACCTAACTGAACAATCAACAAGATCGAAATTTCAGGATCTACAATGGGCTATGTTGTAATTACAATTTTCATGAGATATTTATTTATCTACCTATTTTGGATCTAACTTGGTGTTCCATTGATGTAACATCCCAAAGAATTAGGATGGGGAGAAGGGTCGATATAGAATTTGTGCATTGCATCTCATGCATCTTAAAATTGAGGGGGGGGGGATTTAAAATTTTGTTGTTTGGAGTGTATAGTGAATGAAATTTCAATCTAGTGTCAGATTTGACCTAAGTCAACACTAGAATTTGAAATTTAGATTTCCACTTATGTCATTTGGAAGTGCATATATCTAAAAAAACTTGATCGTCAAAAACACACAACTCATAAATCATAAGACAATGTTTATGATGTGTGTGAATTCAAAATTGAAGTTTGATTTATTCAAACTTAAGTTCATCAGATCACACACAACAAAGAATTGACATTCATAACAACCAAAGAAGTGATCTTTATTCATACTGTAATGGATACAAGATTTAAAAGTTACAACAGAGTAGTTACAAAATTGACCTAAGTACAAACTAAAAATGGAAAGGATCCTAGAACTAAACCAATCTACACTCTATCTTCTTCACATTCTTATTATGTCCACTCAATGTCGTATCCTCATCTTGATCTTGCTCAAACCTGCAAACCAAAATAAAATAAACACAAAAGAAACCAACATTAGGTCCAAATGTTGGATTCACGTGAGGTGAATCCATTCTTTATGGAATCCATATAGATGGACATCAGGAATAAGTCTGGGCATTCCAAACCTAGGAAGGTATTCAAGTGACAAACAAAACAAGGTGACAACAAACTAAGAACAAACTGTATAAACCTAGTAGTTGCAGCAAGGGAAATAGTAGTAGAAGAATATAGAACCAGTTCATAGCTAGAGTGACAATAGGTGCTTGATACAAACCAATAGAATGATACCATACTAGGTCTAGAGCATCACAACACATAGAGTATAAAGTTCACAAGTAGATCAACTAGAAACAGTAAAACCTCAACAGTAACATGTACAGAAGAACTTAAGTCACAGAACCCTACATAAGTAATCCCTCCTAAACAAAAAGGAATTTTATGTTGACTTTTATCCTTACCATCAAAATTTCCTCCTATCATTTCGGAGGATTCTTTGGTTACCATTATAACCTCTTCATTGAATAATTCAGGTTCCAAAAGTTCTTTTACTATCCCAATGTTTTCTTTAATGGCTCCTAAGTCCCTAGTTAACCTTCCTATTCTTTTGTTACCTTCACCCCTACTATCCATTACCTTAGTTAGAATAGTTTCCTCTTCATCTAACATTTCCTTTTGCATTTTTGAATATCTATCATTGAGGCAAGTTTTAGAGGGATTTTCTTCCACAGGTGGTGTATAGCGTTCCCAATCTTTTGGAATCTGCAGGTAGTCAGCATAGGATCTAACAATTTGAATGACCATGTGATGGTCAAGATTAAAATTCCCAAGCAATTTTTCTACCTTTTCAGAAGCTAGAAACGTCTTTAAACAATTATACTCTATGGGGTTCTCCTTTTTAAACTCTGCCTCACAATAGGCTTTCTCTATCCTATTCACCGTATCTAACAAATTCCATGCCCTCTCAATACTGAATTCGGTGAACGGCCCATTGGTAAGGGAATCGAGTTCATTTCTATTATTATCATTCAAACCTGCGTAGAAGGTGTGTATCACTAGCCAAGGTGGGAAATTATGATGGGGGCAGCGATCAAGCAAACCCTAAAATCTTGTATATCCTTCATGCAAGCTTTCTTCAGCTTTTCCTTTAAAATTTGTAATCATGCGCCTTGCGCCAAGAGTTTTTGTCCTAGGAAAGAAATTAACTAAAAATAGAGAGGCTAGGCTCTCCCAGGAATTAGTAATCTTTGCAGAACATTGAATATACCAAGAACAAGCCTCATCAATGAGGGTTTGAGCAAAGAGAGCAAATTTAACCTCATCCCAGTTTGTAAATTAAGATGGAAAGTCCCACAAATATCTTCATAAAACCCTACATGCTCATACGGATCCTCCGTACCATCTCCTGCAAATTTCGTTGCATGCAAAAGATCTAAAAGCATGGGGTTAATATCATACCCTCTTGGGTTATTAGATTTTAAATAGGCGTCCATGGGTGGACCGGAATTCCTCACAGCCTCAAGCTGGATTATATGTTGGTACTCACCCATAATGTATCACCTAAAACTAATAAACAACTTTAGTAAAACAATGAGTAAAGTAAGTAACTAAAAACAAAGACCAAAAGCGATTAGCTCCCCAGCAACAGCGCTAGAAAATAGCTTGATGACTACAAGTGCACAGACCAATTGTAGCTAGTTTCGAAGTAAAGATATTGAACCCACAGAGAGCTATTGGTAAGAGTCTTTATGTCCCTCGTTACTATCTACCAAAGAATACTTGTAAGTTGTCTTTGATCTCAAGTAAAGTGTGTTCGAATGGTTTATGGTTGTTTGTAGAAAAGTAATTAAAACAAGTAAAAGAAAACAAGTAACAAGATCGTATGAAAGCGTGGTTGAACTCAATAGGGCTAAAACGTTCTCGGGGATATAGGATACACAACTAGCATGGTACTATTGTTATATGTAATCAAGATACCATACTTCTTATCTCATGATATATATGGAGAGAGCCCCATAATAAGATGTTCACGACAAGGCTCGTAGGAAGCCACTTTGTTGAGCCAAGTGTGAGGTCACCTCTAAATAACCACTGCAATGTCTGACAGCAATCACTCATACAGACCACTACGATTAAGGGTTTCCCCATGGATATCATAATTATCTTAGGGAGTCCCTCTTTAATCCCCCTTTGACCGTGTATGTTACGAGACGGTGCCAATCTGTCACGGGGCATTCCGGGTACGCTTCCAAAACACATCCAAATGATTTCTTCCTCCCTTTAGTCCCAAAGTCAAATGATATATGGTCGACTTCACATGTCATCTAAAGAGAGAAATCAAACACAAGTCATAATTATATCATAGACAAGCAAGTCATATGGACACAAGAATAGATCATATTTATTACAAGTTCATAGTGGTGCTAGGGTTTCTCCATCTCCATAAGAACAAAGGAACTACTCACTCATGGAAACAATCAACAACATCATCATAATCAAGTGGATGGATAAAAGTACGATGATAGATCTAATACAAACTACAATTGGATCTGGAATTACAAAGAGATCTAATAGATGAAAGGATGGGAGTGATGGTGATGATGAAGATGTAGCGGTTGATGATGAAGGGGATGATGCGTTGTCCTTCAATGATCCGTGAAGCAGCCGGGATTTTACTCCAGCCGAGTTCCTCCTTCAGATCCCTCTCGGATGTGGTGTTTCGTGGTTTCTGGTGGCTGTGAATGTCGGATCTCCCTCTCGTCTTTGCCAGGTGAAACTATTTGACGAGACGGTCGCGATGGTGTCTGGTAAGGGCGGATGGTACGGGCGGGCTCCTCCTGTACCAGCAGTCGTTAACCATAATGATACCTCCTCCTTGATTGGTATTCTTCCCGGTGCGAAGGTAAATTCATAAAATAACTTTTATCACTTAGAAATATCATAAAGTTACACAATATGACAACTCTAATTGATATGTTCATATATGATTCCAAGATTTCGAATCCTGTTGAAACAAGAACGAAATAGCGCACAAAGGCGCGATGAAATACAAAAATGCTTCAATTTTGGATGAATCACCTACTTGGGTGCGCCGCTCATTGTTCTCGACGACGACGACGAAGATGAGGCCGGGCCTTCGCAGCCGTGGCGATGCGGCGACGCCGACCACCGCAGCCGCCGAGTGACGATGACGACAGCGGCGATGGGACCTAGGACGCCGACTACACGTCGTTCTACCGTCACTTTGGCATGTGAACGGATATCAGGCATCGGCAGAGGCATCAGCATTAGTTATATTTCTATGTTTTTTAAAGTTTTTCTCAGCCTAGTACAGTCAAAATTTGGGTATTTGTACGAATTTGACATAATACGTATGAAACTCGCCTATAATTTAATGAAATCGTCTATGTTCGTTTAAATTATGTTTGATTGAATTTTGGCCAAACGCGAGAACTCGCACTGACAACACGAGCGGGAAACTGGACGTTCTCAGGCCGAATGTTACATCCGTCCAGCACTAAAAATACCGAAATTGGCCTAGGAACACCGAACTAGTGGAGATGCTCTAAAGCATCACGGCTTCCTCCACCGTTATAGGTCTCTCTCTTTCCGTTCGCCTACTACCATGGAACCTGTGAGCTCCTGGAAAGAGTGAAACAGATCGCATACCATTTCCAACCGCGCCGCATCGCGCTGCTGTCTTTCCTTTCCTTGCATTCCATAACTTACTAATCGCTCTGATCCAATTTAATTGTCTGTCTAAACCTGTGATAATTAAATCTGAACCTGTGACAACTAAATCAGATCGGATGGAGTGGGTTTTTTTGAGCACGTGTCCATAAACTTATGACTTGCGAAGCGCGGAAATCGATCTTGACTAGAGGCTGCTGTAGTAGTACTGCCTACTTGACATGGAACTTACATGTTTGTTGGTTTAACCTCTTGTTTTTTGTTTCTGAAATTGGGTCTGATTATCTGTCTGCAGATTTGGAGAAAGAGACATACATCCTCCTCTCTGCTCTAATTTAAAGATCTCTAGGGGACAGGGGGGAAGGTCTCGCAAGGTCACGTATATCCATCATGACATGATGACGCCTACCAACCTGCTCAAGGCGGTCGTCTTGTGCGCATCAGTGCTTAGTTATCTACAGACCGTTTCATTTTCACCTGCGCACGTACGCTGTGACACACCCACACACGGCACGGACACACCAAGCGCATGCGGAAGTATATATAGCAACAAAGTGTAGGCACGGTCGCTGCCGAGTTCGTGCTAGCGATGCAGTTAACACCACTAGCTGATGCCGCTGTCTGCAAACCTGGTCCAAATCTTGCAATATATCGAACCCGGGCAGAGATGTATTGCCGAGGTCAATGTCGCTTTCCGCATCATCAAGATTATTCAGGATGCTCCAGCTGCCAGGGATCCAAAATGTATCGATCAGTCATCAAAATGCATCGAACATGTCCGCGCGGACAAGGGGGTCCGTCCCGTGAGTGGCATCGGCGTTGGAGACACGGAAATAGCTAGGCCATTCTTGCATCCATATTGTACACATGTCTTATTTGCAATTGTTGTATATATTGTGGGTTCTCTTTCTTTTATGTAGATGACCCAAGTACGATAACAAGCCATTCATATTGCCCCGTTGTTGGATGAAGATCAAGAAATAACTAAAGTGAGAAACAAACTTCGCCCTCTACAAAAAGAGTATCAAGGGATCGAGGAAGCGTGGGAATGAGTCGGATATCACCGAGCTCGATGATGATGAACCAAGCACGGGCGCCCCGCACAATGGCCATGCCCTTCGGCCAAGAGGCCACAAGGCCAGCAAGCAAGATCTCCAATGCCAAGCCATCACACTTGCATTGCAAGATATCTTAAAAGGGTTGCTTGGGGAGAAGGAGAAGGCAAATGCCAAGAGGGAGGAGAAACGCCGCCTAGGGAAAGAGACCACCATTTGTTGCTTCTTTGACCTCACAAAGAAATCTCTTGAGGTGGAAGAGGCCAATGCCCGCTCAAGGGCTAAGGAGGCCGAGGCCAAGATCATGGCCCCAGGAGACCAGCCAAGCTCATGATGATGGACTTGACCATTTTGGATCCGGCTCGAAGGAGTTGGTTTGAGAAGAGTCAAAACGGCATCCGCGACCGCCAAGTGTGATCTCATCGATGGTCTATCGCCATGAGATCTACTCTTTTGCGTATTTTCTATCAAAATCATGTTATTTTGCACTATGGTTCGGTACTATGGCCTTTGAACTATGAAATTTTGCAATTTGTGGTCATTTAGTTGCTACATTATTGTGAATTTGATGAAATCTGTTACCCATGGGCAAACTCTATGGCCAATTGGTCAAATGTTTGAAAAAACGGCCAGCTAGCCATGTCCAGCCAGAATGGCTCGATCCGTCTAGGCAACCCGACCCAAACAAGGAGACCAAAGTTGTCTGTTTTTGTGTCCGCCGGCCATTCAAAGGAACACCACCGTGTTCGAAATAGGTGGGCTGGTGGAGATGCCCTAAGAAGATTGGCATCCCTGGATCGATCTCCCTTGCCTTAACTCTTGTGGGGCGATTCGCAACCCCCGGCCTGCCGTGGACTTTAAAATGGCCGGCCATGGGGGACCATCGTCGGGAGCATATACATTAGACAACCACTTGCGAATTGCGATGCCCACCGGTCTTATAAATCCTATGAGACCGTACGTCACATCAGCACGTAGTACGTCCCATCAGCCATCGCTCGTCTGATTGCTGCATCCATGCGTCTCAACTAACTGGCATTACCATTTTTGGATGGGGGCGTCTGAGACGGACAGATTATTGATTAAGGTAGCTAGCCCACACGATCGGTTTAGTTAACTGCGAAGCTAGTAGTGGAGCTAGCGCACTGTAATTCCTATTGTTCACCACATTTATTCGAACGGATGCTTGGTGCGGGGTTAAGGGACGGATTAATCCAGGTTCTCGTCCGGCCGTATTTCATACTACTCCCTCCGTTTCTAAATATGAAACGTTTGAGAGTTTAAACATAGTGATAATGGAGCTATTTTACGAAACATGTCAAAGATAAACACAGAAAATAAAAGAGTAATCACACCTTGAAAAAACACCCAAGACTAACAACTAGATATGACACCATGCCTCCTCGTGGAACTACCGGACTTCACCAGACCGCTCCAACCAAGTTGTCGCTGCAAGGGTTGCTTGCCCCTCTCACTCCTGCCAACGGACACGAGGACGGAGAAGGGTGATGACTACGTCACATGTACGAGATAGGAGGTCGTCGAGACCACCCCACGCCAGCGCCGAAAGTGCCTCGGCAAGATCTGAACTTGCCCACAGGTGGCACCAGAGAGAGATAGAGAGGTACCAGAGCTCCACGACAATAATGAACCCAAGAAGGTGACACCGTCATCTCGCCATCTCCACTTGCATCCTTGATTGGAGTCTCAAAGCCAACAATCCCGTGTAATTGCAACCGTGCTTGTCTCAGTTTCTTTGTGCTTGTTGATTCCCCGGCAGCTTGATATTCAAAGCAATTTGCCAACGTATATAAACCAGTGGAACTTGGTTTAAGCCAGCGAGGTGAGATTAAATTGTCTTCATATGTAGAAAACTTCCGGTAGAAAGTCAACTTTCGTTGCTTGCTCTGCCATATTTCTAAGCGGGGCTCGCAACCCATAATAAAAGAAAAAAATACCCAGCGGCACAAATATCCACAGGAAACAAAAAAAAGGGCCCAACATCTCAAGCACGTCAGTGACCCACGCGTGGCCAATTGGCTTCTCACTTATGGGTGGCAGTGGGGTTAGTGCCCTTTGATGGGAGGGTAAAACGGTCCAAAAAAATGTTAGACCGCGAGAAACACTTCGTACTTTATTATTAGGTATAAATATAGTTTGTTGCGCATAAAATTCTCCATAACTTTCTTTTTTACACTTTTTTCATTAGATGTCATTTTCGGGGTCTTCTGGCAATCTTACAAAAGAGTTATGGAGAGAGAATTTTCAGATTTTCTTCATAATGGGCGGTCTCCTTTCATATTTGTGTCTTTCCTACACAACAAGGTGTAAAACAAGAACTTGTACACTTTTGCAACTATTAGTAGGTTAGTCCCAATAAATATAATAATGTTGCAAAATAATAATAATTTTGAAGCAATAAACGACAAAGTTCATGGATGCATTTTACATGCATCAGCCGCTCGCAGGGGCCGTGAGGCAGGAGAAGGCAAGGGGGTACAGGTCCCGCGCGGTGAGCAGGTCGTCACCTCGTCGGAGTGGCCACGACATGTGTATGCCAGGAGGAGATGTGGTGTCGCGTCGGAGCTGAGCATGAGCTCCACCCAGATGGAATCGGTGGCCGGTGGAGGTCGAACTAAGAGATTGGTTGAATAATAAAGTGTTGGAGAGAGGGGAAAACTCTAGAAGATGTACGTGTCCCACGATAGCTCACACGCGGGCACGACAATCCACGCGTGGAGGACGACCACAGCTTTGACTGCTCTAGAAGTCTCCAACACCCAATAATTGACCAGAGAAAACTGCAAAATCATCAAGTACCTAACGCTTGCAACAAGTAACCCACAAGAGAAGAAACCACAGACAACATGACATATAGAGCCAAGATACAATAATGAAGATAAGGAAGAGAAGCATGATAAAGGCATGGACACATAACATGACATATAGAGCCAAGATACAATAATGAAGATAAGGAAGAGAAGCATGATAAAGGCATGGACACATATAAATCCAAGATGCAATGATAAAAACAAGTAAGAGAAGCAACATGATATATAAAGACAAGACAATGATGATCACAACAAGGAAGGGAAGCAAGATGCAAGCGATGTGGGCAGGCCGCGAGCTGCTATGGCCACACCATGACACACCAAAGGGAAAAAACTAAGAATACAAGTCGATGACACATAGGCCCCACGGAACACATCAGCGCCATGTGCATGTCACATCATCGCCACGCAGGACTGGAAAACCACAAGGAAAAGCTACACGGCACCAAGAACGCACACAAGAAGTTTCAACCGGAATGCAAAACTAACAAGGAAACATGTGTCGCCACCATAGAAATCCTCCGGCCTCCCCAAAATTCCCACAAAAAGAGAAGCTTTTAGATTTAAGATCTTATATTTTGCTATTTGTAGATTAAGCGCCGGAACATTTGTGTTGTCACCCCGTATGTTTTTGCATACGCCATTAGTTTTAGCAATGACATAGCACCACTGGTAGTGTTCTACCTTCAAGCTTTTTCCTACTAGGGGCAGCTATAGAAATGCTGATAGATAATTGAACTAGGCCAGTTCTAAAAATAGTAGAACAAATTTTATGTAGAATTCATCATGATATGAACCCAAGGGTTTGCTAGCGAATTTTCACAAGTTATTGATTATCCTGCCGATTTAGCTAAAGGGGGCCAAATTTGAATGTAGGTTCTCCATAGTTCGTTCTTTTTTTGCAAAGATTATTTTTAGATTCCCCTATTGGCATAATGCACCTCCCTAATAATTTTCGGACACTATAATGAGCTATACCATGAAAACAGAGAAAACAAACAAGAAAATAAAAGAAAAAATAGGCTTTTAGGGAGTGTAAAGAACATAAAAACACTTAGACAAATAGAAACCACTCAGCAAACATGTGGGCGAGAAGCTTTCCCGTGCGTAGGAAAGCCAGTGGCACCCACGATTGCCACGTGTGCACTGGTTTGTCGAGTGTATTTTCTTATTTTGCCATGTCAAAACTTTGTCGAGTGTTTAGTGACACTTTGCCGATTGTGGAAGGTTTGCTGAGTGTTTTTTTTTACATTTTACCGAGTGTCGCGCGTTTGCTGACAATTTTTTACTTGACACTCGGAAAAACAGCTCTTTGCCGAGTTTCGGATAAAATAGACTTGAAAAGAGCTCTATACTCATCTCAAATCAGTTTTCATGTAGTCCCGTACATCATAGTATATATCACACACCTCCTTAGAAACAAAAATAATAAACAAGGAGATTCTATGAGATGTAGAACAGTATATACAATGAGCACATGAGATAGCTAGAATATGTAATTGTACACACACCCAATTTTTTTTACAACGAGCATATATTAATATCGCGGAGATACCAATTACATCCAGCATCTACAACAACGCATTTCCCTAGCGGTCTTACAGATACACACAACCTAGAAAAAAGAATTAAAAATGTCCCACTACAGCGACCAACTCCTTGTAGTAGCGACACAAACACCACCAAAACAACATCAGAAGTCCAATCTCTCTAATAGTGACGTCTTTAAAACGGAAACAGTGCACAAGCGCTGTCATTGCCCGATCAAAGATCATAGGTTTTCATTCTGAAAAAAGTCCTCGCTCATAAAACAATACCTTCAACAAGACTATTGTCGGGCACAACCAATTAAGGCCAGACTTGGATTTTCACCCTACAAGGTAAGATTGTGAAATTCTCTTGTGTTGTTACCCCTCTAACAGTTGTTGCTGCGAGTCACATATCACCAAACCAGATTCACACCGCTATAAAGACTCAAAACACCATCGCTAGTTGCATGCAACTGCTTTCATGACATTTTTCGCATCTGACTTCATCATGGACCATCAAAGACATGACGCATGATGATAACATATAGCAGAGCTTCACAACGCTCTCTCTGAAACCAATCGGTCAGCAAAAAAGGGGTGTGCATGACCAAATTCCTTCCAATCCAGTAAATCCCAGGCATTATGCGTCCATGAAAGTTCGCCAGCGTAGCCTTCTGAAAACCAAGAGAGTGTTGCGAAGCTCTGTTATTTGTTACCATCATGTGTCATATCTTTGATGATCCATAATAAAGTCAAATGTACGCACAACTGTATCTAGCCGGGATAAAATAACCATTCCAAATAGTTGGGAGTGATTATGTGTCCTCGTCACGCACTAGCCTAAGCAGAATCGGGGACATGTCTGTAGCTGAAAAGGTCAAGCTCCAAGCCAAGAGGAATTCTTGGACAGCAATATAAGGTTTTTTTATAAGAATCAAGACTCAAGAGTCTGATATGACGGAGATTATCGCTATCATCTCTCCGCCGAGGTCCCGTATAAAAGGATGCTTACTTTGATCCGTAATATTCACTTCATCCAGGGTTAAAGGGCACATATTAAAAATCATGCAATCCCGAAACACTCCCATCTCTTAGATACTCCTTCCGATCCAAATTAATTGACTTTGATTTGTCTAGATTCAGATGTATCTAGCACTAAAACATGTCTAGATACATTTGAACCTAGACAAATCTGAGTCAATTAATTTGGATCGGATGAAGTACATATAAGCATTTAATTTCAGAAGAAGACCGATCAAAAAATTAATAAGAGCCAAATTAGTCACAAGCAGAGGATACTTTTCGTTAGCTTAACCCATCCGGACACAACTCAGCCAAAGGGTGCAATCTAAACATGCAGTATGTTTTGTTTTTTTGGGAAAATGAAGTGTGTTATTATGCCTGATCAAGAAGATATTCTTTCTCTAGTCAACGGTTTTGGCAAATCCTTATGATTTGCGAGCGTATCCTTTTCGATGATCCGATCGCGAGATTATGCTCTAGCAGTAGCACTGCCGCTGTCTGGCCCAAACTTTGCAAGCATGATTAGTTGATGTGTGCTCGTTCTCATCACTTCCACCTGCAACTTAATAAAGAGGGTCCCAGGCAGCTCTGATACGGTCCGCGCGTGCTTAAAAACAAACGAGGTCACGATCGAGATCGTATATGTATTACTAGTATTTATGCAGCCCCTGTCCATCTGGTTGGAGCAAAAAAAAGAGCAATGCATCACAAGGCGGAAAAACCTATTTGCAAAATCCTGTGTGAAAAGTTTTATTTGTCATCTGTTTGATTGCGGATCACCCCATGCAAAAGATCAGATGATGTCTTTTCTCGGAGAAGCAAAGCAGTTGGACAATATGAGAAAAGATATCTGCAATTTGTCTTGACATCTTCCGTGACACCCTAATAGACCTAACAATGGTATCAGAAGCTAGTGCTTGTTGATCTAGTTAGCAAATCCAGAAAGAAAAGCAAAAGGGCTAGGGTTTCCAGAAGCGCCGCCGCCAGACCGCGCCGTTCCTCTCGATTCCGACGCATCGGCAAGTCGAGGTCGGAAAGAAGAACATAACCCCATCTGGAGTAAAGAAAACAAGAAACCCCAAAGCCACAGACTCCCTTTTCCCCAGATCAAACCAATCTAGAATGAAAAGGAAAGAAAATAAAAGAAATCCCCGCAGAGAAAGCCCTAGTTTTACCCTTTTTTCCCCAAATCCGAACCAAACAGAGATAAACAAAAGAAAAGAGTGCCACCGGACGCCGTTGTGCGCCGGTAGAGGGCGCCGCCGCTGCACCGCTGCGCCGCTTGACGGCGGTGCACCCACCCTCCGGTGGACGCACAGCCGGCAAGGGGGGCAGGGGGACGCCGCCGTCCTTCCTCTCTCATCTCGCTGTGGTTGCGCGGGGTGGTGGGGGAGTGGACGGGGCAGGAGAAAGAAAGGGGAAGGGGGCTCGCCTCTGGAGAGAGGGAGGGGCTTGTCGCCGGTGGTGCGCCAGGCGGCACGGCCGCCTCGCCTCGCTCGCAGAGGAGCAGCGCCGCCAGAGAGCGGGTGCTCGCGTGGGAATGGGAAGAAGTGGGGCTAGGGTTAGGGATCTGGCGACCCGGTCCAGTTTTGATCTAGCGAGGCGTGCGGTGAGCCGTCCGATCGATCGGACGGACATGAGCTTTTTGCCAGCGCTGGCGGTGCGGGCCTGTGCTGGTTTTTGGTCCAGTGAAGAAGTGAGCCCTGTCGGGCCGGTGGGCGCTGCGCGTGCAGCAGGCCGTGGGTCTGTTGCCGGGCCGAGGCGGGTGGTTTCGACCCGCATAGCGGCAGTGGGCCGTTATCCACCGCCCGTCACCCAGTTTACAATGTTTTATTTACAGAAGCTATTTTATAAGTTTTAATTATCTATTTTTGATGATTTTTGCACAGTTTTTTCTATAGCAAAATTATCCAACGAAATTTTGTGTAGAAAATTAATAAAGTAAAATTAAAGCTTCTGTAAATTATAAAGTTGATGTTTTTTATTCATATTTTTCCATTGCAAATAGTTAAAAAGTAATTGCTTAAATGCAATAAAGTGATGATTTTATTTGATGACCAACGTTGTTAGTAAGATTTTCACTATGAATAGTCAGTTTCATCACTATTAGTTCTATTTCTACCCAAGGGTGATGTAGAATTAATATTAAGAAGGTTCATGTTTTAATTTGACCAACGTTGATTAACTCATTTTGATGATATTTTATTTTCAGGCAATCCTATGAGTTTCATCTCGGCTATTGAGCCCCTCAACGGAGGAAACTACGGCTCATGGCGAGAGAAGGTTGAGATGGGGCTTTCTTTGCTTGACCTCGACTTGGCACTGATTGAGACTTGTCCAAAAGAACCTGAGGACCCCGTGAGGAGCGAAAAAAAAAGCGAAGATGACTTCAACAAAAGGGTCCATGACCATGGACCAATAAGAATGAAGTACGATCTTGATCGTGCAAAGTGGGACTCGTCCAACAGAAAGTGCTTGATGGTGATTAAGAGCTCTATTATGGAGGCTATAAGGAGAGCAATCCCAGAGTATAGCACTGTCAGTGAGTACCTGCAGAAGGTAGAGAGTCAGTTTACTGGGTCTTCAAAGGCCTATGCAATCTCTCTCATTAAGAAACTTGTTACTACAAGATACACTGGTGGTGGAGTAAGGGATCACATATTGCGAATGAGCAACATGTCTTCCAAGCTTAAGCCCATGGGCATGGAGCTTCCGGTCGATTTCATTATTCATCTGATCTTTGCCTCACTGCCAAATCAATTCGAGATCTTTGCTTGAACTACAACGCACAGCCAAAAAAGTTGGGCATTGAAAAGATGATGGCCATGTGCGTACAAGAAGAAGAGAGGCTCAAGGGGCAATACGGTGATTCTGTGAACTACCTGAGCCCAACCAAGAAGAGGAACTTTCAGGGTTTTAAGCCACAAGTGAAACCTCAGGGGCATCCCTCTTCTTCTAGGCTGCATGGAAAGGCTCCTGATCACCAGGTGCAGGAGGTGGACAAGGACACCTGCAAGTGGTGCAAGGAAAAGGGCCACTACATGAGTGACTGTGTGAGTTTTCTAAAGCATCTATGCAAGAAATGTGAGGATTTAATTACTTTTGTTGATGAATCCCTATTTTTAAGTTATACAAAATTTACTTGGTGGATTGACTCAGGTGCGACTGTTCATGTTGCAAATTCATTACAGGGATTCCGTATGAGAAGGACCCTGCAAAGAGGAGAAAGAAGAATTAAAGTGGCAAATGGCGTCCAAGCTGAAGTTGAAGCCATTGGAGATCTCCCATTAGAATTGGCAAATGGCTTTGTACTTTTACTAGTAGATGTACTTTATGTACCCTCTTTGCATCGAAACTTAATAAGTGTATCGCGCTTAGATGATGATGGTTTTGCTTGCCATTTTGGTGATGGACAATGTAAAATCAAGCTTAATAATAAGACTGCTGGTCTTGCCTTCAGACAAGACAAGCTTTATTTGTTATCACTTTGTGAGAACGTGAATGCATTAAGCGCTGAGAATGAAAATGCCTCCTCATCCCTGAATGGAAAGAATAAGAGGAAAATAATTGATGATGTCTCTTCGAAATTATGACACTATCGTTTAGGCCATATTTCGAGGGGGGGAATAGAATGCTTAGTAAAAGAATCAATTCTACCGCCTTTAGAATTTTCAAATTTAGAGCAATGCACCGATTGCATTAAAGGAAAGTTCGTAAAGAACATTAAAAAGGGCGCCAAAAGAAGCACAGGAGTTTTAGAAATAATTCATACGGATATACGAAGTCCGTTTCCTGTGACATCTGTGGATGGATATGATTCCTTCATAACATTCATGGATGATTATTCGCGTTATGGTTATATTTATCCAATTAAAGAGCGTTTAGAAACATTGGATAAATTTAAGATATTTAAGGCTGAAGTTGAAAATCAGCATAGTTTAAAAATTAAAGTGGTAAGGTCCGATCGTGGAGGCGAATACTACGGTCGGCACACCCCATATGGCCAAGTTCCTGGACCCTTTGCAAGGTTTCTACAGGAACATGGTATAGTTGCCCAGTATTCAATGCCGGGCGAGACTCAGCAGAATGGAGTAGCTAAAAGACATAATCGTACCTTAATGGATATGGTGAGAAGCATGTTAAGTTACTCCACCTTACCGGTTGGCTTGTGGATGGAGGCGTTAAAAACCGCCATTCACATACTTAATCGAGTTCCCAGTAAGTCGGTGTCTAAAGCACCATATGAGTTATGGACTAGTCACGAACCTTCACTCAATTATTTGCGAGTGTGGGGCTGTCCAGCTGAGGCTAAACTCTTCAACCCAAGCCTTGGGAAGTTAGATCCTAAAACAGTAAGTTGCCATTTCATTGGCTATCCAGACAAGTCGAAAGGTTATCGTTTCTATTGTCCAGACAGAATTACTAAGTTTGTGGAAATGAGACATGCTGTGTTTCTGGAGGATCAGATGATCAGGGGGAGCATGGTATCGCGAGAAATCAACCTTGAGGAGAAGCGGGTGCATGCACCCACTCCGATGATTCAGGAACCGTTTTTCTCGATACCTGCTGCTGCCCTGACACAGGACAATGTCGATGTGACACCTATTGTTAGTTCTCCTGTGGCAACAATGAATGAAAATGAAGACCCTGTTATCACACAAGAGGGAGCACTGCAACAACCCCACACAGAGAATGTGCCAGAAGGCGAGACCCTTAGAAGGTCTCAAAGAACTAGAAAGCCAGCTATTCCTAACGATTTTGAAGTCTATGTCAGTGAAGAAGTTCAAATGGAGGGTGATCCCACCACATTTTAAGAAGCCATTAAAAGTGCTCACTCATCGAAGTGGCTTGAAGCCATGAAATATGAAATGAGATCCATGAGTGGCAACAAAGTCTGGAATTTATAAGAAATTTCTAAAGGAGCCAAAATAGTAGGCTGTAAATGGGTCTACAAAACAAAATGTGACTCTAGAGGGAATATTAAAAGATATAAAGCACGACTTGTTGCTAAAGGTTTCACCCAAAGAGAAGGAATAGATTATAATGAGACATTTTCTCCAGTCTCAAGTAAGGATTCCTTTAGAATCGTAATGGCTTTAGTGGCACACTATGATTTAGAATTGCATCAGATGGATGTAAAGATGGCTTTCCTAAACGGAGACTTGGAAGAAAAGGTTTACATGGCACAACCCAAGGGTTTTGTCGTGGAAGGAAAAGTGTTGGGTCCGCAGCATAGAAAACAAAAAAAATCCTACGGTGTGAACTACACGCCAAGATCTATCTACTAGGTACAAAGCAAGGGGTGGACATACATCCAACGAGAACTTACCCTCGTAGACAACGAGCTTTGTTAATGAGTAGGAACTCGTGGTTGATGTAGTCGTACACTTGCCGGTCTCAAGATCGTGAGGAAGTCCGAGCGCCGCAACTCAGCAGCGCATCCGCACTCGCACACACGTTCAAGCCACCGGACAACCTCCACCTCCTCGCTCCAGCGATCCAGTGGAAGCAGCAACTCCTTCTAGACGAAATGCCACCGGGAACATGTATCTCGCTAATCCGAGACCATGGGGGAATAATTCTAGAGGGGGAGAGAGATCCTTCACAAGGAGGTGTGTGGATGAAGGAGGGAATGGGTGGCCTTTTATAGGAGGAGGGGGTGCCCCCTCTCTCCATGGCCGGCGCATGGGGGGTGACCCCTCACCTCCCCCATTCATGTGGTGGTAACCCCTCCACATTAAAATGCCTCTTCATATTCCCTTTTAAAGTCTCCACTTTAAATGCATTAAATTTCTCCAAATTTAATGCTCTCTCATTTAATAAAACTCTTTTTATTAAATTTATTCAGAATTTTTTTAATTACTTTAATTAACAAACATTCACATATAGCCCCTTGCAATATTTCAATATCACTTGCAGAACCACCTTCTGCAATTTCACCCGAAACAATTTCCGGTTTCTATTGAAACAATTCCTGCGCTTTGCAATTCTTTCGTCTAAAACATATGTGCTCCAAAATGGTGTCCGGTAACTCTTAAGTGTGCCACCTTACGGTTCGCGAATAATGTAGACATGATCGAGACCCTTCTCCGATCAATAATCAGCAGCGGGACCTGGAGATCCGTACTGACTCCTACACATTCAACGATGACTCCTGTGATCGTGAGAACCTTTAACGCTTGTAACTAAATCCCTTTGTCTCTCGATATATTACATGTCCGAGATTCGATCATCGGTATCTCCATACCTAGTTTGATCTCGTTACCGACATGCACTCTTTTCTCGTTCCCGTGATATAACATTCTAGTGATCACATCACTTGCTTGCAAGCTGTCCTAATGTGATATCACCGAGAGGGCCCAGAGTATATCTATCCATCATCTGGATTGACAAATTCCACTCTTGATCCATGAGCCTCAACATAACACCTTCGTAGTACTGAACCCATCTTTATAGTCACCCTGTTACGGTGTGACGTTTGATGTTATCAAGATACTCTTCCGGTGTTAGCAATTAACATGATCTCATGGTCTAAGGATAAAGATTACTTCGTATGATGTTATCGCAATATAAACATAATGAATTGATCGTAATGCTATACTTCGGATGAATGTTCATCACATCATTCCACCAGTGGTGTGACCTTGTTATTAACAACATTCAATGTCCATGATCAGGAAACCTTGATCATCCTGTTAATCAACAAGCTAGTCTATAAGAGAGGCATGACTAGGAACCCTTTTTGTTTATTAAACACACATGTATTGATGTTTCCGAATCAATACATTTCTAGCATGTAAAATAAACATCTATCATGTATAAGGAATATATAATAACAACTTTATTATTGCCTCTCAGGGCATATTTCCTTCAGTCTCCCACTTGCACTAGAGACAATAATCTAGTTCACATAGTGATAAATCTAACACCCATGGAGTTCTGGTGTTGATCATGTTTTGCCCTAGGGAGAACTTTAGTCAACGGATCTGCTACATTTAGGTCCGTGTGTACTTTACAAATCTTTATATCTCCATCCTTGACATGCTCGTGGATGGAGTGAAACCGGCGCTTCATATGTTTGGAATTCTTGTGAGACCTTGGTTCCTTTGCATTGGCTATGGCTCCATTGTTGTCGCAATAGATCACCATCGGGTCCAACGCACTGGGAACCACACCCAGTTCTGTAATGAACTCTTTCATCCAAACTGCCTCCTGCGCCGCTTCTGAAGCAGCAACATATTCCGCCTCCGGTGTTGATCCAGCCACCATAGGTTGTTTGGAACTCCTCCAACTAACTGTTGCTCCGTTCAAGAGAAATACGTATCCGGATTGAGACTTAAGAGTCATCCGGATCGGTGTCAAAGCTAGCATCGACATAACACTTAGCGACTAGCTCTTCTTCACCTCCGTATATGAGAAACATATCCTTAGTTCTTCTCAAGTACTTGAGGATGTTCATTACCGCTATCCAGTGTTCCGAACCTGGATCAGATTGGTACCTACTAGTCAAACTAATAGCATGTGCCACATCTGGTCTTGTACATAGCATGGCATACATAATAGATCTTATGGCCGAGGCATAGGGGATGTTATCCATCATCTCTCTTTCTTCCGCAGTAGCCGGACTTTGAGTCTTACTCAATGTCTTGCCTTGCAACATAGGTAAGAACCCCTTCTTACTTTTGTCCATATTAAACTTCTTTAATATCTTATCAAGGTATGTACTCTGCGATAGCCCAATTAGGCGCCTTGATCTATCTCTATAGATTTTAATGCCTAATATATATGACGCTTCACCAAGGTCTTTCATCGAAAATTTGCTGTTTAGATAACTATTAACACTGTTTAAAAGATCTATATCATTTCCAATCAATAATATGTCATCCACATATAATATCAGAAATGCCATATTGCTCCCACTCACTTTCTTGTAAATACAAGCCTCTCCATAAGTTTGGACAAATCCAAACTCTTTGATCACCTCATCAAAGCGAAGATTCCAACTTCGTGATGCTTGCTTCAGTCCATAGATGGATCGCTGAAGTTTGCACACCTTATTAGCATCCTTAGGATCGACAAAACCCTTAGGTTGTATCATATACAACTCTTCTTCAATCTTACCATTGAGGAACGCAGTTTTGACATCCATCTGCCATATTTCATAATCGAAATATGCAGCAATTGCTAACATAATCCTAACCGATTTAAGAATCGCTACGGGAGAGAATGTCTCATCGTAGTCAACTCCTTGAATTTGTCGAAACCCCTTTGCGACAAGTCGAGCCTTATAGATGGTCACGTTACCATCGGCATCAGTTTTCCTTTTGGAAATCCATTTATTCTCAACGGCCTTTCGGTCGTGAGGTAAGTCCACCAAGTTCCAAACTTGGTTCTCGTACATGGATTCCATCTCGGATTTCATGGCTTCTAGCCATTTGTTGGAATCCGGGCTCATCATCGCTTCTTCATATGTCACGGGGTCATCCATTTCATCAACCATGAAATTCACAACAGGATTGTCGTACAGTTCAGGAGCTGCACGTGTCCTGCTTGACCTACGAGGTTTGGTAGTGTCCTCTTTCGGAGTTTCATGATCATTATCATTAGCTCTCTCTTCATCAGGTGAAGTCAACTCCGAAACAACTTCCGGTGTTGCGCCACTCGCCATTCCATGAAGAGAAGGTTCAATAACCTCTCCGAGTTCTACCTTCCGACTACTCACACCTTTCGCGAGAAACTCCTTCTCAAGAAAGGATCCATTCTTGGCAACAAGAACCTTGCCCTCGGATCTGTGATAGAAGGTATACCCAATTGTTTCCTTAGGTTATCCTATGAAGACGCATTTTTCCGCTTTGGGTTCGAGTTTATCCGGTTGAAGTTTCTTCACATAAACATCGCATCCCCAAACCTTGAGAAATGACAGCTTAGGTTTGTTTTCAAACCATAATTCATACGGTGTCGTTTCAACGGATTTAGATGGTGCCCGATTTAAAGTGAATGCAGCTGTTTCCAGTGCATAACCCCAAAATTACAGAGGTAAGTCAGTCAGAGACATCATAGATCGAACCATATCCAATAAGGTACGATTACGATGTTCCGACACACCATTACGTTGTGGTGTTCCGGCAGGCGTGAGTTGTGAAACTATTCCACACTCTTTCATGTGTGTGCTAAACTCGTAACTTAGATACTCTCCTCCACGGTCAGACCGTAGAAACTTGATCTTTCTATTACGATGATTTTCCACTTCATTCCTTGAAATTTTCTAAAGTTTCAGACTTGTGTTTCATCAAATAGATATACCCGTATCTACTCAAATCATCCATGAAAATAACAAAACAACGATATCCACCTCGCGTCGACACACTCATTGGTCCACGCATATCAGTATGTATGATTTCCAACCGATTTGTCGCCCGTTCCATTGAACCGGAAAACGGAGTTCTAGTCATCTTGCCCATAAGGCATGGCTCACATGTATCAAATGATTCAAAATCAAGTGATTCCAAAAGTCCATCAGAATGGAGTTTCTTCATGTGTTTAACGCCAATATGATCTAGACGGCAGTGCCACATATATGTAGACATATCATCATCAAGTTTAATCTTTTTAGCATTAACATTATGAATGTGCGTAATATTACTATCGAGATCCAATAGAAATAAACCATTCAACATAGGTGCATGACCATAAAAGATATCATTCTTATAAATCGAACAACCATTGTTCTCAGATTTAAAGGAATGACCACTTTGCATCAAACACGATCCAGATACAATGTTCATGCTCAGTGCAGGCATCAAATAACAATTATTTAGGTTTATAACTAATCCCGGTCGCAAATGGAGAGGTAGCATCCCGACGGCGATCACATCAACTCTTGATCCATTGCCGACCCGCATCCTGACCTCATCCCTTGCTAGTTGTTGCTTGTTCCGTAGCCCCTGAACCGAGTTACATATATTAGCAACCGATCCGGTATCAAATACCCAGGTGCTACTGTGAGTACTAGTCAAGTACACATCAATAACATGTATATCACATATACCTTTGTTTGCCTTGCTGGACTTCTTGTCTTCCAAATAATTGGGGCAGTTGCGCTTCCAATGGCTAGTCCCCTTGCAATAGTAGCACTCGGTGTCAGACTTAGGGCCAGACCGGGGTTTCTTTTCAGGCGTGGCAACAGACTTGCCACCCTTCTTTCTCTTGTGCTTGCCTTTCTTGTCCTTCTTGAAACCGGTGGTCCTATTGATCATCAACACTTGATGTTCTTTCCTAATCTACACTTCTGCAGTCTTAAGCATTGACAGAAGCTCGGGAAGAGACTTCTTCATGCCCTGCATATTATAGTTCATCACGAAGCTCTTGTAGCTAGGTGGCAGAGATTGGAGAACACGATGTATGCCTAAGTCAATGGGAATCGTTATTCCCAAGGACACAAGCTTATCGGCGTACCTAGACATTTTGAGTACGTGCTCACTAACGGAGCCGTTTTCCTCCATCATGCAGCTAAAGAACTTTTCTGTAGCATTATAACTCTCTACGGCAGCATGGGTATCGAAAATCATTTTCAATTCTCCCATGGTATCAAAGGCATTGCCATTTTCGAAACGCTTTCGAAGTTCTGGCTCTAGCCCATACAGTATGCCGTAATGAACTAAGTTGTGGTCCTCCTGACGAGTCACATAAACATTTTTTCCTCGTCAGGGGCATCAGGAGCTGGTGGGGGGCCTAGCGGCGCATCTAGCACATATTGCTTTTGTGCAGCAGTGAGGAGAATCCTCAAATTCATAGCCCAGTTGGTGAAGTTGCTACCATTCACAGCAAGTTTCTCTTTCTCCATGAACACATTGAAATTAAAAGCAGGTGGTGCCATCTACAACAGAATTTGTAAAGTTTATTTAGACTAAGTTTATGATAGATTGAGTTCAACTAATCCAAATTACTAATGAACTCCCACTCAAAAACGACATCCCTCGTGTCCTTTTGGTGATTACATGAACCAAATCCACTATACCAAGTCCGATCATCACGTGAGTTGATATAGCTTCAAAGGCGAGCATCTATATGGGCATCATATCAACCATATGACTCATGCTTAACCTTTCGGTCCGTGTTCTGAGGCCATGTCTGTACATGCTAGGCTCGCCAAGTAAGAACCTTAGTATTCGCGTGTGTTAAACTGTCTTACACCCGTTCCTATGAAAGCGTAGATTCGAGTACACCCGATCATCACGTGATGTCTCGAAACACGATCCATAGAACGGTGCATACTCAAGGAAGAACACATTTTTATCTTGATATCTAAAAGAGGGATCATCTTATAATGCTATCAAACGCGCCAAACTAGCAGTATAAGATGCTAACATCTAATGTGTAAAGTGAGATGATATGGTCCATGCATTTGATCTCTATCACTTGCATCGTGGTATGATCTCTATCATTCCTTTGTGTGTAAGGCCAAGGTCTATGGAACTTACACATTGAGTGTGTTGTAAGAGTATCCACCATACATCTACTTACAACAATACTATATCAATACACTAGCCCAGCAACGATCTAAACTAGACGCCTCTAATTTATTAATTGCAAGTTTTACGTGGCTTAGGGCTTTCGGAGATAGAACCGTTCTTACCTACGAACATGAACCACAGCGAGGATAACTAAGTTATTAGCAACTCATTGTAAATCAGATATTGACTATAGTAGGAGAGACAGACACCCGCCAGCCACTTATGCAAAAAAAGTTGCATGTCAGTCATGGAACCGGTCTCATGTACGATGACATGTAAGGTTGGTCCGGGCCGCTTCATCCCACTATGCCACCAATATCCAAAATACATAGAAGATATAATAACATGATCATCATCGCCACATATCAACCATATGTGTACTACCCGTGCTAAGCACCTACGCATAGATCAGGCTCTGATACCACTGTTGGGTCCGCAGCATAGAAAACAAAAATTTTTCTACGGTGTGAACTACGCGCCAAGATCTATCTACTAGGTACAAAGCAACGGGTGGACATACATCCAACGAGAACTTACCCTCGTAGACAACGAGCTTTGTTAACGAGTAGGAACTCGTGGTTGATGTAGTCGTACACTTGCCGATCTCAAGATTGTGAGGAAGTCCGAGCGCCACAACTCAGCAGCGCATCCGCACTCGCACACACGTTCAAGCCACCGTACAACCTCCACCTCCTCGCTCCAGCGATCCAGCGGAAGCAGCAACTCCTTCCAGACGAAATTCCACCAGGAACATGTATCTCGCTAATCCGAGATCATGGGGGAATAATTCTAGAGGGGAAGAGAGATCCTTCACAAGGAGGTGTGTGGATGAAGGAGGGAATGGGTGGACTTTTATAGGAGGAGGGGGGGTGCCCCCTCTCTCCATGGCCGGCGCATGGGGGGTGACCCCTCACCTCCCCCATTCATGTGGTGGTAACCCCTCCACATTAAAATGCCTCTTCACATTCCCTTTTAAAGTCTCCACTTTAAATGCATTAAATTTCTCCAAATTTAATGCTCTCTCATTTAATAAAACTCTTTTTATTAAATTTATTCAGAATTTTGTTAATTACTTTAATTAACAAACATTCACATATAGCCCCTTGCAATATTTTAATATCACTTGCAGAACCACCTTCTGCAATTTCACCCGAAACAATTTCCGGTTTCTATTGAAACAATTCCTGCGCTTTGCAATTCTTTCGTCTGAAACATATGTGCTCCAAAATGGTGTCCGGTAACTCTTAAGTGTGCCACCTTACGGTTCACGAATAATGCATACATGATCGAGACCCTTCTCCGATCAATAATCAGCAGCGGGACCTGGAGATCCGTACTGACTCCTACACATTCAACGATGACTCCTGTGATCGTGAGAACCTTTAACGCTTGTAACTAAATCCCTTTGTATCTTGATATATTACATGTCCGAGATTCGATCATCGGTATCTCCATACCTAGTTTGATCTCGTTACCGACATGCACTCTTTTCTCGTTCCCGTGATATAACATTCTAGTGATCACATCACTTGCTTGCAAGCTATCCTAATGTGATATCACCGAGAGGGCCCAGAGTATATCTATCCGTCATCTGGATTGACAAATTCCACTCTTGATCCATGAGCCTCAACATAACACCTTCGTAGTACTGAACCCATCTTTATAGTCACCCTGTTATGGTGTGACGTTTGATGTTATCAAGATACTCTTCCGGTGTTAGCAATTAACATGATCTCATGGTCTAAGGATAAAGATTACTTCGTATGATGTTATAGCAATAAAAACACAATGACTTGATCGTAATGCTATACTTCGGATGAATGTTCATCACATCATTCCACCAATGGTGTGACCTTGTTATTAACAACATCCAATGTCCATGATCAGGAAACCTTGATCATCCTGTTAATCAACAAGCTAGTCTATAAGAGAGGCATGACTAGGAACCCTTTTTGTTTATTAAACACACATGTATTAATGTTTCCGAATCAATACATTTCTAGCATGTAAAATAAACATCTATCATGTATAAGGAATATATAATAACAATTTTATTATTGCCTCTCAGGGCATATTTCCTTCAAGTATGTACACACCCTGACTTAGCTTGATGTATGCTCAAGTATGCTTCTGCTGTCAGAAGCTTGATGTATGCTCAAGTATGTACACACCCTGACTTAGCTTTTGTTACCGGGGTACTTGGCAGATTTCAAGGTAATCCAGGGATAGGTGATACATTGCAAATGTATCTATAATTTTTGATGTTCCATGCTTGGTTTTATCTACTTTCTTGTGTTTTGTTCCAACTTTGGAGTACTTTTCATATGATTTCCTGGACTAACCTATTAACAAGAGCCACAGTGCCAGCTGCCTGTTTTCTGCTATTTTTGGTTCCAAGAAAGTCAAAAATAGAATATTCTCGGAATTGGACGGGACAAAAGCCAAAGTGCCTATTTTTTTGGAAGGGATCAAGTGCCAGAATACGAGACAGAGAAGGGCCAGGGAGCCATCACACCACCTGGACGCGCGGCCAGGCCTGGCCCGCGCCAGGGGGTGGTGTGGCCACTCCCGGCACCCCCTCGGCCTCTCCTTCCGCCTATATATTGCCCTTGGGACGAAAACCCTAAGGGCCAGATCAAAAATCCACGAAAGAGTCTGTAGCCGCCGTCATCTCCATCCCTAGATCAGGAGGGATCTGAAGCTCTTCCCGGCACCCTGCCGGAGAGGGGAATTCACCCTGGAGGCCTTCTTCATCACCATGCAAGCCTCTGGTGTGATGCGTGAGTAGTTCATCCTTAGACTACGGATCCATGTAGTAGCTTGATGGAAGGAATAAGTAATGAGATGAAGGATGGACTAAAGCTCAAGCTTGGGGATGCCACGCGTGTCACCCCAAGAAATATCCAAGAAGTACAAGCGTCAAAGCTTGGGGATGCCCAAGGCATCCCTTTCTTCATCAATAAAAATCTCAGGTTTCTTCCAAACGCTTCATTTTTTTGTTTCATGCACAGTTGTGTTGTTCTTGGAGCATCTTCTTTTTCATTTTTGTTTTGGTTTTTAGTTTGCTTGGTTTGCTTAGTTTTCTGAATAAATTGGTTGGACCCCCTCTTTCATCCATTGGTTTGCAATTGGTTTGGTTTGGTTTGGAAAAGAGTAGGAAAGTTCATGCTTATGTGGTAAAAAGAGCTTGTTTTAACTGTGGCATGTGCTTTGTCATGCCATGCTTGATATTGTTTTGGCTTTATGCTTAGTATTTTTTGCTGTAGCATGACTTGTTATAAATAATTGAGATTGTTTAATGTGCCTTGGATGAATCATGCGTTGTTTTAACATATTAAATCATAGTATAGTGGTATTCTCCTTTGATGCTTTATTTGGGTTGACTTGGC
This sequence comes from Avena sativa, assembly GCA_916181665.1. Classification (NCBI taxonomy): domain Eukaryota; kingdom Viridiplantae; phylum Streptophyta; class Magnoliopsida; order Poales; family Poaceae; genus Avena; species Avena sativa. Next base: position 464,752,327 of record OV702297.1, on the reverse strand, counting down.
GCATGCTCACACCATGTTATGACTGTCACAAGTCACCATAGCCTTCATGATCCTTTAGTTTTCAACTTGTAGTATCACTTTATGCTTTGATCAATGACGTTTTATCGCTCTGCATGATTATGGTCATTATTGCTCTCTTAGTTTGTCGCTCCCAGTCTTTTGCTAGCCTCCACAACCAAGTATGAGTTCCACTCATGCATCTAACTTCCTAAACCAAGTTATTCCAAAGAGTCCACCATACCTACCTACTAGCTTATGCTATTCCAAGTATATTCATGCTTTTGTTTACCTTCCAAATTAAACTTGTTATGAGAAAACTAGTGATTAAAACTCTCACAACCTTGATGGCACACTTTACTTTACTTGCCCTTAATAAACTTGAACGATTGTGTCGTCTGTGTTGTATATGCTTGCACTTATTTGTTGGGAATTAGCAGAACCATGCTTTCATAAGGAACGCTTTCAACATTGCACTTGGTACTTGTACCTAGTTGATATCATGCTCTTTTGTATATGGATGTCGTCGGTGTGAAATGAAAGGGGAGCTTGTAAGTCCATGGAGTTATGTATATGTGTTAGAGAAACGCCTAGGCCGCTGGTCGAATCCATGCTGACATGGTGGAAACCTGCAGCGTAACCATAATGAGCTGTCTATGAAGAATTCTTCTTATAAAAAAAAGAGTCCTATATTGAGAAAAAAGAAACAAAAAAAAGATACTATGAAAAGAGGAAAGAGACGAAAAAGCACCATATTCCCATGGTAAATAAGAAGAATGTTGAGATGCTCGTTGTCTGCTTGCCTTGTCATTTTGATATGGGGATTCTTCCGTATCATCGGGCAAGAGGTACCCCGTTGGCGGTTCTCAATGATACAGATGTACTTACAATGACAAGAACTTATTGGTGACTAAACTTGAGTAGCATGAGGAGCGGCCCTCGTATACAAGGGACATGAGATTTCTGACTTATACTTCATCAAGCATGTACACCATAGTTTGTTCACTTTAACCTTAATCACTTCAAGATGCTTATGATAGGGACAATGAGAGCTGGAAGCTATAAGTACCATAATTTTTGGAAGCTCTTTATGAGACTTGAATCCCTACTTCCTTTTACAAAGGCCTTTCTTCCACCATTATATTGAGTCTCCACCTTCTATCTTTATGCACCTACTTTGAGAGCATAGTGGCCATTCTTAGTTCTATGTGCATTGTCCCAAGACTAGTTGATTGATGCATAACTTGATATTGCTTGTTTTAAACTATTGTATCTAGTCACTCTTATGAACTTTGAAGGTGTCCTATGCATTTATATTTGCTACTCTATTGAGGGACAAGCTGAATACTATTATGCCATGCTTTCTTTATGTGAAACAAACAAACGTCTTGCAAAGCATTGTTATTCACGAATCTTTTGTTTGTGCCTTTTCATGTTGCATCATAGTTTCTTTGCTTATTGCTAGAACTTTGTCTTTCATGTTATGATTGAAGTACTATGATCCCAGCTTTGAATGTTTTGCAAATACTTTGATCAAGTCTTTAAAGGTGCAAGTCACCTCAAAAATTATTCTTTCTTTTTATCACTTACCTACTTGAGGACGAGCAGGAGTTAAGCTTGGGGATGTTGATACATTGCAAATGTATCTATAATTTTTGATGTTCCATGCTTGGTTTTATCTACTTTCTTGTGTTTTGTTCCAACTTTGGAGTACTTTTCATATGATTTCTTGGACTAACCTATTAACAAGAGCCACAGTGCCAGCTGCCTGTTTTCTGCTGTTTTTGGTTCCAGGAAAGTCAGAAAATGAATATTCTCGGAATTGGACGGGACAAAAGTCAAAGTGCCTATTTTTCCGGAAGGGATCAAGTGCCAGAATACGAGACGGAGAAGGGCCAGGGAGCCACCACACCACCTGGACGCGTGGCCAGGCCTGGCCCGCGCCAGGGGGTGGTGTGGCCGCTCCTGACACCCCCTCGGCCTCTCCTTCCGCCTATATATTGCCCTCGGGACGAAAACCCTAAGGGCCCGATCAAAAATCCACGAAAGAGTCTGTAGCCGCCGTCATCTCCATCCCTAGATCGGGAGGGATCTGAAGCTCTTCCCGGCACCCTGCCAGAGAGGGGAATTCACCCTGGAGGCCTTCTTCATCACCATGCAAGCCTCCGGTGTGATGCGTGAGTAGTTCATCCTTGGACTACGGATCCATGTAGTAGCTAGATGGCTGGTTCTCCTCCTTTGTGCTTTCATGTTTAGATCTTGTGAGCTCCGTTCATGATCAAGATCATCTATTTGTAATTCATACATGCTGTGTTTGCGGGGAACCGATGGATATTGAGATTCTATTTCAGATTGATTATTGATTCTATCATGTCTTTGTTATTTGTGATCTTGCATACTTTCTGTTGTTAGTAGCTATCTTGGCCAAGTAGATGCTAGCAACTCCAAGAGTTAGTATTTATACTCGATAGTGGGTTCATGCCTCTGGTAATCTGGGGAAGTGACAGAAATCTCTAAGGTACTAGATGTGCTGTTGCTACTAGGGAGAAAACAACAACCCTTTGTTCATAGAACAATCGTATTGTTTACTTTACACGCAGTTTGTAAAGCAATAATCTGTTGCTTGCAACTTAATACTGGAGGGGGTTCGGATGATAACCTGAAGGTGGATTATTAGTCATAGATGCAGTTGGATGGCGGTCTATGTATTATGTTGTAATGCCCAATCAAGTCTCAAAGGAGTCAAGATGATTAGTATATGCATGTATTGCTTTCTCGGTGTTTGTCAATTGCCCCGCTATAATTTGTTTACCCAGCATGTTATCTATCTAAGGAGAGCCACCTCTAGTGAACTATGGATCCCGGTACTTTCTCTTTACATACAATCTACAACTGTTTACTGCTTTGTGTTTACTTTCTGCAAACTTTTACTTCTTTCCATTCGATACGTTTAATTCTTTGTTTTCCGCAAAACACGGTGAGATTGACAACCTCATCGCAAGTTGGGGACAAAGTTCTGTGGTTGTGTTGTGCAGGTCTCCACGTTGCTACTAGCACCAGTAGTGCGCCCTGCCAAAGCTTAGCTAGTAACACCTTTGGGGTGTTTCCTTGCTCCTAATGGTTCGATTAAACCTTGGTTTCATAACTGAGGGAAAACTTGCTGCTGTGCTCATCATACCTTGAGGTAGAAGGGTATTTAGATGCAGACTATGCGGGAGATATAGATGAAAGAAAATCCACGCCAGGATATATATTTACTCTCGCAGGTGGAGCTATATCGTGGAAAAGATCCAAGCAAACCATCACGGCATCGTCCACGATGGTAGCTGAGTATTTAGCATATTATGAGGCCACGGGGCAGGCAAACTTGTTAAAGAAGTTTATACCCGGGTTGAGAGTGGTGGACAACATTCAAAGACCACTCAGAATGTACTGCGACAACGAGCTAGCAGTATTCTATGCTCACAACAATAAGTCAAGTGTTGCTGCCAAACACATTAACATTAAGTTTTATGTTGTGAAAGAAAGAATCCAGGATCATATCATAAGTTTGGAGCATATAAGTACAAAAGAAATGCTCGTGGATCCGCTCACAAAAGGCTTACCACCCAGTATGTTCACAGAACACTTAGCTGGCATGGGTTTAAGGAAAAGCCTATGATACCTGGATATTGAGGGCCTAAGAACAAGAGTCTGTTTCAAAATAGAGAGGTGTATAGTGACTGTTGAATCTATGGTGCGTAAGTGACCATTATGATGAGACATGCTTTATATGTTGATCTGTGATGAAATGGGTGCCAAAGTAAAGTATAAGCTGAATGAAAGATGAGATCAAGGGGGAGAATGTTAGTTTGATCTCCCCACGATCGTCCCAACGGACGACCGAGTTGGTCTCGCGCCCTGATCGGGGGCGCCCAACGTCGCTATCGCTGGTGGGCCCTTGTCAAGCAGCGCATATAAAGAGGTGGGGGCCGGGGGCACGCACGCCAAGGTTCGTCGTGCCCACTCACCCCACCGAAAACTCTAAACCCTAGTGCCACCGATCAGGCCAGCGCTGCAGCGGCGGGAACAACCCACCTCACCGCCGCCACCACTCCGTCGAGCTCCATGACGAGCTCATCGTCAACCACTAAGACCGACGGTATGTCTCTCACGTATACTCTCTCTAGATCGACGCCTAACGATCCTAATAGACCTAACAACAGACATCTGCTAGTATTTTCGCTGTCATGATATTGCCCTTTACAAACTCATATGAACACATCACGTCAGTGATCAAATCTACCAATTTATTATTATTTCAACATGCTCAAGCAGAGAGGCTCCACCATGCCCTCCCATACCTTGATACGGGTGATGTTGTCTCTTTCACCCTTAGTGATTCGTCGTTCATCCGGGTACCTCTCGTCATGGATCCAGACTCGGGCATGGATGGACATCCGTGGCCGTAGATCGTTTGCTGAGCGTGGCCGGAGTGGATGGGGCGCAACCTCGAATAGAGGTCGTGGCGGCAGCTTCACACCGAAGAAAGATAGCTCCAGGGTCAGCGGCCACGGCTCACCCCGCGTGCCGCTCGTTCGACCAGCATCTCGACCGGCCACGCCTGATGGCTCTCCTGGCTGTGAGGCCGACATCTCGACGGGATCTAGCGTTCGCGGGGTCGCCGGAGAAAGGAGGGTTGTGGGCGTCGCGCCTTGGGCCCTTCCAAAGATTGACACGTTCGTGAACATTCGAAAGTCTGAAACCCTCCCGCCAAATTCAGGTGGATAGCCCAGGAGGCCCATAAAGCGTTCAGCTGCCGTATGTGGATAGCCCACGAGGCCCATAAAGCGTTCAGCTGCCGCCTGCCGTATGTGGATAGCCCACCAAGCCCAAAAGAGCCAGCGGCGTTGCCTGCCCTGGCTCATCGCTTTTGTCCCCCTCTGGTGGCCGTCGGCGGGACGCGGCGACGCTACGCCCTAGTGCCGCTCCCTCCGCCTTTGCCTCCCGAGGCGCCGGCCCCTATGATCCGACACCCCCGGGCTCCATGCCCTAGCGCCGGCGATCCCTGCCCACCTCGACAGCCGGGGTGTCCTCCGCCGATGGATCTCTTATCTTCCGCCCACGGCGCCACCTCCGACGACGACGCTGACGGTACCCCAGCTTCCAGCTGGGCGGACACAGGCCTCCCCTCCGCTGCCCCACCACCGCCGAAGCGGCCGCGTTGGGAGCCTACCCGGTGGCCAGCGCCTCCTCCCGTCGCCACCCCGCAACCGGCCCCACCCCAAGCGTCGCCCTTCTCGCAGTATCGTAGGCTCCCACGGGCTCTGATGGCGCCAGAGTTTGCTCCCCCGGTGAGTACTCTTCCTTTGTGGCATACATTGCAAAACCTGGATAAGTCATTCTGGCTTCCATGTTCCGGTTAGGACGGAAACTTGAATATCCAGATATGCATTGCAAACATGGTGATCTACGTCAAGACAAATTGAGTTTCATGCGTCACTTGTAACAGTGTACTTTCTAATACCGACTTGATCTTGTCATCTTGTCTATCTACATATCACTAATGGTTGAACTTAGAACTATGTGGTGAATTATTTGGTAAATGTGAATTGAAAGCTGTATCCTCTTTTGTCCCTGGTAGTGATATTTACCTCTTATAATGAATTGACGATGACTCAGTAAGTTGAGAGAGTGGCACACATGTACTTTAGTGTTTCCTTTTCTTGCTTCTTAAAACTAAAAAAAAAGGTTCCTTGCTCATGTGCTTTACGATATATTAGAGTTACTGGATCTCTCCCTGATTGAAATATTCGAGCTAATATTTTGCGTTCTTTACGACGCTAGCTGAAGTCTGGACCAACCAACACTTCACCTTTGAAGCTCTTAGTTTCTTGGACGGGTCACACTAAAGCAGTCAATTGTGTAGATTGGTCACCGAGCCATGGTAGGTAGATATTCTCACATACTATACTTTGAGTTCGCTCCTTTTGTTTTGACGTTTGATTTTTGGTTCATAATAGAATGGTTATATTAGGATCAATCTGGGTCTTCTAACATGATATCTGTTATGCTAAGTAGTAAATAGAGCCCATGCAACACATGTCCCCGCATTGACATCATTACGGAAGTTAATGATACCTGGCAAAGTGTTACCTGTAAATGTCATGCTCGAGACTAGACACACCTGCTACTCCATTTTCTTCCCTCACAAGAAACAAAGCTGGATCGTGTTGAACAAAGTTGGAAGTTATTTTAGTATTTGAGTATCCCAAAAGAAAATATGTTAAGTATAAATCCTTTTGGCATGTTGCTTAACTCAGATACATATTATGATTTTTGTTATTTTCATCATGTTATCATGTTTCACTCTTAATTACTGCAACTACATGTGATGCATGCGATGAGTTGATGGTAAATTCCACCTCTAAATTGTGTAGTTGTGCTGCAAAAACATCATCTATGCAATTCCAAGATAATGTTGCTCGGTTTTAATGGTATTCAATGAGAACATTGTTGTCAGCAGATACTCATGAAAAAGAAAATTCACAGGACATCTTCTTGTTTCTGCTGGAATGGACCATACAGTCCACGTACGGAACATTTGAAACAAAGGGAATACTACTGCTTGAGTATTAAAACATCATTGTGGTGCTGTAAAGGATGTGAGGTGGTCCTATCATAAGTCAGTGTTGCCCTCTGGAGGGTTTGATTGTTCCTCGCGACTGGTTGATGCTGAGGTGGGTAAAGAAATCAGGGTATTCAAGGAGGATCAAGCTGTGGAGGTCATCAAGTTTAATCCAAGAAACTCCAATCTCTTCCTGTCTGGTGGGTCAAAGGGTTCTTAGACTCTGGGATATTTGAACTGGCTTGGCAACTAAAGAGTTCAACAGAAAATCTTGGAAGCATCCTTGACCTTGAGTTCAGTGCTGATGGGAAACAGTTTATCGCTTCAACTGACACAACCAGAAGCAATGTTAGTGAAAATACTATAATTATATGGGATATTCTACGACAAGTTCCAGTATCTAACCAGGTAACCGAATTTAATCGTAGTTATTAGTTTGACAAAGCATATTATCTTTCTCTCAATACCTCATGATTTGTTCCTGTTTGTATGCACACATTCAAGTTAAGCATACTTTAAAGATCAAAAGAAAGAAAAAAAGATACTTTTTAAAATGTGTGGTTACTTGTTATATTTGCCTCTATTGACCTGTGAATTTTTTTTGTATAGTATGAGGGAAGAAAATCATATATGTGTGCAGCCTTGAAAAATACTCTGATACTAATAGTAATAGGACTTGAATATTTGGTCACAACATATTTTATCATACACATTGAAATGCAGAGTCAACAATACATATGTGATTGGACAATTTCTTCATGAATGTTGAATATCCGTCAATTACCCATATTCAAACATTCTGATATGTATTAAGATTCTTTGTCTGATTTTGGTTCGTACTCCATAGCGAAAATAGGCCTTACTTGTCACCACATTTCAACATATGCTTGCTCCATTAGTATACATTCTCTGTTAACTCTTGTAGCAAAAAATTTAGTATTCTACATGTGTGCTATGTAAATTAAGAAGAAATCTCAGCTGATGAATTGTGGTCACCTGTTCACCTTGCTATAATCTGTTTGCTGTGCGGTACTAAGAATAACACATAATTAGAACCAGAGTTCTACTGTTGTTTTGGCGGTAAAGGGGGGAGTGAATAACACAGTGAGTTTCGGGCTGATGACTATTTTGGGCTAAGGACGACCAGGCTCTGAGCTGCGGTATGTTTTGGCCTTTTAAGGTGACCATATTTTGGTTGATTGTTATAGATTAGATGAAGTTACCCGATGTGTTTTTTATAGGACTGATCTAACTTGAACTTAGCTGAGCCTCCTAATGCAAATTGGATTACCTAGTTTATTGGAAGTAAAGTATAAGGGATGCTAGCAACCCAATCTCTCTACTCTATAAAATGTATTCTTGATCTACATTTCACTGTTTTTGACATGGATACCTATAATTTAACACTTTCCTGATCTAACGCCTTTCTCACTCTCCAGTAGCTGCATGCTAGTCGTCGCAACTGTTCTTCTTTTCTCCCTCAAAAAAAAAAAAACTGACCATTTTTTTCAGTTCAGTGGTGATATATGTTTAATTTGATGGTGAAACCCTGTTATATTTCAGCGAATGGGTTCTGCACACTATGAACTGGGACTAAATAATCACACTGAAACTTGACAGTAATGACACTTTGTATCACAGGTTTATACAGAAGCATTCACCTGTCCTTGTGTGTGAGTTGGATGGCTGAATTAAGTTACAGTAACATGCACTCACGACACACTCAGTTTAGTCAATGAACTTGCATACAAATTACACGTTTAGTCCCGAATCCCAATTCGATAACTATCGATTGAACTTGAGGTTACACAGTCAAAAAGTACCAAGGAACACGAACGTCAAAATCTAAAAAAAAAGGAACATGAACGTTACCATGCGTAGAAGCGTCTCAATCCAAATAAATACACATGCCAACAACCTAAAACAAATCCATCCATTGATCAAGTAAATCGAAACTACGCGTGGTTTCAGCTAGCACGAACAGCAAGACCTTCATTCCAATCCCACATCTAATCAAGGGGACAGACGGATGGTGATGTGCTTGGTGTCGTCGCTGCGAGCCAGCGAGAAGGTGCCCTCCGCAGACGAGTTGAGGTACGTGACAGACAGCTTGTACTCCCCGAGGAACGCGCTGAAGTTGAAGGATCCTCTGTCGTTGGTCGCGCCGAGCACCTCCTTGGTCTGCCACTCCCCGAGCAGCCTGTCCACCACGTCTCCAGCCGGCAGGTTGACGAAGCTGCCGTCCGTGAGGCACATCTGGTAGCAGCTCGCATTCGCGTCCATCGCCGTCCACAGCATGATCCCGTCCACCGACGGGTGTGCGAACCCCTCCCTCAGCACCTCCTCCAGATACGCGGCCTGGGTCTTCTGGTCGAGGCTGCTGCTGATGTCGATCTCGGTGAGCCAGACGGGGAGGCGGAGCGTGCCGAGCTTGTCGAGCACGGCGCGGACATACGGGATGTTGGGCTTCCCGAAGTGTCCCTCCAGGCCGATCCCCTCGAAGGTGACCCCGGCGTCGGCGAGCTGCCGGAGCCGGGACACGTAGGAGTCGGCGCTGGAGCTGATGTCGTCGCACACCTCCACCACATTGAAGTCATTGAGGAACAGCGTGGCGAGTGGGTCAGACCTCTTGGCTGTGCGGAAGAACTCTGCGGTGGCGTTCCGGCCGAGGCGGCTCTCATAGAAGTCGAAGTGGAGCATCTCGTTGCTCACGTCCCAGTGCACGAAGTCCCCCTTGTACCGCGACAGGAGGCTCTCGATGCGGCCTGCCACGGCGGCGCGGAGCTGGTCCGCGCTGGTGAGGTTCTTCACCCACCAGGGCGTGTACTTGGGGTCCTCCCAGAAAATGTTGTGCCCGCGTGCCACGGCATCGCTTGACTGCACGAACTGGAGGAGCTGATCGGCCAGCGTGTAGTCCTCCTTCCCCGGCAACGGCTCCGTCGCATACCATTTAAGCTCGTTTTCGAACACCGCCGCATTGAACCGCTTGCTGAACCACTCCTGCATCCACCAGTGCAACGATCCACATCAGTCATTTTTTCAAGCAGCATCTTCATCAGTCATTCACAATGTTATTCTCAGAAATTCATTCTTCAGGATGAAAACACAAGTCCAGTATGACCGATGATGTACCTGATAGGGTTTGTTGCCGAGGATGGTCTTGCTGATGGCGGAGCCCAGGGGGAAGTCCCTGCTCATCTGGTGCACGGCCACTTTGGCGCCGACGACGCGGCTACCGCTGCTGTCCGACACATGTACGTTCACAGAGCGTTTCCGGATCTACATGGAAGGCAAACGGGCTATGGTCAGTTTCAGTATCTACCAGTTTTTATCTTCTATGATTTTCCTTGGGCAAATTTATTTGAAAGGAACAAAATTTCGTGCAACATATAGTACCAGTTCGATGCGGTCCTCCCTGTGCTGGCTCCATTGTTCGGGCGAAAACGGCTGCAGGGAGGCGCTCCTTATTGAGACCATGGAGGCATTTGGGCTTGCAGTCTACCAGAATAGAAAATACTTACATTATTAGCAATTAATCGATCATTGAATTGTACAATCAATTCTTTCAACTTTTCTGTTGGCAAGATGATAACGTGGTTGCCATCTTGCCACTAGAATGTGTGGGCAGTATTTTTGCATATGGATCGCCAAGTGATCTAACCTGGAAGTAGAGAACAGACGTTTGTGATGCTGAGCTGAGAGTGAAACCGCCCTTGAGGAAGGACCAGCAGTCGTTTCGCACCAGAGCTGTGCCCAGGCACTGAGATCCGCCGTTCTCTAGTGACAAGATCTTTGCCTTCACATGGACAGTTGCTGGCCCATCGAATTTAACCCAGCCTGGAGAAAATCAACCAAGCATTTAACAAATTGTGTTTGTACTGTTGCACATACAATTTTTTGTCCTATAAAAAGATTCCCAGAAGAAAGAACTGTTTGAATAGACGGCTTATACATTGTAGAAATATGTAGACATTTATAAAATCCAAAAAATAATAGTCGGGCTTCAAAAATTCAGTCTCAAGTATTTTGAATAGTAAACAATGAGTCAATTCCTTTTTGAACCAGCTGTGTGTTGCAAAGCTACCAGTTGAACCATGTTTTTTTGTCCAGTGAACATTTTGCCCTCGGAAAACCGCATCTTGATAATAAAGATTTCATATCACCCCCGCATTGTGGCATACCACCTCAAGTTGACTTGACGTGGTTTTGTGTTGTTAGGATGGTGGAATCTGAAATCTAGTTAAAAGTTACAATAACCATGATAAATCTTGTGCAAATTGCAAAGGAAAACTGAGTCAGCATATCAGTTTGTAACTTACTAATAGCTGCTTGGTCCAAAGCGGAAATTTACTCTCCAAAATATGTTAATTAAATACTAACATCAATTCTCATTATTCTATCCATTTTGTTAGACTTGTCAACTTTCCTAGTTTTGTTAATCTTAACATGCCATGAATGAGAAACTCTGTAGATATGCACATCGAAATACATCCTAGACTGTGATTTGCTAATCCTATTCTATTGTCTGCTATTAAGTATACTACATGTTTCACAACATTTTATGGCCAAATTCTAATGCGCAGATGTGAGTATGGATGAGTAAAATTTCATGGAAAACTGATTTAATTTGTGTGCTGCGCATGAAAACATTATATCAGTCGGCTGGTCTGGACGGGGTAAAAGGAGCAAATCCCAGTTTTGGAAATCTATCCTGAAAGCTCGCCACCTGCTCTGTCTGGGTGCAAAGCACCACACCGGAAATGGTAGGAACATGGTGTTTTGGCTTGATGTTTGGCTAGGGACTAAGCCCCTCGAAAGATCATTCCCAGCTATGTTTACAATATGCGACTCTCCTGATGCCTTGGCGGCAACTATCTTGGGCTCTTCGTCTGGCTGCCTTAAATTCCCGTAATACCTTTGATCATGTTGAGTTGGCCAAGTGGCGGCAACTTGACGCATCTCTTCACGGTATGGCACCCTCCTCCGATGAGGACACACGCTCTTGGATGCTTGAGATCAAAACATCCTCCTTGTATGCCAAGCTCCATGAGAGATCCAGTATGTTTAACTCCAAGGGGATCTGGAAAGCTAGGACCCCGCTCAAGATCAAGATCTTCATGTGGCAGTTAATTCTCAGAGACTACTTAGCAGCGATCAAGAGCAGAAATGCCATGGTCCCAGTGATCACATTTTATTCCACTGCATTCTTGCAGCACTATTTCAGGCTTGTGCTAGAGACGTTCTGGGTTGCATTGCACGTGGACTCTCGGGTCCTTCCTGGAGTTCTTCCTCGTTCAGGGCATTTCTAGGCAATCTCTCGTCACATGCTTTGGATTACTTTCGTTGCCCTTGATTGGTCTCTTGGGAATAGTCGTAATAAAGCTCTTATGGAGGGAGTCTTTATTAAGTAGGCTGCTGACGGATTCTACAAACTTTTATTGTCTGTTTGCAGCTTTGGCGCCCGTTGAGCAAGCCAAAGGACCGGGAAGTCATCAGCGACCTTGTGGCCAGATTGAAGGGTCTCATCACCACGCCGCCTCGACGACCGAAGCATGGTGCTGCTCCGCCTCTTGTTTCCACCCCTGGGGTTACTTGTGCTGGTTCCCACCCCCCAAGTGTGTTTTTAGACTTGTGTGCCTGATGTGTTTCAGCCTAGTCTTGTGTGTATCGTCGTTATTTTGCTGGCTTGCTACCTTTGGGCCCCCTACGCTTATTTATACACCCGGGCTTCTATGCCTTTTATATCTAAAAGAATAACATGCTAGTCTATAGTTGTGAATAGTACGGCCACTATTTATTTGCTATTATTTTTAGAGCAACCGGCGGGAGCACAACCTTTTCACTCACAAGGGAGAAAACTGAGAGCCTGTGCTATTTTAGACCACCGCATCTGTCTGTTTGTGCAACCTTTAGGAATATTTTCGAACGAAATCTAACATACATATAGTGCATTCTAACAAATAGTAAGTTTTCTAATTTTTTTTTGTAGTAGCATCTAAGTACTCCTTTTACTATTGTTTTATCTATGTGAGGTGTGGGTATGAGAGTGAGGTGGGGGCCTCAGCATTCATGGTGTCAGCCTCACACCCGTGCAAATGTTTTAGGGGGTGTTTGGTTCATACAGTGAATTTTTTGGTCAACTTTTGTCACTCTTGGTGGCTTTCGATTTTTCAGGCACACTTTTGTGGCAGCCCGCACTCTCGCTAAACTTAAGCTTGACAAGTTGTGGCCAGAAAGCAGAAAGAACCTTAAAATCTAGCAGACTTGCAGTGAACGTGTACGTACTAGAACTTTGTAGATTTTCTGATTCCTGTAAATGCACTTTTACCCCTTTTACCAAAAATACTCATTCCATCCCACCATATGGCCTAGATGCCATTATACAGGTATACACAGCTGATGATTAACCATGTGAGTGCCCGGCCGTGTGTGTATGCTTTATTGCCCAATCTGGTGGTGCCTATGCTACCCTAGCTAGCCGTCCACCAACCGAGCCGAGCGAGCTGCATCCTCCCTCCCGCACTCGCAGTAGGCACAGCTGCAAAAGTACAAAAGCTAGCGCTAGTAGTGAGTCTGGAAGACGCCTGCTCTCCTGTGCTGCATGGACCTGTGCAGATGGGGCTGGGCACAGACGCACGCGTCCTTTCCTCCCCAGTCTCCAACCCATCCCTACCATCGGAATGAACGAAACGGGCGCATGGGACGAATACCATCGATCGATGGTCCAGCGCCGGCCAGGGCCCCGGCGATCGAGGTGACACGTACGTACTACAGTCTACAGTGCGGGGAGGACGGCCGGGCCGGGCCGGCGGGTGGTGCGCGCATATACTACCTCATCTGCCCAGGCCGCCTCCTGCGCGCCCTCGTCTCCATCTCCCCGTCTTGCCTCCGGTTTTGGTCTCGCTTTGCACGCGCGTCTTGCCTAGCGCATGCGCGTTCGAGGACGTGCCACGATTAGAATCTTGCCCCCACGGCTCCCACCACCGGCACCGGCACCGGCGGCCCTACGCCAGCCAGCGCGCGCACTCGTGAGGTTTGCCGCCTTGCGTCGGCCGTCTTTCCCGGTGCTCCTTACCTCTTGCCGCCTTCTGCTCAGTAGCCAGTCCCCACCCCGCTCATCGTTTTCATCCATCTCCTTGTGGACTACCGAATGTGGACAAATTTAGGGGGGTGGCAACTGGGACCAAAACGCAGGATTATTGAGCCAGACTTGCAGTAGTTGAGTGACAAATTCACCTAACTCCGGTATCCATGCATCTAGAACGGGAAAGACGCTACTGGGATTCGGGTACAAGTGACAATGCTGTCTAACCACGGTCCGCGCGGTTCTGGTTGGGCAACGGATTAGTGGCGCATCCACCCCACCCGGATGCAACTTCAACTATGACCACAACTTTGTTTATCTCATATAATATAATATGGCCACGACGTGTCTATCTTAATTACTAGTAGTAGTTTCACAGGTTCCTCACCTGTTGGACTGATTTCTTTTCTTAAGCCTTTGCTATAGTTGTCTGATTTTTATTTTAAAAGCTCCGTCACCCAAAATAAACTGTACTCTCAAATGCAACTTCAGTGAAAAGTTGGGTTATATATGAATCGGATAGGAGATAACGTGATTGTGTTATTTTAAAAAAACATTCAACTTTTGAACCAGCAGCCCCTTTTGAAATAGGGGAAACTATCACTCACACTAGTACTCCCTCCGTCCTAAAGAAGATGCCGCAAATGTTTCTAAACTTGAATGAATCTAGACACGTTTTTCTGTATAGATACACATTCAATTTTTAACAAATCTAGACGGAGGGAGTAAAACAGAATACTCACTCCTTGCAACAATATAGTGCATATAAGGTTTTTCGAAAACTCAAACTTCAATAATTTCGACCAAGTTTATTTAGAAAATGGTCTATATCCACAAAATAAAATGTATACGATACAGACATATACATGATATTTGAATCTAATGGTGTTGAATTGGTACTTTAAAACTTGTTCTATATATTTGGTCAAACTTTACATCTTTAACTTTAAAAAAATCTTACATGCACTAGATTTTGGCGAGAAGGGAGTACAAGATTTTCCCGTCGAATCGGTGGACGTACGGGTGCCAATATTTGGATATACACCTACATGTACTACTCGATTTGGTTCTGACTTCCGTAAAACAAACAAAAAAAATGCGCCGAATGAGTCAACTGACTGTAACATTTCCACCAAATTAACAAGTCAAAGCAATTAAGGATAGCTTTGCTTTTCTTTTGGAAATTAAGGATAGCTTGCTGTGGAGCGAGTCACTCACAGGAGAAGCTGTACACGGTGTCCGCGGACATGTTGTAGAGCACGAACGACGGCGAGTAGTTGCCTTGGTCCGCCGTCCTGAAGTCCTTGACCTTCTTGGCCCACCGCAGGATGCCGCCGTTGTACAGAGCAGGTTCAGGGTGGCCTTTGCACTGGCCAAAAAAAAAAAAGGCAAGTCAGTTGAGCAGAGGATGAAAAACAGAAGCAAAACTTGTTCGAAGAGATCGAAGCTGGTGGTAGTCTCACTTCAGTGTAGGCTTTGTAGTCGTAGCGCGGCCCGTCAGCTGCACGGTAGGAAAATTAACATCAGAAAATCGACCAGGAGCGTCAGCCAAGCGGAGCTGGTGAGAGCTGCATGCCGGAGATCGACTCACCGGAGGAAGCATGTGGCGCGAGGGAGGCGACGAGCAGCAGCAATGGCAGGAGGAGGAGCAGCTTGGTTCGAGGAGGAAGAAGGGCCGGCGCCGCCGCCACCGCCACCGCCTCCATAACTCAGCGCACGAGAGCTAGGTAGCTATGTTGAGGCAGGGTACAGGCAAACGGCCGGCGTAACCTATTCTCTCGTGATCCTTTTCTTGTCTCTGCCTGCGGTCGGTGCGCCTACCGAGCATTTATACAGCACCCCGAACAAAGACTAGTTAGCTAGCAGTAAGAGAATATTTGGTTTTAGTGCAACCATTCATCTTTCAGACAGCCTTTCGCCCGGTTTATAAATAAAGACGCCAACGACGGAACTGATACCCTCTTACACTGCATATTAAATAAAAAAAATATTGTAAGCGCCAAACTTGCCAGTTTTCATTCCTTCACAAAATAACATAAAAACAAACACATTAGATTCTTGAAACAAGCCAGGGAGTACCGGAGCCCCGCAACCATGCCCCCAAGACGGTAACGACATGAAGTGCCACCGTCGTCGAGAACAAACGGTCAAGGGTTTTTACCCAGAGCCTAAGCGTGAAGGGTCACAACACTCCCAGGCATCAACGCCATTGGCACGGGAGGGCGGAGCTTTCGCTCGGAAAATCTTTGAAACCACAACTAGCACCTCAAACCGCCTTAATCTTCAAGCCAAAACCATGATCTGGAACTGAGCTAAGGTTGCCAACTCTCGCCACCCTCATGGCCAAAGAAAGAGGCCATCACCACCGACACGTCACTCGTCATAGAGCTACCCGTGCAATGCCCTTTCAGGGCCGCCGCCCCGGCGTCAGAAGTCTCGCACCCATGACGGGCAGACGCTACGGTCACAAGACCACCTGAATGGATGTGAAGGGCAGATGATGATGTACGATGATGTACGCGTGTATTAGATTCATTTGATGCCAAATATATTTAATAGGAGTATTGTTTTTAGGTAGGAACCATGAGTGCTGCACTGATACTATGACTAACCAAAGGCCACCTTACAAGTACTTCCTCCGTTCAGAAATATAAGACATTTTGAATAAATGTATCTAGACACTTTTTACTTTTACTGTATAGGTTCACTCCGAATATCTACGAACCTATATACTAAAAGACGTCTAGATACAGCGATTAATAAAGCTAAAACGTCTTTATATTTGTGAACGGAGGGAGTAGCACAAAACATAGAAAAAAAAGCTGCACCCGCATAAGCCGTGTGTTTGACTTATCGCTAGCACATGGATAACGATAGTGTATTCTGTACACGTTGCTAATCAGCTATAGTCATTAGCTAGTTAATGGTACGGTCTGTCAGTGTTTGACTGGGCAGTTTACCGACGCGTGGAGGAAGCCCGAGCTCCCGGTTGGATAGAGCGCAATACACACTCCTATATGGGTAAAAAGGTGAACAACACATGGGTGCGACCGTACGTACGCACACGCGGAGAGGGAGAACGAACCGAACAAGAATGCATGTCACTGCGACGTGTTGCCCAACCTTTCTTTCGGTGTGATGTGTGCACAGCTGTCTGTTTGTCACGCGTGGCCACGGACTAAATTATCTGCAGTCGTCGTTTGGAATGTGGAGTGGTCAGCGGTGTTCTACTGCTTTATAGTGCAATCATACACGGAGAGAGCATGGACTGACTGCACATTGCTAGTTAAGCTGCTGCGGTTGCTGAATTTACATCTTTTTTTTTCTATATATTTCAAGTAGAGAGACTTCGCACCTTTTGTTGCACCGTTATAGATTGAGGAGTTAAATCCCATATAAGAAACATGTCATGTTTTACTTTGGGTTGTATTGTTTACGATAACAAAAAAAAAATTATGAGATGATGGCGGCTGAGTGGGATGCCATCACTAGCGGACATACACCTACGAAGGGTTGACAATCCAAGTTACATCATCTTAGACGTTTTCTAAGAGGATGGAAAAAAACCTGGCAGGTCGTTCCATGGCCGTCCTTGGGCTCAACCGTGCCTACTCTCCCCACCTAGCAGGCCGGTGCGATGAGTTTCGCCACATGGGTGGAGGTCCGCGGATGCCGGGGCGGTGGCCCCGGAGGTTGAACTGCACGGGTGCTTCGACGGCAGGGCGGTGGTGATGGCGCATCTCCTTGGTTCACACGGATGGCAAGGAGTGCGCAGGGGCAACTCCTGGTGGTGGCAACACCCAGAATACGTTTGGAAGCTCGCACTAGTAGGAAAAACCTTATAGCCGAATTCCTTACCGCCGGCGAAGTGGACATGGTGGTTGCCGGCGGTAAGGCCATCCAGGCCTTCCTCGCATTACCGCTGGCGAAAGCCCATCCGGAGCGCCAGAGCTAGCCCAATTACCACCGACAAAAGGGGCTTGCGCGCGCCGGGGCTGTGGTGGGCCGCGTGCCCCTGGACGGGCCGATCTTTACCACTGGCGAATAGTGGACCTGCTCGCCGGGGCTGTGGTCAGCCGGATGGGCCACCCAGGCGGAAAAAAATTCCCCGGCGAATGTAGTCCTTAGGCGCCGGCGGCAAGCAAGCCGCGAGTCCCACCTGTAAGTGGTTGTCTCAACTAGCCCATCGTCGCCACGCAGGCGAAAAAAAGTTTTCCCTGGTGAATGCAGTCCTTAGGCGCCGGGGGTAAGTGGGCCGCGGGTCCCACCTGTAAGCGGCTGTCTCAACTTGCCCATCGTCGCGATCTCTTTGGCTCGAAAATCCCCAATTATCTAACCCTAGCTCAATCTCTGGAGAGACCTGCACCGCGTCCCCCTCGTCGTCATCATCGTCGTCCCGCGTCCCCCCTCACCGTCACCGTCCAGCGTCCCCCGAAGGGAAGGAGGAGAAGGAGCACCGTCCCGCGCGTGACCTAGGAGGGGGAGCAGGAGAACCAGTACCACGCGCGACCTAGGAGGAGCAGCAGGGGCACCGCGCCGCCACCTCGTCGACGACCACCTCACCTATCCGCAGGTACACCTCGTCGAGGACCACCTCCCTCTCTCTTCTTTCCCCTCTCAGTAGGACCCAAATTCGTGAACTGATGTATCCGTCTGATTGCACACAGACAACGGCCACGGTGTGGTTCTTGTCGAGTTAGTGTAGCGATGCTTCATTTGTTTGCAGTGGTCAATTTAGATCAATCAGTGGTCCTGGCCGATGAGGATTCTCTTGGTTTGTAGTGGTCAATTTAGATCAATCAGTTAGACATATATATGAGCATTTGAGAAATGAAGATAGTGCTTCAGACTTATATAAACAATCAGTTAGACTTTTTTAATGAGTCCCAAATTGAAGCTTTGAAATGCATCAGTATTTCACTATTTTGTATGCCTTCAGACTTATAGCGTAGAAGATAGTGCTTCTATATTAAGAAGGAACCATCCGTGAGTCATTTTTGGTTGCTTAAACTGCCAGTACTTATTGATGTTTGTTTATTTAAGTCTTGGTGGTATGTTTGAATAATCTAGTATGAGATAAATCGAAGTTGATGCCTATAAATCTTGGGATAATAAGTTTTTCTCATGCCAATTCAAGTACCATTTGCGAACTAAAAAAAGATATTTAGTTCCTCTGAGTGCCCACACTGTCCACTGTCCTATTTAGTTCCATCCAAAATAGCAGTTCAGAGTTTCATGTTTAAGATAACTACTGTCCATCTGACTCGTTTCTCTAAGTGCCCACTGTTGACTGATGTGTCGTGACATTTTTCTGTCTTTAATAAGAGTGATCAGGCACTCGATAGGGAGAGCATAGGCCTAGCTAGTTGTGGGCACATGTGCGTTTGTAGCCTGGTTTAGCTTGGTGATGAGCCTCCATCTATCCTAATTTGTAAGGAAATTCAATGAAAAGTATGCACATTATCATGGATATCGGGTTTGAGGCTAGGACGGTATGTACTCTCAGATACATAGTATCATGGATGTCTCTATATAGAATCGAAAATAAACCATAGACTTTGTTGTATTGCTATTATTTTACTCAGTCAATCCCTTGCGCTTGGCGACGGGACTTCATGGATCATTCACTTAGAAACACCATTGATGATGTCGTGTTTGAGGTCACTTTGATTTCAGATGCTGATCTCGGTAGGAGTTACATGGTTACAGTCACCAACATAGCGATTAGGACATCTTTCAGTGGACCTGGCTGGATAAACTTCTTGAATGAGCATGACATGCAATACGGAGACAAGATAAAGATCTTTCTCACTCATCAAGCAGCTGTAATCTACTATAAGTACAAGCCCCCTATGATGTTATCCAACAGAGCTAGCTATGTAGTTGAGGCCATCGTATTATATATCGTTTACTCTATACATGCATTTTTTATACGACTTTCTTCTCAATATGTAGATTGAATTATAGCGAAGAAGCGTGCGGCAATGTGGTAAACATAGTTGGCATTGCATGGACAGAAAGATTACCATACCGCTCCCTGTGAACTTTGGTGTTAGGACAGTATGTTCTCTAAAATTCATGTGGAAAATGTAATTATTCTGTCCTATGAATATGTCCAATGAAAATCATGACTAATTATTATGTCCTATGATTTTACTCAATCAATCCCTTGCGGTGCACGACATGGCTTCATAGACCATCTCCATAGAAGCATGTATAAGGTTGTCGTGTTTAGTGTCACTTTGACGCATCATAATCATTCTGATAGGGCATACCAGGTTAGGGTCACCAACAAGAAGGACCAGACATATTTTAGTGGTCCTGGACGGAACAGACTGCTCATCTTGTATGACGACATGCAATAGGAATGGGAGTTCAAGTTTTTTCTCAGTCATACTTATGGCATCATCAATTTTACTTGCTTTCCTCCCGACTCTTCCGACGAGGGTGAAGATGAGTGAACTCTAGATAATGCTATATGAACCAATGTCCTAGCTATATTGAACATTTGGTGGATACTGCTACTATTTCCTGTGTTAATATGTATTTTGCTGTCATTATCCTGTATACTGTATATTCATGTATTCATCTATGTATTCTGTCTATTTATTATTTGTTTGCTCTGATACATAATATTGTCGGCGAACAAATTTATTACCCCTAGCAAAGAGCTCTGCGCCAGTGTAAGGAGACATTATCCCCGTGAATTGGGATGCTCGCTGGTGGTATGCGCAGTTATCGCCAGTGAATTGTGTAGTTCGCGGGCTCTAATGAATTACCACCGACGAGATGGTCACCAGCGAATCGCAACTCGCCGATGGTATATGATTTGGGTGCGCCGGCGGTGAGCCTTTCCCTACTAGTGTCGGCTCGAGGAGTGGTGGTGGTCCAAGGTGCCGAATGTGGCGAGAGTTTTTCTGGGCGAAAGCCCAGCGCTTTGGCACCGACAATGGTGACACCTATGGGTGTCGTACCCCTCTTGGGGGTGTTGTTGTGCCTACTCTCGCACCATTAGGGCTCCGGGTGAAAACCCTAGATCCCCGTGGTCTCAGTGGCGATGGCGCTTGTGGCGTCGTTACCTTCTTAGAGGCGTTGTCGTAGAGCTCCGGTCTCCTTAGTATCGTCGTCCTCGGTGGCAAGCTAGCCGCTTCCTATGCTTAGTAGTTTTATCTTTGATCTGCTTGTAATAGGAATTTCTCATCATTATATATCGGTTTGGCCTTGTGGCTTTATTTATAAAGCGGGACGAAAGCCTATTTCGAGAGAGTAAAAAAACCTACACAACAAATAAAAAAAATGAAAGAGAGGTGGTTACCTATTATTGATGAAGATTTGAAAGCAAAAATTAACCATCGAGTTTGTTTGAGCAGGATGTGTTGAAGGATGCAAATGAAAGTGTAACCAACCCTAGAAGGGATGAAAACTAAGTAGGTTCAAAGGGCCAAAGTTAAGCATGTGCAAGAAGGTGGTAATTAAATTATACTAAGCATTTCCAACTAATAGCTATTTGGAAACATACAAAAAGAAAAAAATTTAGAACAAGACGAAGGAACCATTGCGGGACAAGATAATCTAAAAGTACATATCACAGAATTTTACACGAAACAATTTGGGACCCCGGACCCAGCAAATATCTCTTTGATTGAGGAGGCCACTCACTACATACCGTAGTTATCTTCCGAGGAGAATGTCATTCTTATTGCACCTTTTCTTTCTAAAAAGGAAGTATCTGAAGCAATTTTTGAGATGGAGCATAACAAATCTCTTGGTTCGGATGATTTTCCGGCTGAGTTTTACCAAAAAAATTGTAGATGTAATTAAAGGTGACTTGATGATATTATTTAGTCAATTACATACGGCTGACCTACCTCTATTTAAATTGAACCTTAGCGTCATTACTTTACTATTAACAACAGAGAATTCAATACAAATGCAACACTATAGACCAATATGTCCATTAAATGTCAGTTTCAAGATCTTCACTAAAATGGGTGTCAATCGTATTATGGGATTGGCCTAAAGGTGATTAGTCCCACTAAATCTTCTTTTTATGTCCGGACGACACATTATTATGGGTGTTATTGTTCATCATGAAACTATACACGAGCTTCATAGAATGAAAATGGATGGTGTGCTATTTAAATTTGATTTGAAAAGGCATATGATAAGGTTAATGGTTTGTCCCACAACAAACACCGCAAATGAAGTGATTTGCGCCTGAATGGTGTAGACATATTGTTCTAAACTGAATTATGTAAACATATATGGGTCTAAATAGATCATTCACAATAATCTAAACAGAATAATGTAAACACAAATTTCTAAACAGAAGATTCACAATAACATAAACCGAAACATGTAAAGGCATATTGTTCTAAATACAACATTCAAAATAAGCTAACTAGTATAATGTAAAAACATAAGATTCATAATAACCTAAACAATGCAATGATAATAACTCAAACAGAACATAACAGATTAAAACTATAATCCTACCTATAAAGAAACCCTAGTTCATCGACTTTTACCTTGAGAGTAGGTCATACTTCATCGTCATCCACCGATCCTACCGGTTCTTGATAGGCAGTGTCGCCCACATATCAGTACCACATTTGATAGAAGATCACTCTGCATTCGTGCCAGACTTTTCCACATAGATGAGCATGCTAGAAAGGAAGTTATATGAGGTCGTGCTAGCGGGCTTCTTCTCTGTTCTCATCTTCCGGGCCATCTCCCAGCCGTAGAGACCAGATATCTGTAAAGAGGAGGTGAGGACGAGGAGCCGACATGCCTTCATGAGGAGGATGCGCTCTCTCATGCCGAAATAGGTTAAGAGAGACAACTAGTGTTGGGTTCACACAAATAAAACAGATTTTTTCCTACGATACAAACAACTAAGCACCAAGATCTATCTACCTAAATACAATCAACAGGTGGATATACATCCATAGAAAACTTATCCTCGAAGACCGAAAAGCGTTACGAGATTATTCTCGTGGATGATGTAGTCCTACACTTGCCGATCTCAAGATCATGTGGAAGTCCATCACCGCAAAGCAGCAGCGCATCCGTGATCGCACACACGTTCAGTACCCCAACAACCTCCGAGTCCTTGCTCCAGCAAAGGAGCAGAAGCAGCAAATCCTTCCAGAGATACCACCGAGAATATGTACTTCGCTAACCGAAGTCATGGAGAATATTCTAAAGGGGAAGAGAGATCCTTCAAGAGGAGGTGTGAGAAGAGAGGAGGAGGAGGCCTCCTTTTATAGGGGGAGGGGTATCCCCATGCCATGGCCGACGGCCAAAGGAGGTGCCCCCATCTCTCACTCATTCATGTGGGTGAAAGCTCCACACACACAAATGCATCTTCACTCACATGCATTAATTTTTCACCAACATTAATGTATCTCTCATTTAATAAAACTATTTTATTTATTTTATTCAGATTTTTTAATTACTTTAATTAACAAACATTTGCATAAACCCCCTTGCAATACTTCGATACTACATCTGAAATCATTTTCAACAATTTGACCCGAAACAATTCCGGTGTCCATCGAAATAATTCTAGACCTTTCAGATTCTTTCTCTAGTATTATATTTGCTCCATTTGGTGTGGGTATACCTTAAATGTGTCACCCTACGATTCAGGAATAATACAGACATGATCAAGACCCCTCTTCGATCAATAATCAGCAGCAGGACCTGGAGATCCATACTGACTCCCACACATTCAACGATGACTCTAGTGATCGTGGGAACCTTTAACGTCATAACTAAATCCTTTTGTCTCGCGATATATTACACGTCCGAGATTCGATCATCGGGATCTCCATACCTAGTTTGATTTCGTTACCGACAAGTGCTCTTTTCTTGTTCCCGTGATATAACATTCTTAGTGATTTTATCACTTGCTTGCAAGCTATGTCAATGTGATATCACCAAGATGACCCTGAGTATATCTCTCCGTCACGGGGATGGACAAATACCAGTCTTGATCCATGAGCCTCAACATAACACTTTCAATGTACCCAAACCCACCTTTATAGTCACCCTGTTATGGTGTGACGTTTGATGTTATCAAAATACTCTTTCGGTGTTAGCAATTAACATGATCTCATGGTCTAAGCATTGGGGTTCATATGATGTTATAGCCAATGTAAACATAATAACTTTGATCGTATGACTATACTTTGGGTGAATGTTCATCACATTATTCCACCAATATTGTGACCTTATTATTAACAATATCCAATACCCATGATCAGAAAACCTTGATCATCTTGTTAATCAATGAGCTAGTTTTCAAAAAAATTTACCATGTACATCCGGATATTCTACATTCGTACATAAGTTTTCAGAAAAAAATGAACATTTCATTTGGCTTGTGTAAAAACGATAAAAAACATATTTATGAATAGACACGTTGGAACACTAAAATTTGTCTTTTTTTACTTGGGGCACCTTAAAAGTAATTTTCACCTGCAAACTTGTGTAGGAACATATAAAGTCCGAATGTAATTGGAAATATTTTTCTCTGAAATTTTTGTTATTTTAAAATATGTTTTCGTATAATGGGTTCATTTGCACCCATGAGCCGAATTAGATTTCCACAAATTTATAAGCAAACAAACTTAGTTGTGCATTAAACATTACTTTATTTTAATAGTAGTATATGTGATTGGAATGGATTGGCTCTTTAGAGGAAAGAGATCGAAATGCTACTGTTTCTTGAGGTCGTCGGTAGCGTGCAGCACCATGATCTCGACAGTGAACCCCGGTCCGAATCCCATCATGACACCCCAGTCACAGTCAGCCTCCTCTCCATCCTCCTCCATTCTCCGTCGTTGCTCATCCAGCACGAAGATGACCGTCGCGCTGAGCATGTTTCCGTACTCGCGTACCACCGTTCGGCTCGCTTCCAGCTTCCCGGGCTCCAACCGGAGAGCCCCGTCGATGTGGTCCAACATGGTGCTGCTGCCCGGGTGCACTGCCCAGAAGAGGCCGTTCCATTTGGCGCCGCCGACACCAAGCGGGTCAAGTGCGTCCAGCAGACACCGTCCCACGTTGTCTACCACGAGACTCGGCAGCCTGGTGGAGATGTTCCCGTCGATGCCACCGCTCCTGAGCTGCATGGTGAGCATATGCTGCGTTTCCGGTATCACGGCCTGCGAGGCGGACACCATCTCGAACAGCGGCCGCTCGACGGGGCACACGGCGTCGGCGCCCACGATGACCGCGCCCGCGCCGTCGCCGAACAGTCCCTGGCTGATGAGCGTGTCGAAGCTGTCCCCGGCCACGGGCCCGCGGAATGCTGTGATGGTGAGCTCGACGCAGGCCACGAGGACGCGCGCGCCGCGGTTGTTCTCGGCCAGGTCCTTGGCTAGGCGCAGCGCGGCGCAGCCGGAGGCGCAGCCGTTGAGGTGGAGCATCGTGCTGCGGACGTCGGCGCGGAGGCCGAGAAGCGACGCCAGCCGGAGGTCGGCGCTCGGGGCGCTTGCGCCCGAGTTGGTGCTGACGACGAGGTGGGTGATGTCGGCGGCTGGACGGCCCCAGTTGGCGATGGCCTTCGCCGCGGCTGACGCGGCGAGCTCTGGAGCGGAGGCCGCGACGATGTCGAGACGGGCGTCGAGGGATGACGGCGATGTGCGGTCGAGGATGTCAGGGTGGGCGTTGAGCATTTCCTCCGTGTGATGGAAGTAACGTCTTTTCATGCCGGTCAGCCGACCTGTAGGTTGCAAAGGAGCATCAGATCAATGTACATATACATTGTCAATCAAAGCTTAAGTTTTGGGAATGATTAGCACTGTGTGATTACATATTGTTTTGAACGTGTCCTTGAGGTCGGTGAGGTGCTCGCTCTTGGTGACGCGGAAGTAGTAGTCGGCGTACTCGTCCTGGGAGACGCAGTTCGCTGGATTCGCCGTGCCGATGGCGAGGATGGCGGCAGGCCCGTCCGCACGCTGGGAACGCCGGAGCTCGCGGACGTTGGCCTGGTTGATTGCCATGGTGCGTACGACGTGGAGCAGTGATCTACATGTAAAACAATATCAATCGAAAAGGGATATTCAGACATACTGGTACATGAGAAACATATACTCCAGCGAACAATATCAAAGTTTAGACTACTTGTCAATCGCAACATTTCAATTTTGAGAACAAAATTTGGTTGATGTCAGAGCGTATTAGAAAATTTGAGAGAGAGATGGGAACAGCAGGGGAACAAAAAAAGCTAGAACGGCAAGGCAAAAAGAATTTTTTTTTTCAAATCGGGAGCGAAACCCCGACCTCCATCAAGGCGAAGCTATGTTGAGGCCAGCACCCCAGCCCAAAAATAAACTTTTCATTACTAGCTACTACCTCCATTTCATAATATAAGCTTTTTTAGAAAGCTAGATGTAGCAGTAATTTGCTAAGATTGGAAACAATCACACCATTCGCCCCTCCGGCTGCAGCTTACGCGCCTGGAGATTAGACCCATTACAGAGAACCGCGCATTAGGCAACTAGTACATCTACTCTGAGCGTTCTTGCACAGACGCATACGGCGATCGGCGATCCAACCTGGAAACCTGAATGGCCATGTCGTCCCCGGCCTCTGACCCGGCTATCGGCCACCAGCAGCTGCGACCAGGTTAGAGATTGACATCCCAACCCCACGGTGGCTCCGTCTCCTCCGATCCGGCGGCCGGCGACCAACAGGCAGCAGCAACGTCCCGACGGCGAGCGGCGAGCAGCAGGCCGCAGATCTGCCGTTCAGACATTACTCATAGCGTATATCCACTTCACGTACTGTCCATTCTCTCCTTGATTCTTGGCAAATGATTCTCGGTAAGTGATAGTCTAGTTAGGATTTTCAGTACGAGCATATTCTCCTCAATCCCAAATTGCTAATTGGGGTTCCCTTGTTGTTTAGATCACAAATTTGTCCAACTATCCTGTTTAGCAGTTGATTGAATCGGGAATAAAGGAGAGATCAGTGCTGCTAGGACTTGGGAACTGGACTGAAAATGAGTATTTTTTCAACCGATGTGGCCAATATAAATATAAATTTGTCTCAAGTCTACAATTTCTAATTTGCTGATGTGGTTATATTTTTTTTTGGTTTTCTCTCCCCTCCCTCCAAACATTTTTATCAAGCTCCGCCACTATAGAAATATATATCAATATATACAACACTAAATTAGTTTCACTAAAGTAGAGAGAGAGAAGGTATATAAAATTTGTTTCAAAACTAAAAAGAATTTGAAAAAATATGGATACATATACATGCGAATTTGTTTCTCTTAAACAAGTCAGATAAAAATGCATTCGGGTGTTTTGTCTGAAGGAAAAAAAAAGTCTTTCGTTCACGCTCGTTACCTTGTGGTTGTTGTACGAGGAGGAATGAACGAGTTAGGGCGCGAGAACCAGGAAGAACCAAACTAGTGATGTTTCTGCTTGCGCCCCACGTACGTGTAGCTCAGAGATATTGATTATTGGCTCTGCAGATGCCAGATTATATTGGAAAAGAGGAAGGGAAGACTGCTGACTGGGAGGCTGCTGCAAACTTTGCAGCGAGAGACGATATTTGTAGGCGATGAAGACCAGGGTGAATAGTACAGTATAGTATTTAAAAACGGGAGTAGAGCACTGAACTGCTGCACACGTCGACGGAAGCATCCCAAAGCCCGTACCAGCTCGCGAAGAGCAAGTTGACCAAAACTTCTCGACTAAATTTGTCAGTAGCCCAAATAGAGCGCGATCACCGTCCAAAAAATATTTCGTACTATCCTTTTTGCATTATTTCACTTGGTACTTGCGTAGTTGCGTTATAAACTCACCCACACTAATTTTGTTTGGTCAAGGATTTGATGAAGAATTATTCATTCAAGGCATGGTACATATGATGCAAAATAACGATTCACTACAGGAAAAAATGCCGCTGCCGTGTGCCAAATGGACTGAAACACGGTAAAGTTTGTCTTTGCCGTAACCTAGAAAGCACACGACAAAGTACGCGAACACGACAATTTTTTTTTAAAAAACACGGCAAAGAAATATACACGGCAAAGACCTACAAAGGAACACGGCAAAGAAAAAACACTCGGCAAAGTCGACAGCGACACACGGCATAGGTGTCATCACGGCAACGAGGTGAGATCCATGACTCCACAGGTCCACTTGATGGGAATGAGCTAACGACTGCAGAGAGTGGCCTCTTTGCCGTGTGCCCTCGCCAGCCCTTTGCCATGTGTATTCCACAGTATACACGGCAACGGGCCTTCGCCGTGTGTATTCCGCAGTATACATGGCAAAGTACTTTTTTTTCTTTTTTCCTTTTATCACATTACTCTTAGAAAAATCATAAAAAAATCATTCAGAAAAATAGAAATAATATATCAAAATTTGTAGAAAAATAAGATCTATCTATCTACACTCAAATATTAGATATTTATGTTGAATATGAATCTTCATGCTCGCCGTTTTGACCATAGTTTAAAACGGGCATAAAAAAATCAAAAATGATCGAAACAATGTGAAACCTTCGCGTTGAGTCATATTATGTTACATAGTTGGGAGGAAAAATTTCAAACTTGGTATATTTATTATGTCTCAATTTTTTTTTCACAAAATGACCTATCTCATTCGAGGATTTCTGGCTTTCGGTTCAAATGACCAATGTTATGGCCAGAATCACGACATAGTTTGAGATAATGTGCCCATATTGTGAATGCATATGCATCATGGGATGGTAAACAATGTTGCAGGAGGAAGTTTTCCTTTTCGTCACACGGAAAAGCCATTTTCTATTTTCGGAGCCCAAAAATCGGGACGTTTTGTGAAGCAACCAAATATTCAATTCAAAAATGCTACCACCCTATTTTTCAAAAAATACTAGACCACCTTACATGAACAATGTCCCAACCGAGGATTTTAAAACCTTTCCGTCCACCCTGGTGAAAAAGACAAATTTTTGCCGAATCGGTAGGAAGTGGGTCAGATATGAACTGCAGGTACATGATCTAATGCTCATAATTTTTTACAAAAATCATTTTTAGGTTCAAAATATGATGTTTCTTCAGAGATCCAATACAAGTTTAGTGAGGCTCAGCCCCGAGCTAAGAATCTTCATATCCGTCGTTCGATTAGGGTTTGACGATAGTTTCAAATGACCATAACTAAATCAAAAAAATGCGAGACCTTCGCGTGGTGTCATATTTTGTGACATAGTTGGGAGGAAAAATATCAAACTTGGTATATTTATTATGTCTCAATAAAACCTTCACAAAATGACCTATCTCATTCGAGGATTCCTGGCTTTCGATTCAAATGACCAATGTTATGGCTAGAATCGCGACATAGTTTAAGATAATATGCCCATATTGTGCAGGCATATGCATCATGGATGGCAAACAATGTTGCAGGAGAAAGTTTTCCTTTTCTTCGCACGGAAAAACCATTTTCTATTTTCGGAGCGCAAAAATCTGGGCGTTTTGTGAAGCAACACAAAATGTTCAATTCAAAAATGCTACCACCCTATTTTTCAAAAATACTAGACCACCTTACATGAACAATATCCCAACCGGGGATTTTAAAACCTTTCTGTTCACCCCTGGTGAAAAAGACAAATTTCTGCCGAATCGGTAGGAAGTGGGTCAGATATGAACTGCAGGTACATGATTTAATGCTCATGATTTTTTACAAAAATCATTTTAGGTTCACAATATGATGTTTCTTCAGAGATCCAATGCAAGTTTAGCAAGGCTCACCCCCGAGCTAAGAATCTTCATCCCCGCTGTTCGATTAGGGTTTGACGATAGTTTCGAATGACCATAACTAAATCAAAAACAAAAATCAAAAAATACGAGACCATCGCGTGGTGTCATATTTTGTGACATATTTGGAAGAAAAACTATCAAACTTGGTATATTGATTATGCGTCAAAAATAACCTTCACAAAATGACCTATCTCATTCGAGGTTTCTTGAATTTTGGTTCAAATGACCAATGTTATGGGCAGAATCACGACATAGTTTGTGATAATATGCCCATATTGTTCATGCATGTGCATCATAGGATGGCGAACAATGTTGCTGGAGGAACTTTTCCTTTTTATCGCACGGAAAAGCCATTTTCTATTTTTGGAGCACAAAAATCGGGGCGTTTTGTGAAGCAACACTAAATGTTCAATTAAAAAATGCTACCACCCAATTTTAAAAAAAATACTAGACCATCTTATATGAACAATTTCCAACCGGAGATTTTAAAACCTTTCTGTCCATCCCTGATGAAAAAGACATATTTCTGCCGAATCGGTAGGAAGTGGGTCAGATATGAACTTCAGGTACATGATCAAATGCTCATGATTTTTTACAAAAATCATTTTTAGGTTTACAATATGATGTTTCTTCAGATATCCAATGCAAGGTTAGCGAGGGTCAGCCCCGAGCTAAGAATCTCATGCCCGCCTTTCGAACGACGGTTTGACGATTGTTTCAAATGACCATAACTAAATCAAAAAAAATGCGAGACCTTCGCGTGGTGTCATATTTTGTGACATAGTTGGGAGGAAAAATATCAAACTTGGTATATTTATTATGTCTCAATAAAACCTTCACAAAATGACCTATCTCATTCGAGGATTCCTGGCTTTCGGTTCAAATGACCAATGTTATGGCCAGAATCGCGACATAGTTTGAGATAATATGCCCATATTGTGCAGGCATATGCATCATGGATGGCAAACAATGTTGCAGGAGAAAGTTTTCCTTTTCATCACACGGAAAAGCCATTTTCTATTTTCGGAGAGCAAAAATCTGGGCGTTTTGTGAAGCAACACCAAATGTTTAATTCAAAAATGCTACCACCCCATTTTTCAAAAATACTAGACCACCTTACATGAATAATATCCCAACCGGGGATTTTAAAACCTTTCCGTTCACCCCTGGTGAAAAAGACAAATTTCTGCCGAATCGGTAGGAAGTGGGTCAGATATGAACTGCGGATACATGATCTAATGCTCATGATTTTTTACAAAAATCATTTTTAGGTTCATAATATGATGTATCTTCAGAGATCCAATGCAAGTTTAGCGAGGGTCAGCCCTGAGCTAAGAATCTTCATGCCCGCCGTTCGATTAGGGTTTGACGATAGTTTCAAATGACCATAACTAAATAAAAAATCAAAAAAATGCGAGACCTTTGCGTGGTGTCATTATTTGTGATATAGTTGGGAGGAAAAATATCAAACTTGATATATTGATTATGTCTCAAAAAAACCTTCACAAAATGACCTATCTCATTCGAGGTTTCCTGGCTTTCGGTTCAAATGACCAATGTTTTGGACAGAATCGCGATATAGTTTGTGATAATATGCCCATATTGTGCATGCATGTGCATCATGGGATGACGAACAATGTTGGAGGAGAAAGTTTTCCTTTTCGTCACACGGAAAAGCCATTTTCTATTTTCGGAACGCACAAATCAGGATGTTTTGTGAAGCAACACCAAGTGTTCAATTAAAAAATGCTACCATCCCATTTTTAAAAATACTAGACCACCTTACATGGATAATGTCCCAACCGGGAATGTTAAAACCTTTCCGTCCATCCCTGGTGAAAAAGACAAATTTCTGCCGAATCGGTAGAAAGTGGGTCAGGTATGAACTGCAGATACATGAACTGTTTAAAAATCATTTTTTAGGTTCACAATATGATATAAATGTCATATTTGGATTCCTCTCATTTTTCTGGTCCTTTTAGATATTTATTTGTCGAATTCCGATTTATGGATTTAAATATATGAATTATTCCATGTTAAATAAAAAAGGCAAAAAAATAAAATAATTTTATTTTTATTTGGATTCAAGATTATTATTACTTATTCATTTTTGTCTACTTAAATAATTGTTTGAAATCTAAAACTAAGATGTGTGACATCATGGTCCAAGAGTTAATAGGATTGATATGAAAGTATTATCGACAAAGTATGATTTCTTTCTCGGAAGCTCATTCGGAAGGAACGAAGAAGTTAAGCGTGCTAGGATTAGAGTAGTATTAGGATGGTTGAATGTAGGGGAAGTTTGATTATGAGTGCAATTTGACATAATATTAAACATACTTAGGGTTAAAAGTGTCCCATATGAGACTAACAAGTGAAAAATATTTAAAAAAGGTTGAGAAAATCAATTGATTTTTTTTCAATTTATTTTGAAAAGGTAGCCTCTTTGTCATGTACGTGACACACGGAAAAGGCAGCCTTTGCCGTGTAGGATTTATGGGTGACACACGGCAAATGCAGCCTTTGCCGTGTAGGACTTATGGGTGACACATGGCAAGGGCAGCCTTTGCCGTGTTAGATTTATGAACGACACAAAGCAAAGAATAGACATCGTCATCTTCCAGGAGAACCGTAATCTCACTTTACTTTGCCGTGTCTACGCGTAAGACACACGGCAAGGCTTTGCCGTGTCTTATTTAGAAAACACACGGCAAAGGATCTTTGCCGTGGCAAAATTTTCCGTGTGTATACACACGGCAAAGCCTTTGCCATGTTTCAGAAGGCCTTTCCCATGTTATATTGCCCACACGGCAAAGAGCCGCTCCGTCGTAGTGATTACAACCATGTCGGTGTGGTAGTTTGCGGTTCTAGGCTGTTGCCGACACTCGGTTCTTTTTTTAAAAGAAAAATCCATACCTATTAATGTAGCCTATCATACGGCAACTACCGTTCATGCTACTCCAATAATAAATGCATCTAAGGTGAATTTCTTCTGATATTTGTCCCCCTCTAGTTCTCACTCGAATAGAATAGTACTTAAGACAAATGGTCATCTAATGACTAGATCCATACTCATACTTATGCTGCTAAGAGGAGATGCTAAGGAGGCCCAAGGAGCCTAGACCCCTAAGCAAGAATCATGTAAGCGGAGGCGGAAGAATCAGCAGCTCTAGCACCGGAGTCTCCGCCCCTGCCAGACGGCGTCTCCAGCCCCAGAAGACCAGAGTCTCCGACCTTGACTCCAGCTTAGGACTCCGTCCCTCACCAAATTGTGGTGACCTAGCACTCCACTACATGTTGTAGAGCGCGAGTCATTGGCATAAGAGCATCTCTAACGAAGCCTGTAAACATGTGAAAATTGTATAATAACCGTCAATTTTCGGTTTCTGCAAAAAAGGTCATTCTTACGAAACCTATAAATAGACGAAAACTGTATCTATTTTTACCATCCACCGAAAAATCCCAACCTCGGCCTGCACATTTGATGACTCCTCGACCGAACCGAGTGCGCACCTGTATAGGGTAGTTACTTGGCACCATGGAGATTTCAGGAGACTCTGGTACCGGTCCACCGTGGGACTCGCTGGAAGAGCTCGGAAGTGGCCGCCGCCGGTCCGAAGCGGGCAATCTCAACCTCCACAAGCCGGAATAGCAGCCGCCACTAGTCAAAATTGCGGCCTCTAGCCGGTCGAAATCGAGGCCGCGGTCCCACCTCCCACCTTGCCGCCTCTCTGCTAGGTAGGCGAGGGAGACGGGGAGAGGAGCATGTGCGGCAGAGGGCATTCGGCAAGGAAGAGGCTCGGGGAGGAACGACGCCATGGCGACAGAGGTGGCGCCCTTGGGAGCTTGCAGGACGCGCGCACGGGGGCGGTCAGAGATGCAGGGCACGACGGTAGGGAACTGTGTGGCGTGAAGGAGGAGGGGTCGCGTACCTGGCGGTAGGGCAGAGAGGAAGGTGGCCGGGGGACGGTGTCTGGCGGTGGAGTCATGCGGGAAGCGGCGAAAACTTGAGGAGGACGCATGATAGAGTCTTGCGGCGAGGAGAGTGAGCGACGGGCGTGCAAGTGCGCAGGAGAGGGGCGACGACGCTCACTGCAGAGGAGGAAGGGCGGCCGTAGCGGCGGGGAGGAGATGGCGTCGACGAGGGACTCACGTGGCAGCGGGGTAGCAGGAAGTACAAATCCGGCTGGTCGAAATCGAGAGAAAAAATGGGGGAAAAAGAATATTCGCGGGCCTAAGAAAAAGATGCCATTTTACAGTTTTCTTTTTGTGTTTTCGTTCAGTACGAGCCGTTTTCGCACGGTAAAACATATTTTCTGTAGACTTTAAATGTGTTTTATAGTTCGCATATTTGCAGGCCTTGTTAGAGATGCTCTAACACTCACAGAACATTGTTCCATGAACATTACACCTACCAGTGTAGTACAACAGAAACATCGCAGATCCAAGGCATAACTATTCATATACTAGATCTTCATAGAAGATCCTCGGAACCGTCATGACACACTGAGCTTGCCAGGTAAGTTCATGTTCAAACCAAAATCCAGAAGAAGCAGCTTATAGTCTAGTCTAGCACTAGATCTACTTATAGACCTATCTTGTTAACTAAAGGCTGTCTATTTGCTCTATTGACAACTTCTAAGGGTATGGCTTCTATTCTCGGAAATAAGATCCTGTCTAAGTTTAACGTGATCTCCACTATCTCATTTTACTATCTCATTTTGAAGTATTTGACACTATTGACTACTTTGCTCCTTGGTTCTCCGTAGTTGTCCTACTTTGTCGTCTTACTGGTTTGGGATTTCGTTAATTACTTACCACTATCTAGCAAGGGATAAGAAGATAGATTGAGTACAACGTACTCAGCAAGTTCTAAATATGTGGGTGTTTGATGAATAGCCGTGGATCAGACATCCTAGGCTTACACAAGTTTTCAAAAACGGTTTTTAGAAAATGTAAGTTTTAGTTTATAAAATTCTGTGTCAGTCAGTCTTTATGGGTTGTACAGAACTTCACGGAGTTCCTTTCCACGCAGCATTCACAGTTCTTTCCGGAGCATGGAGTATCATGGCACATTTTATACACTCTCGAGAGGTGCGCTACTTTACCCACAAATGTTTTAAGCTTTGTTGCACGACCAGGAGTATATCCCCATTCACACTTCCATAGGTATGAGACCTAGTATAAAAACTAACCAATCACTAACCTTCACCATGACCCCGCCACCCACCCATTGTAACGAGTTTTGGTCAAGAGACCTACGCTCAATTACCCTCCATTCTAATATGCTAAGTCGTTACCCTGAAGCACATGATACAGACGTCACAGGCTCACACCCACTGATCTTCTCTCTGGAGTCAGCCCGACTTATGATGCGAGGACATATGAAAGGAAAAAAGTCCAGCTGACTTGCTCGTCCCATGCAGGGATTTGTGGTTAGCACGGTTTATACGACGCTTTTGAAAGGATAGTACGCAGTGCACGGTGGTGCAACAAAACATCCCTTCCCTTCACCTTTATAGAGCCACTCTACCTCTCCCACTCCACCTACCCACTCTCACTTACTCATTTGCTCACTCACGCAACTATCTCCACTATTCCATGACCTTCTGCAAACCCCAAAGAAAACCCCAACTGCTCCGGCGATGGAGAAGAAGGATGCGATGGTCATTGTCACCTACAAGGCTGCGACAAGGAGGCCCCTGTCTCTGTCTAGGCCTCCATCGAGGAATCAAAGGCAGCCACCATCCCCGTCCAGGCCCCTATCCCTGCTTTCGACGTAGCCATCGGCGAGGAGGAACCCACCGATCGCTGGCAGATACCGCTCGATTGGGACCCCTACGAGAAGGAGGAGTACATCTGGCCAGAGAACCCCTACGACAGCAGTATCGTCGACCCATAGTGGGAGGTGACTAGGGTTTGCTCCCCTTCCCCTGTTCTTCTCCCATTCCCATCATTGGATGCTATATCTTGTTTTATTATGGTTCGGCTATTCGCATTTCAATCATTGGATACTAGATCTTCTTACAACAGTTAATCCTCTTGTGTTTCAATGGATTCATCCGTTTGCATTTCAATCCAATTTTATCGTGCTTCGAGTTGTTGTTAAGGGATTTCCTAGTTAATACTAGCGCCGATCTGTAGCCGGAATCAATATTTGATTTTTTTTGAGATTTGGGGATTGATGAATTTAACCCACTCGATTAATTGATGCAAATAATCATGGATCTCACTCGGTTAATTTATGCAAATATTTAATCCCAATAATCAAGGGATCTCAATCATGTCCTTATTATCACGCACGCTACAATTTGTTCTAACAGGTACAGAGCAGCGACGTCTGCAGCGACGACGAGTCCAGGCACACCAAGACTCGTAAAGTGCTAAGTAGGATGCAGTCCAGTCAGTATGAAGCATATTTCACTGGCGACGTCTACATGTGCCCCTTCTACAAAAGGAGTCTCGGCGTCACCGACTTCAATTACCTCGTGATGCATGCCGATGACGTGAGCTCCTGCAACCCCAATGTCAGCGAGACCGTGAACGTCCAAGCCTTTTTTGCTAAGCACAAGGCGGTCGACATTCACCTCTGTAACCTTCAGTAGGTGGCCATCACAGAGGGTCGCATATCTCCGGTCAAGCCCATGGTTCCCAAGATCAAAGGACAGTGCATCAAGAAGGGGAGAAAGTGTCAGAGGGAGGAGGCGGAGGCTAGGAGGTGCTGAAACGTGTGTACTGTGCTGCTGCTATAAAGCAGCTTCTATTGGTTTTATATGTTGTGTGTTGGCTGTTGAGCAGTGAATGTATCGAACCTCGTTAAATATCCTACTATCTATCGCTAATATATCCTATACTAACTGCTGTGAGCAGCTTATCTACATTTATTTTCTAAATGTATCTATGCTGCTGGTGTGATTTGCTGCTCTAGATTTGCTACTAGATTGGACAAAAACGATGACAAAAAGAACGAATGATTAAAGTGAGAAGCTGTTCTAGATTTACTACCAATTTGAGAAAAAAAGAAACATAACTATTAGCGAAAGAGGGGGAGAAGACGCTCTGAAAACTGTAAATTAATGAAAAAAAAACTGCCAATTTGGGCGAGAGAGACAGAATCCACTCGTGCGCACTACTAAACGCGATTCCGACCTACTGGCCCCACATAGTCCTACACGGAACAGTCCCACACGTCAGCATAACACGGTCCCGACCTACCGGCCCCACACTGTCTCACACGACGAGGCCACATGTCAGAATAACGGTCAATCTGACGATAGCTAGCGTTCGAGCTCTTTGTGAGAGTTTAAGAAACGCATGGGCAAAAGTGAGTAAAAGTTTAACGGTTAGAAAAACTAAGTACAACTAAGAAACCAATGGCACACAAATAAAAATCTTTTTTTATTATTACTTTTAGAACTCGTTAAACTGCTGATGTTTATTAATACACCGCGAAAAATATTGAAAAAACATACACAGATGTGGCACGCTGTATCTGCAACCTGCATCTCATGTTGTTTTCTGCATGACTGCACGCATACTCGCACGCATACTCGCATACACGAGACTGTTACAACTGCATGTATATTATTTAGGCTTATGATCTGTTTGCGCGTGATAAATGTTGTATTATCTTTCTTTTTTGCATCAGTTTAGCTGTTTCATCATGTCTTATGATCACAGTAGAAATTGCTCATAATGAGTTCTATAGGACTACCAGTACCGTAGGTTATATTTTGTTTAATTGCCTGCTTAATTATATTATTGATGCTTATCTTTCTTATGTTTTATTATCATGTTGTGCTTATTATCCAACCATGATCCAACATTTTCCTGCCTATGTTTAATTGTCCTGCGCTAATTATTATTGCAACCAATCAGTGAATTGTCCAGTTTGTATATACTATTCGGCTTATGATCGGTTTTCGAGTGTGATGAAGGTTTCATCATCTTGTATGTCTCATTATTTTGGTTGCTTCATCGTATGTCTTATGATCAAAGTAAAAACTGCCCAAAGTGGACTATTTTATATGATGATTACTATATAACATAGCTAATATTTTGTTTAATTGCCTCTTTAATTGCATGGTAGATGCTTATCCTACTTATGTTTAATTATCCTTCCCCGCTTAATATTGCAACTAATTGGTGAATTGTCCAGCTTATATTTGGCTTATGTTTAGTTTTGTGTGTGATATATGTTGAATTATCTTGTCTGTTGTATTACTTTGGCTACTTCATCATAAGTCTTATGGTATGAGAGTTTGAGTATAAGTTGCCAATAGTGGATTGTTGTACATTATGATTACGATAGAACAATCAATATCATAGGTTATATTTTTCTTAGCTTACTTGGAGTTGTTTATTCATGATAGAACCATAATTGCATCTCATGGAAGAAAGACGGCTAAAAAACATCACGAGAAACAATGCACAGATGCAACAAATGGGTGTTAGGCCCCTTGTTTATGCATCACCCACTGAATTCTCCCCGAAAAAGAGCAAGGATGAAGGGTCTGTATCTGAGTATTATCCTGAAGGGGAGGAAGATGAGCTACATGTTGTCCCCTTAATTTCCTACTTATTTTTTGTGTAATTGTTTGCTTACTAAATTTTGCATATATTTTATGCTTTTTTATTATCCTGAATTGAATATCATTGAATTGTGTAGACCGAGAAGAGGAAATACAAGAAGACACATGTCGTCATGACAAGGATAACTGCTGGCGGTGGATCAGCTACTCGGAAGCGCATCTTGGCTTGCGTAGGTTCCTCGACAAAAATTCTGAGACATACCTGGTCCAAGAGGAATTCACTGGAAGTACTTCTACCTTCAAGTTCTCCACTTCGCCCACCAAGACCACCAAGTGCTTCGATCCCTTTGCAAGAAACTCAGAGTGTTGTAGATCCTGATGCTCAAGGCGACAAGGTAGCAGCCCAATGCGAGACAACAACACTCCATGGCAGGAAGACACTAGCCCAAGACGAGCAGGCAGCTTCCCTAGGCAAACAGCTAACTCCCCAAGGAAAGCACATTATATGGTGTGAATGACACTTATTATTTGGTAGAACACTAACTCTACATTATATGTTTGTAGATGATTTTCTCCATAATCCTTCCGAAGACACTATTACACATGATGATCCTCAAATTGCGGTGAGGGAAAAAATGGAGAAGCATCTTGAGAAGATGTCAAGAGGAGGAAAGTTTCCATTTGTCATTCCTCTAGGAAGAATTAAACTAGAGTCAGGAAATATTGCTTCCAAGATCGCTACTGATAGTGCAAAAACAGTCAGGACTGGTATGTCTATCTTCCCCCACTAGAAATAGTACAAGGAGAGGCCGGATGTCGGAGCAGAGTTCTACAATAGAGTTTCTCTATGTTATGTGACTCAACTGTCCCTTTACTTTTCATTATTGTTCATGCAAAGGCCGACGCACCATGTTTTATTTCAGCAAAATTTTGTCATGGATGCATCACGACTAGAGGTGCAGGTTACTTTGCAACCAGTAGTTAATGAGGCACACAAGAATTAAAAGGCATATTCTAAAGAAGTAGTTTTTGACCCCTTCCCACTGAATGAAGTAACAAGGATATCTCATGTTTAACACAACAATGAGAAGTAGTGCAAGCTTATTGATTCTTGGACTAACCCTAAGAACTAGGTCAAGTCTTGTCTACTGATACATTGCAAATGTATCTATAATTTTTGATGTTCCATGCTTGGTTTTATCCACTTTCTTGTGTTTTGTTCCAACTTTGGAGTACTTTTCATATGATTTCTTGGACTAACCTATTAACAAGAGCCACAGTGCCAGCTGCCTGTTTTCTGCTGTTTTTGGTTCCAGGAAAGTCAGAAAATGAATATTCTCAGAATTGGACGGGACAATAGCCAAAGTTCCTATTTTTCCGGAAGGGATCAAGTGCCAGAATACGATAGGAGAAGGGCTAGGGAGCCACCACACCACCTGGCTGCACGGCCAGGCCTGGCCCGCACCAGGGGGTGGTGTGGCCGCTCCCGGCACCCCCTCGGCCTCTCCTTCCACCTATATATTGCCCTCGGGACGAAAACCCTAAGTACCCGATCAAAAATCCACGAAAGAGTCTGCAGCCGCCGTCATCTCCATCCCTAGACCGGGAGGGATCTGAAGCTCTTCCCGGCACCCTGCCGGAGAGGGGAATTCACCCTGGAGGCCTTCTTCATCACCATGCAAGCCTCCGGTGTGATGCATGAGTAGTTCATCCTTGGACTACGGATCCATGTAGTAGCTAGATGGCTGGTTCTCCTCCTTTGTGCTTTCATGTTTAGATCTTGTGAGCTCCGTTCATGATCAAGATCATCTATTTGTAATCATACATGTTGTGTTTGCGGGGATCCGATGGATATTGAGATGCTATTTCAGATTTATTATTGATTCTATCATGTCTTTGTTATTTGTGATCTTGCTTGCTTTCCATTGTTAGTAGCTATCTTGGCCAAGTAGATGCTAGCAACTCCAAGAGTTAGTATTTATGCTCGATAGTGGGTTCATGCCTCTAGTAATCTGGGGAAGTGACAGAAACCTCTAAGGTACTAGATGTGCTGTTGCTACTAGGGAGAAAACAAAAATCCTTTGTTCATAGAACAATTGTATTGTTTACTTTACACGCAGTTCGTAAAGCAATAATCTGTTGCTTGCAACTTAATACTGGAGGGGGTTCGGATGATAACCTGAAGGTGGATTATTAGTCATAGATGCAGTTGGATGGCGGTCTATGTATTATGTTGTAATGCCCAATCAAGTCTCAAAGGAGTCAAGATGATTAGTATATGCATGTATTGCTTTCTCGGTGTTTGTCAATTGCCCCGCTGTAATTTGTTCAACCAGCATGTTATTTATCTAAGGAGAGCCACCTCTAGTGAACTATGGATCCCGGTCCTTTCTCTTTTCATACAATCTACAACTGTTTACTTCTTTGTGTTTACTTTCTGCAAACTTTTACTTCTTTCGAGTTGATACGTTTAATCCTTTGTTTTCCGCAAAACACGGTGAGATTGACAACCTCATCACATGTTGGGGACAAAGTTCGGTGGTTGTGTTGTGCAGGTCTCCACGTTGCTACTAGCACCGGTAGTGCGCCCTGCCAAAGCTCAGCTAGTAATACCTTTGGGGTGTTTCCTTGCTCCTACTGGTTCGATTAAACCTTGGTTTCATAACTGAGGGAAAACTTACTGCTGTGCTCATCATACCTTCCTCTTGGGGTTCCCAACGAGATCTACATCGAACGTCGAGCACATCAAGATCTTTTCTGGCGCCGTTGCCGGGGAGTCAAGGACATCTTCACAAGGGGATTCCCTCATAACCAATCTCTTTACTTTGTTGTTTTTGTTTTGCTTAGTTTCTTTTTGCTTTGTTTGCTTGTTTTGTTCTTTCAAAAACACAAAAAAATTAGTTTTACAAGTTTCCTTTCTTATTTGAAAAACACAAAAAAAATTACTTCCTATCTGAAGTTGCCTTCATGTCTAGCCTTGCTCCAATCACTATGTCACCCGAGGAAATGATTTTCACTTTTAAACAAGGAATTGAGGAAAGTTTTAAGGAAGCTTGGTCTAGAATCTCTGATCTACATGAAAAAACTGAGCCTAAAATGACACAAAGCTTGTTCCTTAGCAATTTTTACCTTGGGATTGCTCTTTGCTATAGGTATGCTCTACATGCTGTTGTGGGAGGAGATTTCCTCCAATGTAATGAGGATGATGCTACTAATGCTATAAAGAAATTGATCCTCACTTACAACATGCCTAGCCAAACTGATATTTCTTTCGTAGAAATATTTGCTAGGTTGAACACTCTTGAGACTAGCACTACTAGCTTAAAATATTGCTATAATACGCTTAGGGAGCATCACAATTATGTTCCAATAAATTATGAACCATCAAAGTGGCTCCCTATAGTAAAGATTGAGATAAACACTGAAACTTTTCAAGCCCGCTGCGATATCATGTCTGAATTTTGTCTTATGCCCAAAGATATTTATGAATCTTTGAATCTTTGGGGGCTTACTGAAGGAGGAAAAGAAATATCTCTTGCTAATAATGCTACCATATTACCTATTGGAATAGCTGAAGGAGTGTTTACAAAGATCCTTGGGAAAATGATTTCTACTGATTATCTTGTTATTGAATGTGCAGGAAAAGGACAAATTACCCTTGGAAGGTCCCTATTAGAACTCCTTGGAGCAATAATAGATGTGGGGAAGGGGACCATTTACCTTTCTTCTCCACCAAACAATCACATTTTCCCAAAGGTTAAGAATAAAAATAAGAGAGGTAAGGGCAAGAAAGTTGGTTTTAATGCTTCTTCATTTGAGAACACTTGATTCTTTCTTTGCTTCTTATGCCTAACTTAAAGGCGTTAAAGAAAAGTACTTATTGGGAGATAACCCAAAAGGTTTAGATGAGTCTTGGAAGTTATTACCTCAGTAATAAACTCTCCTTATCCTTTTTATTTGCTTTTTGTGCCAAGAGTAACCTCTAATGAGAGTGAAGTAATGATTGGGAAAGTTGCTGTCCCGAAATAGATTTTGGTGCTTCACCGTACAAATTCTTGAGAGATCTTTGTATGTCGGATTGAGCTGTAATGTTTTGTGCTTCTGCCCCAGGTTGTTATCTAACTTTCGTTAGTTCAACACTTTTTGATTTGAGCAACAGAAGGTCTTCAAAAAAATTTGTCTTTACCTGCTGGTCTGTTTTGACAGATTTCTGCCATTTTCTGCATTTGCTTCTTGTGGGTTCCTTTTTGAGTTCTTTTGGGGAATTGAGCTTTTTGAAGGAAGCGCTACAGTATCTAGTGTTATAATGGAAGTTTATTTGGTGTTAGAACTGAACCTTAATACTTATTTATCTTGAGTGCACTAATGTTGCTAATGAGATTGTGTGAAGTTTTGCATGAACGAAAATTTTCAGGTGTATGGAAGGAATGAGTAATGAGATGAAGGATGGACTAAAGCTCAATCTTGGGGATGCCACGCGTGTCACCCCAAGATATATCCAAGAAGTACAAGCGTCAAAGCTTGGGGATGCCCCAGGCATCCCCTTCTTCATCAATAAAAATCCCAGGTTTCTTCCAAACGCTTCATTTTTATTGTTTCATGCACAGTTGTGTTGTTCTTGGAGCGTCTTCTTTTTCGTTTTCGTTTTGGTTTTTAGTTTGCTTGGTTTGCTTAGTTTTCTGAATAAATTGGTTGGACCCCCTCTTTCATACGTTGGTTTGCAAATGGTTTGGTTTGGTTTGGAAAAGAGTAGGAAAGTTCATAATTATGTGGTAAAAAGAGCTCTTTTTTGACTGTGGCCTATGCTTTGTCATGTCATGCTTGATATTGTTTTGGCTTTATGCTTAGTATTCTTTGCTGTAGCATGACTTGTTATAAACAATTGAGATTGCTTAATGTGCCTTGGATGAATCATGCGTTGTTTTAGCATATTAAAGCATAGTATAGTGGTATTCTCCTTTGATGCTTTATTTGGGTTGACTTGGCACATGCTCACACCATGTTATGACTATCTCAAGTCACCATAGCCTTTATGATCCTTTAGTTTTCAACTTGTAGTATCACTTTATGCTTTGATCAATGATGTTTTGTCGCTCTGCATGATTATGGCCATTATTGCTCTCTTAGTTTGTCGCTCCTAGTCTTTTGCTAGCCTCCACAACCAAGTATGAGTTCCACTCATGCATCCAACTCCCTAAACCAAGTTATTCCAAAGAGTCCACCATACCTACCTACTAGCTTATGCTATTCCAAGTATATTCATGCTTTTGTTTACCTTCCAAATTAAACTTGTTATGAGAAAACTAGTGATTAAAGCTCTCACGGACTTGATGGCACACTTTACTTTACTTGCCCTTAATAAACTTGAACCATTGTGTCGTCTATGTTGTATATGCTTGCACTTATTTGTTGGGAATTAGCAGAACCATGCTTTCATGGGGAACGCTTTCAACATTGCACTTGGTACTTGTATCTAGTTGATATCATGCTCTTTTGTATATGGATGTCGTCGGTGTGAAATGAAAGGGGAGCTTTTAAGTCCATGGAGTTATGTATATGTGTTAGAGAAACGCCTGGGCCGCTGGTCTAATCCATGCTGACATGGTGGAAACCTGCAGCGTAACCATAATGAGCTGTCTATGAAGCATTCTTCTTATAAAAAAGAGTCCTATATTGAGAAAAAAAAGAGAAAAAAAAGAGATACTATGAAAAGAGGAAAGAGAGAAAAAAAGCACCATATTCCCATGGTAAATAAGAAGAATGCTGAGATGCTCGTTGTCTGCTTGCCTTGTCATTTTGATATGGGGATTCTTCCGTATCATCGGGAAAGGGGTACCCCGTTGGTGGTTCTCTATGATACACATGTACTTACGATGACAAGAACTTACCAGTGACTAAACTTGAGTAGCATGAGGAGCGGCCCTCGTATACAAGGGACATGAGATTTCTGACTTATACTTCGTCAAGCATGTACACCATAGTTTGTTCACTTTAACCTTAATCACTTCAAGATGCTTATGATAGGGGCAATGAGAGCTAAAAGCTATAAGTACCATAATTTTTGGAAGCTCTTTATGAAACTTGAATCCCTACTTCCTTTTACAAAGGCCTTTTTTCCACCATTATATTGAGTCTCCACCTTCTATCTTTATGCACCTACTTTGAGAGCATAGTGGCCATTCTTAGTTCTATGTGCATTGTCCCAAGACTAGTTGAT
The DNA here is from genome assembly GCA_916181665.1 of Avena sativa. Taxonomy (NCBI): domain Eukaryota; kingdom Viridiplantae; phylum Streptophyta; class Magnoliopsida; order Poales; family Poaceae; genus Avena; species Avena sativa. Next base: position 464,708,131 of record OV702297.1, on the reverse strand, counting down.
TGATGCATACTTTGATATTGCTTGTTTTAAACTATTGTATCTAGTCACTCTTATGAACTTTGAAGGTGTCCTATGCATTTATATTTGCTACTCTATGAAGGACAAGCCGAATACTTTTATGCTATGTTTTCTTTATGTGAAATAAACAAACGTCTTGCAAAGCATTATTATTCATGAATCTTTTGTTTGTTCCTTTTCATGTTGCATCATAGTTTCTTTGCTTATTGCTAGAACTTTGTCTTTCATGTTATGATTGAAATACTATGATCCCAGCTTTGAATGTTTTGCAAATACTTTGATCAAGTCTTTGATGGTGCATTTCACCTCAAAAATTATTCTTTCTTTTTATCACTTACCTACTCGAGGACGAGCAGGAGTTAAGCTTGGGGATGTTGATACATTGCAAATGTATCTATAATTTTTGATGTTCTATGCTTGGTTTTATCCACTTTCTTGTGTTTTGTTCCAACTTTGGAGTACTTTTCATATGATTTCTTGGACTAACCTATTAACAAGAGCCACAGTGCCAGCTGCCTATTTTCTGCTGTTTTTGGTTCCAGGAAAGTCAGAAAATAAATATTCTCAGAATTGGACGGGACAAAAGACAAAGTTCCTATTTTTCCGGAAGGGATCAAGTGCCAGAATACGAGAGAAGAAGGGCCAGGGAGTCACCACACCAGCTAGCCGTGCCAGGGGGTGGTGTGGCCGCTCTCGGCACCCCCTCAGCCTCTCCTTCCCCCTATATATTGCCCTCGGGACGAAAACCCTAAGTACCCGATCAAAAATCCACGAAAGAATCTGCAGCGGCCGTCATCTCCATCCCTAGATCGGGAGGGATCTGAAGATCTTCCCGGCACCCTACCGGACAGGGGAATTCACCCTGGAGGCCTTCTTCATCACCATGCAAGCCTCCGGTGTGATGCATGAGTAGTTCATCCTTGGACTACGGATCCATGTAGTAGCTAGATGGCTGGTTCTCCTCCTTTGTGCTTTCATGTTTAGATCTTGTGAGCTCCGTTCATGATCAAGATCATCTATTTGTAATCATACATGTTGTGTTTGCGGGGATCCCATGGATATGGAGATGCTATTTTAGATTTATTATTGATTCTATCATGTCTTTGTTATTTGTGATCTTGCATGCTTTCCGTTGTTAGTAGCTATCTTGGCCAAGTAGATGCTAGCAACTCCAAGAGTTAGTATTTATGCTCGATAGTGGGTTCATGCCTCTGGTAATCTGGGGAAGTGACAGAAATCTCTAAGGTACTAGATGTGCTGTTGCTACTAGGGAGAAAACAACAATCCTTTGTTCATAGAACAATCATATTGTTTACTTTACACGCAGTTCGTAAAGCAATAATCTGTTGCTTGCAACTTAATACTGGAGGGGGTTCGGATGATAACCTGAAGGTGGATTATTAGTCATAGATGCAGTTGGATGGCGGTCTATGTATTACGTTGTAATGCCCAATCAAGTCTCAAAGGAGTCAAGATGATTAGTATATGCATGTATTGCTTTCTCGGTGTTTGTCAATTGCCCCGCTGTAATTTGTTCACCCAGCATGTTATTTATCTAAGGAGAGCCACCTCTAGTGAACTATGGATCCCGATCCTTTCTCTTTTCATACAATCTACAACTGTTTACTTCTTTGTGTTTACTTTCTGCAAACTTTTACTTCTTTCCATTCGATACGTTTAATCCTTTGTTTTCCGCAAAACACGGTGAGATTGACAACCTCATCGCAAGTTGGGGACAAAGTTCTGTGGTTGTATTGTGCAGGTCTCCACGTTGCTACTAGCACCGGTAGTGCGCCCTGCCAAAGCTCAGCTAGTAACACCTTTGGGGTGTTTCCTTGCTCCTACTGGTTCGATTAAACCTTGGTTTCATAACTGAGGGAAAACTTACTGCTGTGCTCATCATACCTTCCTCTTGGGGTTCCCAACGAGCTCTATGTCGAACGTCGAGCACATCATCTACTCAATTTTCCCACTATTTGTGTTTAACCAGGACTACCTCTTATACTCTATTCTCTCTGTTTGTGTAGGCCCGTTGTCTAATAAACAAGCTTAGACATAAATGCACCAATTATCACAACAATGTGTTTTTCTGTGACAACCGAGCTTGTCTCATCATAGTGTAAAAAAACAATAGTAAATCCCCCCGGATACTTTCCATGTTTGTCATCTTCATAAATTTCAATGTCATTTTTGTCTCTAAAATGAGTACGAGTGCAGGAAACTACGGAAAGAAAGATGGCACGTTGTACTACGAAAGATGTCACCAAGGCTTAACAACCTCCTTCTACCGATGTTGTGCACTACGCGCTGTCGCAGGACATCGGCATCCATTCTTGAATACCAACCAAGACTCTCCTTAAAGCGCAACTCAGGGCTGAGAGAGCTAGGAACGAGATACTGTGCAGTGCCATTTTGGGGATGCAGAAGGATAACCTAGATGGCGAGGCAGAAGCCCTGAAGGAAGTACAGGAAGTGTGGAAGAAACTATACCAGGTCCATATTTGTAATCTTCATACAATTAAATACCATGTTCGTCCCTGAAATGTATACGATGTGCTTGTAATTTGATTACTAGTTTTCTAATGTTTGCTTCTTTATAACCGTCAGACACTCACTGAAAGCACGGTGGCACCATCAGCTGGAGAATACGACACTGAGGATCAGCCGCTTGCTTCCACTAATGAAAGCATCCATCCTTAAAGAGGAACCAACCCTATTCTTGAAACACAACTTGGGACTGAGAGAACAGTGAATGAGACACTACACAGTATAATTATGGAATTGCTGAAGGAGAAAAAAGCAGAGAAACATAAGTTTGTTACATACCTCCTAGAAGTGTAGAGAACACAAGACTATGAAAATGCATTACTTCTGGAGGCTTTTAGGCTCGCTTGTCTAGGTAAGTCAACTGATGGTGAATATGCAAAGACTTGTGAGTGAAAGCTTGTTAGGCTTTTGGTGAATAAACTGATGTTGAACTTGTGGAAACTTATGTAAGGCTGTAAGTGATTTATGTGAATTTTATGTCGCCTCAAACATTTGGTCTGCAATTTCTGTCATTTGATACTTGTGGTGTGAAATTTCTATCATTTGATCTGGACCGTGCAATCTAGCGATGTCGCCACCACACATCCTCGACGTAAACGAAAACGTCACATTTGTTTACTTGACGAAAATATTTTTTCACGGATAGACACCGACATGGAGCGCTTTCACTGTTCAACGACCTTGATGAAAACAGAAACGTCAAGATAAATGATGACATCATCTCTTCTTTCTTGACAAAAATAGTTCGTAATGTGTAGGAGGTACGCGTCCATCTCTGATTGGTCCACATGTTGCTCTCATGATTGTCCACGTGTGTTCATCCTATTGGTCACGTGTCTCCTTGCTGGCCATTCATGCGTAAACAAGACAGCTTCATGCCATGACAAAACGAAATTCATCATGGCCCATATGAAGTCAAGAATAGGGTGGATGACCTAAGCAATGGAATGGATGACGCTAGCAAGCGGTGGTAACAAAATCTAGCCGTGACGAAAAAATATGTCTTGATGTTGATGACGTCATAGATGTCCACCAGGACATCAGCAGACGTCGCTAACGACTGCTTGCGGTGCCGTCTGCCACATGGCGTAGCCCAGGACGAGAAAAAACATCACGCCTGGGCTAGGCCGGTTTGTTGGCCACGACGAAATTGCAGAAACTTCACGGACGACCGTTACATTTTCAGATCGAAAAAACGTCATGGATCCAATTATGATGTGAGGTTCACAACCCTTTTTTAAGTCGTAGAATTCACCATGGATGGACATCTATGACATTTTTTCTCTCATCCATGATGAAATCAGAACGTCATGGACCGTTCAGATTCTTGTAATGCATGTGTGCGTGTGTTCTTGGTTGTGTTCTTCGTGTTCTTCTCCCCCATCGAATCCCTCCCGAATTGCGCGAATCTGTGAGGATCGGGCAACCCGGTGTCCACAACATATGGTATGAAGATACTAGGTTGCCATGGATTCAACTCCCACCTCTATCACCAAATCTTTCTTATAAAATTTCAAAAATAATAAAAATATAGCCCTAAATTGCTTTTGGACCGCTCTCTCGTCTTGGTGAGTTTATTGTGGTTTTAGTAGACAGAAAAATTGTCTTTGGACTTGGTCAACCCTTGTCTACATTTTTTCCTATCCAATTTGTCCAATTTCCCCCAGATTTGAGGCCTGGAGGATCGGATTCTACCAAAAACACAAATAGATTTTGAGCCTCGACCCCGGAGTCTCCGGCCGAAAAGCACCAGAGTCTCTCCCCCACCAAAATCTCCAGCAACCTAACATCGGAGTCCCCGGCCTCCTTGACCCAGATTCGCCTCTTTTCTATTTGGCTAATACCCTTTGATATTTGTGTTTCGTTTGTCTTTATGTGATCTACCCAAAAGCTTACGCAACATCCCTGTGCTCGACAATGCCACCACGAAAAACAAGCACTCCCCAAACCATCGGTTGCAAGTCTGTCAACAAAGCATACAGAAGGTATAACTTGCACCATTTTGTTAACCACTTTGTTTGTTTGTTTGTTACCTATCCTATCGAGATTAGCTTTCTTATGTTTGTCAAAGGATTATCTGCTTGTTCTTGATTGTTATAGTGTGCTAAGAAAATCATAAGTTGGCTCGTGTATCAAAACAAGGGAGGAAAATAAATTTAGAAAGGGGGAAATATAAATAAAAAAAATAAAAAGAGTGTCTCCCGATATATAGTAGTCTCAAAGGATGTAAGCATGAGAGTACAAAGAACAAGGAAAGTGCAAACATCCATTGATTCTCCTATTTTAGGAAATTATCTATGGTCTCTCCTTGTGTTGGCACGATACCGAGTTTTAGTCTATGTTAGAACCCTTTGTTCTTAACTCATCCCTATACTCGTGTTAACCCCATTTATCTCCACCGCATGTGTTCAGTGGTATGTTCCCTTCACCCTTTCTAATCATTTTTGTTGACATTGTTTTCTTATTGGATTTTACCCAATTTTGAGATAACCTTTTCGTTTGTTCTTTTCATTTGATATTGTTTTATTGTTGGATTTTACCCACTTTTGACATAATCTTTTTGTTTAATATTTTCATTTACTTTCAACTTGTTTAACCTATCCACCCACTAAAGCGTGTGCGTTGAGTTCTCTTCTTGGTACTCGGTTGGTAAGCCACCTTTCCTACTGTTTATCGATTCACTCTTGACCATTCCAGTTGACACAATACTATCTACCACCTCCATTTCAACACTTCACGCTAATTTTTTCTGAAAGTCAAACTACCTAAAGTTTGATCAAGATTTTAGAAAAATATATTAATATTTATAATACGAAATCCATACCTTTTGATAAATCATGAAATATATTTTCACATGGTATCTATATAATATCATAGTGCTTGATAGTTTTTTATAAAAGTTATGTCAAACTTTCTGTAGCTTGACCTTTTTTAAAGCCTGAAGCTTTAAAATGGAGGAACTACAAGTTAAACAAGCTGACATACACTATATTACTTGTGCTACTTAACTCTTGTCTTCTAAGATGATGACTAAAGACGGTGAACGATATATTGCAGAGGAGCCACCAGAAGGTACATTTCTTATTATCCCATGGTCCCAAAGAATCGGGATGATGTAGATAACATATAGTCCGAAAAACTCCGATAGTTTAACTCGGTTAAAAATATGAAATTATGGGTACAACTTAGAATCTTAGATAACATTTTTTATTATGTGTCGATGAAACCTATCATTATCTAAACAATGATAAAACCTAATACATCTGAGATTTAAAAACAAAGGAAGTAAAATTTTCTTGGTTGGTAGTCCAACCAAACGGTTGAAAGAAAATCTGATGATTGGCCATGCTAAGTTATATTTGTTTTCTTGATAGAAAGTAATACTCTAGTAACAACAAATATTGCCCATACATTTGGGGCATGTTTGGTGGGCCGCATGGCCGTTTTCCGCACCGGGCCGGAAGAAATAAGACTGTTTAGAGACTCGCACGCTAGGCCAAGCTCACATTGCACGTCATGCCAAGCTCGCATCGCACGGGTCTTAAAGTACCCCAAATCATGGCCCACTAGGAACGTCAAAATCAGGCGTTTTTGTGGGGACATGCCCTGGGGAGCCAAAAGCGCGCACGCGGCGGCACGTGGGAAGAAGGGTGGGAGACAGCGCGACGCATCGAGAACGCGCTCCATAAATCCCCTCACCACTTGCTCACCGCTCTCTCTCCTCATTCACAAACGCCCTTCCTCCCTTCTCACCATCGGCGGTTCCTCTCTCGCCGGAAGATCCAAGACCACCGCGAAGGTAGTCAACAAACGCAGATCTAGGCGAGTACTACGCTTATCGTGGCTGGAGCGAATGTGCTTATGCAACTGCGGTTGCTTCTTCTTCTTCATCGGCAAACCCGAAGCACGAATCCTTCAACAATGGCGGTAAGGCCTCGAACCACGACCTCTATAAGGTTTTAGCAGCTCAGATCTATCTGTTACCGACTCAGTCTCCGAGTATGAGCGACATGCATGGTAGATTTGTACCTATTTGTGCTAGTTTTGGTCACCTTGAAGTGTTAGGGTAGATTCTTTCCTTATTGTGCCTAGATTCTACTTGTTACTGGCTAGATTCCGAAAGATATTGTGCTCAGGGTTCTTGCGATTGGGAAAATTGGGGAAAAATAATGGCCAGATTTCACTATTCATCTTCTTGTTCTAGGTCGATGATTAAAACTTTCACCAAATCACACTGGGGAGTGAATCTGTACTACCTACAATCGTTCATAACAAACTATATTGTGCATTGTACTAGGTAGTTCAAAGTCCTCTCCCCGGTGTATGTGTGCACATCTTATATGAGGCATTGATTATTTTCGACATCACTCTTCATGTTCTTCTTGTTCAGCCAATGATTAATTTGTATTATGTGGCCAAGATCCCAATAGGTTGCTTCATAGCACGCCTGTTATGATTGATCTTGGACACACAATGCCTAATATGAGGCACAAAAAATAGTTGTCCATTTATGCGACTGCCAATGATTAAATATGCACCGCAAGGAAATGGAAGCGATGATCCTTTCGAACCTGGTTCTGTCATCTTTTCAAGGTGATGGAACTTGGTTCGGTATGATCATCGCTTCATGTTGTCAATGCTCTGTATTATGAGGCAATTGTTGTTTATTCTGTGAACACAGCTTGTGATGACACCTAGTACAATGCGTTCATAGAACTGGTGCTATAGGAATAGGATGGTATGCACAAAGAAGTAGGTTGTGCACGTCCTCTGGTTCCCTGTAGCACCAACTCTACCTTGTTTGTGCTAATAATTCTAAAGCAGTTCATCAATTTTTGGTCGTCTGTTTCTTCCTTTGGTCGATGATTAGTAAGTAGCACAATGACAGGCAAGGGGATCCTCTTCATGAACAAATTTGTGTGCAAACCAAATTCATTGTTCATTCCTATTGCTCATGAGGAGCATCCTTTTGCCTCTGTGGCATAGCATATGAGGCCATGTGTTATGTTCATTGTTCATGTCTAATCACATGTGTTATGTTTGTTATTCATGTCTGATCACATGTGCTGATTCCTGGTGTAGTGCTCAAAGATGTTGATTGGAGGTGCTCTCCCTAGCAATGCAGGAGCATGCTCCAGAGATGCTGCTGAGGGTAGTGCCTCCAAGAGGGGGAACGGTGGTGGTGAGGGCAGCGGCAATAAGAGGCCGAGGGGCAGGCCTCTCAAGATAGGGCACTTCCATGACCAGGTAGGTCCAACCCATTTTGCCAAGGTGATCTTGGCACCTGGGTTAGACCTGCTACCAATCCCAGATGGCTTCAGACCTTTCCTCGGCAATGTGCCGAGGACGATCGTGCTGAAGATGAACACCTGATGTAGCTGGATGGTGAAGCTCCGGGATGTCAGCGGCATGATCTGCCTTGACCAGGGGTGGCCAGGCTTCACCATTGCACACCAGGTCAAGATCGGGTATTTCTTGACCTTCAAGATGCTGAAGGGTGACCTGTTCAAGGTCACCATCTTTGACTACACCATGACCGAAGTCATGAAGAAGTGCTCGAAGCATGATCCAGCCCTTGCCATGATCGACCTTTGATCTTTGCTGCGTACTTTGTTGTCTAACCTAGATTACTGTGAACTTATGTCGTGCTGTTGCTACAGTGTTTATGTACTTTGTGTTGTGAACTTATGGTGTGTGCTTGTTGTGGTTAAGAGATTCTAATGTGTGGTAATCTCACCATCTGGAGAAGAGGTTACCAAAATACATGAGATAGCTGAAACCAAACATGCGCATTTCTTTCTCCCAGGCCTAATACAGCCCACCAAACAACAGGGCCTCAATTCTGAGAATATCATTTTGCGGCCCGAAAGTTGGGGTGTCTAGGAAACGCGGTACCCAAGTTCCCTAAAATCATCTACGATGACTACAGTTGGTGTGCCAAATACTTAGAGGGTCTTTTTCGGCATGAATTCAACTTTACGTTTCAATACAAAAAATCAGGCTAATGGCCGTCAAGTTGGGCCCCTCCTGTCAGTTCTCGCCGTTATGTCACTCCTGTCGCTCCCGTCGCTTAGGTGTCAATTAGGCTTGCAGCGTTGGCGCCTGCATCTATTACACGTCTTCTTCTTCCCCGGAGCGGCAATCTGTGGGGCATCGCAGCCATGGCGCGGAGCTAGGACGTTGACGAACCTGCTCGGCCCAGCTCTCCTCCCTATAGGCTTGCAGCGTTGGCGCCTGCATCCATTACGCGTCTTCTTCCCTGGAGCGGCAATCTGTGGTCGCGGCCATGGCGCAGAGCTAGGAAGTGACGAAGCTGCTCGGCGCCGTACTCCTCCCCATCCCGAGTCGGATCTCGCCCTCACCGTGGACGCACCCATGGCACGGTCGGGGACGAGAATTGGTTCCCGGTGATATCTATCACCTTGTCGACCATGCTTGGTTCTATTTTGCTCCTCTAGAATCCGAGCTCACCGTCGCCGTGGTTGCACCCGCACCAATTCTACCACCTCTGCCGAGGTCTCTGTGGTAGCTCAAGTTCTGGGGCTCTCCAAGTTCTGCCATGTTGGGCCTGTAAGTGTTGTTGTATGTTAAACTAGCAAATCTCTTCTGTTCAAATCTCTTGGGCTATATGATGCGCTCGACGATCGACGTAGAGCTCGTTGGGAACCCCAAGGGGAAGGTATGATGAGCACAGCAGCAAGTTTTCCCTCAGTTATGAAACCAAGGTTTAATCGAACTAGTAGGAGCAAGGAAACACCCCAAAGGTGTTACTAGCTGAGCTTTGGCAGGGCGCACTACCGGTGCTAGTAGCAATGTGGAGATCTGCACAACACAACCACAGAACTTTGTCCCCAACTTGCAATGAGGTTGTCAATTTCACCGTGTTTTGCGGAAAACAAAGGATTAAATGTATCGAATGGAAAGAAGTAAAAGTTTGCAGAAAGTAAACACAAAGCAGTAAAGAATTGTAGATTGTATGTAAAGACAAAGGACCGGGATCCATAGTTCACTAGAGGTGGCTCTCCTTAGATAAATAACATGCTGGGTGAACAAATTACAGCGGGGCAATTGACAAACACCGAGAAAGCAATACATGCGTATACTAATCATCTTGACTCCTTTGAGACTTGATTGGGCATTACAACATAATACATAGACCGCCATCCAACTACATCTATGACTAATAATCCTCCTTCAGGTTATCATCCGAACCCCCTCCAGTATTAAGTTGCAAGCAACAGATTATTGCTTTATGAACTGCGTGTAAAGTAAACAATACGATTGTTCTATGAACAAAGGATTGTTGTTTTCTCCCTAGTAGCAACAACACATCTAGTACCTTAGAGATTTCTGTCACTTCCCCAGATTACCAGAGGCATGAACCCACTATCGAGCATAAATACTAACTCTTGGAGTTGCTAGCATCTACTTGGCCATGATAGCTACTAACAACGGAAAGCATGCAAGATCTCAAATAACAAAGACATGATAGAATCAATAATGAATCTGAAATAGCATCTCAATATCCATCGGATCCCTGCAAACACATCATGTATGGATTACAAATAGATGATCTTGATCATGAACGGAGCTCACAAGATCTAAACATGAAAGCACAAAGGAGGAGAAACCAGCCATCTAGCTACTACATGGATCCGTAGTCCAAGGATGAACTACTCACGCATCACACCGGAGGCTTGCCTGGTGATGAAGAAGGCCTCCAGGGTGAATTCCCCTCTCCGACAGGGTGCCGGGAAGAGCTTCAGATCCCTCCCGATCTAGGGATGGAGATGACGGTGGCTACAGACTCTTTCGTGGATTTTTGATAGGGTACTTAGGGTTTTCGTCCCGAGGGAAACTTATAGGCGGAAGGAGAGGCCGAGGGGGTGCCGGGAGCGGCCACACCACCCCCTGGCGTGGGCCAGGCCTGGCCTCGCGGCCAGGTGGTGTGGTGGCTCCCTGGCCCTTCTCCGTATCGTATTCTGGCACTTGATCCCTTCCGAAAAATAGGCACTTTGGCTTTTGTCCCGTCTAATTCCGAGAATATTCATTTTCTGACTTTCCTGGAACCAAAAATAGCAGAAAACAGGCAGTTGGCACTGTGGCTCTTGTTAATAGGTTAGTCCAAGAAATCATATGAAAAGTACTCTAGAGTTGGAACAAAACACAAGAAAGTGGATAAAACCAAGCACGGAACATCAAAAATTATAGATACATTTGCAATGTATCAACATCCCCAAGCTTAACTCCTGCTCTTCCTCGAGTAGGTAAGTGATAAAAAGAAGGAATGTTTGAGGTGACATGCACCATCAAAGACTTGATCAAAGTATTTGTAAAACATTCAAGGCTGGGATCATAGTACTTCAATCATAACATGAAAGACAAAGTTCTATAAATAAGCAAAGAAACTATGATGCAACATGAAACGACACAAACAAAAGATTCATGAATAACAATGCTTTGCAAGACGTTTGTTTGTTTCACATAAAGAAAACATAGCATACTAGTATTCAGCTTGTCCCTCAATAGAGTAGCAAATATAAATGCATAGGACACCTTCAAAGTTCATAAGAGTGACTAGATACAATAGTTTAAAACAAGCAATAACGAGTTATGCATCAATCAACTAGTCTTGGGACAATGCACATAGAACTAAGAATGGCCACTATGCTCTCAAAGTACTGCATAAAGATAGAAGGTGGAGACTCAATATAATGGTGGAAGAAAGGCCTTTTGTAAAAGGAAGTAGGGATTCAAGTCTCATAAAGAGCTTCCAAAAATTATGGTACTTATAGCTTTCAGCTCTCATTGCCCCTATCATAAGCATCTTGAAGGTGATTAAGGTTAAAGTGACACAACTAAGAGGATATGCTTGACAAGTTATAAACCGAAATCTCATGCCCCTTACTTACGAAGACCGATCCTCATGCTACTCAACTTCAGTCACGAGTAAGCTCTTGTCATTGTAAGTATATGTGTATCATTAAGAACCGCCAACGGGGTACCCCTTGCACATGATACGGGAGCTTTCCCATAATCAAAATGACAAGGCAAGCAGACAATGAGCATCTCAGCGATATTTTTATTTGCTATTTTTATAGGTTTTTATTGAGGATGCTTCATAGGGTGCTCATTATGGTGATGCTGCAAGTTTCCACCATGATTAGGCATGGCTTAGGCTAGCGGCCCAGGCGTTTCTCTAACACACATACAAACTCCATGATCTTACAAGTTCCACTTTATTTCACACCGCCGGGATCCGTAAGCAAAAGAACATGATATCAACGGGGTACAAAGTACAAGTGCAATGTTGAAAGCGTTCCCCATGAAACATGGTTCTGCTAATTTCAACTTATAAAGCGCAAGCATATACGCAACAAAGAAGGACCCAATGGTTCAAGTTTATTAGAGGCAAAAAAAGTAAAGTGTGCCATCAAGTTCGTGAGAGCTTTAATCACTAGTTTTCTCATAACAAGTGAAAGGTAGACAAAAGCATGAATATACTTGGAATAGCATAAGCTAGTAGGTAGGTATGGTGGACTCTTTGAAAAACTTGGTTTAGGGAGTTGGATGCATGTGTGGAACTCATACTTGGTGGGGGAGGCTAGCAAAAGACTGGGAGCGAGAAACTAAGAGAGCAATAATGGCCATAATCATGCAGAGCGACAAAACATCATTGATCAAAGCATAAAGTGATACTACAATTTGAAAACTAAAGGGTCATAAATGCTATGGTGACTTGTGACAGTCATAACATGGTGTGAGCATGTGCCAAGTCAACCCAAATAAAGCATCAAAGGAGAATACCACTATACTATGCTTTAATATGCTAAAACAACGCATGATTCATCCAAGGCACATTAAGCAATCTCCATTGTTTATAACAAGTCATGCTACAGCAAAGAATACTAAGAATAAAGCCAAAACAATATCAAGCATGGCATGACAAAGCATAGCCACAGTCAAAAACGAGCTCTTTTTACCACATAAGCATGAACTTTCCTACTCTTTTCCAAACCAAACCAAACTAATTGCAAACCAACGCACGAAAGAGGGGGTCCAACCAACTTATTCAGAAAACTAAGCAAACCAAGCAAACTAAAAACCAAAACGAAAACGAAAAGGAAGACGCTCCAAGAAAAACATAACTGTGCATGAAACAATAAAAATGAAGCGTTTGGAAGAAACCTGGGATTTTTATTGATGAAGAAGGGGATGCCTTAGGAATCCCCAAGCTTTGACGCTTGTACTTCTTGGATATTTCTTGGGGTGACACGCGTGGCATCCCCAAGATTGAGCTTTAGTCCATCCTTCATCTGATTACTCATTCCTTCCATACACCTGAAAATTTTCCTTCATACAAAACTTCACACAATCTTTATTAGCAACATTAGTGCACTCAAGATAAATAAGTCTTAAGGTTCAGTTCTAAAACCAAATAAAATTCCATTAGAACACTAGCTACTGTAGCACTTCTCTCAAAAAGCTCAATTCCCCAAAAGAACTCAAAAAGGAACCCACAAGAAGCAAATGCAGAAAATAGCAGAAATCTGTCAAAACAGACCAGCAGGTAAATACGAATTTTTTCGAAGATCTTATGTTGCTCAAATCAAAACGTGTTGAACTAACTAAAGTTAGATAACAACCTAGGGCAGAATCACAAAAAAATACAGTTCAATCCGACGTACACAGCTCTCTCAGGAATTTTTACGGTGAAGCACAAAAATCTGTTTCGGGACAACAACTTTCCCAATCATTACTTCACTCTCATTAGAGGTTACTCTTGGCACAAAAAGCAAATAAAAAGGATAAGGAGCGGTTATTACAGAGGTAATAACTTCCAAGACTCATCTAAAACTCTTGGGTTATCTCCCAACAAGTACTTTTCTTTAACGCTTTTAAGTTAGGCATGAAAATTTGAGAAGATGCTCTCATAGGAAATATGAATTGAAGTAAAAGAGAGCATCAAGAAGCAAATTCAAAACACATTTAAGTCTAACCCACTTCCTATGAATAGGAATCTTGTATGCAAATAAATGCACAAAGAACAAAGTGACAGACATAGGAAGATAAAACAAAAGTAACTTCAAAACTTTCAGCACATAAAGAGGTGTTTCATTACCATAAAAACTTCTACAACCATATTTTCCTCTCTCATAATAATTTTCAGTAGCCTGATGAATAAAATCAACAATATAACTATCACATAAGGCATGCTTTTCATGATCTACAAGCACTAGAGCTTTATTATAAACATTTTCAAAAGAATCCTCGGGAACATAACATTCACCCTCCTTTGATAAGCATGGGGGACAATCAAATAATGTAAGGGATACAGAGTTACTCTCATTAGAAGGTAGGCTTGGGTAGATCCATTCTTCCTCCTTTTGTCCATCACTCTCCACCTCTTTTTCATCTAATGAGCTTTCAGGTTCAGCAATTTCTTCTTCCATGGAGGTTCTAGCAGGCGGTGGTTCATCTATTACCTTAGCAGTCATAATACTGTTCCCAAATAGGAAACTGAGTGAGCTATCCATAATAAAATAGTGATTGGAGCAGAGCTAGTCATAAAGGCAACTTAATAAAAGAACTATTTTTTGTGTGTTTTTCCAATAAGAAAGCAAACTAGTAAAACTAATTTTTTTGTGTTTTTTGAAGAACAAAACAAGCAAACAAAGCAAAAAGAAAACTAAGCAAAACAAAAACAACAAAGTAAAGAGATTGGTTATGAGGGACTCCCCTTGTGAAGATGTCCTTGACTCCCCGGCAACAGCGCCAGAAAACGTCTTGATGCGCTCGACGATCGACGTAGAGCTCGTTGGGAACCCCAAGAGGAAGGTATGATGACCACAACAGCAAGTTTTCCCTCAGTTATGAAACACGGGTTTAATCAAACCAGTAGGAGCAAGGAAACACCCCAAAGGTGTTACTAGCTGAGCTTTGGCAGGGCGCACTACCGGTGCTAGTAGCAACGTGGAGGCCTACACAACACAACCACAGAACTTTGTCCCCAACTTGCGATGAGGTTGTCAATTTCACCGTGTTTTGCGGAAAACAAAGGATTAAACGTATCGAATGGAAAGAAGTAAAAGTTTGCAGAAAGTAAACACAAAGCAGTAAAGGATTGTAGATTGTATGTAAAGACAAAGGACCGGGATCCATAGTTCACTAGAGGTGGCTCTCCTTAGATAAATAACATGCTGGGTGAACAAATTACAGCGGGGCAATTGACAAACACCGAAAAAGCAATACATGCATATACTAATCATCTTGAATCCTTTGAGACTTGATTGGGCATTACAACATAATACATAGACCGCCATCCAACTGCATCTATGACTAATAATCCACCTTCAGGTTATCATCCGAACCCCCTCCAGTATTAAGTTGCAAGCAACAGATTATTGCTTTACAAACTGCGTGTAAAGTAAACAATACGATTGTTCTATGAACAAAGGATTGTTGTTTTCTCCCTAGTAGCAACAACACATCTAGTACCTTAGAGATTTCTGTCACTTCCCCAGATTACCAGAGGCATGAACCCACTATCGAGCATAAATACTAACTCTTGGAGTTGCTAGCATCTACTTGGCCAAGATAGCTACTAACAACGGAAAGCATGCAAGATCTCAAATAACAAAGACATGATAGAATCAATAATCAATCTGAAATAGCATCTCAATATCCATCGGATCCCCGCAAACACAACATGTATGGATTACAAATAGATGATCTTGATCATGAACGGAGCTCACAAGATCTAAACATGAAAGCACAAAGGAGGAGAAACCAACCATCTAGCTACTACATGGATCTGTAGTCCAAGGATGAACTACTCATGCATCACACCGGAGGTTTGCATGGTGATGAAGAAGGCCTCCAGGGTGAATTCCCCTCTTTGGCAGGGTGCCGAGAAGAGCTTCAGATCCCTCCCGATCTAGGGATGGAGATGATGGCGGCTACAGACTCTTTCGTGGATTTTTGATCGGGTACTTAGGGTTTTCGTCCCGAGGGAAACTTATAGGCGGAAGGAGAGGCCGAGGGGGTGCCGGGAGCGGCCACACCACCCCCTGGCGCGGGCCAGGCCTGGCCGCACGGCCAGGTGGTGTGGTGGCTCCCTGGCCCTTCTCCGTCTCGTATTCTGGCACTTGATCCCTTCCGAAAAAATAGGCACTTTGGCTTTTGTCCCGTCCAATTCCGAGAATATTCATTTTCTAACTTTCCTGGAACCAAAAACAGCAGAAAACAGGCAGCTGGCACTGTAGCTCTTGTTAATAGGTTAGGCCAAGAAATCATATGAAAAGTAGTCCAGAGTTGGAACAAAACACAAGAAAGTGGATAAAACCAAGCATGGAACATCAAAAATTATAGATACATTTGCAATGTATCACTATACCAACTTCATTGTGTTTAATTATGAAAGACAAAATATAAATGACTTCTCTCAATTTCTCGCATAGAAAAATGCACAGCTAATTTCATATTCTCGCAGGAACTGGCCCCACTTGTTGAACTGGCGGCACTGCCATGATCTCCACGTAACCACGGTGAGTTCTCGAACCGAAAGTTGCAGTTACCACGTTTCTTCTGCAATCATTCCTCTCTAGTTTTTCCTGGGCGCTTCTTCTTCCTCTGTTCTGGAACTATCGGTTCATCTTCTTCTTCCTCTCGCAAGCAGTTCCTTGCAGGCATTTCCTTTCACCCATTTCCTTGCAGGCATGGACGATGGGAAACGCACAACAGAGACCCACTTGGTCCCTGCCCATGGCACCACGACTTTGACAGTGGTGTACACAAATGATGAAGCGACTGTGGAGACAACTCTCGCCAGGTTTGAGCAATTGCTTGAGAAAGAGAAGCACAAGTTTGTGGGGCTAGACTTGGAGTACACCCGTGCAAATAAGCAAAAAAATCCTCCACAAGAGATCGCTGTCGTGCAAATCGCCATACATGAGAAGGTCCTCGTTTACCACTTCTGCAGGTATGTGAAATTTAAATTTGAGATCACCACTTCTGCATCCCTTGTTCCCTTACATCCCTAGAACCATCTAAGTGCAGGAGTAAACCAACTGAGATGCGTTGTCAGGCTCTGGTCGAGTTCTTGTGTAGGAAAGGGATAACTTTAACTATCGTGGATATCACAAATGACACAATTATGCTTTCTCATGCATTGATAAAAATCCCAGAGGGGCACCACATCGACATCCAAAATCTGTACAAGATCAAATCATACCCAGCGAAGGATGGCATGGGTGATCTGGCAGCAGAAATCATCGATAAATCCTATGAAAAACTGAAGAAATTGAAGCGACTCGATCATGACTACTGGGAGTGGAAGCCGATGAGCTAGGTGCGCCTCGAGTATGCAGCTAGAGACGCCTACATGGCGTACAAGTTATACAGTAAGCTCATTACAATGAAAGATGGGATGGTTAAGGCGGGGTTTTTCGCGAGAGAGCTATGCCCTGGTTCCAAGCTAGCCCAGGAGAAGAAGCGCGAGGAGGACAGAAAGCGGTTTCAGGACGAGCAGGCATCTTGGGACGATGGCGACATCAAGCAGCTGAGAGGGAAGCAAGTCAAGGACGACAACAAGTGGTGGTGATACATTATGTGTTTGAACTAGATTTTAGTTTCTAGTTTATTATGTGTGTGATACATTTAGTTACTTCAATACAAAATTTCAACCAATTTAACTTGTTGATGTATTTCTTGACAATTATAATATAATAAAGCACTAGAAATATTTTGTAGTGTGCATGAGCATGATCAGTAAATATAATTGAACACTAGAAAAATTGAACACTAGAAACTTTAAGGCACTCCATATAAAGGAGTAGATTAATTTAGAAGGTTCACGAGAGACACCATAGATATATTGTTTTACATGCCACACACAGGTAATAATTAACTAGAACAAAATAAAAGCAGTCACTGCAGCAGGAGGCCGGGACACGGAGACGCCTAGCAGGGCAGGGGTTTATCAGCAGGAGGCAGCGACAGCCTAGTCGATGGGATACATACCAGTCCTGACATACTCCTGGAGGAATTTGCCGTAGGCTGCGTGCCGTACCAAGGTAATCGGCCTATGCCTTCTGCCTCCGCCTCTGCCAACGCCCTCCGCATGCTGGATCATGCTATTGAGGTCCATGTTGATTGCTCTGCCACAGAATGGGCATAACAGTCTCCTCCTACGGTGGAAACGGATTAGCCCACACCGTAACCGCCTCAGCACGTAGCGGATTTTGTTGTCCCTGGATACCTTGCTATCGTCCACTTCATCATCATCCTCCTGTTGATTTTTAAAAACATAACTTAGAACTCATACATATGATTGAATTGTATTACAACTCAAGAATTGACAACATGTATATGTAAGACAATATATCCGTGGATATCAAAGATAAAGCATCTCAGCAATAGTTTGATCGGTTCATATATCATTTCATCTCAACACAATGACAAACAATTGCATCAGAGTGAATGTAGGATAAATCTAGGGGCCTCATAAGTTTCTTTAGGGATGGAGTCAGCGAACCAAGTAACAATTGCACAACCTGTAATGTTGTTGTACATCGCCCCAAGTTCACTAACTCTTCCCTGAAAAAATCTGACACCAATGTGTCTGCCTCTCTTTTGGGACAAATTTGAATCATTGGCCACAATAAGAAATTGAAATGTAATCGTACAAAACATTATTCAGGGATATACATAGTTAGGAACAAAAACAAGCCTAAATATTGTAATTATAAATAAAAAACGAAACAAATAATCTTCAGGTGCATGTTAAAAATACTTATGATCAAAACCATTCATATACATATGCATCATACCAATCATTAAAAGATCAGAAAAAATTCAAGGATCATATATGTAGTTCCATATGAGAATAAATCTAGGGCCTCATAATTTGTTTCAGAGATGGAGTTGGCGAACCAAAGTACCAACAACACAACCTATATTGTTTGTGTGCATTGCTGCCTCAGGTTCACCAACCCATCCCTAAAACACGACACCGTCATATGTGTCTCCCCTTGAACTCTTTTGGGGAAAATTTCAATCATCGGCCTCGGTGACAAACTAAAATGTAATTCTTATACACTGAATGCATGGAATAGGTAATTCGAATATCATAGTTCTATGAATGTAGAATAAAGATTAAGTTCTCATAAGTTTCTACAGGGATAGCGTAAGTGAACCAAGTAACAATTGCACAGCCTATATTGATATTGTACATCGCCCTAGGTTCACTAACTCGTCCCTGAAAAAATCTGACACCAATGTGTCTGCCTCTCTTTTGGGACAAATTTGAATCATTGGCCACAATAAGAAATTGAAATGTAATTGTACAAAACATTATTCAGGGATATACATAGTCAGGTACAAAAACAAGCCTAAATATTGTAATTATAAATAAAAAACCAAACAATTAATCTTCAGGTACATGTTAAAAATACTTATGATCAAAACCATTCATATACATATGCATCATACCAATCATTAAAAGTTCAGAAACAATTCAAGGATCATATATGTAGTTCCATATGAGAATAAATCAAGGGCCTCATAATTTGTTTTAGAGATGGAGTTAGAGAACCAAAGTACCAACAACACAACCTATATTGTTTGTGTGCATTGCTGCCTCAGGTTCACCAACCCATCCTAAAACACGACACCATCATACGTGTCTCCCCTTGAACTCTTTTGGGGCAAATTTCAATCATCGATCTCGGTGACAAACTAAAATGTAATTCTTATACACTATGAATGCATAGAATGGATAATTCAAATATCGTAGTTCTATGAATGTAGAATAAAGATTGCAGCCTCATAAATTTCTACAGAGATGGCGTAAGCGAACCAAGTAACAATTGCACAGCTTATATTGATCTTGTACATGGCCCCAGGTTCGCTCACTCATCCCTGAAAAAATCTGACACCAATGTGTCTGCCTCTCTTTGGGGCAAATTTGAATCATTGGCCACAATAAGAAATTGAAATGTAATCGTACAAAACAATATTCAGGGATATACATAGTCAGGTACAAAAACAAGCCTAAATATTGTAATTATAAATAAATAACCAAACAATTAATCTTCAGGTACATGTTAAAAATACTTATGATCAAAACCATTCATATACATATGCATCATACCAATCATTAAAAGATCAAAAACAATTCAAGGATTATATATGTAGTTCCATATGAGAATAAATCAAGGGCCTCATAATTTGTTTCAGAGATGGAGTTGGAGAATCAAAGTACCAACAACACAACCTATATTGTTTGTGTGCATTGCTGCCTCAGGTTCACCAACATATCCTTAAAACACGACACCATCATACGTGTCTCCCCTTGAACTATTTTGGGGCAAATTTCAATCATCGGCCTCGGTGACA
The DNA here is from genome assembly GCA_916181665.1 of Avena sativa. Classification (NCBI taxonomy): domain Eukaryota; kingdom Viridiplantae; phylum Streptophyta; class Magnoliopsida; order Poales; family Poaceae; genus Avena; species Avena sativa. Next base: position 464,688,169 of record OV702297.1, on the reverse strand, counting down.
AACTAAAATGTAATTCTTATACACTATGAATGCATGGAATGGATAATTCAAATATCATAGTTCTATGAATGTAGAATAAAGATTGCAGCCTCATAAGTTTCTACAGAGATGGCGTAAGCGAACCAAGTAACAATTGCACAGCTTATATTGATCTTGTACATGGCCTCAGGTTCGCTCACTCATCCCTGAATTTTTTTGACACCAATGTGTCTGCCTCTCTTTGGGGCAAATTTGAATCATTGGCCACAATAAGAAATTGAAATGTAATCGTACAAAACAATATTCAAGGATATACAAATGCATCATACAACGCATTCATAGATCAGAAACAATACAAAGATTATATATTTAGGTTCCATATGAGAGAAAAATTAGGGCCTCATTTTTTTCAGCAATGGAATCGGAGAACCAAAATACAAACAACACAACCTATATTGTTTATGTGCATTGCTGCCTCAGGTTCACTAACCATCCCTAAGAAAACTACACCATCAGATGCCCTTGCACTATTTTGGGGCAAAATTGAATCATTGGGCTCAGTAAGGAATAGAAATGTAATGTTATAGGCCTCCTGTGTATCGAAATCAACACTCAACTAGCAAATTCAACTAGATGACAGATGAGCAGATTGGGGTTTTATGACTAGACGGATTGGGGTTTTGTGACTAGTTGGCAGATGCATCAATCAACCGATCGAATCATATATATATAATACCCTACTTCAAGAGCAAAAGAATCTGTTCACGAATGAGCAAATCCTATGTATGAACAGTGAAAACTGTGGCTGCGACTAGAGAAGCTAGCAATGTAGTACCTCGGACTCCTCATCAGGGACCTCCTCCTTGAACTCATCATTCTCCACGGTTGCGTCGAAGATTTCTTGAACGGCGATGGGGTCGTCGATGTAAATCACCGGATTGCCTCCGCCTGCCGCCTGCCCCCCATCCAGATCTGCCGCTGGCACCACGACGTTGTCGGCCACCTGCTGCTTGGCAGCGACGGCTACTACCTGTTGCTCGGCGGTGATGGCTACCACCTGCTGCTCGGCGGTGATGGCTATCACCTACTGCTGGGTAGCGACAGCTACCATCTGCTGCTCAGCGGCGACGGATACTGGCTGGACGGATGAGCTCGCACCCTCGACGACACGGCGACGAGCGGCGTTTGTGCCTGGAGAAGACGCCTCCGCCTGCTTGGCAACGACCGAGCCATCTACTGCTACGCCTTCAACTGGCTTCACCTTCGGATCGTCTCCACATGTACGCTTCATGGCGCACCAAGGGAAGGAGGTAGTGCAAACGAGGGAGCTTCGGCGTGCGTGGCAGGTGTAGATTGGGGTCTTGGGACTAGACAGACTAGGGGGAAATGACACGAGCTCATGGAAGAAGAAGGTCGAGGGGGGTTATAAACACCGGACCGTTCGTAGTCCTCGAGTGGACACGTGTGGTGGGTGGGGGGCGGGGGCTACCACGATCTCCACCCTTTTTCCAGTTCCCTTTTTTTTGAAACAGCCACGATCTCCACTTTAGAGCTGCATTGAAAACACGCTCATGGCAGACCTCGATTCCACTGCATGCAAGTGGCGTGGAACTAATTTCTAGCAACATTAGATCTACTCGAGGGGGGCCTTGACTCATGGAATTTACTAGCGGTAGGGCCTAGTTGGAACTGTGATTGAGAGCGCTGCGTAAAAATGGTACATGTCTAATTTAAATCAAGTGGCAATAAATTGTAGCGTCCCATCGACAACCGTGCACTCGATGACCCTGCTGCCCTGTGCATAAGTTGTAGTAACAGTAGTAGGCTTTTCAAACTTGATTAAACTTGACATGACCGCTCGATGACTTTTTCCATGGACGGCATCATGTTCCTTCCTATAGAAGTCTCACGGAGGGAGACGTCCATGCAGTCTCACGCTGTACTGTGAAGGGCACGACGTGTGCAACGATCATTGTTGGATCGCACCGAATCAATTGTTGGTGCACACGATCCGCGTGACAACTGTGACAACCAATCAGGGAGTAGCAGACATGGTGAGCACAGGTTTGGGCTTCTACGAAAGATAGAGAGGGGGCAAAACTAAATAGTACCACATAAAACCAACGGTAAACCTGAGTAGTATAAAAATGGAAAGTGTCTTGTACAATGAAATACATCGTGGAATACATCAAATTATGCCAAGATAGATCCACTAGAGTTCATTCCATGTGTGTTCTTCTAGACAGACCACACATGGATCCACCAGTGTCATTGCATGTCTGTTCCTCTAAACAAACCACATAAGGATTCACCAGTGTCATTGGATGTGTGTTCTTCTCATGAACCACACATGGATCCACCGGTGTCATTGCATGTATGTTCCTCTAAACAAACCACATAAGGATCCACCAGTGTCATTGCGTGTTTGTTCTTTTCATAAACCAGACCCAGTGTCATTGCATGTGTGTTCTTCTAAACAAACCACATAAGGGTGCACCAGTGTCATTGCCTGTCTGTTCTTTTCATGAACCACACCCAGTGTTATTGCATGTGTGTTCTTCTAAACAAACCACATAAGTCATTGTATGTCTGTTCTTTTCATGAACCACACTCGGTGTCATTGCATGTGTGTTCCTCTAGACAGACCACATAAGGATCCACCGGTGTCATTGCATGTCTGTTCCTCTAAATAAACCACCTAAGGATCCACCAGTGTCATTGGATGCGTGTTCTTCTCATGAACCGAACATGGATCCACCGGTGTCATTGCATGTCTGATCCTCTAAACAAACCACATAAGGATCCACCAGTGTCATTGCATGTCTGTTCTTTTCATGAACCACACCCAGTGTCATTGCATGTGTGTTCTTTTCATTAACCACAACGAGAGTGATTGCATGTCTATTACTTCCATAAACACACATGGATCCACCGATGTCATTGCACGTCTGTTCTTTTCATGAAGCACACCCAGTGTCACTGCATGTCAGTTCTTTTCATGAACCACATAAGGATCCACCTAGTGTCATTGGATGTATGTTCTTCTCATGAACCACACGTGGATCCATCGGTGTCATTGCATGTCTGTTCCTCTAAACAAACCACATAAGGATCCACCAGTGTCATTGCATGTGTGTTCTTTTCATGAACCACACCCAGTGTCATTGCATGTCTGTTCTTCTAAACAAACCACATAAGGATCCACCAGTGTCATTGCATGTCTGTTCTTTTCATGAACAACATAAGGATCCACCGGTGTCATTGCATGTCTGTTCTTTTCATGAACCACACCCAGTGTCATTGCATGTGTGTTCTTTTCATGAATCACAGCTAGAGTCATTGTATGTCTATTCTTTTCATGAACCACACCCAGTGTCATTAAATGTCTGTTCTTTTCATAAAGCACACCCGGTGTCACTGCATGTCAGTTCTTTTCATGACCCACATAAGGATCTACCAGTGTCATTGGATGTGTGTTCTTATCATGAACCACACGTGGATCCACCAGTGTCATTGCATGTCTGTTCCTCTAAACAAACCACATAAGGATCCACGAGTGTCATTCCATGTCTGTTCTTTTCATGAACCACACCCAGTGTCATTGCATGTGTGTTCTTCTAAACAAACCACATAAGGATCCACCAGTGTCATTGCATGTCTGTTCTTTTCATGAATCACACCCAGTGTCATTGCATGTCTGTTCTTTTCATGAACCACACCCAGTGTCACTTCATGTCAGTTCTTTTCATGAACCACATAAGGATCTACCAGTGTCATTGGATGTGTGTTCTTCTCATGAACCACACGTGGATCCACCGGTGTCATTGCATGTCTGTTCATGTAAACAAACCACATAAGGATCCACAAGTTTCATTGCATGTCTGTTCTTTTCATGAACCACACAGTGTCATTGCATGTGTGTTCTTCTAAACAAACCACACAAGGATCCACCAGTGTCATTGCATGTGTGTTCTTTTCAGGAACCACACATAAAGATCTACCAGTGTCATTGGATGTGTGTTCTTCTCATGAACCACACGTGGATCCACTGGTGTCATTGCATGTCTGTTCTTTTCATGAACCACACATAAGGATCTACCAGTTTCATTGGATGTGTGTTCTTCTCATGAACCACACGTGGATCCACCGGTGTCATTGCATGTCTGTTCCTCTAAACAAACCACATAAGGATCCACCAGTGTCATTGCATGTCTGTTCTTTTCATGAACCACACCTAGTGTCATTGCATGTGTGTTCTTTTCATGAACCACAGCTAGAGTCATTGCATGTCTGTTCTTTTCATGAACCACACCCAGTGTCATTGCATGTCTGCTCTTCTAAACAAACCACATAAGGATCCACCTGTTTCATTGCATGTCTGTTCTTTTCATGAACCACACCCAGTGTCATTGCATGTGTATTCTTCTAAACAAACCACATAAGGATCCAGCAGTGTCATTGCATGTCTGTTCTTTTCATGGACCACATAAGGATCCACCAATGTCATTGCATGTCTGTTCTTTTCATGAACCACATAAGGATCTACCAGTGTCATTGCATGTCTGTTCTTTTAATGAACCACACCCAGTGGCATTGCATGCGTGTTCTTCTAAACAAACCACATAAGTCATTGCATGTATGTTCTTTTCATGAACCACACCCGGTGTCATTGCATGTGTGTTCCTCTAGACAGACCACATAAGGATCCACCGGTGTCATTGCATGTCTGTTCCTCTAAACACACCACATAAGGATCCACCAGTGTCATTGGATGTGTGTTCTTCTCATGAACCACACATGGATCCACCGGTGTCATTGCAAGTCTGTTCCTCTAAACAAACCACATAAGGATCCACCAAGTTTTTTGCATGTCTGTTCTTTTCATGAACCACACCCAGTGTCATTGCATGTGTGTTCTTCTCATGAACCACACGTGGATCCACCGGTGTCATTGCATGTCTGTTCTTTTCATGAACCACACATAAGGATCCACCAGTGTCATTGCATTTCTGTTCTTTTCATGAACCACACCCAGTGTCATTGCATGTGTGTTCTTTTCATGAACCACAACTAGAGTCATTGCATGTCTGTTCTTTTCATGAACCACACCCAGTGTCATTGCATGTCTGTTCTTCTAAACAAACCACATAAGGATCCACCAATGTCATTGCATGTCTGTTGTTTTCATGAACCACACCCAGTGTCATTGCATGTGTGTTCTTCTAAACAAACCACATAAGGATCCACAAGTGTCATTGGATGTGTGTTCTTCTCATGAATCACACGTGGATCCACCGGTGTCATTGCATGTCTGTTCCTCTAAACAAACCACATAAGGATCCACCAGTGTCATTTCATGTATGTTCTTTTCATTAACCACACCCAGTGTCATTGCATGTGTGTTCTTTTCATGAACCACACCTAGTGTCATTGCATGTCTGTTCTTCTAAACAAACCACATAAGTCATTGCATGTCTGTTCTTTTCATGAACCACACCCGGTGTCATTGCATGTGTGTTCCTCTAGATAGACCACATAAGAATCCACTGGTGTCATTCCATGTCTTTTCCTCTAAACAAACCACGTAAGGATCCACTAGTGTCATTGGATGTGTGTTCCTCTCATGAACCACACATGGATCCACCGGTGTCATTGCATGTCTAATCCTCTAAACAAACCACATAAGGATCCACCAGTGTCATTACATGTCTGCTCTTTTCATGAACCACACCTAGTGTCATTGCATGTGTGTTCTTCTAAACAAACCACATAAGTCATTGCATGTCTGTTCTTTTCATGAACCACACCCGGTGTCATTGCATGTGTGTTCCTCTAGACATACCACATAAGGATCCACCGGTGTCATTGCATGTCTGTTCTTTTCATGAACCACACCCGGTGTCACTACATGTCTGTTCTTTTCATGAACCACATAAGGATCTACCAGTGTCATTGGATGTGTGTTCTTCTCATGAACCACACGTGGATCCACCGGTGTCATTGCATGTCTGTTCTTTTCATGAAACACACATAAGGATCCACCAGTGTCATTGCATGTATGTTCTTTTCATGAACCACACCTAGTGTCATTGCATGTCTGTTCTTTTCACGAACCACACCCGGTGTCACTGCATGTCTGTTCTTTTCATAAACCACATAAGGATCTACCAGTGTCATTGGATGTGTGTTCTTCTCATGAACCACACGTGGATCCACCGGTGTCATTGCATGTCTGTTCCTCTAAACAAACCACATAAGGATCCACCAGTGTCATTGCATGTATGTTCTTTTCATGAACCACATCAAGTGTCATTGCATGTGTGTTCTTCTAAATAAAACCACATAAGGATCCACCAGTGTCATTGCCTGTCTGTTCTTTTCATGAACCACACCCAGTGTCAGTGCATGTCTATTCTTTTCATGAACCACACCCGGTGTCACTGCATGTCAGTTCTTTTCATGAACCACATAAGGATCTACCAGTGTCATTGGATGTGTGTTCTTCTCATGAACCACCCGTGGATCCACCGGTGTCATTGCATGTTTGTTCCTCTAAACAAACCACATAAGGATCCACCAGTGTCATTGCATGTCTGTTCTTTTCATGAACCACACCTAGTGTAATCGCATGTGTGTTTTTATAAACAAACCACATAAGGATCCACCAGTGTCATTGCATGTGTGTTCTTTTCATGAACCACACCTAGTGTCATTGCATGTGTGTTCTTTTCATGAACCACAGCTAGAGTCATTGCATGTCTGTTCTTTTTCATGAACCACACCCAGTGTCAGTGCATGTCTGTTCTTTGCATGAACCACACCTAGTGTCACTGCATGTCAGTTCTTTTCATGAACCACATAAGGATCTACCAGTGTCATTAGATGTGTGTTCTTCTCATGTACCACACGTGGATCCACTGGTGTCATTGCATGTCTGTTCTTCTAAGCAAACCACATAAGGATCCACTCGTGTCATTGAATGTCTATTCTTTTCATGAACCACACAGAAGGATCCACCAGTGTCATTGCATGTCTGTTCTTTTTTTGCACCACACCTAGTGTCATTGCATGTGTGTTCTTTTCATGAACCACAGCTAGAGTCATTGCATGTCTGTTCTTTTCATGAACCACACCTAGTGTCATTGCCTGTCTGTTATTTTCATGAACCGAACCTAGTGTCATTGCATGTCTGTTCTTTTCATGAACCAAACCCGGTGTCACTGCATGCCAGTTCTTTTCATGAACCACATAAGGATCTACCAGTGTCATTGGATGTGTGTTCTTCTCATGAACCACACGTGGATCCACCGGTGTCATTGCATGTCTGTTCTTTTCATGAACCACCCATAAGGATCCACCAGTGTCATTGCATGTCTGATCTTTTCATGAACCACACCCAGTGTCATTGCATGTGTGTTCTTTTCATGAACCACAGCTAGAGTCATTGCATGTCTGTTCTTTTCATGAACCACACCCAGTGTCATTACATGTCTGCTCTTCTAAGCAAACCACATAAGGATCTAGCAGTGTCATTGCATTTTTGTTCTTTTCATAAACCACACATAAGAATCCACCAGTGTCATTGCTTGTCTATTCATTTCATGAACCACACCCAGTGTCATGGCATGTGTGTTCTTTTCATGAACCACAGCTAGAGTCATTGCATGTCTGTTCTTTTCATGAACCACATAAGGATCTACCAGTGTCATTGTATGTGTGTTCTTCCTATGAACCACACGTAGATCCACCGGTGTCATTGCATGTCTGTTCCTCTAAACAAACCACATAAGGATCCACCAGTGTCATTGCATGTCTGTTCTTTTCATGAACCACACCCAGTGTCATTTCATGTGTGTTCTTCTAAACAAACCACATAAGGATCCACCAGTGTCATTGTCTGTCTGTTCTTTTCTCGAACCACACCCAGTGTTAGTGCATGTCTGTTCTTTTCATGAACCACACCCAGTGTCACTGCATGTGTGTTCTTTTCATGAACCACATAAGGATCTACCAGTGTCATTGGATGTGTGTTCTTCTCATGAACCACATGTGGATCCACCGGTGTCATTACATGTTTGTTCCTCTAAATAAACCACATAAGGATCCACCAGTGTCATTGCATGTCTATTCTTTTCATGAACCACACCAAGTGTCATTGCATGTGTGTTCTTCTAAACAAACCACATAAGGATCCACCAGTGTCATTACATGTGTGTTCTTTTCATGAACAACACATAAGGATCCACCAGTGTCATTTCATGTCTATTCTTTTCGTGAACCACACCCAGTGTCATTGCATGTGTGTTCTTTTCATGAACCATAGCTAGAGTCATTGCATGTCTGTTCTTTTCATGAACCACACCCAGTGTCATTGCATGTATGTTCTTTTCATGAACCACACCTGGTGTCACTGCATGTCTATTCTTTTCATGAACCACATAAGGATCTACCAGTGTCATTGGATGTGTGTTCTTCTCATGTACCACACGTGGATCCACTGGTGTCATTGCATGTTTGTTCTTTTCATGAACCACACATAAGGATCCACTAGTGTCATTTCATGTTAGTTCTTTTCATGAACCACACCCAGTGTCACTGCATGTGTGTTCTTTTCATGAACCACAGCTAGAGGCATTGCATGTCTATTCTTTTCATGAACCACACCCAGTGTCATTGCATGTCTGTTATTTTCATGAACCACACCTAGTGTCATTGCATGTGTGTTCTTTTCATGAACCACATCTAGAGTCATTGCATGTCTGTTCTTTTCATGAACCACACCTATTGTCATTGCATGTCTGTTCTTTTCACGAACCACACCCGGTGTCACTGCATGTCTGTTCTTTTCATGAACCACATAAGGATCTACCAGTGTCATTGGATGTGTGTTCTTCTCATGAACCACACGTGGATCCATCGGTGTCATTGCATGTCTGTTCCACTAACTAAACCACATAAGGATCCACCAGTGTCATTGCATGTCTGTTCTTTTCATGAACCGCACGCAGTGTCATTGCATGTGTGTTCTTCTAAACAAACCACATAAAGATCCACTAGTGTCATTGCCTGTCTGTTATTTTCATGAACCGAACCTAGTGTCATTGCATGTCTGTTCTTTTCATGAACCACACCCGGTGTCACTGCATGCCAGTTCTTTTCATGAACCACATAAGGATCTACCAGTTTCATTGGATGTGTGTTCTTCTCATGAACCACACGTGGATCCACCGGTGTCATTGCATGTCTGTTCCTCTAAACAAACCAGATAAGGATCCAGCAGTGTCATTGCATGTCTGTTCTTTTCATGAACCACACCCAGTGTCATTGCATGTGTGTTCTTCTAACCATACCACATAAGGATCCACCAGTGTCATTGAATGTCTGTACTTTTCATGAACCACACATAAGGATCCACCAGTGTCATTGCATGTCTGTTCTTTTCATGAACCATACCCAGTGTCATTGCATGTGTGTTCTTTTCATGAACCACAGATAGAGTTGTTGCATGTCTGTTCTTTTCATGAACCACACCCAGTGTCGTTGCATGTCTGTTCTTTTCGTGAACCACACCCGGTGTCACTGCATGTCTGTTCTTTTCATGAACCACATAAGGATCTACCAGTTTCATTGGATGTGTGTTCTTCTCATGAACCACACGTGGATCCACCGGTGTCATTGCATGTCTGTTATTTTCATGAACCACACATAAGGATCCACCAGTGTCATTGCATGTGTGTTCTTTTCATGAAGCACAGCTAGAGTCATTGCATGTCTGTTCTTTTCATGAACCACACCAAGTGTCATTCCATGTCTGTTCTTCTAAACAAACCACATAAGGATCCACCAGTGTCATTGCATGTCTGTTGTTTTCATGAACCACACATAAGGATCCACCAGTGTCATTGCATGTATGTTCTTTTCATGAACCACACCCAGTGTCATTGCATGTCTGTTCTTTTCATGAACCACACCCAGTGTCATTGCATGTCTGTTCTTTTCATGAACCACATAAGGATCTACCAGTGTCATTGGATGTGTGTTCTTCTGATGAACCACACCTAGTGTCATTGCATGTCAGTTCTTTTCATGAACCACATAAGGATCCTCCAGTGTCATTGCATGTCTGTTCTTCTCACAAACCACATAAGGATCCACCAGTGTCATTGCATGTCTATTATTTTCATGAACCGCAGCTAGTGTCATTGCATGTGTTTTCTCCTGACAAACCACATATGGATCCACCAGTGTCATTGCACGTCTGTTCTTTTCATGAACCACAGCTAGAGTCCACCAGTGTCATTGGATGTGTGTTCTTCCCATGAACCACACATGGATCCACCAGTGTCATTGCATGTTTGTTCTTTTCATGAACCACAGCTAGAGTCATTGCATGTCTGTTACTTCCATAAACCACATATGGATCCACCTAGTGTGATTGCATGTCTGTTCTTTTCACAAACCACACATGGATACAACAGTGTCATTGCATGGGTAGCCGTTAGACCGAGTCTTCTAGAAGGCACGCCCTAACACAGTTGTTCTGCTTGACGATTGTTACATACCGTTCGATTGGGGCGCTTGGACGATTAGGATGGTCTTCGTGAGAGCGATCCACGAGTAGGCTATTCTGCAGCATGATTGGCCACGCTTGCTCTGGACAAACTGGCAACATCGGGTGCTCCCCTGTTGCGAGTGTCACGTCTCACGAGTTCAGTTGGCCACATCCCAATGTCACGAAGATGCTAAAAGGAAGGAGCAGACAATTTGATCCTTGCTCTCGCAGGAAGATGCGCATCGGGCCAAGATTAGGAAGATCAAAGAGATGTGTGATAACTATTTCTATTTAGCTTAAGCTTCGTGCCTTTTTAAGTTGTAATATTTGTACTTGTTGACCTAGCGGTCTAAACTATTGGTCCCGGATTCTAGGGAGGAAAAAAATTGCTCTGACCCCACATTACTTCTTTTGTCTGACCCCGCATTACTTCTTTTGTCTGACCGTCGCTTCGTCGTCCTCGTGTACAAATAGGAGGCACCACAGCGCATCGCTTCGTCGTCCATCCCCTCGTCCTCTCCAATCTCCACCACGGCGCCATGGAGATGCCCGATCTGAACTTGTACGATGCGGTGATGTTCGTGAACTTTGACATCCTCGTGGCGCCAGCCGCGAAGGTGCCCCATGGATGGCGCATCAGCTCCGCGGGGGTGCCAGTGGCTCCACTACCTGGCCCAGCCGAGATGGAGAGCAAAATCGTGGCACGCTGCCGCCAGATGCCCGTGTGGAAGATGGCGCTGCCCCGGTACGCGGCTGGCACTTGTCGGCCAGTACTTGTCGGCCAGTACTTGCTGGTACTTGTAATATTTGTACTTGTCGGCCAGTACGGGCTGGCCGCCGCTGTTCAAGAAGGAGCGGAAGGCCAAGATTGGCAACCGCATCGTTGACGGGCGCGTGGTGCACCAGGATCTCCGCAACCGAGAAGGGCGGGAGAGGTTCTGGTCCGTCCCTCGATGGACCAAGTACACCGTCATTGCCGCTGCTCGACGCGAAGAGGTGCTCCATCTCGCGAACAATGCGGACATCGTGGAGGTTCCGTCCGACAGCGACGAGGAAGCCGGCGGCTCAGAGGACAGTGGCAGCGGAAATGAAATTGTTGACTAGTGGTTGAATTAATGTAGGATGTGAAATCACACCTTTGTTTAGAAGAATTTGTGGTTGAAGTAATGAAATGCCTCGATTTAGATCTCTGTCTCGATTAATTTGTGGAAGAATTTGTGATTTAGATCAATTTCTGCCTCGATTTAGATCTCTGTCCCGGATTGGGAACGTGACCATGGACCAAAGACACCTTTTCTACTAGTGTATTCTGACATTGGTGGTTTGTTTAAACGTAATATACATGGATTGTGCCGCATGCAAATCGCACAACCACAATTTATAAAGTGGAAGCACGTACACCCGGTTAATAGAGATCCGGGAGCTTCGCCAGATGCAGGGGATGCAGGAGCAGAGAGGCGGTGAGATAGACGGGCTCAAGATTAGGCCAGAGGCGGTGAGATACCCATTTCCTCCTCATCTGGGCATTATCGGTGAGAACATTGCTGTTTATGTTGCCACGTCGTTTTGCAGCATCTGAAATAAGTTGCTGCTTCGTGGAGTGTGGGACCTTAAATAATTTATTTCTGTGCCACTTACTTTCCGTCGTATTTGGAGAACTCCTGCCCCTCAGCAATCGTGGAACCGGTGGATCCTTGTTTTTAGATAGTAGTGGCACAATCACAATTTCGGATTCAACTACTGACTCGGGCGTTTCCAAACCCTAAGTCGCAGTACATTTTACACAGAGAACATAGGTAAATTGTTTCGCCCAGAATTTAACAGAATTACATATATAGGTTCAAGTTCAACACATTACTATGCATCTTCATTGCCAGCAGCCTTCTTCCGCAGCCTGGGTGCCAAGCCTTCATGTCCAATGGCTTCTTCATTTCCTGCCTTCTTCCTCTTCCTCGGTGCCAATTTTCTTAGCTTCACGTACTCTGCATCGCCGGGACAATGGGCACCAGAATCGTGTCCAGCATCATCTTTCCACTCGTTTTTAATTTCTTCGGGCAACAAAATGACATGTTTCCACTCGTTTTTAATTTCTTCGAGCAGCAAAATGACTGACCCGGCAGTCATGTTTGTAACCTTGCGGTGCTTCCTGTCAAAGAAACAAGACTGTTGCATAACTGCCAAATATCTACAGAGTAAATAAAACAAAAATTACAATTCAGCACAAACATGCGAACCTCAAGAGTCCTTTGCTTACCAGGAGCTAATTGGGTTCGAGCAACCACCCTGTCCAAGAATAGAAGGGCGACTCCCAGTTGCAGCAGCTTCCACATCCAGTACATCACATTTCAGCTCAAACATGGCAGCCGAAGCATACCTTTTCATCAACCCAATTAGCTGACTGTCACACGTTATAGGAACCATGATGCCACGTTCATCCATGAAGCTGAACTTTGCAGCCTGCTTCGGCCATAATTCAACATGATTATGTAGAGCAGCAACCATACCAGATATATTGCAGATCTGCGCAGGCGCTTCTTCCATCGTGAAACAATGGTGTCCATACCTCTTGCCCTTAGAGTCGTACCTATAGAGGACTACCGTAACTAGGTAAGGGGGTCCGCGCAGATCCCACTTGACAGAAAACTATGGACAAAATATGTTTCTCAGCGTTGGGCTAACAAATAATTTGAGGTTCAGTAGCCAGCTAGCAGTTGTAACTTTAGTGCGAATAGCAAAGAGAAGGGTAGATCACCTGCTTGTAGACAGAACTTCTTCTTTCTTGATAGTAGGATCTGCCATCCTCCAAGCTGCTCGGCTCGTCGGCGGCGGAGTATCCTCACAACAGCGGCTACGGCATGCGCCATTGGAGCTCGGGATCAGTGACTAGGCGCAGCAACTTTGCGTCAGAAGTCAAATGTCCAAAGGGATCGTCCTGCCTGGAGGGTGGATTCCGACGCCGCCGGTGCTAGGGGAAGCTGGGAATGGATTTGTGAAATTGGTCAACGCATCCAATCCACTTAGCTGCTCGATTTTCCTAAGAGGTTGCCGCGCTGGCGCCCGCGTCACGGACAGATGACCGACATGAGGGTCCCGACCATCTACTTCACGGGGCAGTTTAACGGAATGTTTGAATTTGGCAGGGGTGAGATAGTTTGCCTCCAAATGGCCCCTCTCAGTAGTTGGCGGCCCAACTTTTCGAAACGCGGTAATTTCAGGCAACTTAGGTACCGCCATGCGCTCGTCTGCCAACTTTGGTACCGCAGACGAACAAGCCGCTCAATTCTGCCCAAGTTCTAAATAGTGTCAATGCGGGGAACCAAATTAGGGGGGAGGGGAGGGGGGGGGGATTTGGCCTAGCCACGGATCCGCGCATGCAGTCCCTGCGCATGCAACTTGCATGCGGGGGGAAATACTCGCACCAGAACCAAACACGCTCTTAGCCTTCCCTCTTATGTCCCGCAATTGTTTTTTATCTCTTGTCTTGGGCAGTTGTTCCCTACACTTAATGACATGAATGGGCGAGGAAAACGGTGCACCTTCGGTTTGCGTTAGTGTCAAAATAGTTGTCATTTTGTTGTCCAATAATTTATTTATAATTTTCATTACTTTCAGGATTCCTTATAATATTTAATATTTTTGATCTATATCTATATATACTAATATAATATATATATATAATAATAAAGGACGAAGTGTTTCTTCCGGTCCAATACTTTCTTAGACCTTTTTACCCTCCCACAAAATCTATATTATCAATAGTGCCACCGGTAAGTTAAATCCTATTCACTTTTCCTTTGTCAATTTGTTGTCGTCTGCTATGTACAACAGCTGAACACGTACCAGAGTCGGGTTGGCAGGTTGGATTAGAACCGTGCATGAAAAGAGACCCCACATCAGGAGTCGTGACCAAATCGCTCTCCACCGTCAAACCTTAGCTAGCATAGCGACACCGGTCTATACTAGAGGACATGGAGGTTAACCATGGCAGAACTCATGCGGGGGAAAGAAAACATCGCAACACAGGCCCTCCTCCCTTGAGGTTGGTTATGGGGGTAGGCCTCAGCTGAGCGGAGCATAGCAGCTAGCTGTGGATATTTGTTGGATGGCAACAACTACAATGCGGAGCAACAACAGTAAACACAAACACTAGTAGAAAATAGACCTTTGATCCAGGGGTATTAGCCACGGTTTTGCTACAAACCGAGACTAATGCCCTGGTCCAACGGCTAGATCTGGCCCCAGGGGGGTGGCAGGCACTAGCCCCGGTTCGAACGGTACCTTTAGTCCCGGGTCGTGTAACAAACCGGGACTAAAGGGTTTCAGGCAGGCCGGGTCGGACACCAAATCCTTTAGTCCCGGTTTGTTATACGACCCGGGGTTAAATATGGACCTTTAGCCCCGGTTCTAGACACAAACCGGGACTAAAGATCTGGCTATATCTTCTTTCCCTGCCCGAGCCACTATTCAAGCTGGTGGCTCTCCTCTCTCTCTCTTTCTTGCTTCAAGCTCGAGTTCATGCCCTTTTTTTTCTCAAGATTTGTCTATATTTTGTGGTGCCCCATCTATCCAAAGGTTCTAAAAGGTGAGCAACTTCATCCTTTGAACTCTCATTGCTATATTAGCTCATTTCATTCTCTATCTTGTAGATGGATTTGTGGATTTAGTTTGGTAGTAATTTTTGCAATGATAGCATGAGATCGATGTTTAGATTCTATCTATCTTGTATTAATGTAAGGAACTCTAAGGTAAATATCACAATATGTGGATTCTATCTATATATATCTTGTTTTGGCACATAGTCTCGAAATTTGATTTTCACACACATGCGTGAGTTCATCATTCTAACTAGATAGCTGGGCAAGATATCCTTCTTCATCTACCTGCGTTCAACAAACTGAAAAAATTGTAAAAAAGATAGGTTTAATTCATAAAAGCTTGATTAGAAGACATCACAGTACATCTTCGAGAAGCTCCTCTATGGCGAGCTCCTCGAAGATGTCTGAGGATAGGATCCTAAGACATCTTCGAGAGAAGCTCCGCCGTAGTGGTGTCCCTCTGGCACCATCTTGAAGTTAATAACTTCTCTAGCTATAGATTAATACGCCGGGTAACTAAAACAATTCACATATTAGGGAGTGCCTCTATGGCGAGCTCCTCGAAGATGTCTGAGGACGGGATCCTAAGACATCTTCGAGAAGCTCTGCCGTAGTGGTATCCCTGCTCTCGCACACCATCTTTCAGTTTATATCTTCTCTAGCTAGATCAGTATGCTGGTGGAGCTAACTAATTTCACATATTAGAGAGTGCCTCTATGGCGAGCTCCTCGAAGATGTCTGAGGACGAGGTCCTAAGACATCTTCGAGAAGCTCCGCCGTAGTGGTGTCCCTGGTCTCGCACACCATCTTGCAGTTCTTCACAAGAATGCATACCTATTTATAGATTAAGCAGCTCAAGATAGTGTCGGGCACTAATGACATAATGTCGACACACTCACCCCTGGCATAGTGCTGCCACCCACCCAAAATAGTGTCGTCATTTAATTTACTGGCTTAGTGCTGCCCACTGAGGACATAGTGTCGACATGTTGTCTCCACATCCACATTTAGTATCGGTTGGTGCCTCCAACCGGGACTAAAGGTTCATCATATCTTTAGTCCCGGTTGTTGGTTTTAATTTTGTTTTTTTAGATTAGTACTAATTAATTATGATTATGCTGCCACCCACCCAAAATAGTGTCGTCATTTAATTTACTGGCTTAGTGCTGCCCACTGAGGACATAGTGTCGACATGTTGTCTCCACATCCACATTTAGTCCCGGTTGGTGCCTCCAACCGAGACTAAAGGTTCATCCTATGTTTAGTCCCGGTTGCTGGTTTTAATTTTGTTTTTTAGATTAGTACTAATTAATTATGATTATGCTGCCACCCACCCAAAATAGTGGCGTCATTTAATTTACTGGCTTAGTGCTGCCCACTAAGGACATAGTGTCGACATGTTTTCTCCACATCCACATTTAGTCCCAGTTGGTGCCTCCAACCGGGACTAATGGTTCATCATATCTTTAGTCCCGGTTGTTGGCTTTAATTTTGTTTTTTAGATTAGTACTAATTAATTATGATTATGTTTGATGTACTTAATTAATTATATAATGCAGGTGAGCCGGCAATGGATGTACGCTGACCGACTCTCTAACGAGTTCATCAAAGGCGTGCATTCTTTTCTTCTTGTGGCCGAGGCAAACAAGCGGAATGGTTTTATGTCTTGTCCATGTGGTGTCTGTCGGAATCATAAGGAATAGTCTTCCTCAAGAGTCCTTCACAGCCACCTGTTTCGGTCCGGTTTCATGACCGGCTATAATTGTTGGACCAAGCACGGAGAAAGAGGGGCAAAGAATGCATAACCGAAAGGGAGAGGTTGAAGTTCAAGAAGATGTTAGAGGATCACAACATATTGTTGTACCCAAATTGTGAAGATGGGCACAAAAACTGGGTAGCACACTGGAATTACTGCAATGGAAGGCAGAGAACAGTGTGACTGACAAAGGATTTGAAAAGTTGCTGAAAATAATGAAGAAGTTGCTTCCAAAGGATAACAAACTGCCCGCCAGTACCTACAAAGCAAAGAAGGTGTCTGCCCTCTAGGATTAGAGGTGCAGAAGATACATGCATGCATTAATGACTGCATCCTCTACCGTGGAGAGGAGTACGAGAAGTTGGATGGATGCCCAGTATGCACTACATTGCGGTATAAGATAAGACGAGATGACCCTGGTGATGTTGATGGCGAGGGCCGCATGAAGAGGGTTCCTGCCAAGGTGATGTGGTATGCTCCTATAATACCACGGTTGAAACATTTATTTAGGAACAAAGAGCATGCCAAGTTGTTGCGATGGCACATGGAAGACCGTAAGAAAGACGAGATGTTGAGACACCCCGCTGATGGGTCGTAGTGGAGAAAAATCGAGAGAGAGTTTCCGGACTTTGCAGGTGATGTGAGGAACTTATGGTTTGGTCTAAGTACAGATGGCATGAATCCTTTTGGGGAGCAGAGCTGCAGTCATAGCACCTGGCCTATGACTCTGTGTATCTATAATCTTCCTCCTTGGTTGTGCATGAAGCGGAAGTTCATTATGATGCCAGTGCTCATCCAAGGCCCGAAGCAACCCGGCAACGACATTGATGTGTACCTAAGGCCATTAGTTAAAGAACTCTTACAGTTGTGGCACGGACAAGGTGTACGTGTGTGGGATGAGAACAAGCAGGAGGAATTTGACCTAGGAGCATTGTTGTTCATAACAATCAATGATTGGCCTGCTCTTAGTAACATTTCAGGACAAACAAACAAGGGATACAATGCATGCACACACTGTTTAAACGAGACTGAAATTATATATTTGGATAAATGTAAGAAAGAAAGGTAAGCATTTCAATGGTGAGGCAGACAGCCGGTGTAAGCCTATACGCCGTACTGGTGATGATGTATTTGATATGGTGAAGGATCTAAAAGTAATATTTGGAAAGGGTCCTGGTAGACATCTGTTCCGAAGGACGATGTCGGACACGCACCCATGTGGAAAAATAAATCTATATTTTGGGAGCTACCCTATTGGAAAGTCCTAGAGGTCCGCTCTACAGTTGACGTGATGCACCTGACGAAGAATCTTTGCGTGATGCTGCTAGGCTTCTTGGGTGTGTATGGGAAGAGCAAAGATACACCTGAAGCACGGCAGGACCAACAACGTATAAAAGACCGAGACGACATGCATCCAGAGCTGTTTGAAGGTACTGCTAGCTACACTCTTACCAAAGAAGAGAAGGAAATCTTTTTTGAAGTCCTTTATAGTATCAAGGTCCCGTCTGGTTTCTCGTCGAACATAAAGGGAATAATAAATATGGCAGAGAAAAAATTCAAAACCTAAAGTATCATGACTGCCACGTGCTTATGACCCAGCTGCTTCCGATTGCATTGAGGGGACTCCTGCCGGAAAATGTTCGAGTACCCATTGTGAAGCTATGTGCGTTTCTCAATGCAATTTCTCAGAAGGTAATCAGTCTAGATAGTCTACCAAGGTTACAGAAAGATGTGGTCCAATGTCTTGTCAGCTTCGAGTTGGTGTTCCCACCATCCTTCTTCAATATTATGACTCACCTCCTAGTTCACCTAGTCGAAGAGATTAACATTCTTGGTCTTGTATTTCTACACAATATGTTCCCCTTTGAGAGGTTCATGGGAGTGTTAAAGAAATATGTTCATAACCGTGCTAGGCCAGAAGGAAGCATCTCAAAGGGATATGGAATAGAGGAGGTCATTGAGTTTTGTGTTGACTTTATTCCTGACCTTAAGCCCATCAGTGTTCCTGAATCACGGCATGAGGGTAGACTTAGTGGAAAAGGCATGCTAGGAAAGAAAGCAAGGATATGTATGGACAGACATTTTCTCACTAAAGCACACTACACAGTGCTGCAAAGGTCCACCTTGGTGGCTCCGTATATCGAGGAACACAAGAATATTGTACACTCCAACAACCCAGGGAAGCCTGGCTCCTGGATTAGAGATGAACACATGAGGACTTTCGGCGGTTGGTTGTAGACACATCTCATGAATGACATAAATGTTGGAGAGAAGTTGTACTTGTTGGCCAGATCACCATCTTCGACTATATTGACTTTCCAAGGGTACGAGATAAATGGGAATACATTTTACACGATCGCCCAAGATAAAAAGAGCACCAATCAAAACAGTGGTGTCCGATTTGATGCAACAGGCAAGAATGGGCAAAAGGATACATATTATGGTTACATAGAGGAGATATGGGAACTTTACTATGGACCTTTTTTAAGGTTCCTTTGTTTCGGTGCAAATGGGTCAAGCTGACAGGAGGCGGGGTTGAGGTAGACAAGAAATACGGAATGACAACAGTGGATCTCAACAACCTTGCGTATAGAAATGAACTATTTGTCCTAGCCAATGATGTGGCTCAGGTTTTTTATGTGAAGGACATGTCTACCAAACCGAGAAAAAGGAAAGATAAGCAAAAGAATACATCATCCGATGAGCCAAAGCGCCACATAGTTCTTTCAGGAAAAAGAAACATCGTGGGGGTGGAGGATAAGACAGACATGTCAGAAGATTATTATAAGTTTCATGAAATTCCGCCCTTCGCTGTGAAGGATGACCCAAGCATCCTGTTAAGTAAGGAAGATTCTCCATGGTTACAGATTAGAAGAAAACCCTAACATGTGTGGATGTTGGTGATGTACAATATTATTTATCCTTTATTTTTAATGATCTTCTTATATGTATATGGATATGAACTATCTCGATCTCAATAGGTAGTGTTGCAACTTGCTATGGCCAAACATTTATTAATATTAAAATGTAAAAATTAGTCATAATCATATCTAGCCCTGTAGTACACAGCTTTAGGATCGTCTTCGGAATCATCATCGTCATCGTCGTCGCTCGTAGCACACGGATGGATCCTCAGCCCTTCCTCGTAGCACGCAGATGGATCCTCCGGCCTCGGATTCACGACGCGCAAGGGAGGGGGCTCCTAGATGATGAACCTAGTATGCCCTAGGCCTTCACCACCACCACCATTCTTGTGGCTATGCGGCTAGTGAAAGTGCGGGTACCTCAGGCGAGGATGGTCTCCCATGGCGATGTAGTGCATCACGCTGGTGATAGTCCGGTTCGCCCACCACAGGCGGCGACCAGCCTAATTGTGGTTCACTGGGGGCAATCCATCACCCTCGTACCTGGCGAGCTCCCTTTCCTGCCGGTTTGCGAAGAAGGCATTCCAGGTGTCGAGGTTGTCGGGATCCCAATGGGGATCCATCCGCTGCTCCAGCGTGAGCTCGAGGTAGAAGTGGTTCGTGATGGCCGTCTGGCAGGCCAAACCTTGAGTCACAGGAGGAACAGGAACCCCTCTAGTGCTCAGCATCCAACCAGCGGGCAGACGGTACCCTGGCGGGCATGGGTAGCTGGAGGCGCACAACACCTCAGTCTCCTCGAGCGTCAGAAAGGCCCAGTAAGCGGTGTCCATTGTTATGAGAGAGAAGGTGTGGATATGTGGATGGACATGGCGGTCGGCCTAGATATAGAGGGAAATGGCGGGAGAACATGGTGGGAAGCGGGGAAATGGCGGGAGAACATGGCGGGAAGCGGGGGAAATGGCAGGAAAACATGGCGGGAAGTGGGGGAAATGGCGGGAAGTGGGAGAAATGGGGGAAAATATGTTTTAGTCCTAGTTACTAGTTTTAGTAATAAATATTATATTTCTAATGAGTCTATTATTTTTTGTGAATATTTTGGTATATTATATGTATTTTTCTGTTTTTAAATAATAAACTATATTTTTCCAACATTTGTACTAAATATAATACTTGTTAAACAATAGATAATTTCATTTAAGTTGTATAATAAAGTATGATAATAGATTTAAATTATAGATCTTCTTTTTCTGAAAATTTTGATATATAATACATAATTATCTGAAAACTATAAACCATTTTTGGTTTTGGCACCAAAAATAACCTTTAGCCCCGGTTTGTAATGACCTTTAGCCCCGGGTTGTATTATAAATCGGGGCTAAAGGGGATACGCGCGTGGGAAGTGCGACGGGCGAAAAACCCTTTAGCCCCGGGTTGTAATACAAACCGGGGACCTTTAGCCCCGGTTTATATTACAACCCGGGGCTAAAGGGGGGGTGGTATAAATAGCCCACCCCCATCCTGGGTCGTGCCACGACCCGGAGAGCCCCAGATCACCTTCTTCCTAGTGCCACGCCCACGCCGCCCGCCGCTCCGCCGCCCGCGCCCGTGAGAAGAGCAGCCTCGCGCCGTCTCCGCCCTGCGTCGCCGTCCCGCGCCGTGCCGTCGTGCCGCCCCGAGCTGCCGCGCCGCCGCGACGCGCCGCCGCCCACCCACACCTTCTCTGCCCCGCACCCGCACCGTCTCCGCCCGGCGCCGCCTCAGGTACGATCGCCGGCGCCGTGCCCAATTTTGGTTGATTATTAGTATAATAGTATTAATTAGGTTATTATATATAGAATTAATTAGTATTAGTATTAGGTTAGTATTTGTATTTAGTATTAGTTAGTATTAGTTAGTATTATAGCTTAGTATTAGGATTTAGTATTAGTTACTATTTAGTATTTAGTTAGTATTAGTTAGTATTAGTATTATAGGTTAGTATTTAGTATTAGTATTACTATTAGTTAGTATTAGTATTACGTTAATTGTATAGGTTAGTATTTATCTAGGGTTAGTTAGGATACTTAGTTAATTAGGTTTAGTTTAGTTAGTGCTAGGTCTACGGTTAGTGTTAGTAGTATTACTATTTAGATAGTATTAGTATTAGTATTTATCTAGGGTTAGTTAGGGTTAGTTAGAATACTTAGTTAATTAGGTTTAGTTTAGTTAGTGTTAGGTGTAGGGTTAGTGATATTAGGGCAATACTTAGTGATTTAGTTACTGTTTATGTTTTATGATTGTTTATTGCTATTATTTAGTTATGCCACGTCCACCTCGTCCGAGCCTACTGGACTCCGTCGGTTCCGGGGATGTCCGAGTCTAGGCTCCGCCGGGTTGGCATGGGAGGTGTTACCTGTCAGGACTCGTACCTTGGTGAGGAATCCGGATATCATCGTCGACCCGGAGCTTCTTTGGTGGCGTCCACAAGGTCCAGGAGGGGTGCAGAGGGAGCCGACCCCCGAGGAGGTGGTACATCATCGTATCAGGGAGGAGGACGAACACGTACGACGATACATGTATCTTTTGGAGACTAGGTTCTCCAATATCTGACAGGTTCACGGATCTCACCCGAGTTATTCTCCGGTGATGGTTCCTCTTCTCTGGCTGCAGAGCTCCCGTAGCACAGAACGCGGCAGCCGCATTCGCTAGTTTGATATGAGCGAGATGTATTAATAATGTACTTTATATTATGAGCGAGATATGAGCGAGATGTATTAATAATGTACTTTATCTTATATTATTATACTTTATCTTAATCACTAAGAACTATATCCGAGTTGTCGCAATTGTAATATTCTTTTACTTAATGCAATATTCTTTTTCTGTATTAGTTAAGCTATGGACGGTAGACAGAATGAAGAGGAGCTTCTCAACATGATAGATGAGGGTACTGGGGGTTCTTATTATGATGGCTCCGAATATCTTAATTTGTCTGGAGGAGATGATGGAGGAGACGATGGTGCTGACCATGGTGGAGACCATGGTGAAGACACCATAATAATAACAAACTCCATCGAGGTATATAAAGCCTCTATCGATCGTTCACTAGTATAGATGCACTAATTGATTCGTATATATGTACTGATGAATGTTTCTTCTCTTAGACCTCCGCTTCCAGCCAATCTTCTACAAAGACAAGAGGCCCGACACACAAGTTGCCCGCTGATGTCCGTTTCAGCATTGACTTAGTCTCTCCGCTGGGTCAACCGTTGGAGCCCAAAGAATCTGCGAATGCATTTACAAGTCAATGCAGAGTGATTGTTAGAGACACCGTCCCGATCACCACGTGAAATTGGAATAAGCCAGGAAAGAAAAAGGATCCAGCTGGGGCTAGTTTTGTAGATGACAGAGCGAGAGATACGATGTGGAATTCTCTCATGACACATTTCACCCTACTAGTCTTGGAGACTGATGAGCTCACACAACAAATGACGAGGAAAGTCAAGCACTTTGCTCTTAAGAAGATGGCCGAACTATTCAAGGAATGGAAAAAAAGATTATACCACAAGTATGTCTTGAAGAAAAAACTCCTCCATTCACTGGCCCACTAGAGTTGCAGCACGATAACTGGGCCGCATTTGTGGAATACAAGACCACGGCACCAGCTAAGGCAATGTTAGAAAAGAATAAGTTAAATGCAGCCAAAAAGAAATATCACCATCATATGGGCACAGGTGGCTACAGGAGTGCCATGCCTAAGTGGGATAAAGTTGAGGCTGACGTGGAGGCTAAAGGGGTCACTCCAGCTACGTCTCGTTGGCCCAGGAGGTCAAGAAATTGGGTACTTGGGCATGGGGCATCGTTAGACCCAGAAACAGGCGAGATTGTTGCAGCCGAAGAAGTTTCTTCACCCAAGAATGAACTTATTAAAGTGATAAAAGAGGTTGAAGAGGGAACGTTTGTTCCTGACAGAGAGAACGATGAGCTGACAAAGGCTCTCAGGAATCCTGAAAAGGCTGGACAAACAAGAGGGTTCGGACCTTCTTATCCATGGCTTATCGGGTTTCCCGAGCACCTTGACACGTACAGAAGCCGATCGAGAAAAACCAAGCGGCAAAAAGAGGAGGATACAGAGCGGTTCGCGAGGTTTGAAGCCATGCTGCAGGAGCATCGCCAGGAGCTTAATGAACTTAAAGGACTCCGACAGCAAGATCCTGCACCAGACAGTACGGTCGTCCCATCGCAACGGAAAAGCAGCATGGCTTCCACGGAGGGCCACGAGAATGATGCAACGATGGAAGTGTACCCCGTGGATGCAATTAAGGAGAAGACTAGTTGTGAGCTACATGTTGAACTGAAGAATATATCCATGAAGGTGGTGGTCGTCTTTGCTTTACCTTTTGCACCGGGAGCGACCTACCATTGCAATCCGATTCTAGCTGGCTATGCTCGTGTCGGTGTGGATGAAATTCAACCTATGTGTCAGTCTCTACAACTTGATATCCCTGGAGGTGAAGGGGAGACGACACTGGGAGAAGTCACGAGTGGCTTCATTCTTTGGAAAAAAGAATACATCAAGTTTCCAGGCTCGACACCAAGGCCACCTTCTCCACCGAGAAACAATCCATCACCTCCAAGGGAACCGTCTCCTCCCAGTAAAAGTCCACATCCAAGTCCACCTCCAAGTGCACCGTCTCCTCCCAGTAAAAGTCCACCACCTCCAATTCCAATCCATGACCCCAACACGAGTCCATCTCAATCTACGCAGCCGCCTCCACCCACTAAGGGCCAAAAGCGGAAGAATATCACCGCTCCATCGAGCGATAACCGACGCCCAAAGCGACAGTTGTCGCCCCTCCCAAGAGTACCGCCGGTTCCTCCCAAGAGGGCTTACAACCTGACTGATGAGGATACCGATGCGGTCGTACGGGCCGAAGTGGATGCTCATTTTAAAAAGAAACAACCTAAGCCAGAGGTCCAAATAAAACCGGAAACCAAGGAGCACTTTAGGAAATTACTAACACAGCCATCCCAAGCTCAGTTAAATGCGCCAGATGACTATACACGATGTCTTTAGAAGACATTGAAACAGAAGAGATCAAGCGGTAGAGGAAGCATCACAAAAGAGGTTCCCCAGCAGGGGAACAAGCAAAACAATTGAGTGGTAGCGGAAGCATCAGAACAGACGTCCCCCAGCTGGGGAAACAAGCAAAACAATCGAGTGGTAGCCGAAGAACCAAAAGATATGTTCCCTAGCTGGGGAAACAAGCAAATCAATCGCTCCCCCCACTCCAGGTGAACATACCCGAACCTCAACTATATGAGGTAGAATCTATAGATCCGGAAACGGCTAGGATATTGGCCGAGCAATGTAATATGTGTATTCATGACATTCTTCACAGTGATATGCCCAAGGCTGAGGTAGCACCCAAATTTGTTCACGGGGAGCCTCTGGTCAGTTCTGAGAGGCTTCGGGATATGCGAATAGAAATGCGACGATTCCATGAATGGTACATGAAATCATCAAAAGAACAGCAATATTGGGTCTTACTGAAAGTTCGAAAATCGCATTACTTCGCTGAAGACGAGGTCCCTGTTGAATTTACAGAATTATTTCAGTTATTCAATCTAAAGGTACTCGACAAAACTATGCTCAGTTCCTATTGTCTATAAGTGATTACTTTATTTATGTAATTAAGTCTCTATCTCAGCTTGTTCAATTCATTGCCGGTAAGTATACTCACTATATTCTTTTGTACGCTATATATAATGATGCAGAATGAAGATGCTCGATTGTAAAAGAAAGGCTATCAATGGATTTTGGTTCATTGACCCACATCGAGTTCATGGAGCTATACTAAAGGATAAATCACTAGAGACCGAGCACAACTTGTTCCGGTTTCTCAAGAACCATCATTTCTATAATGAAATACTATTTCCTTACCACGACGGCAAGTGAGTTCTTGTACACATTAAATTTTGCATACTCGATGTTCAGCATAAATGATGAGTTACTGACGTATATAAACCTTGCGTAGGTACCACTGGATTCTTCTAAGTATTTTAGTTGACTTGGGAAGAGTTCACATCATGGACTCACTAAACAAAAACATTCAAGACTACCGCAACATTATCGATGCGCTCCAGAGGTAATTTCAACCATTATCGCACTATATCGGTTTCTTTCGTTCATTTTCTGGGATATAAAGTAGTTATTAACTCATACATTAATTTTCTTTGTCGGGTAGGGTTTGGACATGGTTCAAGAACCATGTCCACGGTCAATGGCGTGAAGAGATATTTTTTAAATCACTCTCGATAAGTAGTACGAGCTAAGTCCGCGCATCTATTTAATTCTAGTTTATGTGCATTTATCATGCTATAGTTATTATTTGATTGAATTATATTCTTGTAAAGTGCGCGAGACAGCCACAGGGGACTAATCTATGTGGATTCTACGTGTGCGAGTTCATTCGTATCAGTATTGAGAAGCCCTCGGAAAATGTTCGAGTAAGTAAACAATATGTTCACCCTTTATTTTTATTACAAAAAGTTGTGTTGAGTCTAATTCATACGATCTCCTTTTTATATAGTTGGACGCGATGCGGGACAAGCTCCTACCAGAGGACTGCCTAATAGCAATCCAAGAGGAATTTGCTGGATTTTTTTTCGATGAGGTCATAGACCCACGCGGAGAATACTCTATACGTAGACCCTAAAGCATCCATGTAATGATCTCCATGTAATCAAATAGACATGTGATGACCCACAAGTATAGGGGGTGTATCGCAGTATTTTCGAGGGAATTGAAACCCAATTTATTGATTCGACACAAGGGGAGCCAAAGAATATTTATAAGCCTTAACAACTGAGTTCTCAATTCAGCTGCACCTAGAAACAATCTTGCTCACAGCAGTTTATCAGTAGCAATAGTTTTGTAGTAGGAATAGTAAAGTAACAACAGTAGTAAAGCAAAGACAGTAGTAACAAAAACAGTAAATAGTGGGATTCGAGTGCGGTAGGCATAGGGATGGATGGACGGGCGTTGCATGGACAAGACAATCCACATAGCAATCAGAACATAGGGCAATTGCAGATAAATAAGATAAAGCATCCAAGTACTAGACAATCCTAGGCATGTCTTCCATATATAGTCATACATGCTCGCAATGAGAACTTGCACAACATCTTTTGTCCTGCCATCCCGTTTGCAGCGGGGCCTCAAGGGAACTACTGGCAATTAAGGTGCTCCTTTTAATAGAGCACCAGAGCAAAGAATTAACACTCCGAGCACATGTGACCCTCACATCAAAGCCATTCCCTTCCGGTTATCCCGATTTCTGTCAATTCGGGGCCATAGGTTCCGGACAACAATGTGTGTATACAACTTGCAGATAAGACCAAAAACAATACTATCATAATGAATCAATAACATGTTCAGATCTGAAATCATGGCACTCGGGCCCTAGTGACAAGCATTAAGCACAACAAGTCGCAACAAAGTCATAAAGCACTAATAAAAGATACTTGGCACCATGCCCTAACAATCTGATGCCATTACATGAACGATCTCATCCAATCCCTACCATCCCATAGCCTACAGCGGGGGATTACTCACTCATAGATGGGGGAAACATGGATGGTCGATGGAGAAGCGATGGTGATGATGATGGCGATGATCTCCTCCAATTCCCCGTCCCGGCAGGGTGCCAGAACGGAGTTTTTGGTGCTGTTTCGTGGAATCTGGTGGTGGCGGCGGAGCGGAACTCCTTCTGGAAAAACGTCGAACGCCTCAAAGTTTTTAGGTCAGAAGGCTTCTTATAGGCAAAGAGGGAGACCGAGGGGGTGCCTGGGGCCACCACACCAGATTCCACGTCTCCCTCGGTCTCCCTCTTCGCCTATAAGAAGCCTTCTGACCTAAAAACTCCGGGGGGTTCGACGTTTTTCCAGAAGGAATTCCGCTCCACCGCCACCACCAGATTCCACGAAACAGCACCAGAAACTCCGTTCTGGCACCCTGCTGGGACGGGGAATTGGAGGAGATCATCGCCATCATCATCACCATCGCTTCTCCATCGACCATCCATGTTTCCCCCATCTATGAGTGAGTAATCCCCCGCTGTAGGCTATGGGGATGGTAGGGATTGGATGAGATCGTTCATGTAATGGCATCATATTGTTAGGGCATGGTGCCTAGTATCTTTTATTAGTGCTTTGTGACTTTGTTGCGACTTGTTGTGCTTAATGCTTGTCACTAGGGCCCGAGTGCCATGATTTCAGATCTGAACGTGTTATTGATTCATTATGATAGTATTGTTTTTGGTCTTATCTGCAAGTTGTATACACACGTTGTTGTCCGGAACCTATGGCCCCGAAGTGACAGAAATCAGGATAACCGGAATGGAATGGCTTTGATGTGAGGATCACATGTGTTCACGAAGTGTTAATTCTTTGCTCTGATTCTCTATTAAAAGGAGCACCTTAATTTCCAGTAGTTCCCTAGAGGCCCCGCTGCAAACGGGCTGGGAGGACAAAAGATGTTGTGCAAGTTCTCATTGCGAGCACGTATGACTATATATGTAACACATGCCTAGGATTGTCTAGTACTTGGATGCTTTATCTTATTTATCTACAATTGCCCTATGTTCTGATTGTTATGTGAATTGTCTTGTCCATGCAACGCTTGTCCATCCATCCCTATGCCTACCGCCCTCGAATCCCACTATTTACTGCTTTTGTTACTACTGTCTTTGCTTTACTACTGCTGTTACTTTACTATTCCTACTACAAAACTGTTGCTACTGATAAACTGCTGTGAGCAAGATTGTTTCTAGGTGCAGCTGAATTGACAACTCAGTTGTTAAGGCTTATAAATATTCTTTGGCTCCCCTTGTGTCGAATCAATAAATTGGGTTTCACTTCCCTCGAAAATACCGCGATACACCCCCTATACTTGTGGGTCATCAGGATCCACCAGTGTCATTGCATGTTTGTTGTTTTCATGAATCACTCCCAGAGTCATTGCATGTGTGTTCTTCTAAACAAACCACATAAGTCATTGCATGTCTGTTCGTTTCATGAACCACACCCGGTGTCATTGCATGTGTGTTCCTCTAGATAGACCACCTAAGGATCCACCAGTGTCACTGCATGTCTGTTCTTTTCATGAACCACATAAGGATCCACCAGTATAATTGGATGTGTGTTCTTCTCATGAACCACACATGGATCCACCGGTGTCATTGCATGTCTGTTCCTCTAAACAAACCACATAAGGATCCACCAGTGTCATTGGATGTGTGTTCTTCTCATGAACCACACATGGATCCACCGGTGTCATTGCATGTCTGTTCCTCTAAACAAACCAGATAAGGATCCACTAGTGTCATTGCATGTCTGTTCTTTTCATGAACCACACCCAGTGTCATTGCATGTGTGTTCTTCTAAACAAACCACATAAGTCATTGCATGTCTGTTCTTTTCATGAACCACTCCCGGTGTCATTGCATGTGTGTTCCTCTAGACAGACCACATAAGGATCCACCGGTGTCACTGCATGTCTGTTCTTTTCATGAACCACATAAGGATCCACAAGTGTCATTGGATGTGTGTTCTTCTCATGAACCACACATGGATCCACCGGTGTCATTGCATGTCTGTTCCTATAAAAAAACCACATAAGGATCCACCAGTGTCATTGCATGTCTGTTCTTTTCATGCACCACATCCGGTGCCATTGCATGTCTGTTCTTTTCATGAACCACACCTAGAGTCATTGCATGTCTATTACTTCCATAAACCACACATGGATCCACCAGTGTCATTGCATGTCTATTCTTTTCATGAACCACACCCAGTGTCATTGCATGTTAGTTCTTTTCATGAACCACACCCAGTGTCATTGCATGTCAGTTTTTTTCATGAACCATAGAAGGATCCACCAGTGTCATTGCATGTCTGTTCTTCTCACAAAACACATAAGGATCCACTAGTGTCATTGCATGTCTGTTCTTTTCATGAACCACACCCAGTGTCATTGCATGTGTGTTCCTCTAGACAAACCACATAAGGATCCACTGGTGTCACTGCATGTCTGTTCTTTTCATGAACCACACATGGATCCACCGGTGTCATTGCATGTCTGTTCTTTTCATGAACCACACCCAGTATCATTCCATGCCAGTTCTTTTCATGAACCACAGAAGGATCCACCGGTGTCATTGCATGTTTGTTCGTCTCACAAACCACATATGGATCCACCTAGTGTGATTGCATGTCTGTTCTTTTAATGATCCACACCCAGTGTCATTGATGTGTGTTCCTCTAGACAAACCACATAAGGATCCACCAGTGTCACTGCATGTCTGTTCTTTTCATGAACCACATAAGGATCCACCAGTGTCAGTGGATGTGTGTTCTTCTCATGAACCAGACATGGATCCACCAGTGTCATTGCATGTCTGTTCCTCTAAACAAACCACATAAGGATCCACCAGTGTCATTGCATGTTTGTTCTTTTCATGAACCACACCCAGTGTCATTGCATGTGTGTTCTTCTAAACAAACCACATAAGTCGTTGCATGTCTGTTCTTTTCATGAACCACACTTGGTGTCATTGCATGTGTGTTCTTCTAGACAGACCACATAAGGATCCACCGGTGTCACTGCATGTCTGTTCTTTTCATGAACCACATAAGGATCCACAAGTGTCATTGGATGTGTGTTCTTCTCATGTACCACACATGGATCCACCGGTGTCATTGCATGTTTGTTCCTCTAAACAAACCACATAAGGATCCACCAGTGTGATTGCATGTCTGTTCTTTTCATGAACCACACCCAGTGTCATTGCATGTGTGTTCTTCTAAACAAACAACATAAGTCATTGCATCTCTGTTCTTTTCATGAACCACACCCGGTGTCATTGCATGTGTGTTCCTCTAGACAGACCACATAAGGATCCACCGGTGTCACTGCATGTCTGTTCTTTTCACGAACCACATAAGGATCCACCAGTGTCATTGGATGTGTGTTCTTCTCATGAACGACACATGGATCCACCGGTGTCATTGCATGTCTGTTCCTATAAACAAACCACATAAGGATATACCAGTGTCATTGCATGTATGTTCTTTTCATGAACCACACGCAGTGTAATTGCATGCGTGTTCTTCTAAACAAACCACATAAGGATCCACCAGTGTCATTGCATGTCTGTTCTTTTCATGAACCACATCCGGTGTCATTGCATGTCTGTTCTTTTCATGAACCACACCTAGAGTCATTGCATGTCTATTTATTCCATAAACCACACATGGATCCACCGGTGTCATTGCATGTCTGTTCTTTTCATGAACCACACCCAGTGTCATTGCATGTCAGTTCTTTTCATGAACCACACCTAGTGTCATTGCGTGTCAGTTCTTTTCATGAACCACACCCAGTGCCATTGCATGTGTGTTCTTCTAAACAAACTACATAAGTCATTGCATGTCTGTTCTTTTCATGAACCACACCCGATGTCATTGCATGTGTGTTCCTCTAGACAAACCACATAAGGATCCACCGGTGTCACTGCATGTCTGTTCTTTTCATGAACCACATAAGGATCCACCAGTGTTATTGGAACCACACATGGATCCACCGGTGTCATTGCATGTGTGTTCCTCTAAACAAACCACATAAGGATCCACTAGTGTCATTGCATGTCAAACACACCCAGTGCCATTGCATGTGTGTTCTTCTAAAGAAACCACATAAGCCATTTCATGTCTATTCTTTTCATGAACCACACCCGGTGTCATTGCATGTGTGTTCCTCTAGACAAACTACATAAGGATCCACCGGTGTCACTGCATGTCTGTTCTTTTCATGAACCACATAAGGATCTACCAGTGTCATTGGATGTGTGTTCTTCTCATGAACCACATATGGATCCACCGGTGTCATTGCATGTCTGTTCTTTTCATGAACCACAACTAGAGTCATTTCATGTCTGTTACTTCTATAAACCACAGATTGATCCACCGGTGTCATTGCATGTCTGTTCTTATCACAAACCACATAAGGATCCACCAGTGTTATTGCATGTCTGCTCTTTTCATGAACCACACCCAGTGTCATTGCATGTGTGTTCCTCTAGATAAACCACATAAGGATCCACCGGTGTCAGTGCATGTCTGTTGTTTTCATGAACCACATAAGGATCCACCAGTGTCATTGGATGTGTGTTCTTCTCGTGAACCACACATGGATCCACTAGTGTCATTGCATGTCTGTTCTTTTCATAAATCACAGCTAGAGTCATTCCATGTCTGGTACTTCCATAAACCACACATGGATCCACCAGTGTCATTGCATGTCTGTTCTTTTCATGAACCACACCTAGTGTCATTGCATGTGTGTTCCTCTAGACAAACCACATATGGATCCACTAGTGTCATTGCATGTCTGTTCTTTTCATGAACCACAGCTAGAGTCCACCAGTGTCATTGGATGTGTGTTCTTCTCATGAACCACAAATAGATCCACCAGTGTCATTGCATGTATGTTCTTTTCATGAATCACAGCTAGAGTCATTGCATGTCTGTTTCTTCCATAAACCACATATGGATCCACCTAGTGTGATTGCATGTCTGTTCTTTTCACAAACCACACATGGATACACCAGTGTCATTGCATGGGTAGTCGTTAGACCGAGTCTTCTAGAAGGCACGCCCTAACACAGTTGTTCTGCTTGACGATTGTTACATACCGTTCGATCGGGGCGCTTGGATGATTGGGATGGTCTTCGTGAGAGCGATCCGTGAGTAGGCTGTTCTGCGGCATGATTTGCCACGCTTGCTATGGACAAACTGGCAACATCGGGTGCTCCCCTGTTGCGAGTGTCACGTCTCACGAGTTCAGTGGGCCACATCCCAGTGTCACATCCCCATTACTTCTCTTCCTCCCCGTACTTCTCTTCCTTACCCTCGAAGCCACATTCCCCACTTCACTACCCATCCTGCCATTGCCGTAAGCCGACGGTGCCTCCATCCCAATACCCTCTACGGTAGCCACCCCCTCCCCTCTCGCCATGGGTTCAAGGGGAGACAGCGAGGAAATGCGTCATGACGACAGGGATGGTGATTTCAATGTGAGTCGTCTCATCTCTATTTCTATCATCTATGGCCAATTATCTATTTTTTTGACCTAGATCTAAT
This sequence comes from Avena sativa, assembly GCA_916181665.1. Classification (NCBI taxonomy): domain Eukaryota; kingdom Viridiplantae; phylum Streptophyta; class Magnoliopsida; order Poales; family Poaceae; genus Avena; species Avena sativa. Next base: position 464,655,241 of record OV702297.1, on the reverse strand, counting down.
CTATTTACTCATGGGCGTATGATGTGTTAGGCCAACCAGACGATGTATGACTCCGACTATCATGGTTTTGGCGGATGAAGACAGTCCTCTGGTATGTAAACATGGATATGTGCCCGCTAAATTTGTAGCATTCGAAGGACGAAACGCAAGCAGGAGGTTTCTACGGTGTCAAGGACATCGTGCAATGATGGAAGGCGAAAGTTGCGGTGTTGTTAATGGGTAGATCTAGAGTGTCCCAAATCGATGCAGAAAACGCTGGACAAACTATGGGAAATGACTGTCGAGGTGAAATAATCTGTATTCAGCTCACTTCTTGACAGTGTTGAGATGAAGCTATGGGAACCAGTTGACACGACCAAGCATAAGCGAGATCTCAGGTGGGTGCAAGACAAGGTTAGCAAAGTCGAGAAGGAGAGGGACGCGGTGTTGGCCCTGAAGGCTAAAACAGAGCAAGAACTGACTCAAGAAAGGAATGATCTCCACCAGGCCAAAGTCCTGTAGTTCACAACTATGAGTATTGACAAGTGCATGAGGAAAAATGCAGAGAAACAATTGAAGATGTGCAAGGAAGATGCTAAAAGGAAGGATCAGACGATTCGATCCTTGCTCTCGCAGGAAGATGCGCATCGGGCTAAGATTAGGAAGATCAAGGAGATGTGTGATAACTAGTTCTATTTAGCTTAAGCTCCGTGACTTTTTAAGTTGTAATAGTTGTACTTGTTGACCTAGCGGTCTGAACTATTGGTCCCGGATTCCAGGGAGGAAAAAAATTGCTCTGACCCTGCATTACTTCTTTTCTCTGACCAATGCCCCTTGGATATTCCGCCCGTCACTTCGTCGTCCTCGTGTACAAATAGGAGGCGCCACAGCGCGTCGCTTCGTCGTCCATCCCCTCGTCCTCTCCAATCTCCACTGCGTCGTTGCTTCGCCGTCCATCCTCTCGCTCCCTCTCCAATCTCCACCACGCCGCCATGGAGATGCCCGATCTGAACTTCTACGAGGCGGTGATGTTCGTGAACTGCGACATCCTCGCGCCGCCAGCCGCGACGGTGCCCCACGGATGGCGCATCAGCTCTACGGGGGTGCTGGTGGCTCCGCTCCCTGGCCGAGCCGAGATGGATAGCAAAATCACGGCACACCGCCGCCAGATGCCCACGTGGAAGAGGGCCCTGCCCCGGTACGCGACGGCTAGCCCGTCCTGGCCGGCGCTGTTCAAGAAGGAGCGGAAGGCCAAGATTGGCAACCGCATTGTTGACGGGCGCGTGGTGCACCAGGATCTCCACAACCGAGAAGGGCGGGAGAGGTTCTGGTCCGTCCTTGGATGGACCAAGTACACCGTCATCGCCGCTGCTCGACACGAAGAGGTGCTCCGTCTCGGGAACAATGCGGACATCGTGGAGGTTCCGTCCGACAGCGACGAGGAAGCCGGCTTGGAGGACAGTGGCAGCGGAAGTGAAATTATTGACTAGTGGTTGAATTAATGTAGGATGTGAAATCGCACCTTTGTTTAGAAGAATTTGTGGTTGAAGTAATGAAATGCCTCGATTTAGATCCCTGTCTCGATTAATTTGTCGAAGAATTTGTGATTTAGATCAATTTCTGCCTCGATTTAGATCTCTGTCCCGGATTGGGAACGTGACCGTGGACCAAAGACACCTTTTCTACTAGTGTATTCTGACATTGGTGGTTTGTATAAACGTAATCTACGTGGATTGTGCTGCATGCAAATGGCACAACCACTATTTATAAAGTGGAAGCACGTACACCCAGTTACTGGAGATCCGGGAGCTTCGCTAGATGCAGGGAATGCAGGAGCAGAAAGGCGGTGAGATAGACGGGCTCAAGATTAGGCCAGAAAGTGGTACCAATTTCCTCCTCATCTGGGCATTATCAGTGAGAACATTGCTGTTTATGTTGCCACGTCGTTGTGCAGCATCTGAAATAAGTTGTTGCTTCGTGGAGTGTGGCAGCTTAAATAATTTATTTCTGTGCCACTTAAATTCCATCGTATTTAGAGACCTCCTGCCCCTCAGCAATCGTGGAACCGGTGGATCCTTGTTTTCAGATAGTAGTGGCACAATCAAAATTTCGGATTCAACTACTGACTCGGGCATTTCCAAATCCCAAGTCGCGGTAAATTTTACTTAGAGAACGTGGGTAGAATGTTTCGCCCAGCAACGTGTCACACACAGAGCAATCGGAATTTAACAGAATTACATATATAGGTTCAAGTTCAACACATTACTATGCATCTTCATTGCCAGCAGCCTTCTTCCGTAGCCTGGGTGCCAAGCCTTCACGTCCACTGGCTTCTTCATTTCCTGCATTCTTCCTCTTCCTCGGTACCAATTTTCTTAGCTTCATGTACTCTGCATCGCCGAGACAATGGGCACCAGAATCATGTCCAGCATCATCTTTCCACTCGTTTTTAATTTCTTTGGCCAGCAAAAAAAATGACATCTTTCCACTCGTTTTTAATTTCTTCGGGCAGCAAAATGACTGACCCGGCAGTCATGTTTCTAACCTTGCGGCGCTTCTTGTCAAAGAAACAAGACTGTTGTATAACTGCCCAATATCTACAGAGTAAATAAAACAAAAATTACAATTCAGCACAAACATGCGAACCCCAAGAGACCTTTGCTTACCAGGAGCTAATTGGGTTCGAGCAACCACCCTGTCCAAGAATAGAAGGGCGACTCCCAGTTGCAGCAGCTTCCACATCCAATACATCACATTTCAGCTCAAACATGGCAGCCGAAGCATACCTTTTCATCAACCCAATTAGCTGACTGTCACACGTTATAGGAACCATGATGCCACGTTCATCCATGAAGCTGAACTTTGCAGTCTACTTCGGCCATAATTCAACATGATTACGCAGAGCAGCAACCATACCAGATATAGTGCAGATCTGCGCAGGTGCTTCTTCCATCATGAAACAATGGTGTCCATACTTCTTGCCTTTAGAGTCGTACCTGTAGAGGACTACCGTAACCAGGTAAGGGGGGTCCACGCAGATCCCACTTGACAGAAAACTGTGGACAAAATATGTTTGTCAGCGTTGGGATAACAAACAATTTGAGGTTCAGTAGCCAGCTAGCAGTTGTAATTAGTGCGAATAGCAAAGAGAAGGGTAGCTCACCCGCTTGTAGACATAACTTATTCTTGCTTGATAGTAGGATCTGCCATCCTCCGAGCTGCTCGGCTCGTCGGCGGCGGAGGCGGGCTAGAGCCTCGCAACGACGGGTAAGGCATGCGCCATTGGAGCTCGGGATCAGCGACTGGGCGCAGAATTGGGCGCTGCAATTTGGCGCCGGAAGTCAAATGTCTGAATGGATCGTCCTGCTTGGAGGATGGATTCCGACGCCACCGGTGCTAGGGGAAAGCTGGGAATGGATTTGTGAAATTGGTTAACGCATCCAATCCACTTAGCTGCTCGATTTTCCTAAGAGGTTGCCGCATTGGCGCTCGCGTCATGGACAGATGACCGACATGAGGGTCCCGACCGTCTACTTCACGGGGCAGTTTAATGGAATGTTTGAATTTGGCAGGGGTGAGATGAGTTTGCCTCGAAATGGCCCCTCTCATTAGTTGGCGACCCAATGTTGGGGATATACTTTCCGGGTATCCTCACAGTTCCTCACTGACCAGGGTGGCCCACTTCGGGTTAGAGCATTGCTTCAAGGGCGGCCTAGTCAGGGAGAAAGACGGAGTCTAATCCGGCTACGGGAAGGCCCAGAAGACTTATCGACTTAGGCCCATAATGTTACTTGTAGTTCAAGATGTATTCTGTAGCCGACTCTTAGTCGTAGCCGGATAGATCTCTCTTGTAAACCCTAGGCCAGATATCTATATAAGCCGTCCTAGGGAGAGCCTTAGAGCACCACCAATACTTTAGACCCTCAACTCGCACAGGCGAAACCCTTGTAACCCATATTCCGGCTCTGCCGTATTACTGGATTTCTAGCAAGAGTAGGATCCGTCCAAAGCCGGGGGATTCGAACCTGGTAAACTTGTGTGCTCACCGTCCTGGAATACCGTACGTCTCACACCCCTCTCTTCCGCATGCCTCGAGGACCCCCTCATGGCGTACTTGTCATCAATCCGACGACAGTTGGCGCCCACCGTGGGGCAAGTGAGCTTCGGATCTGCGTTCCGACCGGAATCTGCAAGAATTGGAATCGGCGAGACTATCGCCATCGATCGTATCCTCTACGCCAGAGACATCCCTCTCATCGTTCTCGACGAGACTTGGATTCCAGCTAGGGAGGTCGTGACTGCCTACACAATCATGTCCTTTGGCGAGATCGATGTTTACATCGGTTTCGCTGAACCTGCCCAACCCACCCCAGCGGTGATGATAGAGGCAGAAGAATCTTCTGGGTCCCCTTTGTCCGTGGAGGCGGCAGAGTTCCGGATCTCAGAAAACCCTAATCCCACCCAGCCCGCACCAGTTGCGGAGATAGTGGAGAAATCCGAGCCTGAAGAAGACCTAGCGGTCCAAGTCGAATCTGGAGTGGATCTCCCTGGAGGAACCGGATCCCAGATCGACCCACCCGCGGAAGTCGAAATCTAGGAGGAACATATCAGTGAAACTGATTCCGGCTCTGATGCCGGGAGAGACAGACCTTTTCTAAGGTACACATTACGACGTATGATACTGCAAGGCGAAAGCACAGATGCAATTCTCGAGACCATCAAAAGTTTCGACATGGCTGATCGCGAAAGCTGTAGGTAGCTCAGGAAGCACGCGTCACACTTCGTCGGATACGTGGGATCCGGATCCGGCTCTGCCGATGCTGGAGAAAACACCGACTCGGTGTTGGAGGCAATTGGAACAAACGCCGACGTACCCGCATCCTCGGATGAATCGATGACGTTAGCAGATTTCCGAAAGTTCTCCGTGAAATATGAAGAGGAGTACAACTCCAAGCCTGCAGAAGAAGGAGAATCCATGGATGAAGGATCTGGGAAACACTATGCCAAAGAGCAGGATGACATGGACGTCGGAGATAATCCCGAGGTCCAGATGTCCGAAAGTACCGATCAGAGCTTGACTCCGAGAAATGGACCCAAAGCCGTCTTTGCTACCGGCGCTGCCAAGAAGGCAAAGAAGAAGAACAAGAAGAACAAAACCCCGGCAAAAGACCCTCTGGCTGAGGAGGTGATTGCCGAGGAATACAAAGAAGACTCGGATGGAGCACTTATCCCAGACGAGCCGAAAAAAGAAGAATCGGTGGATGGACACGTGATCACCGAAGATGCGCATAAACTCTTCGATGCTGCATTAACCACACCTATCCCTATAGCTGTAGAACTTACTGCTGAAGAGCTGGATGAAAGGGCCCAAGCCCTAGAAGCGCGTCGTCAACAACTCCTCGATGAAGCCAAAAACATCGAGGTGGAGAAGAAACACATGACAACCAAGGACTACATGTCTCGGTTGCATCAGAAGACACGGAAGCGTCACACAGATGACAACCAATTCCCACATGTCCGTGCCGTCCTTTTCGGAGATGAGATGGGGAAGCCACGGAAAGATAGCAAAGGAGATTGGGTATATGCAACCCTAGTACAGAATACCGTGGCGTCCCGAGAAATTCTATCGGCTAATCTAGGACCATAGGAGAACCGTTTGGGTATCAAGCTACTCAACAAGGGACTAGAGCAGCAAAAGGTCGCCCTGTCCGAAAGTCAAAAACTGGTCTCAGATTCCGACCAATGTCGAACAGATCCGGCATGGGCTGACATAAGACCCCACCGTGTTCAGGAGCAGCATTATCGCCCCGAACGACGGGAGGACAATTATTCGAGAACCGGATCGTCAGGACAGCATCAAAGGACTACACGCGACTGGAGCAACGTCGCACCAGCGGCCGAGAAAGAGGCCATCGCTGCTCTGAATCCGAGGAATCCTCCCCGACGAGAATCTAACGATCGAAGGGGACAAGATAAAGAGAAACGTTGGGAAGAGGATCGTCAAAAAATGCCACCTCGTAGACATGCAAGCCGTCCGGCTGAGCCCCACCATGGTGGGAACGATGGACGAAGAAACGACGGAGACCACGCCGGAACAAGCAGGCAGGGGGGTCGTCATAGTCAAGACCCTCCCCGGAATCGGAATAATGACATTCCGGAAGGAGGCCGACGGTCAGCCAGAAATTATCCAGCTGCCCTACCCTCTCCACCATTCAGTCATCACAATGGCTCCTAAGGAGGGCAGGAAGGACAACATGGCGGAGGAGGTGGTGGCAGAAGCCGAAGTCCGGCTCCAAGGCACCGCAGCCACAGCCGACATTCGGGACGATCATTAACCCCGAACAACGCAAGGCACAGGATCAACTCCGATATAGAGGCTCGGCGCTATGAAAACGATGATATCTACGTGGGCCCAAAGTGCTTCGGACCATGCATCAGAGCTACAAAATTCCCGAAAGGATTTGCTATCTCAAGACATATCCAAGCCTACGATGGCATTGCTCGGCCACATACCTGGCTACAGGATTTCTTCCAAGCTTGTTGCATCGCCAAAGGCAGAAACAGCCTGGTCGCAACCCGATATCTCCCACTTATGTTGCGGAAGACGGCACAATCATGGATCAATGAACTTCCAGAGAACACCATCCATAACTGGTATGACATGCAAAGTGCGTTCTTTCGGAATTTCGAAGGCACATATCGGAGGCCCTGTACGGTTGGAGACCTACAGCGTTGCACCCAGAAAGCCGGAGAAACTTGCCGGGACTACCTCAGATGATGGATCGACACCAAGAACTCCTGTGAGGGAGTAAATGATTAAACTGCGATTGAAGCTTTCATTGCAGGTCTCCCAATTGGTCTACTGCGTCATCGCTTGAAGTGTGACAAGGTCACTGATTTGGGAGAGATGATAGAAACAGCGAGCAAGTATGCAGATGCTGACGATGATGCAGAGGGATTGCTCAATGCCCTAGCTGTGCCTCAGTCGGCAAGACAACCAAAGCAACAAGCTCAGAAGCGCAAAAATACCTCGGAAGAAAAACCCAACACGGAAACAACGGTGGTTACTACTATTTCTGGGTCTGGAGGACGTGGCGGAGGCCGCGGGCGTGGCCGTGGGACTTCAAGGGTCCAAGGTAGAGGAGAACAGCAACCAGGCAAAACCTACTCTTGGGCCGACATTGCCAATAACCCATGTGTGCATCACCTAGACGCCAATGGGGGCTCGTCCCACACCAACGCTGAATGTCGTTTCAATGACGACATCAAAAGAGATGACACCACGGGCTACAAAGCTAAGCGGAAGAAGGGAAAGAAAAATCCCGAAAAGGACAAGGAGACCAAGGAAGATTCTGACATGGAGGAAGATGATGCTTCAAATCCCAAGCCGGAAGGGAAGAAAACTTTTCCCACCAAGAAGGACACTTATGTCACTTTCCTCGGATCTCAACCAGCAAAGGTCAAGAAAGCAGTTCTACACGCGGTCAATGCAACAGTTCCGGCTGTCCCCCAGTATCTGGACTGGTCGGAAGTGGCAATCACATTTGACCGCGATGATCATCCGCCTAAGTTACACAGGCGAGGAAAATACGCCTTAATCGTCAATCCACTTATTGACGGTTATGGTTTCTCCAAGACCCTCATGGACGGTGGTAGCAACATCAATATTCTCTATGTCGAAACGCTACGCCGGATGAAGATCTCGGAGACCCAGCTGAACCATAGCTCTGCGATCTTTCACGGAGTTGTCCCAGGAAGACAAGCTAATTCCCTGGGAGAGATTACTTTGGATGTTACCTTTGGAACTCCAAAGAACTATCGGACGGAAGCACTTTCCTTCGAAGTGGTCCCGTTCAAGAGCGCATACCACGCTATATTTGGACATCCGGCTTACTGGGCTTTTATGGCTCATCCATGTTACATTTACAATATGATGAAAATTCCAGGTCCCAACGGCATGATCACCATCAGGGGAGACCTGAAGAAAGCGCGAGCGTGTGAGGATGGAAATGCCGCCTTTGCCGAAGCCGTGCTGCACGCCCAGGAGTACCAGGAGATCAAGAAGAGCATAGATCCATCCGAGATGCCCGCAACGAAGAAGGAGGTGACAAAGCCAAATCCGGAGTTCAAGGCATCAGAAGAGACGAAGAAATCATCGTTGAAGGACGATGACCCCTCCAAGGTGACCCAGATAGGCGCAGGCCTAGGTAGCGCATAGGAAAGCACGCTCGTCAAGTTCCTCCAAGCAAATCAAGACATCTTCGCATGGCAGCCATCTGACATGACCGGAGTACCTAGGGAACTTGCCGAGCACTCTCTAAATGTAAACCCGAACGCTAAACCCGTCAAACAGTCCCTACGTTGGTTTGGCGACGAAAAGCGTAAGGCAATAGCTAAGGAACTAGCGCGGCTCGAGTTAGCCGGATTCATAGAAGAGGTCATCCACACTGAGTGGTCGGACAATCCTGTAATGGTCCCTAAAAAAACACCACTGATTTAAGGATGTGTGTTGATTATACTACCTTGAACAAGGCTTGTCCAAAAGATCCGTTCGCTCTACCTAGAATTGATCAAGTTATCGATTCTACGGCAGGCTCAAAACTCCTCTGTTTTCTCGACGCATATTCCGGCTATCACCAAATCCGGATGAAGGAATCTGACAAAGTCAAAACTTTATTCATAACCCCTTTCGGAATCTTCTATTTTGTTACGATGCCCTTTGGGCTAAAGAACGCAGGAGCTACGTACCAGCGCACGATGCAGCGTTGCCTCCATGACCAACTCGGACGCAATGTACATGCATACATGGATGATATCGCGGTAATGTCCAAAAAGAAGGAAACACTGATTTCCGACTTGGAGGAAACATTTGCCAATCTACAAAAATACAACATCATGCTTAACCCGAAGAAATGCTTCTTTGGAATACCAGCCGGAAAATTGTTAGGTTTCATTGTGTCTCAAAGAGGCATAGAGGTGAACTGAGACAAAAGCAAGGCTATACTCAATATTTCCAGGCCAACTCACCTGAAGGATGTACAAAGACTAACTGGTTGCATTGCTGCGGTCAGTCGATTTGTAAGCCGGCTTGGTGAAAGAGCCGCACCACTATACAAACTCCTGAAAAAGACCAAGGATTTTGTCTGGACCGGCGGAGCTGAAGCTGCACTACAAGATCTGAAGAAAGTACTCTCATCTGCTCCTATCCTTGCAGCGCCGGAACCTAAGGAACCGATGTTGCTCTATCTAGCTGCGACAAATAAGGTCATTAGTATCGTCATGGTGGTGGAGAGACCAGAGGAAAATCAGGAACACCTGGTGTAGTGTCCGACTTACTTTGTCAACGAGGTTCTGACAGAATCAAAACAGCGGTATCCGCATTATCAAAGTTGGCTTATGGTGTTTTTCTAGCATCTCGTAAGTTACGACACTACTTTCAGGAGCATCCAATTACTGTGGTGAGCACAGCTCCCATGAGAGATATAATCAACAACAGTGACGCGATAGGACGCGTCGCCAAATGGGGCATAGAGCTTTCAGCTTTCGATATTGAGTATAAACCTCGGACAACAATCAAATCCCAGATCCTTGCTGACTTTGTCGCTGATTGGACAGAGACGAAGGCGAACATGATCCTCCCTGAGTCCGAATATTGGACCCTCTTTTTCGATGGGTCTAAGGCTCGAGGGGGCTCGGGGGCTGGCGTGGTGCTCAAATCACCCCAAGGAGATAAACTTTTATACGTGTTGCAGATACACTTCACAGCGACAAACAATATTGCCGAGTATGAAGCACTGCTGCATGGAATCCGGATTGCTAAAGATATTGGCATCTGACGTTTGATGTGTTACGGAGATTCGGATCTTGTTGCTCAACAAGTGTCAGATATTTGTAACGCAAATAAACACATGGCAACATATAAAGCTGTCGTGGATGATCTATCTAAATCGTTCGAAGGTGAAGTTCAACACATCCCTCGAGCAGAAAATGAGGAAGCAGATGCACTATCTTCGATAGGTTTTGGGCGGAAAGAGGTCCCGGATGGCGCTTTTCTAGAGCACCTCAAAGTTCCCTCAATAAAGGGAGTGGATGAGGAATATCCGACCAAATCCGACTCACCCTTGATAGCAGTGCTTTCTGTAATTCCCAGCTGGACTCAACCCTACCTCGATTATTTGGTAGATGGTAAATTACCTAAAGATGAGGTGTTGAGCCGACAGATTATCCGACGAGCAAAAGCCTATACTATTGTTAAAGGTGAGCTCCATAAACGGAGTGTTTCTGGGGTTTTAGCGCTGTGTATCTCCGGAAGAAGGAGTGGAAATCTTAAGAGAAATCCACGAAGGCGAGTGTGGTCACCATGCTGCAGCCAAATCTTTAGTGGCAAAAGCTTTTAGACACGGATTTTTCTGGCTTACAGCTCAGGCAAATGCCGAACGATTAGTCAAGACATGCAAAGGCTGTCAAAAGTACGCCAAGCAAGCTCATGTTCCGGCTGATCAGCTGCGAACAATACCTATAATGTGGCCCTTTGCAGTCTGGGGGCTTGACATGGTAGGACCTTTTAAACAAGCTCCAAGTGGATTTACTCACCTCTTAGTGATGGTGGATAAATTCACCAAATGGATCGAGGCTAAACCTGTCACTAGTTGTGATGGAGCAACAGCCAAAAGATTTGTCGAGGATGTTATAATCCGGTATGGTTATCCACATAGCATTATCACGGACTATGGGAGTAACTTATCTATGGGAGAATTGGCTGAATTCTGCAACGAGCAAAATATCCGGCTTGACATTGCGCCAGTCGCACAACCACAGGCTAATGGACAAGTCGAAAGAGCAAATGGTTTAATTCTACAAGGCCTAAAACCGAGACTCGAAGCACTACTACGACGTGCTGCAGGGGCTTGGGCAGAGGAATTACCCTCTGTAATTTGGAGTTTATGAACAACTCCAAACAGGTCAATAGGATACACACCTTTCTTCTTAGTCTATGGCGCAGAAGCAGTTCTTCCTAGTGACTTGATTCATACTTCTCCTAGAGAGGCCGCGTATATCAAAGAGGATGCCGAGATTTCTCGACAAAATGATCTCGACTTAGTCGAAGAAGTTCGCGTCATTGCTGAAATGAGATCTACAGCCTATCAGCAGAAGTTACGCAAGTATCATAGCCAGAGAGTCCGAGATAGATCTTTCAATAAAGGTGACTTGGTTCTCCGGCTTGTGCAACAAAGAAAGCACAAACTTTCCCCAGTATGGAAATGGCCCTTTTTAGTTAGTCGAGTGTTACACAATGGATCGTACTACTTAACACGAGGCCAGTCAAAGAAAGACCTGCTAATAAGAAGAGAAAGAGAGCTGGAGGCAGTACAAATCCAGATGAGTTAGACAGACCGTGGAATATTGCTCAGCTACGTCCCTTTTATTCTTAGTTTATCCTTCTTTGTAAACATATATATGTAAATGATTCTGTGAGAAATAAAAGTTTTGGTTGCCTCAAATTTTTCTGAGAAGTTTTCACCATCTTATTTCCGAACGATCATGTCATAGTCGAAAATCCCAGAATGCTTGAAAGTACTTATGCTCATGTTCGTTCTGGTTTAGATTTCCGATTCTAAAACTGCTACCCTCGAGTATAACTCTAAAGTTTGTAGTCTTTACTTTGGTTATTTGTCTGATTGCTGGATGCGGGCATTTTCCGAGTAGTGAATTGTTGGTACTGGAAGCCGGCTTTGTTTCCGAGTTTAAACTGGTTTAGCAATTGAGCTCCGTTGCTCGGCAAAGTTTCCGAAAGAAGGTTTAGCCGGCTCATGAAAGGGACGAGGCGGAAAGCCAGATAAACGATAAGTAGAGACAAAAAAATACAAGTACTTATGTAAACATTTCAGGCACACACAAAAAAAAACTCAAAGCCAAAAAGTGCTGAATAGATTTAAAGCTTAGCACTAGCAAAATTAAAGTACTACATATTTACAGATGCATCATGTTTTTCCGGAATAATACAAAAATTTCTGGTCTATGATGCAGGAGGAGATGAAGGAGCTGCCGGCTCGCTAGATATTCCGCCTTGATATCGTTCCGAGATGTCCGCATCCGAGGTGGTGCGTTCATCGTCGGAAACTTCTGTTGGTTCTTCCGGAGGAGGAGGCTGAGTAGCCACGTGGGTGAAGGGGATCTCATAGCTAGTCAGGTCAGCCACATGACACCCATATCTGGCGCAGGAGTGCATGATGGCTTGAAGGTCCTGCTCCTGGCCATCTCCGTCTACCTTGCAGTACCCTCTGGTCACTTGCCATATCTCCATGTTTCCATGGTGGCTCATGACCATGGTGAGAGCGTTCTGCGCAACAGTCCGCGCGTAGGACATGTTCCAGTCCCGAACAAGTTGCGGCATCTCCTTCTCCTTGTCCCGCACCTGAAAATCCGACATGCTTGGCATGTCCGGAATCTTGAGAGCTTCGCCGACGTCCTCAAGGGACTGGCGGAAGTCATGAAGCAGGTCACCTACTTGGGTAAGCCGGTGGGTGCGGGGCTCGGAGGAGGAAGAGTCCGTCAAGTCCAGAGGACCTATACACAAAACAAGTTAAGAAAAATCCGACATTGATAAAAATTGAAGAAAGAGACAAGTCAGATAAATGGAACATACCAAAAATGACGTCGTCAATTTTGGTCTTCTCCTCCCGGAGACTCTGGCATTCAGCCCGGAGCGCCTGGGACATATCCTTTTCTCTGCTAAGCTAATCCTTGAGGTCCGAGATTATTTTATCTTGAGCAGCAATCTTGCTATCATGCTCTTTAGTGGCCATGGAGGAGGATTCAAGGACTTGAGCTATGCTCTTTTCATGATTTGCCTTGAGCTGGTCCAGCTCTTGGCCAAGCTCCTTGTTCTCCACCACCAAGGTCTTGAGGTTCTCGGCCTCTTCAATCATGGCGACGAATTGTTTCACCAGCGCTATAAGTCAAAAAGAACAAAAGTTCAGAAAAATTTGACATTGAAATAAACAAAGACAAGGTTTGATTCTCGGAATGTTTACCTTCGGCCTCATCCTTGCCAACTTTGAGTTCAGCATTTTTAAGCCGGAGAGATTTGATCTCTCTCCGCTTGTCGCAGACATTGGTCAGTAATTCCTGGTTATAGGAACATACTTTCTGTAAGTCAGAATACCCAAAGTCAGAAAGCTACTAAAGACTCGGGCTAATATTGTTGCTAATATCAGCATGAGCCTTGGGGGCTACACTAGTTCGTTCTTTGGCATCCTAATGAAGCATAAACTAGTTCGTTCTTTGGCTTTAAATCTATTCAGCACGAGCCTTGGGCGCAGCAACTTGGCGCCGGAAGTCAAATATCCGAAGGGATCGTCCTGCCCGGAGGATGGATTCCGACGCCGCCGGTGCTAGGGGAAAGCTGGGAATGGATTAGTGAAATTGGTTAACGCATCCAATCCACTTAGCTGCTTGATTTACCTAAGAGGTTGCCGCGTTGGCACTCGCGTCACGGACAGATGACCGACATGAGGGTCCCGACCGTCTACTTCACGGGGCAGTTTAATGGAATGTATGAATTTGGCAGGGGTGAGATGAGTTTGCCTCAAAATGGCCCTTCTCATTAGTTGACGGCCCAACTTTTCGAAACACAGTAATTTCAGGCAACTTAGGTACCCAACTCTATGAAAGAGTGTGGAATAGTTTCACAACTCACGCCTGCAGGAACACCACAACGTAATGGTGTGTCGGAACGTCATAATCATACTCTATTGGATATGGTTCGATCTATGATGTCTCTGGCAGACTTGCCACTGTCATTTTGGGGTTATGCATTGGAAACCGCTGCATTCACTTTAAATCGGGCACCGTCTAAATCCGTTGAAATGACACCGTATGAATTATGGTTTGGAAACAAACCTAAGCTGTCATTTCTTAAAGTTTGGGGATGAGATGTTTATGTGAAGAAACTTCAACCAGATTAACTCGAATCAAAGCGGAAAATGTGTCTTCATAGGATATTCTAAAGAAACAATTGGGAATTCCTTCTATCACAGATCCGAGGGCAAGGTTTTCGTTGCCAAGAATGGATCCTTTCTAGAGAAAGAGTTTCTCATGAAAGGTGTGAGTAGTCGAAAGGTAGAACTCGAAGAGGTTATTGAACCTTCTCTTCATGAAATGGCGAGTGGCACAGCACTGGAAGTCGTTCCGGAGTTAACTTCACCAAATGAAGAAGGAACTAATGATAATGATCATGAAACTCCGAAAGAGGACACTACTGAACCTCGCAGGTTAAGCAGGACACGTGCAGCTCCTGAACTATACGGGAATCCTGTTGTAAATTTCATGGTTGATGAAATAGATGACCATGCGACATATTAAGAAGCGATGATGATCCCGGATGCCAACAAATTGCTAGAAGCCATGAAATCCGAGATGGAATCCATGTATGAAAACCAGGTTTGGACCTTGGTGGACTTACCTCATGACCGAAAGGCCGTTGAGAATAAATGGATATTCAAAAGAAAAACTGAAGCTGATGGTAATGTAACCGTCTATAAAGCTTGACTTGTCGCAAAAGGGTTTCGACAAATTCAAGGAGTTGACTACGATGAGACATTCTCTCCCATAGTGATGCTAAAATCAGTTAGGATTATGTTAGCAATTGCTGCATATTTCGATTAAGAAATATGGCAGATGGATGTGAAAACTGCGTTCCTCAATGGTAACATTGAAGAAGATTTGTATATGATTCGTCCAAAGGGTTTTGTCGATCCTAAAGATGCTAACAAGGTGTGCAAACTTCAGCGATCCATCTATGGACTGAAGCAAGCATCACGGAGTTGGAATCTCCGCTTTGATGAGGTGATCAAAGAGTTTGGATTTGTCCAAACTTATGGAGAGGCTTGTATTTACAAGAAAGTGAGTGGGAGCAATGTGGCATTTCTGATATTATATGTGGATGACATATTATTGATTGGAAATGATATAGATCTTTTAAACAATGTTAACAATTATCTAAATAGCAAATTTTCTATGAAAGAACTTGGTGACGCGTCATATATATTAGGCATAAAAATCTATAGAGATAGATAAAGACGCCTAATAGGGCTGTCACAAAGTACATACCTTGATAAGTTTTTAAAGAAGTTTAAAATGGACAAAAGTAAGAAGGGATTCTTACCTATGTTGCAAGGCAAGACATTGAGTAAGACTCAAAGTCCGGCTACGACGGAAGAAAGAGAGATAATGGATAAGATCCCCTATGTTTCAGCCATAGGCTCTATAATCTATGCCATGCTATGTACAAGACCGGATGTGGCACATGCTATTAGTTTGACTAGTAGGTACCAATCTGATCCAGGTTTGGAACACTAGATAGCAGTCAAGAATATCCTTAAATACTTGAGAAGAACTAAGGAAATGTTTCTTGTATACGGAGGTGAAGAAGAGTTGGTCGCTAATTGTTATGTCGACGCTAGCTTTGACACTGATCCTGACGACTCTAAGTCTCAATCCGGATAGGTATTTGTCATGAACGGAGTAGCAGTTAGTTGGAGGAGCTCCAAACAACCCGTGGTAACAAGGTCAACAATGGATGCAGAATATATTGCTGCTTCAGAAGCAGCACAAGAAGCGGTTTGGATGAAGGAGTTCATTACTGAACTGGGTGTGGTTCCTAGTGCGTTGGATCCAATGGTGATCTATTGTGACAACAATGGAGCCATAGCCAACGCAAAGGAACCAAGGTCTAACAAGAATTCCAAACATATTAAGCGTCAGTTTCACTCCATCCATGAGCATGTCAAGGATGGAGATATAAAGATTTGTAAAGTACATACGGATCTCAATGTAGCAGATCCGTTGACTAAAACTATCCCTAGTGCAAAACATGACCAACACCAGAACTCCATGGGTGTTAGATTTATCACCATGTAACTAGATTATTGTCTCTAGTGCAAGTGGGAGACTGAAGGGAATATGCCCTGAGAGGCAATAATAATGTTGTTATTATACATATTCCAAGTATATGATAGATGTTTATTTTGCATGCTATAATTGTATTAATTTGGAAACGTTAATATATGTGTGTTTAATAAACAAAAGGAAAGTTCCTAGTTATGCCTCTCTTATAAACTAGCTCGTTGATTAACAAGATGATCAAGGTTTCCTGATCATGGACATTGGATGTTGTTAATAACGAGGTCAGATCATTAGTGGAATGATGTGATGAACATTCATCCGAAGTATAGAATTACGATTAAAGTCATTGTGTTTATATTGCTATAACATCTAACAAAGTAATCCTAGTCCTCAGACCATGAGATCATGTTAATCACTAACACTGGAAGAGTATCTTGATAACATCAAACTTCACACCGTGAAAGGGTGATTATAAAGGTGGGTTCAGTGCTACAAAAGTGTTATGTAGAAGCTCATGGATCAAGAGTGGAATTTTTCCATCCTGATGATGGATAGATATTCTCTGGGTCCTCTCGGTGATATCACATTGGTTAGCTTGCAGGCAAGTGATAAGATCACTAGAATGTTATATCACGGGAACGAGAAAAGAGTACATGTCGGTAACGAGATCAAACTAGGTATGGAGATACCGATGATCGAATCTCGGACATGTAATATATCGCGAGACAAAGGGATTTAGTTACTAATGTTAAAGGTTCTCACGATCACAGAAGTCATCATAGAATGTGTAGGAGTCAGTATGGATCTCTAGGTCCCGCTTCTGATTATTGATCTGAGAGGGGTCTCGATCATGTCTGCATTATTCATGAACCGTAGGGTGACACACTTAAGGGACACCAACACCATTTGGATTGCTGAAACTGTTTCTAGTGAAATGCAAAGCGCTGGAATTATTCACCGAAACTGTTTCGAGTAAAATTGCTGAAACTGGTTCTGCATGTAATATTGAAATATTGCAGGGGTTTTATGTGAATGTTTGTTAATTAAAGTAATTAAAAAATTTCTGAATAAATTTAATAAAAGAGTTTCATTAAATGAGAGAGCATTAAATTTGGAGAAATTTAATGCATTTAAAGTAAAGACTTTAAAGAGGAATGTTAAGGGACACTTTTATGTGGAGGGGGTTACCACCACATGAATGGGGGAGGTGAGGGGTCACCCCCCATGGGGCACCGGCCATGGGGAGGGGTACCCCCCTCCTCCTATAAAAGGCCACACCTCTCACCCTTCTTCCAAATACCTCCTCGTGAAGGATCTCTCTCCCCCTTTAGAATTATTTCCCCATGGTCTCGGATTAGCGAGATACATGTTCCCGGTGGCATTTCGTCTGGAAGGAGTTTATGCTTCCGCTGCATCGCTGGAGCAAGGAGGCGGAGGTTGTTCGATGGCCTGAACGTGTGTGCGAGTGCGGATGCGCTGCTGGTTTGCGGCGCTAGGACTTCCACACGATCTTGAGATCGGCAAGCGTACGACTACATCATCCATGAGTTCCTACTTGTTAACAAAACTTTGTTGTCTTCGAGGGTAAGTTCTCCATGGATGTATATCCACTCGTTGCTTGTATCTAGTAGATAGATCTTGACGTATAGTTCTCATCGTAGGAAATTTTTTGTTTTCTATACTGCGAACCCTTCAAAGCGCCGCCATCACCGGCATCGGTCGTGGCCAGAGCAGGGTTTTCACCCAGAGCACACCAAACCGAAGTCATGTCCGCCAGACCGCCGAGACGAGGAAGCCCAATAGCCCATCGACGCCAACAACCAACTCGCTCCACTAGTCCCTCTGGCCGACGGAGCATCCAAGGCGACGACCCAGGAGGCCAAAACACACAAGAAAGTGCCGCCCTCACCCGATCCCGCGAGGGATCAGGGTTTCCCCAAGAGAACCCGGGCAGAGGCGCAAGAACACCACCACGACAACGCCTCCAAGGAGGAAACAGCGCCAAAAGGCGTCGCCGCCGTCGGCTCCGGCTGCAGCCAGAAACAAGACTTCGCCCGACAGAGAGTCGCAACCTCACACCTACCACTCGAGGCCGGCCAGACCACCATCACCATCCCGCACGTCCACCTTTGAAGCCATCGGACTGGGAAGCTAGACCCGGCCGCCTGCACACAGCCACACCTAGGCTCCCCGTCACTGCGACAAAAGCCGCCATACAGATCATCACCGCTCCCGCGAGTTAGCTGCCGAAGCAACCAGAGCGAACCCGGGCAGCTGTCGCCACAGACAGGAACAAAGACCACAACCACCACCATCCTCCACCTCGAACGCCGGCGGCGCCAAACGCCGCACAGCAGCCACCACCACCATCATACCAGACCGGAGAGCCCCATGACCACGGCCGCAACCAACCGCACCACGCGGAGAAGAGAGGCCGGGAAGTACCAGCCTGTCGCCGAAGACGCACCGCCGAAGAGCACCGTGGGCGCCACCGGAACGCAGCAAAGAGGGGGCGCCGACCGACACCGACGCGGGGCTCGAGGACGAACACCGATGGCCGTAGATATGAGCTCCCAGGACTCGCCGCCGCGCCGCCCACGCGGCCACCGCAGCCGCCGCGCTGCCGAGGAAACCCGGGGCCGCCGCCTCGGCGCCCAAACTCCGCTGGAGACGCCGCACCCTCTAGGGCCGCCGTGCCGCTCCGGCCGGAGCTCCCACCGCCCGATGGGAAGAGGCCCCCGCCCAGATCCCGTCGCGCGAGAGGAGGGAGGCCAGCCGCCGCCGTCAGCTGCGTGGCCTTCGTCCGGCGGCGTCCTCCGGCGGCGGCGGGCGGAGGTGGAGGGGGAGGAGGGGTGGCGGCGGGATAAGATTGGTCACCCGAGCTGCCCCTGGGAGGGACGCGGGGACGGTTCCGCTTCAGCAATTGTTTCAATCTGATAGTGCCACGCTGTGCCCTGTGTCCGTGTAATCTCATTTCCATATAGAATTCTGTAAGCGGACTATGGATTATGATGATACGTAAACTCAATGACTAGGATATTTCCTTATTTATATATAAGCTGATTTGGGCTAAATATGTTTTTTAGAAGCGCTAAATATGTTAGGTGTTGGCATTGGACAGTTATGTAAACACTTCCGGCTCTAGCTCATCGGCCTCCAAATGGCGCGGAGGACGATAAGACCGCGGTGGCACGATTGGTTAGTCCGCACGGCGCGTACAGGAAGAAAATGAAGGAGAACACACCTATAGTCTAGAGAAAACTTCATCGGTGGGAATTCAAAGGTCAGAATGGCCAGAATCTCATGTGTACATTATAAAAAAAAAAATCCCAGTGCAACTTATGGGCATTTGTGCTAGTAAGCATTAATAGACCGTTGAATTTAAAAAAAAAACATATACATATGCGGCACGTTGTACCTGCACCCTGCATCTGATGTTGTTTTCAGCACGACTGAACGCATACTCGCACGTTCGGATCTACACAATCGCGTGACCATGTTGCGGATCGTATCGGAGCTGGCCCCCCCTTGATTAGCAAGCATCAATGATGAGAATAAGCACGAGCCAATGATCGTCTACGAATCGTTTATTATCAACAACTTAATAGTTTGACAGTTGCTTGCACAGTCTGGACCAGAGAGCGGCACTGCGGCAGCGCTGCAGCATATTCTGGCGATCTTATTGACCAAAAGTATTCGCAAATCAGAAATGATTTGCAAAAATGACATTTCGTTTGACAGGAGAAATCATCAAAGCATATATTCTCGTAATTAATCAACCATGATAGCACTTTACCTCTCCTATTAAGAGAGAACATTTTGCCACTTGCTTGCACCTTTTTAAGAGGCTGTAAGAGCAACTCGACACCAAATTAAGACGCGCAGAACTGATAAATAACAGCAACTTTCGGTTTTGAACAGAAAAAGTGTCTCGAATAAACACCGTAAACAGGGTCCGGCCCAATTTTTTTCAGAGCCCCGAGAAATCGCCACTCGCACCCCCATATCCCTGGGTCGCCGACCCAAGGGTGAAGACGCGTGTGGAACTTGGCACGCTAAACTTTCACCCCCTTGCCCTGCCGCCTTTGCTTCCGCCGCCGCGCGTCCCAGCCGTCTCCGACCTGTAGTAGCCTTGCCACGCCGCAACCGACCTCGCCTCGCTCGCATCTTCGATTCTGCACTGGTGGAAGCTCAGATCTGGCGATTTGACCAGTTCCCCTTTGCCGGTGCGGGTTGCTGAGGCCACCGCCATGGATGCATCAATGCCGGCCGTTTTGGCCGCGCCATCGACCTGGGCGGCTTGATTCGGCCATCCCGCAACCACAACAGATTCTCCGCCATGATTCGTGAAGGGGAAGTTTCGAATCGGCCAGCGCTGCCCGATTGCAATCAAGCTTTTCTTGAGACATATCAGGAGATTGAAAACTCCTCCACGCATATCCAGCTTCAACGAGAACTCAGTGAGCATCATTGGCTGTGCCACGGACGACGAAGCCTCTCCTCTTTCGTTCATTGAATTAAAACTATTTATTTATCCTCAGAAAAATATTTAATTTGAACAATTGTTGTAATTTAATTTGAAAAATTATTGTTGTATTAAACATTCATTAATTTGATATAGGTAGCTGTCATATGAACTTTTGTGTGAATAAATTGTTTAAATATGGATATAATTTGCATTTCTAGTTTGCCTCCCTTGGAATAGACACCGCAAACCGAACCCGTGAATAGACAAAATGAAGCTGAAAAACATGTTTTGCGCGGCCTGCAAACGCATTATTTCGGGCCGTGTGTTTTCGGTGTTCGTTAGAGTTGCTCTAAGCTGTGTCCGGCAGTCCGGGTTATGCCAACAAAAAGTACTTGGAAAGATAAAATCGTTTAACATGACACAATATTATTGCTTGGGACAATCTCTTTCATATCGAACTCTTGAGTGTTTTCAACAAAAATAATTACAGTATAACATTTGATTCAACTTAAATTTATTAAGCGAACATAAGAATGGAGATTTTTGGCACCTGAGCTCTAGTGCTCTTGCTATTTAAAAAATATTCAAAATAATATTTGTGAGTTCCAAAAAATATTAATAAAAATATGGATGTATCTCATGATTTTTCCCACAAACTGCAAAATATCAATTTCAAACACTTTGTATTCTAAGATGTACAAAAATGATAAAAGTGTAGATATGTGCAAGTATGTTTTCAACTTCCTAAATTTTATCAGATTTGTCATTTTTGTGTAGGCCAAAATACAAAGAATTTAACGTGCATGCTTGTGGGATATAACATTGATTATATCCAAAAAAAAAATCAGATATTTTTGAAACCTATAAAATATAATTTTTAATTTTCTTAAACGAAGGGAGCACTGTTGCTTAAGAGCCAAACACACTTTCCGGCGAACATCGGGATTTTACTCTTTCGGAGCAAAGCGCATCCTAGATCATTCATTTTCTAGTGTATGGTAGATGGTCATTTTTCTTTATAAATTTATGGCCAAAGTGGATTTCCTATTTGTTCTTTATAGATTTGTTATACCCCCGTCTCTAAAAATAATAAGAACATAGTGGTTTAATTCGCAATTAATAATGCATTTACCATGGTGTTTAACCATTCAGGAGGTAAACAAAATAAGAAAAACAGAATTAAATAGCATGTATGCTTGCACGTACGTACGTTCGGATATATACGATCTCGATGACTCGATCGTGAGCTTGTTTGTTTTTAAGCACGCGCGGATTGTATCAGAGCTGCCTCGGATCCTCTTTGTTAAGTTGCAGGTGGAAGTGATGAGAACGAGCACACATCAACTAATAATGCTACCGCTACAGCATAATCTCGCGAACGGATCAATGAAAAGGATACGCTCGCAAATCATAAGCATTTGCCAAAACGACATTTCCGTTGACTAGAGAAAGAATATCTTCTTAATCAGGCATAATAAAACTTTATTTTCCCAAAAAATACAAAACACATTGCATGTTTCGTTGCACCCTTTGGGTGGGTTAAGCCAACGAAAAATATTTGCGAATCGCAGCTGATTGGCTGAACTAAGATTATTTTGGTTAACTAGAGAAAGTAACATGTACTTACTCCAATAATATTGAACTAAATCACGTTACTTATTTCTGGCAGAAATGAACTTTACATGCATACGCACTTTTGCACACACTGATGCTTCTTATGACGCAGATAAAAACTAATTAATATGGCCTGCATCTCTCAAATAAGAATGGGTATATTATAAAATTGGCATCACCATGCACCTGCAACAAACCAATGGTGAGATCAATTACTCAGATGCAATGATGGTTATCGATGTTTTAAAAAGGATTGATGGGGACTTTTCATTGGTGTTGTAATATACATGTATGCAAGTTTTTTTTTTCGAAATGGGAACTTAACCCCGGCCTCTGCATCAAGCGATGCACATGTATGCAAGTGGGAGGGAGAGTTGAGCAACAAACCTCGAGCGCTATTGGCACCTTCGACGATCATGACTGGATACTCAATCGTACGTGCCATGGGAGCTTGGATAATATTAAACAATGAGTTCGTGCCAGACCTCTTCCTCGAGGCGCTTTGTTAGATATGCATAGCTATGAACATTCTACCTTGATAGACATAAGGCGCTTTGTTTAGGGTCTTGTGTAAATCAATAAATTAGATATGCATAGCTATGAACATTCTACCTTGATAGACATAAGGCGCTTTGTTTCTTTTGTGACACTGCAAATTGCTTTGTTAATTGTTTTAGAAGTTCAATTCACATCTGCACATAGCCAAGCATTAGGACATCAAATTAATCTAAACAGAAGAAGAAAATCTACATCATAAGCATACATTTCTTAGTAATCGATAGTACGCAAGGCTGCAAATATCATACCTAAAAGTAAAATTTAGGAACCTCAGGTTTATCTAAAAGACTCTAAATTGACGATGTCCATGGATTCTGATGATTCACCTTTTATAAATGGAGAAATGTGCTATGATCCCCATTTAAAAACAGACCTTAGGAACAATTCAAAAAATCTACCTCCCCAAAAATAATAATTCCACTCTTCTTCCAACAAGCACAAGATCCATGCATGGTACACTACTTTGTGACAAAACTCACCTAGAGATGAGTATTTAAGTAATAATTAAAATAAAGGAAAAGAACAACAAAAATATATCTTAACCTTAGCACCTATGGGACATTCCATAAAAAATCTGCAAGGTAGTAAGATGGTCTTGCACCTGTGTCATGCCAATTTATTCACGTGCTTGAGACAACGCCACTGCAGTACAAAACTAAAAATTCACATGAGAATCACTTGGGAAGAATTAAATTTGTAGGTCTAGTCAATCGACATTAAATGACTCCCGTGTCTAATTTGGGGATGGAGGACAGAGGATCGATGACTCAACATGGATGTCGAACCCCTCCCTTGCCTATTTCACCGCATATAGAAGAACCTCAACATGATGGAGTGAGCAGGCCGCTAGAGGAGAAGATGGAGACGTGAATGATCTCTCCTTATGACCTGGCAGATCCCCATCAATACGAACAACACACCTTCCAAGAGGAGCTAGGATGACACTAGAACGTCCGACCGTCCATCATCAAGGACAACATGATTTGGCCACAGAGAACGTGGAGATGCTCATGCCCATCACCGTGAACAGCTCAACCCGTCAACCGGGAGAAAGCACCAGAGATACCAGGGGAGACGATCCCCCACCCCCATGAACCAACATAAGTAAAACCACCCCACCGAAAATATATCGTGAATGGCAAACTTGGCCCATAAACAAAGGGCCACCCTTTAGGCAGAAAAATCATGGCGCACACCCGCCCAACCCTGGAACAACGCACGCGCAAGCCCATCCAACATCCACGCGAAGCAGGGCGGAAACAATGCCTTTGCAGGCCCACAAATAGCAACGATACCAACAAAGGCCCACATGCAGTGACACGAAACCGCAGCATGCACGACAGGTGCCCTGAAATGCCTCAGTGCCCACCAAGTTTAAGCTATAGATATATGTATCGGAGTAAGTACGAGGACACCGCTAATCACTCCAACTATTTGGGACGTTATTTTATCCCTGCTAGATACATGTGTGTGCATATGACTTTACCATGGATCTCCAAAGACATGACACATGATGGTAATAGATAGCAGAGCTTCACAATGCTCCCATGGATTCCGGAAGGCTCCACCGGCGAACTCCTTTGGCCGCATCATGCCTGTAGTTTGCTGGATCGAAAGAAATCCGGTCACGCGCACTCTTGTTTTTTGCTGACTGATTGGTTTCAGATGGAGTATTGCGAAGCTCTGTTATTTGTTACTATCATGTGTCATGTCTTTGACGATCCATGGTGAAGTCAGTTGTGGAGAATGTCATGAAAGCAGGGAAGTGAGACTAGCGATGGTTGTTTGAGTTTTTGTGGCGAT
Source organism: Avena sativa (assembly GCA_916181665.1). Taxonomy (NCBI): domain Eukaryota; kingdom Viridiplantae; phylum Streptophyta; class Magnoliopsida; order Poales; family Poaceae; genus Avena; species Avena sativa. The sequence continues at coordinate 464,630,913 of OV702297.1, read as the reverse complement.
GTGGATCTGGCTTAGGGATCTGTGATTCGTAGCAGCGATTGCTAGAGGAGGTGGTAACACAAGAAAAGTTCACAGTCTTACCTTACAGGATGAAAATCCAAGGTCTGACCTTAATTGGTTGTGTCTGACAATGGTCTTGTTGAACCCATTATTTTGTTAGCAAGGACTTTCTTCAGGTTGAAAACCTATGATCTTTGATCGGGCGACGATATCGCTTGTCATTGTTTCCTTCTTAAAGACGTCGCTATTGGAGAGGTTAGACTTCTGGTGTTGTTAGTGTGGCTGCTACAAGGAGTTGATCCATGTAGTGGGATTTTTTTCTTCTTCTTCTTCTTCTTTCTGGGTTGTGTGCATCCGTAAGGCCATTAGGGTAATGCGTTATTGCAGAGTCTGTGTAATTGATATCTCCACGATATTAATATATACTCCTTGTAAAAAAAGATATGGGTGTGTTTCACTACATATTCTAGCTATCTAATGTGCTCATTGTATATACTGTCCTACATCTGCAGAATCTCCTTTTCTGTTTGTTTGTCTGTTTCTAAGGAGGTGTGTGATTTTATACTATGATGCATACGAGCACTACATGAAAACTGATTTGAGATGAGTATAGAGCTGCTTGCGAGTGTATTTTATCCGGAGCTTGGCAAAGAGCTGCTTTGCCAAGTGTCAAGTCAAAATGTCTCAGCAAACACACGACACTCGGTAAAATACCCAACAATACTCGGCAAACCTTTCACAGTCGGCAAAGTTTCATTAACCACTCGGCAAAGATTTGACATGGCAATATAAGAAAAATCACTTGGCAAACCAGTGGACATGTGGCAATCGTGGCCGCACATGACGTAAGAGAAGTGGGTCTTTGTCTGAGTGTTCCCTAACGGAAACTCGGTACTCCTTCCGATTCTAGATACATCCGAATCTAGACAAAGTTGAGAACAATAATATGAACCGGAGGGAGTAAAGATTTTCATTTCTTTTCCCTCTGGTTTTCCGGTGCACAGGAAAACTTCTCGCCCACCTGTTTGCTGAGTGGTTTCTATGTGTCTGAGTATTTTTTATTTTTGTGCACTTCCTGAAAGCCTAATTTACTTTTATTTCCTTGTTTCTTTTCCCTGTTTTCATGGTATAGCTCATTATAGTGTCCCAAAATTATTAGGGAGGTGCGTTATGCCAACTTGGGAAACTAAAAATGATCTTTGCAAAAAAAGGAACGAACTATGGAGAACCTACCATTCAAATTTGGCCCACTTCCAGCTAAATTGATAAATAATCAAGAACTTGTGAAAACCGCTAGAAAAACCTTGGGTTCAAATCATGATGAATTCTACATAAAACTACACTCATCCTCGTGTCCCCCGGGGTGCAGCGATAGACATGCATGGCGTTTGATAATAAAATCACGTGCCTCGCATTGAGAGATGCTGAGTTAAAATGACAACATTGTGTCCAATAGGTACATTTTTGCAGTGCCACGCATTACTATTTGAATAAACTGGCCGGAGAAAGCGTACGGCATGTAAGTTAGGCTTCCTAGTAAAACAGCAGTACAAAAAATCTACATGTCAAATAGCAGCTATCAAATGGTATTGATAGCTGGTGTTTGATGTTCATGTTGCATGCTTTGCATTTTCAGGTTTATAAACTATTTTAACCCTCTATAAACTTTCAAGGTGGTACTTAACATTAATAGAGACAGTGTCCGTTTATAGCTAAAGTGAAGACAGTCAATTTTGGACTGGCCCATCAAGAAAACCGACAGAGAAGTCACACATCAAAGCTAAAAAGAAAACACACGCATTATTCTCTGCATTAACACTTATGAAGCTTGAAGTCACACATCTAATCTAAAAAGAGAACGCACGCATTGTTCTCTGCATTAACACTTGTGAAATTTATTTCTTTTCATGTACATGTTTTTTCTTATAGCAAGGGGGCATAATTACGTGTAAAATGTTCGATCTATTCTGAGACACGTCCGCGTAGATTTATCTCTCATCAACCTATTTATAATTATAGATACATAATTTAAACGTAAAATATTACATTTCTTAATTCTAAGGACCACCTAAACACTATGCTATATTCTACTATGAAGCTAACAACTAATTCTAGTGGCTCCTTCGCCAAAACTTTCCACCTAAGCTTGGTGGCACTGGATCTAAACATGACGCCAAGTCGTATGCCTGTCATGACGTTTCTAATGAACGCGATCATCAAGAAGCGTCCTAAGCGTCCAACGTCTGGGCGCACGGCCGTCGCTCTCGATATGAAGGTATAACCGTCTTCCTCCAACACCACCAGAACACATGTTGACGAACTGATTGCTGCCACTCAGCCTCCTGCATCGCCGACAGCCACAATGTGTGAGCCAGTCAGTCGCTTATCTTTGCCCCTTTTTTTCATGCACAATCGCAGACGCAAATGCCCAGAAAGTACACGGCCACGTAGGATCTACGGAACGTAAGAGGAAACGAATTAGGAAAGTAAACACGAAAACATGGTAAAAAAGCAGAATATAAAAACATCAAAGAAGAATTATACATGAAAACTAAAGGATAACGATGCAGCCTTACCATTTGCGTTGGAAGGCGCCGAATGCATATCAATCGAACGCCGTCCTCCTCTCTGCCGAATCTCGACGATCATCATGACCTTTCCCGAATCAACCTACAAAAACATAGAACGACAACAAAAGCGAACATCAAATAAAAAATAAAATGAAGAGACATATGAAGAATAGAAGACATACCAGCGAGGCCGAGGAACGAAATCGTAATTTATCCACCACGTGTACCGGATCGTGTACCCTACAAAATAGGAAAATGAGGCAGATCGTCGGTGACTAAATAGGTAAGAAATCAAACGTCGAGGAATAAGCATAGAGGAAACTCACCGTGTAGTTTGAGACTTCACATCTAGATCAGAAAGTGATGGCGTTTCGGGATGATCTATGTCCTCCTCTAAACTTGCATGGCGCAACGTGGATACCAAAGGCTGCAAGGCAAGCAGGAAATAAGTTAGTAGAAAAAAGCGAAAACAGTAGGAACAAAAAGAGAGCTTAAGAAGCGGAACACACTTACAATATCTCCGGGTCGAGACTTCCTCCTCCGTAGACATGCGTCTTCTCGTTTGTGTCGAAGCCACATTGTCACCGCGGCGAGGCGTCGACATGTGGTAAGCAGGACGCCGTAGGGAGGAGCACCGAATCACATCATCGTCGATGCTTGGTAAGCATCCTAATGCCGAAGAGGCAGGAAAGACCGTGTTGTCCGATGGGATCAAGGCGTTTAACTCTGAAGAGATGAAGAAAGGTTAGCGAGGTGAGATTTATCGCCAAGTCGAACAACCACACTACAAGGAATGTGTTAACTGGTGACCTCTAATATTGGTCACTGAAAGGTTATAGTAATCCATCTATGACCTTTCTATGACCAAAACGTGTAGGTCACATAACAAGGGTCACTATAGATAACTCACGACTTTTTAAAAAAAATTGGTCATGGACCACTATGACCGAAATAGATGGTCATAGAGCCTATGACCAAAATTTTGGTCATGGGTAATCTGCCATGTCCATGTCAGATCATCCTACAAGGCAAGCCTACATGGCAAGAATGTAGCCCAGTCCATGATGGTCGTCTTGCTGGGCCAAACCCAATATTTTGGCCTATATCTTTTTTCCTACTTCATTTCTGGTCTACTACATGGGCCAAATGGCCTTTTCATTTTTGGGCCTTCGTCTATGTATTTAACATTTCGTTTGAAATTTTGGCCTTTTTGTTTTGACCTGGTCCCACTAGTCAGAATGGTCCCAATTGTCAGCTCGAGCTGGTCCCACTAGTTTACTAGCCCCCCATTTGTCAGTTTAAATCTCACACTGCTCTAATTCAATAGATATTATTTCCTCATGTTCTAACAGTAATGAACAATAATATAATCATTCTTATGATTCAAAAGAGCCAGTAATGAACAGTATTAAAAGCAATAGAAGTACATTACAATGATCCATAATACACATGAGGTATCCAAATATACCTTAAGACAACAAAATCTGAGCTATATCTAGCCACCAAAACAGAACCAACTATAATCATGTGACTATTCTGGGTTTGTTTCCATGCCAACATGATTGCTACAATAGTACAATATAACTACCACTAAATTGTAAGGAGCTTTGTCAGTCTTCAGGCTTCTTCATATTTCATCAGCCTGCAGTTCCTGTGAAAGAGAAGAAACACAACTTTTAGAATTAAGAAGAAAATAGAAGGCTAATCTACAATCAACAAAATTATTCATTTGGTTGGGACATGAAAATAAGTCTAGAGTATAACACAAATAAGTCAGCAGATAAGATGTTCTAAACCATGTAATATGATCATTAACAAGTAGAAGGTAACTCCCAGTAATTTAGCAACTGGGATCTTAGTGAACTAGCCGATTTATCTACCAGCTAACCAGCCATATCATCATCCGCACTACATAGAGACTAAAATACAGAACAAACCCAGAAGGTTCAGCGATCTTAACAAAATAAAATACAGAGCGGTTGGGCGCAATGTTATTACCTCCAAGGCTGGTGGTACCACCTGTAACATCCCAAAACTTCAATCCAAGCTTATCATGATCAAATCATCCAAAAATGGGGTTAACAAAAACTTTTCCAAATTTAAAATGAAAGCATTCATATATGTGTGCATTTAAAATAGGAGTTGTTTGAATTGCCATGATTGATTGATCCAATGCTTGTAAAATGTTTCTTAGGTGATTTAAACATCATCTACATCATTCCTAAACTTTTCCTAAAGAAAATCAAATAAAAAAGAATTAAAAATGAGGAATGGTCATTTTGGCAAATTTAACTCCCATGCCTACTTTGGCTATTCCTAGTACTCAAAACTTAACAGAAATAAGTTTCTTGATCTTTGCACCCCTTGCTAGTACAGATAATGAGGTACCAAGGCCCACCTTTGGATCTGCTAAAAACATTCTGTTAACTATTTTAAATGACAGTTTAAAATTGAATCTAATGCATATGCATAGATCACCCCTATTTCAAAGACCATCTATTTGAGCTCCACTTTCAAAACCCTTGCAACCAGAGACTACCTAGCACTAGTGGAGATCACTCAAAAATTTTGAAACCAAAATTCCAAACTTTTTCTCTTTCGGCCATTTCATCAAAAACCTTGCTAGCAAGATAATATTGGCCTAACTAATACTGTTTTGGGTTGATTTTTGTCTAGACTTTGCAATGTGCTTTGATCATCTTGTCTCCCTCAAGCCTGACCAGACCAACCCCAGTCTCTTCCCTACCCCCTAGCCGCACTGCACTGCCATGCCGAGCCCTCTCTCGCCGGCCGACCCTGCACTCGCAGTAGCAGCCCTCTCCAACCCCTCTCGCCATGTCTAGTACACTGCTAGTGGTCCACCTCCACCGCCCAACCAACCCCAGGCCAGAGACAGAGGGCAGAGCGGCCAGGAACCGCCACGCCCGGAGCTTGTCGAGCATGCCGACGCCGCTCCCAGAGCGCGCTCTCTCCCCGCTCGCACAGACCGCCCCTTGGCAGCAGCCCGCGCCCGCCGCTCCGCCTCGACCTGGAGAACACCCCAGACACCCCCGCTGGCCGCCCAACGCCTCACAGCCACCGCTCGCCGTGGACACGGCCGCCTCTGCCTCTCAGAGCACCACCTCGCCCAGACCGCATGCCACCGCCCATACGGCCGCATTCAAGTTCTAGAGCACCGCCAGGGAACCGCCCATCGATCGCCACCCCCAGCCATGCCTCTACCCCGCCGTAGCCATGTCGCCACCGTCGACTGCCCATCCCGCTCGGTCTCACCGTCGGGCCTATAAAAGGAGCCCTCCCCAGCCTCTTCTCTCCACACCATTCCACTCCCCTCACCTCTCTGAACCTCACCCACCTCTCGCCGGAGCAAAGGAAGCAGCAGCTCGCCGGAATTGGAGCCGGAGCAGTCTCCTATGGAGGAGAAGGGCGTCGTTGATTGCGACCACCCCAAGCTCCGCCGCAACCACGCCTCGCCTTGCCGTCGTCTTCCATGTCGTTTGCCCGCCTCGCCGACCCCGCTGGAGCCCTGGTACGCCCCCAGTGGACCCCCACCGAGCCGCTAGGGTTTGAGCTCGCCGGCGACCTATTCGTCGTCGATGATGACCCTCAGCCGTAGATTCCTATTCTAATCGCACGACCCACATCGTGCGTACCGTTTCGCGTTTTAAGTGCCGCTGACAAGCGGGACCCCCTTTCAGCTGAGCCCCGTGCCGCGGAGCGCCACTGGGCCGGCCCATTTCTTTTCCCACGCTAGCCCACCTATTCAAATCTGAATTTTTCTTTTTAGTTAAATCTAGTTTCTATCTCCTAGTTTGAAAATCAATTCAGAGAGTTTTAGAAATCCAAATTGCGTGAAACCAATTTTGTCTGAAAGGTATTAAAATGATCTATCCAAGCCCGTTGGAATTAATTCAATTAGAGTTATAGATCTCTCCTAATAAAAATAAGATGACAGAAGCTTTTGCGACTTGCAACGTTTTTATAAAATCAACCAAGTTAGCTTTTGAGTTGATTCCAACTCTCAAAAATCACATTTCATTATATCTATCTAAATATGTAATAATATTAAGGTTTACATGCAGTGACTTTGGACTAGTACCAAAATAATGCTATATAGGCATTTCTAGTCACTTTAAATCATTAAATAATGAACTTAAACCAAAGTAATATTGATCCAACCCTTCAATCTCATTCCCACATGTTAAAATATTTGGTGATGACATGTGTCCACATGATCCCATATTTTGGTGGTGAATATTAAATCTTAGTTAAATTTTCAATGAGTAGAAATTACTTTTCTAAATTAAAAAAGAATGGAACTATTGAATTAAACTTGTGATGCTTGTGATGATAATAGATCATCAATTGTATGTCTTAGAATGCTATCTAGCCTAGTTAAGTATTGTTTGGTGATTGTCTACTCCGTATGTATTGTTATAGAAGATAGTACCGACCAAGCTTACGAGGAGGAGGAGTGCTATCAAGACGAAGACGAAGAAAACTTCAACCACTTAACCAACCAAGGCAAGCTATTATTGGCAGGATAACCCTTGCAAAACACACTTTAGCAAGCCACCGTTAACAGTACAAGCTACCCTTAGCAAACTAGAATCAAACTAGATGGTTTAGCAAAGATGCCATAAGCATGCTTTGATCACACCCCTCTTTAACTATTAGTACCTCAAGTCTTATTGACAAGTTTTACTCCCCTTAGTACACCAAGTTCTTTACTTGTTTTGAAGGTAGCATAAAAAGTATAAAACTTGACCTACTTAGAAACCTTTAGATGTCATTCTGTGGCATGAGATTGATCCCATCCTTCCACCTTAGTGAACACTCTTAACTTAGTATTTTAGAGTAGATCAAAAACTTGAGTCACTTTAGATGGGAACACTTGGTGAAAATGAATTGTGAAAACCTTGGAATGATGAGTCATTCTATTGAGATGTTTTGACATGTGTTGAGAAAGACAACTGGTTTATGATGATGAAAATGATGAGGCGTGAGCCTTAACCCTTTTATAAAACTGATGGTTGGATTTGGATGCGATACCATTCCAAATTTACCGTACAACCATATTACCTGAATTGGGTAAGGCTTAGCTGGAATACATTAGTATTAGTTCCCTCACGGGAGAGGTTTGAGCTGAGGCCACCTCTCAATGATGTCCACCTATGCAGTGCCCAAGATGACTGATGGTCATGGTTGGGAGGCCATGCTCATAGGAGAGGTGCTTATACTAGGGTGTGTAAAGGGAAGGTTATGTTTGATTATCTGCATACTAAGTATGATGATTCAGGGTTACCCCTGATAGATGTATTGAATCTTGTGGTAAAAGTGTACCACCTTTGCAGAGTGTCAAACTATTCGAATAGCCGCGTCCGCGGTTATGGACAGTTGGAATGGCCATACTGTTTCGTTGTCAGGTGTTTTCTAAATAACTTGAAATGAATGATGAACTTTGACTTGACCACAACAGGGTTGTGTTTATGATAATAGCTTCCCAACTTAAGTGATTCTAGAACTTTACTTTATCTTTCTTTGCTTCTGAACTCAGCTTAGGTTTCAAACTTAACTTTATAGTTAAACTTAGATTTAGCACTTTGACTTAGAACTATAGTACCTGTTAATAGTAGTTTGCGAGTACTTAAAGAGTACTCATGGCTTTTGTCCCTAGCTATTATCATGGCCAGACTATGAAGGAGATTATCAAGATGATGATCAGCAGGACGACTATGATAACTAGGACTATCTGCCTTCGTCAGCATTGCCTGTGCCCCTGAAGATGGACCCCACCGCTACGCTTATCTTTTATTTCCGCTGCTTGTTGTATTAAAGACTGGATCATGAGATCCTTATTTGTGTAAAACCTTATGTATGGTTTGTAATGGATGATGTACTATGATATCCAATCCGTTATGTCTCGCAAAAATGGTAATCCTGGGATTGCGAGGTATGGCATAACGGGCATCTGGGATTAAAAATCCGGGTGTTGACAAGTTGGTATCGGAGCCATCTTGACCATAGGAGACCCTAGTTAGAATGGACGTTCAAACAAAAACTTAGTTTCAAAACCAAAGTGAGTATTTCTGAAAAACTATTTCCCCTCTTACCCTTGTGAACTCATTCTTTCTCAAAAATTCATGTTCCTCAAAATTCTTACATTACTACTTAAAATTTGACACACTTGATCACTTCACTAACTTCCTCATCCTTAATCCTTGTAGGTGGAGACTCAGTTCAGCAAGTTTTACCAGTTTGGAAATGGAGGTAAGCTGATCTTCGAGAAGGATCTGGATTCACTGTCGGAGTTACTGGGCCGCCCACATCCGGAGTTTCTTGGAGCTCAACTTCCAGGACCCCCAGGAGGAGACCTATAGTGGCTAGTCACCACGGATCTTTGAGGAAGCATCAAAGCACCCACTTCCGAGAGAATTCAGTTCTCCGTGAGAGAGAACAACTGGCTAGATGGATTAGCCAGGGCAATGCATGAAGCTCTCGCACGTCTATGTTCCCTCAGCATCAACAAGATCCAAGGAACCCGTTTTGCCCACTATGCAAGATGTCACTTCATGGGAATGCTGATGGAGATGCCAAGTCACCCAGAGTTGAGGCGTCAAGTGGAGAACCTTGACTTCTTGCTTCATGACAGACAGCAGGAACTGGACAATGCCAGGGAGTTAGCCAACCCGAACCGTGCCATCACCGACCAGAAGGCCCAGACTTTCACACTGCTCGTCCAAGATCGCCAGTCTCTTCGCCGCCAGTGTGCAAAGAAGGATCGCACTATCTCTCGTCTTCGGAAGAAGGTGGCCGACCTCGAGAAGACCGTCAAGGAGCAAGAAGCTCAGCTTGCCGCTAAGGAAGAAGAAGACGAGGGTGAAGACATCCAAGGAGACATGGATTCTTACCTCAGCAACGATGATGACTTTCTGGAGGAGGATGTTGTGGACTTCTACACTGATGATGAAGACTCCGACTTCATCGACGATGAGTAGATGCACTATAGCACAGTCGTAGCATGAGATGTATCATCTCATTGTATCGTAGCTTGCAGAATGGTTCTTCAAACCATCTGTTTTCCCTTTGATTGTTGTGGCGTGTGTTGTATCGTGTGCTTGCTTGCATGAATGAAAAAGAAGATAGTTGAAAAACCCGAGTCTAACTCAAAGTTTTAGATTTGAAAACCCAAAACCATGAACCTTAGAATTTCCATCTTACCCCTATATCTATCTCAATCTTCAGATGACTCGTGGAAACCAAGGAGGGAGCAGCTCGTCGCAAGACCCAATGCTGCAGATCTTGCAGAATCTCATCGCGGACCGTGAAGCAAGCAGGGCCGAGCGTCAAGCCAACTTAGCAACATTGCAGCAGATCGCCCAAATGGCTCTCAACAACCAAGGACATGGAAATCAGGATCACCAAGGATCCAAACTCAAAAACTTTCAGAACACCAATCCCCCAATCTGAAAACCCATTAGATGCTGATGACTGGTTACAGACCATGGAAAACAACTTAGAGGTTGCCAGAGTTGATGATAATGAGAAAGTTCTCTTCGCCACCCACTATCTGGCGGGAGATGCAAGAGCTTGGTGGAATAGCATCCGCAATATGAACCATGGCCAGGTGATGACCTGGGAAGCATTCAAGGTCAAGTTCAGCCGCACTCACGTGTCGCAAGGTCTTGTCAACAGGATGAGAGATGAGTTCCGCGAATTGAAGCAAGGAAGAATGACTGTGGTGGAGTACCGTGACAGATTCTTGTCACTTGCCAGATATGCGCCTGATGAGATCAACACGGAGGCCAAGAAGAAGGAGAGATTCTTAAACGGACTGCATGATGAAATGCAGACTGTCCTCGTCAACATCCGTTTCGATGATCTCGAAGAGCTAGTCGACTCTGCCATTCAGATGGAAGGGAAGATTAACCAGACAAACGACAACCGCAAGCATCATATGATGCAGCAGTCTGGATCCAGTAGTCACCAGAAGTACCATCCCAACCCCTCACCGGGATATGCACCAAGGAACAACCGACCCCCAAATCCTCGCCCAAGCTACCCCAACCGTAGCGGAGGCAATGTGAAGTCTGGAGGAAACAATCACAACTCCGGCAATGCCAACAATTTCAACCGTGCCCCTCCCAAGAACAACAACAACAACACTGCACCCAGAACTGGAAGCAATGATGTGCGTGTCGCAGTCAAGGACAAGTCCCAGATCACTTGTTTCGAGTGTGGAGTGAAGGGTCACTACTCCAATGAGTGTCCTAAGAAGATTGCCGCCAATGCCCCTGTGAATGCCCCAGCTCAGCAGCAGCGTCGTGTTCAACCAGGAAGAAGATTTGCCCTAGGGAACCCTCACAACCGCAACGGTCGTCTCTTCCAAATGAACGCAGAAGAAGCCCAGGAAGCGCCAGATGTAGTGCTGGGTATGTTTTCTGGCAACTCAGTTTTAGCAAGAGTATTGTTTGATTCTGGAGCACCGCATTCATTTGTCACCGAAGAATTTGTATGCACTACTAAGATTCACCCAACCAACCTGAAGCATGTCATGATAGTTCAAATCCCCGGTTCAACAACAAAAGCTAGAAAAATTTGCAAAGTTGTACCTATCAGAATACATGGGATAGATTTTTATGCCAACCTAATTGTACTTGGAACCAAAGGATTGGAAGTAGTACTAGGTATGGACTGGATGTCAAGGCATAAAGGACTGATAGACTGTGCTAAGAAAGCCATCACCATGACCAGTAGTTCTGGAGTAACAGTAGAGCATATCTCTGAAACCTTACCCCGTCAATTCAAGTGCAACAAGAGTGTAGCCCTGCCCACCATTGACCAAGTCAGAGTAGTCTGTGAATACCCCGACGTATTCCCAGATGAATTTCCAGGTATGCCCCCAGATAGGGATATTGAGTTCATTATCGAACTAATCCCCGGAACCGGACCTATAGCCCAGAGACCCTATACCATGAACCCCTCAGAGTTAGTGGAACTGAAGAAGCAGTTGGATGCCATGTTAGCAATAGGCTTGATTCAGCCAAGCGCGTCGCCATGGAGATCACCAGTGTTATTCGTCGACAAGAAATATGAAGGCAACCGTCTGTGTACAGATTACAGAAAGTTGAATGATGTCACCATCAAGAACAAGTAGCCTTTGCAAAAGATAGAGTATCTATTTGATCAGTTGACTGGAGCCCAGGTATTCTCAAAGATTGATCTTAGGACTGGTTATCACCAACTTAAGATTCGTGCAACGGATATTCCGAAGACCGCCTTTACTACTCGCTATGGTTTATATGAGTATACGGTTATGTCTTTTGGATTAACCAATGCCCCCGCTTATTTCATGAATCTCATGAATAAGATCTTTATGAATTTCCTAGATAAGTTTGTAGTTGTGTTTATCGACGGCATCCTTATCTACTCCAAGTCAGAAGAAGAGCATGAGCAACATCTGAGAATCATCCTAGAAACCCTGAGAGAGCATCAGTTATATGCCAAGTTCAGCAAGTGTGAGTTTTGGTTGAAAGAAGTAGGATTCCTAGGACATACTGTGTCTGCCGGAGGAGTCTCTGTTGATCCCACCAAGATCAAAGATGTCGAAGAATGGGAAGCCCCAACCAATCAAACCCAAGTTCGTTCATTTCTCGGATTAGCGGGATATTACCGCAAGTTCGTAGAAGGATTCTCGAGCATAGCCCGACCAATGACCCAATTGTTGAAGGACAAGAAGTTTGAATGGACAGACAAATGTGAGGCCAGTTTCCAAGAGCTGAAGAAGAGATTGATATCTGCCCCAATTTTGGTCATGCCAGACATCAGGAAGCCATTTGATGGATATTGTGATGCATCCAAGATTGGTCTAGGATGTGTATTAATGCAAGAAGGCAAAGTCATCGCTTATCTGTCTCGACAACTGAAGCAGCATGAGCAGAACTATCCTACCCATGATCTTGAGCTAGCAGCTGTGGTTCTAGCATTGAAGACATGGCGTCATTATTTGATGGGAAATCGCTGTGAGATTTACTCGGATCATAAGAGCTTGAAGTATATCTTCACTCAGAAGGAGCTAAATATGAGGCAAAGAAGATGGATAGAGTTAATCAAGGATTATGACCTTGACATTCACTATCACCCCGGCAAAGCCAATGTGGTAGCGGATGCTCTTAGAAAATTGCCGGGTAGGCTTAACACCATGATCAAGGAGAAGCAAGCAAGTTTGTATGAGGAATTGGAGCACTTTAGGACTGAGTTAGTTAGCAAAGGATTCCTAGATAGCATTGAACTTCAACCCACTTTGATTAGCCAAATCAAGGAAGCCCAGAAGGGGAATGAAAGTATCGACGAAATCAAACGTCGTATTGGTATAGGAAAGGTACCTGGATTCACCGAAGACGAAGAAGGAGTACTGTGGTACAAAGGATGTATCTGTGTGCCAGTAGATTCGGAGATGAAGGAAATTATCATGAAGGAAGCTCATGATACTCTTTATTCTATCCACCCCGGCGGAACGAAGATGTATCAAGATTTGAAAGAGCAATTTTGGTGGCACAAGATGAAAAGAGAGATTGGAAGCTACATCGCCAAATGTGACATCTGTCAAAGAGTCAAAGCAGAGCATCAGAGACCTGCAGGATTGTTGCAACCATTGCAGATTTCAGAATGGAAATGGGATTCCGTCGGAATGGACTTTATCACCGGTTTACCTACTTCTAGTAGGGGAAATGACTCAATCTGGGTCATAGTTGATAGACTGTCCAAGGTAGCCCACTTCATACCTGTCAAAACAACCTACCAAAGTGCAAAGCTAGCAGAGCTGTATATTGCTAGGATTGTTAGTCTGCATGGAACCCCCAAGACCATCGTCTCAGATCGAGGAACCCAGTTTACTTCAAGATTTTGGCAGAAAGTCCAAGAAGGATTAGGAACCAAGTTAAACTTCAGTACCGCATATCACCCGCAAAGAGATGGACAGACTGAGAGAGTCAACCAGATCCTAGAGGATATGCTTAGAGCTTGTGTGTTGGAATACGAATCAAAATGGGAAGACTGCCTGCCTTTCGCAGAATTCTCATATAACAATAGTTATCAAGCTAGTTTGCAGATGGCACCATTTGAATTCCTATACGGAAGAAAGTGTCGTACCCCTTTGAATTAGTCGCAAGTAGGAGGGAGTCAGATCTTTGGACCCGACATTCTCCACGAAGCAGAAGAGAAAGTTCACAAAGTCCGTGAGCACCCCAAGACCGCCCAATCCAGACAAAAGAGCTATGCTGACAAGAGAAGGAGAGACCTGACTTTCAATGTCGGAGATTTCGTATATCTCAAGGTTTCACCATTGAAGGGAACCCAACGCTTTAGTCTGAAGGGAAAGTTAGCTCCCAGATATATCGAACCTTTCAAGATTCTGAACCGCCGAGGAGAGGTATCGTATCAACTGGAACTGCCCGAGGGGATGTCAGCCATCCACAATGTGTTCCATATCTCGTTACTTCGCAAATACTTGGAAGTGCCTGAGAAGACTGAAGTTTTCAAGAACATCGATCACAGAGCTGTGGAAATCAACAATGACCTGACCTATTGGGAAGTGCCCATCCGTATCTTAGAAGAAGCCTACAGAACCACCAGGACCAGGAGTATCAAGTTTCTCAAGATTCAGTGGAGTAACCATACCGAGAAGGAAGCTACTTGGGAGCACGAAGATTACATTAGAACAGAGTTCCCAAATCTCCTTAGTTCCTAGTTTTCTTTGTAAATCTCGGGACGAGATTTATTTTTAAGGGGGGAAGGTTTGTAACATCCCAAAACTTCAAGCTTATTATGATCAAATCATCCAAAAATGGGGTTAACAAAAACTTTTCCAAATTTAAAATGAAAGCATTCATATATGTGTGCATTTAAAATAGGAGTTGTTTGAATTGACATGATTGATTGATCCAGTGCTTGTAAAATGTTTCTTAGGTGATTTAAACATCATCTACATCATTCCTAAACTTTTCCTAAAGAAAATCAAATAAAAGAGAATTAAAAATGAGGAATGGTCATTTTGGCAAATTTAACTCCCATGCCTACTTTGGCTATTCCTAGTACACAAAACTTAACAGAAATCAGTTTCTTTGCTAGTACACATAATGAGGTACCAAGGCCCACCTTTGGATCTGCTAAAAACATTATGTTAACTATTTTAAATGACAGTTTAAAATTGAATCTAATGCATATGCATAGATGACACCTATTTCAAAAACCATCTATTTGAGATCCACTTTCAAAACCCTTGCAACCAGAGACTACCTAGCACTAGTGGAGATCACTCAAAAATTTTGAAACCAAAATTCAAAACTTTTTCTCTTTCGGCCATTTCATCAAACACCTTGCTGGCAAGATAATATTGGCCTAAATAATACTGTTTTGGGTTGATTTTTGTCTAGACTTTGCAATGTTCTTTGATCATCTTGTCCCCCTAAAGCGTGACCAGACCAACCCCAGTCTCTTCCCTACCCCCTAGCCGCACTGCACTGCCATGCCGAGCCCTCTTTCGCCGGCTGACCGTGCACTCGCAGCAGCAGCCCTCTCCAACCCCTCTCGCCATGTCTAGTACACTGCTAGTGGTCCACCTCCATCGCCCAACCGGCCCTAGGCCAGAGACAGAGGGCAGAGTGGCTAGGAACCGCCGCGCCCGGAGCATGTCGAGCATGCCGACGCCGCCCCCAGAGCACGCTCTGTCCCCGCTTGCACAGACCGCCCCTTGGCAGCAGCCCGCGCCCGCTGCTCCGCCTCGACCTGGAGAACACCCAGACACCCCCGTTGGCCGCCCAACGCCTCATAGCCACCGCTAGCCGTGGACACCGCTGCCTCTGCGTCTCAGAGCGCCACCTCGCCCAAACCGCATGCCACCGCCCCTACAGCCACATTCAAGTTCTAGAGCACCGCCAGGGAACCGCCCATCGATCGCCAACCCCAGCCATGCCTATACCCCGCCGTAGCCATGTCGCCACCATCGACTGCCCATCCCGCTCGGTCTCACCGCCGGGCCTATAAAAGGAGCCCTCCCCAGCCTCTTCTCTCCACACCATTCCACTCCCCTCACCTCTCTGAACCTCACCCACCTCTCACCGGAGCAAAGGGAGCAACAACTCGCCGGAATTGGAGCCGGAGCAGCCGCCTATGGAGGAGAAGGGCGCCGTTGATTGCGACCACCCCAAGCTCCGCCGCAACCACGCCTCGCCTTGCCGTCGTCTTCCATGTCGTTTGCCAGCCTCGCCGACCCCGCTGGAGCCCTAGTACGCCCCCAGTGGACCCCCACCGAGCCGCTAGGGTTCGAGCTCGCCGGCGACCTGTTCGTCGTCGATGATGACCCTCAGCCGTAGATTCCTATTCTAATCGCACGACCCACATCGTGCGTACCGTTTCGCGTTTTAAGTGCCGCTGACAAGCGGGACCCCCTTTCAGCTGAGCCCCGTGCCGCGGAGCGCCACTGGGCCGGCCCATTTCTTTTCCCACGCTAGCCCACCTATTGAAATCTGAATTTTTCTTTTTAGTTAAATCTAGTTTCTGTCTCCTAGTTTGAAAATCAATTCAGAGAGTTTTAGAAATCCAAATTGCGTGAAACCAATTTTGTCTGAAAGGTATTAAAATGATCTATCCAAGCCCGTTAGAATTAATTCAATTAGAGTTATAGATCTCTCCTAATAAAAATAAGAGACAGAAGCTTTTGCGACTTGCAACGTTTTTATAAAATCAACCAAGTTAGATTTTGAGTTGATTCCAACTCTCAAAAATCACATTTCATTATATCTATCTAAATATGTAATAATATTAAGGTTTACATGCAGTGACTTTGGACTAGTACCAAAATAATGCTATATAGGCATTTCTAGTCACTTTAAATCATTAAATAATGAACTTAAACCAAAGTAATATTGATCCAACCCTTCAATCTCATTCCAACATGTTAAAATATTTGGTGATGACATGTGTCCACATGATCCCATATTTTGGTGGTGAATATTAAATCTTAGTTAAATTTTCAATGAGTAGAAATTACTTTTCTAAATTAAAAAAGAATGGAACTATTGAATTAAACTTGTGATGCTTGTGATGATAATAGATCATCAATTGTGTGTCTTAGAATGCTATCTATCCTAGTTAAGTATTGTTTGGTGATTGTCTACTCCGTATGTATTGTTATAGAAGATAGTACCGACCAAGCTTACGAGGAGGAGGAGTGCTATCAAGACGAAGACGAAGAAAACTTCAACCACTACACCAACCAAGGCAAGCTATTATTGGCAGGATAACCCTTGCAAAACACACTTTAGCAAGCCACCGTTAACAGTACAAGCTACCCTTAGCAAACTAGAATCAAACTAGATGGTTTAGCAAAGATGCCATAAGCATGCTTTGATCACACCCCTCTTTAACTATTAGTACCTCAAGTCTTATTGACAAGTTTTACTCCCCTTAGTACACCAAGTTCTTTACTTGTTTTGAAGGTAGCATAAAAAGTATAAAACTTGACCTACTTAGAAACCTTTAGATGTCATTCTATGGCATGAGATTGATCCCATCCTTCCACCTTAGTGAACACTCTTAACTTAGTATTTTAGAGTAGATCAAAAACTTGAGTCACTTTAGATGGGAACACTTGGTGAAAATGAATTGTGAAAACCTTGGAATGATGATTCATTCTATTGAGATGTTTTGACATGTGTTGAGAAAGACAACTGGTTTATGATGATGAAAATGATGAGGCGTGAGCCTTAACCCTTTTATAAAACTGATGGTTGGATTTGGATGCGATACCATTCCAAATTTACCGTACAACCATATTACCTGAATTGGGTAAGGCTTAGCTGGAATACATTAGTATTAGTTCCCTCACGGGAGAGGTTTGAGCTGAGGCCACCTCTCAATGATGTCCACCTATGCAGTGCCCAAGATGACTGATGGTCATGGTTGGGAGGCCATGCTCATAGGAGAGGTGCTTATACTAGGGTGTGTAAAGGGAAGGTTATGTTTGATTATCTGCATACTAAGTATGATGATTCAGGGTTACCCCTGATAGATGTATTGAATCTTGTGGTGAAAGTGTACCACCTTTGCAGAGTGTCAAACTATTCGAATAGCCGCGTCCGCGGTTATGGACAGTTGGAATGGCCATACTGTTTCGTTGTCAGGTGTTTTCTAAATAACTTGAAATGAATGATGAACTTTGACTTGACCACAACAGGGTTGTGTTTATGATAATAGCTTCCCAACTTAAGTGATTCTAGAACTTTACTTTATCTTTCTTTGCTTCTGAACTCAGCTTAGGTTTCAAACTTAACTTTATAGTTAAACTTAGATTTAGCACTTTGACTTAGAACTATAGTACCTGTTAATAGTAGTTTGTGAGTACTTAAAGATTACTCATGGCTTTTGTCCTTGGCTATTATCATGGCTAGACTATGAAGGAGATTATCAAGATGATGGTCAGCAGCTATGATAACTAGGACTATCTACCTTCGTCAGCATTGCCTGTATCCCTGTAGATGGACCCCACCGCTACGCTTATCTTTTATTTCCGCTGCTTGTTGTATTAAAGACTAGATCATGAGATCCTTATTTGTGTAAAACCTTATGTATGGTTTGTAATGGATGATGTACTGTGATATCCAATCCGTTATGTCTCGCAAAAATGGTAATCCTAGGATTGCAAGGTATGGCATAACGGGCATCTGGGATTAAAAATCCGGGTGTTGACACCACCACCGCAGGCATCTTACTGCAGGGACTTCGCGCCTACTTGCCAATGCAGAAGTCTGCCCTACGCTCCTAGGCCACCTGCTGAACCATACCTAGTGTAGCCTGGAGGACCATATCGTTTTATTCGTTCTGTACAACAAGATGGGTAAATAGAAAAGGTATATCAGTAGTGATTATCAAGATCTATACAAAAAATCTCCCATGTGTCATTATCAATAATAAACAAATAATCAATTTACTAGGTTATTACATCACATAACAGCAAACGGATACTAACCCAACCAGGAGCAATTTACTACTAATCCTACCAGGACAATAGATGCATAACATTTTTACTAACAAGCTTGGTTGGAGCATGTTATGTATAAAATCATATCATATGAGTCCCAGGTTGCTGACACAGAAAGTACATGCCCTGCAAGATCAATGTTTTCTTTTGCTTGAAACACATAAAAGGAAATGAACTGTGAGAACTGATAGGAAAACACCATGGCAAGATTTAACAAAATGTTGAATTCTGAATAGTGTTCCCAAAAAACAGAAAACAGACCGAACTTTACAATTTATAAAAACAATCCCCATTTCACAGCAACCAGGACATGCTAATTTGTTTGTAATATTCGTAAATGCAATATCTATTAGATTTGATCAGCCAAACCAGTTTGTAATATTCGTAAATGTAATATCCATTAGATTTATCTAACAATTTCTATATGATCTGAACAGTAAGCATTAGAATATGTTTCTCTCCCTAACCAACTGACTCTAAACCTGAGTAGTGACCACGGTACCACGCCGTATCTGAACTTTGCCTAACAATTGAACCTAGAAGCAGCATGTAAGGGTAGTGCGAGAGCTACCTGGACGGATATGTGCCATAGACGGACTCCCTAGGGACCATGTTCTTGGTTCAGAGAGCGTCCTCCTTGACCCTTCCTCTGCCCCTCCACGGTCGCCGCCGCCGCTGTCTCTCCTGCCGCTTCGACCACCTGCAGATAGCGAAACATCAACGAGTGAGACCGAATCAAGGAAATTGCGGAGAAGGAGAGGTAGCGTGAGGTGAGGGTGGCGGATGCTTACCTTCTCCTCTCATCAGTGGCCTCATGGTGCAGAACGAGCCAACGCCGTCGGGCGCGTACGCGCCCATCTTGCCGCCGTGCATGGCCGTTCCCCACAGATCAGGGGCACATCTTGTGCTAGGAAAGGAGGGACGACGGCAAGCGGGTGAGGAGAGCAGGGACAGCAGCGCGCGGTGGTGGGATGGTGGGGAGCGTGCCGAGAGGAGAAAGGAGAGAGCCAGATGTGGTGAGGCTCGTGTTGGGTGATATGTTGCAAACGTATCCATAATTTTTGATGATCCATGCTTAGTTTTATCTACTTTCTTATGTTTTGTCCACACTTTGGAGTACTTTCTATACACTTTTTGGACTAACCTATTAATAAGAGACACAGTGCCAGCTGCCTGTTTTCTGCTGTTTTTGGTTCCAGGAAAGATAGAAAATGAATATTCTCGGAATTGGACGGGACAAAAGCCAAAGTCAGTTTTTCACCGAAGGGGACACGGAGCCAGAGTACGAGACGGAGAGGGGCCAGGGGGCCGCCACACCACCTGGCTGCACGGCTAAGCCTAGCCCGTGCCAGGGGGTGGTCTGGCCGCCTCAGACACCCCCTCGGCCTCCCCTTTCGCCTATAAGATGCCTCCGATACAAAAACCCTAAGAACCCGATCAAAATTCCACGAAAGAGTCTGCACCCGCCGTCATCTACATTCCTAGATCGGGAGGGATCTGAAGCTCTTCCCGGCACCCTGCCGGAGGGGAGAATTCACCCTGGAGGCCTTGTTCATCACCATGTAAGCCTCCGGTGTGATGCGTGAGTAGTTCATCCTTGGACTACGGGTCCATGTAGTAGCTAGATGGCTGGTTGTTCTCCTTTGTGCTATCATGTTTAGATCTTGTGAGCTCCGTTCATGATCAAGATCATCTATTTGTAACTCTACATGTTGTGTTTGCGGGGATCTGATGGATATTGAGATGCTATTTCAGATTGATTATTGATTCTATAATGTCTTTGTTATTTGTGATCTTGCATGCTTTACGTTGTTAGTAGCTATCTTGGCCAAGTAGATGCTAGCAACTCCAAGAGTTAGTATTTATGCTCGATAGTGGGTTCATGCCTCTAGTAATCTGGCGAAGTGACAGAAATCTCTAAGGTACTAGATGTGTTGTTGCTACTAGGGAGAAAACAATAATCCTTTGTTCATAGAACAATCGTATTGTTTACTTTAAACACAATCCGGAATGCAATTATCTGTTGCTTGCAACTTAATACTAGAGGGGGTTCGGATGATAACCTGAAGGTGGATTATTAGTCATAGATGCCGTTGGATTACGGTCTATGTATAATGTTGTAATTCCCAATCAAATCTCAAAGGAGTCAAGATGATTAGTATATGCATATATTGCTTTCTCGATGTTTGTCAATTGCCCCGCTGTAATTTGTTCACCCAACATGTCATCTATCTTAAGGAGAGCCATCACTAGTGAACTATGGACCCCGGTCCTTTCTTTTACCATCAATCTACAACTATTTACTGCTTTCTGTTTACTTTCTGCAAGTAATTACTTTCTTCCACACAATATGTTTAATCCTTTGATTTCAGCAAAACCGGTGAGATTGACAACCTCACTGTAAGTTGGGGGCAAATTTTTGTGGTTCTTGATGACCCACAAGTATAGGGTGTGTATCGCAATATTTTCGAGGGAAGTGAAACCCAATTTATTGATTCGACACAAGGGGAGCCAAAAAATATTTATAAGCCTTAACAACTGAGTTGTCAATTCAGCTGCACCTGGAAACAATCTTGCTCACAGCAGTTTATCAGTAGCAACAATTTTGTAGTAGTAGTAAAGTAATAGCACTAGTAAAGTAAAGACAGTAGTAGCAATTACAGCAAACAGTAGGATTGGAGCGCGGTAGGCATAGGGATGAATGGACAGGCATTGCATGGACAAGACAATTCACATGGCAATCAGACCATAGGGCATTTGCAGATAAATAAGATAAAGCATCCAAGTACTAAATAATCCTAGGCATGTGTTCCATATATAGTCATACGTGCTCGCAATGAGAACTTGCACAACATCTTTTGTCCTGCCAGCCCGTTTGCAGCGGGGCCTCAAGGGAACTACTGGAAATTAAGGTACTCCTTTTAATAGAGCACCGGAGCAAAGCATTAACACTCCGTGAACACATGTGATCCTCACATCAAATTCATTCCCTCCGGTTATCCCGATTTTTGTCACTTCGGGGCCATTGGTTCCGGACAATAACGTGTGTATACAACATGCAGGTAAGACCAAAAACAATACTATCATAATGAATCAATAACATGTTCAGATCTCAAAACATGGCACTCGGGCCCTAGTGACAAGCATTAAGCATAACAAGTCGCAACAAAGTCAAAAGCACTAATAGAAGATACTAGGCACCATGCCCTAACAATCTGATGCCATTACATGAACGATCTCATCCAATCCCTACCATCCCCATAGACTACAGCGGGGGATTACTCACTCATAGATGGGGGAAACATGGATGGTCGATGGAGAAGCGATGGTGATGATGATGGCGATGATATCCTCCAACTCCCCGTCCTGGCAGGGTGCCAGAACAAAGTTTCTGGTTCCAAATCATGGAATATGTTGGTGGCGGCGGAGCAGAACTCTTTCTGAAAAAACGTCGAACCCCTCGAGTTTTTAGGCCAGAAGGTAACTGATAGGCGAAGAGGGAGACCGAGGGGGTGTCTGGGCGGCCAGACCACCCCCTGGCGCGGCCAGGTGGTTTGGCCTGGGCCCAGCCCCACTCCGTCTCGTATTCTGGCTCCGTGAGTCTTCTGGCGAAATAGGATTTTTGGCATATTTTCCGGGATTTTTCCTGATAGTTGATTTTCTGCACAAAAACTAGACACCAAGGTAATTCTGCTGAAAACAGCGTCAGTCTGTGTTAGTTGCATCCAAATCACACAAGTTTAGAGGAAAAACAATAGCAAAAGTGTTCGGGAAAGTAGATATGTTTTGGACGTATCAACTCCCCCAAGCTTAGCTTATTGCTTGTCCTCAAGCAATTCAATTGAAAACTGAGTGCGATAAAAGAAACTTTCACGAACACATTTGCTTCATATGATGTATATATTCTCAGCATGTGATCAACTACTTAAACAATTCATAAAAGGAGTATGCAACTAAGTTTACTTAATAGGCAATGCAAGCTATGAAGAGATTCCAACCCAAAAATAATAAGTAGCATGAAACATAAACATAAGCAACATTAGAATGCTCATAACAAGGTATGATAGAGTGGTATCTCGCTTGCCTTTTATTGTGAATGCCAAGGCACCTCTGAAGTTCAGGTGAAGACTAGAAGTAAAGATATCAAAGATACAAGCATCAAAGTCATAACACAAATAATCAAGTTTTGAGACAAGCACATTACACTAAGAATGACAACTATGCTCCCAAGAAAGTGCTCAAAGAATGTATGGAGACTCAACAAGGAAATGAAAAAGGTTTTGAAAAGTTTGAAAGGCTTCCAAATGCTAAAAGTATGGTACTCGTTAGATTTGAGCTCTCATTGTCCCTATCATAAGCATCTTTAAATGGTTAACGTGAAAGTGAGGTCCAATCTGAGTTATATGCTTGACGGACTATAAACTGGAAATCTCATGTCCTTTGAGTATGAGGGCCGCTCCTCATGCTACTCAACTTTAGTTACCGGTAAGTTCTTGTCATAGTAAATACGTGCGTATCATAGAGAACCGCCAATGGGGTACCCCTTGCCTGATGATACGGAAGAATCCCCATATCAAAATGACAAGACAAGTAGACAACGAGTATCTCAGCAATCTCCTTATTTACCATGGGAAATGGTGCTTTTTTCTCTCTTTCCTCTTTTCTCATATCTCTTCTTTTTTTCTTTTTCTCAATAGCTATCTCTTTTTTTATAAGAAGAATGCTTCATAGATACTCATTATGGTTACGCTACAGGTTTCCACCATGATTAGGCATGGATTAGACCGGCGGCCCAGGCGTTTCTCTAACACACATACATAACTCCATGGACTTACAAGCTCCCCTTTTATTTCACACCGACGACATCCGCAAACAAAAGGGCATGATATCACCTGGTTATATATTTATAGGCGTTGAAAGCGTTCCCCGTGACAGCACGGTTCTACTAATCCCCAACCTATAATTTGCAAGCATATAAATTTCATGGACAGTCAGAATGCTTCAAGGTTATTAAGTGCAAGAAATAAAGTGTACCATCAAGTTCGTGAGAGCTTTACTAACTAACTTTCCCATAACAAGCAAACATTTTATTCGGAAGAAAACAAGGCATATTGAATATGCACGGAACAGCAAATGATGCTAATAGGTAGGTATGGTGGACACTTTTGGCAATATTGGTTTTGGGGAATTGGAAACACGAGTAGAGCTCATACTCAGTGCAAGTGGAGGCTAGCAATAGTAAGGGAGCGACAAATAAGAGAGCAATAACTGTCATGATCATGCTTGCAACAAAACATGACTAATCATGGCATGAAAGTGATTCAAGACCCCTGAGGCAAAATAATTCATCGAGGCTTAACTATTTTTTGTTTCAGTCATATGCATACATTAGCATGTGCCAAGTCGATTCAAGTGAAACATTTAGAGGAGGATACCATAGTGTCATACGAAGTTATGAATAGAGCAATGCAAGCAAACATTCATATGACATGCTACAAACTATTAGCAAGCTGGAGTTAATCATAAGAAAGCAAATATTACTAAGCATCCATAAATAACATACACCCTGCATGAACAGACTAAGCATGCCCATAATGATGAGTATATGTACAAAAATGAAAACAAATAGAGTTCGTTACCAGCCTCTTACCACACCTCAAGTTGTCATTAATCCTCATTATTTCCCTTCACTTGTGTGGCTTGAATAATAACATGAAACCAAATTCCACTGAGGACTGCTGAACCCTGCAACAAACTCACAAAACCAAAGAAGAATAACAAATATTTTTGGTGCTTTTGATTTTTAAAGGCAAGAACAAAAAGGAAAAACAAGCAAAGCAAAATCTTTTTGGGTTTTTCGAATAATTAAGACAAAGCAAAAAGGAAAAAGCTAACCAAGGCAAAAGAAGAAGAAGCAAACAAAGAGAAACAACGGAAATATTTTTTGTCTTTTTGTGTTTTAGAAAGCAAAAGCAAATAAAGAACGAAAAATAAAAAGAGAACGAAACATGGATATACAAAGTACCGACGAAACATGATATGGAGATGAGTGTGATGTCCGTGTACCTCCCCCAAGCTTTGGCTTTTGGCCTAAGTGGGTATCAACCCCAACGCGGGTAAGGCTTCCAAGCAGGCGGGTCATTGTAAGAATGATCGTAGTTAGGCCCTTGGGAAGAAGAAGAAGCTCCCCAATTATAGGTCGGCTGCTGATATGAAGACTCCCCCTCATTCGAGGGCTGGACCGAATCATCTGTGACCTCCCTTATAGTATCCTACTCCTGTTGGGAGAGCTCTCCCAAGTACGTATCAAACTCCTCCTCCATGAGGGACCATCCTACCCAGTTATCAAGGTTAAACAAAACAGGTGCAGGCAAAAGAACAACACGCTCGGACTTGCTCCTTCTCCATCCAGCTTTGAGAAAGGTTATTTCTTAAGACAACTCACTTAAACTAGCCCAAGAAGAAACAAATTTATGTTGTATCATGGAATTAAGATCAAGCCTTTCTATGGGAAACTATAGGTCTAGATGATGAGGTACTAAACCATGCAATGCTAATAAACGAGAAGCAATGAGGCCTCCACAAATTCCACCTTTCTCGTGGTTAGAAGCAAGACGGAAAGCTATCAACGAACCCAAGTTATAAGTTCTATCTCGTTTAAGAGCATCAGAGATGAATGCTAGAGCATACGAAGATAACTTATTGGCAGTTTTCCTAGCAAGAACACACTTGGCAATAAAGTAAGCAAAGTAGCGAATAGAAGGGAGATGAATTTTACGGATTTTCCCGCTCTCCTTCGAGAAGCTGCTCCCTTGGAAAATCTTTGCGTACAAGTCCATGAGTGGTGTAGGTCGCTCTTTAATCCTTCCACATGATCCCCACTGAGGTACCTTAATAGCTGCACAAAAGTCATCGAGAGATAGGTCAACGGCTATATTGTAAATTTTGTAGTGGACCATGGGGTTAGGCAAAGAGTAACTAAATTGAAAATCCTGCACTACAGACATAGTTAGTTTCACAAATTGACAAGGTTCATCTTCCAAAAAGTGCTCCAATCCTGCATTAGCAACCAAAGTATGGAAGTCCTAGGAAATTCCTGCAGCCCTCATGAATTCGGAGTATGGATAGATGGAAGGAAAAACTTCCTCCTCTCGGTGAACCTTCATAACCTCAGGCACACTCAGTTCATGTTGGTTGAGCTAATGCTCATTCATCTTCTATTCTGAAATTTAAACATCTATTAAACAAGTGATTGCAAAGTGAATATATAATGAAGGGCACTACTCATAGGGACTTGTAAGAGGCCTAAACATGCATCAAACTATATCTCTAAGCATTAAACAAGCTTACAAGCTCTCATAACCTATCACCTACAGCAGCAAAATACTCAAGATATAAACCACTAAACACAAATCTACTTGGACAAGCGGAGGAGTCACATACCAGAGAACAAATGCTCCAAATTTCAGCAGCAAAGATGGGCTGAGCAAGGAGATCAAAAAATCGAGGGCAGGAACAGCAAGAACGCGATTTCAAGCAATGAACTGGTGTTTTCTCGGGAGAGAGAAGAAAGTGGCAAGTGAGAGAGTGAGTGGAGGGCCAGGGGTGGCCCACACCATGGCCAGGCGCGCCCCTGGGTTGGCCGCGCCACCAGATGGTGTGCCTGCCTGGTGGCCCCCCTGGTACCTTCCAGGTACTCCTCTGCCCATTTTTTCACATAAAAATTTAATATGAATTTTATGGAATTTTTCGAGACACTTTATTTTTGGGTAATTTTTAGGTATAGATGAATGATTTTCTGGCAGAAAGTTTTTTTTGGAATGATGCAATGACAAAACAAGGCTAGAACTTCAGAAGTTCTAAGACACTCTAACATGCAAGCAACTAACAACAGAAAAGTAAACTAAACGAAAGCAAAAACTAAAATAGATAGAATAGAAGTAAGAGGAGATAATCATGGTGAAAACATTGTTTTGCTCAATGAAATCCTTTTGTTAACAAGGTTGATCAGGTCTTGTTACCAACACAATTTTATATGAAACAAAACTTTGTATTTCATTAATGATTATGTTATCTCAACCTTGATAGCAATGGTCCCAATCATAATAGTTTCAAAAAAATTCTTGGTATGGGATAATATATTTCTCCAACTTGAATGCCATCAACATGTTCAATTGAATTCAAACCATAAGTCCTATCAATCTTCTTGGGGAAATAGACAGTAGGCTCCTTGTCATTAACATTAAAGGTCACGTTTCCTTGATTACAATAAATAACAGCTCCTGCAGTATTAAGAAAGGGTCTCCCAAGAATAATAGACATATTATCATCTTTAGGCATTTCAAGCACAACAAAATCAGTTAATATCAAGCAATTATGAGCCACTTGAACAGGTACATCCTCACATATACCAACAGGAATAGTGGTAGATTTATCAGCCATTTGCAAAGATAAATCAGTTGGTATTAGTTTTTCTAGTTGAAGTCTCTTGTAGAGAGAAAAAGGCATAACACTAACTCCTTCTCCTAAATCACACAAAGCAGTTCTAACATAACTATTTTTAATAGAGCAAGGAATGGTTGGAATCCCTGGGTCTCCAAGTTTCTTTGGAACCTTACCATTAAAGGAATAATTAGGAAGCAAAGTAGAAATTTCTTCGTTAGGGATCTTCCTTTTATTCGAGACAATATACTTCATATACTTTGAATAAGGAGGCAATTTAATAACATCAGTCAAAGGAATTTGCAAGAATACCGGTTTCATCCACTCACAAAACTTATTATAGTGTTCATCTTCCTTTGACTTGTACTGCTTATCAGGGAAAGGCAGGTTTTTGGACCCAAGGCTCTCTTTCACTACCATGTTTCTTAGCAACAAAATCTTCTTTAGTGTATTTAGTATTCTTAGTGTGCTTTTCAGGTTCTTCTTCAACTTTTGCTTTATCAGGAACATCATTTTCTTCATTACCACTTTCAGTTTCAGCATCAGAGATAGATATACTATTAGGATCTTTAGTAGGTTCAGAGGGTTCAACAATAGTTTTATGTTTCTTTTTTTCTTTTCTTACAAGCAGTACCACTATTTTTATCTTGTTGAGAATCCTGCTCGATTCTTTTGGGATGCCCCTTAGGATATAGAGGATCCTGGGTAGCAGCACCACTTCTAGTTCTAATTTCATAAGCATGTTTTTCTTTAGCGGCATTAACTAGCAAGTCTTTTTGCACTTTAATAAGTTGATCTATTTGAGTTTGAACCATTTGAAAAATGTTTAACAAGTATTTTAACATCATTAGAAGTTATGTCCATAATATCCTTCAACTCAATAATAGCTCTAGAGTTTTCCATTAGATGATTTTGCACCCTTTTATTAAAATTATCTTGCTTAACAATAAAAATATCGAATTCTTCTAAGCATTGATCAGGAGGTTTAGAGTAAGGGATATCATCTTCATCAAAGTGTTGGAGAGAGTGTACCTCAATAGTGATGAGTGGGGAATTTGCTTACATAATTCTTCTATAGGAGGTAAATTCTTGACATCTGCAGCTTTAATTCCCCTCTCCTTAAGACATTTCTTAGCTTCCTTCATCACTTCATCATTCAATTCAATAACTCCCCTCTTCTTAGATGATGGTATAGGCGCCGATATAGCCGGTTCAGGTATAATTGTTTCAGGTATAACTGGTTCAGGAGGAGTCCAATCTTCATAGTTCTTGCTTATTTTAGCCATTAATTCCTCAGCACAACTATCCAGGTATGTCCTAGAGTCTTCAGTTAGTCCATTATAAAATATATCAAGAAGCTCATTCTAAGGTAATGGACATCCAGCCTGTGCATGAATCAAAGCACAAAACCTTGCCCATGATTCAAGCAATATCTCTTTTTCTCCCTATTTAAAATAAAAAAGTTCCTGCAACATAGCATGTCTAGCACTAGGAGGAAAATATTTTTGCAGGAAAGTACTAATCAAGCAACCAGGGCTATCAATAGATCCAGGAGGTAAATTACTAAACCAAGTTTTAGCTTCTCCTTTCAGTGAAAAGGGGAAAATCTTAGCAACAAAGTAGGTGTGCATCTTAATATCATTAGAAAATAGGCCACTCATGGTAGAAAGCTCAGTCATATGTGCTACCGCACTTTCATTCTTAGTCCCACAAAAAGGTTCTTTCTCAACAATAGCTATGTAGGATAAATCAAGAGAGAAATCATAATCTTTATCTTTAATGTTTATGGGAGACGCAACAAACTTAGAATTAGGAGACAATTTGGGTTTAATAGTACGCCTCTCAAGGAGACTCTTAGCAGCGCTCCTATCATGGGTGTTTTGACATTCTTTAATAAATTCATCGGTCATCTCAATATAACCGTCTTCAATATCATAGCTCTCTCTAGACTCAGGTGAACTAACAAGTGTAGTAGTGTGTTCATTAGGAGTTTCAGTATTTCCAGCTATAGTTCTAGAAATCGTAGCATCTAGGAAAGGACCTAATAAACCACTCTTATCAAGCATAGTAGAAGCAACATCATAAGTATCAGAAGTTTCAGATTTAGCAGTACTAGCAGTGTGTGTAGCGTGTGTATGTGGTGGTGTAAGGAACTTACTCATAAGAGATGGTGAATCAAGAGCAACAGAGGTGTTTAGGACCGTACCTCTTCTTATAGTGGATGGTAAAATAGGAACCTTGTCATCACGAGACTTACCCATGATGGATGGATGGCAGCGAACAGTAATGATTCCAAGTGGACTTGATAAATAAAGATATGCTCCCTGGCAACGGCGCCAGAAAATAGTCTTGGTGACCCACAAGTATAGGGGGTGTATCGTAGTATTTTCAAGGGAAGTGAAACCCAATTTATTGATTCGACACAAGGGGAGCCAAAGAATATTTATAAGCCTTAACAAATAAGTTGTCAATTCAGCTGCACCTAGAAACAATCTTGCTCACAGCAGTTTATCAGTAGCAACAGTTTTGTAGTAGTAGTAGTAAAGTAATATCAGTACTAAAGTAAAGACAGTAGTAGCAATTACAGCAAACAGTAGGATTGGAGCGCGGTAGGCATATGGATGGATGGACGGGCGTTGCATGGACAAAACAATTCACATGGCAATCAGAACATAGGGCATTTGCAGATAAATAAGATAAAGCATCCAAGTTCTAAATAATCATAGGCATGTGTTCCATATATAGTCATACGTGCTCGCAGTGAGAACTTGCACAACATCTTTTGTCCTGCCAGCCCGTTTGCAGTGGGGCCTCAAGGGAACTACTGGTAATTAAGGTGCTCCTTTTGATAGAGCACCGGAGCAAAGCATTAACACTCTATGAACACATGTGATCCTCACATCAAAGCCATTCCCTCTAGTTATCCTGATTTTTGTCACTTCGGGGCCATTGGTTCCGGACAATAATGTGTGTATACAACTTGCAAGTAAGACCAAAAACAATACTATCATAATGAATCAATATCATGTTCAGATCTGAAATCATGGCACTCGGGCCCTAGTGAAAAGCATTAAGCATAACAAGTCGCAACAAAGTCAAAAGCACTAATAGAAGATACTAGGAACCATGCCCTAACAATCTGATGCCATTACATGAACGATCTCATCAAATCCCTACCATCCCCATAGCCTATAGTGGGGGATTACTCACTCATAGATGGGGGAAACATGGATGGTCGATGGAGAAGTGATGGTGATGATGATAGCGATGATCTCCTCCAATTCCCCGTCCCGGCAGGGTGCCAGAACGGAGTTTCTGGTTCCGAATCGTGGAATCTGGTGGTGGCGGCAGAGCAAAACTCTTTCTAGAAAAACGTCGAACCCCCCGAGTTTTTAGGTCAGAAAGCAACTTATAGGCGAAGAGGGAGACCGAGGGGGTGTCTGGGGTAGCCAGTCCACCCCTTGGCGTGTCCAGGCCTAGCCCGCGCGGCCAGGTGGTGTGGCCTGGGCCCAACCCCACTCCGTCTCGTATTCTGGCTCCGTGAGTCTTCTGGCGATATAGGATTTTTGGCATATTTTCCGGGATTTTTCCTGATAGTTGATTTTCTGCACAAAAACTAGACACCAACATAATTCTGCTGAAAACAGCGTCAGTCCGTGTTATTTGCAGCCAAATCACACAAGTTTAGAGGAAAAACAATAGCAAAAGTGTTCGGGAAAGTAGATACGTTTTGGACGTATCAGTTGTGTTGTGCAGGTTTCCACGTTGCTGCTGGCGCCGGTAGTGCGCCCTGTCAAAGTCCAGCTACCAACACCTTGGAGGTGTTTCCTTGTTCCTACTGGATTGATAACCTTGGTTTCATAACTAAGGGAAAACTTATTGCTGTGCTCATCTTACCTTCGTCTTGGGGTTTGATGGCTCAATACACGACACCCAGAAAAGTGCTTGGTGCGTGGTGTTGATGTAGAGCTCGTTGGGAACCCCAAGAGGAAGGTATGATGATCACAGCAGCATGTTTCCCTCAGTTATGAAACCAAGGTTTAATCGAACCAATAGGTGCAAGGAAACACCTAAAAGGTGTTACTAGCTAATCTTTGGCAGGGCGCACTACCGGTGCTAGTAGCAACGTGGAGACCTGCACAACACAACCACAGAACTTTGTCCCCAACTTGCGATGAGGTTGCCAATCTCACCGTGTTTTGTGGAAAACAAAGGATTAACCGTATCGAATGGAAAGAAGTAAAAGTTTGCAGAAAGTAAACAGAAAGCAGTAAAAGATTGTAGATTGTATGTAAAGAAAAGGACCGGGATCCATAGTTCACTAGAGGTGGCTCTCCTTAGATAGATAACATGCTGGGTGAACAAATTACAGCGGGGCAATTGACAAACACCGAGAAAGCAATACATGCATATACTAATCATCTTGACTCCTCTGAGACTTGATTGGGCATTACAACATAATACATAGACCGCCATCCAACTGCATCTATGACTAATAATCCACCTTCAGGTTATCATCCGAACCCCCTCCAGTATTAAGTTGCAGGCAACAGATTATTGCTTTACGAACTGCGTGTAAAGTAAACAATACAATTGTTCTATGAACAAAAGATCGTTGTTTTCTCCCTAGTAGCAACAGCACATCTAGTACCTTAGAGATTTCTGTCACTTCCCCAGATTACCAGAGGCATGAACCCACTATCGAGCATAAATACTAACTCTTGGAGTTGCTAGCATCTACTTGGCCAAGATAGCTACTAACAACGGAAAGCATGCAAGATCTCAAATAACAAAGACATGATAGAATCAATAATCAATCTGAAATAACATCTCAATATCCATCGGATCCCCGCAAACACAACATGTATGAATTACAAATAGATGATCTTGATCATGAACGGAGCTCACAAGATCTAAACATGAAAGCACAAAGGAGGAGAAACCAGCCATCTAGCTACTACATGGATCCGTAGTCCAAGGATGAACTACTCACGCATCACACCGGGGGCTTGCATGGTGATGAAGAAGGCCTCCAGGGTGAATTCCCCTCTCCGGTAGCGGGCCGGGAAGAGCTTCAGATTCCTCCCAATCTAGGGATGGAGATGACGGCGGCTACAGACTCTTTCGTGGATTTTTTGATCGGGTACTTAGGGTTTTCGTCCCGAAGGCAACTTATAGGCGGAAGGAGAGGCCGAGGGGGTGCTGGGGTCGACCAGACCACCCCCTGGCGTGGGCCAGGCCTGGCCGCGCGGCCAGGTGGTGTGGCCGGCCCCTGGCCCCTCTTCGTCTCATATTTTGGCACTTGATCCCTTCCGGAAAAATAGGCACTTTGGCTTTTGTCCTGTCCAATTCCGAGAATATTCATTTTCTGACTTTTTTGGAACCAAAAACAACAGAAAATAGGCAGCTGGCACTGTGGCTCTTGTTAATAGGTTAGTCCAAGAAATCATAATAAAAGTACTCCAAAGTTGGAATAAAACACAAGAAAGTGGATAAAACTAAGCATGGAACATCAAAAATTATAGATACATTTGCAATGTATCAACATCCCCAAGCTTAACTCCTGCTCATCCTCGAGTAGGTAAGTGATAAAAAGAAATAATTTTTGAGGTGACATGCACCATCAAAGACTTGATCAAAGTATTTGCAAAAGATTCAAGGCTGGGATCATAGTAGTTCAATCATAACATGAAAGACAAAGTTCTAGCAATAAGCAAAGAAACTATGATGTAACATGAAAAGGCACAAACAAAAGATTCATGAATAACAATGCTTTGCAAGACGTTTGTTTGTTTCACATAAAGAAAACATAGCATAAAACTATTCAGCTTGTCCCTCAATAGAGTAGCAAATATAAATGCATAGGACACCTTCAAAGTTCATAAGAGTGACTAGATACAATAGTTTCAAACAAGCAATAACAAGTCATGCAGCAATCAACTAGTCTTGGGACAATGCACATAGAACTAAGAATGGCCACTATGATCTCAAAGTAAGTGCATAAAGATAGAAGGTGGAGACTCAATATAATAGTGGAAGAAAAGCCTTTTATAAAAAGGAAGTAGGGATTCAAGTCTCATAAAGAACTTCCAAAAATTATGATACTTATAGCTTTCAGCTCTCATTGCCCCTATCATAAGCATCTTGAAGTGATTAAGGTTAAATTGAACAAACTATGGTGTACATGCTTGACGAAGTATAAGTCAGAAATCTCATGTCCCTTGTATACGAGGGCCGCTCCTCATGCTACTCAAGTTTAGTCACCGGTAAGTTCTTGTCATTGTAAGTACATGTGTATCATAAAGAACCGCCAACGGGGTACCCCTTGCCCGATGATCCGGAAGAATCCCCATATCAAAATGACAAGGCAAGCAGACAACGAGCATCTCAGCATTCTTCTTATTTACCATGGGAATATGGTTCTTTTTTCTCTCTTTCCTCTTTTCATAGTATCTCTTTTTTTCTCTTTTCTCTTTTTTCTCAATATGACTCTTTTTTTATAAGAAGAATGCTTCATAGACAGCTCATTATGGTTACGCTGCAGGTTTCCACCATGTCAGCATGGATTAGACCAGCAGCCCAGGCATTTCTCTAACACATATACATAACTCCATTGACTTACAAGCTCCCCTTTCATTTCACACCGACGACATCCATATACAAAAGAGCATGATATCAACTAGGTACAAGTACCAAGTGCAATGTTGAAAGCGTTCCCCATGAAAGCACGGTTCTGCTAATTCCCAACAAATAAGTGCAAGCATATACAACATAGAAGACACAATGATTCAAGTTTATTAAGGGCAATAAAGTAAAGTGTGCCATCAAGTTCGTGAGAGCTTTAATCACTAGTTTTCTCATAACAAGTGGAACGTAAACAAAAGCATGAATATACTGGGAATAGCATAAGCTAGTAGGTAGGTATGGTGGACTCTTTGGAAAAACTTGGTTTAGGGAGTTGGATGCATGAGTGGAACTCATATTTTGTTGTGGAGGCTAGCAAAAGACTGGGAGCGACAAACTAAGAGAGCAATAATGGCCATAATCATGCAGAGCGACAAAACATCATTGATCAAAGCATAGAGTGATACTACAAGTTGAAAACTAAAGGATCATAAAGGCTATGGTGACTTGAGATAGTCATAACATTGTGTGAGCATGCGCCAAGTCAACCCAAATAAAGCATCAAAGGAGAATACCACTATACCATGCTTTAATATGCTAAAACAACGCATGATTCATCCAAGGCACATTAAGCAATATCAATTGTTTATAACAAGTCATGCTACAGCAAAGAATACTAAGCATAAAGCCAAAACAATATCAAGCATGTCATGAGAAAGCATAGCCACAGTCAAAAACGAGCTCTTTTTACCACAAAAGCATGAACTTTCCTACTCTTTCCCAAACCAAACCATTTGCAAAACAAAGTATGAAATAGGGGGTCCAACCAAATTATTCAGAAAACTAAACAAACCAAGCAAACTAAAAACCAAAACAAAAACAAAAAAAAAGACGCTCCAAGAGAAACACAACTGTGCACGAAACAATAAAAGTGAAGCGTTTGGAAGAAACCTGGAATTTTTATTGATGAAGAGGGGATGCCTTGGGCATCCCCAAGATTTGACGCTTGTACTTCTTGGATATTTCTTGGGGTGACACGCGTGGCATCCCCAAGCTTGAGCTTTAGTCCATCCTTCATCTTATTACTCATTCCTTCCATACACCTGAAATTTTTCCTTCATACAGAACTTCACACAATCTCATTAGCAACATTAGTGCACTTAAGATAAATAAGTCTCAAGGTTCAGTTCTAACACCAAATAAACTTCCATTAGAACACTAGCTACTGTAGCACTTCCCTCAACAAGCTCAATTCCCCAAAGGAACTCAAGAAGGAACTAACAAGAAGCAAATGCAGAAAATGGCAGAAATCTGTCAAAACAGACCAGCAGGTAAAGACGAATTTTTTAGAAGATCTTATGTTGCTCAAATCAAAAAGTGTTGAACTAACGAAAGTTGGATAACAACCTGGGGCAGAAGCACAAAAAATTACAGATCAATCCGACATACAGAGCTCTCTCAGGAATTTTTACGGTGAAGCACAGAAATCTGTTTCGGGACAGCAACTTTCCTAATCATTACTTCACTCTCATTAGAGGTTACTCTTGGCACAAAAAGCAAATAAAAAGGATAAGGAGAGGTTATTACAGAGGTAATAACTTCTAAGACTTAACTAAAAGTCTTGGGTTATCTCCCAACAAGTACTTTTCTTTAACGCCTTTAAGTTAGGCATAAGAACCAAAAAAAGAATCAAGTGTTCTCAAATGAAGAAGCATTAAGACCAAATTTTGTTTTCATAGGAGAAGCACAAGAAATCTTTTATCTCTTTTTAGGGAAGTGTTCTATACCTTTCTTGAGTGGGATTTGATATTTAATGGTGCCTTCTTTCATATCAATGATGGCACCAACAGTTCTAAGAAAAGGTCATCCCAAAGTAAAAGGACAAGAAGCATTGTATTCAAAATCCAAAACATAGAAATCAACGGGGACATAGGAATCATTAACCATAATAAGAACATCATTAAGACTCCCCATGAGTTTCTTTTTAGCATTAGCATCAAGTGGGACATTCAAATAACAATCTTCAAGAGGAGGCAAATCAAGCATATCATAAATCCTTCTAGGCATAATAGAAACACTACTATCAAGATCACACAAAGCTTTGAAATCAAAGTCATTCACTTTCATATTAATGATGGGTTCCCAACCATCTTCTTGCTTTATAGTAATAGAAGCTTTATGTTTCATCTTTTCTTCTTTAATCTTTATGAGAGCATCAGTAATGTGTTTTGTAAAAGCCATGTTCATAGCACTAGCATTAGGACTTTTAGCAAGCTTTTGTAAGAACTTAATAACTTCAGAGATGTTGCAACCATCAAGATCAAAATCAACTTTATCATCTAAAGTAGTAGAACTATTACTAGCCTCAACACTAGTGGTGGTAATAGTAGAAACACTAATGTTTCTAGCAATTTCATCTTCTCTTTCCCACTTAGCATGTAATTCAGCTAATAGTCTAACATTTTCATCAATTCTTACTTGTATAGCATTAGTGGCTGCAAAGGGATTCTCATTAGTTTCAGGTTTAGCAGCCATTTTATTAATCAATGAAGATTGAGCTTCATACAAATATGATATATTTCTTTCAGCATTAGAGAGTTTCAATTGTAAACTAGGAATTTCCCTATTTAGACTCTCAAGTTGATGGCTAATGTTCTTCAAAATGATAGATTGCTCCTCCATTGTTTTTGTAAATAGTTTATTTTGCTCATATTGCATTTGCATAAAGTTTTTAGTGGCTCTTTCAACTTCCAAAATTCTACCTTCTCTAGGTAATTCAGATTTACCATTGTTGGGACGATAAGGCTTATAATTGCTGTTACCAAAATTGTTCCTATAAGCATTATTACCATAAGCATTGTTGCCAAAGTTGTTATTTCTTATGAAGTTCACATCAACTTGCTCTTCTTGAGCAACCAAAGAGGCTAAAGGAACATTATTTGGATCAATATGGGCTTTCCCACTAACAAGCATAGACATAATAATATCAATCTTATCACTCAAGGAAGAGGTTTCCTCAACAGAATTTACCTTCTTACCCTGTGGAGCTCTCTTAGTATGCCATTCAGAATAATTAACCATCATATTATCCAATAGTTTTGTTGCAGCACCCAAAGTGATGGTCATAAATGTACCTCTAGCAGCTGAATCCAATAGGTTCCTTGAAGAATAGTTCAATCCTGCGTAAAAAGTTTGGATGATCATCCAAGCAGTCAGTCCATGAGTGGGGCAATTCTTAACCAAAGATTTCATTCTTGAGCAACATGCTCATTATCAAGTTGTTTAAACTTCATTATTTCACTTCTCATGGATATAATCTTAGAAGGAGGATAGTATTTTCCAATAAAAGCATCTTTGCACTTACTCCAAGAATCAATACTATTCCTAGTTAAGGAATTCAACCATTCTTTAGCTTTTCCTCTCAACGAGAAAGGAAACAATTTCAGCTTAATAATATCACCATCTATATCCCTATGCTTTTGCATCTCACAAAGTTAAACAAAGTTATTTATATGGCAAGCAGCATCTTCATTACCAATAACAGAAAATTGCTCTCTCATAACAAGATTGAGCAAAGCAGGTTTTATCTCAAAGAAAGTATTTTCATCCACAGGTGGAGCGATAGGAGTGCTCATAAAATCATTGTTGTTGGTGCTAGTGAAGTCACACAACTTAGTGTTTTCAAGAGTAGTCATTTTTTTGGGGTTTCAAATACGAAAGCAAACAAGTAAAACTAATTTTTTTGTGTTTTTGAAGAACAAAACAAGCAAACAAAGCAAAAAGAAACTAAGCAAAACAAAAACAACAAAGTAAAGATATTGGTTATGAGGGACTCCCCTTGTGAAGATGTCCTTGACTCCCCGGCAACGGCGCCAGAAAATCTCTTTGATGGCGTGTAGTTGACGTGGGAGTTTCTTCTTCTTCGTTCCCTGGCAACGGTGGCAGAAAATCGCTTGATGGCTCAATACACAGCGCCCAGAAAAGTGCTTGGTGCGTGGTGTTGATGTAGAGCTCGTTGGGAACCCCAAGAGGAAGGTATGATGAGCACCGCTGCAAGTTTCCCTCAGTTATGAAACCAAGGTTTAATCGAACCAGTAGGAGCAAGGAAACACCTCAAAGGTGTTACTAGCTGAGCTTTGGCAGGGTGCACTACTGGTGCTAGTAGCAACGTGGAGACCTGCACAACACAACCACAGAACTTTGTCCCCAACTTGCGATGAGGTTGTCAATCTCTCCATGTTTTGCGGAAAACAAAGGATTAAACGTATCGAATGTAAAGAAGTAAAAGTTTGCAGAAAGTAAACACAAAGCAGTAAAAGATTGTAGATTGTATGTAAATAAAAGGACCGGGATCCATAGTTCACTAGAGGTGGCTCTCCTTAGATAGATAACATGCTGGGTGAACAAATTACAGCGGGGCAATTGACAAACACCGAGAAAGCAATACATGCATATACTAATCATCTTGACTCCTCTGAGACTTGATTGGGCATTACAACATAATACATAGACCGCCATCCAACTGCATCTATGACTAATAATCCACCTTCAGGTTATCATCCGAACCCCCTCCAGTATTAAGTTGCAGGCAACAGATTATTGCTTTACGAACTGCGTGTAAAGTAAACAATACAATTGTTCTATGAATAAAAGATCGTTGTTTTCTCCCTAGTAGCAACAACACATCTAGTACCTTAGAGATTTCTATCACTTCCCCAAATTACCAGAGGCATGAACCCACTATCGAGCATAAATACTAACTCTTGGAGTTATTAGCATCTACTTGGCCAAGATAGCTACTAACAACAGAAAGCATGCAAGATCTCAAATAACAAAGACATGATAGAATCAATAATCAATCTGAAATAGCATCTCAATATCCATCGGATCCCCGCAAACACAACATGTATGAATTACAAATAGATGATCTTGATCATGAACGGAGCTCACAAGATCTAAACATGAAAACACAAAGGAGGAGAAACCAGCCATCTAGCTACTACATGGATCCGTAGTCCAAGGATGAACTACTCACGCATCACACCGGAGGCTTGCATGGTGATGAAGAAGGCCTCCAGGGTGAATTCCCCTCTCCGTCAGGGGGCCGGGAAGAGCTTCAGATCCCTCCCGATCTAGGGATGGAGATGACGGCGGCTACAGACTCTTTCGTGGATTTTTTTATCGGGTACTTAGGGTTTTCATCCCGAAGGCAACTTACAGGCGGAAGGAGAGGCCGAGGGGGTGCTGGGTCGGCCAGACCACCCCCTGGCGCGGGCCAGGCTTGGCCGCGCAGCCAGGTGGTGTGGCCGGCCCCTGGCCCCTCTTCGTCTCATATTCTGGCACTTGATCCCTTCTGGAAAAATAGGCACTTTGGCTTTTGTCCTGTCCAATTCCGAGAATATTCATTTTCTGACTTTTCTGGAACCAAAAAAACAGAAAGCAGGCAACTGGCACTGTGGCTCTTGTTAATAGGTTAGTCCAAGAAATCATAATAAAAGTACTCCAAAGTTGGAACAAAACACAAGAAAGTGGATAAAACTAAGCATGGAACATCAAACATTATAGATAAATTTGCAATGTCAGGGTTCCCCAATGAGCTCGATATTTTGGGCCATCAAGGACTTTTTTCTGGCGCCGTTGCCAGGGAGTCAAGGATATCTTCACAAGGAGAGTCTCTCATAACCAATCTCTTTACTTTGTTATTTTTGTTTTGCTTAGTTTCTCTTCTTTGTTTACTTGGTTCTTATTCAAAAACACAAAAAATTGGTTTTACTAGTTTGCTTTCTTTATTAAAAATACAAAAAAATGACTACTCTTGAAAACACTAAGTTGTGTGACTTCACTAGCACCAACAACAATGATTTCATGTGCACACCTATTGCTCCACCTGTTCCTGAAGCTACTTTCTTTGAAATTAAACCTGCTTTACTCAATCTTGTTATGAGAGAACAATTTTCTGGTATTGGTAATGAAGATGCTGCTGCTCATTTAAATGACTTTGTTGAACTTTGTGAGATGCAAAAGCATAGGGATATAGATGGAGATATTATTAAGCTTAAATTGTTTCCTTTCTCTTTGAGAGGAAAAGCTAAAGAATGGTTGAATTCCTTAACTAGGAACAGTATTGATTCTTGGACTAAATGCAAAGATGCTTTCATTGGAAAATACTATCCTCCTACTAAGATTATATCTATGAGAAGTGAAATAATGAAGTTTAAACAATCTGATAATGAACATGTTGCTCAAGCTTGGGAAAGAATGAAATCTTTGATAAAGAATTGTCCCACTCATGGACTGACTGCTTGGATGATTATCCAAACCTTTTATGCAGGATTGAAATATTCTTCAAGAAACCTATTGGATTCTACTGCTGGAGGTACCTTTATGACCATTACTTTGGGTGCTGCAACAAATCTTCTGGATAATATGATGGTTAACTATTCTGAATGGCATACTGAAAGAGCTCCACAGGGTAAGAAGGTAAATTCTGTTGAGGAAACCTCCTCCTTGAGTGATAAAATTGATGTTATTATGTCTATGCTTGTTAATGGGAAAGCTCATATTGATCCAAATCATGTTCCCTTAGCCTCTTTGGTTGCTCAAGAAGAGCAAGTTGATGTGAACTTTATAAGAAATAATAATTTTAGCAACAATGCCTACAGGAATAATTTTGGTAATAATAATTATAGGCCATATCCTCCCAACAATGGTAATGCTTATGGAAATTCCTACAACAATAATAGGAGTGCTCCCTCTGAACTTGAAGTTATGCTTAAAGATTTTATTAGTAAACAAACTGCTTTCAACAAAACTATTGAGGAAAAACTCTCTAATGCCAAAAGAAATATAGCATCATTGGCTGAAGCACAATCTTCTTTGAATAAAATGGCTGCTAAACCTGAAACTATTGATAATCCCTTTGCTGCTACTAATGCCATACAAGTTAGAATTGATGAAAATGTTAGACTATTAGCTGAATTGCATGCTAACTGGGAAAGAGAAGATGAAATTACTAGAAATATTAGTGTTTCTACTATCACTACCACTAGTGTTGAAGCTAGTAATAGCTCTACTACTTTAGATGATAATTATGATTTTGATCTTGATGGTTGCAACATCTCTGAAGTTATTAAGTTCCTACAAAAGCTTGCTAAAAGTCCTAATGCTAGTTCTATGAATATGGCCTTTACAAAACACATTACTGATGCTCTCATAAAGATTAAAGAAGAAAAGATGAAACATAAAGCTTCTATTCCTATGAAACAAGAAGATGGTTGGGAACCCATCAGTAATATGAAAGTGAATGATTTTGATTTTAAAGCTTTATGTGATCTTGA
This sequence comes from Avena sativa, assembly GCA_916181665.1. NCBI lineage: Eukaryota > Viridiplantae > Streptophyta > Magnoliopsida > Poales > Poaceae > Avena > Avena sativa. The sequence goes on along the minus strand of OV702297.1, from coordinate 464,589,901 downwards.
TAGTAGTGTTTCTATTATGCCTAGAAGGATTTATGATATGCTTGATTTGCCACCTTTGGAAGATTGTTATTTGAATGGCCCATGCTAACTCGTGTATTAACGAGCTCGTTGGGGAACCCCAAGAGGAAGCTATGATGAGCACAGCAGTAAGTTTCCCTCGGTTATGAAACTAAGGTTATCAATCCAGTAGGAGAAAGGAAACACCCCAAAGGTGTAGCTAGCTGAACTTTGGCAGGGCGCACTACCGGTGCCAGCAAGCAACTTGGAGACCTGCACAACACAACCATAGAACTCTGTCCCCAACTTGCGATGAGGTTGTCAATCTCACTGGTTTTGCTGAAAACAAAGGATTAAACATATCGAGTGGAAGAAAGTAATAGTTTGCAGAAAGTAAACACAAAGCAGTAAACAGTTGATTGTAGATTGAAAGTAAAAGAAAGGACCGGGGTCCATAGTTCACTAGAGGTGGCTCTCCTTAAGATAGATAACATGTTGGGTGCACAAATTACAGCGGGGCTGTTGGGGGGATACCCCCGGGTAGGGTCACGCCGTGGTATAAAGGCCAAGTTAGCCGAGGTTCGGCAAGGATAAAGCGGATGCTGGCAGGGTCACCTCAAGGCAGGCCGAATCACGGGGTAACCCGGACCAGGGGCTTCCACCTAACTAGGTCTCAACCGACTTAAGCCGTAAGTCAGAATGGTGTATTTAACTTGTATGCAGGAACGGGTGTGGCCGGATCAACTATGATCCGGGTCATATCTAGCTTCTAGGAGAAGGAAGGAATCTCGCTGGTCAAAAGAAGCCCCGGTATGCACTGCATGAGCGAAGCAAAAGAGGGCAGGACCACCGAGGTGTGGCCGACAGAGGAGACGACGCCCGTGTCGGCTGACGCAGGCGTCGTAGAGGCTCATATAGCCTCTGCATGGGTGACGCGGGGGAAAAGCACCCCGGTCGGTTTGCTATTTTGGGAGGAGGCATATTCCCTGGAATATGCCTCCACGTATGCCCTAAGTGGAGACCTAGCCACCCCTATATAAGGAGGGCTAGGGCCTCTGTAGAAGGGGTTCCTCTATTCTAAAAGGTTTTAGGTTCTAAGGGTCTTGTACGGGTTAAGTGTGGGTGAGAGTAAGAGAGTTCCATCTTCCTCCTCTCGCCAATACAGCTCTAGGAGCACTTGTAATCTGTGAACTGAATCGAATACAAAGCTTCTGTTTGAGGAATCACCTCACTATCCCTCCCTAGATTCCCCTAGTGCTATTAGTCCCCACCTTTAGCCTATCCATGGCATCTGCCGTGACACCACCACCACAATTGGCGCCCACCGTGGGGCTAGCAGCGCTAGCAGGGGTGAAGATCCGGACGGGAAACCTCATCGGCACCAGCGAACGCATCGTCTCCGGGCTCGTTAAGCGCTTTGGAGCGCTGGACTTCGTCAGGGACAACGCTGGCTGCTTCGGCACGCGCCCACTTCCGCGCAACGGCCTCTTCGTCAAGCTTGGTGCGCACAAGGTCTATGTTTCGGTGGACGTATCATGCGTTCATCCGCGGCACGTCATCGAGGCAGGGGAGCCACCCCTTAGCGTGGTTCACGGGGCGCGTATCACTCGCTCCCCGGACTGTGCTGAGGTGATGATGACTGCACCGGGTGCAGGCGCAAGCAAGGTTCCGGCACCAGACCCGGAGGTAACACCTAAGGCACCGAGGAAAGGTAGATGACCTCCACTAGAGAGGCCTGAGAATGTACTGAGAGAAGCTATGGATAGCTTGGCAAACCCGATAGCAGCAGTGGTAGATCCGGCTCAGGCACAGGCCGAGCTAGAGGAAACTAGGCAGAAAATTCTAGAGGGAGCAAAAAAGATTGCTGCGGCTCAGTAGTCGTTGAACATGACGCTGCGTGAGTATGCAAAGGCAAATAAAGTAGATGCTATAAAAGTGAAGGGGAGAAATCTCATGAGTGAAATGAACAAAGAAGGTGATACTCGGATTGAGGAGTCAGAAAACTGTTTGTCCGTGGGGCTACCGAAATACAGTACCCCGGCAAAGAACCTCAGAGCAGCGGATGCAGCTACGTCCGAGCTAGAGGGTCTGACGGGTGAAGCCCGTCAGAGACAGCATGATCGGGTCAATGAGTTGGTTCGGATCGCGAACAGGCAAAATGAGGAACTACTCAGGGCAAACCCGGAGAGAGCTAGGGCCTCCAAGATCGTTCATTCGGCGGTGGGTAACCTGGAGAAATCCGCTGGAGCCGCATCGTCCCCTCATGGTGGTCCTAGGAGAGAAGAGGTAGTAACCTCGGCCAGGAGAAACATGTAGATTGTTCCGTATGACCCGACAAGGGCAGGAAAAGCAAAAGAGGTACAAAGAAATGACGATCGACGGAGTGTAAGCCGAGGTGAAGCTGGCCGAGGTAACCGTGACCAAGGCAATGCCGATCAAGGAAACGCTGTTAACGGCAATGCCGGACAGCGCAACTCGGCAGGACAACCGCAGCAGCGGAATATACCAAGGCAAGAGCAAAGTGCCAGCCGAGGTATGCAACACAGAGATGCGCCACGAGAGCGAGATCGGTATAATGATGGAGATTCGGAAATGGTGAATGCGGGATACCCAAGGCCGGACTATCATGTGATAGGGTCGAGATTGGGAAGCAGAGATCTGATGCCGGATGACGCCAGGTTGAAACTGGATCGACTGTATAGGTCGGAGCAGATTGAAAGTCAAGGTCCTCCAGGTCCTACGTGTTTTGGACCCCAGATCATGAAAGAGCCACCGGTACCTAAATTCCAGTTACACAGAGGCACGGAGACGTATGACGGCAGTACCAAGCCGGAGGATTGGTTGATAAATTATGCTACGGCTGTGAAAATTGCTACAGGTAACTTGCGATGGGCTGTGAGATACGTACCCCAGATGTTGGAGGGGACAGCAAGGGTATGGTTGAACAATTTGCCACCCGGAAGTATTAACTGCTAGATCAATTTTGAGGAAATGTTCATCAGCAATTTCTCGAGTACGTATCAGAGGCAAAATAGGCCACAGACCCTAGCTATGTGCAAGCAAAGACCGAACGAGACGGACCGGGAGTTTTTGACCCGGTGGTGTACCGTGTGGAACTCGTGTGAGGGTGTGATAGAGTCACAGGCCATAGCGTGGTTTGCGCAAGGATACAAATATGCAAGCGAGCTATGGCAAAAGTTGCAAAGGAAAATGCCAACTATGTTGGCAGAGATGATTCGTATGCTTTGGGTGATCCGACTCAACCTAGGCTCGTGTCCAGCGAGTCGAATGAGGAGTACTACCAGAGAGATGGAGCCGGATCATCCCGGAAGAATGATTACAGAGGTAAAAGGAGGGATGATAGACCGGATCACCGGTACAGTTCGCAACAAGTTATAGCTGTGAATGAAGATCAGCCCGGAACAGGGAGCAATCAACGTGAGAAAACTGGAGGGCAACAATGGACACCAAGGAATGATGGCAAGAAAACTTGGACGTCAGAGCAGAAGAAACAGTGGCAAGAAAATAAGGACCGTCCGAGGTATACTTATGAGTCGATGTTGGATCAACCGTGTAAATTTCACACGCCAAATCCGAGTAACCCAGCGGGTCATACAAAGAGGCAATGTGAGTGGATGCGCAAGATAGAACAAGGTGGTTCGGGGAATGCTCAGGCACCCCGGAATTTCTCTCCGGAGCGAACACGCAACAGCTAATGTTGCCTCCCCCTCCGCCAAGGTATGATAACCATGAGAGAAGGGATGCAGTGCATCAAGTAGAAAACTAGCATCAGCCAGATCAGAGGTACCCCGAAAATGAGGGGAGAAATGAGTATATGGAGCATCATCAGAGTTACTGTGTGTTTACCACCGAGGAAACAGATAGGAAGATCTTGCAGTGCAGACATATGGAGGTCAATGCGGTAATGCCCGCGGTGACGAGGTATATGCCTTGGTCGGACCAGGAAATCACCTGGAACATCAAAGATCATCCCAAGCTTATGCCGAGTCCTGGTTCATATGTGTTGGTGCTGGATCTGACATTCATTGGGCCAAACATCAATGTGAGGTTCTCCAAGGTACTGATTGACAATGGCAGTAGCATTAACATCATGTATGCGGATACAATGTGCAAGTTGGGTATCTCGGAGAACATGCTCTAGGCTACAAAGACAACTTTCCATGGTATTGTACCAGGCATTTCTTGTGAGCCCATAGGCAAAGTCCGGGTTGACGTGTTGTTTGGCACGAGAGATAATTGCCGAACTGAGAATCTGGAGTTTGAAGTGTGTATCACGCGTTACTCGGAAGACCAGCATTGAACAAGTTCATGGCAAGCTGCCACATCAGTTATTTGAAGATGAAGTTACCCGGGCCAAATGGGGTGATTACCATTGCTGGAGATTTCCGACGTTCCATTGAATGTGCCTCATCCGGGTCTAACTTAGCCGAGTCACTGGTGATTGCGCAAGAGAAGTGAAAAATCCAAGAGGTAGCGGCATTAGCTCAGTCCGCGCAGCAGTATATGCCGGTGTTGAGTAACCCGCATGGTAGTGTTTCGTTCCAAGCTGCAAAGGATACAAAGAAAGTGCCTGTTGATGACATGTTCCCAGAGCACACCGTAACAATTGGTGCCGGGTTGAATGATAAATAGGAAAGCGAGCTCGTCAACTTCCTCCGTGAGAATCGGGACATTTTTGCTTGGTCCACACAGGATTTGCAAGGTGTTCCGAGGGAGTTGGCCGAGAACTCTTTGAACGTGAGACCCGGAGCAAGGCCGATGAAGCAACCTCTCCGCCGCTTCGCCAAGGATAGGAGAAAAGTCATTGGAGATGAAATAGCTCGGTTACTAGCAGCAGGATTTATCATGGAAGTACTCTATCTGGATTGGCTCTCTAATCCGGTGCTGGTGGAGAAGAAGAAGGATGACCCGAACGTGGCAGTGGTTTGGCGTATGTGTATCGATTACACGAGCCTAAACAAGGCGTGTCCAAAAGATCCATTTCCACTGCCGAGGATAAATCAAGTCATAGACTCAACTACTGGATGCGAACTGTTGTCATTTATTAATGCATATTCTGGTTTCCACCAGATACCTCTAAATCCGGATGATCAAATAAAGACTGCATTTATCACCCGGTACGGGGCTTATTGCTATCGCACCATGCCGTTTGGTTTACGTAATGAAGGGGCAACGTACCAAAGATGTATGCAAAAATGTTTGCACGACCAAATAGGTCAAAATGTACAAGTGTATGTGGATGATGTGGTTATCAAGACCAAGGAAAGCAAAACGCTCCTTGACGACATCAGGCAGACATTCGCGAACTTAAGAAGGTTCCGGATGAAGCTTAACCCAGAAAAATGTACCTTCGGTGTATCGGCTGGAAAATTACTCGGATTTCTTATTTCCAGCTGAGGTATCAAAGTTAATCCAACTAAGATCCGAGCCATTGAACAAATGGAACTGCCGAAGTGTCTTAACGATGTCCAGAAGTTCACTGGTTGCCTGGCGTCGTTAAGTCGATTTGTATGTCGGTTGGGAGAAAAGGCATTGCCTCTCTACCAACTAATGAAAAAGTCGGATAAGTTCGTTTGGACGCCACAGGCCGATGAAGCCTTTGCGCACTTAAAGAAGATGTGAGCCACTGCACCAGTGTTAGCCTCTCCACTATCAAAGGAGCCGATGTTGCTCTACATAGCCGCAATCAACCGAGTTGTAAGTGTAGTGATTGTGGTAGAGCGCGACGAAGAGGGTAAGTCGGTGCAAAGGCCAATGTATTACTTGAGCGAGGTATTATCTGCCTCAAAGCAGAACTACCCACACTATCAAAAGGTGGCATATGGTGTCTATATGGCAGCTAAGAAGTTAAAGCATTACTTTGAGGAGCATCCCATCAAAGTAATATGTGAAGCTCCCAAATCCGAGATAATGAGTAACAAAGATGCAAGTGGCAGAATTGCAAAATGGGCAATTGAATTAGCTCCTTATGCGCCACAATATGACAGAAGAGAAGCAATCAAGTCTCAAGCTATGGCGGACTTTTTTGTGGATTGGGCCGATGTACAGTATGAACCACCGCCACCAGATCCGAACTACTGGAGGATGCATTTTGACGGGTCAAAAACAAAAACTGGGCTAGGCGCCGGAGTTGTGCTTACCTCGCCAAAAAAGGACCAGCTGAAATATGTGCTGCAGATCCATTTCGTGGCATCAAACAATGTCGCTGAGTATGAAGCACTTGAGCATGGACTCAAAGTGGCAAAAGAAATTGGGATACGTCGGATACTATGCTTTGGCGACTCGGATTTTGTAATACAACAAGTGCCGGGGTTGTGGGACGCCCTCGATCCAAACATGGCTCTGTACAGATTTCATGTGCAGAAGATATCTGGTTACTTTGAGGGGTGTGAATTTCACCATGTACCCCGGGTGGAAAATGAGGCTGCCGACATGTTGTCGAAGCTCGGATCAACCCGACAAGCAATTCCATCAGGTGTAGCATTGGAACACCTCAGAAAACCATCTATCAGGCCATCCCCAGTAACCGACTCAATCTATGTCCCGGAAGATACAGAATCCGGAGCTGTGCCCATGGACATTGACATGGGAGGTGGTGCGCGAAACCCGGGGACTGCATCAGCAAAGCCGGGGACTGCCTCGCAGGACCCGGGGACTGCTCAGCATGATCCGGTTGATGTTATGCCGGTGGATCAGATGGAAATTGATGAGGATGTGTTCCTTGTGCGAGCAATACCAGCTTGGGCAGTGCCTATATTTCAATTCCTGAAAGATGGAACGTTACCCACTGAGGAGGTGCTATCCAGGCAAACTCAGAGAGCAAAGGCATATACAATCATCAATTCCGAGCTATACAAACGGAGTGTGACCAATGTCCTCCAGCGATGCGTTGACCCGGAAGAGGAGCTTGACATCCTCCGAGATATACATCAAGGGGAGTGCGGGCATCATGCCTCGTCCCGAGCATTGGTGGCAAAAGCGTTCCAGCATGGATTCTACTGGCCAAGTGCCTTAGAACAAGCAGAAGATCTGGTGAGAAAATGCAATGGTTGTCAGAGGTATGCTACCAAGACGCATATGCCAATGTCGGAACTCAAGACCATAGAAATTACATGGCCATTTGCCGTATGGTGCTTGGATATGGTTGGCCCATTTAAACCAGCAAGGGGAAATATGATTCACATTTTGGTCATGGTGGATAAGTTTACAAAATGGATTGAAGTGAAGCCTATAAGAAAATGTGATGGAGCTACGGCCGTAACATTTCTCAAAGACATTATCTTGAGATATGGTTATCCTCACAGTATCATAACTGATAATGGCACAAATTTTGCTCAAGGAGCATTTGCGCGACTCTGCCGGGATAAGAAGATCTGGCTGGACGTTGCCTCGGTAGCCCACCCGCATCGAACGGATAGGTGGAAAGATCCAACGGATTAGTGTTATCCGGGATAAAACCCCAGCTCATTGAGCCGCTGCAAAGATCAGCGGGGTGCTGGATAAAAGAACTACCAGCGGTACTGTGGAGTTTAAGAACAACTCCGAATCGATCAACAGGCTATATGCCATTTTTTCTGGTATATGGGGCAGAAGCTGTATTATCAGCCGACATAGAGCATGATTCGCCTAGGGTCGCCCAATACACAGAAGTCGAAGTGCAAGAAGCCCGGCAAAATGATGTTGATCTGCTGGAAGAAGTAAGAGAATTGGCATTGTCCAGATCCACCATATATCAGCAAAATCTCCGATGCTATCATTGCTAGAAAGTAAGCCCCCGAGTCTTTCGGGAAGGCGATCTGGCGCTCCGGTTGGTACAACGTACTGCTGGCATGCATAAATTATCCCCCCAATGGGAAGGGCCATTCATTGTGAGCAAAGCATTGCACAATGATTCTTATTATCTTATCGATGCAAAGCCACGGGAAAAGAACAAGGTGGACAGGTCCGGCGAGGAATCCAAGCGTCCATGGAATGTAGCATTACTTCATCCTTTCTACACTTAGCAAAGAAGTGTATGTATCCGAGTCTTCTCATATGTCGGTATGTATGTCGGCAATGAGCCTATCAATGAAATGCTGGCACCTCGAGCAGTAACTCGGGGACTGCCTTAATAATATTTGTTGTCTTTTATTATTTATACGTCAGCTGGAGTAAGTTGTTCTACTTAACTCGGATTAGTAGTGTGTGAGCACCAAAAACTCAAATCTTCGATTTGCTACTGTCCAACAAGAATTGGCTTCATGGCAAGCAAGAGAACAAGTTTGGAATTGCATAGCACATGAAAAACGACTAAGGAAAAGAACTTAATCGAACCGACATTTGTTTTTCGGACTAACCTTGTATTTACTTTTAAATTATTATGCTGAATTATTTTGAGCTAAGCCTAAAGATTCCAAGTATTGTTAAAATAATTTTTGAAGCTCGGATTCGTAAGTCATAAAATCAAATCAAGCTAGACACAAACAGAGCCAGAAGATTGGACGAACAAGAAAATGAAACTCGGGGACTACGCCCAAGTTAATCCGGCATATAAACTTAGTAGCAAAATATCACATGTGCATTGGATACAATTCCACCCGGCATACCAGGGATCTGATAAGTTTTCAAGTGTTTTTACTTAAGGAGCAGCAGGAGGAGGAAGTTCGGCATCATCTTCGCCTTCCTCGATATCCGAGGCATCGTCCTCTCCATCCTCGTCCGAACCATCTTCAAAATTTTCAACCTCTTCGTCGCCAGCGGCTTCCAGAAAGCTCGGACCCTCAGTCCATTCGTGAATGGGAGCATATTCAATGAGGCTATGGGCGCAAGCCTGGCGCCGAGCTACCCACTCCGGGTCATTGGTCCACTTGGATCCGGTGCTCAGGCGCGTCAGGAGGCTGAGATCGATCTTCTCGTACCACATGAGTATGTGGTGAAGAACGGTCTCAGCTGCAGCACGTCCAGCGGACTCCCTCCAAAGGTGGAGCTGGGTCTCGATCTCCATAAGCTTTTCAGCAAGAATTACGATTCTCTCCGGAGTGTCCTCGCCAGGCCAGAACATGTTGAAGACTCGGACTGAAACGTCGAGGAGATCCTTGCTGTAGTTCTTGATGATTTCCACGCGAGATGATAGGCTGACCAACAGGTCCTCCATGTCATAGGGAATGTCTTCACTATCAGGAGCGACGGGAGTACCCCTATCTCGGCGGAAATTGGCAACAGGGGCGCTTGTAATGGGAGTACCCTCTGGAAATTTGCCTAAAAACGAGACAAGAGAAGCAAGTAATGAAAAGACATGTGAGGTAACCCGGAGAAATATGCCGGATAAGGAAAAGGAACTTACGTAAAATGTGGCTGTGGATCTGGGTCAATTCACTGATGCAATTATCACGTCTTTGGCGGAGCTGCACCAGTTCAGCGTTCGCCGACTCAAGTTTGACGTCGGCCTCCTAGAGAAGTTCTCGATCCTTGGCGATTTGGAGATTGAGGCGCTCGCCCTCTTCGGTGTAGTCCTGGCCAGCCTTTTCAAGCTCGATTTGGTGATGCGCCTTCGTCTTCTTCGTTTTTGCCTATAACTTGGCAATTTCATTGTCCTTGGTTCGGAAGAGGGCAAGCTCATCATCTTTCATTTTGAGCTCGGTCTGATGCTGCCCTGCTTGTTCGAGAAAATGCAGCATCATGTCAGGCACGGGCACACTATCTTCAAGAGATGCTGAAATAGCGTGTTGACCCGGCAGAGCCGAGGTATGAATGTTTACCGAGCCAAGAAGAAAAGGAGATGGAAAGCAAAGCAAGGTTGGACAAAAGTAGCTTACCCTTAATCTGATCCAAATTCTTCCTCATAAGCTTGTTCTCAGCCTCCACCCTAGCTGTGAAAACCGAATGACGGATTAGTTCGGCAAAAAAGATGAAGGAAAACAGAAAAATGTGAAGAAGAGAACTTACCCCTTTTCTTGTGCTCAGCGAGATGTGCATTGTGCTTCGCGAGCAGCATTTTATGAGTATCCAGGAGACGCTGGAATTAAGCGCTCCGGCGGTTGGTGGTCACCTGAAAATAGTACAAAAATTTAGCTTAAGCCTTGTGCATATTCAAAGTGTACAAGATCCGGGCCAAGTGGAACTTAACCCGGCTCTAGGTGTGTGCATATTCGAAGTGTACAAGATCTAGGCCAAGTGGAACTTAACCCGGCTTTAGGTGTGTGCATATTCGAAGTGTACAAGATCCGGGCCAAGTGGAACTTAACCCGGCTCTAGGTGTGTGCATATTCGAAGTGTACAAGATCCGGGCCAAGTGGAACTTAACCCGGCTCTAGGTGTGTGCATATTCGAAGTGTACAAGATCCGGGCCAAGTGGAACTTAACCCGGCTCTAGGTGTGTGCATATTCGAAGTGTACAAGATCCGGACCAAGTGAAACTTAACCCAGCTCTAGGTGTGTGCATATTCGAAGTGTACAAGATCAGGGCCAAGTGGAACTTAACCCGGCTCTAGGTGTGTGCATATTCGAAGTGTATAAGATCCGGGCCAAGTGGAACTTAACCCGGCTCTAGGTGTGTGCATATTCGAAGTGTACAAGATCCGAGCCAAGTGGAACTTAACCTGGCTCTAGGTGTGTGCATATTTGAAGTGTACGAGATCCGGGCCAAGTGGAACTTAACCCGGCTCTAGGTGTGTGCATATTTGAAGTTGTCAAGGAGCTACGTTAGTTTTCTAAGGAGCATCCGGCCGAGTAACAAGTTACTCCCCCGGAGGCTCGGGGACTAATGGTTGTATCGCTAATATCTATGGCATGCTAAGGAAAAGGTGAAGTAACGTACCTCCATCATCCGACCCGCGATGTTAATTGCCTTAGCGGCTGTGTTCATCTGAGCAACGAACTCGGTAGGACCAAACTTCTCCGGGAGATCGTCGTTATAGACGAACTCCGCCTTGTTCCAGTTGTTCATAAACTCGATCAAGGTTGGAGGATATCGCTCACCGCTGAGCATATGGGGCGCCACCAAGCCCTTGGCATGCGCTTCTCTCCTCTCAACCTGAGCATGGCTGGACTGGTGTGCAGAACAAGTTGCTGCGCATTAGTTGGCTTGGTAGGGCCGTCCTTCGGCGCTGGAGACTTCTGGGCAAGCATGGACGCAAGGGTGCGCTGTCCAGACCCGGCGGACGAAGCCCTGGTGGCGTCAGGGGCTTTCTTGCCTTTGAGCTGCTGAGAGGAGGAAGTGGTTGCGGCAGATTTTCCCTTAGGAGCTGCCTGGGTACTTCCTCGCCGAGACTGAGAAGACTCGAACGAAGCGGAGGAGCTTGGCGCTGGTGATCTTGTTGCTGGAGCTGGTGCTGCTGCTGATGTTCTTGCTGCCGGAGTTGGTGCTGGTGCCGGAATTGGTGCTAGTGCTGGAGCTGATGCTGGTGCTGGTGCGGAGGTAGTCTCGGTAGTTGCTGGTTGCGGCAGAGCCGAAGTGGTGGATGCCGCTGCCTCGGATGGGTCCGTCTCCCCCGCTCTGAGGTTGCCCCCCTCTTGACGAGGTGGGCTGCAAACCGGAGCAGCCACAGAACCCTCTGGAATAGGGCTCAGCGGGCGTGACTCGTCGTAATGAGGGGGAGAAGGGCTAGGTTTGGAGCTGTGAAGAGATGCTAGATCCACTCTGGGGAACATCCTCCGCAGCACTGCCAAATCAAATAATGTCAGAAGAGAAACTAAAACAATACAAGGAATAATAAGTTGCAGAGGGAAAAGAGGCTTACGCATCCGAGGTCAGGGGCTCCTTAGGTTTCCGAGCCCTACGTGCTGGGGCCTTGCCTGCTGGCTTGGAGGCGGTTTTGCTCTCTGGACTTCTTTCGCCTTTTGGAGGGCTGAGAAGGTCCAGAGGAGGACCTTGATGCAGCTCCATGCCTCTTCTTCGGCGCTGCCGGAACAGGTTCACCTGTAGCGAGGGGAGGTTCCTCGTGGATCTGCCCACCAGGGTTAGCTGATGCCGGAAAAGCATAAGAAAGGGGGACAATGCCAACAGCTTCCATCACCTCAATATCCGAGTCATCCTCATCGTCGGGCCAATCTCTAATAGAAGAGAGTTTACCGGTGGGTCGCTTGGTCGCGTCGGACATTGGGAGGAACATCTCCTGGTCTGGTTCTTCCTCGTCAGAGCTCTCCCGGTCAGGCGCGCATTTGAGGGTGGGGTCGGTGCCATCCTCAATAGTCTGCTGGAGGAATTGCTAAAGGAGAAAAAAGATAACGGAGTTAAAATACAACAGCAACCGACATAAGATCTAGTTCGGAGAAAGTGGGTGGCACGAAGCTTACCACGGGAGGAAGCCTATCCCGGCAATAATGCTCCATTCCCCACGTCCACTCAGAGGAGAAGTCCTTGTGGGTGGTGAAGAGCGCCTTGACCCGGCGGTAGATTTCTGTGTTGCTAAGCTCGAAGGACGAGGTCCGGTTTTTGGTCGCGGCCCCAGCTCATGTGGCACACCTTGTGGGTGCGCTTCTGGAGAGGGGAGATCCGGTTGCGGACGAATGTGATCATGGCGTCCTCGTTACGGAACCCGAGATCCTTCAACTCCTTGAACCTCTTATTGACCTAGTTGGCCAAGATAGTGGGCTTCTTGGGGAGAACATCCCATAACTTCGGGTTAGGAGGACCCGGAGCATAGGGGCGAAGCCGGATCTAATCTTCAGTGCCTTCATTCCGAACATAGAAGAAGGTCTGGGCCCATCCTTTGCAGGAATCTAGCCCGGTAACCCAGGGAAAGACAGAGAACCTCCGGGGTGAGATGGACGCAGCTCCGAATTGAGTGAGCTGCTTGTCCTCCGGCTCTAGATCTATGTTCGGAATGACATTACGTCGGAGGCCAAAAAACCGGATCCGTAGCTCCTTCGTGGGCCATAACCCGGCATAGCCCTCGATCATAGAGGCAAAAGCAGAGAGAGAAGTGATTGCGTTGGCAGGAAGGTGATGCGGCTGGAGTTCATAGGTATTCAGCCAATCTTGGAAAAATCGTTGACCGGCAAACCGAACCCCCGTTGGAAGTGCGACAAGAACACAACATACTCACCCGGATTGGTTGAGGGGGCGAGTTCAGCAGAGGCGAGGCGCGCGATGACACCGGCGGGAATGCGTCTGGTGCGGTAGAGCCAGTCTTGATCGTCTTGACAGACCCAGGACCCGGCCCACGCACCACGGTCCGCCGTGGCGCTGTCTTCTTCCATCTCTTGCTCGGCGACGACGAGCTCCTCTTCGGTCATCTCCAGTTCATTGCCCTCACTATCGCTAGCAGCGATGGGGGGCAGTGGCCTAGACTGACAGCGACCCGTGGCGGAGGAGGTGCGCAGCGGTAACAGCGATGCAGAGGTATGGGGAAGCAGTGCGGCGGCGGCGCAGCTACTAAGAGGTAGTGGCGGCGGCGCTGTCGCGGGGAAGACGAAGGAGAAGAAGAGCTAGAGGCAGAGGGGCGCAGGAGAGGGAAAAGACCTAAGGGATGCGTCCCTCCCCTATTTAACCACTCCCTCAAGGGGGAAGTGGGATCGTGTCAAACGGGTACGCCACACGGTGTGGCCATGTATTGCCCGCGTCGACCAATCAGCAGCGAGCCACATGGAAGGCCACGGGGAGTAGCTGATCCCATGACGTGACGCATTGATGCGGTTAACGAGGAGGCAGGCCAGACGTGACATGCGTCACAGTGATAACTGACAATTACTGCAGCGGTTACTGTGGCTGGCCCTTAAAATGAGGCAACCTAATGATTAGCCTCCACGTGGGTTAGCGTACGAGAGAAGGAAAGAAGACCCGGATGAGACCGTGGTAACCCGACCAGCAAGTGAAAACCTGGAATGTGCCGAGGGAAAGTAAAACCATGAGGTTCGAGTTAGGGTGGTAACTCGGCCAACAAGTGAGAGCTTGGAACGTGCCAAGGGAAAATAAATCCAAAGAATCCGAGATGAGGAGGAAACTCGGAGAAATAACATCCAAGGCTCGATAGAATTGAACCTGATGTGGCCTTAGTAGCCAAGGCAGCTAAGACCGCACCAGCTTTGGGGACTAATGTTGGGGGGATACCCCCGGGTAGGGTCACGTCGCGGTATAAAGGTCGAGTTAGCCGAGGTTCGGCAAGGCTAAAGCAGATGCTGGCCGGGTCACCTCAAGGCAGACCGAATCACGGGGTAACCCGGACCAGGGGGCGTCCACCTAACTAGGTCTCAACTGACTTAAGCCGTAAGTCAGAATGGCGTATTTAACTTGTATGCAGGAACGGGTGTGGCCAGATCAACTATGATCCGGGTCATATCTAGCTTCTAGGAGAAGGAAGGAATCTCGCTGGTCAAAAGAAGCCCCGGTACGCACTGCATGAGCGAAGCAAAAGAGGGCAGGACCACCGAGGCGTGGCCGATAGAGGTGACGACGCCCGTGTCGGCTGATGCAGGCGCCGCAGAGGCTCATGTAGCCTCTGCATGGGTGACGCGGGGGAAAAGCACCCGGTCGGTTTGCTATTTTGGGAGGAGGCATATTCCCTGGAATATGCCTCCACATATGCCCTAAGTGGAGACCTAGCCACCCCTATATAAGGAGGGCTAGGGCCTCTATAGAAGGGGTTCCTCTATTCTGAAAGGTTTTAGGTTCTAAGGGTCTTGTACGGGTTAAGTGTGGGTGAGAGTAAGAGAGTTCCATCTTCCTCCTCTCGCCAATACAGCTCTAGGAGCACTTGTAATATGTGAACTGAATCGAATACAAAGCTTCTATGTCAGGAATCACCTCACTATCCCTCCCTGGATTCCCCTAGTGCTATTAGTCCCCACCTTTAGCCTATCCATGGCATCTGTCGTCACACCACCACGACAGGGGCAATTGACAAACATCGAGAAAGCATACAAGCATATAATACTCATCTTGACTCCTTTGAGATTTGATTGGGCATTACAACATTATACATAGACCTCCATCCAACTACATCTATGACTAATAATCCACCTTCAGGTTATCATCCGAACCCCCTCCAGTATTAAGTTGCAAACAACGGATAATTGCATTACGAATTGCGTGTAAAGTAAACAATACGATTGTTGTTTTCTCCCTAGTAGCAACAGCACATCTAGTACTTAGAGATTTCTGTCACATCCCCAGATTACCAGAGGCATCAACCCACTATCAAGCATAAATACTAACTCTTGGAGTTGCTAGCATCTACTTGGCCAAGATAGCTACTAACAACAGAAAGCATCCAAGATCACAAATAACAAAGACATGATAGAATCAATAATCAATCTGAAATAGCATCTCAATATCCATCGGATCCCCGCAAACACAACATGCAGAATTACAAATAGATGATCTTGATCATGAACAGAGCTAATAAGATGTAGACATGAAAGCACAAAGGAGGAGAACCAGCCATCTTGCTACTACATGGACCTGTAGTCCAGAGATGAGCTACTCACGCATCACACCGGAGGCTTCCATGATGACGAAGAAGGCCTCCAGGGTGAATTACCCTCTCCGGCAGGGTGCTGGGAAGAGCTTTAGATCCCTCCCGATCTAGGGATGGAGATGACAGCGGCTACATACTCTTTCGTGGATTTTTGATCGGGTACTTAGGGTTTCCGTATTTGAGGAAATATATAGGCGGAAGGAGAGGCCGAGGGGGTGCCTGGGGCGGCCAGACCACCCACTGGCGCGGGCCAGGCCTGGCCACGCGGCTAGGTGGTGTGGTCTGGCCCCAGCCCCTCTCCGTCTTGTATTCTCGCTCCAGGTGTCCCTCGGTGAAAAACTGACTTTGGATTTTGTCCCGTCCAATTCCGAGAATATTCATTTTCTGACTTTCCTGGAACCAAAAACAGTAGAAAACAGGCAACTGGCACTGTGGCTCTTGTTAATAGGTTAGTCCAACAAATCATATGAAAAGTACTCCAAAGTGTTGGCGAAACACAAGAAAGTAGATAAAACCAAGCATGGAACATCAAAAATTATGGATACGTTTGCAACATATCAACATCCCCAAACTTAACTCCTACTCGTCCTCGAGTAGGTAAGTGATAAAAAGAAAAAATAATTTTTAAGGTGACATGCACCATCATAAACTTGATCAAAGTATTTGTAAAACATTGATAACTGGGATCATAGTACTTCAATCATAACATGGAAGACAAAGTTCTAGCAATAAGACAAAGAAACTATGTTGCAACATGAAAATGCACAAACAAAAGATTAATGAATAACAATGCTTTGCAAGATGTTTGTTTGTTTCACATAAAGAAAACATAACATAGTAGCATTCAGCTTGTCCCTCATAGAGTAGCAAACATAAATGCATAGGACACCTTCAAAGTTCATAAGAGTGACTAGATACAAATAGTTTAATAACAAGCAATATCAAAGTTATGCATCAATCAACAAGTCTTGGGACAATGCACATAGAACTAAGAATGGCCACTATGCTCTCAAAGTAGGTGCATAAATATAGAAGGTGGAGACTCAACATAAAAGTAAAAGAAAGGCATTCATAGAAGGAAGTAGGGATTTAAGTCTCATAAAGAGCTTCCAAAAATTATGGTACTTAATAGCTTTCAGCTCTCATTGCCCCTATCATAAGCATCTTGAAGTGATTAAGGTTAAAGTGAACAAACTATGGTGTACATGCTTGACGAAGTATAAGTTGGAAATCTCATGTCCCTTGAATACGAGGGCCGCTCCTCATAATACTCAAGTTTAGTCACCGGTAAGTTCTTGTCATTGTAAGTACATGTGTATCATAGAGAACCGCCAACGGGGTACCCCTTGCCCGATGATACGGAAGAATCCCCATATCAAAATGACAAGGCAAGTAGACAACGAGCATCTCATCAATCTTCTTATTTACCATGGGAATATGGTGCTTTTTTATCTCTTTCCTCTTTTCATATATCTCTTTTTTTATTTTTCTCTTTTTTCTCAATATCTGACTCTTTTTTTTATAACAAGAATGCTTCATAGACAGCTCATTATGGTTACGCTGTAGGTTTCCACCATGTCAGCATGGATTAGACCAGCAGCCCAGGCATTTCTCTAACACACATACATAACTCCATGGAATTACAAGCTCCCCTTTCATTTCACATTGACGACATCCATAGACAAAAGAGCATGATATCAACTAGGTACAAAGTACAAGTGCAATGTTGAAAGCGTTCCCCATGACAACATGGTTATGCTAATCCCCAACAAATAAGTGCAAGCATATACAACATAGACGAGACAATGGTTCAATTTTATTAAGGGCAAGAAAAGTAAAGTGTGCCATCAAGTTTGTGAGAGCTTTAATCACTAGTTTTCTCATAACAAGTTTAATTTGGAAGGTAGAGAAAAACATGAATATACTTGGAATAGCATACGCTAGTAGGTAGGTATGGTGGACTCTTTGAAATAACTTGGTTTTAGGAGTTGGATGCATGAGTGGAACTCATACTTGGTTGTGGAGGCTAGCAAAAGACTGGGAGCGATAAACTAAGAGAGCAATAATGGCCATAATCATGCAGAGCGACAAAACATCATTGATAAAAGCATAAAGTGATACTACAAGTTGAAAACTAAAGGATCATAAAGGCTATGGTGACTTGGGATAGTCATAACATGGTGTGAGCATGCGCCAAGTCAACCCAGATAAGGCATGAAAGGAGAATACAACAATACTATGCTTTAATATGCTAAAACAACGCATGATCCTTCCAAGGCACATTAAGAAATCTTAGTTGTTTATAACAAGTCATGCTACAGCAAAGAATACTAAGCAAAAAGCCAAAACAATATCAAGCATGGCATGACAAAGCGTAGGCCACAGTCAAAAACAAGCTCTTTTTACCACTTAAGCATGAACTTTTCTACTCTTTTCCAACCCAAACCAAACTATTTGAAAACCAATGTATGAAAGAGGGGGTCCAACCAATTTATTCATCAAACTAAGAAAACCAAGGAAACGAAAAACCAAAACAAAAACGAAAAAGAAGACGCTCCAAGAACAACACAACTGTGCATGAAACAATAAAAATGAAGCGTTTGGAAGAAACCTGAGATTTTTATTGATAACGAGGGGGATGCCTTGGGGATCCCCAAGCTTTGACGCTTGTACTTCTTGGATATTTCTTGGGGTGACACGCGTGGTATCCCCAAGCTTGAGCTTTAGTCCATCCTTCATCTCATTACTCATTCCTTCGATACACCTAAAATTTTTCCTTCATATAAAACTTCACACAATCTTTATTAGCAACATTAGTGCACTCAAGATAATAAGTATTTAGGTTCAGTTATAACACCAATAAAACTTACATTAAAACACAAGATACTGTAGCACTTCCCTCAAAAATCTTAATTCCCCAAAAGAACTCAAAAAGGAACCAACAAGAAGCAAATGCAGAAAATGGCAGAAATCTGTCACAACAGACCAGCAGGTAAAGAGGAATTGTTTCGAAGACCTTCTGTTGCTCAAATCAAAAAGTGTTGAACTAACAAAAGTTAGATAACAACCTGGGGAAGAAGCAGAAAAATTCACGCCTCAAAAGTACGTACAGAGATTTTACACGAATTTTTACGGTGAAGCACAGAAATCTGTTTCGGGACAGCAACTTTCCGAATCATTACTTCTATCTCATTAGAAGTTACTCTTGGCACAAAAAGCAAATAAAAAGGATAAGGAGCGGTTATTACAGAGGTAATAACTTCAAAGACTCATCTAAAACTTTTGGGTTATCTCCCAATAAGTACTTTTCTTTAACGCCTTTAAGTTAGGCATAAGAAGGAAGAAAAAGGATCAAGTGTTCGAAGAAGCATTAAAACCAAATTTCTTGCCCTTACCTCTCTTACTTTTATTCTTAACCTTGGGGAACTTGTGAATGTTTGGTGGAGAAACAAAGCGCATGGTGCCCTTTTCCACATCTATTATTGCTCCAAGGAGCTTCAGTAGGGATCTTCCAAGTGTGATTTGTCCTTTTCCTACACATTCAATAACAAGATAATCAGTAGAAACCATTTTCCCTAGGATCTTTGTAAACACTCTCTTAGCTATTCCAATGGGTAATATTTTGGCATTATTAGAAAGAAAATTTCTTCTCCTCCTTCAGAAATCCCCCAGAGATTCAAAGATTCATAAATATCTTTGGGCATAAGACAAAATTCAGACATGATATCACAGCGAGCATGAAAAGTTTCATTGTTTATAGCAATCTTTACTGAGGGAAGCCATTCGGAGGGTTCAGAGTTTATTGGAACATAGTTGTGATGATCTCTAAGCATATTATAGCAATCTTTAAAACTAGCGGTGCTGGTCTCAAGAGTATTCAATCTAGCAAATATGTTTATGAAAGAAGAATCAGTTTTGCTAGGCAAGTTGTAAGTAAAGACCAATTTCTTTATGGCATTAACAACATCATACTCATTGCATTGGAGGAAGTCTCCTCCCATAACAGTATCTAAAGCATATCTATAGCAAAGAGCAATTCCAAGGTAAAAACTGCTAAGGAACAAACTTTGAGTCATTTTAGGTTCAGTTTTTTCATATAGATCAGAGATTCTAGACCAAGCTTATTTAAAACTCTCTTCAATTCCTTGTTTGAAAGTGAAAATCATTTCCTCAGGTGACATAGTGATTGGAGCAATGCTAGACATAATGGCAACTTAAGATAAGAACTAATTTTTTGTGTGTTTTTAATAAAGAAAGCAAACTTGTAAAACTAAATTTTTTTGTGTTTTTTGATAGAGAAACAAGCAAAAAAATCAAAAAGTAAACTAAGCAAAACAAAAACAACAAAGTAAAGAGATTGGTTATGAGGGACTCCCCTTGTGAAGATGTCCTTGACTCCCCGGCAACGGCGCCAGAAAAATATTTGCTGACTCATGTATTAACGAGCTCGTTGGGGAACCCCAAGAGGAAGGTATAATGAGCACAGCAGTAAGTTTCCCCCAGGTATGAAACCAAGGTTATGAATCCAGTAGGAGCAAGGAAACACCCCAAAGGTGTAGCTAGTTGAACTTTGGCAGGGCGCACTACCGGTGCCAGCAAGCAACGTGGAGACCTACACAACACAATCACAGAACTCTGTCCCCAACTTGCGATGAGGTTGTCAATCTCACCAGTTTTGCTCAAAACAAAGGATTAAACGTATCGAGTGGAAGAAAGTAATAGTTTGTAGAAAGTAAACCCAAAGCAGTAAACAGTTGGTTGTAGATTGAAAGTAAAAGAAAGGACCGGGGTCCATAGTTCACTAGAGGTGGCTCTCCTTAAGATAGATAACATGTTGGGTGAACAAATTACAGCAGGGCAATTGACAAACATCGAGAAAGCATACAAGCATATACTACTCATCTTGACTCCTTTGAGATTCGATTGGGCATTACAACATTATACATAGACCGCCATCCAACTGAATCTATGACTAATAATCCACCTTCAGGTTATCATCCAAACCCCCTCCAGTATTAAGTTGCAAGCAACGGTAATTGCATTATGAATTGCGTGTAAAGTAAACAATACGATTGTCCTATGAACAAAGGATTGTTGTTTTCTCCCTAGTAGCAATAGCACATCTAGTACCTTAGAGATTTCTATCACTTCCCCAGATTACTAGAGGCATGAACCCACTATCGAGCATAAATACTAACTCTTGGAGTTGCTAGCATCTACTTGGCCAAGATAGCAACTAACAACGGAAAGCATGCAAGATCACAAATAACAAAGACATGATAGAATCAATAATCAATCTGAAATAGCATCTCAATATCCATCGGATCCACGCAAACACAACATGCAGAATTACAAATAGATGATCTTGATCATAAACGGAGCTCACAAGATCTAGACATGAAAGCACAAAGGAGGAGAACCAACCATCTAGCTACTACATGGACCCGTAGTCCAGAGATGAACTACTCACGCATCACACCGGAGGCTTGCATGATGATGAAGAAGGCCTCCAGTGTGAATTCCCCTCTCCGGCAGGGTGCTGGGAATAGCTTCAGATCCCTCCCGATCTAGGGATGAAGATGACGGTGGCTACAGACTCTTTCATGGATTTTTGATCGGGTACTTATGGTTTCCGTATTAGAGGTAATATATAGGCGGAAGGATAGACCGAGGGGTGCCTGGGGCGGCCAGACCACCCCTGGCACGGGCCAGGCCTGGCCGCGCGGCCAGGTGGTGTTGCCGGGCCCCAGCCCCTCTCCGTCTCATATTCTGGCTCCGGGTGTCCCTCGGTGAAAATTTGACTTTGGCTTTTATCCCGTCCAATTCCGAGAATATTCATTTTCTGACTTTCCTGGAACCGAAAACAGCAGAAAACAGGCAGCTGGCACTGTGGCTCTTGTTAATAGGTTAGTCCAAGAAATCATATGAAAAGTACTCCAAAGTGTGGGAAAAACACAAGAAAGTAGATAAAACCAAGCATGGAACATCAAAAATTATGGATACGTTTGCAACGTATCATTCCACTTTATGATAATTCTAAAAAGAAACTCATGGGGAGTATTAATGATGTTTTTATTATGGTTAACAATGCTTATGTCCCTGTTGATTTCTATGTTTTGGATGTTGAATGCAATGCTTCTTGTCCTATTACTTTGGGAAGACCTTTTCTTAGAACTGTTGGTGCAATTATTGATATGAAAGAAGGCACCATTAAATATCAACTCCCACTCAAGAAAGGTATAGAACACTTCCCTAAGAAGAGAGAGAAGATTTCCTTTGCCTCTCCTATGAAAACAAAATTTGCTCTTAATGCTTCTTCATTTGAGAACACTTGATTCTTTTTCTTGCTTCTTATGCCTAACTTAAAGGCGTTAAAGAAAAGTACTTATTGGGAGATAACCCAAAAGTTTTAGATGAGTCTTGGAAGTTATTGCTTCAGTAATAACCTCTTCTTATCCTTTTTATTTGCTTTTTGTGCCAAGATTTCTATGCTTCACCGTAAAAATTCGTGTAAAATCTCTGTACGTTGTTTTGAGGTGTGAATTTTTGTGTTTCTGCCTCAGGTTGTTATCTAACTTTTGTTAGTTCAACACTTTTTGATTTGAGCAACAGAAGGTCTTCGAAAAAATTGGTTTTTACCTGCTGGTCTGTTTTGACAGATTTCTGCCATTATTTGCATTTGCTTCTTGTTGGTTCCTTTTTGAGTTCTTTTGGGGAATTGAGATTTTTGAGGGCAGTGCTTCAGTAGCTTGTGTTTTAATGGAAGTTTTATTGGTGTTGAAACTGAACCTAAAGACTTATTATCTTGAGTGCACTAATGTTGCTAATAAAGATTGTGTGAAGTTTTGTATGAAGGAAAAATTTCATGTGTATGGAGAGAATGATGTAATGAGATGAAGAATGGACTAAAGCTCAAGATTGGGGATGCCACCCCGTGCCACCCCAATAAATATTCAAGAGGTACGAGCGTCAAAGCTTGGGGATGCCCAAGGCATCCCCTTCTTCATCAATAAAAATCCCAAGTTTCTTTCAAACACTTCATTTTTATTGTTTCATGCACAATTATGTTGTTCTTGGAGCATCTTCATTTTTGTTTTTGGTTTTCTTTTGCTTGGTTTGCTTATTTTGCTGAATAAATTGGTTGGACCCCCTCTTTCATACATTGGTTTTCAAATAGTTTGGTTTGGATTGGAAAAGAGTAGGAAAGTTCATGCTTAAGTGCTAAAGAGAGCTTGTTTTTGACTGAGGCCTATGCTTTGTCATGCCATGTTTGATATTGTTTTGGCTTTATGCTTAGTGATCTTTGATGTAGCATGACATGTTATAAACAATTGAGATTGCTTAATGTGCCTTTGAAGAATCATGCGTTGCTTTAGCATATTAAAGCATAGTATTGTGGTATTCTCCTTTGATGCTTTATTTGGGTTGACTTGGCGTGTGCTCACACCATGTTATGACTATCCACGAGTCACCATAGCCTTTATGATCCTTTAGTTTTTGACTTGTAATATCACTTTATGCTTTGATTAATGATGTTTTGTCGCTCTGCATGATTATGGCCATTATTGCTCTCTTAGTTGGTCGCTCCCAGTCTTTTGCTAGCCTCCATAACCAAGTATGAGTTCCACTCATGCATCCAATTCCCAAAACTAAGTTATTCCAAAGAGTCCACCATACCTACCTATTAGCATTTTCTATTCCAAGTATATTCATGTTTTTATCTACCTTCCGAATTAAACTTGTTATGAGAAAACTAGTGATTAAAGCTCGCATGAACTTGATGTCACACTTTACTTTCTTGCACTTAATAAACTTGGACCATTGCGTCCATTTTTGTTGCGTATATGCTTGCGCTTTATAAGTTGAAATTAGCAGAACCATGTATCATGGGGAACTCTTTCAACATTTCACTTGTACATTGTACCTAGTTGATATCATGTTCTTTTGCTTATGTATCCCAGCGGTGTGAAATAAAAGGGGAACTTGTAAGATCATGGAGTTTGTATTTGTGTTAGAGAAACGCCTGGGCCGCTAGCCTAAGCCATGCCTAATCATGGTGGAAACTTGCAGCATAACCATAATGAGCACTCTATGAAGCATCCTCAATAAAAACGTATGCAAATATCAAATAAAAAGATCGCTGAGATGCTCATTGTCTGCTTGCCTTGTCATTTTGATTATGGGATAGCTCCTGTATCATGTGCAAGGGGTACCCCGTTGGCGGTTCTCTATGATACATGAGGTTCGGTCTTCGTAAGTAAGGGGCATGAGATTTCAGCTTATAACTTGTCAAGCATATCCTCTTAGTTGTGTCACTTTAACCTTAATCACCTAAAGATGCTTATGATAGGGGCAATGAGAGCTGAAAGCTAATAAGTACCATAATTTTTGGAAGCTCTTTATGACACTTGAATCCCTACTTCCTTCTATGAAGGCCTTTCTTTTACTTTTATGTTGAGTCTCCACCTTCTATCTTTATGCACCTACTTCGAGAGCATAGTGGCCATTCTTAGTTCTATGTGCATTGTCCCAAGACTTGTTGATTGATGCATAACTTTGATATTGCTTGTTCTTAAACTATTTGTATCTAGTCACTCTTATGAACTTTGAAGATGTCCTATGCATTTATATTTTCTACTCTATGAGGGACAAGCTGAATGCCACTATGCTATGTTTTCTTTATGTGAAACAAACAAACGTCTTGCAAAGCATTGTTATTCATGAATCTTTTGTTTGTGCCTTTTCATGTTGCAACAATAGTTGCTTTGTCTTATTGTTAGAACTTTGTCTTTCATGTTATGATTGAAGTACTATGATCCCAGCTATCAATGTTTTACAAATACTTTGATCATGTTTATGATGGTGCATTTCACCTCAAAAATTATTCTTTCTTTTTATCACTTACCTACTCGAGGACGAGCAGGAGTTAAGCTTGGGGATGTTGATACATTGCAAACGTATCCATAATTTTTGATGTTCCATGCTTGGTTTTATCTACTTTCTTATGTTTTGTCCACACTTTGGAGTACTTTCTATACAATTTCTTGGACTAACCTATTAACAAGAGCCACAGTGCCAGCTGCCTGTTTTCTGCTATTTTTGGTTCCAGGAAAGTTAGAAAATGAATATTCTCGGAATTGGACGGGACAAAAGCCAAAGTCAGTTTTTCACCGAAGGGGACATGGAGCCAGAGTACGAGACGGAGAGGGGCCAGGGGGCCTCCACACCACCTGGCCATGTAGCCAACCCTGGCCCGCGCTAGGGGGTGGTTTAGCCGCCTCGGGCACCCCCTCAGCCTCCCCTTTCTCCTATAAGATTCCTCCGGTACAGAAACCCTAAGAACCCGATCAAAACTCCACGAAAGAGTCTATAGCCACCGTCATCTCCATCCCTAGATTGGGAGGGATCTGAAGCTCTTCCCGGTACCCTGTCGGAGGGGATAATTCACCCTGGAGGCCTTCTTCATTACCATGCAAGCCTCCGGTGTGATGTGTGAGTAGTTCATCCTTGGACTACGGGTCCATGTAGTAGCTAGATGGCTGCTTCTTCTCCTTTGTGCTATCATGTTTAGATCTTGTGAGCTCCGTTCATGGTCAAGATCGTCTATTTGTAATTCTACATGTTGTGTTTGCGGGGATCCGATGGATATTGAGATGCTATTTCAGATTGATTATTGTTTCTATAATGTCTTTGTTATTTGTGATCTTGCATGCTTTCCGTTGTTAGTAGCTATCTTGGCCAAGTAGATGCTAGCAACTCCAAGAGTTAGTATTTATGCTCGATAGTGGGTTCATGCCTTTAGTAATCTGGGGAAGTGACAGAAATCTCTAAGGCACTAGATGTGCTATTGCTACTAGGGAAAAAACAACAATCCTTTGTTCATAGAACAATCGCATTGTTTAATTTATACGCAATGCGTAATGCAATTATCTGTTGCTTGCAACTTAATACTAGAGGGGGTTTGGATGATAACCTGAAGGTGGATTATTAGTCATAGATGTAGTTGGATTACGGTCTATGTATAATGTTGTAATGCCCAATCAAATCTCAAATGAGTCAAGATGAGTAATATATGCATATATTGCTTTCTCGATGTTTGTCAATTGCCACAATGTAATTTGTTCACCCAACATGTCATCTATCTTAAGGAGAGCCACCACTTGTGAACTATGGACCCCGGTCCTTTCTTTTACCATCAATCTACAACTGTTTACTGCTTTTTGTTTACTTTCTGCAAGCAATTACTTTCTTCCACACAATATGTTTAATCCTTTGTTTTTAGCAAAACTGGTGAGATTGACAACCTCACTGTAAGTTGGGGGCAAAGTTCTGTGATTGTGTTGTGCATGTTTCCACGTTGCTGCTGGCGCCGGTAGTGCGCCCTGCCAAAGTATAGCTCGCAACACCTTGGAGGTGTTTCCTTGCTCCTACTGGATTGATAACCTTGGTTTCATAACTGAGGGAAAACTTACTACTGTGCTCATCATACCTTCCTCTAGGGGTTCCCCAATGAGCTCGATATTTTGGGCCATCACTGGTCTAGCGAGCAAGAGAGGAAGAGAAGTGGTGGCGGGTTTGGGAAGAGGAGTCAGGAGCGTGAGGGATTAGGGTTTGGGTCTCGATTGTGATCTAGACGCGTGGTGACATTTCATGAAACTATCCCTGATAAATTTGGTGGTGCTGTGGGAAGTACGGGAGAACTAGCATGAAATTTTGAGCATGATTTTTTGAAAAAATCATTTTTAGACTCACAATATGATGTTTCTTTAGAGATACAATGCATGTTTTGGCGAGGCTCATCCCCTATCTTCATGCACACCGTTTTGACCGTAGTTTGAAACGGGAAAATTTGGAAACAGGCATAAGAAATTCAAAAACGGTTCGAACAATGTAAATCCTTTGTGTGGTTTCATATTATGTGACATAGTTGCAAAGAAAAATACCAAACTTGGTATATTGATTACATCTCAAAAAACCTTCACAAAAATGACCTATCATGTTTGAGGTTTCATGGCTTTCAAGACAAACGACAAATATAATAGCCAGAATCACGATGTAGTTTATGATAATATGCCCATATTGTGCACGCATGTGCATCTTGGGATGGTGAACAATGTTGCAGGAGGAAGTTTTCCTTTTCGTTGCATGGAAAAGCCATTTTCTATTTTCTGAGTGCCAAAATCGGGGCGTTTTGTGAAGAAACACCAAATGTTCAATTCAGAAATTCTACCACCCTATTTTTCAAAAATACTAGACCATCTTACATGAACGATGTACTAATCGGGGATTTTAAAACCTTTCTGTCCACCCATGGTAAAAAAGGCAAATGCCTGCCGAATCGGCAGGAAATGGGTCCGGTTTGAACTACAGGTACATGATCTAATGCTCATGTTTGTTTGCAAAAATCATTTTAGACTCACAATATGATGTTTCTTCAGAGATCTAATGCATGTTTTGGCGAGACTCATCCCGTATCTTCATGCCCGCCATTTTGACAATAGTTTGAAACATCAAAAATTTGAAACGGGCATAAGAAATTCAAAAACGTTTTGAACAATGTAAATCCTTCACATGGTGTCGTATTATGTGACATAGTTGCAAGGAAAAATACCAAACTTGGTGTATTGATTGCATCTTGAAAAAACCTTCATAGAAATGACCTATCATGTTCGAGGTTTCATGGCTTTCAAGACAAACGACAATGTTATGGCCAGAATCGCGATATAGTTTGTGATAATGTGCCCATATTGTGCATGCATGTGCATCTTGGGATAGCGAACAATGTTGCAGGAGGAAGTTTTCCTTTTCGTCATATGGAAAATCCATTTTCTATTTTCTGAGTGCCAAAATCGGGGCGTTTTGTGAAGCAACACCAAATATTCAATTCAGAAATGCTACCTCCCCATTTTTCAAAAATAGTAGACCATCTTACATGAACGATGTCCCAACCGGGGATTTTAAAACCTTTCTGCCCACCCATGGTGAAAAAGACAAATGTGTGCCGAATCGGGAGGAAGTGGGTCCAGTTTGAACTACAGGTACATGATCTAATGCTCATGATTTTTTGCAAAAATTATTTTAGACTCACAATATGATGTTTATTCAGAGATCCAATGCAAGTTTTGGTGAGACTCACAAAATTATTTTAGACTCGTAATTAACCAAGTCTTGCCTAAAAATTGCTAAACAATTGTAATAAGATAAAGTCACACAGTTGAAGGCTTGAGCGTTGTAGTGCTTAGTCTTTAAGGTTTATTTCTAAAGACACTCAACACCACTAAAAATGTTGATTGACTTGATAGCTCTCTTTGAAAGGATTTGTTCGATTGAATTAATGTTTAGCGGTTTTTGTGAGAATGCCAAAGTTTGACTTGTTAATCATAAGAATGATATAGCTTTATGCATGTCAAACTTCATGGGATGCCAACAACTCCGCTGGCCTATGAACGATCTTCATGGAGAAACTCCTAGATTTCGGCTATGAGTTGATTAAACACTTGTTGCAGCAATGCTATAGTGGGTAAGATTCTTGGCACTCTCAGGTAGCTCTAATCATGATGGAATCACTCCTCTGGCTATTATGAGTAATCATTATACAAAAGGAACAAAAACTATTGGGGATATACTTTTTGGGTATCCTCACAGTTCCTCACTGACCAGGGTGGCCCACTTTGGGTTAGAGCATTGCTTCACGGGTGGCCCAGTCAGGGAGAAAGACGGAGTCCAATCCGGCTACGGGAAGGCCCAAAAGACTTACTGACTTAGGCCCATAGTGTTACTTGTAGTTCAAGATGTACTCTGTAACCGACTCTTAGTCGTAGCCGGATAGATCTCTCCTGTAAACCCTAGGCCGGATATCTATATAAGCCATCCTAGGGAGAGCCTTTAGGGCACCGACTACCAATACTTTAGACCCTCAACTCGCACAGGCGAAACCCTTTTAACCCATATCCGGCTCTGCCATATTACGGGATTGCTAGGAGGAGTAGGATCCGTCCAAAGCCGGTGGATTCGAACCTGGGTAAACTTGTGTGCTCACCGTCCCGGAACACCTTATGTCTCACACCCCTCTCTTCCACACGCCTCGAGGACCCCCTCATGGCGTACTTGTCATCAATCCGACGACAGTTGGCGCCCACCGTGGGGCAAGTGAGCTTCGGATCTGTGTTCCGAGCGGAATCTGCAAGAATCAGAATCGGCAAGACTATCATTGTCGGTCGCATCCTCTACGCCAGCGACGTCCCTCTCATCGTTCTCGACGAGACTTGGATTCCGGCTAGGGAGGCTATGACTGCCTACAGAATCATGTCTTTTGGCGAGATCGATGTTTACATTGGTTTCGCTGAACTTGTCCCACCCACCCCAGTGGTGATGATAGAGGAAGAAGAATCTTCTGGGTCCCCTTTGTCCGTAGAGGCGGCAGAGTTTCAGATCTCAGAAAACCCTAAACCCACCCAGCCCGCACCAGTTGCGGAGATAGTGGAGAAATATGAGCCTAAGGAAGACCTGGCGGTCCAAGTTGAATCTGGAGTGGATCTCCCTGGAGGAGCCGGATCCCAGATCGACCCACCTACGGAAGTCAAAATCCAGGAGGAGCATATCAATGACACTGATTCCAGCTCTGATGATGCCGAGACAGACAGACCTTTCCTAAGGTACACACTACGACGTATGATAATGCAAGATGCAAGCGCAGACGCAATTTTCGAGACCATCAAAAGTTTCGACATGGTTGATCACGAAAGCCGCAGGTACCTCTAGAAGCACGCGTCGCACTTCGTTGGGTACGTGGGATCCGGATCCGGCTCTGCCGATGCTGGAGAAAACACCGACTCGGTGCTAGAGGCAATTGGAACAAACGCTGACGTACCCGCATCCTCGAATGAATCGATGACGTCAGCAGATTTCCGAAAGTTCTCCATGGAATATGAAGAGGAGTATAACTCCAAGGCTGCAGAAGAAGGAGAAGCCATGGATGAAGGATCCGGGGAACACTCTCCTAAAGTGCAGGATGACATGGACGTCGGAGATAATCCCGAGGTCCAGATGTCCGAAAGTACCGATCAGAGCTTGACTCCGGGAAACGGACCCAAAGCCGTCTTTTGCTACTGGTGCTACCAAGAAGGTAAGAAGAAGAACAAGAAAAACAAGACCCCGACAAAAGACCCTCTGGCTGAGGAGGTGATTGCCGAGGAATACGAAGAAGACTCGGATGGAGCACTTATCCTAGAAGAGCCGAAAAAAGAAGAATCGGTGGATGGACACGTGATCACCGAAGGTGCGTGTAAACTCGTCGATGCTGCATTAACCACACCTATCCCTACAGCTGCAGAACTTACTACTAAAGAGCTGGACGAAAGGGCCCAAGCCCTAGAAGCGCGTCGTCAACAACTCTTAGATGAAGCCAAAAACATCGAGGAGGAGAAGAAATGCATGGCAACTAAGGATTACATGTCTCGGTTGCATCAGAAGACACGGAAGCGTCATACCAATGACGACCAATTCCCACATATCCGTGCCGGCCTTTTTGGAGATGATATGGGGAAGCCATGAAAAGATAGCAAAGGAGATTGGGTATATCCAACCCCAGTACAGAATACCATGGCGGCCCGAGAAATTCTATCAGCTAATCCAGGACCAGAGGAGATCCGTTTGGGTATCAAACTACTCAACAAGGGACTAGAGCAGCAAAAGATCGCCCCTGTCCGGAAGTCAAAAACTGGTCTCGGATTCCGACCAATGTCGCACAGATCCGGCATGGGCTGACGTAAGACCCCACCGTGTTCCAGAGAAGCATTATCCCCCCGAATGACAGGAGGACAATTATTCAAGAACCGGATCGTTAGGACAGCATCGCAGGACTACACGTGACTGGAGCAACATCGCACCAGCGGCCGATAAAGAGGCCATCGCCGCTCTGAATCCAAGGAATCCTCCCCGGCGAGAATCTAATGATCGAAGGGGAGAAGATAAAGAGAAACATCGGGAAGAGGATCGTCAAAAAATGCCACCTCCTAGACATGCAAGCCGTCCGGCTGAGGCCCACCATGGTGGGAACGATGGACGAAGCAATGACGGAAACCATGCCGGGACAAGCAGGCAGGGGGCTCGTCATAGTCAAGACCCTCCTCGGAATTGGAATAATGACGTTCCGGACGGAGGCCGGCGATCAGCCGAAAACTATCGAGCTGCCCCACCCTCTCCACCACACAGTCATCACAACGGCTCCCAAGGAGGGCAAGGAGGATGACGTGGCGGAGGAGGTGGCGGCAGAAGCCGAAGTCTGGCTCCAAGGCACCATAGCCACAGCCAACATTCGGGACGGTCTTTATCCCCGAACGATGCAAGGCATAGGATCAACTCCAACATAGAGGCTCGGCGCTAAAAAACAATGATATCTACGTGGGCCCAAAGTGCTTCGGACCACGCATCAGAGCTACAAAATTCCCGGAAGGATTTTCTATCTCAAGACATATCCAAGCCTACGATGGCATTGCTCTGCCAGATACCTGGCTACAGGATTTCTTCCAAGCTTGCTGCATCGCCAAAGGCGGAAACAGCCTGGTCGCAACCCGATATCTCCCACTTATGTTGCGGAAGACGACACGGTCATGTCTCAATGAACTTCCGGAGAACACCATCCATAACTGGTATGACATGCAAAGTGCATTCTTTCGGAATTTCGAAGGCACATATTGGAGGCCCTGAACGGTCGGAGTCCTACAGCGTTGCACCCAGAAAGCCGGAGAAACTTGCCGGGATTACCTCGGACGATGGATCGACACCAAGAACTCATGTGAAGGAGTAAATGATCAAACTACGATTGAAGATTTCATTGTAGGTCTCCCAATTGGTCTACTGCGCCATTGCTTGAAGTGTGACAAGGTCACTGATTTGGGAGAGATTATAGAAACAGCGAGAAAGTATGCAGATGATGATGCAGAGGGATTTCTCAATGCCCTAGCTGTGCCTCAGTCGGCAAAACAACCAAAGCAGCAAGCTCAGAAGCACAAAAATACCTCGGAGGAAAAACCCAACGCGGAAACAGCAGTAGTCACTGCTACTTTCGGGTCTGGGGGACGAGGAGGACGCGGCAGAGGCCGCGGGCGTGGTCGTGGAACTTCAAGAGTCCAGGGTAGAGGATACCAGCAACCAGGCAAAACCTACTCTTGGGCCGACATTGCCAATAACCCATGTGTGCATCACCTAGACGCCAATGGGGGCTCGTCCCACACCAACGCTGAATGTCGTTTCAATGACGACATCAAAAGAGATGATACCGCGGGCTACAAAGCTAAGCGGAAGAAGGGAAAGAAGAATCCCAAAAAAGAAAAAGAGACCAAGGAAGATTCCGGCATGGAGGAAGCTGATGCTTCAAATCCCAAGTCGGAAGGGAAGAAAACTTTTCCCACCAAGAAGGACACTTATGTCACTTTCATCGGATCTCAACCAGCAAAGGTCAAGAAAGCAGTTCTACACGAGCTCAATGCAACAGTTCCGGCTGTCCCCCAGTATCTGGACTGGTCGGAAGTGGCAATCACATTTGACCGTGATGATCATCCGCCTAAGTTACACATGCGAGGAAAATACGCTTTAATCGTCAATCCACTGATTGATGGTTATGGTTTCTCCAAGACCCTCATGGACGATGGTAGCAGTATCAATATTCTCTATGTCGAAACGCTACGCCGGATGAAGATCTCGAAAACGCAGCTGAACCACAGCTTTGTGATCTTTCACGGAGTTGTCCCAGGAAGACAAGCTAATTCCCTGGGAGAGATCACTTTGGATGTTACCTTTGGAACTCTAAAGAACTATCGGACGGAGGCACTTTCCTTCGAAGTGGTTCCGTTCAAGAGCGTGTACCACGCTATATTCGGACGTCTGGCTTACTGGGCTTTTATGGCTCGTCCGTGTTATATTTACAATATGATGAAAATTCCAGGTCCCAACGGCGTGATCACCACCAGGGGAGACCCGAAGAAAGCGCGAGAGTGCAAGGATGGAAATGCCGCCTTTGCTGAAGCCGTGCTGCACGCCCAGGAGTACCAGGAAATCAAGAAGAGCATAGATCCGTCCGAGATGCCCGCTACGAAGAAGGAGGTGACAAAGCCAAATCCGGAGTTCAAGGCATCAGAAGAGACGAAGAAGACGTCGTTGAAGGATGATGACCCCTCCAAGGTGACCCAGATAGGCGTAGGCCTAGATAGCGCATAGGAAAGTGCGCTCGTCAAGTTCCTCCAAGCAAATCAAGATATCTTCGCATGGCAGCCATCTGACATGACCGGAGTACCTAGGGAACTTGCTGAGCACTCTCTAAATGTAAACCCGAACGCTAAACCCGTCAAACAATCCCTACGATGATTTGGCAATGAAAAGCGTAAGGCAATAGCTAAGAAACTAACACGGCTCGAGTTAGCCAGATTCATAGAAGAGGTCATCCACACTGAGTGGTCGGCCAATCCTGTAATGGTCCCTAAAAAGGACACCACTGATTTAAGGATGTGTGTTGATTATACTGCCTTGAACAAGGCTTGTCCAAAAGATCCGTTCGCTCTACCTAGAATTGATCAAGTTATCGATTCTATGGCAGGCTCGGAACTCCTCTGTTTTCTCGGCGCATATTCCGGTTATCACCAAATCTGGATGAAGGAATCTGACAAAGTCAAAACTTCATTCATAACCCCCTTCGGAACCTTCTGTTTTGTTAAGATGCCCTTTGGGATGAAGAACGCAGGAGCTACGTACCAGCGCACCATGCAGCGTTGCCTCCATGACCAACTCGGACGCAATGTACATGCATACGTGGATGATATTGCAGTAATGTCCAAAAAGAAGGAAACGTTGATTTCCGACTTGGAGGAAACATTTGCCAACCTACGAAAATACAACATCATGCTTAACCCAAAGAAGTGTTTCTTTGGAATACTAGCCGGAAAATTATTAGGTTTCATCGTGTCTCAGAGAGGCATAGAGGTGAACCGAGACAAAATCAAGGCTATACTCAATATTTCCAGGCCAACTCGCCTGAAGGACGTACAAATACTAACTGGTTGCATTGCCGAAGTCAGTCGGTTTGTAAGCCAGCTTGGTGAAAGAGCCGCACCATTATACAAACTCCTGAAAAAGACCAAAGATTTTGTTTGGACTGATGAAGCTGAAGCTGCACTACAAGACCTGAAGAAAGTACTCTCATCTGCTCCTATCCTTGCAGCGCCGGAACCTCAAGAACCGATGTTGCTTTATCTTGCTGCGACAAATAAGGTCGTTAGTATCGTCATGGTAGTGGAGAGACTGGAAGAAAATCAAGAGCACCTGTGCAGCGTCCGACTTACTTTGTCAGTGAAGTCCTAATAGAGTCAAAACAGCGGTATCCGCATTATCAAAAGTTGGCTTACGGTGTTTTTCTAGCATCTTGTAAGTTACGACACTACTTTCAGGAGAATCCAATTACCATGGTGAGTAGCTCCCATGAGAGACATAATCAACAACAGTGATGCCACAGGACGCGTCGCCAAATGGGGCATAGAGCTTGCCGATTTTATCACTGATTGGATAGAGACGAAGGAGAACATGATCCTCCCTGAGACGGAATATTGGACCCTCTTCTTTGATGGGTCTAAGGCTCGCGGGGGCTCAGGGACTGGCGTGGTGCTCAAGTCACCCCAAGGAGATAAACTTTTATACGTGTTGCAGATCCACTTCACAGCGACAAACAATATTGCTGAGTATGAAGCACTGCTGCATGGGATCCGGATTGCTAAGGATATTGGCATCCGACGTTTGATGTGTTACGGAGATTCGGATCTTGTTGCTCAACAAGTGTTGGATATTTGTAATGCAAATAAGCACATGGCAACATATAAAGCTGTCGTGGATAATCTATCTAAATCGTTCGAAGGATTTGAAGTTCAACACATCCCTCGAGCAGAAAATGAGGAAGCAGATGCACTATCTCGGATAGGTTCTGTGCGGAAAGAGGTCCCGGATGGCGCTTTTTTAGAGCACCTCAAAGTTCCCTCAATAAAGGGAGTAGATGAGGAATATCTGACCCAATCTGACTCACCTTTGATAGCAGTTTTGGCTGTAATTCCCAGCTGGACTCAACCCTGCCTCGATTATTTTGTAGATGGCAAATTACCCGAACACGAGGTGCTGAGCCGGCAGATTATCCGACGAGCAAAAGGCTATACTATTTTTAAAGTTGAGATCTATAAGCGGAGTGTTTCTGAGGTTTTTCAGCGCTATGTATCTCCGGAAGAAGGAGTGGAAATCTTAAGGGAAATCCACGAAGGCGAGTGTGGTCACCACGCTGCAGCCAAATCTTTAGTGGCAAAAGCTTTTAGACATGGATTTTTCTGGCTTACAGCTCAGGTAGATGCCGAACGATTAGTCAAGACGTGCAAAGGCTGCCAAAAGTACGCCAAACAAGCTCATGTTCCGGCTGATCAGTTGTGAACAATACCTATAACATGGCCCTTTGCGGTCTGGGGGCTTGATATGGTAGGACCTTTTAAACAAGCTCCAAGTGGATTTACTCACCTCTTAGTGATGGTGGATAAATTCACCAAATGGATTGAGGCTAAACCTGTCACTAGTTGTGATGGAGCAACAACTAAAAGATTTGTCGGGGATGTTATAATCCGGTATGGTTATCCGCATAGCATTATCACGGACAACGGGAGTAACTTCTCTATGGGAGAGTTGGCCGAATTCTGCAACGAGCAAAATATCCGGCTTGACATTGTGTCAGTCGCACATCCACAAGCTAACGGACAAGTCGAAAGAGCAAATGGTTTAATCCTACAAGGCCTGAAACCGAGACTCGAAGCACCACTATGACGTGCTGCGGGGGTTTGGGCACAGGAATTACCCTCTGTAATATGGAGTTTACGAACAACTCCAAACAGGTCAACCAGATACACACCTTTCTTCTTGGTATATGGTGCAGAAGCAGTTCTTCCTAGTGATTTGATTCACACTTCTCCTAGAGTGGCCGCGTATATTGAAGAGGATGCCGAGATTTCTCGACAAAATGATCTCAACTTAGTCGAAGAAGTTCGCGCCGTTGCTGAAATGAGATCTACAGCCTATCAGCAGAAGTTATGCAAGTATCATAGCCAGAGAGTCCGAAATAGATCTTCAATAAAGGTGATTTGGTTCTCCGGCTTGTGCAACAAAGAAAGCACAAACTTTCCCCAGTATGGGAAGGGCCCTTTTTAGTTAGTCGAGTATTGCACAAGGGATCGTACTACTTAACTGACATGAGGTCGGTCAAAGAAAGACCTGCTACTAAGAAGAGAAAGAGAGCCGGAGGCAGTACAAATCTGGATGAGTTAGACATACCGTGGAATATTGCTCAGCTACGCCCCTTTTATTCTTAGTTTATCCTTCTTTGTAAACATATATATGTACATGTTCTATGAGAAATAAAAGTTTTGGTTGCCTCAAGTTTTTTCTGAGAAGTTTTTACCATCTTATTTCCGAATGATCATGTCATAGTCGAAAATCCCAGAATGCTTGAAAGTACTTTATGCTCGTGCTCGTTCTGGTTTAGATTTCCGATTCTAAAACTGCAACCCTCGGGTATAACTCTAAAGTTTCTAGTCTTTACTTTGGTTATTTGTCTGATTGCTAGATGCGGGCATTTTCTGAGTAGTGAATTGTTGGTACTAGAAGCCGGCTTTGTTTCCGAGTTTAAACTGGTTTAGCAATTGAGCTCCTTTGCTCGGCAAAGTTTCCGGCGGAAGGTTTAGCCGGCTCACGAAAGGGACGAGGCAGAAAGCCAGATAAACGATAAGTAGAGACGAAAAAGTATAAGTTCTTATGTAA
Source organism: Avena sativa (assembly GCA_916181665.1). Classification (NCBI taxonomy): domain Eukaryota; kingdom Viridiplantae; phylum Streptophyta; class Magnoliopsida; order Poales; family Poaceae; genus Avena; species Avena sativa. The sequence goes on along the minus strand of OV702297.1, from coordinate 464,553,656 downwards.
ACATTTCAGGCACACAAAAATTGAAGCCAAAAGTGCTGAATAGATCAAAAGCTTAGCACTAGCAAAATCATAGTACTTTACATTTACAGACGCATCATGTTTTTTTAGGATAATACAAATATTTCTAGCAATTTATGATGCAGGAGGAGATGAAGGAGCTGCCGGCTCGCTGGAAATTCCGCCTTGATAACGTTCCGAGATGTCCGCATCCGAGGTGGTGCGTTCATCGTCGGAAACTTCTGATGGTTCTTTCGGAGGAGGAGGCGGAGTGTCTACGCGGGTGAAGAAGGGGATCTTGTAGCTGGTCAGGTTAGCCACGTGACACCCATATCCGGCGCAGGAGTGCATGATGGCTTGAAGGTCCTGCTCCTGGCCGTCTTCATCTACTTTGCAGTACCCTCTGGTCACTTGCCATATTTCCATGTTTCCATGGTGGCTCATGACCATGGTGAGAGCGTTCTGCGCAGCAGTCCGCGCATAGGACATGTTCCAATCCTGAACAAGTTGCGGCATCTCCTTTGCCTTATCCCGCACATGAAAATCCGACATGCTAGGCATGTCCGGAATCTTGAGAGCTTCGCCGATATCCTCAAGGGACTGGCGGAAGTCATGAAGCAGGTCACCGACTTGGGTAAGCCGGTGGGTGCGGGGCTCGGTGGAGGAAGAGTCCGTCAAGTTCAGAGGACCTATACACAAAACCAGTTAAGAAAATCCGACATTGATAGAAGTCAAAGAAAAAGAAAAGTCAGATAGATGGAACGTACCGAAAATGACATCGTCAATTTTGGTCTTCTAATCCCGGAGACTCTGGAGTTCAGCCCGGAGCGCCTGGGACATGTCCTTCAATCTGCTAAGCTCATTTTTGAGGTCCGAGATTGTTTTATCTTGAGCAGCGATCTTGCGATCACGCTCATCAGTAGCCATGGAGGAGGACTCAAGGATTTGAGCAATGCTCTTTTCATGATCCTCCTAGAGCTTATCCAGCTCTTGACGAAGCTCCTTGTTCTCCACCACTAAGGTCTGGAGGTTCTCGGCCTCTTCAATCATGGCGAAGGATTGTTTCACCAGCGCTGTAAGTCAAAAAAGAACAACAAGTTCAGAAAAATTCGGCATTGAAAATACAAAGACAAGGTTTGAGTCTCGGAATGTTTTACCTTCGGCCTCATTCTTGGCAACTTTAAGCTCAGCATTCTTAAGCCGGAGAGCCTTGATCTCTCTCCGCTTATCACAGACATTCTTCAATAAATCCTGATTATAGGAACATACTTTTTGTAAGTCAGAATACCCAAAGTCAGAAAGCTACTAAAGACTCGGGCTAATATTTTTGCTAATATCAGCACGAGCCTTGGGGGCTACACCAGTTCATTCTTTGGCATCCTAATGAAGCATAAACCTGGATTGTTTATCCTACTTCATGCTTGGGGGCTAGAGGATATGATATAAAATACAATAAAGGAAAAACAGGAGTTGGAATTCTGACTTACATATTGTTCGCGAGTGAGTTTATCCAAACTCGCGTTCACATCAACGGCGACCTTCTCGGCGAGAGTCAGGGGAATCACTAGGGTTGTTGGAAGCTCACCAGTCCTAATCCTCTCGTCACGAAGGCGCACCTGGGCGAGAAGATCGGAGAACTTGACGTCATCTGCTTCTTGTGCTTCTTCTTCGGCAGATAAAGTTCTTTTCTCCAGGCATTGCCTGGCGAGCCGCTGTATTTCTTCAGCAGATTTCTGGGACAGACCAAACTTGGCAAGTCCCGGATTGCTGATAAGGTTTTCGGTGAAGGTTTCTGCCAAGGGATCATTACCCAAAGAGGGTTCACCCTTATCTAGATCTGACTCACCCATGGTGACGTCAGTTTGCGACTCAAGGTTCGCAGGCTCCGTTGAAGGAGCCGGATCTTCTGCAGCATCTGGAGAGATCACCGGCATTGCAGAAGGTTGAGGGGAAGAAGTCGAAGGAGCCATGGTAGGAGAAGCTATTGTAAGCTTCATCTGCCGCAGCGGCTTCGAAGGAATCCCTTTCCCTTTGCCCTTGAGGAGCGGTTTTGCTCTGAGAATGTAGTAAAGTCGGAAACATTACATCTCGGAAAGAAATTCGAGTAGAGTACAAAGGCGGAAAGTTGTGATTGAAAGTTACCTCTTCACAACAGGCACCTCCTTTGTGCCGACAGCCACTGTCGGAGCTTTGCGCTTCTTGAGCGCAAGATCCGGCAATGGGACCACTTCTACCTCCTGAGAGAACTCCGGGGGATAACCTTCGAGCGGAGAATATTCCGACTCGGGGAGGTCAGCAAGCTGAAAAGAAGAAAACATATCAGCATTGCACTATAACTCAAATGTTGAAACACATAAAAAGGTGTACTGATAGAAGCTTACCGGCACTACGGGTTTATCCGCTGTATGCATGTCCAGAGAAACCTCCGGGATTCTCCTCTCAATCCGCTCCCTAATCAGCGACTTGATCTGGCTTATGTAGCCCTGTGTGGTGTAGGCTTTGGGGCTGATGCGGAGGGAGTCTTTCGGGGACGACATGATGGAATGCAGCAGTCGGGTTCTGTGGTACTAGAGGGGTTGGATTCAACGTCAGACCCAGCACTGGACCAAGTCGGATCCCTTCAGATCCTTGTGTTTGATCAAATATTCGATTCGCCTCTTAGCGAGGATCAGATCGTCGATGAGAGCCAGAGCAGCCTCATCCCAAGATGGTTGGGCCGTGGCGGCTCCGTCGATGAAAGCCGGCAAAGCAGTGGCTTTGCCGGGAGCCGGAATATCCCTATGATAGAAAAACATGGCTGGCCATTGTTTGACCGAGTCACTAGCTAGAATTTTGGGATACGCGCGCTCGCGTCTAAGCGAAAAGCTAATAGTGCCGGTGATGTAAGGAACACCGGCAGTAATGGAGTTTCTCCAGACATGAAAATAGTACCAGAATAGAGTCAAACTCGGCCTAATGCCGAGAAAGCCCTCACACAATGAAGCATACGTGCTCATCTCTAAGAGAGAATTGGGAGGAAGATTATGGAGTTGAACTCCGTAATGATCGATCACCTCGGAGAAGAACTCCGAGGGAGGAAACGACAAATCTCTGTCGAGGTGGGTGCTGAAATGGACCCACTCGCCGTCGCGTAGGTTGGGGACGGTTTCCCCGAAGCCTCTCCGCCAGTCGTCGGCATGGAGGAGCCCTTCTTTCTCCACGTTCTTGAGGCCCTCGTCGTTGAGCGCACAGGGGATCCAGAGCCCATGGAAGCTCTCTTTCTCTGCCACCGCTTCCGTCGCTGCCGCCGCCGCTGCCGCTAAGCCGGAAGAGGAAGATGAAGCCATTTCTCCGGTGAGTCGTTGACCTAAAAGGGGCGGCGCTAGGAGTTTTTGGGGGAGGAACGGGGGAGCTCTGTGCGCGCAGGGAGATTGGAAGGAGAGGAAATGGCAAAGGACTGGTGAGAGGAGAAGGAGAAAATCCTAACCCCTTATATTCACCTAACTGTGCCTAGATTCGTGCAAATGCTACAGTATAACCGCCACGCATCGTGGAAGGAACTGGGAAGGTCCCACGCGATGATTACGTCGCCTCGATCTCCGTGCACGCATTGAATCAGCGCCTCAGTTCCGCGAACCGTGGACCCACCAACGGTCGTGCTGATGGAATGCCTGTCAGATGACGTGACTTGACCATGACTTGTGTCAGGTGGTGTGGTGGTGGTGTCACGGCAGATGCCATAGATAGGCTAAAGGTGGGGACTAATAGCACTAGGGGAATCCAGGGAGGGTTAGTGAGGTGATTCCCCACACAGAAGCTTTGTATTCGATTCAGTTCACAGATTACAAGTGCTCCTAGAGCTGTATTGGCGAGAGGAGGAAGAAGGAGCTCTCTTACTCTCACCCACAGTTAACCCGTACAAGACCCTTAGAACCTAGAACCTTACAGAATAGAGGAACCCCTTCTACAGAGGACCTAGCCCTCCTTATATAGGAGTGGCTAGGTCTCCACTTAGGGCATACGTGGAGGCATATTCCAGGGAATATGCCTCCTCCCAAAATAGCAAACCGACCGGGGTACTTTTTCCCCGCGTCACCCATGCAAAGGCTACGTGAGCCTCTGCGGCGCCTGTGTCAGCCAACACGGGCGTCGTCACCTCTGTCGGCCACGCCTCGGTGGTTTGCTCTCTTTTGCTTCACTCATGCAGTGCGTACCGGGGCTTCTTTTGACCAGCGAGATTCCTTCCTTCTCCTAGAAGCTAGATATGACCCGGATCATAGTTGATCCGGCCACACCCGTTCCTGCATACAAGTTAAATACGCCATTCCGACTTACGGCTTAAGTCGGTTGAAACCTTGTTAGGTGGATGCCCCCTGGTCCGGGTTACCCCGTGATTCGGCCTGCCTTGAGGTGACCCGGCCAGCATCCGCTTTAGCCTTGCCGAACCTCGGCTAACTCGACCTTTATACCCCTGCGTGACCCTACCCGGGGGTATCCCCCCAACATTAGTCCCCGAAGCTGGCGCGGTCTTAGCTGCCTTAGCCGCTAAGGCCACAGCAGGTTCAATCCCACCGAGCTTTGTGCTCCTTCTCTGGGTTTCCTCCTTGTCTCGGATTCTCTGGATTTACTTTCCCTTGGCATGTTCCAAGCTCTCACTTGCTGGCCGGGTTACCACCCTAACTCGGACCTCATGGTTTTACTTTCCCGTGGCACATTCCAAGTTTTCACTTGCTGGTCGGGTTACCACGGTCTCATCCGGGTCTTCTTTCCTTCTCTCGTACGCTAGCCCACGTGGAGCCTAATCATTAGATTGCCTCATTTTAAGGCCAGCCACAGTAACTGCTGCAGTAATTTGTCAGTTATCACTGTGGCACACGTCACGTCTGGCCTGCCTCCTCGTTAACCACATCAATGCGTCACGTCATGGGATTTGTTACACCCTGTGGCCCTCCGTGTGGCTTGCTGCTGATTGGTCGATGCGGGCAATACACGGCCACACCAGGCGGCGCACTCGTTTGACACGATCCCACTTCCCCCTTGAGGGAGTGGTTAAATAGGGGAGGGGCGCACCCTTAGGTCTTTTCCCCCTTCCGCGCCCCTCTGCCTCTAGCACTTCTTCTTCTTCATATTCCCCGCGACAGCGCCGCCGCCACTGCTTCCAAGTAGCAGTGCCACCGCCGCACTGCTTCCCCGCGCCTCTGTATCACCGCCACCGCTACGCGCCTCCTCCGCCACGGGTCGTTGCCAATCTAGGCCGCTGTCCCCCACTGCTGCTAGCGACAGCGAGGGCAACGAACTAGAGATGACAAAGGAGGAGCTCGCCGTCGCCGAGCAAGAAATGGAGGAAGACACCGCCACGGCGGACCGTGGTGCGTGGGCCGGGTCCTAGGTTTACCAAGACGACCTGGACTGGCTCTACCGCACCAGACACATTCCCGCCGGAGTCATCGCGCGCCTCGCCTCCGCCGAACTCGCCCCCTCACCCAATCCGGGTGAGTACGTTGTGTTCTTGTCGCACTTCCAACGGGGGTTTGGTTTGCCGGTCAACGATTTCTTCCATGATTGGTTAAGCACATACGAACTCCAGCCGCACCACCTTCCTGCCAATGCAATCACTTCTCTTTCTGCCTTTGCCTCTACGATCGAGGATTACGCCGGATTATGGCCCACGAAGGAGCTATGGATCCGGTTTTTCGGCCTTCGTCGTAATGTCATTCCGAATATTCAACTCGATCTGGAGGACAAGCAGCTCACTCAATTCAGAGCTTCATCCATCTCACCCCGGAGGCTATCCGTTTTCCCCCGAGTCACCGGGCTGGACTCCTGCAAAGGATGGGCCCGGACTTTCTTTTATGTCTGGAACGAGGGCACTGAAGACTTGATCCGGCTGCTTCCCTATGCTCAGGGTCCACCTAACCCGGAGTTGTGGGACGTTGTCCCCAAGAAGCCCACAGTATTGGCCAACCAGGTCAACAAAAGGTTCAAGGAGCTGAAGCATCTCGGGTTGCGCAACAAGGACGCCATGATCACATTCATCCGCAACCGGATCTCCCCTCTCCAGAAGCGCACTCATAAGGTGTGCCACATGAGCTGGGGTCGCGACCCCAACCGGACCTCATCCTTCGAGCTTAGCAACACAGAAATCTACCGTCGGGTCAAGGCGCTCTTCACCACCCACAAGGACTTCTCCTCTGAGTGAACGTGGGGAATTGAGCATTATTGCCGGGATAGGCTTCCTCCTGTGGTAAGCTTCGTGCCACCGACTCTCTCCGGATTAGATCTTACATCGGTTGTCGTCTTACTTTTATCTCCGTTGTCTTTTTTCTCCTTTAGCAATTCCTTCAGCAAACAATTAAGGATGGCCCTGACCCTACCCTCAAATGTGCGCCTGACCGGGAGAGCTCGTACGAGGAAGAACCGGACCAGGAGATGTTCCTCCCAATGTCCGACGCGACCAAGCGACCCACCGGTAAACTCTCTTCTATTAGAGATTGGCCCGACGATGAGGATGACTCGGATATTGAGGTGATGGAAGCTTTTGACGCTGTCCCCCTTTCCTATGCTTTTCCGACATCAGCTAACCCCGGTGGGCAGATCCACAAGGACCCTCCCCTTGCCACGGGTGAACCTGTTCCGGCAGCGCCGAAGAAGAGGCGCGGATCTGCATCAAGTTCCTCCTCCGGACCTTCTCAGCCCTCCAAAAGGAGAAAGAAGTCCGGAGACAAAACTGCTTCCAAGCCTGCAGGCAAGGCCCCAGCACGAAAGGCTCGCAAACCCAAGGAGCCCCTGACCTCGGATGCGTAAGCCTCTTTTCCCTCTGCAACTTATTCTTCCTTGCATTGTTTTAGTCTCTCTTTTGACATTATTTGATTTGGCAGTGCTGCGGAGGGTGTTCCCCAGAGTGAATCTAGCATCTCTTCACCGCTCCGACCTAGCCCTTCTCCCCCTCGTGACAACGAGTCACGCCCGCTGAGCCCTATTCCAGAGGGTTCTGCGGCTGCTCCGAGTTCTAGCCTACCTCGTCAAGAGGGAGGCAACCCCGGAGCGGGGGAGACGGACCCAGCCGAGGCAGCATCAACTTCGGAACCGCCGCAACCAGCAACTACCGAGACTACCTCCGCACCAGCACTAGCACCAGCACCAGCATCAACTTCGGCACCAGCACCAACTCCGGCAGCAAGGACATCAGCAGTAGCACCAGCTCCAGCAACAAGGGCACCAGCGCCAATCTCCTCCGCTCGTCCGAGTCTTCTCTGTCTCGGCGAGGAAGTACCCAGGCAGCTCCTAAGGGGAAATCAGCCGCAACCACTTCCTCCTCTCAGCAAGCCAAAGGCAAGAAATCCCCTGACGTCACCAAGGCAGCATCCACCGGGTCTGGACAGCGCACCCTCGCGTCCATGCTTGCCCAGAAAGCTCCAGCACCGAAGGACGCCCCTACCGAGCCAACTAGTGCGCAGCAACTTGTTCTGCACCCCAGTTTGGCCGTTGCTCAGGTTGAGAGGTGAGAGGAACATGCGAAGGGCTTGGTGGTGCCCCACAAGCTCAGCGGTGAGCAATATCCTCCGACCTTGATCGAGTTTATGAACAACTGGAACAAGGCGGAGTTCGTCTACAACGACGATCTCCCGGAGAAGTTCGGTCCCACCGAGTTTGCTGCTCAGATGAACACAGCCGCTAAGGCGATTAACCTCTCGGGCCGGATGATGGAGGTACGTTACTTCACCTTTTCCTTAGCATGCACTAGCGATATAACCATTAGTCCCCGAGCCTCCGGGGGAGTAATTTGTTACTCGGCCGGATGCTCCTTAGAAAACTAACGTAGCTCCTTGACAACTTCGAATATGCACATACCTAGAGCCGGGTTAAGTTCCACTTGGCCCGGATCTTGTACACTTCGAATATGCACACCTAGAGCCGGGTTAAGTTCCACTTGGCCCGGATCTTGTACACTTCGAATATGCACACCTAGAGCCGGGTTAAGTTCCACTTGGCCCGGATCTTGTACACTTCGAATATGCACACACCTAGAGTCGGGTTAAGTTCCACTTGGCCTGGATCTTGTACACTTCGAATATGCACACACCTAGAGCCAGGTTAAGTTCCACTTGGCCCGGATCTTATACACTTTGAATATGCACACACCTAGAGCTGGGTTAAGTTCCACTTGGCCTAGATCTTGTACACTTCGAATATGCACACACCTAGAGCCGGGTTAAGTTCCACTTGGCCCGGATCTTGTACACTTCGAATATGCACATACCTAGAGCCGGGTTAGGTTCCACTTGTCCTAGATCTTGTACATTTCGAATATGCACACACCTAGAGCCGGGTTAAGTTCCACTTGGCCTGGATCTTGTACACTTCGAATATGCATAAGGCTTAAGCCAAATTTTTGTACTCTTTTCAGGTGACCACCAACCGCCGGAGCGCTGAGTTCCAGCGTCTCCGGGATACCCACAAGATGCTGCTCGCAAAGCACAATGCACATCTCGCTGAGCATGAGAAAAGGGGTAAGTTCTCTTCTTCACATTTTTCTGTTTTCCTTCATCTTTTTCTGCAGAACTAATCCGTCATTCGGTTTTCGCAGCTGGGGTGGAGGCTGAGAACAAGCTCATGAGGAAGAATCTGGATCAGATTAAGGGTAAGCTACTTTTGTCCGACCCTGCTTTGCTTTCCATCTCCTTTTCTTCTTGGCTCGGCAAACATTCATACCTCGGCTCTGCCGGGTCAACACGCTATTTCAGCACCTCTTGAAGATAGTGTGCCCGTGCCTGACATGATGCTGCATTTTCTCGAACAAGCAGGGCAGCATCAGGCTGAGCTCAAAAAGAAAGACGATGAGATTGCCCTCCTCCGAACCAAGAACGACGAGATTGCCAAGTTAAAGGCAGAAATGAAGAAGATGAAGGCGCAGCACCAAACCGAGCTTGAAAAGGCTGGCCAGGACTTCACCGAAGAGCGCGAGCGCCTCAATCTCCAAATTGCTAAGGACCGCGAACTTCTCCAGGAGGCCGACGTCAAACTCGAGTCGGTGAACGCTGAAATGGTGCAGCTTCGTCAAAGACACGATAATTGCATCAATGAATTGACCCGGATCCATAGCCCCATTTTACGTAAGTTCCTTCTCCTTATCCGGCATACTTCTCTGGGTTACCTCACCTGTCTTTTCATTACTTGCTTCTCTTGTTCCGTTTTTAGGCAAATTTCCAGAGGGTACTCCCATTGCGAGCGCCGCTGTTGCCAATTTCCGCCGAGAGAGGGCTACTCCCGTCGCTCCTGATGGTGAGGACATTCCCTATGACATGGAGGACCTGTTGGTCAGCCTGTCATCTCGCGTGGAAATCATCAAGAACTACGGCAAGGATCTCCTCGACATTTCAGTCCGAGTCTTCAACATGTTCTGGCCTGGCGAGGACACTCCGGAGAGAATCACAATCCTTGCTGAAAAGCTGACGGAGATCGAGACCCAACTCGACCTTTGGAGGGAGTCCACTGGACGTGCTGCAGCTGAGACCGTTCTTCACCACATACTCACGTGGTATGAGAAGATCGATCTCAGCCTCCTGACGCGCCTGCGCACCGGATCCAAGTGGACCAATGACCCGGAATGGGTAGCTCGGCGCCAAGCTTGCGCCCATAGCCTTATTGAATATGCTCCCATTCATGAATGGACTGAGGGTCCGAGCTTCCTGGAAGCCGCTGGCGACGAAGAGGTTGAAAATGTTGAAGATGGTTCGGACGAGGATGGCGAGGACGATGCCTCGGATATCGAAGAAGGCGAAGGTGACGCCGAACTTCCTCCTCCTGCTGCTCCTAAAGTAAAAACACTTGAAAACTTATCAGATCCCCGGTATGCCGGGTGGAATTGTATCCCGTACTTATGTGATATTTTGCTACTAAGTTTGTATGCCGGATTAACTTGGGCGTAGTCCCCGAGTTTCATTTTCTTGTTCGTCCAATCTTCTGGCTCGGTTCGTGTCTACCTTGATTCGGTTTTACGACTGACGAATCCGAGCTTCAAAAATTGTTTTAACAATACTTAGAAACTCTTAGGCTTAGCTCAAGATAATTTAGCATAATAATTTGAAAGTAAATACAAGGTTAGTCCGAAAAACAAACATCGGCTCGATTAAGTTCTTTTCCTTAGTCGTTTTTCATGTGCTACGCAATTCCAAACTTGTTCTCTTGCTTGCCATGAAGCCAATTCTTGTTGGACAGCAGCAAGTCGAAGAGTTGGGTTTTTGGTGCTCACACATTACTAATCCGAGTTAAGTAGAACAACTTACTCCAGCTGACATATAAATAATAAAAGACAACAAATATTATTAAGGCAGTCCCCGAGTTACTGCCCGAGGTGCCAACATTTCATTGATAAGCTCATTGCCGGCATACATACCGACATATGAGAAGACTCGGATACATACACTTCTCTGATAAGTGTAGAAAGGACGAAGTAGGGCTACGCTCCATGGACGCTTAGATTCCTCGCCTGACCTATCCGCCTTGTTCTTTTCTTGTGGCTTTGCATCGATAAGATAATAAGAATCATTGTGCAATGCTTTGCTCACAATGAATGGCCCTTCCCATGGGGGGATAATTTATGCATGCCCGCAGTACGTTGTACCAATCGGAGCACCAGATCGCCTTCCCGAAAGACTCGGGGGCTTACTTTCCGGCTATGATAGCGTCGGAGATTTTGCTAATATATGGCGGATCTGGACAATGCCAATTCTCTCGCTTCTTCCAGCATATCAACATCATTTTGCCGGGTTTCTTGCACTTCGGCTTCTGTGTATTGGGTGACCCTAGGCGAATCATGCGCTATGTCGGCTGGTAATACAGCTTCTGCCCCATATACCAGAAAAAATGGCGTATAGCCTGTTGATCGATTCAGAGTTGTTCTTAAACTCCACAGTACTGCTGGTAGTTCTTCTATCCAGCACCCCGCTGATCTTTGTAGCGGCTCAATGAGCCGGGGTTTTATCCCGGATAACACTAATCCGTTGGATCTTTCCACCTGTCTGTTCGATGCGGGGTGGGCTATCGAGGCAACGTCCAGCCGGATCTTCTTATCCCGGCAGAATCGCGCAAATGCTCCTTCAGCAAAATTTGTGCCATTATCAGTTATGATACTGTGAGGATAACCGTATCTCAAGATAATGTCTTTGAGAAATGTTACGGCCGTAGCTCCATCACACTTTCTTATAGGCTTCACTTCAATCCATTTTGTAAATTTATCCACCATGACCAAAATGTGAGTCATATTTCCCCTTGCTGGTTTAAACAGGCCAACCATATCCAAGCACCATACGGCAAATGGCCATGTAATTGGTATGGTCTTGAGTTCCGACATTGGCATATGCGTCTTGGCAGCATATCTCTGACAACCATTGCATTTTCTCACTAGATCTTCTGCTTGTTCTAAGGCACTTGGCCAGTAGAATCCGTGCCAGAACGCTTTTGCCACCAAGGCTCGGGACGAGGCATGATGCCCGCACTCCCCTTGATGTATATCTTGGAGGATGTCAAGCCCTTCTTTCGGGTCAACGCATCGCTGGAGGACATTGGTCACACTCCGTTTGTACAGCTCGGAATTGATAATTGTGTATGCCTTTGCTCTCCTCTGAGTTTGCCTGGATAACACCTCCTCAGTGGGTAACGTTCCATCTTTCCGGAATTGAAATATAGGCAGTGCCCAAGCTGGTATTGCTCGCACAGGGAACACATCCTCATCAATTTCCATCTGATCCACCGGCATAACCTCAACTGGATCACGCCGAGCAGTCCCTGGGTCCTGCGAGGTAGTTCCCGGGTTCGCTGAGGCAGTCCCCGGGTTTCGCGTGCCACCTCCCATGTCAATGTACATGGGCTCAGCTCCGGATTTTGTATCTTCCAGAAAAAAGATTGAGTCGGTTCCTGGGGACGGCCTGATAGATGGTTTTCTGAGGTGTTCCAATGGTACACCCGGTGGAATTGCTTGTCGGGTTGATCCGAGCTTCGACAACATGTCGGCAGCCTCATTTTCCACCCGGGGTACATGGTGAAATTCACACCCCTCAAAGTAACCAGATATCTTCTGCACATGAAATCTGTACAGAGCCATGTTTGGATCAAGGGCATCCCACAACCCCGACACTTGCTGTATTACCAAATCCGAGTCGCCAAAGCATAGTATCCAACGTATCCCAATCTCTTTTGCCACTTTGAGCCCATGCATAAGTGCTTCATACTCACCGACATTGTTTGATGCCGCCAAATGGATTTGCAGCACATATTTCAGCTGGTCCTTCTTTGGCGAGGTAAGCACAACTCCGGCGCCTAGCCCGGTTTTTGTTTTTGACCCGTCAAAATGCATCCTCCAGTAGTTCGGATCTGGTGGCGGTGGTTCGTATTGTACCTCGGCCCAGTCCACAAAAAATTCTGCCACAGCCTGAGACTTGATTGCTTCTCTTCTGTCAAATTGTGGCGCATAAGGAGCTAGTTCGATTGCCCATTTTGCTATTCGACCACTTGCATCCTTGTTACCCATTATCTCGGATATGGGAGCTTCATATACTACTTTGATGGGGTGCTCCTCAAAGTAATGCTTTAACTTCTTAGCTGCCATATAGACACCATATGCCACCTTTTGAAAGTGTGGGTAGTTCTGCTTTGAGGCAGATAATACCTTGCTCAAGTAATACACTGGCCTCTACGCCGACTTACCCTCGTCGTCGCGCTCTACCACAATCACTGCACTTACAACTCGATTGGTTGTGGCTATGTAGAGCAACATTGGCTCCTTTGATAGTGGAGAGGCTAACACTGGTGCAGTGGCTAACATCTTCTTTAAGTGGGCAAATGCTTCATTGGCCTGTGGCGTCCAAACGAACTTCCGACTTTTTCATCAGTTGGTAGAGAGGCAATGCCTTTTCTCCCAACTGACATACAAACCGACTTAACGATGCCAGGCACCCAGTGAACTTCTGGACATCGTTAAGACACTTCGGCAGCTCCATTCGTTCAATGGCCCGGACCTTAGTTGGATTAAGTTCGATACCTCGGCTGGAGACGAGAAATCCGAGTAATTTTCTAGCCGGGACACCGAAGGTACATTTTTCCGGGTTAAGCTTCATTCGGAACCTTCTTAAGTTCGCGAATGTCTGCCTGATGTCGTCAAGGAGCGTTTTGCTTTCCTTGGTCTTGATAACCACATCATCCACATACACTTGTACATTTTGACCTATTTGGTCGTGCAAACATTTTTGCATACATCTTTGGTACGTTGCACCTGCATTATGTAAACCAAACAGCATGGTGCGATAGCAATAAGCCCCATACGGGGTGATAAATGCGGTCTTTATTTGATCATACGGATTCAGAGGTATCTGGTGGAAACCAGAATATACATCAATGAATGACAACAGTTCACATCCCGCGGTTGAGTCTATGACCTGATCTATCCTCGGCAGTGGAAATGGATCTTTTGGACACGCCTTGTTCAGGTTCGTGTAATCGATACACATATGCCAAACCACTGCCACGTTCGGGTCTTCCTTCTTCTTCTCCACCAGCACCGGATTAGAGAGCCAATCCGGATAGAGTACTTCCATGATAATTCCTGCTGCTAGCACCCAAGCTATCTCGTCTCTAATGACTTTTCTCCTATCCTCGGCGAAGCGGCGGAGAGGTTGCTTCACCGGCCTTGCTCCGGGTCTCACGTTCAAAGAGTGCTCGGCCAACTCCCTCGGAACTCCTTGCAAGTCCTGTGTAGACCAAGCAAAAATATCCTGATTCTCATGGAGGAAGTTGACGAGCTCACTTTCCTATTTATCATTCAACCCGGCACCAATTGTTACGGTGCGCTCTAGGAACATATCATCAACAGGCACTTTCTTAGTATCCTTTGCGGCTTGGAACAAAACGCTACCATGCGGGTTACTCAACGCCGGCATATACTGCTGCGCGGACTTAGCTAATGCCGCCACCTCTTGGATTTTTATTTTCTCTTGCGCAATCACGAGTGACTCGGCTAGGTTAGACCCGGCTGAGGCACACTCAATGGAACGTCGGAAATCTCCAGCAATGGTAATCAATCCATTTGGCCCGAGCAACTTCATCTTCAGATAACTGATGTGGCAGCTTGCCATGAACTTGTTCAATGCTGGTCTTCCGAGTAACGCGTGATACGCACTTTCCAAGTTCACCACTTCGAACTCCAGATTCTCAGTTCGGCAATTATCTCTCGTCCCGAATAACACGTCAACCCGGACTTTGCCTATGGGCTCACAAGAAATGCCTGGTACAATACCATGGAAAGTTGTTCTTGTAGCTTGGAGCATGTTCTCCGTGATACCCAACTTGCGCATTGTATCCGCATACATGATGTTAATGCTACTGCCATTGTCAATCAGTACCTTGGAGAACCTCACATTGATGTTTGGCCCAATGAATGTCGGGTCCAGCACTAACGCATACGAACCAGGACTCGGCATAAGCTTGGGATGATCTTTGATGTTCCAAGTAATTTCTTGGTCCGACCAAGGCATATACCTCGTCACCGCTGGTATTACCGCATTGACCTCCATATGTCGGCGCTGCAAGCTCTTCCTATCTGTCTCCTCGGTGGTAAACACACGGTAACTCTGATGATGCTCCCTGTACTCGTTTCTCCCCTCATTTTAGGGGTACCTCTGATCCGGCTGATGCTAGTTTTCTACTTGATGCACTGCATCCCTTCTCTCATGGTTATCATACCTCGCCGGAGGGGGACGCAAAATTAGCTGTTGCGTGTTCGCTCCGAAGATCAATTACTGCCGTGGTAACTCCTGCCGAGGTTGATCGTTCCGGGGTGCCTGAGCATTCCCCGAACCACCTTGTTCTATCTTATGCATCCACTCACATTGCCTCGTTGTATGACCCGCTGGGTTACTCGGATTTGGCATGTGAAACTTACACGGCTGATCCAACATCGACTCCTAAGTATACCTCGGACGGTCCTTCTTTTCTTGCCACTGTTTCTTCTATTCTGGCATCCAAGTTTTCTTGCCATCATTCCTTGGTGTCCATTGTTGCCCTCCAGTTTTCTGACGCTGATTGCTCCCTGTTCCTGGCTGATCTTGACTCACAGCTGCAACTTGTTGCAAACTGTACCGGTGATCTGGTCTATCATCTCTCCTTTTACCTCTGTAATCGTTCCTCCGGGATGATCCGGCTCCATCTCTCTGGTAGTACTCCTCATTCGACTCGTTGGACACGAGCCTAGGTTGAGTCGAATCACCCAAAGCATACGAATCAGCAACCCGGATCATCTCTGCCAACATAGTTGGCATTTTCCTTTGCCACTTTTGCCATAGCTCGCTTGCATATCTGCATCCTTGCGCAAACCATGCTATGGCCTGTGACTCTATCACGCCCTCACACAAGTTTTTCACGGTACACCACCTGGTCAAGAACTCCCGGTCCGTCTCATTCGGTCTTTGCTTGCACATAGCTAGGGTCTGTGGCCTATTTGGCCTCTGATATGTACTCGAGAAATTGCTGATGAACATTTCCTCAAAATCGATCCAGCAGTTAATACTTCCGGGCGGCAAATTGTTCAACCATACCCTTGCTGGGCCCTCCAACATCTAGGGTACGTATCTCACAGCCCATCGCAAGTTACCTGTAGCAATTTTCACAGCCGTAGCATAATTTATCAACCAATCCTCTGGCTTAGTGCTGCCGTCATACGTCTTCGTGCCTCTGGGTAACTGGAAGTTAGGTACCGGTGGCTCTTTCATGATCCGGGGTCCAAAAAACGCAGGACTCGGAGGACCTTGACTTTCAATCTGCTCTGACCTATACAGTCGATCCAGTTTCAACCTGGCATCATCCGGCATCAAATCCCTGCTTCCCAATCTCGGCCCTATCACATGATAGTCCGGCCTTGGGTATCCTGCATTCACCATTTCCGAATCTCCATCGTTATACCGGTCTCGCTCTCGTGGCGCATCTCTGTGTTGCATACCTCGGCCGGCACTTTGCTCTTGCCTTGGTATATTCCACTGCTGCGGTTGTCCTATAGAGTTGCGTTGTCCGGCATTGTCGTTAACAGCGTTTCCTCGACCGACATTGCCTTGGTCACGGTTACCTCGGCCAGCTTCACCTCGGCTTACACTCCGTCGATCGTCGTTTCTTTGTACTTATTTTGCCTTTCCTGCCCTCGTCGGGTCATACGGAACAATCTGCTTGTTTCTCCTGGCCGAGGTTACTACCTCCTCTCTCCTAGGACCACCATGAGGAGACGATGCGGCTCCAGCGGATTTCTCCGGATTACCCATCGCCGAATGAACAATCTTGGAGGCCCTAGCTCTCTCCGGGTTTGCCCTGAGCAGTTCCTCATTTTGCCTGTTCGTGATCCGAACCAACTCATTGACCTGATCCTACTGTCTCTGATGGGCTTCACCCGTCAGACCCTCTAGCTCGAATGCAGCTGCATCCGCTAGTCTGAGGTTTTTCGCCGGGGTACTGTACTTCGGGAGCCCCACGGACAAACAGTTTTCTGACTCCTCAATCCGAGTGTCACCCTCTTTGTTCATTTCACTCATGAGATTTCTCCCCTTCACTTTTACAGCATCTACTTTATTTGCCTTTGCATACTCACGCAGCGTCATGTTCAACGACTGCTGAGCCGCAACAATCTTTTTTGCTCCCTCTAGAATTTTCTGCCTAGTTTCCTCTAGCTCGGCCTGTGCCTGAGCCGGATCTACCACTGCTGCTATCGGGTTTGCCAAGCTATCCATAGCTTCTCTTAGTACATTTTTAGGCCTCTCTAGTGGAGGTACTCTACCTTTCCTCGGTGCCTTAGGTGTTACCTCCGGATCCGGTGCTGGATCCTTGCTTGTGCCTGCACCTGGCGCAGTCATCATCACCTCAGCACGGTCCGGGGAGTGAGTGATACGCGCCCCATGAACCACGCTAAGGGGTGGCTCCCCTGCCTCGATGGCGTGCCGCGGATGAACGCATGATACGTCCACAGCAACGTAGACCTTGTGCACACCAAGCTTGACGAAGAGGCCGTTGCGCGGAAGTGGGTGCGTGCCGAAGCAGCCAGCGTTGTCGTTGACGAAGTCTAGCGCTCCAAAGCGCTGAACGAGCCCGGAGACGATGCGTTCGCCGGTGCCGATGAGGTTTCCCGTCCGGATCTTCACCCCTGCTAGCGCCGCTAGCCCCATGGTGGGCGCCAACTGTCGTGGTGGTGTCACGGCAGATGCCATGGATAGGCTAAAGGTGGGGACTAATGGCACTAGGGGAATCCAGGGAGGGATAGTGAGGTGATTCCCCACATAGAAAATTTGTATTCGATTTAGTTCCCAGATTACAAGTGCTCCTAGAGCTGTATTGGCGAGAGGAGGAAGAAGGAGCTCTCTTACTCTCACCCACAGTTAACCCGTACAAGACCCTTAGAACCTAGAACCTTACAGAATAGAGGAACCCCTTCTACAGAGGCCCTAGCCCTCCTTATATAGGAGTGGCTAGGTCTCCACTTAGGGCATACATGGAGGCATATTCCAGGGAATATGCCTCCTCCCAAAATAGCAAACCGACCGGGGTACTTTTCCCCCGCGTCACCCATGCAGAGGCTACGTGAGCCTCTGCGGCGCCTGCGTCAACCGACACGGGCGTCGTCACCTCTGTCGGCCACGCCTCGGTGGTCCTGCTCTCTTTTGCTTCGCTCATGGAGTGCGTACCGGGGCTTCTTTTGACCAACGAGATTCCTTCCTTCTCCTAGAAGCTAGATATGACACGGATCATAGTTGATCTGGCCACAACCGTTCCTGCATACAAGTTAAATACGCCATTCCGACTTACGGCTTAAGTCGGTTGAGACCTTGTTAGGTGGATGCCCCCTGGTCCGGGTTACCCCGTGATTCGGCCTGCCTTGAGGTGACCCGGCCAGCATCTGCTTTAGCCTTGCCGAACCTCGGCTAACTCGGCCTTTATACCCCGGCGTGACCCTACCCGGGGGTATCCCCCCAACAGGTGGCGTTAGAGATCAAGTTTCGGCTTAGATTGAAATCAAGCTGGAAAATCCGAGTAACCTGTTGATAGGTCCGACTTATTTTTTGAGACCCGGATCGTATTTTTTGTTGAGAAGTTTCAGGAACCCTTCAAGATTCAGCAAGCCGGAGATTAAGCTAGACGATGATAAGTCTGACTTTGGATCTTGGAGGCCTCCGGGGGCTGCTGTTGGGGATATACTTTCTAGGTATCCTCACAGTTCCTCACTGACCAGGGTGGCCCACTTAGGGTTAGAGCATTGCTTCGCGGGCGACCCAGTCAAGGAGAAAGACGGAGTCCAATCCAGCTACGGGAAGGCCCAGAAGACTTACTGACTTAGGCCCATAGTGTTACTTGTAGTTCAAGATGTACTCTGTAACCGACTCTTAGTCGTAGCCGGATAGATCTCTCCTGTAAACCCTAGGCCGGATATCTATATAAGCCGTCCTAGGGAGAGCCTTTAGGGCACCGACCACCAATACTTTAGACCCTCAACTCGCACAGGCGAAACCCTTGTAACCCATATCCGGCTCTACCGTATTACTAGATTGCTAGCAGGAGTAGGATCCATCCAAAGCCGGCGGATTCAAACTTGGGTAAACTTGTGTGCTCACCGTCCCGGAACACCTTACGTCTCACACCCCTCTCTTCCACACGCCTCGAGGACCCCCTCATGGCGTACTTGTCATCAATCCGATGACAAAAACCTTAGTGATGCCATGAGTGTCCATCACAGCCCGATAAACTAATAAAAATATTTGGCATGCTCTCAATTACTCAAAAACTGAAATTCTTGAAGGACAATGAATAGAAAAGTAGTGCTTGAAAATTCTTGATTTATTGATGTGGGAGAATTGAGATACTCTAATGTATATGCTTTTCATGAGAACTCTCACACTCTCAACTTACATGATTATACTTTATCGTTCAAAGGCAAGCCTATGAGTTGATTACATGACATGGAATAAAGTTTACTCATTTGAATCATCGATGATTGACAATCATTTTGCTGCACTATAAGGATGCATAAAACCCGTATAATACGCTTTCCATTACTCTATCTATGCTGAAGATTTTCAGATTTATGAAGTGGAGGAAACATGACACTACTAATCATGAGTAAGATCACCATTTCATTATTTCAGCTTAAATGCTGAGTTCCTTTTTGATTTTGGTTTTCTTGCTCGAGGACGATCAAGTTTAAGCTTGGGGAGGTTGATGGCTCTGAAATATAGCCATCCACTTCCACATTTAAACTGGATATTATTCATAATTTTGATGAAATATCTCTCTAAATCCTGCCACTAATGCCTAATATTCAAAGGGGTATGCAATCGTTTCTTTTATATTTTTCCTGCACAGATAATGTCGTTTGAAGATGTGAATCACTACATTAAAGTCAAAGATACGATATTTCCAACAACCAGAAGAAATCAGGAGCCGTGAAGCAGAGACAGACGCTTTAACGACCAACTATACGACCGGAGCAAAATTTTGGCCATATAGCTCCGGTCGTATAGTTGTCACCGCCACCGTTAGGTCAAACAGAACAACTTTCGTAAAGGATCCCCTATAAAAAGAAGCCTCGGGCGATGAGAAAACAAGCCAGGCCTCACCAAAAAGTCTCTGCCACAGATCACCAGCTGCCTCCAGATCTCAAAACCCTTCTCCATTGATGACCCACAAGTATAGGGGGTGTATCGTAGTATTTTCGAGGGAAGTGAAACCCAATTTATTGATTCGACACAAGGGGAGACAAAGAATATTTATAAACCTTAACAACTGAGTTGTCAATTCAGCTGCACCTCGAAACAAACTTGCTCACAGCAGTTTATCAGTAGCAACAGTTTTGTAGTAGGAATAGTAAAGCGGCAGCAGTAGTAAAGCAAAGACATTAGTAACAAAAGCACTAAACAGTGGGATTCGAGTGCGGTAGGCATAGGGATGGATGGACGGGCGTTGCATGGACAAGACAATCCACATAGCAATCAGAACATAGGCAATTGCAGATAAATAAGATAAAGCATCCAAGTACTAGACAATCCTAGGCATGTGTTCCATATAGAGTCATACGTGCTCGCAATGAGAACTTGCACAACATCTTTTGTCCTGCCAGCCCGTTTGCAGCGTGGCCTCTAGGGAACTACTGGAAATTAAGGTGCTCCTTTTAATAAAGCACCAGAGCAAAGCATTAACACTCCGTGAACACACGTGATCCTCACATCAAAGCCTTTCCCTTCCGGCTACCCTGATTTCTGTCACTTCGGGACTATAGGTTCCGGACAACGATGTGTGTAAACAACTTGTAGATAAGACCCAAAACAATACTATCATGATGAATCAATAATAAGTTCAGATCTGAAATCATGGCCCCCAGGCCCTAGTGACAAGCATTAAGCACAATAAGTTGCAACAAAGTCATAAAGCACTAATAAAAGATACTAGGCACCATGCCCTAACAATCTGATGCCATTAAATGAACGATCTCATCCAATCCCTACAATACCCATAGCCTACAGCGGGGGATTACTCACTCATAGATGGAGGAAACATGGATGGTCGATGAAGATGATGATGAAGATCGATGGAGATGGCTCCGGGGGTACTTCCCTGTCCCGGCAGGGTGCCAGAACAGAGGCTTTCTGTCCCCCGAATCTCCCCTTCAGTGGTGGCGGCACAGCGGAACTTTTCGTGGAAAAACGTCGAACCCCCCAAAGTTTTTAGGTCAGAAAGCTTCTTATAGGCGAAGAGGGAGACCGAGGGGGTGCCTGGGGCCACCACACCAGGCCCTGGCGCGGCTAGGCCTAGCCCGTGCCTGGGGGGTGTGGCCAGCCCCTGGCCCTCCTCCGTCTCGTATTCTGGCTCCGTGAGTCTTCTGGAAAAATATGCACTTTGGCTTTTGTCCCGTACAATTCCGAGAATATTCATTTTCTGACTTTCCTGGAACCAAAAACAGCAGAAAACAGGCAGCTGGCACTGTGGCTCTTGTTAATAGGTTAGTCCAAGAAATCATATGAAAAGTACTCCAAAGTGTGGACAAAACACAAGAAAGTGGATAAAACCAAGCATGGAGCATCAAAAATTATAGATACATTTGCAATGTATCAACATCCCCAAGTTTAACTCCTGCTCGTCCTCGAGTAGGTAAGTGATAAAAAGAAAGAATAATTTTTGAGGTGACATGCACCATCAAAGACTTGATCAAAATATTTGTAAAACATTCAAAGCTGGGATCATAGTACTTTAATCATAACATGAAAGACAAAGTTCTAGCAATAAGACAAAGAGACTATGATGCAACATGAAAAGGCACAAACAAAAGATTCATGAATAACATTGCTTTGCAAGACGTTTGTTTGTTTCACATAAAGAAAACATAGCATAATCGTATTCAGCTTGTCCCTCAATAGAGTAGCAAATATAAATGCATAGGACACCTTCAAAGTTCATAAGAGTGACTAGATACAATAGTTTAAAACAAGCAATATCAAAGTATGCATCAATCAACTAGTCTTGGGACAATGCACATTGAACTAAGAATGGCCACTATGCTCTCAAAGTAAGTGCATAAAGATAGAAGGTGGAGACTCAATATAATGGTGGAAGAAAGTCCTTTTGTAAAAGTAAGTAGGGATTCAAGTCTCATAAAGAGCTTCCAAAAATTATGGTACTTATAGCTTTCAGCTCTCATTGCCCCTATCATAAGCATCTTGAAGTGGTTAAGGTTAAAGTGACACAACTAAGAGGATATGTTTGACAAGTTATAAACCGAAATCTCATGCCCCTTACTTACGAAGACCGATCCTCATGCTACTCAACTTCAGTCACGAGTAAGCTCTTGTCATTGTAAGTATATGTGTATCATTAAGAACCGCCAACGGGGTAGCCCTTGCACATGATACGGGAGCTTTCCCATAATCAAAATGACAAGGCAAGCAGACAATGGGCATCTCAGCAATCTTTTTATTTGCTATTTGCATAGGTTTTTATTGAGGATGCTTCATAGAGTGCTCATTATGGTGATGCTGCAAGTTTCCACCATGATTAGGCATGGCTTAGGCTAGCGGCCCAGGCGTTTCTCTAACACACATACAAACTCCATGATCTTACAAGTTCCACTTTTATTTCACACCGCCGGGATCCGTAAGCAAAAGAACATGATATCAACCGGGTACAAAGTACAAGTGCAATGTTGAAAGAGTTCCCCATGAAACATGGTTCTGCTAATTTCAACTTATAAAGCGCAAGCATATACGCAACAAAGAAGTACCCAATGGTTCAAGTTTATTAGAGGCTAAAAGTAAAGTGTGCCATCTAGTTCGTGAGAGCTTTAATCACTAGTTTTCTCATAACAAGTGGAAGGTAAACAAAAGCATGAATATACTTGGAATAGCATAAGCTAATAGGTAGGTATGGTGGACTCTTTGGGAAATTTTGGTTTAGGGATTTGGATGCATGAGTGGAACTCATACTTTGTTGTGGAGGCTAGCAAAAGACTGGGAGCGATAAACTAAGAGAGCAATAATGGCCATAATCATGCAGAGCGACAAAACATCATTGATCAAAGCACAAAGCGATACTACAAGTTGAAAACTAAAGGATCATAAAGGCTATGGTGACTTGAGATAGTCAAAACATGGTGTGAGCATGTGCCAAGTTAACCCAAATAAAACATCAAAGGAGAATACCACTATACTATGCTTTAATATGCTAAAACAATGCATGATTCATCCAAGGCACATTAAGCAATCGCAATTGTCTATAACAAGTCATGCTAAAGCAAAGAATACTAAGCATAAAGCCAAAACAATATCAAGCATGGCATGACAAAGCATAGGCCACAGTCAAAAACAAGCTCTCTTTACCACTCAAGCATGAGCTTTCCTACTCTTTTCCAAACCAAACCAAACTATTTGAACACCAACGTATGAAAGGCGAGGTCCAACCAATTTATTCAGCAAACTAAGAAAACCACGCAAACTAAAAACCAAAACGAAAACGAAAAAGAAGACGCTCCAAGAACAACACAACTGTGCATGAAACAATAAAAATGAAGCGTTTGGAAGAAACCTGAGATTTTTATTGATGAAGAAGGGGATGCCTTGGGCATCCCCAAGCTTTGACGCTTGTACTTCTTGGATATTTCTTGGAGTGACACGCGTGGCATCACCAAGATTGATCTTTAGTCCATCCTTCATCTCATTACACATTCCTTCCATACACCTGAAATTTTTCGTTCATACAAAACTTCACACAATCTTTATTAGCAACATTAGTGCACTCTAGAGAAATAAGTCTCAAGGTTCAGTTCTAACACCAAATAAACTTCCATTAGAACATTAGATACTGTATCACTTCCCTCAAAAAGCTCAATTCGCCAAAGAAACTCAAGAAGGAACTAACAAGAAGCAAATGCAGAATATGGCAGAAATCTGTCAAAACAGACCAGCAGGTAAATACGAATTTTTTCGAAGACCTTCTGTTGCTCAAATAAAAAATTGTTGAACTAACGAAAGTTAGATAAAAACTTGGGGCAGAAGGAAAACAAATTACAGCTCAATCCGACATACAGAACTCTCTCAGGAATTTTTACAGTGAAGCACAAAAATCTGTTTCAGGACAGCAACTTTCCCAATCATTACTTCACTCTCATTAGAGGTTACTCTTGGCACAAAAAGAAAATAAAAAGGATAAGGAGAGGTTATTACAGAGATAATAATTTCAAAGACTCAACTAAAACTCTTGGGTTATCTCCCAACAAGTACTTTTCTTTAATGCCTTTAAGTTAAGCATAAGGAAAAAACTAAAATGGATAGAATAGAAGTAAGCAGAGATAAATATGGTTAAAACATTGTTTTGTTCAATGAAATCCTTTTGTTAACAAGGTTGATCAGGTCTTGTTACCAAAACAATTCCATATGAGACAAAACTTTGTATCCCACTAATGATTATGTTACCTCAACCTTGATAGCAATGGTTCCAATCATAATAGTTTCAAATTTTCCTCTTCGTATGGGACAATATATTTCTCCAACTTGAATGCCCTCAACATGTTGAATTGAATTCAACTTTCAATCTTCTTGAGGAAATAGACAATGTGTTCATTGAAGGTCACCTTCCCTTGATTACAATTAATAACAGCTCCTGCAGTATTTTAAGAAAAGGTCTCCCAAGAATAATAGACATATTATCATCTTCAGGCATAAAAGTTTGAGAGGATGCTCTCATAAGAAATATGAAGTGAAGTAAAAGAGAGCATCAAGAAGCAAATCCAACACACATTTAAGTCTAACCCACTTCCTATGCATAGGAATCGTGTAAGCAAATAACAAAGTGACAGGCATAGGAAGATAAAACAAGAGTAACTTCAAAACTTTCAGCACATAGAGAGGTGTTTCAATACCATGAAAACTCCTACCACCATATTTTCCTCTCTCAAAATAATTTTCAGTAGCCTCATGAATAAACTCAACAATATAACTATCACATAAAGCATGCTTTTCATGATCTACAAGCACTAGAGCCTTATCATAAACATTTTCAAAGGAAACCTCGGGAACATAATATCCATCCTCCTTTAGTAAGCATGGAGGACAATCAAATAATGTAAGGGATAAAGAGTCACTCTCATTAGAAGGTAGGCATGGGTAGCTAATCCATTCTTCCTCCTTTTGTTCATCACTCTCCTCCTCTTTTTTATCTAATGAGATTTCAGGTTCATCAATTTCTTCTCCCATAGGATCTTGCAAGGCATTAGTCTCTTCCATAGGGTCCTGCAAGGCATTAGTCTCTTCCATTTGTGGAAAGCATCTATTAAAATATTCAAGGATATGGTTATTTTCATCCTTGTAATTATCAAAGCAAAATTTAAGTATACCATAAACCTCATACTTATAAGGTGAATCATCAATATTTTCAAGCAAACTAGCAAGTTCAAAAGCACCCTTCCAAGCAATAAATTCTTCAATCTGTTCTGCATCATAAAAGTCATAAATTCCTTTAGCATAGGAAGATATGGTATCATTATCACTATACTCACACTGAAAAGGGAGGTGTTTATACCTCTTTCTGCAACAAGACTCATCACAGCAATAAGTAACATTATAA
Source organism: Avena sativa (assembly GCA_916181665.1). Classification (NCBI taxonomy): domain Eukaryota; kingdom Viridiplantae; phylum Streptophyta; class Magnoliopsida; order Poales; family Poaceae; genus Avena; species Avena sativa. The sequence goes on along the minus strand of OV702297.1, from coordinate 464,528,552 downwards.
GTAGAGCACACGTTTCTAGCAATGGTATACAATCTATCAATTTGTTCCTATAAGTGTTTCCCTTTTTGTGACAAGCGGTGTTCCTTATAATAATATTTTTTATCTTCCGTGAACCCACCTTGCCAATAAGATTCAGTTTCAAAGAAACCAACCATTGATATCAAGCATGACAAAGCAAGACAATAATAGACCAACGAAAATAACAACTAGAGTAGGAACTAATTTTTTTTGTATTTTTGATAAAGAAACAAGCAAACAAGGAGAAAGATAAACTTAGCTTCAACAATAGTGATTCCAAGTGAACTTGATAAATAAAGCTATGCTCCCCGGCAACGGCGCCAGAAAATAGTCTTGACGACCCACAAGTATAGGGGGTGTATCGCAGTATTCTCGAGGGAAGTGAAACCCAATTTATTGATTCGAAACAAGGGGAGCCAAAGAATACATATCAGCCTTAACAACTGAGTTGTCAATTCAGCTGCACCTCGAAACAATCTTGCTCACAGCAGTTTATCAGTAGCAACAGTTTTGTAGTAGGAATAGTAAAGTAACGGCAGAAGTAAAGCAAAGACAGTAGTAACAAAAGCAGTAAACAGTGGGATTCGAGTGCGGTAGGCATAGGGATGGATGGACGGGCGTTGCATGGACAAGACAATTCACATAGCAATCAGAACATAGGGCAATTGCAGATAAATAAGATAAAGCACCCAAGTACTAGACAATCCTAGGCATGTGTTCCATATATAGTCATACGTGCTCGCAATGAGAACTTGCACAACATCTTTTGTCCTGCCAGCCCGTTTGCAGCGGGGCCTCTAGGGAACTACTGGCAATTAAGGTGCTCCTTTTAATAAAGCACCGGAGCAAAGCATTAACACTCCGTGAACACACGTGATCCTCACATCAAAGCCTTTCCCTTCCGGCTACCCCGATTTCTGTCACTTCGGGACCATAGGTTCCGGACAACGACGTGTGTAAACAACTTGTAGATAAGACCCAAAACAATACTATCATGATGAATCAATAATAAGTTCATATCTAAAATCATGGCACTTGGGCCCTAGTGACAAGCATTAAGCACAACAAGTCGCAACAAAGTCATAAAGCACTAATAAAAGATACAAGGCACTATGCCCTAACAATCTGATGCCATTACATGAACGATCTCATCCAATCCCTACCATCCTCATAGCCTACAGCGGGGGATTACTCACTCATAGATGGAGGAAACATGGATGGTCGATGAAGATGATGATGAAGATCGATGGAGATGGCTCCGGGGGCACTTCCCCGTCCCGGCAGGGTGCCGGAACAGAGACTTTCTGTCCCCTGAATCTCTCCTTCGGTGGTGGCGGCGCAGCGGAACTTTTAATGGAAAAACGTCGAACCCCCCGAAGTTTTTAGGTCAGAAGGCTTCTTATAGGCGAAGAGGGAGACCGAGGGGGTGCCTGGGGCCACCACACCAGGCCTTGGCGCGGCCAGGCCTAGCCCGTGCCTGGGGGGTGTGGCCAGCCCCTGACCCTCCTCCGTCTCGTATTCTGGCTCCGTGAGTCTTCTGAAAAAATAGGCACTTTGGCTTTTGTCCCGTCCAATTCCGAGAATATTCATTTTCTGACTTTCCTGGAACCAAAAACAGCAGAAAACAGGCAGCTGGCACTGTGGCTCTTGTTAATAGGTTAGTCCAAGAAATCATATGAAAAGTACTCCAAAGTGTGGACAAAACACAAGAAAGTGGATAAAACCAAGCATGGAGCATCAAAAATTATAGATACATTTGCAATGTATCATCCATCTCCATAGACATATTCCACCACTTGTAATAGTAGACCTCTTCTCCAATTGGCGATATTGTAAGACTATTGCTATCAATCTTAGGATTTTCATTACAATGTTTACGATTGTTGATCTCATCTCTATGTGTGAGTAATTCTCCTTGGGCTAAGGGCTTCGGTCTAGCCATGTAGCGTTTGTGCATGTTATTTATCATAGATGGGACCGTGTATTAGTTTGTATGACATGATGATTATTGTATCCTCTCTTGCCTCAATCCAAGGACTTGTCAGGTACCCAAGACCCCGAGGGTTGATCCAGATATAGGGAGTATGAGTAATGACTGATCTGCAGGTTGGGAACCCCAGTGACAGAAGGGGTAGTACGGCTGTATGTGAGGGATTTACTTGGGATCAACGGTGACATCACTATGCATATCATTACTTCTCTTTCTTCTATGGATGAGACTAGTAGGTTATTGCTATAAGCGGTTGTGGAGGCAATAGAAATTATAGATGCACTGCCCACATATAATTTATCTTGCTCTAACAAATAAATGCATACTTTATTTCTATCTTTTATTCCCATCAGATGTTTTGCACAGCTACAGTTGAAACCGAACGCCCTAGACCCCCTCTCTCCATCATCGACAATAACAAAAAGACGCAAGCTATTGGTCCGGTAAAAACACAAGGAATTCTAAAACTCCTGAAGGTCCGTTAAAGTAACTTCACTACGCATTCGCTTTCCGAGGATTCGATAACCTTGGTCTACTAGGGACAAAGAAGCTATACTACATCTGTAATCCGAATCGAAGGTATCAGCAAACATCCGTTGATTCTCCTCTTTTAGGAAACTAGCTATGGTCTCTCCTTGTGTTGGCACGGCACCGAGTTTTAGTCTATGTTAGGACCCTTTGTTCTTAACTCATCCCTATAGTCGTGTTAACCCCATTTATCTCTACCACGTGTGTTCAGTCGTATGTTCCCTTCACCCTTTCTAATCATTTTTGTTGACATTGTTTTCTTATTGGATTTTACCCAATTTTGACATAACCTATTCGTTTGTTCTTCTCATTTGATATTGTTTTATTGTTGGATTGTACCCACTTTTGACATAATCTTTTTGTTTAATATTTTCATTTACTTCCCACTTGTTTAACCTATCCACCCACTAAATCGTGTGCGTAGAGTTTGCTACTTGGTACTCCGTTGGTAAGTCACCTTGCCTATTGTTTATCGATTCACACTTGACCATTCCACTTGACACAATATTATCTACTACCTCCATTTCAACACTTCACACTAATTTTTTCTGAAAGTTAAACTACCTAAAGTTTGATCAAGATTTTAGAAAAATATATTAATATTTACAATAAGAAATCCATACCCTTTGATAAATCATGAAACATATTTTCACATGGTATCTATATAATATCATAGTGCTTGATAGTTTTTTATAAAAGTTATGTCAAACTTTTTGTAGCTTGACTTTTTTTTAAAAGCCTGAAGCTTTAAAATAGAGGTAGTACAAGTTAAACAAGCTGACAGACACTATATTACTTGTGCTACTTAACTCTTGTCTTCTGAGATGATGACTAAAGACGGAGAAGGATATATTGCAGAGGAGACACCAGAAGGTAAATTTCTTATTATCCCATGGTCCCAAGAATCGGGATGATGTAGATAACATATTAGTCTGAAAAACTTTGGTAGTTTAACTCGGTTAAAAATATGAAATTATGGGTACAACTTCGAATCTTAGATAACATTTTTTATTATGTGTCGATGAAACCTAATATGATCTAAAGAGTGACAAAACCAAATACATCTGAGATTCAAAAACAAAGGAAGTAAATTTTTCTTGGTTAGTTGTCCAACCAAACGGTTGAAATAAAATCTGATGATTGGCCACACTAAGTTATATTTGTTTTCTTGATAGAAAGTAATACTCTAGTAACAAAAAATATTGCCCATACATTTGGGGCGTGTTTGCTGGGCCACACGGCCATTTCCCGCACCGGGCCGGAAGAAATAAGCCTGGTTGAAGACTCGCACGTCAGGCCGAGCTCGCATCGCATGGGTCTTAAAGTATCCCAAATCATGGCCCGCTAGGAACAGCAAAATCGGGTGTTTTTGCGAGGACAAGCCCTAGGGAGCCAAAAGCGCGCATGCGGCGGCACGCGGGGAGAAGGGCGGGAGACGGCGCGACGCATCGAGAACATGCTCCATAAATCCCCTCACCACTCGCGCACCGCTCTCTCTCTCCTCATTCACAAACGCCCTTCATCCCTTCTCACCGTCAGCGGTTCTTCTCCCGCCGGAAGATCCAAGACCACCACGAAGGTAGTCGACGAACGCAGATCTAGGCGAGTACTACACTTATCATGGCCGGATCGGATCTGCTCATGCGACCACGGCTGCTTCTTCTTCTTCATCGGCAAACCCGAAGCATGAATCCTTCAGCAATGGCAGTAAGGCCTCGAACCTCGACCTCTATAAGGTTTTAGCAGCTCCGATCTATCTGTTACTGACTCAGTCTCTGAGTATGAGTGACATGCATGGTAGATTTGTACCTATTTTTGCTAGTTTTGGTCACCTTGAAGTGTTAGGGTAGATTATTTCCTTGTTGTGCCTAGATTCCGCTTGTTACTGGCTAGATTCCGGCAGATGTTGTGCTCTGGGTTCGTCCGATTGGTAAACTGGGGAAAATTAATGGCCAGATTTCACTATTCATCTTCTTGTTCTAGGCCGATGATTAAAACTGTCACCAAATCACACCGGGGAGTGAATCTATACTACCTGCAGTCGTTCATAACAAACTATGTTGTGCATTGTACTAGGTAGTACAGAGTCCTCTCCCCGGTGTATGTGTGCACATCTTATATGAGGCATTGATTATTTTCCACATCACTCTTCATGTTCTTCTCGTTCGGCTGATGATTAATTTGCATTCTGTGGCCAAGATCCTAATAGGTTGCTTCATAGCATGCCTGTTATGATTGATCTTGGACACACAATGCATAATATGAGGCACAAAAAATAGTTGTCCATTCATGCGACTGACAATGATTAAATATGCACCACAAGGAAATGGAAGCGGTGGTCCTTTCGAACCTGGTTCTGTCATCTTTTCAAGGTGATGGAACTTGGTTCGGTATGATCATCGCTTCATGTTGTCAATGCTCATGAGGCAATTGTTGTTTATTCTATGAACGCATCTTGTGATGACACCTAGTACAATGCGTTCATAGAACTGGTGCTATAGGAACCGGATGGTATGCACAAAGAAGTAGGCTGTGCACGTCCTCTGGTCCCTGTAGCACCAACTCTACCTTGTTTGTACTAGTAATTCTAAAGCAGTTCATCAATTTTTGGTTGTCTGTTTCTTCCTTTGGCTGATGATTAGTTAGCACAATGACAGGAAAGGGGATCCTCTTCATAAAAAAAATTGTGTGCTAACCAAATTCATTGTTCATTCCTATTGCTCATGGGGAGCATCTCTTTGCCTCTGTGGCATAGCATATGAGGACATGTGTTATGTTCATTGTTCATGTCTGGTCACATGTGTTATGTTCATTGTTCATGTCTGATCACATGTGCCGATTCCTGGTGTAGTGCTCGAAGACGTTGATCGGAGGTGCTCTCCCTAGCAATGTGGGAGCATGCTCCAGAGATGCTGCTAAGGGTAGTGCCTCCAAGAGGGGGAACGATGGAGGTGAGAGCAACGGCAGCAAGAGGCTGAGGGGCAGGCCTCTCAAGATAGGGCACTTCCATTACCAGGTAGGTCCAACCCATTTTGCTAAGGTGATCTTGGCACCTGGTTTAGACCTGCTGCCAATCCCAGATGGCTTCAGGCCTTTCCTCGGCAATGTGCCGAGGACGATCGTGCTGAAGACGAACACCAGATGCAGCTGGATGGTGAAGGTCCGGGATGTCAGCGGAAGGATCTGCCATGACTAGGGTTGGCCAGGCTTCGCCATTGCACACCAGGTCAAGATCGGATACTTCTTGACCTTCAAGATGCTGAAGGACATGTCACCACCTTCGAGTACACCATGACTGAAGTCATGTAGAAGTGCCCAGAGCATGATCCAACCCTTGCCATGATCGATCTCTGATCTTTGCTGCGTACTTTGTTGTCTGACCTAGATTGTTGTGAACTTATGTCGTTTTGTTGCTACAATGTTTATGTACTTTGTGATGTGAACTTATGGTGTGTGCTTGCTGTGGTTAAGAGGTTCTGATGTGTGGTAAGCTTACCATCTGGGGAAGAGATTACCAGAGCACATGAGATAGCTAAAACCAAACATGCGCATTTCTTTCTCCCAGGCCTAGTACATCCCACCAAACAATAGGGCCTCAATTCTGCCTAAATCCTAAATAGTGTCAATGCGGATCCGCGCGTACAGTCCCTGCGCGTGCAACTTGCATGCGGTGGAAAATACTCGCATCGGAACCAAAAACGCCCTTAGCCTTCCCTCTTATCTCCCGCAATTGTTTTTTTAACTCTTGTCTTGGGCAGTTGTTGCCTACACATAATGATATGAAGGGGCGAGGAAAACGGTGCGCCTTCAGTTTGCGTTAGTGTTAAAATAGTTGTCATTTGGTTGTCCAATAATTTATTTATAATTTTCATTACTTTTAGGATTTTTATAATATTGTTGATGAGTATTAATAGAGTGGTGAATTTTGAAAAAACATATACATATGCGGCACGTTGTACCTGCACCCTGCATCTCATGTTGTTTTCGGCACGACTGAACGCATACTCGCACGTTCGGATCTACCCCCCCCCCCCCCCCCCCCCCAGATGATGATTAGCAAGCATCAGTGATGAGAATAAGCACGAGCCAATGATCGTCTACGAATCGTTTATTATCGACAGCTTAATTAATAGGTTGACCGTTGCTTGCGCAGTCTGGACCAGAAAGCGGCACTGCGCCAGCGCTGCAGCATATTCTTTTTTTTTTTAGAAGCGCTGCAGCTTATTCTGGCGATCTTATTGACCAAAGGTATTCGCAAATCAGAAATGATTTGCAAAATGACATTTCGTTTGACAGGAGAAATCATCAAAGCATATATTCTCGTAATTAAACAACCATGATAGCACTTTACCTCTCCTATTAAGAGAAAACATTTTGCCACTTGCTTGCACCTTTTTCAGAGGCTGTAAGAGCAACTCGACACCAAATTAAGACGCGCAGAACTGATAAATAACCGCAACTTTTGGTTTTGAACGGAAAAGGTGTCTCGAACAAACACTGTAAACAAGGTCCGGCCCAATTTTATTTTTTCAGAGCCCGAGAAATCGCCACTCGCACCGCCGTCCCGAGGGTGAAGACGCGTGTTGAACTTGGCGCGCACGCTAAAGTTTCACCTCGTGCCCTGCCGCCTTTGCTTCCGTCGCCGCGCGCCGTAGCCGTCTCCGACCTGTAGTTGCCTTGCCACGCTGCAACCGGCCTCACCTCGCCCGCATCTTCGATTCTGCATTGGTGGAAGCTCAGATCTGGCGATTTGACCAGTTCCCCTTTGTCGGTGCGGGTTGCTGAGGCCACCGCCATGGATGCATCAATGCCGGCCGTTTTGGCCGCGCCATCGACCTGGGCGGCTTGTTTCGGCCATCCCGCAACCACAACAGCTTCTCCACCATGATTCGTGAAGGGGAAGCTTCGAAACAACCAGCGCGGCCCCGATCGCATTCAAGCTTTTCTTGAGACATATCGGGAGATTGAAAACTCCTCCACGCATATCCAGCTTCAACAAGACCTCAGTCAGCATCATTGGCTGTGCCACGGACGAAACCTCTCCTCTTTTATTCATTGAATTAAAACTATTTATTTATCCTCGAAAAAATATTTAATTTGAACAATTGTTGTAACTTAATTTGAAAAATTATTGTTGTATTAAAACATTCATTAATTTGATATAGGTAGCTGTCATATGAACTTTTGTGTGAATAAATTGTTTAAATATGGCTATGATTTACATTTCCAGTTTGCCTCCCTTGGAATAGACACCGCAAACCGAACCCGCGAATAGACAAAATGAAGCTGAAAAACAGGTTTTGCGCGGCCTGTAAACGCGTTTTTTCGGGCCGTGTGTTTTCGGTGTGTCTGCTAGAGTTGCTCTAAGCTATGCCCCGCGGACTGGGTTATGCCAACAAAAAGTACTTGGAAATCGCAAGATAAAATCGGTTAACATGACACTATATTATTGTTCGGGACAATCTCTTTCATATCGAACTCTTGAGTGTTTTCAACAAAAATAATTATAGTATAACATTTGATTCAACTTAAATTTATTAAGCGAACATAAGAATGGAGATTTTTGGCACCTGAGCTCTAGTGCTCTTGCTATTTAAAAAATATTCAAAATAATATTTGTGAGATCCAAAAAATATTAATAAAAATATGGATGTATCCCATGATTTTTCCCACAAACTGCAAAATATCAATTTCAAATACTTTGTATTCTAAGATGTACAAAAATGATAAAAGTGTAGATATGTGCAAGTATGTTTTCAACTTTCTAAATTTTATCAGATTTGTCATTTTTGTGTAGGCCAAAATACAAAGAATTTAACGTGCATGCTTGTGGGATATACCATTGATTATATCCAAAAAAAATCAGATAGTTTTGAAACCTATAAAATATGATTTTTAATATTCTTAAACGAAGGGAGCACTGTTGCTTAAGAGCCAAACACACTTTCCGGCGAACATCAGGATTTTACTCTTTCGGAGCAAAAGCATCCTTGATCATTCATTTTCTAGTGTATGGTAGATGGTCATTTTTCTTATGGCCACAGTGGATTTCCTATTTGTTCTTTGTAGATTTGTTATACCCCCGTCTCTAAAAATAATAAGAACATAGTGGTTTAATTCGCAATTAATAATGCATTTACCATGGTGTTTAACCATTCAGGAGGTAAACAAAATAAGGAAAACAGAATTAAATAGCATGTATGCTTGAACGTACGTTCGGTATATACGATCTCGATGACTCGATCGTGAGCTTATTTGTTTTTATTAAGCACGTGCGGATCGTATCAGAGCTGCCTCGGACCCTCTTTGTTAAGTTGCAGGTGGAAGTGATGAGAACGAGCACACATCAACTAATAATGCTACTGCTACAGCATAATCTCGCGAACGGATCAACGAAAAGGATACGCTCGCAAATCATAAGCATTTGCCAAAACGACATTTCCGTTGACTAGAGAAAGAATATCTTCTTAATCAGGCATAATAACACTTTATTTTCCCAAAAATATAAAACACATTGCATGTTTTGCTTGCACCCTTTGACAGAGGCTGAGGTGTGTCCAGCTGGGTTAAGCCAACGAAAAATATTTGCAAATCGCAACTGATTGGCTGAACTAACATTATTTTGGTTAACTAGAGAAAGTAATATGTACTTAATCCAATAATATTGAACTAAATCAACGTTACTTATTACTAGCAGAAATGAACTTTACATGCATACGCACTCTTGCACACACTGATGCTTCTTATGACGCAGATAAAAGCTAATTAATATGGCCTGTATCTCTCAAATAAGAATGGGTATATCATAAAATTGACATCACCATGCACCTGCAACAAACCAATGGTGAGATCAATTACTCAGATGCAATGATGGCTATTGATGTTTCAGAAAGGATTTATGGAAACTTTTTATTGGTGTTGTAATATACATGTATGCAAGTAGGAGGGAGAGCTGAGCAACAAACCTCGAGCGCTATTGGCACCTTCGACGATCATGAGTGGATCCTCAATCGTATGTGCCATGGGAGCTTGGACAATATTAAACAATGATCTCGTGCCAGACCTCCTGCTCGAGCTAGCGCCACCCTGTTCATGCACCATGTATGAATTACAAGGTTGAATGGACGCACTTTTCAATGCATGAATGTGTGACTCAGTAGTCAGATTCTTCGATTAGGGTCTGGTGTAAATCAATAAATTAGATGTGCATAGCTATGAACATTCTACCTCGATAGACATAAGGCGCTTTGTTTTTTCTGTGACATTGCAAATTGCTTTCTTAATTGTTTTGGAAGTTCAATTCCACATCTGCACATAGCCAAGCTTTGGGACATCAAATTAATCTGAACAGAAGAAGAAAATCTACATCATAAGCATACATTTCTACATTTCTTAGTAACCGATAGTACGCAAGGCCACAAATATCATACCTAAAAGTAAAATTTAGGAACCTCAGGTGTATCTAAAAGACTCTCAATTTACGATGTCCATGAATTATGATAATTCACCTTTTATAAATGGAGAAATGAGCTATGATCCCTATTTAAAAACAAGCCTTAGGAACAATTCAAAAAATCTATCTCCCCGAAAATAATAATTCCACTCTTCTCCCAACAAGCACAAGATCCATGCACAGTACACTACTGTGTGACAAAACTCACCAAGAGATGAGTATTTAAGTAATAATTAAAATAAAGGAAAAGAACAACAAAAATATATCTTAACCTTAACACCTATGGGACATTCCATCAAAAATATGCAAGGTAGTAAGATGGTCTTGCACCTGTGTCATGCCAATCTATTCACGTGCTTGAGACAACACCACTGCATTACAAAACTAAAAATTCACATGAGAATCACTTGGGAAGAATTAAATTTGTAGGTCTAGCCAATCGACATTAAATGACTCCTGTGTCTAATTTGGAGATGGAGGAGAGAGGATCGATGACTCAGCATGGATGTCGAACCCCTCCCTTGCCTATTTCACCGCCTATAGAAGAACCTCAACTTGATGGAGTGAGCAGGCCGCTGGAGGAGAAGAGGGAGACGTGAATGATCTCTCCTTATGACCCGGCATATCCCCATCAATGCGAACAACCCACCTTCCAAGAGGAGCTGGGATGACACTGGACCATCCGACCGCCCATCACCAAGAACAACATGATTCGGCCACAGAGAACACGGAGATGCTCATGCCCATCAGCGTGAACAGATCAACCCGTCAACCGAGTCAAAGCACCGGACATACCAGGGGAAATGATCCCGCACCCCCACGAACCAACATAAGTAAAACCACCCCACCAAAAATACATCGTGAATGACAAATTTGGCCCATAAACAAAGGGCCACCCGCCAGGCAGGAAAACCACGCCGCACACCTGCCCGACCCTGGAACAATGCACGCGCAAGCCCATCCAACATCCACGCGAAGCAGCGCGGAAACAATGCCTTTGCAGGCCCACAAATAGCAACGATACCAACAAAGGCCCACATGCAGTGACATGAAACCGCAACATGCACGGCAGCTGCCCTGAAATGCCTCGGTGCCCACCAAGTTTAAGCTATAAATATATGTATCGGAGTAAGTACGAGGACACCGCTAATCACTCCAACTATTTGGGGACATTATTTTATCCCTGCTATATACAGGTGTGTGCATATGACTTCACCATGGATCTCCAAAGAAATGACACATAATGGTAATAGATAGCAGAGCTTCGCAATGCTCCCATGGATTCTGGAAGGTTCTGCCGGCGAACTCCTTTGGCCGCATCATGCTTGTAGTTTGCTGGATCGGAAGAAATCCGGTCGTGCGCACCCTTGTTTTTTGCTGACTGATTGGTTTCAGATGGAGTATTGCGAAGCTCTCTTATTTGTTACTATCATGTGTCATGTCTTTGACGATCCATGGTGAAGGCAGTTGTGGAGAATGTCATGAAAGCAGGGAAATGAGCTAGCGATGGTGGTTTGAGTTTTTGAGGCGATGTGGATCTGGCTTAGTGATCTGTGATTCGCAGTAGCGATTAGTAGAGGAGGCGATAACACAAGAAAAGTTCACAGTCTTACCTTGCAGGATGAAAATCCAAGGTCTAGCCTTAATTGGTTATGTGTGACGATGGTCTTGTTGAACCCATTATTTTGTTAGCAAGGACTTTCTCCAGGTTGAAAACCTATGATCTTTGATCGGGCCACGAAATCGCTTGTCATTGTTTCCTTCTTAAAGGCATCGCTATTGGAGAGATTGGACTTCTGGTGTTGTTTTGTTGTTGTTAGTGTGGCTGCTACAAGGAGTTGATCCCTGTAGCGGGATTTTTTTTTCTTCTTCTTTCTGAGTTGTGTGCATCCGGAAGGCCATTAGGATAATGCGTTATTGCAGAGGCTGTGTAATTGATATCTCCGCGATATTAATATATACTCCTTGTAAAAAAAAGATAAGGGTGTGTTTAACTACATATTCTAGCTATCTCATGTGATCATTGTATATACTGCCCTACATCTCGAGGATCTCCTTTTCTGTTTGTTTGTCTGTTTCTAAGGAGGTGTGTGATTATATACTATGATGCGTACGAGCACTACATGAAAACTGATTTGAGATGAGTATAGAGCTGCTTGCGAGTGTATTTTATCTGGAGCTTGGCAAAGAGCTTTTTGCCAAGTCTCAAGACAAAATGTCTCAGCAAACGCACGACACTAGGTAAAATACCAAACAATACTCGGCAAACCTTTCACAGTCGGCAAAGTGTCATTAAACACTCGGCAAAGATTTGACATTGCAATATAAGAAAAATCACTTGGCAAACCAGTGGACATGTGGCAATGGTGGCCGCACATGACGTAAGAGAAGTGGGCCTGAAAATAATTCTATGGGACTTGGTCCACAGGTAGACCAACTTGCCTGATTGACTTGTGGCAATTTAGATATAGAAAACAGTTTGTAATCCTATTTTTTTCACTGTTTTGGACACGTGTCGTTTGCTGAAATTGGTCCACGCCTTCAAATCCGTGGACCAGGTCCCATAGAATTATTTTCCGCTTGTCTGAGTGTTCCTAACGGAAACTCAGTAAAGATTTGCATTTCTTTTCCTTCTGGTTTTCCCGTGCACAGGAAAACTTCTCGCCCACCTATTTGCTGAGTGGTTTCTATTTGTCTGAGTGTTTTTTATTTTTGTGCACTTCCTGAAAGCCTATTTTTCTTTTATTTTCTTGTTTCTTTTCCCTGTTTTCATGGTATAGCTCATTATAGTGTCCCAATATTATTAGGGAGGTGCATTATGCCAACTTGGGAAACTAAAAATGATCTTTGCAAAAAAAAAACGCACTATGGAGAACCTACCATTCAAATTTGGCCCACTTCCAGCTAAATTGATAGATAATCAAGAACTCGTGAAAACCGCTAGAAAAACCTTGGGTTCAAATCATGATGAATTCTACATAAAACTACACTCATCCTCACGTCCCCCGGGGTGCAGCGATAGACATGGCGTTTGATAATAAAATCACGTGCCTCGCATTGAGAGATGCTGAGTTAAAATGACAACATTGTGTCCAATAGGTACATTTTTGCAGTGCCACACATTACTATTTGAATAAACTGGCTAGAGAAAGCGTATGGATCGGCATGTAAGTTAGGGTTCCTAGTAAAACAGCAGTACAAAAAGTCTAGATGTCAAACAGCAGCTATCAAATGGTATTGATAGCTGGTGTTTGATGTTCATGTTGCATGTTTTTCATTTTCAGGTTTATAAACTATTTTAACCCTCTATAGACTTTCAAGGTGGTACTAAACATTAATAGAGATAGTGCCTGTTTATAGCTAAATTGAAGACAGTCAATTTTGGACTGGTCAATCAAGGAACCCGACAGAGAAGTCACACATCAAAGCTAAAAAGAAAACACACGCATTATTCTCTGCATTAACACTTGTCAAGCTTGAAGTCACACATCTAATCTAAAAAAAGAACACATGCATTGTTCTCTGCATTAACACTTGTGAAATTTATTTCTTTTCATGTGCATGCTTTTTTTCTTATAGCAAGGGGGCATAATTACGTGTAAAATGTTCGATCTATTCTGAGACACGTCCACATAGATTTATCTCTCGTCAACCTATTTATAATTATAGATACATAATTTACACATAAAATATTACATTTCTTAATTCTAAAGACCACCTAAACACTATGCTATATTCCACTATGAAGCTAACAACTAATTCTAGTGACTCTTTCGTCCAAAACTTTCCACCTAAGCTTGGTGGCACTGGATCTAAACATGACGCCAAGTCGTACGCCTGTCATGACGTTTCTAATGAATGCGATCATCAAGAAGCGTCCTAAGCGTCCAACGTCTGGGCGCACGACCGTCGCTCTGAATATGAAGGTATAACCGTCTTCCTCTAGCGCTGCCAGAAAACATGTTGACTAACTGATTGCCGCCAGTCAGCCTCCTGCATCACCGACAGCCATAGCGTGCGAGCCAGCCAGTCGCTTATCTTTGCCGCTTTTTTTCATGCACAATCGCAGACGCAAATGCTCAGAAAGTACACGGTCCAGTAGGATCTACGGAACGTAACAGGAATTAGGAAAGTAAACATGAAAAGATGGTAAAAAAGCAGAATATAAAAACACCAAAGAAGAATTATAAAGGAAAACTAAAGGATAACGATGCAGCTTTACCATTTGCCTTGGAAGGCGCTGACTGCATATCAGTCAAACGCCATCCTCATCTCTGCCGAATCTCGACGATCATCGCGACCTTTCCCGAATCAACCTACAAACACATAGAACGACAACAAACGCGAACATCAAATAAAAAATAAAATGAAGAGACATATGAAGAATAGAAGACATACCGTCGAGGCCGACGAATGAAATCGTAACTTTATCCACCACACGTACCAGATCGTGTACCCTACAAAACAGGAAAATGAAGTAGATCATCAGTGACTAAATAGGTAAGAAATCAAACATCGAGGAATAAGCATAGAGGAAACTCACCGTGCAGTTTGAGACTTCGCGTCTAGATCAGAAAGAGATGGCGTTTCGGGATGATCTATGTCCTCCTCTAAACTTTCATGGTGCAACGTGGAAACCAAAGGCTGCAAGGCAAGTAGGAAATAAGTTAGTAGAAAAAAAGCAAAAAGAGTAAGAACAAAAAGAGAGCGTAAGAAGCGGAACACACTTACAATATCTCCGGGTCGAGACTTCCTCCTCCATAGACATGCGTCTTCTCCTCTGTGTCGAAGCCACATTGTCACCACGGCGAGGCGTCAACATCTGGTAAGCAGGACGCCGGAGGGAGGAGCGTCAAATCAAATCATCGTCGATGCTTGGTAAGCATCCTAATGCCGAAGAGGCGGGAAAGACCGTGTTGTCCGATGGGATCAAGGCGTCTAACTCCGAAGAGATTAAGAAAGGTTAGCGAGGTGAGATGCATCTCCAAGTCGAATAGCCACACTACAAGAAATGTGTTAACTGGTGACCTCTAATTAAATATTGGTCACTGAAAGGTCATAGTAATCCATCTATGATATTTCTATGACCAAAATAAGTAGGTCACATACCGAGGGTCACTATAACAACTCACGACCTTTTTTAATTGATCATGGACCACTATATGACCAAAATAGATGGCCATAGAGCCTATGACCAAAATTTTGGTCATGGGTAATCTGCTAGGTCCATGTCGGATCATCCTACGTGGCAAGAATGTGGCCCAGTCCATGATGGTCGTCTTGCTGGGTCAAGCCCAATAATTTGGCCTATATCTTTTTTTCTACTTCATTTCTAGTCCACTACATGGGCCAAACGGCCTTTTCATTTTTGGGCCTTGGTCTATGCATTTAACATTTCGTTTGAAATTTTGGCCTTTTTGTTTTGACCAAGTCCCACTAGTCAGAACGGTCCCAATTATCAGCTCGAGCTGGTCCCACTGGTTTACTAGGCTCCCATTTGTGAGTTTAAATCTCACACTTCTCTGATTCAATAGATATATTTTCCTCACGTTCTAACAATAATGAACAATAATATAATCATTCTTATGATTAAAAGCCAGTAACGAACAGTATTACAGGAAATAGCATTACATTACAATAATGCACAATACACATGAGGTATCCCGCTATACCTTAAGACAACGAAATGTGAGCTATATCTAGCCACCAAAACAGAACCAGCTATAATAAGGTGATTATTCTGGGTTTGTTTCGATGCCAAGATGATTTCTACAATAGTACAGTATAACTACCACTAAATTGTAAGGAGCTTTGTCAGTCTTCAGACTTCATATTTCATCAGCCTGCAGTTCCTGTGAAAGAGAAGAAACACAACTTTTAGAATTAAGAAGAAAATAGAAGGCTAATCTACAATCAACAAAATTATTCATTTGGTTGGGACATGAAAATAAGTCTAGAGTATAACACAAATAAGTCAGCAGATAAGATGTTCTAAACCATGTGATATGATCATTAACAGCTAGAAGGTAACTCCCAGTAATTTAGCAACTGAGATCTTAGTGAACTAGCCGATTTATCTACCAGCTAACCAGCCATATCATCCTCCGTACTAAATAGAGACTAAAATACAGAACAAACCTATAAGGTTCGGCGATCTTCACAAAATAAAAATACAGAGCAGTTGGACGCAATGTTATTACCTCCAAGGCTGGTGGTACCACCGCCACAGGCATCTTACTGCAGGGACTTCGCGCGTACTTGCCAAGGTAGAAGTCTGCCCTACGCTCCTAGGCCACCTGCTGAACCAGACCTAGTGTAGTCTGGAGGACCAGATCGTTTTATTCCTTATGTATAACAAGATGGGTAAATAGAAAAGGTATATCAGTAGTGATTATCAAGATCTATACAAAAAATCTCCCACGTGTCATTATCAATAATAAACAAATAAGCAATTTACTAGGTTATTACATCACGAGTCAGTAGTATCTATAACAGTAAACGGATATTAACCCAATTAGGAGCAATTTACTACTAATCCTACCAGGACAATAGATGCATAACATTTTTTCTATCAAGCTTGGTTGGAGCATGTCATGTATAAAATCATATCTTATGAGTCCTAGGTTGCTAACACAGAAAGTACATGCCCTGCAAGATCAATGTTTTCTTTTGCTTGAAACACATAAAAGGAAATGAACTATGAGACTAACTGACAGGAAATCTCCACGGCAGCATTTAACAAAATATTGAGTTCTGAATAGTGTTCCCAAAAAACAGAAAACATACCGAACTTTACAATTTATAAGAACAATCCCAACTTCACAGCGACCAGGACATGCTAATTTGTTTGTAATATTCGTAAATGCAATATCCATTAGATTTGATCAGCCAAACCAGTTTAGTTTGTAATATTCATAAATGCAATATCATCTTACAGACAAACCGCTAGAAAAACCTTGGATGTCTCTCCCGCCGCTTCGACCGCCTGCAGACAGTGAAACATCAGCGGGTGGAACTGAATCGAGGAAATTGCGTAGAAGGAGAGGTAGCGTGAGGTGAGGGTGGTGGATGCTTACCTTTTCCTCTCATCGGTGGCTTCATGGTGTCGAACGGGCCGACACCACCAGGCCCAGACACGCCCATCTCGCCGCCGGGCATGGCCGTTCCCCGCAGATCAGGGGCACATCTCGTGATGGGAAAGGAGGGACGGCGGCAAGCGGGTGATGAGAGCAGGGACAGCGGGCGCGGTGGTGGTATGGTGGGGAGTGCGTCGGGAGGAGAAAGGAGAGAGCCAGATGTGGTGAGCGCTCATGCTGGGCTAGCAAGCGAGAGAGGAAGAGAAGTGGCGACGGGTTTGGGAAGAGGAGGCAGGAGCATGAGGGATTAGGGTTTGGGTCTCGATTGTGATCTAGACGCGTGGTGACATTTCACGAAACTACACCTGATAAATTTGGTGGTGTTGTGGGAACTGCGGGACAATTAGGTCATTTTAGGTCCAATATGTGGGAAGTACGGGAGAACTGGCATGAAATTTTGAGCATGATTTTTTGAAAAAAATCATTTTTAGACTCACAATATGATGTTTCTTCAGAGATACAATGCAAGTTTTGGCGAGACTCATCCCCTATCTTCATGCCAACCATTTTGACCGTAGTTTGAAACGGGAAAATTTGGAAACAGTCATAAGAAATTCAAAAATGGTCCGAATAATGTAAATCCTTCGCGTGGGGTCGTATTATATGACATAGTTGCAAAGCAAAATACTAAACTTAGTATATTGATTGCATCTCGAAAAAACCTTCACAGAAATGATCTATCATGTTCGAGGTTTTATGGCTTTCAAGACAAACGACAAATGTTATGGCCAGAATCGCGACATAGTTTGTGATAATATGCTCATATTGTGCATGCATGTGCATCTTGGGACGACGAACAATATTGCAGGAGAAAGTTTTCCTTTTTGTCGCATAGAAAATCCATTTTCTATTTTCTAAGTGCTAAAATCGGGGCGTTTTGTGAAGCAACACCAAATGTTCAATTCAGAAATGCTACCACCCCATTTTTCAAAAATACTATATCATCTTACATGAACGATGTCCCAATCGGGGATTTTAAAACCTTTCTGTCCACTCCTGGTAAAAAAGACAAATGTCTGCCGAATCGGTAGGAAGTGGGTCCGGTTTAAACTACAGTACATGATCTAATGCTCATGATTTTTTACAAAAATCATTTTTAGACTCACAATATGATGTTTCTTCAAAGATCCAATGCAAGTTTTGGCGAGGCTCATCCCCTATCTTCATGCCCGCCGTTTTGATCATAGTTTGAAACAACAAAATTTGGAAACGGGCATAAGAAATTCAAAAACGGTCCAAACAATTTAAATCCTTCGTGTGGCGTCATATTATGTGACATAGTTGTAAGGAAAAATACCAAACTTGGTATATTGATTGCATCTCCAAAACACCTTCTCATAAATGACATATGGTGTTCAAGGTTTCATGACTTTCAGGCTAAAAGACCAATGTTATGGCCAGAAATCACGGTATAGTTTGTGATAATGTGCTAATATTGTGCATGCATGTGCAGCTTGGGATGGCAAACAATATTACAGGAGGAAGTTTTCCTTTTTTTCGCACAGAAAATGCATTCCATTTTTCGAATGCCAAAAACGGGGCGTTTTATGAAGGAACCACCAAAGTGCTCATTCAAAATGTTACCACCATATTTTTCAAAAATACTAGTCCATATTACATGGACAATGTCCCAGCCGGGATATCTAAAACCTTGCCGTCCACCCCTGGTGAAAAGGACAAATTCCTGTCAAATCGATACGAACTAGGTCCTATTTACACTACAGATACATGATCTAACGCTCAGGAATTTTTGTAAAAATCATCTTTAGATTCACAATATGCTATTTTATTAGAGATCGAATGCAATTTTAGCGAGGCTCATCCCGTAGACAAATAATTTCAATTTTAAGCCCCTATTGTCAAAACCATGATTCAAGCCCCTATCTCTTTTTTTTACACCTATTAAGGTTTTATATGAAAAATATTTTGTAGTTTTACCAGAAAGTAAAAGTGTTTCATAATGTCCTAAAAAATTCTCTGAAATTTTACAATTTCTCTAAATTTTGTTTGACTCAAGTTGGAATTATGATAAAAGATACAAAATAATTCACAAAAAAAGAAAAAAAATGGAGGTGGCTAGCCCGGCGAACCTGCCAGGAAAACGGGCCAGCCGAGCAAGCCTTGCGCGCTGGCTTGCTTCCATCAGCCCAAGACGAGCCCATGGAGCAGCCCAAGAAGCCACAAGGTGGAGACCTGCGTGGGTTTAGAAGGCCGACTTCTGGTTAAAAATGTGCGGTAGTCCCCTGTATACAAGAAGGGCGTTGTGGTCAGTTGGTACACCGCGTGCAGAGGAACTGTGGTCGCGAGGTCGACCCCCCTGTTGCCTTATTTTTTTGTCTAATATTCCAAATTGAACACAAGGTTCTACCCGCATGTCATAGTTGCCCCTCCTGGTCAATAGGTATGAACCAACATGGCAAGCAGGTCCCACATGTCATTTGGTAGGAGTATAATTGGTAGTCAACACCATATGGACATGACATGTCAGTGTAAATTGACACATGAATATAACACATATGCAGACACATCAGCGAAACTTGACACATGGACATGACACATAAATCAACCTGGTGAGGTGGCCACTAGTCTTTCTTAAGATATCATGAATAGCACCACGACCATTTAAATTAGTCATAATCGCCTAAAATTAAGGTCATGGACCAGTGATGCCTATGTTATGACCAACTGGTGTAAGCAAACTATGACCTTCTTGACAATAAAGGTCATAGTTTTTTAGGGTTTGTACCCTCCCAAATGGCCTACAACCAGTTGGTTCGAAATGGTCATAGATCCATGACCAAAAAACTCAGGATCGTTAAGAAAAGGTTCCTAGTCAACACATTTCTTGTAGTGTCACATCCTGCTCCACTCGGAGATCACCCAGAGCGACCGACGAGCTTACGAAAGAAGTAGGGCGCAAGAAGCCGATCCTTTAGAAACATGCTATAGAAAAGAAATATCTGATAGAATGCCGAAGAAGAGACGTAGCAAGACATTTATATAGAAGAGGGAAACGTAAGGTTTAAGATATAGGGTCATCATAGACCAAAGCGCTATGTGCGGCACAGAGTGTAGGCCACCAACTGTGCTGTCGGCCGAGAGAAACCTCTGACGCCTAAAGTGTACGCTGCCAGGTCTGCCCTCCGTTGGGAGGAACCGCGTCCAGATAGATCCTATGATGCCACATCGGATGTCCGTGGGCCCCTTCATAGTGAAGAATCGAGGCCGGCTAGGGCCTACTATGCCACATCGGATGTTTATAGGCCCCTCTGATGCGAGGAACTGCGGCCGACCATACTGTATTCCCCCACGTCTGCTCTGGGCGGGCCCCACGTCTACGAGAAAACACGGTCGTCTAGGACCTATGCTGCCACGTCAGCTCCGGGCAGACCCCATGACCGTGATAATCTGTGCCCGACCTAGGCTCACGCGCCATGTCGGCTCCACGGAGGCCCCGCAATCCAACGGGTGCAGCTGCGTGTCTCGCCAGGAATGTCCCTCACCGAGCGCAATCCTGCCCGCATACACTGACGACTCGCAGCTTGTTTCCATGAGCGGGGAGGGGCACAAGGAGAGGGGGTTGAGGAACTTAAGGGGCCGTGTAGGATGTCTTAGGCGAGTGGGGGGAGAGGGCGATGTGGGCGCAGAGCGTCACTGTGGCAAGTTGAGGAAGGAATGGGATGGCAGCTGACACGTGGGTCCCACGCGTCGGCCTTATTTTGTTGCTCCTAGAGAAGGAAGCTTCCCAGGTAGGCTGCTATGTGGGTCATTGCTATGTTGCTATGCGTCACACAAGCGGTAGGTAGGGGGTGGAAGCTATGAGTCGTCCCAGTTGGTTCGCCTATTTATTTTTCTTTTTTTCTTTTTCTGTTTTATATTTTATTTTATAACACCAAATGGAGTGAAAAAAGTTCCTAATTTTTTGAAAATCATAACACCCCTTAAAAACTTTATAGAACTTGATTTTGACCAAAGTAAAACATCAAAAATCCCATTTTCACAAAATGCACTATATGGCTAATTTTAAAAATGTAGGAAAACAAGGTTTAGGTTTTAAATATAAGAGTAAATATTTCCAAAATTGTTTTTGGGTATTAAGATATTCAAACAATGCCATTAAATTTAACACTCCAAAAATTTAGAAATTTTTGGGATGTTACAAACTACCGTCCTTAAAAAGAATCTTTTATCAAGATTCAAGAAGGCTAGAAGCAAATGATTTAGATTCAAGATAGACTAGGGTACTACCATCCTTAAAAGGGAAAACTCCTATGGGGTTGGTTCTCAAGGGTTCTCCTGGCTGCAGGTATGTTGGCTAGATTCCAAGAGTTAATGTTGTCTAAACTTCTAGTGAGCTTACTCCAATGAGCTTTAACTTATCCATATCCATAAATCTTTCCGATATGAATGAATGTGATGTACCGGTGTCGAAAACTAAGAGTTGGTCCGAACTTACAATTTGCTGTAGTTGGCACTTAAAAATGTCTTCCAAATCGACATGGTCCAGGTGTACCTTCGGGAGTGGATTTGGCATGTTCCTCTTAGAGTTTTCGGCACCATAATTCTTTTCTGGACAATCCCAAGAATAGTGTCCAAGCTCATGGCAACAAAAAAACAACTTGGTTAATATCCCTTTTGGTGGAGTTGTAGTGCGTGCCTGACATCATTACTTCCTTCAGAGAAGTCCCATGAATAGTCCCTATCTCATGGCACTTAAAACACTCGAGTTGACTGATGTCCCTCTTGTTGGAGTTCATTCGGTGGTTCTGGCCATGGTTGTGACCATTTTTTTTGCTACTACCTATCCAATGTCTTGTGTTCCTTGCATGCTAATTGTTCCCACTTCCCACATGCAGGTGATGGTTATGTCGTTCATTCTCAATGTATAAGGAATTATCAACATCATGGTAGCAAGTGGGTGACTCATGATGTGTCCATGAGTTGAACTTCGCATGCTTGTGGTTATTCCTCTTTCGGTTCTCCATCTGGGTATGCTGGTTCTATAGAATAATAGCCTTGTCCAGTAATGCTTGATAGTTTAAATGATAGACAATTGGACAGCAAGCTCGTCATTTAGTCCGACCATGAATCTCTCTCTTCTTTTGGCACCTGTATCCACGTCATCTGGTGCATAATGAGCCAGTTGGTTGAACTCGTCGATGTACTCAAAAACATTTGGTGGTCTTGACGAAAGTTATGGAACTGCCTCTTCTTCAAGCTCATAACTCCAGATGAGATATGATACGAGCGAAATGCCTCCTAGAACATGTCCAAGTTAACTTCCCCAATGGGGTGGGTGATCGGATAGTTCTCCCATCATGATGTTGCATGATGTTCCCCAATAGATTCTTGCTAACAGGACGGAGCCAATCATTTGCCATGATAGGATTAGCAGAACTAAAGAAACTGGGAGGTCATAGCCTAAGGAATCTAGTGAGTCTATCCATATTCGATAGCTGGTTCTTGTTATGGCCATCATTGTTGTTTTTGTTACCATTATCATTGTTACCTCTATTGTTGTTACCTCCATTGTTGTTGTTATTGCCATTGTTGTTGTTGCCTCCATTGTAGTTGTTGTTTGCCTGATTTTGCACCAAGACTTGCATCATATGACAATGGTTCTCATGTAGGAGTTCCGCGTATGAAAATAATAAATTTTTACCCTACGCCCCTGAAACCCTGATGTTGCCAGGAGCTATCTGAAGGAAATATGCCCTGAGAGGCAATAATAAAGTTGTTATTATATATTCCTTATACATGATAGATGTTTATTTTACATGCTAGAATTGTATTGATTCGGAAACATCAATACATGTGTGTTTAATAAACAAAAAGGATTCCTAGTCATGCCTCTCTTATAGACTAGCTTGTTGATTAACAAGATGATCAAGGTTTCCTGATCATGGACATTAGATGTTGTTAATAACAAGGTCACACCATTGGTGGAATGATGTGATGAACATTCATCCGAAGTATAGCATTACGATCAAGTCATTATGTTTATATTTCTATAACATCATACGAAGTAATCTTTATCCTTAGACCATGAGATCATGTTAATTGTTGACACCGGAAGAGTATCTTGATAACATCAAACGTCACACCATAACAGGGTGACTATAAAGATGGGTTCAGTACTACGAAGGTGTTATGTTGAGGCTCATGGATCAAGAGTGGAATTTGTCAATCCAGATGACGGATAGATATACTCTGGGACCTCTCAGTGATATCACCTTAGGATAGCTTGCAAGCAAGTGATGTGATCACTAGAATGTTATATCACGGGAACGAGAAAAGAGTGCATGTCGGTAACGAGATCAAACTAGATATGGAGATACCGATGATCGAATCTCGGACATGTAATATATCGAGAGACAAATGGATTTAGTTACAAGCGTTAAAGGTTCTCGCGATCACAGAAGTCATCGTTGAATGTGTAGGAGTCAGTACGGATCTCAAGGTCCCGCTGCTGATTATTGATCGGAGAAGGGTCTCGATCATGTCTGCATTATTCGCGAACCGTAGGGTGGCACACTTAAGAGTTACCGGACACCATTTTGGAGCACATATGTTTCAGACGAAAGAATTGCAAAGCACAGGAATTGTTTCAATAGAAACCGGAAATTGTTTCTGGTGAAATTGCAGAAGGTGGTTCTGCATGTGATATTGAAATATTGCAAGGGGCTATATGTGAATGTTTGTTAATTAAAGTAATTAACAAAATTCTGAATAAATTTAATAAAAAGAGATTTATTAAATGAGAGAGCATTAAATTTGGAGAAATTTAATGCATTTAAAGTGGAGACTTTAAAAGGGAATGTTAAGAGGCATTTTAATGTGGAGGGGTTACCACCACATGAATGGGGGAGGTGAGGGGTCACCCCCCATGCGCTGGCCATGGAGAGAGGGGGCACCCCCCTCCTCCTATAAAAGGCCACCCATTCCCTTCTACATCCTTAGATCTCCTTGTGAAGGATCTCTCTCCCCCTCTAGAATTATTCCCCCATGGTCTCGGATTAGCGAGATACATGTTCCCGGTGGCATTTCGTCTGGAAGGAGTTGCTGCTTCAACTGGATCGCTGGAGCGAGGAGGTGGAGGTTGTTCGGTGGCTTGAACGTGTGTGCGAGTGCGGATGCGCTGCTGAGTTGTGGCGCTCGGACTTCCTCACGATCTTGAGATCGTCAAGTGTACGACTACATCAACCACGAGTTCCTACTTGTTAACAAAGCTCGTTTTCTATGAGGGTAAGTTCTCGTTGGATGTATGTCCACCCGTTGCTTTGTACCTAGTAGATAGATCTTGGCATGTAGTTCACACCATAGGAAAATTTTTGTTTTCTATGCTGCGGACCCAACAGTGGTATCAGAGCCTGATCTATGCATAGGTGCTTAGCACGGGTAGTACACATATGCTGATATGTGGGCGATGATGATCATGTTATTGCATCTTCTATGTATTTTGGATATTGGTGGCATAGTGGGATGAAGTGGCCCGGGCCAACCTTACATGTCATCGTACATGAGACCGGTTCCACGACTGACATGTAACTTGTTTTGCATAAGTGGCTGGCGGGTGTCTGTCTCTCCTACTATAGTCAATATCTGATTTACAACGAGTTGCTAATAACTTAGTTATCCATGTTGTGGTTCATGTTCGTAGGTGAGAACGGTTCTATCTCCGAAAGCCCTAAGCCACGTAAAACTTGCAATTGATAAATTAGAGGCGTCTAGTTTAGATCGTTGCTGGGCTAGTGTATTGATATGGTATTGTTGTAAGTATATGTATGGTAGATACTCATACAACACAGTCAACGTGTAAGTTCCCTAGACCTTGGCCTTACACACAAAGGAATGATAGAGATCATACCACGATGCAAGTGATAGAGATCAAATGCATGGACCATATCATCTCACTTTACACATTAGATGTTAGCATCTTATACTGCTAGTTTGGCGCGTTTGGTAGCATTATAAGATGATCCCCCATTTAGATATCAAGATAAAAATGTGTTCTTCCTTGAGTATGCACCGTTCTATGGATCGTGTTTCGAGACATCATGTGATGATCGGGTGTACTCGAATCTACGCTTTCATAGGAACGGGTGTAAGACAGTTTTACACACGCGAATACTAAGGTTCTTACTTGGCGAGCCTAGCATGTACAGACATGGCCTTGGAACACGGACCGAAAGGTTAAGCATGAGTCATATGGTTGATATGATGCCCATATAAATGCTCGCCTTTGAAGCTATATCAACTCACGTGATGATCGGACTTGGTGTAGTGGATTTGGTTCATGTAATCACCAAAAAGGACACGAGGGATGTCGCTTTTGAGTGGGAGTTCATTAGTAATTTGGATTAGTTGAACTCAATCTATCATAAACTTAGTCTAAATAAACTTTACAAATTCTGTTGTAGATGGCACCACCTGCTTTTAATTTCAATGTGTTCATGGAGAAAGAGAAACTTGTTGCGAATGGTAGCAACTTCACCAACTGGGCTATGAATTTGAGGATTCTCCTCACTGCTGCACAAAAGCAATATGTGCTAGATGTGCCGCTAGGCCCCCCACCAGCTCCTGATGCCCGTAACGAGGAAAATAATGTCTATGTGACTCGTTAGGAGGACCACAACTTAGTTCATTGCGGCATACTGTATGGGCTAGAGCCAGAACTTCGAAAGCGTTTCGAAAATGGCAATGCCTTTGATACCATGGGAGAATTGAAAATGATTTTCGATACCCATGCTGCCGTAGAGAGTTATAATGCTACAGAAAAGTTCTTTAGCTGCATGATGGAGGAAAACAGCTCCATTAGTGAGCACGTACTCAAAATGTCTGGGTACGCCGATAAGCTTGTGTCCTTGGGAATAACGATTCCCATTGACTTAGGCATACATCGTGTTCTCCAATCTCTGCCACCTAGCTACAAGAGCTTCGTGATGAACTATAATATGCAGGGTATGAAGAAGTCTCTTCCAGAGCTTCTGTCAATGCTTAAGACTGCAGAAGTGGAGATTAGGAAAGAACATCAAGTGTTGATGATCAATAGGACCACCGGTTTCAAGAAGGACAAGAAAGGCAAGCACAAGGGAAAGAAGGGTGGCAAGTCATTTGCCACGCCTGAAAAGAAACCCCGGGCTGGCCCTAAGTCTGACACCGAGTGCTACTATTGCAAGGGGAATGGCCATTGGAAGCGCAACTGCCCCAAGTATTTGGCGGACAAGAAGTCCAGCAAGGCAAACAAAGGTATATGTGATATACATGTTATTGATGTGTACTTGACTAGTACTCGCAGTAGCACCTGGGTATTTGATACCGAATCGGTTGCTAATATATGTAACTCGGTTCAAGGGCTATGGAACAAGCGACAACTAGCAAGGGATGAGGTCAGGATGCGGGTCAGCAATGGATCAAGACATGATGTGATCGCCGTCGGGACGCTACCTCTCCATTTGCCAACGGGATTAGTTATAAACCTAAATAATTGTTATTCGGTGCCTGCACTGAGCATGAACATTGTATCTGGATCGTGTTTGATGGAAAGTGGTCATTCCTTTAAATCTGAAAACAATGATTGTTTGATTTCTGTTATGGTCATTCCTTTTATGGTCATGCACCTATGTTGAATGGTTTATTTCTGTTGGATCTCGATAGTAAGATTACGCACATTCATAATGTTAATGCTAAAAAGATTAAACTTGATGATGATATGTCTACATATATATGGCACTGCCGTCTAGGTCATATTGGCGTTAAACGCATGAAGAAACTCCATTCTGATGGACTTTTGGAATCACTTGATTTTGAATCATTTGATACATGTGATGTAGGAAATATGCCCTGAGAGGCAATAATAAAGTTGTTATTATATATTCCTTATACATGATAGATGTTTATTTTACATGCTAGAAATGTATTGATTCGGAAACATCAATACATGTGTGTTTAATAAACAAAAAGGGTTCCTAGTCATGCCTCTCTTATAGACTAGCTTGTTGATTAACAGGATGATCAAGGTTTCCTGATCATGGACATTGGATGTTGTTAATAACAAGGTCACACCATTGGTGGAATGATGTGATGAACATTCATCCGAAGTATAGCATTACGATCAATTCATTATGTTTATATTGCTATAACATCATACGAAGTAATCTTTATCCTTAGACCATGAGATCATGTTAATTGCTGACACGGGAAGAGTATCTTGATAACATCAAACGTCACACCGTAACAGGGTGACTATAAAGATGGGTTCAGTACTACGAAGGTGTTATGTTGAGGCTCATGGATCAAGAGTGGAATTTTTCAATCCAGATGACGGATAGATATACTCTGGGACCTCTCGGTGATATCACCTTAGGATAGCTTGCAAGCAAGTGATGTGATCACTAGAATGTTATATCACGGGAACGACAAAAGAGTGCATGTCGGTAACGAGATCAAACTAGGTATGGAGATACCGATGATCGAATCTCGGACATGTAATATATCGAGAGACAAATGGATTTAGTTACAAGCGTTAAAGGTTCTCACGATCACAGAAGTCATCGTTGAATGTGTAGGAGTCAGTACGGATCTCAAGGTCCCGCTGCTGATTATTGATCGGAGAAGGGTCTCGATCATGTCTGCATTATTCGCGAACCGTAGGGTGGCACACTTAAGAGTTACCGGACACCATTTTGGAGCACATATGTTTCAGACGAAAGAATTGCAAAGCACAGGAATTGTTTCAATAGAAACCGGAAATTGTTTCTGGTGAAATTGCAGAAGGTGGTTCTGCATGTGATATTGAAATATTGCAAGGGGCTATATGTGAATGTTTGTTAATTAAAGTAATTAACAAAATTCTGAATAAATTTAATAAAAAGAGATTTATTAAATGAGAGAGCATTAAATTTGGAGAAATTTAATGCATTTAAAGTGGAGACTTTAAAAGGGAATGTGAAGAGGCATTTTAATGTGGAGGGGTTACCACCACATGAATGGGGGAGGTGAGGGGTCACCCCCCCATGCGCCGGCCATGGAGAGAGGGGACACCCCCCCTCCTCCTATAAAAGGCCACCCATTCCCTCCTTCATCCTTACACCTCCTTGTGAAGGATCTCTCTCCCCCTCTAGAATTATTCCCCGATGGTCTCGGATTAGCGAGATACATGTTCCCGGTGGCATTTCGTCTGGAAGGAGTTGCTGCTTCCGCTAGATCGCTGGAGCAAGGAGGTGGAGGTTGTCCGGTGGCTTGAACGTGTGTGCGAGTGCGGATGCGCTGCTGAGTTGCGGCGCTCGGACTTCCTCACGATCTTGAGATCGGCAAGTGTACGACTACATCAACCACGAGTTCCTACTCGTTAACAAAGCTCGTTGTCTACGAGGCTAAGTTCTCGTTGGATGTATGTCCACCCGTTGCTTTGTACCTAGTAGATAGATCTTGGCGTGTAGTTCACACCGTAGGAAATTTTTTGTTTTCTATGCTACGAACCCAACACTATCTATTAGTAATGCAGTAACGGGAGGGCCTTTTCGCAAACTTACCCTTGAAGATCGAAAAGCGTTGTCAATGCTTAGGAGAGCGTGGTTGATGTAGACGAGCCGAAGCCGACCTCAAGGTCGTGATGAAGTCCTTGCCCTCCTGCGGCTCCAATGACTTGAGTGTCTCAAGTGTGACACCTCACGGGGAGTTACACACATCCGGTGCCTGACGATGACTCCCGCTTCCCCGATCCAGCAGCAGTTGCGGAACTAGAGCTCCTAGATATGAATCCCGCAGCGCGACGGCGCTCCGCGGTGAAGATGTCTCTCGTTCTTGTATTCCGAACTTGGGACCATGGTCACGGGAGAGAGAGAGAGAGAATATCAATTGGAGGTCTCCCAAAAAGTGAGGAAACCTTTATTGAATATTGTGTGTGTAGGGGATCGGTGCGGAAAACAAATAAATTCCTATGTCGAACCCCAGAAACTGCCTAGGATCTATCTATGTAGTAATGCGGTAACGGCCGGAGCATATAGAATACATACCCTTGTAGACCGTACGCGGTTAACGTTCCGCGGGGAACGTGGTCGAAGTAGTCGTACTCATAGCCGACCTCAAGGTCGCGAAGCTCCTCGCAGGTCACTCCTTGCTCCTTCTTGATCTTCATCATGCAACAGCTCCGTCTCACGACATTTAAGCGCCCCAAGTGTTGCGCATCGTGTCTTCGTACACATCTGGTGCACGATGAGACCTCCGGCTCCCCGATCCCGCCGGGAGTGTGGAAGTTAATATCCGGCTAGGAATCCCTATAGCGCAACAGCGTGCTGCAGGTGTGCCTCAATCGCACAGCCAAACTTGGGGCCATGGTCACAAGGGATAGAGAGAGGGAGGAGGAGAAAGTCAACCAAAGGACTTCTCCAAGAATTGGGTGTCTTCAATCCCACCCATGGGCACCCCTTTATATAGGGGGAGGGGGTGTGCCCTCCCTCTTAGGTTTCCCATGTGGGACTATTCAAGGGAGAGAGGGGGAGGCACATGGGCCTTCATGGGCCACCGTCCAGGGGTGGGCCCCACCCCGTGCACAGCCCTAGGCTGGCCGGGTGGGCCCCTCTTGAGGCGCCTGGGCCTTGGCCCCTTGGCCCTTGGCCCTTCCCTCCTCTGGTTTTCCCTCATGGGCCCTATTTCCCTAGGAAGTTTGGCCCATTAGTGGAATAACCCTTCAAATTAGATTTTAATATTACATTTAATATTAATTACACTAATTAATATGTAAATACATATTACAAAATCCATCTTGACCCGAAACACCTTTCGGTTCCCTTTCGATTTCCTCCGAACGACTTCGGATCTTTCCCAAAATGATTCTGGTCCTTTATTCTTTCTCCAAACAACTTCGGATCTCTCCGCGGAACGATTCCGGCTTTCACTTTCTCTACTATGATTCCATCTTACGAATGATCGCTCTCATCGTACCCTTAAGTGTATCCTCTCATGGCTCGGGAATGCTCTAGACATGATCTATATCAATGATCAACAGAGGGACCAGGAATGTCCATGTGACGCCTATGCATTCCTGACGACAATGTCGTTTGAACCGTCTAAATGTAGCATCCTCTTCCTTTTGTTTCTCGATACAACTTGTCCGAGATCCAATCACTGGTATCCCATACCTTTGTTCAATCTTGTTCACAATAAGTTCTGTTTTCTTGTTACCGTGATATTACATCCCCGTGACCTAGTCACATGTTGCAACATTTATAGATGTAATCTCACCAAGCTGACCGTATGTATCTTTACCCATCATGTGGGTGAACAAATCCCGGTCTTCCAGTCACATGTCATCTACTGTTCCTTCGGAATACCCAACGTACACCTTTATGGCCACCACATTACCAGATGACGGTTGATGCAGTCTAAGCAGCCTAGGGAAACAGTGAGTAATATGAGCTCACGGTCTAAGGAGAAGGAGTCTAGGTATAACTGTTGCAACAATGGACTATATGACTTGATCGTGTTGCAATCCTTCGAGGAATGTCCAATCACATCATTCTCCAATGATATGATTTCGTTGTCAGTCGGCATAAATGCCCATGATCTTGAAACCCAGATCATCTTCGTGACCAACGAACTAGTATGAATAGAGGCTACTAGGGACTTTGTTGTTTCATACCACACATGTACCAATGTTTCTACTTGGCATAGTTATAGCACAATATGAAACTATTATAAACTAATTGAAATATGACAATAAAAACCTATTTATTATATATCTCCTTCAGTCTCCCACTTGCACTAGAGCACAAATAATCTAGCTTGCATTTTACTCATATAAACCATATGCCATATGCGTTTACAGATCATGCATGCTCATGGGAAACGTCATGTCCATGTTCTGTTTTACTAGATCATTATGTCTTTTGCAAATCGTTAATGTCTTCCTAATTTTGACATTCACACCATTATCGTATAATGGGTCGAAGCATTTGTTTGGCGACAAAGTGAGACTTTGTTTCTAGTGTTTATGATGATGGTCGTTTTCACCGTTGTCATCTAAACTTCGAAACACACTTTGCTATCCTTTGTGTATATACTATAGTCATGGCAGCAGAACGAGGCCGGATTCCAGGAGCTTACAGTGACTTTAGATCAACCTCGAGGGCTTTGTCATGGGCACTGGGCCCTGGGACACATCATTCTACATTAAAAGCAAACTAGCCCCGCCACAACATTATACATCACATCAGATGTAGCCTTTATACTTGTATATCCATGTAGATCCTAGTGCATGAAATGCATTTATGCCACTTATGTACAAACTTAATTCTGGTTCAGTGATCAACTCAGGAATCACTTAAAGACATGCTCTTACATTTAAGACTTTGTCCTACCAACCACAACTTCAGGTCATTTTATGTCGAGTATACAACATGGTTATATAAAAGAACCTATGACTCAGGCATAGGAGATGCAACACATCTCTTTCTTTCAACCATAGTTGCAATACTCAATGCTTCATATAGTAAGAACTAGTTTCTCACCTTGTTCCATTCTGAGCTACTTCAGAATCTTGTCTTAGGACGTTCTGAACATCTTTCAGAATCAAGTCAAGGAAGCATTCGACATTCAGTGTTTACTAAACTCACAAATCTATCTCGATAGATCTTATTGTTTAATAACTTCAACTTCATCCTTATTTATCTAACTTAAAGGTTATTAACACCAATCACATCATTCACATATGTTGTCCACATATCCTAGAATGATTTCATGCTCCCACTCAAATATGACATTCATGTTTGAGATCTAGGGATTTCACTTAGCTCCCACTCAAAAATTGACATTCATGTTTGAGATCTAGGGATTTCACTTAGCTCCTACTCAAAATATGTCAGCTACATATTATGAATTAGCAAAGCTGATTTGCTCCCACTCAAATCTAGGTCCTCTCAATAATCTTGGACATTCCAAAATTCTTTGATCGTCATCAATTTGAGAATTCCAATTACGAGACTTCAATATCCATATATATTTCTAGTGTAAATCCAAAAGACTTAAGCATCACTACTATTGTAGTTAACTCCTTGAATTTGTCCAAACTTGTGACAAATCGAGCTTTTTGTCATTCATTAAGTTTCATTCCCTTCTTATGACTTTGTAGTCATTCAGAAATATCAAGTAAATTTCTTTACTTTAATAAGATCAAGTAACATGTTACTTTGCAATCTTAAATGTAACTTAATATAGTATTTTATGACTTCTAGTCATTTCTCGCACTCAGGTCCATCATGCTTCTTTGTAATTCGTAGGTATGTCTTGTTCAAAACAAGACAAGTGAATCAATATTTAATTCCACAAACTTGTAGAATATATAGTTGAATCCTACTTACTTTAGTAAAAGTATTCACTTGCAACTTTATGATCATTATCATTGGTTTCTCCTCTATTTGCAGAGTTTGGATTCACGAAACAAATTCCACTGCACCACTGAACAACTCGGAGGTAAGGTCAAATACCTTGTTTTGATCTTTCACTTTCTTCCACCTGTATCTTCATCAAGACACATCAACTTTGGACAACAGCAGGTTTGTCCCTTTGTGGAAGATGCATTCATAGCTTCCTAAGAATGCTCTACAAAGACTTGTTTATTCGCCACGATTTCGACTTATCGAAATCTCCAGAAACTCAAACTTTCCATAACACTTATGGTGTTGTTTCCACGAATCTTTGGATGTTCCTTTGTATTTCAAATGAGTGTTTGCTTATTTTGATCTCTAACTCTAAACAATAACTACAACCCCGATAAGAGATAATATGTATCTAATACAAAATGATTATGATGTTTAGACATTTCAACATAGGTTGAATTCGTCCAATTATCATAATTTGTGGAACATCTTTCACAAGTTCCTTTTATGCTAAACTTAACTTGAATACTTCAGTCATGTCGATCAAATCGAAGAGACTTCGTATTCTTGTTAATTTCAATATCCCATTTAGTTATAAACTCATTTGAACAATTCAAATCATTTCAAACTTAGGTTTCATTAAGTAAATACGCTTATTCACTTAAGTCCACAATTAACTAATGATTTCCACTATTTGTTGAAAATATGATACATCATTATGTATAAGTTTCAACATTTCTTCGCATATCACTGTTTTACCAGAATGCGGAGTTTTAGTCATTCTGCCCAAGAGGCATGGTTTTGCAAAGTCTCTATATTAAGCATCTAGGACCCCGATCTTTCATAAAGCACCCGCAATAACCAAAATGACTTAAACTGTAGTGGCATTTCATTATTAAACTTTGGATATCTTTTAGCATTCTAATCCTTTATAAATGTTTAAACTATTATCATTAAATAGTGATGAGAATAACTTATTTATAATCATAATGTGACCATAATGGTATTGTTCATAAGAATAGTACAAACTGGTTTGTAACTTGTTCATATGAATAATAGTCTCGCCATAAGCAAGACACACAGACATGGATTACAAAATTATATTCAAGTCCACTAATCCAAATGACAAACTTTGAGGGAAGAGGTGATGTCGGCCATCAACTGTTTTGCTTGTCGTCATCAAGTCACGTTGCCTCAAATCCAGCAATTCTCAAGCAGACCATCCTGTTTTCGCAAAACAGGACAAGTATCAAATACTTTGCAAACTACAACGAGTTTTGCAAGAACCACATTTATAATTTGTATATCTAACATATCCCTTTTCATCCATGACCTCCATTTGCAATCAACCCCTTCTAAGAGTTCTCAACTCTAATGCAAGATTGCTAAGTATTTTTCCAAATATTCTCTTTTCATCCATGATGGAGGAAAACCCATCCAACGGCTCATACTATATGTGTCTTATTCTGTAGAATACAAAATGTAGCCCAACTCTCCATCGAATGGAGAATGGCTTATTGGATGATTATGGGGAAAACACAAACATTGCGGAGTCATCAAATTATCTCCTAATGGTTATTGTATCAAGAAGAGAAGATCACCTTTTACGAGGATATCCCTCAGGCGTGGGTATTAATCTATGAAGTTGGACCCTTTTGCTAAGTTCCATATTAAGCATTATATTCCCATGGTCGCAGAGGACCTCAATGGGATAGGCTAATATCTAATAAGATATTTGCAAACAGACATCTAGACTAAGTTTATAATAAGAGATCAATTTATAATTGGTCTCCACTAAAACAGTCATCCCTTGGATGATTTTAGTGATCGCATGATCCCTATCCTCTACACCTCCCCTGATCATCACGGCCATTAGTGCATTATCAAAGGTAGACATTCACTAATGTCAATCACATCATCCATGTGACTCATGCTCGACCTTTTGATCTCTTGTGTTCCGAGGCCATGTCTGTACATGCTAGGCTCGCCAAATCTAACTTGTGTGTATTCGCTGTGCAACATGGCTTACACCCACTGTATGCGAACGTAGATATGTCTGACCCCCGATCATCATGGCCGGCCTCATACCGAAGAACTTTCTTGGTGGTGCACACACAAGGGGAACACGGAACATTAGAATTAAATAGGGATTATCTTATTTGCTACCGTTGAGTATCTAAATACTAGCACACAATAAGATGAAAAACAGGTATCAACATCATATGTATAATGTGATATGATATGGTTCTTGTTGCGCCTTGATCTCCATCGAGCGCTCCGGCATGATCTCCATCTTGCCCTTGGTTTGACGCCAAGTCCTCGACGCCTCCACCAGGTCGTTCATCGGAACGATGACTATCACTATACTACTTAGTAACAGAAAAGTAAACTACTTTACGTTCGTAACGACCAATGCCATATCATAATCACATGCCCCCTGCAAAATAAAGTTAGACGCCTCTACTTTATCTATTGCAAGTTTTACGTGGTTGTTAGGGCTTTCGCAATATAACCGCTTCTAGACTACGAACTTTCCAACCACAACATGGATCCAATAGTTGTCTCTATTACACCACTTTCGGGGCCCTCCGTTGTAAATGTTATATCAACTATTGAATGAGAGACAGACACCCGCTATCCACTTATACGGTACAAGCCGTATGTTGAGCGTGGAACCAGTCTCGCGTACAAATACGCGTAAGGTCGGGCCGGGCCGCTTCATCAAACAATACCACGATATAAACAAGTACACGCTAGAGGGTAACAACTAAGGGATCAATGCCCGCACAATACTTGTGTGTACTGGCCGTACATCACTCCTACGCATAGATCGGCTCTAATACCACTGTAGGGGATCGGTGTGGAAAACAAAAAAATTCCTACGTCGAACCCTAGAAACTGCCTAGGATCTATCTATGTAGTAATGCGGTAATGGCCAGAGCATATAGAATACATACCCTTGTAGACCGTACGCGGTTAATGTTCCACGGGGAACGTGGTTGAAGTAGTCGTACTCGTAGCCGACCTCAAGGTCGTGAAGCTCCTCGCGGGTCACCCCTTGCTCCTTCTTGATCTTCACCGCGCAACAGCTCCAGCTCACGACATTTAAGCGCCCCAAGTGTTGCACCTCGTGTCTTCGTACATATCCGGTGCACGATGAGACCTCCGGCTCCCTGATCCCGCCAGGAGTGCGGAAGTTAATATCCGGCTAGGAATCCCTGCAGCGCAACGGCATGCTATAGGTGTGCCTTGATCGCACAGCCCAAACTTGGGGCCATGGTCACAAGGGCTAGAGAGAGGGAGGAGGAGAAAGTCAACCAAAGGACTTCTCCAAGAATTGGATGTCTTCAATCCCACCCATGGGCACACCTTTATATAGGGGGAGGGGGTGTGCCCTCCCCTTTGGGTTTCCCATGTGGGACTATTCAAGGGAGAGAGGGGGAGGCACATGGGCCTTCATGGGCCACCGGCCAGGGGTGGGCCCCACCCTGCGCACAACCCTAGGCTGGCCGGGTGGGCCCTCCTTGAGGCGCCTGGGCCTTGGCCCCTTGGCCCTTTCCTCCTCCGGTTTTCCGTCATGGGCCCTATTTCCCTAGGAAGTTTGGCCCATTAGTGGAATAACCCTTCAAATTAGATTTTAATATTATATTTAATATTAATTACACTAATTAATATGTAAATACGTATTACAAAATCCGTCTTGACCCAAAACACCTTTCGGTTCCCTTTCGATTTCCTCCGAACGACTTTGGATCTTTCCCGGAATGATTTCGGTCCTTTATTCTTTCTCTGAACAACTTGAGATCTCTCTGCGCAACGATTCCGGCTTTCTGTTTCTCTACTGTGATTCCATCTTACGAATGATCTCTCTCATTGTACCCTTAAGTGTATCCTCTCACGGCTCGGGAATGCTCTAGACATGATCTGTATCAATGATCAATAGAGGGACCAGGGATGTCCATGTGACCCCTATGCATTCCTGATGACAATGTCGTTTGAACCGTCTAAATGTAGCATCCTCTTCCTTTTGTTTCTCGATACAACTTGTCCAAGATCCAATCACTGGTATCCCATACCTTTGTTCAATCTCGTTCACAACAAGTTATGTTTTCTTGTTACCATGATATTACATCCCCGTGACCTAGTCACATGTTGCAACATTTATAGATATAATCTCACCAAGCCGGCCGTATGTATCTTTACCCGTCATGTGGGTGAACAAATTCCGGTCTTGCAGTCAAATGTCATCTACTATTCCTTTAGAATACCCAATGTACACCTTTATGGCCACCGCATTACCAGATGACGTTTGATGTAGTCTAAGCAGCCTAGGGAAATAGTGAGTAATATGAGCTCACGGTCTAAGGAGAAGGAGTCTAGGTATAGCTGTTGCAACAATGAACTATATGACTTGATCGTGTTGTTATCCTTCGAGGAATGTCCAATCACATCATTCTCCAATGATATGATCTCGTTGTCAGTCGGCATAAATGCCCATGATCTTGAAACCCAGATCATCTTCGTGACCAACAAACTAGTATGAATAGAGGCTACTAGGGACTTTGTTGTTTCATACCACACTTGTACCAATGTTTCTACTTGGCACAGTTATAGCACAATATGAAACTATTATAAACTAATTGAGATGACAATAAAAACCTATTTATTATTTGCCTCTAGGGCATATCTCCTTTAATGTGTATTTATCTGGCCAAATACCCCCACTATATATAGGGGGAGGTACTACCTCCCTCAAATTCCCAGGGTGGGACTAAAGGACAGGAGAGGGGGAGGGGTGGCACCACCGGCCACCCCCACGGGCCCCGAGCAGGGGGGAGGGGGGCTAGCCCACTAGGGCGTCGGCCACCCCCTCTGGCCCTTCTCCCTCTTGCCTTTCCCTAATGGGCCCTCTTCCCTCCGAAATTGGCCCATTTAGCCTTTTGACCTTTAAATTGATTTTCTATTTTATTAAATAATTATGAATAAATGACTAAATCAATATTTAACATTCATTCATATATTATTCAATCTCCGTGGCTATGGAACACCTTCCACCTCCACTCCGGACATCCTCCGGACTTACCGAAACCCTTCTGGTTTTCTCTCTACTATTCTTCGGCGATTCTCCCAATCCTATAAACACTCTCTAAGCATCATCAAACCCTTAAGTGTGATACCCTATGGTTTGGGAACACTCAATACATGGTCGGGACACTCCCGTACCAATGATCGATAGAGGGACATGGATGGCCATGTGACCCCTGTGCATTCCACGAAGATCTTTTGTCGTTTGAACCGGGACGGTCGTGCCTTATTCCCTTTGTCTCTTGATACTTGGCATTGCCCTAGATCTGATCAATGAAATCACCATGTCGTGTTCAATCTCGTTACCAAACAATGCTACTTGGCTCGTTCCGACAAGTGATATCCCTGTGATCAAATTACACGCTGCGCAGCTATTGGATATAACTTCTCCGAGTAGGCCCTTGAGTATCTTTCTGTCACGTGGACGGACAAATCCCTGTCTTGGCATATATTGCCTCTACGGTTTCCTCCGAGTATCTGAGAACACATTTATAACCACTGTATTACCAAGTGGCGCTTGATGCTATCTAAGCACTCTCGGGAGACAGTGATTGATATAGCCTCACCGTCTAAGGAATAGTCTACGAGGATCCATTTCTAATCACCGTAACTTGTACTTTGTGACATGATCGGGTCATGATGTTTAGGTTAGGTATTGGTTCATCATCTCATTCTTAGAATGAGTTGACTCCATTTCCAACTGGCATAAATGCCACCTGATCAGGAAAGTTGATCATCTCTTGACCAATGAACCAGTGACTAGAGTTTCACTGGGAACCCCTGGTTGTTTATATATCACACGTGTATTTATGTTTCCTCTCAATACAGTTATAACATGATATAAAACTTAATCATAATCTTTCTGAAATATGATAATAGTCCTTATTACTATTTGTCTCTAGGGCACATTTCCAACAGTCTCCCACTTGCACTAGAGTACAAATAAACCAGCTGCATTTGTTCTTAATCATTGGCACCATATATCCGGTACCCTGAACATGCTTGCTCATGGAAGAGGTTGAGTCTTGGGTCTGTACTTTACAGTCCCAAATCCTTTGCAACTTACTAATGTCACCATGATTGACATAATACTTTATCATCACATGATAACATCTATGTGTATGCATCATCGCTATGGCAGCAGAACGAGGCCTAATTCTAGGAGCCTACAGTGACTTTAGATCAACCTCGAGGGTTTTCTCATGGGCACTATGCCCTGGGACACATCATTCTACGTTAAAAGCGAACTAGCCCCGCCATAACATTATACAACACTTTAGATGGTACCCTTATCTATTATTATAAATGTAATCATCGAAACACGAGTGCACCTTGTGCAACTTTCGATGTTTTTGTTCACCTCGCTTCCTACTTGACTTTAGTTGGCGTTTACAGGAGTTTTCAACATATTCCCTTATAGCATAACCCTTTATGCTTTAAGATATGTCATCCTTTATGGATTTGGAAAACATGTCTACAGTTCTCTATTAGATACTACGGACAAACTTAGCTCAATGTTCCGTGATTCAAACTTAATCACTTTTAAATGTTCCTTATTGGATCATATATTATGTTAAGTTATCATCATGGTTTTCCAAGATAGAACCTATGTCTAAACATAGTGGATGATGATCATCCTTTTCTTTCTTTCAACCATTGATGTTAAACTCAATACTATTCCTATCTTGAGTTATTAAGGACCAGTTCCTTAATTAACTTCTATTCCGAAACCCTTTTCAGAATCCCTAAGGAATACTACATAATATCATAACACACTTATTATCAACTTCTACCCCTTATAAATCATTATTTATCGGTACATGCGCTTTTATTCTCAACACACTTAAGAATCACTCCTATAAGCTCCCACTCATAATATGTTCCTAACATATTTGGGTACGAGTCATTACTATTTACTCAAACTATGTTCCTACATATTTGAATTTGAGACTTATATTGCTCCCACTCAAAAATATGTCAATCACATATTGTTTTAGGAAGACTTTTATAGCTCCCACTCAATTTTATGAAAATTGTATATCCACTCACTATTTTGAATAACTTCAAAATCCTTTGATCAAATATCAAACTTGGAGATTTACTATGAGATACTAGTACTTTTACTAGTTTTAAATCCACTAGACATTTAACACACTTAAATCAAATTCATTTGAATTCGTCCAATACTTGACAAATTGTGCTTTTGTCATTCACCCCTTTTTCCACTATGTCTTTCCAGTCATTTGGGAAAATTCAAGTAACCCCTTTCACTTGCGAGATTCAGCAACAAATTGCTTCCTAATCTCAAGTGAATTTTGCTTTTAGGATTTCTCATAATTCTAGTTTACCATTATTTCCTTAGTAGTTCATAGGTATGTCACTTTCCGGTAATCATGGCAAATGATTAACAAATGTCTCCATACAAGATATGGGCTACATTTTGAATCCTACTTCATGTAGTGAAAACACCAGTGGGGAAAACACAATGATCATTATCGTTGATTCTTTCCTTCATGAAGAGAATTGTTCAGGAACGTTTTCTGTTGCGCTTCTCAACACTCTGATGCAGGGTTTTCAATCCTCATCGTGTTTTTCACTATCTTCCATTTTCTTCATAATCGAGAAATATCACTGATGCGAAATTTCTCAAGAATGCACCAAAATCCAAGCAATACAAGTTTTGATTCTCTTTTGGTTTTAGCTATGGATTTCGTATTCAAAGTTTCCAATGAATACTCTACAAGGACTTATTTGCTATTGTTTTGGTTATATCGAATAACCCAAAACTTTCACGACGTTCCATACCAGATATGGAGCCGCTTTCACGAATTCAAATGGTTCACTATATATTCTAATTGAGTGATAACTATTTCTAACTAATGGTCTCTACATCTACACTACAACGATTTATTTGGCGCCATCTATTTACCCACTTTGATATCTAATATCACATTGTGATGCTTTGCATTTTGACATTTCAAACGCATTGCATTTCACAATTTCTTTTATGCCAATCTTATAAAGTTGAAGTTCACTACTATTGATCAAATCGTAGTAATTAGATTCTCTTTTATATTTATACCCTTTTGTTGATGAAACACTTTGATCATATCAAATAATTTCATACTCATGTTTCCTTTGGTAAACTTATTTACACATTTAAACAATCACATATTGGTAATTACCATTTTGTTAAAACATAATACATCGAATATGTATTTACTTTTAAAAATTCATTAAAGACTTTGTATTCAAGTAATACACCATGTTCAAATTATTTTGCCGAACTTAGGCATGATTTATATGTGATAAGAAATCGAATGTCTTTCACATATTATCACATAACTTTTGAATTTAAACAATGGTTTTCATTCAATAATGAATATCATTTAAGTTGGGTATTTTTTAAATCCATTTCAATATTTTACAAATGTTCATGTATTATCAATTAGTTTCATACAACAAGGATAATTCACATATAATCAAACAAGATATGAACACGAATAGAGATCATTCATAAAAGTGGATCAAATGATTGTTACAAGCTCATATGAATAACCGTCTCACAAAGTGTGAGACACACTAAAGAAGTTCACAATCTTTTTGATTACAATAATCATCCTAAACATAAACTAAGTGACAAAAGTTGAGGGAGAGTGTCGTTGGCCATCATCATCATGCTCTCCATCAACACGCAATGTCACCTCCTATCCAGCAAGCACCTCTCATGCAGAAGGACCTGTTTTCAGTAAAACATAACAAGTATCAAATATACTTAACACTGCAAATGTGTTTGCAAGATTATAACATTTATAAAATTGTATATCAAATATATACCTTTGTCATCGATGACCTCACCGGAGATTGGTTCAACCTTTACGTTCCTAAAACGTAATATGAACTCTTGGAAATCCAATGTTTCCGTATCACCACTCATGATGCTACTCCGGACATGTCCTTCGTAGCTAGGAGGCAACGATCGAAGCAGCACGCCTATTGCAAACGGATCATCCATCCAGTAGTCCATGATGTGAACAAGTCTCATGTGTGCATCAAGCATGCGCTCCGAGTGACCCTTCAGATATGTGTGCTCCTCCATCTATATGGAAAGGAACTTTCCAAGCAGCTCGTGCTTCCACATGCGCACATGGCTTATGAACTCTGCTCTTAGCTGATCCACCATCGAATATGGATCAAGATCACCCATCAGCGGATGGAGTTCATCCACCATCCTGTAATGCATTATTATCTGAATGTAGGTGGACATCTCTTGACGATAGTAGCGGTCTTCCAGCTCTTGCAGGGTCTCATAGTGGTCTGGCTCAGTGAAATCCATTGTGCGGCTTATGTAGTTTACCACATGATTCCTAGTAAGGAGATCATTCAGGCGCACAAGCCAACTAAGGAAGTTGGATCCATCAAGTCTAAGTTTCTCACCCATTACCCATTCCTCAATGACAAAGTAAGCTTCACGGTGATCCATCTCTATATTTATAATTGCAAAAGGAATTTAGACTAAGTCTATAATTAAGTTA
Source organism: Avena sativa (assembly GCA_916181665.1). Classification (NCBI taxonomy): domain Eukaryota; kingdom Viridiplantae; phylum Streptophyta; class Magnoliopsida; order Poales; family Poaceae; genus Avena; species Avena sativa. Next base: position 464,486,430 of record OV702297.1, on the reverse strand, counting down.
AGAATAACTCCACTCAGAAACACCTATCCCCTAAAGGGTTCCTAGTGATAACACGACCCCTTTTCCCCACATCTCCCCCAATCATCACAGCCATCAATGTGGGTTCTAGGGTGGACGCTAGACGTCAGTCACATCATTCATGTGACTCATGCTCGATCTTTCGACCATCCGCGTTCAGAGGCCATTACATTCTAGGCTCGCCAACTCAACCTTAGTGTATTCGTTGTGCAACATGGCTTACACCCACTGTATGCGAACGTAGATATATCTGACACCCGATCACCACGACCTGCCTCGTACCGAAGAACTTTCTTGGTGGTGCACACTAAGGGAGAACACAAGCATTGGTAATTTTTAACAGGGATCATCTTATTAGGATACTGTCGAGTATCTAATACTAGCACATAATAAGATATAAAAACAATAATATTGAATGTAAATGCAATGTGATATGGTCCTTCACGTCGTGATCTCCATTCGTCGTCACTGGATTCCGGCGCTAGGGTTCCGGCGCCGTAGACACCAGGGTACCGGTGTCTTTCCAGCGTGGTAGTCCATCACCTCCGTGACTATCTACTACTACGTAACATAAGGTAATCACTTTACCTTTTCCACAACCATATCACAAAGCAACGCCCCCTGCAAAACAAAGTTAGACGCCTCTACTTTTATCTTTGCATGTTTTACGTGGCTGAATGGGCTTTCGCACAAGAACCGTTCTTACCTACAAACTTTCAGCACAACGCTGATCAAGTATTTGTCTTTACTACACCCCTTTCGGGGCCCTCCGTTGCAAATGGCATACCAACTAATGCGAGAGAGACAGACACCCCCCTAAGCCACTTTATATGGTACAAGACGTATGTCAAGCGTGGACCAGTCTCGCGAATGAACGCGTAAAGTTGGTTGGGGGCCTCTTCATCAAGCATTACTGCGGTATACACAAGTACATGTGGGAGGGTAACAACTAAAAGATCAATGCCCACAAACTACATCTCGTGTGTTCTACCCGTACTAGCATTACTACACATAGATCTAGCTCTGATACCATTGTAGGGGTTCCGTGTATGAAAATAATAAATTTTTACCCTACGCCCATGAACCCCTAATGTTGCCAGGACCTATCTATTAGTAATGCAGTAACAGGAGGGGCTTTTCACGAACTTACCCTTGAAGACCGAAAAGCGTTGTTAACACTCAGGAGAGCGTGGTTGATATAGACGAGCCGAAGCCGACCTCAAGGTCGTGATGAAGTCATTGCCCTACTGCGGCTCCAACGACTTGAGTGCCTCAAGTGTGACACCTCGCGGGGAGTTACACACGTTCGGTGCCTGCCGATGACTCCCGCTTCCCCGATCCAGCAGCAGTTGTGGAAGTAGAACTCCTGGATCCGAATCCCACAGCGCGACGACCCTCCACGGTGAAGATGTCTCTCGTTCGTGCAGTCCGAACTTGGGACCACGGTCACGACAGAGAGAGATAGAATATCAATTGGAGGTCTCCTCAAAAGTGATGAAACCTTTATGGAATATTGTGTGTATTTATCTGGCAAAATACCTCCACTATATATAGTGGGAGGGGAGGTACTACCTCCCTCAAAGTCCCAGGGTGGGACTAAAGGAGAGGAGAGGGGGAGGGGTGGCGCCGCCGGCCACCCCCATGGGCCCCATGTTGGGGTGGCTAGCCCACTAGGGCCACGGCCACCCCCTCCGGCCCTTCTCCCTCTTGCCTTTCCCCAATGGGCCGTCTTCCCTCCGGAATTGTCCCATTAAGCCTTTCTCTTTTATTAAATAATTATGAATAAATGATTAAATCAATATTTAACATTCATTCATATATTATTAAATCTCCATGGCTATGGAACACCTTCCACCCCCACTCCGGACATCCTCTGGACTTACCGAAACCCTTCCGGTTTTCTCTCTACTATTCTTCGGCGATTCTTTCGATCCTATAAACACTCTCTAAGCATCATCAAACCCTTAAGCGTGATACCTTATGGTTTGGGAACACTCTAGACATGGTCGGGACACTCCCGGACCAATGATCGATAGAGGGACCTGGATGGCCATGTGACCCCTGTGCATTCCACGAAGATCTTTGTCGTTTGAACCGGGATGGTCGTGTCTTATTCCCTTTGTCTCTCGATACTTGCATTGCCTGAGATCTGATCAATGACATCACCATGTCGTGTTCAATCTCGTTACCAAACAATTCTACTTGACTCGTTCTGACAAGTGATATCCCTGTGATCAAATCACACGTTGCGCAGCTATTGGATATAACTTCTCCGAGTGGGCCCATGAGTACCTTTCTGTCACGTGGACGGACAAATCCCGCTCTTGAAATATATTGCCTCTACGGTTTTCTCTGAGTACCTGAACACACCTTTTTAACCACTGTATTACCAAGTGGGGCTTGATGCTATCTAAGTACTCTCGGGAGACAGTGATTGATATAGCCTCATGGTCTAAGGAATAGTCTACGAGGATCCATTTCTAATTATCGTAACTTGAACTTCGTGACACGATCGGGTCATGATGTTTAGGTTGGGTATTGGTTCATCATCTCATTATCAGAATGATTTGACTCCATTTCCAACTGGCATAAATGCCACATGATCAGGAAACTTGATCATCTATTGACCAATGAACCAGTGACTAGAGTTTCACTGGGAACCCCTGGTTATTTATATATCACACGTGTATTGATGTTTCCTCTCAATACAGTTATAGCATGATATAAAACTTAATCATAAACTTTATGGAATATGATAATAGTCCTTATTACTATTTCTCTCTAGGGCATATTTCCAACATCTCCAACAACTGACCTTGTCTCTCCATCATCTGACCATGTCTCTCTAGCAACTTCTGCATGCCTGGGGGCATCTCGGGCACTCGTCTCGGAGGCATTTGTTTAGGATAACATGGATGAGTATAAATGAAAAAAAAACTAAGGCAAAAGCTACCAATTCCCAATCGCCACAAACAAACACTAGTACAACAACAACATTCAAGCAATCACACATTCAAACACACAACTACTATTTTGAAAATATTTTTATTTATTATTGTCACAAAATATGATGATGTCACTCATAGAACAAAATTAGCATGTGTAGTTAGCTAAGCATGCACCATTTAGCTTCCTAATGATCATTAGTGGTCTCTTCTTGATGGACTCAATGAGGGTCGTCGGCTAAAATTTTGGAAGACGAGAAAATGGCCAAGAAAAGTCATGCGAGAATATCTAAGATGCAAAAATACAAGATTTTGAATCAACATAATATTTTCATTTTCCTAGGGTCTTTCCTACTTTCTAAACCAGTTCTAGGGTCACAAACCTATAGTCAATACAATGCTTTGATACTATCTGAAGTGACCCGACCAGATAGGGGTATATGTCTATGTGCTATTTAGTGCTAGTCCCTGATCGACTCACAAACACACATAGTTTAGGATGTAATATCACAAAATACATCGAAAGATCCATAATATAACATAGTCTCATACAAGTTGCATACAAGCTAGCTCCTCACATTCAAAGTTCAATAGCATAAGACTAATAAACTATAAGGAGCTCCATTCAAATGCGACAGGTGAAGCATTCTGAGTGGAGACTCACGACCCTAAGATCGTACTTCAACCATCTTCAGGGAAACCTACAACATGAAACATTGCAGCCACGAGTGCCAATACTTTGAATATATTGGCAAGTATCACTAAAGGATATAAAATCCAACAAGGTCAATCAAGTAGCTCCTCTTATCCACTAGCGTACTGGTCTGATGGTCAAGTCCGAAGCCTCCTCCCATATCACCCCTCACTCCACTACTCAACATGTTAGCAAGTCAGACTCCACTCCCTTACCATGCTCCTCCTTAAGGTCCAAGCTCAACATGTTAGTACGTTAGACTCAACACCCCTACCATTCTAGTTGTCCAACCCCTCCTATTATAAACATGTTAGTAAGTCAGACCGTGGCCCTTTACCATACATCCCATCCCATCACTCCACTCAACATGTTAGTACGTCATACTCCATTCCCCTACCATTCCATGCAATACTTGAAAATCTCCTCCTCCATTCTTCCCAGTCGATTCACTCACTATGTCAAACTAATCTCACTGTCCCACTAAGTCAAGATCTTATCCCGGGTTTTCCCCCACATCTATAATTTGGCATAGCCAAACCTTTCCAACACAAACATTTGTCACACAACAAACAAGTTGAATATCCATATGGCTATCCTATCTGAGTTTCATAGTGTATCATCATTCAACCAAAATTACTTCTATGCTAACATAGTAAGCGTAACATAGTCAAAACCGAATGTTCCACTTGCAAGGTAAGCATGACATGAACAATGGTAAAGTTCAACTTTCCTTATTGATTATGGATGTTTTCACTCACTTTTTACAATCACAAGGCTTGCACACTTCACAATCATAAGGCAAAGAATTCCAATGAACACCCAATCACATTCCAAACATCATGCACAAGACACATATGCATGCTCTTCATACAAACATTTTATGTGTACAAAAAATCATGAATATGTTTTATAAAAGTTATAATATGCATAATGCAACAAGATTCATTTAAAAATCATTTTTATAACTAAAGTTATGTTCAAAATAGCTATTTTTGGGATATAGATTCATATTTAAGAAAAATTGTTAACATATTTTAAAATTTTACCCTATGATCTTATTGGACAGGGTACTAAAATATAATCATTTAACAACAAGAATCATCTTAAAATCATTAATAGAATTAAAGTTATGCACATAATACTCCAACTCTTGCTTTTTAAACTAAACTAAGAACACAAGGTCAAAACTCTTATTTTTAGTTTCTAGTGTGTTCCTCCTGTTTCAATGATTCCATAGACATAAAATTCATAATTTTTGAACTTATAGAACTTAAATTATGAATTTTGCAAGATTATATCCATTTAAACACCTTTTAAAAGAAATTAGATGTAAACAACACACGTGGCGAGTTCCTATTAGTTCATACCCCTTCATTACTAGATTAAACGACTACCGCTGGATTTACATAAAAATAACAGGCGAGATCTACCCCGTCTCACGGCGGCTCATCTTGGCTTGAACATATAGTGGTCGTTGGCACCCGATCGAACAGTAGCTAGAAAGGTTGGCGATCTCACCCTATGGCTTTGTTCGCCTGAGACGAAGGGGAAGGCGGCGGTGGTGCTGGAGGTTGTCGAAGGCGGGGCTTGGGCACTCCCAGTACTCAAAGAAGGAGCAAAGACCAGCGCAATGAGTGGAGATCGATGGGGTGGTCGACGTCGACCTTTGCCTGTTGCAGGCATGTTGAGGAGCGGCTGGAGCGACGGTTGGTGGCCGCGGCGACCTTCGGGTGGCGGTGCTGCGACTATTCTGTTGCGCCAGTAGGTGAACCGAAAGCCTCAGGATACGAGAGGGATCGAGATAGGTAGGATGGGAAAGAAATCGGGAGCCGGCTCATCGAGTACCTACGGAATTAGACGTCGGAAGGGTGTTGGAGGGTGGAGCTCCGGCGATGAAATTTGTCAGCCTAGCGGCTTGTTTCCGTGAGCAGGGAGGAACATAAGGAGAGGGGGTCGAGGAACTTAAGGATCGCATGCGGGGCGACTTAGGCGAGTGGGGGCGAGGGCGACGTGGGCGCGGAGCATCGCCGTGGGCAGTCGCGGAAGGAAGGGGATGGCTGCTAGCGCGTGGGTCCCACACGTCGGCCTCATTTTATTTTTCCTAGAGAAGGAAGATTCCTGGGTGGGATACTCTGTAGGCCATTGCTGGGTTGTTGTGCATCGCACAAGCGGTAGTTAATGGGAGGGAAGCTATGGTTCGGCACAATTTGGTCGTCCGCCTATTTGTTTTTTTTTGTTTTACATTTTCTTTTATAGTTTTAGTTTTATAACGCCAAATAGAGTGAAAAAAGTTTCTAATTTTTTTAAATAAAACTACCCCTTAAAAAACTTTATAGAACTTGATTTTTACCAAGGTAATATATTGAAAATTCCATTTGAACAAAATGCACTATATGGATAATTTTTAAAATGTAGGAAAACAAGGTTTATGTTTAAAATATGTCGTGTATCGATTTTCGACACCAGGGATGGGGGGGTCCCCTTTGTTAGTCCGGCTAGGGGCGCAAGATCCGGTGAGCTCGATCGTAGAGCTAGAAGAACACACAGAGAAGGACACATGTTTTTTATCCACCTTTAGGCCCTCGATGTGAGGATCCCTACGTCCTGCAACTATCAACTATCCGGTGGATTATCACAGTTACAATGATTCCTTCCCCGGTAAGGATCTATCATGTGCTCTCCTCTCTCTATGCTCGACTTGGACCTCCTTTTATAAGATAAAGGGTCTTCCATAGTGGTCGGGAGAAACCACACGTCAACCTTGCCACATGGCAAGACATGGCATGCATGAATACATCATGGAGGGGCCTTCCTGTGCGGTCTTGGCATGGCAAAGCAGGTCTGAGGCCTAGCTCCCTAGGCCTCAGATCTCTAACTATCATGTCCCTCACCAGGGTGGACGGCCAACCTATATTCTCCTGACTACGCGGTCCGAGAATAAGCAGCCCCCAGGCAGAACTTCCAAACGCGGCTCGCTTAGAGCAAGTATAATAGCATCTAATCAGCAGGCTATAAGCCAGTCCACGTCATCAATATCTGAGCTGGAGGAAAGAGAACCGAAAAGAGAGAGAGAGACGAACGGGCGCTTCATCTGTCGCCGGGCGATAGCACAAGAAATGATGGACTACAGACTACTTGAACGGTAGAGCAGCCGCATGCACTGCTTTTTTGTGCTACTGATACAATCTCCAAGCATGAGCATTAAATATTTTATGTCCACTAGAGCCAGCTTATGGCCCCCTTCTTTTGAGCTTATGATTTTAGAGAAGCTAGATTTTAGGAGATTGTTAGAAAAATCTGTGGTGGGGAGAAGCTCACACAATCTACAATTTTCCCTTCTTTTTGGCTTATGGAATTTGGGATTCTAAACAAGTTGACCTGTGAAATATCTACAATGCCCTGCAGCTGGGAGGGCGGCATGGGGAGGCAAGGAGCTCGAGGTCGCTGGATGGATGGAGGGAGACGAGATCACGTGGGGCGGCGGCCGTAGGTGGGCGCGGCGGCGGAGGCGACGGCCGTCGGTGGGTGGCGGAGGCGGCGTCGGGCGGCAGACGAGGTGGCGGTGGCCGGTGGGGCGGCGGAATGGAGCGGCGAGTCGGAGGCGGGCTCAGCGGCGGTGGCGACGGGCGCTGGCGGCAGCAACGGCGACAGGCGCTGGCGGCGGCAGGGTGAACCCTAGCTGGTTCTGTCGATGGGGGGCAGGCGGGGTGAACCCTTCGGTGGCAATCCCATGTAAAAAGTACAAACGTTAGGGGTAGCTGGGGAAACCCTTTGGGACCTGGGTGGAGAATTCCGGGAATCCATTCAGAATCGGGTCGCCGGCCGATTCTCCTATCACATACATTTTCTGATTCTCGGTCGAAATAAGCGTGGACCCTTCTTTTGGGCTTTTGCAGATTTTGGGCTAGAATCTGTTTTAGAAGCTGAAAAGAAGGGGGCCTATAGCCTGCCTGTTGTATGTATGTTTATTTAAGGGGTTAATTGGATAGACGCCACTGCAATTTCCGCGTATTTGAGAAACACCACTGCAACTTTCAACTTTGGAAAAACGCCACTGCAATTCTGTGTACGTTTGACAAACGCCATTACACCCACTTACCCAACATATACCAGTCTATATACTTGTATTCCCAGCCTTATATACGTACCATGGTGGGGTCCACCCGGATCCGTGACTAAACTAGAAGACGCACCCAACGAAGTGACTCGATATCCCACCTTCCTCGCTCGTGCCTCGTGCGCTATCTGTCGGTGGCGCTCGTGCCTCCGAACCCAAACCCTACCTGGCGGCGACGAACGCCGGCGAGCATAGGGATGGCGGCGGACGGCACCGGAGATCCTGGCGGCGGGGAGCATCTAGTTCCCGCACTTCCTCCCCACCCCGCCGACCGGATTGAAGCCCCCTCCCCCCCGACTCCTCTCTCCCCTTGTCAGCCGAAGGCGGCGAGCATGATGGCGTTGGTGCCACGGGATGGCGGCGAGAACACCGAGCGGATGGAGGTTCCTCCGACGCCGTTTCTCCCCTTGGCTCCTGTATCCCCTCTCCTCTCAGAGCCGATGGAGGCTCCTCCCAATCCTCTCTTGTCGGCAGAGGATGGCGGCGAGCAAATCGAGCGGACGGAGGTTCCTCTGAGGGAAACAACATGTGTAGCCCCGAATCATCTCTCGCTATAAGATAATTTTGAACCCTCAATTTCTGGTTTCTACCCCTAATTTGATTCATCGTTTTAGTATAGCAGTACATTTAGATTTTAATTTTTATAGCCCTTCCAAATTGACTGTTGTTTCTGCCAATTTTTGGTAGGTGTTGCAATCAATTTGACATAGATTGGGGACATTATCTTGCCCAGGATGCAGAGATGCTAGCTTTGGGTGGGGCTGAAAGTGTGGTTACTTGTCCATTGCTTCCTTTGCTTGCTCAAGGTATTGAGAGCTCCACTTCAAGCAAGATAAATGATGCAGATGATGAGCAGCAAACAGATGATGTAGATGCCGACCCATTTGATAACGAAGAGGAGTATGTTGGAGTGGATGATGAGAACATGTATGATGTTACTATGCCTATAACTATCATAGAGCAACTAGAAGTACCAACAAATATTGAAGGAGATGATAATATGGATAAGGCAGAAGTAATGCAACATATCCAAGAGGAGGCAGAGGTTGTTGACCTTGATCCCCTGCAGTACAATATTGCTCATGATCCTGAAAATCCAGACATTCGAGTAGGCGGTCTATTCCCTAACATTGTAGCCTTTCGAAAAGCAATAAGGCATCATGCTGTGATAGCTGAATTTGAATTCACTAATGTGAGGACTGACCAAAGTAGATTCATTGCTGAATGCGCACATGAGACTTGTCCATGGCGCATTCACGCATCTAAGCTGCGTGATGAACCAGTTATCATGGTATGCTTTGTTGTTTATGTTTCTGGCACTTGTTTCTCTTCTTCCACTTGTTTGTTTGCTGATTCAACCTTGACAACCTTTTGCAGATAAAAAAGATGTCTTTCGAGCATGACTGTCCAACAACAAAGCTTGAAGATAGAAAAATGGCATCACAAGATTGGGTTGCAGAGAAGCTTGGAGATTGGGTGAAGAAAAACCCTGGTGCAGGCACAAAAGCAGCTATGGTGAAGTTGGAAGGTGACTATAAATTCAAGTTGAAGTACAATAAGGCTTGGTCAGGTACGAGACTAGCTCTGGATAAGATCCTGGTAAATACGAAGATTGTTTTCGGCTGCTGTTTAGTTGGAAAGCAGAAATAGAGAGGAAGAGTCCTGGAAGTATAGTTGAAATTGAATTAATTAAGATCGATGATAAGTATCACTTCAATAGAATGTTTGTAGCATTTAAGGCCTGCATTGATGGATTTTTAGCAGGTTGTAGACCATACATAGGAGTAGATGCAACCGCACTAAATGGCAAGTATGTAGGCCAGTTAGCATCGGCAACTGCAGTCGATGGACACAACTGGTTATACTATGTAGCATATGCTGTGTTTGATTCACAAACAACAAAAAATTGGACATGGTTTATGCAGCAGTTGCGTAGGGCTATAGGATCCCCACTAGGGCTTGTCATTTCCAGTGATGCTTGCAAAGGGTTAGAAAATGCTGTAGACAGTGTATTCCCTGAATGTGAATATAGAGAGTGCATGCGGCATCTTTACCAGAACTTCATGAAAAAATACCATGGTAAAGTGTACACGGAGCATCTGTACCCAGCTGCAAGGGGATTCACTGAGCAGAAGTTTAGGTATCACATGGAGAAGATATACGCCACAAATCCAAAGGCTATTGAATATCTAGAGACTCACCATAATAGGCTCTGGTATAGATGTGCCTTTGGGGAAGCTAGCAAGGTTGATTATGTCACAAACAACATTTCTGAAAGTTTTAACAAGCAGATCAAAGATTTTAAAGGGCTGAATTTGTGTGAGCTGTTCGATAGGATTAGAGAGCTCATAATGGTGAAGTTCAATGTGAGGAGGCATGTTTCTAGGCAGATGGCAGGAAGAATACTGTCGGTTGTCCTTAAAAATCTCAATGCCCTTAGCAAAACAATTGGACCGCACAAAATCTCCTGGAATACTGAAAATAAAGCAGAGGTCACCCTGTATGATGTCAAAACCTATGACCAAAGGCACACTGTAGACTTGCAGAAAAGAGTGTGCACCTGTCGTGTATATCAAGTTTCAGGCAAACCTTGTATTCATGCACTAGCATTCATCTGCTCAATGAGAGCTAGAGGAGTTGAAATCCAATCCTATGTTGATGAGTACTACAGTTTGGCTAGGTTTCAGGCTTCTTATGCAGCGCCAATGCCAACAATGACAGATAAGACACATGCAGTAGGTGCAAGTAGACCTTGGCTTCACGATATACCCACCTGTACAAGAGAAAAGGCCTCCTAGCAGGCCTAGGGTACAGAGAATTAGAGGGTTACTTGAACCTGACAGGAAGGTTGTGAAGTGCAAGCAGCCAGGCCACTTAGAAAAAACTTGCAAAAATCCTCCTCCAAAATATCCTGACTATGTTGACGATCAGCCACAAGAGGAGCGGAGAGAAGAGCAGCCACAAGAGCAGCACACACCTAGTAAAAGGTTTAGTAACCCTTTAGTAACCTGTTTCTTTTCTAAACAGTTTTTGATGCATATTTCCTAATTTTCTCTATACTTTGCAGGAAGTGATCTGCCGAGGAGCAAGATGTGTAAGACGATGAGCCTATAGCTAATTACAAGCGGTATCCTTTTGTGTACCCCATCTAGCAGTAGCAAATGAATATTGCCTAAGATTGCTCCAATAATATTGTACTCCATGCACCTGTAGGAATAAAACACCCGTGAAGAAGGCGACACCCGCGAAGAAGAAGACACCCATGAAGAAGAAGACGTCGTGAAGAAGAAGACGTCGTGAAGAAGAAGAAGACGCCGATGAAGAAGAAGACGCCGGTGAAGAATACATCGGTGAAAAATGGCAAGAAAAAGAAAGCTGAGGTGGTCGCACCATCCACGAGTGAGGCGGTTCTAACGCCAACACTTGGAACCAACCGAAGCCTGATGTACTGGCTTGGAGGCTAGATTCATGCATCTGATTTCCATTTTGAATGTGGAGCCAGTTATTTTGTGAAATGAGGCATTGTGATATTGTACTCTAAATCTGAATCTGGAGCCTTTTATTTCCGAATCTGTAGCCTTATCTGAATCTGTAGCTTCATTGATGCATGCGTGTTGCCCTGACATTGGACTTGGAGTTGTGTTGGAAATATTGATTTTTGAACCTGGAGCCTTTTGTCTGAATGTGTAGTGTTGTTGTATCTATTTTGAGTGTTGACCTGGAGCTTCTATGACATATTTTTATGCAAATGCATGCTTGTGATCTTCACTTTGTAATATTGTTGTAATTTTACTCCAATATTTCTTATCAACTTATATTTTTTTCGCTGATTCTGGAGGACCCCACCATGGTACGTATATACGGCTGGGAATACAAGTATATAGAAAGGTATATGTTGGGTAAGTGGGTGTAATGGCGTTTGTCAAACATACACAGAATTGCAGTGGCGTTTTTCCAAAGTTTAAAGTTGCAATGACGTTTCTCAAATATGCGGAAATTGCAGTGGCGTCTATCCAATTAACCCTTATTTAAGATGACTTTAGCTGACGTGGTAAAAGTATGTAACCTGCATCCGGCGACGTTATTGTTCTTGCTCTTAGGCGGGATCCTGAGACTCTAGGCTTCCCAGGCACTGATCCCGCCTAGCGCACGAGTTCCCAGGAAGCTCCCCAGGGCCTCCGGGGGTTTGCTTCGATTGGGACCCCGTGAAAGCATCTTGCCGGGGCGGTGGCCCGCCCATCGGCTCTCGGGTACCCCAGACGCACGGATGGGATAGTAGCCCCCGGGAGCGCTCCGGTCGAGGCCACGCCCTCAACTCAGGTAGATTAGGTCCGATGCCCCTAGTTATGGCTTCGCTGCGAGAGGTGGGTGTTCATCGTTTCCGAGGCATTAATGCACCCTCGCGAAGCGCACTTCCCCTCCCCAATTCCACTATATCCTACGGCCTGATCCAAAGTCTTGTTAGAGCGCTTGAGAGGGCAAAACCTTTCTCCACGGTTCTTGATGCCTCGAGACATCCGTAGCAGGGCGGCGCCCTTCGAGGCACATCGCTCGCCATCATCTGTTCTAGCAGCTGACTCACGACCCTACCTTACTGAGGGTGGGTCTACGAGCACTAGTAGAAACCGGGCAATTTGCCCCGGTTCGTAAGGGCCTTTAGCCCCGGATTTCGAACCGGGGCTGCGAAAGCGGGACTAAAGGTCCAAGCTTTAGCCCCGGTTCAGTTATGAACCGGGGCTAGAGGTCCAACCACGTGGCCTGCTAGGCGCGCTACGACCCGGGACTAAAGGTTCCCTGCCGCGGCAGCATTTTGTGCCATTTGGCTGCCGCGACAGAGGATGGAGTTTTAGGGTTTTGTGTTTTTTTTCATTTTGTGTTTTGTGTTCAATTATTTTTCATTCTGTGTTTTCATTAGAAACAAGTTTTCGTATACATACAGAACGCTACTACACAGTACTTGGCCACATTGACGCAATATATAATATAATTACTCTTACAAGCATATATATATGGAGTCCCAACAAGGTCCAGAGCATGTCTATTTGATTACATGGAGATCATTACATGGATGCTTTAGGGTCTACTTATACAGTATTCTCCCTATGGGTCTATGACCTCGTCGAGAAAAAATGCAGCAAATTCCTCTTGGATTGCTATTAGGCGGTCCTCTGGTAGGAGCTTGTCCCGCATCGCGTCCAACTATGTAAAAAGGAGATCGTATGGATTAGACTCAACACGATTTTTTGTAATAAAAATAAAGGGTGAATATATTGTTTACTTACTCGAACATTTTCTGAGGGCTTCTCAATACTGATGCGAATGAACTTGCACACGTAGAATCCACATAGATTAGTTCCCTATGGCTGCCTCGCGCACTTTACAAGAATAGAATTCAATCAAATAATAACGCTAGCATGATAAATGCACATAAACTAGAATTAAATAGATGCGCGGACTTAGCTCGTACTACTTACCGAGAGTGATTTAAAAAATAGCTCCTCACGCCATTGACCGCGGACATGTTTCTTGAACTTTTTCCAAACCCTACCCGACAAAGAAAATGAACGAAAGAAACCGATATAGTGCGATAATGCTTGAAATTACCTCTGGAGCGCATCGATAATGATGCGGTAGTTTTCAATGTCTTTGTTTAGTGAGTCCATGATGTGAACTCTTCCCATGTCAAGTGAAATGCTTAGAAGAATCCAGTGGTACCTATGCAAGGTTTACATACGTTAGTAACTCATCATTTACACTGAACATCGAGTAAGCAAAAGTTAATGTATACAAAAACTCACTTGTCGTCGTGGTAAGGAAATAGTATTTCGTTACAGAAATGTTGTTTCGTGAGAAACCGCAACAAGTTGTGCTCGGTCTCCAGTGGTTTATCCTTTAGTATAGCTCCATGAACTCGATGTGGGTCAATGTACCCAAATCCGTTGATAGCCTTTCTTTTACAATCGAGCATCTTCATTCTGCATCATTATATATAGCGTACAAAAGAATATAGTGTACTTACCGGCAATGAATTGAAAAAGCTGAGATAGAGACCTAATTACATAAATATAGTAATCACTTACAAACAATACGAACTGAGGATAGTTTTGTCGAGTTCCTTTAGATTGAATAACTGAAATAATTCTGTAAATTCAATAGGGACCTCGTCTTCAATGAAGTAATGAGATTTTCGAACTTTCAGTATGAGCCAATTTCGCTGTTCTTTTGATGCTTTCATGTACCATTCATGGAATCGTCGCATTTGTGTTGGCATATCCCGAAGCCTCTCAGAACTGACCAGAGGCTCCCCGTTAACAAATTTGGGTGCTACCTCAGTCTTGGGCATATCGCCGTGAATAATTTCATGAATAGGCATACCACATTGCTCGGCCAATATCCTAGCCGTTTCTGGATCCATAGGTTCTTCCTCATATAGTTGAGGTTTGGGTATGTTCACCTGGAGTGGGGGGAGCGATTGGTTTGCTTGTTTCCCCAGCTGGGAAACATCTCTTTTGGTTCTTCGGCTACCACTCGATTGTTTTGCTTGTTTCCCCAGCTGAGGGACGTTTGTTCTGATGCTTCCGCTACCACTTGATTGTTTTGCTTGTTCCCCCTTCTGGGAACCTCTTTTTTGATGCTTCCTCTACCGCTTGATCTCTTTTGTTTCAATGTCTTCTGAAGACATCGTGTATATTCATCTGGCGCATTTAACTGAGCTTGGGATGGCTGTGTCAGTAATTTTCTAAAGTGCTCCTTGGTTTCCGGTTTTATTTGGACCTCTGGCTCAGGTTGTTTCTTTTTAAAATGAGCATCCACTTCGGCACGTACGACCGCATCAGTCTCCTCATCGGTCAGGTCGTAAGCCCTCTTGGGAGGAACCGGCGGTACTCTTGGGAGGGGCGACAAATGTCGCTTCGGGCGTTGGTTATCGCTCGACGGAGCGGTGATATTCTTCCGCTTTTGCCCCTTAGTGGGTGGAGGCGGCTGCGTAGATTGAGATGGACTCGTGTTGGGGTCATGGATTGGACTATTACTGGGAGGAGACGGTGCACTTGGAGGTGGACTTGGAGGAGACGGTGCACTGGGAGGAGACGGTTGCCTTGGTGGAGAAGGTGGCCTTGGTGTCGAGCCTGGAAACTTGATGTATTTTTTTCCAAAGAATGAAGCCACTCGTGACTTCTCCCAGTGTCGTCTCCCCTTCACCTCCAGGGATGTCAAGCTGTAGTGACTGACACATAGGTAGAATTTCATCCACACCGATACGAGCATAGCCAGCTGAAATCGGATTGCAATGATAGGTCGCTCCCGGTGCAGAAGGTAAAGCAAAGCCGACCGCCACCTTCATGGATATATTCTTCAGTTCAACATGCAGCTCACAACTAGTCTTCTCCTTAATTGCATCCACGGGGTACACATCCATCGTTGCATCATTACCGTGGCCATCTCTGGAAGCCACGCTGCTTTTTCGTTGCGATGGGCCGACCGTACTGTCCGGTGTAGGATCTTGCTGTCGGAGTCCTTTAAGTTCATTAAGCTCTTGGCGATACTCCTGCAGCGCGTCTTCAAACCTCGCGAACCGCTCCGTATCCTCCTCTTTTTGCCGCTTTGTTCTTCTCGATCGGCTTCTGTATGTGTCACGGTGCTCGGGAAACCCGATAACCCATGGATAAGAAGGTCCGAACCCTCTTGTTCGTCCAGCCTTTTCAGGATTCCCGAGAGCCTTTGTTATCTCATCGTTCTCTCTATCAGGAACAAACGTTCCCTCTTCAACCTCTTTGATCACTTTAACAAGTTCTTTCTTGGGTGTAGAAATTTCTTCGGCTGCAACAATCTCGCCTGTTTCTGGGTCTAATGATGCCCCATGCCCGAATACCCAATTTCTTGACCTCAAGGGCCAACTAGACGTAGCTGGAGTGACCCCTTTAGCCTCTAGGTCAGCCTCAGCTTTATCCCACTTAGGCATGGCACTCCTGTAGCCACCTCTGCCCATATGATGGTGATATTTCTTTTTGGCTTCATTTTCCTTATTTTTTGCTGATATTGCCTTAGCTGGTGCTGAGGTCTTGTATTCCACAAATGCGGCCCAGTTATCCTGCTGCAACTCTAGTGGGCCAACGAATGGAGGAGTTGTTTCCTTCAAGACATACTTGTGTTACAATCTTTTTTTCCATTCCTTGAATAGTTCGGCCATCTTCTTAAGTGCAAAGTGCTTGACTTTCCTCGTCATTTGCTGTGTGAGCTCATCAGTCTCCAAGACAGGTAGGGTGAAATGTGTCATGAGAGAATTCCACATTGTATCTTTCGCTCTGTCATCTACAAAACTAGCCCCAGCTGGATCCTTTTTCTTTCCTGGCTTGTTCCAGTTTCGC
This sequence comes from Avena sativa, assembly GCA_916181665.1. Taxonomy (NCBI): domain Eukaryota; kingdom Viridiplantae; phylum Streptophyta; class Magnoliopsida; order Poales; family Poaceae; genus Avena; species Avena sativa. The sequence continues at coordinate 464,470,290 of OV702297.1, read as the reverse complement.
GTGGTGATCAGGACTTTGTCTCTAACAATCACTCTGCATTGACTTGTAAATGCATTCGCAGCTTCTTTGGGCTCCAGCGGTTGACCCTGCAGAGAGACTAAGTCAATGCTGAAACGGACATCAGCAGGCAACTTGTGTGTCGGGCCTCTTGTATTTGTAGAAGATTGGCCGGAAGCAGAGGTCTAAGGGAAGAAACATTCGTCAGTACATATATACGAATCAATTAGTGCATCTATACTAGTAAACCATCGATAGAGGCTTTATATACCTTGACGGAGTTTGTCATTATTATGGTGTCTTCACCATGGTCTCCACGATGGTCAGCACCATCGTCTCCACTATTTGGTCCACCATCGTCTCCTACAGACAAATTAAGATATTCGGAGCCATCATAATAAGACCCCCCAGTACCCTCATCTATAATGTCGAGGAGCTCCTCTTCATTCTGTCTACCGTCCATAGCTTAACTAATACAGAAAAAGAATATTGCATTAAGTAAAAGAATATTACAACTGCGACAACTCGGATACAGTACTTAATGATTAAGATAAATTACAATAATATAAGGTAAAGTACATTATTAATACATCACCGGAGAATAGCTCGGGTGCATTATAGGATAAAGTATATTATTAATACATCACCGGAGAATATCTCGGGTGCATTATAGGATAAAGTATAAGATAAAGTATATTATTAAGATAAACTAGAGAACGCGGCTGCCGCGTTCTGTGCTACGGGAGCTCTGCAGCCATAGAAGAGGAACCATCACCGGAGAATAGCTCGGGTGAGATCCATGAACCTGCCAGATATTAGAGAACCTAGTCTCCAAAAGATACATGTATCGCCGTACGTGCTCATCCTCCTCCCTGATATGACGACGTACCACCTCCTCGGGGGCTGGCTCCCTCTGCACCGCTCCTGGACCTCGTGGACGCCACCAAAGAAGCTCTGGGTCGACGATGATACCCGGATTCCTCACCAAGGTACGAGTCCCGACAGGTAGCACCTCCCAGTGCCAACCCGGCGGAGCCCACTCGGACATTCCTGACGGAGTAGAGTAGGCTCGGACTAGATGGACGCGGCATAACTAAATAATAGCAATAAACAATCATAAACAGTAACTAAATCACTAAGTATATATTGCCCTAATAACAATAACCCTAAACCTATCACTAACTAAACTAAACCTCATTAACTAAGTATTCTAAATACTAATACTACTAACACTAACCGTAAACCTAACACTAACTAATACTACTAACTAACACTAACCAAAATACTAATACTATCTAAATACTAATACAACTAATACTAACTAAAATACTATCTAACCATAACACTAATAGTAACTAAATACTAATACAATTAACACTAACTAAAATACTAATACTACTAATTAACACTAACAAAAATACTAATATTACTAACTAACACTAACCAAAATACTAATACTAACTAAAATACTAATACAACTAACACTAACAAACACTAATTTACACTAACTAAAATATTATCTAACCATAACACTAACACTAACACTAACTAAATACTAATACAATTAACACTAACTAAAATACTAATATACTACTAACTAACACTAAATAACTAATATACTAATATACTACTAACTAACACTACTAACAAAAATACTAATAACTAATACAATTAACACTAAGTAATTAACACTAAATACTAATATACTACTAATAACTAACACTAACACTACTAACCAAAATTAACTAATATAATTAACCCTAATTAACCAAAACTAGCACGGCAATCACCTGACGTACGGCGAGGCGGCGCGGGGCGGAGACGATGCGGGGCGGAGAAGGTGCGGCGGGGAGGCGGCGCGGCGTCTCGGGGCGCGGCGACTCGGCGCGGGGCGGGGCGGCGCGGGGCTTCTCAACTGCGCGGGCGCGGGCGGCGGTGCGGCGGACGGCGTGGGCGCGGAGAAGAAGAAACTGGCGAGGATCTCCGGGTCGTGGCTCGACCCGGGGCGGGGGTGGTATCCCGCCCCACTTCCCGCGCGCCAAAACCCTTTAGCCCCAGTTTGTAATACAAACCGGGGCTAAAGGTCACCCTTTAGCCCCGGTTTGTATTGTATTACAAACCGGGGCTAAAGGTTATTTTTGGCGCCAAACCCAAAAATGGTTTATAGTTTTCAGAAAATTACGTATTATATATCAAAATTTTCACAAAAAGAAGATCTACAATTTAAATCTAGTATCATACTTTATTATACAACTTAAATGAAATTATCTATTATCTAACAAGTATTATATTTAGTAGAAATGTTCACAAAAAATAATAAAAATATAGTTTTTTATTTAAAAATGAAAAAATACATATAATATAGCAAAATATTCACAAAAATATAGTAGAAATGTTCTCCCGCCATTTCCCCCACTTCCCGCCATTTCCCCCGCTTTCCGCCATGTTCTCCCGCCATTTCCCCCCGCTTCCCGCCATGTTTCTCCCGCCATTTCCCCCGCTTCCTGCCATGTTCTCCCTCCATGTCCCTCTATATCTAGGCCGACCGCCATTTCCATCGACACATCCACACCTTCTCTCTCACAACAATGGACACCGCTGGGCTTTTCTGACGCTCGAGGAGACCGAGGCGCTGTGCGCCTCCAGCTACCCATGCCCGTCGGGGTACCGGCTGCCCGCTGGCTAGATGCTGAGCGCTGGAGGGGTTCCTGTTCCTCCTATGTCTCAAGGTTCGGCCCGCCAGGCGGCCATCACAAAACCACTTCTACCTCGAGCTCATGCTAGAGCATCGGATGGATCCCCATTGGGATCCCGACAACCTCGACACCTGGAATGCCTTCTTCACAAACCGGCAAGAAAGGGAGATCGCCAAGTACGAGGGTGACGGCCCGCCCCCAGTGAACCACAACGAGGCTGGTCGCCGCCTGTGGTGGGCGAACCGGACTATCACCAGTGTGATGCGCTAGATCTCCATGGGAGACCATCCTCGCCTGAGGTACCCGCACTTTCACCAGCAACATAGCCACAAGAATGATGGTGGTGGTGAAGGCCTAGGACATACTGGGGTCGTCATCCGGGAGCCCCCTCCCCTGCGCGTCATGATTCCGAGGCCGGAGGATCCATCCGCGTGCTACGAGGAAGGGCTGAGGATCCATTCGCGTGCTACGAGTGACGACGATGACGATGACGATTCCGAAGACGACCCAGAAGCTGTGTACTACAGGGCTAGATATGATTATGACTAATTTTTACGTTTTAATATTAATAAATGTCTGGCCACAACAAGTTGCAATACTACCTATAAAGATCAAGAAAGTTCATATCCATATACATATAAGAATATCATTAAAAATAAAGGTTTAATAATATTGTACATCACCAACATCCACACATGTTAGGGTTTTCTTCTAATCCGTAACCATGCAGCATCTTCCTTATTTAACGGGATGCTTGGGTCATCCTTCACAGCGAAGGGCGGAATTTCATGAAACTTATCATAATCGTCTGACATGTCTGTCTTATCCTCCACCCCCACGATGTTTCTTTTTCCTGAAAGAACTATGTGGCACTTTGGCTCATCGGATGTTGTATTCTTTTGCTTATCTTTCCTTTTTCTCGGTTTGGTAGACATGTCCTTCACATAAAAAACCTGAGCCACATCATTGGCTAGGACAAATGGTTCATCTCTATACGCAAGGTTGTTGAGATCCACTGTTATCATTCCGTATTTCTTGTCTACCTCCACCCCGCCTCCTGTCAGCTTGACCCATTTGCACAGAAACAAAGGAACCTTAAAAAAAGGTCCATAGTCAAGTTCCCATATCTCCTCTATGTAACCATAATATGTATCCTTTTGTCCATTCTCGTTTGTTGCATCAAATCGGACACCACTGTTTTGATTGGTGCTCTTTTTATCTTGGGCGATCGTGTAAAATGTAATCCCATTTATCTCGTACCCTTGGAAAGTCAATATAGTCGAAGATGGTGACCTGGCCAACAAGTACAACTGCTCTCCAACATTTATGTCATTCATGAGATGTGACTGCAACCAACTGCCGAAAGTCCTCATATGTTCATCTCTAATCCAGGAGCCAGGCTTCCCCGGGTTGTTGGAGTGTACAATATTCTTGCGTTCCTCGATATACGGAGCCACCAAGGTGGAACTTTGCAGAACTATGTACTGTGCTTTAGTGAGAGAATGTTCGTCCATACATATCCCTGCTTTCTTTCCTAGAGTGCCTTTTCCACTAATTCTACCCTCATGTCGTGATTCAGGAACACCGATGGGCTTAAGGTCAGGAATAAAGTCAACACAAAACTCAATGACCTCCTCTGTTCCATATCCCTTTGAGATGCTTCCTTCTGGCCTAGCACGGTTATGAACATATTTCTTTAACACTCCCATGAACCTCTCCAAGGGGAACATATTGTGTAGAAATACAGGACCAAGAATGTTAATCTCATCGACTAGGTGAACTAGGAGGCGAGTCATAATATTGAAGAAGGATGGTGGGAACACCAACTCGAAGCTGACAAGACATTGGACCACATCTTTCTGTAACCTTAGTAGACTATCTAGACTGATTACCTTCTAAGAAATTGCATTGAGAAACGCACATAGCTTCACAATGGGTACTCAAACATTTTCCGGCAGGAGTCCCCTCAATGCAATCGGAAGCAGCTGGGTCATAAGAACGTGGCAGTCATGAGACTTTAGGTTTCGAATTTTTTTCTCTACCATATTTATTATTCCCTTTATGTTCGACGAGAAACCAGACGGGACCTTGATACTGTAAAGGACTTCAAAAAAGATTTCCTTCTCTTCTTTGGTAAGAGCGTAGCTAGCAGTACCTTCAAACAGCTCTGGATGCATGCCATCTCGGTCTTTTATACGTTGTTGGTCCTGCCGTGCTTCAGGTGTATCTTTGCTCTTCCCATACATGCCCAAGAAGCCTAGCAGCGTCACGCAAAGATTCTTCGTCAGGTACATCACGTCAATTGCAGAGCGGACCTCTAGGACTTTCCAATAGGGTAGCTCCCAAAGTATAGATTTATTTTTCCACATGGGTGCATGTCCGACATCATCCTTCGGAACAGATTGTCTACCAAGACCCTTTCCAAAGATTACTTTTAAATCCTTCACAATGTCAAATACATCATCACCAGTACGGCGGATAGGCTTACACCGGCTGTCTGCCTCACCATTGAAATGCTTACCTTTCTTTCTTAGGATGTGCGAGGGTGGAAGAAAACGACGATTCCCTGGGTACACATTCTTCTTACATTTATCCAAATATATACTTTCAGTATCGTTTAAACAGTGTGTGCATGCATTGTATCCCTTGTTTGTCTGTCCTGAAATGTTACTAAGAGCAGGCCAATCATTGATTGTTATGAACAACAACGCTCGTAGGTCAAATTCCTCCTGGTTGTTCTCATCCCACACACGTACACCTTGTCCGTGCCACAACTGTAAGAGTTCTTCAACTAATGGCCTTAGGTACACATCAATGTCGTTGCTAGGTTGCTTCAGGCCTTGGATGAGCACTCGCATCATAATAAACTTCCGCTTCATGCACAACCAAGGAGGAAGGTTATAAATACACAGAGTCACATGCCAGGTGCTATGACTGCAGCTCTGCTCCCCAAAAGGATTCATGCCATCTGTACTTAGACCAAACCATAAGTTCCTCGCATCACCTGCAAAGTCTGGAAACTCTCTCTCGATTTTTCTCCACTGCGACCCATCAGCGGGGTGTCTCAACATCTCGTCTTTCTTACGGTCTTCCATGTGCCATCGCAACAACTTGGCATGCTCTTTGTTAATGAATAAACGTTTCAACCGTGGTATTATAGGAGCATACCACATCACCTTGGCAGGAACCCTCTTCATGCGGCGCTCGCCCTCAACATCACCAGGGTCATCTCGTCTTATCTTATACCGCAGTGCAGTGCATACTGGGCATGCATCCAAATCCTCATACTCGCCGCGGTAGAGGATGCAGTCATTAATGCATGCATGTATCTTCTGCACCTCTAATCCTAGAGGGCAGACAACCTTCTTTGCTTCGTAGGTACTGGCGGGCACTTCGTTATCCTTTGGAAGCAACTTCTTCATTATTCCAGTGTGCTACCTAGTTTTTTGTGCCCATCTTCAGAATTTGGGTACAACAATTTTTTGTGATCCTGTAACATCTTCTTGAACTTCAACCTCTCCCTTTTAGTTACGCATTCTTCCTGGGCATCAGCAATGGCCCGACTAAGATCATCATCGGGCAGATCTGATGCCCGTTCTTCATATTTTTCTTCATCAATGTCTTCCATTGTAGTACCATCGTATTTAGGGTAGTCGTTGTCATTCTCTTCTTCTTTGTTGTCTTCCATCATAACCCTTCTTTCTCCATGCTTGGTCCAACAATTATAGCCAGTCATGAAACCGGACCGAAACAGGTGGCTGTGAAGGACTCTTGAGGAAGAGTATTCTTTAAGATTCCGACAGACACCACATGGACAAGACATAAAACCACTCCGTTTGTTTGCCTCGGCCACAAGAAGAAAAGAATGCACGCCTTTAATGAACTCGTTAGAGAGTCGGTCAGCGTACATCCATTGCCGGCTCATCTGCAATATATAATTAATTAAGTACATCAAACATAATCATAATTAATTAGTACTAATCTAAAACGAGCAACCAGGACTAAAGATATGATGAACCTTTAGTCCCGGTTGGAGGCACCAACCGGGACTAAATGTGGATGTGGAGACAACATGTCGACACTATGTCCTCAGTGGGAAGCACTAAGCCAGTAAATTAAATGCCGACACTATTTTGGGTGGGTGGCAGCACTATGCCAGCATGAGTGTGTCGATATTATGTCATCAGTGCCCGACACTATGTTGTGCTACTTAATCTATAAATAGGTATGCATTCTTGTGAAGAACTGCAAGATGGTGTGTGAGACCAGGGACACCACTGCGACGGAGCTTCTCGAAGATGTCTTAGGACCTCGTCCTCAGACATCTTCGAGGAGCTCGCCGTAGAGGCACTCTCTAATATGTGAAATTAGTTAGCTCCACCAGCATACTGATTTAGCTAGAGAAGATATAAACCAAAATATGGTGTGGGAGAGCAGGGACACCACTACAGCAGAGCTTCTCGAAGATGTCTTAGGATCCCGTCCTCAGACATCTTCGAGGTGCTCGCCATAGAGGCACTCCCTAATATGTGAATTGTGATGTTTTCTTATCAAGCTTTTATGAATTAACCCTATCTTTGTTACAAATTTTTCAGTTTGTTGAACGCAGGTAGACGAAGAAGGATATTTTGCCCAGCTAGCTAGTTAGTTAGAATGATGAACTCACGCATGTGTGTGCTTCTAAAATCAATTTTCGAGACTCTATGTACCAAAACAAGATATATATTGATAGAATAATCCACATATTGTGATATTTACCTTAGAGTTTTTTACATTAATACAAGATAGATAGAATCTAAACATTGATATCGTGCTATCGCTGCAAAAATTACTACCAAACTAAATCCACAAATCCATCTATAAGATAGAGCATTAAATGAGCTAATATAGCAATGAGAGTTCAAAGGATGAAGTTGCTCACCTTTTAGAACCTTTGGATAGATGGGGCACCACAAAATCTAGACAAATCTTGAGGAAAAAAAAGGGCATGAACTCGAGCTTGAAGCAAGAAAGAGAGAGAGAGAGAGAGAGAGAGAGGAGAGCCACCAGCTTGAATGGTGGCTCGGGCAGGGGAAGAAGAAGAAGAAGATATAGCCAGACCTTTAGCCCCGGTTCGTGTCTAGAACCAGGGCTAAAGGTCCACCTTTAGGCCCGGGTCGTGTAACAAACCGGGGCTAAAGGGTCTGACACCCGACCCGGCCTGCCTGAAACCCTTTAGCCCCGGTTTATTACACGACCCGGGTCTAAAGGTCCCGTTCGAACCGGGGCTAGTGTCTGCCACCCCCTGGGCCAGTTCTAGCCGTTGGACCGGGGCATTAGTCCCGGTTTGTAGCCAAACTGGGGCTAATACCCCTGGACCAAAGGTCTGTTTTCTACTAGTGGAGGAAGGAAAGGGACGGTCATGCTGCGGAGGATGGTCCGATGCGCGATGGTGCCCTGTCAGTGGCTACCCTCCCAAAGGGTGGCCCCATTTGAGCGACATCGAGTTCTTTGTGACGCTGGTTCATGAGACCAAGGGAGTCCTAGAATTCCCCAAGGAAGCGTCTGAGGTCTTCAGAGGCATCTTCCCTCGAAGGGTGTCGATGGTGTACACGAGCGGTTGTTCTTTGGGCGAGGCTGGGGACGCTTCACATCCTCCCATCACCTGGATCTCGGAGATATTGTCTTCTTCTCCTTTGGCGGGTGCCACCAATTTAAGGTCTGCGTCTTTGATGGCTGTCAAAGGAGCGTGGAGTTCCGGTTTGTGGAATCCTATGACCTTTAGACCGTCAATTCGTGCCATCACTTCTTCAATCAGCTTTCCCGTGTAACACATCTCCCATCATCGGGCGAAGGGGGAAAAAGATTGTTAATATATCTTACCTGTTGATGGCTGTAAAAATAGTCATCTTTCTTCATGTTTAAATCGCGTTTTTAGTAATACAAATGACCAAGAATCTCTCTAGACTTGATACTAATGACTAATTATTGCAAAGATCTACAATCCTTTGCTTTAAATTTTTGTGTGCAGGAAATCACACTTTTAAGACAAAATCAGGAGAAATTAATGAAAATCAAGACATTACCTGCACAACCAAGTTAATTAGGGTTGAAACGAGACCTTATGGAGTCTTAATGACCTTCGGTACAAGAAGGGTACGCCCGTACGACCCGCCCATACCAGGTGCTGACGGCTCCGTCAGGTCAAAGCCTACAACTTTCATGCAGGTGCCTATATATTTCGAGACTCCATGCGCCACGCAGAGAGCCGCCATTATCAGGATTGCATCGCAACACCACCGAAGGAATCCACCACCATAGTTCATCCTCTCCATCCTACATCCACTCCATAGCCATAGCCATCATCTTGTACTTGAGATCTCCTAGTGAAATGGCGACCATTCACTACAAGAAATGTTTCCATCCGCAATGATTTGGCCCGCTGGTCATCATAGAAGGCGCCTCTTCTGTGATGATTTTCTTCGCTCGACCGTGGCCGATGGAATTTTTTACCGGTTTCGCGGGCCTCTACTACGACGAAACTGCTAAAAACATGGACAAAGCTCGGCTGACGTGTGCAGAAGTAAGATTTTCGGTTCCTCGCGCGATGTTGACTTGCTGAAGTATTTTGAGGCGTGCGGGTCCCGGATGTTAGTGTCTCTAGTGGACCAAACTTTTCGGTCGGGCCTCCCTGATTTGAACTCGATAGCGTTGCTCGATGCATCTGCCGTTTAGTCAGGCTGCTGGGTCCCGCATGTTAGGGTCTCATTAGAAGAGTGGTGTGTACGATGGAATTATTTCCTTCGCTCACGCTACCCTATTCCGAACATGATAACGATGCTCCATGCATCTGCCGTTTAGTCAGGCTGATTGGTCCCACATGTCAGCCTCTCATTAGAAGAACTGTGTGTATGATGGAATTTTTTCCTTGGCCCATGCCTCCCTGATGTGAACTCGATAACGTTGATCGATGTATCAACCGTTTAATTAGACTGCTGGCCCCCCACTCTCATTGCAAGAATCATGTTTATGATGTAATTTGTTTTCTTCGCTCGAGCTTCTCTATTCCGAACTTATAGCGTTGCTCGAGGCATCCGCCATTTGGTCACGATGTTGGGTCCCACATGTCAGTCTCTCATTAGAAGGTGATGGATGCAAGTGCACAGATCAATTGTAGCTAGATTTGAAATAAGAGTATCATACCCACAGAGAGCTATTTGGTTAAGGTATTTATGCCCCTCGTCACTTTCCACCAAAGGATACTTATAAGCTGCCTTTGATCTCAAGTAAAGAGTGTTTGAAAGGTTTTTGGTTGAGTGCAGAAAAGTAATTAAAACAAGTAAAAGAAACAAAGTAACAAGAGCGTTTGGAAACATGGTTGAACTCAATTGGGCTAAAATGTTCTCAGGGATGTAGGATACACCACTAGCATAATATTATTATTCTTAATTAAGATAACATACTTCTCGTGTCATGATATGTGTGGAGAGAGATCCATAATAAGATGTTCACTACAAGGCTTGTAGGAAGCCACTTTGTTGACCCAAGAATAAGGTCACCACTAAATAACCACTGCAATGTCTGAGAGCAATCACCCATACAAACCACCGCAATTAAGGGTCTCCCCATGGATATCGTAATTAGCTTAGGGAGTCTCTCTTTATCCTCCTTTAACCATGTAGGTTGCTAGCCGGCGCCAATTGTCACAAAGCTCTCCGGGCACACTTCCAAACACATCTAAATGATTTCTCCCTCACTTTAGTCCCGAAGGAAAATGATATATGGCCGACTACACATACTATCTAAAGAGAGAGATCAAACACAAATCCTAAATCTATCATAGACCGGCAAGTCATATGGACACAAGGGTTTATCCATCTCCCCAAAACAAGGGAAAACTAATCATACAAGGAATCAATCAACGACTTCATCATAATCAAATAGATGGATAAAAGCACGGGGATAAATCTAGCGCAAACCACAATTGAATCTAGAATTACAATAAGATCTAATAGATGAGAGATTGGGGGAGTAATGGTGATGGAGATGCAGCGGTCGATGATGAAGGGGATGATGTGATGTCCTCCAATGATCTGTGCAACAGTAGGGATCTGTCCTTCTCCAAGTTCCTCCCCTTAGATCTGGTGTGGTTTTTCGTGATTTCTGGTGGCTATGAGTGTCAGATCTCTCTGCCATATTCGCTAGGAGAAAGTATTTAACGAGGCGGATGCGCTGCCGCGTGGTATAGGTGCACGGTACAGGTGTGCTCCACCCGTACCACTGGTCGTTATCACGGCAGATGCTTCCCTCATGTTTGGTATTCTCCCTGGTGCGAAGGTAAATCAATAAAATGACTTTTATCACTTAAAAATATCATATTATAACATAATATGGCAGTTCCAATTGACATGTCCTAAGAGACTTAGTGATTTGGGGTCCTATTGAAACAAGGACAAAAAGGTGCGCGCAAACATAGTGAAATACAAAAATCCCTATTCTATTTATGCAAAAACAAAAGGTAAATATGCTTCAATTTTGGACTCATCAACTCCCCCAAGCTAGACTCTTGATAGTCCCCGAGCAAGATGGTGGCTTATGGACAAGATCAGCATGTTCATGAGGCACGATACGTTACAATAAATGAGGCAGAAATTGAAAGAGGAATACGATATTAGATGTAAAGTTACTTCGAGGGTATTATCATACCCTTACACATCACATGACTTAGAGGCTTCCACACCCTTTTAGTATCAATGAAGTTATATGAATCTTTTAGTGATTCAACATATCATATAATCATAAAGTTAAACTAATTGAGCACTTGATTTCAGTAATGAAGATTCGTGATCATTCTTTTTCTTGTATCTTTCATTTTGCCTTGGGATTCTTTTGATAGATGTCCTTTTATTTCTATTTTCTTCTTTCTTCTTCTTTGTTTTCTCTCTTTTTTAGTACAGCCACTTGATCATGCTCACTACTTTTATGGATTTTAAAACTCGTGACTATAATATGCTACCAAAATTCTTCTCATAGTTTAATCAATACTTTTATTGGTGTGGAAGTCCCTAAAATCATGATAGCTACACAAGTATCATAACACTCAACCTAGTTCAATATCTAATATAATAATCATGAATCAAAAGATAACTTCAAATATCATAAAGTCTCAAAACTCAACAGATATAAATCTTCTCTTGAACATAAGGGAGCTTGAAATTGATGCAACTAATGCAAATTCGGGAATTAGAACTTAACATGCGTGCATGAAAGTAAACATGCTAAAACTGTAAAATCCAAACTAAAACCAAAGAAGGCAAAACTGGTATGGCCTAGCATGGTACTTCTTCGATAAAATGTTTTCTCATGGGACGTGTTAGTGGAAGTAAGTGAAAGCATAAAGAAGGTATTTGACCTTGCATCTAGAATGTCGAGTAGCACAATGGAATATGTTTCTAGGACTGAACTCTACATAAGGAGAAACTAATGATAATGATTATAATGTTTCAGTAAACACTTTTGCTAAACAAAGTAGGATTCAAGAATACATTCTGCATGTTTGTGTAATTATTGTTATTTCACTTGCCATGTTAATAAAACAAGACGTACCTATGAACTACAAAGAAGCGAGATGGACCTAAGTACGAGATATGACTAAAAGTCATAAATACTATGTTAAGTTACATTTAAGATTGCAAAGTAATATGTTACTTGATCTTATCAAGTAAAGATGTTTACTTGATCTGTCCAAATGACTGAAAGTCATAAGGAAGAAATGGAACTTAAAGAAAGACATAAAGCTTGATTAGACACAAAGTATGTTTGAAAAAATTCAAAGAATTGACTATAATGTGTAGCTATGCTTGAGTCTATTGTATTTACACCATCAATTACTCCAATTCTAGTAATTGGTAGAAGTTTGTGAAAACTACATGTTCTTCAATGAAGATTGAACAAAAGGGTTGTGTTTGATACAACAAAGCAGGTTTTGTCAAACTGAATGGATGCTAGTGTCTCCTAACTGTAATTCTTGATTTGATGAATGATCAAATAATTTTGGAATTTCCAAGATTATTGAGAGGACTTGCATAGTAATTAATTTGAGTAGGATCTAAGTAGCTTGACTAAATCATAATATGTAAGCGACATATTTTGAGTGGGAGCTAAGTGAAATCCCTAGATCTATGGATGACATATGGGAGCGTGATAACATTCTTATATATGTGAATGACATATGATGAATGATGTAGTTGGTATTTAATGATATTTAAGTTAGTAATATTCTATGGATAAAGTTTAACAAGTATTGAACTTTGAAATCTATCAAGATAGATCAAAATGCATCCTGGATTTGATTCTGAAGATGTTCAGAATATCCTAGAGAAGACTCTGAAGAAGTTCAGAATGGAACAAGGTAAGAAAGAAGTTCTTACTTGTATGTCTAGATGAAGCATTGATTCAATCTCAGTATTACAACAATGGCTAAAAGGAAGAAAAGATATGTATTACATCTCTTATGCCCCAGTCATTGGTTCTTCCACATAACCGTATTGTATAATCGACGTAATGTGACCCAAGGTTTTGGTTAGAAGAACAAGTTTTTGGTTGTAAGAACATGTCTTAAAGTGATTCCCGAGTTACACTAGTAGGAAAAGGCCTAGTGGCAGTGTTCGGAAAAGGGGGTTCATGGCGTTTAAGCCACACACCACTAACCGCATGCCACTAGTAGGTCGTAGTGGTGGTGTGGAGGGTGAACGCCATTACTAAGTTAGGTACTAGTGGCATGCGAACAGAAAAACACCAGTAAGCTAGTGGCATTCGAGCCTTCCTAAACGCCATTAACTGTAATTTGGATAATAAAAAAATACTGAAAATCTTGATTATAGCAGCAATATCAAATAAAAGGATACAAAAATTAATACTGGATATCAATCAGAATACAACGATACAACAACTAATACTAGATATCATTCAGAATACAATGATATAACAAATAACTTAGAAGACTATCTAGCAATTTCTAGGTAAGGGCATGGTCTTCAAATTTACAAGACTAGTTCTACCTAAGGGAATAATCTTCAAAGTCAGAAGACTCTAAATCAGGGATCTCTCATGAGAAAAAAGATGACTCCACAAGTTTTGTCAAGGTAGATTCTCAACCTCATCCCCGCATCCATCCGATACCTTTCTACCAATTTTGTCCAAAGTGGTCCTGTAAAGTAAGTTTGGTTTGCCTTGTTGACGACTAGAATCTTGTAGGTCTTGTCGGGTATTGTCTCTTCCACCAAGGTGACCTCAAATTGTCCGTGCTAATTGACATGTCTGTTCACATGGTCAAGAAAGTCCTTTCTTGCGTGGCAAGGGATGGTCTGAGAAAATGTTATATGAAAACAATAGTTATTAGTTTCGATCAAAATGCATGCAAGGCTGGAAATCATAATTAACCTAAACATACCGCCATAGTCTCAAAGTCTTCGGGAAGCACTATAATAAACTTCTTATCCTAACAACTTCCATGGCCACAGTTGATGCAGGGATGCATTTGCTGAATGTTCATATAATATATTTAGTATGTTCAAGTATCCATATCTATGTTTATATATATATATGGAAACTCAAACATAAAGGCAAGCAAATGATCTTATAAATGCAAGTTGTCAGAAGTACACTAAAATTAGGGCCTCATACTTGCATTGGATGCAAAATAATTTCAGGGATGGCATAAGAGATCTATGTAGGATGCACAAATTATTTATTTGTGCATCTCACAAGTCTCGCTCACACCATCCTCGAGATCGCATCCTACCATTTTTAATCATCGGCCATATGGAAGTAGAAAACCACCATCAATCGAAAGCATATTCGTATAAAAATCAACCTAAAAGTAGGGCCTCATACTCGTATTGGACGTAAACTAATTTCAGGGACAGCATAAGCGAGCTAAGTAGGATGCACGAATTATTTATTTGTGCATATCACAAGGCTCACTCACACAATCCCCGAGATTGCATCCTACCATGTTTAATCATTGGCCCTATGGAAGTAGAAAACCAAAATCAACCTAAATTCATCAAGATTTTGTACCCCTAAAATTATCTAAATTTTCTATACATATAAAATCATCTGGATTTTATACCCCTACAATAAAATCACCTAAATTTGCTATACATCCAAAATCAGTAAACTAAATACACTAACTAAGAGGGGGCAGGAGTCTACCTGCAGCAGCGCTAGGTCGGGGGAGGCGTGGGTCAGCGGAGAGGACAGGGTTGCCGCGGGGCCAGTGGATCCGTTGTGGCACGGACCGGTGCGGGGCTAGGCCGATGGAGGCGGGGCTGGACCAGGGCGGGGATGCAAAGGTGGCGACGGCCGGGGATGGGCCGACGGCGGCGATTTCAGGGAGGCAAGGGTCGGTGGGGGAGGGGCTAGGCTGGACCGATGTGGGGTTGGGCCGGCGGTGGGGCTGGATTGGGGGGGGCGGGGCGACGCAGGCGGCGGAGGCCGGGGATGGGCAGGCGGCAACGATTTAGAGGGGACGATCAAGACGAAGGGGTGAGGTGTGGACTTAAAAGAGATGCAAGGAGGGCGGTGCCTTTAAGAAAATTTTGGACGGCACAATGCTGGCGTCTATGATATACCGAACACCACCACTAAGTCATAGTTGCGGCGTTTGAAGGTGGCGAATGCCTGGGCTATATTGGTCCCGGTTCACCTCGTGGTCCCCACTTAGTGCCGACGTTCACCGTTTCTGAAACGCCATGACTAAGCAATAGTGGTGGCGTTCGATCTTTCCCGAACGCCACCACTATTTTGCCTTGCAGTAGTGGCGCGCATTGTATTTCAGATGCCACTAGAAAAATGACTGCTATAAGCCTTTTCCTACTTGTGTTAATCACTGAACTAGACTTAAGTTTATCCTTAATTTGTAAGGAGCAAGATTAGGCATCGAAGCTATGTTCCATGCACTATCGATTATGATCTACATAGATATAGAAGTATATGGCTACTTCTGAAGTGGCTAGTATAGTTGTTTTGGCTAAGGAAGTTCGACTTCTGCTAAGTGTATTTTCTGAGTGTACATGATAAAAGTGAAAGTTCAATTGACTGATAGTCCGTCATTATAAACACTACAAATAGAATCTCACTCCATCGCCAAACGAATACTTTGACACATTATGAGATAATGGTGTAAATGTAAAAATTAGGAGACATTAACAGTTTGCAAAAAACATATGGATTCGGTAAAATAGATCAAGAACATGATGTTTTCCATAAGCAAGCATGATCAATAAACACATATATGATATGGTTTATGATTAGTAGCAAAAGGCTAAATTATTTGTACTCTATTGCAAGTGGGAGACTGAAGGAGATATGCCCTAGAGGGAAATAATAAATGGATTTTATTATCATATCTCAATTAGTTCGTAACAGTTTCGTACTACGATATAACTTTATCAAGTGGAAACATTGATATAAGTGTGGTATGAAATGAACCAAGTCCCTAGTAGCCTCTATTTATACTAGTTCATTGGGCAACCAATGATCAAGGTTTCCTGATCATGGAGCATTTATGCCAGTTGACAACGGATTCATATCATTGGAGAATGATATGATGGAAATTACCCAAATATAAGTATTGCGACACGATCAAGTCACATGGTTCATCATTGCAATAGTTAGAAGCATAGTATCCTTCTCCTTAGACCGTGAGATCGTATTAAACATTGTCTCTCCAGGCTGCTTTGACTACATGAAATGTCATGTTCGTAACTGGGTGACTATAACGGTGTATGTTGGGTATTCCATAGGAACATTTGAGGACAATGTATCAAGATCAGGATTTGTTCATCCGCGTGATGGGAATATAGACACGACCGACTCGGTGAGATTACATCCATAAAGTTGCAACATGTTACTAGGTCATGGGGATAGAATATTGCGGTGAACCAACATACCACTACATGATGTATTATACTATATTCATTGGCATAACACTCACAGAACACCATTCCGTAAATATTACATCCCTCAAAATGGTACAACCAAAATAAAGCGCCACAAACATACAATCTTATTACAACCAGAAATTACGCGACAACTTCGAGCGACAACTTCGAGATCCTCCTAGGTCCATAGGGTATCCCAATGACTCTAAGCAAGATTATACAACTTTAAGAACAACTTAAAGAACCAGACTAAACCTTAGTGTAATAAGAGATTAATTATTATAAGCTAGAGATATATGATACATCAGTCTACTATCTATTCTGACACATCTATATGCTTATGATTCTTCAACTTCAACTTCAGAGATGCTTTCGTAGTTTATTCTATCGATGTTTCCTGGCATCTCTGACTCATCTTAGTAGAATTATGTTTGATCTTCAGCTGAGTAGAATCTTGTCTCTTCTTGGTCTTCAAAGTCTTCTGAATCTAGCAAGAGTTAAGAAGGTATGATTGAGTACGAGCGTACTCAGCAAGTTCACTAAAAAAGAGTGTTTGATGCACTATCTACAACAATAGACCAAAGGTCGTAGGTTATGTAGGTTTTCGTATACATTTATTCAAAGGTTGCTTTTATTATGAAAATCTATGCCCGTTAGTCTTCACAGGTTGATTAGAACTTTGTGGAGTTTCCTTCCTATAGCATTCGTAGCTCCTTCCCAGAACAGGGAGTAACATGTCACACTTTTATACACTCTACAGAGGTACGTTGCTTTACCCATGAGATACAACTTCATTGTTGCACATCCGATCAGCTTACCCATTTAGACTTCCTATGGTGTGGGGCCCACTAATTGATATAAGTCGATCACTACCCTTATTCACGACCCCGTATGCCCACCCTTTTGCTAGCTCAGGACAACAACCGCGTCGGTTTACATTCTTGAAGAGAGCAATCCATCATAGACAGCAAGTACCGGGGAATTGACGGTTCCACCCTTGCACGTGCCTAATTGTAGGATCGCAGGTCCAATAAAGTTGTCCGTCAGCATACGAAAGGAAGAAGATCCAGCGGACTTCCCAGAGCCATATAGATCTCATGATTAATGCGTATTATATGGCACAAGAATCACCGGCGATATTTGTTATTAGTGCCTAGGTGATACTTTCCTGTGCAAATGAAACCTCCGCCAATCCACAAACCACACCATGGTTCCATTTGCCCACCATACTAGGTTAACACCACTCGGGTCGATAACCAATAAATCATATCATTAAGAAAATAGTATTTTCTTCCATCCTTTTTTGAAATGCAGGTGGTACAATAGTAGATTGCAAATACTTTATAGAAAATAATCAAAGGACATGAGCAAGTGTAGACTTGCCTTGGTATAACGAAGTAATGCAGTCGATTTTATGGTTTTAGAATGAGAGTAACTTTCTTTTTAAACTTACAGGATTTAAAGCACTAAAAGCATTTCTTTCTAATTTTCAAAACATGAATGACATTTCCGTGATAAATAAATTTTAAGTAATTTAAAAAATTAGAAAATAAAAGGTGATAAAATAATATATATTTTTACAAGAAAAAGGATTCTATAACTTTTTATATCTTTTATATTTTTTGTAAAACTAAAATGACTAAGGTTTTTATAATTGGTATTTTAATAGTAAAGTGCTTATATTTAATACCCAAAAGTGATTTTTATTTGTTTTTAGGAATTTTGCATATTTTTTATACTCCATGCAAGGATTTAATAGTGTTAATACTTAATTAGTTGCATTTTATTTAACTCAAACAAGTAATATTATATTTTTCCAAGGTGGATATTATTTTTGTAAACATTTTGATATAGCATATGCATTTTTAGGAATTTTCTACATTTTCTCAGGGTTAAAATGTTCAAAGGGCATTATGGTAATGTATCTTCAGTTGGGCCGGCCTAGCCCACTACCCATCCTAGCCCATATAGTTGGGCTAGACCAACTGATCGGTCCACTAGTATGTCCTTACTCTCTCCCTCTCTTATGCGACCTTGCTCTTCTCCCTCTCTCTGGCAACACTAGGTACCACCACCGTTGCCTGCACACCACGATCGGCTCTAGCCAACTTGGCCTCCACCACCATTTGCAATCGACGCACTTTGTCGGGATCTATCTGCTTGTCCAAGCCGATTTCGAAACCTTGCCCACTCCTGGAACCCCCCCATTCCTCGAATGGTGCAAGGTTTTCGACCTCCGACGCCGTTGCACTCTAGTGACCACCTGGTCGTGATGATGGTGGGGTGGTGGTGATGCGGCGAGGGTTGCCTACTTCCACCTCCTTCGTTGGCGCTGCTGTGTTGTAGGTGTGGCTTGGCGTAGGTTGCAGCGCTGCTGGTGCTCCTTGTGTCGTTGTCTCCTTGTCACGGTCAAGCTTGTTTCCCATTCTTCCTAAGTGATGACTGATACATTACAAATGTATCTATAATTTTTGATGCTCCATGCTTGGTTTTATCCACTTTCTTGTGTTTGTCCACACTTTGGAGTACTTTTCATATGATTTCTTGGACTAACCTATTAACAAGAGCCACAGTGTCAGTTGCCTATTTTCTGCTGTTTTTGGTTCCAGGAAAGTCAGAAAATGAATATTCTCGGAATTGGACAGGACAAAAGCCAAAGTGCCTATTTTTCCAGAAGACTCCAGGAGCCAGAATACAAGACGGAGGAGAGCCAGGGGCTGGCCACACCACCCCTAGGCGCGGGCTGGGCCTGGCCGCGCCAGGGCATGGTGTGGTGGCCCTAGGCACCCCCTCGGTCTCCTTCTTCGCCTATAAGAAGCCTTCTGACCTAAAAACTTCGGGGGGTTCGACGTTTTTCTAGAAGAAGTTCCACAGCACCGCCACCACCGAAGGGGAGATTTGGGGGACAGAAAGTCTCTGTTTCGGCACCCTGCCGAGACGGGGAAGTGCCTCCGAAGCCATCTCCATCGATCTCCACCATCATCTTCATCGACCATCCATGTTTCCCCCATCTATGAGTGACTAATCCCCCGCTGTAGGCTATGGGGATGGTAGAGATTGGATGAGATTGTTCATGTAATGGCATCAGATTGTTAGGGCATGGTGCCTAATATCTTTTATTAGTGATTTATGACTTTGTTGCAACTTGTTGTGCTTAATGCTTGTCACTAGGGCCCAAGTGCCATGATTTCAGATCTGAACATGTTATTGATTCATGATGATAGTATTGTTTTTAGTCTTATCTGCAAGTTGTATACACACGTTGTTGTCTGGAACCTATGGCCCCGAAGTGACAGAAATCAGGATAACCAGAAGGGAATGGCTTTGATGTGAGGATCACATGTGTTCACGGAGTGTTAATGCTTTGCTCCGGTGCTCTATTAAAAGGAGCACCTTAATTGCCAGTAGTTCCCTAGAGGCCCCGCTGCAAACGGGCTGGCAGGACAAAAGATGTTGTGCAAGTTCTCATTGCGAGCACATATGACTATATATGGAACACATGCCTAGGATTGTCTAGTACTTGGATGCTTTATCTTATTTATCTGCAATTGCCCTATGTTCTGATTGCTATGTGGATTGTCTTGTCCATGCAACGCCCGTCCATCCATCCCTATGCCTACCGTACTCGAATCCCACTGTTTACTGCTTTTGTTACTATTGTCTTTGCTTTACTACTGCGGTTGCTTTAGTATTCCTACTACAAAACTGTTGCTACTGATAAACTGCTGTGAGCAAGATTGTTTCCAGGTGTAGCTGAATTGACAGCTGAGTTGTTAAGGCTTATAAATATTCTTTGGCTCCCCTTGTGTCGAATCAATAAATTGGGTTTCACTTCCCTCGAAACTACTGCGATACACCCCCTATACTTGTGGGTCATCAAGACTATTTTCTGGCACCGTTGCCGGGGAGCATAGCTTTATTTATCAAGTCCACTTGGAATCACTATTGTTCAAGCTAAGTTTATTTCTTCCTTGTTTGCTTCTTTCTTTATTGAAAATACAAAAAAAATTAGTTCCTACTCTAGTTGTTATTTTCGTTGGTCTGTTATTGTCTTGCTTTATCATGCTTGTTGTCAATGGTTGGTTTCTTTGAAACTAAAGCTTATTGGCAAGGTGAGTTCACGGAAGATCAAAAATATTATTATAAGGAACACCGCTTGTCACAAAAAGGGAAACACTTATGGGAACAAATTGATAGATTGTATACCATTGCTAGAAACGTGTGCTCTACTTATAATGTTACTTATTGCTGTGATGAGTCTTGTTGCAGAAAGAGGTATAAACACCTCCCTTTTCAATGTGAGTATAGTGATAATGATACCATATCTTCCTATGCTAAAGGAATTTATGAATTTTATGATGCGGAACAAATTGAAGAATTTATTGCTTGGAAGGGTGCTTTTGAACTTGCTAGTTTGCTTGAAAATATTGATGATTCACCTTATAAGTATGAGGTCTATGGTATACTTAAATTTTGCTTTGATAATTACAAGGATGAAAATAGCTATATCCTTGAATATTTTAATAGATGCTTTCCACAAATGGAAGAGACTAATGCCTTGCAGGACCCTATGGAAGAGACTAATGCCTTGCAGGCTCCTATGGAAGAAGAAATTGATGAACCTGAAATCTCATTAGATGGAAAAGAGGAGGAGAGTGATGAAAAAAAGGAGGAAGAATGGATTAGCTACCCATGCCTACCTTCTAATGAGAGTAACTCTTTATCCCTTACATTATTTGATTGTCCTCCATGCGTACTAAAGGAGGATGAATTTTATGTTCCCGAGGTTTCTTTTGAAAATGTTTATAATAAAGCTCTAGTGCTTGTAGATCATGAAAAGCATGCTTTATGTGATAGTTATATTGTTGAGTTTATTCATGAGGCTTGATGGCTCAATGCACGGCGCCCAGAAAATTGCTTGATTGCGGTGTTGATGTAGAGCTCGTTGGGAGCCCCAAGAGGAAGGTATGATGAGCACAGCAGCAAGTTTCCCTCAGTTATGAAACCAAGGTTTAATCGAACCAGTAGGAGCAAGGAAACACCTCAAAGGTGTTACTAGCTGAGCTTTGGCAGGGCGCACTACCGGTGCTAGTAGCAACGTGGAGACCTGCACAACACAACCACAGAACTTTGTCCCCAACTTGCGATGAGGTTGTCAATCTCACTGTGTTTTGCGGAAAACAAAGGATTAAACGTATCAAATGGAAAGAAGTAAAAGTTTGCAGAAAGTAAACACAAAGCAGAAACAGTTTATAGATTGTATGTAAAGAAAAGGACTGGGATCCATAGTTCACTAGAGGTGGCTCTCCTTAGATAGATAACATGCTGGGTGAACAAATTACAGCGGGGCAATTGACAAACACCGAGAAAGCAATACATGCATATACTAATCATCTTGACTCCTCTGAGACTTGATTGGGCATTACAACATAATACATAGACCGCCATCCAACTTCATCTATGACTAATAATCCACCTTCAGGTTATCGTCCGACCCCCCTCCAGTATTAAGTTGCAAGCAATAGATTATTGCTTTACGAACTACGTGTAAAGTAAACAACACAATTGTTCTATGAACAAAGGATCGTTGTTTTCTCCCTAGTAGCAACATCACATCTAGTACCTTAGAGATTTCTGTCACTTCCCCAGATTACCAGAGGCATGAACCCACTATCGAGCATAAATACTAACTCTTGGAGTTGCTAGCATCTACTTGGCCAAAATAGCTACTAACAACGGAAAGCATGCAAGATCACAAATAACAAAGACATGATAGAATCAATAATCAATCTGAAATAGCATCTCAATATCCATCGGATCCCCGCAAACACAACATGTATGGATTACAAATAGATGATCTTGATCATGAACGGAGCTCACAAGATCTAAACATGAAAGCACAAAGGAGGAGAAACCAGCCATCTAGCTACTACATGGATCCGTAGTCCAAGAATGAACTACTCACGCATCACACCGGAGGCTTGCATGGTGATGAAGAAGGCCTCCAGGGTGAATTCCCCTCTCCGGCAGGGTGCCGAGAAGAGCTTCAGATCCCTCCCGATTTAGGGATGGAGATGACGGCGGCTACAGACTCTTTCATGGATTTTTGATCGGGTACTTAGGGTTTTCGTCCCGAGGGCAACTTATACGCGGAAGGAGAGGCCGAGGGGGTGCTGGGGTCGGCCAGACCACCCCCTGGCACGGGTCAGGCCTGGCCGCGCGGCCAGGTGGTGTGGCCGGCCCCCAGCCCTTCTCCGTCTCGTATTCTGGCACTTGATCCCTTCCGAAAAAATAGGCACTTTGGCTTTTGTCCCGTCCAATTCCGAGAATATTCATTTTCTGACTTTTCTGGAACCAAAAACAACAAAAAACAGGCAGCTGGCACTGTGGCTCTTGTTAATAGGTTAGTCCAAGAAATCATAATAAAAGTACTCCAAAGTTGGAACAAAACACAAGAAAGTGGATAAAACTAAGCATGGAACATCAAAAATTATAGATACATTTGCAATGTATCAACATCCCCAAGCTTAACTCCTGCTCGTCCTCGAGTAGGTAAGTGATAAAAAGAAATAATTTTTGAGGTGACATGCACCATCAAAGACTTGATCAAAGTATTTGCAAAACATTCAAGGCTGGGATCATAGTACTTCAATCATAACATGAAAGACAAAGTTCTAGCAATAAGCAAAGAAACTAAGATGCAATATGAAAAGGCACAAACAAAAGATTCATGAACAACATGCTTTGCAAGACGCTTGTTTCACATAAAGAAAACATAGCATAATAGTATTCAGCTTGTCCCTCAATAGAGTAGCAAATATAAATGCATAGGACACCTTCAAAGTTCATAAGAGTGACTAGATACAATAGTTTCAAACAAGCAATAACAAGTTATGCATCAATCAACTAGTCTTGGGACAATGCACATAGAACTAAGAATGGCCACTATGCTCTCAAAGTAGTGCATAAAGATAGAAGGTGGAGACTCAATATAATGGTGGAAGAAAGGCCTTTTGTAAAAGGAAGTAGGGATTCAAGTCTCATAAAGAGCTTCCAAAAATTATGGTACTTATAGCTTTCAGCTCTCATTGCCCCTATCATAAGCATCTTGAAGGTGATTAAGGTTAAAGTGACACAACTAAGAGGATATGCTTGACAAGTTATAAACCGAAATCTCATGCCCCTTACTTATGAAGACTGATCCTCATGCTACTCAACTTCAGTCTCGAGTAAGCTCTTGTCATTGTAAGTATATGTGTATCATTAAGAACCGCCAACGGGGTACCCCTTGCACATGATACGGGAGCTTTCCCATAATCAAAATGACAAGGCAAGCAGACAATGAGCATCTCAGCGATACTTTTATTTGCTATTTGCATAGGTTTTATTGAGGATGCTTCATAGAGTGCTCATTATGGTGATGTTGCAAGTTTCCACCATGATTAGGCATGTCTTAGGCTAGCGGCACAGGCGTTTCTCTAACACACATACCAACTCCATGATCTTACAAGTTCCACATTTATTTCACACCACCGGGATCCGTAAGCAAAAGAACATAATATCAACGGGGTACAAAGTACAAGTGCAATGTTGAAAGCGTTCCCCATGAAACATGGTTCTGCTAATTTCAACTTATAAAGTGCAAGCATATACGCAACAAACAAGGACCCAATAGTTCAAGTTTATTAGAGGCAATAAAGTAAAGTGTGCCATCAAGTTCGTGAGAGCTTTAATCACTAGTTTTCTCATAACAAGTGAAAGGTAGACAAAAGCATGAATATACTTGGAATAGCATAAGCTAGTAGGTAGATATGGTGGACTCTTTGGAAAAACTTGGTTTAGGGAGTTGGATGCATGAGTGGAACTCATACTTGGTTGTGGAGGCTAGCAAAAGACTAGGAGCGACAAACTAAGAGAGCAATAATGGCCATAATCATGCAGAGCGACAAAACATCATTGATCAAAGCATAAAGTGATACTACAAGTTGAAAACTAAAGGATCATAAAGTCTATGGTGACTTGAGATAGTCATAACATGGTGTGAGCATGTGCCAAGTCAACCCAAATAAAGCATCAAAGGATAATACCACTATACTATGCTTTAATATGCTAAAACAACGCATGATTCATCCAAGGCACATTAAGCAATCTCAATTGTTTATAACAAGTCATGCTACACCAAAGAATACTAAGCATAAAGCCAAAACAATATCAAGCATGGCATGACAAAGCATAGACACAGTCAAAAACGAGCTCTTTTTAATACATAAGTATGAACTTTCCTACTCTTTTCCAAACCAAACCAAACTATTTGCAAACCAAAGTATGAAAGAGGGGGTCCAACCAACTTATTCAGAAAACTAAAAAAACCAAGCAAACTAAAAACCAAAACAAAAACAAAAATAAAGACGCTCCAAGAAAAACACAACTGTGCATGAAACAATAAAAATGAAGCGTTTGGAAGAAAACCTGGAATTTTTATTGATGAAGAAGGGGATGCCTTGGGCATCCCCAAGCTTTGACGCTTGTACTTCTTGGATATTTCTTGGGGTGACACGCGTGGCATCCCCAAGCTTGAGCTTTAGTCCATCCTCCATCTCATTACTCATTCCTTCCATACACCTAAAAATTTGCCTTCATACAAAACTTCACACAATCTCATTAGCAACATTAGTGCACTTAAGATAAATAAGTCTCAAGGTTCAGTTCTAACACCAAATAAACTTCCATTAGAACACTAGCTACTGTAGAACTTCCCTCAAAAATCTCAATTCCCCAAAAGAACTCAAGAAGGAACTAACAAGAAGCAAATGCAGAAAATGGCAGAAATCTGTCAAAACAGACCAGCAGGTAAAGACGAATTTTTTCGAAGACCTTCTGTTGCTCAAATCGAAAAGTGCTGAACTAACGAAAGCTAGATAACAACCTGGGGCAGAAGCACAAACAATTACAGCTCATTCCGACGTACAGAAATCTCTCAGGAATTTTTACGGTGCAGCACAGAAATCTGTTTCGGGACAGCAACTTTCCCAATCATTACTTCACTCTCATTAGAGGTTACTCTTGGCACAAAAATCAAATAAAAAGGATAAGGAGAGGTTATTACAGAGGTAATAACTTCCAAGACTCAACTAAAACTCTTGGGTTATCTCCTAACAAGTACTTTTCTTTAACGCCTTTAAGTTAGGCATAAGAACCAAAGAAAGAATCAAGTGTTCTCGAATGAAGAAGCATTAAGACCAAATTTTGTTTTCATAGGAGAAGCAAAAGAAATATTTTCTCTCTTTTCAGGTAAGTGTTCTATACCTTTCTTGAGTGGGAGTTGATATTTAATGGTGTCTTCTTTCATATCAATGATGGCACCAACTGTTCTAAGAAAAGGTCTTCCCAAAGTAATAGGACAAGGAGCATTGTATTCAACATCCAAGACATAGAAATCAACAGGGACATAGGAATCATCAACCATGATAAGAACATGATTAAGACTCCCCATGAGTTTCTTTTTAGCATTAGCATAAAGTGGGACATTCAAATAACAATCTTCAAGAGGAGGCAAATCAAGTATATCATAAATCCTTCTAGGCATAATAGAGACACTACTATCAAGATCACACAAAGCTTTGAAATCGAAGTCATTCACTTTCATATTAATGATGGGTTCCCAACCATCTTCTTGTTTTATAGGAATAGAAGCTTTATGTTTCATCTTTTCTTCCTTAATCTTTATGAGAGCATCAGCAATGTGTTTTGTAAAGGCCATGTTCATAGCACTAGCATTAGGACTTTTAGCAAGCTTTTGTAGGAACTTAATAACTTCAGAGATGTTGCAACCATCAAGATCAAAATCAACTTTATCATCTAAAGTAGTAGAACTATTACTAGCCTCAACACTAGTGGTGGTAATAGTAGAAACACTAATGTTTCTAGCAATTTCATCTTCTCTTTCCCACTTAGCATGTAATTCAGCTAATAGTCTAACATTTTCATCAATTCTTACTTGTATGGCATTGGTAGATGCAAAGATATTCTCATTAGTTTCAGGTTTAGCAGCTATTTTATTAATCAATGAAGATTGAGCTTCAGACAAAGATGATATATTTCTTTCAGCATTAGAGAGTTTCAATTGTAAACTAGGAATTTCTCTATTTAGAATCTCAAGTTGATGGCTAATGTTCTTCAAAATGATAGATTTCTCCTCCATTGTTTTAGTAAATAGTCTATTTTGCTCATATTGCATTTGCATAAAGTTTTTAGTGGCTCTTTCAATGTCACATCCCAAGATTTTCCAAATCTTGTAATGTGAAAAATAAATAAACAAAATAAATCTTTGAAAATCAGGGTGAAAAGAAACTTTTGTTTCTAAAAGGAAACTTAAAATCCCATCCTGAACAAACTTTGGTCAAAGTTTGAATTCAACCAAAAATCCAAATCAAGGGAAAAGCATTCCTCAATGAATGTATCTGGAAATTTGAACACTTGGAAAAATAAATCCAAATCCCTAAACCCTAATGGAAGGAAATCATTTTCCAAAGTTACCCCAAATCTATGGATTTGATCCATACCAAACTTTGATCAACAAATAATAACAAAGGATCAAGAAAGACCTTAGAGATGGTTTCACTTAGTTTGGAACCATAGACAAAAACCTTATGAATATAAAAAGATAAGGAAATTGAATTTCCAAAGCCAATAAAGCCCTTACCAAAAGCCATACCAATTGGTGAACAATTATCATCCTAAAGGGATTAAAAAGATAAACATTTAATAAAGGAAAAATAAATTGTTTTGGAAATACTATTTGGATCTTTTAATAAAAGACTTTGTTTTCAAATGAAAAGGTGAGCCAAATTAATTTTGGCCAAACTTTTGTAATAAAATATTTTGTTTTGATAAAATGAGTAAAAGTTTATTTAAATAAAATAATAAGGATTTAAATATCCAATTTTATTTAAGTAAAGGCTTTTCCCATTTTAAATGAACACCAAGTATTTTATTACTACTTTGAAATCTTTTATTAAAAGGTTTTGCTTTGATTAAAATGAGTAAAGGATTATTTAAATAAAATAATAAGGATTTAAATATCCAATTTTATTTAAGTAAAGGCTTTCCCATTTTAATTAAACACCAAAAATTATTTATTTATTTAAATAAGTTTCCAAGTATTCTTTTATTTTTCAAATAAACCTTCTGGTTTGGTTTTGAAAATAATTGGATTTCAAATGGAAATTTTATTAAATAAATCAAAACCCTATTTTATTAAATAACTAAAGATCCATTTTATTTAATTAATAAATGGATCCAAAATAAATAAAATATTATTTTATTTTGAGATTTGGATTATGTTGATAAACAAAACCAAATTCAAAATACAAGGTTGATTGTTTGTTTGAATTGTTTGAATGGTTTGAGTGCTTGAATAATTGTTTGAAATTCAAAACAGAAAAATAGATTTAGAAAAGGAAAAAAGAGAGCAGACAGAAAAAAATAGGAAAAGGACAGCCCAGCCCAGCAGCCCACTAAGGCCCAGACCAGCCCAGTCTTCTCCCTCTCCCCCGAAGAAACCTTTTCTCACTTAAAACCGCACCCACACAGAGACTAACAGGTGGCCCCAAACCCCACTCCCTTTTCCTTCACTGCCAAGCGGACCCACCTCCTCTTATTCCTCCCCCGAACCGTTTTTCTTCACCGCAAAACAAACCCGCGCAGAATATGACTGGTGGACCCTTCGCCAACTTCTTTCCCCACTGACCGTTGGACCCCACTAGCCCTGTTCATCCTCCTCACCCGCCACTGACCGAGCCCCCCTCTCGCTGCCGTTGCTGTCTTTGAATGCCGCGTTCAATTCTCAGTAACGCCGCGTTAATTCCTCGCCGAGACAACGCCCATTTAACCGCCTGCTCCTACTCCTCCTTTTTCCCCAGACGTCGCCTCCACTCTGCCCCTAGGCTGCCTCCAATTCTCTCTGTACCGCCGCTGCTCCGACGACTTCCCAAGCCAATTCTGGCAGCCCCTCACCGCCCCTCTCCTCCCCGACCAAGCTCACAGCTTCCCCACTCTCAGGCGCATCTGCTAGTGCATCCAGTTCACTCGCGCGAGCCTCACAACGTCGGCAAGGACAAGCTCTACTCGCCACCACCGTCGGCCTCGACTCCGGCAAGCTTCCCCGGTGAGCACAGACTTCCCCTCGCCCCCTTTTTGATGCTCTCTTACTTGCGACCCTCGTGCACACCTAACCGTGCCTCTCCTTTGCCTTAGTGCGGTCCTAAGCGACGCCAACGACGACAACCCGAGAGCACCACCGCCCGCAACAACTCTGGCGAGCAATCGAGCTCACTCCAGTACGCCCAGCGACAAGAAGACACTACCTCGAGCTTCCCCACGTTCTTGCGAACTCGGTGAGCCTCCCCTTTTCCTCTCTCGCTTCCTGTATCGCCGCCTTCGTCGTCAACCGATCGCTCCGCCGCCAGCAGCCGCCGCAGCGCCGCTCATCTGTGGTCGAGCACCCCACAACCGTTCGATCTGGATCGTACGCATTAGATAGAATCACTTAAACGCAAATGGGTACGCTCTCTGCACCGCTCGATCTAACTAGATCCAACGCTCCATGATGCCGATCCGGCCGAACCGGTATCGACTAGTAAGAACACGCCGCGTGTCGCCTATTAGGTTTAAAAACAGTTTTTAAAACAGAAACTTTTTGCAAACTTCAAACCCTTGTATCTTTGGATCCACACGTCCAAATTTTACAAATTTGATGTCGTTGGATTCAGCAAGACAAGCCCTAGCCAACCCTGCCCTTAGTTTAGCAAATAGTATCTGTTAGCTTGTTTAACTTTGCAGATTCTTTTGTGTGCTTGCTAACATTAGAAAAATTGTTTAAAAATGATTTTTGAGATCAAACCTTTGTCAATTGGTTTGTTGTGACCTTACTGACCCTAGGAACCAACCTATGTTTTGGAAAATGATTTTGGAAAAGAATAGAATGGATTAATTAGTTTAGTCCATTTCTAGCTAACTGAAAACTATAGTTTTGTTTATGAAAATGTTTTTGTAAAGAAAACTTTGAGAAAATATTTTGAACCAAACCTACTGACCCAAACACCAAGTTTTGCAATAGCAACTCATTTGGTGAACCCTATAGGTTAAAGCCTTAGTAAAAATATTTCTACACCACATAAAATGACTCTTAGTTTTGAAAATGGTTTTGTAGTGAAACCCCTTTGCAAATGACTATGCCATTTTGGTAAATGACCAATTTGGAACTTACAAAGTTTAGAAGCCTAGTGGAGACCACCTTTTGCAATTAGAACCATCTTTTGCATGCTTGCATGCATTACCTTGACTTTAGGATTTTATGTGTGTTGTTTTGCTTGATTGGTAGATTGAGTTTGTGCCTTGCTTGATTGATTGTAGTGACTTGAAGAGTGTGATTGTTGCAAGGACAAAGAGTGAACCTATACCCTCTACCAAAAAGGCAAGTGATACTTCATACTATCTGTCCCATTATTTTCAATATGCATTAGTGTTTTTGCCAAGTAAAACTTGCATGGTTTTTATTTTGCTAAGTATAGACCTTGCTATAGGAAAACTAGTAGAATGAATCCTTAGAAGGATTTTCCTAAGTTAAGAATCCTATTACTATCAAGCTTAGCCTAGCTAATAGAAAACCTGGGTGGGATATATATTCATGCTATGAAAATTTCTAAGTCTATGGACTTGTGTTTTGTTTAATAAAACAACTAAGTTAATGAATCACCTGGGTGGAAATGGAAGGAATGGTTTGTGTTGAGTGGTTCACAAGGCCATGGACTTGGCTTGTGTATCTCACTTGTGGATGGCCACCCAGGAACAAAGAGATTTGAGATGTCAAATGTTGAGAATCTTCAAGTGCAACCACTTGGCAATATGGGCTCTGCCATGATCATATAGGTTGCAAGAACTTAGCCATATGGACAGTTGGTGGTAGTGTTTGATAGGTTGGAGCGCGTCCATGATGGCCTAAGGGAAAGCTTCTGAAAGATCTTGTCTTGGGAAACCAAGTCTTGTGGGGAAAGTGCACCACCTCTGCAGAGTGAAAAATCTAAGTACTTAGCCATGTCCCTGGTAAAGGACAATTTGAGCATCAAGACATGGAAGCAATCAAGAATCTCATCATTCCAATTTCTAAATTAAAACTTGTGGGTGAACAAGGGTTGTGTGAATTCTTCAATCTTTGATGGAGAGATGGCTTGGTACATGGATCTTGAAATCTTAGATTGGGAAAAATGATTTTGCCAAGAACTTCAGTCATTGATTGGTAGATGCCTCGAGAAGGATCTTCAGTCTTTGATTGGTAGATGCCTTGGGAAAGTTTTTGCCAAACAAAAACTTAGTATTTTCAAAATGATAGGGAAAAATCTATTTTTGAGCAATGCAAGCCTCAACTCCACTTAGCCAAATGCATATAGATGTTAGACTCCACTATACTACCAAAGTATCACTTGCCAATACAATTCAAATGTATTGACCCTTGTGGCTGTAACTTGTAATGTTGCAGGTTTGATTGATTTTAGTGAAGATTGATTGATTAGGATTACAAAGTCTACAACCAACATCTGCCTGTGGTAGATTTGAAGATGAAGGACCCAAGACTATAGTTATTCCGCTGCAATGTAATGTAATTAGCCAATGAGCTAAGTTTGATGTAATAAAACTATTTTATTCCTGGTTATAAAGTTGTATTATGACCTTTGTTTCTTGATATTACATCTAAACTGTGGATGCTAGCTATTGATCCAGGGACTAGCATTGTAAACACAGGGGACCCTACCTTTTAAAGGCAGGGGATGCTACAGATGGTATCAGAGCATTGTGTTGCCTGTAGGATTTGTAACCCTAGGATTGGACAAAACCCCTTAGAAAAAAATAGGAGTTGTATTTGTTCCAAAACTTATTTACAAAAACAATCTTGTAAACTCTTTCCTCAACCATTTTGGTTTCAACTCTACTTCTCTTCTACTTCAAAACTTGATGGAAAAAAACCTACCCCATGACCAAAGACTACACTATGTGCGAAGGACTTCTTCAACACCTTCAACTCTAATGACTTCAACATCTTCAACATGTTCACCAAAGACTTCAACCTAGGATATCACTAAAGACTACAAATGAGACAAGAAATCTTGCTCAAGATTTGAAGATTAAGGAAACACAACTTAGAAGAAACCATGATCACCTTTGAAGATTTGTGACCAAGACACAAGAATTCTCCAAGGATACAAAGATCTCATTCAAGAAGAATCAACCAAGAAGGATGGAAAGATCACAAGTGAACCATATAGATGGACCACCATATATTTAGTTTAAGTCAAACACACCAACCTATGTGGTGTAACAAAAATATTTTGTTGCCTAAGTATGTGCTTGAAACTGTTGTTTGAGTGGAGTGTTTGTTTGTGATTGCTTGCACATTGCTTGTGTGATTTGTGTGTGTGTGAATAAAAATTGATTCCTTAGAAAAATCTTTTGCCTATTCTAATCCCCTCCAACCCAAACAGATGAATTCTCCAAGAGACTCCAGCATCAAGGATGATGACATCAACAACAACCAAGAGGTCAACATGAGAGAACTCCTAGCAATCCAACACCAGTTGAACCAACTAACAACTCAGTTCATAGCCAACAATAGTGATAAAGACCCTACCTTGCAAAAGTTTTTGGTAGAACAATCCCAACTGATGCTTAAGGTGACTAATCAAATGATCAGCATGGAAGAAAACTATCCCAAAAGAGTGTATGACAACAAGGATGACAAGAATATTATTCTAGATGGAGCCCCAGCTTGCATTAATTGTGGAGACAAGGATCACACTTCCAAGGAGCATGAAGATCAATGCCCCAATTGTGAAGAGGAACATCCAGTTGGCCAATGCCCCACATCTCAAGTTACTTGTTACCTTTGTGAAGGAAACGACCATGTCCCTATCCAATGCCCCATCTATGCTATTGTTGAACAAAGGAAACAAGAAGGATCCAAGTATGCCAAGAATGTTGATGACAAAGGAAAAGGACCACTTATACCTCCAAACAAGACAACCCAATTCAAAGGATCAAAGAAGCCCAAGAAACCAAAGCAAGACATGAGCCTTGTGCAATGTCGTAAATGTAAGGAAATGGGACACTACCCCAGTGGATGCCCAGAGAACCCGAAGAATAAAGAGATCGGCCAAGTAGTGTGCAACAACTGCAAGGAACCAGGCCACTACGTAGCAACTTGTCCACAAGAGCAACGTAAAGAACTCCAAGATATCCACTGTTTCAATTGCAAGGAACCAGGACACTATGTAAGCAATTGTCCAGAAAAGATGAAGAACAAGATAAACAAGCCTATGAAGGATCTCAACCTTGGCCCATGAGTCAAGCATGGAAACAAAGGACACTAAGCAGAAGTTTTCCAAGAAGAAGTTTTCCTCAAGATTCCAAGCAAGCCAAGATGTAGTTTAGTTGGAAAATTTTTAAGGGTGGTAGTACCCTAGCTGTTTGAGCCTACTTGTAACCCTAGCCTCCCCAAATCTCGGGACGAGATTTATTTTAAGGGTGGTAGCCTGTCACATCCCAAGATTTTCCAAATCTTGTAATGTGAAAAATAAATAAACAAAATAAATCTTTGAAAATCAGGGTGAAAAGAAACTTTTGTTTCTAAAAGGAAACTTAAAATCCCATCCTGAACAAACTTTGGTCAAAGTTTGAATTCAACCAAAAATCCAAATCAAGGGAAAAGCATTCCTCAATGAATGTATCTGGAAATTTGAACACTTGGAAAAATAAATCCAAATCCCTAAACCCTAATGGAAGGAAATCATTTTCCAAAGTTACCCCAAATCTATGGATTTGATCCATACCAAAATTTGATCAACAAATAATCACAAAGGATCAAGAAAGACCTTAGAGATGGTTTCCATTAGTTTGGAACCATAGACAAAAACCTTATGAATATAAAAAGATAAGGAAATTGAATTTCCAAAGCCAATAAAGCCCTTACCAAAAGCCATACCAATTGGTGAACAATTATAATCCTAAAGGGATTAAAAAGATAAACATTTAATAAAGGAAAAATAAATTGTTTTGGAAATACTATTTGGATCTTTTAATAAAAGACTTTGTTTTCAAATGAAAAGGTGAGCCAAATTAATTTTGGCCAAACTTTTGTAATAAAATATTTTGTTTTGATAAAATGAGTAAAAGTTTATTTAAATAAAATAATAAGGATTTAAATATCCAATTTTATTTAAGTAAAGGCTTTTCCCATTTTAAATGAACACCAAGTATTTTATTACTACTTTGAAATCTTTTATTAAAAGGTTTTGCTTTGATTAAAATGAGTAAAGGATTATTTAAATAAAATAATAAGGATTTAAATATCCAATTTTATTTAAGTAAAGGCTTTCCCATTTTAATTAAAACACCAAAAATTATTTATTTATTTAAATAAGTTTCCAAGTATTCTTTTATTTTTCAAATAAAACCTTCTGGTTTGGTTTTGAAAATAATTGGATTTCAAATGGAAATTTTATTAAATAAATCAAAACCCTATTTTATTAAATACCTAAAGATCCATTTTATTTAATTAATAAATGGATCCAAAATAAATAAAATATTATTTTATTTTGAGATTTGGATTATGTTGATAAACAAAACCAAATTCAAAATACAAGGTTGATTGTTTGTTTGAATTGTTTGAATGGTTTGAGTGCTTGAATAATTGTTTGAAATTCAAAACAGAAAAATAGATTTAGAAAAGGAAAAAAGAGAGCAGACAGAAAAAATAGGAAAAGGACAGCCCAGCCCAGCAGCCCACTAAGGCCCAGACCAGCCCAGTCTTCTCCCTCTCCCCCGAAGAAACCTTTTCTCACTTAAAACCGCACCCACACAGAGACTAACAGGTGGCCCCAAACCCCACTCCCTTTTCCTTCACTGCCAAGCGGACCCACCTCCTCTTATTCCTCCCCCGAACCGTTTTTCTTCACCGCAAAACAAACCCGCGCAGAATATGACTGGTGGACCCTTCGCCAACTTCTTTCCCCACTGACCGTTGGACCCCACTAGCCCTGTTCATCCTCCTCACCCGCCACTGACCGAGACCCCTCTCGCTGCCGTTGTTGTGTTTGAATGCCGCGTTCAATTCTCAGTAACGCCGCGTTAATTCCTCGCCGAGACAACGCCCATTTAACCGCCTGCTCCTCCTCCTCCTCCTTTTTCCCCAGACGTCGCCTCCACTCTGCCCCTAGGCTGCCTCCAATTCTCTCTGTACCGCCGCCGCTCCGACGACTTCCCAAGCCAATTCCGGCAGCCCCTCACCGCCCCTCTCCTCCCCGACCAAGCTCACAGCTTCCCCACTCTCAGGCGCATCTGCTAGTGCATCCAGTTCACTCGCGCGAGCCTCACAACGTCGGCAAGGACAAGCTCTACTCGCCACCACCGTCGGCCTCGACTCCGGCAAGCTTCCCCGGTGAGCACAGACTTCCCCTCGCCCCCTTTTTGATGCTCTCTTACTTGCGACCCTCGTGCGCACCTAACCGTGCCTCTCCTTTGCCTTAGTGCGGTCCTAAGCGACGCCAACGACGACAACCCGAGAGCACCACCGCCCGCAACAACTCCGGCGAGCAATCGAGCTCACTCCAGTACGCCCCGCGACAAGAAGACACTACCTCGAGCTTCCCCACGTTCTTGCGAACTCGGTGAGCCTCCCCTTTTCCTCTCTCGCTTCCTGTATCGCCGCCTTCGTCGTCAACCGATCGCTCCGCCGCCAGCAGCCGCCGCAGCGCCGCTCATCTGTGGTCGAGCACCCCACAACCGTTCGATCTGGATCGTACGCATTAGATAGAATCACTTAAACGCAAATGGGTACGCTCTCTGCACCGCTCGATCTAACTAGATCCAACGCTCCACGATGCCGATCCGGCCGAACCGGTATCGACTAGTAAGAACACGCCGCGTGTCGCCTATTAGGTTTAAAAACAGTTTTGAAAACAGAAACTTTTTGCAAACTTCAAACCCTTGTATCTTTGGATCCACACGTCCAAATTTTACAAATTTGATGTCGTTGGATTCAGCAAGACAAGCCCTATCCAACCCTGCCCTTAGTTTAGCAAATAGTATCTGTTAGCTTGTTTAACTTTGCAGATTCTTTTGTGTGCTTGCTAACATTAGAAAAATTGTTTAAAAATGATTTTTGAGATCAAACCTTTGTCAATTGGTTTGTTGTGACCTTACTGACCCTAGGAACCAACCTATGTTTTGGAAAATGATTTTGGAAAAGAATAGAATGGATTAATTAGTTTAGTCCATTTCTAGCTAACTAAAAACTATAGTTTTGTTTATGAAAATGTTTTTGTAAAGAAAACTTTGAGAAAATATTTTGAACCAAACCTACTGACCCAAACACCAAGTTTTGCAATAGCAACTCATTTGGTGAACCCTATAGGTTAAAGCCTTAGTAAAAATATTTCTACACCACATAAAATGACTCTTAGTTTTGAAAATGGTTTTGTAGTGAAACCCCTTTGCAAATGACTTTGCCATTTTGGTAAATGACCAATTTGGAACTTACAAAGTTTAGAAGCCTAGTGGAGACCACCTTTTGCAATTAGAACCATATTTTGCATGCTTGCATGCATTACCTTGACTTTAGGATTTTATGTGTGTTGTTTTGCTTGATTGGTAGATTGAGTTTGTGCCTTGCTTGATTGATTGTAGTGACTTGAAGAGTGTGATTGTTGCAAGGACAAAGAGTGAACCTATACCCTCTACCAAAAAGGCAAGTGATACTTCATACTATCTGTCCCATTATTTTCAATATGCATTAGTGTTTTTGCCAAGTAAAACTTGCATGGTTTTTATTTTGCTAAGTATAGACCTTGCTATAGGAAAACTAGTAGAATGAATCCTTAGAAGGATTTTCCTAAGTTAAGAATCCTATTACTATCAAGCTTAGCCTAGCTAATAGAAAACCTGGGTGGGATATATATTCATGCTATGAAAATTTCTAAGTCTATGGACTTGTGTTTTGTTTAATAAAACAACTAAGTTAATGAATCACCTGGGTGGAAATGGAAGGAATGGTTTGTGTTGAGTGGTTCACAAGGCCATGGACTTGGCTTGTGTATCTCACTTGTGGATGGCCACCCAGGAACAAAGAGATTTGAGATGTCAAATGTTGAGAAGCTTCAAGTGCAACCACTTGGCAATATGGGCTCTGCCATGATCATATAGGTTGCAAGAACTTAGCCATATGGACAGTTGGTGGTAGTGTTTGATAGGTTGGAGCGCGTCCATGATGGCCTAAGGGAAAGCTTCTGAAAGATCTTGTCTTGGGAAACCAAGTCTTGTGGGGAAAGTGCACCACCTCTGCAGAGTGAAAAATCTAAGTACTTAGCCATGTCCCTGGTAAAGGACAATTTGAGCATCAAGACATGGAAGCAATCAAGAATCTCATCATTCCAATTTCTAAATTAAAACTTGTGGGTGAACAAGGGTTGTGTGAATTCTTCAATCTTTGATGGAGAGATGGCTTGGTACATGGATCTTGAAATCTTAGATTGGGAAAAATGATTTTTCCAAGCACTTCAGTCATTGATTGGTAGATGCCTCGAGAAGGATCTTCAGTCTTTGATTGGTAGATGCCTTGGGAAAGTTTTTGCCAAACAAAAACTTAGTATTTTCAAAATGATAGGGAAAAATCTATTTTTGAGCAATGCAAGCCTCAACTCCACTTAGCCAAATGCATATAGATGTTAGACTCCACTATACTACCAAAGTATCACTTGCCAATACAATTCAAATGTATTGACCCTTGTGGCTGTAACTTGTAATGTTGCAGGTTTGATTGATTTTAGTGAAGATTGATTGATTAGGATTACAAAGTCTACAACCAACATCTGCCTGTGGTAGATTTGAAGATGAAGGACCCAAGACTATAGTTATTCCGCTGCAATGTAATGTAATTAGCCAATGAGCTAAGTTTTATGTAATAAAACTATTTTATTCCTGGTTATAAAGTTGTATTATGACCTTTGTTTCTTGATATTACATCTAAACTGTGGATGCTAGCTATTGATCCAGGGACTAGCATTGTAAACACAGGGGACCCTACCTTATTAAAGGCAGGGGATGCTACATTCAACTTCCAAAATTCTACCTTCACTAGGTAATTCAGATTTACCATTGTTGGGAGGATATGGCTTATAATTGTTGTTACCAAAATTGTTCCTATAAGCATTATTACCATAGGCATTGTTGCCAAAATTGTTATTTCTTATGAAGTTCACATCAACTTGCTCTTCTTGAGCAACCAAAGAGGCTAAAGGAACATTATTTGGATCAATATGGGCTTTCCCATTAACAAGCATAGACATAATAATATCAATCTTATCACTCAAGGAGGAGGTTTCCTCAACAGAATTTACCTTCTTACCTTGTGGAGCTCTCTCAGTATGCCATTCAGAATAATTAACCATCATATTGTCCAAAAGTGTTGTTGCAGCACCCAAAGTGATGGTCATAAAGGTACCTCCAGCAGCTGAATCCAATAGGTTCCTTGAAGAATAGTTCAATCTTGCATAAAAAGTTTGGATGATCATCCAAGCAGTCAGTCCATGAGTGGGACAATTCTTAACCAAAGATTTCATTCTTTCCCAAACTTGAGCAACATGCTCATTATCAAGTTGTTTAAACTTCATTATTTCACTTCTCATGGATATAATCTTAGCAGGAGGATAGTATTTTCCAATAAAAGCATCTTTGCACTTAGTCCAAGAATCAATACTATTCCTAGTTAAGGAATTCAACCACTCTTTAGCTTTTCCTCTCAAAGAGAAGGAAACAATTTCAACTTAATAGTATCACCATCTATATCCCTATGCTTTTGCATCTCACAAAGTTCAACAAAGTTATTGATGG
The DNA here is from genome assembly GCA_916181665.1 of Avena sativa. Lineage (NCBI taxonomy): Eukaryota > Viridiplantae > Streptophyta > Magnoliopsida > Poales > Poaceae > Avena > Avena sativa. The sequence continues at coordinate 464,431,736 of OV702297.1, read as the reverse complement.
GAAGCAGCATCTTCATTACCAATACCAGAAAATTGCTCTCTCAAAACAAGATTGAGCAAAGCAGGTTTTATCTCAAAGAAAGTATTTTTAGCCATAGGTGGAGCAATAGGTGTGCTCATAAAATCATTATTGTTGGTGCTAGTGAAGTCACACAACTTGGTGTTTTCAAGAGTAGTCATTTTTTTGGATTTTCAAATAAGAAAGCAAAACAAGTAAAACTAATTTTTTTGTGTTTTTTTTTGAAGAACAAAACAAGCAAACAAAGCAAAAAGAAACTAAGCAAAACAAAAACAACAAAGTAAATAGATTGGTTATGAGGGACTCCCCTTGTGAAGATGTCCTTGACTCCCCGGCAACAGCGCTAGAAAAATGCTTGATGGCTCAATGCACGGCGCCTAGAAAATTGCCTGATGGCGGTGTTGATGTAGAGATCGTTGGGAACCCCAAGAGGAAGGTATGATGAGCACAGCAGCAAGTTTCCCTCAGTTATGAAACCAAGGTTTAATCGAACCAGTAGGAGCAAGGAAACACCTCAAAGGTGTTACTAGCTGAGCTTTGGCAGGGCGCACTACCGGTGCTAGTAGCAACATGGAGACCTGCACAACACAACCACAGAACTTTGTCCCCAACTTGCGATGAGGTTGTCAATCTCACCGTGTTTTACGGAAAACAAAGGATTAAACGTATCGAATGGAAAGAAGTAAAAGTTTGCAGAAAGTAAACACAAAGCAGTAAAGGATTGTAGATTGTATGTAAAGACAAAGGACCGGGATCCATAGTTCACTAGAGGTGGCTCTCCTTAGATAGATAACATGCTGGGTGAACAAATTACAGCGGGGCAATTGACAAACACCGAGAAAGCAATACATGCATATACTAATCATCTTGACTCCTTTGAGACTTGATTGGGCATTACAACATAATACATAGACCGCCATCCAACTTCATCTATGACTAATAATCCACCTTCAGGTTATTGTCCAAACCCTCTCCAGTATTACGTTGCAAGCAACAGATTATTGCTCTAAGAACTGCGTGTAAAGTAAACAATACAATTGTTCTATGAACAAAGGATCGTTGTTTTCTCCCTAGTAGCAACAGCACATCTAGTATCTTAGAGATTTCTGTTACTTCCCCAGATTACCAGAGGCATGAACCCACTATCGAGCATAAATAGTAACTCTTGGAGTTGCTAGCATCTACTTGGCCAAGATAGCTACTAACAACGGAAAGCATGCAAGATCACAAATAACAAAGACATGATAGAATCAATAATCAATCTGAAATAGCATCTCAATATCCATCGGATCCCCGCAAACAAAACATGTCTGGATTACAATAGATGATCTTGATCATGAACGGAGCTCACAAGATCTAAACATGAAAGCACAAAGGAGGAGAAACCAGCCATCTAGCTACTACATGGATCCGTAGTCCAAGGATGAACTACTCACGCATCACACCGGAGGCTTCCATGGTGATGAAGAAGGCCTCCAGGTGAATTCCCCTCTCCGGCAGGGTGCCGGGAAGAGCTTCAGATCCCTCCCGATCTAGGGATGGAGATGACGGCGGCTACAGACTCTTTCGTGGATTTTTGATCGGGTACTTAGGGTTTTCGTCCCAAGGGCAAGTTATAGGCAGAAGGAGAGGCCGAGGGGGTGCTGGGGTCGGCCAGACCAACCCCTGGCGCGGGCCAGGCCTGGCCGCGCAGCCAGGTGGTGTGGCCGGCCCCTAGCCCTTCTCCGTCTTGTATTCTGGCACTTGATCCCTTCTGGAAAAAATAGGCACTTTGGCTTTTGTCCTGTCCAATTCCGAGAATATTCATTTTCTGACTTTTCTAGAACCAAAAACAACAGAAAACAGGCAACTGGCACTATGGCTCTTGTTAATAGGTTAGTCCAAGAAATCATAATAAAAGTACTCCAAAGTTGGAACAAAACACAAGAAAGTGGATAAAACTAAGCATGGAACATCAAAAATTATAGATACATTTGCAATGTATCAAGGATACTGAAAATTATTATGAGAGAGGAAAATATGGTTGTAGAAGTTTTCATGGTATTGAAACACCTCTCTATGTGCTAAAAGTTTTGAAGTTACTCTTGTTTTATCTTCCTATGCTTGTCATTTTGTTCTTTGTGAATTTATTTGCATACATGATTCCTATGCATAGGAAGTGGGTTAGACTTAAATGTGTTTTGAATTTGCTTCTTGATGCTCTCTTTTACTTCAACTCATATTTCTTATGAGAGCATCCTCTCAAACTTTTATGCCTAAAGATGATAATATGTCTACTACTCTTGGGAGACCTTTTCTTAAATACTGCAGGAGCTGTTATTAATTGTAATGAAGGGAAGGTGACCTTCAATGTCAATGACAAGGAACATACTATCTATTTCCCCAAGAATATTGATAGACTTATGGTTTTGAATTCAATTGAACATGTTGAGGGCATTCAAGTTAGAGAAATATATTGTCCCATACCAAGAGAAAATTTTGAAACTATTATGATTGGGACCATTGCTATCAAGGTTGAGGTAACATAATCATTAGTGGAATACAAAGTTTTGTCTCATATGAAATTGTTTTGGTAACAAGACCTGATCAACCTTGTTAACAAAAGGATTTCACTGAACAAAACAATGTTTTCACCATGATTATCTCCGCTTACTTCTATTCTATCCATTTTTAGTTTTTGCTTATGCCTAACTTAAAGGCGTTAAAGAAAAGTATTTATTGGGAGATAACCCAAAATTTTTGTTGAGTCTTGGAAGTTATTACCTCTGTAATAACCGCTCTTTATCCTTTTTATTTGCTTTTTGTGCCAAGAGTAACCTCTAATGAGAGAGAAGTAATGATTGGGAAAGTTGCTGTTTCGAAACAGATTTTTGTGCTTCACCGTAAAAATTCGTGATAGAGCTCTGTATGTAGGATTGAGCTGTAATTTTTTGTTATTCTGCCCCAGGTTGTTATCTAACTTTCGTTAGTTCAGAACTTTTTGATTTGAGCAACATAAGGTCCTCGAAAAAATTCGTCGTTATCTGCTGGTCTGTTTTGACAGATTTCTGCCATTTTTTGCATTTGCCTCTTGTTGGTTCCTTCTTGAGTTCTTTTGGGGAATTGAGATTATTGAGGGAAGTGCTACAGTAGCTAGTGTTCTAATGGAAGTTTATTTGGTATTAGAACTGAACCTTAAGACTTATTTACCTTGAGTGCACTAATGTTGCTAATAAAGATTGTGTGAAGTTTTGTATGAAGAAAAATTTCAGGAGTATGGAAGGAATGAGTAATGAGATGAAGGATGGACTAAAGCTCAAGCTTGGGGATGCCACACGTGTCACCCAAGGAAATATCCAAGAAGTACAAGCGTCAAAGCTTGGAGATGCCCAAGGAATCCCCTTCTTCATCAATAAAAATCCCAGGTTTCTTCCAAACACTTTATTTTTATTGTTTCATGCACAGTTGTGTTGTTCTTGGAGCGTCTTCTTTTTTGTTTTCGATTTGGTTTTTAGTTTGCGTGGTTTGCTTAGTTTGCTGATTAAATTGGTTGGACCTCCTCTTTCATATATTGGTGTTCAAATAGTTTGGTTTGGTTTGGTTTGGAAAAGAGTAGGAAAGCTCATGCTTAAGTGGTAAAGAGAGCTTGTTTTTGACTGTGGCCTATGCTTTGTCATGCCATGCTTGATATTGTTTTGGCTTTATGCTTAGTATTCTTTGCTATAGCATGACTTGTTATAAACAATTGAGATTGCTTAATGTGCCTTGGATGAATCATGCGTTGTTTTAGCATATTAAAGCATAGTATAGTGGTATTCTCCTTTGATGCTTTATTTGGGTTGACTTGGCGCATGCTCACACCATGTTATGACTATCTCAAGTCACCATAAGCCTTTATGATCCTTTAGTTTTCAACTGGTAGTATCACTTTATGCTTTGATCAATGATGTTTTGTCGCTCTGCATGATTATGGCCATTATTGCTCTCTCGTTTGTCGCTCCCTTACTATTGCTAGCCTTCACTTACACTGAGTGTTTTACTCATGTTTCCAACTCCCTTAAACCAAATATTGCCAAAGTGTCCACCATACCTACCTATTAGCATCATTTGCTACTTCCGTGCATATTCAATATGCCTTGTTTTCTTCCGAATAAAATGTTTGCTTGTTTTGAGAAAGTTAGTTAGTAAAGCTCTCACGAACTTGATGGCACACTTTATTTCCTGCACTTAATAAACCTGAACCATTGTGAACTCTCCATGAAAGTTATATGCTTGCTAATTATAGGCTGGGGATTAGCAGAACCGTACTGTCACGGGGAACGCTTTCAACACTTGTAAATATATACCCTGTTGATACCTTGCTCTTTTGTTTGCGGATGTCGTCGGTGTGAAATAAAAGGGGAGCTTGTAAGTCCATGGAATTATGTATGTGTGTTAGAAAACGCCTGGGCCACTGGTCTAATCCATGCTGACATGGTGGAAACCTGCAGCGTAACCATAATGATATCTATGAAGCATTCTTCTTATAAAAAAAGAGAGAGATAGCTATTGAGAAAAAGAAAAAAAAGAGATTTATGAAAAGAGGAAAGAGAGAAAAGGCACCATTTTCCCATGGTAAATAAGAAGATTGCTGAGATACTCATTGTCTGCTTGCCTTGTCATTTTGATATGGGGATTCTTCCGTATCATCGGGCAAGGGGTACCCGTTGGCGGTTCTCAATGATACACACATACTTGCGATGACAAGAACTTACCGGTAACTAAAGTTGAGTAGCATGAGGAGCGGCCCTCGTACTTAAGGAACTTGGGATTTTCAGTTTATAGTCTATCAAGCATATAACTCAGATTGGACCTCACTTTCACCTTAACCACATTAAATATGCTTATGATACGGGCAATGAGAGCTCAAAGCTAATGAGTACCATACTTTCAGCATTTGGAAGCCTTTCAAACTATTCAAAAACTTTTTCTTTTCCTTGTTGAGTGTCCACACATTCTATGAGCACTTTCTTGAGAGCATAGTGGCCATTCTTAGTTCTATGTGCATTGTCCCAAGACTTGTTGATTGATGCATACCTTGATATTGCTTGTTTTAAACTATTTGTATCTAGTCACTCTTGTGAACTTTGAAGGTGTCCTATGCATTTATGTTTGCTACTCTTTGAAGGACAAGCTGAATGCCACTATGCTATGTTTTCTTTATGTGAAACAAACAAACGTCTTGCAAAGCATTGTTATTCATGAATCTTTTGTTTGTGCCTTTTCATGTTGCATCATAGTCTCTTTGTCTTATTGTTGAACTTTGTATTTCATGTTATGATTGAAGTACTATGATCCCAGCTTTGAATGTTTTACAAATATTTTGATCAAGTCTTTGATGGTGCATGTCACCTCAAAAATTATTCTTTCTTTTTATCACTTACCTACTCGAGGACGAGCAGGAGTTAAGCTTGGGGATGTTGATACATTGCAAATGTATCTATAATTTTTGATGCTCCATGCTTGGTTTTATCCACTTTCTTGTGTTTTGTCCACACTTTGGAGTACTTTTCATATGATTTCTTGGGCTAACCTATTAACAAGAGCCACAGTGCCAGCTGCCTATTTTCTGCTGTTTTTGGTTCCAGGAAAGTCAGAAAATGGATATTCTCGGAATTGGACGAGACAAAAGCCAAAGTGCCTATTTTTCCAAAAGACTCCAGGAGCCAGAATACGAGATGGAGGAGAGCCAGGGGCTGGCCACACCACCCCTAGGCGCGGGCTAGGCCTGGCCGCGCCAAGGCATGGTGTGGTGGCCCCAGGCACCCCCTCGGTCTCCCTCTTCGCCTATAAGAAGCCTTCTGACCTAAAAACTTCGGGGGGTTCGACGTTTTTCCAGAAGAAGTTCCGCAGCACCGCCACCACCGAAGCGGAGATTCGGGGGATAGAAAGTCTCTGTTCCGGCACCCTGTCGGGACGGGGAAGTGCCCCCGGAGCCATCTCCATCGATCTCCACCATCATCTTCATCGACCATCCATGTTTCCCCCATCTATGAGTGAGTAATCCCCCGCTGTAGGCTATGCGGATGGTAGGGATTGGATGAGATCGTTCATGTAATGGCATCAGATTGTTAGGGCATGGTGCCTAGTATCTTTTATTAGTGCTTTATGACTTTGTTGCAACTTGTTGTGCTTAATGCTTGTCACTAGGGCCCGAGTGCCATGATTTCAGATCTGAACATGTTATTGATTCATTATGATAGTATTGTTTTTGGTCTTATCTGCAAGTTATATACACACATTGCTGTCCGGAACCTATGGCCCCGAAGTGACAGAAATCGGGATAACCAGAAGGGAATGGCTTTGATGTGAGGATCACATGTGTTCATGGAGTGTTAATGCTTTGCTCTAGTGCTCTATTAAAAGGAGCACCTTAATTGCCAGTAGTTCCCTAGAGGCCCCGCTGCAAACGGGCTGGCAGGACAAAAGAGGTTGTGCAAGTTCTCATTGCGAGCACGTATGACTATATATGGAACACATGCCTAGGACTGTCTAGTACTTGGATGCTTTATCTTATTTATCTGCAATTGCCCTATGTTCTGATTGCTATGTGGATTGTCTTGTCCATGCAACGCCCGTCCATCCATCCCTATGCCTACCGCACTCGAATCCCACTGTTTAGTGCTTTTGTTACTATTGTCTTTGCTTTACTACTGCTGCTGCTTTACTATTCCTACTACAAAACTGTTGCTACTGATAAACTGCTGTGAGCAAGATTGTTTCCAGGTGCAGCTGAATTGACAACTCAGTTCTTAAGGCTTATAAATATTCTTTGGCTCCCCTTGTGTCGAATCAATAAATTGGGTTTCACTTCCCTCTAAAATACTGCGATACACCCCCTATACTTGTGGGTCATCAATGACCAGCGGGTATGTTCCTTCTCCCCCTCTCTATTTCTCTCTGTGCTTCTCCCTTCCTCTCTGCTCTGTATGAACCCTAATTAGGGTTCCTCTTATTCTAGGTTTAGCCTATAACTTGAAGTGGCTACTTAGATCTAATATTGAGCATTTCTTGCTCAATTTGGTTTTATATTCGATCTTCTAATGATACACTTGATTATTTGATAGTGGATTTACTAATTGGACATGTCTATGTTCTACATATGGATGCTTATGTGCGAGATTTGGCATTGTCAATTTGACAGTGCCTCTGTAGTATGGGTTACTTAACCATGCTTCCTAAACCAGGGTTTGGGATTGATCCGGTTTTAGGTTCCTCTATCTCTGGCCTCTATTTACTAATAAATTCAAGTACTCATTTTAATTCCTAAAACTAGGACTGATGTTATCGACAAGTGACTTTGATATTGGCTTTGGCTTTAGTGAATCAGGTATTCAGTGGGGCTGTATTTATGTACTCCTAAGATAGCAATGAAATATGGATAGATATGATTCCTAGTCAACTAAGAAATTGATTTGATTTATCTGTAGCACTTCCTGGAGAGTTAGTTGTGAAAATGATTTGGTTGTGTAGCAATTAGTGTCAATATGACAGTTGTAAGATAATTCCTGGATAGTACTATCTAGGAAGATGATTATTTGTGATGTGAATAAATAGGAGTGTGCCTATTGTTAGATAGGTGCCACTATGAAGCCTCCAATTTAGATGGTACATAGTGGTATTATCTAAAATAACTTGATGTGCTCAATATTTGGATAATTGGTAGTTGAAGAGGTTTTTAATTTGCGGTCCAAAAGTTGAGACGCCAAGGCATAGTGGGGCCCAAGTTGCTTGTAATCACCATGATTCGAAAACTTGGAGGGGGGTTGTCGAGAGGGGTATTTCGAGTGAACGGTGGCCAAACCAAATGTTTTTGAATCTTCTCTATTATGTCAGGATATTCCATTAAACTAGTTCCTTCTGTGCCCCTTCTTATCCACCCAGCACGTGTCGTAGGGGAAAATCTATTTCTATACTTTCCTAACTCCCGACATTGAATCTTGGTGCGGCTACGGTGGTCCTTTTTCTCCCTCCCCCGATAATGAATCCCGCAGTAGCGGTGGCCCAGCATGTCTAGATAGGCGAAGGTGGTAGCTATGTTAGTGGCTGATTCAGGTCCATTGGATCCAGAGTCTTGGGCTCAACGTGAAGTAGAGGCGAGGTCTTCATCCTAGGTTAGCGAGGGGATCAGCCAGAACTCTACTGCCAAGGTACCTACGAGTAGAGGGTTAAAGAGAAAAGCAAGGTCGGTGGCGGATTCTTCAGCGGCGGTGCGGGGTTGCGACACCTAGATCATGAAGAAAACCACATGGGAGAAGAGCGAGAGGTGAATTTTTCTTATCTCTGCCTTATCTTACAAGTAGATTAGTTACTACAAAATAGAATCGAATGAACTAAAAGTCCCCTTTTAAATCAAATTAGGCACAGATTAACGCACCTATATGAGTTCACAGTTCATGTCCACCAGTACACTACAAAACTATATTTTGGTTGCGAGAGGGTTGTGTTCGGGAAGGATGTGCATCTGCTTGTGAATTGCAAAGAGGCTGTGTATGTATCACAGCTGATATATATGCTTAATGCTAGGATTCCATGAGGATCTAGATAAAGGACAAAATTAGTGTGGCACAACATGAGTGATACCTATATGCAAATTGAGCACTCCCATGAGCTTCAGATGGTTTGGGAGTGTTGTCCAACTAATCGTAAGGTGAAAGTTCAAGCGATGATTAATGATAGGTATGCAGATACTGGAGATCTTGCTGCTAGAGCTTTGTCTCCTCGAGACTATGGACCAATAGATGTTGATCAAGCTAAGTTTAGTATACACATAGAGAGTGGATTCATACATGTCAAAATTTGATAGCGGAGTTAATAAGCTAGGTCCGCCATGTACTGTGAATATCACCATCGATTCCAAAAACATAACACTTTATGAAATGAGAGAGATGATTAGTAAGGAAATCAGTATTGGCCCTAAGCAGATGGAACAACTCCGGTGGTGGCATCATAAAAATCAGGAATTCATGGAGGTTTTGGGTACTGAAGATCTATTGCAGATTAGGCGATGAAAGAAGCAAACCAGGAAGGTGTTCATCCTGGCTACCTTTTTATGTTGTTGATCAGGTTATAGTGGATGTAGAGGCCCCTATAGTGGCTGAACAAAACGAGGTGATCGACGTTGTTCAGATCTGATGAGAGGTACTACCCTAGGCTTGTCATATGGACCGCGGGGTTTCTGTGGTTATGTTTATTGAGAGATTGCAATATAATGTTGTGCGAGCTGTTTAGATTTTCGGACATATCACTCACTGAAACCATCGTTGTTGTAATAAGACATAAGTACATTGTAGTTGACATGATTATGTTTCTTGAGATGATGTACTATCCTTGTTTCTGTTTATTGAGAGATTGTAATATAATGTTTTGTGAAAACATCACTGAACAAGTGATGCATTAGTACCTTGTAGTTGACATGATTTTGTTTGTTGAGATGATGTAATATACTGCTACGTGAGATCAGTAATTTGACTATTCGCTGGATAACTACCTAGAAAGCTATAATATGATGGGAGTGTAGGGTTTATGAAAAAACTTACAAGGTTAGAGACAATAATCTATTGGACGGACATGCCTAGGATTTAGGATTAAGGGTTAAGGGGTTAGTGCACTAAACAATGTGCATCTCCCAACCACTGAGACAAACCTAAGTGTGCAATAGATAAGATTTTGTTTGCCTCTATTAGTCAAATAAATTGGGATGTGATGACCCACAAGTATAGGGGGTGTATCGCAGTATTTTCGCTAAGTAAGAGTGTCGAACCCAACGAGGAGTAGAAGGTGTTGGCTAGTGGTATGGATGAGGAATTCTCTGCAAATACTTAGCAAACGGATTTTTAGGGGTTTTTGATATAGCGAGTAAACAAAGTACGAGTAAATAAAAGACAGTAGGAATAAATGCAGCAAGTGACCCAATCCTTTATGCAGCAAAGGACAAGCCGGTTGTATTACTTAAGATGACCAAACGTTCTCGAGGACACATGGGAAGACTATCAAGTGCTTTCACTTCATATAGTTGATTAATCTTCTTTAGCTTGCTAAGTGTTGTGTGGGTGAACCTGTGCTAATGTACCGACCTTCCTAGGACTAATACATACTTGTGATTATACCCCTTGCAAACATCCGTAAGTACAAGAAAGTAATTAAGGTAAAAACCTAACCACAACTTTAAACTCGAAGACCCTTACGTCCCTTGTATAATGGTTTCCTAACGGGGGTTCAGGTTTCTGTCACTCCAGCAACCCCTACGATTAGTAGCCAAATACACAATGCATTCCCCTAGACCCATATAGGTGAAGTGTCATGTAGTCGACGTTCACATGACACTACTAGAAGAAGTACACCACAACTTAAATATCAAACCATTGAATCTTTCTCAACACAATTCGACTACTAACAACATGACTTCTCCCATGTCCTCAAGAACAAACGAACTACTCACAAGACATCATATGGATCATGATCAGAGATGGAATAATGATATATAACAATCTGAACATAAACAATAATTCAACGGTTCACTCAATAGAATCAACTACAAAGAGTAATCAACACCAGAAAGTTTCCCCTAAGAACTATGCAAGATTCAACGCAATTGTTATAGCAATATGGAGATCGTGATGACGGTGGTGATGGTGATGATGGTGGTGATGATTATGATGATCCCGATGAAGTCCAGCTTGATGATGGTGTTGATGGCGATGATCTCCCCTCTCCGGGAAGGAATTCCCCCAGCAGAAATCTGTCTGCCGGAGAGATCTTTCTCTCTCGGTGTTTTCCGCCCCGTAGAGGCGGCGGAATCTTTCTATGGTCGCTCCCCGATTCTTAGGGTTTCGGGAGGATAACATACGCCAGAGGGGAGTGCTAGGGATGGACCAGGGCAGCCACACCACTTGGTGGCGCGGCCTAGGCTGGCCGGCGCCAGGGGGTGGTGTGGCCCCCCTGTGGCCCATCTCCAGCCCCCTTTGGCTTCCTTCGTCTTCTGGAAAAATAGGATTTTCCGTATATTTTCTCGGATTTTCCGATCTTCGCAAATTTTGCCTCCAAACAGCACCTTTTCCATCAGAATCCTGACTGCAGCGGTCCATGCTCCAAAAGTCATCAACCATGCAAAAACAGATGAAATTACATAAGTATCACCTCTCAATACGAAATATATCAATTAATAACAGTGAATTATGACATAGAATAGTGATGCAATATGGACGTATCAACTCCCCCAAGGTTAGACTTCGCTTGTCCCCAAGCGAAACTAAGCTTAATAAACATGCCCTCAGGTTTATGGAGTGAAGAGTCGATAAAAGAATACGGACAAGAAGCATCACATTCATCAAATACATAGATCATAATAGAAGACAACTCACTATTATATAACTTAACTTGCAATAAGTAAAGGAAACACAATAAAGATACATAAAGTGAATCATAATTGGTAATGGCAAACTTAGCTCTTGGTCGAAGAATAGTTGATAATTTGCTGGAGTTCACAAATAACTGGTTTTGAATGATAGCTTTCAAAGTAGTAAACATCAAGATAAGAGCAATGTGCAAAACAAGGAACATAAGAAACATGATTGAATAAATCATCATATGAATGAATGAAACACAACAACTCAAAATACTTGCTGAGATAGAAGGGATAGGTTTACTGACTCAACTACAAAGTAAAAGAAAGGCCCTTCACAAAGCGAAGCAGGGATTGCAAGTCTCATAAAGAGCTCCCAAAAATTATGATACTTACTAGCTTTCATCTCTCACTACCCCTATCATAGGCATCTTTTGGTGATTAAGGTTAAAGTGACACAACTAAGAGGATATGCTTCACAAGTTATAAGTTGAAATCTCATGCCCCTTACTTATGAGTATCTACCCTCATGCTACTCAACTTCAGTCACGGGTAAGCTCTTGTCATTGTAAATACACGTGTATCATTGAGAACCGCCAACAGGGTACCCCTTGCACATGACACAGGAGCTATCCCATAATCAAAATGACAAGGCAAGCAGACAGTGAGCATCTCAGCGATGTTTTTATTTGCTATTTGCATAGGTTTTTATTGTGGATGCTTCATAGAATGCTCACTATAGTTATGCTGCAAGTTTCCACCATGATTAGGCATGGCTTAGGCTAGCGGTCTAGGCGTTTCTCTAACACACATATAAACTCCATGATCTTACAAGTTCCACTTTTATTTCACACCGCCAGGATCCATAAGTAAAAGAACATGATATCAACTAGGTACAAAGTACCAATGCAGTGTTGAAAGCATTCCCCATGATACATGGTTCTGCTAACTTCAACTCATAAAGCGCAAGCATATACGCAACAAAGAAGGACGCAATGGTTCAGGTTATTAAATGCAAGAAAAGTAAAGTGTGCCATCAAGATCGTGAGAGCTTTAATCACTAATTTTCACATAACAAGTTTAATTTGGGAGGTAGATAAAAACAGGAATTTACTTGGAATAGCAATAATGCTAATAGGTAGGTATGGTGGACACAAATGGCAAAGGTTTTGGTTTAAAGGAGTGGATGCACGAGAAGAATTCCCTCTCAGTACAGGTTTTTGGCTAGCAAGGATGGGTAGCAAGTATAAGAGTTGAAGGAAACAAACAAACATACAACTGATAAAGACAAACATGCAATCTTCCTTGGAAGCACAAAAGATCTTAACTAGAGAATACTAGACTCATGAGCACATCAAGAAAGAAAGATGATGAAATTATTTTTCTTTACAGTACTTCTGTCTTTTTATTCAACTCTCAAAAATAGTGTTGCTACTGACCGAGCCAGGTTTGCCAAAACCAACAAAATTAACTCAATGATCCCAAAGTGATACCAATACTAACAACAAGATCAATCATATAACCTCGAATTGAAAACTAATATAAGCTATGAAAAAGAGTGAATGATAGAACTTCTCATTAATATTCCATAACAGCAACTCACACTAAGGGATACATATCTAACGAGAGAGGGGACACTTCCATAATGCAAACCATCCTACATAATAACTTCTCTATTCATGATATGACTCTACTAAGAAGGTAAAAAATAGAAGATAGTGATGTGATACCACGGCACTCCCCCAAGCTTGGAACAAACCAAGGGGATGCCAAACCTGATGAAGAATTACTCCTTCGGTGGTGGTGGTATCCTCTCATCTTCGTCCGACTTCCAGGGTAAGGGCTTCCCATCAACATAGGACATCGTGGTTTCCAGCATCCTGAAACTTGCAGCAGCACTTATGCGTTTTAAACCTAACCTCATACTCACAGTTTTGATTTTGAATGTCATAGAACTGTGCTTGCAGTTTGTTGGTTGTTTGGCGGAGTGAGAGGACTTCATCCTTGAGTTCAGCAGTCTCCTTTTGTTGCTCGGCGATGAGTTCGGAACAAATATTATGGATGATATCCACTTCACGCTCTGCCATCTTCTTGTACCTAAAGACTTCTTGCTCCAGTGCTTCCATCCTGTCCTCCAGACTTCCTTCACCTTTAGGGCCTCGAACCTCTTTTATCCGGAGTTCCCCATCTTCAAGCAATAACTCCTTGGGATGAATCTTAAACTCTCTCATGTATGGGTTGATGATATCCTCTAAGGAATCTTCCTTGGCTGGTCCAGAGGAAGACATTGTAGCTCCAAATCTGGGACTCTACCTGTCAGAAACAGATCGAAACGAAAACACGACGAAAACACGATATACGAACCTCGAGAGATCCGGGGGATTATAAATTATGAAGTTTCATGACGAAAGGAAGGTACTGGGAGAAAACGGGTCGGAGACGGAGTCTGGGGTGGCCACACCACCTGGTGGCGCGACCAGGGGTGGGCCCGCGCCACAGGGTGGTGTGAGCCACCCTGGCTCTGTTTCCGTCCCTTTTTCGCTTCGTAGCTTTCCTTAATGGCTAAAAACTGCAAAAATATAGTCGGATAGTATTTTCACGGAACTTTTCTTACCAGAACTGTTACCTATTTGAAAGCAGACTCTACAGGTCTCTGAATTTGGTCCTTGATAAATTTTTCCGGAGTTATAACTTGAAAGGCATCAACATCTTCATTATAAGAATCCCCAGCAATATAGTGTTTCAGTCGTTGTCCATTCACTACTTGTGTAGTATTATCTTTTAAAGAAGAAATTTTTATTGCTCCTGAACGGTATACTTCTTCAATAATGAAAGGTCCTTCCCATTTTGACAGTAGCTTTCCTGCAAAAAATCTGAGACGATACCTATACAATAGAACTTTCTCACCAACATGAAATTCTCTCTTAAGTATTTGCTTGTCATGCCATCTTATAACTTTTCCTTAAAGAGCCTAGCATTTTCATAGGCTTCACTCCTCCATTCATCTAAAGAACTTAAGTCAAATAATCTTTTCTCACCAGCAAGCTTACAATCTCTATTTAGTTCTTTAACTGCCCAGTAAGCTTTATGTTCTAATTCTAAAGGTAGGTGACAAGCTTTCCCATAAACCATTTTATAAGGAGACATCCCCATAGGATTTTTGTAGGCAGTTCTATAAGCCCATAAAGCATCATTCAACTTTTTAGCCCAGTTTTTTCTAGATCTATTAACAGTCTTTTGCAAGATGGATTAAATTTCTCTATTTGATAACTCTACTTTCTCGCTAGTTTGGGGGTGATAGGCTGAAGCAATTCTATGATTAACGTCATATTTAGCAAGGGTCTTTCTTAAACTACCATGAATGAAATGAGAACCCCCATCAGTCATGAGATACCTAGGAACTCCAAACCTAGGAAAGATAACATCCTTAAGCATTTTTAGAGAAGTTTCCCTATCAGCACTCTTCGTAGGAATGACTTCTACCCACTTAGTAACATAATCAACGGCAACAAGAATATGAGTATAACCTTTCGAGGGAGGGAAAGGACCCATAAAGTCAAATCCCCAACAATCAAAGGGTTCAATAACTAGAGAGTAGTTCATAGGCATTTCATTGCGTCTAGAAATATTACCAACATGCTGACATTCATCACAAGATAAAACAAATTTTATTGCATCTTTAAAAAGGGTAGGCCAGTAGAAACCTGATTGTAGCACCTTTTGTGTTGTTCTATCTCCTGCATGATGTCCTCCATACGCACTACCATGACATTTACGCAATATCTCCTTTTGTTCATATTCTAGAACACGTCTTCGCATAATACCATCCACTCCTTTGTATAAATGTGGGTCATCCCAAAATTAATGCCTCAAATCATAGAAGAACTTCCTTCTTTGCTGAGCTGTAAAAGTTGGAGGCAAATACTTGGAGACAATAAAGTTAGCATAATCAGCGTACCAAGGGCTCCCTCGTGAGCTTACCCCTACTGCGGCTAATTTCTCATTTGGTAAACTATCATTAACAGGCATAGGGTCAAAAGAGATATTTTCCAATCGAGATAAATTATCAGCTACAGGGTTTTCAGCACCTTTCCTATCTACTATATGTAGATCAAACTCTTGTAAAAGCAGCACCCATCTAATAAGCCTGGGCTTAGCATCCTTCTTCGTCATAAGGTATTTAATAGCAGCATAATCAGTATGAATGGTGACTTTTGAGTCTACAATATAGGGTCTAAACTTATCACAAGCAAAAACGACAGCTAGATTTTTTTTTCAGTAGTAGCATAATTCCTTTGAGCAACGTCTAAAGTCTTACTAGCATAATGAATAACGTTTAACTTTTTATCAATTCGTTGCCCAAGGACAGCACCTACAGCAAAATCACTAGCATCACACATTATTTCAAAGGGTAAACTCCAATCAGGTGGTTGAACAATAGGGGTTGTAGTTAAAGCCTTCTTAAGAGTTTCAAAAGCTCCCTTACAATCATCATCAAAAACGAAGGGTACATCTTTTTGAAGAAGATTAGTGAGGGGTTTTGATATCATAGAAAAGTATTTAATAAACCTTCTATAGAAACCAGCATGACCAAGGATGCTATGAATACCTTTGATGTCTCTTGGGCATGGCATCTTCTCAATGGCCTCAACCTTAGCTCTATCAACTTCTATGCCTCTTTCAGAAACTTTATGCCCAAGGACAATCCCTTCATTAACCATGAAGTGGCATTTCTCCCAATTAAGAACAAGATTAGTTTCTTCACATCTCTCCAAAACTTTATCCAGGTTGTGCAGACAATTATCAAAAGACGTTCCATAGACAGAAAAGTCATCCATGAACACTTCTACAATTTCCTCACAAAAACCATGAAAGATAGCAGACATGCACCTTTGAAAAGTAGCAGGAGCATTACATAAACCAAAAGGCATACGTCTGTAAGCATAAGTTCCATAAGGGAAAGTAAAAGTAGTTTTTTCTTGATCTTGTTGTTTAACAGCAATTTGAGAGAAACCAGAATAACCATCAAGAAAACAAAAATGGGTCTTTTTAGACAACCTTTCCAACATTTGATCAATAAAAGGAAGCGGGTAGTGATCTTTCTTAGTAACTTTATTGACTTTTCTAAAATCAATGCACATCCTATAGCCTACTACTATTCTTTGAGGAATAAGCTCATCATTATCATTAGGAACAACGGTAATACCTCCTTTTTTAGGAACACAATGAACAGGACTAACCCATTCACTATCAGCAATAGGGTAAATAATACCAGCATCAAGGAGTCTCAATACCTCATTCCTTACCACTTCCTTCATATTAGGATTTAAACATCGTTGGTGCTCTACTACTGGCTTTGCATCTGGTTCTATGTTGATAGAATGCTGACATATAGTAGGTGAAATCCCTTTTAAATCATCTAGAGTATAGCCCATAGCTCCTCGGTGTTTCCTCAAAACCTCCAATAACCTTTCTTCTTCCTTTCTTGAAAGTTTAGCGCTAATAATAACAGGATATATCTTTTTATCATCAATATAAGCATATTTAAGATCATCAGGGAGAGGTTTTAGATCGAAGATCGGATCCTTTTTAGGTGGCAATGTGGTACCCAAGTCTTCTACAGGCAAGTTATGCTTAAGCATCTTAGGCTGATCATGGAGAATCTTATCAATCTCATTCCTTTCTTCCATGAAGATTTCACTTTCATGATCTTCCATAAATTGCTGCAAAGCATTGTTAGGAGCAAGAGAAATAGAAGCAAGTTGTTCAACTCTAAAATCCTCATTATGGGTTTCCTCTTCACAAGGTTCTTTAGCGAATTTCGAGAAATTAAACTCATAAGATTCCCCATCAAACTTAGTCAAGATTTTCTCCCTTTTATAATCTATAATAGCTCCACAAGTACTCAAGAAAGGTCTACCAAAAATAATAGGATAAGTTTTACAAGCAGCTGAACCGAGTACTAGAAAATCAGCAGGGTACTTAATCTTACCACAAAGAACTTCCACGTCTCGTACAATACCAATTAGAGAGATGGTCTCTCTATTAGCAAGGTGAATAACCACATCAATCTCTTCCAATTCGCAAGGACTGATTTCATGCATAATTTCTTTGTAAAGCTCATAAGGAATAGCACTGGAACTTGCACCAATAACACATAAACCATAATAGCAATGATCACCAATTCTAACAGAAAGAACAGGAACACTAGCTTTTTTACTTCTATTAGGATGTGAAACAATATTAGAAGCATCCTCACAAAAGACTATGTGTCCATCTTCTATGCTTTTAGTGACAAGGTCTTTCACAATTGCTACCACATGTTCAATGTTTATTTGTTCACCAGGTTTTAAAGTTCTCTTTTCACTTTTGGTGATTACATTAGTTATCATAGGATGATCCTTTACCTTTTCTGGGAAGGGAATCTTCTCGATATAAGGTTCGGGTAAGATGGGATCAATAGTGCAATACTCAATAGTCCCAACAGGAACACAGTCAACAATATCTTTATAAGGTTCATGTTACTTGTTCCATACCCTTTTTGGAATTTCAATATAAGAAGCAAAAGCCCTAAAGCAATTCGTAATGACTTGTAAATCAAGACCATAAGCATTTTTAATATTTTGAAAGTCATCAGTTCCCATAAAAGATTCAATGCATTCATAATCATAATTTATACCTGACTTTCTTCCTTTGTCATTCTCCCATGCTTCAGCATTATCTTGAATACGGTCTAGAAGATCCCATTTAGCTTCTTCTTCCATGCGAGTGAATGATCCAGTGCAAGAAGCATCCAATAAATCCTTATCATGAAGAGAAAGCCTTGCATAAAAGTTATTGATAATAATATTATTGGGGAGCTCATGAATGGGACATTTGAGCATTAGTAACTTCAATCTCCCCCAAGCTTGAGTTGTACTCTCTCCATCAAGAGGCCAAAAGTTGTATATTTGATTCCGATCTTTATGAATCTCACTAGGAGGATAAAATTTTGAATAAAAGAGACGCACTATTTCCTCCCATTCAAGAGCTTGACCATTCTTTAGCAGCTTATACCATTCCTTAGCTCTTCCTTTCAGCGATAATGAGAATAACTTCTTCTTAACTTGATCTGTAGTAATACCTACACACTTGAACAACCCGCATAATTCATGTATAAAGAGCAAATGATCACCGGGATGGATAGTTCCATCCCCAACATAATAGTTATCCATAACACGATCAACAATTCTTGTAGGTATTTTAAAAGCATCATTCTCAGCAGGTGGTGGCTTATCTACTACCTTAACAGTGGTCGTAGCATTACCAAATAAGAAACTCAATGAATTATCCATAACGAAAATAAAGCAACTAGCAGAAGTAAACAATACTCACAGTAGAAATTTCCTTTACCAGTTCCACTCTCCAATAGCGCTTCACTCCCCGGCAACAGTGCCAGAAAATAGTCTTGATGACCCACAAGTATAGGAGGTGTATCGCAGTATTTTCGATAAGTAAGAGTGTCGAACCCAACGAGGAGCAGAAGGTGATGGCTAGTGGTATGGATGAGGAATTCTCTGCAAATACTTAGCAAACGGATTTTTAGGGTTTTTTGATATAGCGAGTAAACAAAGTACGAGTAAATAAAAGATAGTAGGAATAAATGGAGCAAGTGGCCCAATCCTTTATGCAGCAAAGGACAAGCCGGTTGTATTACTTAATATGACCAAACGTTCTCGAGGACACAAGCCGGTGGTATGGTCAAGTGCTTTCGCTTCATATAGTTGATTAATCTTCTTTAGCTTGCTAAGTGTTGTGTGGGTGAACCTGTGCTAATGTACCGACCTTCCTAGGGCTAATACATACTTGTGATTATACCCCTTGCAAACATCCTTAAGTACAAGAAAGTAATTAAGGTAAAAACCTAACCACAGCTTCAAACTCTAAGACCCTTACGTCCCTTGTGCAATGGTTTCCTAATGGGGGTTTAGGTTTCTATCACTCCGGCAACCCCTACGATTAGTAGCCAAATACACAATGCATTCCCCTAGGCCCATATAGGTGAAGTGTCATGTAGTCGATGTTCACATGACACCACTAGAAGAAGTACACCACAAATTAAATATCAAACCATTGAATCTTTCTCAACACAATTCCACTACTAACAACATGACTTCTCCCATGTCCTCAAGAACAAAACAATCTACTCACAACACATCATATGGATCATGATCAGAGATGGAATAATGATGTATAAAAATCTGAACATAAACAATAATTCAATGGTTTACTCAATAGCATCAACTACAAAGAGTAATCAACACCGGGAAAGTTTCCTCTAAGAACTGTGCAAGATTCAACACAATTGTTAAAGCAATATGGAGATGGTGATGAGGGTGCTGATGGTGATGATGGTGGTGATGATGATGATGATCCCGATGAAGTCCAGCTTGATGATGGTGTTGATGGCGACGATCTCCCCTCTCCGTGAAGGAATTCCCCTGGCAGAAATCTGTCTGCCGGAGATATCTTTCTCTCTCGATGTTTTCCGCCACGCAGAGGCGGCGGAATCTTTTTGTGGTTGCTCCCCAAATCTTAGGGTTTCGGGAGGATAATATACGCCAGAGGGGAGTGCCAGGGGTGTTCCAGGGCGGCCACACCACCTGGTGGCGCGGCCTAGGATGGCCCGCGCCAGGGGGTGGTGTGGGCCCCCTATGTCCCATCTCCAGCCCCCCTTCTGGCTTCCTTCGTCTTCTAGAAAAATAGGATTTTCCGTATATTTTCCCGAATTTTCTGATCTTCGCGAATTTTGCCTCCAAACAGCACCTTTTCCATCAGAATCTTGACTGCAGCGGTCCATGCTCCAAAAGTCATCAACCATGCAAAAACAGATGAAATGACATAAGTATCACCTCTCAATACGAAATATATCAATGAATAACAGTGAATTATGACATAGAATAGTGATGCAATATGGATGTATCATTGGCCCATATAGGTGAAGTGTCATGTAGTCGACGTTCATATGACACCACTAGAAGAAGTACACCACAACTTAATTAACAAACTATTGAATCTTTCTCAACACAACTCCACTTCTAACAACATGACTTCTCCCATGTCCTCAAGAACAAAACGAACTACTCACAAGACATCATATGGATCATGATCAGAGATGGAATAATGATGTATAACAATCTGACCATAAACAATAATTCAATGGTTCACTCAATAGCATCAACTACAAAGAGTAATCAACACCGAGAAAGTTTCCCCTAAGAACTGTGCAAGATTCAACACAATTGTTACAGCAATATGGAGATGGTGATGAGGGTGCTGATGGTGATGATGATGGTGGTGATGATGATGATGATCCCGATGAAGTCTAGCTTGATGATGGTGTTGATGGCGACGATCTCCTTTCTCCGGGAAGGAATTCCCCTGGCAGAAATCTGTCTGCCGGAGAGATCTTTCTCTCTCGATGTTTTCCGCCACGCAGAGGCGGCGGAATCTTTCTGTGGTTGCTCCCCAAATCTTAGGGTTTCGGGAGGATAATATACGCCAGAGGGGAGTGCCAGGGGTGGACCAGGGTGGCCACACCACCTGGTGGCGCGGCCTAGGATGGCCCGCGCCAGGGGGTGGTGTGGCCCCCCTGTGGCCCATCTCCAGCCCCCCTTTGGCTTCCTTCGTCTTCTGGAAAAATAGGATTTTCCGTATATTTTCTCGGATTTTCCGATCTTCGCGAATTTTGCCTCCAAACAGCACCTTTTCCATCAGAGTCCTGACTGCAGCGGTCCATGCTCCAAAAGTCATCAACCATGCAAAAACAGATGAAATGACATAAGTATCACCTCTCAATACGAAATATATCAATGAATAACAGTGAATTATGACATAGAATAGTGATGCAATATGGACGTATCATTGGCCCATATAGGTGAAGTGTCATGTAGTCGACGTTCATATGACACCACTAGAAGAAGTACACCACAACTTAATTAACAAACTATTGAATCTTTCTCAACACAACTCCACTACTAACAACATGACTTCTCCCATGTCCTCAAGAACAAAACGAACTACTCACAAGACATCATATGGATCATGAGCAGAGATGGAATAATGATGTATAACAATCTGACCATAAACAATAATTCAGTGGTTCACTCAATAGCATCAACTACAAAGAGTAATCAACACCGGGAAAGTTTCCCCTAAGAACTATGCAAGATTCAACCCAATTGTTACAGCAATACGGAGATGGTGATGATGGTACTGATGGTGGTGATGATGATGATGATCCCGATGAAGTCCAGCTTAATGGTGGTGTTGATGGCGACAATCTCCCCTCTCCGGGTAGGAATTCCCTCGGCAGAAATTTGTCTGCCGGAGAGATCTTTCTCTCTCAGTGTTTTCCGCCCCGCAGAGGCGATGGAATCTTTCTATGTTCGCTCCTCCGAGTCTTAGGGTTTCAGGAGGGTAATATACGCCAGAGGGGAGAGCCAGAGATGGGCCAGGCCGCCACACCACCTGGTGGCGCGGCCTAGGGTAGCCCGCGCCAGGGGGTGGTGTGGGCCCCCTTTGGCCCATCTCCACTCCTCCTTCTAGCTATCTTCGTCTTCTGGAAAAATAGGATTTTCCATGTATTTTCCCGGATTTTCTGATCTTCGTGAATTTCGCCTCCAAATAGCACCTTTTCCATCAGAATCCTGACTGCAGCGTTCCATGCTCCAAAAGTCATCAACCATGCGAAAGCAGGTGAAATTACATAAGTATCATCTCTTAATATGAAATATATCAATGAATAACAGTGTATTATGATATAGAATAGTGATGCAAAATGGACGTATCAACTCCCCCAAGCTTAGACTTCGCTTGTCCCCAAGCGAAACTGAGCTCAATAAACATGACCTCGGGTTTATGGAGTGAAGAGTCGATAAAAGAATACGGACAAGAAGCGTCACATTCATCAATACATAGATCATAATAGAAGACAACTCACTATTATATAACTTAACTTGCAATAAGTAAAGGAAACACAATAAAGATACATAAAGTGAATCATAATTGGTAATGGCAAACTTAGCTCTTGGTCGAAGAATAGTTGATAATATGCTGGAGTTCACAAATAACTGATTTTCAATGATAGCTTTCAAAGTAGTAAACACCAAGATAAGAGCAATGTGCAAAACAAGGAACATAAGAAACATGATTGAATAAATCATCATATGAATGAATGAAACACAACAACTCAAAATACTTGTTGAGATAGAGGGGAATAGGTTTACTGACTCAGCTAAAAAGTAAAATAAAGGCCGTTCGCAGAGGGAAGCAGGGATTTCAAGTTTCATAAAGAGCTCCCAAAAATTATGATACTTATTAGTTTTGATCTCTCATTGCCCCTATCATAGGCATCTTTAGGTGATTAAGGTTAAAGTGATCAAATACGAGGACATGCTTGACAAGTTGTAAATTGAGAATCTCATGTCCCTTGAATACGAGGGTCGCTCCTCATGCTACTCAAGTTTAGTCACCGGTAAGTTCTTGTCATCATAAGCACATGTGTATCATGGAGAACCGCCAACGGGGTACCCCTTGCCCGATGATACAGAAGAATCCCCATATCAAAATGACAAAGCAAGCAGACAACAAGCATCTCAGCAATCTTCTTATTTACCATGGGAATATGGTGTTTTTTTCTCTCTTTCCTCTTTTCATAATCTTTTTTTTTTATTTTTCTCTTTTTTTTTCTCAATATCGGACTCTTTTTTTATAAGAAGAATGCTTCATAGATGATCGTTATGGTTACGCTGCAGGTTTCCACCATGTCAGCATGCATTAGACCAGCGGCCCAAGTGTTTCTCTAACACACATGCATAACTCCATGGACTTACAAGCTCCCCTTTCATTTCACACCGACGACATCCATAGACAAAAGAACATGATATCAACTAGGTACAAAGTACCAGTGCAATGTTGAAAGCGTTCCCCGTGACAGCATGGTTCTGGTAATTCTCAACTTACAAAGCACAAGCATATACGCAACATAGATGGGCACAATGGGTCAAGTTTATTAAGTGCAAGAAAATAAAGTGTGCCATCAAGTTTGCGAAAGCTTTAATCACTAATTTTGGCATAACAAGTTTAATTTGGAAGGTAGATAAAAACATGAATTTACTTGGAATAGCAATAATGCTAATAGGTAGGTATGGTGGACACAAATGGCATAGGTTTGGTTTAAGGATTGGATGCACGAGAAGAATTCACTCTCAGTACAGGTTTTTGGCTAGCAAGGCTGGGTAGCAAGTATAAGAGTTGAAGGAAACAAACAAACATACAAGTGATAAAAACAAACATGCAATCTTCCTTGGAAGCACAAAAGATCTTAACTAGAGAATACTAAACTTATGAGCAAATCAAGAAATAAAGATGATGAAATTATTTTTCTTTAGAGTACTTTTATCTCTTCATGCAACTCTCAAAAATAGTATTGCTACTGACCAAGCCAGGTTTGCCAAAACCAACTAGATTAACTCAATGATCCCAAAGTGATACCAACACTAACAACAAGATCAATCATATAACCATGAATTGAAAACTAATATACGGTATGCAAAAGAGTAAATGATAGAACTTCTCATTAATATTCCATAATGGCAACTCACACCAAGGGATACATATCTAACGAGAGAGGGGACACTTCCATAATGCAAACCATCCTACATGATAACTTCTCTATTCATGATATGACTCTACTAAAAAGGTAAAAAGATAGAAGATAGTGATATGATACCGCGGCACTCCCCCAAGCATGGAACAAACCAAGGGGATGCCAAACCTGATGACGAATTACTCCTTCGATGGTGGTGGTACCCTATCGATGAGCTCTTTGATTAGTTTCCCCAAGTCCTCAATCTCGAAGGTGAGAGTGTGAATTAACCTTGAATTTTCCTCGATGCGGATCATGATCATGTCAGGTTGTGAATCCTAGATCTTGCGATTATTTCCCCACTCTCCTTCCTTGCGGTCTTCTTTTCCTGCATGGTTATGGATAAAGGTGTGGAAAGGGATCTTGGTGCTTGGAGAAGGTGTCCGTGGCGCCAAACAGTGACGCGGAGGCTTCCCTCCAGTTGACATCCGTGCAGTCCTTCTAATCCTAGTAGGGTTTGCCACTACTCCAATGCTTGTAATGGTAGTGCCGGTGTGCTTTGCCTCCTCTTCACCTTCACTCTTGATCTCCTTCTCCTGCCCGGGGTCTTGGAGATCCTCCTCCATCGGCTCCTTCCCCTTATCCTTGGCGGACACCATTGTGCTTCTAAGCTTTCAAAAATAGTTCCTGGCAGAAATAGATCGAAATGAAAACACGATGAGAACACGATATACGAACCTCGGGGGATCCGGGGGATTATATATTACGGAGTTTTACAACAAAAGGAAGGTACTGGGAGAAAACGGGTCGGAGATGGAGACCGGAGTGGCCACACCACCTGGTGGCGCGGCCAGGGGTGGGCCCGCGCCACAGGGTGGTGTGAGCTACCCTGGCTCTGTTTCCGTCCCTCTTTTGCTTCATAACTTTCCTTATTGGCTAAAAACTGCAAAAATATAATTTAACAGATCTTTCGTGGAGCTTTTCTTACCAGAACTGTTACCTATTTGAAAATGGACTCTGCAGGTCACTGAATTTGGTCTTTGATAGATTCTTCCGGAGCCACCATTGAATAAAATCAATATCTTCATCTTCATACACTTATTACTTGAGTAATGAAACCTTTCTCTTCCTTATTACACCATTACTTCCACTACCTGGAAATTTCTTTCACACTAAACTTCACACAGTTCTTATTAGCAACATTAGTATAAATGAAGTCATAAAACCTTTTGAGCTCAAATTCAACTCAGAACCATCAAAACATAAGCTACTATAGCAACACTTTCTGAAAACCCAAAAAGAATTCAAAAAGGAAATCGAATGAAGAAGCAAATGCAAGAGTGGCAACATCTGCCAAAACAGACCAGCAGGTAAAGATCAATTTTTTAGAAAATCTTCTGTTGCTCAAATCAAAAAGTGCAAAACTAACGAAAGTTAAATAACAACCTGGGGCAGAATCACAAAAAATTAAATCTCAATTCGATAGACAGATATCTCTCACGATTTTTTACGGTGAAGCACAAAAATCTGTTTCGGGACAGCAACTTCCCCAAATCTTACTTCTCCCTCATTAGAGGTTGATCTTGACACAAAAACCAAACAAAAAGTATAAGGAGAGGTTATTACCGAAGTAATAACTTCCAAGACTCAAAGAAACAAACACAAACTGAAAGCAAAAATAAATTGGGTTGTCTCCCAAAAAGCTCTTTCTTTATAGCCATTAAGATGGGCATGATAATTTTGAAGATGCTCACATAAGAATATGAATTGAAGTGAAAGAGTGCATTAAGAAGAAAAAATACACACGTTTATGTCTAACCCACTTCCTATGCAAGGGAATTTTGTAAACAAACAAGTTGTTGGAACCAGAGGCTACAAGCATAGGAAGGCAAAAGAAGTGCAACATAAAAACTTTCAGCATAAAACGAGGAAACTTGATATTATTGAGATACATAAGAACACTTTTCCCTCTCTCATAGTAACTTTCAAAACTTAACAATATAACTATCACAAGAACCGTTGTAGCAATGATCACTTATTCTAACAGAAAACACAGGAACACTAGCTCTCATAACACTACTTTGTGAAACAATATTAGAGGTATCCTTACAAAGGATAGTGTGTCCCTCTTCTACATATTTAGTAACAAAGTCTTTCACATTTGCTATTATAGGTTCATCAACCATTTTTTTATCAGGTTCAATAACTTTACTTGTACTTTCATCAACCACACTAGCTATCATAGAATGTTCCTTTATCTTAACTGAGAAAGGCATTTTCTCAATATAAGGTTCAGGTAAAACATGATTAGCAGTATAAACTTCAGTATTTCTTGCAGGAACACTCTTAGCAACATCTTTATAAGGTTCATGATACTTATTCCACTTCTTTTTAGGCACTTCAATGTAGGAAGCAAAAGCCTTAAAATAAGAACCAATAGCTTGAGAGTCTAGACCATAAGCATTTTTAATATTTTGAAAGCCATCAGTTCCCATAAAAGATTCAATGCATTCATAATCATAATTTATACCTGACTTTCTACCTTTGTCATTCTCCCAAGCTTCAGCATTGTCTTGAATACGGTTCAGAAAATCCCATTTAGCTTCTTCTTCCATACGAGTGAATGATCCGGCACAAGAAGCATCCAATAAATCCTTATCATGTAGAGGGAGTCTTGCATAAAAGTTATTGATAATAATATTGTTGGGGAGCTCATGAATGGGACATTTGAGCATTAGTAACTTCAATCTCCCCCAAGCTTGAGTTGTACTCTCTCCATCAAGAGGCCAAAAGTTGTATATTTGATTCCGATCTTTATGAATCTCACTAGGAGGGTAAAATTTTGAATAAAAGAGAGACACTATTTCCTCCCATTCAAGAGCTTGACCATTCTTCAGCAGCTTATACCATTCCTCAGCTCTTCCTTTCAGTGATAATGAGAATAACTTCTTCTTAACTTGATCTGTAGTAATACCTGCACACTTGAACAACCCGCATAATTCGTGTATAAAGAGTAAATGATCACCGGGATGGATAGTTCCCTCCCCAACATAGTAATTATCCATAACACGGCCAATAATTCTTGTAGGTATTTTAAAAGCATCATTCTCAGCAGGTGGTGGTTCATCTACTACCTTAGCAGCGGTAGTAGCATTACCAAATAAGAAACTCAGCGAATTATCCATAAAAAAAATAAAGCAACTAACAGAAGTAAACAATACTCACAGTAGACGTTTCATTTACAAGTTCTACTCTCCAATAGCGCTTCACTCCCCGGCAATGGCGCTATAAAATAGTCTTGATGACCCAGAAGTATAGGGGGTGTATCGCAGTATTTTCGATAAGTAAGAGTGTCGAACCCACCGAGGAGTAGAAGGTGCTGGCTAGTGGTATGGATCATGAATTCTCTGCAAATACTTAGCAAACGGATTTTTAGCGGTTTTTGATAAGGCAAGCAAATAAAGTACGAGTAAATAAAAGACAATAGGAATAAATGCAGCAAGTGGCCCAATCCTTTATGCAGCAAAGGACAAGCCGGTTGTATTACTTAAGATGACCAAACGTTCTCGAGGACACATGGGAAGATTGTCAAGTGCTTTCGCTTCATATAGTTGATTAATCTTCTTTAGCTTGCTAAGGGTTGTGTGGGTGAACCTGTGCTAATGTACCGACCTTCCTAGGACTAATACATCCTTGTGATTATACCCCTTGCAAACATCCGTAAGTACAAGAAAGTAATTAAGGTACAAACCTAACCACAGCTTTAAACTCTAAGACCCTGACGTCCCTTGTGCAATGGTTTCCTAATGGGGGTTCAGGTTTCTGTCACTCCGGCAACCCCTATGATTAGTAGCCAAATACACAATGCATTCCCCTAGGCCCATATAGGTGAAGTGTCATGTAGTCAACGTTCACATGACACCACTAGAAGAAGTACACCACAACTTAATTAACAAACTATTGAATCTTTCTCAACACAACTCCACTACTAACAACATGACTTCTCCCATGTCCTCAAGAACAAAACGAACTACTCACAAGACATCATATGGATCATGATCAGAGATGGAATAATGATGTATAACAATCTGAACATAAACAATAATTCAACGGTTCACTCAATAGAATCAACTACAAAGAGTAATCAACACCGGGAAAGTTTCCCCTAAGAACTATGCAAGATTCAACCCAATTGTTATAGCAATATGGAGATGATGATGATGGTGCTGATGGTGATGTTGGTGGTGATGATGATGATCCCGATGAAGTCCAGCTTGATGGTGGTGTTGATGGCGACGATCTCCACTCTCCGGAAGGAATTCCCCTGGCAAAAATCTGTCTGCCGGAGAGATCTTTCTCTCTTGGTGTTTTCCGCCCCGCAGAGGCGACGGGATCTTTCTGTGGTCGCTCCTCCGAGTCTTAGGGTTTCGGGGGGATAATATACGCCACAGGGGAGAGCCAGAGGTGGGCCAGGGCGGCCACACCACCTGGTGGCGCAGCCTAGGGTAGCCCGCGCCAGGGGGTGGTATGGGCCCCCTGTGGCCCATCTCCACTCCTCCTTCTGGCTATCTTCGTCTTCTGGAAAAATAGGATTTTCCATGTATTTTCCCGGATTTTCTGATCTTCGCGAATTTTGCCTCCAAACTGCACCTTTTCCATCAGAATCCTGACTGCAGCGGTCCATGCTCCAAAATTCATCAACCATGCAAAAACAGGTGAAATTAAATAAGTATCATCTCTTAATATGAAATATATCAATGAATAACAGTGAATTATGATATAGAATAGTGATGCAAAATGGACGTATCAGGATGGAGGAAGTACTGGTTTAATATTTGAAATAAGAATACAGGAAGAGAAAACCTATTCGGTAGGAGCCAATAATGAAGTGAAAGGGCGTGCTATCCATTAAACTATTGTAACATGCTAATTTGGTCAATGTTGCAGCGGTGACACACTTCACTTTCCCCACTCTTGCATTCTCTCTCTCACTCACTCACTAGCATCCTCTCTCTCTCTCTCCTCACCATTGCTGATGCATTTGCCTTGCCATCCTAGAATGACAAGGATGACCAGTCGAGCAGCGATAGCCTTCTCTCCGACATTGAGTCTTCCTTCCCCGATGTGAGCTCCGTTTTTGCATGCAATCGTGTTTAATTCTACGACCCTGAATGGGAGGGTCTAGATCTCGATGGAGAAGCACCATGTGATCATGGGCTAAAATTGAGGAGATATGTTGCGTTCGAAGGCAGTAACACTAGGAGAAGGTTTTTGGGATGTACAAATGAGGTTTGTTTAAATTATGTACAATGGTGACATGAAGAAAAATGTATCGTGTTATGTTCATAATTAGGTCGCCTTTTTTTATGTTGGCATGGTGTGTAAAGAAGTAGAGTGGGTGGATCTTGAGTGGCCAGATGCAGCTGAAACTCTCGGTAGGAAATAAGGAGCTAGAACAAGAAATCAAGAATTTGTAGTGAGAACTAAATGACATAATCAATGGGATCTTGGTGGTGGGAACTGCACATAAGCATCAGGATAGTCACATGTTGTTGATTCAGAAGGCAGAAAAGGAGACGGATCACCTCAGGGAAGACACAAAGAATCTAGAGTAGTACATTGTAGGTCTGTTGAATGAACTGAAGAAGGAGCGCAAGGTGAACAAGTTCATACTACAGAGGATAAAGGAAATTCTAGGTGAATAATTTATGCCGTGTGAATGTCTAAAACTAGTTAACTGTAAGATTTTGCAATTGTGCTATCTTAACTAAGCCAAATTCAATCCTCCATCAAATTAATTTGAGACGAACACTTATTTTGTATAGAGTTAAGTTCACATTTACAAAATAACTACTACAGGGATAAAACACGGAGTTCAGTACTATCTAGAAATATGTTGGATTCAAGCGAGCCTGGCCTAGAGCTCCTTGTTTTCCTACCTAAGATCCTCTAGTACAAGGGTACGTTCGATCGAGTCTCTTTGGTCTTTACCTTCTCTCTCGGTACTTAGATGTGCACCTCCTGCAGGTTCAAGCTCTCCCTCTTGGATGCGACAAGTTGGTCCATAACGTTAGAATTTTCCTCTATGAGCTCCTTCATGATCTTCGTCTTCTTACCAGCCGAGGTGCGACCTTCCTTGTGAAGTTTCGCCCAATCGATGTTTTCCACCTTTAGATTGTCGCACTTGTCATAAAGCACCACGACTTCAGCGTGCAGGTGGTCAAAGACCAGCTTCTAAGAATTTTGGTTCTCCCTTTGAATGGTTATCTTGTCATTTAGCTAGGTCGCCAAGTCCGGGTTGATCTTTCGCTTCTTTTCATGAAATAAAAATATATGGCTTGTTTAGTTCACCAGGCCAAGGTGGTTAGTTTTCAATCATCCCCACCGTTTGCATTTCCTTTTCCTTGCTCCTAGCCCTGAACCTTTATCATTGGAGGCTTCTATCCTTAGCTTTCTAGGCCTCCCAGGTGGCCTCCTATGAACTAGTAGTTCAGGTTTGAACCCTGGATCGACTATCTCCCTATTATTTTCATCAGCCATAGGTTGTACGTTTTCTGCATAAGTTGTGGAAAACTTGTCCACGAAGAAATAGTTATGAACATAGTTCTCTATTTCAGCTCTGCTATCTCTTAGCTTTAAGATGAAGTACAGTGCATGGTGACATGGCAGACCAGTAATTTTCCACTTCCTGCATGAACACGTCTTGTTTCCAATGTCTATAGTATACCTCTGTTCAGTTCCATGCTTGTATTCTGCATTAGCCTCTGCAAATGTATTGGAACTTCTGACCATCCTCTCATCTTTATTGTTCTCATTGCCCTGGTTCTTGCATTCAGTCATATAACTACCTTTGGAACTATTTCATGGCCTACAAATTTTCTTGCGAAAATTATTTGCCTTAATTCTATCTTCACCATTATGCATTGTCTTATTGCATCCAACAAAATAACAATTGCAAGTGTCTTTATGCTCTAAATCTTAGCACTGAAACTGTCTACCAAAATATTGCAAACATAATTCACTTTGCTTAACTCACCAAACTTGCTTCTGGCCCATAGCTTGATGTGATGTTCTTCAAGGTATTCTTCCACTTCTGGCACTATATACATGTCCTGCATGTAACTAGCATGCGTGCTTGGGGTGTATGTGTATGCTGATTGCCACAAGTTCTCCTCAAAGATCTTTCCTTTGAACTTCTTCGTGAAGTTAAGAGCGAGGTTCTGCATGCATTACCTATGCTCAACCCCAGGAAACACATCATCAACATCATTCTCAAGCCCCTTGCATGCACCAGTGTGTATCACCAAGCTTTTAGGGTGATCAATTACTTCTGGTAGTCTCTGCATGAACCATGTCCAACTTACATTTGATTCACAGACAAGAACAACATAAGCTACGGGAAGAAGCCAATTATGCGTGTCCATAACACAAACAAAAGCAAGCTGTCCCCTGAATTTCCATGTTAAATAAGTTGCGCCTATTGCCAAGTGTAGCCTGCAGCCATCTAGGAACCCCTTCTAGCATGCCTTCACGCAGACAAAACATCTCCTAAAGCATTTCTTATATGTCTTCTTATACTTCACCCCCTTGAGACATTTTCTCTTCCTTTCACAACCTCGTAATCAATGTCAACAACACTACCAGGTTATGTATTCTCTACCTCATCTTTGAAACTATACAACATGTGAAAACTTCCATTCCACTTGCCTTGAATAAAGTCTAGAGCCATCTCCTTCCCATCAAAAAATCTATGGTAAGGAATTAGAATGTTAATCTTTTTGCTAATCTTTGTTCTGAGTTCAGCAGGTCCAATGTTAAGATCCTGCCTCACCCAGTCAAGTACAGTAGCAGCAATCCACTTGTTTGTCACTGGTCTAATTTTATCACTTAAAAAAGTACTAGGGAAGTTGTGTTTCTTCGTGTTTACCTTGATCTGTATTCGATAAGAATCCAAATAAATCAGAGGACATATCAGCAGAATAAATATGAGAAAAACTGAAACTAAATGTAGCTATTGCAACCTAAAATGGGTGTCCACCCCGCATTGGAGATGCATGCAATCTCCATTTAGACACCTTACTTTCCCTACAATGCACCCAAAATCTCTTTTTGATTCTCTTTTCAATGATAAATTTAAACCCAACTCTTATTGCATAGGTAGCAACTGCATATCGGCAGTCCTCTAGAGTCTCAAACATGTTCCCCTCATTAATTGTAGGATTATACCTATCAAAGTGTATCACTGGTCTGTCCTCGTCTTTGTCATTGTATATGCAGCCCATTTTTGCATCTTCACATTCATCTTCATCATCAGTCCCATAGTCAAGCTCAAAGTTCGAAACAACCAAATATTCCCTACTCTCAATCCTATCAGGAATAGCAGCCACGTCTGGATATGCTTTCTCATCATCATCTTCTTCGAGCACAAAATCATCCCCAATGCCACCCATTTCAATATCTTAATGCTCGCTTGACAAAGCATCATGCTCAAGGACAAGCTGGGAAGTCGTCCTACGGTTACCAACAAATATCCTCGCCATCACCACGAGACTAGAAACGCTAATTGGGGAATGCAGAGAAATAATTACAGTTCTTACCCTTCAGGGAGGACATACAACATGTTCACCAGGCTCTAGACCTCCAAAACTTTGCACCCCGCTTCATCTTCCCTGTTTTGTTCTCCTCCATGCTCTCCAGAATTGAAGCATATTCCGTGCTCTCCAGCTGCGCAGGACCCCATCTTCGTGTTCTCCGGCCACGCAGGATCCATCGCCGAGCAGGATCCGAATCACAACCATCGTTGTTGGGCGCCTCACCCAACGCCCTACTCTCGGTTTTCGGTTCTAGATGCGCCTGGGCGGTGGCAAGGAGACAAGGCAAGGATATAGGGCATGGAGGAGAGTGGAGGGCAGGTAGGGGAGGGCGGGAGGGCAATGGCCCTAGTGAGGACGAGAGTTGTGCACGACGAAACGGAGAGGTGGCAGGAGGACCAGAGGAGTGGAACGGAGCGGGGCTGGGAGTGAAAAAGTATGGAAAATTGCAAAATAATGGGGAGCAAAAATCCTAGAACCTGGGATGCGCGTCGTCGACGGTGGAGGTGGCGGGTCTGCCAGTCATAAAACATGCCACGTCATCTTCCCTTGTTTCTGATGGTGTTGCTACAATTCGATGGTTCGTAGTGGCACATGAATAATATCATAGAAAACTAAGGCCACAACCGAAAATGTCTTTAAAATGGAACACGGTTTGTTCGGTCTCCCACCTATCCTGGTACATTTCCTGATCCGGTGGGTAGCCATGACTAGTGTTTTTAATATATTCGCACTCTTATGTTGAGAAGGGAAATAAAGATTGAGGGGTTAATGCAACGAGTGTCGAATTATTATCCTCTCAGGAAATAGGAGAGGATTATTTTCACACATGCCCAGACTCCATACCTACTGTCACTCCCCTTCTCTGACTAACCCCACTTCCTCTTCCACGGCTCCGCCCCGACGCACCACCTAGGATAATATGGCCCTGCCTAAGCAGTCGCGGCCGCCGCCAAAACTTGGGTATTTGGCCCCTCTAAGGCAGGTCATGAAGCTCTACTTCAAGGCCGATCTCCCATTGCCATCCTAGACGGATGATTTCGCACAATGTGCTGTATCGGCGGCGACGGCGAGCAGGGCCAAGCGATCGCTATGGAGAAAGCGTGCAACGGCATTATCGCGTGCTCTATGCAGGGGGACAAGGTACGTCTCAATGCGTTCATGGGAGCATGCCGCCAAGGGTACAAACCCTCGAATAGGACAGTGCTAAGGTCTAGGAACTCTCGCGTCCATGCTTTAGCGCGGGAGACCTTAGGAAGCTGGGAACACGCCGTATGCGGCAAAAACGATCCATCCAACGCACCGTCGGAGGACAGACCATGTCGGCGAGCATCCATCTATACTCAGCCTGTTGGATTGTTCGATAGCTGGAGCCGACAGCAAGCAACAACTCAGCGCCGGAATTCAGGTTCCACATCTAACGCGGCTAAAGTCACACCACATATACTCTCTCTTCGTCCTATTAAGTCTAAACCCCTTGGATTTCAAGGTCCGCCTCCACAACTCCAGTTTCCTATTGACGTCCACCCTACTCTCATCTAATAGTATCACATCATTAGCAAAAAGCATACACCAAGAAATATCTCCTTGTATGTCCTTAGTGATCACATCTATCACCAAGTTAAAAATGTAAATGTATGGGCTCAAAGTTGAATCTTGATGTAGTCCCATAGTAATAGAAAAGGTATCAGTCTCAATATCTCCTGCATGAACAGTTGTCACAACATTAGTGTACATATCTTTTACGAGAGAAATGTACTTTGTCGAAACTTTGTGTTTCTCTAGTGCCCACCACATAACTATCATTAGTATCTTGTTATATGCCTTCTCCAAGTTAATGAAAAGCATATGTAGGGTCCTTCTTCTGCTCCCTGTATCTCTCCATAAGCTAGAGGAGCAAGAAAATTGCATCTGTAGTTGATCTCCGAGGCATAAAGCCAAATTGATTTTTAGTGAAATTCGTCACTCTCCTGAAGCGATGCTCCTCTCTTCCAAAGCTTCATAGTTTGGCTCATAAACTTAATTCTCCTATAATTAGTACAATTTTGGATATCTCTTTTATTCTTGCAGATGGGTACTAATTTACTTTTCCTCCACTCATCAGACATCTTGTTTGAACGAAATATGTTGTTGAAAAGATCAGTTAGTCATACTATCGTTAAATCTCCAAGGCATCTCCACAGTTCAATGCGAGCATCATCGGGACCCAAGACATTCCCTCCTTTTATGCTTTTCAGGGCTTCGTCAACCGAAGTCTCTTGAATCATCCAAACGAAAAGCATGTTGGTGTCGTCAAAGGAACCATCCAGATATAGTGTAATGCTCTCACTACCATCATTGAACAACCTGTCAAAATAGTTTCTCCATCACTTCTTGATCTCCTCGTCGTTCACTAGAACTCGATTGGCCTTATCCTTGATGCATTTCACTTGGTTGAGGTCACTTGTTTTCCTCTCTTGAGTTTTTGCCATCTTGTAGACACTTCTCTAAAACAGCCATAAGGATAACCTGTAAAATTTTGGTACCTCTACCATTGTTAAAATAATGTTATCTATGCAATTATAAAATACCAACATAAAGCTAAAACCCCAATGAGTATTCTAGCCTTCATGAGCTTATCAATTCCATTTAACTAATTTTTAAACATATTGATAACATTGGAAGGTGACGGAATATTAAAAGTAAAGTAATCAATGCGTCAAACAAGTTGTGCAAAAGGACATGGAATAAATAAATGCTGAATGATTTTCTCTGAACCACAAAAATAATTTTTTTACTTCCAATCCATCTACGTTTAGTCAGGTTATCTTTTGTAAAAACTTGTCTATTTAAAAATCACATAAATATCTTAATCTACGGTGAGATCTTTGATTTCCATGAATATTTTCGAGGAAAAATTAAACATGTTTATCAATCATAATATCTGCATACATAATTTTACCGAGAAAAGAACTAGTGGTAGTGACCTTCCAAACAAATCTGTCCAGCTCATTAGAAAGGTTTAGATCCATTATTATCCATTAATCTATGGCACAAATGTGTCCACGCCGTGCAATTAATCGGGGAAAAAGCATCGAGTAGCTATAAAAACCCAGGAGTAGGTTCAATGCTATCGCAACACAGCGCACAGAGATCCGAGCTGCATAGATCCTCGTACTAGCTAGCTAGGCTCTACTACCTCAACTTAGAGCAAGCTAGCTCACCACGTACGATGGCTGCAAACAAGAGTTGCCGAGGCAGCAAGAATGGCGACGCCGGCGACGACATAGTGGTGGATCTCTATCCATTCATACGCAAGTACAAAGACGGCCACCACGAGCGGTTCCTGCGCAGCACGTTCGTGGCAGCGTCGGAGGACCCGGCCGCCAACCGCGGGGTGGCAACCAGGGACGTGGTCATCGACCACGGCACCGGCGTGTCCGCGCGCCTGTTTCTCCCCTCCGGCGCGGCCGCGGCAGGCGGGAGGCTTCCCCTTGTCATGTACATCCACGGCGGATCCTTCTGCTCCGAGAGCGCGTTCGGCCGGACGTACCACCGCTACGCCACCTCCCTCGCTGCGAGCTCCGCAGCCCTCGTGGTCTCCGTGGAGTACCGTCTAGCGCCGGAGAACCCCATAGCCGCGGCCTACGACGACGCGTGGGCCGCACTCCGGTGGGTGGCGTCCCTCTCTGACCCGTGGCTCGCCGGCCATGCCGACCTTGGCCGCACGTTCCTCGTGGGCGACAGCGCCGGCGGCAACATAGCGTACCACACGGCGGTGCGAGCCAGCGAGCAGGAAGGCAGAGTAGGCATGGTGGACGTGGAGGGGCTGGTCATGGTGCAGCCGTACTTCTGGGGCGCCGACCGGCTGCCTTCCGAGACAGACTCCGACGACGTCGTGTTCCCGGCGTACGGGGTGGACAGGCTGTGGCCTTTCGTGACCGCAGGCGACGCTGGCAACGACGACCCACGGATCAACCCTCCCGATGAGGAGATCGCGTCGCTGAGATGCAAGCGCGTGCTGGTGGCCGTGGCCGAGAGGGACACCTTGCGGGAACGTGGGTGCCTTCTGGCAACACGCGTGCGCGACCACTGCCCCTCCATTGGCGACAATGTGACCTTGCTGGAGTCGGAGGGCGAGGACCACGGCTTCCACCTCCACAGCCCACTACGGGCAACCAGCAAGAGGCTCATGGAAAGCGTGGTGCAGTTTATAAACCAGCCGGAGGCGGTCGTGGTCTCGCCGCCCATCGCCGTGCTCCCTGATCAGCTGCATGCCGAGATACCAGACGGCGGGGAGACGGGCTCGTCGGCAGAACAATCTATGTTCGGCGTGCCCAGTAGACCGTTCAAGGACATATTTGGTAATGGGATGCAGATGAAATTTGGCCATGGCTGCCCAACCTCCGCGGCATGCACTGCCACACTAAGGATTGCACAGGGGAAGCCAACGAGGAGACGTCGTCACGGGTTATTATTTCACGGCAGGCCAATGCCTACTACTGTGGCCTACAAAAATCCCGTGTCAGTGGCAACAGCATCGTCGGTGCTACAATGTTCCATGTTCAACGGCTTTTTCTAGCGGATCCCAGACGTACGATTGTTGGTCGATAATAAAATCCTCGAATGTAATCATATTTGATACTATTGATTAAAAGCCTATTTTATTATCGACCAACTATTGATTAAAATCCTATTCCTTCTGCATACTTGGTGCAATGAATGCAAACTCCAGGTTTCTTCACTTTTGTAACGGTGGCTACGCAGAACGACAGGGTCTGAGTTAATTAGGCCAAACTTGACTACTGTAGCAGCCAATGCCTCAGCAAGCCCAGCAAAGTGAAATCAAACACAAAAATAACCGCACCTAGTAGATATACATGTGCAACAACAGCCAAAGGAGCTGCCAGCAAAATAAAACAAAAACGAAAGGCACAGTAGCAGATGATGAGGCAAGGCGCAGGCTAAAAATATGTTTCAACTATCCTTTGCTAGTACATACTGTATATATGTGCAAGATGCTTGAATTCAGGAATGGGTTACAAGGACAGGGACATCGGATGTACATTATTATGTAGAGATCAAACATTGGTCGATCACAGCTTGTAAACTGGTGTGATCCCGAGCATGTGGAAGATCCGTCGCAGGACGATCGCAGTCGCTTAACATACCAGCACCCGGCTTGCCTCCTCCTCTGATCCGACCAACTGTGGAGTTAACAAAGACGGCGGTTAAATTAATCTCATGAGCTAAGGCTTGCCGTTGCCGTTTCCTCACTCCGAGGGAATTTAGTAACTATGGAAGCATAGACAAATGTACCTGACAATTGGTGTAGAACCTCGAGAACTGTTCAGATAACTCCTACAGGTATTCACACAGAACACTCGGAAGGAGTTCAGTACATGCCACTTCAACAACACTGACACGGACCACAGCACATAAATCAATACAGAAGAGGACAAGATCATTCGAAATTAAGTCATCTCAGCTTAACAATATGTCAAATTAAACTTATCGGTTGATTCTGAGTTAGTCGATCGAATGAATAAATATAGTTTAGACTGCCAATCACACCTCTGCAAAACGGATAAGATACAGTCCCAAGGCACGCTCATCTGGATGACCAAGAGAAATGTTCCCATTCTAAGATTAAAAAAAGAGAGTCAAAATTTAGTCCCTGTCTGATGGCCAAATTGTTTTCATGGTGAAACTGTATAGAATTGACAGCATTATTAGCACATAAAATCAACAAGTAGTACCATTTTGAGGTCCTCTACATTCATGCTAGATTTCCCTATGACGGAGCAAAAACGAGCATGCATATACTGAAGATAGACAGCAGTATTTCCCTGTTCACAAAGCAAATTAATTAGGATATATAAATAACAATAAAAAAGAGTAAGCAAAAAAGGATGACTGGGTCAAAAACCACATGCGAATAAAATTTCCATTCATGCAAAACAATGATCACAAGGTTACGGCAGTAACAGAAAGCACACAAAAATCAGTACAAGACTGAATACAGAGCATATAGTGTATACAAATATCATATTGCAGCAGCGGAGAACAGATGAATGGTGACGAATGGGAAAAATCCCAAATAATTCAGTATATAAATACTGGAGTCTGGAAGTACCTTAACATTTAGCATCTGATCAAAGCTAAATGTGTAATTAGTCAGTCTATTGTTCTTCAAATCTGCGTACCTATATTCAAATGTAGAAAAACATGATATTACTGATCAGATGAGCACTTAAAAAGCTTAGCTATTTAATTTCAGTCCAATACATTTGTCTTCCATGAAGAAAAAATGGTGCATACTTGACAGCACCATATCCTAGCTCTCTTGAAGTTTTCTCTAATTCCTCCTCTGTCCAGTCAACAAGTTTACCTGAACAAAACCTCACTCCATATTTAACCTGAAAAGTTAATAAAAGAAGCAAACAAAATTCCATACTTGTACCGCTTACCCTTTTTACAGAGATGCGTGACAAGTTCTGATTTACTTTGAGAGTTCGAGATTTAGCCTCGTCAAGTAGGTCTCCTAACCGAACAACGTCGGTATTACGAGTTCGGAAGCACTTGCCATCTGACCCAACAACAAGGCCAAACCCTATTGGGGGAGATAGAGGATACACAACCTCCCCGCGCTGCCTGCGGTGAACTCCGAGGATAGTTTCAATCAACAGATATGCAGCGGAAATAAAACAACGAGCACATGCACAGGTGACACAAGAATTTACGTGGAAAAACCTCCTCAAGGTGAGGAGAAAAAAACCACGGGTGTGAACCAACCGGTCCACGCGAGGTTTACTATGAGCAACCTGGGTAGAGAGTCTTCTCTAGAACATCTAGAGATGTACAACACACTCAGCATGTTCCCAACCGGCAACAATAACAACAACTCAGTACTCAAATCAAAGAACGAGCTCACCAAGTTTGGAGTCAATACAAGCACGTTTGAGCCTCCAAACACCAGCTTGAAGACAGACCGGTCAGATCTCAGAAATCTATACATAAATCACCTCTCCTATTCTTCCTCTCTTCTCACTAGGTTGTGGTGTTCTTGTGTGTTCTCTCACCCTCTCTCAGCAGTAGCCACGATGGCTTGCTTCTCACACTTTCTCACTCTCTGATTGAGACACACAGCCACCAAGGGTGGCTAGGGTTTCTTTTCTATTCCTCTCCCAATGAGCACCTCAGCCGTTGGATACGAACATTGATCAACAGTTGAAACGTATTGGACTTCATGGGCTGATGTTGGGCTACCAACACACCTCCATGTGGAGGGACTTGGCCCAACAAACTCCCCCTCCCGACATCATGGAGGGTCTCACTGCCAACCGGCAGTCATGCCAACGAGCTGACGGCATACCTTGAGCTTTCCTCTTGTCACCACCTTGGTCAACATATCAACCCCATTATCATCTGTGTGCACCTTCTCAATTTGCATTTTCTTAGAATTCAGCACATCTCGAATCCAATGATAGCGAACATCAATATGCTTCGACTTCGAATGAAAACTTGCATTCTTACTCAGGTGAATGGCACTTTGGTTATCACAAAACAACACATACTTGTCTTGCTCAAAACCAAGCTCACAAGCCAATCGTTTCAGCCACAATAGCTCCTTGCTCGCCTCAGTTACTGCGATGAACTCGGCCTCAGTTGTGTTCAGCGCCACACACTTTTGCAACCTGCTTTGCCATGCCATTGCTCCCCCTGAATGGGTAATCAAATAACCTAAAGTAGACTTCCTTCCATCGACATCTCTAGCCAAGTCTGAATCTGAATATGCAATCAGCTTGGGATCACTACCACCAAAGCAAAGCTTCATATTAGTGTTGTCCCGGAGATACCTCAAAATCCACTTCACGGCTTCCTAATGTGGTTTTCTTGGATTGGACATAAATCTACTCACAGTACTAACCGCTTGAGCAATGTCAGGCCGTGTGGACACCATATCATACATCAAACTTCCAACCGCTGAAGCATAAGGAACTTTCTACATTTCCTTTTCCATCTCTTCATTGGAGGGACATTGCTTTTTACTCAACTTGAAATGAGCTGCAAGTGGATAGCTCACTTCCTTTGCTTTATCCATCTTGAACTTGTGAAGTACCTTCTCAATATATTTCTCTTGAGACAAGTACAACTTGTTAGATTTTCTGTCTCTCTCAATTCTAATGCTGAGAATACACTTTGTTGTACCCAAATCTTTCATGGCAAAACTTTTGCTCAACTCTTTCTTTAGCCTAGCAATTCTTGAGACATTCTTGCCAACAATCAAGACATCATCCACATAGAGCAATAACATGATAAAATCATCACCTGAAAACCTCTGAATAAATACACAATGGTCTGAGCTACACCTCTTGTAGCCTTGCTCCCCAATGACAGATTTAAACTTCATGTACCATTGTCTTGGTGCTTGTTTCAGGCCATAGAGACTTTTCTTCAATTTGCACACATAGTCTTCTTTGACTTTAATAAGAAACCCCTCAGGCTGCTCCATGTAGATTTCTTCCTCCAACTCTCCATGAAGGAAAGCTATCTTCACATCCATTTGATCAACCTCTAAGTTGAGACTTGCTGCCATGCCAAGGATCATTCGGATTGATGTCATCTTCACCACTGGAGAAAATATTTCATCAAAGTCAATACCTTTTCTCTGGCTAAATCCTTTTATAACTAGCCTGGCCTTGTACCTTGGATGTGACGTGTGCTCTTCTTTCTTGATTCTGTAGACCCATTTATTCTTTAGAACTTTCTTGCCCTTGGGCAACTTCACCAGCTCATAAGTATGATTCTTATGCAAGGAATCCATCTCTTCTTGCATAGCCTTATTCCACTCCTTCTTGTTCTCATCTTTCATTGCATCTTGAAAGCACTCAGGTTCTGGACCATCAGACAATAACACCATGTATTGGTCTGAATCATACCTGGTGGAAGGAACACGGCCTCGGCTGGACCGTCTGAGTGGAGTAGGTGGTGGACTATCTAGTTCAGGTGCTTGCTGATCATGATCATCTTCTTCAGCATTATACTCTTGCTGCCGGGAGCATCCTCACCTGTACCACTATGTGCATCACATTGCACATCTTCTACATCATCATCTTTAGCTTCTTCAACTGAATCTGCAAGAACTGGGTTAGAATCAGGTCTGTCTTGCTGCTGATTTTGATGAGGAACATGCACCGAAACTTGCACCGGATCCTACACCTTTGTCTTCACAATATCCTCAATTGTTTGGTCTTCAACAAACACAACATCATGGCTTCTCATAACCTTTCTTGCTATTGGATCATACAACTTATAGCCAAACTGATCACCTCCATAGCCAAGAAATACATTGTGGTGTCTTTGAATCAAGCTTTGACCTTTCATCTTGAGGGATATGAACAAATGCATTGCACCCAAAAACCTGCAGGTGCTCATACGAGATGTCCTTGTCATAGAAGACCCGGTTTGGAACATCTCCCTGCAATGGATAACTTGGTGAGAGATTAATAAGATAAACTGCAGTCAACAAAGCCTCACCCCAATAATGTTTAGGCAGCTTTGCACTTGATAGCAAGCATCTAACTCTCTCAACAATTGTCTTGTTCATCCTCTCAGCAAGACCATTCAGTTGTGGTGTCTTCGGAGGAGTAAATTGGTGCCTAATTCCCTGCTCCTTGCAATAGGCATCAAATGGGCCAATATACTCTCCTCCATTATCAATGCGAATGCACTTGATCTTCTTCACAGTTTCTCTCTCAACTGAGACATGGAATTGCTTGAACATACTTAGTACTTGATGTTTGTTCTTCAAAACATAGACCCAAACCTTCCTAGAAAAGTCATCAATAAATATGACAAAGTACTTTGCTCCACCCATTGACCTCACCGACATTTTGCAAACATCACAATGTATCAAGTCCAGCACCTCGGGCTTCTTGTGAGGAGGTTGACTCTTGAATGCAACTCTGTGTTGCTTCCCCGCTAGAAAATCTGAACATTTTTTGATGTGAACACCCTTCACACCTTTCAAAAGATTTTTCTTCACTAGCACCATCATCCCCTTCTCACTCATGTGCACAAGTATCCTGTGCCATAGGGCACACACATCCTCTTTCTGCAATGTATTGACACAAGCAGCAGAAAGCTTAGCATGAACATGATACAAAACTAAAACCATGTTACCTTTTGCAAAAATCAAATTTCCTTTGGCGAGCTTGTACTGTTCATTTCCAAATCTTCTCAAGTACCCATCTCTATCAAGCAATCCAACCGAGATAATATTGAGCCGAATGGCCTCAACATGCCTCACCAACTTGAGACTAGTGCCGTACCATTTTCAGTCTACAAGTGCACATCTCCTCTTCCAATGATTTTTGCTCTATCATTATTTCCCATCTTCACAACACCAAAATCACCTACTATGTAGTTGGTGAAGAGCTATCTACAAGATGTAGCATGTATGGTAGCACCGCTGTTCGGAATCCAAGTCATCTCATCACCATCTGCAAGGCTAATGGTAT
Organism: Avena sativa; assembly: GCA_916181665.1. Lineage (NCBI taxonomy): Eukaryota > Viridiplantae > Streptophyta > Magnoliopsida > Poales > Poaceae > Avena > Avena sativa. The sequence continues at coordinate 464,388,635 of OV702297.1, read as the reverse complement.
CATCAGAAACTACAGTGATCCTCTCCTCAATGGTGGAAACACCGATGCTATCATGTTCTTCATGCAAGAGAAACATGATCTCCTCTACCACAACAATCCGGCCTCCCTCACTGTCACTGTCACTATCGGTCTGTTTCTGAACTTTCTTCTTTTCTTTTTGTCTTTCTTCCATTGTTCACAATGCCACTTGATGTGGCCCTTCTCACGGCAGTGATGGCATATAACACCAACATACTTGTCTTTGCCTCTTGATTTGCTTCTACTTCTTTCTCCTCCCTTACTCGGACCTTAACTCTTGCTTCTCCCCCGTGACTCGGTCACTAACATTTCAGAATGTGAGGAAGAACCGTCCTTATCAGCAATTTTTCTAGACTCTTCATTTAGTACCTTGGTCTTCACAAGGTTCCAAGTGACAACTCCATGATACGTTGCAAAGTATCTATAATTTTTTATGTTCCATGCTTGTTTTATATCTACTTTATTATGTTTTGTCCACACTTTGGAGTATTTTTACACATTTTCTAGAACTAACCTATTAACAAGATGCCACAGTGCCAGTTGCCTGTTTTCTGCTGTTTTGGGTTTTAGAAAAGCTAGTAAGGAAATATTCTCGGAATTGGACCGGACAAAATCCCAAGTCAATATTTCACCAGAAAGAACACGGAGTCCAGAGGGGAGACGAAGAGGGGAGCCAGGCCGACCACACCAGGTGGTGGCGTGGCCAGCCCTAGTCGCGCCACTAGGTGGTGTGGGCCCCTGGCACTCCATTGACCTTGCCCCTTCGCCTATATATTGCCTCCGAGACGAAAACCCTAAGTACCCGATCAAAATTCCACGAAAGATTCTGTAGCTGTCGCCATCTCCATCACTAGATCGGGAGGGATCTGAAGCTCTTCCTAGCACCCTGCCGGAGGGGAGAGATCACCATGGAGGCCTTCTTCATCACCATGACTGCCTTCGGTGTGATGTGTGAGTAGTTCATCCCTGGACTACGGGTCCATGTAGTAGCTAGATGGTTGGTTCTTCTCCTTTGTGCTACCATGTCTAGATCTTGTGAGCTCCGTTCATGATCAAGATCATCTATTTGTAATCATACATGTTGTGTTTGTGGGGATCCGATGGATATTGCGATGCTATTTCAGATTGATTATTATTTCTATCATGTCTATGTTATTTGTGATCTTGCATGCTTTCCGTTGTTAGTAGCTATCTTGGCCGAGTAGATGCTAGCAACTCCAAGAGGGAGTATTTATGCTTGATAGTGGGTTCATGCCTCTAGGAATCTGGGGAAGTGACAAAAATCTCTAAGGTACTAGATGTGATGTTGCTACTAGGGAGAAAACAACAATCCTTTGTTCATAGAACAATCGTATTGTTTACTTTACACACTTTGCTTAACGCAATTATCTGTTACTTGCAACTTAATACTGGAAGGGGTTCGGATGATAACCTGAAGGTGGATTATTAGTCATAGATGCAGTTGGATTACGGTCTATGTATAATGTTGTAATGCTCAATCAAATCTCATAGGAGTCAAGATGATTAATATACGCATGTAAGATTTCTCGGTGTTTATCAATTGCCCCACTGTAATTTGGTCACCCAACATGTCTTCTATCTTAAGGAGAATCACCTCTAGTGAACTATGGACCCCGGTCCATTCTTTTACCATCAATCTACAATCTACTATTTACTATTTTCTGTTTACTTTCTGCAAGCAATTACTATCTTCCACACAATACGCTTAATCCTTTGTTTTCAGCAAAACCGGTGAGATTGACAACCTCACTGTAAGTTAGGGGCAAAGTTCTGTGGTTGTGTTGTGTAGGATTCCAAGTTGGAAACAACACCTTGGAGGTGTTTCCTTGCTCCTACTGGTTCGATAACCTTGGTTTCATAACTGAGGGAAAACTTGATGATGTGCTCATCATACCTTCCTCTTGGGGTTCCCCAACGAGCTCGAATATATTTTGAGCCATCACTCCATTAGGTGTTGAATTGCACACGGTAACCTTAAAGGTCTCCCAAGTGTCCGGTAATGAGCCAAGTAGCAGCAGGGCTCTCATTTTATCTTGAAATGTAATTCCCATTGAAGATAGTAGATTTATAATGCCCTCAAAACTTATTTACACGATCTGCAATTGGAGTGCCCTCCTTGCACCTCAAACGCATCAATTTCTTGAACATGAACATCTTGTTGGTACCTTCTTTGCAGGCATACAGCTCCTCCAATTTCTTCCATAAGGTACGTGCATGTGTCTCTTCAGTGATATGGTTCAAAACATTATCATCCACCCATTGTTGGATGAACCCACAAGCTTGGAGATGAATTACCTCCCACTGATCTTCTTTCATATCACTAGGCATCTCAGTGGAGACTACGGTATCAGGTAATCCTTCACATATAACAAGTCCTTTATCTTGCACTTCCAAGATTGATAATTTTTACCATTCAAAGAAATCATTATGTTGGTATTCACTTCCATTTCTCACCACAAGCAAATGCAATTAGCCCAAAACAAACTTTGCTCTGAAACTGAATACAAACTGAACCTCAGCTCTGATACCACTTTGTTGGGGGAGATAGAGGATACAAAACCTCCCCGTGCTATCTACGGTGAAGTCCAAGGATAGTTTCAATCAACAGATATGTAGCGGAAATAAAACAATGAGCACATGCACAGGTGACACAAGGATTTACGTGGAAAAACCTCCTCAAGATGAGGAGGAAAAAAACACGGGTGTGGACCAACCGGTCCACGCGAGCTTCATTATGAGCAACCTAGGTACATAGTGTTCTCTAGAACATCTAGAGATGTACACCACACTCAGCATGTTGCCAACCGGCAACAACAACAACCACTTGAGAGAAAGATTACAGCAAAACAGAGTATCTCAGTTTCTGTCCTCTTCGATAATCAGCAAACTGCTCTTAAATCATAGATCCAATCAGCACCAAACTTGGTATACAAGCTGACATATGAGTACCCAACATACACACCAAATTTCAGGTCAATCGGACACCGTTTGCCTGCCTAAACTGTTCGTCTACCAAAACTGCTCTGTGCTGAAACTGCAGCAGTCCGAACTGAATAAACCGCTTCCAAATCTGAAGCTACACTGTCCAAGACCCAACCCAGCTAACTAGATCGAAGTAATCAAAGAAAGCAACGAGCTCATCAAGTTTGGAGTCAATCCAAACACGTTTGAGCCTCCAAACACTAGCTTGAAGACAGACCGGTTAGATCTGAGAAATCTAGACAGAAATCACCTCTCCTCTTCTTCCTCTCTTCTCAGTAGGTTGTGGTGTTCTTGTGTGTTCTCTCACCCTCTCTCAGCAGCAGCCACGATGGCTTGCTTCTCACACTTTCTCACTCTATGATTGGGACACACTGCCACCAAGAGTGGCTAGGGTTTTCTTTTTCTACTCCTCCCCCAAAGAGCACCTCACGCGTTGAATACGAACATCGATCAACGGTTGAAACGTGTTGGACTTCACAGGCTGATGTTGGGCTGCCAACACATCTCCATGTGGAGGGACTTGGCCCAACAAACCCAACATGACTTGTTTTCAGGAACTTCTTATCATTTGGATCTAGGAGCCAACCAGCCATCCTGGCAACCTGCAGCAGAAGACAAAAGCTGATAAAGATTTATTTTCAGGATAAGCAATAAAGATCTAAAATGGTTCTCTTGATATCAAGAATGAACTTTCCTTGAAAAACATATCGAAGTACTTATATTGACCAACATCTATTAAATATATTATCCATTCTGCCTTCTCAAAATTCATTATGTACCTTCATAAAGGAAAAGACAAAAAGAAAGATCTAACCTCACAAAACTACACTGTAAAAAGCCAGACTGCATCAAATATGATACATGTTGACTTATATAGAAACAGCTGAATAAGGACCGAGAAATTTTTCTTTTGGAACTTGAAGCATCCAGAAAGATGAGGTATAAAAAATAAGTAAAATATTATTTAGTAACTAATGAAAGAGCAGTTAAGTCTGTTGAGGCATAGTTGAAACCACCATCTCTTTTAACCACAATCAAAGGGCTTTTACGACCTTCAATGAAAATTACACGAGCACCATCGTCTTCTTTTACCAAACCTTGGTTACTCAACCCCTGCAAAACTTGTGGGGTATAAGGATGATAAAGGCTCTCCCCCTAAGAGTAATTAGGAGAGTAAATTAGCTTTCATTCTCATAGTACACAAAGAAAAAGAAGAGACCCTTTTGGGGTTGCTTCCGGGGAAGAGACCCTGTATACTCATGAGATCTAGTCCCCTTCTTTTTCGGGGCAGCGGCGGCGGTGCCGGATCCGGCAGCAGCGGCGGACTTGACGGACTTATTCTTCCCCATCCTTTTCCGATGCAGCGACTGCAAGAAGTAGCTTGGAAATTCCTTAAGCACGTCCAGTGCAACGGATAGGCGATGAGGGGTGGAGAAGAAGAGCGACAATGGCAGCGGTGCGAGGAGGAAGAAGAGGCAATGTAGCAAAATTACTGATGCAAATCGCTACTTAAGAACTAACGGGATATCATTCGATGGCCAGCATTTACCTACTTCAACACGTGGCATGCATCGGTGCCGACGTGTGTCGGTGTGTACAACGAACCGTTGCTACATGAACCCCACTCGGCGCAGAAATCGAGGAGACGTGATTAAAACCCTAAATTATGCGTGACTGGTCAAATCCTGGTCAGATAATGGGGCCCACAATTCGTCTTGTCCCATCAGCACCGCTCATGCCTGTGGTTGAGCTCATCAAATCGTCAGCAATGACCTCATCAGCACTCACACCATCAGCAGCTCGAGATAGAAGTGCGCAATGGTAATATTTTCGACTCACTTAGATTTTGCCCGAGTCATCAGCACTCACACCAAACACTTGAGGGCTACTCCTAATAGGAGCATTGGTCGCGCACCCGAAGATCTTCCGGGCTAGTGTCACACCATCCAAATGCAAATCAAGGACTACTACGCCTCGATCCCTTCTTCGAATCTGCAATTCGATTATGGAGTCGAGAGCTACTCCCATAGCGAGTGCTGGAAGCTCAATCGACAAACTATGGTCAACGATAGCAGTCGCAAAAGTTCAAAGTCCCCACTCGAGTCTACGACTCGAATAGGCACTCGAGAGCTACTCCCATAGGGAGCGCTGGTCGCGCACACTATGAAAAGGCAAAATAAGCTACTCATGATAAATTGCGTTGACCGCGTCCGCATCATAGTCATTTGAAGCATTTGGTGCTTTCGCCTCTTACCAACTGCAAATTTCCTTGCAAACGTCTCCTGGGCCACCCGAAACACCTTCGCAGTGATAAAAAATTCTGATGCCGCGTTTACAATGTGAAGATAAGACATGCGGATACAATCCAATGACCTAGCAACGCACCTGTCACGCTCTGTCAGAAACATACTGTGCCTGCAGACACGAGGAAAAAGCCTCGACGAACGCACCGAGTGGACACCTTAAACACTGGAATTCGACTCCATAAGGCCTCCACGACATGACTCAAATTATGCCAGCAATTTTCCAGATTGGAGTCTAGGGACTCGAGTTTGAGTAGATAGCATTGTCTTTCCCTAAGGCAGTTAACTGATCCCGATACGTCGGATAAATCAGGCACGTATATCAACTATCCCTATGATATAAACAGACACCCAGTAAATCATTCGGATGAGCACTCGAAGATTTTAGAGTCTCCCTTAGAATATACGATTCGGAGGGACACTCGTGGGCTACTGACATGGGTATGCCTCATGGGCACCCAGGTTTGGCCTATACGGTGCAGCCCAAGAGAAGTCTGTGGTAAAGCCCAAGAATATTTGGGTGGGCCAAGTCCAGAAAGACGCGGCTCCTTGGAAAACACGACAAAGGAATAGATAGGAAACTTAAAGGAAAAATCTTAATTTGTAACTGACTCGGCCTGCTATCCCGAGACCTAGCCTTCATATATAAAGGCTAGGAGGGGGTGTCGAGGAGGAAAATCCGCAACCCTAGTTCACACACCACCAGATTGCATCTGTGCACCCCTGTAATCATCAATAATAAAGAGTAGCCAAGCAGCAGTACGGTCCCTTCCGAGGGCCTGAACCTGGGTAAACCGCGTGTCTCCGATGTGCTTGCTTGCTAGTCGATCGATGTCTCCAGCGCTCCCCACTTCCTCGAACCCAAATCCATCATCTATGGGCATTGGCGAGTTAACCCCTCGTCACATGCAAACTGGAATATTTGCAGATTTTCTTTGAGGGTTTTGGTCTTCATGTCACACGCAAGATCCCATGCAGACCTCATGTTTTTGTAGAACAAATAGGTGGAGTATTCGTTCTCTGTATGGACTTTGGCAATGATCAGCCAACGGGTCGGGCATCCCTTCTTCCTCAAAACCACGTCACCTAGGTCTTCCTCGTGGATACCCATCTTCCTCATCATCTTCTCGATGTCATCTCTGTCGCCCTTGGATGACTCACCTACTTGCACCCTTGCCATGGTATGGAACCACAACGATCCGACCTGACAAACCCTAGATCAGTCGACGTACTCCGCCGCTACATGGGTGTCGAGACTGAGGGCCCGGACACAATCAGGAAGAGGGAGAACGGGCATGAATCCGGGAAGAAGAAATCTCAACACCGACGTCGCCGCGAGAGGAAGAAACCCTAACTAGGGGGAACACAATTAACAAGAAAACAACTTTTGTTGGTGAAAGAGAGAAGAAAATGTGTGACCAATAGGGCTGAACCCGACCCAAAAAATAAGTGGGGGACCTTAAGTGAGCGGGGGCACTGTTATTGGACTGGCCCAGGGCCTTTATAGTAAATTGTCGGGCTTTTAAGCTTGAAAATGAAAAATTACCTAATATTAATTAATAGGTAATCTGTTTTAAGTCACGAGGTTATATAGCATATGATTGACACTAGTTGTAATACAATTACCAGATTATCCTTTTGTAGTCACCAGATTACCTAGTACTCCCTCTATTCCAAAATATAAGATATTTTAGCCTTTTTATAAAACATGTGTATCTAGGTGTATTTTAGTGTGTATGTTCACTTATTTTTCTTTGAGCCTACACACTAAAATGCGTCTAGATACATACTCCCTCTTTTCCACAATAGATACCTTTTTAGCAAGTATAAAAAAATTAAATTGTGAAACAGATGGAGTATGTTTAAAAAAACTAAAACATTTTATATTTTGGAACGGAGTGAGTAGCAATTATCAAATAATTCATTTTAAGTCACCATGTTATGTAGTAGAGGATTACCACTATATGTAGTACTATTACCAGATTATTCCATTATTAATCACCAAATTATCCAAATAGCACTTACTAGATTTTCTTACTATTACCAAGTAGCAGAGAACATCATGCTAACTAATTGCCAAATTAACTAGTACCACATGCCAAACTAAGTGGTCACACTTACTAGGTTATCTAGTTGATACTTTCATATTGCCACGAAAGCTATTAAAAATCTAGAAAGAGTTCCAACACACAAAATCCTCTTTGATATGAGAGATGTTTGCCTCCATTTACAACATTCAAGGCACAATCAACCATGATATTCCACCTTAGAATTGCCTAGCACTACACAGAAACTTGGAAGAGCAACCGCACCAGCGAGACGGGTGGAGAATGCAGACCATGACTCCATGCTCGTAGTTGTATCACAAACCGGTATCTTCTCCCTTCCCTCCTTGCGTGCCTTACCGGGGATCGCGGATCTACCAATGCCATCTCCAACCAGCAGTTGCCAGGGCTGTAGCTCGACATAGAACGTTGGGATGTTTGGATTTCTCCAGCGCTAGCCTTACCAAACCTAGGCGCGCCAATTATTTGGCGTAGGTTTTTGCCGCCGCTGGTTCGCCCCAGCTCGACCTGCAAAACGTAGACATGAATATTAGCAACTCACCCTGTGATAATTTTGGTTACTGCTCCAAGGATCAAGATGGACTCGGGTTAGTGCAAAACTAATAACAGAACCAAAACATAAAAAATAAACAAATCTTTGAACGGTTGGCACCGTTGCCACCACCCCAAGGACATGTGGTGCGCCTATTGCCAGATCGTTAGAAAAATAAACAAACCTTTGGTAGTTTTCAAAATATTCAAAACCATTTGAAGGTTTTCAAAGGGAGAGGTAATTAGGGTTTAGGGTTTTATTTTCTTCTTCATTTATGTATTTAAAAGATGATGCACATGGATGCACAAACAAACCCTAATTAACAATTACTAAAACTAGGGGTGCGTGCTGCCCTCGGGGAGGTCGATCTCCATGATCTCCGCTGGGGACTGCGCAACCCGTACGCAGGGTTCACCCGCCGATCTGTGATAGGCTACCGTGTAATTCTCTTTTTTGATCTCTTGATTAGTTTTCTTTTTTAGTTTACCGATCTTAGATCGGATTGAGTCGCTCATCGATATCGTCCACTCGCGCCTCTACTCTGACCATCCGCATCGACGATCTACACCGTGCCTGTGCGCCTGCCCTCTCTGCTGTCGCGTCTGCCTCGATAGGCAGTCGCGGCCTCACGGCAGGCTTCCGCGCACCGCAGACGGCTGCTACGACTTCCTTGGAAGGCTGCCGCAGCCGTCCCCCTTAGATCGTCTTCTATCGTCATCGTCTCGGACTTCACCGACAACGCCGCCATCAACTACGATCTACGCGTCGTCCATGCCATGGCGCATACGACACAACATCGGTCTGATCAATCGATCCCGCGCCAGTCTACGCCAAGCACGTCCCCGAGCACGTGCCTACCACCGATCGAGCTACGGGATGCCGCTGTGTCGCCCCTTTGGGCCGCAGTGCAGCCGCCTTTAGTCCACGCTATCGGCTTCCAACGCGTCTTTCTTGGCGTGTACATCGCCGGTGGTCTCCCAGCCACTGCACCGACTTGCGCCCTACAGCTATGACACCCATCGGGTCGTATCATCGCTACACGCAGTCTACATCGCCGTCCCTACGCACCGACGCCACAGGCTATCTCTGCGCCACCTCCGACGGTGCGGGTTGTCTACGTCCACGTATGGTCTTCGTCACGCCGCGTTCTTCTTCGCCTACATCAAGTACCGCCGCCGCGCCTCTCTAGGCATCCATCATGACCACTCCGGGTCGTCGCTGGTTTCGCCGCCTTCTACATCTTCGTCCACAACAACCTCATCGCCATCATCATCTCGTCCCCCACGACACTGGCGCACATCTTCATGATGGTCACTGCCCTCGCATGTTCGGTATTGGCAACATCGGTACGTGCCTTCGTCCCCGACGCGTTCCCGAGTCTGGCAAACTCGGATCGGCACCTCGTCTATATCGTCATCGACAACATATTCTTTGGCATCGTCCTCTATGACTGCCTCGGCCGCGTCACCGATGAGTTCTTCTTTGCATACTTGGTTCTAGCAAAATCAGAATGTGCATTCATCCCCAACATGCTCCTTCGATGGCTCAGACTGCATCAACCCTCGGCAAGCCTCCATGGCCCCTCGGCATGCCTCCGTGGACCCTCGGCATGCCTCCGCGGACCCTCGACGTGTCTCCGTCATCATCACCACATCGCCCTCTTCGCGCCTGCGGCTTCACGTGCGGCTACCTTGACACCGGCATCCCTGACCAAGACATTAAGCACGGCGTCTCCTCGCAACAGCTACCCCGACCTCGGCACCACCTCACGCTCTCGGATCCCTCGACATCGGCACAAGGGCTACCACCTCGCCTGAGCAATCGTCAGCTTCCTCTACAGTCCAAGCTACTGTGACGCGACACCGTCCACGATGTTCCCGCTCGGACTGCGGGGGGATGTTAGCCCATTGTTTCTACTTTGATTTATCTCTATTCTAACCGTCCGTGATGCTACAGTTGTTCACGACGCTGCCGCTATGACCACGCGGATGTTAGAGTATTGTATGGACACGGTTATTATGATAGTTTAGGATAGTTAGGATCCTAGGCTAACTTGACTTGTACTTCAAGATTATCTCCTGTACGTCTATATATACTCGCATATGAGGCTCAATAATACATCTACCATATTTCGCCAATCCATCTATATCGTTCTAGAAATGCATCCAGTGCCAGAATTTCAGATACCGAGCTTCGGTCATATATAGTCAGCCATCAGTTAGTAAATAGGTTCATAGACTTGATTCTCGACGAAACTTTATTTCTCATTAAACATAACAAGTGAATACAAAGCGCTCTGCAGATCCAATTACAAAGCATGAACGAAAACATGGATTGAGCATGTCACTGAATTGAAGGAAAATACGTTGGGTAAAATAAAAATGGAACTGCATGAGCGTCGTCACCATCGGCAGTAATCTGATTAGACCATGTAAACACCAATTGCATTGAGGTATCTGTTGTCGGTACGGCCGAAGAAGCCAACTACGCTTTTGTCCTTGGGCACGTCGGCGCTGAAAGAAGTGCCGGTTGTGAGTCCATATGGCCCGTACGTCTTTTCATTGGTGACGAACTTAAGTGACTGTATGACAGTCTGCGTTGTGGAACCATTGTTATGATTGGAATATGTTCCGGACACTTGTTTCACCATCTCATTAGGCCCCAGCTCGACCTGCAAAATGTACATGAATATTAGTAACTCACCCCTGTGATAATTTTGGTTACTAGTCCACGAAACAACCAGATCTAGATGGACTCAGGTTAGTGCAAGCTAATAACAGAACCAAAACATGAAAAAAAATTGTGAATATAAACAAACCTTTGAACGGTTGGCACCGTTGCCACCACCCAAAGGACCTGTGGTGCGCCTATTGCCGGATCGGTCGACGTAAGTACATTCAAATAAACCAATTACTCCCTGATGGACGACTGTTATTGTTTCTATACGTCGTGGTTCTTCCGAGTCACGAGCGGATCCACCATTTCCACCCCATGGGCCAGACTTTGTGAGCGGGCGGAAGCTCTGTATCAAGTAATTAGCAATGTGATCCCGTAGCTTTGTAAGAAGGAAGGATGCATATCTGTAAACTTGGAAATTAATTAAAGCATCGGCGCTTGAATACTCCTCACCTCCATCCTGCAAAACCCATGGATGGTAAGCTCCAGTATTTCTCCCTCTCCATCATTGAGTACTTCATGTACTTTTCTCTTGACTATACCACGTGCCATCGCGAAATCACCCGTCCCTCCAACGATAGCCCACTCACCTTGTTTTCCAATAGAACCTCCTGTTACCTGGAGCGTGGACTCCTTAAACCTGTGTAAAATTGCACTTTTAAGTATCCTAACCACAAGCTAGCTTAGTTGACTCTCGCCCGAATGCTACTAATGTTACCATTGACCAAACAACTCTTATGGAAGGTAAGAGCATCTTTGTGTACTCATAGTAATTATGTGAAAAAAGGTAAGAGCACTCTTTCTAAACATAAGACTGTAATAAGCATCTAAGATGGAAAACTGTGGCCCAAATAATAGACGTGGAAAAAAAGTATGCATACCTTGCAATCTCGAACTGAAGGGTGAAGCAATTGTGCCAGTCACCAGCATCGATATGCAGGCCTTGGGCACGGCCAACTAGCTTGGCATCTCGGCCAATGCCATCATATATCGGCCAGTTATTAACGGTTGTCCTACCCCACCCAGTGGCAACATCTGGCTCTACTATGTTTGCTTGGGTTGCCCTTGGCCCAGAGAAAACGTGGTGCAAGTACAAGCGCTGGAACTCAAACTCGACGTTCTCCAAGAGTCCACCGAATGGTGTGATCTTGAAGTTGGAGGGAGTGGCCATGACTGACTTGGATCGTGAGGAGAACCAATGCTCAAGTAGGTTGTGGGAAGGCTAAGCTAGACTGAGCTTGTCTTAGTTTGTGTGAGTTGTGACTGGTGATCTCGAGCAGTATTTATAGGCTGGAGTACATCTATACACACCATATTGTATGATTAGAATACTTATTATTTTTATCGGTCGATCTCGTGTTCCATGCATGAGCATATTCTCAAGACAAGATGTCAGCCGTGTAACAACTCATATCGGAATAGAAAATGGGTATGGCTTTATCCTGTCGGTTGGAATCCTATGGACGTATAGGAACTCTCACAAATGGTTGTGTCATTGCAGTGAAGAAAACCATAGGAAGTCATCAACGCAGAGTAGTTTCTGCAGGATTTTTCATGAGGTTAGACCTCATGCTAGCTTTCCCGTAAAACACACAATGAAGTTTCTACGGGGAATAGTTCCTACATGATACAATCCCGTGTATCAAACACCATCTTAATCCTACAAAATTTGTGAGAGGATTCTACGAATCGAAGGAGGTCTAAACATGCATGTTAGTTAGGATCAAGAGGTTAGGTGTACTTCATGTGTTCAATTGTACCAAACTCTATCTAAATGGTGTGATATGAACCGCATTGACAGGTCTGCTTGTAGATCAAGATGTACATCCATCGTTGTAATCCTACCGGTGTTGGTTAACTGAGCTATCGCAGCGGTGCGACCCAAGGGGCAGCGCATCCTTGCACAATAGCTCCATTTTCTTTTCTTTTTTCGAAATAGGGAGTGAAGCCCCGACCTCTGCACCCTTATTTATTACCGGTGTCAGGCAACCAAATAGCGGTGGCTTGTAACATTAACCGTCTCAGCTCCAAGTCTTAGAGACGATACGTATTTTCCGACCGTATAAGGTTCCATGCTGGGCCACTTGTTTTTATTAGCCACCTCCCGTCGGGCCATTTTTTGAGTCGGCTACAATAACCAACCGCTTTGAAAGTTAGTAGAGGTGGTTGTCTTGTAATAATCGGTTGAGGGTGACAAACAGAGGCGGATTTTTCTGAACTTGGGACAAACCGTCTAAGTGTACTGTCTCTAAGTAACAAGTTTGTACTAGTGGGGTGCAGAGGCGTGTCGCGCTGGGAACGCCTCTCACCTCGCGTGGTTCTGCCCGCCGATGCTGATGGTGGGGCCATGTCATGTGCGTGGTCCACCGTCCTATGATGCGGGGTACGACGGCGAGCGAGACACCTGTCTGCGGCAGGGAATCTTGTTCCCTGGCCCGCAGCTGGTCTCGCCTCCCCGAAGAGAAGGGCTTTGCTGTGACCGCGTCGCGTGCCCTCTCTGGTGTCCATCCCACAGCCGAAAAGAATCAGGGCAACGTGGATAGCAGTTTCACCCAAAACAATCTAGCGGTATTATTTATTCTGATTAGAGAAACAAAGTGTGACAAAACTATTACAAAGATCATACAAACCGGAACCGCCAAACTAAAACACCGAGCAAAATGATAACCGTATCGCCAGCTCCCCGACGAGATCTAGCAAACACTTAGCTGCCTCATGCACTCCAGGAGCCCAGATCCACCCAGCCTATCCATGAAACGGCGTCCACGCACACACTCCGGATGCCGCCGCTGATAGGATTCATTGCATGAAAAACAAAAAAAAATCCTACGGTTGCAACTGCCAAGATCGAATCTAGGCGACACTTGTAACGGTTTCATAAGGACTCACTCTTGAAGACCGTAAAGCGGGATAACGTTCCCGCAAACAAACGTGGATATTGTAGATTGTACACGACCACCCTTAAGGACGCAAAGACGATCAGTGCCACAAAGGGACAACGTCTCCGTAATCGGCCACACGTACGGTGTGCCGACGACTTTTGTCCCTTGCTTCAGTTGGGCAGCGGTAGTAGGAGATCCTTGGAAACTCCACCAGCACTATGACATGGTGGTGATGGTGGTGGATAAGATCTTGAACAGGGCTTCGCCTAAGCAGCGTGCTTGTGACAATCGACAAGGCTAGCAAAGGGAGGAAGATGCCAACCCAAGGACATATGAGAAGGAGAAGGAATGAGTGAGTGGGAGAGGGGCTCCACTCCACCTTTTATAGGGGGGAAGTAGGAAGCCCCTCCCATGGCCGGCTGCCAAGAGGGTGCCCCCACCTCTTCCCTCACTCATGTGGGTGGACACTTCACTCACAAATATTCATCTCCATTTTCTCACATTTATTCTCCACTCAAAAATCAAGAGTCATTCCATTAAAACCTCTTTTAATTCACTTGATTTAATGCCACTCATCTAATGAACGCTTCATTTAATGAACACATCAACAATTCAATCCCTTGCAATATTTCGATAGACTCAAACTATTCCGACAGATTTATCAGAATAATTCCTGCGTTATCCAGTATTTTCTCCGGTGTTCCCTATCCACTCAAATGCGTTGACTACCCTTAAGTGTGTATCCCTACGGGTTCGTGAACTATGTGGACATGATCGAGACTCTCTCTGGTCAATAATCATTAGCGGGATCTAGAGATCCATAATGACTCCCACTAGTTCAACGATAAACTAGTGATCGCGTGAACCTTATTCGCAGTAACCAATTTCTTTTGTCTCATGATATTTTACTTGTCCGAGATCCAATCATTTGGTATCATCCATACCTAGTTTGATCTCATTACTGACAAGTACTCTTTTACCGTTCACATGATATAACATTCTTAGTGATCTTATCACTTGCTTCCAAGCTATGTTAATGTGATATCACCGAGAGGGCCCTGAGTATATCTCTCTGTCATCATGATGGACAAATCCCACTCTTGACCCACGAGCCTCAACTAACACTTTCTAAGTACCTGACAACATCTTTATAATCACCCTGTTACGGTGTGACGTTTAATAGAATCAAAGTACTCTTCAGATTTAGTGATTGGCGTGATCTCATGGTCTAAGGATTAGAGTTACTTCGAATGAGATAGAAATATAAACTTGAGGACATGATCATGTTGCTAAATCTAATGCGGGTGAATGTTCATCATATCATTCTCTAATTACATGACCTTGTTATTAACAACATCCAATGTTCATGATCAGAAAACTTTGATCATCAATTAATCAACAAGATAGTGTAATGAGAGGCATTACTAGGAACCTGTTCTTTTGTTTATTAAACACACATATATCAACGTTTCCTGTTAACACAATTATACCATGAGAAATAAACATCTATTATAAAACTTGAATAAGATAATAACCATTTATTATTCCCTCTCGGGCATATTCCTTTCTGTCGCCTTCACTATATTCCGCCAAACCACCATCAGCATGTATACTGATGTTCAAACTCTCTCTCCACACTAGCCACCGACACCACCATGGTGCCAAGCAGCACCACCTCCCTGCGCACTATCTCCAAGGCACGTCACGGTTGCCATTGGTATCCCGCAGCACAATGCCGCCAAGTACCACTAGCAAACACAACTTGAAGTCTCTGAAGGATCTATCGTGCGTAGCACCTGCCGAATAGGCATGACTCAATGTAGAACCTGTCAGTCAAGTATGACTTGACATCGCCTCCAAAGCTTCGTGCAAGACAAAGTCATTCTACCTCTCCTGCCTCTTCCATCCAGCGCTGCTCCACAAGCGATGTCCCTAAGAGAGAACGTGACACCGCAACACCGCCATCGCCTGACCCGAAGATCTTAGGGTTTCCCCTGGATCAGCACAATTGAGGTCGACACTAGGTGAATGGTGATGCCTTCATCAAGGTAACGACGTGGTAAAGCCGCCATTGCCCGCCAATGGCTCAGTTTTCACCAGCACCTAGGTCTCCTCGCCTTGCTACCGGGACTAGATTATAGATCTCGAGATCCGCCTAACCAGCCTCAGGTCCGACCACCTCCGACGAAGAAGATTCCCACCAACACCAAACCTAGGGACTCCTTCCTAGGCGTCCTCTTGATGCAAAGTATAACCTAGAGGACCTTTGTGCAATGTCCTGGCTGATGATGAGGATGGCAAAATTGTAGGGCCACTGATCTGGGAAACCCCAGATTGACCACCCTGCCTCCAGCCACCCCGCTGCACTCAGCTCTGCCGCCGGTGCTCCCCGGCCGCGGCCACAACGCCATCACCACCGAAGGTTAGTAGGCAGGCCGTCGTTGCTTCCTGAACACACTAGCCATCTCCACCATCTGAGGAGACACGAGGACGAGATCCCGCCGCCGCCGCACCACGGGAACTTTTCCCAGCAATGATGCCAGTGGCAGTGGGAGAAGGTGGTGCAAGGTGGGGATGGTCGGGAGGGAGAGTGACGAGTCCAAAATTGAAGCATTTTTTACCTCTTATTTTTGCATAAGTAGAGTAGGGATTTTAGTATTTACTACGCTCACACGCACCTTTTCTCTTTGTTTCAACAAGATCCCGAATTACTAAGTCTTTCGTGAACATATCAATTGGTACTGTCATATTATGCAGTAATTTGATATTTCTCAGTGATAAATGTCATTTAATTGATTTTTCCTTACACCTAGGAGAATAGAAAATGTGGAGAAGCCTACTGAGGGTTTAACAAGCATTGGTACAGGCGGAGCTTGCCCATACCGTCCGCTTGTACCACTTGTCAGAGCGTCTGTCTCGTCAAATACTCTCACCTCGTGAAGATGGATCTGAGATCCGACATACACAGAAACCACCAGCCTCAAAATACCACGCCAGACAGGGATCTGGAGGAACTGAGAGAAGGGCAAATCCTTGTTGCTCTACAGATCATCGGAGGACATCACATCATCCCCTTCATCGTCAATTGTTGCATCTCCATCACCATTACCATTCCCCTCTTCCACACTTTAGACCTTGTTGTAATCCCAAATACAATTGTGGTTTACACTAGATTTATCTTCATACTTTTATCCATCCATTTGAATATGATGATGTTGTTGATTGCTTCCATGTGTGTGTAGTTCCCTTTGTTCTTGGGGAGATGGAGAAACCCTAGCATTATTATGAAATGAAATAAATATGATCAATTACTTTGGTCCATGATCCATTGATCTATGATATTGTGTTTGATCTCTCTCTCTAGATGGTATGTGTAGTCGACCACATATCATTTACCTCCGGGTCGAAAGAGAGGTTGATACCCTTAGGACGTGTATGGGAGTATGTCCAGTGTTACTTTTGTGACAACAAGCATTGACTTATAACATGTGCGGTCAAAGGGGGAATAAAGATATATTTACTAATCTTATTATGATATCCATGGGGAAACCCCTTAATTGTGTTGGTCTATATGAGTGATTGCTCTAAGGCATCACAGTGGTTATTGGGAGATGACCTCATTATCTGACTCAAGAAAGCGACTGCCCACGAGTCTTGTAGTGAACATCTTATTATTGAGCTCTCTCCACACATATCATGACGAAAGAAATAGGTTATCCTAATCACGATTAATTAATCCATGCTAGCAGTGTATCCTAGAACATTTTAGCCTTATTGAGTTCCAACACAATTCTCCAATACTTTCTTTACTTGTTTTATTACTTTCTTGCACACAAATGAAGGGAATATGCCTGAGAGGCAATAATAAAGTGGTTATTATATTATTCCATGTTTATGATAAATGTTTATTTTGCATGCTATAATTGTATTAATTGGAAACGTTAATACATGTGTGTTTAATAAACAATTCAAGGGTTCCTAGTTACGCCTCTCTTATAAACTAGCTTGTTGATTAACAAGATGATCAAGGTTTCCTGATCATGGACATTGGATGTTGTTAATAACGAGGTCACAACATTGGTTGAATGGTGTGATGAATATTCATCCGAAGAATAGCAATATGATCGAAGTCATTGTGTTAAAATTGCTATGACAACATGCGAAGTAACTTTAGTTCTTAAACCATGAGATCATGTGAATCACTAACACCGGAAAATTAACTTGATAACATCAAACATCACACCATAATAGGGTGACAATAAAGGTGGGTTTAGATACTCTGAAAGTGTTATGTAGAGGCTCATGGATCAAGAGTGGGATTTGTCCATCCCGATGACCGAGAGATATACTCAGGGCCCTGATGTCTACGCACTTCTATTCTTGTAGACAGTTGTTGGGCCTCCAAGTACAGAGGTTTGTAGAACAGCAGCAAGTTTCCCTTAAGTGGATTACCAAAGGTTTATAGAACTCAGGGAGGAAGTGGTCAAAGGTATCCCTCTCAAGCAACCCTGCAATCAAGATACAAGAAGTCTCTTGTGTCCCCAACACACCCAATACACTTGTCAAGTGTATAGGTGCACTAGTTTGGCGAAGAGATAGTGCAAGTGGTATGGATATAAGACAACAGTGCCAGAAAATACGATGATGGAGTGGAGGAGACTAAAGGCAAACTAAAATAAAGATAGCAACAAGCAAACATGTAATAGATCTAGTTGCAAACGGTGTTTCAATGCTTAGAAACAAGGCCTAGGGATCATACTTTTGCTAGTGAACACTCTCATATAAATATCTTCTCTTTATGATACTACTCTGAACTACTCTCTGGTTGGACACTCTAATCCATGGTAGGGCTATAACAGCACTCCTCAAAGTTCGCTTTCCCCATCTAGATAACCCCACACTGTCACCTTGAGCGCTAGATGGTTCCAACAAACACCACAATTTCATAGAAACATCCAACTCCAAATATAACTCATAACAAGTATTTGTAATCTCTAGCCTAAGTGCCACCATGGTGTGCACGCTGTCACTTTCACACACATGGGGAGAGCAGAGATCTATTAAAGCACTTGAGTAGCAAGATAGATCTACTTGATTACAAAGCTCATGATCACAATATGATCATGCATAGAGAGAGAGATGAACACATAGCTACCGGTAGAACCCTTAGCCTCGAGAGAGACCTACTCCCTCCTCATCATGGGAATCAGCAACGGTGATGGAGATGGTGGTGGAGATCGATGGAGATGGCTCCGGGGGCACTTCCCCGTCCCGGCAGGGTGCCGGAACAGAGACTTTCTATCCCCCGAATCTCCCCTTCGGTGGCGGCGGCGCTGCGGAACTTTTCGTGGTTAGAGGCTGGTCGATTTAGGGTTTCTGCATCAAAGGCTTCTTATAGGCGAAAGGGCAAGGTCGGTGGAGGCCAGAGGGGCCCACACCACCTGGTGGCACGGCCAGGGGGACATGCGCCACCCTATGGTGTGGCCGGCCCCTGGCCCCTCTCCGTCTCGTCTTCTGGCTCCGTTAGTCTTCCAGTAATATATCGACTTTGGCTTTTATCCGCTCCAATTCCGAGAATATTCATTTTCTGACTTTTCTAGAACCAAAAACAGCAGAAAACATGCAACTGGCACTGTGGCATCTTGTTAATAGGTTAGTTCCAGAAAATGCATAAAAGTATCTCCAAATGTAGACAAAACATAAGAAAGTAGATACTAAACAAGCATGGAACATCAAAAATTATAGATACTTTTGCAACATATCAGGCCCTCTCGGTGATATCACATTGATGTAGCTTGTAAGCAAGTGATAAGATCACTAGAATGTTATATCACGGGAACAAGAAAAGAGTACATGTCGGTAACGAGATCAAACTAGGTATGGGGATACCGATGATCAAATCTCATACATGTAATATATCGTGAGACAAAGGGATTTAGTTACGATATTAAAGGTTCACACGATCACTAGAGTCATCATTGAATGTGTGGGAGTCAGTACGGATCTCTAGGTCCCGTTGTTGATTATTGATCGGAGAGGGGTCTCTATCATGTTTGCAATATTCGCAAACTGTAGGGTGACACACATAAGGGATACCGACACCATTTAGAGCAAATATGTTTTAGATAAATATTTAAGAAAGCGCTGGAGTCATTTCAATGGAAACTGAAATTATTTCGGGTGAAATTGCAGAAACTAGTTTTGCATGTGATATTGAAATGTTGTAGGGGGTTTTATGTGAATGTTTGTTAATTAAAGTAATTAACAAAATTCTGAATAAAATAAATAAAAGAGTTTTACTAAATGAGAGTTTGCATTAAATTTGGTGGAAATTTAATGGAGGTGAGTGGACTTTTGAGTGGAGGCATGTTTATGTGAGTGGGAGCTCCACCCACATGAATGATGGAAGAGGCGGGGGCACCACCTTGGCCACCAGCTATGGGAGGGGTTACCCCCTCTCCCCTATAAAAGGCCCTCTACTCCTCCTCTCATCTCACACCTCCTCGTGAAGGGTCTCTCTCCCCCTCTAGAAATTATTCCCCCTGGTCTCGAATTAGAGAGATACATGTTCCTAGTGGCTTTGTCTCAAAGGAGTTGCTTCTTCCGCTACATCACTGGAACAAGGACGCGGAGGTTGTCGGGGTACTGGACATGTGTGCGATCATGGATGCGCCGCTACTTTGCGGTGCTAGACTTGTTGGTGCTGGACCTATTGGACTTGCTGGTGCTGGACTTGCTAGACTTCATCACGATCTTGAGATCGGCAAGTGTACGACTACATCATCCACGAGTTCAACCTCGTTAACAATGCCTTGTCGCTCTTCAAGGGTATGTTCTCTATGGATGTAGATCTACCCATTGATTGTATCTAGGTAGACAGATCTTGGTGCTTAGTTGTTCAATTCACAGGAATTTTTTTGTTTTCTATGCTAAGAATCCAACAGTGGTATCAGAGCCTGATCTATGCGTAGATACTTTGCACGGGTATAACACATATGAGTATGTGCGCGATGATGATCATGTTATTGTGTCTTATATGTGTTTTGGATATTGGTGGCATAATAGGATGAAGCGGCCCGGACTAACTTTACATGTCCTCGCACATGAGACTTGTTCCACGCTTGACATGCAACTAGTTTTGCATAAGTGGCTAGAGGGTGTCTGTCTCTCCTACTATAGTCAATATCTGATTTACAACCAGTTGCTAATAATTTTGCTATCATCGTTGTGTTTCCATGTTTGTAGGTAAGACCGGTTCTATCTTCGAAAGCCCTAAGCCACGTAAAAACATGCAATTGATAAATTAGAAGCGTCTAGTTTAGTTGTTGTTGGGCGAGTATCATGATATGGTAATGTTATAATTTGAAGTATGGTTGATACTCTTAGAAATTATA
Organism: Avena sativa; assembly: GCA_916181665.1. Taxonomy (NCBI): domain Eukaryota; kingdom Viridiplantae; phylum Streptophyta; class Magnoliopsida; order Poales; family Poaceae; genus Avena; species Avena sativa. The sequence goes on along the minus strand of OV702297.1, from coordinate 464,367,761 downwards.
GCATACCTAACGTGTAAGTTCCATAGACTTCGGCCTTACACATAAAGGAATGATAAAGATCATACCGCGATGCAAATGATAGTGATCAAGTGCAATAACCATATCATTTCACTATATGCATATGATTTTTTTTGCATCTTATATTCCTTGTATGGCGCTTTATTAGCATTATAAGATGATCCCTCATTTAGATATCAAGATAAAATGGGTTCTTCCTTATGTATGCACCGTTAAGAAAGTTTGTTGTTTCCAGACACCACGTGATGATCGGGTTCTTTTGACTCTAAGCTTTCATAGAATGGGTGTAAGACAGTCAACACACGCGAGTACTAAGGTTCTTACTCGACGAGCCTAGCATGTACAGACATGGCATCAGAACACGGACCGAAAGGTTAAGCATGAGTCATATGGTTGATATGATGCCCATATAGATTCTCGCCTTTGAAGCTACATCGACTCACATGATGATTGGACTTGGTGTAGTGGATTTAGTTCATGTAGTCACCAAAACAACTCGTGGGATGTTGTTTTTGAGTGGGAGTTCATTTGTAATTTGGATTAATCAACTCAATTTATCATAAACTAAAATCAAAGTGAATTTTCCTATTTTGTTGTAGTCATTGGCATCCGTTTAGTACCTTATGCTTAGTTTTAATTGAGATAATAGGACTATAGAATTCTGGATATTTACTTTACGAACTGGTATCGTATTGTTTTGAGTGTCAATATAAAGTATAGAAGTCCTATTGCAAAATTTCAGCAAACTCCATTTACTCAATGAAGCTTAATAAGTAGTATTAAATCAAGAGTAACAATTCCAGTGTTAGTATCTAAAGTATCATGTTTACCTCCATGATTCTTGATATTCAAAAGTTGTTTTAATATCGAGGTTATCTAGGAGCTGAAAGAATTGTTTCAGAAACCATCATGTGTGGAAGATATTGTGATATCTGAAACAATGTTTATGGTTGCAATACGTGAAGGGAATATGCCCGAGAGGCAATAATAAAGTGGTTATTATCTTATTCCATGTTTATGATAAATGTTTATTTTGCATGCTATAATTGTATTAATTGGAAACGTTAATACATGTGTGTTTAATAAACAAAATACAAAGTTCCTAGTAATGCCTCTCATATAAACTAGCTCGTTGATTAACAATATGATCAAGGTTTCCTGATCATGGACATTGGATGTTGTTAATAACGAGGTCACAACATTGGTGGAATGATGTGATGAACATTCATCTGAAGTATAGCATTACGACCAAAGTCATTATGTTTATATTTCTATAACATCATACAAAGTAATCTTAGTCCTTAGACCATGAGATCATGTTAATTGCTAACATCGGAAGAGTAACTTGATAACATCAAACGTCACACCGTAAAAGGGTGACTATAAAGGTGGGTTTAGATACTCTGAAGGTGTTATGTTGAGTCTCATGGATCAAGAGTGGAATTTGTCAATCCCGATTACGGATAGATATACTCTGGTCCCTCTCGGTGATATCACATTAAGATAGCTTGCAAGCAAGTGATGTGATCACTAGAATGTTATATCACGGGAACGAGAAAAGAGTGCATGTCGGTAACGAGATCAAACTAGGTATTTGGATGCCGATGATCGAATCTCGGACATGTAATATATCACGAGACAAAGGGATTTAGTTACGACGTTAAAGGTTCACACGATCACAAGAGTTATCGTTGAATATGTGGGAGTCAGTACGGATCTCCAGGTCCCGCTGCTAATTATTGATCGGAGAGGGGTCTCAATCATGTCTACATTATTCGCGAACCATAGGGTGACACACTTAAGGGATACCGACACCATTTGGAGCAAATATGTTTTAGATAAAGATTTAAGAAAGCGCTGGAATCATTTCAATGGAAACCGGAATTGTTTCGGGTGAAATTGCAGAAACTGGTTCTGCATGTGATATCGAAATGTTGCAAGGGTTTTATGTGAATGTTTGTTAATTAAAGTAATTAACAAAATTCTGAATAAAATAAATAAAATAGTTTTATTTAATGAGAGCTTGCATTAAATTTGGTGGAAATTTAATGCATGTGAGTGGACATGAGTGCAGGTGTGTGTTTATGTGAGTGGGAGCTCCACCCACATGAATGAGGGAGAGGTGGGGGCACCACCATGGCCGGTGCCATGCTCCTTGGGCTGCCCCCCTCCCCTATATAAGGAGCACCTCCTCCTCCTCCACACACACACACCTCCTCGTGAAGGATCTCTCTCCCCCTCTAGTTATTCCCCATGGTCTCGGATTAGCAAGATACATGTTCCCGGTGACTTTATCTGGAAAGGAGTTGCTGCTTCCGCTGCTTTGCTAGAGCGAGGGACAGAGGTTGTTGGGGTACCAGATGTGTGTGCGATCACGGATGCACTGTTGCTTTGTGGTGCTGGACTTGGTGGTGCTGAACTTGCTGGAGCTGGATTTGATGGACGTGCTGGAGCTGGACCTGCTGGACTTCATCACGATCTTGAGATCGGCAAGTGTACGACTACATGATCCACGAGTTCCATCTCGTTAACAAAGCTTTGTTGTCTTCGATGTTAAGTTCTCTATGGATGTATATCCACCCGTTGGTTGTATCTAGTAGATAGATCTTGGCGTATAGTTCCCATCATAGGAAAAAATTGTTTTCTATGCTGCGAACCCAACAGTGGTATCAGAGCCTGATCTATGCGTAGGTGCTTTGCACGGGTAGTACACATATGTTTATATGTGGGCGATGATGATCATGTTATTGCATCTTCTATGTATTTTGGATATTGGTGGCATAGTAGGATGAAGCGGCCCGGACCAACTTTACATGTTATCGCACATGAGACCGTTTCCACGACTAACATGCAACTAGTTTTGCATAAGTGGCTAGCGGGTGTTTTTCTCTCCTACTATAGTCAATATTTGATTTACAACGATTTGCTAATAACTTAGTTATCATCGTTGTGGTTCCATGTTCGTAGGTAAGACTGGTTCTATCTTCGAAATCCCTAAGCCACGTAAAACTTGCAATGGATAAATTAGAGGCATCTAGTTTAGATTGTTGCTGGGCTAGTGTCATGATACGGTAATGTTGTAAGTTGATGTATGGTAGATACCCTTACAACACACCTAACGTGTAAGTTCCATAGACCTTGGCCTTACATAAAAAGGAATGATAGAGATCATACCAAGATGCACATGATGGTGATCAAATGCATGGACCATATCATTCCACTTTACACATATGATGTTTGCATCTTATATTGCTAGTTTGGCATTTTGTAGCATTATAAGATGATCCCTCATTTAAATATCAAGATAAAATGTGTTCTTCCTTAAGTATGCACTGTTCTATGGATCGTGTTTCGAGACATCACGTGATGATCGGGTGTACTCGACTCTACGCTTTCATACAACAGGTGTAAGACAGTTTTACACATGCGAGTACTAAGGTTCTTACTTGACGAGCCTAGCATGTACAAACATGGCCTCGAAACATGGACCGAAAGGTTAAGCATGAGTCATATAGTTGATGTGATGCCCATATTGATGCTCGCCTTTGAAGCTACACCGACTCACGTGATGATCGGACTTGGTGTAGTGGATTTGGTTCATGTAATCACCAAAAAGGCACGAGGGATTTTTGAGTGGGAGTTCATTTCTAATTTGGATTAGTCGAACTCAATTTGTCATAAATAAATCAAAGTGAATTTGCATAATTTGTTGTATTCATTGGCATTTGTTCACTACCTTATGCTTAGTTTTAATTGAGATAATAGAACTATAGAATTCTGGATATTTACTTTACGAACTGGTATCGTATTGTTTTGAATGTTAATTTAAAGTTTAGAAGTTCTATTGCAAACTTTCAGCAAACTCTATTTACTCCATGAAGTTTAATAAGTAGTATTAAATCAAGAGTAAGAATTCCAATGTTAGTATCTAAAGTATCATGTTTGCCTCCATGATTATTGATATTCAAAAGTTCTTTTAATATCAAGATTATCTAGGAGCTGAAAAATTGTTTCAGAAACCATCATGTGTGGAGGATATTGTGATATATGAAACAATGTTTTTGGTTGCATTATGATAGAGTATAATTTAGCAAAATACATGTTCTCATATTGTATGAGAATTTGTGAAGGATGGAGATGCTAGGCATCCAGATCTCCCAAAAAGGTTTTGGGAACTAACATTATACTCGTGATTCTTCCTTATAGGCTATAGTAGCTTGATCACGAAAGTTGTCATGATAAGGATGAATAGAAGATGTAAGTAAAATGTTTACTACACTAATAGATTACTAAAGGATGGATTTTTGAAAGAACACCAAACATTTTATGATGGTAATCCACTTGAAAGTGCAAGTCCAAAGGTATTAGTATTTGACTATATACACTATGTACTATGTGTCATGTGAATGACACCACTATTGATGTTGATAGATTATTTTAAAAGAAAAGTCATTGTTGAAAGAGAATCTATAAAATATTTGGTAGAAAAGAAAAGGTTGGAGATGTCCAACTTAGGTATATAGAAGATATACATGTTATGGCTGTATTTCTTGCTTGTTAAATAATGTGGTTCTGAGGTATTGGATACCGAATTGGTTGGTGTGAAGTGTCATACAGAACAACACAATTCATGAACTACAACGGCCTAAGTAACTGGCAAGAGAATAAGTGATGATGTTCATCAAAAACAAATAAAGTGTTATTGTGTTTTCGTTGTCGTCAAACCTAGCCTTCAAGATTTGTTTTAATAACTGTTATTTTGTTCTGGTATTACGAGAACAATGGTTGTTCAAATAATTACCGTATTCCATAAAGAATGGATGAACTTTTACAAGTCTAGTTGGAGAAATCACATCCATAAACATTATTGCTAAAATGTCGTAAGAAAAATGATTGGAAGATCACTTATGAAGTGACAACGCTATTTGAATTATATTGGAAAGTAAACATGAAGAAACTCCATGTTGATGGATTTTTGGAGTCTTTTGATTTTGATCAATTGACGCTTGTGAAACTTTCCTCGAGATAATTGAAACTCCATCCATAGGCCAAAGGGGAATGGATGACTAACTTATTGGATATTATGCATGTTGATGTATATAGTCCATTATGTGGAGCCATATGCGATGGATCTTTTTGCTTCATATGCTTTCTCCAGAAATTTGAGTGAATATATCTATATATTTACTTAATAAGGAAGAAGTATGAAACATTTGAAAAAAAATCAAAGACTTTCAAGATGAAGTGAAAAATCATTATAACAAGAAAATAAAAGAGTTTATGATTTGATCATAAAGGACGATATTTGAGTTACAGGTTTAGCAAAACACCTAAGATTTTAGGAATTGTTCCATGAATTTGCATTTCCCGAAAAACCACAGGAGTATGGTATGTTCGAGAGATCAAATCAAACCTTGTTTGACATGGTAAGATCAAAGGTGTCATTTATAAAATTGCCATTATGTTTTAAGGATTAAAGCTTTAGAAACTAGCGCTTTTACACTGAAAAGAGCACCATCGTGATCCGTCGAAATGACACCATATGAGTTATGCTTTGGGATAAAACCCGAATTGTCTTTTCTTAAATTTTGGTATGCTATGCATAGGTAAAATGTTTACAACCAAAGTCGGATAAGCACGTATTTGTAGGTTATCCCAAAGAATTTGTTGGGAGTTCCTCCATAACACCGAGGACAAAAGATTTTGTCGCTTGGAATGTCAAGTTTCTTGAGAAGGAATTTTTCATGAAAAGTTAAGTGGGAGGACAATAGAACTTTGATAAGGTTGTTGAACCTTAGCTATATGTGCTAAGTAGCGCAGCACCGGAAAGTGTCCTGGTGGTGGCCACAATGCTCATGGCTCCCGTGATTACAAAGGGTGTGATCTTGGATACTAGAGTTCTTATTGAACCATGTGCATCAGTAAGAATTAAATAGTAAGATTTGAAACAGAAGTCGTTATTGTTTTGGCAATGATGAACCGACTGCATGCAAAGAAGCGATGATGGGCCCTGACTCCATAAAATGACTAGAAGTCATAGAATCCGTGATAGTATCCATACACGAGAAATCAAGTTTCTGAACTTGGAAGACCCTCCGGAAAGGCATGAAGCCTATCGGTCGTGTTTGGATCTATAAAGAAATAGACATGGATGTTTAACATCTATGAAATAGTCGACATGTCGGAAAGAAGTTTACGGCAATGTTCAAGGAGTTGACTTTTTCAAGATTTGATCTTTCATAGCGATATTTAGTCTTGACGGATTAATGTAGCAACCACTACATATAATTTGGTATATGGTAGTTGAATAAACAAAACAAGGTTCTTCTAATAGAATGGTTACCTAGGACATGTACATGACACGGTCCGAAGGGTTTTGTTAATTCAAAGGGTGCTAAAAGGGCATGCAAACTTCAATAGTTGAAGTGAGCATAGCGGAGTTGGAATCTTCACCATGATGAAAATGTTAAAGGAGTTTAATTTCATCAGAGATGATGAAGATGCTGGCATTTTCAATAAACTAAGTGGAAGCACTGAGAAAAATTTCCAATACATTATGCAGAGTACATATTGTTGATTGGAAATGATGTATCTTTTATTGACACAAGTTAAGAATTTCATTAAAATAGGATTTCGATGAAAAACTTGGGCAAAACCGGATATTTGGCATGAATGTCTATATGGATAGATTGAGGCGCTAATATGGTTATGCCAGACATACATATATGATATATTGAAAGGGTTCAATATGGAAACAATAAGAAATGTTCTTGCTGCATGGAAAGGATTGTATCAAGATTCAAGTGTTTCAACACTTGCTGAGTAAAATCACATGAATATTTTGATCGATTATACCGTGATATGTATATATCTAGATTTGTCCTATGCTCTAAATGTTATGAGCACATACCAGAATGATTCATAAGATGATCATTGGACGATAGTAAAGATATTCTTATGAGCTTTGGGAGAACTAAGAATATATCATGTATAAGTGACAAATAGTTAAAAGTAGTTCATTGTAAAGTGTTACATTGATACTAGTTTTGTCACAAGATACAAATTAAATTTATCTCAATTTAGACTATGGGTGGCACAATGTAATGGAAAGGATGTTCCATGATGGATTTGGATGAGTTCCAAAGTTGAGACATTGTGACGGATACTACAACAAAAGGCTAAGTATATGACTGCTATAGTAGCAGCAAAGGAGGGCATTTGTGTTAAGTGGTTTGTTATCAAACTAGGTGTGGTTAAAAGTGGGCTAATAGTATGAAGATATATTGTATGACAATAATATCAACATAATTTAACCAGGACGAACTAAAGGTCTCACCAAAGGACCAAATTTATACAATGCCATCTCATTTTAAGAATGAGTGATGCATAGAGACGCAAAGACATGCAAATACACACGGACCTGAAACTGTCAGATCCGGAGATTATGTTAACCACTAGCAATCGTGTATATGCAACACCAAAAAGCCATAGGTGTTCAATATGCAAAGTTTTTCAAACTAGATTATTGACTCTAGTGCAAGTGGGAGACTAAAGGGAATATGCCCGAGAGGCAATAATAAAGTGGTAATTATCTTATTCCATGTGTATGATAAATGTTTATTTTGCATGCTATAATTGTATTAATTGGAAACGTTAATACATGTGTGTTTAATAAACAAAATACAAAGTTCCTAGTAATGCCTCTCATATAAACTAGCTCATTGATTAACAAGATGATCAAGGTTTCTTGATCATGGACATTGGATGTTTTTAATAACGAGGTCACAACATTGGTGGAATGATGTGATGAACATTCATTTGAAGTATAGCATTACGATCAAAGTCATTATGTTTATATTGCTATAATATCATACGAAGTAATCTTAGTACTTAGACCATGAGATCATGTTAATTGCTAACATCGAAGGAGTAACTTCATAACATGAAACGTCACACCGTAAAAGGGTGACTATAAAGGTGGGTTCAGATACTCCGAAGGTTTTATGTTGAGGCTCGTGGATCAAGAGTGGAATTTGTCAATCCCGGTGACAGATAGATATACTCTGGGCCCTCTCAGTGATATCACATTAAGATAGCTTGCAAGCAAGTGATGTGATCACTAGAATGTTATATCACGGTAACAAGAAAAGAGTGCATGTCGGTAACAAGATCAAACTAGGTATTTGGATGCCGATGATCGAATCTAGGACATGTAATATATCGCGAGACAAAGGGATTTAGTTACGATGTTAAAGGTTCACACGATCACAAGAGTCATCGTTGAATATGTGGGAGTCAGTACGGATCTCTAGGTCCCGCTGCTGATTATTGATCAGAGAGGGGTCTCGATCATGTCTGCATTATTCGCGAACCGTAGGGTGACACACTTAAGGGATACCGACACCATTTGGAGCAAATATGTTTCAGGTAAAGATTTAAGAGAGCGCTGGAATCATTTCAATGGAAACCGGAATTGTTTCAGGTGAAATTGCAGAAACTGGTTCTGCATGTGATATTGAAATGTTGCAAGGGTTTTATGTGAATGTTTGTTAATTAAAGTAATTAACAAAATTCTGAATAAAATAAATAAAATAGTTTTATTTAATGAGAGCTTGCATTAAATTTGGTGGAAATTTAATGCATGTGAGTGGACATGAGTGGAGGTGCGTGTTTATGTGAGTGGGACACCATGGTCGGCGCCATGCCCCCTTGGGCTGCCCCCTCCTCTATATAAGGAGCACCTCCTCCTCCACACACACACCTCCTCGTGAAGGACCTCTCTCCCCCTCTAGTTATTCCCCATGGTCTCGGATTAGCGAGATACATGTTCCCGGTGACTTTATCTAGAAAGGAGTTGCTGCTTCCGCTGCTTTGCTGGAGCGAGGGATGGAGGTTGTCGGGGTACCGGATGTGTGTGCGATCACGGATGCACCGCTTCTTTGCGGTGCTGGACTTGGTGGTGCTGAACTTGCTGGAGCTAGATCTAATGGACGTGCTGGAGCTGGACCTGCTGGACTTCATCATGATCTTGAGATCAGCAAGTGTACGACTACATCATCCACGAGTTCCATCTTGTTAACAAAGCTTTGTTGTCTTCGATGGTAAGTTCTATATGGATGTATATCCACCCGTTGCTTGTATCTAGTAGATAGATCTTGGCGTATAGTTCCCATCGTAGGAAAAAATTTGTTTTCTATGCTGCGAACCCAACAATATGATAGAGTATAATTTAGCAAAATACATGTTCTCATATTGTATGCGAATTTGCGAATGTTGGAGACGCTAGGCGTCCTAATCTCCCAAAAAGGTTTTGGGAACTGGCATTATACTCATGATTCGTCCTTATAGGCTATATAGCTTGATCATGAAAGTTGTCATGATAAGGATGAATAGATGATGTAGATAAAATGTTTACTACACTAATAGATTACTAAAGAATAGATTCTAAAAGAACGCCAATCATTTGATGATGGTGATCCACTTCAAAGTGCAAGTCCAAAGGTATTAGTATTTGACTATACACGCTTTGGACTATGTGTCATATGTATGGTGCCACTATTGATGTTGATAGATTCTTTTAAAAGAAAAGGAAATGCTGAAAGAGAATTGATACGTTGCAAACGTACCCATAATTTTTGATGGTCCATGCTTGGTTTTGTCTACTTTCTTATGTTTTGTCCACACTTTGGAGTACTTTTCATATGATTTCTTAGACTAACCTATTAACAAGAGCCATAGTGCCAGCTGCCTGTTTTCTGCTATTTTTGGTTCCAAGAAAGTCAGAAAATGAATATTCTCGGAATTGGACGGGACAAAAGCCAAAGTCAGTTTTTCACCGAGGGACACACGGAGCCACAATACGAGACGGAGAGGAGCCAGAGGGCGGCCACACCACCTGGCCACGCGGGCCAGGCCTAGCCATGCCAGGGGGTGGTGTGGCCAGTCCAGGCACCCCCTCGGCCTCCCCTTCCGACTATAAGATGCCTCCGATACAGAAACCCTAAGTACCCGATCAAAATTCCATGAAAGAGTCTGTAGCCGCCGTAATCTCCATCCCTAGATCAGGAGAGATCTGAAGCTCTTCCTGGCACCCTGCCAGAGAGGGGAATTCACCCTGGAGGCCTTCTTCATCATCATGCAAGCCTCCGGTGTGATGCATGAGTAGTTCATCTCTGGACTACGGGTCCATGTAGTAGCTAGATGGCTGGTCCTCCTCCTTTGTGTTATCATGTTTAGATCTTGTGAGCTCCGTTCATGATCAAGATCATGAAGGAAATATGCCCTGAGAGGAAATAATAAAGTTGTTATTATGTATTCCTTATATATGATAGATGTTTATTTTACATGCTAGAATTGTATTGATCGGAAACATCAATACATGTGTGTTTAATAAACAAAAAGGGTTCCTAGTTATGCCTCTCTTATAGACTAGCTTGTTGATTAACAAGATGATCAAGGTTTCCTGATCATGGACATTGGATGTTGTTAATAACAAGGTCACACCATTGGTGCAATGATGTGATGAACATTCATCCTAAGTATAGCATTATGATCAAGTCATTATGTTTATATTGCTATAACATCATACGAAGTAATCTTTATCCTTAGACCATGAGATCATGTTAATTGCTAACACCTGAAGAGTATCTTGATAACATCAAACGTCACACCATAACAGGGTGACTATAAAGATGGGTTTAGTACTACGAAGGTTTTATGTTGAGGCTCATGGATCAAGAGTGGAATTTGTCAATCCCGATGACGGATAGATATACTCTGGGCCCTCTCGGTGATATCACATTGAGATAGCTTGCAAGCAAGTGATGTGATCACTAGAATGTTATATCACGGGAACGAGAAAAGAGTGCATGTCGGTAACAAGATCAAACTAGGTATTTGGATACCGATGATCGAATCTGGGACATGTATTATATCATGAGACAAAGGGATTAAATTACAAGCGTTAAAGGTTCTCACGATCACAGAAGTCATCGTTGAATATGCAGGAGTCAGTATGGATCTCCAGGTCCCGCTTCTGACTATTGATCTAAGAGAATTCTCAATCATGTCTGCATTATTCGTGAACCGTAGGGTGACACACTTAAGAGTTACTGAACACCATTTTGGAGCACATATGTTTCAGACGAAAGAATTGCAAAGCGCAGGAATTGTTTCGATAGAAACCGGAAATTATTTCGGGTGAAATTGCAGAAAGTGGTTCTGCATGTGATATTGAAATATTGCAAGGGGTTATATGTGAATGTTTGTTAATTAAAGTAATTAACAAAAATTTGAATAAATTTAATAAAAAAGTTTTATTAAATGAGAGAGCATTAAACTTGGAGAATTTTAATGCATTTAAAGTGGGGACTTTAAAAGGGAATGTGAAGAGGCATTTTAATGTGGAGGGGTTACCACCACATGAATGGGGAGGTGAGGGGTCACCCCCCATGCACTGGCCATGGAGAGGAGGGTCACCCCCCTCCTCCTATAAAAGGCCCTCCTCCTCCTTCTTCCTCACACCTCCCTGTGAAGGATCTCTCTCCCCCTCTAGAATTATTCCCCCATGGTCTTGGATTAGCGAGATACATGTTCCTGGTGGCATTTTGTTTGGAAGGAGTTGCTGCTTCCACTGGATCGCTGGAGCGAGGAGGTGGAGGTTGTCCGGTGGCTTGAACGTGTGTGCGAGTACGGATGCGCTGCTGAGTTGCGGCGCTCGGACTTCCTCACGATCTTGAGATCGGCAAGTGTACGACTACATCAACCACGAGTTCCTACTCGTTAACAAAACTCGTTGTCTTCGAGGGTAAGTTCTCGTTGGATGTATGTCCACCCGTTGCTTTGTGCCTAGTAGATAGATCTTGGCGTGTAGTTCCCATCGTAGGAAAAATTTTGTTTTCTATGCTGCGGACCCAACAGTGGTATCAGAGCCTGATCTATGCGTAGGTGCTTTGCACGGGTAGTACACATATGTTTATATGTGGGCGATGATGATCATGTTATTGCATCTTATATGTATTTTGGATATTGGTGGCATAGTGGGATGAAGCGGCGCGGACCAACCTTACATGTCACCGTACATGAGACCGGTTCCACGACTGACAGGCAACTTATTTTGCATAAGTGGCTGGCGAATGTCTGTCTCTCCTACTATAGTCAATATCTAATTTACAACGAGTTGCTAATAACTTGGTTATCCTCGTTGTGGTTCATGTTCGTAGGTGAGAACGGTTCTATCTCCGAAAGCCCTAAGCCACGTAAAACTTGCAATTGATAAATTAGAGGCGTCTAGTTTAGATCGTTGCTGGGCTGTTGTATTGATATGGTATTGTTGTAAGTAGATGTATGATAGATACTCTTACAACACATTCAACGTGTAAGTTCCATAGACCTTGGCCTTACACACAAAGGAATGATAGAGGTCATACCACGATGCAAATGATAGAGATCAAATGCGTTGACCATATCATCTCACTTTACACATTAGATGTAAGCATATTATACTGCTAGTTTGGCGCTTTTGGTAGCATTGTAAGATGATCCCTCATTTAGATATCAAGATAAAATGTGTTCTTCCTTGAGTATGCACCGTTCTATGGATCGTGTTTCGAGACATCACGTGATGATCGGGTGTACTCGACTCTACGCTTTCATACAACGGGTGTAAGACAGTTTTACACACGCGAGTACTAAGGTTCTTACTTGGCGAGCCTAGCATGTACAGACATGGCCTCGGAACACGAACTGAAAGGTTAAGCATGAGTCAGATAGTTGATATGATGCCCATATAGATGCTCGCCTTTGAAGCTACACCGACTCACGTGATGATCGGACTTGGTGTAGTGGATTTGGTTCATGTAATCACCAAAAGGACACGAGGGATGTCGTTTTTGAGTGGGAGTTCATTAGTAATTTGGATTAGCTGAACTCAATCTATCATAAACTTAGTCTAAATAAACTTTACAAATTCTGTTGTAGATGGCACCGCCTGCTTTTAATTTCAATGTGTTCATGGAGAAAGAGAAACTTGCTACGAATGGTAGCAACTTCACCAACTGGGCTATGAATCTGAGGATTCTCCTCACTGCTGCACAAAAGCAATATGTGCTAGATGCGCCACTAGGCTCCCCACCAGCTCCTGATGCCCCTAACGAGGAAAAGAATGTCTATGTGACTCGTCAGGAGGACCACAACTTAGTTCATTGCGGCATCCTGTATGGGCTAGAGCCAGAACTTCGAAAGCATTTCGAAAATGGCAATGCCTTTGATACCATGGGAGAATTGAAAATGATTTTCGATACCCATGCTGTCGTAGAGAGTTATAATGCTACTAAAAAGTTCTTTAGCTGCATGATGGAGAAGAACAGCTCCGTTAGTGAGCATGTACTCAAAATGTCTGGGTACGCCGATAAGCTTGTGTCCTTGGGAATAACGATTCCCATTGACTTGGACATACATCGTGTTCTCCAATCTCTGCCACCTAGCTACAAGAGCTTCGTGGTGAACTATAATATGCAGGGCATGAAGAAGACTCTTCCCGAGCTTCTGTCAATGCTTAAGACTGCAGAAGTGGAGATTAGGAAAGAACATCAAGTGTTGATGATCAATAGGACCACCGGTTTCAAGAAGGACAAGAAAGGGAAGCACAAGGGAAAGAAGGGTGGAAAATCGGTTGCCGTGCCTGAAAAGAAACCCCGAGCTGGCCCTAAGTCCGATACCAAGTGCTACTATTGCAAGGGGACTGGCCATTGGAAGCACAACTGCCCTAAGCATTTGGCGGACAAGAAGTCCGGCAAGGCAAACAAAGGTATATATGATATACATGTCATTGATGTGTACTTGACTAGTACTCGGAGTAGCACCTGGGTATTTGATACGGGATCGGTTGCTAATATATGTAACTCGATTCAGGGGCTACGGAACAAGCGACAACTAGCAAGGGATGAGGTCACAATGCGGGTCGACAATGGATCAAGAGTTGATGTGATCGTCGTCGGAACGCTGCCTCTCCATATGCCATCGGGATTAGTTATAAACCTGAATAATTGTTATTTTGTGCCTGCACTTAGCATGAACATTGTATCCGGATCGTGTTTGATGCAAAGTGGTTATTCATTTAAATCTGAAAACAATGGTTGTTCGATTTATATGGATAATATCTTTTATGGTCATGCACCTGTGTTGAATGGTTTATTTCTGATGGATCTCGATAGTAATATTACGCACATTCATAATGTTAATGCTAAAAAGATTAAACTTGATGATGATATATCTGCATATATGTGGCACTGCCGTCTAGGTCATATTGGCGTTAAACGCATGAAGAAACTCCATTCTGGTGGACTTTTGGAATCACTTGATTTTGAATCATTTGATACATGTGAGCCATGCCATATGGGCAAGATGACTAGAACACCGTTTTCCGGTTCAATGGAATGGGCGATAGATTTATTGGAAATCATACATACTGATGTGTGTGGACCAATGAGTGTGTCGGCGCGAGGTGGATATCGTTATTTTGTTACTTTCACGGATGATTTGAGAAGATACGGGTATATCTATTTGATGAAACACAAGTCTGAAACTTTTGAAAAGTTCAAGGAATTTCAGAATGAAGTGGAAAATCATCGTAATAGAAAGATCAAATTTCTACGGTCTGACCGTGGAGGAGAGTATCTAAGTTACAAGTTTAGCACACACATGAAAGAGTGTGGAATAGTTTCACAACTCACGCCTGCCGGAACACCACAACGTAATGGTGTGTCAAAACATCGTAATCGTACCTTATTGGATATGGTTCGATCTATGATGCCTCTGACTGACTTGCCACTGTAATTTTGGGGTTATGCACTGGAAATAGCTGCATTCACTTTAAATCGGGCACCATCTAAATCCGTTGAAACGCCACCGTATGAATTATGGTTTGGAAACAAACCTAAGCTATCATTTCTTAAAGTTTGTGGATGCGATGTTTATGTGAAGAAACTTCAGCCGGATAAACTCGAACCCAAAGCGGAAAAATGCGTCTTCATAGGATACCCTAAGGAAACGATTGGGTATACCTTCTATCACAAATCCGAGGGCAAGGTTTTTGTTGCCAAGAATGGATCCTTTCTTGAGAAGGAGTTTCTCGCGAAAGGTGTGAGTAGTCAGAAGGTAGAACTCGAAGATGTTGATGAACCTTCTCTTCATGAAATGGCGAGTAGCGCAGCACCGGAAGTTGTTTCGGAGTTGACTTCACCTAATGAAGAGAGAGCTAATGATATTGATCATGAAACTCCAAAAGAGGACACTACCAAACCTCGTGGGTCAAGCAGGACACGTGCAGCTCCTGAACTATACGGCAATCCAATTGTAAATTTCATGGTTGATGAAATGGATGACCCTACGACGTATGAAGAAGCGATGATGAGCCCGGATTCCAACAAATGGCTAGAAGCCATGAAATCCAAAATGGAATCCATGTATGATAACCAAGTTTGGACCTTGGTGGACTTACCTCACGATCGAAAGGCCGTTGAGAATAAATGGATTTTCAAAAGAAAAACTAATGCTGATGGTAATGTGACCATCTATAAGGCTCAACTTGTCGCAAAGGGGTTTCGACAAATTCAAGGAGTTGACTACGATGAGACATTCTCTCCCGTAGCAATGCTTAAGTCAGTTAGGATTATGTTAGCAATTGCTGCATATTTCGATTATGAAATATGGCAGATGGATGTCCAAACTGCGTTCCTCAATGGTAATATTGAAGAAGAGTTGTATATGATACAACCTAAGGGTTTTGTCGATCCTAAGGATGCTAATAAGGTATGCAAACTTCAGCGATCCATCTATGGACTGAAGCAAGCATCCCGGAGTTGGAATCTCTGCTTTGATGAGGTGATCAAAGAGTTTGGATTTGTCCAAACTTATGGAGAGGCTTGTATTTACAAGAAAGTGAGTGGGAGCAATGTGGCATTTCTAATATTATATGTGGATGACATATTATTGATTGGAAATGATATAGATCTTTAAACAGTGTTAAAAGTTATCTAAACAGCAAATTTTCGATGAAAGACCTTGGTGAAGCGTCATATATATTAGGCATTAAAATCTATAGAGATAGATAAAGGCGCCTAATTGGGTTATCACAGAGTATATACCTTGATAAGATATTAAAGAAGTTTAATATGGACGGAAGTAAGAAGGGGTTCTTACCTATGTTGCAAGGCAAGACATTGAGTAAGACTCAAAGTCCGGCTACGGCGGAAGAAAGAGAGATGATGGATAAGATCCCCTATGCCTCGGCTATAGGCTCTATTATGTATGCCATGCTATGTACAAGACCGGATGTGGCACATGCTATTAGTTTGACTAGTAGGTACCAATCTGATCTAGGTTCAGAACACTGGATAGCGGTCAAGAACATCCTCAAGTACTTGAGAAGAACTAGGGATATGTTTCTTATATACGGAGGTGAAGAAGAGCTAGTCGCTAAGTGTTATGTCGATGCTAGCTTTGACACCGATCCGGATGACTCTAAGTCTCAATCCGGATACGTATTTCTCTTGAACGGAGCAGCAGTTAGTTGGAGGAGTTCCAAACAACCTATAGTGGCTGGATCGACGACGGAGGCGGAATATGTTGCTGCTTCAGAAGCGGCGCAGGAAGCGGTTTGGATGAAAGAGTTCATTATGGAACTAGGTGTGGTTCCTAGTGCATTGGAACCAATGGTGATCTATTGTGACAACAATGGAGCCATAGCCAATGCAAAGGAACCGAGGTCTCACAAGAATTCCAAGCATATTAAGCGCTGGTTTCACTCCATCCGCGAGCATGTCAAGGATGGAGATATAAAGATTTGTAAAGTACACACGGACCTAAATGTAGCAGATCCGTTGACTAAAGCTCTCCCTAGGGCAAAACATGATCAACTCCAAAACTCCATGGGTGTTAGATTTATCACTATGTGAACAAGATTATTGTCTCTAGTGCAAGTGGGAGACTGAAGGAAATATGCCCTGAGAGGAAATAATAAAGTTGTTATTATGTATTCCTTATATATGATAGATGTTTATTTTACATGCTAGAATTGTATTGATCGGAAACATCAATACATGTGTGTTTAATAAACAAAAAGGGTTCCTAGTTATGCCTCTCTTATAGACTAGCTTGTTGATTAACAAGATGATCAAGGTTTCCTGATCATGGACATTGGATGTTGTTAATAACAAGGTCACACCATTGGTGCAATGATGTGATGATCATTCATCCGAAGTATAGCATTACGATCAAGTCATTATGTTTATGTTGCTATAACATCATACGAGGTAATCTTTATCCTTAGACCATGAGATCATGTTAATTGCTAACACCTGAAGAGTATCTTGATAACATAAAACGTCACACCATAACAGGGTGACTATAAAGATGGGTTTAGTACTACGAAGGTGTTATGTTGAGGCTCATGGATCAAGAGTGGAATTTGTCAATCCCGATGACGGATAGATATACTCTGGGCCCTCTCGGTGATATCACATTGAGATAGCTTGCAAGCAAGTGATGTGATCACTAGAATGTTATATCACGGGAACAAGAAAAGAGTGCATGTCGGTAACGAGATCAAACTAGGTATTTGGATACCGATGATCGAATCTGGGACATGTATTATATCATGAGACAAAGGGATTAAATTACAAGCGTTAAAGGTTCTCACGATCACATAAGTCATCGTTGAATATGCAGGAGTCAGTATGGATCTCCAGGTAACGCTTCTGACTATTGATCTGAGAGGAGTCTCAATCATATCTGCATTATTCGCGAACCATAGGGTGACACGCTTAAGAGTTACCGGACACCATTTTGGAGCACATATGTTTCAGACGAAAGAATTGCAAAGCGCAGGAATTGTTTCGATAAAACCGGAAATTGTTTCGGGTGAAATTGCATAAAGTGGTTCTGCATGTGATATTGAAATATTGCAAGGGGTTATATGTGAATGTTTTTTAATTAAAGTAATTAACAAAATTCTGAATAAATTTAATAAAAGAGTTTTATTAAATGAGAGAGCATTAAACTTGGAGAATTTTAATGCATTTAAAGTGGGGACTTTAAAAGGGAATGTGAAGAGGCATTTTAATGTGGAGGGGTTACCACCACATGAATTGGGGAGGTGAGGGGTCACCCCCCCCCCCCCCCCCGCCATGCACTGGCCATGGAGAGAAGGGGCACCCCCTCCTCCTATAAAAGGCCCTTCTCCTCCTCCTCCTTCCTCACACCTCCTTGTGAAGGATCTCACTCCCCCTCTAGAATTATTCCCCCATGGTCTCGGATTAGCGAGATACATGTTCCCGGTGGCATTTCGTCTGGAAGGAGTTGCTGCTTCCGCTGGATTGCTGGAGCGAGGAGGTGGAGGTTGTCTGGTGGCTTGAACGTGTGTGCGAGTACGGATGCGCTGCTGAGTTGTGGCGCTCGGACTTCCTCACGATCTTGAGATTGTCAAGTGTACGACTACATCAACCACGAGTTCCTACTCGTTAACAAAACCCGTTGTCTTCGAGGGTAAGTTCTCGCTGGATGTATGTCCACCCGTTTCTTTGTACATAGTAGATAGATCTTGGCGTGTAGTTCTCATCGTAGGAAAAAATTTGTTTTCTATGATGTGGACCCAACAGATCATCTATTTGTAATTCTGCTTGTTGTGTTTGTGGGGATCCGATGGATATTGAGATGCTATTTCAGATTGATTATTGATTCTATCATGTCTTTGTTATTTGTGATCTTGCATGCTTTCCGTTGTTAGTAGCTATCTTGGCCAAGTAGATGCTAGCAACTCCAAGAGTTAGTATTTACGCTCGATAGTGGGTTCATGCCTCTAGTAATCTAGGAAAGTGACAGAAATCTCTAAGGTACTAGTTGTGTTGTTCCTACTAGGGAGAAAACAACAATCCTTTGTTCATAGAACAATCGTATTGTTTACTTTACACGAAATTCGTAATGCAATTATCCGTTGCTTGCAACTTAATACTGGCGGGGGTTCGGATGATAATCTGAAGGTGGATTATTACTCATAGATGTTGTTGGATGGCGGTCTATGTATAATGTTGTAATGTTCAATCAAATCTCAAAGGAGTCAAGATGAGTAGTATATGCTTGTATGCTTTCTCGATGTTTGTCAATTGCCCTGCTGTAATTTGCTCACCCAACATGTTATCTATCTGAAGGAGAGCCACCTCTAGTGAACTATGGACCCTGGTCCTTTCTTTTACTATCAATCTACAATCAACTGTTTACTGCTTTGTGTTTACTTTCTAGAAACTATTAATTTCTTCCACTCGATACGTTTAATCCTTTGTTTACAGCAAAATCAGTGAGATTGACAACCTCATCACAAGTTGGGGATAGAGTTCTGTGGTTGTGTTATGCAGGTCTCCATGTTGCTGCTGGCACCGGTAGTGCGCCCTGCCAAAATTCAGTTAGCTACACCTTTGGGGTGTTTCCTTGCTCCTACTGGATTAATAACCTTAGTTTCATAACTGAGGGAAAACTTACTGTTGTGCTCATCATACCTTCCCCTTAGGGTTCCCCAATGAGCTCGTTAATACACGAGTCAGCAAGAACTTTTTCTAGCGTCGTTGCCAGGGACTGAAGAAGAAGAAGAAGCTCCCACGTCAACCACGCACCATCAAAGACTTTTTCTGGCGCCGTTGCCGGGGAGTCAAGGACATCTTCACAAGGGGAGTCCCTCATAACCAATCTCTTTACTTTGTTGTTTTTGTTTTGCTTAGTTTACTTTTGTTTGCGTGTTTGCTTATCAAAAACACACAAAAAATAGTTTTACTAGTTTGCTTTTCTTTATTGAAAACACAAAAAATTACTACTCTTGAAAATACTAAGTTGTGTGACTTCACTAGCACCAACAACAATGATTTTATGAGCACACCTATTGCTCCACCTATTCCTGGAGCTACTTTCTTTGAAATAAAACCTGCTTTACTCAATCTTGTTATGAGAGAACAATTTTTTGGTATTGGGAATGAAGATGTTGCTGCTCTTCTAAATAACTTTGTTGAACTTTGTGAGATGCAAAAGCATAGGGATATAGATGGAGATATTATTAAGCTTAAATTGTTTCCTTTCTCTTTGAGAGGAAAAGCTAAAGAATGGTTGAATTCCTTAACTAGGAATAGTATTGATTCTTGGACTAAATGCAAGGATTCTTTCATTGGAAAATATTATCCTCCTGCTAAGATTATATCTATGAGAAGTGAAATAATGAAGTTTAAACAATCTGATAATGAACATGTTGCTCAAGCTTGGGAAAGAATGAAATCTTTGGTAAAGAATTGTCCCACTCATGGACTGACTTCTTTGATGATTATCCAAACCTTTTATGCAGGATTGAACTATTCTTCAAGAAATCTATTGGATTCTGCTGCTGGAGGTACCTTTATGACCATAACTTTGGGTGCTGCAACAAAGCTTCTGGATAATATGATGGTTAACTACTCTGAATGGCATACTGAAAGAGCTCCACATGGTAAGAAGGTAAATTCTGTTGAAGAAACCTCCTCCTTGAGTGATAAAATTGATGTTATTATGTCTATGCTTGTTAATGGGAAAGCCCATATTGATCCAAATAATGTTCCTTTAGCCTCTTTGGTTGCTCAAGAATGCTTATGGTAAGAAATAACAATTTTGCCTCAAGTTGTTGTGAACTTTATAAGAAATAACAATTTTGGCAACAATGCTTATGGTAATAACAATTATAGGCCCTACCCTCCTAATAATACTTATGGTTATAATGGCAAACCTGGATTACCTAGTGAAGGGAGAATTTTAGAAGTTGAAAGAGCCACTAAGAACTTCATGCAAATGCAATATGAGAAAAATAAATTATTTACTAAAACTATGGAGGAACAATCTACCATTTTGAAGAATATTAGCCATCAACTTGAGAGTTTAAATAGGGAAATTCGTAGTTTACAATTGAAACTTTCTAATGCTGAAAGAAATATATCATCTTTGTCTGAAGCACAATCTTCTTTGATTAATAAAATGGCTGCTAAACCTGAAACTATTGATAATCCCTTTGTAGCTACTAATGCCATACAAGTAACAATTGATGAAAATGTAAGACTATTAGCTGAATTGCATGCTAAGTGGGAAAGAGAAGATGAAATTGCTAGAAACATTAGTGTTTCTACTATCACTACCACTAGTGTTGAGGCTAGTAATAGCTCTACTACTGTAGATGATAATTATGATTTTGATCTTGATGGTTGCAATATCTCTGAAGTTATTAAGTTCCTACAAAAGCTTGCTAAAAGTCCTAATGCTAGTGCTATGAATATGGACTTTACAAAACACATTACTGATGCTCTCATAAAGATTAAAGAAGAAAATATGAAACATAAAGCTTCTATTCCTATAAAACAAGAAGATGGTTGGGAACCCATCATTAATATGAAAGTGAATGATTTTGATTTCAAAGCTTTATGTGATCTTGATAGTAGTGTTTCTATTATGCCTAGAAGGATTTATGATATGCTTGATTTGCCACCACTTGAAGATTGTTATTTGAATGTCCCACTTGATGATAATGCTAAAAAGAAACTCATGGGGAGTATTAATGATGTTCTTATTATGGTTAACAATGCTTATGTCCCTGTTGATTTCTATGTTTTGGATGTTGAATGCAATGCTTCTTGTCCTATTACTTCGGGAAGACCTTTTCTTAGAACTGTTGGTGCCATTATTGATATGAAAGAAGGCACCATTAAATATCAACTCCCACTCAAGAAAGGTATAGAACACTTCCCTAAGAAGAGAGAGAAGATTTCTTTTGCCTATCCTATGAAGACAAAATTCGCTAATGCTTCTTCATTTGAGAACACTTGAACATTTTTCTTGCTTCTTATGCCTAACTTAAAGGCGTTAAAGAAAAGTACTTATTGGGAGATAACCCAAAAGTTTTAGATGAGTCTTGAAAGTTCTTACCTCTATAACAACTGCTCCTTATCCTTTTTATTTGCTTTTTGTGCCAAGAGTAACCTCTAATGAGAGAGAAGTAATGATTGGGAAAGTTGTTGTCCTGAAACAGATTTCTATGCTTCACCATAAAAATTCGTGTAAAATCTTTGTATGTCCTTTTGAGGCGTGAATGTTTGTGATTCTGCCCCAGGTTGTTATCTAACTTTTTTTAGTTCAATACTTTTTGATTTGAGCAACAGAAGGTCTTCGAAAAAATTCGCCTTTACCTGCTGGTCTGTTTTGACAGATTTCTGCCATTATTTGCATTTGCTTCTTGTTGGTTCCTTTTTGAGTTCTTTTGGGGAATTGAGCTTTTTTAGGGAAGTGCTATAGTAGCTAGTGTTTTAATGGAAGTTTTATTGGTGTTAGAACTGAACCTAAAGACTTATTATCTTGAATGCACTAATGTTGCTAATAAAGATTGTGTGAAGTTTTGTATGAAGGAAAAAATTTAGGTGTATGGAAGGAATGAGTAATTAGATGAAGGATGGACTAAAACTCAAGCTTGGGGATGCCACGCATGTCACCCCAAGAAATATCCAAGAAGTACAAGCGTCAAAGCTTGGGGATGCCCAAGGCATCTCCCTCTTCATCAGTAAAAATCCCAGGTTTCTTCCAAACACTTCATTTTTATTGTTTCATGCACAGTTGTGTTGTTCTTGGAGCGTCTTATTTTTTGTTTTCGTTTTGATTTTTCGTTTGCTTTGTTTTCTTAGTTTGCTGAATAAATTGGTTGGACCCCCTCTTTCATACATTGGTTTTCAAATAGTTTGGTTTGGATTGGAAAAGAGTAGGAAAAGCTCATTCTTAAGTGGTAAAGAGAGCTTGTTTTTTACTGTGGCCTATGCTTTGTCATGCCATGCTTGATATTGTTTTGGCTTTATGCTTAGTATTCTTTGCTGTAGCATGACATGTTATAAACAATTGATATTGCTTAATGTGTCTTGGAAGGATCATGCGTTGTTTTAGCATATTAAAGCATAGTATTGTGGTATTCTCCTTTGATGCTTTATTTGGGTTGACTTGGCGCATGCTCACACCATGTTATGACTATCCCAAGTCACCATAGCCTTTATGAACCTTTAGTTTTCAACTTGTAGTATCACTTCATGCTTTGATCAATGATGTTTTGTCGCTCTACATGATTATGGCCATTATTGCTCTCTTAGTTGGTCGCTCCAGTCTTTTGCTAGCCTCTGTAACCAAGTATGAGTTCCACTCATGCATCCAACTCCTAAAACCAAGTTATTCCTAAGAGTCCACCATACCTACCTACTAGCTTATGCTATTCCAAGTATATTCATGTTTTTATCTACCTTCCAAATTAAACTTGTTATGAGAAAACTAGTGATTAAAGCTCTCACGAACTTGATGGCACACTTTACTTTTCTTGCCCTTAATAAACTTGAACCATTGTGTCGTCTATGTTGTATATGCTTGCACTTATTTGTTGGGGATTAGTAGAACCATGCTGTCATGGGGAACGCTTTCAACATTGCACTTGTACTTTGTACCTAGTTGATATCATGCTCTTTTGTCTATGGATGTCGTCGGTGTGAAATGAAAGGGGAGCTTGTAAGTCCATGGAGTTATGTATATGTGTTAGAGAAACGCCTGGGCCGCTGGTCTAATCCATGTTGTCATGGTGCAAACCTGCAGCGTAACCATAATGAGCTGTCTATGAAGCATTCTTCTTATAAAAAAGAGTCAGATATTGAGAAAAAAAGAGAAAAAGAAAAAAAGATATATGAAAAGAGGAAAGAGAGAAAAAAGCACCATATTCCCATGGTAAATAAGAAGATTGTTGAGATGCTCGTTGTCTGCTTGCCTTGTCATTTTGATATGGGGATTCTTCCGTATCATCGGGCAAGGGGTACCCCGTTGGCGATTCTCTATGATACACATGTACTTACAATGACAAGAACTTACTGGTGACTAAACTTGAGTAGCATGAGGAGCGGCCCTCGTATTCAAGGGACATGAGATTTCCAACTTATACTTTGTCAAGCATGTACACCATAGTTTGTTCACTTTAACCTTAATCACTTCAAGATGCTTATGATAGGGGCAGTGAGAGATGAAAGCTATTTAGTACCATAATTTTTGGAAGCTCTTTATGAAACTTGAATCTCTGCTTCCTTCTATGAAGGCCTTTCTTCCACTTTTATATTGAGTCTCCACCTTCTATCTTTATGCACCTACTTTGAGAGCATAGTGGCCATTCTTAGTTCTATGTGCATTGTCCCAAGACTTGTTGATTGATGCATAACCTTGATATTTCTTGTTTTAAACTATTTGTATCTAGTCACTCTTATGAACTTCGAAGGTGTCCTATGCATTTATAGTTGCTACTCTATGAGGGACAAGTTGAATGCTACTATGCTATATTTTCTTTATGTGAAACAAACAAACGTCTTGCAAAGCATTGTTATTCATTAATCTTTTGTTTGTGCCTTTTCATGTTGCAACTTAGTTGCTTTGTCTTATTGCTAGAACTTTGTCTTTCATGTTATGATTGAAGTACTATGATCCCAGCTTTCAATGTTTTGCAAATACTTTGATCAAATTTATGATGGTGCATGTCACCTCAAAAATTGTTCTTTCTTTTTATCACTTACCTACTCAAGGACGAGCAGGAGTTAAGCTTGGGGATGTTGATACGTTGCAAACGTATCCATAATTTTTGATGTTCCATGCTTGGTTTTATATACTTTCTTATGTTTTGTCCATACTTTGGAGTACTTTTCATATGATTTCTTGGACTAACCTATTAACAAGAGCCACAGCGACAGCTGCCTGTTTTCTGCTGTTTTTGGTTCCAGGAAAGTCAGAAAATGAATATTCTCGGGATTGGACAGGACAAAAGCCAAAGTCAGTTTTTCACCGAGGGACACACGAAGCCAGAATACGAGACAGAGAGGAGCCAGAGGGCGGCCACACCACCTGGCCGCGCGGGCCAGGCCTGGCCACGCTAGGGGGTGGTGTGGCCAGCCCAGGCACCCCCTCAGCCTCCCCTTCCGACTATAAGATGCCTCCGATACAAAAACCCTAAGTACCCGATCAAAATTCCACGAAAGAGTCTGTAGCCGCTGTAATCTCCATCCCTAGATCGGGAGAGATCTGAAGCTCTTCACGGCACCCTGCCGGAGAGGGGAATTCACCCTAGAGGCCTTCTTCATCATCATGCAAGCCTCCGGTGTGATGCGTGAGTAGTTCATCTCTGGACTACGGGTCCATGTAGTAGCTAGATGGCTAGTTCTCCTCCTTTGTGCTATCATGTTTAGATCTTGTGAGCTCCATTCATGATCAAGATCATCTATTTGTAATTATGCATGTTGTGTTTGCAGGGATCCAATGGATATTGAGATGCTATTTCAGATTGATTATTGATTCTATCATGTCTTTGTTATTTGTGATCTTGCATGCTTTCCGTTGTTAGTAGCTATCTTGGCCAAGTAGATGCTAGCAACTCCAAGAGTTAGTATTTATGCTCGATAGTGGGTTCATGCCTCTAGTAATCTGGGAAAGTGACAGAAATCTCTAAGGTACTAGATGTGTTGTTCCTACTAGGGAGAAAACAACAATCCTTTGTTCATAGAACAATCGTATTGTTTACTTTACACGCAATTCGTAATGCAATTATCCATTTCTTGCAACTTAATACTAGAGGGGGTTCGGATGATAACCTGAAGGTTTATTATTAGTCATAGATGCAGTTGGATGGCGATCTATGTATAATATTGTAATGCCCAATGGAATCTCAAAGGAGTCAAAATGAGTAGTATATGCTTGTATGCTTTCTCAATGTTTGTCAATTCCCCGTTGTAATTTGTTCACCCAACATGTTATCTATCTTAAGGAGAGCCACCTCTAGTGAACTATGGACCCTGGTCCTTTCTTTTACTATCAATCTACAATCAACTGTTTACTGCTTTGTGTTTACTTTCTGCAAACTATTACTTTCTTCCACTCGATACGTTTAATCCTTTGTTTTCAGCAAAACCGGCTAGATTGACAACCTCATCGCAAGTTGGGGGCAGAGTTCTGTGGTTGTGTTGTGCAGGTCTCCATGTTGCTTCCGGCACCGGTAGTGCGCCCTGCCAAAGTTCAGCTAGCTACACCTTTGGGGTGTTTTTTTGCTCCTACTGGATTGATAACCTTGGTTTCATAATTGAGGGAAAACTTACTGTTGTTCTCATCATACCTTCCTCTTGGGGTTCCCCAACGAGCTCGTTAATACACGAGTCAGCAAGAATCTATAAAATATTTGGCAGAAAAGAGAAAAGACCGGAAATGTCTAGCTAAGGTATATAGATGATATACATGTTATGGTTGTATTCTTTGCTTGTTAAACAATGTGGTTCTTGGGTATTGGATACCGAATTGTTTGGTGTGAAATGTCATACAGAACAACACAATTCATGAACTATAATGGCCTAAGTAACTAGCAAGAGAATATTAGATGATGTTCATCGGAAAAAATAAAGTGTTATGGTGTTCATCATTGACATCAAAGCTTTCCTTCAAGGTTTGTTTAAATAATTGTTATTTTATTCTGGTATTATGAGAACAATGGTTGTTCAAATAATTACCATATTTCATAGAAGATGGATGAACTTTTACAAGTCTAGTTGGAGAATTCATGTCCATAAAACTAATGCTGAAATGTCGCAAGACAAATGATTGAAAGATTACTTACGGAGTGACATCACCGTTTAAATTATATTGGAAAGAAAACATGAAGAAACTACATGTTGATGTATTTTTGGAGTCTTTGATTTTGATCAATGATGCTTATGAGACTTTCCTTGAGATAATTGAAACTCTGTTCATAGGCCAAAGAGGAACGGATGACTAACTTATTGGACATTGTGCATGTTGATGTATATAGTCCATTATATGTAGCCATGTGTGGTGGATCTTTTGACTTCATATGCTTTCTCCAAAAATTTGAGTGAATATATATATATTTACTTAATAAGGAAGAAGTATAAAACATTTGAAAATTGTTCAAAGACTTTCAAGATGAAGTGGAAAATCATTGTAACAAGAAAATAAAGAGTTTATGATTTGATCATAAAGGAATACATTTGAGTTACATGTTTAGCAAAACACCTAAGATTTGAGGAATTGTTCCATGGATTTGCATTTCCTGATAAACCATAGGAGTATGGAGTATTCGAGAGATGGAATCGAACCTTGTTTGACATGGTAAGATCAAAGGTGTCATTTATAAAATTGCCATTATGTTTTAAGGATTAAAGCTTTAGAGACTACCGCTTTTGCACTGAAAAGAGCACCATCATGATCCATTGAAATGACACCATAAGGGTTAACATTCGGGATAAAATCCAAGTTGTCTTTTCTTAAATTTTGGTATGCTATGCATAAGTAAAATGTTTACAACCAAAGACGGATAAGCACGTCTTTGTAGGTTATGCCAAAGAATTTGTTGGGTATTCCTCCATAACACCTAGGACAAAAGAGTTTGTCGCTTGGAACGTGAAGTTTCTTGAGAAGGAATTTTTGTGAAACGTTAATTGGGAGGATAATAGAATTTTGATAAGGTTATTGAACCTTAGCTATATGTGCTAAGTAGCATATCACCAGAAAGTGTCCTGGTGGCGGCCATAATGCTCATGTCTCCCGTGATTACAAAGGTTGTGATCTCGGATATTAGAGTTCCTATTGAACCATATGCGTAGGGTAACAAACAAATAGTGAGATTTGATAAATGAGTCGTTATTATTTTGACAATGATGAACCGATTACATGCAAAGAAGAGATGATGGTCCCTTACTCCATCAAGTGACTATAATTCATAAAATCCGTGATAGTTTCCATACACGAGAAATCAAGTTTTTGAACTTGGAAGACCCTCCGAAAAGGCGTGAAGCCTATCGTTCGTATTTGGATCTATAAAAAAATAGACATGGATGTTTGACATCTATGAAATAGTCGACATGTCGTAAAGGAGTTTATGACAATGTTCAAGGAGTTGACTATGAAAATATTTGATCTTTCATAGCAATAATTAATCTTGACGGATTAAATGTAGCAACCACTACATATAATTTGGTATATGGTAGTTGAACAAACAAAATGAAGTTCTTCTAATAGAATGGTTACCTAGGACATGTACATGACATGATCCGAAGGGTTTTGTTAAATCAAAGGATGCTAAAAAGGGCATGCAAACTTCAATGGTTGAAGTAAGCATAGGGGAGTTGGAATCTTCACCGAGATGAAACTGTTAAAATGTTTAATTTCATCGGATACGATGAAGATGCTTACATTTGCAAGAAATTAAGTAGGAGCGCTGAGACATATTTCTAATACATTATGTACAGGACATATTGTTAATTGGAAATGATGTATCCTTTATTGACATGGGTTAATAATTTCATTAAAATTGGATTTCGATGAAAGACTTGGGCAAAAATAGAATATTTGGCATCAATGTCTATATGGATATATTGAGGTGCTAATATGGTTGTGCCAGACGTACATATATGAGATATTGAATGAGTTAAATATGGAAACGACAAGAAAGGTTCTTGTCGCATGGAAAGGGTTAAATGAAGATTCAAGTGTATTAACACTTGGTAAGTGAAACGAGATTCAAGTGTTTTGACACTTGGTGAGTGAAATCACATGAATATTTTGATCAATAATGTATACCATGATATGTACATATCTAGATATGTCCTATGCTCTAAATGTTATGTGCATATACTAGAATGATTCATAAGATGATCATCGGACAATAGTAAGGATATTCTTATGATCTTTGGAAGAACTAAGAGTATATTTATGTAGAGGTGACAAATAGTTACAAATAGTTCATTGTAAAGTGTTACATTGATACTAGTTTGTCACAAGATACAAATTAAATTTATCTCAATTTAAACTACGGGTGGCACAATGTAATGGAAAGGAGGTTCCATGATGGATTTGGATGAGTTCCAAAGTTGATACATTATGACGGATACTGCAACAAAAGGCTAAGTATATGACTGCTATAGTAGTAGCAAAGGAGGGAATTTGGTTAAGTAGTTTGTTATCAAATAGTGGGCTAGTACTATGATGATATATTGTGCAATAATTATATCAACATGGTTTAACCCAAAGGAACTAAATGTCTCACCAAAGGACTAAATTTATACAATGCCATCTCATTAGAGAGGCGCAAAGACATGCAAATACACGCGGACCTGAAAATGTCAGATCCGGAGATTATGTTAACCACTAGCAAACGTGTATATACAACACCAGAAAGTCATAGATGTTGAATGCGTAAGTTTACAGACTAGATTATTGACTCCAGTGCAAGTGGGAGACTGAAGGGAATATGCCCGAGAGGCAATAATAAAGTGGTTATTATCTTATTCCATGTTTATGATAAATGTTTATTTTGCATGCTATGATTGTATTAATTGGAAAAGTTAATACATGTGTGTTTAATAAACAAATAAAGGGTTCCTAGTTATGCCTCTCTTATAAACTAGCTCGTTTATTCACAAGATGATCAAGGTTTCCTGATCATGGACATTGGATGTTATTAATAACGAGGTCACAACATTGGTTGAATGGTGTGATGAACATTCATCCGAAGAATAGAAATACGATAAAAGTCATTGTGCTAAAATTGCTATGACAACATACGAAGTAACTTTAGTCCTTAGACCATGAGATCATGTCAATCACTAATACTGGAAGAGTAACTTGATAACATCAAACGTCACACCATAACAAGGTGACAATAAGGGTGGATTCAGATACTCCGAAAGTGTTATGTAGGGGCTCATGGATCAAGAGTGGGAGTTGTCCATCCCGATGACGGAGAGATATACTCAGGGCCCTCTCGGTGATATCACATTGATGTAGCTTGCAAGCAAGTGATAAGATCACTAGAATCTATATCACGGGAACAAGAAAAGAGTACATGTTGGTAATGAGATCAATCTAGGTATGGGGATACCGATGATCGAATCTCGTACATGTAATATATCGCGAGACAAAGGGATTTAGTTACGAAGTTAAAGGTTCACATGGTCACTAGAGTCATCGTTGAATGTGTGGGAGTCAGTACGGATCTCTAGGTCCCGTTGCTGATTATTGATCAGAGAGGGGTCTCTATCATGTTTGCATTATTTGCGAAGCGTAGGGCGACACACTTAAGGGATACCGACACCATTTGAAGAAAATATGTTTCTGATAAAGATTTAAGAAAGCGCTGGAATCATTTTGATGGAAACCGAATTTGTTTCGGGTGAAATTACATAAACTAGTTATGCATGTGATATTGAAATGTTGTAGGGGGTTTTATGTTAATGTTTATTAATTAAAGTAATTAACAAAATTCTGAATAAAATAAATAAAAGATTTTTATTAAATGAGAATTTGCATCAAATTTGGTGGAAATTTAATGGAGGTGAGTGGACTTTTGAGTGGAGGCATGTTTATGTGAGTGGGAGCTCCACCCACATGAATGATGGAAGAGGTGGGGGACCACCTTGGCCACCGGCCATGGGAGGGGATGCCCCCCTCTCCCCTATAAAAGGCCCACCACTCCTCCTCTCATCTCACACCTCCTCGTGAAGGATCTCTCTCCCCCTCTAGAAATTATTCTACATGGTCTTGGATTAGCGAGATACATGTTCCCGGTGACTTTGTCTGAAAGGAGTTGTTGCTTCCACTGCATTGCTGGAGCGAGGACACGAAAGTTGTCGGGGTATTGGACATGTGTGCGATCACGGATGCACCGCTGCTTTGCGGTGCTAGACTTGTTGGTGCTAGACCTGCTAGGCTTGCTGGTGCTAGACTTGTTGGACTTCATCATGATCTTGAGATCGGCAAGTGTACGACTACATCATCCACGAGTTTAACCTCGTTGACAATGCTTTGTCTCTCTTCAAGGGTATGTTCTCTATGGATGTATATCTACCCGTTGATTGTATCTAGGTAGATACATCTTGGTGCTTAGTTGTTCACTTCGTAGGAATTTTTTGTTTCTATGCTACGAACCCAACAACAAACACATAACCTTTCATACACCCTTTACTTGAGATAAAAAGGCAGCTTACAAGTGTCCTTCTATAGATAGAGACAAGGGGCATAAGACCTTAACCAAATAGCACTTTGTGGGTTCGATACTCTTATTTCAAAACTAGCTACAATCCATATGTGCACTTGTAGTCATCAGAGGGTTTTCACCCAGTGCAGTCTGGCGGCCACTGCATGGGGTCGGGAGGGAGAGGTATATTGGTGATCACATTTTCTATAAGGTTTACTATGGATATGTCCCTAGTTCACTCAGAATTGGTACGATGCCACTATGAATCGGGCAACTAGAGATATGCCATCAATCGACATGGACATGTTAGATCTGTGCTCCTAGACAGACGTGACATCGGTTGCCATTACGTTGGGCTTGCTTGCTGTCTGTTTGACTCGTTTTCTTACATGTGAGACCTCCACTTTGCCCTTGCTGTCTGTTTGACTCGTTTTCTTACATGTGATACCTCCACTTTGCCCCGTCAGCAGCAATGGAAACAAATAGATATGTTGCCTTTCAACATGTGGGACCAAGAACACAACACACCAGCGGAGCCAAAAATAATTAGATATGTATTCTTTCTTAGGTGCGGGACCCATCACTTATCCCTATCAGTAGCACGGAAATAATGTTCAACAAAGTATATCCCCGAGGCCTCGCAAGCCCCGATGCAGCCGCTCTAGGAATACCAAACGGCTACACAGCAAGGTCAGTCATGTTCTGCTAATCTTGGTACCATGATACGTTTGATCGTGCCCACTCGGAAGCACGCGTATTGGTACATGAACATTAGATTCATGGAAAGACATGAGTTTAAGCTCGGTTTAGAGCGAACATGATTAATGCATTTTAGGTGTTTGTTGATTGAACTAGAAGGAACCACGGGACCTGAGGGCCCAACACGTAGCCGTGTCGGTGGTGTTGAAAGAACTCTTAAGGAAGTCTATCCTCGAGCCCTCCCAAGCCTCAAAGCGGCTGCTCTAGACATGCCAAATGGCTACACCACCATATTGGTCATGTTTTATTGATCTCAGTACCGTGGTACGGTTGATCGTGACCACTCGGAAGCATGTGTATATTGGTACAAGAACATTAGAACCAAGGAAAGAAATACTTGGAGCCTAGTTTTGATCCAATGTGAGTACTACACATTAGGTGTTTGGTGATGAACTAGATGGGAAATAATCAAACGGATCTTAAAATTATTGATTTATTAAACCATCACAAATACAAATACAATGATTAGATCACAATACACATTGTATCTAATGGTTATGTGCTTTTCCATCTTCAGATTCTACCCTCAACCATGTCCCCTAGACATGCGTGGTATCCTACTGAGGTCGTCGGTGATAAGCACAATGACCCGATGCTTCAAGGCGACCGACGATCTAGGTAAAGTCGCGAACGATGTTGATATCGTACTACTTTGGGAGGGTGCCCAGGTCCTCAAGCCATGCCTATAGCTAGAAGAACAGGATCCCTTGGGCAACACCTCCCTGTCAAAGTTGTGGATGATCTGGTTCAGTGGCTCTGTCTTCATGACTTCTATAGGAAGGCGTTCTAAGCATATCTTACATATCCTTAGGTTGATTCCGTCCATGGCGTGGGTCTAGAGATTGTGGATGTGTTTGTGAATAAATGGGTGCGGATGGCAAGCATATCGTTCGAATTGGGAAGTAATAAAATTAGTAAGAGAGAAGCATCTGGCTGATGGCAAACACAACAACTAGTTTTTGGCAGTGAGGTAGAGTTGGATTGATAGGGGATCACTGAGTAATAGGATGCGAATATGTAGCACTATTCATTATTCCAGAGGATTACCGAGACCAAGTTCGTTGTTATTGGAATTTTCCTAAATCGCAGGTTCAAGTCCGTTGGTATTTGTCATTAAGGGACCAAGTTCATCGTTATTTGACGCTAAGGGACCAAGTTCAGGTGTGTTTTACGATCATCTTCTGATGGAACTCAAATAAAAAAGAGGTTGCGCTTATCTAAGGAAACTAAAATAGAATATTACAAATAGAACACTACTCGATCATGAACTAAAACAAACGATAGTTTTCGTTACTATGAGCAAAGTGTACAATCTAGGTAAACGACTACTCGATGCTAGAAGAACTAACAATAGTAAGTTCTACTCTACTATTGGTATGGTGCCTCCTCCGGCGCCATTGCTAGCTCATCCTCTGGCACCAGTGTGGCCACTTCCACCATCGCCAGCTCCGGCATGACGCATAGGATGAATCTGCCACTGTTGGGGAAGTGGTCCTAGTAGTTCGTGTGCATGTTGGCACGGTTGAACACCACCAGCTCATAGACATAGTGGTAGGCGCAACCGCATAGGAGTGTGGCATCCTTGGGGTTGACGAAGTATACCATCAGCGTCCCATCGGAATTATACTCGAGGTCGTACATGCGGTGATCATGATGGTGGTCGTAGCCCCCGTCAAGGAACTAACATGCCAGCTGCCACCTACAACTCCGCGGGCTGAAGGCCCAAAGGCGCAGGGCATTGTCCTCATGGACCCCGAACGGCTGGAGCTCCCTTACATTGGGAGGGAGCTGGAAGGTGGCCATGGTTGCACTATTGCGGACGGAGAACTTCCTTGTGGAAATGAGGAGGGGGATTGCAAATGGTAAGGTGCACTAGGATTGTGAGGAAGGGGATAAGTTAAATAGGAGGAGATAAGCAGGGATGAATGGAGGGCAAATGAGTGGAACCGAGGATTGTGGATAATTGATGTTGATGATCAAGAGGAAGCGAAGCCAATTGAATGCCTCGCTACTTGCTGGCTCTCTGTTCTAAAATCATAATGGCACAACCATAAATTTGGGGGTGCGTTAGTGGAGGAGGATACGGCGGCAGGCGTTCTACATGTTGTTCAACATGGGTGTGTTGTGTGTTGATCCTTATCGAGTAAGCCACCTAGCGGCAACTATTTCCCGAAAAACCCGCAATTTTAGTTTAGCACGTAAAAAATCCGTGATATTAACAAAGACCAATGACGCGGACCACTCTTCTCATGTGGTCAAACCTGAAACAAATATTAAATTTTCTAAAGTTGTTTGGTTTATTCTAAGATGTTGCAATGCTCCTAAAATTTTATGTTTAGTGCTACCAAATCCCACTGCCAAAATCATGGCATCCCTCCATGGAACGAGCCCAAACTTGGCAGGTTGCTGCTTCTTGGCATTGCAAACAACTTCTCTAACTAGTGATTTTGGGGTTCTATAAAAAACTTGATTTTCCATTTTTTGAATCAAGAAATTTGAATTCTGGGTGGATTCTTCCAAAGGAGGTGCAAGAAATCTTCATGTCCAAGGTCATCCAACATTTTCTCCAGTGGTAGGTCATGTTGGACGGCCATTCCTTGGACAAAGGATTTTCTCATGGTAGAGCTATATACTACTTTTTTTTCTTCAGTAATGATTAGGTACCATAAATATTTGTCTAAAAATTCAAACAATAATGGTTTTGGATGCCCCAAAGGTGTCCTATGTTGGATCAGCATGGAGGGTTCAAAATTTAGATACCTTCACGAGGCTGCGCACGTCGGCAAGTTTGGCCATTTTTGAACCAAACCAAATGAAATTCAAAAAAATAAAAACATGCGCATGGGATCCTTATTTGTGACATAGTACCCAGGAAAATCATAAACAATGCATCCAGATATTTTGGACTTGCAAACCTTCAACCGGATATCTATCGAGTATGAGTTAACTTGGGTTCTAAACCCTAGATATCATGGCTACTACCAAAATCATGGCATACCTCCATGGAATGAGCCCAAACTTGGCAGGTTGGTTCCCCTTGGCATTGCAAACAACTTCTGCAACTGGGGATTTCGGGGTTCTATGGAAAAACTTGATTTTCATTTTTGAATCAAGAAATTTGAATTCTGGGTAGATTTTCCAAAGGAGGTGCAAGAAATCTTCATGTCCAAGGCCATCAAACATTTTCCCCAGTTATAGGTCAAGTTGGATGGCCATTCTCGGGAGATTATGATTTTTATCATGGTGGAGCTATATATTGCTTTTTTCAGTAATGCTTGCATAACATGAATATCATTTGTTTGAGAAAGGACATGGCGTTAAATAAGAGGAAGAGAAAGACGAAAAGAAGGATGGAAGTGGGGATGACAACATTGGGGATGAAAGTGGTACAAATGGTGAAGGGGAAGGAGAAGACAAAGAGGAAGCCAGAGGTACATGTTGTATAGTGCAACCTGAATTTTAGTCCATGGTGCTAACAGAATTTTATTGCAGAGTGATAACTGAAATTTAATGCATAGTGATAACTTAATTTTAGTGCATAGTGCTAACTAAATTTTAGTCCGAACTGGTGGTACATACACATAAGGTACAAACTGAGCTACATAGTCATAACATAATGCAAACTAAGCTTCCTACCCTGTGTTCCATGGCTGCATCCTTGATACAAGCAGTGTGAATAAAGTATGACATGAATAGAGGGTTCTACTACAAGATGAGGTCAATAATAGGGAGTAATGGGATGTTTAAAATTTATGTGAAATTCAATATATTAGGCCATCCTTGTGGAATAAGTACGGCTAACTTTTCTAACTATATTTTGTACCTGACCAAAAAAGGTGAAATATTCTTTAGGTTTTGTTGGGGCTATAGCAACCAAGGTGCCACATCCCGATGGTTAGCCATCCCCAGTGCCTCCTAGTGACGAGTCTTCGACAGGCTTCGATACCTCCGGAGGCAGCATCAGCAGGTGAACCCTCGCGAAGGTCCACTCCACGAGGAGACACCCTCCCGAGGGGGACTCTCCCCTCGGGAGGCTCCACCATAGAACCTAGCTTAGGATGCCTTGGAGCACATTTCGGGGCTTATTGGTAACTTCACCATGCGGCTAGCAGACGAGGAAGGTCCTGACAAGGGGCACGGTGGCCCTGCGCCTCCTATTTGCCTTGGTAAACAAAGGCCTGGTCTGACATCTTTCCTACAATATAAGGACAAACGGCTTCAGCACGGCAGTCCCCCCCCCACTTTGCCGTTTAGGTGCAAGGGATACAGCGGGCAGTGCCAGATAAAGACAAACGAGGAAAAGGGAGGCTACTTTACCAACGAACAGAGGAGCGCCCGGAGTCCAAGACCCAGTCCACCAAAAAGCAGTCTTGTAGATCGGGACCTTAAGGGACGGTACTATGGTGACCCTTCCCACTATGGACTGGGGGAATAGGCCCGACGCCTCCCTATATAAGGGGCCCTTCTCCTACCTTAGAGGGGATCGATCCTAGAGATCTAAAACTCTAGATTTTCATCCTCCAGTGTACCCTCGCGAAGCACACGAGTAATACAATGAAGTAGGAGTAGGGGCTTTACCTCCTCACGAGGCTCCCAAACCTAGGTAAAAAACGGGTGTCGCCTCTCTGTCGTGTGCTAGCTCCACTGTTGCCGAGTTTCCTTGGAAACACGTGTTCAGTCCCCTCATGAACCAAGGGATCGTTGGACCCTAGTTCCTTCGTGGGACAAATCTCCGACATTTGGCGCGCTAGGTAGGGGGCTAAGGCGCGATTTCAAGACCTTCATCAACCTTGATGACATGTCGGCCGGCAATGAGACCCGCGCTAAGCGAGCCCTCCATCGCACAGTGTGCAAGGCCCAGATGGAGCCGCCTCCGCAGCACGCCTCCTCCCAGTAGGCCCCATGGATGGAGGATGAGGCGGGCTCTTCCTACCGCCCGTCGCGGGAGCCCACTTCCTCCTCGCACAGTTCCACATTGCTCTCCCGCACCGCGTCATCTCGCAGCCACCTGAGCGTCTCACCCCAAAGGTCGCCAAGCACATGGTGCGTGAGCTCCTGGACCACCCACCAGCTAAGCAGGGAAAGGAGAGGTGGTGCGACTGGATAGCCGAACTCCTCAACATTGCCACCCTCTCCCCCGAGGGCCCGAGGGCTCGAGCTGAGGACGGGACGCCGGGGGCTGGGGGCTCATCCCGCCTCGCCCTTGTGAAGGTGCCCCCAAGCCTGACTACGTCACTCCACCACCTGCAAACAGCTGCTAGATTGTCTCACTCCCGTGGCCCCGGCGCCTCCGCGCGGGCGCGAGGACGGTCTCACCGAGGAAATCACCGTCGTGGGTCAGCAAAACTGCATGGCCCTTGCCAACGGCAAGGCGGTCCAAGCCAACAGCTGCCTCTCCCTCACCAAAAGTATCCGCTGCATGGTCTGGCCCCACAAGTTCTGCCCGGAGACGCCGGCGCGCTACGACAGAATGACCAACCCATGCGAGTTTCTGCAGCTTTACACCACGAGCGTCGAGGCTATGGGAAGAGATGACTGCGTCATGGCGAATTGGTTCCCCTGTGCCTGAAGGAGATGGTCAGCACCTGGCTGATAAACCTTCCCGAGGAATCAATTGACTCATGGGTGGATCTCAGCTCCCTCTTCATCGCCAACTTCAAGGGGACCTACGAGCGCTTGCTCACCTACTACAACCTCCATTAGGTACGCCAGCAACCTAGAGAGACCCTTTTTAAATTCCTGCAGAGGTTCAGCCGAGTCCACAACAAGATCACCAAGATCTCGGACTCCAACATTATCACTGCTTTCTCCGAGGGCGTGAAGGATGTCAAGATGATGGAGAAGATCGGCATCCGCGGTGAGAGCCTCACCATGGCTTCCGAGCTCTTCGTCATGGCTGAAAAGTGCGCTAAAGCGGATGCAGGGCGGATGTTTGTCCTCGCCAAGGCAGAAACTACCACCAAGGTTTTAGGCTCATCCAAAGGCAAGGACAAGGACCCCAAGCGCAAGACCGCCACTATATTAGATGTAGAGCCAGACCGGAAGAGTCCTTGTGAGGGGAACAGTGAAAGCGAGCGAGACAATAACTCGTACTGCCACCTCCACAAGAAGCATGGGCACCCCACCGACGACTGCTACGAGCTCAAGAAGCTCCGCGACATATGCAGCAGACGATGAAGGGAAGACCGGGCGGTGAACAAGGCGCCTCGAGTGGTGGAAACTGTGGCGGTGAGCACTGGCATGGCAACTCCGGCGGCCACGATCCCCCTCGGACAGGCCACTAGGCCAACACCATGCAACAGCACCATCACCTGCAGGAGAAAGGGCGTGCGGAGGATCCCAGGGGCTACCAAGTGCCACATGGCGCCATAGCCTACATCCTTGGGGGTTCCCAGACCCCGACGTCCAACCAGCACTTCAAGCTACTCACTCGCGAGGTTGCGGCTACTAGACCAGGTGTCCCATCCCCAAACCTCAAGTGGTCCCAGTGCGCCATCACCTTCGACGCCCATGACTACCCCACTTCCACCAGGCCCATGGGGACTCTCCCATGATCTACACCCCCACCATCAACAACATCGCAGTCGCGAAGACCCTCATCGATGGAGGCATAGGCCTAAACGTGATCTCCACTGAGATTTTCGCCCAGCAGCAGGTGCCGTACGATAGGCTGATGCCTACCATGCCATTCTCCGGAGTGTCCAATGGATCCACCATACCCATTGGGCAGGTGTGCCTCTGTCATGTTCGGGACATGCGACAACTACCACACCGAGCTCATCGACTTTGATGTGGCGCACATCAACCTCCCGTACAACATCATCCTTGGATACCCCACGCTGTCCAAGTTCATGGCCGCTACTCACCATTCCTACAACATGATCAAGATGCCTGGAGGCAGCGGCGGGGTCATCACGGTCTGCTATGACGAGGTAGAGGCATTGCGCTCCCTCAAGCATGACTATAAGACTGCGGCCGCTACCTACCCCGAGGACGTGGATGCCTTGGATTATGTAGGAGGCTCCACAAGGAGGAAGCAGATGATAGCCTAGGAAATCGCCATGGCAAAGAGGGCAGCAGCCGCTTTGTCCCCACCTCGCGAGGGGCTCGGCACGGACGGTGCCCACGCCCTCAAGAGGGACTCGGGATCGCCCCTCCTGGGGACGGTGACGACCCGGGAGCTCTAGACTTCCTGATGGACTACGCCCAGCGCGCATACGACACTAGCTGCCCCCGCGGAAGCGACTGAGCTACCGGATGAGCAGGGGGATTGGGCTGCTGGAAGGTGTACAAACCTCTCCGAACGGCATGCCTGACTCCATGACTTTCTGAAGGTGACCCTCAACAAACCCTCATCCCTTATAGCTTCACCTCTTGTAAGACCCAGTGCGAGCCACGGTGGCATTGTAATAAGCTTGAACTGTCGGCGCTTTTTTGGATCTTGTGCTTCGCGCATGTTTTGTTATTCGGTTTTTCCCTCGGAAAGGCATTTCTTCCAAAGTCGTGCCGCTAGGTTTCCCTCGCACACACCACATGAGCGGGGGCTAGGCACGGTGCTCATCACAGGGTCACTCCCCGCCAACATTAGAGCCTAAAGTGTTGAGCTCTGAACTTACGGACCAGTTCAGGCCATAAGTCACCTCACCCACGGTTCCTGGTGCTTGAGACCCTCGCATAGCGAATGTATGGACCTCTAGCGGCACGTGCTTTTACCCTACGGCCCTCTCCTGGTAAGGCGGGGCGGCTCGTGAGGCGCTGCTCCTCTGTGGCCTGAGCTCGTCAGGACCTAAAGTGTCAAGCTCTGAACTCACGGCCCGTTCCTCGGCTGTGAGTTACCTCACCCATGGTTCCTGACCCAAATTTTTATGAATGCGACGACTCGTGAGGCACTTCCCCTCTGCAGCCTAAGATATCCAGGACTTAAAGTGTCGAGCTCTAAACTTGCCGCCCACTTCTCAGCTACGAGTCACCTCACCCATGGTTCCTGGCCTTTAAAAAAGTTTTATCGATGCGACTGCTCGTGAGGCACTACCCCTCCATGGCCTAAGCTCTACAGGACCTAAAGTGTCGAGCTCTAAACTTGCGGCCCATTCCTCGGCTATGAGTCACCTCACCCATGGATCCTGGCCTTTAAAAAAGTTTTATCGGCGCGATGGCTCATGAGGCACTGCCCCTCCGTGGTCTAAGCTCTCCAGTACCTAAAGTGTCGAGCTCTGAAATTGCGGCCTGATCCTCGGCTGTGAGTCACCTCACCCACGGTTCCTGGCCTTTAAAAAAGTTTTATCGGTGCAACGGCTTGTGAGGAACTGCCTCTCTGCGGCCTAAGCTCTCTGGGACCTAAAGTGTCGATCTCTGAACTTACGGTCCATTCCTCGTCTGTAAGTTACCTCACCCATGGTTCTTGATGGCTCATGAGGCGCTTCCCTCCAGCGGCCCAAATATCCAGGACCTAAAGTGTCGAGCTCTAAACTAACAACCCGTTCCTCGACTGCAAGTTACATCACCCACGATCCCTAGCCAAAAATACATTATCGCAACGGCTCGTGAGGCACTACTCCTCTGTTGCCTAAGCTCTCCAGGACCTATAGTGTTGAGCTCTAAACTTTCGGCCCATTCCTTGGTCGCAAGTTACCTCACCCATGGTCCCTGGCCTTTACAAGATCAAAAATCCTCGTGCTAGCCTGGCGGACTCCTCCTCGAGAGGTTTGTGACGCGCCTCATGAGGCACTCTCCCCTCAGATAGCCAGGAAACCACAGGGCCTAGTGTGTTGAGCTCTAAACTTGCCACCCGATCACAGCGTCAAGTTACCTCACCCACGGCTGCTCACACCCATAACTTGCCACGAAAGTTCGTTATAGGGCATCCCTATCACGCATATTTGCCTCTACGGTCACCTCCTTGAGACGCTCCACGAGGAATGTGTGAGGCAAAACTCTATGGAGCCACGATCGCTTGACTAGCAGCCCAAAAAGGGCCCGATGACGGGTTACCCCACCAACAGTAAAAACCCCGCGCAAGCCTCTAGAGGTTAGCACCGCCCAACCAGCGGAATCCGAAGACACGCGGAGGCTCCTCATGAGTCATTACGCACGATCTCTGGTGCAGTGAGCAAGACCACTGACAAGAGGCTCGGCGAGGGTACTGTCTCCTGACGCCTCCTCCAGAGGTCACCTAACTGGGAACAGCCTCCGCGAGCACCCCTCACGAGGCCTCGCCTCTCGGAGCCAAACCCCAGGCAGGTTCACAGCGGGGCTTGCAAGGCCCGCCGCCTGGGAAGACGATACGTCGGCTATTCACCGAACCGGCTCTGCACCATGAACACCTAAACTCCGAGCATTACAACGAAAACATGCAAAAGGAGAAGCGACAAATGCGAAGATCCGCTTACAAACATCCATGATAGTATTCCTTATAAACCTAGTCTACAAGACAGGAAACTAGAGGTAGCTATGGCCCCTGCGCTAACGAAGGCATGCAGACGGGGGCAATTCGTCGTGGCCGCGCCTCGGCCCCCTCGGCCTCTTTAGAGATGGCGGGGGTAATCCACGCGGCACGACATGGGGTCATAAACCACCACCAAGAAACCCTTCTCGACGTCGTAGCGGAACATCGGCACCGAGCCACGCCCGATCTCGTGGTCGCGGACGAAGTTCTTCCAACCGGAGGTGAGGTACACCTCCCCTGACATAGGAACCTCAAGCTCCACGGCCCACCAGTCGCCACCTCCTGAATGCCTCGGCGGTACGGATTCCTAGAGATGGGCCCCGTAGTAAGGGTGAAACACGATGAGAGCCATACCTTGGTGGACTTGTCATCGTCCTTTAGGACAAGGACAAAGTAGGTGACCTGCTCAGGTTCGCCTTCTCCTTCAATCTTGATCCCAGATTGGGATGGCGCTTGGCCCGGGCCAACCATCGAACCGGGATGATGGTTCCGATAGCCACAGTCCGCACACACTCGATCGCGCCTCCCGGGAGTGTTCCTCCTGGCCTCTGGAATGGTTTGGATGGAGATCCTTCCCGAAGGCGTGCGCTGGCCTAAGGGTGCTACGAGGCCGCTGCCCCGCGGCCAGACCCTACTGCGCTTGGCCGAAGGGGTCTCTTCTGCTGCTGTTGCCACAGCCTTGCCTTTCTTGGCGGTTGAGAAGTGCTTGGGCTCCATTGGGGGGATAAGTCTTTAGGCAAACGTGCAGCGAGGAGGAAGGGGAATAGTGGCATGGAGTGAGAGGATCACGCGCCCGTGCCCCGATATAACAGGGTCGATTGAAAAGACGTATTTCCGTGCCAGACATGCGGTATAACTACGGGGCCCCACGCGCCCTCGCGTCGTGGGAACAACTCCCGGGGCAGAGGCGACGCGCCCAAGCTTCACGGTTGAGAGCTCACGAACGCTTCGAACCCACGGTCAGGATGAGGGCATGGCAGGTCCGAGTTGATCGAACGGGCACTAGGACCCAGCAACCGTCCTGGGCCGCTTGCCCATTCGAGCCTATGAGGGGACACATGCAAGAAAAGGGCCCGGGGGCTACTGTCGGGGCCTTGGCAACCAGGGTACCATGTCCTAATGGTTAGCAGTCCCCAGCGCCTCCTAGTGATTAGTCTTCGATACCTCCAGAGGCAGCACCAGCGGGTGAACCCTCGCGAGGGTCAGCTCCGCGAGGAGACACCCTCCCGAGGGGGACTCTCCCGCTGGGAGGCTCCACCGCAGAACCCAACTTCGGATGCCCTGGAGCAAATTCTGGGGCTTATTGGTAACTTCACCAGGTGGCTAGCAGGCGAGGCAGGTCCCGAGAAGGGGCACGGTGGCCCTGCACCCCCTATTCGCCTCGGTAAAGAAAGGTCAATCCGACATCTTTTGTACAACGGAAGGACAGATGGCTTCAGCATGGCAGCCCCCCCACCCCCACTTTGTCGTTTAGGTGCAAGGGAGACAGCGGGCAGCGCCAGATGAAGACAAACAAGGAAAAGTGAGGCTACTTTACCAACGGACGGAGGAGCGCCTGGAGTCCAAGACACGGTCCACCAAAAAGCAGTCCTGTAGAGCGGGACTTTAAGGGACAGCACTATGGTGACCCTTCCCACCATGGACTGGGGGAAGAGGCCCGACGCCGCCCTATATAAGGAGCCCTTCTCCTACCTTATAGGGGATCGATCTTGGAGATCTAAAATCTTAGACTTTCATCCACCATTGTACCCTCGCGAAGCAGGCGAGCAATACAACAAAGCAGAAGTAGGGGCTTTACCTCCTCACGAGGGTCTCGAACCTGGGTGAAAAAATCCGGTGTCACCTCTCTGTCGTGTGCTAGCTCCACCGCCGCCACCGTCGCCGAGTTTCCTTGGAACCGCGTGTTCAGCCTCCTCACGAACCAAGGGATCGTTGGACCCTAGTTACTTCGCGGGACAAATCTCTGACAGGTTTATAGATTGGAGAAAAGCTGATCAAAATCAGAAGTTTTGGGGTGTACTGAACGTAATTAAGCTTTCCTTGGTCAACCGTTCTTGCTATGTTACATCAGTCTTATTTATCCTGACACATGTTCCTCGAATTAATTTATTTCAATATTGATCATTTGTGTAAAGAATGTGTGATGTGGTTAGCTAGAAAGAAATCATGTGATTTTAAGAGCACGCTGAAGAAGGAGCATTTTAGACCGCAATTGATATTTAGGAGAACATCCCAAATGATTGTGAAGGAAGAATGGCCAGCAATGATTGGATCGCGCTGTGTAAATATTAGAGTTTGGATTCCACCAAGAAAAAAGTTTGAAATAATGCAGAAAACCTTACTAACCAACTAAATGCACGCCATACAAAGTACTTGGTTGATAGACAATTAAGGTTAAGGAGTTTTACTAGGGCGAGGTAAATAGAGGTAAGTATCATTTAAGTTGTCTAAATATACTTGGTTGATAGACAATTATGGGTTTTGCTTGTCCCCTTTCTATATGTTTACATCATTGATCAAGAGAAAACTCATACTCGTCCAATTATAAGAGTTAAACTGCACAGAACCACACACAATAAGAAAGATAACGTATCGTTGATAAAATGGTTGAGGAAATATGTAAGTTCTTCACTATATTCGTAGATATGATGCATGTATGTGAGGCTTAATTCTAATAATACTAATGCTAGTAGTAACAAAGTACTATAGGCAAAATGCAAAATAAAATTTCACTTGATCCCAGCCTTAAGTACAAAGATATTAAAGACAATGCCATTTATTCTCGTGTCTTTCCAAAAGAAACTAGAGTATAGATTTTAATTCTTATTGAAACCAGGGTTTCATAAATTCCTAGGTCCGCCACCTGAGTTGTTGGTATCACATAGTGAAGAAAAAATCTACCCGGAAAAAGGAAAAAATAGTGAAAAAAAACCATGTTCTTAGATCTCAACACCGACAAGCACATGCACGTGCACGTGACTTCACCA
Source organism: Avena sativa (assembly GCA_916181665.1). Classification (NCBI taxonomy): domain Eukaryota; kingdom Viridiplantae; phylum Streptophyta; class Magnoliopsida; order Poales; family Poaceae; genus Avena; species Avena sativa. The sequence goes on along the minus strand of OV702297.1, from coordinate 464,323,462 downwards.
TTCAACTCTTCGGTTCAGGCGTGAAAAAAGAAACTAGCTACCCCGCGGATTTAGCCAAAAAGTAAAAAAAAAACTACCCCTAGACTATAGATGTCATCAAGGGGTTATATATAACCGAAGCAAGGAAAAACCTAGTTTACTGCAACACACGATCGCGAAGCATGGTTACCATTTCAATGTTGTACGCGAATCAGGAGTGGCTCGTCGTAAGCCTAGTCATAGTAGGAAGTAACATAGAGCAGTAACATGCATATGTTACTAGTCTAAGTTACTATTTTTATAGTGAAAAATAACATAGATGTGGTATCGGCATCTAAATGCTTAGTTGGCAATACATGTAGAACTATGTTACTATCCAAATTACTCCCACTATGACTAGCCTAAGTTAAATTAGCTTCTGATGGCTGTGAAGCATCTTTCATTTGTTGCTATGTTTATTTATGATCTCGTGATCCACAACAGACACTGTCCTTTGCATATAAAATAAAGTCCATCTTCTTGATCTCATAACCGACGACTTAACCTCTTAGTTTTTACAAGAGCTATATACAACCTCACCATCAACTCCATCTGCAGATTAGAACTGTTACTCTCCAATATACTACATGAGAAAGAATATTCACATGATAATAGGCCACGGATATGCAGTCCTTCGATCTACTCAACTTATAAGGCACAAAACATCAATATAGTTCGTTGTATACTCAATTTTTTAAATAAGACGCAAATTATTGTGCGTTTTTTTACTACCTTGTGTGCTGTAAAGCATCTTTTCTGGCGATACGCAACAGCTTGGCTGATCCGGATCAACTGAGTGAACCTTTTTATATGGAGTAGAATATCTGCGCGCTTTGATCTATATAGAATATCGGTAAGATAAGGTACACATAGAAAAACTATGCGTCCTCTGATATCACCATCGATGAATAAACCTTTTATTTTTTAGAAGATCTATATGACGCCACCAATTAACCTTGCGGATTAGCAACCAAAGCAAGGATAACCAATTTATTTAAGGCATACAACATATTTAGTGTATTTTAATAAATTATACTAACCTTCAGTGTTGTCTTTGCTATTTAGGGTGCGTTTGGTAGCTTGTATGAAATTCTTGGCCCGGCCCAGCAGTGTCGTGGCACTGCCAGCCTTATATAGGCCTTCGGCCTAAATGGCACACCGTTTGGTAGCCTACAGTTTATCTGTGAGGCATTTTGTGCAGCCCGTTTGGTAGCCTGCTTGCAAGCTCAAAGTCCAACGTGAAGCAAGTATGTGTGTAGTTTATCTGTGGGATATTTTATGCAGCCCGTTTGGTAGCCTGCTTGCAAGCTTAGAGTCCATCGTGAAGCAAGTATGTGTGTTTGGTTGCCCCATGACTGAATTGTGGTCAGCTCTTTTCTCCAATGGGTGATGTTACCCTTCTATCTCTACAATAGGAAGTTTATCAACAAATAAACATTAGCTACTATGAATAGGCAGTACATCATCAACCCTAGCTAATACGAATGGTAGTTCACAAGCACACACTAGTAGAAAAGGGCATCTAATCCCGGTTGGGAACGGACTCTAGTCCCGATTATTCAAACGCGACTACGAAATTAGGACTAAAGACTCCGTTCTTTAGTCCCGGTTGTCTCCGTGTGTCGAGTGCGCTCAAGCGCTGGAGGACCTTTATTTTGTGTTTTCCATGTAATTCTTTTTTATTTTTTGTTTTCCTTTTTATTTTATGTTTACCATTCAATTCTTTTTTATTTTGTGTTTTCCTTTTCATTTTGTATTTTCCATTCAATTCTTTTTCATTTCAAACAAGTTTTAGTATACATACTCTACACCACTATATACTATACACGAATTGATGCATATATAATATATTTCTCTTACAAGCATACATGTATATACAATTTGGTATATTAATTATTTAATTACATGGAGATCGTTAAATTACATGAAGTCATTAGTGGCAATGGTATTATCTGGCTGTGAATATGATGTCTATAAGAAAAAAATCTCGCCAATTCCTATTGAATTGCTTGTAGGCGGTCCTTTGGTAGGAGCTGGTTCCGCATCTTTTCGGTCTTTAAAGAAGGAGATCAATATGAATACATGAGTTGTATGTATATGTATCAAATTATCATAAAACAATTATGAATGAAACTCAACATAATTGATGGTAATAAAATAAAATTGTGAATATTGTTTATGTACTTGAAGTTGTTTTAGATCTTTGCACCGCTCTTGGTCATCATTTGAATGAACTCGCAAACACAGAATGCACATAAATTAGTCCCATGTTTCTTCCTCAAGCACTTTACAAGAATAGAATTCAATCAAATAGTAACCAAGCATGAAAATGGTATTAAAACTAGAACTAAAGAGATGTGTAGACCTAGTACTACTTACTAGGATCCGTCGAAAACACAGCTCTTGTTTTCATTCACCGACAACCTCCTTGATTAACCGTTTCCAACACCTGCACGGCAAACAAAATGAATAAACAAGTTATTAATTACTTGATATCAGAAAATGAAAGAAAGAGGACGGTATAGTGCGATAATGATTGAAATTACCTCTGAAGCATTAAAACCAGGTTATTGTAGTCCTCAGGGGATTTATCTAATGAGTTCATAATATCACTTTTCCAATATCAACTTGAATGATTAGCATAATCTAGTGGAAGTTGCGCACGTTTATATATGCAGGTATGTGTATAACTCATCAATTACCCTTAACATCAAGTAAGCAAAATAGAATGTGTACAAGACAGTAACACTCACTTGAAGTTGTAAGGAAATATATTTCCGTTCTGTAATTTTGTTTCTTTAAAAACCTTAGCAAATTAGCCTCTATGTTCTTGTCGTGGTCTCGTACCGTAACAAAATTAACAATATGGGCATGTTTGATTCAAAGGATTTCCAAAGTGATTCTATAAGATTCCAATCCATAGAAATTTTTCAATAGAGTGTGTTTGTTTCAAATAAATAAATCCTATAAAATTCCTATGCATTGCTTTCCTACACTACAATCCTATAGGATTTCTAACAAGAGGTGAGACATCTTGGAAAAATTCCTATTTCTCTATGACAACTATGATATGTACCTAAATCCTTATAAAATTTCCTGCATTTTTCTTGCGGTGCAATCAAACAACTTATCTTACCGATTTCTGCATTTTTCATTCCTATAGAATTCTAAGTGTCATGCCATTTTATTCCTGCACTTTTCCTATTCCTATGTTTTATAAATTCTTTGAATCAAACGAGCCCTATATGGGTAAATGAACTCAATGCCATGGATCCCCCTATTTTTTATTCGAGAATCTTCATTCCGCATAATAGCGTACAAAAGAATATAGTAAGGATAATTATAGGCAATGAACAAGCTGAGCTAGAGATTTAATTACAGAAATAAATCACTTAAAGACAATAGCAACTAATGATAGATTTTTCGAGGGTGTCTTGATTGTATAAATGAAAAAACTTCTTCAAGCATAATACATATCTAGTATTCATGGAAGTAATGCTCTTTTTTAACTACCACCATGAGCATGGTTCGACTTTCCTTTGAGGATTCCATGTACCACTCATGCAATCTTTGCATTTGTGTTGGTAGATGCCGGACCTGCTCAGGTCTGACCAGCAAATTTCTATGCTACATCACCCTTGGGGATATCTTCGTTGCCTATCAATTGAGCAACAGTCATACCAAGTGACCTAGCAATGTTGTTGTATTTTCTGCTATGTCCTTGTCAGAAAACACGTTGAGCAAAAGGATCGATTTTATTTCCTATTCTCCGAGCTGGGGTACTTTTTCCTGGTTGCACTACTTATTGTCCGGTGCATTTTGTTATACGACTTCTTAATATAGCGGTCATAGTCTGGTGGCATATTAGCCACATGTGATGATGGTCGCTCAAGCATGTCCACAAAGTGTTGTCTGGTTTTCGGAGCTATTTTATCCTTTGACTGGGGTTGTATCAGTGCAAAATGGCATTTCACTTCGGCAGCCACGGCCGTTTTTCATTCCTCATCAGTCATTTTGTAAGCTAACTTGGTAGGATCCTCCTTGGCTTTCTTCGTTGTACCTACTTTCTTCCGAGTAGTACTAGTCGATGGAGCGGTGGTCTTCTGCTTTTGCACCTAGGACTTAGTCGGCAGAGTCGGCTGACGCACCGGAGATCGAGATGGACTCGCGGTGGGGTCCCTCTCAAGGAGGGGTGGACATAAAGGTGGATTGCTACTCCGAGGAGTCGGTGGCCTTGGCGCCGAGTCTAGAAACAAGATGTTTTCCTTTTTCCATAGAATGATAGCATGTGTGACTTATCTCAGTGTCGTCTCCCCTTCACCTACAGGGATGTCAAGCTCCAGTGTTTTATATCCCTTCAAAACTTCATCCACCCCGATATGAGCATAGCCAACTGGAATCTAACAGCCATGGAAGAGCATGCTCCAGGTTCAAAAGGTAAAGCAAAGCCGACCACCACCTTCATGGATATATTCTTCATTGACTAATGTAACTCACAATTTTCCATCTCCGTGATATCAGCCACGGGGTAGCGAGATATCGGTGCATCTTCCATCAGTGCATCATCAGCCCGACCCTCGTGGAAGTCATGATGCTTTTTCACTGAGATGGGCCGCTACTATCAAATGTTCATCTTGCTTCCACTAAGATGCCCTTTGCTGGCTAATTGCGTCCATTTGCTCCTGGTGCCGCATTAATATGTGTTCTAATTCCTCGTTCTTTCTTTCTATCTTCTAGAACCAGTCTGCCTCATGTTTCTTTTTTTTCTGACAGCTTCTATAACTGTCATTTCACTCGAAAAACCCAGTCCTCCATGGAACGACGTCTTTGCCTCATGTTCGTCCTACGTATTCAGAATTATTGAGGGTGCATGTCAGCTCGTCGTTCTCTCTCTCTCTCTCTCTCTCTCTCTCTCTCTCTCTCTCTCTCTCTCTCTCTCTCTCGGGCTGGAACATTCACGCTCGAACATCGGTTATTCCTTTAACAAGTTCTTTGGAGGGTTTTCAATTTGTTTCATTTCAATAATACAATGTCCTATTTACGGATCCAATGATCCTCCATGCCCGTAAAACCACTGCTTTGACCATTCGATCCAATCCGCTATCTATGGAGTGATCCCTTTAGCAATTAGGGTGGCCTCAGTTTGTTCCCACTTAGGCACGGTACTCTTGTAGCCACTTGTCCCCATAATATGGTGATATTTCTTTTTTGTAGTATTTGCCTTATTTTTTTCCGACCATTGCAGAGCTTCAGACGATGTCTTGTACTCCACAAATGTGTCCTAGTGATTTTTTTATCTTCTCTAGTGGTCTAGTGAATGTTGGAGTTCTTTTTTTCTTGATATAGTCATTGTATAATTTTTTTCTTGAAGGTCTGGAATTGTGTGGACAACTTCTTAAGATTCTACTCCCTGACTTTCGACATAACTATTGGCTCTTTGCACTCTGCGGTAGGTTGAAATGTGGCAAGAGCGTGTCCCAAAGAAAATCTTTGGATCTTTGGTTGGCATAACTAACGCCATCTACCTTTGACTTATTCCATTCTCACGTGGTGATCGGGATGTTGTCCCTAACAATAACTCTGTATTGATTTATAAATAAATGTTCGCTCTATTTGGGAGCAACTGGTTCGCCATCTTCAGTGACTTTGTCGATCGTGAACCTTTGATGACCGTCCAACTTTTTGGTCGGGCCTCGTTTCCTTCTAACATATTGGCTCGATCCGGAGGGCTCGAAGAAGAAAGATTCGTTAATATATATATATACAAATCAAATAATGCATCTACTCACTAGAGACTTAATTAATATACCTCACTGGACTTTGTTAAGGGTCCAACATTTTCCTTATCATTATTGTTTTTTGCCATTCGTCTCTTTGGTCTAGCGCCATTCCCTCACCGGAGTGGTTCAGAAATTGTGAGTCATCATCTTCTCCATTAGCTGTAATATTAAACATTGCATGTTCGGGTTCTTCATCATCTCTGCCATGGTCCATGGCTTAACTAATCCAGAACAAAGATAAAACAATTTAGTATCAAGATTGCATATTTCTATTTATATTTATGACCACATATCTTACTAATTACACTAAGATTGCATATATAATTCTAACTAAATTGACCTAACTAACTTGACAAATAATTCTAACTCAATTGACAAATATTTCTACTAATTCTATTTCTAAACTATTTCAATTTCTAGCAATTTATTTCACTAAAATGTGACGTATGATTAAAATGTATTAATTATATTCATTAAATTCTATTTGTTTCTCATTTTTATTTTTTACAGTTTACTTTATTCTATTATATCTTTTATTTCTTTCTAAATTCTATTCTTTTTCTAAATTTTATTCTAAATAACCAGTTAATCTATGCTAAATCAATTAGTTTACCTAGATAGATAACCAAATCTATGCTAAATCAATTAGGTGGTTCACCTAGCAAAATAAATCTAATTAACAGAAATGAAAATAAAAGAAATTAAAAAAATGAAATTACCTCTAGTGGAGGGAGCAACTCGATCAGGAGGAGGGCGCCAGGGGCTTGAGGACGTTGTTCACCTGATGCGCCGCAAGGAGGGGAACCCAGAGGTGGCGGTGGAACGACGCGGGGGTCATCGGAGGATCGGCGGTGGTGAGGACCTGCAGCGAAGGAGAAAGGGGCAGTGTCGATTCCATCCGTGCCTAGACGAACAGCTTGGTCAGGGAGGAAGAGGAAAGTGAGGCGCATCTGTCGATGCTCACGGATGACGAAGGGGTGGCCGAAACCAGCGGGGCAACGATGAGTTCTGGAGGTGGTGCTCTCGATCGATTTCTTCTTTTCGCGATGAATGGCAGCGGCGATGGAGGTCAATCAGGGGAGGGGAGCAGTCGCGGGTTATGTAGTCACGATCCCTTTAGTCCCGGGTGGTACCACGAACCGGGACTAAAGGACCTTTAGTCCCGGTTCATGGTACCGCCCGGGACTAAAGATATCGCCCACGAAAATGCGCGCGTAGGGGGCACCTTTAGTTTCGGATGGCATTGCCAACCGGGACTAATGGGCTTTTGGAATAGGTTTTTGAACTTTTTAGTAGGATTTTGGACTTAATTATTTTATCAGTTTATATAAGGTTTAAACTTTGGAAAATCATAGCTTCTGAACCATAGATCCAAAAATTACAAAATTTATACCACACGAGCCGTTTGGAAAATCATATTTTTGAGTGATTCATGTTGCACTCGGTTGCAATGGAGTCCCCTTTCTCATAGAACCAGAACCAAAATCATTTTCTAAATAAACTAATTGCACTAAATTCATAAACTCTAGTGTTGGGGTAATATCTTACATAAAGGTTTTCTTCTGAGTTTAGGGTTTAGGGTACTGTCCTCGTCAAACTTTGGTCAGCGCACGCTTGCGCATATCATGTGGGATAGGTAGGGAGGTTTAACACTGAAGTACCAACTGATTTGGGATGCTCATGTGGTGTGCTTTGTGGTCACAAATGGTTGTCAAAGTTTCAAAGTATTTTTGGTAGTTACTTTACAAAAAAACTAAATTCAGTAAAAACTGCAAAGTCATCCAATTTTCCCCATCAACTTTTGGAACATCCAATGGTCCAAGTTTGAGAACATAGTTACATAAAAGATTTAATACATTATTACACATCACCAACATCCACATCTAGTTGGGGTATAATACATTTTCTTTGTGTATGTCTCTTGCTTATGATCACATCGAAAACATGGAGCATCTTCATTATTTAACAGGATGCTTAGGTCAGTGTTCACTGTGAAAAGCGGAATTTTATCAAACTTATTATAATCTTCTGACATGTCTGTCTTGTCCTCCACTCTCACAATGTTTTTTCTAAAAGAACTATGTGGCACTTTGGCTCATCGTATTCTGTATTTGTTTGTTTGTTTTTTATTTTTCGATTTGGTTGACATATCCTTAACATAGAAAATCCGAGCCACATCATTGGTTAGGACGAGTGGTTCGTCTCTGTACCCAATATTATTGAGATCCACTATTCTCATTCCATACTGCTGGTCTATCTTTACCCTGCATCCTGTCAGCTTGACTTATTTGCATCGAAACAAATAGACCTTAAAAGAAGGTTCATAGTCAAGTTCTCATATCTCCTCTATGTAACCATAATATGTGTCCTTTTACCCATTGTTGTTTCTTGCATAAATGTGGACACCACTGTTTTTGTTAGTGCTCTTTTTATCTTGGGCGGTCGTGTAAAATATATTCTCATTTATCTCATACCCTTGAAAAGTTAATATAGTCTAAGATGGTGACATGGCAAACAAGTACATATTAATGAGATGTGTTTTCATCCAACCACCGAAAGTCTCCATGTGTGCATGCGTAATTCATGAGTCAGACTGCCCCGAGTTTTTAGAGCGTAGAATATTCATGTGTTACTTGATAAACGGAGCCACAAAGGTAGAATTTTGTAGTGTGCTTGAGTGAAAAAATGCCCGTCCATACTTATTATTGCTTTCTTTCCTAGCGTGTTGTTTCCACTTAGTATCCCCTCATGACACGATTGAGAAGCACCAATCGACTTAAGGTCAGGAATAAAGTCAACACAAAACTCAATGACCTCCTCTGTTACATATCCCTAGATGCTTCCTTCTAGCCTAGCATGATTATGAACATATTTCTTTAAGACTCCTATGAACCTCTCAAAAGGGGAAAATTGTGTAGAAATACATGACCGAGAATGGTAATCTCTTCGACTAGGTGAACTAGGATATGCATCATAATATTTGAGAAGGATGGTAGGAGTACTAACTCAAAACTAACAAGACATTGGACCACATCATTATGTAACCTTTGTAGAATTTATGGATCGATTACCTTCTGAGAAATTGCATTGAGGAATACACATAGCTTTATAATGGGTACTTGAATATTTTCCGGTTGAATTCCCCTCAATGCAACCGGAAGCAATTGCATCATAAGCACGTGGCAGTCATGAGACTTTAGTTTTTGGATATTTTTTTTCTCTGCCATATTTATTATTCCCTTATATTCAGCGAGAAGTCAAACATGACCTTGATACTGCTCAGGCATTCAAAAAATATTTCCTTCTTTTCTTTTGTAAGAGTGTAGCGGCAGGACTTAAGTAATGACATCCTTTATCCGTCTTCTCTGGATGAAGGACATCTCGTTCTTTTGTACGTTGTTGGTCCTTCCATGCTTCCGGTGTATCTTTTATCTTTCCATATACACCCATGAATCCTATCAGGTTCACGCAAAGGTTCTTTGTTAGGTGCATCACATCGATTGCAGAGTGGACCACTAGGACTTTCCAATAGGATAGGTTCCAAAACATAGATTTTTTCTTCCACGTGGGCACGTGTCCATTAGCATCATTTGGAACAGATTGTCTGCCAGGACCTTTTCCAAAGATTACTTTTAAATTCTTGACCATACCAAATACATCATCACCAGTACAGTGGATAGGCTTCCTCTGGTGATCTGCCTCGCCTTTGAAATGCTTGCCTTTCCTTCTTACGGGATGCCTGATCGGAAGAAATCGACGATGCCCGGGTACACAACCTTCTTACATTTATCCAAATATATACTTTTAGTCTTACCTAAATAGTGTGTGCATGCATTTTATCCCTTGTTTGTCTATGCTGAAAGGTTACTAAGAGCAAGCCAATCATTGATGGTTACGAACAACAACATTTGTAGGTCAAATTTCTCCTGTTTGTGTTTATCCCACACGCGTACACCTTTTTTGTGCCTTAATTGTTAAAGTTGTTCAATTAATGGCCTTAGGTACACATCAAATTCATTGCGGGGTTGCTTTGGGCCTTGGATGAGCACTGACATCATAATAAACTTCCGCTTCATGCACAACCAAGGAGGAAGGTTATAGATACATAGAGTCACGAGACAGGTGCTATGACTGCAGCTCTGCTCCCCAAAAGAATTCATGTCATCTATACTTAGAGAAAACCTTAAGTTTCTTGCGTCATCTTCAAAGTCCGGGAATTCTCTCTCGATTTTTATCCACTACAACCCATCAGCAGGGTGTTTCAACATTGTGTCTTCCTTACGGTGTTCTTTGTGTCATCACAATAACTTGGTATGCTATTTGTTTCCAAACATTTCAACAGTGGTATTATAGGAGCATACCACATCACCTTGGCAGGAACCCTCTTCCCTATGGCACTCGCCCTTAAAATTGTTAGGGTCATCTTGTCTGATCTTATACCACAATACGGTGCATACCTAGAATGTATCCAAATTCTCATACTCCTCACCGCGGTAAAGGATGTACTCATTAGGGCATGCATGTGTCTTAGGCATGTCTAATCCTAGAGGCCATACAATATTCTTTGCTTCATACGTACTGGTGGGCAATTCATTATCCTTTGGAAGCATCTTCTTTATTATTTTCGGTGTGATTACATCAATGAGCTTGCGAGCATGTGACTAGGTCACGGGGATATAATATCACGGGAACGAGTAAACATGTTTGTCAGTAATAAGATCAAACTGGTATGTCGATACTGGAGATCAGGTCTTGGACTAACCAGAAATCATTGACTCAATGTTTAAAAGGTTCAAGCGATCATACAATTCATGGAATGTGAAGGGACCATCATGAGTTTCCAGACACTGATATTGGCCATTGATCAAAGAGAGGTATAGATCATGTCTAAACATTCCCGGACCGTAAGGGTGTCACGCTTAAGGGTAGAGACATTGTGGGTTGATTCACGACCATAAGAGAAATAGGAAGAGAGAGAATTGGAAGTGTTCAGAAGTTATTCAAAAGGAGTTTTGAATAAAAGGAATTAAATAAAAGGTATTTAATATTTAATTGGTGGAATTAATATTAAATATATTTTAAATAAAAATGGGCAAATACCCCTACATGGGCCCTCCCGGAGGGGAGAAGGGCCAAGAGAGGGAGGCGGCCAGCCCTAAGTGGGCCAAGGCGTGTGGGTGGGGCCCACCCCACAGCCGGCCAGCCCCTCCTCCATGTTCTCCCAAGTTTACTCCCACCGCGGGACTTAGAGGGGTAGGAGTGCCTAGTTTTTCCTATATAAAGAGGGGCATTCCTCCTCCAAATCTCAACCCACAATTGGCCTTTGCCATTCTCTCTCCCCCCTCTCTCGTGCGTGTTTCCCAGTTTGAAACATGCTCCATGAGGTAGAGAATTTTCCACCAAATGCACGTCGTCGTGCATCTGGAGTCAGTATGGATCTTATTCTTCTGCTGTCTTGCTGGATCGGTGCCCGAGAGACGTATTTTACACCGGACGTGTGTAAAACTACGGAGGCATTGTCATTGGTGGTGATGGACACCTGAAGCCTTCTAAACCTTGAGGTCTGCTACACTCGGTTTTATCAACAATGTTTGTGTGGGAACGTAATCCCACGCCCGGTCTTTAAAGGTATGAATACTGTATCCCGCTTATTACTATATTTCTCTATAGATAGATCTTGGTTGGTGCGTTCTCACAGTAATATTTTTTCTTCTACGGAACCCCTTCACTCAGATCAGTTTGCACGGGGTGAGACTATTTGACGAGACGGCTTCAATGCTGCATGGTACGAGCACACGGTATGGATGGGTTTCGTCCGTACCATCGGTTGTTAAAAATCTGGTTTGCCTCTTGCTGGTTGCTTTCTCTTTGACTTTTCTCGCAAGTGCATGAATAATTGTTTAGAGGGCTTTAATGACTTCAGTTAGCATATTTGTGTCTAAAAATGAGAGTTTTAACTATATTATTCATCGACGCCTTATATTCCATGATCTTCATGAAACAAGCATAAAAGGTGCTCGCGAGCGTAGTAAAATACCAAGATCTCATCACTATTTATGCACAAAAACTAGATAAATATGCTTCAAAATACACTCATCGATGGGTAACCAAACAAAATTCACAATGTGGCTCATAGGCTATTTTTCTCCAGCCATGCATGCAGGGAGATGCGCCTGGGAGCCCAAAATACGCCCGTTCAACCGACCATGCCCCTAGTTTACATTATGTCTGCAAAATTGACCTAGTGAGCACAAGGAAGGTGATATACAACGCTTGACGCGGCTGAACGCACACTCAGCGTCATGTGCCGCAGCCCACCAACGTCGTCTTCTTTCTTGCCTTAACTCCGGTGGTAGTGTCGTCCCCGTCTCCTATGAGGTCTTGGCCTTACCTCCGCCGAGTGCCTCGGCCAGCTGCGTCGTCCCCGTCATTGGCGAGGTCGGGTGTGCGTGGATGTCCTCTCCTCTCCGCACGCAACCGTCGGCCCGACCCACGACCATCTGGAGCGGAGGAGAGGGTGAGCGATGTGCCCGACTCACCCCGTCGTGAGAGGTACTAGTAATTAGCATTTTTTTGAAAAAAAAATAGTGTTATAGCCTCTTTATTAAAATTCCACAACAAAAGGAATACAAAAGCCCTCTGGCGGTGCTACCAGCCACACACGGCGGCCAGGATCATCAGCTACTACACTTCTCGCTATGCGATGAGCCTCTTTATTTGAGGATCGACTTTCGTGGCAAAACGAGATACTCTAGAAATCACTTCGCGAAGCATTGATCTCCTGAATGATATGGGTATAGCTACCCATGAATCCCTTCTAGAGGTTCTAAACCACATTCTTGCAGTCGCTTTCCACAAGTACAGAACTCGCATTCAAGTCACGAGCAAGGTGGGTTGCTTCTCGACAAGCCAGAGCTTCCAAAGTTTCAGGTTCTGAAATGCCTTGCAAAACTTCCACCGATGCACCCAGGAACACTCCAGTATTAGAGCGGGCAATTGTAGCCACCGATCCATTCCTTGAATTCTTGCCAACAGCTGCATCAATATTGATTTTCATCACCCCGTGCGGCAGGGGAACCCATTTTGGCTCTATGATCGCATGTGTCACAGGTTACTGTACTTTGCTCGACGTGCCCTGTCTCAACTCAGCGATGAATCTCTCCACAAATCAATGTGTGGATAAAGGACTTTGAAATTGCTGCTCGTGGATGGCCTTCCGTCGTGCATGCCAGATGGCCCATAGTGTCACAAAACAGTAGTCTGATTTTCAGGATTCAGAGTATCTATCAATCCTGCAAGCCAAAGTTTCACATTACCTTCCTCAGACCTGCTCAGATGTGTTGGGTTCGCAGCATAGAAAACAAAAAAATTCCTACGAAGAGAATTATACGCCAAGATCTATCTACTAGATACAGAGCAACGGGTGGATATACATCCATAGAGAACTTACCCTCGAAGACAACTAGTTTTGTTAACGAGTAGGAACTCGTGGTTGATTTAGTCGTACGCTTGCCGATCTCAAGATCGTGTGAAAGTCCGAGCGCCGCAAATTAGCAGCGCATCCGTCCTCGCACACACATCCAAGCCACCGGACAACCTCCACCTCCTCGCTCCAGCAAATTAGCGGAAGCAGCAACTCTTTCCAGATGCAAGGCCACCGAGAACATGTATCTCGCTAATCCGAGACCATGGGGAAATATCAAGAGGGGGAGAGAGATCCTTCACGAGGAGGTGTGCTTTGTGAGGGAGGAGAGGGGGCCTTTTATAGGAGAGGGGAGGCTCCTCCCCTCCCATGGCTGGCGGCCAAGGGGGGTGCCCCCACCTCTTCCTCATTCATGTGGTGGAAGCTCCACTCACATCAATTCAAGCTCCACCCAAAATTCCACTCACATGCATTAAATTTTCACCAAATTTAATGCAACTCTCATTTAATAAAACTATTTTATTTATTTTATTCAGAATTTTGTTAATTACTTTAATTAACAAACATTCACGTAAAACCCCTTGCAACATTTCAATATCACATGCAGAACCACTTTCTGCAATTTCACCCGAAACAATTTCGGTTTCCATCGAAACATTTCCTGTTTCTATTGAAACAAATCATGCGCTTTGCAATCCTTTCGTCTGAAACATATGTGCTCCAAAATGGTGTCCAGCAACCCTTAAGTGTGTCACCCTACGGTTCGCGAATAATGCAGACATGATTGAGACTCCTCTCAGATCAATAATCAGAAGCGGGACCTGGAGATCCATACTGACTCCTGCACATTCAACGATGACTTCTATGATCGTGAGAACCTTTAACGCTAGTAACTTAATCCCTTTGTCTCATGATATAATACATGTCCGAGATTCGATCATCGGTATCCAAATACCTAGTTTGATCTCGTTATAGACATGCACTCTTTTCTCGTTCTCGTGATATAACATTCTAGTGATCATATCACTTGCTTGCAAGCTACCTTAATGTGATATCATCGAGAGGGCCCAGGGTATATCTATCCGTCATCGGGATTGAAAAATTCCACTCTTGATCCATGAGCCTCAACATAACACCTTCGTAGCACTGAACCCACCTTTATAGTCACCCTATTACGGTGTGACATTTGATGTTATCAAGATACTCTTCCGGTGTTAGCAATTAACATGATCTCATGGTCTAAGGACTAAGACTACTTCATATGATGTTATAGCAATATAAACATAATGACTTTGATCGTAATGCTATACTTTGGATGAATGTTCATCACATCATTTCACAAATGGTGTGACCTCGTTATTAACAACATCCAATGTCCATGATCAGGAAACTTTGATCATCTTGTTAATCAACGAGCTAGTATATAAGAGAGGCATAACTAGGAACCCTTTTTGTTTATTAAACACACATATATTGACGTTTCCTATCAATACAATTATAGCATGCAAAATAAACATCTATCATATATAAGGAATACATAATAACAAATTTATTATTGCCTCTCAGGGCATATTTCCTTCAGTCTCCCACTTGCACTAGAGACAATAATCTAGTTTACATAGTGATAAATCTAACACCCATGGAGTTCTAGTGTTGCTCATGTTTTGCCCTAGGGAGAACTTTAGTCAACAGATCCGCTACATTTAGGTCCGTGTGTACTTTACAAATCTTTATATTTCCATCCTTGACATGCTCGCGGATGGAGTGAAACCGGCGCTTAATATGCTTGGAATTCTTGTGAGACGTTGGTTCCTTGGCGTTGGCTATGGCTCCATTGTTGTCACAATAGATCACCATTGGGTCCAATGCACTAGGAACCACACCTAGTTCCGTTATGAACTCCTTCATCCAAACCGTTTCATGCGCCGCTTCTGAAGCAGCAACATATTTCGCCTCCGTCATTGATCTAGCCACCACAGGTTGTTTGGACTCCTCCAACTAACTGCTGCTCCGTTCAAGAGAAATACGTATCCGGATTGAGACTTAGAGTCATCCGGATCGGTGTCAAAGCTAGCATCGACATAACACTTAGCAACTAGCTCTTCTTCACCTTCGTATACAAGAAACATATCCCTAGTTCTTCTTAAGTACTTAAGGATATTCTTGACCGCTATCCAGTGTTTCGAACCTGGATCAGATTGATGCCTACTAGTCAAACTAATAGCATGTGCCACATCCGGTCTTGTACATAGCATGGCGTACATTATAGAGCTTATGGCTGAGGCATAGGGGATCTTATCCATTATCTTTCTTTCTTCCGCCGTAGCCGGACTTTGAGTCTTACTCAATGTCTTGCCTTGCAACATAGGTAAGAACCCCTTCTTACTTCCGTCCATATTAAACTTCTTTAATATCTTATCAAGGTATGTACTCTGCGATAGCCCAATTAGGCGCCTTGATCTATCTCTATAGATTTTAATGCCTAATATATATGAAGCTTCACCAAGGTCTTTCATCAAAAATTTGTTGTTTAGATAACTTTTAACACTGTTTAAAAGATCTATATCATTTCTAATCAATAATATGGCATCCACAAATGCCACATTGCTCTCACTCACTTTCTTGTAAATACAAGCCTCTCCATAAGTTTGGACAAATCCAAACTCTTTGATCACCTCATCAAAGCGGAGATTCCAACTCTGGGATGCTTGCTTCAGTCCATAGATGGATCGTTGAAGCTTGCATACCTTATCAGCATCCTTAGGATCGACAAAACCCATAGGTTGTATCATATACAACTCTTCTTCAATATTACCATTGAGGAACGCAGTTTTGACATCCATCTGCCATATTTCATAATCGAAATATGCAGCAATTGCTAACATAATCCTAACCGACTTTAACATCGCTACGGGACAGAATGTCTCATCGTAGTCAACTCCTTGAATTTTTCGAAACCCCTTTGCGACAAGTCGAGCTTTATAGATGGTCATATTACCATCAGCATCAGTTTTTCTTTTGAAAATCCATTTATTCTCAACGGCCTTTCGATCGTGAGGTAAGTCCACCAAGGCCCAAACCTGGTTTTCGTACATGGATTCCATCTCGGATTTCATGGCTTCTAGACATTTGTTAGAATCCGGGATCATCAACGCTTCTTCATACGTCGCAGGGTCATCTATTTCATCAATCATGGAATTCATAACAGGATTGCCGTATAGTTCAGGAGCTGCACGTGTCCTGCTTGACCTGCGAGGTTCGGCAGTATCCTCTTTCAGAGTTTCATGATCATTATCATTAGCTCTCTCTTCATCAGGTGAAGTCAACTCCGAAACAACTTCCGGTGTTGCGCCACTCGCCAATTCATGAAGAGAAGGTTCAGTAACCTCTTCGAGTTCTACCTTCCGACTACTCACACCTTTCGCGAGAAACTCCTTCACAAGAAAGGATACATTCTTGGCAAGAAAAACCTTGCCCTCGGATCTGTGATAGAAGGTATACCCAATCGTTTCCTTAGGGTATCCTATGAAGACGCATTTTTCCGCTTTGGGTTCGAGTTTATCCGGCTGAAGTTTCTTCACATAAACATCGCATCTCCAAACTTTAAGAAATGACAACTTAGGTTTGTTTCCAAACCATAATTCATACGGTGTCGTTTCAACAGATTTAGATGGTGCCCGATTTAAAGTGAATGCAGCGGTTTCCAGTGCATAACCCCAAAATGACAGTGGCAAGTCAGTCAGAGACATCATAGACCGAAACATATCTAATAAAGTACGATTACGATGTTCCGACACACCATTACGTTGTGGTGTTCCGGCAGGCACGAGTTGTGAAACTATTCCACAATCTTTCATATGTGTGCTAAACTCATAACTAAGATACTCTCCTCCACGGTCGGACCGCAGAAATTTGATCTTTCTGTTACGATGATTTTCCACTTCATTCTGAAATTCCTTAAACTTTTCAAAGGTTTCAGACTTATGTTTCATCAAATAGATATACCCGTATCTACTCAAATCATCCGTGAAAGTAACAAAATAACGATATCCACCTCGCGCCGACACACTCATCGGTCCACACACATCAGTATGTATGATTTCCAATACATCTGTCGCCCGTTCCATTGAACCGGAAAACGGTGTTCTAGTCATCTTACCCATAAGGCATGGCTCACATGTATCAAATGATTCAAACTCAAGTGATTCCAAAAGTCCATCAGAATGGAGTTTCTTCATGCGTTTAATGCCAATATGACCTAGACGGCAGTGCTACATATATGCAGATATATCATTATCAAGTTTAATCCTTTTAGCATCAACATTATGAATATGCGTAATACTACTATCGAGATCCAACAGAAATAAACCATTCAACATAGGTGCATGACCATAAAAGATATCATTTATATAAATCGAACAACCATTGTTTTTATATTTAAACGAATAACCACTTTGCATCAAACACGATCCGGATACAATGTTCATGCTCAGTGCAGGCACCAAATAACAATTATTTAGATTTATCACTAATCCCGACGGCATATGGAGAGGCAGCGTTCCGACGGCGATCACATCAACTCTTGATCCATTGCTGACCCACATTGTGACCTCATCCCTTGCTAGCTGCCGCTTGTTCTACAGCCCCTGAATCGAGTTACATATATTAGCAACCGATCCCGTATCAAATACCTAGGTGCTACTGCGAGTACTAGTCAAGTACACATCAATAACATGTATATCACATATACCTTTGTTTGCCTTGTCGGCCTTCTTGTCCGCCAAATACTTGGGGCAGTTGCACTTCCAATGGCCAGTCCCCTTATAATAGTAGCACTCGGTATCAGACTTAGGGCCAGCTCAGGATCTCCTTTCAGGTGCGGCAACAGATTTGCCGCCCTTCTTTCCCTTATGCTTGCCTTTCTTGTCCTTCTTGAAACCGGTGGTCTTATTGATCATCAACACTTGATGTTCTTTCCTAATCTCCACTTCTGCAGTCTTAAGCATTGACAGAAGCTCGGGAAGAGACTTCTTCATGCCCTGCATGTTATAGTTCATCACGAAGCTCTTGTAGCTAGGTGGCAGAGATTGGAGAACATGACGTATGCCTAAGTCAATGGAAATCGTTATTCCCAAGGAAACAAGCTTATCGGCGTACCCAGACATTTTGAGTACGTGCTCACTAACAGAGTTGCTCTCCTCCATCATGTAGCTAAAGAACTTTTCAGAAGCATTATAACTCTTTACGGCAGCATGGGTATCGAAAATCATTTTCAATTCTCCCATGGTATCAAAGTCATTGCCATTTCCGAAACGCTTTCGAAGTTCTGGCACTAGCCCATACAGTATGCCACAATGAACTAAGTTGTGGTCCTCCTAACGAGTTATATAGACATTCTTTTCCTCGTCAGGGGCATCGGGAGCTGGTGGGGGGCCTAGCGGCACTTCTAGCACATATAGATTTTGTGCAACATTGAGGAGAATCCTCAAATTCATAGCCCAGTTGGTGAAGTTTCTACCATTCGCAGCAAGTTTATCTTTCTCCATGAACACATTGAAATTAAAAGCAGGTGGTGCCATCTACAACAGAATTTGTAAAGTATATTTAGACTAAGTTTATGATAGATTGAGTTCAACTAATCCAAATTACTAATGAACTCCCACTCAAAAACTACATCCCTCGTGTCTTTTTGGTGATTACATGAACCAAATCCACTACACCAAGTCCGATCATCACGTGAGTCGGTGTAGCTTCAAAGGCGAGCATCTATATGGGCATCATATCAACTATATGACTCATGCTTAACCTTTCGGTCCGTGTTCCGAGGCCATGTCTGTATATGCTAGGCTCGCCAAGTAAGAACCTTAGTATTCGCATGTGTAAAACTGTCTTACACCTGTTGTATGAAAGCGTAGAGTTGAGTACACCCGATCATCACGTGATGTCTCGAAACACGATCCATAGAACGATGCATACTTAAGGAAGAACACATTTTATCTTGATATCTAAATGAGGGATCATCTTACAATGCTACCAAAAGCGCCAAACTAGCAGTATAAGATGCAAACATCTAATGTGTAAAGTGAGATGATATGGTCCATGCATTTGATCTCTATCATTTGCATTGTGGTATGATCTCTATCATTCCTTTGTGTGTAAGGCCAAGGTCTATGGAACTTACACGTTGAATGTGTTCTAAGAGTATCTATCATACATCTACTTACAACAATACCATATCAAGACACTAGCCCAGCAACGATCTAAACTAGACGCCTCTAATTTATCAATTGCAAGTTTTACGTGGCTTAGGGCTTTCGGAGATAGAACCGGTCTTACCTACGAACATGAACCACAACGAGGATAACTAAGTTATTAGAAACTCGTTGTAAATCAGATATTGACTATAGTAGGAGAGACAGATACCCGCCAGCCACTTATGCAAAACTAGTTGCATGTCAGTCGTGGAACCGGTCTCATGTACGATGACATGTAAGGTTGGTCCGGGCCGCTTCATCCCACTATGCCACCAATATCCAAAATACATAGAAGATGCAATAACATGATCATCATCACCCACATATAAACATATGTGTACTACCCATGCAAAGCACCTACGCATAGATCAGGCTCTAATACCACTGTTGGGTTCGCAGCATAGAAAACAAAAAATTCCTACGAAGAGAACTATACGCCAAGATCTATCTACTAGATACAGAGCAACGGGTGGATATACATCCATAGAGAACTTACCCTCGAAGACAACTAGTTTTGTTAACGAGTAGGAACTCGTGGTTGATGTAGTCGTACGCTTGCCGATCTCAAGATCGTGTGGAAGTCCGAGCGTCACAAATCAGCAGCGCATCCGTCCTCGCACACACGTCCAAGCCACCGGACAACCTCCACCTCCTCGCTCCAGCGAATCAGCGAAAGCAGCAACTCCTTCCAGACGCAAGGCCACCGGGAACATGTATCTCGCTAATCCGAGACCATGGGGAAATATCTAGAGGGGGAGAGAGATCCTTCACGAGGAGGTGTGCTTTGTGAGGGAGGAGAGGAGGACTTTTATAGGAGAGGGGGGCTCCTCCCCTCCCATGGCCAGCGGCCAAGGGGGGTGCCCCCACCTCTTCCTCATTCATGTGGTGGAAGCTCCACTCACATCAATTCAAGCTCCACCCTAAATTCCACTCACATGCATTAAATTTCCACCAAATTTAATGCAACTCTCATTTAATAAAACTATT
Organism: Avena sativa; assembly: GCA_916181665.1. Classification (NCBI taxonomy): domain Eukaryota; kingdom Viridiplantae; phylum Streptophyta; class Magnoliopsida; order Poales; family Poaceae; genus Avena; species Avena sativa. Next base: position 464,303,000 of record OV702297.1, on the reverse strand, counting down.
TTATTTATTTTATTCAGAATTTTGTTAATTACTTTAATTAACAAACATTCACATAAAACCCCTTCTAACATTTCAATATCACATGCAGAACCACTTTCTACAATTTCACCCGAACCTAGACGCATCTAGACATGGTACAGTCCAGCAGTGCGTGCCGCCAGGAATTAGTGGCACCACACAGCTGGCAGTGATCCTCTTCTGTCATCTTCCGGTGGCATCGCACGTCGTTTGTAGGTAATGATTGTTTCGCCAGCCTCCATAAAAACACCCTTATCTTTGAGGGCACCTGTGTGCGCCACAAAGAGCACCATTATTTCTCACTCGTCTGCATGTTGGAGGCCGAGGTTCTCTCGTTCAGCCATGCCTCCCTCTTTTCCCTTGTGAAAATCAGCATGCGATAGGCTGATCGCACCAAGAAACACCCCTTATGATCATAGTGCCACGCCCAGTGGTCGTCTTGCCTCCTTCCACTCAATGGAATTTGCAGAACCGCATGGACGTCCATTGGTAGCATGTACTTTCTTAGCTTCTCCTCCTTCCAGGTTCTAGTGGTTGCGTCTTTGAAATCTGCAACCCGAACTAGAGGCTCATCCGCGAGACACGTCAAAGGCCGAAGCATGCCATCCCTTGGTAACCACTGATCTCTCCAAGGATGTGTACCCTCTCCAGTCCCAATCCTGCAAACTAGACCTTGTTTCAAAACCTGGATGCCCTCGTGGACTGATCTCCATATCTGTGACAGAGTCATCCCGATTTCCGCCTGCAGCATATCACACTCCGGGTAGTATCGCGCCTTCAAGACTCTTGCACTCAGAGTGTTTGGAATCTGCAACATGTGCCATCCTTGTCGCGCTATCAGAGATAGGTTGAACAACTCGAAATCTCTGAAGCCTAGCCCCCTAGTTGTTTAGGTTTGCACATCTCACGCCAGGAGACCCAACACGTCTTCCTCTCACCTTCCTTGCTACCCCACCAGAATTTCCTCAACATGCTGTTGATTTGCAAACATAGGCCCCTCGGTAGCAGGAAACATGCCATGGAATAAATAGGAATAGCTTGGGCAATAGATTTAATAAGAACATCCTTGCCACTTGAAGAGATAAGTTTCTTGATCCACCCTTGAATTCTACTCCATATCCAATCTTTGATGTATTTAAAAGCTCCACCCCTAGAGCGCCCTACGTCCGAGGGCATCCCTAGGTATTTCTCATTCAGGGTCTCACTGTGAACGTCCAAAATAGCTTTAACCCCTCCTTGACTGAACTCGGGCATCTCTTACTGAAGAAGATAGAAGATTTTTCCCGATTAATCCTTTGGACAAATGCCAAACAATACTTGTCCAACAACCTCTGGACATTCCCTCCACTCTCCAAATCTGCCCTAAATAGCAACAAGCTGCCATCTGCAAAAAGGAGGTGGTTGATGGCAGGAGCAGTCGAAGCCACCTTCAACCCATGAAGCTCAGATGATAAAATGTGGTGTTTTAAAAGGCGCGAAAGGCCCTCTGCTGCTAGCAAGAAAAGATATGGGGAGATAGGGTCCCCCTGGCACACACCCCTCGAGGGCATAAACTATCGCAACTTCCCTCCATTAAACATCACCTAGAAAGACACCGTTGTGACCAATCGCATCACCATCTTCACCCATAGGCGGTGAAAACCCATCTTGAGCATCACCGCCTCCAAATACCTCCATTCAAGTCGGTCATATGCTTTGTGCATGTCCAATTTCAGCGCACAGAAGCGATTCTTCTTTGCCTGATTCCGCTTCATAAAGTGCAAGCACTCGTAAGAAGTAATAATGTTGTCCATTATGAGGTGACCAGGGGCAAATGTCGATTGTTCCTCTGAGATTATATCTGGGAGGCACACCTTCAGCCTATTTGCTAGCACCTTAGACGCAATCTTGTATATAACATTACATAGACTGATTGGTCTGAACTGGCCTAGCTCCTCTAGGCTAGCCACCTTAGGGATCAAAACAATGAAAGTTTGGTTTATTTCCTTCATGTCATCCTCCCCTTTCAGTACCCTGAGCACTGTGGTCATCACCTCCTCCCTACAAAGTTCCCAATGAGTTTGGAAAAAATGGGCTGGAAAGCCATCTGGCCCCGGCGCCTTCGTTGGAAACATCTGGAAAAGAGCAGTCTTGACCTCCTGTTCCGCAAAAGGCTTCAGAAGCGAATCATTCATAGCTATTGTAACTTTACGCATTTAATCACCTCCTCCATGTTGGTGACTCCCTCTGAGCTATACAAGTTTTCATAGAAAGTACTTATTAGTTCGGCAATCTCCTATTCATTCTCTGTAAAACTAGTATCAGGTCACTTAATCTGAGCAATACGGTTTCTCTTCTTTCTCTGACTTGCTCGTAGATGGAAAAACCACGTGTTTTTATCGCCTTCGGCCAGCCACTGGACCCTTGACCGCTGGCGCCACATCACTTCCTCACGAGCATACAGCTCAACTAGTCCTTGTGTGATTTTAACCTCCTCGTAGGAAGGCTCATGTCGCCCCGGATTGGCCCGAAGCAAAGATAGCCGATCATTTAGCTGTAGGATTTCCCTCTGAACATGTCCAAACATGTTCTTACCCCAGAGCTCCAGTGAACCGAAAACACGGGTCAATTTCTCCTTTAGCCGGTCCATCGTCTCAGCTCTTCCTTCCTCCCTCCACATCTCATCCAGGTGTGGCTTAAACTGGTCATGAGACTCCCACATGATCTCATAACGAAAGATTTTCTCCTATGTAATCCTGCGTTGCCGAGCTAACTCTCGCCACCACAAGAAAATAGGGCACTGGTCTGATGTCACCCCCCGTTAAATGTCACAATGTAGCGAGCGGAAACCTGTTGCACCAGGGCTCCGTCGCGAGGGTTCTGTCCAAGCGCACCCGGCAGAAATAACCCCTGCAACACGGCGCTCGAAAGTCCAGTCATTCCCCTCGTAGCCAATGTCAATCAGCTCACAAACATCTACCATCTCACGAAAGCCCTCAATTTGGTCTAAACTCTTCTCGGCGGCACCAACATGCTCCTGAGGATGCAGTACTTCATTAAAATCACCAATGCATATCCATGGTGACGCATTAGCCGATTTGATGTACTTGAGCAGATCCCAAGTCTTATACCTCTCCGCAGTCTGAGCCTCACCATAGACACACGTCAACCTCCAAGGTTTAGAACCCCTCTCAGTTATAATCGCATCCATGTGGTACTGAGAATACGGCAAAATTTCCAAGTTTATTTCATTGTTCCAAAACATAGCTAGGCCACCACTGCGGCCCGAACTACTAATAGCGAAACCATTATCATATCCTAGCGATCGAGCTAGGCCCTCTACCCGAGTTCTATGTAGCCGAGTTTTGACTACACACAAAACAGTTGGTTTGAAACGCTTCGCAAGATCACGAAGCTCACGAACTGACGTGTCGCTCCCAAGGCCGCGATAGTTGTAGCACATGCAACTCATTGCTCCTGGCGGCACTCCGTCTCGGAGCCCACCTCTGCCCTGTTTGGGTCGCTCTTCCTCAGCTTCTTCATCTGCGGTGGCTTGATTGGTGAGAGAGTCTTGTCCCCTCCCCTCTGAGACGCATCCACAGCCATTGCATGTTCTTGCTCCTCAAGAACCTTTTCCGTAGCTTGCCCCAAACCATCCGTGAGCTGAAGAAGAGAGCTATTAGGGACCTCAACTCCGTCAGACCTCGACTTGTTTGGTGAACCCCCAGGTGGTCTCTTACGAGATTCAGCATCTCTCCCTTGTCCACGACCTCCTCCTCTCCCACCTCGGCTCCCATCCCGGGTTGGTCCTCTAATGTTCATCCCAGTGGTTTGGGGGTGCCAATCCTCCGTTTGCGCCACCATCTAGGCCTCGTACTGCTTTTCCTCATCCACGTGAACGCCATCGCCACACTCCAGGTCCCCATGTCCAAAAAGTCCGCAAACATCACAGAACCTGAGTAACTTCTCATACATCACCTGAAAGTGTATCATCTCTTTTCCTTCTGCATGCAGGCCGACAAACCTCATCAGAGGCTTATAGACATCAAGCCTAACTCTCATGCGGACGAAGCTAGTGCCACTCACGCCAAGAGCATACAAATCAACGCCCTTAACTTCCCCGATCAGCGCAGCCATGTCACGCACCAGCGCCTCCTTGTGGAACAGCGGCGGAATGCCACGCACTTGGACCCAAACATTAATACGATTAAGAGCAACTGACTCAGGGTCAGCGATCCCATCATATAGTTCCACCATTACTCCCATCTGCCTGAAGATCCACGGACCTTCCAGCATCACCCTATTCCAATCACCCAGGCAAGAAACCTGAAGGACGAACATGTTCTCTTTCACCGGACGGATCGTCCATTGCTTGGCTAGTCCCCATGCAATATCCATCTTCTGAAAAAATGGCTGATTTCCGAACTGCTTCGTGGTATGAACCCTAACCACCGCCATCCACTTCGCCCCCTCATGCAGGTTGATGAATTCCTCCTGTGGGAGAACCACGTCGTCCAGCTCCCCATCCTTCAGAACTAGCTTTTTCATCAGCTCTTGCAGATCTGTTGGAGGTTTAGGATTCGAGGATCCTCCTTCCTTTGGGATCTTTGCCGCCATCGCTCTAAGAGCCACCAGTGATCGGCCCCCAGTTCCCCCTGCGCCTCCAACACGCGCACGACGTCCCCGTTGTCAGCCCGACCGCAACGCGGCCGGAGGTAGCACAGAGAGGGAAGATCGGGGTCGGAGATTGCCCTTCGCCGCCGAGTCGCCAGCGTAGGTTAGAAACCCTAGAAAAAACTAGTTTTTTTTAAATAATTAGTAATTAGCATTTGCGCAACAGAGAAATGATTTCCTCGTCCAAATGCTAAACACGACATCACCATTTTAGACGACGTTCATCGGTAAGGTCCAACAAAAGCCCACCAAACCGTTCATCTGTCCAGCCCACCAAACCGTTCATCTGTCAATCCTCTTCGACGGCCGACGGCCGGACGCGGCGACGCTACGCCCTACTGGCGCTCCCTCCGCCTCTGCCTCCCGAGGCGCCGGCCCCTGTTCTCCGACGCCCCTGGACACCATACCCTAGCGCCGGCGCTCGCTGCACTCCTTCCACGCCGGGTGTCCGTCTCCTCCCCTTGCTCCTCGCCGGCTCCTCTTCGCCGATGGATCTTCTCTCTTCCGCTTACGGCGGCGCTGACTCCGACGACGACGCTGACGGCACCCCAGCTTCCAGCTGGGTAGACACAGGCCTCCCCTCCGTTGCTCCACCACCGCCGAAGCGGCCGCGGTGGGGGCCTACCCCGTACCTCCCACCTCCTCCCTTCACCACCCCGCAACCGGCTCCACCCCAACCTGCGCCGCTGCTGGCCGCCTCCTCCAGCGGAAGGTACGTCTCCAAGAGGGAGCGCGCCCTCCTGGCCGCATCGCAGGCTTCCACGGGCTCCGAGGAACCACGTCCTCAGCCCCTGGCGCCAGAGTTCGGCTCCCCTGGTGAGGACTCTCGACCCTTTGTGGCAGACATTGCAAAAGTCGGATAAGTCATTTAGGTCTCGATTCCGATAAGGTTGGAAACTAGGATATCCAAATATGCACCCTCATCAAATGTTTAAGTGAATTCACGTGGAGATGCTCTTGTGATCTGTGCCAACATAAAATTCAGTCGTCAATCGTATAATGGATTTTTCAATGTGGAGTGGGACTTGGCCTTGTCTATTCAGATACCTTCAATGATTTGTAACTATGTGAAGAATTTTGGTGAATTCTTTGGTAAGTGTGAACTAGAAGCATGAATCACTAATCCTTTGGAAGAACACTGAAGTACTGCTTTGTTCCTGGTAGTGATATTTACCTCTTATGATGTGTTGATGATGACACAATGAGTTGAGAGTGACACACCTGTACTTTAGTTTTTCTTTTTCTTGTTTCTTAAACAGCATTTATGTTCCTTGCTCATGTGACCTGTGCTTTTTATTACAGTTATTGGATCTCTCACTGATTCAAATATTCGAGCTGATGTTTTGCGCTCTCTGCGATGCCAACCGAAGCCTGGATCAACTAATAATACACCTTTGAAGCTCTCAGTGACCTTGAGGAACCACACTAAAGCAGTCAATTGTGTGGATTGGTCACCAAGTCATGGTCGGTAGTTATTCTGCCATACTGTACTTTATCTCGCTTTTTTGCTTTGACTTATACTTGCCTACTTATGAGTAAACAGACTTACAAGTAAGCTGTTGTAAGATGTTCTCTAGAGTTATGCATTAGTTAATTAAGAAAATGATGTATTCTTGCTATTTGTTTTTTTGGTTCATACATGTTACGAGTTTGGCATGTTAGGTAGGAAATAGAGCACGTGTGACACATGTCCTGATATTGCATCATTACTAAAGTTAATGATACCTGGCAAAGTGTTACACTATTAATATCACCCTCGAGACTAGACACACTCTACTATCCCATTTGGTTCCCTCAGAAGGAACAAATCTGGATTTTTCTGAACAAAGTTGGAAGTATTCTTGTTATTTGAATATTCGAAGTATCCCTAAAGAAAAGCATTTGAAGTATATAACTTCAATAGCGTGTTGCTTAACTCAAGTATATATTTAGATTTTTTGTTATATCCTCTTGTTATCGTGTTTCCCTATTAATTAGTGCTACTAAATGTGATAAATGAGATCAGTAGATGGTAAGTTCCACCTCCAAATTGCAAAAAATGTCATGTACACAATTCCAATCATCTTTCTCGGTTTAAATTGTATTCAGTAAGAGCATTATTGTGAGATGATACTCATGAAAAAGAAAAATTCACAGGTCATCTTCTTGCTTCTGCTGGAATGGACCATACAGTTCACATATGGAATGTATGGAACAAAGGGAATACTATTTCTCGAGTATTAAAACATCATACCGCTGCTGTAAAGGATGTGAGGTGGTCCTACCATCAGCCCGTGTTGCTCTCTGGAGGGTTTGATTGTTCCTCACGACTTGTTGATGCCGAGGAGGGAAAAGAAATCAGGGTATTCAAGGAGGATCAAGCTGTGGAGGTCATCAAGTTTAATCCAACTAACTCCAATCTCTTTATGTCTGGTGGGTCCAAGGGTTCTCTTAGACTCTGGGATATTCGAACTGGCTTGGCAACTAAACAGTTCGACAGAAGTCTTGGCACCATCCTTGACATTGAATTCAGTGCTGATGGGAAACAGTTTATATCTTCAACTGACACAACCAGAAGCAATGTTAGTGAGAACACTATAATTATATGGGATATTCTACGACAAGTTCCGTTATCTAACCAGGTAATGGAATTTTATATTAGTTTTTAGTTTGATATAGCATATTATCATCCTCTCAATACCTCATGATTTTCCCCCTTATATGCACACATTCAAGTTGGGCATACTTTAAAGATGAAAAAAAGAAAAAGATCCTTTTTCAAATGTGTGGTTGTTTACTTGTAGTATTTGCCTCTTTCTGACCTGTCAAGTATTTTTTGTATATCTCATTTCCCTCAATATATAAGGGAAGACATCATGTGCGTAGCCTTGAATATACTATGATACTGATAGTAATAGGACTTGAATATTTGATCTCAACATATTTTATCAACCATGATAGTGTCGCAGTAATGCAGAGTTAACACTATATATGTGTTTGGCCAATATCTTCATGAATGTTGAACATCCATTCATTACCCATTTCCGAATATTTTAATAAGATTCTTTGTCTGATTTTTGTTCGTACTCCATAGCAAAAATAGGTTTGACTCGTCGCCACATTCCAACATACGCTTGCTCCATTAGTATACATTCTTTATTAGCTCCTGTAGCAGAAATTGTAATATTCTTCTCTCTCTGTCCCATAATATAAGATTTTATTGCATATATTGGTTATAATAACATCCTATATTATGGGGCGGAGGGAGTACATGTGTGTGCTATGTAATTAAGAACAAAAACTCAGCTGATGAATTATGGTCACCAATCCACCTTGCTATATGCTATTTGTTTTGCTACACATACTAATAGTACATAATTAGAAACCATGGAGTTTTACTGTTGTTCTAGTGGTAAGAGGGGATCGAAGAACACACTGAGTCTTGGGCTTGTAACAACTGGGGTGAAGGGATAACATGTGCTGCCCCTTCTGGGCTAAGGGCGACCAGGATCTGAGCTGCGTCATGTTTTGTCCTTATAAGGTGACCATATGTTTATTAATTGCTATAGATCAGATGAAGCTATGTGATCTACTACCTCCATCCCAAGGCTTAAGGCATATAATTTTTTTCAAAAGTCAAACCAACTAAAGTTTGACCAAGTTTTTAGAGAAAAATATTAATATTTACACTATGTATTCCATACCCTTGCATACATCATGAAACATATTTTCACATGGTATCTATATAATATAATAGTTCTTAATAGATTTTTCTAAAAGTTTGGTCAAACTTTACATGGCTTGACTTTTCAAAATAATTATATGCTTTAAGCCTTGGGATGGAGGGAGTATATATAAGATGTTATAAGGTGGCCAGATGAAGTTTCACTATTGTTTTGCCCTTAAGAACATCTCGTCGTTGATTATGCTCATTAGCGTGGTGGTTGTGGAAGCATAGAAACAAGGCCATCTTCGACAATGCGTCCCCCTCAGCGATATCGCTGTTTGACACGCTCAAGTCTAAGGCGAGATCGTGGGCGAACACGGGTGCCAGAGGGCTATGCCATCTTCTCCCGTAGCTAGGTTTTGGGTCGAGTTGTATGACGTGGTGTTCCGCCCCTTTGTGGACTTGTACATAAACCTTCTTTTCTATGAATGCATCGAAACACAAGGCTTTTGCGTTTTCGCGAAAAAAAAGATGAAGTTATGTGATGCGCTTTTATAGGACGGACTGATCTAACTTGAACTGAGCTCAACCTCGTAAAGAAAATTGGATTACCTAGTTTACTGAAAGCGAAATGTAAGGGATGCTAGTAACCCGATCTGTCTACTCTATAGTAACATGAATTCTTAAAGTATGTTTCACGGTTTTCGACATGGATACTTATGAATTAACACTCCCAACCTAAAGCCTTCTGACTCTCCAACAGCTTCATGCTAGTCCTAGCAACTGACATTTTCAGTTTGGAGGTGATAGATCTTGAATTAGATGGTGAAACCCTGTTATTTCTCAGGGAATTGGTTTTGCAAACTATGAACTGGAACTGAATAATCACACTGAAACTTGACACAAATCACCCTGTATCACAGGTTTATACAGAAGCCTTCACATGTCCTTGTGTGAGATATCACCCATATGAAGCTTCTTTTGTTGCGCAATCCAATGGTAACTATATCGCGATCTTCTCTTCAAGGCCACCATTCAAGTTAAACAGGTACAGGCGGTTCGAAGGACATGGGGTATGGGGTTTCCCGATAAAGTGCAGTTTCTCTTTAAGCGGGAGGGAACTTGCATCTGGTTCATCCGATGGATGCATCTATTTTTATGATTATAAATCCTCAAAGCTTTTAAGGAAGATTGAAGCCTCCAAAGAAGCCTGCACTTACATCGCATACCACCCTGTAATACCTAATGTGATTGCTTCATGCAGCTGGACTGGTGAAGTATCTGTTTTCGAATGAAACCACTAACTCTTAATTACAGTGTTCTCAGAATTACTAACCACAGATTGAAATTGGCTTATCTGTACAAACTTAGATCAGAGAGTGCTTTGTAATTGCGGACAGCATCGCAGTGGATTCGGTTTCCTTCAGGTTGATGAACATTTGGCCAGGGACCGAACAAAAAAATGCACCTGGGATTGGGCTACTGAATGGCTATGTATCCTAAGTAAGTTATCATAAGATTTTTTTGTTAGGTTCTGCTCTCACGTCTAGAAATGTTTCAAGTTATAGTGTGTTTATCTTGTTATAACGCGATCACACGATTGATTAAGTTAATTCTGTTCTTGTGCAGTTGTATCAAACCGGCTTCAGATAAAATATTCTGTATCAATTGATATTTCAGAACATGGTTCTGAAGAAGCAAAGCCCGCGGGCAAATCCAACACGGTAACTAATGAAGGATGTGCCAAGAACGAATTTGAAGTTAAGAAAAAGATGATATTGGCAGTACGAGTTGATCACGTTCGCGAGGATCCGAGGGTCTGTGTCCAAGATGGTTTTACCCGTGCCCATTTGCCTGGCTAGAGGAATCACATTCATCAACGCAACAATGGCTTCCGTGTACAAGGCTTGAGAAGCATGCTCCACATGCCAGGTGCTGCAAAGATTACATCTCATGCACCATCGCAAGCGATAGCGCCCCAACCACTCCACCAGGCTCGTACCGAGTCCAACGTCGATCGTCTACTACCGAGGGAGGTGAGGTCTGGCTTGAGAAGTTGTTGCCACTCTGGAGTGTGACAGCCAGATCAGATACTCAACATCTTCAGTGGACAGTATCCTCTGCATGATTCTGCTTATTGCTCTCTACCCAACGGGTCCATACCAGAGCGGAGTCCAAGTAGACATGTTCCGTTCATAGGGTAGCTTGAGAATTTCCTGCATCATACGGAGTGGGCCGCTACGCTGTAACAGGGCCAGTCTAACATTTTCCAGCCCTGCTGGTCGCCACATATATTTGATGAACCATGGGACGCGAATGAGCGACATTACAAAAGGTGAACCATGGGATGTCAGTAGCTCAGTGACGGAGGGTTATGTGAAGCATCTACAAGTTTGACAGGGTACTATGTACACCTCACGAAAGAGAAAGGGAAGTTGACACTCTGATAGTCGTCCGGGCAGCATCCAACAATTAATAGCATTACTCCGTATCGTATATGTCTATTTTAGAAATGAAGTTGTCTAACAGAGGTATCATCAAGATTTAGAAATGTACCCTGATTGATGTTGTATAAAAGTTACTCCCTCTGATCCAAATTAGTTGATTTGGTTTTGTCTAGATTCGGATGTATCTAGTACTAAAACAAGTCTGAGTCAACTAATTTGGATCGGAGGGAGTATTTAGAACTGTAGATAAGATGAAATTCGTGTTGCCACATAAACCTTTTCGAAATGTCTAAGTGGTTGTTAGCTTTGGCAGGGATGTACATGCTGCAACTCAAGGACTAGAACACGCACACAAACGCTATAACACGAAGGTAGCCAGAGGCACGTGACATGTCTCGTAATATTTATTGCTTTTCATAGTTTTTTTATGCTTACAAACTGCTGAATGCTGCTGCCTACATGGGTGCTGCCGTGCAGCCAAACTCAACCTGACTCGTCAGGTTATTTGTCAGGTTGTAAGGGTCCGTGTCTCCTTTGCTGCTACCCTCAGTTCATCATGACAACACATCCTGTGGATTATGTGGAGCAAGGGGTTTTACCTGTAGCTAGATTACCCCTAGCGGCTGTGGCTGGGAGCTGGGTCGTGCTCTCTGCCTCTACTCTGCTTTTAGGTCACAGAGACCAGCCTTATATACATGACTTATATGGGCCTGGGCCACATGGGCCTCACATACAACACTCCCCCCTCAGGAGGGATGATAGATATCTATCATTTCCATCTTGACACACGACATGCTACATTCTTTAGTTTCCAATCCTTTAGTTAAGTAGTCTGCAAAATGTTGCCCTGAACTCACATGCTCTCTTGATAATCCCAGCATCCAGTTTTTCTTTGATGAAAAACATGTCTATCTCCACATGCTTGGTTCTATCATGCTGCATTGGATTGTTTGCTATGCTGATTGCTAATTGGGAAAATGGACAAAGATAACCCATAATAAAAATAAATTCACAAAATGAACTCTGGCCAAAAGTATTTCACACCCACTAACCCTTTTTGTAGCGCCCAACAGCTAGGCGCTATGGCCCTTGCCAGTGTGGCGGTCGCCTGGCCCGCCCTGGCCCCACCGGACCGTGTAGCGCCTGGGCGTTAAGCTTGGGCCATGCAGCGCCTAGGCGCTATGCCCCAATGTGTAGCGCCTAAGGGAAATATGCTACACATTGAGACATAGAGCCACGCGCGCGGCCCCCCTCCCCACCCCGACCCACTCCCTTCCCAGCCGCCAGGGAAGAACACAGGAACAGAGAGCGGTTCCTCTCTTCCCTCCCTCTCAAACACCACCCTAAAAACCTATAGATCTGAAGTATTTTGCAGGGGATTTGCTCCCCAATCTCTCCCTCAAGGTATTCTCCTCTGATCCCCTCTTTTTCATCCAAAAAATCTTGCACATTTTAGTCTTATTTGCTTGGAACCCTAGTCTCTAGATGGATTCATGTTTAGGCTGATTTGTTCATGGTTTTTGGTTACTTGGTAGTTGTATGTTAGTTGTATTTGTTGGGGAATGACAATGTGTTGTTGATTTGATTTGTATATGATGGTTGTATATGGATTTGTATAAATGTTCCAATAATATGCTCCCATATCCTTTGTAGTTACTTATAGAAACTAAAACAATGGCCACCGATGATGGTTGTATATGGATTTGTATAAATGTATGAATAATATGCTCCCATGTCCTTTGTAGTTTCTTGTAGAAATTGAAACAATGGCCACATATGATGAACCACTCACATATTTATTGATATTTGGAATATATTTGTAGGATGATGTGGCTACTTGATGATTACTATGATACAAAACACCGTGCATACTTGATGGCGGAGAAGCATATGGTAATAAAACCATGTTGGACTTGTTTGTCTTAATTTTTCTATTGATTCAATTGTGTTGGACCCGTAAAGAAGCATAATATTTTGACTTGTATGTATGCAGAAGCTAGGTCCCCTGAAGATTTGGTCTCATGGCGCGTCCTCGAGTGAGATGACGTACGACGAGCGGTACACTCCGTATATCCAGCAGCTAGGCCTCCTCCCTTTCATCATGCTTGTGACCCGATCGACACCGAACCTCAACGCGACTGCCCTCACCACACTTGTCGACCGGTGGAGATCGGAGATGCACACTTTCCACCTCCGGACTGGCGAGATCATCCCACCCTTCAGGATGTTTCCATGATCTTGGGGCTTCCTATCGCAGGGAACCCTCTGTGTATAAACACAGATTCTGACGGGTGGCGCAATGAGATGGAGCTACTTATTGGGAGGGATCTTGTAGAACTTGAAGACAAGAGTAAAGATAGAGTCCCAGCAGGCGCGACATACGCGTGGATTGTGGCGAACTTTGTGCAATGCCTGGAGCCAGCCGAGGTTGAGGTGATCGAGACACATGCTCGTGTGTACGTGTGGCATGTCCTCTCCAGGACTTTGTTTGCTGACATCGGAGGTAGGACCGCTCAGTGGATGTGGCTGAAGGCTCTAACGCACTTTGATAGCAACATTAGCTAGGGTTCGGCGGCTCTTGCCTACTTGTACCGGCAGGTAATCACTTGTTCACGCCGCCATCTTTTGTACACTTCCAATCCACACGTATCATATGCTGACATTTTTACTTTACTTGCAGTTGGATGATGCTTGTTGTAGGTCAAGCGCCAACGCTTGAATAGGTGGTGCTATGGTTCTCCTCTTAGTATGGAGCTGGGAACGTTTACCAGTAGGTCGCCTAAAAGAGGTGGGCTACCTTCCTTGGCCAGAGTTTGGGAGACACCCTCTATGCTCACCCACTTGGGCTTACAGGTGGGACATCGTGTCAGAGATGACAAGCGATGTTGATGCCATGTACATGAAGTACACAAACAAGTTTGATGCGCTTACGCCCGAGCAGGTAAATTTCTGTCTTCACATCACTCCCTAAAATGTTTTATCCACTAGTCGAAATCTATAAGAAACATGTTCTTGTGATATGTTTTAGGTGGAGGGGGAGCCTTATGGTTACAGGGACGATTTAGGTATTGCTCCCGGGTTTGATCTTAACCCGAAGTGTTTGGAGGAAAAGAATCTTTGGCTCATGTGTTGTCCATTAATTTGCAATTGGGCGGTTGAATACCATCTTCCACACCGTGTGATGAGGCAGTTCGGTTTGTTCCAGGCCCACCCTCCCGTATATAAGGACACCGACAAGGAGCTTCATAGGTAAGTTAGCATTAGAACCCTTTTACTCAATTACATCGTCGTCTTCTATTTGGTTGTAGTAACAAATTTCTTTGTTGTCCTGCAGGTTGGACAGGAAAAGGTAGAGAAAGATCAAGAAGTGGGATCACCATCATAGGAAGTATGTCGTGGAGTTCTTGATGTCTGTGGAGCAGGCTCAGCAAACAGAATGGAATAGTGGAAGAGCTCATTGCCCAATTGCATGGAACAACTACCTTCAGTGGTTTCTTGAAAATACTCGTGTCTCCATTTGCCCGCCGTCTTACGAGGAGGAAATATTAGAAGAACCATGCGTTTTCGATGAGCTTGCCTACAACGAATACAACAAGCTTGTTAGGTAGGGGCACGAAATCCCGATATCTTCCTCGCTCAACTTTGTGGTAAAGTTTTCCTTGCCCTTCCATTACTTTACTTGCCCTTCCATCGCTTTACTTCCTAACATGTTTGCATTCTTTACTCCATAGAGAAAGGAGATAAAGAAACATGCTGACGAAACCGAGGACATTCTCCACGATTGGCCGAAGGGAAAAAAGGCAGAAGGCATACTTTGAAACTTCCTCAAGGTATGGTTGGAAATGAAAGGAGTACTTATAGGGCATGTTGTGCTACATGCTTTGACTTCTCGTGTACTTTATTATAGCGGACGACCCAAAAGATGCATCAGTTATCTAACCTATTAGGTTGCCGCGACCCCGAGTACACAACACCGACAAATTCTAGGTCCAAGTCGATTTCTGACCCAATGGCTAATCTTGAGGATGACGAAGAGGAGGAGGCCACCTCGGTGGCTCGTACGGAGGATGAGGTATGGGACGACCTTACATTTCTTACCTGCATTAAGTGCATTTGGTTTGTTTGCCGTACATTTTCTTAGGCATACGTTCGTACATGTAGATGCCTCATATGGAGAATGAGACGGAGGAAGACTACCGGATTCGTTCCACTTACCTATTGAAGCCAAGGAAAGAGTTCACTCGGTGGACACCGGAGGACTTCCGCAACAAAGGAAAGGCTAATGTTGTCGAAGACGAGCCACCACGGAGGTCAAGAGCTAGTAGGAGGATGAGGGGTCTAGACTATGATGATGATGAAGAGGAAGAAGAAGAAAAGGTGGCGGTGACACAGAAGATAACTCAACAATATCACTTGGGTCCATCCATTTCAGTTCTAACCTAACTTGCTTCAAGACCTCGGTGTAGGTTGGACTATGTTCAAACACCATGTCTAGCTCATTCGGGTCCGGTTCTATGTTTCCTTTAAAAAATGCATCCTTGTCCACATGATGAACATGAACAATTCTTGCCATACCTAACACATAAGAGAATATGATCATTAACTACCCATGGCAAGATGAATAAAAATATAGTAGTCACATTATCAAACAATTTATCTAACAACAACACCATCCCTTACATAAGCAAACCCTAACCCTAACCATATCCATAACATTCCAATAAACCAAACTCTAACAATCCAAGAACACTAAACCTAACTAAATGCTTCTTAGACACCATTCTACCCAACATTGGCCAATGAACCCAACAAATTTCCAAAGATTTCCTCACAAATCAAATTTCTAGGTTTTCAACTCAAATCCCACCAAAATGAAAGATTTCAATCGGTCAAAACGAAGGGAATAGAGGGAGGGTACCTCTAGCAGCTGGGGAGGGGTCGAAATCCACCAAATGAAGCCTCCAATCTGAGGGATTTGAGGGGGGAGGAGAGAGGGCCGCTGCTGGGTGTTCTTCTCTGTTTCCTGGCGGCTGGGAAGGGAGTGGGTCAGGGTGGGGAGGGGGCCACGCGTGTGGCTCTATGTCTCAATGTGTAGCACCTTTCCCTTAGGTGCTACACATTGGGGCATAGCGCCTAGGCGTTGCACGGCCCAGGCTTAACGCCTAGGCGCTACATGGTCCGGTGGGGCCAGGGCGGGCCAGGCAGTCGCCACGCTGACAGGGGCCATAGAGCCTATGGCATAGGCGCTATACTATAGAGTATAGTGCCTAGCTATTGGGCGCTACAAAAAGGGTTAGTGGGTGTGAAATACTTTTGGCCAGAGTTCATTTTGTGAATTTGTTTTTATTATGGGTTATTTTTGTCCATTTTCCCTCACACCACACATTCAGACAACTAGCCTTCAATATCTTCAATTCTTCAAGTAAATTCCTTATCCACAACATCTCACTTAGCCCTTGAGCCATAGCTCTATATTCTACCTCAGCGGTCGACCTGGACACAACAACCTACTTCTTACTCCTCCAAGATATCAAGTTCCCACCCACAAAGACACAAAAACCTGTGGTGGATCTACGATCATCTAGGCAACTTGCCCAATCTGCATCACAGTACCCATCTATCACGAGATGCTTGTTACTTTCAAATAACAACCCCCTTCCTGGAGTCCCTTTCAAGTATCTCAAAATTCTATACACTGCTTCAAGATGATCACTCCTAGGTTTATGCATGTATCTGCCTACCACACTAACTGCAAAAGCAATGTCTAGGTGAGTATGACATAAGTAGAGCAACCTCCCAACTAATCTCTGATATCTCTCTTTATCTACCAGTTCTCCTGACTGAGCTGTTACTTTGTGGTTTTGATCAATTGGGGTTGAGGTTGCCCGACACCCTACCATTCCTACATCACTTAGAAGATCTAAAGTATACTTCCTCTAGGATAGCGCAATCCCTTTGGCAGACCTAGCCACTTCTATGCCCAGAAAGTATTTAAGTCGGCCGAGATCTTTGACTTCAAATGCTTTTCCCAAGCACTCTTTCAGTCTTGCTATTTCTTCTTTATCATCTCCTGTGATAATAATATCATCCACATATACAACAAGTATAGTGATTTTCCCCTTTCTATGCATGTAGAATAGTGTATGATCACCATTACACTGCCCATACCCCATACTGCATACAACACATCTGAACTTGTCAAACCATGCTCTCGGAGATTGTTTCATACCATAAAGAGCTTTCTTTAACCTGCATACTTTGCCAGTGGTCTCATAAGTGGAGAACCCAGGTGGGATCTCCATGCAGACCTCCTCCTGTAAGTCCCCATGCAAGAAAGCATTATTCACATCAAGTTGATGTAAAGACCACCCAAAATTTGCTGCACAAGAGATGAGAATCCTCACCGTGCTCATCTTTGCTACTGGGGCAAAGGTCTCATCATAGTCAATGTCGTAGGTCTGGCTGTACCCCCTCGGCACAAGCCTTGCTTTGTACCTTTCAATCTTCCCTTCTGCATTCTGCTTCACAATGTATACCCACTTGTAGCTGACTGCCTTCTTTCCTATTGGAAGAGGAGTTAGTACCCATGTATTGTTCTTACATAGAGCTTCTAGCTCTTCCACCATGGCCATGCGCCATTTTGAGTCCTCCTTTGCCTTCTTCCAGTCAGTCGGAATTACCACGGACAGAAGAGAAGCAACAAAAGCTTTGTAGGATGGAGATAATGATTCATAGGAGACATAATTTCTAGTATCATTCACATTGAATCCGTAACGGTCAACTAGTCTTGTTTCTGCTGCTCAAGAGCCTTTTCTCAAAGCAATTGGCAAATCAATTGACCCTTCTGTAGCCACCGACTCATGTTCAGCCTGATCCCCATCTGAGGAAACTGATATCACATCAGTACTACCCTGTTGTTCTGTATGTGGTTGTTCTAGTTGCTCCCCCTGATGTGCAACACAAATGCCTCGCTTCTGTGTATCCACCTTTAACTATTCTTCTTGAGCTGCTATCCATCTCGAGACGCTACCAATTTTAGCCGGTGCATTAATTTTAGTGGGTGCACTAGGTGCACCAACCTGCACATCAATGTGAGAGCCACATGAGTTCTGAAGTAGCGTATTCTCCCCCTCTTGACCAATTTCATGAGCAGGAGATTGGTCAAGTACCTCAAACATGGCACTGAGATCAGTTTTCTCGCCATAAAATGGTTCCATTCACGAAATGTAACATCCATGCTCACAAATGTCCTCCTCTCAGACGGACTCCAACATTTGTACCCTCTTTGTCCTGAATAGTACCCAATAAAGATACACTTGACTGCCTGAGGATCCACTTTATTGACTGATGGCCTATGATCGCGAACAAAAC
Organism: Avena sativa; assembly: GCA_916181665.1. Lineage (NCBI taxonomy): Eukaryota > Viridiplantae > Streptophyta > Magnoliopsida > Poales > Poaceae > Avena > Avena sativa. The sequence goes on along the minus strand of OV702297.1, from coordinate 464,284,865 downwards.
AAACACAACCAGACACCTTGGGAGGGACTGGAAATTTATTTTTTGTGAAAATCAACTCACACGTTGATTTCATACCTGTCACCCGAGATGGCGTGCGATTGATCAAGAAGGTGGCCATCATGACAACTTCACTCCACATGGACTTGGGCACGTTCATGGTGAACATCAATGCCCGAGCCACCTCTAGTAGGTGGCGATTTTCCCTCTCCACCACCCCATTTTGAGGAGGTGTGTCCGGACAAGATGTTTGATGTAGGATGCCCTTGTCAGACATAAAAGAACATATGTCCTTGTTAACATACTCAGTGCCATTGTCTGATCTGAGTGCTTGAATTTTCACACTAAATTGAGTTTCAACAAGTGCATAAAATGTTTTGAAACACCGAAACACTTCATCTTTATGTCTCGTAAGATAGACCCAAGTCATTCGAGAATGGCAGTCAATGAATGTAACGAAGTACTTCATACCACTGATAGATACCACTGGACATGTCCATACATCAAAATGAATTAAAACAAAGGGAGATATACTCATGATCCCCTTGGTCACATATGAGCTTCTGGTGTGTTTAGCAAACTCACACGCATCACAACACAGCTTGCTCTTGTCCACACCACTCATTACATCAGGAAATACTTGATACATTTTGTCAAAAGACACATGTCCCATCCTACAGTGATGGATTAGGGCTCTAGTCTCCTTATCCTCAGCAACTGTAGCTAGCATGTGCATTCCCTCTTGGCCTGTCATGCTGTGGTCCATGTACCACGGCCCCCTACGCCTTATTCCAGTCCCAAGACTCCTGCCCATCGACCTCTCCTGGATCATGAACACAAACCGGTCAATAATGAATCCATAATCAATTTGATCAACCAAAGCACTCAAGTATAGTAAGTTCACGGTAAAAGATGGCACATGCAACACTGGGGATAATTTTATACTTGGTGTGCAGCTGACTGTCCCAACACCTGTGATGGGCTGGGTTGTGCCATCTGCTGTCTAAATGGTTTTCGGATGGGTAAAAGAGTGTGGAGTATATGATGTGAACTCACAAAAGTCTCCAGCAACATGTTGAGATGCTCCAGAGTCTAGCACCCATTCAGAATTAATTTTATGGGCTGTTATTGATGCGTGTTCAGTATTACCTTCATTTGTGTCGACAAAGTTGGCATAGCTAGTAGCAGCTTCCTGCCCTCCTGCTATCTGCTTCCCTTCAACTGCAGCAGCTATATTAGCCTTGGGAGCATGCCAGGAACCACTACCTCCCTGCCAAGAACCACCACTTCCCTGCCAAGGACCACCACTGCCTTTCCAAGAACCACCACTGCCATTCCGACCACCTATATTGCTGCTGCCATGACCATACCCTCTGCCTCTTCTGGGTGCTGTGCAAGAACGGCTAAGATGCCCTTGTTGGCCACAATTAAAACAGTTCCTAAAATCTTGCTACTCAGCCACTCTGTAGGAAGATTCATTTCCATTTCACCTTTTAACTTGCAGGTGAACCTCTTCTTAGGACATCGCAGCAATTGCTTCATCTAGAGATGCAGGCTTTGTTATATGTAGCAGGTTAGCATGCCTGCTCTCAAAACCTGTACCGAGACCTTTTAGAAACTTCATTACACGCCTGCGCTCAATCCAATTGGTGGCAAGCTCCATGGATTCAGCATGTGGTAGCTCAAGGGGATCACACTCATCCAGCTCAGCCCAAAGGCGCTGCAACTCATTCACATATACCGTCACGCTTCTGTCACCTTGACGAACAGCATATATCTTGTCTTCAATTTGAGACATGAGCATCAAGTTTCCCTTGCCTGAATACCTTTTGGATAGTAAGCTCCACACCGCAGAAGCACTTGGCAATGCTTCAGCGGACGCTGCAATTGCTTGTGCGAGGGAGTTCAACATCCATGCCAATATGAGGGAGTCAGTAACACTCCACTTCTTCCATTCTGAGCTCCCCTTGTCATCCGGTTCTTCAACTGTCCCAAGAACATATTCCGTCAGACCCTTTGTCTTCAAGATCAACAGGGCCCTCCTGGACCAGCTCAGGTAGTTGCTCACGCCATTCAACTTGACATCATTGGGCATGAGCTCAAGCTTCAGAACCTGATCTGCTTGGGACACTACAAGTGTGCCATTTGTTGAAGATGACCCCTCAGCGGTTTTCATGGTCAAGAGATGCGCCAATTTCTCTAGAGCAGATGCAAGTTGAGTTTCCATGGCAGCCTCCTTCTTATTTCTCGTCTCTCCTCCTCAAGCAGCTGAAGTGAAACACTATCTGCAATCAGCAGACACACAACAACTTCCTCTTCACCTTCCTTCTTCCCAACTCAGCTCGAGCTTCACCAGCTTCTCCTCTCCCCGGCAAGCAGGAACAGCAGCCCAACCCGAGCTTCTTCTCCCCTGACGTGCTGCCGCCTCTTCTCCGTCGCCCTGCCGCTGGTAGCTAGGCCAGCACCTCCACCACCGCCGCCATGGAACCTGGCTCTGATACCATGTGGATTATGTGGAGCAAGGGGTTTTACCTGTAGCTAGATTACCCCTGGCGGCTGTGGCTGGGAGCTGCTCGTGCTCTTGTCTCTCTACTCTGCTTTTAGGTCACAGAGACCAGCCTTATATACATGGCTTATATGGGCCTGTGCCACATGGGCCTCACATACAACACATCTTAAGAGCTTCAGTTTAGGAATTTGAAATGAAGAGGTTTGAAACTTTGAATGATGATATAAAATGTGAGCTATGCCGTGACTCCCTGTCCACAGATGCTTTTGATGTTATTTACAGTAGTTATCTTATTATTACAAGAAACCAAACTGGAGTCCATTTCTAGCTTCAAAATGGCTTCCTTTCTTCCGGCTGGGCATTACAGTTTTGAACACATAGATGCCATCGGTACATCCGGGGGCATTTTCACATCATGGAACTCAAAGAACTTTGCCTGCTGTCACACCGTTGCCAAGAACAGATCGCTCACAGTGCACCTACAGTCTGAAAATTCAAAGTTTCACCTCTGGGTTACAAATGTCTATGGGCCGACAGTGGATGCAGAGCGGGATGAGTTTTCTGAGGAAATCAGACAGGTTCAACCTGTAATAGATGGGCCTTGGACTATGATCGACTGAAGATAGAAGCACTGGTAGGGCTAACCTGACAGAAACTACACGGTTTAATGATGTGGTTAGAGATCTTCAGGTTCAGGATTTGCCTTTGCTGGACAGAGATTTTACTTGGTCCAATCTTCAAGATTCCATCCATTCTTACAAAAAATTGATAGGGTGTTTACATATGCTAATTGGGATGCTTACCTGCCAAACTCAACGCTGAATTCCTTACAGAGAGTTACTTTAGGCCACTGTCCTCTAAAGATTGAGGCTTCTACTCTCATTCTCAAGGCTAAAGTTCTTAGATACGAGAACAACTGGATACTTCACAATGGATTTGCAGCATTAGTTATAGAAACTTGGAATCACCTTCCAACCAACATAAATGCAGCAAAAGGGGTATGTCGTAACCTGAAACAGCTAAGGAGCAAGATTGGGAATTGGAAAAGAACTTTGAAACCAGAACAGAAAATGCTGGATATAAATAAATTCACTTTGGCTTTCCTGGACTGGATTGAGGAGGGTACTCAGCTGCCCACCTAAAGTACCATGGGTGGGACACTAATATTGGAACAATTTCAAGACAGACAAACGTGATCCAACAAGGACAAGATATGATCTCAAGAAACAATCACATGGGCCATCCGCCAAAGAAAATTGTATCACGGGTCATTAAGATGGTAAATTGAAGATTTACAGTCACCGAGACAGCCAACAAGGAACAGCATGCAAGACGCTTAGTTTTGCAAATAATTTTAAGAAACAAACACAGCCATTTACAGATCGCTTTCAAATGTTAAATCACATGCTACCGTCACTGTGGTTACAATTTACTGCTGTCAGGCAGTGATAATCCCATTGGTTGCACGGTTAATTCCTTGCCCTGCAGCTGTAATTTTACAAGGCAGGTCCTGTATCGCTAGCTTTTCCATCTGTATCATGGCGTTGCTTCCAGCATCATCACCCCCCAGCTTCAGTTCACAGGAAACTAGTGCCCAGCGAAATATCACCGAAATTGGTAAGGATCTGTGCACGGGTAGTTCCAATCTGCTGTGCAATATCGAGCTGCTCTTCTAATGATAACATCTCGTAGCTACAGAAAAGGAAGTAAAATGTAGATCAGACAAATACATTAGAAAGATAACAGTCTACAACAGTGAAGTTAACACTTGACAGGCTCCAACGATAACTGGCCAATTAGGACCTAACTCTTAAAACTGCCCGGTTATTCTCATATTTTTGCTAACCATGCTGATTTTTCACAATCTATTTACTATTAGCATTTTCACTACAAAAGTCAAAAGCAGAATCTTTAGCCCTGGCTCTCCCGTACAAGGGGCAACACTTCATCTGAGAGAATCAAGCAATAAAGGTCTTCCCCAGCCGCTCTAGTGATCTATCTACCTCCATACCCTTCTACCTACAAGGGCAGCATCCAGACACAAAAACAAAACCATCCGATCCAGACAACAAAAACAAAAACCATCCGAAGGTAAGCAAGCCATAACTTGGTAGCAAACACGGCCATGTCACCCGAGGCAAGATTAATGCTATCAATACATCTCATATCTTGGCTTGACTGAGATACTTGCATTTCCTTTCTTGAAGAGACAACACACAATATTTGGAGGATTGCAATTCAGATGTGCAACGAACAAAAGAGACGGAATAACAAGTGGTAAAGTAACAAGCTGATGTGTGGAAGCTTCACTTACTGCGCAAGAAGCTCATAGTCAATGATGTTATCTGGTCCAGGACGATGTGCCTTCCCATTAGATTTAAACTGCCTGAATGATCTTGGGTTCAGGCCGCACACATGGGGAACTGCATCTACAAGCTTCTTCTGTAAGCTCTGGAGCCGGCGGAATGTCAACTCATCAATAGGTGCAATGCATCCAATGCCACCATCCAAAGTACCAAATAGAAGGGCAAAACGATTTGTCTTTTCAGATGCCAATCCTTGAGTGGGAAGCATCTGCAGCCTCAGAAACTTGGTCATATGGGCTCCAACATGAAACTCTGCTCTGGAAAGGAGCTTCTGCCCCTTCCAGCTCTCTACCATTTTGGGAGCATAGTAGAAAATCTGTATGATGTAACTTGTTAGAGTGCAATAAATAATCACGTGAACAAGGGTCCACTTCCATGTTGCACCATATCCAACTCAGCTATTCTACAGGAAGCAGTAACAAAAAAAATTATAAGACTGACCTGCACATTCTTATCAGAGTCAGAAACTACAAGGCTCAATGTACTTCCATCAATTAAGAACTCGGTCGCAAAGCAATCGAGTGATCCAAAATCTTTTGCAAGCAGAGTCAATTGAGAACCTTGCTCCTTCCAGCTAAGAAAATATACACTTTTATGGATATCACCAAATAAAACGAAATTTTTGACCTGGAAAGTAAATGAATGTCAGAGAACTGCGCAATTTCAGAACATAACACCAGCCAAAAAAAAACAAGTGTTAATGAATGAGAATGGTCACATGATTTATCCCGCATGCAGAATCATAATACAAACAAAGTTCTTACATCGACATGGTGCAATAGCCAACTTTAAGATGAGATTAAATACATGAAAAATTGTATATCATCATAAAGAATATGAATCAAAACAGTGGGGCAGGACATAGTATTCAAATCGGAAACGGAGCTAATTAGTACGTAAGGACTGCAAATCACTGGATCTTGAATTTTGCCAAGAACGCTGTGCAATAGTCCAAGTGGTAGGGTCACAGTGGTGCATCCCTGCCTGACCAGGGTTCGATTCTATCGGAAACGAATTTCTGGTATATCACCAAGGCGGTCTCTTGTACTTCACAATCATTCAACAGGGTTCCTCCCCTGTTGGACTAGTTTTTTATAATTTGCCAAGAAACGAATATTAGGAATCACAGCATTGACAGAGGGCGTGAGTGGTAAAGTCACACCATGATGGAGCTCGTGCACCTGCTTGAGTAAGAGGAGATTCAGAAGAACAAAGAGAATGCAGAAGAGCAACATGAGACCCAGAAGAACAAAGAGAACACAAGCATTTTTAACCGCTGGCATGAACTCGCTGGGAGATTTGTTTGTCAGAACACAGAACATAGAGCATGGCCCACATATCACTTTTGTCACAGAGCTGAGAGCAACTGACTGGAACGAGTTGTTAAGTACAATACAGAGGATCTGGCAAGCAGAGAAGCTCCAACGCACAAGTCTAACTAGCTTAAACAACAGGCCTAAAGCATAACATGCCCCATGACAAGCAAAGAGATGGCGGTCCATGCATCCAGTGCTGGGAGGGGCGCAGGCATGAGCAGCACACAAGCTGCACAGATGAGAAGGAAGCACTCGGCCTCCATCCAGGTGCGAACGTATGATACTGGATTCAAAGTTTAAACTTTCAGGGATGCATAAACATATCCTCCCATACTAGTGCATTTATTTTGAGAATCTACAATAAACTTCTAGAAATGAACTCCACGGAATTTGCAAAAAATAATTAAAAAATGTCCATTTGCTCAGGAAATAGCCCCGCAGCACAGTAACTGGGATGGGGAAACACTAAGTAGGGCTATTTAAACTTTGGGAGTCGGCCAAAAGCAAATGTTCAGTTACTGGCCAGGTTCCAACATGCCACTTGAGCAAGAGATTTCAATTCACTTCCAGTCCAAAATAGAACTAGTTTCATGTTTGAGGAGAAATAGAAAAGATCAATGCACTGGCTCTGTACTATTTTTCCCTTACTAGTATAGTCCTCGAAACACATGAAACACCGGAAATAGTTGATTTTTCAGTTTGTGCGAGGGACTTGATAATATGATACACCTTAAATGTGGGCATTGCAGAAAAATGATGCCTAGAGAAAGCAGCACTATAGGTGCTTAAGCATGTAAAGGGAACCAAATGTTGTGTAATACTCACAATGTTCAAGCTCACGACATGCAAAGGGGCATCATAGAATGCAACGGCAGTCAATTCAGAACCAGTCCACTTGTTCAATGTGATCTTTGGACCAGAAGCTATCAGCAGATGACCTTGAAGCGATGCAACAGCTGATACGGCACCTTTACTCTCTTTTGAGTAGACTTCAGTTACCTGGAGTTGATCTTTACATGTTAACACATTAATAGAATAGATTGTGATGAAGTAGGAAACACACGATTGCAACAGTACTCCAGTACCATACCAGATTTTGAGAACTTTCACTTTTAGTGAAGGAGAACAGGAGCACCCGTCCTCTGGCAGCTACATCCTCCCCTTGAACATAAGCAGTGCCAATAGCCATCAGGGTTTCATTTTCCTTAGTGCTTGTGTTCTGAAACGAAATGCATATCATTTTGGTGAATAAAAAATACATATGAAAAATTCTATGGGATTTAGGATCACATAGATTTTAAGCGCAAATATAGAAGCTAGCAAAGATAGAGGTAGAAAAGCTGAGTCTCCCTGTTCTGTCTGATTTCATTTACAATTGAATTAGAACGAGTCGATGTACCCTTTAATTTGTTTAAAGTATGAAAGGAGAAAAGAAATACATACATGCAATGTGACAATGCGCACGGTTAGAGCATTTTCAAATGATTGCATTGGAATAGTGGACCTTGTCTCCCAACGCCCACCAGGTTTCTCCAGCTCCAAAACGCGAACCTCAAATTCCTCAACGGTATAAGTCTTTTGGAGGTCATCAGCAGTTGTAGCATCATTATCCATGTGATGAACCAATTCTTGATCAGCCATAACAGAAAGAACTTGATTTAGGGGGCGAACAACCTGGAGAAACATAAAATGAGTAAGTTGAACAAGATAAGCGTGCATAATTTATTATTTGGTAGTAAGACAGCCATAATAAAAATGGCAATAACAACACAATAACACCAAATTATCATTGAGCAGATGCAGACTGCTTACAGGAACAGACACGATGAGAGGATACAGGGACTGCTCTGCATAATATGTAACCTGATGAGGGCTACCATGCAAGGGGATCTGCAAAGGTACAATGTATTAAAAGGCTGCAACCAATTGAGAGATACAACTTAAGCGTACATGAACAAATTGTACCTTTTGAACAGGCCAGTGGTTGTCATAGTTATACGCTGAGGGCAATTGACATATCTTCAGAAAGCCCTGTTAAAACATGAAAAAACACATCAATTTTAAAATTCTAAATTGTGTTATCTGAGAAAGATACAAATATCCATGCACCTCTTTACCTGTGATGTAACATATATAAGTCCATGACAACAATTTACATTGTGGAGAACGGTAAAGGCTTCAATGGGACCATCACATAACTGCAAAATGGAACAGATTAGATAGGAGGATAACAATGAGAGCAAATATATGAATAGTTGAATCTGCATATAAATGCGGTTTTTTAATAACCTAAGGAAAGAAATGGAAATAGAACTCGCTCTCCACCATAAAAATGCTCATTAAACTGGCCAATCTACAGTTGCGTAATATATAATAAAAACTACAAAATATGATTTGGTTGTAAGAAACAACACATCAATTCAGGCTGATTTGGCATTTAAGAATCAGCTTAAGCCTGAAGGATTGCCTACACATCTAATGATGCAGATAATGAAAAATCAAGGTCTATAAAAACAAGGTTGCACAAAACTAATACTGATAGTGGATGTGACCATTTAAACCTTGCAGAGCCAAACGAACTAACTAAGTATTTCAATGCCAGCTAAAGCTGTGTGGCATAACAACGTACCTGTTAGTTTTTCAAAACAACCTGTTTATTTCTCATTTTGGATATCATACTTAGTTGAAAAACTCTTTCAGTTAGACGGTCCAGCACAGCACAGCACGTTAAGCAACAGGAAACTGAGCCTAACTAGAGAACTATGCATTCTCTCAAAGTGATGTGTCATGGCATTAATAGCAACTACAGAACTAAAGACATGCAGGTGATAACACTTTACAGAATTCATATTCAATCAAGTTTGGAAACTTAACACTTCAACATGATAACGAACTAAATAGTGTGAAGTACTTGTAGACAAGTATGCAATTATAGACAAGAAAAGAAAACTTCAGCATAACAACATACCTGTGGATGCACCCGAAATCGCTGTCGGCAAACCATAACCCAGACTGGCCTCGTGCCACTAAGAAATAATCCCTCATAACCTCCAACATTGTTAAAAATTGTGATTCTCGGTCGTGCAAGATTGGATATGTCTTCTCGTAACGTGATGTCAACAGAAACCCGGTGAAATCTCAAATTTTTTAGTCTTGAATCACTGGCATTACCAAGATCCGCAGAACCATCAGGAGAAAATGAATTACCCTTCACGTTACTTTCCAAGCCTTCGTAGCAATAAGCATGGTAGCACAAAAATGTCCCATCGTTCAACAAACCAAAAAGGAATGGGCGGCTGAACTGGCCAGACCATCTATGCATTGCAAGCTCAACTATCCGAATGCTATTCGCTGCTTCTTTCTTTAGAGAAACTTTAGTGTCATCATGTTTTCCTTTAGCACTATCCTCAGTAAAAACCTGAGCAAAGGCATCAACCAAAAAAGCCTCGCCAGAGAAGAAACTTTCCACAGAGAAAACACATCTGAAACTAGGCACTTCAAAAATTTCTAGTTTACCACTTTCGTAACAAATGATGCAGTATATATCAGACTGATCCTGAGAAGAACTACCACTGCCATCAATCGGTTCTGCAATACCACTAGATAGCCATGCATCACTGCGCGTCTTTCTCAGCCATGGCTCGGGACCTCTATCACGATAAAGAGTGCATGCGGATATTCTTTCACTTGAGCTTGTGAAAACACTGGGAGCATTGACAGAAAGAGCACAACTAGAATGATCTGAATCAGGAAACGAAACAGCATGTATTAGTTCTTGTATCCATACTTGGATATAATACAACAACAACCAAGCCTTTATACTTGGAGATAATACAAGTCAGAAAATAAGATAATAAGATGACAAGTAGTCAACTTCTTTTTTTTCCGAAGAGCCAGAGGCCGAATTTCATTGAGAAGAGAGTACAAACTGGGATCACAGTGATCCCAGAAAAGATTACAAAACTGGACGACCATCAAAACAGCTGAGGTAGCCAAAGAACAAGCAAGCGATCGTCCAGAAACACAACCTCCCTCTGGCCCCCACTGACACCACAACAAAGGAACTAGAAGGCCATTACGCAGCCTACCGCCTTCCAGGTCTTGATATCCTCGATGATGAGCTCAAAGACCCTCTCAACCATGGAGAATTCCTGTTGAAAGATGTGTGTGTTGCGTTCTTTCCATATCCTCCAATGCACTAGAATCACCAGTGTCGAAATCACGGCGTAGCTCTGATGGCGCTCCTCCTCTCGCCTCCAGCCACCACTCCTCCGTACTCCTCTCTGTGCAAGGTTGTCCTCGGTGAGGCATCGCCGGTGAACAACCAGCCACATAAAGAACTGACACTTGACAGGAGCTTGGGACTTCCAAATGGCCTCCGCACAGGCAAACGGCTTATTAGCCATGAAGAACATGTTGTAAGCAGATTTAACGGTGAACGCGCCATCAGCAGATTGTCGCCACACCGCCTCGTCAGGCTGCCCGGCTGCGAGCTCTACTTCTTGCACCATATCCCAGAGTCACAAGTATTGGGCTATAGCCTCCACAGACAGGCCCCCAGAGATGTCTCTGACCCACCATCAGAACTTTTTTGTTAACTTGCCATTTATTTTCAGGGAGGGTGATAAGAGGGGTAGGTCGGCCACAAGAGATGTGACAGCACCGTGATGAGAAACCAGGGCTCGAGGGCGACGTGGGGTTATGGAAGAAGGAAACCAGAAATTAGATTGGTTCATCCTTGCTTGACAACTCAACAACATATCCCTCTATATTGGGAAAGGCTGGTACCACCAACCCAATACAAGGAACAAACCAACCAGATCGCTAATTGAAAGGAAATAACTAAAAAGAGATAAGGTAATTATCCTAGCTTGACTACATGCATAAAGCATGTCTCCTGCCTTCTAAACTGGGTGGGTAGACGGACTGTAATGACACATATAACATAGATACATATATAGAAGTTGCTAACTGTGCATGTAAGGCCAAGTAAATTAAATGGATGTCTTAGTTTTGACCTATTAGTAGTGGCTCGGGATTCTGGAAGCACAAACCAGGTTAATCTACGAAAGGGAGGTATCTAGCATGATGTAAAAAAAATCTTCCAGTGCTAGCAAGAGAACGTCACACATGTGTCAGTGTGCAAGGGTAATGGAGACAAAATTATGAGGTTAGAACGGGATGTAAATCACACTTGGGCTTTTTATCTATGAACAGGATCTTCACAAAGTATCATTCTGCATTGCCTGAGAGCTGTGACTACCCTTAATTCCATCCAAACCTCACCATAATTCACAGGTTGGCACTGAAATAAGTATTTAAGCTAGATACTTCCTTTTTACAGACATGTTACAATAGCTGAATACACAGCTTTATACATATTTTAACAAATGAAAAAGCACAGGCTTGCTACATTCTGCCTTCAACTCTGTGAACACCATGCATGTCAGGTGTCCAATAAAACAACATGAAAGCTAAATCAGTATTCTGTACCACTCACCTTCCTATGCCTATTTAGTTGTTATTATGATCTCTGCAACTAACTGTTTTGGAGTTAGTTCTTTCATACTGCTAACAAATTTGGCCGAATTTAGGACTGGTCAACTTAAACTTTCAAAGTTTGGCTGAATTTTAGACAATACCACAGCAAAATAGCATGAAATCAAAACATGCTGCACTAGTGGATATACTATACCTCCAACAAGAAGTTGAATAGTTCCATCAACCATCTTCAAAAGAACGTACGGATCTGCGATGGAAGCAGATGCCACTCCAAGAGGCTCAGAACTTGACGTCGACGATTCTGAAGAATGAGCAGTGAAGCTTAGCTCTTGTGTCATGAAAGAACCATCAAGCACACGAGCACCCGTGGCATATACCTGTATGACACGCCGCCTGCAAAGATTCAAAAGAATACTAGAATGATAAAAACTACTAAATACTAACCCTGGACTGTCACAAACATAATTTAGAACTAAATAATGAAACATCTCCATCCACAATTACAGAAAAATGTCAAAATGTAGCTCTCCAGATTTCAAACTGACTTAAATTTAACCCTCTACATGTTGGTGAACACGTAGCAACCCGCTTGCATTCATGCTCAACTCACACAAAAAGGTTAACTGGGACTTTCTACCTTCCAAAACCTGTGTTTATATACTGCTGATGCTTTAGTTCCCTAAGGGCATCCCCAATGCCTAATTTTTAAGGAGACCATAAATGGGTCCCACGTCATGCGCTATAGCCAAATCAATTCATTGATTCACAATGGACCTTAAGCTGGAGCCCGCACCTATTATTTTTCTCTCCCTACCGTCGACCTTTCTCCTTCATCCAAGACACCAGAAAAAAAAAATCCATCCTGATCGTCTCCATTCCCCACAGAGTGTCACCCTTACCTCCGGCATCAGATCCACCCGCCTCTTCTGAATCGGCCACTTAGATGGTGAAGAAATCATGGTGGTGGAGCTGGCGATGCCGACGTACTTCTGGCGCTTGATGCCGCTGCACCTGACAAGGCGCAAACAAGCATCACCGAGAGCATCGAGGAATGGCTGAAACGCTGCGCTTCGGCACCCCCGTCACGGGCGTCAAGGCCACCTCCCTGCTGGGCTGGATTCAGAAGTTGACTAGAAGAACCACAGCGCCAAGATGGATCAGGCCACATGGTTAGGCAGCTCGAGGTCTTCCTCTAAGCTCCACCACCAGGCCAGCAACACCTTCCGCTACTCCCGCACCGGCTCCCAACCCAGCTCCTCAGCTGCCAACAAGTGCTTGAGCTTTCTTCTATGACAGCGGCAGCAAGACGGGAGGGTGAGTAGTGGTCTATTCTCCACCACGCCACACTCTCCACGTCAATGCTCCCGCTCTCCAGCAGTGGTGGTGGCTGGCCTGCCATCACCAAGCTCACAGGCATCGCAGTAAGAGAAACCGCTCATTCCCCAACCTGTGCGCTGCGGAGAGAAGTGGGAGAAAGAACTGTTTTGTATTGCTTGTAGCCAAGCCTCAATGCTATGAGCGACCTGAAGCTTTTCTTGCTTACAGCCGACCTTAAGGGCCTAATTGAGGCTTATTTCTACATTGGAGCTGTCCTAAGCGATGTCGGACCATTATACCACATACTTATGCAATATGCATCCTATTTTAATGGTCTGCACATAGGCTTGATCTCAACTGGGCTGGTTGTCAGTTTGCCACACAAGAACTGTATTACACGTGACTGATAATATCAAATGTATAAATAAATACTACTCCCTCCATTCTAAAATATAAGATGTTTTAGCTTTGTGAATGAAGTGTATCTAGACCACTTTTAGTGTGTAGGTTCACTCTAAATCTAAATGAACCTATATACTAAAGGAGTCTAGATACACTTCATTCACAAAACTAAAACATCTTATATTTTGGAACGGAGGGAGTAATAACTAGCTTCAGATGTTTACTATTTACATGCTTTAAGATTTGAGAAAGATTTTTGTGGAAGAGCAAGGACGCATTTTCCTAGATGTTCCTTTTCAATGTACAAATACTTCGAGTAGATGCAATGATAAACTAGACAGCCTCACAGTTTGAGCTGGCCTTAGTAGCTCATGCAGCCAGGCAACCAATCAACATCAGCATGTCTTCAATCTGTGCTGGCCTGGCTAGCTCATGCAGCCCAGGCAGCCAATTCCCCCAAGATATATGCAGCCCAGTCAGCATGTCTTGGTTGCATTAGAAAAGACTACTGAGGATCTAATATGCTGTGCTAATTATGTTCATAAAATGAATGTGTTCTGAAGTATACATTTCAGCAGCCCTGCCCAGTATAAGATAATGTCATATAAATCTAAGGAAAATAGTAAGCAGCTGCAGACCTTCCAAACAAGTTACCAGCAGCAATGGTTGCCCCTTGAACATAATAGTCAACTGTTTCAGTGACTTCCCCTAGATCATCACCTGTCTCGAGTACCTTGGATTACATAAATAATGCCATAAAGTTAGTAATCATTTCATCAAAGGAAACTGAAGAGGGTCAAGCACAAACCGCAAGAGAAAATTCACAAAATACATATGTTATAAAGAAAAACTATGTGACGGCTGAGAGAAACACAGAAATTTAGTACAATCACACCATAAGGCGTAAGAAAAAGAAAAGGTCTACTTGCCCCCTGACGTATGGAGATGTGACAATATAACCCACTGAGGTTTATAACCAGGTACTCAAACCCCTAACCTTTGCAAAACCGTACAAGTGGGGCCCCAAGGTGGTTTTGGAGCATGGTAGGTTGGTAGTGTAAGGGTGTTAGTGTATTGATGTTGATTTGTTGCCAACATGGACTACCACATCAATGTAGACTCAAATTTCAGAAGTTTCTTGTTCCCCTCCTCTCTATCTCTCATCCTGGAACACATGGCAACTTCAAAAATATTTCGCGTTCCTGTTCTCCTTAACGTGGTCTTTTTAGTGAACCAGGACATTCTGGTTTACTGGGATTGGACAGCTGGTCCTATTTGGTCCATAGCCATGAATCAATTTTATAAATTGTGGGAGCTTTTTAGTGTCATAAACTCATAATAGTGATGGGTGCAATGCTGTGTTTAGTTCCACGAGATACAAACTGATAGAAACATATCATAAGAATTTAAGTTCAGAATACATGAACAAAGGAATGGAACCAAGAATCAAATTTATGTTACCATTGTGCGGCTCTCTAGACTTATTATCAGGTACGCATGATATTCGTTATCTTCAGTGGTATGTCCGCGGGAACTTTTATAGTAGACTGTCCAAATACCTCTGCAACTTGGTAATTCCACCTACACAAGTAAAGAACACACGCAAGTAAGGATAGAAGTAACATGAAATTTCCATGAAAATAATGAGAAACAGCACTGCCAAATAAATCTTGACTGAATACCACTAGGTATAAGATTAAGGTGGAATATGTTGTTCAAGTTTTTCAAAATGCATTGCTGGAATTGTTAGGGTTTGAGTCGAACAAGATATGACCCAGTGGTAACGCTCATTCTCATATACTAAGAGGGATTACCATTTGAAATGCTCCATTGGGTTACTTATTTGTGAATAGATGCACAAAACTAGCAACACATCCCACAAAGTTCAAAATGTAGAAGTATGTCAGAGCATCATTAAATTGTATTGACAGTTCTACAGAAAGATCTGAACTTATGTGATTGTCTATGGCAATATTACCTTCCCCACAAGCATCTGATAAATTAGCAATAAGTAACCACCACATGTTCTAAATCGCCATTTACCGTACCATATCACTGTGTAGCACAATGTTTACTTGTACGGCCTTACTAACACAGTTAAGTGATCCAGTCTGATTCATCTCATGCCTAAAGTCCAAAATAATAGGCCACCAAGGCACCAAACAGATAGAGGTCCAATATGTGCTGATCAGCTTTCAGAAAGCCAACAGACCAGTGATATTAGATGGACAACGGAAGCAAATAACATAGTAAAACGTTCTAAACCACTGAGGGGAGGGGGCAGCTCTACCACCTAAGCGTCTAAAGCAGGCAAAGACCTAAGGCGCTCTATTGCCTACGTGTCCTAAAGTGGAGGCTTTAAAAACCATGAACATAGTAAAAGCATTAGCTTCTATCCAAAAGAATGAAACATGTACTAGGATGAAAAATAAGGAGGAAAATGCACCTCAGTAATTAAATCAGGGCGAATAGATTGTTGAAGTACAGAAAGTGCTCCGTTCTTTCCATGACCAGAACAGCACACCTAAAATATATTTAATAATGTTATAAAGAGAGTAGCTGAAATGGAGAGCATAAAATATATGCCTTGATAACTAAATCACAACTAAAAGATTGCTGGCAGAGGTATTGATGCAAAAGGTGGTAGCAGAATACAGATACCCAAAGGGTACTGACATTCATGCAGGATATGTGATTACAATAACATATATGGAGGAACATTGGAAAGTAATACACAACGTAAGGACAAAAAACAAATATTCTGATGATACATCCGTTCCTCATTTATGTATCTATTACACTTTCCCCTTGCATTCCAATATCTGTCGGGGTTCAATATAATATGAGATTGTAAATCCTTAACAAAACCTGATAACAGGCTAGTACTAAACTAATAATACCATAAACCACCAGGCAAAAAGGATTTGGAACCTTAGTTGTAATACAATACCAATTCTCTAAATAACAAGTAGGCAATATACACATTCAACAAAAAAAGCGGGTACAACTCGAACAAGATAGACCTAACTATAACAGAACACTGAGGTGAAGTTCCATGCAACTGACCAACTCGTAATTGCTTTGCTTCGCATTTCCTGTCGCGTTTGGATCTGCATTGGCTCTTAAACCATATGAAAAATCTTTCAGAGGACCAACATTGATCAACGAGTCCCTCACAACGTATGAGATTTTCTGTAAAAGTGTAAAGTATAAATGAAACAAATCAATGACATGAAAGAAGCAAATAGCAAAGCAACTACCATATTATGTGACATAAGTACTTCATGCATACTTTAAGAAATCAGTAAATGGAAGTGGTAACTAAAAAGAGGATACACCACGAATACGAACACACGGAACATGATCTTACAACTACAGGATTACATATAAAACAGGTTACCAGGCAACTGAAAGTAATACTCAGACCTGTGCTGATTCTAGACTGTTTGGCAACATATTATTCTGAAAAGAAAGTTCCTCAACACTGGTTACATCTTGTAAAACGTCAGAAGGCACCCTCTTTAGGCGCTTCGAAAATGGGAGGTCACCTTCAATATCAGCAGACCGCTACACAAGTAGATCACCATATAAGCAAACAGTGATTCAAGGGACAGTATCGGCTTAGTACATTTTCCAGAAGCTTACTACTGCATGTGGGACAAATTCAGATATATCGGTGCAACTTTGACTATTAAATTTAATATTAGTAAAATGTATGTAAAGTACAGTACTGATTAGTAAATGTATATTAGTAATATTACTAAGGATATGCGGAAAGCTCGTAGAAGTAACATTTCCACGTCTGCTTTGAACACCATTTTCATCAAGCACACTGGGAGTATCAATGTTTTAGATCCCATTCTGAACATAGTAGTTAAGTGTCACATTAAGTCAAATCCTGTAGAATGTGTGATTGGATATGCAATGGAGTGAGAAATTGCATTGGTAGAGGCCTGCCATACCCTAGTACTACAGGAGGAGGAAAACAGAGTCAAGATCAAAAACTGGCTTGGTTCTCCGGTTTCTCACAAAAACCTATCAGTTCATCTGGTTGTTTTCACTTTTCAAAACCTAGTGCATGGAAGATATTTGAAGCAAGACAAGCCTGTGTTGTCAATGCTTCTGTACTTTTCCAGTTTAACCGAAGGTCTGATCGGTTTAGCAACTATGCTTAAAACATTAGCTAGAAAGCCATTAAAAAAATAGCCCATGTACAGCACATAGGAAAATTAATTCCTGCACAAGAAGGCATCTCGGAACATACATCGTCAGTTAGATCTGATAAGCCAGATGTTGGCACACCACAGGAAAATTGCACAAGAAGGCTGTCTCCCAAACGGCTACCAAGGAAGAAAAATGAACTTCCAATAGTCGTAACACCCTGTGCACAAATGGATCAATAACAAAAGAGACAACCCTGGGTTAGTAAAATCTTAACAAATAAAAGAAGGTATATAAGCACAAGTGCATAAGTAACCAACCGAGCTGATGACAGATGCTTTTGACTTCATTAGATCTAATCTATGCACAGTTCTGCAAAAGAAAAGCAGCAGATGACGGTCAACTCTGTCATGCTTACAAAATCTAGAACAGCTGCACAAACAATAGGATTATATGTATAATTATTATACCTCCCATCGTACACTACTGTAAGTAACAGCATTTCTCCAGTCTTTGTCGAGAACATTACAATGTCATTGGATAACCATGTCGCTTTAGCTGCATCAAGCTCCACATGGAAATTTATTTTAGGAATTTCTGGACTGCAAAGTCAGCAAAGGAACATAAGGCTGCCAGCTTTGGCCTATACTGGAGGGGGAGAACTATGGTATATCAATATAAGCCATTGTCCGATGCTAATAGATATACTATATTCCACAACACCTGTCCAGCTAATGATTAAAAGCTGGTTTCTCCAGCTTTGACGACCAAGGTTTCCACAAGTACAATTATAAAAAGATATCCAATTATGGAGAAATGTTTAGTAAGCCATGTCTGTTAACACCGGTATTTCTCGAATAATAGGTGGAGTGGGAGGTGTGAAACACTCAACAACTATGCAATTGCCTTAGCAAACAATGGTGGGTAGCTATACTAGACAGCTTAAGCATATAAGCACCACGAGGCAGGTTTACAAGCTTTAAAAAAATCTCGAGCAAGCCTTAACTTATTTGTTAGTCACATACGCACCAAAGGCAAGTTATGCAGACATGCAATCAAGAACCAAAGCAAGTTATTGAAAGTTCACTTCCAAATCCACCAAACGGACTTCTTCGATTATAGATCAGGTATTCAGGTGGCCTCAATATGTTGCATGTTAGACTTAACCTATATCAATATGTTGCATGTTAGACTTAACATATATCGTGAAGGGATTCACAAACAGTACCTGCCATCTGGCTGTGATGAGAAACTGTTGAGGGCAAGGGAACAAGAAGTGGACTGCATCAACAATGTAACTCAATGTTAAACAACTCAGAATCAGCAAATGAAAAATAAAGTAAACCCATCCATCATATGCATTTAGAGGGACCAAACCTGACTATGGTAATGGATCGAATTTGCGCAGATCACAAGAACACCGCTAATAGGTGGAGGCACAGAAAGAATTTGGTACGCATCGTGCGGTAGGTTCTGAAAGAAAAAATCACTTTGTAATGATAATTTAAATTGAAAGACAGATAACGCGCAACAGACAGAAAGTGCCAAACATACAATCGATGTTTACACCTCACTAATATTATAAAAATTATTAATGGAAGAACATAGAAATAGATGTGGAAGATACAGAAGGCAGGATATGTCAAATCTTACAATCAATGTTATATACTTACAGTAGCAGACCATATCATCGGGTGCTGCTTCAGTGTCATGCTTATGCTAAATGCAGATATCATACATGTGTGGTGCTTTGTGGCGATACGCCCAGCCCATGTAGGCTCTCGCTCATGTAGTATGACCAACACAGGCTCAATATAACCTGAAGAAATCATGAGAGAAAAATGGTATGAATATTCTTTTGGCAGCTTAAAAAATAAGCTGCCCCTTCCCCAGCTTCTATCATGGGCCACCTGGCTTATTAGTCGAGACTACTAAATCAGTTATGGGATAACTATTTTGGGCCTGAATGTATTTTCACTAAAGAGGCTGTCTTGGTCCAAAAAGAAGAGTTTGGGATGGTTCATGCTCAACATGCAAAGGCAGGACAATTTTTGTAGTCATCCCTACAATAAACAGAACCATATGGGAAAACAACAAAAATACTTTCTTTCGAACATGCCTTTGTTTTAATTAATTTTAACAATATATAAGATTATTTATGGGCTTTAAGCCCTAGTATTTGGTGCCCTCCAAAGTTATGTAGAAGAAAGAATATAAGAGCTGCTAATGTTCTATGCTGTAGATTTCATACTAAAAAGTGTAATTAATGTGTAGATCTTACAGTGGTTTAACAAAGAATGTAACATTTTGTTACTACACCTTCTATGCTGGTAATGCAAGCAGGCTGAAAAATATCTACTTAGTCCTAATTGTGTAAATAAAAGTTCAGGCTACCTACTTAATTGGTGCAAGATCCATCCCACCAATAAGTAGTGAAACACACAAGATACAGCTATACGAGGGAGGTTAAGCTGTGAAATGCATAACAAACACTAAGATATGATAATTAAAAAGTATAGTTAAAACCCGAAAGACATCCAAAATTCATGACAGGAGCCTCAAGTAGGAGATAAGATATAAAAATAACGGCAGGGTGAACCATTGAATGCATATTTGGAAGTAATCTAAGACAAGTTCCAAAAGTATGATAGAAAATATGCGTCTAAGGCTCTAAGCACTACACATGGAGGTATACTTAAGCACTAAAGTTCGACATAAAGTAGAAAAGCATGAATGTTAATGTTGATTATTGAAAATATAGGATGTGCAATAAATCTATATGCAATGAGAGATCTTATCTCACCATGTACGAATGTAAAATCTTTGACATGACTTGTATCTAAAGCACGTAGGTCAATCGAATATGATGACTCGATACGGACAGCAGTAGAACTCAGTGCACGTGTAGGTTCATCTTCTCCCACTAAGCTCTGCCCAACCTAAGTAAGTATACAAAACCAGAAGTTACAAATCAATATGTACAATGTAGGAGGATAGGAGAACAGTATTATATTCGTAATTCTACTGGCCAAAAAAAATCATGGTGCATAGAGCTCAGGATTTAAATAATGAAACCAAAATTCTAGACACAAATTAACGAATGATAGGAACCTCCTGCTACTGAAGAAAAATGATAAAAGAAAACAAGAGACAGAAGGAATATCCAAAACTATTCACTAGATGAAAATATGAGATGGTTCAATGGAATATAACCTGGGCAGCTTTTAGAATGGTCATCTGTTGTCCATAAACGAGTGCAGCCCCACATCTACCTAGCGGGTCAGCTTTTATGACAGGACCCCAGGCAAATGATTCCCTGCCTCTTTTCAGATGCTGCCATTCTGGGCCCTCAAAGCAATGCATTGAACTGAAATATCAAGAGCAGTAATCTGATAAGGTGGCGTGTCATTTGTAATAAGAGCAAGATAGCAAGCCAGCTTCTAAAAGGACAACTATAGGGCTCTTTGATTCACAGAATTCAAAAACTGAGGTTGCATTGTCATGCCACCTTGAATCCCACAGGATGGAAAGGTTTTTAGAAAAAGAGAGGAGTCATTCCGAGAGGTTCGAGTGAATGGAATTTTTGTTTGAAAGGTTAAGGTACAAAATATGGAATGCAATTCTACAAAAAAAATACCAACATAGGAGAAACTCCTAAGGAATCAAAGAGGCCCTGTTGACTGATATCAGAAAGAGGGGTGGGAAAAAAATTCTTAGTGCTTCTGAGATAAACAAAGGGGATGGTGATGCTGTAGTTCAACTATCAGATTCTTGATCATGTAAGCCGGTAATACCTTATAACAAGATGGTACTAAGGAGTAAGGAGTTATTCTGTTCCTAATAATTGAAAATTATTGTGTTTAGTGATTGTGAAGTTCTCCCGGTGCCAAAATTCAAATATGCATATGCGGCCTCCTTGCCACACATTTTTATCCACAGTTTTTTTTATGTTCGACTATGGCAAACGAGGAAGCTACAGTCACAATGATTAAATGCTTATCAACTATTATCAAACTAACAAGGCAGGGTTCATACCTAGTCCGCAGGCCATGGATGGCATCATCAAACTCCAAACAAGTTATTTTTGCATCTCTGAAAGCAAGAGAAATGGAGTCTCGCCTATTTTCAGCCCCACCCGACAAGACGGCAATTGACTCAATGTTCCCATGGAGCCTGCATGCCATTCAGAGAATTAGTCGACTAAAGCTACCACAGGCTCCAATTCCTGAAATCCAAAACGAGATAAAAAATGCAGAGGAGCATGAGAGCTGCGGGTGCGCACCTGTAATGGCAGACCAGCTCCAGGCGAGCCCCCGAGACCCCGTCAAATACGGCACCAGATGACGAGGACGGCTGGGCGCCACCGACGCCGTCCTCGGCAGCCACCTCCGCCCTCACGGCGTACACCTCCAGCACGTTCGCGGCCGCCACGACGAGGTTGGGGGTGGGGCCCACGCGCTTTGGCCGCCTCGCCGCCAATGCCGAATCGACGTCGCCTTCGGGCCCGGAGGCCGCCGCCACGGTGGAGAAAGCGGCGGCGTCGGAGGGGCAATGGGTGATGAAGCCGGCGGCGCAGTGGTCGATGCCCGTGGGCCAGTGCATCATCTTGTAAGCCGCGTAGCTCATCTTCGCGGGGGTGGGGAGATAGGGCTTTTGGCCCCTCCGCGCTCTAGGGTTTTGGAGGGTGGTTTCAAATGTTCAGAGGAGAGGCGCCGCGAAGACGACGGAGGGGAAGGGAAGGGAGGACAGCTGCAGATTTGTCAAAGCCCTAGCCTCAGTTTGGGACGTCAGGGGAGACATAAACGGCGTCTATTCGACCCGAGCTGCAGTGATCTCTCTGTTTTCAATAAAACGTTTAAAATCAGTTTTACAAGTTTTTTAAGAAAAATATAAAGGTCGCTTGGTATCCATCATTTGAGTCTGGAATCCTGAAATTCATTTTGCGATTTTATTCCTATGCTGTTGAGAATTGGGTTGTCATTTTATTTGGCAAATCCATTGAAATATCCCATGTGCAAACCCGATTCCTATCTCACACCCGTCATTTGCAAAATCCGGTGGCAACCAAACATGTGAGTGTTTTCAGAATCATAATATAAATGAAATGAATCCATGTACATTGAAATATCCCCATGTATAAACCCAATTTCTATTCCGGACCCGTCATTTGCAAATTCTGGTGGCAACCAAACATGTGGGTGTTTTCGGAATCATAATATAAATAAAATGAATCCATGTATTCATTTCATTTCTACTAAATGAAATGAATAACTGGGTGCCAAACGACCTCTAAAACAAATCTAAGTGTGTGCAACGATGTAGCCTAAAAGCCTGCATAATTTTACTTTGAAATACTTCATGTTCTTAGAGTGTGCACAATTTTATTTTGAAATACTTTCTGTTCTTATGCCAACTCTAACGACCCCTGCAAATGGATGGAGACCATCTGAAACTATCTGACCGAACAAAGGCAAGACCCAACGGTTTCTCGCAAAGGTATCGCGCCCCGCAGACCGGTTCGTTTGCAGCATTTCTAGCCTAAATTTGGGTTGACTTTCACGTCTAGCGAACAGCCCGGGCGTCCTTTGCCCGGCTCGGGCCCCCAGATAACCACACACCGGCCACACCACTCTTGCATCTCACCCCTCCACCGTTGTGCCTACTGACTCGTGTACTAACGAGCTCGTTAGAGAACCCCAAGAGGAAGGTATGATGAGCACAGCAGTAAGTTTTTTCTCAGTTATAAAACCAAGGTTATCAATCCAGTAGGAGCAAGGAAACATCCCAAAGGTGTAGCTAGCTGAACTTTGGCAGAGTGCACTACCGGTACCAGCAGCAACGTGGAAACCTGCATAACACAACCACAGAACTCTGTTCCTAACTTGCGATGAGGTTGTCAATCTCACCGATTTTGTTAAAAACAAAGGATTAAACGTATCGAGTGGAAGAAAGTAATAGTTTACAGAAAGTAAACACAAAGCAGTAAACAGTTGATTGTAGATTAATAGTAAAAGAAAGGACCGGGGTCCATAGTTCACTAGAGGTGGCTCTCCTTAAGATAGATGACATGTTAGGTAAACAAATTACAGCGGGGAAATTGACAAACATCGAGAAAGCATACAAGCATATACTAATCAGCTTGACTCCTTTGAGATTCAATTGAGCATTACAACATTATACATAGACCGCCATCCAACTGCATCTATGACTAATAATCCACCTTCAGGTTATCATCCGAACCCCCTCCAATATTAAGTTGCAAGCAACGGATAATTACATTATGAATTGCGTGTAAAGTAAACAATATGATTATTCTATGAACAAAGGATTATTATTTTCTCCCTAGTAGCAATAACACATCTAGTACCTTAGAGATTTCTGTCACTTCCCCAGATTACCAGAGGCATGAACCCACTATCGAGCATAAATACTAACTCTTGGAGTTGCTAGCATCTACTTGGCCAAGATAGCTACTAACAACGGAAAGCATGCAAGATCACAAATAACAAAGATATGATAGAATCAATAATCAATCTGAAATAGCATCTCAATATCTATCGGATCCCCGTAAACACAACATGCAGAATTACAAATAGATGATCTTGATCATGAACGGAGTTCACAAGATCTAAACATGATAGCACAAAGGAGGAGAACCAGCAATCTAGCTACTACATGGACCCGTAGTCCAGAGATGAACTACTCACGCATCACACCGGAGGCTTGCATGATGATGAAGAAGGCCTCCAGGGTGAATTCCCCTCTCCGGCAGGGTGCCGGGAAGAGTTTCAGATCCCTCCCGATCTAGGGATGGAGATGACGACGGCTACAGACTCTTTCGTGAATTTTTGATCGGGTATTTAGGGTTTCCGTACCAGAGACAATATATAGGCGGAAGGAGAGGCCGAGGGGTGCCTAGGACGGCCAGACCACCCCCTGGCGCGGGCCAGGCCTAGCCGCGCGGCCAGGTGGTGTGGCCGGGCCCCAGCCCCTCTTCATCTCGTATTCTGACTCCAGGTGTCCCTCGGTGAAAAACTGACTTTGGCTTTTGTCCCGTCCAATTCCGAGAATATTCATTTTCTGACTTTCCTGGAACAAAAACAACATAAAACAGGCAGCTAGCACTGTGGCTCTTGTTAATAGGTTAGTCCAAGAAATCATATGAAAAGTACTCCAAAGTGTGGATAAAACATAAGAAAGTAGATAAAACTAAGCATGGAACATCAAAAATTATGAATACGTTTGCAACGTATCACCATCCCCAAGCTTAACTCCTGCTCGTCCTCGAGTAGGTAAGTGATAAAAAAAGAATAATTTTTTAGGTGACATGCACCATCATATACTTGATCAAAGTATCTGTAAAACATTCAAAGCTGGGATCATAGTACTTCAATCATAACATGAAAGACAAAGTTCTAGCAATAAGACAAAGAAACTATGTTGCAACATGAAAAGGCATAAACAAAAGATTCATGAATAACACTACTTTGCAAGACGTTTGTTTGTTTCACATAAAGAAAACATAGTATAGTGGCATTCAGCTTGTCCCTCATAGAGTAGCAAACATAAATGCATAGGACACCTTCAAAGTTTATAAGAGTGACTAGATACAAATAGTTTAAAACAAGCAATATCAAGGTATGCATCAATCAACAAGTCTTGGGACAATGCACATAGAACTAAGAATGGCCACTATGCTCTCAAAGTAGGTGTATAAAGGTAGAAGGTGGAGACTCAACATAAAAGTAAAAGAAAGGCCTTCATAGAAGGAAGTAGGGATTCAAGTCTCATAAAGAGCTTCCAAAAATTATGGTACTTAATAGCTTTCAGCTCTCATTGCCCTATCATAAACATATTTAGGTGATTAAGGTTAAAGTGACACAACTAAGAGGATATGCTTGACAAGTTATAAGCCGAAATCTCATGCCCCTTACTTACGAAGACCGAACCTCATGCTACTCAACTTTAGTCACGAGTAAACTCTTGTCATTGTAAGTACATATGTATCATAAAGAACCGCCAACGGGGTACCCCTTGCACATGATACAGGAGCTATCCCATAATCAAAATGACAAGACAAGCAGACAATGAGCATCTCAGCGGTCTTTTTATTTGCTATTTGCATAGGTTTTTATTAAGGATGCTTCATAGAGTGCTCATTATGGTTATGCTGCAAGTTTCCACCATGATTAGGCATAGCTTAGGCTAGTGACCCAGGCGTTTCTCTAACACAAATACAAACTCCATGATCTTACAAGTTCCCCTTTTATTTCACACCGTCGGGATCCATAAGCAAAAAAACATGATATCAACGGGGTACAAAGTACAGGTGCAATGTTGAAAGCGTTCCCCATGATACACGGTTCTGCTAACTTCAATTTATAAAGCGCAAGCATATACGCAACAAAGATGGACGCAATGATTCAGGTTTATTAAATGCAAAAAAGTAAAGTGTGCCATCAAGTTCATGAGAGCTTTAATCACTAGTTTTCTCATAACAAGTTTAATTTGGAAGGTAGACAAAAACATGAATATACTTGGAATAGCATAAGCTAGTAGGTAGGTATGGTGAACTCTTTGGAATAACTTGGTTTAGGGACTTGGATGCATGAGTGGAACTCATACTTGGTTGTGGAGGCTAGCAAAAGACTGGGAGCGACAAACTAAGAGAGCAATAATGGCCATAATCATGCAGATCGACAAAACATCATTGATCAAAGCATAAAGTGATACTACAAGTTGAAAACTAAAGGATCATAAAGGCTATGGTGACTTTGGATAGTCATAACATGGTGTGAGCATGCGCCAAGTCAACCCAAATAAAGCATCAAAGGAGAATACCACTATACTATGCTTTAATATGCTAAAACAACGCATGATTCATCCAAGGCACATTAAGCAATCTCAATTGTTTATAACAAGTCATGCTACAGCAAAGAATACTAAGCATAAAGCCAAAAAAATATCAAGCATGGCATGACAAAGCATAGGTCACAGTAAAAAACAAGCTCTCTTTACCACTTAAGCATGAACTTTCCTACTCTTTTCCAATCCAAACCAAACTATTTGAAAGCCAATGTATGAAAGAGAGGGTCCAACCAATTTATTCAGCAAACTAAGAAAACGAAAAACCAAAACAAAAACGAAAAAGAAGACGCTCCAAAAACAACACAACTGTGCATGAAACAATAAAAATGAAGCGTTTGGAAGGAACCTGGGATTTTTATTGATGAAGAGGGGGATGCCTTGGGCATCCCCAAGCTTTGACGCTTGTACTTCTTGGATATTTCTTGGGGTGACACGTGTGGCATCCCCAAGCTTGAGCTTTAGTCCACCCTTCATCTCATTACTCATTCTTCCATACACCCGAAAATTTTCCCTCATACAAAACTTCACACAATCTTTATTAGCAACATTAGTGTACTCAAGATAATAAGTCTTTAGGTTCAGTTCTAACACCAATAAAACTTCCATTAAAACACTATCTACTGTAGCACTTACCTCAAAAATCTCAATTTCCCAAAAGAACTCAAAAAGGAACCAACAAGAAGCAAATGCAAAAAATGGCAGAAATCTGTTAAAACAGACCAGCTGGCAAAGACGAATTTTTTCGAAGACCTTCTGTTGCTCAAATCGAAAAGTGTTGAACTAACGAAAGTTAGATAACAACCTGGGGCAGAAGCAAAAAAATTCACGCCTCAAAAGTACGTACAAAGATTTTACATGAATTTTTATGGTGAAGCACAGAAATCTGTTTTGGGACAGCAACTTTCCCAATCATTACTTCTCTCTCATTAGAGGTTACTCTTGGCACAAAAAGCAAATAAAAAGGATAAGGAATGGTTATTACTCAAGTAATAACTTCCAAGACTCATCTAAAACTTTTGGGTTATCTCCCAATAAGTAATTTTCTTTAACGCCTTTAAGTTAGGCATAAGAAGCAAGAAAAAGAATCAAGTGTTCTCAAATGAAGAAGCATTAAGAGCAAATTTTGTTTTCATAGGAGAGGCAAAAGAAATCTTCTCTCTCTTCTTAGAGAAGTGTTCTATACCTTTATTGAGTGGAAGTTGATATTTAATGATGCCTTCTTTCATATCAATAATGGCACCAACAGTTCTAAGAAAAGGTCTTCCCAAAGTAATAGGATAAGAAGCATTGCATTCACCATCCAAAACATAAATCAATGGGGACATAGGCATTGTTAACCATAATAATGTTGGGTCCGCAGCATAGAAAACAAAAAATTTCCTACGATGAGAACTACACGCCAAGATCTATCTACTAGGTATAGAGCAACGGGTGGACATACATCCATCGAGAACTTACCCTCGAAGACAACGAGTTTTGTTAACGAGTAGGAACTCGTGGTTGATGTAGTCGTACGCTTGCCGATCTCAAGATCGTGTGGAAGTCCGAGCGCCGCAAATCAGCAGCGCATCCGTCCTCGCACACACGTTCAAGCCATCGGACAACCTCCACATCCTCGCTCCAGCGATGCAGCGGAAGCAGCAACTCCTTCCAGACGAATGGGGAATAGGGAGGGAGAGATCCTTCACGAGGAGGTATGAGGAAGAAGGAGGAAGAGGGTGGCCTTTTATAGGAGGAGGGGGTGCCCCTCCCCATGGCCGGCACCTCATGGGGGGTGACCCCTCACCTCCCCCATTCATGTGGTGGTAACCCCTCCACATTAAAATGCCTCTTCACATTCCCTTTTAAAGTCTCCACTTTAAATGCATTAAAATTCTCTAAGTTTAATGCTCTCTCATTTAATAAAACTCTTTTATTAAATTTATTCAGAATTTTGTTAATTACTTTAATTAACAAACATTCACATATAACCCCTTGCAACATTTCAATATCACATGCAGAACCACTTTCTGCAATTTCACCCGAAAAAATTTCCGGTTTCTATCGAAACAATTCCTGCGCTTTGCAATTCTTTCGTCTGAAACATATGTGCTCCAAAATGGTGTCCGGTAACTCTTAAGTGTGTCACCCTACGGTTCGCGAATAATGCAGACATGATTGAGACTCCTCTCAGATCAATAATCAGAAGCAGGACCTGGAGATCCATACTGACTCCTGCATATTCAACGATGACTTCTGTGATCGTGAGAACCTTTAACGCTAGTAATTTAATCCCTTTGTCTCATGATATAATACATGTCCAAGATTCGATCATCGGTATCCACATACCTAGTTTGATCTTGTTACCGACATGCACTCTTTTCTTGTTCCTGTGATATAATGTAACATCCCAAAACTTTAATCCAAGCTTATCAAGATCCAAATCATCAAAATTAGGGTTAACAAAAACTTTTCCATTTAAAAATATGAAAGCATTCATGTGTATGTGCATGTGAATTAGGAGTTGATTTGAATTGCCATGGTCCTGTGATTCATTGCTTGTAAAATGTTTCTTAGGTAAAATAAACATCATCTAAATCATTCCCAAACTTTTCCTAAAGAAAAACAACTCAAAATGAATAATTGAAGTGAATGGTCATTTTGGCCAAATTAACTATCATGCCTACTTTGGCTATTCCTAGTACTCAAAACTTAACAGAAACATTTGTGGATCTTTACACCCCTTGCTAGTACACATAATGAGGTACCAAGGCCCACTTTGTGATCTGCTAAAAGCTTTCAAATACTAATTTTAAATGACAGTTTAAAATTGAATCTAATTCATATGGGAAGATCCCACTATTTCAAAAACCACTCAAACAAGCTCAATTTTCAAAACCCAAGCAACCATAGAGTATCAAGCTTATGCCTAGCAAACCCACCAAAAATCTTTTCAAAATTCAAAAAGAAATTTCATACGGCCATTTCATCAAACACATGGCAGACATGATTTACACCCTAATCCTAGCTCACTGTTTTGAACAGGGTTTTGCCCCCAAATGATCTCCATTTAATCTCTTTGTCCCCTCATGATATAACCATGCCATTAGCACCCACCCCTACTCCCCTAGTGGCATTGCCATGCCATGCCGAGCCCCACCTCGCCGGCCGACCATGCGCTCACCCCAGCAGACCACCTCCCCCTCTCTCGCCATGTCTAGGAGGTAGCCAGAACCTCACTGCCACCCACTGTCCCCTCCCCGAGCCAGGCCTAGCTGTGGACCACCGAGGAAACCCCGCGCCCAGTGCCACCACGCCATGCCGAGCACGCGCCAGAGTGCCGCACCCGGCATGTGTGCACAAGCCGCTGCTCGACCGCAGCCCGCGCCCATCGCTCTGCCATGACCTAGGGAACACGTCGAACATGCCCGTTCGCCGCCCAACGCACCACAGCCACCGCTCGCCGTGGACACCGCCGCCTCTGCCGCTCAGAGCGCCAGCTGCCCCCGACCGCATACCACCGCCCCTAAACCAGCATTAAGTTCCTAGCGCACCGCTAGGAGACCGCCCGTCGATCGCCACCCTCAGCCATGCCGCTAGCCACCCGTAGCCATGTCGCCACTGTCGCCTGCCCATCCCTCTCGGTCTCACCGTCGAGCCTATAAAAGGAGGGCACCCCCAGCCATTTGAAGCACACCACTCCACTCCCCTCACCTCACTGATCATCCCACACCACTAGCCGGAGCAAGGGGAGCAGCAAATCGCCGGAATTGCACCGGAGAAGGCCGCCTCTAGAGGAGAAGGGCGCCGCTGATTGCGACCACCCCCAGAGCTGCCTCGGCCGTCCCTGAGCTCGCCGTCGACAACCAGTCCGTTTGCCCGCCTCGCCGTCGTTGCTGGAGCCCTGGTACGCCCCCTATGCACCCCCACTGATCCGCTAGGGTTCGAGCTCGCCGACGACAGGTCCGTCGTCGACGACGATCCACACCCGTTGATCCCCACTCTAATCCAACGTCCCACATTGCCCCGTACCGCTTCGCGCGTTATGAGCCGCTGACCGGTAGGCCCTCCTATCAGCTGAGCCCCGCGCCGCGGAGTGACACTAGGCCGGCCTGTTAGAATTTCCCGCGCGACCTAGTTAGTTTGAATTAGGATTTTCCTATTTAGTTTAAACTTAGTTCTGTCTCTGAGTTTGAAAATCAATTCAGAGAGATTTACAACTCCAAATTGCATGAAACCAATTTTGTCTTAAAGGTATGGAAATAATCTATCCAAGACCGTTGGATTTAATTCAATTAGAGTTATAGATCTCTCCTAGTGAAAATAATAAAATAGAAGCATTTGCACCTTGCAACATTTTTCAAAATTCAACCATGATAGCTTTTGAGATGATTCCAACTCTCAAAAATCACATTTCACCATTCCTATCTGAATATGTAATAATATTAAGGTTTATATGCAGTGACTTTGGACTAGTACGAAAATAATGCTATATAGGCATTTCTAGTCACTTTAAATCATTAAATAATGAACTTAAACCAAAGTAATTATGATCCAACCCTTAAATCCCATTCCCACCTGTTAGAATATGTGGTGATGACATGTGTCCACATGATCCCATATTTTAAGTGGTGAATATTAAATCTTAGTTAATTTTTCCATGAGTAGAAATTACTTTTCTAAATTAAAAAGAATGAAACTAGTTAATAAAACTTGTGATGCTTGTGATGATAATAGATCATCAAATGTATGCCTTAGAGTGCTAATTAGACTAGTTAAGTATTGTTTGGTGATTGTGTACTCCGTATGTATTTATAGACGATAGTACCGACCAAGTCTACGAGGAGGAGGAGTTCTACCAAGAAGAAGAAGAAAACTTCAACCACTGCACCAACCAAGGCAAGCTAACACTTGCAAGTATAATGCTTAGCAAGCTAGGATTGAACTAGATGGTTTAGCAAAGATGCTTTAGGCATGCTTGAGTTATACTACCTTGACTAGTATTTCATCCAAGTCTTATTTTCAAGCTTTACTTCCTTTACTTTACCCAAAGTTCTTTACTTGTTTTGAAGGTAGCATAAAGAGTATAAAACTTGACCTATTTAGAACCCTTTAGATGTCATTCTATGGCATAAGATTGATCCCACCATTTCCACCTTAGTGAACACTCTTAACTTAGTAGTTTAGAGTAGATCAAAAACTTGAGTCACTTAGATGGGAACACTTGGTGAAAATGAATTATGAAAACCTTGGAATGATGAGTCATTCTATTGAGATGTTTTGACATGTGTTGAGAAACACAAATGGTTTGTGATGGTGAAATGTTGAGGCATGAGCCTTAACCCTTTTACAAAACTGATGGTTGGATTCGGATGCGATACCATTCCAAATTTACCGTACAACCACACTACCTGAATTGGGTAAGGCTTAGCTGGAAATTTATATGCATTAGTATTAGTTCCCTCGCGGGAGAGGTTTGAGCTGAGGCTACCTCTCAATGTTGTCCACCTATGCAGTTCCCAAGATAACTGATGGTCATGGTTGGGAGGCCATGCTCATAGGAGAGGTGCTTATACTAGGGTGTGTAAAGGGAAGGTTATGTTTGATTATCTGCATACTAAGTATGATGATTCAGGGTTATCCCTGACAGATGTATCGAATCTTGTGGTGAAAGTGTACCACCTCTGCAGAGTGTCAAACTATTCGAATAGCCGCGTCCGCGATTATGGACAGTTGGAATGGCCATACTGTTTCGTTGTCAGATGTTTTCCAAACAACTTATGAAATGAATGATGAATCTTGACTTGATCACAACAGGGTTGTGTTTATGACAATAGCGTCCCAACTTAAGTGATTCTAGAACTTTACTTTATCTTTCCTTGCTTCTGAACTCAGCTTAGGTTTCAAACTTAACCTTATAGTTAAACATAGAGTTAGCACTTTGAATTAGAACTATATTTACTTGTTAGTGGTAGTTTGCGAGTACTTAAAGAGTACTCATGGCTTTTGTCCCTGGCTATTCTCATGGCCAGACTATGAAGGAGACTACCAAGATGATGGCCAACAGGACGGCTATGATAACTAGGACTATCTGCCTTCGTCAGCATTGCGAGGTATGGCATAACGGGCATATGAGATTAAAAATCCGGGTGTTGACAAGTTGGTATAAGAGCCATCCTGACCATAGGAGACCCTAGTTAGAATGGATGTTCAAACAAAAACTTAGTTTCAAAACCAAAGTGAGTATTTATGAAAAACTATCTCCTCTCTTGTCCTTGTGGATCCATTCTTTCTCAAAAATTCATGTTCCTCAAAATTCTTACATTACTACTTAAAATTTGACACACTTGATCACTTCACTAATTTCCTCACCCTTAATTCTTGCAGATGGAGACTCAGTTCAGCAAGTTTTACCAGTTGGGAAACGGAGGTCAGCTGATATTCAAGAGGGATTTGGATTCATTGTCGGAGTTACTGGGACGCCCACATCCGGAGTTTCTTAGATCTCAACTTCCAGGACCCCCAGGAGGAGACCTACAGTGGCTAGTCACCGCGGATCTTAGAGGAAGCATCGAAGCACCAACTTCTAGGAGAATTCAGTTCTCCGTGAGAGAGAACAACTGGCTAGATGGATTAGCTAGGGCAATGCATGAAGCTCTCGCACGTTTATGTGCCCTCAGCGTCAACAAAATCCAAGGAACCCGTTTTGCCCACTATGCAAGACGTGACTTCATGGGAATGCCGATGGAGATGCCAAGTCACCTAGAGTTGGGGCGTCAAGTGGAGAATCTTGACTTCTTGCTGCATGACAGACAACAGGAACTAGACAATGCTAGGGAGTTAGCCAACCAGAACCGTGCCATTGCCGACCAGAAGGCCTAGACTTTCGCACTGCTCGTCCAAGATCGACAGTCTCTTCGCCACCAGTGTGCAAAGAAGGATCACACCATCGCCCGTCTTCGCAAGAAGGTGGCCGACCTCGAGAAGACCGTCAAGGAGCAGGAAGCCCAGCTTGCAGCAAAGGAAGAAGAAGAGGAGGGTGAAGACATCCAGGGAGACATGGACTCTTACCTCAGCAACGATGATCACTTTCTAGAGGAGGATGTCGTGGACTTCTACACTGAGGATGAGGACTCCGACTTCATCGATGATGAGTAGATGCACTAGAGCACTGTCGTAGCATGAGATGTATTGGTCCCACTATATCGTAGCTTACAGAATGGTTCTTCAAACCATCTGTTTTCCCTTTGATTGTTGTGGTGTGTGTTGTATCGTGTGCTTGTTTGCATGAATGAAAATGAAGTTAGTTGAAAAGCCTGAGTCTAACTCAAAGTTTTTGCTTTGAAAACCCAAAACCATGAACCTTAGAATTTCCCTCTTACCCCTATCTCTATCTCAATCTTCAGATGACTCGTGGAAACCAAGGAGGGAGCAACTCGTCGCAAGACCCAATGCTGCAGATCTTGCAGAATCTCATCGCAGACCGTGAAGCAAGTAGGGCAGAGCGCCAAGCCAACTTAGCAACATTTCAACAGATCGCCCAGATGTCTCTCAACAACCAAGGGCATGGAAATCAGGATCACTAGGGATCCAAACTCAAAAAAAATCAGAACATAAATCCCCCAATCTTCAACCAATCTGAAAACCCATTAGATGCTGATGACTGGTTACAGATAATGGAAAACAACTTAGAAGTTGCAAGAGTTGATGAAAATGAGAAAGTTCTCTTCGCCACCCACTACCTAGCAGGAGATGCAAGAGCTTGGTGGAATAGTATCCGCAATATGAACCATGGTCAAGTGATGACATGGGAAGCATTCAAAGTCAAGTTCAGCCGCACCCATGTGCCGCAAGGTCTAGTCAACAGGATGAGAGATGAATTCCGCGAATTGAAGCAAGGAAGAATGACTGTGGTGGAGTACCGTGATAGATTCCTGTCACTTGCCAGATATGCACCTGATGAGATCAGCACAGAGGCCAAGAAGAAGGAGAGATTCTTGAACGGACTACATGTGAGATGCAGACTGTCCTCATCAACATCCGTTTCCAGGATCTCGAAGAATTAGACGACTCTGCCATTCAGATGGAAGGGAAGATTAACCAGGCAAACGACAACCGCAAGCGTCGCATGATGCAGCAATCTAGATCCAGCAGTCACCAGAAGTACCGTCCCAACCCTTCATAGGGATATGCACCAAGGAACAACCGACCCCCAACGTCTCGCCCAAGCTGCCCCAACCGTAGCGGAGGCAATGGGAAGTCCGGAGGAAACAATCATAACTCCGGCAATGCCAACAATTTCAACCGCGCACCTCCCAAGAACAACTGAAGGAAATATGCCCTGAGAGGCAATAATAAAGTTGTTTATATATTCCTTATACATGATAGATGTTTATTTTATATGCTAGAAATGTATTGATTCGGAAACATCAATACATGTGTGTTTAATAAACAAAAAGGGTTCCTAGTCATGCCTCTCTTATAGACTAGCTTGTTGATTAACAGGATGATCAAGGTTTCCTGATCATGGACATTGGATGTTGTTAATAACAAGGTCACACCATTGGTGGAATGATGTGATGAACATTCATCCGAAGTATAGCATTACGATCAAGTCATTATGTTTATATTGCTATAACATCATACGAAGTAATCTTTATCCTTAGACCACGAGATCATGTTAATTGCTGACACCGGAAGAGTATCTTGATAACATCAAACGTCACACCGTAACAGGGTGACTATAAAGATGGGTTCAGTACTACGAAGGTGTTATGTTGAGGCTCATGGATCAAGAGTGGAATTTGTCAATCCAGATGACGGATAGATATACTCTGGGCCCTCTCGGTGATATCACATTAGGATAGCTTGCAAGCAAGTGATGTGATCACTAGAATGTTATATCACGAGAACGAGAAAAGAGTGCATGTCGGTAACGAGATCAAACTAGGTATGGAGATACCGATGATCGAATCTCGGACATGTAATATATCGAGAGACAAAGGGATTTAGTTACAAGCGTTAAAGGTTCTCACGATCAGAGGAGTCATCGTTGAATGTGTAGGAGTCAGTACGGATCTCCAGGTCCCGCTGCTGATTATTGATCGGAGAAGGGTCTCGATCATGTCTGCATTATTCGCGAACCGTAGGATGGCACACTTAAGAGTTACCGGACACCATTTTGGAGCACATATGTTTCAGACAAAAGAATTGCAAAGCGCAGGAATTGTTTCAATAGAAACCGGAAATTGTTTCGGGTGAAATTGCAGAAGGTGGTTCTGCATGTGATATTGAAATATTGCAAGGGGCTATATGTGAATGTTTGTTAATTAAAGTAATTAACAAAATTCTGAATAAATTTAATAAAAAGAGTTTTATTAAATGAGAGAGCATTAAATTTGGAGAAATTTAATGCATTTAAAGTGGAGACTTTAAAAGGGAATGTGAAGAGGCATTTTAATGTGGGGGGGTTACCACCACATGAATGGGGGAGGTGAGGGGTCACCCCCCCATGCACCGGCCATGGAGAGAGGGGGCACCCCCTCCTCCTATAAAAGGCCACCCATTCCCTCCTTCATCCTCACAGCTCCTTGTGAAGGATCTCTCTCTCCCTCTAGAATTATTCCCCCATGGTCTCGGATTAGCGAGATACATGTTCCTGGTGGCATTTCGTCTGGAAGGAGTTGCTGCTTCCGCTGGATCGCTGGAGCGAGGAGGTGGAGGTTGTCCGGTGGCTTGAACGTGTGTGCGAGTGCGGATGCGCCGCTGAGTTGCGGCGCTCGGACTTCCTCACGATCTTGAGATCGGCAAGTGTACGACTACATCAACCACGAGTTCCTACTCGTTAACAAAGCTCGTTGTCTACGAGGGTAAGTTCTCGTTGGATGTATGTCCACCCGTTGCTTTGTACCTAGTAGATAGATCTTGGCGTGTAGTTCACACCGTAGGATTTTTTTTGTTTTCTATGCTGCGGACCCAACATTCCGTATATAAGAAACATATCCCTAGTTCTTCTCAAGTACTTGAGGATGTTCTTGACCGCTATCCAGTGTTCCGAACCTGGATCAGATTGGTACCTACTAGTCAAACTAATAGCATGTCCCACATCCAGTCTTGTACATAGCATGTCATACATAATAGAGCCTATGGCCGAGGCATAGGGGATCTTATCCATTATCTCTCTTTCTTCCGCCGTAGTCGGACTTTGAGTCTTGCTCAATGTATTTCCTTGCAACATAGGTAAGAACCCCTTCTTACTTCCGTCCATATTAAACTTCTTTAATATCTTATCAAGGTATGTACTCTGCGATAGCCTAATTAGGCGCCTTGATCTATCTCTATAGATTTTAATGCCTAATATATATGACGCTTCACCAAGGTCTTTCATCGAAAATTTGCTATTTAGATAACTTTTAACACTATTTAAAAGATCTATATCATTTCCAATCAATAATATGTCATCCACATATAATATCAGAAATGCCACATTGCTCCCACTCACTTTCTTGTAAATACAAGCCTCTCCATAAGTTTGGACAAATCCAAACTCTTTGATCACCTCATCAAAGCGGAGATTCCAACTCTGGATGCTTGCTTCAGTCCATAGATGGATCGCTGAAGTTTGCATACCTTATTAGCATCCTTAGGATCAACAAAACCCTTAGGTTGTATCATATATAACTCTTCTTCAATATTACCATTGAGGAACGCAGTTGTGACATCCATCTGCCATATTTCATAATCAAAATATGCAGCAATTGCTAACATAATCCTAACTGACTTTAGCATCGCTACGGGAGAGAATGTCTCATCGTAGTCAACTCCTTGAATTTTTCGAAACCCCTTTGCGACAAGTCGAGCCTTATAGATGGTCACATTACCATCAACATCAGTTTTTCTTTTGAAAATCCATTTATTCCCAACGGCCTTTCGATCGTGAGGTAAGTCCACCAAGGTCCAAACCCTTTTTTGTTTATTAAACACACATGTATTGACGTTTCCGATCAATAAAATTATAGCATGCAAAATAAACATCTATCATATATAAGGAATACATAATAACAACTTTATTATTGCCTCTCAGGGTATATTTCCTTCAAATAAGAACATCATTAATACTCCCCATGAGTTTCTTTTTAGCATTATCATCAAGTGGGACATTCAAATAACAATCTTCAAGTGGTGGCAAATCAAGCATATCATAAATCCTTATAGGCATAATAGAAACACTACTATCAAGATCACATAAAGCTTTGAAATCAAAATCATTCACTTTCATATTAATGATGGGTTCCCAACCATCTTCGTGTTTTATAGGCATAGAAGCTTTATGTTTCATCTTTTCTTCTTTAATCTTTATGAGAGCATCAGTAATGTGTTTTGTAAAGGCCATATTCATAGCACTAGCATTAGGACTTTTTGCAAGCTTTTGTAGGAACTTAATAACTTCAGAGATATTGCAACCATCAAGATCAAAATCATAATTATCATCTAAAGTAGTAGAGCTATTACTAGCCTCAACACTAGTGGTAGTGATAGTAGAAACACTAATGTTTCTAGCAATTTCATCTTCTCTTTCCCACTTAGCATGCAATTCAGCTAATAGTCTAACATTTTCATCAATTCTTACTTGTATGGCATTAGTAGCTGCAAAGGGATTATCATTAGTTTCAAGTTTAACAGCCATTTTATTAATCAAAGAGGATTGAACTTGAGACAAAGATGATATATTTCCTTCAGCATTAGAAAGTTTTTCCTCAATAGTTTTATTGAAAGCAGTTTGTTTACTAATAAAGCCCTTAAGCATAACTTCAAGTTCAGAGGGAGCACTCCTATTGTTGTTGTAGGAATTTCCATAAGCATTACCATTGTTGGAAGGATATGGCTTATAATTGTTGTTACCAAAATTATTCCTGTAGGCATTGTTGCTAATTTTTTTATTATTTCTTATAAAGTTCACATCAACT
Organism: Avena sativa; assembly: GCA_916181665.1. NCBI lineage: Eukaryota > Viridiplantae > Streptophyta > Magnoliopsida > Poales > Poaceae > Avena > Avena sativa. Next base: position 464,246,482 of record OV702297.1, on the reverse strand, counting down.
TGCTCTTCTTGAGCAACCAAACAGGCTAAGGGAACATGATTTGGATCAATATGAGCCTTCCCATTAACAAGCATAGACACAATAACATCAATCTTATCACTCAAGGAGGAGGTTTCCTCAACATAATTTACCTTCTTACCTTGTGGAGCTCTTTCAGTATGCCATTCAGAACAGTTAACCATCATATTATCCAGAAGCTTTGTTGCAGCACCCAAAGTAATGGTCATAAAGGTACCTCCAACGGCATAATCCAATAGATTTCTTGAAGAATAGTTCAATCCTGCATAAAAGGTTTGGAGGATCAGTAGTCAGTCCATGAGTGGGACAATTCTTTACCAAAGATTTCATTCTTTCCCAAGCTTGAGCAACATGTTCATTATCAGATTGTTTAAACTTCATTATTTCACTTCTCATAGATATAATCTTAGCGGGAGGATAGTATTTTCCAATAAAAGCATCTTTTCATTTAGTCCAAGAATCAATACTATTCCTAGTTAGGGAATTTAACCATTCTTTACCTTTTCCTCTCAAAGAGAAAGGAAACAATTTAAGCTTAATAATATCTCCATCTATATCCCTATGCTTTTGCATCTCACAAAGTTCAATAAAGTTATTTAGATGGGAAGCAGCATCTTCATTACCAATACCAGAAAATTGTTCTCTCATAACAAGATTCAGTAAGGCATGTTTTATTTCAAAGAAAGTAGCTTCCGGAACATGTGGAGCAGCTGTGCTCATAAAATCATTGTTGTTGGTGCTAGTGAATTCACACAACTTAGTATTTTCAAGAGTAGTCATTTTTTGTGTGTTTTTAATAAAGAAAGCAAACTTGTAAAACTATTTTTTTGTGTTTTTGATAAAGAAACAAGCAAACTAAGCAAAAGTAAACTAAGCAAAACAAAAATAACAAAGTAAAGAGATTGGTTATGGGGGACTCCCCTTGTGAAGATGTCCTTGACTCCCCGGTAACGGCGCTAGAAAAAGTACTTGCTGACTCGTGTATTAACGAGCTCGTTAGAGAACCCCAAGAGGAAGGTATGATGAGCACAACAGTAAGTTTTTTCTCAGTTATAAAACCAAGGTTATCAATCCAGTAGGAGCAAGGAAACACCCCAAAGGTGTAGCTAGCTGAACTTTGGCAGAGTGCACTACCGGTGCCAGCAGCAACGTGGAAACCTGCATAACACAACCACAGAACTCTGTTCCTCACTTGCGATGAGGTTGTCAATCTCACCGATTTTGTTAAAAACAAAGGATTAAACGTATCGAGTGGAAGAAAGTAATAGTTTACAGAAAGTAAACACAAAGCAGTAAACAGTTGATTGTAGATTAATAGTAAAAGAAAGGACCGGGGTCCATAGTTCACTAGAGGTGGCTCTCCTTAAGATAGATGACATGTTAGGTAAACAAATTACAGCGGGGAAATTGACAAACATCGAGAAAGCATACAAGCATATACTAATCATCTTGACTCCTTTGAGATTCAATTGAGCATTACAACATTATACATAGACCGCCATCCAACTGCATCTATGACTAATAATCCACCTTCAGGTTATCATCTGAACCCCCTCCAATATTAAGTTGCAAGCAACGGATAATTACATTATGAATTGCGTGTAAAGTAAACAATATGATTATTCTATGAACAAAGGATTGTTATTTTCTCCCTAGTAGCAATAACACATCTAGTACCTTAGAGATTTCTGTCACTTCCCCAGATTACCAGAGGCATGAACCCACTATCGAGCATAAATACTAACTCTTGGAGTTGCTAGCATCTACTTGGCCAAGATAGCTACTAACAACGGAAAGCATGCAAGATTACAAATAACAAAGATATGATAGAATCAATAATCAATCTGAAATAGCATCTCAATATCTATCGGATCCCCGTAAACACAACATGCAGAATTACAAATAGATGATCTTGATCATGAACGGAGTTCATAAGATCTAAACATGATAGCACAAAGGAGGAGAACCAGCAATCTAGCTACTACATGGACCCGTAGTCCAGAGATGAACTACTCACGCATCACACCGGAGGCTTGCATGATGATGAAGAAGGCCTCCAGGGTGAATTCCCCTCTCCGGCAGGGTGCCGGGAAGAGTTTCAGATCCCTCCCGATCTAGGGTTGGAGATGACGGCGGCTACAGACTCTTTCGTGAATTTTTGATCGGGTATTTAGGGTTTCCGTACCAGAGACAATATATAGGCGGAAGGAGAGGCCGAGGGGTGCCTAGGACGGCCAGACCACCCCCTGGCGCGGGCCAGGCCTAGCCGCGCGGCCAGGTGGTGTGGCCAGGCCCCAGCCCCTCTTCATCTCGTATTCTGACTCCAGGTGTCCCTCGGTGAAAAACTGACTTTGGCTTTTGTCCCGTCCAATTCCGAGAATATTCATTTTCTGACTTTTCTGGAACAAAAACAACATAAAACAGGCAGCTAGCACTGTGGCTCTTGTTAATAGGTTAGTCCAAGAAATCATATGAAAAGTACTCCAAAGTGTGGATAAAACATAAGAAAGTAGATAAAACTAAGCATGGAACATCAAAAATTATGAATACGTTTGCAACGTATCACCATCCCCAAGCTTAACTCCTGCTCGTCCTCGAGTAGGTAAGTGATAAAAAAAGAATAATTTTTTAGGTGACATGCACCATCATAAACTTGATCAAAGTATCTGTAAAACATTCAAAGCTGGGATCATAGTACTTCAATCATAACATGAAAGACAAAGTTCTAGCAATAAGACAAAGAAACTATGTTGCAACATGAAAAGGCATAAACAAAAGATTCATGAATAACACTACTTTGCAAGACGTTTGTTTGTTTCACATAAAGAAAACATAGTATAGTGGCATTCAGCTTGTCCCTCATAGAGTAGCAAACATAAATGCATAGGACACCTTCAAAGTTTATAAGAGTGACTAGATACAAATAGTTTAAAACAAGCAATATCAAGGTATGCATCAATCAACAAGTCTTGGGACAATGCACATAGAACTAAGAATGGCCACTATGCTCTCAAAGTAGGTGTATAAAGGTAGAAGGTGGAGACTCAACATAAAAGTAAAAGAAAGGCCTTCATAGAAGGAAGTAGGGATTCAAGTCTCATAAAGAGCTTCCAAAAATTATGGTACTTAATAGCTTTCAGCTCTCATTGCCCTATCATTGTAGATTAATAGTAAAAGAAAGGACCGGGGTCCATAGTTCACTAGAGGTGGCTCTCCTTAAGATAGATGACATGTTAGGTAAACAAATTACAGCGGGGAAATTGACAAACATCGAGAAAGCATACAAGCATATACTAATCATCTTGACTCCTTTGAGATTCAATTGAGCATTACAACATTATACATAGATCGCCATCCAACTGCATCTATGACTAATAATCCACCTTCAGGTTATCATCCGAACCCCCTCTAGTATTAAGTTGCAAGCAATGGATAATTGCATTATGAATTGCGTGTAAAGTAAACAATACGATTGTTCTATGAACAAAGGATTGTTGTTTTCTCCCTAGTAGCAATAGAACATCTAGTACCTTAGAGATTTCTGTCACTTCCCCAGATTACCAGAGGCATGAACCCACTATCGAGCATAAATACTAACTCTTGGAGTTGCTAGCATCTACTTGGCCAAGATAGCTACTAACAACGGAAAGCATGCAAGATCACAAATAACAAAGACATGATAGAATCAATAATCAATCTGAAATAGCATCTCAATATCCATCGGATCCCCGCAAACACAACATGCAGAATTACAAATAGATGATCTTGATCATGAACGGAGTTCACAAGATCTAAACATGATAGCACAAAGGAGGAGAACCAACCATCTAGCTACTAGATGGACCCGTAGTCCAGAGATGAACTACTCACGCATCACACCAGAGGCTTGCATGATGATGAAGAAGGCCTCCAGGGTGAATTCCCCTCTCCCGCAGGGTGCCGGGAAGAGCTTCATATCCCTCCCGATCTAGGGATGGAGATGACGGCGGCTACAGACTCTTTCGTGGATTTTTGATCGGGTACTTAGGGTTTCCATATCAGAGGCATTATATAGGCGGAAGGAGAGGCCGAGGGGTGCCTAGGGCGGCTAGACCACCTCCTGGCACGGGACAGGCCTAGCTGCGCGGCCAGGTAGTGTGGCCGGGCCCCAGCCCCTCTTCGTCTCGTATTCTGGCTCCAGGTGTCCATCGGTGAAAAACTGACTTTGGCTTTTGTTCCATCCAATTCCGAGAATATTCATTTTCTGACTTTCCTAGAACCAAAAATAGCATAAAACAGGCAGCTGGCACTGTGGCTCTTGTTAATAGGTTAGTCCAAGAAATCATATGAAAAGTACTCCAAAGTGTGGACAAAACATAAGAAAGTAAATAAAACCAAGCATGGAACATCAAAAATTATGGATACGTTTGCAATGTATCAGTGCCTCCACCTTTGCCTACCATTGCTGACTCTGCCACCAGTTTTGGCGGTTGGTAACTGGCCGCGTCTGGGCCTCTCGTCACCATTTTAGGATCATCTTGGCGTCATCGTGCTCGTCTGCCTTCGTCCTAGTTGAAAGGGCATGTCTTATGTGTGGTTTTGTTAATTAATGGTAATTTTTATGGACTAATATTTGCATTGAGTTACACTTGTAGGAATTGTTCATTGGTATTGTGTGGACCATGTGTTGTCTTCAAGATTGAAGAAATGAAGAAGAATAAGAAACGTTTAAGGGTTTTGGGTCTATTGGAATCATAATAAAGAAAGAAGAATATACGAGGTTGATCAAGACAAGTGCAAAGAGTATTTCTAGTGGATCAACGCTCAAGAAGAAATAAAGAAGTTCAAGTTCAAGATGCGCCATCTTTAGAAGATCTCGTACTTGGAGCTTGCCATCCTCGATGATCATGGATTGATGATGACAAGTTCAAAGAAGAGGTTTTCCCATGGTCTATGGGGGAGCAATTCGCAAGTCTTCATCAAGCTAGCACGAGAAAGAGCAATTAAGAAATGTGTTCCATCTTGAGGAGGTCAAGATCGTCTACATCAAGCTCAAGTGGAATGTTCAAGGCAAAGGTATGATCTTGATAGGTTTTCTCTTTTGCCAATCTCTTGTAGTTTGTTAGGAGACCGGATTTAGGATAGATAGTCGTACTATCAAGAGGGGCTCTCGAGTGAGTAGCTTGATCATTTCCTTCGGAGAGAGCTCAAAACTTTGCATTCTTGCATCATATTTCTTGGTTGTCATTTGGATCTTATCCAAGTGAGGATCTGGAGTTTGTGGTTATCTTCATAACAAGTCTAGTGTATCAAAAACGGGTTTCCCTTGTATATCTTATTGCGGTTTTGATCTTCAAGGTTTTCCGGCTCCACACCTTGGGAGGTATCTCACATGTTCATACTTTATACTATTGTCTCCCTTGGTGGTATCCAATATTTTGAACAAAATTGGTTTCATCCCTTTTGGAGTTTGCATACTCAAGTCATCGCAATTCTAGCTTTAGTAGGTTGCTCTGGCCGAAAGTACTGGTTGTCGGGGTCCTGGCAACTAGGATGCCACACCCCGTTGGCTGACAGGCCCACCGCCTAGGCAGCGACATCCACTAGAGGCAATGCTCGAGGAGTGGTGTCTCGGGAGGGAATGCGTGGGATAACCCCTCTAGAGCCTCAAACCTCAACTCCGCGTGACCCAGCTTCAGGAGGCCGTCCCGTGAAGGGAGGCCTCGTGAAGCTCTTCAGCTTTCCTCGGGCCTCAGATACCTTGGTACGTGCTTCGGGGGCACGTTCATAATTGCACAACAAAGGTGGCAAGGACAATGCAACCCGACAAGCACGCTCTGCCCCAGCTGGACCATGGACCCCCCAGGATGTCTTGGTAAAGAGGAGCCGGTCTGGCCCCTTCAGTGTTAAAGTAGGATGGACAACCTCAGCGATGGCAGCTCTCCCTTTTGCCATTTTGGTGCAAGGGAGGAGACCGGCAGCGTCATGTGGCAACAAGCGACGATAAAGGAGTTAGCTTTATGAGAAGGCAGAGAGCCCCTGGGAAGTAGGACCGAGTCCACACAAAGTAGTCTTGTAGACTAGGACTTCGAAGGGCGACTATGTGGTGACCGTTCCCGCCCATGAACGGGGGGAAGAGGCCCGACGCTGCTATATAAGGAGGCCTTCTCCTACCTTGGAAGGGGCCAATCCCTACGATCTCAACCCTAGATATTGATCCACCATTGTACCCTTGCGAGACACTGCGAGCAATACAACAAAGCAGGAGTAAGGGCTTTACCTCCTCACGGGGGTCCCGAACCTGGGTAAAAAATCCGTGTCACTCTTTGTCGTGTTGGTGCGCCACAGTCACTGGGAAGTTTAGAGCGCGTGTCCAGCCCCCTCGCGAACTTAGGGCTTGTTGGATCCCTTGTTCCTCCATGGGACACATTCTCCAACACTGGCGAAGCACCGATAGTTCCGATCCATAGTTTTTCTATGGTGCCGACGTCTCCAGAAGTACCGGAAAATACCATCTCGGTTCTGATGACCTCGGGAATGCTCACTGTATCCATTCAGTAATCGTGAATGAATAATCGGAACTTGGTTGGAAGTTGACGATAGTACCAGTCGGAAGTTCCGGTCACATAAGGACGTTACTTCCGGCTCGTACTGCCACATCACTTCCACGGCCCTTCGTGCCGTTGGTATTTTGCCTGGCAGTACTTCCAATGGACCGCCGGTAGTTCTAGATAGGGGGTTTCTAAAGGGGTTCCATGGCAGAAAACAAAAAAATTTACTACGTGAGAACACACCTAGACAGGATCTATCTAGGAAGTAATGCAGTAACGAAGGAAGACAACGGTAACATACCCTTGTAGACCATAAGCATATAACGCTCATGCAGGAACGTGGATGATGTAGTCGTACCCATCTGACTTTAAGGTCGTGCAACTCCTCGCACGTCACCCCTTGTCCACGTCCTCATATGACGATCCGGTGCCCCTAACGGCAGCACCCCCGAGGTATCACACACATATGGTGCAAGACAACGACTCCCGGTCTCTGATCCCTACCGAGATTGCTGAAGTAGATCTTCTGGCCGGAATCCACGTAGCACAACAGCATGCTGCAATGGTGTTGTCCTTGCGTGTATAGTCCTTCTAGGGATCGTGCCACCACAAAGGCAACGGACGAGAGAGAGAGATTATTCTCTAAGGAAATTGCCTTAGAGAATTGTTGGGTTGGTGTTCTTTATTCCCACCATGTGCACCCCTTTATATAGGTGGAGGAGCTGTACCTTTATCAAAGGCTCTCCCATGTGGAACTAACTAAAGGCAGAAGGAAATAGAGGAGGGGGTTGGCCGGCTAGGCAATTGGGACAGCCGGGTGGGCCACCCCGCCACGGCCCAGTAGCCAACAGCGTCAATTGGCCGAGTAGGCTGGCCACCCGCGTCCGCGGTCAACCAGCATAGCAGTTGCAGCAGTATAACACTTGGCCCAGGTGGGCCAGCCTCCTGTGCACGCGGCAACCTAGTGTAGCGGAAGCGGCAGCAGCCCGGGTGTGCCTACTCCTGTGCATGGCCCAACAACATCCAGCGGTAGCAACCCGCCAGCACCCCGTGTGGCTCACGCCCTCGCATCCGAGTTGGGGCGAGTGGCAGTGGCTCGTGAGCGGCGACTGGTTGCCAGCTGCCTACGTGGTGCCCAACGCCGTCCACCCGTGTAGGCTGAGGCAATGCGTCCCAGCAGCGGTTGTGGCTTGCTATTTCCTATCCTTTCTGGGTGACTTCCTCCTGGGTTAATTCCCTCCATGGTTTTGGCCCTATTGAGGAAGTTTCCCTATAAATATTAATTTAATTATTTATTTAATATATATCAATTCATAATTAACATATAATAAATGCATATTATAAAATTTTATTTATTCGAAACACCTTTCGGTATTTTCCTTTCTTATTCCTCTAAACAACTTCAGATTCTTTTCGGAACGATTATGGTTTCTCTCTCTTATGTGATTCCATCTTACAGAACGATCTCCAAGCGTCGTAGTGCCCTTAAGTGTATTACCCTACGGTTCGGGAATGTCATATACATGTCTTCAATCAATGATCAATAGAGGAACCGTGATGCCCATAATGACCCCCATGCATTCCATGAAACACCTTCGTGTCAAACTATAAACTTTGCATCCAATTCCCTTTGTTACTTCGATACTTGACTTGTTTGAAATATGATCATCGGTATCATGATACCTTGTTCAATATCGTTTCCAACAAGTATTTTTTTACTCGTTCATGTGAAATTCCATCCCCATGACCTAGTCATACGCTACACAGCTTATGGATGTAGTTCACCGAGCGGGCCTAGTGTATCTTCCCGTCACACAGGAGAACAAATCCTGATTTTGATACATAGGCATCAACATGCCCCTCTGGAATACCCAACGTACATCTTTATAGTCACCTAGTTACGGTAATGACGATTGATGTAGTCAAATCAACCTCGGGTGATAGTGATTAATATGATCTCACGGTCTAAGGATTAGGACACTTCATTTCTAACAATTGCAACCGTGAACTATGTGACATGATCATGCTACAACAATCATTGGTGGGTAATGTCCATCACACCATCTTTATATGATATGACTTCATTGTCAGTTGGCATAAAAGTACCATGATCAAGAAACCTTAATCATCAGTTGCCGAATGAACTAGTTGAATAGAGGCTACTAGGGACCTTTGGTTTATTTATATACCACACATGTATCAATGTTTCCTCTTGATACAGTTATAGCATGATATAAAACTATTATGAACTAATGAGATATTATAATAAACCCCCTTTATTATTTGCCTCTAGGAGATATCTCCTTCAATTTCACGGCCCAAAACTTCTAGTACTTGTTATGGCCTTGTTCTGCTGAGCTTAGGAACCCACTCTACATGCCTTTAGTATATGGAGTTACTATAAGCGGAACTTGGTCAGAAGTTTGTCGGAAGTACCGGCCAGAAGTTTCGGCCACACGCTGGTGGAACTTCCGGCCTGTATTTTTTGGCATCTTCCGTGGCTTTGGAGCCATTCTAAGTCCTTGGGTTCTTGGAGAATTTAGTGTTCTTTCTTGTGTTCTTCCCCTCTTATTTCCTTAATAGCTTTTGTTATTTTTGTGGAATTTGGGAGTGAAGGACTTGCCTTTGCATTTGGTGCATAGTTTTGAGTTCTCTATGGATATTTGGCAAGTAGAAGCTTGTGGGCTTGTTACTCTTGGGTTCTTGGAACCCTAGACGTTTGTGTGGTAGTGGTGTGATTCTCTTGAGTGGTGTGGTAGTGGTGTGATTCTCTTGGGGCCTCCAATAAAGTTGTGGAGATTCCTCAAGCTAGAGGCCTCGGTAGTGTTTCCGACGATCCTCCAATTGAGTTATGGAGATTTCCCCAAGCTTATACGGGATTGGTGACCATCCTCAAGTGTCCCATAGTGGATCGAGTCCCCACCTTTTGTGGTGCGCACTTGATAGAATAAGGTGAGCCTTTTGTGGCGTCAGTGAGTAGTGTGCCTCCACATCTTGGAGTGAGGCCTTGTGTGGCGTTGGGTGAGCATCAAGCTACCACATCTCAAGGTGAGCCATTTGTGGTGTTCGGGGAGCATTACGCCATCACACCTCTCTAATAAAGATGTAGCTTCTTTGGCAGGGCTGGTCCTAGGATTTCGAGGGCCCAGGGCAAAGCAAAAATGATAGGCCCCTTGCTAATTTTTTAATACATAAATATATGAAAATATGAAAAATAAATATTTCAAGTATACCCAATTGAAATATTCATAAAAAAATAACAATGTTTACATATTACTTTAAAACTATATCCTTCTATTCCTAGAAGCAAAGTAGGTGGCAATTGAATCAATATCTATCTAGAGATGGCAGTTTGGAACCTTTAGGGTACTCTCTTTTTGTGTATAGTACAAATATATGAACTAGATTTCTAAAAAAGTTTTGACTTATAAAAATTTAGTTCATTTCTTTGTACTAAAAAGGGTAGAGGGTACCCTAAAGGTTACCCAGTTCCATCCTTATATCTATCTCGTCCAGTAACTTCTTATCGATACATAGAGTTGTCAAACCATTTAATCTCTCTAAGATATTTTAGATCTCAAATAGTTTGTCAATAGTTTCTACTTTCGAAAGTTTCTTCCAGCTGATGAAACAGTCACACACATAGTAAGTAAGTTCCCAATAAATGATAGAAATATTAGGATAACAATCCTCTTATTTAACAAACTCGAAAATCTCCATATGAACATTTTCTCGAGGTAGTACCATCTAGAGGAAAGTAATATTTTCTTACCTAATAGACCCCTCTCGACTAATGTATCCCTTGCTTTGTCATCAATACGAGCCCAATTTGCTGGATCATAAATGTCTACACTAACCAGTTCCTCATCAACACTAGCAGATTCTGTAGGACATGAATTAAATATGTGCTCATGATCACTCACATTGTAATCATCTGGGTTGATGTCAACATTGTCCTCTATACCGATATTGTCCTCTGGATCAACATTACTCTGTTCCCCTACAAGAACCAATGCCAACTCATCTGGATTCCTCGAAGTGACTCTTTTTTGTTTCTTAACATCGGAATCATGCACCATAACCAATTATCCACACTGAAAATAAGAAGAGAAACTATTAATCACAAGTAGAATTATGGTATAAACTAACGACACCTAACCCAAGTTTGAGTAGGGAAAGATGTTTCCATACCTTCCGAGTTCCTATTTTTGTGTAGACAACAGAGTGGAATCAGACCTGCAGTGCCTGAACAACATGTCATTGCAAGCTAGACGAGAGGCAGGGAGAGGCGATGGACGACAGACATACAACATGTGTACGGAAAGCCAAGATGAAAGACGATTAGGCGAATGGCCGAACCGGGATCGTGTAGTCGTGTGGTCGATGCAATCAACAATGATGCAATGACCGATCTAATCTGATCACTCTACCTGGACTCCTAGACTCCTGATACATGTGTTTTGTCTAGACTGGAAAACTTAAAGGCCTAATCTATCCCAACTGGAAACTAAACTACTACTATATTTGGGGGTTCTATACTAGGCCATATATGAAGCACATATCTTGGAAGGCCCCCCAAAAAATTTGGGCCTAGGGCGGCCGCCCCTACAGACCCCCCTTAGGGCTGGCCCTATTCTTTGGAAGTGAACTTTAGGATAAAATCATCGTCTCCGCATCCATCGGTTATCTCTATACCCAAGCCCTTTACTTATGCAATTTATATTATGATAACCATCGTGCTTGAAGTAATGTATCTTGCTATCACCTTGTTGCTTGCCTTGCTTATCATAGGTTATTGGTGCACTTAGTTGAACCTAGTGAATTTAGGTTTTGTGCTTGATAAATTAAACACTAGCTTTATTCCGCATTTATTAGAGCCTAAACCATAATTATTTTAAAACACCTATTCACCCCCTCTAGGCGAAATCCGTTGTTCTTTCACCAGAGATCATGGCGGAAAGTTTGGACCCGTTTTTATTCACCCATGTCATTAACACACACCATGGTTGTGCAAGCACTTGTAAAAGAAACACCCAATGATCCTTGAAGAAGTAAGAAAAAATATGAAGATCCACATCACAAGTCCTTGGCATGGTCTTGTTACTACTTTATGAATTTGCTTGAAAGACAATGATTGGATTAGAAGTGTTTTGATAGCCTTGATTTACTAATGTGGGCATCAATAAGACACTTCACAATTATGCTACTTAGGACATGAACTCTCTTACTCAATTATGCTATTAAAACATCTTAGTGTTCCTTGGCAAGTTGAGAGTTAACTAGAAGAATTGGATTGATTATTGCATTTCTAGTTATTTATGCTTATATTAAACTTTACTTTGATTATCTTGACTTACCAAAGTTTGTATAGTATTCTCGTCATCTCTCTAACTTTGATAAGCCTTTAAAATGGATGAAGTGTTCGATGCATATGACTACCAACCGTAAGTGAATTCTTATTCTCGATGTTTGAAGTTTAAATGCTGAATTCCTTATAGTTCTTGTGTTTCTTCTTGCTCGAGGGCGATCAAGGTTTGAGCTTTTGGGGAGGTTGATGGCTCCAAAAATAGCCATCTTCCACCACGTTTAAATATTGTTTTTAGTCAAGCAATTGAAAAGAAACCCTCTATCCTTGCCACTAATGACTAAAAATTGCAAAGATATGAAAACCATTGCTTTGATTTGTGTTGTGCAGGAAATCACGCTTTTAATGCAAAATCTGGAGTCATAATGAAGGTTTTCGAGGAAGTCCACACGACCAAATAATTGTGGAGAAAATACCAGGCGACAGTAGCCATAACAACCACTGGTACGAGCAGGGCCCACCCGTACCATGTGGCGGCGGCTCCGTCTCGTCAAGCCCTACAACTTTCGTGAATACGCATATATATTTTGAGGTCTCAGCCGCCGCGCAAAATGCCGCCATTCTCAGATTGCATCACAACACCACCAAAGGAGATCCACACCATTGTTCATCCCTTCCATCTTCCATCCCCTCCATTAGCCATAGCCATTACTTTGTACTTGAGATCTCCTTGTGATTCAGCGACCATTGTTAGAATATTTGATTTCAATCTAAGTATTTTGCACAATGTTTTATATCCTTCATCTTATTGTTATGAGTGAGTAGTCCTCACATGTTACGGGTTGGGGAGAAACCTCGTAGTGATTATGTGGATCTAATCTATGGGAGCATTGTGTATTGTTTTGAAATAGATATTTGTATCTTTTGTTTCTTTGTCTCTTGTCTCAATCTTTGAACTTATAGGTACCCAAGACCCCCAAGATTGATAAAGGCTTGAGGTGAGATACTGGGCTAACAACAATCTCATTGGAACCCCAGTGACAAAAAGGGTAGTACGGTCTTCGCTTAGCGCCCCATTTGGGATCACAACAATGTCACCACTTAATGCTTTGATCTGTGTTTTACACTTAATAATCGTTTGTAACCCGTTGATTCGTGGTGCACTCGGTTAGATTAAAAGACTATTGCTATGCCTGCTGCATCATAAGGGCTCTAGTATATTAGGATGTGTTGCCCTCTAGTATATTAGGATGTGTTGCCCATAAGATATTATCCCTATTAAAACATTACACATGACTATGCTTATTATTATATTTTATCCCATATGATGTGCAGCTGCAGGTGGATTTTTAACCCTGGACTATCTCCATCCATTGAATCAACCCATTATAAAAGTAAACTAGATTGGTCCGGTAAACAAAGGCAAAACAAAGAAACAAAGTCTTGTAGACGTGTCCTTTTTATTTCCTTTTAGCATTGCTTTCCAAGGTTCGATTAAACCTAGGTCTACTAGGGTAAAAGCTATTATACCACATCTGTTAATCCATATCGAAGGTATCAACCCTTTTTCTGGCGCCATTGCTGGGGAAGCAATTTCCTATCCTGGTGAGGTCACTAGAGACCTTGTTTTTAGTTTTATTATTTATTTGTAGTTTATTTCTTGTTATTAGTTTACTTTCTAGTTATCTATTTGAAAACCCCAAAAATCAGTTACTTGTTATTTGTTTTCTTTACTTAAAAATGCCAAAACATATAAGAGCCATGGGTCAAAATAGACTTGGGAAGTATGCTACTCCGACTGATGATTTTATTTGTGCACCTATTACTTAGCCCGCTATTGATGTGGAATCATATTAATTTAAGCCTAACCTTTTAAGTTTGGTTTAGCAAAACCAATTTGGAGGCTCATCTTCTGAGGATTTAGGTTTTCACTTAAATACTTTTACTAAAATTTGCCATGATGCGTATTAAGGATGTAGATCCAAATGCTGTTAAATTACGATTGTTTCCTTTCTCTCTTAGAGGAGAGGCTAAGGACTGGTTGGTAGCTCTACATAAGTGCACTATTAAATCTTGGGAGGAGTGCACTAATACGTTTATGACTAAATTTCCCCCCAGCTAAAACTATGCAACCAAGATCCAACATTACAAGTTTTAGACAAGAAGATTGCAAGCCACTAGCGGTTGCATGGGAAAGGATGAAAGAAGCCGTAATGAACTGTCCTAGTCATGGGATGGAAGAATGGCTTATATTACATTTATTTTATAATGGCTTTAACCCAATGTCTAAGTCTATGCTAGATACTACAGCAGGAAGAACAATCATGGGAAAGCAAGTGAGTGTTGCAAAGAAATTACTTGATGATATGCAAAACAACCATGCCCAATGGCATGTGGAAAGAACCTCGAAAAAAGTGAGTTCAATCACCGAGGTAAACACTGAAGAGCTTACATCTAAGGTAGACGAGTTACTCAACATAGTAAAGGGTAAGGAAGATACCCAAGTTAATGATATTGCTACCGATGTTAATGATGTTAATTTTATAGCTCGCACTCCTTATAATCCTGCTTGGAAGAACCAAAATTTTGCTTCTAATGTTCAAAAACATTATTCTAATCCTATAGGAGCTCCTTATAATAATTATGATAATCATAATGGAGCAAATCATGGCAATCTCTCGTTTGAGCAAACTATTAGAACCTTCATGCAAGCTCAAACCGAGCAAAATAATATGCTTATTAAAATCACGGAGAATCATGAAAGTAGTATTGGAAAATTATCTAACCAAGCTGTTCAAATTAGAAATGATGTGCAAGCTCTACAGGAAAGAACAAAGACCGTGGAGGCTCAATTGGGCAAGGTAGCCAAGAGCCAAGATCTCATACTAGCAAAGTTTGTTATGAAGCCCAAGCCAAATCTGGTAGAAGACCTCAAGATGATGAGGATGGAAACAAATTAAGAGAATCATGAAGAGCTGGATTATAGCAACACGTCGACACCTGAATATACCTTGGAAGATCTACTAAAGATGATCACCGTGAAGAATCCTGGTATAGAACAAGGTAATGATGCTATGTATCATCAATTTATTTAACAAGTAGCATCTAAAGTTTGAGATTTAGAGATGGGGTATAAGAGACTAATTGATAAGCTTCCTGCTAAGCTAGATGATATATTTGAAACCACTATTAAAATTAAGATTAGGGTTAATGAGATATCTGCACTTTGTGATCTTGGTGCAAGCGTCTCAACGATTTCCAAAAGTCTATTTGATAAGTTAAACTTGGGGCTATTTGCAACTACTGAATTAAGACTCCATCTAGCGGATTCAACTTATAAACAAGCTGTTGGGATAAAAAAATATAGTTGTTGAAATTAAAGGTAGTCTCGCTCTTATTGATCTTGTTATTATGGACATATCTTAAGATCCCATAGCACCTATAATTCTAGGTAGGCAATTCCTGAGAACTATTAAAGCTTTAATCAATTTACATGAAGGGAATGTGAGAATAGGACTACCGTCTAGAGATCCTTTTATAGTCCACTTCCCTAGGAAGAACAAGGTCAAACCTAATGATGATGGTATAATTTCATTGAAAGCCAATTACATTGGAGTGGGTGTTCCACTCATCAAACCTAAATGATCACCATCTAGGTCAAGCTAATTGACCTTAACTAGAAGAGCTTCATGAGAGGCAACCCATATGAAATAAAAGTTTTTACTCTTGTGTTAGTTTATTTTTATTTTTTTTGTTTTGTTTTTGTTTTAATAATGAGTGTTCAGGAAGACCTTTGGAGAGAGGAGAAGAAATAAGGTAATTAATCCTCAATCTTTTATTTTACTAACCCATGGCCTAAGAAGTATTGCTGATTTTTATGAAGTCTATTTGCTGTTATTTTGTCCTTTGATAAGATGTGTAAAGATGCATGAAGCTACTAACCAAAATTTCTATGAGTTTTTCAGCTCACTAGCCGAATAACGACGAGTGGTACGGCTGGAAGGACCGTACTGTGCACCCGTACCACCTCGAGGTATTGGAAAATAGAAACTTTGATTTTTGCCGCAGGACCCAAGGGTCATAATGACCACTAGTACGATCGGACACAACCGTATCGCGCGCCCGTACCGTACCCTCAAGCCAAACATCAGATTTTAAGCAAAAGTACTACCCGCATAACGACCAGTAGTATGGGTGCGCAACCGTACCACGCGACCATACTTAGTGCATCGTCAGAAGGGATTCATCACCCCCAAGGTTTGTTACTCGGTACGGGCGGGCTCCGGCCATACCGCCCGCTCGTACCATGTACGTGGCCCCCATATCACCGAGGAGGAGGTAACCTAAAATCCCCAAACATAAACTTTTCTCTTTCTTCTTCCTCCAAACTTCAAACCATCTCCATTGGATCTTTAAATTTACTCGATCTTTCTTCGATTCCCCGCACCCAATCGATCTAAGGTATGTTTCTCCTCTGATCCCTAATTTGTTTGCAACAAAACTCTGCTCAATCTTTCACCATTATCAATCTAGACTTATGTCGTACTAAGGGCACCGGGGGTACCCTGAGTCCCTAGTCGGCTAGGCCCTCAAGCAGTTCATCCGAGTGCCTCGCGAGGGTCTCGGGAGCAACCCCCCGCGAGGGTCGTAGTCGTACGAGTCCGGGAGCGGGATGTGACAAACAGGGCGGGAGCGGAACATAGGATGCCTTCCTGGTACGCTCCAAGGGGTCCCGGGTGGTCAAAGATGTCCTTGATAAAGGACCCGACAACTGGGAAGGTGTCTCCCCATTTCGGTGCAAGGGGAGCCAGAGGCGACATGTCTCATAGGAACGGACATCATCCATGACCGAAGGCATGAGGAGGATGGGCGCCTCCGAAGCTGTATAGGCCAGGTCCAAGGTAGGGTGAGAATCTATAACCCTAGACATTGGATCTTCATTGTACCCTCGTGAAGCACTGCAAGCAATACAACCAAACATGAGTAGGGGATTTACCTCCTCACAAGGGTCCTAGACTTGGGTAAAAAACGTGTCAACCTCTCTATGGTGTTCGTGCACCGCCGTCTTTGCTGTCACCGAGAAGGTCGGAACGCGTGATTCAGCCCCCTCTTGAACTCAGGGCTTGTTGAACTCCTGTTCCTTCACGAGACACTTCTCCGACAACTTAGGTCTTGTTCTTGAGCTAATTTTGATATTGAGCATGCTTAGTATTGTTTTTAGAGGAGTTTTTTTTGTAACAAGTGTAGAGGATCGTTTGTGCTATGTTTCTATTGGACTAAAAAATAATTAGAAATTTTATTTATTTTGTTTTAGATGAACACGAGGAGCCATACACGTGTGATGGACGTGGAACCTGCCGCACCACCCATTGATACGTTGCCCCCCGAGTCACTTGGTATCGAGTTCACCGAGAAGTTTTAGTCGAACAGTTTCGACCGTCTCAAGCTCCAAGAAATCAAGTCCACCAAGTGGGCGTGTCCCTATATCCTGAACCAATTTGGCATTCGTGCTGATTTTGATTTACTTTGCAACAATGTTGGTTTGTATGACTTTGTCTTCCAGGATGTCGCCACTTCCGCTGCTTGACGCTTGAGTTCCTCAGCACCTTGACGCATACATTGTGCTCTCACTATTGTTCCGAGGAGAAAATGCCTAGAGTTGATCACATAAACTTCCATCTTATGAACTGTGAGTACTCCTTGACACTCGACCAATGGGCTCAATGTTTTGGATTTGCCAACAACACCACCGACATACGCTCTACCACCTTTGTTTTAAATCCTGCACATTGGGAGTACTTTAATTTAATGAGAATTCATGGAAACACACCCAAGGTGAATCAAATTGATCATCCTGCTATTTGCTATTTGTTTTATGTCATTGCTAACACCTTGCAGGCATGTGGTGAGTTTACTAGAGTCAATAAGGAGGACATGATGGTCCTCGCAAAAGCTGTTATTATTAATTGTAACTTAACGCCAAATTTGGGCACCCTTCTTGTGTTTTACCTTAAGCATCAAGCCCTGCAATCTCGAGGACCCGTATGCGGAGGAGGAGTTGTAACCGTTCTTGCATGCACACTTCACGTCAGCCTAGGTAACATCCAACCGTTTATTGGAAGTCACCGTCTTGGTTTTTATACTCTAAGAGCTTGTGGTATGATTTCTAGAACTGATGGTAGATACTTCCTTGATATACGTGGAGCATATCGCTTGATCCCATCTCCTTTGCCTAATGGTCTATTCTCTATCGAGGATGTACGTTTGTGTTTTGACGCGCAGGTTGAGGCAGGTCTAGCCCATCAAGAAATACCCATGGGAGAGGGAGGAGAAGATTAAGAAGTAGAACAAGAGGGACCCGAACAAGATGTGAAGCCACCAAACTACTACACCACCTATGAAGATATGTATGCTCTCGAAAGAAATATCCAAAACATGAACAACCTCTCCATCAACCTTCGAGATGCTTCTGCCAACCTCGCCACCCAGTTCCATGATTGGAGCAGCCAATGGAACGTGGGAAATTATCCACCACCACCACCACAATGAGCAACAAAAGGGCTTGCAAAAGTCTGAGCTTGGGGGTGTGTTCCCCTAGCAATTTTATTTGTGTAATAATGAGGTTGTACTCTACCTCCTTGAGAGCTTTGAAACACTCGTGTTGGTTTGTTCCAAAACTTTGTTTTTTTACTTTGCTTTTGTTTTTAGTTTGCTTTTGTTTTTATTTTCTTAGTTCCTTGCTTGGTCACAAGTTCTTTTTATTCTTTAATCCCTATCCTAAAAAATACAAAAATATTTTTCCTTTTTTTGTGAACATGGATTTGCACTCTGCCTATTTTCTTTAATATTATTATGGGAATAATCGTACTTGAGTTTTGAAGGAACACATCCCTATAAGGAAGAGGATTATGAAGTCACTCATGAGAGGTATGTCCTATGTCTCCCACTTTTGAAGTTTGAGTTGTTTATTTTAGTTGGTTGATTTGCTAAGATGCCATGCTAGTGGGAGTAATTCAAAATAGTTAGAGTAAAGCTTTTTATTGATATGGATGATTAGTTGTGGAAGCTTTTGCTCTAGTTCTTTTAGCTAACCGAGTCTTGCCTTGGAAATAATATTGCCAAACAAGTACAAGAAGAAAAAGTCTAAAATTATAACTTGTTTGATGAATGATTGTCTTGAGAGTATACCCTTGAGGATACTTAACCCCATAGATGCTTTGATAGACTTGATTACACTCTTGAAAGGAGTTGTTTGATTGAAATGAAGTCTAGTGGTAATTGTGATGCATGCCAAGCTAACCTTGTGGATCAAACTGTGGTACTAGTTAAAAAAGTTCTATGTTTCTCATGAACACCTTTGGATGCCAACAACTCCACTAGCCTTTGAACCATCTATGGTACAACCCCAAATTTTGGCTATGAGTTAATGACAAGAGTGGCATACTGATGACCCACAAGTATAGGGGATCGCAATAGTCTTCGAGGAAAGTAAAACCCAATTTATTGATTTGACGCAAGGGAAGCCAAAGAATATTTATAAGACCTAACAACTGAGTTGTCAATTCAGCTGCACCTAGAATCAATCTTGCTTGCAGTAGTTTATCAGTAGAAACAGTTTTGTAGTAGTAATAGCAAGGTAATAGTAGTAGTAAAATAAAGACAGTAGTAACAATTGCAGTAAACAGTAGGATTAAAGTGTGGTAGGCATATGGATGGATGGACGGGCGTTGCATGGACAAGACAATTCATATAATAATCAAGACATAGGGCATCTGCAGATAAATAAGATAAAGTATCCAAGTACTAAATAATCATAGGCATGTGTTTCATATATAGTCATACGTGCTCCTAATGGGAACTTGCACAACATCTTTTGTCCTGCCAGCCCATTGCAGCGGGTCCTCAAGGGAATCTACTGGCAATTAAGGTGCTCATTTTAATAGAGCACCGGACTAAAGCATTAACACTCCATGAACACACGTGATCCTCACATCATAGCCATCCCCTCCGGTTATCCCGATTTCTGTCACTTCGGGGCCTTGGGGTTCCGGACAATAATATGTGTATACAACTTGTAGGTAAGATCATAAACAATAATATCATCATGAATCAATAACATGTTTAGATCTGAAATCATGGCACTCGGGCCTAGTGACAAGAATTAAGCATAACAAGTTGCAACAATGTCAAAAAGCACTAACAATAGATACTAGGCACCATGCCCTAACAATCTGATGCAATTACATGAATGAACTCATCCAATCCCTACCATCCCCATAGCCTACTACGGGGGATTACTCACTCATGGATGGGGGAATCATGGATGGTTGATGGAGAAGTATTGGTGATGATGATGGCGATGATCTCCTCCAATTCCCCGTCCCGGCAGGGTGCCAGAATAGAGTTTCTGGTTCCGAATTGCGGTTTCTGGTGGTGGCGGCGCATCGGAACTCTATCTAGAAAAACGTCGAAACCCCCTTTGTTTTTAGGTCAGAGGGCTTATGTAGGCGAAAGGAGAGGTCGAGGCGGATACCGAGGCGGCCACACCACCCCATGGCATGGCCTGGCCTAGCCCGCGCCACCAGGTGGTGTGGGCCCCTCGTGGCCCCTCTCCGTCTCGTCTTCTGGCTCCGTGAGTCTTCTAGTAAAATAGGAGTTTTGCGATATTTTTCGGGATTTTTCCTAAAAGTTGATTTCCTGCACAAAAACAAGACACCAAAGCAATTCTGCTAAAAACAACGTTAGTCCGCATTAGTTGTATCCAAATCACACAAATTAGAGAAGAAACAATAGCAAAAGTGTTCTGGGAAGTAGATACGTTTTGGACGTATCAACTCCCCCAAGCTTAGCTTATTGCTTGTCCTCAAGCAATTCAGTTAAAAACTGAGTGCGATAGAAGAAACTTTCACGAACACATTTGCTTCATAAGATGTATATATTCTCAGCATATGATCAAATACTTAGGCAATTCATAATAAAGAGTATGCAAATAAGTTTACCTAGTAGTCATGCAAGCTATGAAGAGATTCCAACCCAATAATAAGCAACATGACACATAAGCATATGCAGGATTGTATTGCTCATAAGAAGATATGATAAAGTGGTATCTCGCTTGCCTTTCTTTTTGGAGCAAAACATAAACGCCAAGGCACCTCTGAAGTTTAAGTGAAGACTAGAAGTAAAAAATATCAAAGATACAAGCGTCAAAGTTATGTCACAATTAACCGTGTTTTGGGACAAGCACATTACACTAAGAATGACAGCTATGCTCTCGGGAAGGTGATCAAAGAATAAATGCTGACTCGACATAAAAGTGAAAGAAAAAGATTTGAAAGGCTTCCAAATGTTTAAAGTGTGGTACTCATTAGCTTTGAGCTCTCATTGCCCCTATCATAAGCATCTTGAGGTGATTAAGGTTAAAGTGACTCAAATATGAGGATATGCTTGACAAGTTATAAGTTGTAAATCTCATGCCCCTTGCTTACGAGTACCGAACCTCATGCTAATCAACTTTGGTCACAAGCAAGTTCTTGTCATTGTAAGTGAATGTGTATCATAGAGAACCGCCAACGGGGTACCCATTGCCCCATGACACAGGAGCTTTCCCATATCAAAATGACAAGGCAACAGACAATGAGCATCTCAACGATCTTTTTATTTGCTATTTGCATAGGTTTTTATTGAGGATGCTTCACAGAATGCTCACTATGGTTATGCTGCAAGTTTCCACCATGATTAGGCATGGCTTAGGCTAGCCGCCCAGGCGTTTCTCTAACACATATACAAACTCCATGAGCTTACAAGCTCCCCTTTTATTTCACACCACCGGGATCCATAAACAAAAGAACATGATATCAACTGGATAATAAGTGCCATGTTGAAAGTGTTCCCCATGGTAACATGGTTCTGCTAATTCTCAACTTATAAAGTGCAAGCATATAAGCAACATAGATGGGCACAATGGTTCAGGTTTATTAAGTGCAAGCAAATAAAGTGTGCCATCAAGTTCGTGAGAGCTTTACTAACTAATTTTCTTATAACAAGCAAACAATTTTATTCGGAAGAAAACAAAGCATAATAAATATGAAAGGAATAGCAATGATGCTAATAGGTAGATATGGTGTATTCTTTTTGACAATTTTGGTTTTGGGGAGTTGGATGCACAAGTAAAGCTTATACTCAACGCAAGTGAAGGCTAGCAGTAGAAAGGGAGCGACAATCGAGAGAAAAGTAACTGTCATAATCATGCTTGCGACAAAACAAAATTAAAAGTGGCATAAAAGCGACACAAGAACTCTGAGGCAAAATAAATCATCGAGGCTTAACTGACTTTTTGTTTAGTCATATGCATGTGTGAGCATGTGCCAAGTCGATTCAAATAAAACATTCAGAGGAGGATACCATAATGTCATACCAAGTTATGAATAGAACAATGCAAGCAAACATTTATATGACATGTTACAAACTATTAGTGGATTGGAGCTGATCATAAGAGAGCAAGAACTACTAAGCATCCATTAAATAACATACACCTTACATGAACAAACTAAGCATGCCCACAATGATGAGTATATGTACAAAAATGAAAACAAATAGAGTTCATACCAGCCTCTTACCACACCTCGAGCTGTCACAAATCATCATTGCCTTTCACTTGTGTGGCTTGAATAATAAGATAAAACCCAACTCCAAGGAGTCACTGAGGACCACTGAACCCTACAACAAACTTTACAAAACCAGAGAAGAACAACAAATATTTTTGGGTTTTCGATTTTTAAAGATAAGAACCGAAGGAAAGAGCAAACAAAGCAAAATCTTTTTGGGTTTTTCGAATAATCAAATCAAAGCTAAAAAGGATGAAGAAAACCAAGGCTAAAAGATAAAGAAGTAAACAAAGAGAAATAAAAAAAATGTTTTTGGTCTTTTTGTGTTTTGGAAAGAAGAAATAAAGCGAGAACAAAAACTAAAAAGAAAGCGAAACATGGATATACAAAGTACCGATAGAACATGATATGTAGATGAGTGTGATGTTGGTATACCCCCCAAGCTTAGGCTTTTGGCCTAAGTGGGGATCAACCCCAAGCTGGCCAAGAAGGATCACCTCCATAATATGATGCCGAAGTGCCTTCGTCCTAATACGAACTTGAGGACGCCCCGGCGTAGTGCGCAGAGTAGTCGTAAGAGGGCGCATCCCCCTGGTGCTACCCGTGGAAACCAAGTAAGCGGAGCTGCTCGTCCACCTCCTCCTTGGAGCGCGACCATGGCATCCTACAAATACTGAATAAAGTAGACTGTGGCAAAGGAATTTCCCTCTCATCTCCGTCAGTAAACAACATCCTGTAAACTAAACTCTCTGTACTTGAGTTAGTAGTAACAAAGTGACGTGTTTTCATAGCAGCAAGATCAAGCCTTTATGGGGTCATCACAATATCATTAGGATCAACAGAAAGTCCCAAGGCAACAACCATGCGTGTAGCAATAATGCCCCCATAAATGGGTCCTATAGCAGCTAGGCGGCGAGCAATGATAAAACCAAGATTATACTTGGTTTCATTATTAAGTGCAGCAGCAAGAAAAGCTAAATGATAATTAGAAATATTACTAGTGTTCTCCCTACCAAGAATGCTAGTGGCAAGATAGTAAGCAAAATATCTAAGAGCTGGGAGTTGAATGTTTCTTATCTTCCCGCGCTGAGCTGTGCGGTCTTCATCATTTGTTACACTTCGGTAGAGCTCCAGCAAATCAGCGGGTCGACCTTGGATCTTCTTTACTGTCCCAGTCACGCCAATGCCTATAATGCTGCAAAATCTTTCTAGTGACATGGTAATAGGCATATCATAGATTTTGAATGAAACAGTTGACCTATAAGGGGTGTCAGTGAAAGTGAAACTTTCAACAAAAGTTTTGGTGAGCAAGGCATATTGCTCATTCTCATCCTGCATGTAAGTGGTTAGACCAACCCTTTGAACAAGAAGTACGAAATCATCAAGGATCCCTGCCGCTTGCAAAAAGGCAAAACAAGGGAAGGTAGATGGGTGAGCATATCCATCATATCCCTCATTGCCAAAGCGTGGCGCAATAAGATCTTCATTATATGATTGCCTAAATTGAGAAGCTGATCTCGAAGGCCTTGCCCTCCTAGGTGTGTCTCTCTCAAATACTTCTTCAAAAGTATGGTTGTCCATCTCTCCTTTTTCTGAAATTTTAGACAACCATCACAAAAAATGATTGCGAAGTGATTACATAATGAAAGGAACTACTTATAGGGACTTGCAAAAGGGTTAAACATGCATCAAAACAATTTCTCTAAGCATGGAATAAAGCATGCAAGCTCACATAACTTGTCACCTACAATAGCAAAGTACTCAAGATATAATCCACTAATCACAAATCTATTTGGACAAGTGGAGGAGTCACATACCAAAGAACAAATGCTCCAAATCTCAGCAGCAAAGGTGGGTTGAGCAAGGATATCAAAAATCATGAGCAAGAACAGCAAGAACATGGGTTTGAGTAATGAAATGGTGTTTTCTCGGGAGAGTGAAAGGAGTGGTGGTGGGAGAATAAGTGGAGGGCCAAGGGTGGCCCACACCATGGCCAGGCGCACCCCTGGTGTGGCCGCGCCACCTGGTGGTGTGCTTGCCTGGTGGGCCCCCTAGGTCACTCCAGGTATCTCTCTGCCCCCCTTTTTGCGTAAAAATTTAATATGAATTTTCTGGAATTTTTTGAGAAACTTTATTTTTGAGCAATTTTCAGGTATTGATAAATGATTTCCTGGCAGAAAGATGATTTTGGAATGATGCAAAAACAAAACAAAACTAAAACTTCAGAAGTTGTAATACACTCTAATATGCAAGCAACTAGCAATAGAAAAGTAAACAAGGTGAAAGCAAAAATTAAAATGGATAAAATAAAAGTGAGCAAGGATAATCATGGTGAAACCATTGTTTTGTTCATTAAAATCCCTTTGTTAACAAGGTTGATCAGGTATTGTTACCAAAACAATTTTATATGAAACAAAACTTTGCATTCCACTAAATGATTATGTTACCTCAACCCTGATAGCAATAGTCCCAATCATAACAGTTTCATAGTTTTCTTGTAGTATGGGATAATATATTTCTCCAACTTTGATGCCCTCAGTATTTTCAACTGAATTTAGGCCATAAGTCTTATCAATCTTCTTGGGGAAATAGGCAATATGCTCCTTGTCATTAACATTAAAAGTTACCTTTCCTTGATTACAATTAATGACAGCTCCTGCAGTATTAAGAAAAGGTCTCCCAAGAATAATAGACATATTATCATCTTCAGTCATTTCAAGCACAACAAAGTCAGTTAATATCAAACAATTATAAGCCACTTGAACAGGAACATCCTCACATATACCAACAGAGATAGTAGTAGATTTATCAACCATTTGCAAAGATATATCAGTTGGTATCAAATTTTCCAATTGAAGTCTCTTGTAGAGAGAAAAAGGCATAACACTAACTCCTGCTCCCAAATCACACAAAGCAGTTCTAACATAATTATTTTTAATAGAACAAGGAATAGTTAGAATCCCTGGGTCTCCAAGTTTCTTTGGAACCTTACCATTGAAGGAATAATTAGCAAGTAAACTAGAAATTTCCTCATTAGGAATCTTCCTTTTATTAGAGACAATATCCTTCATATACTTTGAATAAGGAGGCAATTTAATAGCATCAGTCAAAGGAATTTGCAAAAATAAAGGTTTCATCCACTCACAAAACTTGTTATAGTGTTCTTCTTCCTTTGACTTGTGTTTCTTATTAGGAAAAGGCATTGGTTTTTGAACCCAAGGCTCTCTTTCACTACCATGTTTGTTAGCAACAAAATCTTCCTTAGTGTACTTAGCATTCTTAGTGTGCCTTTCAGGCTCTTCTGCAATTTCTTATTTATCAGGAGCATCATTTTTATCATTACCACTTCCAGTTTCAGCATCAGAGACAGATGTACTATTAGGATCTTTAGCAGGTTCAGAAGATTCTACAACTGTTTTATGTTTCTTTTTCTTTCTCTTAGAAGAAGTACCACTATTTTCAGTTTGTTGAGAATCCTGCTCAATTCTTTTAGGATGTCCCTCAGGATATAAAGGATCCTGAGTGAAAGCACCACTCCTAGTTGTAATTTCATAAGCATGTTTTTCTTTAAAAGCATTAACTAGGAAATCTTTTTGTACTTTAGTAAGCTGATCAATTTGAGTTTGAACCATTTGGAAATGTTCAACAAGCATTTTAACATCATTGGAGGTTCTTTCCACAATATCTTTCAACTCATTAATAGCTCTAGAGTTTTCCATTAAATGATTCTACACTCTCTTATTAAAATTATCTTGCTTAACAACATAGATATCAAATTCTTCTAAGCATTGATCAGGAGGTTTAGAATAAGGAATATCACCTTCATCAAAATGTTGGAGAGAGTGTACCTCCATAGTGGATGAGTGGGAGATTGGCTTACATAATTCTTCTATAGGAGTAAATTCTTCACATCTTCAGCTTTAATACCCTTCTCCTTAAGACATTTCTTAGCTTCCTTCATCACTTCATTATCTAGTTCAATCACTCCCCTCTTCTTTGGTGTTGGTGTTGGCTCAGGCACAATTGGCTCAGGTGAAGTCTAGTCATCATAATTCTTGCTTATTTTAGCCATTAATTCCTCAACTTATTTGGGAGTTCTCTTCCTGAAAACACAATCAGCAAAACTATCTAGGTATGTCCTAGATTCCTCAGTTAGTCCATTATAATATATATCAAGAAGCTCATTTTTAGGTATTGGACATCCAGGCTGTGCGTGAATTAAGGCACAAAACCTTGCCCATGATTCAGGCAATTTCTCCTCTTCTCCCAGTTTAAAATAAAAAAAATCTTGCAAAATGGCATGTCGAGCACTAGGAGGGAAATATTTCTGAAAGAAAATATCAATCAAGCAATCAGGGCTATCAATAGATCCAGGAGGTAAATTATTAAACCAAGCTTTAGCTTCTCCTTTCAGTGAAAAAGGAAAATTTTTAGCAACAAAGTAGGTGTGCATCTTAATATCATCGGAAAATAAGCCACTCATGGTAGAAAGCTCAGTCATATGTGCTAGAACACTTTCATTTTTAGTCCCACAAAAAAGTTCTTTCTCAACAATGGTTATGTAAGATAAATCAAGAGAGAAATCATAATCCTTATCTTTAATGTTTATGTGAGATGTAGCAAACTTAGCATTGGGAGATAATTTAGGTCTAACAGTACGTCTCTCAAGAAGTCTCTTAATAGCTCTTGCACCATGAGTGTTTCGACGTTCTTCAATAAATTCATCAGCCATTTCAATATATCCGTCATCAAGATCATAGCTCTCTCTAGACTCAGGTGAACTAATAGGTCAAGCAGTATCTTCATTAGGACTTTCAGTGTTTCCTACTATAGTTCTAGCAATTGTAGCATCTAGGAAAGGACCTAATGAACCACTCTCGTCAAGCACCGTAGAAGTAGAATCATAAGTATCAGAAGCAATTTCAGATTCAGCAGAAGTAGCAGTATGTGTAACATGTGTATGTGGTGATGGTGTAAGGAGCTTACTCATCACAGATGGCGAATCAAGAGCAATAGAGGTGTTCATAACTGTACCTCTCCTTGTAGTGGATGGTAATATAGGAACTTTTCGATCACGAGTTTTACCCATGACGAATGGATAGCAGCGAACAATAATAATTCCAAGTGAACTTTATACATAGATATATGCTCCCCGGCAACAATGCCAGAAAATAGCCTTGATGACCCACAAGTATAGGGGATCGCAATAGTCTTCAAGGGAAGTAAAACCCAATTTATTGATTCGACACAAGGGGAGCCAAAGAATATTTATAAGACTTAACGACTGAGTTGTCAATTCAGCTGCACCTAGAATCAATCTTGCTTGCAGTAGTTTATCAGTAGAAATAGTTTTGTAGTAGTAATAGCAAGGTAATAGTAGTAGTAAAATAAAGACAGTAGTAAAAATTGCAGTAAATAGTAGGATTAAAGTGCGGTAGGCATAGGGATGGATGGACGGGCGTTGCATGGACAAGACAATTCATATAATAATCAAGACATAGGGCATCTGCAGATAAATAAGATAAAGTATCCAAGTACTAAATAATCATAGGCATGTGTTCCATATATAGTCATACGTGCTCGTAATGAGAACTTGCACAACATCTTTTGTCCTGCCAGCCCGTTGTAACGGGTCCTCAAGGGAATCTACTGGCAATTAAGGTGCTCCTTTTAATAGAGCATCGGAGCAAAGCATTAACACTCCGTGAACACGTGATCCTCACATCATAGCCATCCCCTCCGGTTATCCCGATTTCTGTCACTTCGGGGCCTCGGGTTCTGGACAATAATATGTGTATACAACTTGTAGGTAAGATCATAAACAATAATATCATCATGAATCAATAACATGTTTAGATCTGAAATCATGGCACTCGGGCCCTAGTGACAAGAATTAAGCATAACAAGTTGCAACAATGTCAAAAAGCACTAACAATAGATACTAGGCACCATGTGCTCACAATCTGATGCAATTATATGAACGATCTCATCCAATCCCTACCATCCCCATAGCCTACTGCGGGGGATTACTCACTCATGGATGGGGGAATCATGGATGGTTGATGGAGAAGTGTTGGTGATGAGCGATGATCTCCTCCAATTCCCCGTCCCGGCATGGTGCCAGAACGGAGTTTCTGGTGGTGCCGCCACAGTGGAACTCTATCTGGAAAAACGTCGAAACCCCCTTTCTTTTTAGGTCAGAGGGCTTATGTAGGCGAAAGGAGAGGTCGAGGCGGAGACCGAGGCAGCCACACCACCCCCTGGCGTGGCCTGGCCTGGCCCGCGCCACCAGGTGGTGTGGGCCCCTCGTGGCCCCTCTCCGTCTCGTCTTCTGGCTCCGTGAGTCTTATGGTAAAATAGGAGTTTTGCGATATTTTTCAGGATTTTTCCTGAAAGTTGATTTCCTACACAAAAACGAGACACCAAAGAAATTCTACTGAAAACAGCATTAGTCCGCATTAGTTGTATCCAAATCACACAAATTAGAGAAGAAACAATAGCAAACGTGTTCAGGAAAGTAGATACGTTTTGGACGTCAATATATGGGCAAAAGTATTGGTACTCTCAAAGGTTATGCAAGCACTTGTAAAAGAAACACCCAATGATCCTTGAAGAAGGAAGAAAAATAAATATATATGTGGTAGTGGTGTGATTCTCTTGGGGCCTCCAATCAAGTTGTGGAAATTCCTCAAGCTAGAGGCCTCAGTGGTGTTTTCGAGGAGCTTCCAATTGAGTTGTGTCGATTTCCCCAAGTTTATACGGGTTTGGTAACCATCCTCAAGTGTCCCATAGTGGTCGAGTCCCCGCGTTTTGTGGTGCGCACTCAAGAGAATAAGGTGAGCCTTTTGTGGCGTCGGTGAGTAGTGTGCCTCCGCATCTTGGAGTGTGGCCTTGTGTGGCATTGAGTGAGCATCAAGGTGAGCCATTTGTGGCATTCAGGGAGCATTACGCCATCGCACCTCTCCAATGGAGATGTAGCTTCTTTGCAAGTGAACTTCAGGATAAAATCATCATCTCTGCGTCCATCGGTTATCTCTATACCCAAGCCCTTTACTTATGCAATTTATATTATGATAGCCATCATGCTTGAAGTAATGTATCTTGCTATCACCTTGTTTCTTGGCTTGATTATCATAGGTTATTGGTGCACTTAGTTGAACCTAGTGAATTTAGGTTTTGTGCTTGATAAATTAAACACTAGCTTTATTCTGCATTTATTAGATCCTAAACCGTAATTATTTTAAAACACCTATTCACCCCCTCTAGGCGACATCCATTGTTCTTTCACCAGTGATCATGGCGAAAAGTTTGAACCCGTTTTTCTTCACCCATGTCATGAACACACACTACAAAGGTTGTGAAAGCACTTGTAAAATAAACACCCAATGATCCTTGAAGAAGGAAGAAAAAATGAAGATCCACATAATAAGTCCTTGGCATGGTCTTGTTACAACTTTATGATTTTTTTGAAAGACAATGGTTGGATTAGAAGTGTTTTGATAGCCTTGATTTACTGATGTGGGCATCAATAAGACACTTCACTGTTATGCTACTTAGGACATGAAGTCTCTTACTCAATTATGCTATTAAAACATCTTAGTGTTCCTTCGCAAGCTGAGAGTTAACTAGAAGAATTGGATTGATTATTACACTTATAGTTATTTATGCTTATGTTAAACTTTACTTTGATTGTCTTGACTTACCGAAACTTGTATAGTATTCTTGTCATCTCTCTAACTTTTATAAGCCTTTCAAATGGATGAAGTGCTAGACGCATATGACTACCAACCGTAAGTGAATTATTATTCTCGTTGTTTCAAGTTTAAATGTTGAATTCCTTATAGTTCTTTTGTTTCTTCTTGATCGAGGGCTATCAAGGTTTGAGCTTTGGGGAGGTTGATGGCTCCAAAAATATCCATCTTCCACCGCATTTAAACATTGTTTTTAGTCAAGCAATTGACAAGCAACTATCTATCCTTGCCACCAATGACTAATAATTGCAAAGATGTGCAAACCATTACTTTGATTTGTGTTGTGTGCAGGAAATCACGCTTTTTAATGCGAAATCTGTAGCCATAATGAAGGTTTTTGAGGAATTCTACATGACCATGTAATTTTGGAGCTCCGTACGGGCAAGGCCCGCCCGTTCTGTCCGCTCGTACCATGTGGTGGCGGCCCCGTCTTGTCAAACCCTACAACTTTCATGAGACGCCTATATATTTTGAGGTCTCAGCCATTGCGCAGAAGTCCTCCATTCTTAGATTGCATCACAACACAACCAAAGGAGATTCACACCATTGTTCATCCCTTCCATCTTCCATCCCTCCATTGGCATATATAGCCATTACTTTGTACTTGAGATCTCCTTGTGATTCGGTGACCATTGTAAGAATATTTGATTTCAATCTAAGTATTTTGCACAATATTTTCTATCCTTGATCTTATTGTTATGAGTGAGTAGTCCTCATGGGATGTGGGTTGGGGAGAAACCTCACAACGATTATGTGCATCTAATCTATGGGAGCATTGTGTATAGTTTTGAAATAGAGATTTGTATCTTTTGTTTTTCTGTCTCTTGTCTTGATCTTTGGACTTGTAGTTACCCAAGACCCCCGAGATCGATAAAGGCTTGAGGTGAGATACTTAGCTAGTGTCGATCTCATAGGAACCCTAGTGATAGAAAGGGTAGTATGGTCTTCGCTTAGCGCCCCATTCGGGATCACAACAACATCACCACTTAATGTTTTGATATGTGTTTTATACTTCATAATAATTTGTAGCTCGTTGCTTCGTGGTGCACTTGGTTGGATTAAAAGACTATTGATATGCCCGTTGCAACTTAGGGGCTCTAGTATATTAGGACGTGTTTCCCACAAGAGATTATCCCTATTAAAACATTACACATGGCTTTGCTTATTATTATCTTTTATCCCATATGATGTGTAGCTACAGGTGGATCTTCAACCCTGGCCTATCTCCATCCATTGAATCAACCCATTATAAAAGTAAACTAGTTTGGTCCGGTAAACAAAGGTAAAAGAAAGAAACAAAGTCTTGTAGACGTGTCCTTTTTATTTCCTTTTAGCATTACTTTCCAAGGTTCGGTTAAAACTAGGTCTACTAGGGAAAAAGCTTATACTACATCCGTGAATCTGGATAGAATGTATAAAACTCCAAGGTTATGCGTGCTTGGCATGGATAAATATGACGATGAGTGACCGACCAGGAAGTTGTTCCTGGGTGCACACGAGTGAGCACAAAGTGCACAGAAAAGAATAGTATTGGTCTTTGGGGCTAGTCTAGAAATCCTATTGAGCTTCTAGGGGTGACAGTCATCGGTTCAGAGAGGACGAGGGTGTTACAAGTGGTATTAGAGTCGATCCTGGCGGTTACACAGGAGTGTGCGGGTTAGTGGAGCGAACATGTGGAGCATCACGTGTGTGTGGCCCGGATTGGACACGGCATGGCATGTGCGACACTAGACGCACAAACGTGTGCCAAGAGGGGAAATTCCTGGATTATGGTTGATTGACGAGGGCATCGATCTTCTATGATTGGGTGTATGTGAGATCCTTGCTAATGACTTAATAGGATTGATAGGATACTCATAGCAACAAGTTGTAACTTCTTTTCTGGAAGCTCATCTGAATAGAACTCTGAGGTTAAGCGTGCTTGGCCCAGAGCAATATGAGGATGGGTGACTGACCGGGAAATTGTTCCCATGTGCGCACGAGTGAGGACAAAGTGCATAGAAAAAACTAGTGTTGGTCTATGTGGATAGTCTAGAAATCCTATTGATCTTCAAGGGGTGGCAGCCACCGGTCCGGAGAGGCCGTGGGTGTTACACACGCTCCCACTCTCGACAAGGCCAACCCTAGATCTGAACATAGTCATTTCCAAAAATATCCTACGATCTTACCAACTCTCATCTCTACTACTTTTGGCCCTCCCAAATGTGGTGATGCCTCGGAAGCTCGGTCTGGACTACCAATCCGATGCAGCCTCTACACCGAAGTCCTCTAAGCCTAAGTTTTTTTCTTACATCTTGTTTTTTCTCTAATCGATCTCTTGTTGTATCTTGTTCTTGCTATAATCGATCTGATGTTGCATCTTGTTCTTTCTGTAGTTGATCTATCGTTGCATGTTATTCCTCTAATCGATGTTACTGTATCTTGTTCTTTCTCTAATCCATCTGCTAGCTATATCATTCAGATCCATGGCAATGTGGTCAGCGTAAGGTGTGTAAAGGATTACAGTCATGTCGCTGCCGCCATCATAGGACTAAACCATGAGTTGTGCTATGAATAGGCACGCAATCATAGTGAAAAAAACGTGTGTGATCCCAAATGTAAGAAATATAAAAAAGCGTTGACCACCATAGGTGCCGCGAAGGGTGATGCTAGCACTGACAACTGCTGGCTCTACGATGGACGACACCAGCATAGATGATCGTAGGTGTTGTGATGGGCGACTCCAGCACCAACGGCCGCTGGAGCCACGACGGGCAATGCCGAAACATATGTTGAACCGGTAGAGTATCATGTTCCTATCCTCTAGTGTCATCATGATGCCCTTCCTCGTCAATCCACTGGGTCGTGGTCTTCAAAACTGCTCAAGGTCACCAAAGCTACTCCTCCTCACAAATGTCCTCGCACAAGAACAAAACATCATAGTGAGCTCTCAAAGTTGGTATTTCATTGAGTCTATCATTAGGATATATTGCAAACTAAGAAATTTCTAAGCATTACATTGCAAAATGATGCAGCAAATATGGCATATTACCACTACATTCTCTCAAGAGAAATGGTCAACTCTGTACATCAACGAGACATGCAAATTATAACTTACAGATTCATCCTCATCCTATAATAGGAAAAGCAAATATAGCTTTAATGTTCTCAGCTACGCATGAGAGGTTGTTGGTTAGTTGGGCTATATAATATGTCAGCAATTCAAACTACCACTAGGATTTAGGGTAGTCGGATAAGACAACCTGTCGGGTATTAAGACAGCATCGATAGATGAGAAATGTCAATAAGGAAACTTACACTCAAGGGTGTGTGCATAACTTCAGATTCAACTTTTGTTATAGGGGACAACATGCGTTCATTTGTACCTTGCACATTGTTCATAATGGTTAAAAAAATAATATTTTCATGTATCTCTCGGCAAAATCATTCAGCAACAACACAAGAAAATAAAGTATTAGTAGAATAACATGACATGCAGAAACATTACAAATCAAAGAGAATGTAATAGGTATATGACCTATGCGATGATAAATATATAAAGAAGCTAAAGAGGAATCAGTTCCTATATAATTAAACAGGGAACAAAGTGAACTTTGTCCGGTAGTAGAGTGAACTTTCTTTTCAGCGCGAGTGAACTTTCTTTTTCTCGGAAAACCACCATGTTCGAAGTGAACTTTTTTATATTTCTAGCCATGTCTAAAGTGAACTTTGAAATTATAAAGCGAACTTTTTTAGACAGTAGAGTTAACTTCCTTTTTAATGCTTCTGAACTTTATTTTTATTTTTATCGAACACGCTTTTCTGAATTTTTTCCCTCATCTGACTTGAACTACCAGAATCCCAGTTGCGCTCAAAGTGAACTATGTTTTTCCGTAGAGTGAACTTTCTTTTTAGCGCATGTGAACTTTCTTTCTTTTATTGAAAACCCTTCTGAATTTTTATTCTTTGTCTGAAGTGAACTACCACATATAAGGAGAACCCCCGCCGCATTCGAAGTGAACTATATTTTCCTATAGAGTGAACTTTGTTTTTAGCGCATGTGAACTTTCTTTTTAAGCAAAAACTCTTCTGAAAATTTTATTCTTGTCTAAACTACCAAATATAACGATAACCCCCGCCGCGTTCAAAGTGAACTATGTTTTCCCATAGAGTGAACCTTCTTTTATAACACTTGTGATCTTTGTTTTTCTCGAACATCTTCCATGTTTCTAAGTGAACTTTTGAAAAAATTATCCATGTATGAAGTGAACCTCCAAATAAAATGCGATTTTTTCCAGAAAGAAGAGTAAACCTTTTTTACGCTTGTGAACTTTGTTTTTTCTCGAACAGCTTCCCTAGCGTGATTTGAGAAAAAAATCCAGAAGAGTGAACTTTCTTTTTTCAACAAAAAAGAAGTTCAGAGTAGGCATGATGCGATGGGGAAGATGGTGGGGGTGAGAGGAGGTGGGAGGAAAAAGGGTGCTGGTGTTGGAGGAGGAAGGAGGTGCGGGCTCCCACGGAACTGGGGTCGTGGCTCGCCAGCATGCAGAGAAGGTGGGGGAGGGTAGCGCATCGCCCCACTAGCATGCAAAGAAGGTGCGGGAGGGTGGCGCAGTGCCCCACTAGCGTGCAAAGAAGGTGCGGGGAGGGGCGGCGCGGTGGCTCGCCGACACTTGGAGAAGGAGGGACGGGCGGCGCGGTGGCCCGACGACACCTATAGTAGGTAGGGAGGGGCGGCGCGTGCGGGATCCCGTCACGAGCGGGGAGAGAAGATGCGGGGTAGGTATGAGTGTCGAGGAAAGGATGTGGTTTTTTTGGGAGGTTCCTTTATAAGGTATATAGGTACTCTTTAGGGGGGGGGGGTGTTCCTCTTTAGTCCTTCTATATATATAGAAGAAGGATTTCCCTCTTTCCAACTAGTAGTTTTAAGAGATAAGACATCAAAGTCTCTCATAAGTCATAGTAATGCAGGCGATTGTACCACAACATTGGGAGCTACACCATTCTATCTACATGAAAATCCTAAGAGTGGTGTACCTGAAACAAAGCCACGATGGGTGAGTCCAAAGACTTAGCAAGTATACAACGTAACCACATAATACACTTGAAAGTAAATGCATGTACATGGTATTTAGAAGTAGAACATGTGCTATTAACCATGCATGAATGGCAAGGAAAAGCTTGAAGGAATAGGAAACCAAATAAAAAATGACTTCTTCAAGCTATTGCAGACAAAGCTAGGGGTGACGTCTCACCTGAACTCCTTTCCAACCCTCACAGTATGAGAGGACCATAACATGAGGATGGACCGGAAGGACCATATATTCGCAAAGCGAGGCTCACTTCCTTGAAAATGGAAGATCCACTCATGGTGGGATTTATTATCAAGAACCAAATAGATCCAATACCTATCACATACTAGTGGTATGGTGTATATAAATATACACTAGGGAATGACATGTTCACCATTGCATGAATATAAAGAACAATATGAACATGAGTATAATGTAAAGAGAGCAATATGCCCATTGTTTCCTGATGTACTCACCTCAACTGTTGCATGGGAGGTGGTGTGAGGATAGCTATGGTGGATTGGCGTTTCAACCTGCTGTAGGAACACATATATGTGTCTTAAGAATCAAACCAAAATAGGTTATATAGAGTACAAACATAAAACATGCATAATCGCATACCCGATAGAGCAACCTTTTGTTGTCCCTACGTGAAAGAATTCACAGCAAAAGAATGGAAGCTCCAAAACATGCACATGATATGGCTATAGATTCATAAGAAACTCCTTTACAAATAAGTCCAACTATTCAAACTCAGAATATGGACTTAACTAGGTCATAACCATCAAATACTTCAGTTGTTGTTTCTAGGTTCAGAATAACGAGTAGCTACCTTTGGAAATTCATAGCAACAAGAATACTCATGGGATTTAATTGAAACCTTTGTATTAGAAAGTATTCATCACAAACATGGTATAAGAGAACAAAACCTGAATTTAGATGGATGTCAAATGCTCCTAATGCCCAAGGGAAAACACTATTCTGCGCTGACTCTGAATTTTGGAGAACTGCAAAGAAATAAGCATATCAAGAGCTTCACAACTTCGATTGAAACATTTAACCACTCAAACCGATTGTGAGAACAAGGCCTAAATAACTCTCCAACTATTCTTCCTCTAATATTTACATCTTGGTACTTGGAATTGGATATTTATGTTCCAGTTTGCCTAGAAACAGGAATATCGATCGTACCTTTTTATCCTAATCCCTAAAATAATTTGCTCATCCCCAACTCTAGAAATCATGGGATCACTAGGTACTACAAATGCAAAGCTCATAAAGGATGTGGAAACATAACTTTAGGGTTTGACCACAAGAAATTGGACAGGGGATAGGGTGAGAGATAGATGGTTGTTGTTGTCGTTCCTTCTCTTCCTCTCGTTCCTCTACTTCTCCCCTATTATCCTTCCTCAAGAATAGGCCAAGATTCAATTGGAGGAGGGGTAGGTCATGGTGCAGGTGGGGCTTCAGTGGAGAAGAAAAGAGGAGACTCTATATGGGGATGAGAGCGCTCTTGAGTTTGAGGGAGAGAGGGAGAGGCACCATAGGAAGGGGGAGAGGGAGAGGCACCATAGTCATATTCTTGGATCATACGTTGTAATAATGTGATGCATTGATACTCTTTTATTCATCGAACTATGTGTGCTAGATAATCGATCCAAGGGACCAACAGTGTAAAGAGGATACTCTATGGGGATGAGAGGCTCTTGAGTTTGAGGGCGAGAGGGTGAGGCACGAGTGAGAGATATATGGTCTAATATGGAAATGGAGATTAAGGCCATGGTTGGAGAAGGGATAGGGATGAGGGAAGCATTATCCCTTCAATTTGTAGATTATTTTTCAAAATATAAATAATCCAGGCCATTGAATTGATGAAGACACTGAAGATGCATTCACAGTCCAATTTTAGAGTATAAGTGGTCCACTTCGTGTCGTGGTATTACTGACGAGTACGCCATGAAGGGGTACTCACAAAGCGTGTTTAGAGAGGTGGGGGAAGGCGGTGAGTTGACGAGTATAAGGTAACATAGCTTACCCAAGTTCAAGTCCCACAACGGTGGTGGAACTCTACTCCTGCTATAAATCATTATAATGGCAATATGCCGAGTTACAGAGATCAGTTCGCTATGCAAGGTGTTATGAATCGTCTATATGATCGTGCTCTAAAGGCTCCCACAACTCTGACTTATAAAGGCGCCAAAACCTCGGGTTACAGGGAAAGGACCTTACTGGACAGGTTACAGAGTCCTACACTAATACTAGCTAGTCTTCATGTCTTGTACTCTAAGGCTCTGGGTTGGTCGGTAACTATGCACTGTAGCCTTCCTTATTTCGGCATGGGCCTCCCTTCTGGATCCGTCT
The DNA here is from genome assembly GCA_916181665.1 of Avena sativa. Taxonomy (NCBI): domain Eukaryota; kingdom Viridiplantae; phylum Streptophyta; class Magnoliopsida; order Poales; family Poaceae; genus Avena; species Avena sativa. Next base: position 464,208,862 of record OV702297.1, on the reverse strand, counting down.
AATTGGGCCTCCCTTCTGGATCCATCTAATTGGGCCATCCAGCAGGCCATGGGGCTGTGCTACCAACTATGAGCCACCTGGGTTTTCCAGATTAGAGACATGCAATGGTGATACCCATTTAGGATATCCCCAACAGTAGCCCCCCCGAAGGACTTTGAGATCTTGCGCTGTCTTTCCCTTTGGTCTTGAATGCTTCGTCTAGCTGATGTCGCAATTCATCAAGCAATATCTTGAAGTTCTCCCAAAAAACCCTGCAATCTTCTCCATATTTAATATGTAAGCCGAAGATTCTTCAAGTCTTATCTTCTAGAGTCGGACATTATCCGCCTTTAGTGGAATCATCAAACGTGACTACTCCACTGCAATGGTCAATAGGGTGACATAGGCTACAACCTAAGCTTCCTCGAAACTCACATATGGCAGCGGTTTAATCATTAGTGATTTTCCCGCGCGTGAAATCTGAAACGTTAAGCGGCAAGCCGTGGGACGTGGCGAAATTACCGCGTACGTTCGCACACACGTTGTCAATGCTTTTTACTGTTAGATTTCCTGCGCACGAATCTTGGCGCCAGGGGCTATAAAGGAGTGTGGAGGGGCTCCAGCCTCTTCGCCGAGCAGCTGAAGGATCTAGTCGCTGAGGGATACCTCCCTTCGATGGAGGGGCTGGTCTGGTGGCCGGCATCGGCCGGCAAGGTCGTCACTTCTCCCCAAGCTGGAGAAAAGGTCTACCTCAAGGCGCAGCTAGTACGTGGCGTCTCCCTTCCAGTCTCCGACTTCTTCCTTGATCCCTAAGACACTTCCGAGTTCTTCCTCACAACCTTTCTCCCAATAGGATCCTAGTACTCAATAATTTCGTAGCTTTGTGCGAAGGATACCTAGGAATTAGGCCTAGGTTAGATATGTTTATCTATTTCTTCACCGTGAAGAGAGAGTCCGGAGATTCCAAGGATGAGTCTCAGAACTGCGGAACCATTAGCTTTAAGATCCGTCCTAATTAGTGGTTCCCCGACATTGTCGGCCACGAATCTTGCAAGAACTGGCAATGATCATATTTCTATGGCCCAGATATTCCTCTGGATGACCGGCAAGAAACATACCCTGACTTCGTCGATGGAGCCTCACCGAGGCCAGTACCTGGATATCCCCCGCCATTCTTCCGTCCAACAATGAAGCCTCCCGCGTAGTAAGGCGGATAGAGTGGTTGATAGATGGAGGGTTGACTGTCTTGGACCTAGCCATGTGCCGGTTCGAAAGGCGGATCCAACCTCTGAAGCACTGCACCAAGATTATGCATGAATACTCCAAGGAGAGGAAATATCCCATGAGAATTTCCGAGGATAACTTCTCCAAGGATTCTATCAAGTTCCGGCTCAAGGATCTTGTCAAGGTGAAGGACACGAAGCGTGGCTTCGTCATCGCCTATGACATGTATGAATGTGGCAAATTCCCAGAGGTAACTATGTTTCCTTTATTGATTTTTATATACTCTAAGGCCTCCGTCTTGAATACATAAGTCTTTTAACATGTTCCTGTCCCATCAGCTGGCGACCCTGGCCGAGGAATATATGGCCGCTTAGGTCTATGATCCAAGGCTGAAGGATGTACAAGTTGTGTCTGATGATGATACCTCCAAGGATCATCAAGCTCCGGCAACACGAAAGCGAAAGATCTCCACCTCTGATGCTGCTGTTGAGGACAACAAGAAGAAGAAATCGGAGAGTGGAGTCTCCAAGAAATCCACCGCCGCCTTAGAGGTGGAGAAGAAGAAGTCCACCGGTATCTCCTTAGCCAAGGCACCTACTGCGGTGTAAGTACCTTCATTCTCCGACTTTATATTGTACCTTCTCATTCCTGTACTTATACATTGTATGTTTTAGGAAAAGATCTGGTGTTGTTTTTAAGCGCACCTCCAAAGATATTGGAGGTTCCAAGAATATTCGTGATATGTTGACCAAGTCCTCACCCGCCATTGCTCCCCGACTCCCGTCGTCAAGCCTGCAACGGGTTCCACCAGAACCTCATCTACCGTCGTGCCCGAGACCTCCATCATGGAGATAGACATTAATCCAATACTAGATGTCTCATGTTCTACCGGTTTGGACATCATTCCTAGTGACCAGGCGACACAGGAGAGCTCATCTCCTCAAGTGGATGAAGCTCCGATTAAGGATGACACCGAGAAAGGGAAGCAACTAGCGGAAGAAGGAGAAGTAGCAACATCATCAAACATCAAGGCGGGAACTTCTACGCCGTCAACTGCCTTGATAACACAGGAGATGGCTAGAGCTTCATCCATGCCTCCGGCTACTACGTTGAGCATGTCTCTGACTCCTCCGACGCTGAACTTGGATAATATTATTCAGCAAGCAGATGCTATTTACAATAATGCCCAGACCTTACACAATGCATACGCCACTTTGGTGAACAATCTCAAGATTATTTGCATCGTGAGTCTTTGATCTTTATATTTCACTTTATAATATATCCCATTGTAGCCCCCGAGCTCTTAGTAGGAAAACCATCAGTTATTGGCCTAAGTGCTAAAAAAGAACTAAGTGTAGAACTTGATAGTGTAGCCCCCAAGTTTCTAGGTAGAATGAATAATTCTGGCTAGACACTCTAAGAGAAAGCACACATAGGTTAAAATTTGATACCGTTGCCCCCGAGCTTCTAGTTGAAACTAATAAGTTCCGACTAGGTGCTCTAGATAAACTAAGTATGTTTCTTCATGCAGAATCAAAATGCTCGGAGGAAGTCTGCCAATGAAAGGTATGCCAAGCTGCAAGAAGCGCTGGATCTTGAAAAGGGTAAAACAACCTTTTAAGGGAACATATCAAAAATAGCAAGCGTATGTTTTCCTCCAACAGCTCCCTAATCCATCACTTTAGCTATTTTTCTTACGAGTACTCATAATGCTATATTTGTTCCAACTTGCAGATGTTATTGCCAAAGACAAGGGAATTATTGAGAAATCCAAGCACATCTAATATCTGGATGATGAGAATAAGATCCTGAAGAAAGATCTAGACGCTGCTGCTGTTAAAGGGCATGAAGAGGCAATGAGCGTTCTGCAAGAATCTGCTGACACCGAGATGGAGCACCTGAAGAAGGAAATTGAACACCTCAAGGAACAATACCAAGCTGCCACAGAGCAGAATACTCGGGGCCTTGAGGCATATAAGAAACTTCGAAAGTGGCATAACATCTTGGCGGAAACCAGCCATCAAGCTAAAACCAGCATCTTTGGTAACTTTCCTCCGTCTTTCTCAAATTCTATAAGTCAGATAAATATATACTACCATAGTACCAATGACCTTTGTCTCTTACGAAAACACAACTCCCATTGGTTTGACCAACATGGGTGAAGATGCTCCGGATTCAAAGGAATGTATGATTCTTCCCAGTAACTTCATCAATACTGCCATCACCCAGGCCAAGGAGATATTTCAACCCCTGGACATCACCATCAAGGCAGCAGATTATGATGCCAAGTACTCATAAATCCTCCGTCGAGCTCCCGAGAAAATAAGGATCTAGAAAGCATCCTTTATCCGGTCCGGCGCGAGGATAGCCTTGTCCTTGGTGAAGGCACACTATGACGAAGCCGACATGGACTTGATAACCTCTGGTATGCCTATGTTTGATGAAGAGGGACGTGAGATTGATAGCACTACTATTTGGAACTCCCTCGTCGGCTATGATACCAAGGTTTCCAAGTTAGTAGCCTTAGAGTCTTTGTGCTGGCTGAGGAGATGGATGACAAGCTAGTAGCCTCAGAGTCCAGCCCTGGATCATTCGAGTTTGATGATCTCTCCAGGCCTACTTCTCCTGTTGCTAATGATGTAGCATCAAGTCACCTGCAGTAGAGCCATAAACACTTGTTGTATTAAATGTGTCTCTACGATTTGTTGTGTATGCAGAAAAACAATTTAGAAGTAACACGGAAAACTTGGCTACAAGCCTCATGCTACTTATTCGTTATCTAGCATGTATATATTTTTAAGCAAGTGTTAGCTTATCCATATTCTGGTTCTTATGCTTGACCTTTCATGAGACGGAAAACTCGAAGCGCAGAACCATGATCTCAGGTGATGATGCTTAATAGCACCGTCAAGAACCTAAGAACAAAATTGTCGGCTTTTAGTGCCGAAATGTCACTACCCTGGAATCCACATAAAAACAACAGAAAATGTGTAGACCAAACTAACGCTCGTAGGCAGAATTTTCACAAGTGCAAATGCAAAATTGCGCATAAAGGGTTTATATGATCCAAAAACGAACACTAAAGGAGGTTAAAGAGTCAGCAAATATGAGTGAACCAAATGCTTTATTTCATTGTCCATATAATATACTTATTACATAATATAAATATGCTAAGTGTAAAAAGGATGTAGATGTGCTATGTTCCATGGCTAATCAGTCTCTGGATAATCATCATCAAGGTCACATAGCTTGCGCTTGCGTTCTTTTGGCCTATCTTTCAACTCATAAATATCGACGAGGTAATAGGAACCATTGAGCAGCGCTTTGCTTATGACGAACAGTCCTTCCCAAGATGGGGATAGTTTGTGTGACTTTTTCTGCTTGAGGCGAAGCACCAGATCCCCCTCTTTAAATGAGCGATGTCCTTTGGGTTAAAAAACCAAGACTCCGGAGAGAGATCTAAGCCCGATCCTTGCGCGAATGTGTCCTGCCTAGAGGCGGTCCGTGCGGGCCTTGACATGTTTCTGATTTCCTGGGAGCTTGGCCCCGAGCCGGTTTCGCTGATGAAGAGATGGATGTCCCTAATTGGAACAATGGAGCAGCGGGTGGGGTTCGACTTTTCCGGGATCCAGAACTCGTCCTGAGGGACGATCGGAACATTGCTGGAGAAGAGAACATGCCCAATGGCCACAGTGACGCTAATTTTGGCGAAGAGATTGTACCTCGCCCGATGTAGAGCTCGAAGCGCCTCTTGCCCCATGGTGGGTACCAGCTGTCATGGTATTGCCGACGAGTATGCCATGGAGGGGTCCTCATAGAGCATGTTTAGAGAGGTGGGGGAAGGCGGTGAGTTGACGGGTACGAGGTAACATAGATTACCTAGGTTCAAGTCCCACAACGGTGGTGGAACTCTACTCCTGCTATAAATCACTATAATAGCAATACGCAGAGTTACGAGATCGGTTCGCTGTTCAAGGTGTTATGAACCGTCTATCTAATCGTGCCCTAAAGGCTCCCACGGGTCCAGCTTATAAAGACGCTAGAACCTAGGGTTATAGGGAAATGACCTTGTCGGACAGGTTACAGAGTCCTACAGTAATACTAGCTAGTCTTTGTGTCTTGTACTCCAAGGCTCCGGGTTGGTCGGTAACTGCATCGTAGCCTTCCTTCTTCTGGCATGGGTCTCCCTTGCGGATCCATCTAACTAGGCTGCCCAGCAGGCCATGGGCCGTGCTACCAACTGTGGGCCACCCGGGTTATCCGGATTAGTGACATGCAATGGAGATACCCATTTATCATATCCCCAACACTTCGACCGTCTAGACGAGCCTGAAATAGCTATAGATTCGGATATTTATTCTATGAACCCATAAAAATGTGGATAAGAGCATGACACACCTTTTTAATATTGGAATCGTGTGTGATTTCCTCCTACATCACACACGTTTTTTAAGTGAAATGACATGCGAATGAAATCGGCATAAAATTATTAAAACTTGTGAGCATAGATAGAAATCTTATAAATTCATAATATGTGGGTGTTATTAATAAAATGTGGTATAACTTTTTTCAAAATTGGGGTGTCATTTTGCATCATATATTTTATGTTTGCTTCACACAAAACCCTGTTCTTGGCACTTAGAAAATAGAAAATGAATTTTGTAATAAGAAATCTCAAACTCACTTTGGCAATGTTGTTTTCCATGGAAATATACATCTCTATGCAAAAGATAGATCTATTATCATGAAAATTATTTTTTTAGCACATCACACAATTTTATTCCAAAAAAGGTGTGTGATAGCCTCCTACATCACACATCCTTTTATAAAGAAATCCTTGTGTGATACATAACATACATAACATACCCTTCGTCCCTTCCAAAAGGAAAACTGCGTGTGATTGCCTCTTCCATTAGACACCTTTTTATAACAAAAGTCATGTGTGATGCATCACATATGGTTTTCATAAAATAAAACCGTGTGTGATTCGAGCGACTTGGGGACATCGTCTAACTAGCAAACAATCTTTTTGCGAGTGACACAAAATCGTATGCCATTCTAGCATCCCATATGATTTTGCCTTTTCGTGTGTGATGATGGCCTTAATAGGCTTGATTTTTACTACTGGACCTATGTGATATTGCCTACATGATGAAGAAGGTGAGTGATCTAGTTTCATGTCATATCTGACATGCAGTTCTATATATATACGGTTAGAAGCTATTGATATTTTGGAGGATCATGGAATAAACATTCCCCGTAAGCAATTTTTTTTATAATAACAGTTACCAAAGTAGTATCAAAATGTCACCATTTGAATCACTTTATGGAAGAAAGTGTAGAACACCGATATGTTGGTGCGAAGTGGGTGGAAGTAAGGAATTTGAGCCTGATTATATCAAAGACCAACAGAGCATGATAGATACTATCCGAGATCGAGTAAAGATATCTCAGAGTGGACAAAAAAGCTATACAGACTTGAAATGAAGAACATGTTAACCACGAGCCGGATATATGGTATACTTAAGAGTTAGTTCGACTAAAGGAATAAAGAGGTTCGAAGTCAAAGGAAAGTTGTGTCTGAGGTATACCGAACAATTCTAAATTTTAAGTCAAAAAGGGTTAGTAGCTTATAAAATGGAATTACCTGGAGGGTTATCCCAAGTTCATAACATGTTTCACATGTCACAGCTACGCAAGTGTTTGAACATACCCCAGAAACTATTATAGCATATAGAATTAGAATTACAGTCATACCTTACCTACAAAGAAAGACCATCTAGAATTTTAGCAGAGAATTGGAAATGACTAAGAAATATAGCCATAAAGTACTCTAAGGTACAATGGAAACATCACCCTAAGCGGGAAGACACATGGGAGAAAAAGGACGATGTACCGAGCTCCATAACTTCAAGACAAAGTTCTTACAAGGGGGATGTAAGGGTAATTGCCCATATGTGTGGTTTTGGTAATTAATGAAAGGGATTTCTATTGTCATGCCTCGGGTTCGTTATTTGTACTCAGTTTCCCCTAGCCGCTTAACTTTTCCTCACTTTTCCTCTTCCTCTATTTAAAAACCCTCGCAGGCGCTTGAACGGAGGGATGCCGTCAGGTCAAAGGCTTGACCGTTACATGCTGACTGGTGGGACCGCGCTGGGGCGGGTCCTGCCATGGCTGTTACGTGATTACGGGTGGGCCCATACTACAAGTCGGACCAACCATCCATCTCTCGCTGACTTGTGGGCCTCATTTTTTCTGATTGTGTGGTCGGTGCAGCCAATGAAAAATGGGGTCGTTCTGTGGTTGTCGAAGCCAATGAACAATGGGGCCGGCACGTGGGGCCGCCACGTGGGGCCGTCGAAGCCAATGACCGATGAGGCCGTCATGTGGGGCTGGAGGGAGATTTGCATATTTACCACGTTTTACTTTGCAACTTACATATTTGCCATTTTGTATGTCACTGACATGTGGTTGTCATGTGGCAAATATGCAAATTTCAAAGAAAAAGTTTGGCAGATATGCAAAATTCACAAATATATAAAAATCTCGGAGCAGCTACTCCCCCAAACATTGACATGTGGGGTCATGTATGACATGTGATATCGGCTCTCTCTCTCAGCCTCTCCCAGCCTCCTATCCCACCAGCGGATAGAGTAGCCATCATCGGCGCGTCGCCGGATCCGTCCTATGGCAGCGTCAGACGGACTGCCGCGCTGCACGTCAACCACGGCTCCAACACCTATTTCGTCCGCACGCATGTTACTTTGAGGCAGTACCGACCGCAGGCAGGTCCGCCACCCACAACGACCGGGATTTTGTTCCACCACCATAGCTCGACGAACAGTCGTAGCAATTGCTAGTAGTGCTTGGTAAGAACTTCGCTCCTGCTCCGCCCACCCTAATCGATTCGGTTCCCGTAATTTCCTCGATATTGCGGGTGCAAATTAGTCCTTATTGTCTGGTCGTAGTGGGTACACCGGCGAAGGTGGGGAATCAATCATGTCGTGGCCACATTCTCCTTCTCCTACCATGCCCGAAGTGCAGGTAGCTCCTTCTCTTTGTACTACCATTGAATTTGAAGTGCCGCCATGGCCTGTCGGACTGATTTCAATTGGGTTTGTTTTGGGATTGTTACAGTGTGCTATGCAGGCCAGTGATCCATGGTACATTGCATACCAAGGTGAATCAACCCAGTGGTTTAGCCAGAGGATGAATTTGGAGGAGATGTTTGCCAATTTAGGTGATGAATTGGCCCATAAAAACCTGTTGATGTTCGAGCTGAAGCGTACTATCGAGGAAGAAAAGAAGAATTTAGAGCTTATTCGCAAAGAAAAATTGACACTTGAGGTTGATCTTGCCGTATCAGAACAAGTGGCAGAAAATCTAAAACATGAACTTCAAGTGAAGGGGAAGGAGAATAGTAGATTCATGTGGACAGTTTTCGTAGTTGTCATCCCCATCCTAGCAGTTACAGTATGTAGTTGTGGTGAAGGGTGGCACGTGTAATGATTAGTTAAATACATAGCTAATTTAGAGAGTATAATTGTTATTCAATGGATGGTTGGAGTTCCTGCTAATTTAGTCAGTTTGCAATCCCAAAATTGTCGAGAGAATGCATTACGAGGCCGAGTTGCTTGCCATTGGATCTAGCTGCCCATAGTTGGCGTGTCAAATGCCTAGAGGGTCAAGTTGAGGCCCTATCAGTTTTGACCATTCTGTCGTTGCCATCGTGGCTGCCATGTAGACTTATAGCATTGGCGGCAACATCCACCGTTCTTCTTGATGCCGCATTCTTATTCTCCAGAGAGCGATCTGTGGTCACGGCCAGGGCGCGGAGCTGGGACGCCAATTCCTTGGCCTCACGGTTCAAGAGTATAGATCAATTTTGATTCAAATCTTACATATTTCTATCAAATTTATACAAGCCCACTGGAGATTGTCGAAGAAAGTACTACTCCCTCCGATCCAAATTAGTTGACTCAAATTCTTCAAGATACGGATCAATCTAATACTAATTCATGTCTAGATACAATCGAATCTAGACAAATCTAAATCAACAAATTTGGGTCAGAGGGAGTACTACCGATGAATCAACTTTAGAGCATATCCACTGTCCTCACAGCTCAAATACATATCAATTTCGATTCAAATCATACATATATCGATCAAATTTATACAAGCCCACCGGAGATTGTCAAAGCAAATACTACTACTTATGAACCGGCTTTAGATCATATTGATACATTGCAAATGTATCTATAATTTTTGATGTTCCATGCTTGGTTTTATCTACTTTCTTGTGTTTTGTCCACACTTTGGAGTACTTTTCATATGATTTCTTGGACTAACCTATTAACAAGAGCCACACTGCCAACTGCCTGTTTTCTGCTGTTTTTGGTTCCAGGAAAGTCAGAAAATGAATATTCTCGGAATTGGACGGGACAAAAGCCAAAGTCATTATTTTACCGAGGGGCACCTGGAGCCAGAATACGAGACGGAGAGGGGTTGGGGCCCGGCCACACCACCTGGCCACGCGGCCAGGCCTGGCCCGTGCTAGGGGGTGGTTTGGCCGCCCCAGGCACCCCCTCGGCCTCTCCTTCCACATATATTGCCTCTGATACGGAAACCCTAAGTACCCGATCAAAAATCCACGAAAGGGTCTGTAGCCGCCATCATCTCCATCCCTAGATCGGGAGGGAACTGAAGCTCTTCCCGGCACCCTGCCGGAGAGGGGAATTCACCCTGGAGGCCTTCTTCATCATCATGCAAGCCTCCGGTGTGATGCGTGAGTAGTTCATCTCTGGACTACAGGTCCATGTAGTAGCTACATGGCTGGTTCTCCTCCTTTGTGCTTTCATGTTTAGATCTTGTCAGCTCCGTTCATGATCAAGATCATCTATTTGTAATTCTGCATGTTGTGTTTGAAGGGAATATGCCCGAGAGGCAATAATAAAGTGGTTATTATCTTATTCCATGTTTAAGATAAATGTTTACTTTGCATGCTATAATTGTATTGATCGGAAACATCAATACATGTGTGTTTAATAAACAAAAAGGGTTCCTAGTTATGCCTCTCTTATAGACTAGCTTGTTGATAAACAAGATGATCAAGGTTTCCTGATCATGGATATTGGATGTTGTTAATAACAAGATCACAACATTGGTGGAATGATGTGATGAACATTCATCCGAAGTATAGAATTACGATCAAAGTCATTATGTTTATATTGCTATAACATCATACGAAGTAATCTTTATCCTTAGACCATGAGATCATGTTAATTGCTAACACCGGAAGAGTATCTTGATAACATCAAACGTCACACCGTAACATGGTGACTATAAAGATGGGTTCAATGCTACGAAGGTGTTATGTTGAGGCTCATGGATCAAGAGTGGAATTCGTCAATCCCGATGACGGATAGATATACTTTTGGCCCTCTCGGTGATATCACATTAAGATAGCTTGCAAGCAAGTGATGTGATCACTAGAATGTTATATCACGGGAACGAGAAAAGAGTGCATGTCGGTAACGAGATCAAACTAGGTATGGAGATACCGATGATCGAATCTCGGACATGTAATATATCGCGAGACAAAGGGATTTAGTTACTAGCGTTAAAGGTTCTCACGATCACAGAAGTCATCGTTGAATGTGTAGGAGTCAGTATGGATCTCTAGGTCCCGCTTCTGATTATTGATCTGAGAGGGGTCTCGATCATGTCTGCATTATTTGCGAACCGTAGGGTGACACACTTAAGGGATACCGACACCATTTGGAGCAAATATGTTTCAGATAAAGATTTAAGAAAGCGCTGGAATTATTTCAATAGACACCGAAACTATTTCGGGTGAAATTGCTGAAATTGGTTCTGCATGTAATATTGAAATGTTGTAGGGGGTTTTATGTGAATGTTTGTTAATTAAAGTAATTAACAAAATTCTGAATAAAAATAATAAAAGAGTTTTATTAAATGAGAGAGCATTAAATTTGGAGAAATTTAATGCATTTAAAGTGGAGACTTTAAAAGGGAATGTGAAGAGGCATTTTAATGTGGAGGGGTTACCATCACATGAATGGAGGAGGTGAAGAGGCACCTCCTCCATGCGCCGGCCATGAAGGAGGGGCACCTCCCTCCTCCTATAAAAGGCCACCCTCTCCTCACTTCTCACACACACCTCCTTGTGAAGGATCTCTCTCCCCCTCTAGTATTATTTCCCCATGGTCTCGGATTAGCGAGATACATGTTCCCGGTGGATTTATGTGGAAAGGAGTTGATGCATCCACTGCTTTGCTAGAGCGAGGGATGGAGGTTGTCGGGGTACCAGACGTGTGTGCGATCACGGATGCACCGCTGCTTTGCGGTGCTGGACTTGGTGGTGCCGGAGCTGGATCTGATGGACGTGCTGGAGCCGGACCTGCTGGACTTCATCATGATCTTGAGATCGGCAAGTGTACGACTACATCAACCACAAGTTCCTACTCGTTAACAAAATTCGTTGTCTTCGAGGGTAAGTTCTCGTTGGATGTATGTCCACCCGTTGCTCTGTACCTAGTAGATAGATCTTGGCGTATAGTTCTCATCGTAGGAAATTTTTTGTTTTCTATGCTGCGGACCCAACAGTGTTTGCCGGGATCCGATGGATATTGAGATGCTATTTCATATTGATTATTGATTCTATCATGTCTTTGTTATTTGTGATCTTGCATGCTTTCCGTTATTAGTAGCTATCTTGGCCAAGTAGATGCTAGCAACTCCAAGAGTTAGTATTTATGCTCGATAGTGGGTTCATGCCTCTGGTAATCTCGGGAAGTGACAGAAATCTCTAAGGTACTAGATGTGTTGTTGCTACTAGGGAGAAAACAACGATCCTTTGTTCATAGAACAATCATATTATTTACTTTACACGCAATTCATAATGCAATTATCCGTTGCTTGCAACTTAATACTGGAGGGGGTTCGGATGATAACCTGAAGGTGGATTATTAGTCATAGATGCAGTTGGATGGCGGTCTATGTATAATGTTGTAATTCCTAATCGAATCTCAAAGGAGTCAAGATGATTAGTATATGCTTGTATGCTTTCTCGATGTTTGTCAATTGCCCCGCTGTAATTTGTTCACCCAGCATGTTATATATCTTAAGGAGAGCCACCTCTAGTGAACTATGGACCTCGGTCCTTTCTTTTACTTTCAATCTACAATCAACTGTTTACTGCTTTGTGTTTACTTTCTGCAAACTATTACTTTCTTCCATTCGATACGTTTAATCTTTTGTTTTCAGCAAAACCGGTGAGATTGACAACCTCATCGCAAGTTGGGGACAGAGTTCTGTGGTTGTGTTGTGCAGGTCTTCACGTTGCTGCAGGCACCGGTAGTGCGCCCTGCCAAAGTTCAGCTAGCTACACCTTTGGGGTGTTTCCTTGCTCCTACTGGTTCGATTAAACCTTGGTTTCATACTGAGGGAAAACTTGTTGCTGTGCTCATCATACCTTCCTCTTGGGGTTCCCCAACGAGCTCGATATATTTTGGGCCATCAAGCTACTTTTCTGGCGCCGTTGCTTGGGAGTCAAGGACATCTTCATAAGGGGAGTCCCTCATAACCAATCTCTTTACTTTGTTATTTTTGTTTTGCTTAGTTTACTTTTGTTTTGTTTGCTTGTTGCTTTACCAAAAACAGAAAAAAATAGTTTTACAAGTTTGCTTTCTTTATTAAAAACACAAAAAATGACTACTCTTGAAAACACTAAGTTGTGTGACTTCACTAGCACCAACAACAATGATTTTATGATCACACCTATTGCTCCACCTGTTCCTGAAGCTACTTTCTTTGAAATAAAACCTGCCTTACTCAATCTTGTTATGAGAGAACAATTTTCTGGTATTGGTAATGAAGATGCTGCTGCCCATCTAAATAACTTTGTTGAACTTTGTGACATGCAAAAGCATAGGGATATAGATGGAGATATTATTAAGCTTAAATTGTTTCCTTTCTCTTTGAGAGGAAAAGCTAAAGAATGGTTAAATTCCCTAACTAGGAATAGTATTGATTCTTGGACTAAATGCAAAGATGCTTTCATTGGAAAATACTATCCTCCTGCTAAGATTATATCTATGAGAAGTGAAATAATGAAGTTTAAACAATCTGATAATGAACATGTTGCTCAAGCTTGGGAAAGAATGAGATCTTTGGTAAAGAATTGTCCCACTCATGGACTAACTGCTTGGATGATTATCCAAACTTTTTATGCAGGATTGAACTATTCTTCAAGGAACCTATTGGATTCTGCTGCTGGAGGTACCTTTATGACCATTACTTTGGGTGCTACAACAAATCTTCTGGATAATATGATGGTTAACTATTCTGAATGGCATACTGAAAGAGCTCCACAAGGTAAGAAGGTAAATTATGTTGATGAAACCTCCTCCTTGAGTGATAAAATTGATGTTATTATGTCTATGCTTGTTAATGGGAAAACCCATATTGATCCAAATAATGTTCCCTTAGCTTCTTTGGTTGCTCAAGAAGAGCAAGTTGATGTGAACTTTATAAGAAATAATAATTTTAGCAACAATGCCTACAGTAATAATTTTGGTAACATCAATTATAGGCCTTATCCTCCCAACAATGGTAATACTTATGGAAATTCCTACAACAATAATAGGAGTGCTCCCTCTAAACTTGAAGTTATGCTGAAGGACTTTATTACTAAACAAAATGCTTTCAATAAAACTATCGAGGAAAAACTCTCTAATGCTGAAAGAAATATAGCATCACTGGCTGAAGCCTAATCTTCTTTGAATAAAATGGCTGCTAAACCTGAAACTATTGATAATCCCTTTGCATCTACTAATGCCATACAAGTAAGAATTGATGAAAATGTTAGACTATTAGCTGAATTGCATGCTAAGTGGGAAAGAGAAGATGAGATTGCTAGAAACATTAGTGTTTCTACTATCACTACCACTAGTGTTGAGGCTAGTAATAACTCTACTACTTTAGATGATAATTATGATTTTGATCTTGATGGTTGCAATATCTCTGAAGTTATTAAGTTCCTACAAAAGCTTGCTAAAAATCCTAATGCTAGTGCTATGAATATGGCCTTTACAAAACACATTACTGATGCTCTCATAAAAATTAAAGAAGAAAATATCAAACATAAAGCTTCTATTCCTATAAAACAAGAAGATGGTTGGGAACCCATCATTAATATGAAAGTGAATGATTTTGATTTCAAAGGTTTATGTGATCTTGATAGTAGTGTTTCCATTATGCCTAGAAAGATTTATGATATGCTTGATTTGCCACTACTTGAAGATTGTTATTTGAATGTCCCACTTGATGATAATGCTAAAAAGAAACTCATAGGGAGTATTAATGATGTTCTTATTATGGTTAACAATGCCTATGTCCCCGTTGATTTCTATGTTTAGGATGTTGAATGCAATGCTTCTTGTCCTATTACTTTGGGAAGACCTTTTCTTAGAACTGTTGGTGCCATTATTGATATGAAAGAAGGCACCATTAAATATCAACTTCCACTCAAGAAAGGTATAGAACACTTCCCTAAGAAGAGAGAGAAGATTTCTTTTGCCTCTCCTATGAAAACAAAATTTGCTCTTAATGCTTCTTCATTTGAGAACACTTGATTCTTTTTCTTGCTTCTTATGCCTAACTTAAAGGTGTTAAAGAAAACTACTTATTGGAAGATAACCCAAAAGTTTTAGATGAGTCTTGGAAGTTATTACTTCAGTAATAACCGCTCCTTATACTTTTTATTTGCTTTCTGTGCCAAGAGTAACCTTTAATGAGTTAGAAGTAATGATTGGGAAAGTTGCTATCCTGAAACAGATTTATGTGCTTCACCGTAAACATTCGTGTAAAATCTCTGTACGTCCTTTTGAGGCGTGAATTTTTGTGCTTCTGCCCCAGGTTGTTATCTAACTTTTGTTAGTTCAACACTTTTTGATTTGAGCAACAAAAGGTCTTCAAAAAAATTCGTGTTTACCTGCTGGTCTGTTTTGACAAATTTCTGCCATTTTCTGCATTTGCTTCTCGTTGGTTCCTTTTTGAGTTCTTTTGGGGAATTGAGATTTTTGAAGGAAGTGTTATAGTAGCTAGTATTTTAATGGAAGTTTTATTGATGTTGGAACTGAACCTAAAGACTTATTATCTTGAGTGCACTAATGTTGCTAATAAAGATTGTGTGAAGTTTTGTATGAAGGAAAAAATTTCAGGTGTATGGAAGGAATGAGTAATGAGATGAAGGATGGACTAAAGCTCAAGCTTGGGGATGCCACGCGTGTCACCCCAAGAAATATCCAAGAAGTACAAGCGTCAAAGCTTGGGGATGCCCAAGGCATCCCCTTCTTCATCAATAAAAATCCCAGGTTTCTTCCAAACACTTCATTTTTATTGTTTCATGCATAGTTCTGTTGTTCTTGGAGCGTCTTATTTTTCGTTTTCGTTTTGTTTTTTCATTTGCTTGGTTTGCTTAGTTTGCTAATAAATTGGTTGGACCCCCTCTTTCATACATTGGTTTTCAAATAGTTTGGTTTGGGTTGGAAAAGAGTAGGAAAGTTCATGCTTAAGTGTTAAAGAGAGCTTGTTATTGACTGTGGCCTATGCTTTGTCATGCCATGCTTGATATTGTTTTGGCTTTATGCTTAGTATTCTTTGTTGTAGCATGACTTGTTATAAACAATTGAGATTTCTTAATGTGCATTTGAAGAATCATGCGTTGTTTTAGCATATTAAAGCATAGTATTGTGGTATTCTCCTTTGATGCTTTATTTGGGTTGACTTGGCGCATGCTCACACCATGTTATGACTATCCCAAGTCACCATAAGCCTTTATGATCCTTTAGTTTTCAACTTGTAGTATCACTTTATTCTTTGATCAATGATATTTTGTCGCTCTGCATGATTATGGCCATTATTGCTCTCTTAGTTGGTCGCTCCCAGTCTTTTGCTAGCCTCCACAACCAAGTATGAGTTCCACTCATGCATCCAACTCCTTAAACCAGGTTATTCAAAAGAGTCCACCATACCTACCTATTAGCATATGCTATTACAAGTATATTCATGTTTTTATCTACCTTCCAAATTAAACTTGTTATGAGAAAACTAGTCATTAAAGCTCTCACGAACTTGATGGCACACTTTACTTTTCTTGCCCTTAATAAACTTGAACCATTGTGTCGTCTATGTTGTATATGCTTGCACTTATTTGTTGGGGATTAGCAGAACCATGCTGTCATGGGGAACGCTTTCAACATTGCACTTGTACTTTGTACCTAGTTGATATCATGCTCTTTTGTCTATGGATGTCGTCAGTGTGAAATGAAAGGGGAGCTTGTAAGTCCATGGAGTTATGTATATGTGTTAGAGAAACGCCTGGGCCGCTGGTCTAATCCATGCTGACATGGTG
Source organism: Avena sativa (assembly GCA_916181665.1). Classification (NCBI taxonomy): domain Eukaryota; kingdom Viridiplantae; phylum Streptophyta; class Magnoliopsida; order Poales; family Poaceae; genus Avena; species Avena sativa. The sequence goes on along the minus strand of OV702297.1, from coordinate 464,192,223 downwards.
GAAACCTGTAGCGTAACCATAATGAGCTGTCTATGAAGCATTCTTCTTATAAAAAAGAATCAGATATTGAGAAAAAAGATAAAAAAAGAGATTATGAAAAGAGGAAAGAGAGAAAAAAGCACCATATTCCCATGGTAAATAAGAAGATTGTTGAGATGCTCGTTGTCTGCTTGCCTTGTCATTTTGATATGGGGATTCTTCCGTATCATCGGGCAAGGGGTACCCCGTTGGCGGTTCTCTATGATACACATGTACTTACGATGATAAGAACTTACCGGTAACTAAACTTGAGTAGCATGAGGAGCGGCCCTCGTATTCAAGGGACATGAGATTTCCATCTTATACTTCGGCAAGCATATACACCACAGTTTGTTCACTTTAACCTTAATCACTTCAAGATGCTTATGATAGGGGCAATGAGAGCTGAAAGCTATTTAGTACCATAATTTTTGGAAGCTCTTTATGAGACTTGAATCCCTACTTCCTTCTATGAAGGCCCTTCTTTTACTTTTATGTTGAGTCTCCACCTTCTTTTAATTTATGCACCTACTATTTAGTAGCAAACATTCTTAGTTCTATGTGCATTGTCCCAAGACTTGTTGATTGATGCATAGCTTTGATATTGCTTGTTTTAAACTATTTGTATCTAGTCACTCTTATAAACTTTGAAGGTGTCCTATGCATTTATGTTTGCTACTCTATGAGGGACAAGCTGAATGCTACTATGCTATGTTTTCTTTATGTGAAACAAACAAACGTCTTGCAAAGCATTGTTATTAATTAATCTTTTGTTTGTGCCTTTTCATGTTGCAACATAGTTTCTTTGTCTTATTGCTAGAACTTTGTCTTTCATGTTATGATTGAAGTACTATGATTTCAGCTTTGAATGTTTTACAAATACTTTGATCAAGTTTATGATGGTGCATGTCACCTCAAAAATTATTCTTTCTTTTTATCACTTACCTACTCGAGGACGAGAAGGAGTTAAGGTTGGGGATGTTGATACATTGCAAATGTATCTATAATTTTTGATGTTCCATGCTTGGTTTTATCTACTTTCTTGTGTTTTGTCAACACTTTGGAGTACTTTTCATATGATTTCTTGGACTAACCTATTAACAAGAGCCACAGTGCCAGCTACCTGTTTTCTGCTGTTTTTAGTTCTAGGAAAGTCAGAAAATGAATATTCTTGGAATTGGACGGGACAAAAGCCAAAGTCATTATTTTACCGAGGGACACCTGGAGCCAGAATACAAGATGGAGAGGGGCTGGGGCCCGGCTACACCACCTGGCCACGCGGCCAGGCCTGTCCCGTGCCAGGGGGTGGTCTGGCCGCCCCAGGCACCCCCTCGGCCTCTCCTTCCGCCTATATATTGCCTCTGATACGGAAACCCTAAGTACCCGATCAAAAATCCACGAAAGAGTCTATAGCCACCGTCATCTCCATCCCTAGATCGGGAGGTATCTGAAGCTCTTCCCGGCACCCTGCCGGAGAGGGGAATTCACCCTAGAGGCCTTCTTCATCATCATGCAAGCCTCCGGTGTGATGCGTGACTAGTTCATCTCTGGAGTACAGGTCCATGTAGTAGCTAGATGGCTGGTTTTCCTCCTTTGTGCTTTCATGTTCATATCATGTGAGCTCCGTTCATGATCAAGATCATCTATTTGTAATTCTGCATGTTGTGTTTGCGGGGATCCGATGGATATTGAGATGCTATTTTAGATTGATTATTGATTCTATCATGTCTTTGTTATTTGTGATCTTGCATGCTTTCCGCTGTTAGTAGCTATCTTGGCCAAGTAGATGCTAGCAACTCCAAGAGTTAGTATTTATGCTCGATAGTGGGTTCATGCCTCTGGTAATCTGGGGAAGTGACAGAAATCTCTAAGGTACTAGATGTGCTGTTGCTACAAGGGAGAAAACAATGATCCTTTCTTCATAGAACAATCGTATTGTTTACTTTACACGCAATTTGTAATGCAATTATCCGTTGCTTGCAACTTAATACTGGAGGGGGTTCGGATGATAACCTGAAGGTGGATTATTAGTCATAGATGTCGTTGGATGGCGGTCTATTTATAATGTTGTAATGCCCAATCGAATCTTAAAGGAGTCAAGATGATTAGTATATGCTTGTATGCTTTCTCGATGTTTGTCAATTGCCCCGCTGTAATTTGTTCACCCAGCATGTTATCTATCTTAAGGAGAGCCACCTCTAGTGAACTATGGACCCCGGTCCTTTCTTTTACTTTCAATCTATAATCAATTGTTTGCTGCTTTGTGTTTACTTTCTGCAAACTATTACTTTCTTCTATTCAATATGTTTAATCCTTTGTTTTCAGCAAAACCGATGAGATTGACAACCTCATCACAAGTTGGGGACAGAGTTATGTGGTTGTGTTGTGCAGGTCTTCGCGTTGCTGCTGGCACCGGTAGTGCGCCCTGCCAAAGTTCAGCTAGCTACACCTTTGGGGTGTTTCCTTGCTCCTACTGGTTCGATTAATCCTTGGTTTCATACTGAGGGAAAACTTGATGTTGTGCTCATCATACCTTCCTCTTGGGGTTCCCCAACGAGTTCGATATATTTTGGGCCATCACATATCCACCGGTCTCACGGCTCAAAAACATATCAAATTTATTCAAATCATACATATATTTTAAGTCACAGAATTTTGGTTCAAATTGGGCTCAAATTTGTCCCAATTTTAAGTGGATAGTGATCTAGCCGCCCTCCCCGCCGTATGTGTACTCCAAGAAGTATAGGCAAAGTTCCCCCATCCATTCAGCCATGAGGTACACCTGGCCTTCACCGTCAAAGTGCACCTCGACATGCCAGCCGTGGTCTGCCTCCTACAGCTTCAGTTCACGAGGGCTTGATCTGTGCTGTCGCAGTGATGTAGCGGATGATGGCTTTAATCATCGTCGCATCGATGACCACTGTCGGCACCACCACTATCGCACTGATGTTGCGTATGATGGCTTCAATCGTCGTCGCATCGATGTGTTGGGTCTGCAACATAGAAAACAAAAAATTTCCAACGGTGTGAACTACACGCCAAGATCTATCTACTAGGTACAAAGCAACGGGTGGACATACATCCATGGAGAACTTACCCTCGAAGACAACGAGCTTTGTTAACGAGTAGGAACTCGTGGTTGATGTAGTCGTACACTTGCTGATCTCAAGATCGTGATGAAGTCCAGCAGGTCCGGCTCCAGCACGTCCATCAGATCCAGCTCCAACACCACCAAGTCCAGCACCGCAAAGCAGCGGTGCATCCGTGATCACACACACGTCCGGTACCCCGACAACCTCCGTCCCTCGCTCCAGCAAAGCAGCGGAAGCAGCAACTCCTTTCCAGATAAAGCCACCGGGAACATGTATCTCGCTAATCCGAGACCATGGGGGAATAATACTAGAGGGGGAGAGAGATCCTTCACAAGGAGGTGTGTGTGAGAAGTGAGGAGGGGGTGGCCTTTTATAGGAGGAGGGGGGGGGGGGGCGGTGCCCCTCTTTCATGGAGGGCGCATGGAGGAGGTGACCCTTCACCTCCTCCATTCATGTGGTGGTAACTCCCTCCACATAAATTTGCCCCTTCACATTCTCTTTTAAAGTCTCCACTTTAAATGCATTAAATTTCTCCAAATTTAATGCTCTCTCATTTAATAAAACTCTTTTATTATTTTTATTCAGAATTTTGGTAATTACTTTAATTAACAAACATTCACATAAAACCCCCTGCAACATTTCAATATTACATGCAGAACCAATTTCAGCAATTTCACCCGAAACAGTTTCGGTGTCTATTGAAATAATTCCAGCGCTTTCTTAAATCTTTATCTGAAACATATTTGCTCCAAATGGTGTCGGTATCCCTTAAGTGTGTCACCCTACGGTTCGCGAATAATGCAGACATGATCGAGACCCCTCTCCGATCAATAATCAGCAATGGGACCTGGAGATCCATACTGACTCCTACACATTCAACGATGACTTCTATGATCGTGAGAACCTTTAACGCTAGTAACTAAATACCTTTGTCCCGCGATATATTACATGTCCGAGATTCGATCATCGGTATCTCCATACCTAGTTTGATCTCGTTACCGACATGCACTCTTTTCTCGTTCCCGTGATATAACATTCTAGTGATCACATCACTTGCTTGCAAGCTATTTCAATGTGATATCACCGAGACGGCCCAGAGTATATCTATTCGTCATCGGGATGGACAAATCCCACTCTTGATCCATGAGCCTCAACATAACACCTTTGTAGCACTGAACCCACCTTTATAGTCACCCTGTTACGGTGTGACGTTTGATGTTATCAAGATACTCTTCCGGTGTTAGCAATTAACATGATCTCATGGTCTAAGGATAAATATTACTTCGTATGATATTATAGCAATATAAACATAATGACTTTGATCGTAATGCTATACTTCGGATGAATGTTCATCACATCATTCCACCAATGGTGTGACCTTGTTATTAACAACATCCAATGTCCATGATCAGGAAACCTTGATCATCTTGTTAATCAACAAGCTAGTCTATAAGAGAGGAATAACTAGGAACCCTTTTTGTTTATTAAACACACATGTATTGATGTTTCCGATCAATACAATTCTAGCATGCAAAATAAACATTTATCATAAACATGGAATAAGATAATAACCACTTTACTATTGCCTCTCGGGCATATTCCCTTCAGTCTCCCACTTGCACTAGAGTCAATAATCTAGTTTGAAAAACTTTGCGTATTGAACACCTATGGCTTTCTGGTGTTGCATATACACTATTGCTAGTGGTTAACATAATCTCTGGATCTGACAGTTTCAGGTCCGTGTGTATTTTCATGTCTTTGCGTCTCTACGCATCACTCATTCTCAAATGAGATGGCATTGTATAAATTTGGTCCTTTGGTGAGACCTTTAGTTCGTTCGGCTCAAAATATGTTGATATTATTGTCACACAATATATCTTCATAGTATTATCCCACTTTGAACCACACCTAGTTTGATAACAGACTACTTAACACAAATGCCCTCCTATGCTGCTACTATAGCAGTCATATACTTAGCCCTTTTGTTGTAGTATCCGTCACAATGTCTCAACTTTGGAACTCATCCAAATCAATCATGGAACATCCTTTCCATTATATTGTGCCACCCATAGTCTAAATTGAGATAAATTTAATTTGTATCTTGTGACAAAACTAGTATCAATGTAACACTTTACAATGAACTACCTTTAACTATTTTTCACTTATACATTATATATTCTTAGTTCTTCAAAAGCTCATAAGAATATCTTTACTATTGTCCAATGATCATCTTATGAATCATTCTGGTATATGCTCATAACATTTAGAGCATAGGACATTCTGGATATATACATATCATGGTATAATCGATCAAAATCTTCATGTGATTTTACTCACCAAGTGTCAAAACACTTGAATCTTGATACAATTCTTTCCATGCAGCAAGAACCTTTCTTGTTGTTTCCATATTGAACTCTTTCAATATCTCATATATGTATGTCTGACACAACCATATTTGTGCCTTAATCTATCCATATAGATATTGATGCCAAATATTCCTGGTTTGCCCAAGTCTTTCATCGAAATCTTATTTTAATGAAATTCTTAACTTGTGTCAATACAAGATACATCATTTTCAATCAACAATATGTCCTCTACATAATGTATTAGAAATATGTCTCAGCGCTCTCACTTAATTTCTTGCAAATGCAAGCATCTTCATCATCTCCGATGAATTTAAACTCTTTTAACAGTTTCATCATGGTGAAGATTCCAACTCCGCTATGCTTACTTCAACTATTGAAGTTTACATGCCCTTTTAGCACCCTTTGAATTAACAAAACCCTTCGGACCATGTCATGTACATGTCCTAGGTTACCGTTCTATTAGAAGAACCTTGTTTTGTTTATTCAACTACCATATACCAAATTATATGTAGTGGTTGCTACATTAATCCGTCAAGACTAAATATCGCTATGAAAGTTCAAATCTTGTCATAGTAAACTCCTTGAACATTGTCGTAAACTTCTTTCCGACATGTCGACTATTTCATAGATGTTAAACATCCATGTCTTATTTCTTTATAGATCCAAACACGACCGATAGGCTTCACGCCTTTCCGGAGGGTCTTCCAAGTTTAGAAACTTGATTTCTCCTGTATGGATACTATCACGGATTCTATGACTTCTAGTCATTTTATGGAGTCAGGGCCCATCATCGCTTCTTTGCATGTAGTCGGTTCATCATTGTCAAAACAATAACGACTTGCTTATCAAATCTTACTATTTGATTCTTACCGACCCACACGGTTCTATAGGAACTCTAATCTCCGAGATCACACCTTTTGTAATCACGAGAGCCATGAGCATTGTGGCCGCCACCGGGACACTTTCCGGCGCTGCGCTACTTAGCACATATAGCTAAGGCTCAACAACCTTATCAAAGTTCTATTGTCCTCCCACTTAACTTTTCACGAAAAATTCCTTCTCAAGAAACTTGACGTTCCAAGTAACAAACTCTTTTGTCCTCGGTGTTATGGAGAAATTCCCAACAAATTCTTTGGGATAACCTACAAAGACGTGCTCATCCGACTTTGGTTGTAAACATTTACTTATGCATAGCATACCAAAATTTAAGAAAAGACAATTCGGGTTTTATCCCAAACCATAACTCATATGGTGTCATTTCAATGGATCACGATGGTGCTCTTTTCAGTGTAAAAGCGGTAGTCTCTAAAGCTTCAATCCTTAAAACGTAATGGCAGTTTTATAAATGACACCCTTGATCTTACCATGTCTAACATGGTTTGATTTTATCTCTTGAATATGCCATACTCCTATGGTTTATCAGGAAACACAAATCATGGAATAATTCCTCAAGTCTTAGGTGTTTTTGCTAAACATGTAACTCATATATCTTCCTTTATGATCGAATCATAAACTCTTTATTTTCTTGTTACAATGATTTTCCACTTCATCTTGAAAGTATTTGAACAATTTTCAAATGTTTCATACTTCTTCCTTATTAAGTAAATATACAGATATATTCACTCAAATTTTCGGAGAAAGCATATGAAGCAAAAAGATCCATCGCATATGGCTACACATAATGGACTATGCACATCAACATGCACAATTTCCAATAAGCTAGTCATCCGTTCCTCTCTGGCCTATGGACGGAGTTTCAATTATCTCGAGGAAAGTCTCACATGCGTCAATTGATCAAAATCAAAGGCTCCAAAAATCCATACACATGGAGTTTCTTCATGTTTTATTTCAAATATAATTTAAATAGCGATGTCACTTCATAAGTGATCTTTCAATCATTTGTCTTGCGACATTTTAGCAATAGTGTTTATGGATGTGATTTCTCCAACTAGACTTGTAAAAGTTCATCCATCCTTTATGGAATACGGTAATTATTTGAACAACCATTGTTCTCATGATACCGAAACAAAATAACAATTATTTAAACAAATCTTGAAGGCTTGGTTTGATGACAACGAAAAACACAATAACACTTTATTTGTTTTCGATGAACATCATCACTCATTCTCTTGCTGGTTACTTAGGCCATTGTAGTTCATGAATTGCGTTGTCCTGTATGACACTTCATACCAACCAATTCGGTATCCAATACCTAAGAACCACATTGTTTAACAAGCAAGGAATATAGCCATAACATGTATATCTTCTATATACCTAAGTTAGACATCTCCAACCTTTTATTTTCTGCCAAATATTTTATAGATTCTCTTTCAGCAATTCCTTTTCTTTTAAAAGAATCTATCAACATCAATAGTGGTGTCATCAACATGACACATGGTACAAAGCGTATATAGTCAAATACTAATACCTTTGGACTTGCACTTTGAAGTGGATCACCATCATCAAATGTTTGGTGTTCTTTCAAAAATCCATTCTTTAGTAATCTATTAGTGTAGTAAACATTTTACTTACATCTTCTATTTTTCATGATCAAGCTACTATAGCTTATAAGGAAGAATCACGAGTATAATATCAGTTCCCAAAACCTTTTTGGTAGATTCGGATGCCTGACATCTCTATCCTTCACAAATTCTCATACAATATGAGAACATGTATTTTGCTAAATTATACTCTATCATAATGCAACCAAACACATTGTTTCAGATATCACAATATCTTTCACACATGATGGTTTCTGAAACAATTTCCAGCTCCAATATAATCTTGATATTAAAACAACTTTTTGGATATCAATAATCATGGAGGCAAACATGATACTTTAGATACTAACATTGGAATTCTTACTCTTGATTTAATACCATTTATTAAATTTCATGGAGTAAATAGAGTTTGCTGAAAGTTTGTAATAGGACTTATAAACTTTAAATTGACATTTGAAACAATACGATACCAGTTTGTAAAGTAAATATCCAGAATTCTATAGTTCTATTATCTCAAATAAAAACTAAGCATAAGGTAGTGAACAGATGCGAATGACTATAACAAATTATGCAAATTCACTTCGATTTAGTTTATGACAAATTGAGTTTGACTAATCCAAATTAGAAATTAACTCCCACTCAAAAACGACATCCCTCGTGCCTTTTTGGTGATTACATGAACCAAATCCACTACACCAAGTCCGATCATCACGTGAGTCGGTGTAGCTTCAAAGGCGAGCATCAATATGGTCATCACATCAACTATATGACTCATGCTTAACCTTTCGGTCCGTGTTCCAAGGCCATGTCTGTACATGCTAGGCTCGCCAAGTAAGAACCTTAGTATTCGCGTGTGTAAAACTGTCTTACACCCGTTGCATGAAAGCGTAGAGTTGAGAACACCCGATCATCACGTGATGTCTCGAAACACGATCCATAGAACGGTGCATACTTAAGGAAGAACACATTTTATCTTGATATTTAAATGAGGGATCATCTTACAATGCTACAGAAAGCGCCAAACTAGCAGTATAAGATGCTAACATCTAATGTGTAAAGTGAGATGATATGGTCCATGCATTTGACCTCTATCATTTGCATCGTGGTATGATCTCTATCATTCCTTTGTGTGTAAGGCCAAGGTCTATGGAATTTACACGTTGAATGTGTTGTAAGAGTATCTATCATACATCTACTTACAACAATACCATATCAAGACACTAGCCCAGCAACGATCTAAACTAGACGCCTCTAATTTATCAATTGCAAGTTTTACGTGGCTTAGGGCTTTCGGAGATAAAACCGTTCTTACCTACGAACATGAACCACAACGAGGATAACTAAATTATTAGCAACTCGTTGTAAATCAGATATTGACTATAGTAGGAGAGACAGACACCCACCAGCTACTTATGCAAAACAAGTTGCATGTCAGTCGTGGAACCGGTCTCATGTACGATGACATGTAAGGTTGGTCCGGGCCGCTTCATCCCACTATGCCACCAATATCCAAAATACATGAAAGAAGCAATAACATGATCATCGCCCACATATAAACATATGTGTACTACCCGTGCTAAGAACCTACGCATAGATCAGGCTCTGATACCACTGTTGGGTCCACAGCATAGAAAACAAAAAATTTCCTACGGTGTGAACTACACGCCAAGATCTATCTACTAGGTACAAAGCAACAGGTGGACATACATCCATGGAGAACTTACTCTCGAAGACAACGATCTTTGTTAACGAGTAGGAACTCGTGGTTGATGTAGTCGTACACTTGCCGATCTCAATATCGTGATGAAGTCCAGCAGGTCCGGCTCCAGCACGTCCATCAGATCCAACTCCAGCACCACCAAGTCCAACACCGCAAAGCAGTGGTGCATCCGTGATCGCACACACGTCCGGTACCCCGACAACCTCCGTACCTTGCTCCAGCAAAGCAGCGGAAGCAGCAACTCCTTTCCAGATAAAGCCACCGGGAACATGTATCTCGCTAATCCGAGACCATGGGGGAATAATACTAGAGGGGGAGAGAGATCCTTCACAAGGAGGTGTGTGTGAGAAGTGAGGAGGGGGTGGCCTTTTATAGGAGGAGGGGGGTGCCCCTCCTTCATGGCCGGCGCATGGAGGAGGTGACCCTTCACCTCCTCCATTCATGTGGTGGTAACTCCCTCCACATAAATTTGCCCCTTCACATTCTCTTTTAAAGTCTCCACTTTAAATGCATTAAATTTCTCCAAATTTAATGCTCTCTCATTTAATAAAACTCTTTTATTATTTTTATTCAGAATTTTGTTAATTACTTTAATTAACAAACATTCACATAAAACCCCCTGCAACATTTCAATATTACATGCAGAACCAATTTCAGCAATTTCACCCGAAACAGTTTCGGTGTCTATTGAAATAATTCCAGCGCTTTCTTAAATCTTTATATGAAACATATTTGATCCAAATGGTGTCGGTATCCCTTAAGTGTGTCACCCTACGGTTCGCGAATAATGCAGACATGATCGAGACCCCTCTCCGATCAATAATCAGCAGCGGAACCTGGAGATCCATACTGACTCCTACACATTCAATGATGACTTCTGTGATCGTGAGAACCTTTAACGCTAGTAACTAAATCCCTTTGTGCTGCGATATATTACATGTCCGAGATTCGATCATCGGTATCTCCATACCTAGTTTGATCTCGTTATCGACATGCACTCTTTTCTCGTTCCCGTGATATAACATTCTAGTGATCACATCACTTGCTTGCAAGCTATTTCAATGTGATATCACCAAGAGGGCCCAGAGTATATCTATCCGTCATCAGGATGGACAAATCCCACTCTTGATCCATGAGCCTCAACATAACACCTTCGTAGCACTGAACCCATCTTTATAGTCACCCTGTTACGGTGTGACGTTTGATGTTATCAAGATACTCTTCCGGTGTTAGCAATTAACATGATATCATGGTCTAAGGATAAAGATTACTTCGTATGATATTATAGCAATATAAACATAATGACTTTGATCGTAATGCTATACTTCGGATGAATGTTCATCACATCATTCCACCAATGGTGTGACCTTGTTATTAACAACATCCAATGTCCATGATCAGGAAACCTTGATCATCTTGTTAATCAACAAGCTAGTCTATAAGAGAGGCATAACTAGGAACCCTTTTTGTTTATTAAACACACATGTATTGATGTTTCCGATCAATACAATTCTAGCATGTAAAATAAAAATTTATCATAAACATGGAATAAGATAATAACCTCTTTATTATTGCCTCTCGGGCATATTCCCATCAGTACCACTATCGACACCACCGTCGTAGCACTGATGTTGCAGATGATGGCTTCAATCATCGGCACACCGATGACCACTGTCGGCACCACCGCTGTCACACTGATGTTGTGGATGATGGCTTCAATCTTTGTCGCATTGATGACCACTGTCGGCACCACCACTGTCGCACTGATGTTGCGGATGATGGCTTCCATCGGTGTCTTTCATTAGCAATGAATCTGAGGATCTGAACAGAAGTGAGATAGGCAGAGACAGAAATTTCAGACGCTTAGATCCTCACCGTCGTACGCCATTCCAGCCGCCACTCTTAGATCCGTGGCGTCGTAAGCCGTTTCGACCCCCACGCTTAGGTCCGTGTCACCACACGCCATTCTGACTGCACACTTAGGTCCGTGCCATCGCACGCCATTCAGACCGCCACGCTTAGATCCGCGCCGCCGCACGCCGTTCGGACCACCACGCTTAGATCCGTGCCACCGCATGCTATTCAGACCGCCACGCTTAGATCTGCGCCGCCAATCGCCATTCGTACCGTCGTGCCGCCAGACGGTGATAGGAGGGGAGGAACATGTGGCTGGTATACATGCAACAGGGAAAGGGAGGGAGAGACATCCAGCCCATCGGTCTCTCCTCTCCGTACAGGGTAGGTGCTCCCAATGGGAGAGAGAGACCTCCATCCCGTCGGATCATGATGTATCCAATGGTGGTTGGCCAAGATCCGTGTGACATACATCTCGACCAATCAGAGCGCAGCCAAACTGAGCGCTAGTTGATGCGCCTGGTATTTGTGCGAAAGGGAAAGGAAGGGAGAGACATCCAGCCTGTCGGGCTCTCCTCGTCATGCAAGGTAGGTGTGCCCATCGGGGGAGAGAGACCTCTAGCCCATCGAATCATGATATATCCAACGGTGGTTGGCCAAGATCCGTGTGACATACATCTCAACCAATCAGAGTGCAGCCAAACTAAGACATGAGAGAGGGGAAAAGTGAGGAAAACTTTAGCGGGAGAGGAAAGTGAGGAAAACTGCGGGAGGGGAAAACTGAGTAGAGCTAAGGAAAACAAGGGCACTCAGATAAAAAAATGAGTAAGGGAAATTCAAGCTTTGGGCATAAAAAATGGAAATATGTTATTTTAACAAAATAATCCATCTTGGCCTATATTATATTGTTTGCAACTCAAAGATACACAAGTGTTCCAAATTTGGCCTCATTTAGACAAAGTATGTTTTGGGATGGGTTATTTTGTAGGTTGATTGAGTAGAAAGCCATGCATCTTAATAGCTAGTAGATCATTCCAAGAAGGGTTTAAGAAGTGGTTTAGGGGATAAGTCATTTCTCTTTATTTCCTTTTCCTTTATTATTCATGCTAGGTTGTAGGTAACATAACAAGACACCATGCGAAGGTTGCACTATGTTTTGACCTTTTTAATTAAACTAACCCTAAAACCATTTTTTGAATTTAATAACTTAGAAATAAAAATGTGGCTGATTACAAATAAATCCAAAATTTCAAATTTCATATGGTAAATCAATCCAAGATACACAAGTGTGCAAAATTTTGGATCAATTGGTCAATGTTTGCTATGGTTTAAGCCATGAACTAACAAAACCCCATGTGTTGACCACATGTCAAGGGAAAAACTGAGCAGTGATAAGCAACTAGGTGGATGACCATAGAAAGTTGCAATAACACATACATTATGGGATTATCCAACATACAAACTTGGGAGCGTCACACTAGTTCGAATTCAATACAAACATTGACAGTAGTTTAAATTCATCATACAAATTCAAATTCATTTTTTCATGCTCCTAGTGTTTTTTGCTGGGTTCACTACCTTGCTCCAGGTGATCTGATACATTACAAATGTATCTATAATTTTTGATGTTCCATGCTTGGTTTTATCTACTTTCTTATGTTTTGTCCACACTTTGGAGTACTTTTCATATGATTTCTTGGACTAACCTATTAACAAGAGCCACAGTGTCAGTTGCCTGTTTTCTGCTGTTTTTGGTTCCAGGAAAGTCAGAAAATCAATATTCTCGGAATTGGACGGGACAAAAGCCAAAGTTCCTATTTTACCGGAAGACTCACGGAGCCAGAAGCAGAGACGGAGGAGGGCCAGGACCTGGCAACACCATATGGTGCTGTGGGCTAGCCCTGGCCGCGCCACCAGGTGGTGTGGGCCCCCTGGCACTCCACCGACCTTGCCCTCTAGCCTATAAGAAGCCTCCCGAAGCCAAAACCCTAAAGAATCAATCAAAAATCCACGAAAAGTTCTGCAGCGCCGCTGCCACCGAAGGGGAGATTCGGGGGATAAAAAGTCTCTGTTCCGGCACCCTGCCGGGACGGGGAAGTGCCCCCGGAGCCATCTCCATCGAGCTCCACCGCCATCTCCATCACCATTGCTGATTCCCATGATGAGGAGGGAGTAGTTCTCTCTCGAGGCTAAGGGTTCTACCAGTAGCTATGTGTTCATCTCTCTCTATGCATGACCTTATTGAGATCATGAGCTTGTAATCTATAGATCTACCTTGCTACTCAAGTGCTTTATTAGATCTCTGCTCTCTTCATGTGTGTGAAAGTGACAGCATGCACACCATAGTGGCACTTAGGCTAGAGATTACAAATACTTGTTATGAGTTATATTTGGAGTTGGGTGTCTTTATGAAATTGTGGTGTTTGTTGGACTCATCTAGTACTCAAGGTGACAGTGTGGGGTTTCTAGATGGGAAATATGAACTTTGAGGTGTGCTGTTATAGCCCTACCATGGATTAGAGTGTCCAACCGGAGAGTAGTTAAGAGTAGTATCATAAAGAGAAGATATTTATATGAGAGTGTTCACTAGTGAAAGTATGATCCCTAGGCCTTGTTTCTAAGCATTGATACACCGTTTGCAATTAGATCTGTTACATGCTTGCTTGCTTCCATCTTTATTTCAGTTTTCCTTTAGTCTCTTCCACGCCATCAAAGTATTTTCTATCACCGTTACCACTTGTATTTCACTATCTCTTCGCCGAACTAGTGCACCTATACACCTGACAAGTGTATTGGGTGTGTTGGGGACACAAGAGACTTCTTGTATCTTGATTGCAGGGTTGCTTGAGAGGGATACCTTTGACCACTTCCTCCCTGAGTTCGATAAACCTTGGGTGATCCACTTAAGGGAAAACTTGCTACTGTTCTACAAACCTCTGCACTTGGAGGCCCAACAACTGTCTACAAGAATAGAAGTGTGTAGACATCATGATCCTAGCTGGAATATTCTCAGGTTCCACCATCATATTCTTCCATTTGTTCCCATTTGTTCTTTTTCTCTGCATCCAATGAATCAAGTGCTTTAGTCTGTCGTACAATTGGTTCATTCACGTTTCGATCCATTGGTTCATATGGTTTAAAATTCATTGCCATCATTTCTTCAATATCCTCTTGTGTATTTCCTTTACTTTTGAACTCTACTTCTAATGAATAAATTGCTTTATTCTCCTCTCGATCCATTGGTCCAATCTCCTCTCGATCCATTGGTTCAATCCCCCCTACATTTGGTTCAAACTCCTCTGCATTTGGTTCAATCTCCTCTCGATCCATTGGTTATCTCCCTGCATTTGGTTCAATCTCCCTTGCATTTGGTTCAATCTCCTATCAATTTGGTTCAATCTCCTCTCGATCCATTGGTTCAATCTACAATGTATCCATTACTTCATTGTCCACTTGTTCAAATACTTCATTCTCATCTGCATTTGTTGCTCCCGCCTGATCATCCATTCCATAAGCTGGGTACACTACATTTTTACAAAGACTAGCAATGTGCCCTAGGATCCCACAATGTTTGCACTTACGTCGTCAAGGTGGTGCACCACCCTCTGCACTAGCTCTTATCCTATTATTCCTTGGCCTACCTTGGGGTCTAGTATAAACTAGAGGGTATAGCTTGAAGCCTGGATCCACTTCCATCCATTGGTCTTTTCCCAACAAGGCTGGAACATTCTGAGCATATGCTGCCCTAAATTTGGTAATGGAGAAATACTCCGACACATACTGATCAACTTCACCCTCTTCGCCTCCTAGAACACCCATGAAAAACAACGCATGTATGTAGGGTTTCCCATAGAGCTGCCATTGCCTGCAATGGCATGTCCTATCAACAAAACTCACTCGATTCCTCCATTTCCTATCTTTACTATCAGTGTACGTTACCTCAGCATCCATTCCTCTTCTAATTCATTTCATCTTCAATTGTTTTGCCCTGGCATACAAAGCCTTAATCAAAGATGGGAGGATGATATGGCCACCATATACTATTGATGCAATTCTTTGGCGCAAATCAATCTTTATCATGATCATCTGCCTAATCTTATCAAATATTTGCCACAACATAATCCCTTTCAATGACTTGACCTTTGCATTGAAACTCTCTACAAGGTTACTTGTTACATAGTCTACCTTTCAAATTTCATTGAATTGGCTTCTTGACCACACCATTCCATGATGTGCATCCAAGTACTCTTTCACCGCAGGTTTTTGTTTATACAACACTTCCAAATGATACAGATGCTTCCTAAAACTACATGTGTATGAAGCTGTCCATAGGTTGTCAGTGTAAACTTTACCCTTGAATTTCTTTGTAAAATTTTGCACTAAGTGTCGCATACATTCCCTATGCTACACTCTGGGGAATACTGCTTCTACAGCTTTCTCCAAACCTTTGCAAGCGTCCATGTGGATAGTAAGTCATGGCGGATGACCTATAAGGTCGCGCAAATTCTCTAGAAACCAATTCCAACTTTCCTCTAACTCAATCTTCAAAACTCCAAAAGCAACAGGGAACATCCAATTGTGTCCATCAACTGTAGTAGCAGCTACTAGCTGTCCTTTAAATCTGCCATGAAGAGTTGTTGCATCCACGATCAAATAAGGCCTGCAACCATCCATAAACCCTTGTCGGCAAGCTTTGAAACAAACAAAAGCCCTTCTAAAGCACTCCTCCATTGTCTTCCCTCTTATTTTGTACTAAACTTTATGCCTATCTATCTGTACAACAGTACCTGGACTAGCCATATCCACTTCTACTTTGAAGTTGTAAAGCAACTGTAAACTTTCATTCCATGGACCATTGATCCTATCAAGAGCCATTTCCTTTGCATAGATCATCGTCATGTAAGGTACTATAATATTAAACTTTTTAGAAACTTCTTTTATGAGCGTTGTTGCACAAAGTGATGGGTTCACTCTCATCCAATCCATGATTGCATCTACCAACCACCTAGTCTTTGCTAGTTTTGTTTTGTCCTTTTGCTGTCCCCCTTGAGGTGGACAAGAATGTTCAAACCGGTTACTTTTTATCCGAAACATAATGAAAATGCCCGATACAGTTAACAAACTCTACACAATGATCTAAAATACACAACTAGTTGTAATACCTGAACCAAACTGCTCCTAAGCATAGTTGATGCATGCATCCTCCACCTACACCTCTTGTATGGACACTTCACTGTGAACCTTGCTGGCTCACTCTTAATAACATCATAATCATTATTGGTGTGGATGCAATATGTAGTGAGGGCATTATGACAGTCCCGCATCGTTTCAAATATGGTGCCTTCTAATATCTTTGGATCATTCTTGTCCCACTCAATTACTGGCAAGTCCTCACCATCGTACTCGGCTAAAACGAGACTGTAATTGTTCTCCTTGTTCTCTTCATCACCAGTGTCATCAAATCTAGCACCATGGGCCATTTCCTCCGTGTATTGATCCTCTAGTGCATGTTTACTGAATCTATCTACCAATTCAGAAAACATCAACTCATCCTCCTCATCTAGTGGAGGTGCTCCCTCGCCAGGCTCTGCTTCGTCCTCCACATCGACTGCACGAGCGATCTGGCTTACACTCGCAGTGCGAACGGATGGTACTCCTATGGGCCTACAAGGAGCGCAGGGGCGCAAACTATTAGCAAAGACATCAGAGACACATGATGCCCGACCACCTGATGATGCCTGACCACTAGATCATGCTTTAACCCTCTTTCCCTTGTGTTCAACTTTAGGTTACACAGACGAATTCGACCAAAACGTTTGGCAGCATTCAAAGAGAAAAGTATTACCAGATCAGCTTCAGTAGTTAGTGGGAGCAATCTTTGCTCGCTAATGTTGAAATATTGCAAATCAACTGGATCACCATTGCTCTAGGGGAATTTAGAATAGATTTTATCTTTCAAATCTCTGAGAGTTATGGAGGTTGCAACCACCGCTGGGAAGTAAAATCCAGAGAGATATTGTTCACAACCACGAATTACGCTAGTATCTCGTTTAACCGCCAGCTGAAATGCTAGCGCTGGATCAATCCTATTTGAAAAGCAAGGCATTTAGTTGAGGACCAGCGATTCACGCTCAATTACTGCGTATAATCAATCCACAAAGGGAAACGATGCTTACCCAAATGGAATCCATGCGTTAGATCCCTCCGATTCCACCCAATCTTATCGGCGCTCGATGGGGAGGACCAGTACACCAGCCGGCGTTGCATACTGTTCCGCGAAAGGGGTAGATCTAGTGGGGGCGGGAGAGGAGCCCTAGGTGGAGTGGGCTCCATGCCTAGGGGAGGGGTGGCTCGGGGCCGAGGATGACATAAGGTAGGAGGGCACGGCGGCGGGGGAGCGGAGGGGCGGTGTGGGAGCTGTTCCAGGATTGGGGGAAGCGAATGCTTTGGGTGAGCGAGAATGACCGGTCCGACATGTCTCCATGCGGCCCCACCCTTCACCATGTATGCAAGACCTGTCCCAACGCGCCCCCACCCTTCACCATGTATGCAGGACCCGTCCCAACATGGCCCCACCCATCAGCATGTAACGGTCGAGGCCACGTAATGTAATGGTCAACACACGACCCGCCCCAACACGGTCCCACCGTTCATCATGTAAAGGTCAAGCCATTGACCTGACGACATCTCTCCGTCCAAGTGCCTGCGAGGGTTTCATAATAGATGGAGGGGAAAATGAGAAAAAGTTAAGTGGCTGGGGAAAACTGAGTACAACTAATGAACCAAGGGCACGGAAATAGAAATCCCTTAATGAAAATCCCTATGGACTAATGTTTTCACTAAGTTTTATATAAAGGAACATGCCATAGTTAATGCTTGTAGTCCATCTATTGGATTCAAGTATGGATGC
Organism: Avena sativa; assembly: GCA_916181665.1. Taxonomy (NCBI): domain Eukaryota; kingdom Viridiplantae; phylum Streptophyta; class Magnoliopsida; order Poales; family Poaceae; genus Avena; species Avena sativa. Next base: position 464,173,762 of record OV702297.1, on the reverse strand, counting down.
CATGAAGATAAAGATATACCTTGAGTATTGGCGTCAAGCTCATCAATTTGAAGATAAGAATATGATATGATCAATAAGAAGAAATAAAGATGGAGTTATTGCGTGGAACTCACTTTAGCCATGATCTATCTTATGCGTTAACAAATAAATGATCAAAATCTTAAGAGTTTGATATCAAGATAATAATTCAAGATATGGCTCTAAGTCTATGTCATGATAGTCTCACGAATTGAGTTATGGTTGACTAAGATTTAGAGCATGCAATCAAATGAAGAGTTCTTTATGTACCTCAAGATATTCAAATAGAGCATGAGAATATACATAGCTGACCCATACAAACAGTGAAGATTGGATTCAAGTTTGTCAACACATGAAGCATAAAAAATGTACCACATGGGATATTATGGTATCGTAAGCTTTATCAATTATGCTTCATGAACTAACCCATTATCTACGTGTCGTTCTGTTCTCTATGTGGGTTAGGTGATGAGTGCATATTTGCATCATGTTTTATATTATTATTTTGCATTGTAGATGTAGGATCTTGGTATTTTACGGTGTTCGCGCGCATATTTTATGTCTGTTTTCACCAGGATTAGGAAAAATGATGGATACAATTATTGAAGCATTTGTACTGAGGAGAAAAGGAGTCAAAAACAACGTAAATCGCTTATTTGGGAAATATTAATAATACCAGAAGAAAAATCAAAGCGAACAGAGGAGACACAGAGCATAACGACCAACTATACGGGCGAATGAAATATTCCCGCCATATAGCTCCGGCCGTATAGCTGGCGCCGCCTCCGCCTCATCAAATAGTATCACCCCGTGCAATTGGTTCGGAGAGACAACATACAGAACACCAGAAATCGTAGAAACCTCACCTCCGGAAGGTATCTGGAGGGGGAACTCATCCACCGGGGATCCATCTTCGCCCTGCGCAGATCCAGGAGGCTAAGGCATCGATCTGCATCATCCACCGCTGCATCACCACCATCTCCATCCATCCCATCTACCTCTTGTCTAGATCTTGTTGTAATTCCTATACTCGTTGTGGATTTATACAAGTACTATTCATCTATGATTGTTTCAATTACCATTGCCATGATGTTGATTGCCTCCATGTTGAGTAGATCATTAGTTCTTGGGTATATGGATAAACCCTAATATGATATTGAAATAAGATAGTCTATTATGATATTCGTCGTTGTGACCATGTGTTAGATTCTCTACATCTTGATGTTGAGAGAAGTCGACCTCTCAATATTTGCCTCTCGTGGGGACTTGATGGAGGGAATTACTTGTTGGTAGACGGAGGCGTGCTAGCGCTTACGGTGACTATAAAGCTGTTAGCAATCCTTACGTATCAACTTGGGAAGCCGAGGAAACTCACGGAACACTATCCATGCTATGGGATACGTCCTATGGGATTATGTCCCTTAATGGCGCAGTAATTCGATTGATGTCGATTGCTATCTATTGTGGTTATGAGGATGACATGCGCAGCGGTTGCTGGCAAATCATCAATATACGGAGTTCCTCCCACACATATATAGTTGAGAATGTTCATAATAATAATCTTTATCTTAGACCTTTACAATACTAGTGGTGTATCAGCTACTTCCTGAGAATGCTTTTTCCCTATTGCAGTTCTAATCTCTCTTACATACGTGATACTTACTTTCTGTATTAAGTTACTTTGGTTTACTTTACTATTGCTCATATACACAAAACCCCAAAACACATTTTTACACAATACTCGCATTTTATCTTGTTACTTAGAAATTTATCTAGCATTTCCATTGTAATATTTATTCCAAGAGTTATTAGACTTCAGACTCCTGCTCCCTGTGGGATCGATATCTTTATTTTGAAACTAGCTACAAATGATATGTGCTCTTGCAGTCATCAAGCTATTTTCTGGCACCGTTGTCGGGGAGCTAAGCGTTGTAGGTCTTTTAGTTTTTGCTTATTTATTTTTGTCTTGCTAAATTTTGTTTTAAGTTACAGGTATCCACCAACATGATGGAGTTTGAGCATATGACTAGTGCTATCCCACTCAACCACTTAGGGCAGCCCTATGATATTTATAAAAAAGACAACTCCAATAAGAAGACAAGGGGTTTTGAAATAAATTCTCTATTACTTAGTATTCTACATAAGAAGCAATTTACCGGAGATAAAGAAGATCATGATCCATATGAGCATATTGCATGTTTTAAAGATATACGTGGCACTATTCTATTGACGGGATATACTATCGACGAGGTAAGGGTTAAATTTTTTAGTCAAACTTTGACAAGTACAACTCTCTCATGGTATAGATCTCTACCCCCTAAAGCCACTACTACTTGGGATAATCTAGCTTGTGAATTTCTATCAAAATATTATCCATTGTCAAAATATTTTGGAATCATGGTCTTATAATGACTTGGAAGAATCGTGCTAATGAAGGAATTGTAAGAGCCTATATTAGATTTAAAGATTTATTAAGATCATGTCCTCATCATGATTTGCATAAATGGTATTACTACATATCTTTTATGGCGGTTTAATTGAACCTAATAAAATTGAACTAGACTCTTTCGCTGAAGGAGCCTTTATGAATCCTCCTATACCTAAAGCTTGGGCTTTACTTAATCGAATTCGTGATCATAGAGTTTCATGAAATTTTGGTCTAGGAAGTGAAGGAGGCGTAGAAATAGAGCATGATTGTATTCATGATTATAATAAAAAAGGCCACGTTAAAGAACTATCTAAAGAACTTTATTTAGATCCCGATATTGTATTTCAAGTTGTTAAAGCTTTTACAGAACATATTAAATCTCCAAAGGAGGGCCTAGTCAAGTATGATCCAGCACCCGAACCAAAAAAAAAGATGAAGCAACACTGGCCTCCGTAGAACCAATTTATGAAGTGCCTTTCCCTAACACTTCACAAAAGCATATTCTTGAATATGAGCAGGTCAAAGCAGTACAGGAAAAGAGGGAAGATGAAAGCATGCCAGAAGTCGTGGGACATCTGGAAGAAACCAAATATGAAAAGGTAACCAAGGAAGCAATTATGGATATGTACTCACATTGCAACATAGTTGAACTTGATGTAGAGACTTCCGTATTGGTTGAAGGTAAAACAAAAGTAAAAGATGTGGGTAAGCCTATTCTTCCTTACATATTTAAAGAAACCTCTCATTATGGTTTATGTGATCTTGGCACCAAAGTTAATGTTATATCTTATGATTTCTACCTAGAAATAAAAGAAGAAATAGAACCGGCTATTACTGATATGACAATTATGTTAGCCAAGAAGAACCTTAGAATTCCAATGGGAGTAGTTGATAATGCAACTGTCATAATCGGCAACAAAAAATTTCCTATCGAATTTGTAGTTGTTGATATGCCAGCTGACACTCTTTGCCCTATTATATTTGAAAGAAGTTTTTTGGGTGATATAGGTGCCTATGTCAATTTCAAGAAGGAGATTGTGATGCTTAAGCTTGGGGCAATGGAAAATAAATTCCATTTATCCAAATTTAAAGACAGGCCTCCACCAATACAAGAGGAAGAGAGAACTATTGAGGAAATGGCGGATATTTTCTTAGGTAATCAAGAAGAAGAAATAGATGAAGATCCAAATTATGAAGAAATAATTATGGAGGACAAGTCCCTGGGAGAACTAGAAAATGAATTCGACTCACTACCCATTTTGGGACCTCCAACTGACGAGGCTTTCGAAGAGCCAGAGAAGAGAGGGGATGAGGAATTACCACCCCCAGAATTGAAGACTCTACTAGATAATCTTAAATACATGTTTTTAGATGATACCAATAAATTCCCTATTATTATTAGTGCTAAACTTTCAGGAGAAGAAGAAGAATAACTCATGAGTACACTTAAGGAGCATCGTCGAGCCTTTGGGTACTCAATGGATGACTTGAAGGGCATTAGTCCCATGATAACTGTCCATCGGATATTCATGGAAGAAGGTGGAAAACCAGCTGTGGAATTAAATAGAAGACTGAAGCCTGAAATGAAAGAAGTGGTAAGAAAAGAAATTGTACGCTTACTGGACGCATGTATAATTTATCCTGTTAAAGAAAGTGAATGGGTAAGTCCTGCTCATTGTGTTCCTAAGAAGGGCGGTTTTACTGTTGTCCCTAATGAAAACAATGAACTAATACCTACTAGAATTGTTGTTGGGCATAGGATGTGCATAGACTTCAGGAAATTAAATAAAGAAACTAGGAAAGATCACTATCCGTTACCGTTCATAGATCAAACTTTAGAAAGGTTAGCAAACCATACTCATTTTTGTTACTTGGACGGATACTCTGGTTTCTCTCAAATAGTTGTTCATCCGGATGACCAACTTAAAACAACTTTCATAAGTCCTTATGGCTTACATGCTTATCGACGTATGCCCTTTGGTTTATGTAATGCTCCAGCTACTTTTCAAAATGCATGACTGCTATTTTTGCTGATTTTATAGAACTTATAATGGAAGTATTTATGGATGACTTTTCTGTCTATGGAACTTCATTTACTAGTTGTTTAGATAATCTCAAAAGAGTTTTGCAGCATTGTGAAGAAACTAATCTCGTCCTAACCTGGAGAAGTGTCATTTTATGGTCAAAGAAGGTATAGTCCTTGGACACTAGGTATCGGGTAAGGGAATTGAAGTTGATAGAGCTAAGGTTGAAGCAATAGAGAGAATGCCACCACCAAGGGATATTAAAGGTATACGAAGTTTTCTTGGTCATATGGGCTTTTATAGAAGGTTCATTAGAAATTTCTCTAGAATATCTAAACCTTTGACAAACCTCTTGCAAAAGGGAATTAGATTTAATTTTGATGATAAGTGTCTTGAAGCCTTTGATAAACTCAAAAATGCTTTATCTCGCGCTCCTATTATTAAACCATCTATCTAGGATACAACCTTTGATTTAATATGCGAAGCTAGTGATGATGCTGTAGGAGTAACTCTAGGACAACATATTGGTCGTAGATTTAATATTATACATCATTCTAGTAGAACTCTCAATGGTGCTCAAAAGAACTACCCTAAGGCCTTGTTTACTTCTCTCGTATTTTTATCCACTAGACTTTTGGGGATATGCGGGGATTTGGTGTCCACCCAATACTCTCCAATCCCCGCAAATACTCTACCATGTGGGAGAGTTTTCAATCTAGACAAAAATAAGAAGGATTTGCGGGAAAGTACCGGGATTATCCCGATCAAACCCAGAGTAGTAAACGGACTACGGGGATTTTGCAGGAATGGGAATAATCCCCTCCATTCCCCGCAAATACACTAGTGAATACGAGAGAAGTAAACAAGGCCTAAGGAAGAAAAGGAACTATTTGCTGTGTTTTTCTTCTGTGATAAATTTCGTTCCTATATAGTTGATGCAAAGGTAAGAGTATATAGTTGATGCAAAGGTAAGAGTTCACATGGATCGTGATGGCTTAAAAGAACTCCTCGAAAGGAAAGAACATAAGCCAAGGCTGATCCGTCGGATTCTTTCACTTCAAGAATTTGAGCTGCAGATTATGCAGAGGCGGGAAATAAAAATGCTAGATGCAGTGTCCATGACTGCCCCGCAAGAAACTAATCTTATTGAGAGGAACTTTAGTCCCGGTGATTTTCGTTTATAAGAATTATTGAATGAACTAAGGTCAATTACTCCAAAAGGGAAGAAGTCTTTGTTATGGGAGGAATTCTCCACCCTAGTATAAACAATGGTAAGTACAAGGTAAGTGTTCTTACCCAAATAAGTGATTTATTTTCACAGTTTTTACTCTTAAAAATTCTGCCTTTGAATTCCTTGCATTTTTCTGGAGTTTTAGAGAGGTTTTCCCTACTATACGGCCGGAGCTATACGACCGAAGAGGAAGCTCCCGCCATATAGTTGGTCGTTAAACTCTCTGTATCATCTTCACGAAATTATTTTTGATATCTGAGCCTATACGGTCGCAACTATATGACCGGAGCAAAAATTCCGGCTGTATAGTTTGTCGCTAAACTCTCAAATAGTTTTGCTTTTTGGTGTCTGTATCTATACGGTCGCAACTATACGATCGAAGGAAAAATTCCGGTCATATAGTTGGTCGTTAAACTCTGAGACACTTTTGATTTTCGTGTTTGTATCTATACGGTCGCAACTATACGGCCGGAGCAAAAATTCCGGCCGTATAGTTGGTCGTTAAACTCTCAGACACTTTTCGTTCGATCTTTTGTTTATTCATCTAAAAAAATCGTCGGTTCCGAATCGTGATTTAATCGACCTGGACTCGCGATATTTAGAAATATCTGTCCGGAACCAACTATACGGCCGGACCTATACGGGTCGTGCACGTATAGTTGATCGTTACGCGGCAGGTTACTTCCAAATCCATGATTTATTTTTCTATTCCATTTGGATTCTTTTCTTGAACTATAATTTGGTGTTTTTCATGAGTTTTACCGACCTCTGACCCCCTTATACACTACCATTGTCTCTCTCTATAATTATAATCTCCAGGAACAAATCTAGCAATGCGCTACCCTGTCCTAGGCCATGGAAAACCCATGGGGCTCATTGCTCCATCCAGGGACCGCTCAAGTAGCCCATCCATGGAGGATGACGATGAGGAGGTGGAGAGGTTTAACCCAAGGTACAGGGAGTATGTTGAGCCAAGCCACTTCAACAGCGATCCCGACAATGATGTGGTTGACGTCTACATCCAGTGTGACGTCTATGATCCACCGGAGATCAATTGGGCAGCGATGAAGAAAGCTCAACAAGAGAGAGAAGATCGCAAACCGCATGGAAAAGGGCGCGTGGAGACGGTCAAGTTCATCACTACGGATCAAAGGCCGCACAAGCGTAAGGAATTATCTAATATTGGTGTAGGTGCTAGCAAGGGAGACGAGGTGCCACCCACAAAGCCAACCATTGGTGCTCGCATTAAGGTCAAGCCTCAAGAAGAGTGGAGGTACAGTTTCCACTTCCCCGATCCATCAATTATGGATGAGGAAGAAGAAGCTGTACCCAGGACAAAGGATCGCATACGGGCATTGGAGATATATCAGAAGCAGGAGCTACTCCATCGTGTTGAAGTCCGCCACCGTCTCGATGAGATGGAAAAGAAGGAAGATCTCTTTCCATTGGCGACTAAGCTCGTTGATAGGATGGACACTCTGCAGTCCGATTTGCGAAGGTGCTACAGCCGCATAACCACTTTGTAGGAGACCAAGAATAAGCTACACACCGTGGTGTTACATTCCATGGCGCCATGTTAATCTACAACAATCACGGTATCAAATAATCGCAAGGGATTATTTGATCCTGCCTGGCTTGATTCCGAGCTTGGGGAGATCTTTAAGACCTTGTAATCTATCTTATAAGTTTTATTATTCTTGCATTAGTTCAAACTATAAATAAAGTTTGCATCATTAGAATTCCCTTTAGGAATAGTCGATCCCTTTTATGAAATTCCGAGTTTATTATTATATATGGAGCAATATTGAGTTTGTGTTTGCTTTATTGATATATGAATGGCTTGAGTATAATTTTACTTGCACTTGATGATAGCAATAGGAGTCTTCCACACCATTGGTATTAATAGAACATCTAAAGATAATTTAGTCAATATGTTGTAAGTCTACGGTTTGATTTGCAAAAGAAAAATTATCTACACAATTAAGTTGAAGAAGAAACTTTGAACAAAAGAAAATAAAGTGCTATCAAAATAGAGTGGGAACAAGTCGAGGTAGAATCTTCAAGTCATAAGAATGCTTCATATACAGTTGGAATTTGGTAATTGAGATCGTTAAACTTTGAATTCCTACATGAAGTGGAATATATGGCTAGCTTCTTTGCACATCACTTAAACAAAAGTGTGAGCATATGTATATACAAAAGAAAAGGAAAAGAAGAATAAAAAGAGCGAATGTGCAAAGAGCAAGTAGGCATATACCACTGTATTGTAGTATGACAAAGAAATACTTTTGAGATTCTAAATCCCAAGTGAATACGTTGATCCTAAAACACTTGGGACTATCTCGTTTACTCATTCGATTGAACCGGATTCTTTTACATTATATCGAGATTCATCTTTTATGAACTATTGATCACTAAGGGGTGGAAGCCTTCTAATACTATTCCGATGGTTCGAGTATGGTATTATTCATGAACTTATTCCTATGTATCGTATAGGATAAATACATGCTGCAATTGCCTCATTTATTTTATCGACTCAGCTTCATGAATATGAGGATCACATGCTTTAAGCTAGAACTTGCTCAGGACGAGCAAGAGTCTAACCATGGGGAAGTTGATGAGTGCATATTTGCATCATGTTTTATGTTATTATTTTCCATTCTGGATGTAGGATCTTGGTATTTTACGGTGTTCATGTGCACATTTTATGTCTGTTTTCACCAGGATCAGGACATATGATGGATCCAGTGGATACAATTATTGAAGTAATTGTACTGAGGAGAAAAGGAGTAAAAAACAACGTAAATCGCTTATTTGGGAAATATTAATAATACCAGAAGAAAACCCGAAGCGAACAGAGAAGACAGAGAGCATAACGACCAACTATATGGGCAGAGGAAATATTCCCGCCGTATAGCTTCGGCCGTATAGCTGGTACCGCCTCCGCCTCATCAAATAGTTTCACCCCATGCAATTGGTTTGGAGAGACGACATATAGAACACTAGAAATCGCAGAAACCTCACCTCCGGAAGGCATATGGAGGGGGAACTCATCTACCGGGGATCTATCTTTGCCCTACGCAGATCCAGGAGGCTAAGGCATCGATCTTCATCATCCACCACTGCATCACCACCATCTCCATCCATCCCATCTAACTCTTGTCTAGATCTTGTTGTAATTCCTATACTCATTGTGGATTTATACAAGTACTATTCATCTATGATTGTTTCCATTACCATTGCCATGATGTTGATTGCCTCCATGTCTGAGTAGATCATTAGTTCTTGGGGATATGGAGAAACCCTAGTATGAGATTGAAATAAGAAAAAGTCTATTATGATATTCATCGCTGTGACCATGTGTTAGATTCTCTACATCTTGATGTTGAGAGAAGTCGACCTCTCAATATTTGCCTCTCGTGGGGACTTGATGGAGTGAACTACTTGTTGGTAGATGGAGGCGTGCTAGTGCTTATGGTGACTATAAAGCTGTTAGCAATCCTTACGTATCAACTTGGGAAGCCGAGGAAACTCACAGAACACTATCCATGCCATGGGATACGTCCTACGGGATTATGTCCCTTAATACCGCAATAATTCGATTGATGTTGATTGCTGTCTGCTATGGTTATGAGGGTGACATGCGTAGCGGTTGCTGGAAAATCATCCATATATGGAGTTCCTCCCACACATACATAGTTGAGAATGTTCATGATAATAATCTTTATCTTATATCTTTACAATACTAGTGGTGTATCCACTACTCCTTGAGAATGCTTTTTCCCTATTGCAGTTCTAATCTCTCTTACATACGCGATACCTACTTTCTGTATTAAGTTACTTTGCTTTACTTTACTATTGCTCATATACCCGAAACCCCAAAACACCTTTTTACACAATACTCTCATTTTATCTTGTTACTTAGAACTTTATCTAGCATTTCCATTGTCATATTTATTCCAAGAGTTATTAGACTTCAGACTCATGCTCCCTATGGGATCGATATCTTTATTTCGAAACCAGCTACAAACAATATGTGCTCTTGCAGTCATCATTAGGTATCTTTCCATGTGCATGTATCAAAAGTAAAGATTTCATATAGTCCATGAGAGGATGACTTCAAGTGGTGATCATCATCAAGGTTGAGAAGTGCAATTTCAATATAAGCATCTTAGGAAGATCATATGCTTGAATCTTTTCGTCCTTTTGGTGATAGTGGACATGTGAATATGTGCCTTAATGAATCTATCCCATAGTGGTGTATGGGGGAGAAAATTATGAGTCTTCACGAAGAAACAATGATCAAGTGAAGCATTCTGGATTGGATAGAGCTTGAAGCATTGTCATCAAGATCAAACGGGGTTAACAAGGCAAATGTATGGCATTTCTAGGTTGTCCTTTTACCGGTCTCAAGGTGGTTGTTGGGAGACCGAGTTATAGGATATATAACCGCACTATCAAGAGGGGCTTTCGGTTGAGTAACTTGATCACATTGTCATAGGGAGCTCAATCCTTTGCATACTTTGCATCTCCCTATTTTGTTGCTTCTTGGTGTTTCTCCATGTGAGGTTCTTGATATTGTTGCTAGATCTTTGACAAGTCTAAGTTCATCAAGTATGGAATTCATATGCATCTTCTATTGTGTTTTCGTGTTTGGAGGTTTTATCGGTTCTTCATTTAGGGAGGATTCATACCTCTCCTCATTTTGTATTTTACCTCTTTAACTTTCTTGGTTTTATTAGCCTATATTAGATAGAGCTTGTTCTTAGCTTTTTAAAAATCCCAAGTTTGCTAAAAAATGGTGTTCGCATGCAAAATTTATTGTATTTTGGTGAAGACATTTGGCTGCGGTTGTGGATCCGGTCCACCGTTGCTAGCACCATGATAGTCGGTTTGAACCAACCTGAAACTGGTTCTATACTGACTCAAGTCACTTTGTTGTCTGGTTTGGTCCGGTTCTTTGTCTGTTTGACCGAGGGCTTCGGTCTAGGGTATGGTTTGACCGATCAAGAACCAAAACACCTAGTTTGCCTCCAATGATCATATTAGGCTTTTCCTATAAAAGGGGCCTTCTTTCCCAAAGTTTTTAGGGTTCCTGAGCATGTTCTTACCTACATTGCTGATCCTCTTGAGATTGCTTCCTCTCCCATCCCTCCTATGATTATTGCATCTTTTTGAGGGCTTTGAAAAAGGAAATCTAGATCTATAATCCCCACCAATCAATTCGTCCTCTAAGTGAGGGGAACCCATTGGATCTATATCTTGGTGTCATTGTTTGATTTCCTCCATTGTTCTTCCTCTCTCATTACTCCCTAGAACTCATTACTTTGATGGGATTTGAGTGTGAAGGTTTGAACACTTCTGGTGTTCTTGCTTTGCATCCTTGCATAGTGTTGAGATGTCCATTATGATTTGTTCAAGTGAGAGATCATGAGCTTGTACTCTTGGAGAGCGATCTCCTAGTTAGCTTGGAAATTGGTGCCAGTACTAGGAAATAGCTTATAGATTTTTTTACCGCCGGTGCTACTTCCACTACCACTGACGAACCGTCCCATCGTTGCGCTGGGGGGTAACAATTGGCTGCACCTAGACTTGTGCATGCCCATACTGCTAGCGCACAGGTATGGTGGTGCGCTGGCGATATATGGTAATCCCTGGTACACCAACATACTTGTGCATCGGTGGTATGGGGAGTTGCAAACGCCAGTCATGCCACCCACAGATCCACCTATCTTTCCTCCCAAAAACACAACGATAGAAAAAAATCCCCTTTCTCTTACCCCGCCCCACCCGAACCATAGGTCTCGCTCCCGACCGTCGTCGCCTTCAGGTATCCCTACGCTCGTCCCTCCTAGCCCCAGCCCCAACTCGACCACCTAAACCATAGCTCATGGTCAAGGAGCATCTGTCCCGAACAAGGAGATGTGGTGGAGCCCTAACTACGTCCTCGGCCATCCCTCCCTCTATGCACCACAAGCACGCTCCATAGCACCAGGTCAATGCTACTATCGCCCCGCCGCAAAACCCTAGGGTGTCGCTAGTCGGTCGACATCAAGAATGATGCAGCCTGGTGTCGAGGACGATGCAGCCCGACATCGTGTGGCTCCCCCAGGTCCTCACCTTCCAATCTCCTCGCCACTTTGTCCCCCATTGTGGAGGAACCTAACTGCTACCTCTCCCACACGCCATGGTTCCGTCGGTGGTGGTGCTGGTGCCGCATGCTCCTGGCTCTCACCGAAGGCCTTCCAATGTTGTAGCCCCAAGCACCGCCACCTCCATGCATGTCTTCGATGCATTCACAGTAAGTTTCTTCTCCTCCTAGTTGATACTGCTCATGCTAGAATTGATTGTTGTACTGCTCACACATTTGTAATTTCATTGTTTTTTGGTGTGCTACGAGATGGTGTGTCGAGGTCCATTGGTGGGCAGCACCTGCTACTGGCATCCACACGGTGAATACTTCATATTCTTCCCTAAGCTACAGTTGAAGGCCACCACATCCACGTGCTAATGCAGCCCATCTTCGGCGCGTCGCCGTCTTACTGATGCAGAATTGTGCACATGTCGTCTTCGACCTCGCGCTTACCAAGGTTTCTATTCCACTCGATGTTATAGCTATGTGATGTGGATAATATAGTAACTTGTAGTGTTCTGCAAATATTTCTATTCCACATGATTGTGAAAACTAAAAGCTATTGCTATGAAAAATACTTTTGTTCGACATGATTGTTTAAACTAAAACTAGCCTCTTGTCATCTACTTGACCTTGTAAAGGATCAATATCAAAGTCTCGGTGATTGCATTGCAATGTTGTAGGAATGTTTATTTTGAATACTAGCTCAACATTACTAAATTTGTAACCTGACACCGGGTATTCCGATTTCACACTTAGTACTATATGGTATGGAAGTAGTGGGTGAGTCCCCATATATTCCTCTTTAGCTGTCTCTGTCATGGTCATGCTTTTGTATCCAGGGAACTTGGTCCCAGATATTGTTACCATAAGTAGAAGTGGGGTGTTTGGATGTGTTTGGGGTGTTTGGATGTGTCGGCATTCTGTATGGAAAATGTTATATGGGGTCACAATGGATGATTTTTATATCTTCTTACTTTACACACGGACATATGTTAGAAATTTCCCATGCACAACAAATGTGTCAATTGTTCATTAAAAACATGACAATGATCTGTTTTTTTGGAGATCATACTGCATATACTAAGGATGGCATTTAGGGGTTTTGAAGCGATCCAACCCGTTAAAGGTTGGATCATGTGTTTATAGTGATAGTCCCTTGTAGATTAGCTAGCACACACAGTTCGATGAATAAAAGAGTATCAATGTGTCACATTATTACAATGTATGATCCAAGAATATGGCTATGGTGGCTCTCCCTCTCTACCTTCCTATGGCGTCTCTCCCTCTCTCCCTCAAACTCAAGAGCCCTCTCATCCCCATAGGGCGTGTTTGGTGGGTCGCACGGCCGTTTCCCGCACCGGGCCAGAAGAAATAAGCCCATTTGGAAACTCGCATGTCGGGCCGAGCTCGCATCGCCCGTGTATTAAAGCACCCCAAATCATGGCCCCTAGGAACGCCAAAATCGGGCGTTTTTGCGGGGATAGGCCTTGGGGAGCCAAAAGCAGGCACGCGGCAGCACGCGGGGAGAAGGGCGGGAGACAACGTGACGCATCGAGAATGCACGCCATAAATCCCCTCACCGCTCGCTCATCGCTCTCTGTCAACACCCGGATTTTTAATCCTAGATGCCTGTTATGTCATCCATCGCAATCCTAGGATTACCATTTTTGCGAGACATAACAGATTGGATATCACAGTACATCATCCATTACAAACCATACATAAGGTCTTACACAAATAAGGATCTCATGATCCAGTCTTAATACAACAAGCAGCGGAATAAAAGATAAGCGTAGCGGTGGGGTCCATCTTCAAGGGCACAGGCAATGCTGACGAAGGCAGATAGTCCTAGTTATCATAGCCGTCCTGCTAGCCATCATCTTGGTAGTCTCCTTCATAGTCTGGCCATGAGAATAGCCAAGGACAAAAGCCATGAGTACTCTTTAAGTACTCGCAAACTACCACTAACAAGTAGTATAGTTCTAAGTTAAAATGCTAACTCTAGGTTTAACTATAAAGTTAAGTTTGAAACCTAAGCTGAGTTCAGAAGCAAAGAAAGATAAAATAAAGTTCTAGAATCACTTAGGTTGGGAAGCTAGTGTCACAAACACAACCCTGTTGTGGTCAAGTCAAGATTCATCATTCCTTTCATAAGTTATTTTGAAAACATCTGACAACGAAATAGTATGGCCATTCCAACTGTCCATAACCGTGGACACGGCTATTCAAATAGTTTGACACTCTACAGAGGTGGTACACTTTCACCACAAGATTCGATACATCTGTCAGGGATAACCCTGAATCATCATACTTAGTATGTAGATAATCAAACATAACCTTTCCTTTACACACCCTAGTATAAGCACCTCTCCTATGAGCATGGCCTCCCAACCATGACCATCTGTCATCTTGGGCACTGCATAGGTGGACAACATTGAGAGGTAGCCTCAGCTCAAACCTCTCCTGTGAGGGAACTAATACTAATGCACATAAACTTCCGGCTAAGCCTTACCCAATTCAGGTATTGTGGTTGTACGGTAAATTTGGAATAGTATCGCATCCGAATCCAACCATCAATTTTGTAAAAGGGTTAAGACTCATGCCTCAACATTTTCATCATCATAAATCATTTGTGTTTCGCAACACATGTCAAAACATCTCAATAGAATGACTCATCATTCTAAGGTTTTCATAATTCATTTTCACCAAGTATTCCCATCTAAAGTGACTCTAGTTTTTATCTACTCTAAACTACTAAGTTAAGAGTGTTCACTAAGGTGGGAAGATGGGATCAATCTCATGCCCTAGAATGACATCTAAAGTTATCTAAATAGGTCAAGTTTTATACTCTTTATGCTACCTTCAAAACAAGTAAAGAACTTTGGGTAAAGTAAAGGAAGTAAAGCTTGAAAATAATACTTGGGGTAAATACTAGTCAAAGTGGTATAATCAAAGCATGCCTAAAGCATCTTTGCTTGGGTGATCTAGATTGCAAGGGTTAGCTTGCATTGTTAATGGTGGCTTGCAAGTACAACTTGCAAGGGTTAACTTGGATAGTGCTAGCTTGCCTTGGTTGGTGCAGTGGTTGAAGTTTTCTTCTTCTTCTTCTTCTTGGTAGAACTCCTCCTCCTCGAAAGCTTGGTCGGTACTATCGTCTATAAATACATACAGAGTACACAATCACCAAACAATACTTAACTAATCTAATTAGCACTCTAAGGCACACATTTGATGATCTATTATCAACACAAGCATCATAAGTTTTATTCACTAGTTTCCTTCTTTTTATTTTAGAAAAGTAATTTCTACTCATTGAAAATTAACTAAGATTTAATATTCACCACTTCAAATATGGGATCATGTGGACACATGTAATCACCACATATTCTAACATGTGGGAATGTGATTTAAGGGTTGTATCATAATTACTTTGGTTTAAGTTCATTATTTAATGATTTAAAGTGACTAGAAATGCCTATATAGCATTATTTTGGTACTAGTCCAAAGTCACTGCATGTAAACCTTAATATTATTACATATTCAGATAGGTATGGTGAAATGTGATTTTTGAGAGTTGGAATCAACTCAAAAGCTATCTTGGTTGATTTTATAAAAATGTTGCAAGGTGCAAATGCTTTTGTCTTATTATTTTTACTAGGAGATGTCTCTAACTCTAATTGAATTAAATCCAACGGGCTTGTGTAGATCTTTTTAGTAGCTTTCTAACAAAATTGGAATCACTCCATTTAGATTTGTAAATCTCTCTAAATTGAATTTCAAACTAGGGGACAGAACTAGGTTTAAACTAAAATAGAAAAATCCTAATTCAAACTAAATGGGTCGCGCGGGAAAGCTAACGGGCCGGCCCAGTGACACTACGCGGCACGGGGCACAGCTGACAGGGGCGTCCAGCGGTCAGAGGCTCATAACGCACGAAGCGGTACGGGGCGATGTGGGCCGTTAGATTAGAACAGGGATCAACGGCTGGGGCTCGTCGTCGACGACGAACAGGTCGCCGGCAAGGTCGAACCCTAGCGGCTCGGTGGGGGTGCTTAGGGGGCATACCAGGGCTTCAGCGACGATGGCGAGGCGGGCAAACGGACTGGTAGACAACGGCAAGCTCAGGGGTGGTCGAGGCAGCTCCGGGGGTGGTCGCAATCAGCGGGGCCCTTCTCCTCCAGAGGCGGCCAACTCCGGTGAAATTCCGGCGACTACGAGCTTGAGCGGCTCCGGGGAGAAGTGGGGACTGATCAGTGGCAATAGGGGAGGTGAGTGATGTGCAGAAAATGGCTGGGGGTGGCCTCTATTTATAGCCCGACGATGCGACCGAAAGGGATGGGAGGCGACTCCGGTGAGGGCTGCACAACATGCTAGCGGTGTGGCTCGAGGTAGGGGACGGTGGCTGGTCTCCTGGCGATGCTCTACGGGGTAAATGCGGGCCTAGGGACGGTGGCATTTGGTCAGGCGGTGCGCACGGTCTGAGCGGCAGAGGCGGCGGTCTCAACAGCGAGCGGTGGCTGTGGTGCAAGGGGCGGCGAACGGGCATGCCCGCGGTGTTCCTAGGGTCGTGGCGACGCGGTGGGCGCGGGCTGCGGTCGAGGACGGGTGTGCAGGCGTGTTGGGCGCAGCGCTCTGGCGCGTGCTTGGCAGGGCGCAGACAGTCAGTGTGCGGCGCGCTGCGGGTGGTCCACGGCTTGGCCTGGCTCGGGGAGGGGACAAAGAGTGGCGGTGAGGTAGGGGATAGCTACTAGACATGGTGAGGGAGAGAGGGGTGGTCTGCTGCGTTGGTTGCAAGTTTGGCCGGCGACATGGTGCTCGGGTTGGCATGGCAATGCCACTAGGGGGTAGGGGATGGGGTGTAAAGGGCCTGGTTTGATCAAAGGGAGACAATGGGAGTGTTTTGAGGACAAATGGGTGCAAAACCCTGTTGAAAACAGTGAGCTAGATACTAGGTGTAAACTCTGCCTGCCATGTGTTTGTGGAAATGGCCGCAAGAACTTTATTATTGAATTTTGAAAAGCTTTTTGGTGGGTGTGCTAGTATTAAGCTTGAGACTCTGTGGGTGCTTGGGTTTTGAAATTTGAGTTCATTTGAGTGGTTTTTGAAATAGGGTGATCTTGATACCTACACTAGATTCCATTTTCAAATGTCATTTAAATTTAGTGTTTGAATGTTTTTGGCAGATCACAAAGTGGGCCTTGGTACATCATTATGTGTACTAGCAAGGGGTGCAAAGATCCACATTTGTTTCTGTTAGGTTTTGAGTACTAGGAATAGCCAAAGTTGGCATGTTGATTAAAATGGCACAAATGACCATTTCATTCTTTTATTCATTTTGATTTGTTTTTCTTTGGGGTTTGTTTGGGAAAGATCTAGATGATGTTTATTTCACCTAAGAATCATTTTACAAGCAATGGATCACTTAATCATGGCAATTCAAATCAACTCCTAATTTAAATGCACACACATATGAATGCCTTAATAATTTTATTTGGAAAAGTTTTTGTTAACCCTAATTTTGATGATTTGGATCTTAATAACCTTGGATTAAAGTTTTGGGATGTTACAAACCTTCCCCCCTTAAATAGAATCTCGTCCCGAGATTTACAAAGAAAACTAGGAACTAAAGAGATCTGGGAACTCTGTCCTAATGTAATCTTCTCGCTCCCAAGTGGCTTCCTCTTCAGTATGGTTGCTCCATTGAATCTTGAGAAACTTGATACTCCTGGTCCTGGTGGTTCTGTAAGCTTCTTCTAGGATACGGATGGGCACTTCTCGATATGTCAGGTCATTGTTGATCTCCACAGCTCTATGATCGATGTTCTTGAAAACTTCAGTCTTCTCCAGCACTTCCAAGCATTTGCGAAGTAACGAGATATGGAACACATTGTGGATGGCTGACATCTCTTCAGGAAGTTCCAGTTGATACGATACTTCTCCTCGACGGTTCAGAATCTTGAAGGGCCTGATATATCTGGGGGCTAACTTTCCTTTTAGACTAAAGCGTTGGGTTCCTTTCAATGGTGAAACCTTGAGATATACAAAATCTCCGACATTGAAAGGAAGGTCTCTCCTTCTCTTGTCAGCATAATTCTTCTGTCTGGATTACGCGGTCTTGAGGTGCTCATAGACTTTGTGAACCTTCTCTTCGGCTTCTCGGAGAATGTCGGGTCCAAAGATCTGACTCTCTCCTACTTGCGACCAATTCAAAGGGGTGCGGCACTTTCTTCCGTATAGGAACTCAAATGGTGCCATCTGCAAACTAGCTTGATAACTGTTGTTATATGAGAATTCTGTGAAAGGCAGGCAGTCTTCCCATTTTGATCCATATTCCAACACACAAGCTCTTAACATATCCTCTAGGATCTGGTTGACTCCCTCAGTCCGTCCATCCGTTTGCGGGTGATACGCGGTGTTGAAATTCAACTTGGTTCCTAATCCTTCCTGAACTTTCTGCCAAAATCTCGAGGTAAACTGGGTTCCTCGGTCTGATACTATGGTCTTGGGGGTTCCATGCAGACTAACAATCCTAGCAATATACAGTTCTGCTAGCTTCGAACTCTGGTAGGTAGTCTTGACAGGGATAAAGTGAGCTACCTTGGATAGTCTATCAACTATGACCCAGATTGAGTCATTTCCCCTACTAGAAGTAGGCAAACCGGTGATAAAGTCCATTCCAACGGAATCCCATTTCCATTTCGGAATCTGCAATGGATGCAACAGTCCTGCTGGTCTCTGATGCTCTTCTTTGACTCTTTGACAGATGTCACACTTGGCGATGTAGCTTCCGATTTCTCTCTTCATCTTGTTCCACCAAAATTGCTCTTTCAAATCCTGATACATCTTCGTTCCTCCGGGGTGGATAGAATAAAGAGTATCATGAGCTTCCTTCATGATAACTTGATTCAGCTCCGAATCTGCTGGCACACAGATATGTCCTTTGTACCACAACACTCCTTCTTCGTCTTCAGTGAATCCAGGTACCTTTCCTGTACCAATATGACGTTTGATTCCGTCGATACTTTCATTTCCCTTCTGGGCTTCCTTGATTTGGCTGATCAACATGGGTTGAAGGTCAATGCTAGCTAAGAATCCTTTGCTAACTAATTCAGTTCTGAACTGCTCCAACTCCTCATACAAACTGGGTTGCTTCTCTTTGATCATAGTGTTTAGCCTACAAGGCAATCTTCTAAGAGCATCCGCTACCACATTGGCTTTACCGGGGTGATAGTGAATGTCAAGTTCATAATCCTTGATTAACTCTATCCATCTCCTTTGCCTCATATTCAGCTCCTTCTGAGTGAAAATATACTTCAAGCTCTTGTGATCTGAGTAAATCTCACAACAATTACCCATCAGATAATGACGCCATGTCTTCAATGCCAAAACTACGACTGCTAATTCAAGATCATGGGTCGGATAGTTCTGCTCATGCTGCTTCAGTTGTCGTGACAGATACACGATGACTTTTCCTTCTTGCATCAATACACATCCGAGACCAATCTTGGATGCATCACAATATACATCAAACGGCTTCTTGATGTCTGGCATGATCAATATTGGGGCTGATATCAATCTCTTCTTCAGCTCCTGAAAACTGGCTTCACATTTGTCTGTCCATTCAAACTTCTTGTCCTTCTTCAACAATTGGGTCATGGGTCTGGCAATGCTCGAGAATCCTTCTACGAACTTGCGGCAATATCCCGCTAATCCAAGAAATGCACGGACTTGGGTTTGAGTGGTTGGGCCTTCCCATTCTTCGACATCTTTGATCTTGGCGGGATCGACAGAGACTCCTCCGGCAGACACAATATGTCCTAGGAATCCTACTTCTTTCAGCCAAAACTCACACGTTGAACTTGGCATATAACTGAGGCTCTCTCAGGGTTTCTAGGATGATTCTCAGATGTTGCTCATGCTCTTCTTCTGACTTGGAGTAGATAAGGATGTCGTCGATAAACACAACTACAAACTTATCTAGGAAATTCATAAAGATCTTATTCATGAGATTCATGAAATAAGCAGGGGCATTGGTTAATCCAAAAGACATAACCGTATACTTGTATAAACCATAGCGAGTAGTAAAGGCGGTCTTCGGAATATCCGTTGCACAAATCTTAAGTTGGTGATAACCAGTCCTAAGATCAATCTTTGATAATACCTAGGCTCTAGTCAACTCATCAAATAGATCCTCTATCTTTGGCAAGGGGTACTTGTTCTTGATGGTGACATCATTCAACTTTCTGTAATCTGTGCACAAACGGTTGCCTCCATCTTTCTTGTCGACAAATAACACGGGTGATCTCCATGGCGATGCGCTGGGTTGAATCAAGCCTTTTGCTAACATAGCATCCAATTGCTTCTTCAGTTCCACTAACTCTAAGGGGTTCATGCTATAGGGTCTTTGGGATATGGGTCCGGTTCCGGGGATTAGTTTGATAATGAACTCAATATCCCTATCTGGGGGCATACCTGGCAATTCATCTAGGAATACGTCAGGGTATTCACAGACTACTCTTACTTGGTCTATGGTGGGTAGGGCTAGACTCTTGTTGCACTTGAATTGACGAGGTAAGGTTTCAGAGATATGGTCTACTGTTACTCCAGAGCTACTGGTCATGGTGATGGCTTTCTTAGCACAGTCTATCAGTCCTTTATGCCTTGACATCCAGTTCATATCTAGTACTACTTCCAATCCTTTGGTTCCAAGTACAATTAGGTTGGAATAAAAATCTATCCCATGTATTCTGATAGGCACAACTTTGCAAATTTTTCTAGCTTTGGTTGTTGAACCGGGGATTTGAACTATCATGACATGCTTCAGGTTGGTTGGGTGAATCTTACTAGTGCATGCAAATTCTTCGGTGACAAATGAATGCGATGCTCCCGAATCAAACAACACTCTTGCTAAAACTGAGTTGACAGAAAACATACCCAGCACTACATCTGGCGCTTCTTGGGCTTCTTCTGCGTTCATGTGGAAGAGACGACTGTTGCGGTTGTGAGGGTTCCCTGGGGCAAATCTTCTCCCTTGTTGAACACGACGCTGCTATTGAGCTGGGGCATTCACATTGGCAGTGGTTGTCGTGGTGGTGTCACGGCAGATGCCATGGATAGGCTAAAGGTAGGGACAAGATGCACTAGAGGAATCCAGGGAGGGATAGTGTGGTGATTCCACACACAGATGTTTGTATTCCATTCACTTCCAATGTTTACAAATGCTCCTTGAGCTGTATTGGGGAGAGGAGGAAGAAGGAACTCTCTTACTCTCTCCACTAGCTAGCCCTCAGGAACATACTAGTAAAACTCAACCAACTAGTGATCAACCAGCCCCTTCTACAGATGCCCTAGCCTTCCTTATATAGGGGTGGCTAGGTCTCCAATTAGGGCATACGTGGAGGCATATTCCAGGGAATATGCCTCTTCCCAAAATAGCAAACCGATCGGGTCACTTTTCCCCTTTGTAAGCCATGCAGAGGCTACGTGAGCCTCTGCGGCGCCAGCGTCATCCGACACAGGCGATGTCACCCTTGTCTGCCACGCCTCGGTGGTCCTGGCCTCTGTCCGCTTCGCTCACGCTCTACGCACAGTGGCCACCTTTTGACCAGCGAGATACCTTCCTTCTCTTGCAAGCTTGATATAACCCGGATCATGCCTGGTTGATCCGGCCACACCGGTACCTGCATACAAGTTACATAAATCCTGCCGGCATACGACATAAGTCGGCCGAGACTCAGTTAGGCGGACATCCTCAGGTCCGGATTACTCCGTGATTCGGCCTACCTTGGGGTGACTCGGCCAGCACTTGCTTTGACCTTGCCGTACCTCGGCTAACTCGGCCATTATACCCCGGCGTGACCCTACCCGGGGGTATCCCCCCAACATTAGTCCCCGAAGCTGGTGCGGTCTTAGCAGCATCAGCCGCTAAGGCCACAGCAGGTTCAATTTTACCGAGCCTTTTTCCCTCTCTTCCGAGTTACCTCATATCCCGGATTTCATGGGCTATCTTTTCCCTTGGCACATTCCGAGTTTTCACTCGCTAGCCAGGTCATCCTATAGTTATCCGAGTTATTCTTCCTTCCCTTGTACGCTTCCCCACGTGGAGGGTAATCATTATTTTGCATCATTTTAAGGGCCTGCGCCAGTTACTGCCGCAGTTAATGTTAGGTGTTACTGTTGCACACGTCACATCGTGTCTGTCTCCTCGTTAACTGTATCACCACGTCACGTCGTGGGATCACCTGTGCCCTATGGCCCTTCCTGTGGCTCGTTTCTGATTGGTTGATCCGGATTATACACGGCCACACCCTGTGGTACTTCCGCACAGCACGATCCCACTACCCCTCTGGAACATGGTTAAACAGGAGAGGGGCGCGCCCCTTGGGACTTTTTCCCATCTTAGCGCCCCTCTGCCTCTTCTTCTTCTTCCTCCCAGTGACAGCGCCGCCGCTGCTGCACCTGCTTAGCTGCGCCGCCGCCGCACCGTTCCTCGCGCACCAGCATCGCCGCCACTCCCGCGCATCTCCACCGCCATGGGTCCGCGCCAGTCTAGGCCACTGCCCCCACTGCCGATAGGGCCAGTGAGGACAGTGACCTAGAAATGATAGAAGAAGAACTCGCCGTCGCGGAAGAGGAGATGGAGGAGGATGTGGAGAACACCGAGCGCGGCGCCTGGGCTGGGTCCTGGGTATGCCAGGACGACCTGGACTGGTTGTATCGCACCCGGCGTATCCCAGAGGGCGTCATCGCCCGCCTCGCCGCCGAGGAGCTCGCTCCCTCACCCAATCCGGGTGAGTTTGTAGTGTTCCTCTCCCACTTCCAACGTGGGTTCGGCCTCCCCGTCAGTGACTTCTTCCATGATTGGCTCAACACCTACGAGCTTTAACCGCATCACCTTCCGGCGAATGCCATCACTTTCCTTTCTGCTTTTGCTTCCACCATAGAGGGCTACACTGGATTGTGGCCCACTAAGGAGCTCTAGATCCGTTTTTTGGTCTCCGCCGGAATGTGATTCCGGATAGAGAGCTTGACCCGGAGGACAAACAACTCACGCAGTTCGGCGCTGCCTCTATTTCTCCTTGGAAACAGTCCGTCTTTCCCCGAGTCACGGGGCTCGATTCTTGCAAGGGCTGGGCCCGAACCTTCTTTTATGTCAGAAATGGCACAACTGAAGATCTGATCTGGCTGTGCCCCTACGCTCCGGGTCCTCCTAATCCGGATCTGTGGGACCAGATTCCCAAGAAACCCACTGTCCTGGCGAACAAAGTCAACAAACGGTTCCAGGAGCTGAAGGATCAGGGACTATGCAACGAGGACGCGATGATCACTTTCATCCGCAACCGGATCTCCCCTCTCCAGAAACGCACGCATAAACTTTGCCACATGAGCTGGCTCCTTGACCCCAATCGGACCTCCTCATTCGAGTTGAGCAATACCGAGATATTTCGTCGGGTGAAGGCCCTCTTCACTACCAACAAGAACTTCTCTGCTGATTGGGAGTGGGGGATCGAGCACTTCTGCCGAGATAGGCTTCCTCCTGCGGTAAATCTCGTGCTCCCATCTTTTTCCGAGTTAAATCATATGTCAGAATTTGTTGTATGTTTGATCCCTTCGCATTTTATTTGTCTTAGATGTTTCTTCAGCAAACTCTTGAGGATGGCCCCGAGCCTTCTCTCAAGTGGGCGAGTGATCGGGATGCCTCGGACGAGGAGCCGGATCAGGAGATGTTCCTGTCGTTCCCCGATGGGACCAAGCGACACACCGGTAAATTCTCTTCCATTAGAGATTGGCCTGACGATGAAGATGATTCTGATGTTGAGGTGATGGAAGCATTTGACGCTATCCCCCTTTCTTATGCCTTTCCGGCATCAGCTAACCCTGGTTGGCAGATTCATGAAGATCCTCCCCTCGCCACGGGCGAACCTGTTCCGGTTGCGTCCAAGAAAAGGGGAGCTGCATCTGCTTCTTCTTCCGGACCTTCCAAACCAATGAAGAGACGAAAGAAGTACGTAGACAAAGCTGCCACCAAGCCTACGACCAAGGCCATAACCCGGAGAGCTCACAAGCCCAAGGAGCCTTTGACCTCTGATGAATAACTCATTTCTTCCTTATCCATTTTTCTGCTTCGTGTTTTGCTATTCATTTGTTCTTCCTTTGTTATAGTTTCTTATCATTCATCATTTGATTCGGCAGGGCCATGGTGGAGGTTCCTCAGAGCGGATCCGGCATCGCCTTGCCGCTCCGACATAGCCCTTCTCCCCCTCATGGCGATGATTCTCGCCCGATGAGCCCCATTCAGGAGGGTTCAGCAGCTGCTCCGGGTTCTAGCCCACCTCGTCCAGAGGAGGGCAACCTCGGAGCAGGGGGAAGTGGCTCTGCCGAGGTAGCGGTTTCTTCCAGCTCCACTTCGGCTCCGCCGCAACCAGCTACATCCGAGATACCAACAACACCGCCGCCAAGACAAAAATCAGCACCAGCACCAGCGCCAGCACCACCAGCAGCAGCACAAGCATCAGCAACAGCACCAAGCCCCTCCGCCTCGTCCGAGTCTTCCAAGACTCAGTGAGAAGGCACCAGCAGCGCCAAGGCTAGCACTAAGGTAGCTCCCAAGGCCAAATCCATGGCTTAGACCTCCACCTCTCAGCAGCAGCCCAAGGGCAAGAAGGCTCCTAATGCCACCAGGGTAGCGTCTATCGAAGCTGGGCAACGTACACTTGCGTCCATGCTTTCAAAGAATACCCCGCCGAAGAAGGACATCTCTGTCGGGTCAGCTGATGTGCAACTTGTTTTGCACACAAGCCCCACCCTTGCCCAGGTTGAGAGAAGGGAGGCCCACGCCAAGGGTTTAGTCGCGCCATAGATGCTTAGCGGAGAGTGCTATCCTCCGGCCTTGATCGAGTTTGTCAATAACTGGAACAAGGCGGAGTTCATCCACAACGATGATCTCCCGGAGAAATTTGGGCCTGCCGAATTTGCTGCGCAGATGAACACAACCGCTAAGGCTATAAACCTTGCGGGTCGGATGATGGAGGTACGCTACTTCGTCTTTTCTTTAACATGTACTAGAGCTTAGTTATATAACCATTAGTCTCCGAGCCTCCGGGGGAATAACTTGTTACTCGGCTGGATGCTCCTTAGAAAACTAACGTAGCTCCTTGATAACTTCGAACATGCACACACCTAGAGCCGGGTTAAGTTCCACTTAGCCCGGATCTTGTACACTTCGAATATGCACACACCTAGAGCTGGGTTAAGGTCCACTTGGCCCGGATCTTGTACACTTCGAATATGCACACACCTAGAGACGGGTTAAGTTCCACTTGGCCCGGATTTTGTACACTTCGAATATGCACACACCTAGAGCCGAGTTAAGTTCCACTTGGCCCGGATTTTGTACACTTCGAATATGCACACACCTAGAGCCGGGTTAAGTTCCACTTGGCCCGGATTTTGTACACTTCGAATATGCACACACCTAGAGCCAGGTTAAGTTCCACTTGGCCCGGATTTTGTACACTTCGAATATGCACACACCTAGAGCCGGGTTAAGTTCCACTTGGCCCGGATTTTGTACACTTCGAATATGCACACACTTAGAGCCGGGTTAAGTTCCACTTGGCCCGGATTTTGTACACTTCGAATATGCACATGACCAAATCAACTTTGCTTTTCACAGGTTACCACCAATCGCCGGAGCGCTGAGTTTCAACGCCTCTTGGACAAGAAAAGGGGTAAGTTTTCTCCATAGCTTTTTCCCCATCTTTCTTTGTTTTTCCCGTCGTACTAATTCATCATTCGGATTGCGCAGCTGGAGTGGAGGCCGAGAACATCCTTATGAGGAAAAATTTGGACCAAATAAAGGGTAAGTTATTTTTGCTTAATCTTGCTCTACGCTCTGTCTCCTTTTTCTGCTTGGCTCGGCAAATATTCATACCTCGGCTTTGTCGGGTCAACAAACTATTTCAACATCTCTTGAAGATAGTGTGCCTGTGCCTGACATGATGCTGCATTTTCTCGAACAAGCAGGGCAGCATCAGGCCGAACTCAAGAAGAAGGATGATGAGCTCGCTCTCCTCCGGACCAAGGATGACGAGATTGCCAAGCTCAAGGCAGACATGAAAAAACTCAAGGCGCTCCACAAATCCGAACTTGATAAAGCTGGCCAGAATTTTACTGAAGAGCGAGAACGTCTCAATCTCCAAATTGCCAAGGATCAAGAATTGCTGAAAGAGGCCGACACTAAGCTTGAGTCGTCGAATGCTGAACTTGCGCAACTCCGGAAGAGGCGTGACAACTACACAAAGGAGCTGACCCGGATCCATAGCGATATTTCTCGTAAGTTATTTTCCTTCAGCCAGCATGAATTTTCCGGGTCAACCTCCCCTCACCTATTTCACTTGTCTTATTTTCAGGGAAATTTCCGGAGGGTGATGCCATTGCAACCACTGCCTTTGCCAAGTTCCGCCAAAATAGGGGTACCCCAGTTGGTCCTGGCATTGAAATTATTCCCTATGACATGGAGGACCTGCTGGTCAGCTTATCTTCTCTCGTTGAAATCGTGAAGAACTATGGTAAGGATATCCTTGATATGGCAATCCGGATCTTCAATGCATTTTGGCCTGATGAAGATACTCCGGAGGGGACCACTACTCTTATTGGCAGGTTAATGGAGTGCGAGACCCAGCTCGATCTTTGGAGGAAATCCGCTGGACGCGCCGGAGCTGAAATCGTCCTCCACTATGTGCTCACATGGTATGAGAAAATCAATCTCAATCTTCTTGAGCGGATGCGCACCAGATCAAGGTGGTCCAGTGATCCGGATTGGATAGCTCGGCGCAAGGCTTATGCTCATAACCTCATTCAGTATGCCCCCATCCATCAATGGAACGAGGGACCAAGCTTCCTTGGCGCCACCGACGACGAAAATGCTGAAGATGATTCAGGTGAGGAGGAAGAGGACGAAGCCTTGAACGTCGAAGGAGGTGAAGATGATGCTGAAACCGAGGCTGGAGTTCCACCTGTGGGCCCCGAGTTACCTCCTGTTGCTGCTCCTTGATTAAAAACACTTTGCAGTTTATCAGATCCCCGGTATGCCGGGTGCAAATGTATTAAGCACACAAGTTATATTTTGCTACTAAGTTGTTTGTGCCGGATTAACTTGGGCGTAGTCCCTGAGTTTCATTTTCTTGTTTCTCCAATTTCTTGGCTCGGCTTGTGTCTACCTTGGTTTGGTTTTATGACTTACGAGTCCGAGTTTCAAAAATTGACTTAACAATACTTGGAAACTTTAGGATTAGCTCAAACTAATTCAGCATAGTAAACATAAAGTAAGCGTAAGGTTAGTCCGAATAACAAATGTCGGCTCGATTAAGTTCCTTTCCTTAGTCATTTTTCATGTGCTACGCAATTCCAAACTTGTTCTCTTGCTTGCCATGAAGCCAAATCTTGTTGGACAGCAGCAAGTCGAAGAGTTAGGTTTTTGGTGCTCATACACTACTAATCCGGCTTAGGTAGAAGCAACTTACGCCAGCCGACATATAAATAATAAATACAGAAAACAAACAATAAATATCACTAAGGCAGTCCCCGAGTTACTGCTCGAGGTGCCAAATTTTCATTGATAAGCTCATTGCCGGCATACATACCGACATATGAGAGACTCGGATACACACACTTCTTTGCTAAGTGTAGAACAGACGAAGTAGAGCTACATTCCATGGACGCTTAGATTCCTCGCCGGACCTGTCCGCCTTGTTCTTCTCATGTGGTTTTGCATCGATAAGATAATATGAGTCATTGTGCAATGCTTTGCTCACAATAAATGGCCCTTCCCATGGAGGGGATAGCTTATGCATGCCAGCAGTGTGTTGTACCAACCGGAGTACCAGATCACCTTCCCGGAAGACTCGGGGGTTTACTTTCTGGCTATGATAGCGTCGGAGATTCTGCTGATATATGGCGGATCTGGACAGTGTCAATTCTCTCGCTTCTTCCAGCAGATCAACATCATTTTGTCGAGCTTCTCGCACTTCGGCTTCTATGTATTGGGTGACTCTAGGCGAATCATGCTCTATGTCGGATGGTAATACAGCTTCTGCCCCATATACTAGAAAGAATGGCATATAGCCTGTTGATCGATTCGGAGTTGTTCTTAAACTCCACAGTATCGCTGGTAGTTCTTCTATCCAGCACCCCGCTGATCTTTGCAGCGGCTCAATGAGCCGGGTTTTTATCCCGGATAATACTAATCTGTTGGATCTCTCCACTTGTTTGTTCGATGCAGGGTGGGCTACCGAAGCAACGTCCAGCCGGATCTTCTTATCCCGGCAGAATCGCGCAAATGCTCCTTCAGCAAAATTTGTGCCATTATCTGTTATGATACTGTGAGGATAGCCGTATCTCAAGATGATATCTTTGAGGAATGTTACGGCCGTAGCTCCATCACACTTTCTTATTGGCTTTACTTCAATCCATTTTGTAAACTTATCAACCATGACTAAGATGTGGGTCATGTTCCCTCTTGCTAGTTTAAACGGGCCAACCATATCCAAACACCATACAACAAATGGCTAGGTAATTGGTATGGTCTTGAGTTCCAACATTGGCATATGTGTCTTGGTAGCATACCTCTGACAACCATTGCATTTTCTTACTAGATCTTCTGCTTGTTCCAAGGCATTTGGCTAGTAGAACCCATGCCGAAATGCTTTTGCCACCAACGCTCTGGATGAGGCATGATGCCCACATTCCCCTTGATGTATATCCCGGAGGATGTCAAGCCCTTCTTCCGGGTCAACACATCGCTGTAGTACATTAGTGACACTTCTCTTGTATAGTTAGGCATTGATGATTGTGTACGCCTTTGCGCGCCTCTGAATTTGCCTAGAAAGCACTTCTTCACTGGGCAAAGTTCCATCCTTCAGGAATTGAAATATGGGCAGCGCCCAAGATGGTATAGCTCGCACTGGAAACACATCCTCATCTACTTCCATTTGCTCCACCGACATAACCTCGGCCGGATCACGCTGCGCAGTCCCCGGGTTCTGCGAAGCAGTCCCCGGGTTTCCTGAACCACTTCCCATGTCAATGGCCATGGGTACAGCTCCGGACTCCGGATCTGCCGGGATATAGATTGAGTCGGTTTCTGGGGACGGTATGATAGATGGTTTTCTGAGGTGTTCTAGTGCTACACCCGGTGGAATTGCTTGTCGGGTTGATCCGAGCTTCGACAATACATCGGCAGCCTCATTTTCCAGCCGGGGTACATGGTGAAACTCACATCCCTCAAAGTACCCAGATATCTTTTGCACATGGAATCTGTACAATGCCATGTTTGGATCAAGAGCGTCCCACTTCCCTGAAACTTGCTGAACTACCAAATCCGAGTCGCCAAAGCATTGGATCCGACGTATTCCAATTTCTTTTGCCACTTTGAGCCCATGCACAAGTGCTTCATATTCGGCGACATTGTTTGACGCTGCGAAATGGATCTGCAGCACGTACTTCAGTTGGTCGTTCTTTGGCGAGGTAAGTACAACTCCGGCACCTAACCCAGTTTTTGTTTTTGATCCATCAAAATGCATTCTCCAATAGTTTGGATCTGGTAGCGGTGGTTCGTATTGCATCTCGGCCCAATCCACGAAAAATTCGGCCACAGCCTGAGACTTGATCGCATCTCTCTTGTCGTATTGCAGAGCATAAGGGGCCAGCTCAATTGCCCATTTTGCGATTTGGCCGCTTGCATCCTTGTTACTCATTATCTCAGATATAGGGGCTTCACATATCACTTTGATGGGGTGCTCTTCAAAGTAGTGTTTTATCTTCTTTGCCGACATGTACACACCATACGCCATTTTCTAATAGTGCGGATAGTTTTGCTTCGATGCTAATAATACCACGCTCAGGTAATAGACTGGCCTTTGCATCGACTTACCCTCTTCGTCGCGCTCTACCACTATTACTGCACTTACAACTCGGTTGGTTGCGGCTATATAGAGCAACATTGGCTCTTTTGATAGTGGAGAGGCTAACACTGGTGCAGTGGCTAGCAACTTCTTTAATTGGATAAAGGCTTCGTTGGCCTACAGCGTCCATACGAACTTGTCCGCTTTTTTCATTAGTTGATAGAGAGGCAATGCCTTTTCTCCCATCCGACATACAAACCGACTTAAAGATGCCAGGCAACCAGTGAACTTTTGGACATCATTAAGACATTTCGGTAGCTCCATTCGCTCTATGGCTCAGATTTTAGTTGGGTTAACTTCAATACCTCGGCTGGATACAAGAAATCTGAGTAATTTTCCAGCCAGGACACCGAAGGTACATTTTTCGGGTTAAGTTTCATCCGGAATATCCTTAGGTTCGCGAACGTTTGCCTGATATCATCAAGGAGCGTTTTGCTTTCCTTGGTTTTTATAACCACACCATCCACATATACTTGCACATTCTGGCCGATTTGGTCGTGTAGACATTTTTGCATACATCTTTGGTACGTTGCCCCTGCATTACGTAAACCAAAAGGCATGGTGCGATAACAATATGCCCCATACGGGGTAATAAACGCAGTCTTTATTTGATCATTCGGATTTAGAGGTATCTGGTGGAAACCAGAATATGCATCTATGAATGACAATAGTTCACACCCAGCAGTTGAATCTATGACCTGATCTATCCTTGGCAGTGGGAATGGATCTTTGGGCACGCCTTATTCAGGTTCGTGTAATCATACACATACGCCAAACCACTGCCACATTTGGATCATCCTTCTTCTTTTCCACCAGCACCGGATTAGATAGCCAATCCGGATAAAGTACTTCCAGGATAAACCCAGCTGCTAGGAGCCGAGCTATCTCATCTCCAATGACTTTTCTCCTATCTTTGGCGAAGCGGCGGAGAGGTTGCTTCACCAGCTTTGCTCCGGGTCTCACATTCAAATAGTGCTCGGCCAACTCCCTCGGAACACCTTGCAAGTCCTGTGTGGACCAAGCAAAAATATCCTGATTCTCACGGAGGAAGTTGACGAGCTCGCTTTCCTATTTGTCATTTAACCCGGCACCAATTGTTACGGTGCGCTCTGGGAACAGATCATCAACAGGCACTTTCTTTGTATCTTTCGTTGCTTGAAACGAAACACTTCCATGCGGGTTACTCAACACCGGCATATATTGCTGAGCGGACTGAGCCAATGCCGCCACTTCCTGGATCTTTCTTTTCTCTTGCACAATCACGAGTGACTCGGCCAGGTTAGACCCGGTTGACGCACACTCAATGGAACGTCGGAAATCTCCACTATAGTGATTACTCCATTTGGCCCTGGCAACTTCATCTTCAAGTAACTGATGTGACAACTTCCATGAATTTGTTCAGTGCTGGCCTGCCGAGTAACGCGTGATACACACTTTCTAGGTTCACAACCTCAAACTCCAAGTTCTCAGTTCGGTAGTTATCTCGCATGCCGAACAACACATCAACCCGGACTTTGCCAATGGGCTCACAAGATATGCCTGGCACAATACCATGAAACGTTGTTCTGGTAGCCTGGAGCATGTTCTCCGAGATACCCAACTTGCGCATTGTATCCACATAAATAATATTGATACTGCTGCCATTGTCTATCAGCACCTTAGAAAATCTCACATTGATATTTGGTCTGATGAACGTTGGGTCTAGCACTAACGCATACGAACCGGGGCTCGGCATAAGCTTGGGATGATCCTTGATACTCCATGTAATTTCCTGATCCGACCAAGGCATATACCTCGTCACTGCGGGCATTACCGCATTCACCTCCATATGTCGGCGATGTAAACTCTTTCTATCTGTTTCCTCTGTGGTAAACACACAATAACTCTGGTGATGCTCTATGTATTCATTTCTCCCCTCATTTTTGGGATACCTCTGATCTGGCTGATGTTGGTTTTCTACCTGATGCACTGCATCTCTTCTTTCATGGTTTTCATACCTCGGCGGAGGGGGTGGCAACATTAACTGCTGTGTGTTCGCTCCGGAGAGCAATTGTTGTCGGGGTAACTCCTGCCGAGGTTGATCGTTCCGAGGTGCCTGAGCATTCCCCGAACCATTTTGTTCTATCTTCCTCATCCATTCACATTGTCGAGTCGTGTGACCCGCCGGGTTACTCGGATTTGGCGTGTGAAATTTACACGGTTGATCCAGCATTGCCTCATAAGTATACCTCGGACGGTCCTTCTTTTCTTGCCACTGTTTCTTCTGCTCTGGCATCCAAGTTTTCTTGCCATCATTTCTTGGAGTCCATTGTTGCCCTCCAGTTTTCTGATGCTGATTACTCCCTGCTCCGGGTTGATCTTGATTTACAGATGCAACTTGTTGCGAACTGTACCTGTAATCCGGTCTATCATCTCTTCTCTTACCCCGGTAGTCATTCCGCCGGGATGATCCGGCTCCATCTCGCTGGTAGTGCTCCTCACTTGACTCGTTTGACACAAGCCTAGGTTGAGTCGGATCACCCAAGGCATACGAATCAGCGATCCGGGTTGTCTCTGCCAGTGTAGTTGGCATATCCCTTTGCAACCTTTGCCACAACATGCTTGCATATCTACACCCTTGCGCAAACCAAGCTATGGCCTGTGACTCAATCACGCCCTCGCATGAATTTCGCACTGTGCACCACCAGCTTAAGGACTCCCGGTCCGTCTCGTTCCGTCTCTGCTTGCACATTGCTAGGGTCTGTGGCCTATTCGGCCTCTGATACATGCTCGAGAAGTTACTGACAAACATCTCCTCAAAATCAATCCAACAGTTGATACTTCCAGGTGGTAAGTTGTTTAGCCAT
The DNA here is from genome assembly GCA_916181665.1 of Avena sativa. Classification (NCBI taxonomy): domain Eukaryota; kingdom Viridiplantae; phylum Streptophyta; class Magnoliopsida; order Poales; family Poaceae; genus Avena; species Avena sativa. The sequence continues at coordinate 464,141,116 of OV702297.1, read as the reverse complement.
ACCCTTGCTGGCCCCTCTAGCATTTGAGGTACGTATCTCACAGCCCATCTCAAGTTGCCTGTTGCAATTTTCACCGATGTCGCGTAGTTGATCAACCAATCCTCCGGCTTGGTGCTACCGTCATATGTTTTTGTGCCTCTAGGTAACTAAAAGTTAGGGCCCAAAACACGCAGGACCCGGAGGACCTTGACACTCAATTTGCTCCGACCTATAGAGCCGATCCAGTTTTAACCTGGCATCATCAGGCATCAAGTTCCTGCTTCCCAACCTTGACCCTATCATGTGATAGTCCGGCCTAGGGTATCCTGCGTTCACCATTTCCGAATCACCGTCATTGTATCTATCTTGCTCCTATGGAGCGGCTCTCTGTTGCATACCTTGGCCGGCACTTCGCTCTTGCCGTGGTATATTCCACGGTTGCGGTTGCCCTGCTCTCGCCGAGTTACGCTGTCTGGCATTGCCATTCACAGCGTTTCCCTGACCGGCATTGCCTTGGTCACGGTTACCTCGGCCAGCTTCACCTCGGCTGACACTTCGTCGATCCTCATTTCTCTGCACTTCTTTTCCTTTCCCTGCCCTTGTCGGGTCATATGGGACTATCTGCTTGTTTCTCCTCGCCGAGGTTACCACCTCCTCTCTTCTTGGGCCATCATGAGGTGACGATGCGGCTCCAGCAGATTTCTCTGGGTTACCTACTGCTGAGTGAACTACTTTGGAGGCTCCAGCTCTTCCCGGATTAGCCCTGAGTAACTCTTCATTTTGTCTGTTCGCGATCCGAACTAACTCATTGACCCTATCCTGCTGTCTTTGCCGGGCCTTGCCCGTCAAACCCTCTAACTCGGACGCAGCTGCATCTGCTGCTCTGAGGTTCTTTGTCGTGGTACTATACTTCGGCAGCCCCACGAACAGAACATTCTCTGATTCCTCAACTCTAGTATCACCCTCTTTGTTCATTTCACTGATGAGGTTTCTCCCCTTCACTTTTACAGCACCTACCTTATTTGCCTTAGCGTACTCACGCAGTGTCATGTTCAACGACTGCTGAGCCCCTGCTATCTTTTTCGCACCCTCGAGTATTTTCTGTCTGGTCTCCTCTAACTCGGCCTGTGCCTGAGCCGGATCTACTACAGGTGCTATGGGGTTCTCTAGGCTATGTATCGCCTGCTGCAGCACATTCTCTGGCCTCTCTAGTGGAGGACCTCTACATTTCCTCGGTGCCTTTGGTGTTACCTCCGGATCTGGTGCCGGATCCTTGCTTGCGCCAGCGTCAGGCGCAGTCCTCATCACCTCGGCACGGTCTGTGGAGCGAGGTATATGCGCCCCACGAGCCGCGCTAAGGGGTGGCTCGCCTCCTTCGACGACATGCCGCGGGTGAACGCACGACACATCGACAACAACGTAGATCTTGTGCGCGTCGAGCTTGACAAAGAGGCCGTTGCGCGGGAGAGGTCGCTTGCCGAAGCAGCCAACATTGTCGCTGACAAAATCCAGCGCTCCAAAGCGCTGAACAAGCCTGGAGACGATGTGCTCGCCGGTGCCGATGAGGTTTCTTGTCCAGATCTTCACTCCTGCTAGTGCCGCTAGCCCCATGGTGGGCGCCAACTTTCGTGGTGGTGTCACGGCAGATGCCATGGATAGGCCAAAGGAGGGGACAAGATGCACTAGAGGAATCCAGGGAGGGATAGTGTGGTGATTCCACACACAGATGTTTGTATTCGATTCACTTCCAATGTTTACAAATGCTCATTGAGCTGTATTGGGGAGAGGAGGAAGCAGGAACTCTCTTACTCTCTCCACTAGCTAGCCCTCAGGAACATACTAGTAAAACTCAACCAACTAGTGATTAACCAGCCCCTTCTACAGATGCCCTAGCCCTCCTTATATAGGGGTGGCTAGGTCTCCAATTAGGGCATACGTGGAGGCATCCCAAAATAGCAAACCGACCGGGTCACTTTTCCCCTTCGTAAGCCATGCAGAGGCTACGTGAGCCTTTGCGGCGCCAGCGTCATCTGACATAGGCGATGTCACCCTTGTCGGCCACGCCTCGGTGGTCCTGGCCTCTGTCCGCTTCGCTCACGCTCTGCGCATAGTGGCCACCTTTTGACTAGCGAGATACCTTCCTTCTCTTACAAGCTTGATATAACCCAGATCGTGCCTGGTTGATCTGGCCACACCGGTACCTACATACAAGTTACATAAATCCTTCCGGCATACGACATAAGTCGGCCGGGACTCAGTTAGGCGGACATCATGAGGTTCGGGTTACTCCGTGATTCGGCCTGCCTTGAGGTGACTCGGCCAGCACTTGCTTTGACCTTGCCGTACCTCGGCTAACTCGGCCATTATACCCCGGCGTGACCCTACCCGGGGGTATCCCCCCAACAGTTGCGGCAGTCTTCTTGGGACACTCATTGGATTAGTGACCCTTCCCTCCACACTCGAAACAAGTGATCTGGGACTTGTCCTTTGCTGCGACAGGCACAGCATTGCTGCCAGTTCTGGGTGCAGTGTTTTTGTTGTCATTGTTGTTCCTCTTGGGAGGGGCACGGTTGAAGTTGTTGGCATTGCCAGAGTTGTGATTGTTTCCTCCGGACTTCACATTGCCCCCACTACGGTTGGGGTAGCATGGGCGAGACATTGGGGGTCGATTGTTCCTTGGTGCATATCCTGGTGAGGGGTTGGGATGGTACTTCAGGTGACTGCTGGATCCAGATTGCTGCATCATATGACGTTTGCGGTTGTTGTTTGCCTGGTTAATCTTCCCTTCCATCTGAATGGCAGAGTCGACTAGCTCTTCGAGATCCTCGAAGAAGATGTTGATGAGGACAGTCTGCATCTCATCATGTAGTCCGTTCAGGAATCTCTCCTTCTTCTTGGCCTCCGTGTTGATCTCATTAGGTGCATATCTGGCAAGTGATAGGAATATGTCACGGTACTCCACCACAGTCATTCTGCCTTGCTTCAAGTCACGGAACTCATCCCCTCATTCTGGTGACTAGACCTTGCGGCACATGGGTGCGGCTGAACTTGATTTTGAAGGCTTCCCAGGTCATCACTTGACCATGGTTCATGTTACGGATACTAGTCCACCAAGCTCTTGCATCTCCTGCCAGATAGTGGGTGGCGAAGAGAACTTTCTCGTTGTCATCAACTCCTGAACCTTCTAAGTTGTTTTCCATTGTCTGCAACCAGTCATCAGCATCTAGTGGGTTTTTAGCTTGGTTAAAGATTGGGGGATTGGTATTCTGAAAGTTTTTGAGTTTGGATCCATGGTGATCCTGGTTTCCATGCCCTTGGTTGTTTTGGGCCATCTGAGTTATCTGCTGCAATGTTGCTAAGTTGGCTTGGCGCTCTGCCCTGCTTGCTTCATGGTCTGCAGCTAACATATGCATAATCTGTAGCATTGGGTCTTGCGACGAGCTTCTCCCTCCTTGGTTTCCACGAGTCATCTGAAGATTGAGGTAGATACAGGGGTAAGAGGGAAAGTTCTAAGGTTCATGGTTTTGGTTTCAAGCTAAAACTTTGAGTTTGACTCAGGTTTTGCGACTAACTCCATTTCATTCATGCAAACAAGCACACGATACAAACACACACCACAACAATCAAAGGAAAACAAATGGTTTGAAGAACCATTCTGCAAACTACGATATAGTGGGACTGATACATCTCATGCTATGACAGTGCTCTAGTGCATTTACTCATCGTCGATGAAGTCGGAGTCCTCATCGTCGGTGTGGAAGTCCACAGCATCCTCCTCCAGAAAGTCATCATCGTTGCTGAGGTAAGAAGCCATGTCTCCCTGGATGTCTTCACCCTCCTCTTCTTCCTTGTTTGCTGCAAGCTGAGCTTCCTGCTCCTTGATGGTCTTCTCGAGGTCGGCCACCTTCTTGCAAAGACGGGCGATGGTGTGATCCTTCTTTGCACGCTGGCGGTGAAGAGACTGGCGATCCTGGACGAGCAGTGCGAAAGTCTGGGCCTTCTGGTCGGCAATGGCACGGTTCTGGTTGGCTAACTCTCTAGGATTGTCCAGTTCCTGCTGTCTGTCATGCAGCAAGAAGTCAAGATTCTCCACTTGATGCCTCAACTCTGGGTGACTTGGCATCTTCATCGGCATTCCCATGAAGTCACGTCTTGCATAGTGAGAAAAACGGGTTCCTTGGATTTGGTTGACGCTAAGGGCACATAGACGTGCGAGAGCTTCATGCATTGCCCTGGCTAATCCATCTAGCCAGTTGTTCTCTCTCACGGAGAATTGGATTCTCCCTGACGTTGGTGCTTCTATGCTTCCTCTAAGATCAGCTGTGATGAGCCACTGTAAATCTCCTCCTGGGGGTCCTAGAAGTTGAGCTCCAAGAAACTCCGGATGTGGGCGTCCTAGTAACTCCGACAGTGAATCCAGATCCCTCTTGAAGATCAGTTTACCTCCGTTTCCCAACTGGTAAAACTTGCTAAACTGAGTCTCCATCTACAAGAATTTAGGATGAGGAAGTTAGTGAAGTGATCAAGTGTGTCAAACTTCAAGTAGTAATGTAAGAAATTTGAGGACATGAATTTTTGAGAGAAAGAATGAATTCCCAAGGATAAGAGAGGAAATAGTTTTTCATAAATACTCACTTTGGTTTTGAAACTAGTTTTTGTTTAGACGTCCATTCTAACTAGGGTCTCCTATGGTCAGGATGGCTCTGATACCAACTTGTCAACACCCGGATTTTTAATCCCAGATGCTTGTTATGTCATCCATCGCAATCCCAGGATTACCATTTTTGCGAGACATAACAGATTGGATATCACAGTACATCATCCATTACAAACCATACATAAGGTCTTACACAAATAAGGATCTCATGATCCAGTCTTAATACAACAAGCAGCGGAATAAAAGATAAGCGTAGCGGTGGGGTCCATCTTCAAGGGCACAAGCAATGCTGACGAAGGCGGATGGTCCTAGTTATCATAGCCATCCTACTGGCCATCATCTTGGTAGTCTCCTTCATAGTTTGGCCATGAGAATAGCTAGGGACAAAAGCCATGAGTACTCTTTAAGTACTCGCAAACTACCACTAGCAAGTAGTATAGTTCTAAGTTAAAATGCTAACTCTAGGTTTAACTATAAAGTTAAGTTTGAAACCTAAGCTGAGTTCAGAAGCAAAGAAAGATAAAATAAAGTTCTAGAATCACTTAAGTTGGGAAGCTAGTGTCATAAACACAACCCTGTTGTGGTCAAGTCAAGATTCATCATTCCTTTCATAAGTTATTTTGAAAACATCTGACAACGAAACAGTATGGCCATTCCAACTGTCCATAACCGAGGACGCGGTTATTCGAATAGTTTGACACTCTACAGAGGTGGTACACTTTCACCACAAGATTTGATACATCTGTCAGGGATAACCCTGAATCATCATACTTAGTATGCAGATAATCAAACATAACCTTTCCTTTACACACCCTAGTATAAGCACCTCTCCTATGAGCATGGCCTCCCAACCATGACCATCTGTCATCTTGGGCACTGCATAGGTGGACAACATTGAGAGGTAGCCTCAGATCAAACCTCTCCCGCGAGGTAACTAATACTAATGCATATAAAATTCCGTCTAAGCCTTGCCCAATTCAGGTATTGTGGTTGTACGGTAAATTTGGAATGGTATCGCATCCGAATCCAACCATCAGTTTTGTAAAAGGGTTAAGACTCATGCCTCAACATTTTCATCATCATAAATCATTTGTGTTTTGCAACAGATGTCAAAACATCTCAATAGAATGACTCATCATTCCAAGGTTTTCATAATTCATTTTCACCAAGTATTCCCATCTAAAGTGACTCAAGTTTTTATCTACTCTAAACTACTAAGTTAAGAGTGTTCACTAAGGTGGAAAGATGGGATCAATCTCATGCCATAGAATGACATCTAAATTTATCTAAATAGGTTAAGTTGTATACTCTTTATGCTACCTTCAAAACAAGTAAAGAACTTTGGGTAAAGTAAAGGAAGTAAAGCTTGAAAATAAGACTTGGGGTAAATACTAGTCAAAGTGGTATAATCAAAGCATGCCTAAAGCATCTTTGCTTGGGTGATCTAGATTACAAGGGTTAGCTTGCATTGTTAATGGTGGCTTGCGAGTACAACTTGCAAGGGTTAACTTGGATAGTGCTAGCTTGCCTTGGTGGGTGCAGTGGTTGAAGTTTTCTTCTTCTTGGTAGAACTCCTCCTCCTCGAAAGCTTGGTCGGTACTATCGTCTATAAATACATACAGAGTACACAATCACCAAACAATACTTAACTAATCTAATTAGCACTCTAAGTCACACATTTGATGATCTATTATCATCACAAGCATCACAAGTTTTATTCACTAGTTTCCTTCTTTTTATTTTAGAAAAGTAATTTCTACTCATTGAAAATTAACTAAGATTTAATATTCACCACTTCAAATATGGGATCATGTGTACACATGTCATCACCACATATTCTAACATGTGGGAATGTGATTTAAGGGTTGGATCATAATTACTTTGGTTTAAGTTCATTATTTAATGATTTAAAGTGACTAGAAATGCCTATATAGCATTATTTTGGTACTAGTCCAAAGTCACTGAATGTAAACCTTAATATTATTACATATTCAGATAGGTATGGTGAAATGTGATTTTTGAGAGTTGGAATCAACTCAATAGCTATCTTGGTTGATTTTATAAAAATGTTGCAAGGTGCAAATGCTTTTGTCTTATTATTTTTACTAGGACAGATCTCTAAATCTAGTTGAATTAAATCCAACGGGCTTGGGTAGATCTTTTCAGTAGCTTTCTAACAAAATTGGAATCACTCCATTTGGATTTGTAAATCTCTCCGAATTGAATTTCAAACTAGGGGACAGAACTAGGTTTAAACTAAAATAGAAAAATCCTAATTCAAACTAAATGGGTCGCGCAGGAAACCTAATGGGCCGACCCAGTGACACTACACGGCGCGGGGCACAGCTGACAGGGGGGTCCATCGGTCAGAGGCTCATAACGCGCGAAGCGGTACGGGGCGATGTGTGCTGTTAGATTAGAACGAGGATCAACGGCTGGGGCTCGTCGTCAACGACGAACAGGTCGCCGGCGAGGTCAAACCCTAGCGGCTCAGTGTGGTGCTTAGGGGGCGTACCAGGGCTCTAGCGACGATGGCGAGATGGGCAAACGGACTGGTAGACGACGGCGAGCTTAGGGGTGGTCGAGGCAGCTCCGGGGGTGGTCACAATCAGCGGGGCCCTTCTCCTCTAGAGGCGGCCAACTCCGATGAAATTCCGGCGACTATGAGCTCGAGCGGCTCTAGGGAGAAGTGGGGACTGATCAGTGGCAAGAGGGGAGGTCAGTGGTGTGCAGAAAATGGCTGGGGGTGGCCTCTATTTATAGCCCGACGATGAGACCGAAAGGGATGGGCGGGTGACTCCGGTGAGGGCTGCACGGCGTGCTAGCAGCATGGTTCGAGGTAGGGGACGGTGGCTGGTCTCCTGGCGATGCTCTACGGGGTAAATGCGGGCCTAGGGACGGTGGCGTTTGGTCGGGCGGTGCGCACGCTCTAAGCGGCAGAGGCGGCGGTCTCAACGGCGAGCGGTGGCTGTGGTGCAAGGGGCGGCGAATGGGCATGCCCGCGGTGTTCCTAGGGTTGTGGCGACGCGGTGGGCACGGGCTGCGGTCGAGGGGCGGGTGTGCAGGCGTGTCGGGCGCAGCACTCTGGCGCGTGCTCGGCAGGGCGCAAACAGTCAGTGCGCGGCGCGCTGCGGGTGGTCCACGGCTTGGCCTGGCTCGGGGAGGGGACAGAGAGTGGCAGTGAGGTAGGGGATAGCTACTAGACATGGTGAGGGAGAGAGGGGTGGTCTGCTGCGGTGGTTGCAAATTTGGCCGGCGACATGGTGCTCGGGTTGGCATGGCAATGCCACTAGGGGGTAGGGGATGGGGTGTAAAGGGCCTGGTTTGATCAAAGGGAGACAATGGGAGTGTTTTGAGGACAAATGGGTGCAAAACCCTGTTGAAAACAGTGAGCTAGATACTAGGTGTAAACTCTGCCTGCCATGTGTTTGTGGAAATGGCCGCAAGAACTTTATTTTTGAATTTCGAAAAGATTTTTGGTGGGTGTGCTAGTATTAAGCTTGAGACTCTGTGGGTGCTTGGGTTTTGAAATTTGAGTTCATTTGAGTGGTTTTTGAAATAGGGTGATCTTGATACCTACACTAGATTCCATTTTCAAATGTCATTTAAATTTAGTGTTTGAATGTTTTTGGCAGATCACAAAGTGGGCCTTGGTACATCATTATGTGTACTAGCAAGGGGTGCAAAGATCCACATTTGTTTCTGTTAGGTTTTGAGTACTAGGAATAGCCAAAGTAGGCATGTTGATTAAAATGGCACAAATGACCATTTCATTCTTTTATTCATTTTGATTTGTTTTTCTTTGGGGTTTGTTTGGGAAAGATCTAGATGATGTTTATTTCACCTAAGAATCATTTTACAAGCAATGGATCACTTAATCATGGCAATTCAAATCAACTCCTAATTTAAATGCACACACATATGAATGCCTTAATAATTTTATTTGGAAAAGTTTTTGTTAACCCTAATTTTGATGATTTGGATATTAATAACCTTGGATTAAAGTTTTGGGATGTTACACTCTCTCTCTCTCCCCATTCACAACCGTCCCTTCCCCCTTCTCACTGTCGGCGGTTCCTCTCCCGCCAGAATATCAAAGACCACCACGAAGGTAGTTGACGGAGGTAGATCAAGGAGACTACTGCGCTTTTCGTGGCCAGAGAGGATTTGCTCCTGCGACTGCGACTGCTTCTTCTTCTTCTTCATCGGCAAACCCAAAGCACAAATCCTTCATCAATGGTGGTAAGGCCTCGAACCATGACCTCTCTAAGGTTTTAGCAGCTCAGATCTATTTTTTACTGACTCAGTCTCCGAGTATGAGTGGCATGTGATGTCTACACACGCTTCTATTCTTGTAGACAGTGTTGGGCCTCCAGTGTAGAGGTTTGTAGAACAACAGCAAGTTTCCCTTAAGTGGATCACCTAAGGTTTATCGAACTCAGGGAGGAAGTGGTCAAAGGTATCCCTCTCAAGCAACCCTACAATCAAGATACAAGAAGTCTCGTGTGTCCCCAACACATCCAATACACTTGTCAGGTGTATAAGTGCACTAGTTCAATGAAGAGATAGTGAAATACAAGTAACATGGATGATTATAAGTGGTAATTGCAATCTGAAATAAAAGTGGCAGCAAGCAAACATGTAACAGAGCTGATTGTAAGCGGTGTTTCAATGCTTAGAAACAAGGCCTAGGGATCATACTTTCACTAGTGGACACTCTCGTATAAATATCTTCTCTTTATGATGCTACCCTGACCTACTCTCTGGTTGGACGATGTAGGGCTATAACAGCACACCTTAAAGTTCGCATTCCCCATCTAGATAACCCCTTACTGTCACCTTGAGCGATAGATGGTTCCAACAAACACCACAATCTCATAGAGACATCCAACTCAAATTATACTCATGATAAGTATTTATGTAACCTTAGCCAAAGTGCCACACGGTGAGCACACTGTCAACTTCACACACGTGGGGATAACTAGAGATTAATTAAAGCACTTGAGTAGCAGAATAGATCTATAGATTACAAGCTCATGATCTCAATAAGATCACACATAGAGAGAGATATGAACACATACCTACCGATAGAACCCTTAGCCTCGAGAGAGAACTACTCCCTCCTCATCATGGGAGTCAGCAACAGCGATGGAGATGGTGGTGGAGTCGATGGAGATGGATCCGGGGGCACTTCCCCATCCCGGTAGGGTGTCGAAACAGATACTTATGTCCCCCGAATCTCCTCTTCGGTGGCGGCGGTGTTGTGGAAATTTTCATGGAATTCTGCTCTGGTACTTAGGGTTTTCGTCCCGGGAGGCTTTTGTAGGCGAAGAGGCAAGGTCGGTGGGCGCCCGAGGAGCCCACCCCAGGTGGTGTGGACACCTCGTGGCCCCTCTCCATCTCGTCTTCTGGCTCCGTGAGTCTTCTGGTAAAATATTGAGTTTGGCTTTTGTCCGGTCCAATTCCGAGAATATTTATTTTCCATCTTTTCTGAAACCAAAAACAGCAGAAAACAGGCAACTGGCACTGTGGCATCTTGTTAATAGGTTAGTTCCAGAAAATGTATAAAAATACCTCAAAGTGTGAACAAAACATAAGAAAGTAGATACTAAACAAGCATGGAACATCAAAAATTATAGATACATTTACGACGTATCAACATCCCCAAGCTTAACTCCTGCTCATTCTCGAGTAGGTAAGTGATAAAAAAAAGAATAATTTTTTAGGTGACATGCACCATCACAATCTTGATCAAGGTATTTGTAAAACATTGATAGTTAGGATCATAGTACTCTAACATAGACATGAAAGATATAGTTCTAACAATAAGACATAACAACTATGTTGTAACATGAAAAGGTAAAAACAAAAGATTCATGAATAACAATGCTTTGAAAGACGTTTGTTTGTTTCACATATAGAAAACATAATGAGAATGGTATTCAGCTTGTCCCTCATAGTGTAGCAAAACATAAATGCATAGGACACCTTCAAAGTTCATAAGGGTGACTAGATACAAATAGTTTAAGAACAAGCAATATCAAAGTGATGAATCATCAACAAGTTTTGGGACAATGCACATTAAACTAAGAATGACCACTATGCTCTCTCAATAGGTGCATAAAGATAGAAGATGGAGACTCAACATAAAAGTAAAAGAAATGCCCTTCATAGAAGGAAGCAGGGATTCAAGTCTCATAAAGAGCTTCCAAAAATTATGGTACTTATTAGATTTTAGCTCTCATTGCCCCTATCATAAGCATATTTAGGTGATTAAGGTTAAAGTGAACAAATATGAGGATATGCTTGACAAGTTATAAGCTGAAAACCTCATGCCCCTTTCTTACGAGTATCGTTCCTCATGCTACTCAACTTTAGTCACAAGTAAGTTATTGTCATTGTAAGTACATGTGTATCATAGAGAACCGCCAACGGGGTACCCCTTTCCCGATGATACAGAAGCTTTCCCATATCAAAATGACAAGGCAAGCAGACAATGCGCATCTCAGCGATCTTTTTGTATGCTATTTGCATAGGGTTTTCCCTTTTTTTGGATGCTTCACAGATTGCCCACTATGGTTATGCTGCACGTTTCCACCATGATTAGGCATGGCTTAGACTAGCCACCCAGGCGTTTCTCCAACACATATACGAACTCCATGAGCCTTACAAGCTCCCCTTTCATTTCACACCACCGGGATCCATAAGCAAAAGAACATGATATCAACTAAATAAAGTGCAATGTTGAAAGCGTTCCCCATGGTAAAATGGTTCTGCTAATTCACAACTTACAAAACGCAAGCATATACGCAACATAGATGGGCACAATGGTTCAAGTTTAGTAAGTGCAAGAAAGTAAAGTGTGCCATCAAGTTCGTGAGAGCTTTAATCACTAATTTTCACATAAAAAGTTTAATTCGGAAGGTTGATAAAAACATGAATATACTTGGAATAGCAATAATGCTAATAGGTAGGTATGGTGGACTCTTTGGAATAACTTGGTTTTATTTGGAGTTGGATGCATGAGTGGAACTCATACTTGGTACATGTGGAGGCTAGCAAAAGACTGAGAGCGACCAACTAAGAGAGCAATAATGGCCATAATCATGCAAAGCAACAAAACATTACTAATTAAATCATAAAGTGATATTACAAGTCGAAAACTAAATGATCATAGAGGCTATGGTGACTTGGTATAGTCTTAACATGGTGTGAGCATGCGCCAAGTCAACCCAAATAAAGCATCAAAGGAGAATACGACAATATTATGCTTTTGTATGCTAAAACAACGCATGATTCTTTCAAGGCACATTAAGCAATCTCAATTGTTTGAAACAAGTCATGCTACAGCAATAATCACTGAGCATAAAGTCAAAGCAATATCAAACATGACATGATAAAGTCTAAGTCACAGTCAAAACAAGCTTCCTTTTGTACCACTATAAGTATGAAATTTCCTACTCTTTTCAAACACCAGTCGAAAACTAAAGCTAAACGCAGTGCTAGCAAAGGAGAACACTCATAGAACAATAAGAGTGAAGGCTAGAGTCTTCTAGGCAATGAATAACGGGGTGTGTCTCTCTCCAAAAGAAGTGTGTTGGGATCCAACTGATACATTGCAAATGTATCTATAATTTTTGATGCTCCATGCTTGGTTTTATCCACTTTCTTGTGTTTTGTCCACACTTTGGAGTACTTTTCATATGATTTCTTGTCGTCTTGATCCATTACTACTGGTTTTTCATTTACTGGCTTCGATGAGGGAGGATGGGAGTGCACAGAAAAGATAAAAAAGACCAAAACAAAGGACGAAGCAAAATAAGAAAGAACGACCTTGAAAACCGGGGAGAACCTCCTTTTTCTTTTTCTAAAGACACAGCAGAATCGTCAAACAGGACATCAAAAGTTGATCGGCTTACTACAAGAGGGAAGCACACAAAAAGGAAAGCACTATCATTTCATTAGTGAAGTTTCTCAATAGCAGACTAACCTATTAACAAGAGCCATAGTGCCAGCTGCCTGTTTTCTACTGTTTTTGGTTCTAGGAAAGTCAGAAAATGAATATTCTCAGAATTGGACGGGACAAAAGCCAAAGTGCCTATTTTTCTAGAAGACTCCAGGAGCCAGAATACAAGACGGAGGAGGGCCAGGGGCTGGCCACACCACCCCCAAGCGCGGGCTGGGCCTGGCTGCGCCAGGGCATGGTGTGGTGGCCCCAGGCACCCCCTCGGTCTCCCTCTTCGCCTATAAGAAGCCTTCTGACCTAAAAACTCCGAGGGTTCGACGTTTTTTCAGAAGGAGTTCCGCTCCGCCGCCACCACCAGATTCCACGAAACAGCACCAGAAACTCCGTTCTAGCACCCTGCGGGACGGGGAATTGGAGGAGATCATCACAATCATCATCACCATCGCTTCTCCATCGACCATCCATGTTTCCCCCATCTATGAGTGAGTAATCCCCCGCTGTAGGCTATGGGGATGGTAGGGATTGGATGAGATCATTCATGTAATGGCATCAGATTGTTAGGGCATGGTGCCTAGTGTCTTTTATTAGTGCTTTATGACTTTGTTGCGACTTGTTGTGCTTAATACTTGTCACTAGAGCCCGAGTGCCATGATTTCAGATCTGAACATGTTATTGATTCATTATGATAGTATTGTTTTTGGTCTTATCTACAAGTTGTATACACGCGTTGTTCTCCGGAACCTATGGCCCCGAAGTGACAGAAATCGGGATAACCGGAAGGGAATGGCTTTGATGTGAGGATCACATGTGTTCACGGAGTGTTAATGCTTTGCTCCGGTGCTCTATTAAAAGGAGCACCTTAATTGCCAGTAGTTCCCTAGAGGCCCCGCTGCAAACGGGCTGGCAGGACAAAAGATGTTGTGCAAGTTCTCATTGCGAGCATGTATGACTATATATGGAACACATGCCCAGGATTGCCTAGTACTTGGATGCTTTATCTTATTTATCTGCAATTGCCCTATGTTCTGGTTGCTATGTGAATTGTCTTGTCCATGCAACGCCCGTCCATCCATCCCTATGCCTACCCCACTCGAATCCCACTGTTTACTACTTTTGTTACTATTGTCTTTGCTTTACTACTGCTGTTACTTTACTATTCCTACTACAAAACTGTTGCTACTGATAAACTGCTGTGAGCAAGATTGTTTCCAGGTGCAGCTGAATTGACAACTCAGTTGTTAAGGCTTATAAATATTATTTGGCTCCCCTTGTGTTGAATCAATAAATTGGGTTTCACTTCCCTCGAAAATACTGCGATACACCCCATATACTTGTGGGTCATCAAGACTATTTTCTGGCGCCGTTGCTGGGGAGCATAGATTTATTTATCAAGTTCACTTGGATTCTCTATTGTTCGCTGTTATCCATCCATCATGGCAAGGTTCCTATTTTACCATCCACTATAAGAAGAGGTACGGTTCTAAACACCTCTGCTGCTCTTGATTCACCGTCTGTTATGAGTAAGTTCCTTACACCACCACATACACATGCTACACACACTGCTACTACTGCTGAATCTGAAACTTCTGATGCTTATGATGCTGCTTCTACTGTGCTTGATAAGAGTGGTTCATTAGGTCCTTTCCTAGATGCTACGATTGCTAGAACTATAGTTGGAAATACCAAAACTCCTAATGAAGACACTACCACACCTGTTAGCTCACCTGAGTCTAGTGAGAGTTATGATATTGAAGATGGTTATGTTGAGATGACCGATGAGTTTATTAAAGAATGTAAAAACACCCATGATAGGAGCGCTGCTAAGAGTCTCCTTGAGAGGCGTACTATTAGACCCAAATTGTCTCCTGATGTTAAGTTTGTTGCTTCTCCCATAAACATTATAGATGAAGATTGTGATTTCTCTCTCGATCTATCTTACATAGCTATTGTCGAGACAGAACCTTTTTGTGGGACTAAGAATGAAAGTGCGGTAGCACATATGAATGAACTTTCTACCATGAGTGGCCTGTTTTCTGATGATATTAAGATGCGTACTTACTTTGTTGCTAAGATTTTTCCCTTTTCACTGAAAGGAGAAGCTAAAACTTGGTTTAGTAATTTACCTCCTGGATCTATTGACAGCCCTGAGTGCTTGATTAGTACTTTCCTGCAGAAATATTTTCCTCCCAGTGCTAGACATGCTATTTTGAGGAACTTTTTGATTTTAAACAGGGAGAAAAAGAGGTATTGCCCGAATCTTGGGCAAGGTTTTGTGCTTTGATTCATGCACAGGCTGGAAGTCCATTACCTAAAAATGAGCTTCTTGATATATTTTATAATGGACTAACCGAAGAATCTAGGACATACCTAGATAGTTGTGCTGATTCAGTTTTCAGGAATAGGACTCCTAAGGAAGCTGAGGAATTAATGGCTAAAATAAGTAAGAACTATGAAGATTGGACTCCTCCTAAACAAGCTATACCTGAAGTAATTATACCTGAACCATCTATTCATGTGCCTTTTCCAACATCAAAGAAGAGGGGAGTTATTGAATTAAATGATGAAGTGATGAAGGAAGCTAAGAAATGTCTTAAGGAGAAGGGAATTAAAGCTGTAGATGTCAAGAATTTACCTCCTATAGAAGAATTATGTAAGCCTATTCCCTACTCATCCACTATTGAGGTACACTCTCTCCAACACTTTGATGAAGGCGATATCCCTTACTCTAAACCTCCTGATCAATGCTTAGAAGAATTTGATATCTTTATTGTTAAGCAAGATAACTTTAATAAAAGGGTGCAAAATCATCTAATGGAAAACACTAGAGCTATTGTTGAGTTGAAAGATATTGTGGAAAGAACCTCTAATGATGTTAAAATGATTGTTAAAACACTTTCAAATGGTTCAAACTCAAATAGATCAACTCGTTAAAGTGCAAAACGACTTGCTAGTTAATGCCGCTAAAGAAAAACATGCTTATGACATTAGAACTAGAAGTGGTGCTGCTACCCAGGATCCTCTATATCCTGAGGGGCATCCCAAAAGAATTGAGCAGGTTTCTCAACAAGCTGAAAATAGTGGTTCTACTCGTAAGAAAAGGAAAAAGAAACATAAAACTGTTGTAGAACCCTCTGAACCTGCTATAGATCCTAATAGTATATCTATCTCTGATGCTGAAACTGAAAGTGGTAATGAAGAAAATGTTGTTCCTAATGAAGAAAAAGTTGAAGAAGAACCTGAAAACCACACTAAGAATACTAAATACACCAAAGAAGATTTTATTGCTAAGAAACATGGTAGTGAAAGAGAGCCTTGGGTCCAAAAACCTATGCCTTTCCCTGATAAGAAACACAAGTCAAAGGAAGATGAACACTATAATAAGTTTTGTGAGTGGATGAATCCTTTATTCTTGCAAATTCCTTTGACTGATGCTATTAAATTGCCTCCTTACTCAAAGTATATGAAGGACATTGTCTCGAATAAAAGGAAGATCCCTAATGAAGAAATTTCTACTTTGCTTGCTAACTATTCCTTCAATGGTAAGGTTCCTAAGAAACTTGGAGACCCAGGGATTCCAACTATCCCCTGCTCTATTAAGAACAGTTACGTTAGAACTGCTTTGTGTGATTTGGGAGCTGGAGTTAGTGTTATGCCTTTCTCCCTCTATAAGAGGCTTCAACTTGAAAAATTAATACCAACTGATATATCTTTGCAAATGGCTGATAAACCTACCACTATTCTTGTGGGTATATGTGAAGATGTACCTGTTCAGGTGGCTCACAATTGCTTGATATTAACTGATTTTGTTGTGCTTGAGATGCCTGAAGATGATAATATGTCTATTATTCTTGGGAGACCTTTTCTTAATACTGCAAGAGCTGTTATTAATTGTAATCAAGGAAAGGTGACCATCAATGTTAATGACAAGGAACATACTGTCTATTTCCCCAAGAAGATTGAAAGGACTTATGGTTTGAATTCAATTGAACATGTTGAAGGCATTCAAGTTGGAGAAATATATTGTCCCATACCAAGAGAAAATTTTGAAACTATTATGATTGGGACCATTGCTATCAAGGTTGAGGTAACATAATCATTAGTGGAATACAAAGTTTTGTCTCATATGAAATTGTTTTGGTAACAAGACCTGATCAACCTTGTTAACGAAAGGATTTCATTGAACAAAACAATGTTTTCACCATGATTATCTCCGCTTACTTCTATTCTATCCATTTTAGTTTTTGCTTATGCCTAACTTAAAGGCGTTAAAGAAAAGTACTTATTGGGAGATAACCCAAAAGTTTTAGATGAGTCTTGGAAGTTATTACTTCAGTAATAACCGCTCCTTATCCTTTTTATTTGATTTTTGCCAAGAGTAACCTCTAATGAGAGAGAAGTAATGATTGGGAAAGTTGCTGTCCCGAAACAGATTTCTGTGCTTCACCGTAAACAATCGTGTAAAATCTCTGAATGTCTTTTTGAGGCATGAATTTTTGTGCTTCTGCCCTAGGTTGTTATCTAACTTTCGTTAGTTCAACACTTTTTGATTTGAGCAACAGAAGGTCTTCAAAAAAAAATCGTCTTTACCTGCTGGTCTGTTTTGACAGATTTTTGCCATTTTCTGCATTTGCTTCTTGTTGGTTCCTTTTTGAGTTCTTTTGGGGAATTGAGCTTTTTGAGGGAAGTTATACAGTAGCTAGTGTTTTAATGGAAGTTTATTTGGTGTTATAACTGAACCTTAAGACTTATTTATCTTGAGTGCACTAAGGTTGCTAATAAAGATTGTGTGGAGTTTTGTATGGAGGAAAAATTTCAGGTGTATGGAAGGGATGAGTAATTATCTGAAGGATGGACTAAAGCTAAAGCCTGGGGATGCCCCGCGTGTCACCCAAAGAAATATCCAAGAAGTACAAGCGTCAAAGCTTGGGGATGCCCAAGGAATCCCCTTCTTCATCAATAAAAATCCCAGGTTTCTTCCAAACACTTCATTTTTATTGTTTCATGCACAGTTGTGTTGTTCTTGGAGCGTCTTTTTTTTGTTTTCGTTTGCTTTGTTTTCTTAGTTTGCTGAATAAATTGGTTCGACCTCCTCTTTCATACTTTGGTGTTCAAATAGTTTTGTTTGGTTTGGTTTGGAAAAGAGTAGGAAAGTTCATGCTTAAGTGGTAAAGAGAGCTTGTTTTTGATTGTGGCATATGCTTTGTAATGCCATGCTTGATATTGTTTTGGCTTTATGATTAGTATTCTTTGCTGTAGCATGACTTGTTATAAACAATTGAGATTGCTTAATGTGCCTTGGATGAATCATGTGTTGTTTTAGCATATTAAAGCATAAGTATAGTGGTATTCTCCTTTGATGCTTTATTTGGGTTGACTTGGCGCATGCTCACACCAAGACTTGTTGATTGATGCATACCTTGATATTGCTTGTTTTAAACTATTTGTATCTAGTCACTCTTGTAAACTTTGAAGGTGTCATTTGCATTTATATTTGCTACTCTATGAGGGACAAGCTGAATGCCACTATGCTATGTTTTCTTTATGTGAAACAAACAAACGTCTTACAAAGCATTGTTATTCATGAATCTTTTGTTTGTGCATTTTCATGTTGCATCATCGTTTCTTTGTCCTATTGTTAGAACTTTGTCTTTCATGTTATGATTGAAGTACTATGATCCCAGCTTTGAATGTTTTACAAGTACCTTGATAAAGTTTATGATGGTGCATGTCACCTCAAAAATTATTCTTTCTTTTTATCACTTACCTACTCGAGGACGAGCAGGAGTTAAGCTTAGGGATGTTGATACATTGCAAATATATCTATAATTTTTGATGCTCCATGCTTGGTTTTATCCACTTTCTTGTGTTTTGTCCACACTTTGGAGTACTTTTCATATGATTTCTTGGACTAACCTATTAACAAGAGCCACAGTGCCAGCTGCCTGTTTTCTTCTATTTTTGGTTCTAGGAAAGTCAGAAAATGAATATTCTCGGAATTGGACGGGACAAAAGCCAAAGTGCCTACTTTTCCAGAAGACTCCAGGAGCCAGAATACGAGACGGAGGAGGGCCAGGGGCTGGCCACACCACCCCCAGGCGCGGGCTGGGCCTGGCCGCGCCAGGGCATGGTGTGGTGGCCCTAGGCACCCCCTCGGTCTCCCTCTTCGCCTATAAGAAGCCTTCTGACCTAAAAACTCCGGGGGGTCGACGTTTTTCCAGAAGGAGTTCCGCTCCGCTGCCACCACCAGATTCCACGAAACAGCACCAGAAACTCCGTTCTGGCACCCCGCCGGGACGGGGAATTGGAGGAGATCATCGCCATTGCTTCTCCATCAACCATCCATGTTTCCCCCATCTATGAGTGAGTAATCCCCCGCTGTAGGCTATGGGGATGGTAGGGATTGGATGAGATCGTTCATGTAATGGCATCAGATTGTTAGGGCATGGTGCCTAGTATCTTTTATTAGTGCTTTATGACTTTGTTGTGACTTGTTGTGCTTAATGCTTGTCACTAGGGCCCGAGTGCCATGATTTCAGATTTGAACATGTTATTGATTCATTATGATAGTATTGTTTTTGGTCTTATCTACAAGTTGTATACACACGTTGTTGTCCGGAACCTATGGTCCCGAAGTGACAGAAATCGGGATAACCGGAAGGGAATGGCTTTGATGTGAGGATCACATGTGTTCATGGAGTGTTAATGCTTTGCTCCGGTGCTCTATTAAAAGGAGCACCTTAATTGCCAGTAGTTCCCTAGAGGCCCCGCTGCAAACGGGCTGGCAGAACAAAAGATGTTGTGCAAGTTCTCATTGCGAGCACGTATGACTATATATGGAACACATGCCTAGGATTGCCTAGTACTTGGATGCTTTATCTTATTTATCTACAATTTCCCTATGTTCTGATTGCTATGTGAATTGTCTTATCCATGCAACGCCCGTCCATCCATCCCTATGCCTACCGCACTCGAATCCCACTGTTTACTGCTTTTGTTACTACTGTCTTTGCTTTACTACTGTTGTTACTTTACTATTCCTACTACAAAACTGTTGCTACTGATAAACTGCTGTGAGCAAGATTGTTTCCAGGTGCAGCTAAATTGACAACTCAGTTGTTAAGGCTTATAAATATTCTTTGGCTCCCCTTGTGTCGAATCAATAAATTGGGTTTCACTTCCCTCGAAAATACTGCGATACACCCCCTATACTTGTGGGTCATCACCAACCAACTTATTTAAGCAAACTAAGAAAAAGAAAACTAAAAACAAAAAAAAAGACGCTCCAAGAATAACACAATTTTGCATGAAACAATAAAAATAAAGTGTTTGGAAGAAAACCTGAGATTTTTATTGATGAAGAAGGGGATGCCCAAGGCATCCCCAAGATTTGATGCTTGTACTTCTTGAATATTTCTTGGGGTGACACGGGTGGCATCCCCAAGCTTGATCTTTTGTCCATACTTCATCTCATCACATTATTCCTCCCTACACTTGAAAATTTCCTTCATACAAAACTTCACACAATCTTCATTATCAACATTAGTGTATTCAAGATAATAAGTCTTTGGGTTTAGTTTCAACATAAGTAAAACTTCCATTAAAACACAAGATACTGTAGAAATTCCTTCTAAAAGCTCAAGTGATCAAAGAGAACTCAAAGATAAAGAGATTAAGAGGCAAATGCAAATAATGGCAGAAATCTGTCAAAACAGACCAGCAGGTAAAGACCATTTTTTTTGGAAAATCTTCTGTTGCCCAAATATAAAAGTGAAAAACTAATGAAAGTTGGGTAATAACCTGGGGCATAAGTGCAAAAAATTACAGCTCAATCCGACGTACAGAAATTTTTCACGAATTTTTACAGTGAAGCACAAAAATCTGTTTCGGGACAACAACTTTCCCAAGTCTTATTTCTCTCTCATTAGAGGTTATTCTTGGCACAAAAACCACACAAAAAGGATAAGGAGAGGTTATTACCGAGGCAATAACTTCCAAGACTCAAAAAAACAAAAATAAACTGAAAGTAAAAATATAATGGGTTGTCTCCCAAAAGCTCTTTCTTTATAGCTATTAAGATAGGCATGATAATTTCGATGCTGCTCACATAAGAAATATGAATTGAAGTAAAGGAGAGCATCAAGAAGCAAATATAGAACAAATTTAAGTCTATCCCACTTCCTATGAAAAATAATCTTGTAAAGAAATAAGTCATGAAAGCACAAAGCAACAAGCATAGGGAAGCAAAACAAGTGCAACTTCAAAAAAATTAACATAAAGAGGGGAAACTTAATATTGTTGAGACACATAAAACCATGTTTCCCTCTCTCATAATAACTTTCAGTAGCATCATGAATAAAATTAACAATATAACTATCACATAAAACATTCTTATCATGAGCCACATGCATAAAAGAATTAATACTCTCCACATAAACATAGTCATTCTTATTAATTGTAGTGGGAGCAAATTCAACAAAATAGCTATCATTATTATTCCCATCACCATAGTCATCAAATATAGGAGGCATATTATAATCATAATTAATTTTCTCCTCAATAGTAGGTGGACTGAAAATATCATATTCATCATTGTAATCATCATATATTGGAGGTATAGTTTCATCAAAGTAAATTTTCTCCTCCGTGCTCGGGGGACTAAAAATATCATGCTCATCAAAACCAGCTCCCCAATCTTAAACTTTTCCATAGCATTAGCAATAATGGTGTTCAAAGAATTCATACTAATAGCATTGCTATTAGCATGCAAATAAAGTTCAATAGGTTTTATAATTTTCTCTTCAAACACTTCATGTCCTAATTCAAGATAAATACTATAAAGCTCTCTAATTTTGTTGTTGTTTTCCATTAAGCCTAACTAGTGAAAATAAAAACAAGAAACAAAAAGATATAATTGCAGAATCTAAATGAAATAACTTTGAGAACTCACACACCAGCAACAGTACTTAGTAGCCAGAGGATGTGAGTACCTTTTACCTTACCTCCCCGGCAACGGCGCCAGAAAATAGCTTGATGTCTACGCACACTTCTATTCTTGTAGACAGTATTGGGCCTCCAAGTGCAGAGGTTTGTAGAACAGCAGCAAGTTTCCCTTAACTGGATCACCCAAGGTTTATCGAACTCAGGTAGGAAGTGGTCAAAGGTATCCTCTCAAGCAACCCTGCAATCAAGATACAAGAAGTCTCTTGTGTCCCCAACACATCCAATACACTTGTCAGGTGTATAGGTGCACTAGTTCGGCGAAGAGATAGTGAAATACAAGTAATATGGATGATTATAAGTGGTACTTGCAATCTGAAATAAAAGTGGAAGCAAGCAAACATGTAACAAAACAGATTGTAAACGGTGTTTCAATGCTTAGAAACAAGGCCTAGGGATCATACTTTCACTAGTGGACACTCTCATATAAATATCTTCTCTTTATGATGCTACCCTGAACTACTCTCCGGTTGGATGATGTAGGGCTATAACAGCACACTGTAAAATTCGCATTCCCCATCTAGATAACCTCTCACTATAACCTTGAGCGCTAGATGGTTCCAACAAACACCACAATCTCATAGAGACATCCAACTCAAATTTTACTCATGATAAGTATTTATGTAACCTTAGCCAAAGTGCCACACGGTGTGCACACTGTCAACTTCACACACGTGGGGATAAACAGAGATTAATTAAAGCACTTGAGTAGAAGAATAGATCTATAGATTACAAGCTCATGATCTCAATAAGATCACGCATAGAGAGAGATATGAACACATAGCAACCGGTAGAACCCTTAGCCTCGAGAGAGAACTACTCCCTCCTCATCATGGGAGTCAGCAACGGTGATGGAGATGGCGGTGGAGTCGATGTAGATGGATCCGAGGGCACTTCCCCATCCCGGCAGGGTGCCGGAACAGAGACTTCTATCCCCCGAATCTCCTCTTCGATGGCGGCGGCACTGCAGAACTTTTCATGGAATTCTGATCTCGTACTTAGGGTTTTCGTCCCGGGAGGCTTTTATAGGCAAAGAGGCAAGGTCGGTGGGCTCCCGAGGGGCCCACACCACCCCCCTGGCGCGGCCTGGGCTGGCCCGCACCACCAGGTGGTGTGGCCACCTCGTGGCCCCTCTCCGTCTCGTCTTCTAGCTCCATGCCTCATATTATAGATACGTTTACGACGTATCAACATGCACAGTAGATTTGTACCTATTTGTGCTAGTTTTGATCACCTTGAAGTGTTAGGGTAGATTATTTCCTTGTTGTACCTAGATTCCGCTTGTTACAGTTTAGATTCCGGCAGATGTTGTGATTAGGGTTCGGCCGATTGGGAATTTTGGGGGAAATTAATGGCTAGATTGCACTGTTCATCTTCTTGTTCTAGTCCGATGATTAAAACTATCACCAATCACACCGGGGAGTGAATCTGTACTACCTGCAACCATTCATAAGAAACTATGTTGTGCATTGTACTAGGTAGTAAAGAGTCCTCTCCCCGGTGTTTGTGTGCACATCTTATATGAGGCATTGATTACTTTACACATCACTCTTCATGGTCTTCTTGTTCAACCAATGATTACTTTGTATTTTGTGGCCAAGATCCCAATAGGTTGCTTCATAGCATGCCTATTATATTGATCTTGGACATACAGTGCCTAATATGAGGCACAAAAAATAATTGTCCATTCATGCGACTGCCAATGATTAAATACGCACTGCAAGGAAATGAAAGTGATGATCCTTTGGAACCTGGTTATGTCATCTTTTCAAGGTGATGGAACTTGGTTCGATAGGATCATCTCTTCATGTTGTCAATTCTTTGTACTATGAGGAAATTGTTGTTTATTTTGTGAACGCAGCTTGTGATGACACCTAGTACAATGCGTTCATGGAGCTGGTGCTATAGGAATCAGATGGTATGCACAAAGAAGTAGGTTGTGCACGTCCTCTGGTTCCCTGTAGCACCAGCTCTACCTTATTTGTACTAGTTATTCTGAAGCAGTTCATCGATTTTTGGTCGTCCGTTTCTTCCTTTGGCCAATGATTAGTAAGTGGCACAATGACAGGCAAGGGGATCCTCTTCATGAACAAATTTACGTGCTAACCAAATTCATTGTTCATTCTTGTTGCTCATGAGGAGCATCCCTTTGCCTCTGTGCCATAGCATATGAGGCCATGTGGTATGTTCATTGTTCATGTCTGATCACATGTCTTATGTTCTTTGTTCATGTCTGATCACATGTGTTGTGTTTGTTGTTCAAGTCTGATCACATGTGTTGATTCCTAGTGTAGTGCTTGAATACATTGATCCGAGGTGCTCTCCCCACCAATGCGGGAGCATGCTCCAGAGATGCTGCTGAGGGTAGTGCCTCCAAGAGGGGGGAACGATGGTGGTGAGGGCAGCGGAAGCAAGAGGCCGAGGGATAGGCCTCTCAAGATAGGGCACTTCCATGACCAGTTAGGTCCAACCCATTTTGCCAAGGTGATCTTGGCACCTGGGTTAGACCTGCTTCCAATCCCAGATGGCTTCAGGCCTTTCCTCAGCAATGTGCCGAGGACGATCGTGCTAAAGACGAACACCGGATGCAGCTGGATGGTGAAGCTCCGGGATGTCAGCGGCAGGATCTGCCTTGACCAGGGATGGCCAGGCTTCACCATTGCACACCAGGTCAAGATCGGGTACTTCTTGACCTTAAAGATGTTGAAGGGTGACCTATTCAAGGTCACCATCTTCGACTACACCATGACTGAAGTCATGAAGAACTGCCCGCAGCATGATCCAGCCCTCGCCATGATCGACCTCTGATCTTTGATGCCTACTTTGTTGTCTGACCTCGATTGCTGTGAACTTATGTTGTGCTATTGCTACAATGTTTCTGTACTTTGTGCTGTGAACTTTTGTGTGTGCTTAAGAGGTTGTGATGTGTAGTAAGCTCACCATCTGGGGAAGAGGTTACCAGAGCACATGAGATAGCTGAAATCAAACATGCGCATTTCTTTCTCCCAGGCCTAATACAGCCCACCAAACAACAGGGCCTCAATTCTGCCCAAGTCCTAAATAGTGTCAATGCGGGAAACCAAATAAGGGGGGAATTTGGCCTAGCTGCGGATCCGCGTGTGCAGTCCCTGCGCGTGCAACTTGCATGGGGGGGGGGGACTCGCACCGGAACCCATGCCCACAGAGTCTCCTCCTTTCTTCTCCACTAAACCCCCACTTGTACCATGGCCTACCCCTCCTCCAATTGAATCTTGGCATGTACTCTAAAATTGGATATTTGGAACTCGCTAATGCTGAGCTAAATGCATGTTCTAGGGTGATCTGCATCAATATCTCAAGGAGAAAGGCTCTCTCTCGCCACTTACTGCTGTTAATTTCGCATTGGACATTGCAAGGTATCCTTATCTTCATGTGCTTAGCTCATACAGTATAGTACAGTATCTGCATATATATTATTGATAATATGCAAGTTTATCAATATATAATTTGCTTTAAACCGTGTCCTCCTCATTGAAAATTAACTATTGTACTGTCACTAATTAGTTATGTCTTTGAATATATAGTTATCAACAATCTTTTTTTGTGTTAGACCACTCTATATAATGCATTTTAGTACCCCCCCCCCCCCCCCCCAGATAGTTCTCTTAGATGCCAAGAGATCTACTTTAGGTTACTGGCTACTCAGCGTTGACTCTATTTTTGCTTTGAACAAAAATCCTTAGCATCCAAGTGATCATATAAATATTGCACTGTATTAGTTATAGTGGCATCATCTAAAGAGGATTTGGTGTTCTACCAAATCCTTGAACCATCACGCATTCTCATTTGTTGTTCTATGGAAATAAGTACTCCCTCCGCCTCAAAATATAAGGCGCTTAAGGACCGATCAAAAGTCAAATTGTACTAACTTTGACCAAATATTCAGGAAAAAATATGTACATCTATATTATGGGATGGACACATTAAGAAAATATACTTTATGATAAATCAATTGTATTGATTTGGTATTGTAAATACTTCTTCCGGTCCGGTTTATTAGGCACACACGTAGTTTAAGAAAATCTTTAACTATTAATTTTGATCAATAAAATATGCAATATGTGTCTCAAAAAATATACCATTGAAAACTTCTTTTCAAGATGAATCCGATGGTATAATTTTTGTGACATATTATACAAAAATTATTGACCAAAATTAATAGTCAAAGTTGTTCTTAAACTACGTGCGTGCCTAATAAACCGGACCGAAGAGAGTATTTATATTTTTGTGTATAATCTTGGTCAAATATAGAAAACGTTAACTTTTGACAAAACCTTAGGCACCTTATATTTTGGGACGGAGGGAGTACTTCCTATCATTGGTTCTAGCTTCCCATATGAAAAACTCACTTGATGTAGTGATCTTTTTTATTTCTTACAAATAATAATGATCACGTGTTATTATCTTGTCTAATTTTCTTCTCTAGGGGCATGGCATATCTTTATAATGAGGCTATGTTGTAATTCGTCGGGACTTAAAGCCAATGTCTGATGAATTATAGGATTACTTTTTGCTAATGCAAGTAGCTTCATAGGCTGGACCTTATCCCCTTACCCATCTACAGTGCAGAAGGGCGAACTTTTGGGCGATCTCGTACGCATCGGCTCGCCGCTGGCAATCCCTGTGATTCCCCGCCCTCCAACGGCCACCTCGACGGCGGGAGGACGGGGAACCCATGGATCTCGGCGTGTACATAGCTTAGGTGTGTGGGGGGTGCTAGCCGGTGGCGCCGTGGTGGAGGCGGTGGTGCCGGAGTGGATTTTGGTGGTGATGGTCTCCCCCTCCGTCGGTGCGGTTCCGGTGGTGCTGCGCCGCAGATCCATCATCCTTTCCTCGCTCGCGGCTCGTTGTAGCTCTCGAGCGGGATCTCCCCTCGCTGGTGACCGAGAGGTGGCGTCACCGACAGAAGATCTCGAAGGTGTGCTTGTTGTTGACCAAGATGGCGACATCGTTTTTCCTACAGGGTGGAGGAGCTTCGGCTCCGAGGAGCGTCGACTTCTTGGCCGTCCCGGGGAGCCTCCCAGTCCAAGAGTTTGGAGGAGAGGCGGTGGGATTCGCCGGCGTAGCGGCTTGCGCGACAAAGACAAAGCCAGTGCTCAGAAGGGCCTCTTTGTAATTTCCTTGTTTTCCGAGTACCTCTGTATGAGTTTTGGTTAATGCATTCAAGTCCTTTCTCGCAAAAAAACGTAGCTTCATAGGCTGGTCTAACCTATTATGTCTATCTCCAGAAATATTCTTCTAGTTAATATATTGCGGCTAACATCGGGGGAACTGGACGGGCCAGTAGAGAAGGAAAAAAGCGCAAGGTTGGACCAAGGTGATCATCGGCACGTTGTGATCACCGTGGATCGTGGCCGTCTTCCTGTAACACTTACCGAGTCTCCATGGATGGATGTGAGACTCGGTAAGTGTTCCTCGGTTATCTCTATACCCGAGTTTACTTTTCTTGTGATAGCCATCGAACTTGAAATACTTATATCTTGTGCTATCTTGCATATCTTAACTTATTGTTTGTGTACTTAGTTGAGTCTAGCTTATTTAGGTTTTTTGCTTGTAAAATAAATGTTAGTTTAATTTGATATTCTTTCAAGCAAAAAATTGTAATAGTTTTTAAATTTTCTATTCACCCCCTCTAGGAGACATCTCCATCCTTCCAGCTGGTATTAGTGTTGGGGATATACTTTCCGGGTATACCCATTGTGACTCTTACTAGGGTGGCCTACTTCAGGTTAGAGTTGTGCTCCACGGGCGGCCCAGTCAGAGAGAGAAGATGGAAGCCCATTTGGCTATGGGAAGGCCCAGAAGACTTACCGACGTAGGCCTGTAGGAATACTTGTAGTCCAAGATGTACTCTACACCGACTCTGTATCATAGCTAGATAGGACTCTCCTGTAACCCTAGGACGGATGACTATATAAGCCTACCTAGGGACTAGCCTTTAGGGCACGCACTACCAACCACAACTCACATAGGCGAAACCTCTCTTGTAATCTATTATACTTTCGGCTCTGCGATATACTGGATTGCTAGAAGGAGTAGGATCAGTCCACCGCAGTCGGATCTGAACTTGGGTAAGATTGTGTGATCACCGTCCCAGAAAACCGTACATCTCATGCCCCACCTTTTCCCACGCCTCGAGGACCCCCTCATGGCGTACTTATCATCAATTTGATGATAGTTGGCGCGCACCGTGGGGCAAGTGACCTTAAGTTATGCATTCCGGGCGGAATCTACGCGTATTGAAATCAGCGAAACAATCACCGTTAGTCGCGTCCTCTATGCTAGCGATGTTCCCCTCGTCCTTCTTGACGAGACCTGGATTCCGGATAGGGAGGCCGTTACGAGCTACACCATCCTGTCAATCGGTGAGATCGACATCTACCTCAGTTTCGCTGAACCTGACCAACCCACCCCAGCAGTGATGATAGAGGCGAAAGAAATTCCTATATATACTTTGTCCGCGGAGGCGTCAGGGTTTTGGATCTCAGGAAACCCAAATCCCACCCAACCCTCCCCTGAGTCGGAGATCGTGGAGAAAGAGAAGGTCGGATCTGAAGAAGATCTCCCCCAGGAGATCGAATCTCGGGAAGACCAAAGATGCAACAGCTCCGGATCCGGATCTGCCGATGCTGGAGCAGGAAAATTGCTTCTGAGGCACACTGTGAAGCGGATGATGCTGAGTGGTTTCAACATGAACACTATTCTCGAGACCATCAAAAGTTTCGAGGCCAACGCCGAAAGCCTCACCCACCTCAGAGTGCATGGATCTCACTTTGTCAACTGCTTTGGCTCTAGCTTCTGCTCTGTCGATGCTGGAGATGAAAATGACTCTATTTGGATGCAATCGGAACAAACACCGACACACCAGCTGAAGGAGTTATGCCCTAGACGCAAATAATAAAGTGTATTATTTGATATACCTCCTATATGTTCATAATAAGTTTCATACTGTGCTATAACTGTGTTAATACGAAACGTTAATACACGTGTGGTATGTAAACAAACTGTGTCTCTAGTTACCTCTATGTTTCAAGATCATGGGCATTTATGCCAACTGACAATGAGGTCATGTTATTAGTTGAATAACATGATAGACAAACATACGACCGTTATATCATAATGAGATCTAGTTACAAAGTTCACCATTGATGATAAAACACAGAGAACCTCACAACCTGATCCTTTGACTGTGAGGTAATGCAAATCACCATTCTGGAAGAAGCTTAGATGGTTATCAAGAATCATCTTGTAACAGGGTGATCAAAAAGGTGCCACTCAGGTTTTCCGAAGGAATGCGTAGAGGAGTACATATCAAGACCAGGATTTGTCTAGTCCATGTAACGGACAGATACATGTGGCCATCTCGGTGATGTTGCATTAATGAAGCTTGCAAGCATGTGACTAGGTCACAGAATGCAACGACATGAGAACGAGAAAACAAGTCCATCGGTAACGAGATCGAACTAAGGTATAGGGATACCGAAGATCAAGTCTCGGATGAATTAGGTATCGTATGACAAATGGAATGGGGAATGACTATCTCACGGTTCGAGCGATTGAATTCGTGAAACACACGGGGGTCACATGGCCATCCAGGCCCCTCTATTGATCATTGATATGAGAGTGGTCTCTATCATGTCCAAAGTGTTTCTGAACCGAAGGATGTCACGCTTAAGGGTGGGGACGCTTAGGGTAGATGAGGTATCATATGAGAAATAGAGAGAGAGAAACCGGAATAGTTTCGGTAACATCCGATGGAGATCCGAAGGGGTCCGGAAGATGTTCCGGAGTGAAGGAATAATATAATATGTGTATTTGAATGTTAATTGGAGAATTAATATTAAATATATATTTTATTTTATTTTAAAAGGCACTATATTGCTAATAGGCCTCACCCGAGGGGAGGCCCAAGTGGGCAAGGCGCCTAGGGAGAGGGGGCCGGCCGGCCTAGGGATGGTGGGCCGCCCCAGTGGGGCCCACCTGGGGCCGGCGGCTGCCCCATGGTGGCCGGCGGGTGTGGGCATTAGTCCCACACCGCTTGGCCCCTGGGTGGTGCGCCTCCCCTCCTACTATATAAAGGGGTCCCCCTTCCCCTTAGAAGACACCCATTCCTCTCATTCTCTCTCTCTCTCTCTTATGTTGAGGACTTCCCGTTAATATTGGGGAGGGCCTCGTGGTTGAGTTCTCCACATTCACACTACCATCGTGTGATCGGTGATCTGGCATCTACTTCTTCCGCTGCTCGGCTGGATCGGAGCCCGGTTGACGTCCGCTACACCGGACGTGTGACGAACTTCGGAGGCACCACACTTGGGGTGCTGCTCGTCTTCATCAATATACGCCTTCCTACGTAAGGCGTGCCTCCCTCTGCAAAAGTATGAATACTGTATTCCTTCTCCGTTACTTATGTCTACATAGTATAGATCCTGGTATTAGTGTTCGAGTAGATAGAAAAATTTTGTTTTCTGCTGCGGAACCCTTCAGTGGTATCAGAGCAGGTCTATGGGTAGACATGTCGTACGGATAGAACACATAGCAATATGTGGGCATTGATTCTCTAGTTGCTACCCTCTTTAGTGTTATTGTTCATATCGCGGCACTGTTTGATGAAGCGGCTCCCAACCGACCTCACGTGGTGATTCACGAGACTGGTCCACAAATAAAAGTGGCTTAGGGGGGTGTCTGTCTCTCTATAGTAGTTGATATGGCATTGACACTGGAGGGCCCTGAAAAGGGAAGAAGAACGGCAATCATTGAATCCATGTTGTGGCTCGACGTTCGTAGGTGGGAAGGGGTTCTACTGCGAAATCCCTAAAGCCACGTAAAACATGCAATAGTCTATATAGAAGCATCTATCTTCGTTATTGCATAGGGGCAAGTATTATGACATGGCAATGACAAGTTTATGAAACTCTCATTGAAGCTATTGATGATGATCATAAAGCTGTAACCATGTCATAACACTTTACTTTAGAAGTATTACTTATTATGCTAGTATACCTACTAGATGGTAGCATAATAAGATAATCCCTCATAGTATTCCAGTTGTCGTATTCCCCTTGTGTGTGCACCACCAAGAAAGTTCTTCGGTATGAGGCTGGCCATGATGATCGGGGGTCAGACATATCTACGTTCGCATACAGTGGGTGCAAGCCATGTTGCACTATGAATACACACGAGTTAGGACTGGCGAGCCTAGCACGCTAGAGAAGTGTGGCCTCGGAATACAAGAGACCGAAAGGTCGAGCATGAATCACATGGTTGATGTGATCGACATTAGAGAATGTCCACCTTTGATACTGCACTGATGGCCGTGATGATCGGGGGAGGTGCAGGGGATAGGGATCATGTGATCACTAAACGAGTAGAGGGATGTCCGTTTAAGTGGGAGTTCCTTTATTAAAATTCGAACTCATTATTATGAACATAGTCTAAATACTTTGCAAATTCCTTTGTAGATGTCTCGCCCACCCACCTTCAACCTTAGCACTTTCCTCAAGAAGGACAAGCTGAAAACTGATGGAACCAACTTCACCGCATGGTTCCGCAATCTTAGGATCCTCCTAGTCCCCTACAAGTTGACTTATGTCATCGAGGCTGAGCTTCTGGCTAAGCCTGTAGATTCCGCCTCTCAGGACGAAAAGAATGTCTGGCAGTCCAAGGCGGACGATTTCTCCCTCATCTAGAGTGGAATGCTCTATGCCATGGAGCCGGAGCTTCAAATGCGTTTTGAGAAGATGAATGCTTTTGAGATAATTGAGGATCTCAAAGCCGTCTTTGCTCCACAGGCTCGTGCAGAGAGGTATGATGCTTCCGATCTCTTCTTCTCTGCTAAAATGGAAGAACATAGCAGTATTAGTGAGCACGTGGTCAAAATGTCTGGCTACGTTAAGTGCCTAAATGCCCTGGATTGCAAAATCTCGGAGGAGCTTGCCATAGATAGGGTGCTGCACTCGCTGCCCCCTAGCTATAAGAGTTTTGTGATGAACTACAACATGCAAGGGATGACCAAGACCCTTGCTGAGGTGTTCGCCATGCTCAAAACTGCTGAGGTTGAAATCAAGAAGGAGCACACGATGTTGATGGTCAACAAGACTGCCAACTTTAAGAAACCGGGGCAAAAGGGAAAAGGCAAGGGTAAGAAGTCTAAGAGAGATGGAAGGTTTGTCCATAGCACCCCAAAGACTGCAAAGCCTGGTCCTAAGCCCGGCACTTTGTGCTACTACTGCAAAGGGGATGGGCACTGGAAACGCAACTGCCCTAAGTACCTTGAAGACAAGCGAGCTGGCAAGATAGCCATACCGGACAAAGGTATATATGATATACATGCTATTGATGTATTCCTTACAAGCGCCAGGAGTAACACATGGGTATTTGATACCGGATCTGTTGCTCACATTTGTAACTCTCAGCAGGATCTGCAGAGTAGGAGGCGCCTGAGGAAGGACGAGGTGACGATGCGCGTCGGCAATGGTTCGAGAGTCGAAGTGATGGCCGTCGACACCCTGCATCTCCGTCTACCGTCAGGATTATTGTTGGTTTTGAATAAATGCTATTATGTACCCGCACTGAGTATGAATATTGTGAGTGGGTCTTGGTTGTTGCAAGACCATTATTCGTTTAAATCAGGAACAAATGGTTGTTCAATTTATATGAATGATATTTTCTATGTTCATGCTCCTGTATGTGATGGTTTATTCCTACTTGATCTTGATTGTAATACACACATCCACAGTGTTGATGCTAAACGATGTAAGCACAGTGACGATAATTCCATGTACATATGGCATTGCCGTCTCGGTCATATTGGCATAAAGCGCATGAAGAAGCTTCATTCAGAAGGGCTTCTTGGATCATTGGATTTCAAATCCCTTGATACATGTGAGCCATGCCTCATGGGCAAGATGACCAGGACACCATTCTCCGGCATAGTGCAGAGAGCTGTAGACCTACTTGGGATCATACATACGGATGTATGTGGACCAATGAGTGTCTCAACACGCAATGGTTATCGTTACTTTGTTACCTTTACTGACAACTTGAGCAGATATGGATATATCTACTTGATGAAGCACAAGTCTGAAACCTTTGAAAAGTTCAAAGAATTTCAGAAAGAGGTAGAGAATCAACTTAACAAGAAAATCAAGCACCTTCGATCGGATCGGGGAGGCGAGTATTTGAGTTATGAGTTTAACATGCACTTGAAGGACTGTGGGATCATCCCACAGCGTACGCCAGCCGGAACACCACAACGTAATGGTGTGTCGGAACGTCGTAACCGAACGCTATTGGAGAGCGTACGGTCCATGATGTCTTTAACTGATTTGTTTGTGTCTTTTTGGGGATACGCGTTAGAAACCGCCGCTTTTATTTTAAACCGAGCACCATCCAAATCCGTGGAGACAACCCCATATGAGATATGGTATGGGCAGAAGCCAAAGTTGTCTTTTCTGAAAGTTTGGGGATGTGAGGCGTATGTTAAGAAACTACAACCTGACAAACTCGAACCCAAATCAGAAAAATGTATATTTGTAGGATATCCAAGGGAAACTGTTGGATATACCTTCTACAATCAAGCCGAAGGCAAAACACTTGTCGCAAAAACCGGCACCTTTCTCGAGAAAGAGTTTCTTGCAAAAGGGGTGAGTGGAAGGAAAATTGAGTTAGATGAAATTGTTGACCCTTCTCTCCGTATTCTGAGTAGCACAACGGAAGCTGTTCCAAAACCGCTCTCCAACATGGAGGAAGAGTCCATTGATGCTGATCAAAACAATGACGTCGAGACTCCTGAGGTTCGCAGGTCTACAAGGGTTCGTGCCACTCCAGATTGGTACAGTAGCCTTGTAATGTCTGTCATATTAGATGATCAGGATGAACCTGCAAACTACAAAGAAGCTATGGGTAGTGCTGACTCCGAGAAATGGCTAGAAGCCATGAAATCCGAAATAGGATCCATGCATGAAAACCAAGTTTGGACCTTGGTGGATCTTCCAAAAGGTCGCAAGGCCATGGAAAATAAATGGATCTTTAAGAGAAAGACAGATGTGAATGGTAATGTGACCATTCACAGAGCTCGACTTGTCGCAAAGGGTTCTCGACAAATCCAAGGAGTTGACTACGACGAGACTTACTCTCCCGTAGTGATGCTTAAGGCTATCAGGATTTTAATAGCAATTGCTGCACATTTCGACTATGAAATTTGGTAGATGGATGTCAAGACCGCATTCCTCAATGGTCACATTGATGAAGAGTTGTATATGATGCAACCAGAAGGTTTTGTTGATCCTAAGGATGCTAGAAAGGTATGCAAGCTCCAACGGTCCATTTATGGGTTGAAGCAAGCATCTCGGAGCTGGAACCAACATTTTGATCAAGTGATCAAGAGTTTTAGATTTGTCCAAAACCAACAAGAGTTCTGTGTTTACAAGAAAGCGAGTGGGAGCTCGGTAGTTTTCTTAGTAGTATATGTGGATGACATATTACTCATGGGAAACGATGTGGATCTTATGAATAATGTGAAAGCGTATTTGAGCAACCAATTTTCCATGAAGGATCTAGGTGAAGCTGCATACATATTAGGAATCAAGATCTATAGAGATAGATTAAGGCACCTAATAGCATTAAGTCGGAGTACTTACATAGATAAGATTTTGAAGAGGTTCAAAATGGAAAACACTAAGAGGGGTTTTACACCTATGATGAAGAATTGCAACTTGAGTGTGACTCAATGTCCTGTGACGGACAATGATAGAGAAAAGATGTCTGATGTCCCCTATGCTTCTGTAATAGGATCTATCATGTATGCAATGCTTAGTACCCGACCTGATGTGGCATTGGCTCTTAGTTTGACGAGCTGATATCAAAGTAATCCAGGACCGGATCATTGGACAACTGTGAAAAATATCCTAAAGTATCTGAGAAGAACAAGGGATATGTTCCTAATCTATGGAGGAAATGATGAAGCTCTGAACGTAACAGGTTACGTAGATGCGAGCTGGAATTCAGAGCATGATGACTATAAGTCTCAAACGGGATTTGTTTTCTTGGTGAATGGTGGGGCGGTAAGCTGGAAGAGCAAGAAGCAGCCGGTGGTGGCACAATCTTCAATGGAGTCTGAATACATTGTTGCAGCTGATGCAGCAAATGAAGCTGTTTGGCTAAGGAATTTCGTCATCGAACTAGGAGTTTTTCCCAATGCACAAGACCCCGTGACAATCTATTGTGATAACACGAGAGCCATTGCAAATGCAAGGGAACCAAGAACTCATTCCACGGCCAAACACATCAAACTTAGATTTCACGTCATTCGGTAGATAGTTGACGAAGGTGAAGTCAAGATTTGCAAAGTAGATACGGAACTGAATATAGCAGATCCTTTGACTAAAGCTCTCCAACGTGACAAGCACGAATAACACCAAGATTCCATTGGTGTTAGGTTCCTGCCTATTGTAAACTAGTTTTGTATACTCTAGTGCAAGTGGGAGACTGAAGGAGTTATGCCCTAGAGGCAAATAATAAAGTGTATTATTTGATATACCTCCTCTATGTTCATAATACGTTTCATATTGTGCTATAACTGTGTTAATACGAAATGTTAATACACGTGTGGTATGTAAACAAACCGTGTCTCTAGTTACCTCTAGTGAACTAATTCATTGGTCATGAGGATGATCTATGTTTCAAGATCATGGGCATTTATGCCAACTAACAATGAGGTCATGTTATTAGTTGAATAACATGATAGACAAACATCCGACCGTTATATCATAACGAGATCTAGTTACAAAGTTCACCATTGATGATAAAACATAGAGAACCTCGCAACCTGATCCTTTGACTGTGAGGTAATGCAAATCACCATTCTGGAAGAAGCTTAGATGGTTATCAAGAATCATCTCGTAACAGGGTGATCAAAAAGGTGCCACTCAGGTTTTCCGAAGGAATGCGTAAAGGAGTACATATCAAGACCAGGATTTGTCTAGTCCATGTATCGGACAGATACATGTGGCCATCTCGGTGACATTGCATTAATGAAGCTTGCAAGCATGTGACTAGGTCACGGAATGCAACGACATGAGAATGAGAAAACAAGTTCATCGGTAACGAGATTGAACTGAGGTATAGGGATACCGAAGATCAAGTCTCGGATGAATTAGGTATCGTATGACAAAGGGAATGGGGAACGACTATCTCACGGTTCGAGCGATTGAATTCGTGAAACACACAGGGGTCACATGGCCATCCAGGTCCCTCTGTTGATCAATTATATGAGAGTGGTCTCTATCATGTCCGGAATGTTTCCGAACCGAAGGATGTCACGCTTAAGGGTGGGGACGCTTAGGGTAGATGAGGTATCGTATGAGAAATAGAGAGAGAGAGAGGGAGAGAAACCGGAATAGTTTCGGTAACATCCGATGGAGATCGGAAGGGGTCCGGAAGATGTTCCGGAGTGAAGGAATAATATAATATGTGTATTTGAATGTTAATTGGAGAATTAATATTAAATATATAAATTATTTTATTTTAAAAGGCACTATATTGCTAATGGGCCTCACCCGAGGGGAGGCCCAAGTGGGCAAGGCGCCTAGGGAGAGGGGGTCGGCCGGCCTAGGGCTGGTGGGCCGCACCAGTGGGGCCCACCTGGGGCCGGCGGCTGCCCCATGGTGGCTGGCGGGTGTGGGCATTAGTCCCACACGGCCTGGCCCCTAGGTGGTGCGCCCCCCTCCTACTATATAAAGGGTTCCCCCCTTCCCCTTGGAAGACTCCCATTCCTCTCGTTCTCTCTCTCTCTTCTGCTGAGGACTTCCCCGTAATATTGGGGAGGACCTCGTGGTTGAGTTCTCTACATTCACACTACCGTCGTGTGATCGGCGATCCGGCATCTACTTCTTCCGCTGCTCGGCTGGATGGGAGCCCGGTTGACGTCCGCTACACCGGACGTGTGACGAACTTCGGAGGCACCACACTTGGGGTGCTGCTCGTCTTCATCAATATACGCCTTCCTACGTAAGGCGTGCGTCCCTCTGCAAAGGTATGAATATTGTATTCCTTCTCCGTTACTTATGTATACATAGT
This sequence comes from Avena sativa, assembly GCA_916181665.1. Lineage (NCBI taxonomy): Eukaryota > Viridiplantae > Streptophyta > Magnoliopsida > Poales > Poaceae > Avena > Avena sativa. The sequence goes on along the minus strand of OV702297.1, from coordinate 464,104,403 downwards.
ATAGATCCTGGTATTAGTGTTCGAGTAGATAGAAATTTTTTGTTTTCTGCTACAAAACCCTTCACCAGCTTCCCTAGGGGAATCTATGACATCGGCAGATTTCGGAGCGTACAAAGAAGAATTCGGAGAAGAAATCAACTCCAGCGCTGCGCAGGAAGGAGAAGGAACAAATTCGAGCCCATACAACAGTATGGATGAGATATATGATGAAGATTGCTCTGAACCGCAGGACAATATGGATCTCAGAGAAGACCTCGTGATCCCAATGCCCAAAAGTAATGATGGAAGTTTATCCCCAGGAAATAGACCTAAAGTCGTCTTTGCCACTAGTGCTCAAAGAACCAACAAGGCAAGGAAGAAGAAGAAAAACAAGACTCCAAAACAAAACCTTCCATATGAAGTGGAAGAAAAGGTCGACGGGGAAATTGAGATGGAAGAGGAAGACGACATTCTGATCCCCTAGGAACCGAAAAAATCTCTACTGGATGGACATGTGGTCACTCCTAGTGCCCACGAAATCTATGGAGAAGCATTAACAACGCCAATCCCAACTGCTTCGGACCTTACGCCAAAGGAGCTGGAGGAAAGGGCTCAGGCCTTAGAAGCATACCGCTTGCGACTCCTGGACGAAGCAACTCACCTCATTGAGGAAAAGTAGCGCATCAACAGCAATGCTGCAGGCATAGAACAATTCAACTCCTTACAGCATCAGAAGACCCGGAACGAACCTGTACTGACCAACAAAAATCCGGATGTCCACAAGACCCTCTTCGAGGGAAAAAACACAGACATCATCGTGGGACAACCTCAGCTCAAAAACAAGGGGAACCGGGTGTATAACACGCCGATGGAAAACACTGTCGTGGCCCGAGAGATCTGGCGAACAACCCAACTCTAGAATTGGTCTGGCAGTGTGTAACACTGCTCAACAAGGGCCTAGAGCAACAAAAGGCTAATCTTTACCCCATTGGTTTAAATTTAAGACAAATAAAGAACATATTAAAGAATTACGAATAGATGGGTGTTGATTGCTTCAACATGGTTGTGCGGATACTAGCATGCCACGATATCTCTAAATGGGGATGCAAAATTCCTGTTGTTCCGACAAACTCATACCGATATGAATATTGTCAATGCATTACAATCTTAATTGATTTATTTGACGCATAATGTAACATTTTATACATGCATGTATCGGGTTATATCGTTTCTAATCGCATGCACTCATGGGAGGATGGAGCGCTACATTTCCAATAGTCGAGTTGAGTATTTTCACCATGTTTACTTGTATATACAATGCACATGCTTTTTTAAAATAATGTTGTGTAATGCATGTGTAGGATGATATTGAATTGACGAGATGATTTTTGGTTCATATTTTGAAGTATCATGAGAATGGGGCTCTAAAGAATATCGCAGACATGGAGAAAAGCATTATAGAGCGCATAAATAGATGGACCTTCAAGAAGAAAACATCTTCAAAGAATAAAAAAATAGATAATATTGCTTAGTTATTGTTTTACGTATTTTTTTAACTAATTATTATACATTTATGTGATTGTGAATTTTATATGAAGATATGTGTGCGTACTGTGTGTTACACGCGCGATCACATCGTTGGGCATAGGACACACATTTTAAGTGGCTCGGTAAATTGCTACTCCCTCCGGTCCAGTTTATTAGGCACGCATGTAGTTTAAGAAAATCTTTGACGAACAATTTTGACCAATAAAATATGCGGTATATGTCCCAAAAATATACCATTGAAAACTACTTTTAAAGATGAATTCAATGGTATATTTTTTTGTGACATATTATGTAAAATTTATTGACCAAAATTAATGGTTAAAGTCGTTCTTAAACTATGTGTGTGCCTAATAAACCGAACCGGAGGGAGTAGCTAAAATAGAAATATGATTTAAAATAGATATTTTTGTTATAAATTATAAGAGGTGCGTTACTAGTGGCAGTGAAAATAGATACACATTGTCATTTTGGTTAGAAGAGTAAAATGATCTCATTGAATTTATACACAAAACAACACATTCAATTTGACTTTTAAGATAGAAAACAACATAGGAGCAGCAAAAATGGTCAAAGTTGTTCTTAATGGTCAAAGTTGTTGACCAAAATTAATGGTCGAAGTTGTTCTTAAACTACGTGTGTGCCTAATAAACCGAGCGGAGGAAGTAGCTAAAATAGAAATACGATTTAAAATATATTTTTGTTATAAATTATAAGAGGTGCGTTACTAGTGGCAGTGAAAATAGATACACATTGTCATTTTGGTTAGAAGAGTAAAATGATCTCATTGAATTTATACACAGAACGACACATTCAATTTGACTTTTAAGATAGAAAACAACCTAGGAGCAGAAAAATGAAAAGAGCCCACATTGTCATTTTGGTTAGAAGAGTAAAATGATCTCATTGAATTTATACACAGAACAACACATTCAATTTGACTTTTAAGATAGAAAACAACCTAGGAGTAGTGGCAGTGAAAATAGATACACATTGTCATTTTGGTTAAAAGAGTAAAATGATCTCATTGAATTTATACACAGAACAACACATTCAATTTGACTTTTAAGATAGAAAACAACCTAGGAGCAGAAAAATGAAAAGAGCCCCCGGTGAGGATCGAACTCACGACCTTTCCCTTACGAAGGGAACGCACTACCACTATGCTACGGAGGCTTTGTTGGTACTTAAATGTGGGATTTTCTCAATATATGGAAGTCCAGCGGCACTAGCTATGCAAGGTATCAAGGCCTGCTTCTCAATATATGGTTGCTTTTAATAGCACGAGATCAAACATATTATCTTTATCAATTTAGATTTATCTTGACAATCGTAAGAAAACACCACTGCGACGCTATCACACATAGCCAAGCAATTTATCCGATGCGCTATGGAATGAGATAAGAAGGTATAATTAGTAGAGATGTAGTTTGAGATGGTACTCCCTCTGTTCCATAATATAGTGGTATGTTTTAGCAAACTAATGAAGTAACCTAACTTGAAACAACTACACAATTGCAGCCACTTGTTTGGAAGAAAAGAAGACTTCTCTCATGACATATTCATGTGAGCTTTGTGTCACCCGCCATCACACAATAATAATGAACATCTCATTCACTGGCAAATAAATGTCATCATATATGCTACAGACGCTAATCACTGCTATGTACGCTAGATTACGAGAAATTAATTTAGGACTGCCCTATCAGGTGAATAGCATGCCCCCACTAGCTAGTCTTGAGAACAAATACCCTGTATAACGCTCAACTACATCTAGAGCCGAGGCTGAGAAATTTGCAGATAATTACAATCGATGTGTATATTCCATTCCCTTCCTATTGCTATATCTGCAGATCGTCCAGTGTCAGTTCTTCAGTTGATAGCATCTTAAGGTTCTGCAAAATAACAGCACACAGTCAGGTTGGCAGGGCATAGCTAGTACGTTGGAGAGGAGACGAGGACAATCAACGGGCTTACAGTAATGAATTTGGGTGGATCATCAAGACTAGAGGAGCCAAGGATAATTTCTCTCTTTAGTTTTGACGATAGTTTGTGAGCAGCCCGTAGCTGCAACATCCATCAACATAAAACATGAATAGGGGAACGTGGGAGGTTCATAGGTTTTATCATCATAAAACACTAACTGGAAGAAAAAAAAGAGTAAATTCGAGAGGCAACTAAAACATACCTCGGACCGAGTAGCACCACCAACTACAAAGATAAATAAGCGCTGGCCCAACTTTCTCATATCACTTGATGTATGCTTCAGTACAGAGTCGCTGTAAAAAGGATCATTAGGCAACATATAAGGAACTTCTAGTGGTAAACCTAATTATTTTTGACTCTTAATTTAGCAGATAGAGCAACTATCAAAATATGGCTCTGCAAATTCTTCATTATGAAATGAATTTAAGCTAATATATGCAGTATATAGCTTGTTAGTAACTTGCCATAATGGGGTATTAATTTGGTCCATTAAAGTAAACTGAGGTCTCAGCTTTCATTATGCATGCCAAAGCTCACATGAAGTTTGTTACAGCATTAAAAGCTTCACAGCAAATATTCCAAACCGATGTCAAAAGATCACCTTTTCTTGAAGGATAAAACACCATTCTAACCTACTGTTGCTATTTGCTAACATGAACTGCGGCTGTATTGATTTTTTTCCCTATAAAACAAAATCACCGCAGATTTTCTACCCGGGGTGATAGCTACGCACGCCTAACGCTGTTAACCATCTGTTAACACACATTCCCTGTACGAATAAAAATACAGTATCTTTTCTACCGTCCTGATAAAAACAACACTCTGTTTCCCCATCCAGGAAAAAAACAACGCTTGTTTTCCTCCTTCCCTAAAAAAGCCCCCAAAAAACTACAGAAAGAAGTGGATGGTAACGGCGAGGGAACAGTGTGAAATAGATCTACGGTAGAAATTATCCTATAGGCTGATCTGATGGCCAGTTGTGCGTGCGTAGCTATCCCCCATGGTAGCTCGCTATATTACCAGCAGACAGAACCAAAATTTATCAACTACCAGAACTTGCATAATGGCTAGGATATACTTTTTCATAATATACAAATCCATGTACGATCTGGAGAAATAACAGAAAACACCTTACTGTCCATGAATATCTTGAACAAAAATGAATGCCTGAAAGTCAAAACAGAAGAAAGATGATGGGAGTCACTTTGACCAACCTTGAATAGCCATCATCAGAGTTTCTAGGCCTAGCCCATGTGCCACCATTCCATTTAGATCTCATGGATTGAGCTGGTTGATGAGCTGGACTTGTTCGAGCTGATGAGCTGCTTGAGATTCCACGGAAACTAGAACTAGGGTCACTCATACAATGATACTCATCTTTTGGAAGCTCACCTTTACTAAGTTTCTCGATCAACTCCTACAGAAAGGCAAGAAACACTTCATGTAAGAGGCTAAACGCCAAAAATAAAAACACTTCCAACTACAAGTGCCAGGCAGCACGGGAACACCATGAACATCTCACTGTACCAATGTGAAGCTGATATTACAGTTCAACATGCAAGTATAAGTTGCTTTACCTAACAGACTTGTTAAACATGCATCACAGTGGCTGCTATGCATGCGTATGCCAGCTAGCTTGACATATAATGGTCACGAAACAAGCTTAAGGCTCCAGTACCAAGGTTACAAAATTTGGTAAAAATACCTAGAATTATACAGGATAATTGAACGGATCATGCTGTGTAACTCGAGATTATATAGTAGAAGTTAGGGGCACATATCCCCTTGTACATGACCAAGTGACCCCTTCTCACAACTGTTCAATACCTATAGTATGGACTTATCGTCATTTAGTCAGCTTGTGACCCAGCTGGTGACTCATAACAGAATTAGCTCTGCTTTTGCCATAAAACTGAAGGGAAGGACTAAGTAAAGGTATTAGGAGCAATAGGCATGCACTCATAAAAAAAAGGCATGCACTCATACAACAGTGCATATGTTTTAGTGGAGAACATCATCTTCTTTGTACACAGATATTTTCACATACTTAATCAGTTCGAAAACTTAATAAAATAATTCCATTGAAACAAAAAAGCTAAGATGTTTACTTGATAAAAGGAAGCAGAGTGAGTGTAATTTCATACATGTGTCCATGGTAATTGTTTGCACTGAAGTGCTACCGAGAACATACACACTGGTGGAATTAGGAAATTAGTGGGCCATGCACATGAATGATGAGACCAAAGACTGGGCACAGTTATAACTGAAAGAAACCAACATACCAATGCTGAGGTTGGTGGAGAAGTTAAAAAATAATGGAGAATAAAGGAAATTTGAGAATAAGGAACCAGGAATGAAGATAAATTATCTCAAAATCTCGAATACATAAACATAACTGCATGCAAAAAGTTCATTGCATGAAACAGTATCAAGAAGTTCAAACCATATGCAAATCAGATATACACAACTGTTTGCTTAACTTTTTTACCTCCAGGATGGGATAAAACCGGGAGAGCATCCATGTTGATTCTTCCCCTATTCGTTCTTTTCTGATACCACGCTTTTTCTGAAAAATGTAGATTGAGTGAGTAACTTTCCAATAATATAATTATTCAAAAGCTACATGAATGGAAGAACTAAGACATGACTTAATAATGCAACAAGTTACCTTGCGCAATTCAAATTTCATACTAAAGCCACCTGTTGAAGACTTCTTTGTATCATTAGCACATAGGCAACGCATATTCTTCACTGCGGCCATGTCGTCAGCAGATAATCCGGCCAGCTGTAAGAAAAAAGACCTCTTACTGAATTTGGATATTAGTCATAAAGTAGTATGACAAAGTAACAACTGATTGATTGGGGTACTGAAGCTATTCTTAGCAAGTGTCTGTCTACTGTACAACTTTGACAGACATATCAGCTGTAGGAATTTCAGGCAAACAAAGAAATGTAAGGTAGATTTTTACAAATTCACCATTTCAACGTAAATGCCCTCTCTCATTTTTAAGCATATGTTATAAAGATATAGACACAATTTTTGCAGGTTTTTTCGCAGACAGATTGACCTCATTTTTATGTAGCCATTTAAGACATTATTATAAATATACAGTGGCTCAAAGTTCATGTTATTTGGCAACACACTCCCACGGAAGCACTTTTTTCTTGGCGGGGTAGACAAGTTACTGCTGCATGTTAACTAGTAAATATACCAGGTATGAACAGATAGGGTTTAGGTTGCTAATATTGAACTGGTTCTTTGGCTTTTAGCTTCCTTAGGTAAACAAGTGAACAGTTTGATCTGCACAGTGCCTGTATTCTTGCAGAAGAAACAGAATGCACAAAAAAAGACACTGCAAACTCGGCAGTGCCTACTAGAACAGGTAACGGTGAACAACACTTATCATGATCAGTCATCCTGCCAATTGCGCTGTGTGAAAAAACCAGCATCTGTGTGATCTTGCCATCTTATTTTAGTTATTTTTTACATTTAATAATCAGAGATGCACATTGTAAGTATTACGTATTTAATAACAGCTTACCATCTAACCTGTCGTCCTATCCATCGTGAAAGAATTATGCAACAGTGCAACACCAATCAGCATCACAGCACACCAAATTTCTATCGGTACTACAGTGTGCACTAGAACACATAAGACCAAGTGGGGAAGACGCCTATCACTTTTAACAATGAACAGTGTGCACTAGAACACATAAGACCAAGTGGGGAAGACACCTATCACTTTTAACAATGAGAAACACAAGAACTCATGAGTAATCTCTCATTAACACTGAAATACCATTCAGGTTGGAAAATAGCATCGACATATTACTAACAGGCTGCCCCAAGTACAGTTGTCGTTACCCCAAGGCCCATTTGTAAAACCCAAATTAGATGTAATTTCTAAATGAATGAGCTAATTTCCAATATAGAAATAAAGTTACCTGCATGAGCTTTCCTCCCTTGTCACTTTGGATCTTATCTGGATTAATTGCAGCATAAACCATTAGTAAACGCAGCTTGTTTTCACGACTTATATCCTGGATTAAATCAGTAAAATATCAATATAATGCCCAGACAAGGTCTAGAATAAGCATTTCATTGGTTATAGTCCAATTAATAATTACCCGACGTGTCCTAAAGAATTCAATTAGTTCTTTCGTCCCAGCATCACCAAACACAAGATCCTGCTCAAGCTGCCCAACATCTTTCAAATGTTGTTGTCTGATTATGTCAAAGAGCTTTTCTGCAATCTGTAGCAAAAATGAGTAACACAAACTTATGTATGTTCCTTGGTATATCCAAACAGCTGATACTCGGGAAGCCAGTTCAAATTATGCAATTCCTATCATAGTTCCAACTTTGAAAAACCAACCAGAGTGGCTAGCATGAGACAATATGCTAGAGGCAACACCTAGTGGAGCTGTATGCTTGTCACAATGGAGACAAGCTGTGGCTAGCTCAAAGAGAAATGGGAATTAATTAAATCGCGCTAGTACGGCTTGACGGTCTAGGCCACAAAAGATGCCCCAACTCAACATGCCATCTCAGTTGTAGCGTTTAAGAGTTGCTAGGTACAAGCATTTGTTGTTGATATACTGATGAGAAGTCAAATACACTTTAATTTTAAGATAATTTCATGTATCCTTATTTCTAATCAATACTGCCATTTTAAGAAATCAAGTAACAATTCAGTAATCTTAGAAGTGTCTTGTTCAACTATACAGGTCAAAGAGAAGAAACTATTCTCAAGTTCACATACGCAGCACACACACCGGAAAACAAAATTACAAACCTCAACATGGAGGGCAAGCTTGTCAATTTGATCACTGTACTGTGGAAGAGCTTGGACCATTTTTTGCAATTCTTTTGTTGATAGCTCTCCGCCTCTGCAAATCAAACAGGCCATTCGACATTAAAAAAAGGATCTTATAAATTAAGAGAATTAATTCATCATAGACATATCTTAATAATCTAACTACAATGCATCAAGGTAAGTATATCTTAGATACCACTCAGTCAATATGCGTTGCATAAATCTAACTAGAAGAATCTCAATTACAGATTGGTGACAAAATTTCACTTCCAGATACCATATCATTAGGATTATCTAAACCAGTTTGATTTCGCATTTCTACAGCATCCAGGAGTCCTCTTTTAGATGTGATGTTTGTTATAAAAAACTGCAACAACCATAGAAAATCACATGCATTTTGATAGTGCGTGATTAACCTTAAAGTTTCTGCTTTTTCTCTTTCTAACGTTGTCTTTGTACTGTGCACATGTATGTACTGTACTTGTTAATGTATAAAAAAATTGAAGTGGGGAATTTCCCTACTGTTTCTCCTAAATAAACCTAACTGCATACTCCCTTAAGCTAATTGTCAATTATGATCGCACCTTGCAACAGTTGCGTTTGTTGAACTAACCTTGTTTCTTGACCAGATCTTGCTTGGTGTAGTTGAGCTGCTTTGTTTCTTGATATAAAATTGGACATCTTCTCATGCAATCTTAAATTAGCCTGCAACATTAATGTCATGACGCAATTGCCAGAACATATGCTAATGGTTTAAGATGACGGTGGCAATAATCTCACATCAGCTACATGTACGTGCCGGAGCTCAAGCCATATGGGATCATGATCTTCTAACAGCACCTCCTTTTTCTCAGCAGCTGAGCCGTTCTTACTTGGCACCTGTTGTTTTCGTACAGACGTAGGAACACATCAAGGGCACAACAGAACTAAAAGCCATGCCATTAAAATAGTTTTGACATGCTCACCTCTTGTACATATTTGTTACCATCCATGCATAGTAGATCATGACACATTGCATCATAGGTCCATTCGTGAATAATAGGTGCGATCTGTAAATATCATGGAAACGTGAAACATAGAAGGGAGTAACCAACATTCCCATGGCAGTTGGTGGAAACTGAAAAGCATCTCAAACATAAAAAAGAATATCCCATACCTGGTCTATTGATCGATCTACAATAAGTAATTCACATGTCTCTGTCTGAGGAAATTCGGGTATTGTTGATTTGTATCTCGCCATGCAATTCCACACAGAAGCAGCAAGCTTTGTGGGGACTAAATCTCGTAGAGTTGTTAAAGTAGAAGCATCAATCGTCCTAGCAACACGATAGTGAACACGAGGGAATTCCTGAAATAATTGGAAACATTCAATGCTGGCGAAGAACCCTCTTGATAATATATACTCAAACTCAAATCCAAGGTCTCAACGAATATTCATGGGAAAAAGTTGAAATAACAATGTGAAGTGGTAATGAGTTTTACATGATATGCACTCTATATTAGTTTCCCCTATGAGAAGAATAACCCCCAGATTCACAAGATATCTTGTGTTGTGTACCAAGCCCTCAACCACAAGATTGTTTCCTTGTTCATCAATCCAAACGAGAGATCATTATCCTTAAGCTGGACTTCACCAAAGCTTTTGACATGATTGAGCACTCTGCGATCCTTTCTATGCTTCATCATTATGGTTTCGATGATCGTTTCATTGGTTGGACCAAGACTTTCCTGGCGACCGGCACTTCTTCAGTCCTTCTGAATGGTGTCCCGGGGAAATCTTTCCACTGCCGTAGGGGCCTAAGACAAGGCGACCCCCTCTCACCTCTTCTTTATGTCTCGACAGCGGACCTCCTTCAATCTGTTATTAACAAAGCCTGCCAGTTGAACCTCCTTCACCACCCTATCCCACCGGTTAATGGAGACTTCCCGATCATACAATATGCGGATGATACCCTTCTTATTATGCAAGCTTGTTCTCGCCAACTCCTTTGCCTTAAAGGCATCCTCGAAACCTTTGCTCAGTCTGGCCTCAGAGTCAATTTTGCGAAATCTTGCCTACTTCCAATTAATCTCTCTAATGAGAAAGCGACCCTTCTGGCGGGTCTTTTTGGTTGCAAGCTTGAGACCTTCCCTTTCACTTACCTTGGTCTCCCGGTAGGTCTAAGCAGACCTCGCATTAGAGATCTTAGCCCTCTCTATTCTAGAATTAATCATCGGCTTGCGATCACTTCATCCTTCCTCTCGTTTGATGGAAGGATCATGGTGACTAGGGCCATCCTTAGCTCGCTCCCCACTTTCTACTTATGCACCCTTAAGCTTGCAAATGGAGCCATTGAGATTGTGGATAAATCCAGGAGAATTGGCGTGTGGGGAAAGCAGGAGAACTCTAATAGGCCAAAATCCCTAGCGGCTTGGGACCTGGTCTGTAGATCAAAATCTAAGGGTGGTCTAGGCATCCCTAATCTCGCTGCTCACAATGAGGCCCTTCTCATCAAGTTCCTACATAAATTCTTCAACAAGGAGAACATCCCTTGGGTTCATTTGGTTTGGAGGCTTTACAATAATTCCTCTCCACAAGCCACCAACATCTCTAGCTCCTTTTGGTGGAAGGACATTGTCAAACTTTGCGCGAAATTTAAAAGGTCTACTTCCTGCTTGATCGCTTCTGGGGATACTGCCCTTTTTTGGAGTGATAATTGGGCTACTGATCTTCCAATGATTAAATTTCCAAGACTGCACTCTTTTGCTATTGACAAGCTTGCCTCGGTGAAAAACATCCTCAAGATGGATGACCCCATCGATGCTTTCCATCTTCCTCTATCCACCCAAGCTTTTGAGGAATTCCATGAATTCAACCAACTCATAGTTCAAACCAGATCTGCTAGAAACTCGGAGGGCAACGACCTATGGACGTATAATTGGGGAAACCATTACTCTGCGAGCAAGTTTTACAAGATGAACTTCGACCATATCGAGGCCCCAACTTTCTCCCCATGGATCTGGCGCTCCAAATGCACAGCTAAGATAAAATCCTTTTTCTGGCTCTTCGCGAATGACCGACTAAACACAAAGGACATGCTCCTAAGGAAAAGTTTCAACCTGGATGACAATGGCCTTTGCAAAATTTGCAGTATTGGGTCTCTAGAAACTAGAGACCACCTTTTCTGGAGCTGCAGTTTTAGTAGGCAATGCTGGCTTTCTATTGATATAACTCTAGATGACTCGTTGGAACTCTCTCATATGATCATCGCTGCAAGAAACAACTTTAGAAGACCTTTTTTCTTCGAGGCTTTTGCCACATCATGCTGGAATATTTGGAAGATCAGGAATGCTCTAGTTTTTGACAATGTAACCCCTTCCTTTAGCACTTGGTCCTACTCGTTTAAAAAGGACCTTTTCCTTCTTTCTTATAGAAGGAAGGATGATCTGAAAACCCCTCTAGTCTCTTGGCTAGACGCTCTGTAATTTTTCCAGGCTAAGCCCTCTTGTATATTCTTTCGTCCTCCTTGTACATATCTTCTTCTTAATAAAATTTTACTGTCGGGGCCTCCCCTACAGTTTTCAGCTCAAAAAAACATTTATACTCTTTAGTGACCGAATCACCCCCCCCCCCCCCCCCAACCACCACTCCCAAGTGACATGAAGGGTATGAAGACACTACAAATAGCATAAACAGTAAAACAAATAATACCCTCATTGATGCAAGTACGGTAGCAATACGAGTGGCCATCATGTTAATACATGAATTGTACTTCATTGAACCTTCTGCGCTTTCAGTGAAAAGCTCTTCTAGAGCCCTGTCATGGTCAGTTACGAAGCCCTGCAAATAAGATCAACGCATTCATTGAAACGAAACATATTATTTTATAATAAATAAACAAGAATATATTTAATTTAAATATGGTGTTTAAAATGATCAAGTATCAATTTGGAAACAGCAATTTTGAAAGAAGTTGTATACCAAAATACCTGGCTATCAATAGCAAAATATTCCAGATTCAGCTGCAATATAGAACAGGAAATGAGATTTAATGGAATTAGCATGCATGCTTGCGAGCAAGTAGATAAACAGACCTCACTGAGTGCACCAACGCGTGTTATAACCCTTGAATCCTTTTTTATTTGATCCACCCATTCTTTCTGTACAGGAGAACTGAAAAATACATAGGCCCTGCAAGAGCAACAACATTGCATCAACACTTAAAGTAACAGAGAAATGTGTATGTGTAAATACATATGCTAATCACATACTTCTTGTATAATGGACGTTTCCCTGACATGTCGGACATAAATATGTGGATACTGCATTATGAAAAAAATAATTGGTTAGGGAATTTGGAAGTGCAAGAAAATTTTCAACATCGCCAGCAGAAAAAAAAAACTATGATACTATATTGCCTACTGGGTTGAAAGACTTGAGTGTAATCAAAAGCTATCTTTTCTCACCATGGCCTGAAGGATAAAAACTAATTCAACAAACCACATATTATTTATTCACAGGAGAAAATTATGACTACCATTATTTACTTACTCTTGGGACAAACAATGTTCTGTGATTCTAACCATACATAAATGACTAGTCCAAGATGTAATCATCAAAGGGGGGGGGGATTGATGAAAAACCCATCTCTGCTATCATGGATGCAGGAGGCATGACATGCTATAGCACGCATCAGTTCAAGTACTGAAAGGTTAGTTGTCGAGATATATCTCATAAATTGGTAGTCAATCATGTTAGTTGGGTATTTTCAGATTCCTTGTTTAAGGACAACTTTTCCGTGGTAAAGTCATCCATCGATCAAAGGCTGGGAGCTGTATCTCTTAATTTGAAAAGAATAGGCAAGGTTCCTAGCATGTCCCTCCTTTCTCCAGTCTTAAGTATTCCACAGTTGCTCGGTGCTAAGTGGGTGGCAGCTGCCTATGCGGCAATCCAACAAGGAGGTGCCAACAGCATTCGTAAAAGCAGCAGGCAGGGAAAAAATGGCCGGTCCAGCAGCCCACTTCAAAAGGACTGAAAGCCTAAAATGCTACCAAACCCTAGTGAAGTTAAGCAAATAAAAGTGTGCTGGTTATCGCCTAGCAGCCATGAGTTCCCTCTTGCATCCTCCTCCTGCTCCATGTCTCCTACACTGAGACGATCAATCTGCTGTTCATTACCTACGGGCACACACTGGTAGTAGCAGCTGGAGCAGTTGGGGAGCCCGCTGCTGCTGCGAGGAACTTGACTCAGTTCCAGGGGGTTATTTTCAGAGACAGAGGAGTTTGAATTGGAGGTAGCAAAGGAGTCAACAAGTGGCAATAGGAAGCTTAGTTGATGGCAAACAACCTAGCATTGGTCCCCGGGCATGTGTTCTTTAGCATTAGTCCTAGAACTTTTTTTTTACAGTAAGTCCTCCTAGAGCTTAACCATTGGATATCTTTGCGAACACATAGCTAGGGAATCAAAAGCCAATGAACTCAACTACTGGAGCATCGACACTGTGCGGCAGAGGAAGGTAAGATAGCAGTCAAAACACATTTCAGAACGGAGGCAGTATTATACAGATTCCTAGGTGAAACCTATCAAGTATTTGAGTAAATACGGCAGCGATCATAAATTGAGGTTACTGCAGCAGAAGGAAAAACAACAGTTAAAAACCACGACCATATGAAGGAGTAAATTAGCTAACATAACTCACTTTTCTTTAGTTGGTTGCATGAAATAAATTGCATCCATTGATGGTAACGGCTGCCTCCTTTTGTATAGGTCTTCAACCACTGCAAAAGAATCAGTGATGTGGAGCTTTTATACATAGACAATACTTCATGGAGACTTCTACAAGACATTTGAAATAGGATCTCCAATTGAACAAATTCCATGACGCATACAGATTTTGCAAGCTAAATGCTAAAAACAACTCAAAGGAAATACTTCCATTGTTAACATAAAGCTGGTAAGATTTCTTTAGAATTAGCAACAATTTGGTGAGTATTCATAAGAAGAAGTCCAGTTGCATAACAGCCTACTTACATGAAACCCCTTGTTCCGTAACATCTGTCATCTTGCATGAATATGACATTATCTTGACGGTAAGTTTGTCCATGATAAGAACCTAGTCACAGCACAATTTTGTGCATTTCAGACATCTCTACACAAGGTGGTAAAGGATGGACAATTTCGAAATGCTGAAAATGACCCAACTGAAAAATGATACCTTCCATGTTGATCTTGAGCTGCTCCTAGTTGATTTTAACATTTCGTTCAACAAACCTACACATGCGCAACAAGAAAAAACAAACAAATGGCAAATCAGGAAACTGGCCGGGTGCCAATAACAAGAAAATGACGTGACAAAATTACAAACACAGAGCTGGTCAGTTAAGATATTAAAGAAATTCTGAGCAGTGAGCACAAATTATCGATAAGATGTTGTTAAGCCACGAGTTGCTCAACTGGTATTAATTACTGAAACGCAGAACTTTAGAAGAAAATCAAATCTCAATAAGCAACTAACTGCGCAACGACATCGGCTATCTAGCGGTACCTACGACATTAGGAAGTTGGAAGTTCAAAATTCCTCAGATTATGTGTTGATTTCGAGCACGAACGTCCAGCATTGGCTTGTACTTTCACAAGTTCTGAACTGTTCCTCGGTTCAAATCATGAGGCAGGCGGCTAAGAAACTCCGCTGAATTGCAAAACCGTGACACACGAAACTACACATTCTAACTAACTGGCCGAGTAGGTAGGTGGTAAATCAGCATTGCGCAGCAGGACCAGCGGCAACTAACTGGAGCACAAAACTTTTCCACAACAAGCAAATTAAGGAGCAGAAATGGAGGCCGGGGGGAGAGGGCGCGGCGAGCACTCACGGTCCCGGGTGATGTCGCGGAAGGTCCTGTACTCGGCGCCACCGCGCGAGGAGGTGTCGGAGTCCGACGACATTGCGCGCTGCCGCCGGCGAGGCCGCGCGCTAGGGTTAGGGTCCGCGGGCGCTCGACCCCGACGGGAGCACGCGACGGCGATTCGGCCGGAAGAGCGGGGGACGCGTGCGGCGTGCGTGAAGGGAAAGGAAAAGCAGGAGGGGAGTACTTTTACTGCGGAGCTTTTCCACCGCCGGGGGTTGTACGGGGGAGGGGAGATATCTCGGGCGAGAGGGGGCCGAGGTGCTTGTGTTGCGTGGGGTTTAAGCTCGCTCTATGGCGCGTGGAGCCGGTCTGGTGGTGCCGTGTCGGGTCCACGCGTCATTGGGCGTGGGTTGGTGCGACAGGAGTGGACAAAGTGAGAGGAGTGCGGACGGGAAGGTTCCACGAGGGAGGCGCGGCTGGAGACGGGGGGAGTGTTTGAAGAAGGAAAAGAACGGGTGGCTTTCTTCGTAGCGAAGGAAGAACTGATCGGCGAAAGTTCACGAAATCGGAACCGGAGGAAATTTCCTTTGGAAGGCAGGAAATCTGATCCGCCGAAAATCCGTACAATATGAATCGACGTGATTCGTGCAAGAAATTAGCTGCACCGCGTGGCGTCTCGAAAAGGTTTTTATTTCTTTTTTCTGAACTCGGACCCCCAATTTTATTGTCAAAACCTAGCAAGCAATGCAGTTCAACACACCCACAAGAGCATCTCTTACATATACCGCAAAACTCGGTACCGCAAAAGTAGTTTTCGGTAAACCGTAAACCTATTTTGCGGTAAAATTTGTGCCTCGGCAGAACATGTCCCGTATATTCAACCGCAAAACAGAATAGTTCGGAAATATTCTATCTTCTCCTTTGTAGAGCCGTCTTTCTCGCGAGCGTGCAGATCCTAGGCGCGCACCCCCCCTCCCCCGGCCCCCGCCCCTTCTCGACTCCCACCACTTGCCAGCCTTTGCGTGCATGCGGCTTGATGCCAGGCGAGTTGTGCGCATGCGGCTACGTGCATGCGTCCTTGATGCCAGCGTTGATGTGCATACGGTCGGCACCTAGCTGCTGCTCAGGCTCGAACAATGACATCAAAAAAAACAATAATTTATGGCTCAGAAAATAACAATAGATGTAAGAAATCGGATCTCCTCGTCTCGTTTGTAATTGTAGATTGACGCGGGGAATCGAGCTACCTCGCTGGAATCGAGCTTGGAGGGCGGCAGCTGTGGCGCCGTCGGAGGTGGACGGGAGCAGTTGTGGCGTAGAAGGAAGCGTTGACCGCTTTGTATTTTACTGTAAAAACAGTCTCCAAGATTAATATATGCGGTACACGAGGACTAATATGGGAGGAGCTACAATTTTTTACGGTTTTGACCATTTTTACAGGATCTGTTCGGAACATTTTTTGGCCGTTTTAGACCAATATTGCAAATTTTGCGGGTTTGGCCAGATATGCTGTCGTGGTGGTGTCACGGCAGATGCCATGGATAGGCGGGACTAAATGCACTAGGAAAATCCAGGGAGGGATAGTGTGGTGATTCCACACACAGTAGATTTGTATTTGATTTACTTCCATAGATTACAAGTGCTCCTTGAGCTGTATTGGAGAGAGGAGGAAGAAGGAACTCTCTTACTCTCACCACTAGCTAGCCCTCTGAAACCAAGCAAAACTCAACCACCCAACTAGAGATCAACCCCTTCTACAGAGGCCCTAACCCTTCTTATATAGGGGTGGCTAGGTCTCCAATTAGAGCATAAGTGGAGGCATATTCCAATAGTAAGCCGACCGGGTCACTTTTCTCCCGCGTCATCCATGCAGAGGCTACGTGAGCCTCTACGATGCCCGCGTCATCCGACATAGACATCGTCACCCTTGTCGGCCACGCCTCGGTGGTCCTGCCTCTGCCCGCTTCGCTCATGCTCTGCGTACAGTGGTCACCTTTGACCAACGAGATACCTTTCTTCTTCTACAAGCTTGATGTAACCCGGATCGTACCTAGTAAATCCGGCCATACCTATGCCTGCATACAAGTTAGATACATCTCACCGACTTACGATATAAGTCGGTTGAGACTTAGTTAGATGGACATCCCCTGGTCTGGGTTATCCTGTGATTCGGCCTGCCTTGAAGTGACTCGGCCAGCATCCGCTTTGACCTTGCCATACCTCGGCTAACTCGGCCTGTATACCCCGGCGTGACCCTACCTGGGGATATCCCCCCAACATTAGTCCCCGAAGCTGGTGCGGTCTTAGCTGCCTTAGCCGCTAAGGCCACAGCAGGTTCAATTTCACTGAGCTTTGTGTTCATTCTCCGAGTTACTTCCTATCTCGGATTCCATGGGTTTACTTTCCCTTGGCACATTCCAAGTTTTTACTGGCTGGCCGGGTTACCACATACCCGTCTGGGTCATTCTTCCTTCTCTCGTACGCTTCCCCACGTGGAGGTTAATCATCACGTTTGCCTCATTTTAAGGGTCAGCAACAGTAACCGCCGCAGTTATTGTCAGAAGTTACTGTTACCCACGTCGCGTCGTGCCTGCCTCCTCGTTAACTGCACCATAACGTCACGTCATGGGATCCGCTGCGCCCTGTGGCCCTTCATGTGGCTCGCTGCTGATTGGTTGATCCGGGTTGTACACGGCTACACCGTGTGGCCCGCCCGCACAGCGCGATCCCACTACCCCCTTAAAGGAATGGTTAAATAGGGGAGGGGCGCGCCCCTTGGGTCCTTTCCCCACTTCCGCGCCCCTCTGCCTCTGCTTCTTCCTCATCTTATCCCGCGACAGCGCCGCCGCCACCGCGTCTGAGTAGCAGCACCGCCGCCGCACTGCTTCCACGCGCACCAGTGTCGTCGCCGCCTCCGCGCATCTCCTCCGCCACGGGTCCCCGTCAGTCTAGGACACTGCCTCCCACCGCCGCCAGCAAAAGTGAGGGGAGCGACCTTGAGATGACTGAGGAAGAACTCACCGTCGCAGAGCAAGAAATGGAAGAAGATGTGGCGAATGCCGACCGCGGCGCGTGGGCTAGATCCTGGGTTTGCCAGGATGACCTGGATTGGCTGTACCACACCAGGCGCATCCCGAAGAGAGTCACCGCACGCCTTGCTGCCGCCGAGCTTGCCCCCTCACCCAACCCGGGTGAGTACGTGGTGTTTCTATCCCACTTCCAGCGAGGGTTTGATCTGCCAGTTAGCAATTGTTTCCATGACTGGCTCAATACGTATGAGCTCCAGCTGCACCACCTTCCGGTGAATGCCATCACGTCTCTCTCCGCCTTTGCCTCCACCATTGAAGGTTATGCCGGACTATGGCCCACGAAGGAGCTCTGGATCCGGTTCTTTGGCCTCCGCCGGAACGTGATTCCGAACATCCAGCTTGACCCGGAGGACAAGCAGCTCACGTAGTTCGGCGCTGCGTCTATCTCTCCCCGGAAGCAATCCATCTTCCCCCGAGTCACGGGGCTTGACTCTTGCAAGGGATGGGCCCGGACTTTCTTCTATGTCCGGAACAACACAACTGAGGATCTGATCCGGTTGTGCCCTTATGCTCCGGGTCTCCCTAACCCGGATCTGTGGGACAAGGTCCCCAAGAAACCCACCGTCCTGGCAAATCAGGTCAACAAGAGGTTCCATGAGTTGAAGGATCTTGGATTGCGCAATGAGGATGCCATGATCACGTTTGTTCGTGACCAGATCTCCCCCTCCAGAAACGCACGCACAAAGTCTGTCATATGAGCTGGGGCCATGACCCCAACCGAACCTCCTCATTTGAGTTGAGCAACACCGAGATCTTCCGTCGGGTCAAGTCCCTCTTCACCACTAAGAAGGACTTCTCTTATGAGTGGACGTGGGGGATCGAACATTATTGCCGAGATAGGCTTCCCCCTGCGGTAAGTTTCGTGCCGCGAACTCTCTCCAAATTAAATCATATGTCGGTCTTTGTTGTATGTTTAACCCTGCTGTCTTTTCTTTCCCTTAGCTATTCCTTCAGCAAACTATTGAGGATGGCACCGAGCCTTCTCTCAAATGGGCGGCTGACCGAGATACCTCGGACGAGGAAGAACCGGATCAGGAGATGTTCCTGCCGATGGCCGACGCGACCAAGCGACCCACCGGTAAACTCTCTTCCATTAGAGATTGGCCCGACGATGAAGATGATTCGGACGTTGAGGTGATGGAAGCATTTGATGCTATCCCCCTTTCTTATGCTTTTCCGGCATCAGCTAACCCCGATGGGCAGATCCATGAAGATCCTCCCCTTGCCGTGGGTGAGCCTGTCCCGGTCGTGCCGAAGAAGAAAAGGGGAGCCGCATCTGCTTCGTCCTCCGGACCTTCTCAGCCAGCCAAGAGGCGAAAGAAGTCCGCGGACAAAGCCGCCACCAAGGCCACGACTAAGGCTATGGCCCGGAGAGCTCGCAAGCCGAAGGAGCCCCTGACTTCGGATGAGTAAGTCGTCTCTCCCTTTGCTATTCACTTGTTCTTCTTTTGTTATAGTTTCTCATCACACATTATTCGATTCGGCAGGGCCGCGGTGGAGGTCCCACAGAGTGGATCCGGCATTGCCTCGCCGCTCCGACACATCCCTTCTCCCCTTGTGGCGACGATTCACGCCCGTTGAGCCCCATTTCAGATGGTTCAGCGGCTGCTCCGGGTTCCAACCCACCTCGTCAAGAGGAGGGCAACCTCGGAGCGAGGGGAAGTGGTTCTACCGAGGCAACGACAACCACTACTTCGGCTCCATCGCAACTAGTTACCACTGAGGTTCCCTTAGCACCTCCACCGAAGCAAAAATCAGTACCGGCACCAGCACCAACTCCAGCACCAGTAGTAACAACAAAAGCAACAGCAGCAGCACCAAGCCCCTCCGCCTCGTCCGAGTCTTCCAAGACTCGGCGAGAAAGCACCAAGGCAACTCCCAAGGGTAAATCTGCTGCAACAACTTCCACTTCTTAGCAGCAACCTAAGGGCAAAAATGCTCCTGACGCCGCCAGGGCAGCATCAATCGAGGCTGGACAGCGCACACTTGCGTCCATGCTTTCGAAGAAGACTCCACCTCCGAAGGACGCCCCTGCCGAGCCAGCTGATGCGCAACTTGTTTTGCACACCAGCCATGCCCTTGCCTAGGTTGAGAGGAGGGAAGCGCATGCCACGGGTTTAGTGGCGCCCCACATGCTCAGCGGTGAACGATACCCTCCGACCTTGATCGAGTTTGTAAATAACGGGAACAAGGCGGAGTTCGTCCACAACGACGATCTCCCGGAGAAGTTCGGTCCCGCCGAATTTGTTGCGCAGATGAATACTGCTGCCAAGGCAATTAACCTTGCGGGTCGGATGATGGAGGTACGTTTCTTCGTCTTTTCCTTAACATGTTGTAGATATTAGTGATATAACCATTAGTCCCCGAGCCTCCGGGGGAGTAACTTGTTACTTGGCCGGATGCTCCTTAGAAAACTAACGTAGCTCCTTGATAACTTCGAACATGCACACACCTAGAGCCGGGTTAAGTTCCACTTAGCCCGGATCTTGGACACTTCGAATATGCACACACCTAGAGCCGGGTTAAGTTCCACTTGGTCCGGATTTTGTACACTTCGAATATACACATACCTAGAGCCAGGTTAAGTTCCACTTGGCCCGGATTTTGTACACTTCGAATATGCACACACCTAGAGCCGGGTTAAGTTCCACTTGGCCCGGATTTTGTACACTTCGAATATGCACACACCTAGAGCCGGGTTAAGTTCCACTTGGCTCGGATTTTGTACATTTCGAATATGCACACACCTAGAGCCGGGTTAAGTTCCACTTGGCCCGGATCTTGTACACTTTGAATATGCACAAGACTAAGCTATCTTTTTGTACTCTTTTCAGGTGACCACCAACCGCTGGAGCGTTGAGTTTCAGCGTCTCCTGGACACTCACCGGATGCTGCGCGCAAAACATAATACACTTCTCGCTGAATACGAGAAAAGGGGTAAGTTTTCTCCCTTGGAATTTTTCCGTTTTTCTTCATCCTTTTCCGCCGAACTAATCCATCATTCGGATTTCGCAACTGAGGTGGAAGCTAAGAACACCATCATGAGGAAAAACCTGGACCAGATCAAGGGTAAGTCATTTTGGCTCAACTTTGCTATGCTCTCTATCTCCTTTTCTCCGTGGCTCGGCAAACATTCATACCTCGGCTTTGTCGGGTCAACAAACTATTTCAGCATCTCTTGAAGATAGTGTGCCCGTGCCTGATATGCTGCTGCATTTTCTCGAACAAGCAGGGCAGCATCAGGCCAAGCTCAAAAAGAAAGATGATGAGATTGCCCTCCTCCGAGCCAAAGATGATGAGATTGCCAAGCTCAAGGCAGATATGAAGAAGCTGAAAGCACAGCATCAAACCGAACTTGAAAAAGCTGGCCAAGACTTCACTGAAGAGCGCGAGCGCCTCAACCTCCAGATTGCCAAGGACCAAGAATTACTTAATGAGGCCAACGTCAAGCTTGAGTCGACGAGCGCTGAGCTTGTGCAGCTCCGGGAGAGGCGCGACAACTACATCACAGAGCTGACCCGGGTTCACAGCCATATTGCTGGTAAGTTCTTATCCTTCAACAGACATTGACCTTTTTGGGTTTGCTTCCTTTACTTACTCCACCTGTCTTATTTTTTCAGGCAAATTCCCAGAGAGCGATGTCATCGCATCCAAAGCTGTTGCCAAGTTCCGCAAGCAGAGGGGTACTCCATCTGGTCCTGGCAGCATTCCTTTCGATCTCGAGGACTTGATAGTCAGCCTGTCCTTCCGAGTCGAGACCGTGAGGAACTACGACAAGGATATCTTGGACATAGTAATCCGGATCTTCAACGCCTTTTGGCCTGAGGAAGATACTCCGGAGAATATGGCTGTTCTTTTTGCCAGGCTTATGGAATGCGAGACTCAGCTCGATCTCTGGAGAGAATCTGCTGGACGCGCCGGAGCTGAAATCGTTCTCCACTACGTGCTTACGTGGTATGAGAAGATTGACCTCAATCTCCTTGCGCGCATGCGCACTGGATCAAAGTGGTCTACTGACCCGGATTGGGTAGCTCGACGCAAGGCTTGCGCTCACAGCTTCATCCAATACGTCCCCATTCATCAATGGAACGAGGGACCGAGCTTCCTAGATGCCGCCGATGATGAAAATGCTGAAAATGTTGAAGATGACTCGGATGAGGGCGAAGAGGACGAAGCCTGAGACGTCGAGGAAGATGCTGATGACTCCGAAGCCGAGGCTGAGGCTGCACCTGCTGGCGCCGAACTACCTCCTCCTGCTGCTCCTTGATTACAAACACTTTAAATTTCATCAGATCCCCGGTATGCCGGGTGCAGTTGTATCAAGCACAGAAGTGGTATTTTGCTACTAAGTTTTTATGCCGGATTAACTTGGGCGTAGTCCGTGAGTTTCATTTTCTTGTTCGTCCAATCTCTTGGCTCGGCTCGTGTCTACCTTGATTCGGTTTTATGACTTACGAGTCCGAGCTTCAAAAATTGTCTTAACAATACTTGGAAACTTTAGGATTAGCTCAAAATAATTCAGCATAATAAATCGAAAGTAAACATAAGGTTAGTCCAAAAAACAAACGTCGGCTCGATTAAGTTCTTTTCCTTAGTCGTTTTTCATGTGCTACGCAATTCCAAACTTGTTCTCTTGCTTGCCATGAAGCCAAATCTTGTTGGACAGCAGCAAGTCGAAGAGTTGGGTTCTTGGTGTTCACACCTACTAATCCGGCTTAAGTAGAAAAACTTACGCCATCCGACATATAAATGAGAAATACAGAAGACAACAAATATTATTAAGGCAGTCCCCGAGTTACTGCTCGAGGTGCCAACATTTCATTGATAAGCTTATTGCCGCATACATACCGACATATGAGAGACTTGGATACATACACTTCTCTGCTAAGTGTAGAAAGGACGAAGTAGAGCTATATTCCATGGACGCTTAGATTCCTCGCCGGACCTGTCCGCCTTGTTCTTTTCTTGTGGTTTCGCGTCGATAAGATAATACGAATCATTGTGCAATGCTTTGCTCACAATGAATGGCCCTTCCCATGGGGGGATAATTTATGCATGCCAGCAGTAGGTTGTACCAACTGGAGTACTAGATCACCTTCCCGGAAGACTCGGGGGTTGACTTTCCGGCTATGATAGCGTCGGAGATTTTGCTGATATATGGCGGATCTGGACAATGCCAATTCTCTCGCTTCTTCCAGCAGATCAACATCATTTTGCCGGGCTTCTTGTACTTTGGCTTTTGTGTATTGGGTGACTCTAGGTGAGTCATGCTCTATGTCGGCTGGTAATACAACTTCTGCCCCATATACTAGAAAGAATGGCGTATAGCCTATTGATCGATTCGGAGTTGTTCTTAAACTCCACAGTACTGCTGTAGTTCTTCTATCCAACACCCCGTTGATCTTTGCAGCGGCTCAATGAGCCGGGGTTTTATCCCGGATAATACTAATCCGTTGGATCTTTCCACTTGTCCGTTCGATGTGGGGTGGGCTACCGAGGCAACGTCCAGCCGGATCTTCTTATCTTGGCAGAATCGCGCAAATGCTCCTTCAGCAAAATTTGTGCCATTATCTATTATGATACTGTGAGGATAACCGTATCTCAAGATGATGTCTTTGAGAAATGTCACGGCCGTAGCTCCATCACATTTTCTTATTGGCTTTACTTCAATCCACTTTGTAAATTTATCAACCATGACCAAAATGTGAGTCATATTTCCCCTCGCAGGTTTGAACGGGCCAACCATGTCCAAACACCATACGACAAATGGCCATGTGATTGGTATGGTATTGAGCTCCAACATTGGCATATGTGTCTTGGTAGCATACCTCTGACAACCATTGCATTTTCTTACCAAGTCCTCTGCTTGTTCTAAGGCACTTGGCCAGTAGAAACCATGCCGGAAAGCTTTTGCTACCAAGGCTCTGGACGAGGCATGATGCCCACATTCCCCTTGATGTATATCTCGGTGGATGTCAAGCCCTTCTTCTGGGTCAACACATCGCTGGAGGACACTGGTCACACTCCTTTTGTATAGCTCAGAATTGATGATCGTGTATGCCTTTGCTCTCCTTTGAGTTTGTCTGGATAACACCTCCTCAGTGGGTACAGTTCCATTTTTCAGGAATTGAAATATAGGTAGTGCCCAAGCTGGTATTGCTCATACAGGGAACACATCCTCATCAATTTCCATCTGATCCACCAGCATAACCTCAACCGGATCACGCTGAGCAGTCCCCGGGTCTTGCGAAGCAGTCCCCGGGTTTGCCAAGGCAGTCCCCGGGTTTCGCGCACCATCTCCCATGTCAATGTCCATGGGTGCAGCTCCAGACTCCGGATCCTCCGGGACGTAGATTGAGTCGGTTTCTGGGGACGGTCTGATAGATGGTTTTCTGAGGTGTTCTAATGCTACACCCGGTGGAATTGCTTGTCGGGTTGATCCGAGCTTCGACAATACGTCGATAGCCTCATTTTCCACCCGGGGTACATGGCGAAATTCGCATCCCTCAAAGTAACCAGATATCTTCTGCACATGGAATCTGTATAGTGCCATGTTTGGATCAAGAGCGTCCCACAACCAAATTTGCTGAACTACCAAATCCGAGTCACCAAAGCATTGGATCCGACGTATCCCAATTTCTTTTGCCACTTTGAGCCCATGCACAAGTGCCTCATATTCGGCGACATTGTTTGATGCTGTGAAGTGGATCTATAGTACATACTTCAACTGGTCATTCTTTGGCGAGGTAAGCACAACTCCGACGCCTAACCCGGTTTTTGTTTTTGACCCGTCAAAGTGCATTCTCCAGTAGTTCGGATCTGGTAATAGTGGTTCATACTGCACCTCGGCCCAGTCCACAAAAAAGTCGGCCACAGCCTGAGACTTGATCGCTTCTCTTCTGTCATATTGTGGCGCATAAGGAGCTAGCTCAATTGCCCATTTCGCAATCCTGCCACTTGCATCCTTGTTACTCATTATCTCGGATATGGGAGCTTCACATATTACTTTGATGGGGTGCTCCTCGAAATAATGCTTTAGCTTCTTTGCCGACATGTACACACCATATGCCACTTTCTGATAATGCGGATAATTTTGCTTTGATGCGGATAATACCTCGCTGAGATAATACACTGGCCTTTGCACTGACTTACCCTCTTCGTCGCGCTCTACCACAATTACTGCACTTACAACTCAGTTGGTTGCGGCTATATAGAGCAACATTGGCTCCTTTGATAGTGGAGAGGCTAACACTGGTGTAGTGGCTAACATTTTCTTTAATTGAATAAAGGCTTCATTGGCCTGCGGCGTCCAAATAAACTTGTCCGACTTTTTCATGAGTTGATAGAGAGGCAATGCATTTTCTCCCAACCGACATACAAACCGACTTAACGATGCCAGGCAACCAGTGAACTTCTGGACATCGTTAAGACACTTCGGCAGTTCCATTCGCTCTATGGCCCGGATTTTAGTTGGACTGACTTCGATACCTCGGCTGGAGACAAGGAATCCGAGTAATTTTCCAGTCGGGACACCGAAGGTACATTTTTCCAGGTTAAGCTTCATCCAGAACCTCCTTAGGTTCGCGAAAGTCTGCCTGATATCGTCAAGGAGCATTTTGCTTTCCTTGGTCTTGATAACAACATCATCCACATACACCTGCACATTTTGACCAATTTGGTCGTGTAAACATTTTTGCATACATCTTTGTTACGTTGCCCCTAAGACATAAAGTCAATTTTGAGTAAAGTAACTCGGATTTGAGTTGAGTTAACTCGGATTTGAATCATATAACTCGGATTGGAGCCAGATGACTCATCCCTAAGACATAAAGTCAATTTTGAGTAAAGTAACTCGGATTTGAGTTGAGTTAACTCGGATTTGAATCATATAACTCGGATTGGAGCCAGATGACTTAGACTTAAGACATAAGTCAATTTTGAGTAAAATAACTCGGATTTGGAAACAGATGACTCGGATCACAACTTACCCAATGGGGTTAAAAGAGCAATGCCAAAGAAGGCAAGAACTCATAACTTACCCAATGAGGTTAAAAGAGCAGTGCCCAATAAGGCCAGAACTCATAACTTACCCAATGAGGTTAAAAGAGCAGTGCCCAATAAGGCCAGAACTCGTAACTTACCCAAAGAGGTTAAAAGAGCAGTGCCCAATAAGGCAAGAGCTCATAAACTTACCCAATGAGGTTAAAAGAGCAATGCCCAAGAAGGCAGGAACTCGTAGCTTACCCAATGAAGTTAAAAGAGCAATGCCGAAGAAGGCAAGAACTTATAACTTACCCGATGAGGTTAAAAGAGCAATGCCCAAAAAGGCAGGAGTTCATAACTTACCCAATGAGGTTAAAAGAGCAGTGCCCAATAAGGCCAGAACTCAAAACTTACCCAATGAGGTTAAAAGAGCAGTGCCCAATAAGGTAAGAGCTCATAAACTTACCCAATGAGGTTAAAAGAGCAATGCCGAAGAAGGCAAGAACTTATAACTTACCCGATGGGGTTAAAAGAGCAATGCCCAAAAAGGTAGGAATTCATAACTTACCCAATGAGGTTAAAAGAGCAATGCCCAAGAAGGCAGGAACTCGTAACTTGCCCAATGAGGTTGAAAGAGTGATGCCCAAGAAGGCAGGAACTCATAACTTACCCAATAAGGTTAAGACCAGTGCCCATGAAGGCCAGAAGTCCCAGAACTTACCTCAAGAGGTTATGACCAGTGCCCACGGAGACCAGAAATCGAAAGACCAGAAGTCTAGAAACTTACCCAAAAGGATTATGCGATCAAGAAATAAATAACCAAGCAGTTATATGTCAGAAAACAACTCCGGGGATATTTAGATATAAAGCCCACAAGCGATTCTACGAATCCCACGTGGCCTCGGGGACTAATGTCGGGGATATAACCCCAGGTACCCTAGAGTTGATACATAAATGAGAAACAAGAATAGACGAAAGTATATTTGAAGAGAGAATATCAAATAGAAAAGGGAAAAAGACAAGAAAGAACAACTGGGCCGAGTAAGGGGAATCTCGGCCCAGTCCACAATCTCCATGGCTGAATTAACTAGGAGGAAAGGGAAACAACCCGGCTGGGCCGAATTATCCCCAGCCGGCCCATCAGCCGAATCGCCTTACCGCCTCGCCGTTCCCGCCAGATCAACCCGACGCCTACGCTCCTCCCCGCCAATCTGCCTCAGCAGGCCGCTGCCCTCTCCAGCCGAGCTGCTCCTAGTCACCCACCTCGTCGCCCGGGTGGGCCGAATGGACATAACCTCGGCCCACCGTGGGACTCTGCACAGGCTCCCTCACCACGTCGCCCGGGTGGGCCGAATGAGGCTAAGCTCGGCCCACCGCGGGACTCAGCACCACCAGCTCCCCTCCATTACCTCCGGCTGGGCCCAGGAACAGGCTGCTCCATCTGGGCCGAATAGGAGCTACCTCGGCCGGGCTGAGCAAAGACTCGGCTGGGCTGGCATCTCGCTACCTGGGCCACTTCTTCTCCTAGGCCGAGTCAGCCAAGGCCTGGGCCGAGTTTCTGCTTCGCCCGGGACGTCTGGGCCGAATCAGTTCACCCCAGACGCCCTGTTATTCACCCCCGAACGCTTCCTCGACCGCTACATCGACGTACCTTCAGGCCAAGACAAGATCAACAAGTCTCGTGCCAGTCTTAGGACGCCCAGGGCTCAGACTGGCACATGGCATAAGGAATATGCCCTTGGCATCAAGAATATGCTAAGGAATATGCCATGGCATCTCCGAAGATGCCAAGGCATATGCTGAGCATCTAAGAAGATGCTAGGAATATGCCGCTTAGATACCGAACGTGGGGAACAAGTCTTGTCCCCTGGGCTCCCCTTTATAAGGAGCACCAGGGGGATCGCCAGAAAAGGGAGGCCCCGAAGGGCTCCTCCCCTCTCAGCTCAATAGGAGCTATCCTTCTTCTTCCTCCTCCACTCTCATAGAGAGATCTAGATAGAGGCATAGGAGATACAGCTCAAGGAGCATGATTGTAGCCACAAGTGTGGCCAGATTATAAGAGATTAGATGTAGAGAATGAGGTGTTATCTCCACTTGAGAGCTTCAATCCAATATACATTGTATTTCTCTTTGTTCATACGAGTGCGGTCTTCACCGCATCATCCCTCCCCGGATTCCTCCACGTCCATCGGCCCCAACTTTAGCCTACCCATGGCATATGCCGTGATACCACCACGACACCGATTCTCACGGAGGAAGTTGACGAGCTCGCTTTCCTATTTATCATTTAACCCGACACCAATTGTTACGGTGCACTCTGGGAACATGTCATCAGCAGGCACCTTCTTGGTATGTTTTGTCGCTTGGAATGAAACACTACCATGCGGATTACTCAATGCCGGCATAAACTGCTGCGCGGACTGAGCCAAGGCCGCTACTTCCTGTATTTTTCTTTTCTCTTGCACAATCACGAGTGACTCGGCTAGGTTAGACCCGGCTGACGCACATTAAATGGAATGTCGGAAGTCTCCAGCTATGGTAATCACTCCATTGGGCCCAGGCAACTTCATCTTCAGATAACTGATGTGGCAGCTTGCCATGAACTTGTTCAGTGCTGGTCTTCCGAGTAACGCGTGATACACACTTTCCAAGTTCACCACTTCAAACTCCAAATTCTCAGTTCGGCAGTTATCTCGCGTGCCGAACAATACGTCGACCCGGACCTTGCCTATGGGCTCACAAGAAATGCCTGGCACAATGCCATGGAAAGTTGTCCTTGTAGCCTGGAGCATGTTCTCCGAGATACCCAACTTGCGCATCGTATCCGCATACATGTTGTTAATGCTACTGCCATTGTCAATTAGTACCTTTGAGAACCTCACATTGATGTTAGGCCCAATGAATGTCGGATCCAGCACTAGCATATACGAACCAGGACTTGGCATAAGCTTGGGATGATCTTTGATGCTCCAGGTAATTTCCTGGTCTGACCAAGGCATATACCTCGTCACTGCTGGCATCACCGCATTCACCTCCATGTGTTGGCGCTGTAAGCTCTTTCTATCTGTTTCCTCTGTGGTAAACACATAGTAACTCTGATGATGCTCTCTGTACTCATTCCTCCCCTCGTTTCTGGGGTACCTCTGATCCGGTTGATGCTGGTCTTCCACTTGATGGATTGCATCCCTTCTCTCATGGTTGTCATACCTCGGCGAAGGGGGAGGCAACATTAGTTGTTGCGTGTTCGCTCCGGAGAGCAATTGCTGTCGGGGTAACTCCTGCCGAGGTTGATCATTCCGAGGTGCCTGAGCATTCCCCGAACCACCTTGTTCTATCTTACGCATCCACTCACACTGCCTTGTTGTATGACCCGCTGGGTTACTCGGATTTGGCGTGTGAAATTTACGCGGCTGATCCAGCATTGACTCGTAAGTATACCTCAGACGGTCCTTCTTTTCCTGCCACTATTTCTTCTGCTCTGCCGTCCAAGTTTTCTTGCCATCATTTCTCGGTGTCCATTGTTTCCCTCCAGTCTTCTGACGTTGATTGCCCCCTGCTCCGGGTTGATCTTGATTCACCGTAGCAACTTGTTGTGAATTGTACGGGTAATCCGGTCTATCATCTCTTCTTTTATCCCGGTAGTCATTCCTCCGGGATGACCTGGCTCCATATCTCTGGTAGTACTCTTCATTTGACTCGTTTGACACGAGCTGGGTTGAGTCGGATCATCCAAAGCATACGAATCAGCAATCCGGATTGTCTCTGCCAATGTAGTTGTCATATCCCTTTGCAATCTTTGCCACAACATGCTTGCATATTTGCACCCTTGTGCAAACCATGATATGTCCTATGACTCAATCACACCCTCACATGAGTTTCGCACGGTACACCACCGGGTCAAGAACTCCCGGTCCGTCTCATTTGGCTTCTGCTTGCATATTGCTAGGGTCTGCGGCCTATTCGGCCTTCGATACGTACTTGAAAAATTGCTGATAAACATTTCCTCGAAATCGATCCAGTAGTTAATACTTCCAGGCGGCAAATTGTTTAGCCATACCCTCGCTGGCCCCTCCAACATCTGGGGTATGTATCTCACAACCCATCTCAAGTTGCCTGTAGCAATTTTTACAGCTGTAACATAGTTAATCAACCAATCCTCCGGCTTTGTGCTGCCATCGTATGTCTTAGTGCCTCTAGGTAGCTGGAAGTTGGGTACCGGAGGTTCCTTCATGATCTGGGGCCCAAAACATGCAGTACCCGGGGGACCTTGACATTCAATCTGTTCCGACCTATACAGCTGATCCAGTTTTAATCTGGCATCGTCAGGCATCAAATTCCTGCTTCCCAATCTTGACCCTATCATATGATATTTCGGCCTTGGGTATCCTGCGTTCACCATTTCCGAATCACCATCATTATATCAGTCTTGATCTCGTAGAGCACCTCTCTGTTGCATACCTTGGCTGGCACTTTGCTCTTGCCTTGGTATATTCCGCTGCTGCGGTTGTCCTGCTCCTGCCGAGTTACGCTGTCCGGCATTGCCATTTACAACATTTCCTTGACCGACATTGCCTTGGTCGCGGTTACCTCAGCCAGCTTCACCTCGGCTTACACTTTGTCGATCCTCATTTCTCTGCACTTCTTTTCCTTTCCCTGCCATTGTCGGGTCATACGGGACTATCTGTTTGTTCCTCCTGGCCGAGGTTACTACCTCTTCTCTCCTAGGACCGCCATGAGGAGACGGTGCAGCTCCAGCGGATTTCTCCGGGTTACCCACCACCGAATGAACGATCTTGGAGGCCCCATCTCTCTCCGGGTTAGCCCTGAGCAATTCCTCATTTTGCCTGTTCGCGATCCGAACCAACTCATTGACCCTATCTTGCTGTCTCTGACGGGCTTCACCCGTTAGACCCTCTAACTCGGACGCAACTGCATCTGCTGCTCTGAGGTTTTTCGCCGGGGTACTATACTTCGGCAGCCCCACGAATAAACAGTTCTCTGACTCCTCAATCCTAGTATCACCCTCCTTATTCATTTCACTCATGAGGTTTCTTCCCTTCACTTTTACAGCATCTACTTTGTTTGCCTTTGCGTACTCACGCAGTGTCATGTTCAATGACTGCTGAGCCGCGGCTATCTTTTTCACACCCTCTAGAATTTTTTGCCTAGTTTCCTCTAGCTCGGCCTGTGCCTGAGCCGGATCTACCGCTACTGCTACTGGGTTTGCCAAGCTATCCATCGCTTGCTGCAGCACATTCTCTGGCCTCTCTAGTGGAGGACCTCTACTTTTCCTCGGTGCCTTAGGCGTTACCTCCGGATCTGGTGCCGAATCTTTGCTTGCGCCAGCACCAGGCGCAGTCATCATCACCTCGGCACGGTCCGGGGAGCGAGTGATTGATACATTGCAAATGTATCTATAATTTTTGATGCTCCATGCTTGCTTTTATCTACTTTCTTGTGTTTTGTCCACACTTTGGAGTACTTTTCATATGATTTCTTGGACTAACCTATTAACAAGAGCCACAGTGCCAGCTGCCTGTTTTCTGCTGTTTTTGGTTCCAGGAAAGTCAGAAAATGAATATTCTCGAAATTGGACGGGACAAAAGCCAAAGTGCCTATTTTTCTAGAAGACTATAGGAGCCAGAATACAAGACGGAGGAGAGCCAGGGGCTGGCCACACCACCCCTAGGCGCGGGCTGGGCCTGGCCGTGCCAGGGCATGGTGTGGTGGCCCTAGGCACCCCCTCGGTCTCCCTCTTCGCCTATAAGAAGCCTTCTGACCTAAAAACTTCGGGAGGTTCGACGTTTTTCCACGAAAAGTTCTGCTGCGCCGCCGCCACCGAAGGGGAGATTTGGGGGACAGAAAGTCTCTGTTCCGGCACCCTGTCGGGACGGGGAAGTGCCCCTAGAGCCATCTCCATCGATCTCCACCATCATCTTCATCGACCATCCATGTTTCCTCCATCTATGAGTGAGTAATCCCCCGTTGTAGGCTATGGGGATGGTAGGATTGGATGAGATCGTTCATGTAATGGCATCAGATTGTTAGGGCATGGTGCCTAGTATCTTTTATTAGTGCTTTATGACTTTGTTGCGACTTG
The DNA here is from genome assembly GCA_916181665.1 of Avena sativa. NCBI lineage: Eukaryota > Viridiplantae > Streptophyta > Magnoliopsida > Poales > Poaceae > Avena > Avena sativa. Next base: position 464,072,076 of record OV702297.1, on the reverse strand, counting down.
TTGTGCTTAATGCTTGTCACTAGGGCCCGAGTGCCATGATTTCAGATCTGAACTTATTATTGATTCATTATGATAATATTGTTCTTGGTCTTATCTGCAAGTTGTATACACACGTCGTTGTCCGGAACCTATGGCCCCGAAATGACAGAAATCGGGATAACCGGAAGGGAAAGGCTTTGATGTGAGGATCACATGTGTTCACGAAGTGTTAATGCTTTGCTCCGGTGCTCTATTAAAAGGAGCACCTTAATTGCCAGTAGTTCCCTAGAGGCCCCGCTGCAAACGGGCTGGCAGGACAAAAGATGTTGTGCAAGTTCTCATTGCGAGCACGTATGACTATATATGGAACACATGCCTAGGATTGTCTAGTACTTGGATGCTTTATCTTATTTATCTGCAATTGACCTATGTTCTGATTGCTATGTGAATTGTCTTGTCCATGCAACGCCCGTCCATCCATCCCTATGCCTACCGCACTCGAATCCCACTGTTACTGCTTTTGTTACTACTGTCTTTGCTTTACTACTACTGTTACTTTGCTATTCCTACTACAAAACTGTTGCTATTGATAAACTGTTGTGAGCAAGATTGTTTCCAGGTGCAGCTGAATTGACAACTCAGTTGTTAAGGCTTATAAATATTCTTTGGCTCCCCTTGTGTCGAATCAATAAATTGGGTTTCACTTCCCTCGAAAATACTGCGATACACCCCCTATACTTGTGGGTCATCAAGACTATTTTCTGACGCCGTTGCCGGGGAGCATAGCTTTATTTATCAACTCCACTTGGAATCACTATTGTTCAAGCTAAGTTTATTTCTTCCTTGTTTGCTTCTTTCTTTATTGAAAATACAAAAAAATTAGTTCCTACTCTAGTTGTTATTTTCGTTGGTCTGTTATTGTCTTGCTTTATCATGCTTGTTGTCAATGGTTGGTTTCTTTGAAACTGAAGCTTATTGGCAAGGTGGGTTCATGGAAGATCAAAAATATTATTATAAGGAACACCGCTTGTCACAAAAAGGGAAACACTTATGGGAACAAATTGATAGATTGTATACCATTGCTAGAAACGTGTGCTCTACTTATAATGTTACTTATTGCTGTGATGAGTCTTGTTGCAGAAAGAGGTATAAACACCTCCCTTTTCAATGTGAGTATAGTGATAATGATACCATATCTTCCTATGCTAAAGGAATTTATGACTTTTATGATGCAGAACAAATTGAAGAATTTATTGCTTGGAAGGGTGCTTTTGAACTTGCTAGTTTGCTTGAAAATATTGATGATTCACCTTATAAGTATGAGGTTTATGGTATACTTAAATTTTGCTTTGATAATTACAAGGATGAAAATAGCCATATCCTTGAATATTTTAATAGATTCTTTCCACAAATGGAAGATACTAATGCCTTGCAGGATCCTATGGAAGAAGAAATTGATGAACCTGAAATCTCATTAGATGAAAAAGAGGAGGAGAGTGATGAACAAAAGGAGGAAGAATGGATTAGCTACCCATGCCTACCTTCTAATGAGAGTAACTCTTTATCCCTTACATTATTTGATTGTCCTCCATGCTTACTAAAGGAGGATGAATGTTATGTTCCCAAGGTTTCTTTTGAAGATTTTTATGATAAAGCTCTAGTGCTTGTAGATCATGAAGAGCATGCTTTAGGTGATAGTTATATTGTTGAGTTTATTCATGAGGCTACTGAAAATTATTATGAGAGAGGAAAATATGGTTGTAGAAGTTTTCATGGTATTGAAACACCTCTCTATGTGCTGAAAGTTTTGAAGTTACTCTTGTTTTATCTTCCTATGCCTGCCACTTTGTTCCTTGCGAATTTATTTGCATAAACGATTCCTATGCATAGGAAGTGGGTTAGACTTAAATGTGTTTTGAATTTGCTTCTTGATGCTCTATTTTACTTCAACTCATATTTCTTATGAGAGCATCCTCTCAAACTATTATGCCTGAAGATGATAATATGTCTATTATTCTTGGGAGACCTTTTCTTAAATACTGCAGGAGCTGTTATCAATTATAATCAAGGGAAGGTGACCTTCAATGTTAATGACAAGGAACACACTGTCTATTTCCCCAAGAAGATTTAAAGGACTTATGGTTTGAATACAATTGAATAGGTTGAGGGCATTCAAGTTAGAGAAATATATTGTCCCATACCAAGAGAAAAATTTGAAACTATTATGATTGGGACCATTGCTATCAAGGTTGAGGCAATCATTAGTGGAATACAAAGTTTTGTATCATATGAAATTGTTTTGGTAACAAGACCTAATCAACCTTGTTAACAAAAGGATTTCATTGAACAAAACAATGTTTCCACCATGATTATCTCCGCTTACTTACATTTTATCCATTTTCAGTTTTTGCTTTTGCCTAACTTAAAGGCGTTAAAGAAAAGTACTTGTTGGGAGATAACCCAAGAGTTTTAGTTGAGTCTTGGAAGTTATTACTTCAGTAATAACCGCTCCTTATCCTTTTTATTTGCTTTTTGTGCCAAGAGTAACCTCTAATGAGAGTGAAGTAATGATTGGGAAAGTTGCTATCCCGAAACAGATTTTTGTGCTTCACGGTAAACATTCCTGAGAGAGCTCTGTATGTCGGATTGAGCTGTAATATTTTGTGCTTCTGACCCAGGTTGTTATCTAACTTTCTTTAGTTCAACACTTTTTGATTTGAGCAACATAAGGTCTTCGAAAAAATTCGTCTTTACCTACTGGTCTGTTTTGACAGATTTCTGCCATTTTCTGCATTTGCTTCTTGTTAGTTCCTTCTTGAGTTCTTTTGGGGAATTGAGATTTTTGAGGGAAGTGCTACAGTAGCTAGTGTTCTAATGGAAGTTTATTTGGTGTTAGAACTGAACCTTGAGACTTATTTATCTTAAGTGCACTAATGTTGCTAATGAGATTGTGTGAAGTTTTGTATGAAGGAAAATATTCAGGTGTATGGAAGGAATGAGTAATGAGATGAAGGATGGACTAAACCTCAAGCTTGAGGATGTCACGCGTGTCACCCCAAGAAATATCCAAGAAGTACAAGCGTCAAAGCTTGGGGATGCCCAAGGCATCCCCTTCTTCATCAATAAAAATCCCAGGTTTCTTCCAAACGCTTCATTTTTATTGTTTCATGCACAGTTGTGTTTTTTTCGAGCGTCTTCTTTTTCGTTTTCGTTTTGGTTTTAGTTTGCTTGGTTTGCTTAGTTTTCTGAATAAATTGGTTGGACCCCTCTTTCTTACATTTGGTTTGCAAATAGTTTGGTTTGGTTTGGAAAAGAGTAGGAAAGTTCATGCCTATGTGGTAAAAAGAGCTTGTTTTTGACTGTGGCTATGCTTTGTCATGCCATGCTTGATATTGTTTTGGCTTTATGCTTAGTATTCTTTGCTGTAGCATGACTTGTTATAAACAATTGAGATTACTTAATGTGCCTTGGATGAATCATGCGTTGTTTTAGCATATTAAAGCATAGTATAGTGGTATTCTCCTTTGATGCTTTATTTGGGTTGACTTGGCGCATGGTCACACCATGTTATGACTATCCAAAGTCACCATAGCCTTTATGATCCTTTAGTTTCCAACTTGTAGTATCACTTTATGCTTTGATCAATGATGTTTTGTCGCTTTGCATGATTATGGCCATTATTGCTCTCTTAGTTTGTCGCTCCTAGTCTTTTGCTAGCCTCCATAACAAAGTATGAGTTCCACTCATGCATCCAACTCCCTAAACCAAGTTATTTCAAAGAGTCCACCATACCTACCTACTAGCTTATGCTATTCCAAGTATATTCATGCTTTTTTTATCTTCCACTTGTTATGAGAAAACTAGTGATTAAAGCTCTCACGAACTTGATGGCACACTTCACTTTTTGCCTCTAATGAACTTGAACCATTGTGTCGTCTATGTTGTATATGCTTGCACTTATTTGTTGGGGATTAGCAGAACCATGCTTTCATGGAGAACGCTTTTAACATTGCACTTGGTACTTGTACCTGTTGGAGATATGCCCAAGAGGCAATAATAAAAGAGATTATTATTATATCTTTGTGTTTATGATGAATGTTTACATCCCATGCTATAATTGTATTATTAGGAAACACTAATACGTGTGTGTTTTGTAAACATAAAAGAGTCCCTTGTAAGCCTCTTGTTAAACTAGCTTGTTGATTGATTGATGATCATGGTTTCCTGATCATGGACATTGGATGTGATTAATAACAAGGTTATATCATTAGGAGAATGATGTGATGGACACACACCCATAGTAAGCGTAGCATAAGATCAAGTCATTAAGTTCGTATTGCTGTAAGCTTTGAAATACATAGTAACCTAATCCTTCGACCATGAGGTTATGTTAATCACCATCACCGGATGGGTACTTTGATGACATCAAACGCCGCTTCGTACCTGGGCGGTTACAAAGGTGTCATTGGGTATTCTGAAAGTATGTGTTGAAGCGCATAGACCAAGATTGGGATTTGTCCATCCATATGACGGATAGATATACTCTGGGCCCTCTCGGTGGAATGTCATCTAGATAGCTTGCAAGCATGTGACTAGGTCATAAGGGATGACATAACATGGAACGAGTAAAGAGTACTTATCAGTAACGAGGAAGAACTAGGTATGAAGATACTGCGATCAAACCTCGGATAAGTAGAATGTCGCGAGACAAAGGGAATTGGTTTCGTATGTAAAATGGTTCAATCGATCACAAAGTAATCATTGAGTATGTGGGAGCCGTTATGGATCTCCAGATCCCGCTGATGGTTATTGATGAGAGAGGTGTCTTCATCATGTCTGCATATTCACGAACCGTAGGGTGAAACACTTAAGGTTCGAAGTTGTTTGAAGTAGATATGGAATTTGCGTTGGAGACCGAATGTTGTTCGGAGTCTCGGAATGGATCCGGGACATCACAAGGAGATCCGGAATGGTCCGGAGAATAAGATTCATATATTGGGAATCATTTTCTAAGTTAGGAAATGTTCCGGAGTGTTTGTATGGAGATTCTAGAAGGTTTCGGAATGTTCTGGAAGGTTCTAGAGGATTTCTTGGAGTTTACTTGAAAACCAAGAAAGGATCAAGGGAGTCCAAGTGTGGCTAGACACGGATTCGTGGGGGATGAGGATTCCTCCCCCCTTCCCACCGCCGGCCCAAGGAGGGGAGTCCTACTAGGACTCCCCCTCCCCAGGCGCGCCTCCCTCCCTTAAATAGAAGGGAGGGGCGCCCCCTCTTGCGACTTGTCTCATAATTCTGAATCTCAGCCGCCTCTCTCCTCCACGTTTCTTCTGCACAGGCATAGGCGAAGCCCTGCAGAATTCTCATCTCCACCACCACCACCACCACGCCGTCGTGCTGCTGGGATTCCGTGGAGAAGATCTACTACCTCCGCTGCTCGCTGGAACGGGGAGAGGAAGGTCTGCTTCGACTCCGCACGTGTGACCGTCTGCGAACGCGGCGCCGGAAGGATCGTTCACACGATCTTGAGATCGGCAAGTGATCGACTGCATCATCCACGAGATCTAATCTCGTTAACGCTTTCGGTTCTACGAGGGTTAGTACCGATCTATCTCGTTGTTCATGTCTAGTAGATTAGATCTTGGCTTTTATCTAGATTAGATCTGGGTTTTGTTCGTTCTTGCGGTAGAAATTTTTTGTTTTCCATGCTACGAACCCATCAGTGGTATCAGAGCCTTGTCTATGCGTAGATCTGTTGCACGAGTAGAACACAATGAGGTTGTGGGCGTTGGTGCTCGTGTCGTCTTTTGCTATATGTGTACTTTGCATCTTGCGGTATGGTGGGATGAAGCGACTCGGGCTAACATTACATGTCATCGTACATGAGACTTGCTCCACGCTTGACGTGCAACTCGTATTGCACAAGTGGCTTTGCGGGTGTCTGTCTCTCCCATCATAGTATAGATCAAATCTACACTTTGCACGTGATAGCACTTGTATCAACGTTGTGGTTCAGTTTCGTAGGTAAGATGCGTTCTTAGTCGAAAGCCCCAAGCCACGTAAAACTTGCAAAGAAAATTAGAAGCGTCTAACTTGTTTTTGCAGGGGTTTTGTGATGTGATATGTCCTACATGTGATTGTGATTGTATTTGATGTATGCAATAATCCTTGTTGTAATATGGCAACCGGCAGGAGCCTAATGGTTGTCTTTAATTCTGTTAAGACCTGCGTGTCTATTCATCTTGTAATAGCTTTGTTCCAAGTAGTTGTAATAGTTGCTAGTAAAGATGGACAACCATGAAGCGGCGCCACGGACCTTGACGCAATGCTGGTGATGATGGAGATCATGTCCGTGCTTTGGAGATAGAGATCGAAGGCATAAGAAGAAAGGGCCATATCATATCACACAAATTATGAATTACCTATGATGTTAATCCTTTATGCATCTTGTATTGCTTAGATCGCGACGGTAGCATTATAAGATGATCCCTCTCACTAAATATCAAGTAATAAAGTGTTCGTCCTTAGTTGGCACCGTTGCTAAGACTCGTCGTTTCGAAGCATCTCGTGATGATCGGGTGTGATAGACTCTACGTGTGCATACAACGGGTGCAAGCCAGATTTGCACATGCGGAAACTAAGGTTAATCTTGACGAGCCTAGCATGTACAGACATGGTCTCGGAACACGGAATACCGAAAGGTAGAGCATGAGTCATATGATTGATATGATGAACATGAAGATTGTTCGCCGATGAAGCTACATCATCTCACGTGATGATCGGACTTGGTGTAGTAGATTTGGTTCATGTAATCACTAAAACAACTGCGAGGGATGTTGTTTTGAGTGGGAGTTCACCTAGTTAATTTAAGAATTAAATTAGAACACTATTTATCATAAACTTAGTCTTAACTACTTGCAAATATGTTGTAGATAATGGCGAACGTTTCCATCAATTTCAATGCGTTCCTAGAGAAATAAAAGCTTAAGAACAATGGAAGCAATTTCACGGACTGGTTCTGTGGACTGAAGATCGTCCTCAGGGCTGGTCAGTTGACCTATGTGCTCGAAGCACCGCTAGGTGACCCACCTGCAGAAGATGCCACCGATGACGTAAAGAATGTTTATGCCACTCGGAAACATCACTACTCCACAGTTCAGTGTGCCATCTTAAACGGCTTAGAATCAGAGCTTCAAAAGCGTTTTGAGCACCATGACCCATTTGAAATCATTAAGGAGCTCAAACTCATATTTGAGACTCGCGCGACCATGGAAAGCTATGAAGCTTTCGAGAAGTTCTTTACCTGCAAGATGGAAGAGGGTAGCTCCGTTAGCGAGCACGTGCTCACCATGTCTGGGCACGCAAACAAACTCCAAGAGTTGGGGATACCGATTCCTAATGAATCGGGGATTCACCGTGTTCTCCAATCACTGCCACCAAGTTACAAGAACTTTGTGATGAACTACAATATGCACTGCATGAACAAGATGTTGCCTGAACTATCGTCCATGCTGAAAACTGCTGAAGTGGAGATCATGAAAGAACACCAAGTGTTGATGGTCAATAAGACCACCAATTTTAAGAAACGGGGCAAGCCTAAGAACAAGGGAAACTTCAAGAAGGACGGCAAGAAAGCTGCCACACCTGCTAAGAAGCCCAAGGCTGGTCCTAAACCTGAAGCTGAGTGCTTCTACTGCAAGGGTGTTGGTCACTGGAAGCGTAACTGCCCCAAATACCTGGCGGATCTGAAGAACGGCAACATCAAGAAGAAAGGTATATTCGATATACATGTTATAGATGTGTATCTTACTAGTAATCGTAGTAGTGCCGGTATTTGATACTGGTTCGGTTGCTCATATTTGTAACTCGAAACAGGAGCCGCGAAATAAACGAAGACTGGCGAGAGACGAGGTGACGATGCGCATTGGAAATGGCTCCAAGGTTGATGTGATCGCCGTCGGCACGCTCCCTCTACATCTACCATCGGGATTAGTTTTAAATTTAAATAATTGTTATTTGGTGCCTGCGTTAAGCATGAACATTATATCTGGATCTTGTTTATTGCGAGACGGTTACTCTTTTAAGTCTAAGAATAAAGGTTGTTCGATTTATATGAGTAATATCTTTTATGGTAATGCACCTGAGATGAATGGTTTATTCTTATTGAATCTCGATAGTAGTGATACACATGTTCACAACATAGATGCTAAACGAATAAAATTGAATGATAATTCTACATACATGTGGCACTGTCGTCTTGGTCACATTGGAGTGAAGCGTATGAAGAAACTCCATTCTGATGGACTTCTTGAATCACTTGATTTTGAATCACTTGAAAGATGCGAAGCATGTCTAATGGGAAAAATGACTAAGACTCCATTCTCTGGAATAATGGAGCGAGCTACAGACTTGTTGGAAATAATACATACCGATGTGTGCGGTCCAATGAGTGTAGCATCGCGTGGTGGATATCGTTATGTTCTCACTTTCACGGATGACTTAAGTAGATATAGGTATGTCTACTTTATGAAACATAAGTCCGAAACTTTCGAGAAGTTTAAGGAATTTCAAAGTGAAGTGGAAAATCATCGTAACAAGAAGATTAAGTTTCTGCGTTCTGACCGCGGAGGTGAATATCTGAGTTATGAGTTTGGCATGCATTTAAAGAAATGTGGAATACTTTCACAGTTGACACCGCCGGGAACACCACAACGTAATGGTGTGTCCGAACATCATAATCGAACTCTCTTAGATATGGTTCGGTCTATGATGTCTCTTACAGATTTACCGTTATCATTTTGGGGCTATGCATTAGAGACAGCCGCATTCACTTTAAATAGGGCACCATCTAAATCCGTTGAAACGACACCGTAGGAATTATGGTTTGGTAAGAAACCTAAGTTGTCGTTCCTTAAAGTTTGGGGCTGCGAAGCGTATGTAAAGAAGTTACAACCTGATAAGCTTGAACCCAAAGCGGAGAAATGCGTCTTCATAGGATACCCTAAAGAAACAATTGGGTATACCTTCTATCATAGATCCAAAGGCAAAGTTTTCGTTGCTAAGAATGGATCCTTTCTAGAGAAGGAATTTCTCTCGAAAGAAGTGACTGGAAGGAAAGTAGAACTGAACGAGGTTATTGAACCTTCTTTCGAAGTTGAGAGTAGCGCAGCACCGGAAGATGTTTGTGTGCCGCCTGCACCAACTGGAGAGGAAGCTAATGATGATGATCATGAAACTTCGAACGAAGTTACTACTGAAACTCGCAGGTCAACAAGGGTTCGTACCACTCCTGAGTGGTATGACTCTTCGTTGAACGTCATGTTGGTGGACAACACTGATGACCCTGCGACGTATGAAGAAGCTATGGTGAGCCCAGATTCCGACAAATGGCTAGAAGCCATGAAATCCGAAATGGGATCCATGTACGAAAACCAAGTATGGACTTTGGTGGACTTACCGGATGGCCGTAAGGCTGTCGAGAACAAATGGATTTTCAAAAGAAAAACAGATGCTGATGGTAATGTTACCGTATATAAAGCTCGACTTGTCGCAAAAGGGTTCCGACAAATTCAAGGAGTTGACTACGATGAGACTTTCTCACCAGTAGCGAAGCTAAAGTCTGTGAGGATTCTCATCTCCACCACCACCACCACGCCGTCGTGCTGCTGGGATTCCATGGAGAAGATCTACTACCTGCGCTGCTCGCTGGAACAGGGAGAGGAAGGTCTGCTTCGACTCCGCACGTGTGACCGTCTGCGGAAGCGCTGCCGGAACGCGGCGCCAGAAGGATCGCCCACACGATCTTGAGATTGGCAAGTGATCGACTACATCATCCACGAGATCTAATCTCGTTAACGCTTTCGGTTCTACGAGGGTTAGTACCGATCTATTTCGTTGCTGATGTCTAGTAGATTAGATCTTGGCTTTTATCTAGATTAGATCTGGGTTTTATTCGTTCTTGCGGTAGAATTTTTTTGTTTTCCATGCTACGAACCCATCAGTACCTAGTTGATATCATGCTCTTTTGTATATGGATGTCATCGGTGTGAAATGAAAGGGGAGCTTGTAAGTCCATGGAGTTATGTATATGTGTTAGAGAAACGCCTGAGCCGCTGGTCTAATCCATGCTGACATGGTGGAAACCTGCAACGTAACCATAATGAGCTGTCTATGAAGCATTCTTCTTATAAAAAAAAGAGTCCTATATTGAGAAAAAAAAGAGAAAAAAAAGAGATACTATGAAAAGAGGAAAGAGAGAAAAAAGCACCATATTCCCATGGTAAATAAGAAGAATGCTGAGATGCTCGTTGTCTGCTTGCCTTGTCATTTTGATATGGGGATTCTTCCGTATCATCGGGCAAGGGGTACCCCGTTGGCGGTTCTCAATGATACACATGTACTTACAGTGACAAGAACTTACCGGTGACTAAACTTGAGTAGCATGAGGAGCGACCCTCGTATACAAGGGACATGAGATTTCTGACTTATACTTCGTCAAGCATGTACACCATAGTTTGTTCACTTTAACCTTAATCACTTCAAGATGCTTATGATAGGGGCAATGAGAGCTGAAAGCTATAAGTACCATAATTTTTGGAAGCTCTTTATGAGACTTGAATCCCAACTTCCTTTTACAAAAGGCTTTTCTTCCACCATTATATTGAGTCTCCACCTTCTACCTTTATGCACCTACTTTGAGAGCATAGTGGCCATTCTTAGTTCTATGTGCATTCTCCCAAGACTAGTTGATTGATGCATAACTTGATATTGCTTGTTTTAAACTATTGTATCTAGTCACTCTTATGAACTTTGAAGGTGTCCTATGCATTTATATTTGCTACTCTATGAGGGACAAGCTGAATACTTCTATGCTATGTTTTCTTTATGTGAAACAAACAAACGTCTTGCAAAGCATTGTTATTCATGAATCTTTTGTTTGTGCCTTTTCATGTTACATCATAGTTTCTTTGTCTTATTGCTAGAACTTTGTCTTTCATGTTATGATTGAAGTGCTATGATCCCAGCTTTGAATGTTTACAAATACTTTGGTCAAGCCTTTGATGGTGCATGTCACCTCAAAAATTATTCTTTCTTTTTATCACTTACCTACTCGAGGACGAGCAGGAGTTAAGCTTGGGGATGTTGATACGTTGCAAATGTATCTATAATTTTTGATGCTCCATGCTTGCTTTTATCTACTTTCTTGTGTTTTGTCCATACTTTGGAGTACTTTTCATATGATTTCTTGGACTAACCTATTAACAAGAGCCAGAGTGCTAGCTGCCCGTTTTCTGCTGTTTTTGGTTCCAGGAAAGTCAGAAAATGAATATTCTTGGAATTGGACGGGACAAAAGCCAAAGTGCCTATTTTTCCAGAAGACTCTAGGAGCCAGAATATGAGACGGAGGAGAGCCAGGGGCTGGCCACACCACCCCTAGGCGCGGGCTAGGCCTGGCCGCGCCAGGGCATGGTGTGGTGGCCCCAAGCACCCCCTCGGTCTCCCTCTTCGCCTATAAGAAGCCTTCTGACCTAAAAACTTCGGTGGGTTCGACGTTTTTCCACGAAAAGTTCCGCTGCGCCGCCGCCACCGAAGGGGAGATTCGGGGGACAGAAAGTCTCTGTTCTGGCACCCTGCCGGGATGGGAAAGTGCCCCGGAGCCATCTCCATCGATCTCCACCATCATCTTCATCGACCATCCATGTTTCCTCCATCTATGAGTGAGTAATCCCCCGCTGTAGGCTATGGGGATGGTAGGGATTGGATGAGATCGTTCATGTAATGGCATCAGGTTGTTAGGGCATGGTTCCTAGTATCTTTTATTAGTTCTTTATGACTTTATTGCGACTTGTTGTGCTTAATGCTTGTCACTAGGGCCCGAGTGCCATGATTTCAGATTTGAACTTATTATTGATTCATTATGATAATATTGTTCTTGGTCTTATCTGCAAGTTGTATACACACGTCGTTGTCCGGAACCTATGGCCCTGAAGTGATAGAAATCGGGATAACCAGAAGGGAAAGGCTTTGCTGTGAGGATCACATGTGTTCACGGAGTGTTAATGCTTTGCTCCGGTTCTCTATTAAAAGGAGCACCTTAATTGCCAGTAGTTCCCTAGAGGCCCCGCTGCAAACGGGCTGGCAGGACAAAAGATGTTGTGCAAGTTCTCATTGCGAGCACGTATGACTATATATGGAACACATGCCTAGGATTGTCTAGTACTTGGATGCTTTATCTTATTTATCTGCAATTGCCCTATGTTCTGATTGCTATGTGAATTGTCTTGTCCATGCAACGCCCGTCCATCCATCCTATGCCTACCGCACTCGAATCCCACTGTTACTGCTTTTGTTACTACTGTCTTTGCTTTACTACTGCTGTTACTTTGCTATTCCTACTACAAAACTGTTGCTACTCATAAACTATTGTGAGCAAGATTGTTTCCAGGTGCAGCTGAATTGACAACTCAGTTGTTAAGGCTTATAAATATTCTTTGGCTCCCCTTGTGTCGAATCAATAAATTGGGTTTCACTTCCCTCGAAAATACTGCGATACACCCCCTATACTTGTGGGTCATCAGTGATACGCGCCCCGTAAACCACGCTAAGGGGTGGCTCGCCTCCTTCGACGACGTGCCGCGGCTGAACGCACGACACATCGACAGCAACGTAGACCTTGTGCGCGCCGAGCTTGACGAAGAGGCCGTTGCGTGGAAGTGGACGCTTGCCAAAGCAGCCAGCGTTGTCGCTGACAAAGTCCAGCGCTCCAAAGCGCTGAACGAGCCCGGAGACGATGCGTTCGCCGGTGCCGATGAGGTTTCCCGTCCGGATCTTCACCCCTGCTAGCGCTGCTAGCCCCACGGTGGGCGCCAACTGTCGTGGTGGTGTCACGGCAGATGCCATGGATAGGATAAAGGTGGGGACTAAATGCAGTAGGGGAATCCAGGGAGGGATAGTGTGGTGATTCCACACACAGTAGATTTGTATTCGATTTACTTCCACAGATTACAAGTGCTCCTTGAGCTGTATTGGAGAGAGGAGGAAGAAGGAACCCTCTTACTCTCACCACTAGCTAGCCCTCGGGAACCAAGCAAAAGTCAACCACCCAACTAGAGATCAACCCCTTCTACAGAGGCCCTAACCCTCCTTATATAGGGGTGGCTAGGTCTCCAATTAGGGCATACGTGGAGGCATATTTCAGGGAATATGCCTCTTTCCAAAATAGTAAGCCGACCGGGTCACTTTCCCCCCGCGTCATCCATGCAGAGGCTATGTGAGCCTCTGCGGCGCCCGCGTCATCCAACATAGGCATCGTCACCTTTGTCGGCCACGCCTCGGTGGTCCTGCCTCTGTCCGCTTCGCTCATGCTCTGCGCACAATGGTCACCTTTGACCAGCGAGATACCTTCCTTCTCCTATAAGCTTGATGTAACCCAGATCGTACCTAGTAAATCCGGCCATACCTGTGCCTGCATACAAGTTAGATACATCTCACCGACTTACGATATAAGTCGGCTGAGACTTAGTTAGGTGGACATCCCCTGATCCAGGTTACCCCGTGATTCGGTCTGCCTTGAAGTGACTCGGCCAGCATCCGCTTTGACCTTGCCGTACCTCGGCTAACTCGGCCTTTATACCCCGGCGTGACCCTACCCGGGGGTATCCCTCAACATATGCGGTATCTGCTAGAAATGCTCTAACAAGCCCATATAGGGTACCATGGTTTTCGAGCACCATATCTATATTTGTTTTGAAATAGTACATGTTTGGTCATGTACATACCTAAATTTCACGTACCTAAGGTATACATATCTAAGATATATATACCAATGATATACATATTGTGTACGTGTCCAATTACGTATCCAAAGTATGTATATCTTAGTTATATGTAACATATGTATACATATACCCTTAGATATGTATAATTTAAAGAAAATACGTGTATCATGTATGATACCCGGGTACCATGGTACACCAGCTAATTTACCACATATATACATAGAGTGATAAGTGCGCACACCCTAAACCCTAGACCCACAGAGTAAATGACATTGCGGGTCATTAAACTTGTCCCGCATATGCACTTAAGTCACATATCTCCAAAACTGAACTAACCGATTACTTAGCTTGTGTTTAGTGTACCCGAGGTCACAAATCGGTCTGTCGCCCGGTTTTTGCCAGAAAACCGCACGCTTGTCTCACGTGATAGATGGTTTTTTTATTTAGGCCCCTATCTAGTACGTAAAGGAATAAAAAAAATAAATTAGATCAGGTTGAGCCCGACCCGATCATGTGTTGACCCCTAGACTCGAGTCACTCCAGGAGGGCACGAGGCGGACGCTGGAATCGCGAGGGGCAGCGTAGTCGATGGCGATGGAGGAGGGGAACGCCGCCCCAGCGGCCACGTCGGGCTCGTCGGCGACGCCTCAAGCACGGGAGACGCCGGATCCCGAAGATCTTCCTCTTCTCCGGCTTGATTGGCAGTAGTTTTCGGTGCACGGTAGGTCTCCAATTTCGCCCCAAAACTAGGACTTCTTGACCCGTCCCTGATGTTGTTTGTACGTGCTGCTGCTAGTAGATTATGGTTGGGGATTGTTAGGGAATAGGCTGAGTAATATGCTAGGGACAAGGTTCCCTAATTTCTGATTTGTTTAGGTTATTTACTAGCTGAGTTTTGGTCAAATTTGTCACGGCCGTTGATGAATGAATTATGTTCTAGTTTGTGTAGGCCATGAGTCAACTAAGTTCGGTGTTGAAATTCACCATGATGGTAATTTTGTTGGATCTGGGCAGAGGATCAACTATTTAGATGAGAAAAGCACTGTTTGGTTTGATAATTTGGACAAAAATTCCTTCAACTATGAGACACTGCTCTATATGATCAATCGGCTAGGATATGAACAGAGGTTGTATATTTTCTGGTGTCCCCTGTGTTGCAAACGTATCCATAATTTCTTGGTTTTATCTACTTTCTTATGTTTTGTCCATACTTTGGAGTATTTTTCATATGATTTCTTGGACTAACCTATTAACAAGAGCCACAGTGCCAGCTGCTAGTTTTCTGCTTTTTTTGTTCCAAGAAAGTCAGAAAATGAATATTCTCCAAATTGGACGGGACAAAAGCCAAAGTCAGTTTTTCACCGAGGGACACCTAGAGCCAGAATACGGGACGGAGAGGGGCTGGGGCCCGGTCACACCACCTGGCCGCGCGGCCAGACCTGGCCCGCGCCAGGGGGTGGTCTGGCCGCCCCAGGCACCCCCTCGGCCTCTCCTTCCACCTATATATTGCCTCCGATACAGAAACCCTAAGTACCCGATCTTCCACGAAAGAGTCTATAGCCGCCGTCATCTCCATCCCTAGATCGGAAGGGATCTAAAGCTCTTCCTGGCACCCTGCCGGAGAGGGGAATTCACCCTGGAGGCCTTCTTCATCATCATGCAAGCTCCGGTGTGATGCGTGAGTAGTTCATCTTTGAACTACGGGTCCATATAGTAGCTAGATGGCTGGTTCTCCTCCTTTATGCCATCATGTTTAGATCTTGTGAGCTCCGTTCATGATCAAGATCATCCATTTGTAATTCTGCATGTTGTGTTTGCGGGGATCCGATGGATATTGAGATGCTATTTCAGATTGATTATTGATTCTATCATGTCTTTGTTATTTGTGATCTTGCATGCTTTCCGTTGTTAGTAGCTATCTTGGCCAAGTAGATGCTAGCAACTCCAAGAGTTAGTATTTATGATCGATAGTGGGTTCATGCCTCTGGTATTCTGGGGAAGTGACAGAAATCTCTAAGGTACTAGATGTGCTGTTGCTACTAGGGAGAAAACAACAATCCTTTGTTTATAGAACAATCGCATTGTTTACTTTACACGCAATTCGTAATGCAATTATCCGTTGCTTGCAACTTAATACTGGAGGGGGTTGGATGATAACCTGAAGGTGGATTATTAGTCATAGATGCAGTTGGATGGCGGTCTATGTATAATGTTGTAATTCCCAATCAAATCTCAAAGGAGTCAAGATGATTAGTATATGCTTGTATGCTTTCTCGATGTTTGTCAATTGCCCCACTGTAATTTGTTCACCTAACATGTCATCTATCTTAAGGAGAGCCACCATTAGTGAACTATGGAACCCGGTCCTTTCTTTTACTATCAATCTACAATCAACTGTTTAGTGCTTTGTGTTTACTTTCTGCAAACTATTACTTTCTTCCACTCGATATGTTTAATCCTTCGTTTTCAGCAAAACCGGTGAGATTGACAACCTCATTGCAAGTTGGGGACAGAGTTCTGTGGTTGTGTTGTGCAGGTCTCCATGTTGCTGCTGGCACCGGTAGTGCGCCCTGCCAAAGTTCAGCTAGCAACACCTTTGGGGTGTTTCCTTGCTCCTACTGGTTCGATTAAACCTTGGTTTCATAACTGAAGGAAACTTGCTGTTGTGCTCATCATACCTTCCTCTTGGGGTTCCCCAACGAGCTCGATATATTTTGGGCCATCAAGCTATTTTTCTGGTGCCGTTGCCGGGGAGTCAAGGACATCTTCACAAGGGGAGTCCCTCATAACCAATCTCTTTACTTTGTTATTTTTGTTTTGCTTAGTTTACTTTTGCTTTGTTTGCTTGTTTCTTTATCAAAAACACACAAAAATTAGTTTTACAAGTTTGCTTTATTTATTAAAAACACAAAAATATGACTACCCTTGAAAACACTAAGTTGTGTGACTTCACTAGCACCAACAACAATGATTTTATTAGCACACCTATTGCTCCACCTGTTCCTGAAGCTACTTTCTTTGAGATAAAACCTGCTTTACTCAATCTTGTTATGAGAGAACAATTTTCTGGTATTGGTAATGAAGATGCTGCTGCTCATCTAAATAACTTTTTTAAACTTTGTGAGATGCAAAAGCATAGGGATATAGATGGAGATATTATTAAGCTTAAATTGTTTCCTTTCTCTTTGAGAGGAAAAGCTAAAGAATGGTTGAATTCCTTAACTAGGAATAGTATTGATTTTTGGACTAAATGCAAAGATGCTTTCATTGGAAAATACTATCCTCATGCTAAGATTATATCTATGAGAAGTGAAATAATGAAGTTTAAACAATCTGATAATGAACATGTTGCTCAAGCTTGGGAAAGAATGAAATCTTTGGTGAAGAATTGTCCCACTCATGGTCTGACTGCTTGGATGATTATCCAAACTTTTTATGCAGGATTGAACTATTCTTAAAGGAACCTATTGGATTCTGCTGCTGGAGGTACCTTTATGACCATTACTTTGGGTGCTGCAACAAATCTTCTGGATAATATGATGGTTAACTACTCTGAATGGCATACTGAAAGATCTCCACAAGGTAAGAAGGTAAATTCTGTTGAGGAAACCTCCTCCTTGAGTGATAAGATTGATATTATTATGTCTATGCTTGTTAATGGGAAAGCCCATATTGATCCAAATAATGTTCCCTTAGCCTCTTTGGTTGCTCAAGAAGATCAAGTTGATGTGAACTTTATAAGAAATAATAATTTTAGCAACAATGCCTACAGGAATAATTTTGGTAACAACAATTATAAGCCATATCCTACCAACAATGGTAATGCTTATGGAAATTCTTACAACAACGATAGGAGTGCTCCCTCTGAACTTGCAGTTATGCTTAAGGACTTTATTAGTAAACAAACTGCTTTCAATAAAACTATTGAGGAAAAACTCTCTAATGCTGAAAGAAATATTGCATCACTGGCTAAAGCTCAATCTTTTTTGAATAAAATGGCTGCTAAACCTAAGACTAATGATAATCCCTTTGCGGCTACTAATGCCATACAAGTAAGAATTGATGAAAATGTTAGACTATTAGCTGAATTGCATGCTAAATGGGAAAGAGAAGATGAAATTGCTAGCTAGTGTTGAGGCTAGTAATATCTCTACTACTTTAGATGATAATTATGATTTTGATCTTGATGGTTGCAATATCTCCGAAGTTATTAAGTTCCTACAAAAACTTGCTAAAAGTCCTAATGCTAGTGCTATGAACATGGCCTTTACAAAACACATTACTGATGCTCTCATAAAGATTAAAGAAGAAAAGATGAAACATAAATCTTCTATTCCTATAAAACAAGAAGATGGTTGGGAACCCATCATCAATATGAAAGTGAATGATTTTGATTTTAAAGCTTCATGTGATCTTGATAGTAGTATTTCCATTATGCCTAGAAAGATTTATGATATGCTTGATTTGCCATCACTTGAAGATTGTTATTTGAATGTCCCACTTGATGATAATGCTAAAAAGAAACTCATGGGGAGTATTAATGATGTTCTTATTATGGTTAACGATGCCTATGTCCCCGTTGATTTCTATGTTTTGGATATTGAATGCAACACTTCTTGTCCTATTACTTTGGGAAGACCTTTTCTTAGAACTATTGGTGTCATTACTGATATGACAGAAGGCACCATTAAATATCAACTCCCACTCAATAAAGGTATAAAACACTTCCCTAATAAGAGAGAGAAGATTTCTTTTGCCTCTCCTATGAAAACAAAATTTGCTCTTAATGCTTCTTCATTTGAGAACACTTGATTCTTTTTCTTGCTTCTTATGCTTAACTTAAAGGCGTTAAAGAAAAGTATTTATTGGGAGATAACCTAAAAGTTTTAGATGAGTCTTGGAAGTTATTACTTCAGTAATAACCGCTTCTTATCCTTTTTATTTTCTTTTTACGCCAAGAGTAACCTCTAATGAGAGAGAAGTAATGATTGGGAAAGTTGTTGTCCCGAAACAGATTTCTGTGCTTCACCGTAAAAATTCGTGTAAAATCTCTGTATATGTCCTTTTGAGGCGTGAATTTTGTGCTTCTGCCCCAGGTTGTTATCTAACTTTCGTTAGTTCAACACTTTTTGATTTGAGCAACAGAAGGTCTTCGAAAAAATTCGTATTTACCTGCTAGTCTGTTTTGACAGATTTTTGTCATTTTCTCCATTTGCTTCTTGTTGGTTCCTTTTTGAGTTCTTTTGGGGAATTGAGCTTTCTGAGGGAAGTGCTACAGTAGCTTGTGTTTTAGTGGAAGTTTTATTGGTGTTGGAACTGAACCTAATGACCTATTATCTTGAGTGCACTAATGTTGCTAATAAAGATTGTTTGAAGTTTTGTATGAAGGAAACATTTCAGGTGTATGTGAGATGAAGAATGGAATAAAGCTCAAGCTTGGGGATGCCACGCGTGTCACCCCAAGAAATATCCAAGAAGTACAAGCATCAAAGCTTGGGGATGCCCAAGGCATACCCCTCTTCATCAATAAAAATCTCAGGTTTCTTCCAAACGCTTCATTTTTATTGTTCCATGCACAGTTGTGTTGTTCTTGCAGCCTCTTCTTTTTCGTTTTCGTTTTGGTTTTTTGTTTGCTTTGTTTGCTTAGTTTGCTAAATAAATTGGTTGGACCCCCTCTTTCATGCATTAGTTTTCAAATAGTTTGGTTTGGATTGGAAAAGAGTAGGAAAGTTCATGCTTAAGTGGTAAAGAGGGCTTGTTTTTGACTATGGACTATGCTTTGTCATGCCATGCTTGATATTGTTTTGTCTTTATGCTTAGTATTCTTTGCTGTAGCATGACTTGTTATAAACAATTGAGATTGCTTAATGTGCTTTGGAAGAATCATGCGTTGTTTTAGCATATTAAAGCATAGTATTGTGGTATTCTCCTTTAATGCTTTATTTGGGTTGACTTGGCGCATGCTCACACCATGTTATGACTATTCCAAGTCACCATAAGCCTTTATGATCCTTTAGTTTTCAACTTGTAGTATCACTTTATGCTTTGATCAATGATGTTTTGTCGCTCTGCATGATTATGGCCATTATTGCTCTCTTAGTTTGTCGCTCCCAGTCTTTTGCTAGCCTCCGCAACCAAGTATGAGTTCCACTCATGCATCCAACTCATAAAATCAAGTTATTCTAATGAGTCCACCATACCTATCTACTAGCATATGATATTCCAAGTATATTCATGTTTTTATCTACCTTCCGAATTAAACTTGTTATGAGAAAACTTGTGATTAAAGCTCTCACGAACTTGATGGCACACTTTACTTTTCTTGCCCTTAATAAACTTGAACCATTGTGTCGTCTATGTTGTATATGCTTGCACTTATTTGTTGGGGATTAGCAAAACCATGTTGTCATGGGGAACGCTTTCAACATTGCACTTGTACTTTGTACCTAGTTGATATCATGCTCTTTTGTCTATGGATGTCGTCGGTGTGAAATGAAAGGGAAGCTTGTAAGTCCAAGGAGTTATGTATGCGTGTTAGAGAAATGCCTGGGCCGCTGGTCTAATCCATGTTGACATGGTGGAAACCTGCAGTGTAACCATAATGAGCTGTCTATGAAGCATTCTTCTTATAAAAAAAGAGTTAGATATTGAGAAAAAAGATTATAAAAAGAGGAAAGAGAGAAAAAAACACCATATTCCCATGGTAAATAAGAAGATTGCTGAGATGCTCGTTGTCTGCTTGCCTTGTCATTTTGATATGGGGATTCTTCCGTATCATCGAGCAAGGGGTACCCCGTTGGCGGTTCTCTATGATACACATGTACTTACGATGACAAAAACTTACCGTTGACTAAACTTGAGTAGCATGAGGAGCGGTCCTCGTATACAAGGGACATGAGATTTCTGACTTATACTTCGTCAAGCATGTACACCATAGTTTGTTCACTTTAACCTTAATCACTTCAAGATGCTTATGACAGGGGCAATGAGAGCTGAAAGCTATAAGTACCATAATTTTTGGAAGCTCTTTATGAGACTTGAATCCCAACTTCCTTTTACAAAAGGCTTTTCTTCCACCATTATATTGAGTCTCCACCTTCTACCTTTATGCACCTACTTTGAGAGCATAGTGGCCATTCTTAGTTCTATGTGCATTGTCCCAAGACTAGTTGATTGATGCATAACTTGATATTGCTTGTTTTAAACTATTTATATCTAGTCACTCTTATGAACTTTGAAGGTGTCCTATGCATTTATATTTGCTACTCTATGAGGGACAAGCTGAATACTATTATGCTATGTTTTCTTTATGTGAAACAAACAAACGTCTTGCAAAGCATTGTTATTCATGAATCTTTTGTTTGTGCCTTTTCATGTTGCATCATAGTTTCTTTGTCTTATTGCTAGAACTTTGTCTTTCATGTTATGATTGAAGTACTATGATCCCAGCTTTGAATGTATTACAAATACTTTGATCAAGTCTTTGATGGTTCATGTCACCTCAAAAATTATTCTTTCTTTTTATCACTTACCTACTCGAGGACGAGCAGGAGTTAAGCTTGGGGATGTTGATACATTGCAAATGTATCTATAATTTTTGATGTTCCATGCTTACTTTTATCCACTTTCTTGTGTTTTGTTCCAACTTTGTAGTACTTTTCATATGATTTCTTGGACTAACCTATTAACAAGAGCCATAGTGCCAGTTGCCTGTTTTCTGCTGTTTTTGGTTCCAGGAAAGTCAGAAAATGAATATTCTCGGAATTGGACAGGACAAAAGCCAAAGTGCCTATTTTTCCGGAAGTCATCAGATGCCAGAATACGAGACGGAGAGGGGCCAGAGGCCGGCTAAACCACCTGGCCACGCGGCCAGGCTTGGCCCGCGCCAGGGGGTGGTGTGGTGGCCCCTGGCACCCCCTCGGCCTCTTTTTCCGCCTATATATTGCCCTCGGGACAAAAATCCTTAGGGCCCGATCAAAAATCCACAAAAGAGTTTGTAGCCGCCGTCATCTCCATCCCTAGATTGGGAGGGATCTAAAGCTCTTTTCGGCACCCTGCCGGAGAGGGGAGTTCACCCTGGAGGCCTTCTTCATCACCATGCAAGCCTCCGGTGTGATGCGTTAGTAGTTCATCCTTGGACTACAGATCCATGTAGTAGCTAGATTGCTGGCTCTCCTCCTTTGTGCTTTCATGTTTAGATCTTGTGAGCTCCGTTCATGATCAAGATCATCTATTTGTAATTCTGCATGTTGTGTTTGCGGGGATCCGATGGATATTGAGATGCTATTTCATATTGATTATTGATTCTATCATGTCTTTGTTATTTGTGATCTTGCATGCTTTTCGTTGTTAGTAGCTATCTTGGCCAAGTAGATGCTAGCAACTCCAAGAGTTAGTATTTATGCTCGATAGTGGGTTCATGCCTCTGGTAATCTGGGGAAGTGACAGAAATCTCTAAGGTACTAGATGTGCTGTTGCTACTAGGGAGAAAACAACAATCCTTTGTTCATAGAACAATCGTATTGTTTACATTACACACAGTTCGTAAAGCAATAATTTGTTGCTTGCAACTTCATACTGGAGGGGGTTCGGATGATAACCTGAAGGTGGATTATTAGTCATAGATGCAGTTGGATGGTGGTCTATGTATAATGTTGTAATGCCCAATCAAGTTCCAAAGGAGTCAAGATGATTAGTATATGCATGTATTGCTTTCTCGATGTTTGTCAATTGCCCCGCTGTAATTTGTTCACCCAGCATGTTATCTATCTTAAGGAGAGCCACCTCTAGTGAACTATGGATCCCGGTCCTTTTTCTTTACATACAATCTACAATCTTTTACTACTTTGTGTTTACTTTCTGCAAAATTTTACTTCTTTCCATTCGATACGTTTAATCCTTTGTTTTGCGCAAAACACGGTGAGATTAACAACCTCATCGCAAGTTGGGGACAAAGTTCTGTGGTTGTGTTGGGCAGGTCTCCACGTTGCTACTAGCACCGGTAGTGCGCCCTGCCAAAGCTCAGCTAGTAACACCTTTGGGGTGTTTCCTTGCTCCTACTTGTTCGATTAAACCTTGGTTTTATATTGAGGGAAACTTGCTGATGTTCTCATCATACCTTCCTCTTGGGGTTCCCAACGAGCTCACATCAACACCGCTCCAGCATTTTTCTAGCGCCATATACAGAGCCATCAAGCTACCTATGGAAGATGACAGTGAGAAGAGAAACAAGAGTGATTCTGATGATGAGGAGTACAATAAGAAGAAAAAGAAGAAACAAGTGGTCTACAAGTTCAAGCCATTTAACACTGGTGGTGACATGGCTAATCCTTAATTTAAAACATGCATGATATTTGACTCCATGGAGATTGTTAGGAAAGCAATGGCACAATATGCAGTCAACGAGAGAGTTCAGATAAGGAAGAAAAGGAACAACAAGAAAAGGTTTGAGGCTTTTTGTGAAGGAGAAACACCCATAGAGGAGCCTTGTACCTAGAGGTTTATTGTTGTGAAGTATAATCAAACTGCTGATTTTCTTGTGGAGTGTTATGTTGGAGAGCACACTTGTGAGAGAGTTTGGGAAGTCAAGGAACTCACAACACCTTTTTTAGCTCAACAGTATGTTGAGATGTTTAGAGACAATGACAGGATGTCACTAAAAACATTTACCAAGAAAGTGAGAAAGAAATACAATATGGAGCCTAGTAGGTTCAAACTTGGGAGAGCTAAGAAGTGAGCATTGGCAGTGGTACATGGTGATGAGATCAAGCAGTTTTCATTGCTTTGATAGTATGGAAAGGAACTTATAACTAGAAATCCCCGTTCTTCTTTTTATGTGCACCTTGAGTATGGTTTGTTTAACACTTGCTACATGAGTTTGGTAGCATGTAAAATAGGTTGGTTGAAGGGTTGTCGACCAGTTATTTGTCTTGATGGAACTTTTATCAAGACAAAATATGGTGGTCAGTTACTCACTGCTGTTGGCATTGATGGCAATGATGCCACTTATCCAATTGCAATGGCAGTGGTTGAGACAGAGTGCTACAGCTCATGGACATGGTTCCTTGCTACACTAAAGCAGGATTTGAACATTGTCAACACATCAGCCTTCACAATCATGAGTGATAAACAAAAGGTACATTTCAACTCACTACAATTTTAGTAGTTAGGACTGAATTTTAATGTGTGTCTATCAATGTGAACTTACTTCTTTTGTTTTATGTGTCAAGGGCCTTATCAAAGGTGTGCAAGAACAGTTCCCCGATGCTGAGCATAGGTTTTGTGTCTGTCACTTGTATCAGAATATACACCAAGTTCACAAGGGTGAAATAGTCAGGCAGCAGCTGTGGGCTTGTGCTAAATCAACAACCGTTGCATCATTTGAAAGCAATATGGCAAAACTTGCAGTAGATAATCCTAGAGCACATGCATTTGTGCAAGAGATGGCTCCAAATACATGGAGTAGAGCATTTTTTTAGTGATTTTTCAAATTGTGACATTCTCTTAAATAACACATGTGAGGTGTTCAATAGGTAATAAATATATCTATGTTTCATGCATTACTTCTTTCTGACAATTTATTGAATTGTACTAATGTCTACTATATTTTCCATTGTAGATACATCTTAGATGCCAGAGAGCTTCCTATACTATCCATGTTCGAGAAAATTAGATCACAAATTCAACACAGACAATACACAGAGAGGAAGGAAGCAACCGAGAAAATGGCTAGGAATATAACTCCAAAAATCAGAGACAAGTTAAGGAAAAATACAGAATTATCAAGAGATTTTGAAGTTTCTCCAACTACAAACAGGGTTTTTGGAGTGGAGTCACATGGCAGGAATTATGTGGTGGAACTTAATTTGAGGGCATGCACATGCAGAAGATGGCAGCTTACAGGCATACCTTGTAACCATTCAATTGCTTGCATGAGGCATGAAAGAATTATGTCTGAGAGCATGGTCTCTAGCTGCTAATATATGGATACTTACATGCAAGCATATGGAGGTCAGATATTTCCTTTGAGAGATAAGGATAAGTGGGCACATGTACATGCAACTCCTATTCTACCACCTCTTTATGAAAAATCTGCCGGAAGTAGGAAGAAAAATAGAAGGAAGCAACCGGAGGAGAGCAAATATGGCACTAGGTTGAGCAAGCATGGAGCTATAATGCATTATGGATATTGTAAATTAGCTGGCCATAATAAGGCTAGTTGTAGTGACCTAAAAGCTGGAATATTGAGAGAAATTAATGCACCATAGGCACCAGATCTTGGACAGCAGCCATCAGTGCAGCAAGAGCATTAGACCTCAATGGAATCAAAAGGAAAAGGTCCCGCTACACAAATAGAAGCACAAAGTACAAGTTCCAGAGGAAGGAAAAGAAAACAAAGTTCCAAGATGAGGGAACATGTTGAGCAACTCATGGAGGCTGCAAAGAGGAAGAAACCAAAACAAGTGATATATGAAAATGGTGATGCTGACTTCCCTGTAATTAGAACCGTAAGTTTTCTTCATGTTTTCTCTATATTTTCTTATTTCATGCAAAACCATAGTATTACTAAATTATTATGTCCACCTCATAGCACATTAATCCAAACCAAGTGCGGCTAGAGCTAGATCCCGGACACAAAGATGATTCTATGGTTCACAATTTGGGACATAAAGAAAATATTAGTTTATTTCATTATGTGACTAGTTGACTGTTCATTCCATCAATAAGCATATGACTATTGATTCTATGATAAATAGGGAGCAGCAACATGAATTCCTTTAATTATGTTGGAAATGCCTGAAGAAAGTTATTTCATAGCACAAAATAGAGCCAATATACCTGCAGCTAGAGGTCCACTTGTCAACACATCTGGGAGAGCACTAGGAGCTACAAGATCAAGAGGGACAAGGGGAGCTACAGGAGCAAGTATGATCAATCAAAAATTAGTTTCTAGCAGAAACATGCACTTATTATTGTAATACATTGTACATGAGCTAGGGGAGGAAGAGGTGCATTAGGAGAAAGGAGAGCAAGAAGAGCAATAGAGGAAAGTGCAGCTGGAAGGAAAAGAACACAAGAAGATGGACAACAGGAAGAGTTTCAATCAACTCAAGGAGCTCCAACAGATGATGCATGATCGGCTCTAATTTTTGTGCAGCACAAAATGAATGTGTACTAGCTGATATCACTACTAGTCGGTATTAGTTTTGGAGTGCTTTTGAACTGTAAAAATTGCTTGCAATGTACTACATATATTGCGCTATCAAGATATGTATTGTCTTTTTATTTGCTGTCAAGATCTGTCCGTATTGTCCATATTGCTGTGCATATTGGACTGTCAATATTGATTCAAGTCTGCTGTCAGAATTTAGAAAAGAAATGTTGTAAAAAATTAGACAGAAATGCTGTCAAAATTTAGGCAGAAATTTAGATAGAAATGTTGTAAAAAATTAGACAGAAATGCTGTCAAAATTTAAACAGAAATTCTGTATATAAATATTGTCAATATTTAGACAAAAAATGCTGTCAACGTGTTAAGCAAAATAGAGCAGCAGATGCCTTGATCGATTGGAGAAAAGGGGTGTGCGCACAAGGACCTAACTGTAAAAAATCATTTGTCACGGTTTTCTAACAAAAAACGGGCGATACACCGATTTGTGACCTCGGGTGCACCTAAACACAAATAAATGACCGGTTAGTTCAGTTTTAAAGATATGTGACTTAAGTGCACATGCGGGACAAGTTTAGTGACCCACAGTGTCATTTACTCAAACCCACACACCCAGTGTCATTGCAGCCTTGTGATTCGTGCTATTGTTTAGGTCAATTCACGCATATTTATTGTGAGTGGATTTCTTTTTGTAAAAAACTCTTTCCATCCATGAGCCATTATCCTAACGCAAACAAAATAACGACCCTTATTTCAAAAAGGAATCACGTTGTAACATTCCGAAAAATAAATAGGGGAACTAGTTGATTTTGAGTATGTACATTGCATCTCATGCATCCAAAAAGGGCAATTTAAACTTTTGATATTTTGAGTGTTAGATATTGAAATTTGACACTTGTGTTGAGTTTGACTCAAATCAGAATTAGTATTTGAAATTTCAAATGTAATTTTGATGGAGAGTCATCAAAGTAATTTTTTTTGATCATTTACACACATACACATTCCTCGATAAATAGGGGATACTAAGACCAAATCCAAACATTGAATTCAAAATGGAAGGTTGACTTAGTCAAAGTTGAGTTCAAAAGTTTAAATATATAATAATGAAAAGAAAACTAATAATAATAGAAGTAACCCAAGACAATAAGTAAGAATTGGACTTTTGTTCATTTCATAATGGATACAAAGTTTGACTATTACAAAATTTAAAAGAAAAATACAAAAGAAGAAAAACCCTAGAACTAAGACCTATCTATATCTTCATCTTCGCATCTCACTTCATTCTTGACTTCTTATTTTTGAACTTCAACCTACAGTCAAGTAAATAAAAGAAAACAAGCAAAGGAACCAAAACTTGGTTAAAACATTGGTTTCACCCTAAGATGAAACCATTTAATGTGGAATCCAAATTTGAGCATCAAGAACTTGTCCTGGAACTTACTGGCTAGAGTTAGCAAACCAAGAACAATCAGGAAAAGGGAAATGAACAACAAACAACAGTAGTATTAGAACCAGGAATCTAGACAACATCAAGCTATTATCTAGAAGTAACAATAACAATAGGATCCAGTACATAGTCAGAGTATCATAGACACAACACTAGCACTATCAGATCCCAGGTTAATAGTAAATTGGTCCCAACTGTTGGGTCTGTAGCATAGAAAACAAAAAAATTCCTACGGTGTGAACTACATGCCAAGATCTATCTACTAGGTACAAAGCAACGGGTGGACATACATCCAACGAGAACTTACCCTCGTAGACAACGAGCTTTGTTAACGAGTAGGAACTCGTGGTTGATGTAGTCGTACACTTGCCGATCTCAAGATCGTGAGGAAGTCCGAGCGCCGCAACTCAGCGGCGCATCCGCACTCGCACACACGTTCAAGCCACCGGACAACCTCCACCTCCTCGCTCCAGCGATCCAGCGGAAGCAGCAACTCCTTCCAGACGAAATGCCACCGGGAACATGTATCTCGCTAATCCGAGACCATGGGGGAATAATTCTAGAGGGGGAGAGAGATCCTTGACAAGGAGGTGTGTGGATGAAGGAGGGAATGGGTGGCCTTTTATAGGAGGAGGGGGTGCCCCCTCTCTCCATGCCGGCGCATGGGGGGGTGACCCCTCACCTCCCCCATTCATGTGGTGGTAACCCCCCCCACACACATTAAAATGCCCCTTCACATTCCCTTTTAAAGTCTCCACTTTAAATGCATTAAATTTCTCCAAATTTAATGCTCTCTCATTTAATAAAACTCTTTTTATTAAATTTATTCAGAATTTTGTTAATTACTTTAATTAACAAACATTCACATATAGCCCCTTGCAATATTTCAATATCACATGCAGAACCACCTTCTGCAATTTCACCCGAAACAATTTCCGGTTTCTATTGAAACAATTCATGCGCTTTGCAATTCTTTCGTCTGAAACACATGTGCTCCAAAATGGTGTCCGGTAACTCTTAAGTGTGCCACCCTACGGTTCGCGAATAATGCATACATGATCGAGACCCTTCTCCGATCAATAATTAGCAGCGGGACCTGGAGATCCGTACTGACTCCTACACATTCAATGATGACTCCTGTGATCGTGAGAACCTTTAACGCTTGTAACTAAATCCCTTTGTCTCTCGATATATTACATGTCCAAGATTCGATCATCGGTATCTCCATACCTAGTTTGATCTTGTTACCGACATGCACTCTTTTCTCGTTCCCGTGATATAACATTCTAGTGATCACATCACTTGCTTGCAAGCTATCCTAATGTGATATCACCAAGAGGGCCCAGAGTATATCTATCCGTCATCTGGATTGACAAATTCCACTCTTGATCCATGAGCCTCAACATAACACCTTCGTAGTACTGAACCCATCTTTATAGTCACCCTGTTACGGTGTGACGTTTGATGTTATCAAGATACTCTTCCGGTGTCAGCAATTAACATGATCTCATGGTCTAAGGATAAAGATTACTTCGTATGATGTTATAGCAATATAAACATAATGACTTGATCGTAATGCTATACTTCGGATGAATGTTCATCACATCATTCCACCAATGGTGTGACCTTGTTATTAACAACATCCAATGTCCATGATCAGGAAACCTTGATCATCCTATTAATCAACAAGCTAGTCTATAAGAGAGGCATGACTAGGAACCCTTTTTGTTTATTAAACACACATGTATTGATGTTTCCTAATCAATACATATCTAGCATGTAAAATAAACATCTATCATGTATAAGTAATATATAATAACAACTTTATTATTGCCTCTCAGGGCATATTTCCTTTAGTCTCCCACTTGCACTAGAGACAATAATCTAGTTCACATAGTGATAAATCTAACACCCATGGAGTTCTGGTGTTGATCATGTTTTGCCCTAGGGAGAACTTTAGTCAACGGATCTGCTACATTTAGGTCCGTGTGTACTTTACAAATCTTTATATCTCCATCCTTGACATGCTCGCGGATGGAGTGAAACCGGCGCTTAATATGCTTGGAATTCTTGTGAGACCTTGGTTCCTTTGCGTTGGCTATGGCTCCATTGTTGTCACAATAGATCACCATCGGGTCCAACGCACTGGGAACCACACCCAGTTCCGTAATGAACTCTTTCATCCAAACTGCTTCCTGCGCCGCTTCTGAAGCAGCAACATATTCCGCCTCCGTTGTTGATCCAGCCACCACAGGTTGTTTAGAACTCCTCCAACTAACTGCTGCTCCGTTCAAGAGAAATACGTATCCGGATTGAGACTTATAGTCATCCGGATCGGTGTCAAAGCTAGCATCGACATAACACTTAGCGACTAGCTCTTCTTCACCTCCGTATATAAGAAACATATCCTTAGTTCTTCTTAAGTACTTGAGGATGTTCTTTACCACTATCCAGTGTTCCGAACCTGGATCATATTGGTACCTACTAGTAAAACTAATAGCATGTGACACATCCGGTCTTGTACATGGCATGGCATACATAATAGAGCCTATGGCCGAGGCATAGGGGATCTTATCCATCATCTCTCTTTCTTCCGCCGTAGCCGGACTTTGAGTCTTACTCAATGTCTTGCCTTGCAACATAGGTCAGAACCCCTTCTTACTTTCGTCCATATTAAACTTCTTTAATATCTTATCAAGGTATGTACTCTGCGATAGCCCAATTAGGCGCCTTGATCTATCTCTATAGATTTTAATGCCTAATATATATGATGCTTCACCAAGGTCCTTCATCGAAAATTTGCTATTTAGATAACTTTTAACACTGTTTAAAAGATCTAAATCATTTCCAATCAATAATATGTCATCCACATATAATATCAGAAATGCCACATTGCTCCCACTCACTTTCTTGTAAATACAAGCCTCTCCATAAGTTTGGACAAATCCAAACTCTTTGATCACCTCATCAAAGCAGAGATTCCAACTTCGTGATGCTTGCTTCAGTCCATAGATGGATCGCTGAAGTTTGCACACCTTATTAGCATCCTTAGGATCGACAAAACCCTTAGGTTGTATCATTTACAACTCTTCTTCAATCTTACCATTGAGGAACGCAGTTTTGACATCCATCTGCCATATTTCATAATCGAAATATGCAGCAATTGCTAACATAATCCTAACCGACTTAAGCATCGCTACGGGAGAGAATGTCTCATCGTAGTCAACTCCTTGAATTTGTCTAAACCCCTTTGCAACAAGTCGAGCCTTATAGATGGTCACATTACCATCAGCATCAGTTTTCCTTTTGAAAATCCATTTATTCTCCACGGCCTTTCGGTCGTGAGGTAAGTCCACCAAGTTCCAAACTTGGTTCTCGTACATGGATTCCATCTCGGATTTCATGGCTTCTAGCCATTTGTTGGAATCCGGGATCATCATCGCTTCTTCATACGTCGCAGGGTCATCCATTTCATCAACCATGAAATTTACAACAGGATTGCCGTACAGTTCAGGAGCTGCACGTGTCCTGCTTGACCTGCGAGGTTCGGTAGTGTCCTGTTTCGGAGTTTCATGATAATTATCATTAGCTCTCTCTTCATCAGGTGAAGTCAACTCCGAAACAACTTCCGGTGCTGCGCCACTCGCCATTCCATGAAGAGAAGGTTCAATAACCTCTTCGAGTTCTACCTTCCGACTACTCACACCTTTCGCGAGAAACTCCTTCTCAAGAAAGGATCCATTCTTGGCAACAAAAACCTTGCCCTCGGATCTGTGATAGAAGGTATACCCAATTGTTTCCTTAGGGTATCCTATGAAGACGCATTTTTCCGCTTTGGGTTCGAGTTTATCTGGTTGAAGTTTCTTCACATAAACATCGCATCCCCAAACCTTAAGAAATGACAGCTTAGGTTTGTTTCCAAACCATAATTCACACGGTGTCGTTTCAACGGATTTAGATGGTGCCCGATTTAAAGTGAATGCAGCTGTTTCCAGTGCATAACACCAAAATGACAGAGGTAAGTTAGTCAGAGACATCATAGATCAAACCATATCCAATAAGGCGATTACGACGCTCCGACACACCATTACGTTGTGGTGTTCCGGCAGGCGTGAGTTGTGAAACTATTCCACACTCTTTCATGTGTGTGCTAAACTCGTAACTTAGATACTCTCCTCCACGGTGAGACCGTAGAAATTTGATCTTTCTATTACGATGATTTTCCACTTCATTCTGAAATTCCTTGAACTTTTCAAAAGTTTCAGACTTGTGTTTCATCAAATAGATATACCCATATCTACTCAAATCATCCGTGAAAGTAACAAAATAACGATATCCACCTCACGCCGACACACTCATTGGTCCACACACATCAGTATGTATGATTTCCAATAGATCTGTCGCCCGTTCCATTGAACCGGAAAACGGCGTTCTAGTCATCTTGCCCATAAGGCATGGCTCACATGTATCAAATGATTCAAAATCAAGTGATTCCAAAAGTCCATCAGAATGGAGTTTCTTCATGCGTTTAACGCCAATATGACCTAGACGGCAGTGCCACATATATGTAGACATATCATTATCAAGTTTAATCTTTTTAGCATTAACATTATGAATGTGCGTAATATTACTATCGAGATCCAATAGAAATAAACCATTCAACATAGGTGCATGACCTTAAAAGATATCATTCTTATAAATCGAACAACCATTGTTTTCAGATTTAAAGGAATGACCACTTTGCGTCAAACACGATCCAGATACAATGTTCATGCTCAGTGCAGGCACCAAATAACAATTATTTAGGTTTATAACTAATCCCGATGGCAAATGGAGAGGTAGCGTCCCGACGGCGATCACATCAACTCTTGATCCATTGCCGACCCGCATCCTGACCTCATCCCTTGCTAGTTGTCGCTTGTTCCGTAACCCCTGAACCGAGTTACATATATTAGCAACCGATCCGGTATCAAATACCCAGGTGCTACTGCAAGTACTAGTCAAGTACACATCAATAACATGTATATCACATATACCTTTGTTTGCCTTGCCGGACTTCTTGTCCGCCAAATACTTGGGGCAGTTGCGCTTCCAATGGCCAGTCCCCTTGCAATAGTAGCACTCGGTGTCAGACTTAGGGCCAACCCGGGTTTTTTTCAGGCGTGGCAACAGACTTGCCACCCTTCTTTCCCTTGTGCTTGCCTTTCTTATCCTTCTTGAAACCGGTGGTCCTATTGATCATCAACACTTGATGTTCTTTCCTAATCTCCACTTCTGCAGTCTTAAGCATTGATAGAAGCTCGAGAAGAGACTTCTTCATGCCCTGCATATTATAGTTCATCACGAAGCTCTTGTAGCTAGGTGGCAGAGATTGGAGAACACGATGTATGCCTAAGTCAATGGGAATCATTATTCCCAAGGACACAAGCTTATCGGCGTACCCAGACATTTTGAGTACGTGCTCATTAACGGAGCTGTTTTCCTCCATCATGCAGCTAAAGAACTTTTCTGTAGCATTATAACTCTCTACGGCAGCATGGGTATCGAAAATCATTTTCAATTCTCCCATGGTATCAAAGGCATTACCATTTTCGAAACGCTTTCGAAGTTCTGGCTCTAGCCCATACAGTATGCCGCAATGAACTAAGTTGTGGTCCTCCTGACGAGTCACATAGACATTCTTTTCCTCGTCAGGGGCATCAGGAGCTGGTGGGGGGCCTAGCGACGCATCTAGCACATATTGCTTTTGTGCAGCAGTGAGGAGAATCCTCAAATTCATAGCCCAGTTGGTGAAGTTGCTACCATTCGCAGCAAGTTTCTCTTTCTCCATGAACACATTGAAATTAAAAGCAGGTGGTGCCATCTACAACAGAATTTGTAAAGTTTATTTAGACTAAGCTTATGATAGATTGAGTTCAACTAATCCAAATTACTAATGAACTCCCACTCAAAAACGACATCCCTCGTGTCCTTTTGGTGATTACATGAACCAAATCCACTATATCAAGTCCGATCATCACGTGAGTTGATATAGCTTCAAAGGCAAGCATCTATATGGGCATCATATCAACCATATGACTCACGCTTAAACTTTCGGTCCGTGTTCCGAGGCCATGTCTGTACATGCTAGGCTCGCCAAGTAAGAACCTTGGTATTCGCGTGTGTAAAACTATCTTACACCCGTTCCTATGAAAGCGTAGATTCAAGTACACCCGATCATCACGTGATGTCTCGAAACACGATCCATAGAACGGTGCATACTCAAGGAAGAACACATTTTTATCTTGATATCTAAATGAGGGATCATCTTATAATGCTACCAAACGCGCCAAACTAGCAGTATAAGATGCTAACATCTAATGTGTAAAGTGAGATGATATGGTCCATGCATTTGATCTCTATCACTTACATCATGGTATGATCTCTATCATTCCTTTGTGTGTAAGGCCAAGGTCTATGGAACTTACACGTTGACTGTGTTGTAAGAGTATCTACCATACATCTACTTACAACAATACCATATCAATACACTAGCCCAGCAACGATCTAAACTAGACGCCTCTAATTTATCAATTGCAAGTTTTACGTGGCTTAGGGCTTTCGGAGATAGAACCGTTATCACCTACGAACATGAACCACAACGAGGATAACTAAGTTATTAGCAACTCGTTGTAAATCAGATATTGACTATAGTAGGAGAGACAGACACCCGCCAACCACTTATGCAAACCAAGTTGCATATCAGTCGTGGAACCGGTCTCATGTACGATGACATGTAAGGTTGGTCCGGGCCGCTTCATCCCACTATGCCACCAATATCCAAAATACATAGAAGATGCAATAACATGATCATCATCGCCCACATATCAACCATATGTGTACTACCCGTGCTAAGCACCTACACATAGATCAGGCTCTGATACCACTGTTGGGTCCGCAGCATAGAAAACAAAAAATTTCCTACGGTGTGAACTACACGCCAAGATCTATCTACTAGGTATAAAGCAACGGGTGGACATACATCCAACGAGAACTTACCCTCGTAGACAACGAGCTTTGTTAACGAGTAGGAACTCGTGGTTGATGTAGTCGTACACTTGCCGATCTCAAGATCGTGAGGAAGTCCGAGCGCCGCAACTCAGCGGCGCATCCGCACTCGCACACACGTTTAAGCCACCGGACAACCTCCACCTCCTCGCTCCAGCGATCCAGCGGAAGCAGCAACTCCTTCCATACGAAATGCCACCGGGAACATGTATCTCGCTAATCCGAGACCATGGGGGAATAATTCTAGAGGGGGAGAGAGATCCTTGACAAGGAGGTGTGTGGATGAAGGAGGGAATGGGTGGCCTTTTATAGGAGGAGGGGGGTGCCCCCTCTCTCCATGCCGGCGCATGGGGGGGTGACCCCTCACCTCCCCCATTCATGTGGTGGTAACCCCCCACACACACATTAAAATGCCCCTTCACATTCCCTTTTAAAGTCTCCACTTTAAATGCATTAAATTTCTCCAAATTTAATGCTCTCTCATTTAATAAAACTCTTTTTATTAAATTTATTCAGAATTTTGTTAATTACTTTAATTAACAAACATTCACATATAGCCCCTTGCAATATTTCAATATCACATGCAGAACCACCTTCTGGAATTTCACCCGAAACAATTTTCGGTTTCTATTGAAGCAATTCCTGTGCTTTGCAATTCTTTCGTCTGAAACATATGTGCTCCAAAATGGTGTCCGGTAACTCTTAAGTGTGCCACCCTATGGTTCGCGAATAATGCAGACATGATCGAGACCCTTCTCCGATCAATAATCAGCAGCGGGACCTGGAGATCCGTACTGACTCCTACACATTCAACGATGACTCCTGTGATCGTGAGAACCTTTAACGCTTGTAACTAAATCCCTTTGTCTCTCGATATATTACATGTCCGAGATTCGATCATCGGTATCTCCATACCTAGTTTGATCTCGTTACCGACATGCACTCTTTTCTCGTTCCCGTGATATAACATTCTAGTGATCACATCACTTGCTTGCAAGCTATCCTAATGTGATATCACCGAGAGGGCCCAGAGTATATCTATCCGTCATTTGGATTGACAAATTCCACTCTTGATCCATGAGCCTCAACATAACACCTTCGTAGTACTGAACCCATCTTTATAGTCACCCTGTTACGGTGTGACGTTTGATGTTATCAAGATACTCTTCCGGTGTTAGCAATTAACATGATCTCATGGTCTAAGGATAAAGATTACTTCGTATGATGTTATAGCAATATAAACATAATGACTTGATCGTAATGCTATACTTCGGATGAATGTTCATCACATCATTCCACCAATGGTGTGACCTTGTTATTAACAACATCCAATGTCCATGATCAGGAAACCTTGATCATCCTGTTAATCAACAAGCTAGTCTATAAGAGAGGCATGACTAGGAACCATTTTTGTTTATTAAACACACATGTATTGATGTTTCCGAATCAATACATTTCTAGCATGTAAAATAAACATCTATCATGTATAAGGAATATATAATAACAACTTTATTATTGCCTCTCAGGGCATATTTCCTTCACCAACAACAAGTCACAATAGGAGTAACCAGATCCCATAACAACAACTAACAAAAATAGAGTAGTGATAACCCCCAAGTGAAGGGGATCGCCATAATACAATTCAATAAGTATTTGAGTGTCGAATCCATGAGGAGCTGAAGGTAAACTATCTATTCTATAAATCCCTATAACCCACTTATATGCGTTTTATGAAAAGCTATGATCTAGAGTATGCATGTATGTGTGGTTGTTTTTACTATTAACTAGAATGCGGTAAATTGTTGGAAGTAATTACTATGAATAAACTAGTGTAAGTAAAATAAATCTAGTGAAGTGGAGTGATGGCAAGTTTTCTCAAGGGAGTAAATGTTTAGGTAAATTGTTGTTTCATTCATTTGGTTGTCACAATTAGTGAAACACATATTATAGCTAGATGCATCAATACTAAACATAATAAAGCATAAAGAATTCGACGATTAAAATCCCAAGGCACTATAATCTAGAGCAACAATAGGATTAATTAAGGACATGTGTCTAGCAGGTGACACTCCTAACCATCACATCTAACTTATATGGATAAAGTCTATTGTTTCTTCTAGGTGGAGCCCTAAATAGCAAGGGACTTGTACTTTCTACCTAGTTGATATCATGCTCTTTTGATGGATTCGTAGCATGGAAAACAAAAAATTTCTACCGCAAGAACGAACAAAACCCAGATTTAATCTAGATAAAAGCCAAGATCTAATCTATTAGACATGTGCAACGAGATAGATCTATACTAACCCTCGTAGAACCGAAAGCGTTACGAGATTAGATCTCGGGGTTGATGTAGTCGATCACTTGCCGATCTCCAGATCGTGTGGATGATCCTTCCGGCGCCGCGTTCCGGCAGCGCTTCCGCAGTCGGTCACACGTGCGGAGTCGAAGCAGACCTTCCTCTCCCCGTTCCAGCGAGCAGCGGAGGTAGTAGATCTTCTCCACGGAATCCCAGCAGCACGACGGTGTGGTGGTGGTGGTGGAGTAGAGAATTCTGCAGGGCTTCGCCTAAGCCTGAGCAGAGGGAAGGAGGAGGAGAGAGGCGGCGGCTAGGGTTTGTTATGGGAGAGGTCTTGGGGTTGGCGCCCCCTCCCCTCTATTTAAAGGAGGGAGGCGCCATGGGAGGGGGAGTCCTAGTAGGACTCTCCTCCCTCCTTGGCCGGCGGATTGGGAGGGGGGGAGGAATCCTCCTCCCCCACGAATCCGTGTCTTGCCCCACAAAGACTCCTTGATCCTTTCTTGGTTTTCAAGCAAACTCCAAGAAATCTTATAGAACCTTCCAGAACATTCCGAAACCTTCTAGAATCTCCATACAAACACTCCGGAACATTTCCTAACTTAGAAAATGATCCCCAATATATGAATCTTATTCTCCGGACAATTCTGGATCTCCTCGTGATGTCCCGGATCCAATTCGAGACTCCGAACAACATTCGGTCTCCAACACATATTCCATATCTACTTAAAACAACTTCGAACCTTAAGTGTGTCACCCTACGGTTCGTGAATATGCAGACATGATGAAGACACCTCTCCGATCAATAACCATCAGTGGGATCTAGAGATCCATAACGGCTCCCACATACTCAACGATGACTTCATGATTGATAGAACCATTAACATACGAAACCAATTCCCTTTGTCATGCGATATTCTACTTATCCGAAGTTTGATCATCGGTATCTCCATACCTAGTTCTTCCTCGTTACTGATAAGTACTCTTTAATCGTTCCATGTTATGTCATCCCTTGTGACCTAGTCACATGCTTGCAAGCTAACTAGATGACATTCCACCGAGAGGGCTCAGAGCATATCTATCCGTCATATGGACGGACAAATCCCAATCTTGGTCCATGCGCTTCAACACATACTTTCAGAATACCCAATGACACCTTTATAACCACCCAGTTACGAAGCGGTGTTTGATGTCATCAAAGTACCCATCCGGTGATGGTGATTAACATAACCTCATGGTCGAAGGATTAGGTTACTATGCATTTGAAAGCTTACAGCAATATGAACTTAATGACTTGATCTTATGCTACGCTTACTATGGGTGTGTGTCCATCACATCATTCTCCTAATGATATAACCTTGTTATTAATGACATCCAATGTCCATGATCAAGAAACCATGATCATCATTTAATCAACAAGCTAGTTCCACAAGAGGCTTACTAGGGACTCTTTTATGTTTACAAAACACACATGTATCAGTGTTTCCTTATAATACAATTATAGCATGGGATGTAAACATTCATCATAAACACAAAGATATAATAATAACCACTTTTATTATTGCCTCTTGGGCATATCTCCAACAGTCTCCCACTTGCACTAGAGTCAATAATCTAGATTACATGGTAATATACCTAACACCCATGGCGTTCTGGTGTTGGTCATGCTTTGCTCTAGGGAGAGGTTTAGTCAACGGATCTGCCACATTCAGATCAGTGTGTACTTTGCAAATATTTATGTCACCATCTCGGACATACTCGCGAATAGCATGGAAACGTAGCTTGATGTGCTTCAGCTTGCTATGTGACCTTGGCTCCTGTGCATTAGCTATGTCACCTGTGTTGTCACAGTAGATGGCCATCGGGTCCAACACACTGGGAACCACGCCAAGTTCAGTAATGAACTCCTTCATCCATATGGCTTCTTGTGCAGCCTTCGAAGCAGCTATGTATTCCGATTCAGTTGAAGATTTCGCCACAACGGTTTGCTTGGCACTCCTCCATCTCACTGCAGCACCATTCAAAATAAATATGTATCCAGACTGTGACTTCGAGTCATATGGATCGGTGTTCCAACTAGCATCAATGTAACCATTTACAACAAGCTGTTCATCACCTCCATAAGAAAGAACCATATCCTTAGTCCTATTCAGGTACTTTAGGATATTCTTGACCGTTGTCCAGTGTTCCATTCCAGGATCACTTTGATATCTGCTAGTCAAACTAACAGCATGTGCTATATCCGGTCTTGTACACAGCATGGCATACATGATAGAACCTATGGCCGAGGCATAGGGAATATTATTCATCTTTTCTCTATCTTCTGCCGTAGCCGGACTTTGAGTCTTACTCAAGGTCTTACCTGACAACATGGGCACGAACCCTTTCTTGCTCTCTTCCATTCTAAACTTCTTTAGAACTTTGTCTAAGTATGTACTTTGTGAAAGCTGATATTAGGCGTCTTGATCTATCTCTATAAATCTTGATGCCTAGAATATATGCCGCTTCGCCAAGATCCTTCATTGAAAAACTATTATTCAAATAGGTTTTGACGCTATTAAGAAGTTCTATATCATTCCCAATCAACAATATGTCATCTACATATAGTACTAGGAATGCTACAGAGCTCCCACTCACTTTCTTGTAAATACAAGCTTCTCCATAAGTTTGTATAAATCCAAAGTTTTTGATTACTTTATCAAAACGTTGATTCCAACTCCGGGATGCTTGCTTTAGTCCATAAATGGAGCACTGAAGTTTGCATACCTTGTCAGCATCTTTAGGATCGACAAAACCCTTGGGTTGTACCATATACAACTCTTCCTCAATGTCACCATTAAGGAACGCCGTTTTGACATCCATCTGCCAAATTTCATAATCAAAATATGCAGCGATTGCTAACATAATCCTCACAGAATTTAGCTTCGCTACTGGTGAGAAAGTCTCATCGTAGTCAACTCCTTGAATTTGTCGGAACCCTTTTGCGACAAGTCGAGCTTTATAGACGGTAACATTACCATCAGCATCTGTTTTTCTTTTGAAAATCCATTTGTTCTCGACAGCCTTACGGCCATCCGGTAAGTCCACCAAAGTCCATACTTGGTTTTCGTACATGGATCCCATTTTGGATTTCATGGCTTCTAGCCATTTGTCGGAATCTGGGCTCACCATAGCTTCTTCATACGTCGCAGGGTCATCAGTGTTGTCCACCAACATGACGTTCAAGGAAGAGTCATACCACTCATGAGTGGTACGAACCCTTGTTGACCTGCGAGGTTCAGTAGTAACTTTGTTCGAAGTTTCATGATCATCATCATTAGCTTCCTCTCCAGTTGGTGCAGGCGGCACAGAAACATCTTCCGGTGCTGCGCTACTCTCAACTCCGAAAGAAGGTTCAATAACCTCGTCGAGTTCTACTTTCCTTCCAGTCACTTCTTTCGAGAGAAACTCCTTCTCAAGAAAGGATCCATTCTTAGCAACGAAAACTTTGCCTTCGGATCTATGATAGAAGGTATACCCAATTGTTTCTTTAGGGTATCCTATGAAGACGCATTTCTCCGCTTTGGGTTCAAGCTTATCAGGTTGTAACTTCTTTACATACGCTTCACAACCCCAAACATTAAGGAACGACAACTTTGGTTTCTTACCAAACCACAATTCGTACGGTGTCGTTTCAACGGATTTAGATGGTGCCCTATTTAAAGTGAATGCGGCTGTCTCTAATGCATAGCCCCAAAATGATAGCGGTAAATCTGTAAGAGACATCATAGACTGAACCATATCTAAGAGAGTTCGATTACGACGTTCGGACACACCATTACGCTGTGGTGTTCCCGGCGGTGTCAACTGTGAAAGTATTCCACATTTCTTTAAATGCATGCCAAACTCATAACTCAGATATTCACCTCCGCGGTCAGAACACAGAAACTTGATCTTCTTGTTACGATGATTTTCCACTTCACTTTGAAATTCCTTAAACTTCTCGAAAGTTTCGGACTTATGTTTCATAAAGTAGACATACCCATATCTACTTAAGTCATCCGTGAAAGTGAGAACATAACGATATCCACCACGCGATGCTACACTCATTGGACCGCACACATCAGTATGTATTATTTCCAACAAGTCTGTAGCTCGCTCCATTATTCTAGAGAATGGAGTCTTAGTCATTTTTCCCATTAGACATGCTTCGCATCTTTCAAGTGATTCAAAATCAAGTGATTCAAGAAGTCCATCAGAATGGAGTTTCTTCATACGCTTCACTCCAATGTGACCAAGACGACAGTGCCACATGTATGTAGAATTATCATTCAATTTTATTCGTTTAGCATCTATGTTGTGAACATGTGTATCACTACTATCGAGATTCAATAAGAATAAACCATTCATCTCAGGTGCATTACCATAAAAGATATTACTCATATAAATCGAACAACCTTTATTCTTAGACTTAAAAGAGTAACCGTCTCGCAATAAACAAGATCCAGATATAATGTTCATGCTTAACGCAGGCACCAAATAACAATTATTTAAATTTAAAACTAATCCCGATGGTAGATGTAGAGGGAGCGTGCCGACGGCGATCACATCAACCTTGGAGCCATTTCCAATGCGCATCTTCACCTCGTCTCTCGCCAGTCTTCGTTTATTCCGCAGCTCCTGTTTTGAGTTACAAATATGAGCAACCGAACCAGTATCAAATACCGGCACTACTACGACTACTAGTAAGATACACATCAATAACATGTATATCGAATATACCTTTCTTCTTGATGTTGCCGTTCTTCAGATCTGCCAGGTACTTGGGGCAGTTACGCTTCCAGTGACCAGCACCCTTGCAGTAGAAGCATTCAGTTTCAGGTTTAGGACCAGCCTTGGGCTTCTTAGCAGGTGCGGCAGCTTTCTTGCCGTCCTTCTTGAAGTTGCCCTTTTTCTTAGGCTTGCCCTGTTTCTTGAAATTGGTGGTCTTATTGACCATCAACACTTGGTGCTCCTTCTTGATCTCCACTTCAGCAGTTTTCAGCATGGACGATAGTTCAGGCAACGTCTTGTTCATGCAGTGCATATTGTAGTTCATCACAAAGTTCTTATAACTCGGTGGCAGTGATTGGAGGACACGGTGAATCCCTAACTCATTAGGAATCGTTATCCCGAACTCTTGGAGCTTGTTTGCGTGCCCAGACATGGTGAGCATGTGCTCTCTAACGGAGCTTCCCTCTTCCATCTTGCAGGTAAAGAACTTTTCGGAGGCCTCATAGCTCTCCACGGCCGCGTGAGTCTCAAAAATGAGCTTGAGCTCCTTAATGATCTCGAACGGGTCGTGGTGCTCAAAATGCTTCTGGAGCTCCGTTTCTAAACCGTACAGGATGTCACACTGAACTGTGGAGTAATGATTTTTCCGAGTGGCGTAAACATTCTTTACGTCATCGGTGGCATCATCTGCAGGTGGGTCACCTAGCGGTGCTTCGAGCACATAGGTCATCTGACCAGCCCTGAGGACAATCTTCAGACCACGGAGCCAGTCCGTGAAGTTGCTTCCATTGTTCTTAAGCTTTTCTGTCTCTAGGAACGCATTGAAATTGATGGAGAGATTCGCCATAATCTACAACAAATTTGCAAGTAGTTTAGACTAAGTTTATGATAAATTGAGTTCAATTTTAATTCTTAAATTAACTAGGTGAACTCCCACTCAAAACAACATCCCTCACATTGTCTTAGTGATTACACGAACCAAGTCCACTACACCAAGTCCGATCTTCACGAGAGAAGATGTAGTTTCATCGGCGAACAATCTTCATGTTCATCATATCACTTATATGATTCATGCTCTACCTTTCGGTATTCCGTGTTCCGAGACCATGTCTGTACATGCTAGGCTCGTCAAGATTAACCTTAGTTTCCGCATGTGCAAATCTGGCTTGCACCCGTTGTATGCACACGTAGAATCTATCACATCCGATCATCACGAGATGCTTCGAGACGACGAGTCTTAGCAATGGTGCCAACTAAGGACGAACACTTTATTACTTGAAATTTAGTGAGAGGGATCATCTTATAATGCTACCGTCGCGATCTAAGCAATACAAGATGCATAAAGGATTAACATCACAGGAAATTCATAATTAGTGTGATATGATATGGCCCTTTCTTCTTATGCCTTTGATCTCCATCTCCAAAGCACGAACATGATCTCCATCATCACCAGCATTGCGTCAAGGTCAGTGGCGCTGCTTCATGGTTGTCCATCATCACCAGCAACTATTACAACTACTTGGAATAAAGCTATTACAAGATGAATAGACACGCAGGTCTTAACAGAATTAAAGACAACCATTAGGCTCCTGCCGG
Organism: Avena sativa; assembly: GCA_916181665.1. Taxonomy (NCBI): domain Eukaryota; kingdom Viridiplantae; phylum Streptophyta; class Magnoliopsida; order Poales; family Poaceae; genus Avena; species Avena sativa. Next base: position 464,029,018 of record OV702297.1, on the reverse strand, counting down.
TTGCCATATTACAACAAGGATCATTGCATACATCAAATATAATCACAATCACATGATGGCCATATCACATCACAAAACCCCTGCAAAAACAAGTTAGACGCCTCTAATTTTCTTTTCATGTTTTACGTGGTTTGGGGCTTTCGAATAAGAACGGATCTTACCTACGAAACTGAACCACAACATTGATACAAGTGCTATCAAGTGCAAAGTGTAGATTGGATCTATACTATGATGGGAGAGACAGACACCCGCAAAGCCACTTGTGCAAAGCAAGTTACACGTCAAGCGTGGAGCAAGTCTCATGTGCGATGACATGTAAGGTTAGCCCGAGCCGCTTCATCCCACCATACCGCAAGATGCAAGATACACAAAGCAAAAGACAGCACGAGCACCAACGCCCACAAAACCATTGTGTTCTACTCGTGCAACAGATCTACGCATAGATACGGCTCTAATACCACTGATGGGTTCGTAGCATGGAAAACAAAAATTTTCTACAGCAAGAACGAACAAAACCCAGATCTAATCTAGATAAAAGCCAAGATCTAATCTATTTGACATGTGCAACGAGATAGATCTGTACTAACCCTCGTAGAACCGGAAGAGTTACGAGATTAGATCTCGGGGTTGATGTAGTCGATCACTTGCCGATCTCAAGATCGTGTGGACGATCCTTCCGGCGCCGCGTTCCGGCAGCGCTTCCGCAGTCGGTCACACGTGAGGACTCAAAGCAGACCTTCCTCTCCCTGTTCCAGCAAGCAGCGGAGGTAGTAGATCTTCTCCACTGAATCCCAGCAGCACGACGGTGTGGTGGTGGTGGTGGACTAGAGAATTCTGCAGGGCTTCGCCTAAGCCTGAGCAGAGGGAAGGAGGAGGAGAGAGGCGGCGGCTAGGGTTTGTTATGGGAGAGGTCTTGGGGTTGGCGCCCCCTCCCCTCTATTTAAAGGAGGGAGGCGCCATGGGAGGGGGAGTCCTAGTAGGACTCCCCTCCCTCCTTGGCCGGCGGATTGGGAGGGGGGGAGGAATCCTCCTCCCCCACGAATGCGTGTCTTGCCCCACAAAGACTCCTTGATCCTTTCTTGGTTTTCAAGCAAACTCCAAGAAATCTTCTAGAACCTTCCAGAACATTCCGAAACCTTCTAGAATCTCCATACAAACACTCCGGAACATTTCCTAACTTAGAAAATGATCCCCAATATATGAATCTTATTCTTCGGACAATTCCGGATCTCCTCGTGATGTCCCGGATACAATTCGAGACTCTGAACAACATTCGGTCTCCAACGCATATTCCATATCTACTTAAAACAACTTCGAACCTTAAGTGTGTCACCCTACGGTTCGTGAATATGCAGACATGATGAAGACACCTCTCCGATCAATAACCATCAGCGGGATCTGGAGATCCATAACGGCTCCCACATACTCAACGATGACTTCGTGATCGATAGAACCATTAACATACGAAACCAATTCCCTTTGTCACGCGGTATTCTACTTATCTGAAGTTTAATCGTCGGTATCTCCATACCTAGTTCTTCCTCGTTACTGATAAGTACTCTTTACTCGTTCCATGTTATGTCATCCCTTGTGACCTAGTCACATGCTTGCAAGCTAACTAGATGACATTCCACCAAGAGGGCCTAGAGCATATCTATCCGTCATATGGATGGACAAATCCCAATCTTGCTCCATGCGCTTCAACACATACTTTCAGAATACCCAATGACACCTTTATAACCACCCAGTTACGAAGCGGTGTTTGATGTCATCAAAGTACCCATCCGGTGATGGTGATTAACATAACCTCATGGTCGAAGGATTAGGTTACTATGCATTTGAAAGCTTACAGCAATATGAACTTAATAACTTGATCTTATGCTACACTTACTATGGGTGTGTGTCCATCACATCATTCTCCTAATGATATAACCTTGTTATTAATGACATCCAATGTCCATGATCAGGAAACCATGATCATCATTTAATCAACAAGCTAGTTCCACAAGAGGCTTACTAGGGACTCTTTTATGTTTACAAAACACACATGTATAAGTGTTTCCTTATAATACAATTATAGCATGGGATGTAAACATTCATCATAAACACAAAGATATAATAATAACCACTTTTATTATTGCCTCTTGGGCATATCTCCAACATCTTTTGTCTATGGATGTCGTCAGTGTGAAATGAAAGGGGGGCTTGTAAGTCCATGGAGTTATGTATGTGTGTTAGAGAAACACCTGGGCCACCGTAATCCATGCCTAATCATGGTGGAAACCTACAGCATAGCCATAATGAGCTATCTATGAAGCATTCTTCTTATAAAAAAAAGAGACAGATATTGAGAAAAAGAGAAAAAATAAAAACAAAGATGAGAAAAGAGGAAAGATAGAAAAAATCACCATTTTCCCATGGTAAATAAGAAGATTGCTGAGATGCTTGTTGTCTACTTGCCTTGTCATTTTGATATGGGGATTCTTCCGTATCATCGGGGAAGGGGTATGACTTTGGCGGTTCTCCATGATACACATGTACTTACTATGACAAGAACTTACCGGTAACTAAACTTGAGTAGCATGAGGAGCGGCCCTCATATTCAAGGGACATGAGATTGCCAACTTATACTTTGTCAAGCATATACTCCATAGTTTGTTCACTTTAACCTTAATCACTTCAAGATGCTTATGATTTATGATAGGGGCAATGAGAGCTTAAAGCTAATAAGTACCATAATTTTTGGAAGCTCTTTATGAGACTTGAATCCCTGCTTCCTTCTATGAAGGCCTTTCTTTTACTTTTATGTTGAGTCTCCACCCTCTATCTATATGCACCTATTAAGAGAGCATAGTGGCCATTCTTAGTTTAATGTGCATTGTCCCAAGACTTGTTGATTGATGCATAACTTTGATATTGCTTGTTCTTAAACTATTTGTATCTAGTCACCCTTATAAACTTTGAAGGTGTCCTATGCAATTATGATTTGCTACTCTATGAGGGACAAGCTGAATGCCACTATGCTATATTTTCTTTATGTGAAACAAACAAACATCTTGCAAAGCATTGTTATTCATGAATCTTTTGTTTGTGCCTTTTCATGTTACAACATAGTTGTTATGTCTTATTGTTAGAACTTTATCTTTCATGCTATATTGAAGTACTATGATCCCAGCTACCAATGTTTTACAAATACTTTGATCAAGCTTATGATGGTGCATGCTACCTAAAAAATTATTCTTTCTTTTTATCACTTACCTACTCGAAGACGAGCAGGAGTTAAGCTTGGGAATGTTGATACGTTGCAAACATATCTATAATTTTTTATGTTCCATGCTTGTTTAGTATCTACTTTGTTTTGCTTTGTCAACACTTTGAGGTATTTTTATATGTTTTCTGTGACTAACCTATTAGCAAGATGCCACAGTGCTAGTTGCCTGTTTTCTTCTACTTTTTGTTCCAGAAAAGGCAGAAAATCAATATTCTCGGAATTGGACGAGACAAAAGCCAATATGCCTATTTTTCCCGGAGCAACACGGAAACATGAAGCAGAGACGGAGTAGGGCACCAGGGTGGGCACACCATATGGTGGCGCGGGCTAGCCCTGGCCGTGCCACCAGGTGGTGTGGGCCCCCTGGCCGCCCACCGATCTTGCCTCTTCGCCTATAAGATGCCTCCCGATACAAAAACCCTAAATCATCAAGCCTCCAGCCACGAAAAGTTATGTAGCGCCGCCGCCACCGAAGGGGAGATTCGGGGGACAGAAAGTCTCTGTCCCGGCACCCTGCCGGGATAGGGAAGTGCCCCCGGATCCATCTCCATCGATCTCCACCACCATCACCATCGTCGTTGCTGATTCCCATGATGAGGAGGGAGTAGTTCTCTCTCGAGGCTAAGGGTTCTACCGGTAGCTATGTGTTCATCTCTCTCTCTCTATGCATGATCGTATTGTGATCATGAGCTTTGTAATCAAGTAGATCTACCTTGCTACTCAAGTGCTTTAATAGATCCCTGCTCTCCCCATGTGTGTGAAAGTGTCAGCATGCACACCATGGTGGCACTTAGGCTAGAGATTACAAATACTTGTTATGAGTTATATTTGAAGTTGGATGTCTTTATAAAATTGTGGTGTTTGTTGGAACCATCTAGTGATCAAGGTGACAGTGTGGGGTTATCTAGATGGGAAAGGCTTACTTTGAGGTGTGCTGTTATAGCCCTACCATGGATTAGAGTGTTCAACCGGAGAGTAGTTAAGAGTAGTATCATAAAGATAAGATATTTATATGAGAGTGTTCACTAGTGAAAGTATGATCCCTAGGCCTTATTTCTAAGCATTGAAACATCGTTTGCAACTAGATCTGTTACATGTTTGCTTGCTGCCATCTTTATTTCAGTTTGTCTTTAGTCTCTTCCACGCCATCAAGCTATTTTCTAGCACCGTTACCACTTATAATTATCCATACCACTTGTATTTCACTATCTCTTCGCCGAACTAATGCACCTATACACCTGACAAGTGTATTGGTTGTGTTGGGGGACATAAGAGACTTCTTGTATCTTGATTGCAGGGTTGCTTGAGAGGGAACACCATTGACCACTTCCTCTCTGAGTTCGATAAACCTTGGGTGATCCATTTAAGGGAAAACTTGCTGCTGTTCTACAAACTTCTGCACTTGGAGGTCCAACAACTGTCTACAAGAATAGAAGTGCGCAGACATCACCCGTCTTGTACTAAGCTGAGTTGAATAAGTTGTGTGTCCGACGCTGAGGTGGATAAGTTGTGGGTCCCGCTTAGCTAACATAATCCAAATGCATAATGATGTTTCTTGTGCTTAAGTCCCGTGTCACATCTTGGCTATTTGGGCAAAGTCAGGTGAGAGTCATTGTTGTGAATGATGCTGTGTTTTGTCCAATATAGTAGAAAAACGTCGCATGTGAGCTATTCGCCCTTAGTTATGAGCATATCATGCTTCACCATCTGGGACAGTAATTGATGCCTGCGCAAGTATAGCAAAAGATGTGCTAGACTTTTTTAACATAAAATTAGCATAAGGTTGACTGACTGAGGTCTTTTTATTAGCACAAGAGATGGTGTGTTAGGCAGCCCGAGTTCGAATCTCACCTTCTCCTATATACTAGTAGTACTCTTTCGTATTTTTTTCTAGGCTGTCTGCTAAGGTTGATCCCTTCCCCTATACAGTTGCAAGTGGACAATCAGTGATGCCCGCATCAAGTATAGTTAAAGACATCTTAGAGTTTATTTATTGTACCAGTGCTTAGCATAAACAGATAGTTGAACTCATAAGCCGGCTGCTAAGTATAATAGAACGGACAACTTAGTACATAAATCTGCATCTGAATCTTTGAACTAAATGCATAAGCTGATGTGCTGGATATACACGTCAAGTCAAGCACGGAAGAATGATGAGCGAGACCTTCCTCCACCTGAGTGCAATACTACACGCGCAAGAATGAGGAGCATGACTATTCCTCACTTGAGTGAGAAACTATGTATGTGCTACATTTTATCCTACCGTTTTCCAAATACTACACCTATAACATTTAAAATTACGCATGGTTCTCGGACAGTTGATTGGCTCGCCCTGATTTACGTGTCATCGATGCCCTTCATGCTTTGGAGCGTGCTCGTTTCAGATCTCCATGCATGGAACCAATCAGCCCACAAAGATCGATACGATAGGGATGGAGTGATGGCTCTATGCCGCACTGTCATAGACTAATTTTAACACCCTTGATGTTTAACAAGCCCTTGCTTTTTCGTTAGAGGATCTCATAGTCAGAGGGTGCTTCTGTGGCCTTCCATGTTCGTTAAAACTACCGACTCTGCCACAACGACCTTCTGTTTTCAACTAAATCAGCATCTCCTTCCCAATTTTGGCTCATCGGTGCCAGGGTGGACATTATGGTATTTTGTAGAATCCGTAGGAAAGCGTGTTCAATAATACAAAAAATAACATACACGAGAATTACATATGAAATTGCTGTGCATAGGGTGACATAGTTGATTTCTTCCATGGGAATGACCAATCGTTTGCAGATCGATCGGCGGTCATGCCTCAACATGCTCATGTTTAGCTACTCCACAGAAAGCTTTGAGCGCGTCTTTGGATTTGCGCCCTTCCTCGGAGAACTGGAATCTGACATACTCGTAAGGATCGCAGGGATGGTACATCAGAGGGTGGTCTTCATCGACGAGCTCGCCCATCGCTCGCACCGTGCTACCTTGGATGGGCATGCATCCTACCAGCGCGGAGAAGCGGTCGCGGTTGCTGGGTGTCTTCACACGGTGGAGGCAGGCCTGCACCCGCCCGTTGGTCACCACCTGCAGGAGACTGCCGACGAGAATGGCGCAAGTGTCCGGTTCAGGAGGCACGGCGTACCAGCTACCGTCGTTCAACTGCACCTCCAGGCCCTCCACTTGGTTCTGCACAACCATGCTGGTCATCACGTAGTCACGATGCTCTGGCATGGACACTTTGGCTGCGTCGTCTCCGGGGGAGGTCCCGTAGTGCGCCATCCGGAGGGTGTAGCGAAGCTGGTCATGGTGCGAGTCGAGGGCGCGCTTGCTCCGGACGCCGAGGCCTTCTAGCACCATCCTCGTCACCGTCTGCTCTAGCTTGATAGCCTTTCTGGCAAATCCGGCAGATGTTTCGCTGGACAAGCAACGAGCGTTTTGGGATCCATGTCAAAGCACAATAAATGCTTAATCTGTTCTATAATGTAAACGTTTTGGTGATCTAAACGGAGGTAGCGAGGAAGAAGCTTAAGCTGATTTATTATCTCACCAGAAGGAGGGGTTACCCTGTGGCCAGAAGAGACGGGCGAAGTCGCTGATGAAGCCGGCGTCCGGGACGTTCTTGATGCTCATGCTCTCGTAACCAGCCAGTGCTGGCAACTGCCCGATGTACCCTCCGTACTGCACGTCGTTGTAGACGTTGCGCCGCTTGGTCTCCACCGGGAACGCGAAGAGCTCCGGCATGGCGCGCACGAACAGCGCCTGCCGGATGTCCCTGTCCAGCCCGTCGTGTTGGACTACCACGCAGCCGTAGGCTACCATGGACGCGGTGACCGCGTCCCGAGCCCCGTCCCATCCTGGTCCGCCCGGCTCCAGCCCACGGAGGTCGACCTTTTTTATCTCCATGAATGTACAACTGCTGCTGCTCTGCGACTCGACGGAAACTGCTCTATGGCCGACTGCCTTGATTTCGTATATGTCTCTTAATCAGTACTCCCTCCGACCCAAATTACTTGACTCGAATTTGTCTAAATTCGGATGCATTTAGACATATTTTAATACTAGATACATCTGAATCTAAAAAAATCCAAGTCAACTAATATGGGTAGGAGAGAGTACTTGTTTTTCTATTTCTTAGTAGTAGCTTACAGCAGTTCCTAGTAATTAACTATGTGCGTCAGCCGTCAGCACATGATCATGTGCCTTGAGGTTTGTGATGGTGATCCGCTACTTAATTGGTCAGGGATGCCTTGACTTTTGGTTCAAGGTTCCAGAGGTCTTATCTGGGGGCCGTCAATTGGCGGTAAACACCAAATCACGCAAGCCTACTTGTCTCGAGCGAATTAACAAACTCGTGTCTCCACATACCTACACACGGTACACCTGTCCTGTCCTACAGTGGGTTCAGGCGTTCAGCTGTGAATAACGTGGGCGGCTAAACCCCAAAATCACGAAAAAACTGTTGCGGAATCTATCTACAGGATTAAGTGGAGAAAAAAAAAATAGGTGCGTCATGGGCCTAAAAATCAGGGAACATATGGGCTGTTTGGATTGGACACGGAGGCTGCCCGTCCAAAAAACTGGTGGTTTGACCAGGTGTTGTTTCCCTTTTGGATGGGTACCAATTATTTGGTGCGCCCAGCCCATCTAAGATCCACCCATTCAATTCTGCGCCAACTTTTTGGCAATCTGGTGGCGGCAGAATCCCTCAGCAATTATTTGGCTCGCCCAGGTTTGGCGGAGCTAGCATTGACACAAACCAAACAGACCCATAAAAACTGTGAAGCAACCATGTGACCTCACGTCATTCCATAAGAGCAGTCCGTAAGGATCTTGAGCGTAACTGTACGGCGTGTTTGTTAGGCTGGATACCTATTTTCGCACGGGACGGGAAGAAATAAAGGCGTTTGCTTGCACACGCAGAAGAGAATCTTTGTACCGCACGGTTTTTAAAGCATCCTTCAGCCTGACCCTGGAGAAACGTCGAAATCGGGCTTTTTCCCGGAGCCAACTTCTTCTCGCGCTCGCTGGAGAAGAAGATGCACGCGCGCGTGCAAGGGAGGGATGGCGGGAGCTCGCCTGCGTACGGGAAATTCCGACGGGAGAAATTGGTGTCATCGCCCGCCAAATCACACCGCCTATTTAGATTGCTCCGCCTCGCCTCCAATTTCCGCGTCACCATTTTTCCACCATTTCGATCTCTCCCTCCAAATCCTCTTCTTCACCGATGAGTAGGTAAGCGACGCCTCCTACACCGGTGGATCGAGCTCAACTCCGACAAGTCTTCTTCCTCGGCTATCTTCGACATGTCGTCCTCATCATCCTATGTTGAGATCTCTGTAAGAGACACCTAACCCTAGCGCTCAGAGCTTAGATCTGTTACCATGTTATCGCTCTTAGTCCATATGTTCGCGTGTGCTCGCTCCTAGTAGATCTGGACCTTTTGTGGTAGATTTTGACGGTTATTCTTCATGATGTACTATGAGGATTGTCATGTGGTGTGCAATGGCGGAGTTACAGCAAACTGGTCGAGGGTGCACAGCTTTACCATGATTGACAATGTACAGAAATTTCTAAGAAACAACACACAAAATTATGAAGTATGCATCAGTTTTGAGCACATATAATTTTCCTTAAAAACAGATTCTAGAAAATGGGGTAATAACCGAGAAGTTCAAGACAAAGTAGTTATAAATATGTAGAATTCATTGACTTCGATAATACTAATAAAGATGATATTGACTAACAAAATATGTTGCTCCGCCACTGATAACTTGGTCTCCACAAAAAACACCATTTTTGACATGTCCAATCCATCTGTTCCAATAGGCAACCTATAAAACATAATGAATATGGAGAAACTTCAGTTAGAATGCAAATAGTACAATGAATAGATGAAATTATTTAAGTGGACTAATTACCATTATCTTTTAGAATTTACGGCCCCTTAATTTCATGAAGCGGTCAACCACTGGGTCATTAGTCACTTTCTTCATTTCTTCCTTCTCCACATAGCAAATAAGGTTATCACTCAAACTTCCGTCATTGAGGCGATTGCGCAAATATGTTTTCACAATCTTCATTGCTGAAAAGCATCTCTCAACTGTGGCAGTGACAACGGGCAATACTAGTACTAGTTTTAATAGCATAAATGTTTTCTCGTTTCAACCAATATCCGAGACAATTCAACAATTGTTTGTACATTGGAGAATCTCTCATCTGATTGCACATCTGCAATATAGAGACAAAGATGATGACTAAGATCCCTCAGTTCTCCGGGATCAAAGTCTTTGGGGTAAAGTAGGCCAAACTCATCAAATTCTCTAAATTAAAATCATGGAATGAGTCTCTTGGACTAAAAGATGTGGACCATACAAGCAAGTCAGATGTTGTCTCGTTGAAGCGACCATCAAGCTCTTGAACTAGCCAATCAATAACATCATTGAAACAATCCACTTGAAAATGGTGCTTGTTGGTAATTCCAGTTCTTTTCCTTTTGTTCTTTGGGTTAATATAGGCTTCTTCCAATTCCAACCTGTTAATATCATGTTTATCACAAAAGGTAAACACTTCATGAAGGAGAGGTTGCCATCCGTGTCCTCTAAGCTCAATTAAATGACTTCTAGTTGATTTCACGCACTTCATAGCATTCACTATATCTTGATCCTTACGTTGAAGTGCTTGTGACAAGATGTTTGTTACTATCAAAATAGTCACCATGAGCTGCAAATAGAACACAAAATCGAATGATTGAAAGTACACTAAAAGACCCAATGCTTGATCTCTGTTTGTTCTATCATTGTCCTCCTCTTGAACAAATTTTAACACTTTGACAACTGTTGGGAACAAGTCGACCAAGCTTTTAAGAGTTTTATAATGAGAGCTCCAACAAGTGTGCCTTGACCTTTGAAGGCACTGCTCTTGGTTTAGTCCTTTTCCGGTTTCAAGTTGCCCACAACCTAAGGCCTTACTCACTTCTTCGAGATTAATATCACGGATCATGTCCCTTCGCTTAGAGGATCCACCCACCACATTCAACAAGCTCGAAATCATTCCAAAAAAATTACTAACACCTCGGTGGTTCCTTACTACAGCCACAACAACTAGCTGAAGTCGGTGAGAAAAACAGTGGACATAGTAAGCCGTGCTACTCTCTCTCAAAATCAATGATTTCAAGCCATTAAATTCACCTCGCATGTTACTAGCACCGTCATAACCTTGACCTCTAACTTGTTTGTAGCTCAGCTTATATGTTGTAAACAGAGAATCAATGGAAGCCTTGAGATGGGAAGAAGTTGTTTCTTTGACATGAATAAGACCAACACGATTTTCTTTCACTATTCCAGAACTGTCAACATAACGCAACACCACTGCCATTTGTTCTTTACATGAGACATCTTGTCGTGGAAATGGCCACGGCAGTCGCTGCCACTGGCAGCGATTGATTGTAACGTGAGGAAGAGTTGGCGGCCATCTGCGGTGCGAGATGGGGGCAGATGCACATGGGTTTACCCAGGTTCGGCCCCCCAGAGGGTAAAGACCTACTCCTGCTAGATTAGATTATTGGAGAACGAGTTACAGGGGTGGCGAGCTCGGCGTCTAAGCAGCGGGTCGCTTGAGGGGGTGTATGATGGAACGTGAGTCCTTAGGATACCCTAGGGAGGTTTATATAGGAGTCACCTCGCTAGGGTTTACAAGTTACAACCGAGACAAATATGGACTCAGAGGCTTTCTGACCTAATCCGACTGGGCTTCAGATTATGCTTCTGGGCCTTCAGCTTCCAGTCGCCAGGCTTCTCCTTCAGTCGTAGTCCAGTCGCCGTCCTCCAGGCACACTCATAGGCCCTTCGGCCCAATCAGAACGTCCTGCTAGGCATACCCCCTTTGGCATATCCCCATCAGTAGTCCCTAAGGCCATCGTTGATTCAGGCGCAGGTGTCCCTTTGGCGATCGAAGTAGGCGAGCCCAATTTGGACGCCCAGTTGAGTAGGCGATGGACTCCATTAGAACCAAGGAGAATTTCCCCAAGTTTCCACTCGCCACCCCGACGAATGTTACTACTGTCAAGTCGCCGCTTCGGCGAGTGGTGAAGACTAGCGGGTAGCGGGTGGAATGGAGGAGTTGGACCGTCAGTTCTGGTCAAACTATCCGTTGGAATTTCCAATGGTAACTTCGACGCAATTACCGTGAGTAACGGCTACCCCGATTTTGGCGGGTGGCGTTCCCATATAAGGGGAGCAACGATTCAGTTCTGCGAACCCTTCCCCGCATTCTTCATTCTCCCATACTCATTCTTCCTGTCTTCAATCTTCCTGCCTTCAACCTTCCTATTCGTCCATTCCGCACCGTGCGATTTCACGTCCTACCTGATGGCGCCTCCCAAAGGCTCATGGGGAAAATCCAAATGCACCATAGCCCAGCTCAAGTCCTTCGAGGACGCTGGAGTCCTTCGCAAGGGGAACTGGCGGGTTCCCCCTCCTCCGAGACTGAGCCAAAGCCGCGAGCCGGCGAATTCATCTGCTTCCCCAGCCATCTAGAAAGGGGTCTGGGATTCCCCACCTCGCTCTTCTTCCGGCGCTTCTGTGCGTATTACGTGATCAAACCGTCGGATCTCGGCCCGCACAGCATCGAGCAGCTGGCGATCTTTGTCACCTTATGCGAGTGCTATCTCGGCTATAGACCGTACTTTCCGCTGTGGTTGGAGCTCTTCCATGGCCGCATCGGGTGCGAGGCGTCTGGTGGCTTGATATTGGCCGCAGGCGGCGTCACGTTCCAACTAAAGCCGAAGGCTAATTTCATCAAGATCCTTCTGCCGAAGAAGGCCGCCAGCGAGTGGAAGAAGAGCTGGTTCTATGTAAAAGAATCCACTCCCTCCGACGAGGTGGAACTTCCCGAGTTCGTCGCCGAGAGGAGCGAGCCTCGCCGGTTAGCACCGAAGAAGCTTCTCGAAGACCAGAGGATGGCCGTCGCAGAAATGATGGACCAGATCCAGAAGCTGAAGGACCAGGGGTTGACTTCGATCAACCTTTACAACTTCTGGCTCGGGCGGCGCCTGGTTCCGCTAGCGGCTCGGCCGCATTGGATGTATGAATACAGCAGGAAGCACGACCCCTCCCGAACCAGCAAGGAATCATGGGAGGCCGAGGACTAGAAAGCCGCCCTGAAAAAGATTACTGAGGCGGAGTTCACCAGCGTGTCGGTCGGGCTCGCCCCGTATACTCCTGTGAAGAATGAAGCCCCCACAATAAGTTTTCTCCCCAGTCGCTATTTGTTGGGTCCGCAGCATAGAAAACAAAATTTTCCTACGGTGTGAACTACACGCCAAGATCTATCTACTAGGTACAAAGCAAACGGGTGGACGTACATCCATAGAGAACTTACCCTCGAAGACAACGAGCTTTGTTAACGAGTAGGAACTCATGGTTGATGTAGTCGTACACTTGCCGATCTCAAGATCGTGAGGAAGTCCGAGCGCCGCAACTCAGCAGCGCATCCGCACTCGCACACACGTTTAAGCCACCGGACAACCTCCACCTCCTCGCTCCAGAGATCCATCAGAAGCAACAACTCCTTCCAGACGAAATGCCACCGGGAACATGTATCTCGCTAATCCGAGACCATGGGGGAATAATTCTAGAGGGGGAGAGAGATCCTTCACAAGGAGGTGTGAGGATGAAGGAGGGAATGGGTGGCCTTTTATAGGAGGAGGGGGGTGCCCCCTCTCTTCATGGCCGGCGCATGGGGGGGGTGACCCCTCACCTCCCCCATTCATGTGGTGGTAACTCCTCCACATTAAAATGCCTCTTCACATTCCCTTTTAAAGTCTCCACTTTAAATGCATTAAGTTTCTCCAAATTTAATGCTCTCTCATTTAATAAAACTCTTTTATTAAATTTATTCAGAATTTTTGTTAATTACTTTAATTAACAAACATTCACATATAGCCCCTTGCAATATTTCAATATCACATGCAGAACCACCTTCTGCAATTTCACCCGAAACAATTTCCGGTTTCTATTGAAATAATTCCTGCGCTTTGCAATTCTTTCGTCTGAAACATATGTGCTCCAAAATGGTGTCCGGTAACTCTTAAGTGTGCCACCCTACGGTTCGCGAATAATGCAGACATGATCGAGACCCTTCTCCGATCAATAATCAGCAGCGGGACCTGGAGATCCGTACTGACTCCTACACATTCAACGATGACTCCTGTGATCGTGAGAACCTTTAACGCTTGTAACTAAATCCCTTTGTATCTCGATATATTACATGTCCGAGATTCGATCATCGGTATCTCCATACCTAGTTTGATCTCGTTATCGACATGCACTCTTTTCTCGTTCCCGTGATATAACATTCTAGTGATCACATCACTTGCTTGCAAGCTATCCTAATGTGATATCACCGAGAGGGCCCAGAGTATATCTATCCGTCATCTGGATTGACAAATTCCACTCTTGATCCATGAGCCTCAACATAACACCTTCGTAGCACTGAACCCATCTTTATAGTCACCCTGTTACGGTGTGACGTTTGATGTTATCAAGATACTCTTCCGGTGTTAGCAAATAAACATGATCTCATGGTCTAAGGATAAAGATTACTTCGTATGATGTTATAGCAATATAAACACAATGACTTGATCGTAATGCTATACTTCGGATGAATGTTCATCACATCATTCCACCAATGGTGTGACCTTGTTATTAACAACATCCAATGTCCATGATCAGGAAACCTTGATCATCCTGTTAATCAACAAGCTAGTCTATAAGAGAGGCATGACTGAGAACCCTTTTTGTTTATTAAACACACATGTATTGATGTTTCCTATCAATAAAATTATAGCATGCAAAATAAACATCTATCATATACAAGGAATACATAATAACAACTTTATTATTGCCTCTCAGGGCATATTTCCTTCAGTCTCCCACTTGCACTAAGACAATAATCTAGTTCACATAGTGATAAATCTAACACCCATGGAGTTCTGGTGTTGATCATGTTTTGCCCTAGGGAGTACTTTAGTCAATGGATCTGCTACATTTAGGTCCGTGTGCACTTTACAAATCTTTATATCTCCATCCTTGACATGTTCGCGGATGGAGTGAAACCGACGCTTAATATGCTTGGAATTCTTGTGAGACCTTGGTTCCTTGGCGTTGGCTATGGCTCCATTGTTGTCACAATAGATCACCATCGGGTCCAACGCACTGGGAACCACACCCAGTTCCGTAATGAACTCTTTCATCCAAACCGCTTCCTGCGCCGCTTTTGAAGCAGCAACATATTCCGCCTCCGTTGTTGATCTAGCCACCACAGGTTGTTTGGAGCTCCTCCAACTAACTACTGCTCCGTTCAAGATAAATACGTATCCGGATTGAGACTTAGAGTCATCCGGATCAGTGTCAAAGCTAGCATTGACATAACACTTAGCGACTAGCTCTTCTTCACCTCCGTATATAAGAAACATATCCTTAGTTCTTCTCAAGTACTTAAGGATATTCTTGACCGCTATCCAGTGTTCCGAACCTGGATCAGATTGGTACCTACTAGTCAAACTAATAGCATGTGCCACATCCGGTCTTGTACATAGCATGGCATACATTATAGAGCCTATGGCTGAGGCATAGGGGATCTTATCCATTATCTCTCTTTCTTCCGCCGTAGCCGGACTTTGAGTCTTACTCAATGTCTTGCCTTGCAACATAGGTAAGAACCCCTTCTTACTTCCGTCCATATTAAACTTCTTTAATATCTTATCAAGGTATGTACTCTGCGATAGCCCAATTAGGCGTCTTGATCTATCTCTATAGATTTTAATGCCTAATATATATGAAGCTTCACCAAGGTCCTTCATCGAAAATTTGCTGTTTAGATAACTTTTAACACTGTTTAAAAGATCTAAATCATTTCCAATCAATAATATGTCATCCATATATAATATCAGAAATGCCACATTGCTCCCACTCACTTTCTTGTAAATACAAGCCTCTCCATAAGTTTGGACAAATCCAAACTCTTTGATCACCTCATCAAAGCGGAGATTCCAACTTCATGATGCTTGCTTCAGTCCATAGATGGATCGCTGAAGTTTGCACACCTTATTAGCATCCTTAGGATCGACAAAACCCTTAGGTTGTATCATATACAACTCTTCTTCAATATTACCATTGAGGAACGTAGTTTTGACATCCATCTGCCATATTTCATAATCGAAATATGCAGCAATTGCTAACATAATCCTAACCGACTTAAGCATCACTACGGGAGATAATGTCTCATCGTAGTCAACTCCTTGAATTTGGCGAAACCCCTTTGCGACAAGTCGAGCCTTATAGATGGTCACATTACCATCAGCATCAGTTTTCCTTTTGAAAATCCATTTATTCTCAACGGCCTTTCGGTCGTGAGGTAAGTCCACCAAGTTCCAAACTTGGTTCTCGTACATGGATTCCATCTCGGATTTCATGGCTTCTAGCCATTTGTTGGAATCCGGGCTCATCATCGCTTCTTCATACGTCGCAGGGTCATCCATTTCATCAACCATGAAATTCACAACAGGATTGCCGTACAATTCAGGAGCTGCACGTGTCCTGCTTGACCTGCGAGGTTCGGTAGTGTCCTCTTTCGGATTTTCATGATCAATATCATTAGCTCTCTCTTCATTAGGTGAAGTCAACTCCGAAACAACTTCTCGATCTGCGCTACTCGCCATTTCATGAAGAGAAGGTTCAATAACCTCTTCGAGTTCTACCTTCCGACTACTCACACCATTCACGAGACACTCCTTCTTAAGAAAGGATCCATTCTTGGCAACAAAAACCTTGCCCTTGGATCTGTGATAGAAGGTATACCCAATCGTTTCCTTAGGGTATCCTATGAAGACGCATTTTTCCGCTTTGGGTTCGAGTTTATCCGGTTGAAGTTTCTTCACATAAACATCGCATCCCCAAACCTTAAGAAATGACAGCTTAGGTTTGTTTCCAAACCATAATTCATACGGTGTCGTTTCAACGGATTTAGATGGTGCCCGATTTAAAGTGAATGCAGCTGTTTCCAGTGCATAACCCCAAAATGACAGTGGCAAGTCAGTCAGAGACATCATAGATCGAACCATATCCAATAAAGTACGATTACGACGTTCCGACACACCATTACGTTGTGGTGTTCCGGCAGGCGTGAGTTGTGAAACTATTCCACAGTCTTTCATATGTGTGCTAAACTCGTAACTAAGATACTCTCCTCCACGGTCGGACCGCAGAAATTTGATCTTTCTGTTACGATGATTTTCCACTTCATTCTGAAATTCTTTGAACTTTTCAAAAGTTTCAGACTTGTGTTTCATCAAATAGATATACCCATATCTACTCAAATCATCCGTGAAAGTAACAAAATAACGATATCCACCTCGCACCGACACACTCATTGGTCCACACACATCAGTATGTATGATTTCCAATAGATCTGTCGCCCGTTCCATTGAACCGGAAAACAGCGTTCTAGTCATCTTGCCCATAAGGCATGGCTCACATGTATCAAATGATTCAAAATCAAGTGATTCCAAAAGTCCATCAGAATGGAGTTTCTTCATGCGTTTAACGCCAATATGACCTAGACGGCAGTGCCACATATATGTAGATATATCATTATCAAGTTTAATCCTTTTAGCATCAACATTATGAATATGCGTAATACTACTATCGAGATCCAACAGAAATAAACCATTCAACATAGGTGCCTGACCATAAAAGATATTATTCATATAAATCGAACAACTATTGTTTTTAGACTTAAATGAATAACCACTTTGCATCAAACACGATCCGGATACAATGTTCATGCTCAGTGCAGGCACCAAATAACAATTATTTAGGTTTATAACTAATCCCGATGGCATATGGAGAGGCAGCGTTCCGACGGCGATCACATCAACTCTTGATCCATTGCCGACCCACATCGTGACCTCATCCCTTGCTAGTTGTCGCTTGTTCCGCAGCCCCTGAACCGAGTTACATATATTAGCAACCGATCCCGTATCAAATACCTAGGTGCTACTGCGAGTACTAGTCAAGTACACATCAATAACATGTATATCACATATACCTTTGTTTGCCTTGCCGGACTTCTTGTCCGCCAAATACTTGGGGCAGTTGCGCTTCCAATGGCTAGTCCCCTTGCAATAGTAGCACTCGGTGTCAGACTTAGGGCCAGCTCGGGGTTTCTTTTCAGGCATGGCAATAGACTTGCCACCCTTATTTCCCTTGTGCTTTCCTTTCTTGTCCTTCTTGAAACCGGTGGTCCTATTGATCATCAACACTTGATGTTCTTTCCTAATCTCCACTTCTGCAGTCTTAAGCATTGATAGAAGCTCGGGAAGAGACTTCTTCATGCCCTGCATATTATAGTTCATCACGAAGCTCTTGTAGCTAGGTGGCAGAGATTGGAGAACACGATGTATGCCTAAGTCAATGGGAATCGTTATTCCCAAGGACACAAGCTTATCGGCGTACCCAGACATTTTTAGTACGTGCTCAGTAACGGAGCTGTTTTCCTCCATCATGCAGCTAAAGAACTTTTCTGTAGCATTATAACTCTCTACGGCATCATGGGTATCGAAAATCATTTTCAATTCTCCCATGGTATCAAAGGCATTGCTATTTTTGAAACGTTTTCGAAGTTCTGGCTCTAGCCCATACAGTATGCCGCAATGAACTAAGTTGTGGTCCTCCTGACGAGTTATATAGACGTTCTTTTCCTCGTGAGGGGCATCAGGAGCTGGTGGGGGGCCTAGCGGCGCATCTAGCACATATTGCTTTTGTGCAGCAGTGAGGAGAATCCTCAAATTCATAGCCCAGTTGGTGAAGTTGCTACCATTCGTAGCAAGTTTCTCTTTCTCCATGAACACATTGAAATTAAAAGCAGGTGGTGCCATCTACAACAGAATTTGTAAAGTATATTTAGACTAAGTTTATGATAGATTGAGTTCAACTAATCCAAATTACTAATGGACTCCCACTCAAAAACGACATCCCTCGTGTCCTTTTGGTGATTACATGAACCAAATCCACTACACCAAGTCCGATCATCACGTGAGTCGGTGTAGCTTCAAAGGCGAGCATCTATATGGGCATCATATCAAGTATATGACTTATGCTTAACCTTTTGGTCCGTGTTCCGAGGCCATGTCTGCACATGCTAGGCTCGTCAAGTAAGAACCTTAGTATTTGCGTGTGTAAAACTGTCTTACACCCGTTGTATGAAAGCGTAGAGTTGAAAACACCCGATCATCACGTGATGCCTCAAAACACGATCCACAAAACGGTGCATACTTAAGGAAGAACACATTTTATCTTGATATCTAAATGAGGGATCATCTTATAATGCTACCAAACGCGCCAAACTAGCAGTATAAGATGCTAACATCTAATGTGTGAAGTGAGGTGATATGGTCCATGCATTTGATCTCTATCATTTGCATCGTGGTATGATCTCTATCATTCCTTTGTGTGTAAGGCCAAGGTCTATGGAACTTACATGTTAAGTGAGTTGTAAGAGTATCTATTATACATCTACTTACAACAATACCATATCAAAACACTAGCCCAGCAACGATCTAAACTAGATGCCTCTAATTTATCAATTGCAAGTTTTACGTGGCTTAGGGCTTTCAGACATAGAACCTGTCTAACCTACGAACATGAACCACAATGAGGATAACCAAGTTATTAGAAACTCGTTGTAAATCAGATATTGACTATAGTTGGAGAGACAGACACCCGCCGGCCACTTATGCAAAACAAGTTGCATGTCAGTCATGGAACCGGTCTCATGTACGATGACATGTAAGGTTGGTCCAGGCCGCTTCATCCCACTATGCCACCAATATCCAAAGTACATAGAAGATGCAATAACATGATCATCATTGCCCACATATAAACATATGTGTACTACCCGTGCAAAGCACCTACGCATAGATCAGGCTCTGATACCACTGTTGGGTCCGCAGCATAGAAAACAAAAAATTTCCTACGGTGTGAACTACACGCCAAGATCTATCTACTAGGTACAAAGCAAACGGGTGGACATACATCCATAGAGAACTTACCCTGGAAGACAACGAGCTTTGTTAACGAGTAGGAACTCGTGGTTGATGTAGTCGTACACTTGCCGATCTCAAGATCGTGAGGAAGTCCGAGCGCCGCAACTCAACAGCGCATCCGCACTCGCACACACGTTCAAGCCACTGGACAACCTCCACCTCCTCGCTCCAGCGATCCAGCGGAAGCAGCAACTCCTTCCAGACGAAATGCCACCGGGAACATGTATCTCGCTAATCCGAGACCATGGGCGAATAATTCTAGAGGGGGAGAGAGATCCTTCACAAGGAGGTGTGAGGATGAAGGAGGGAATGGGTGGCCTTTTATAGGAGGAGGGGGGTGCCCCCTCTCTCCATGGCCGGTGCATGGGGGGACCCCTCACCTCCCCCATTCATGTGGTGGTAACTCCTCCACATTAAAATGCCTCTTCACATTCCCTTTTAAAGTCTCCACTTTAAATGCATTAAGTTTCTCCAAATTTAATGCTCTCTCATTTAATAAAACTCTTTTATTAAATTTATTCAGAATTTTTGTTAATTACTTTAATTAACAAACATTCACATATAGCCCCTTGCAATATTTCAATATCACATGCAGAACCACCTTCTGCAATTTCACCCGAAACAATTTCCAGTTTCTATTGAAACAATTCCTGTGCTTTGCAATTCTTTCGTCTGAAACATATGTGCTCCAAAATGGTGTCCGGTAACTCTTAAGTGTGCCACCCTATGGTTCGCGAATAATGCAGACATGATCGAGACCCTTCTCCGATCAATAATCAGCAGCGGGACCTGGAGATCCGTACTGACTCCTACACATTCAACGATGACTCCTGTGATCGTGAGAACCTTTAACGCCTGTAACTAAATCCCTTTGTCTCTTGATATATTACATGTCCGAGATTCGATCATCGGTATCTCCATACCTAGTTTGATCTCGTTACCGACATGCACTCTTTTCTCGTTCCCGTGATATAACATTCTAGTGATCACATCACTTGCTTGCAAGCTATCCTAATGTGATATCACCGAGAGGGCCTAATGTATATCTATCCGTCATCTGGATTGACAAATTCCACTCTTGATCCATGATCCTCAACATAACACCTTCGTAGCACTGAACCCATCTTTATAGTCACCCTGTTACGGTGTGACGTTTGATGTTATCAAGATACTCTTCCGGTGTTAGCAATTAACATGATCTCATGGTCTAAGGATAAAGATTACTTCGTATGATGTTATAGCAATATA
The DNA here is from genome assembly GCA_916181665.1 of Avena sativa. NCBI lineage: Eukaryota > Viridiplantae > Streptophyta > Magnoliopsida > Poales > Poaceae > Avena > Avena sativa. The sequence continues at coordinate 464,008,409 of OV702297.1, read as the reverse complement.
AACACAATGACTTGATCGTAATGCTATACTTCGGATGAATGTTCATCACATCATTCCACCAATGGTGTGACCTTGTTATTAACAACATCCAATGTCCATGATTAGGAAACCTTGATCATCCTGTTAATCAACAAGCTAGTCTATAAGAGAGGCATGACTAGGAACCGTTTTTGTTTATTAAACACACATGTATTGATGTTTCCTATCAATACAATTATAGCATGCAAAATAAACATCTATCATATACAAGGAATACATAATAACAACTTTATTATTGCCTCTCAGGGCATATTTCCTTCACTATTTCCGCACCTTAATTCTCAGTCGCTGCATTTGGTGTTTACTCGTGGTGGTTCTGAGCTGTTTCAGGTGTTGGAAGGCTGGCTTCCTCCGCTCGATGAAGAGGTTCCCTAGGAGCTCGAGGAGGACTCTGAGGGGGACTCTTCTAACAGTGATGGGAAGGAGGAGGAGGTTCCTCCCTTAGCGCCTGTGGCTCGCAAGACCCGCATGCAGAAACAGTGTGAGCTTGAGGCAAGTCACAGCCTGGATGAACACGACGGAGGCGACGAGGTCGTGCAGGAGCACACATCCCGGCGTACTGCTACACCGTTGAAGCCCGCACGCAAGCCCAAGTCACCAGCGAAGAAGCCAATGTTGCCGTCCAAGTCAGCGGTGGTGTTTGAGTCAGATGACGACTCCGATGATGAAGACACCCCCGAAGTCTCGCACAAAGCCCCAAAGGACGCGATCCCGACAAAGGGGTTGGAGGGCAAGGACACCGAGGCAACGGTAGAGGTTCCCCTGGCGGTGATTGCGCCAACGGTTTCAGGGGTTCCAAGCCAGGAAGCGGCTGAGGCAGCGACATCTAAGTCGCCGCAGCCATCGAGAGCGGCCGCATCTTCGGAGCCGGAGATTCTGGCGACTATGGCTTCATCATCGAGGAAGCCCGCGGTGTCGTGGGCTTCAGACGTCTTCGAGAGGGGGATCACTCGCAAGCTGGGTCCAGAATTGGACAAGCCTACCCACATCAGCACCGGGCTTCGTGTTCTCCCGGTCGCTAAGTGAGTATTGGTTCTTCATTCTGACTCGCCTCTTGTTTTTGTATTGTCGTTATATTGACTGTGGGAATTCGGGCAGATCTAGTGCCAAGAAGATTGGACGTCCTTCGGTGGCAAAGATTCCCCCGGCCGCCACCATGGGAGAGGGTGACCTCCCCAAGAAGAGAAAATCCGCCGGAGATGTAGCGACCGCAAAAGGCGCGAAGAAGTAGAAGGGGGGTGTCGACGATGCCATAGCCGTGGACGGCACCACGGAGCTCGATGTTGCGGAAGTCGATGAAGAAGTGGTGGCGGCCCGATCGAAGCCAGTCTTGGTTGTAGCCGTGCCGGAAGCGCCGGCCCCGATAACCAGTGCCCCCGCCAGAGCGTCGGCGACGTTCCCGCGCTTCATGGCTAGGGGGTTTCCAGGCGTGGCGGACACCCAGTCTCCGCAGAGTCCGGAGATCGTGGATGAGGACATTGGGTCCCGTCGTGGGTGCACTTCATTCACGATCCCATCGTCTGACGCCGGAGAACTTCACAGGATGCTCGGCGCCGCTATTCAGGTATGTCCAGTCCCCGAGTTCTTGGTCGCTGAATTTCAGCGGCTAGGAACTGAACTTCTTTCTACTCTCCAGTCCCCGAATTCCTAGGCGCTGAATTTCAGCGGTTAGGAATTGAACTTTTTTCCTACTCTCCAGTCCCCGAGTTCTTAGTCGCTGAATTTCAGTAGCTAGGAACTGGATGTTGATTTTGGTAAGTGCTGAGGTGTGTTGTTTGTTTGCAGGGTTTGCAAAGGGAATCGACCGATCGGTAGGCCGCGAGGGAGCGCTTGGAGCGTGATCTGCACGAAACGCAGGAGGCAAACCAACGGCTTCAGGAAACTATTGGTGAGTATCTGCTTTTCTGTCCTTTCCTCTATCAAGTGTGAACTATTGGTGTATGTCATGCTGATGGTTTCTCTTTCAGATGGTTTCTCGGCTGCAATTTCCATGGCCCGCGAGGGGTATGTTCTAGTCGTCGAGCTGGACGCGACGAATGGACGAATTGCCTCCCTGATCCAAGACTTGGAGGAGGCGAGAGCGGCCTCAGTTTCTTCGGAGGATCGAGCGAAGGTTGCTGTCGCTGCGGCTGAGGAGGAACGCAAAGCCACGGATTCGATCATCGTGGGGCTGCACAATGAGCAAGCCACCTTGGAGAAGCATTTCACGGAGAACTGCCAGAAACTCCTTGGTGAGTCTCTGTCTTTGCCTGACTTGTTCGGCGAGTCCCTGATTGGGGAGGTCCGTAGTTTCACCGACTCTGATTTTGCAGCTGTGATAGGCCAAAGCGACCCGGTGGTTCAGACCTTCAGCGCTTCGCAGTGCGTGACTGCCGTGGTGAACGCGGCCACGGCTTCGGCGTTATGTGTCCAAGGGGTTCTTCAAGGCATGTCCCCCACCGAGGTTATTCCGGGGGGGGCTTACGAAGGTGTGGCGCTATCTGGAGGAGTTGCCTGTCATCGTGGAGTGGATGGCACGCTCGGTGTTCAGGCGCGGGGCCACCACGACATTGAGCTTGGGTCTCGCCCACTTCCCCGACGACTTCGACCTTGACGACGTGACGAGTGGCTACCCGTCGGCGACCGGCACGGTGGAGATGTCTGAGGTGCTGAAGCTGACTGCGAAGGCTGCCCCTTACGCCAATCAGGTCTTGGCTATGGGGGATCTGCTGCCATACCAGGAGACGGTGTTGGCGCCTGGCGACCCCGAGCCGGAGCATCACGATATGAAGTCGGAGCAGCCCTTCCAGTCGGCGTTGTCGATGTCGTTGATGACGTACCCGACGAACCCGTGGCAGCCTTTTGTTCGTGTCAAGGGGGTGGCGGTGCTTCTTCATCAGGACCTGTGGAAAAAACAATGTAGTTGGGCAGTTTGTGATGTATGCCAGGTGGCGACTGCTGTAATGTATTTTGTAATGTATGCCAAAGGGAGTCAATCGACTCGTATTGCGACCAAGATTGTGTGGTGTGTTTATTTTTGATTGAGCGAGTCCCTGAGCGCGTCTGCCCTTTAATGGGGTATAACTCGATTGTATACTTTTGTGTTTTGTTTTGGTTGTGCATTGTTTTATCTCTCGCGTCTTCTGAGTGGCGAGTCCCCGAGCGCGAGTAGGATTGATTTGTAGGCGAGTCCTCGAGCGTGGTGCTCAACCATATTGGTCGTGTTCCTGTTGTAGGTTGTGAATGCGTTGTTTGTAACGCGTCTCCTCCCTGGCCCGGAGAGCCAGTCGCTTGGCGAGTCCAAGCCAGCTCTCTTACTTGGTGTGTTCCCGAGCCACGTGGGGGTTCCCGTTTTGCGGAGTCCCCGTGCATGGTACTTAACCATTCGAGTCGCTTTGCGTGAGGATGGGAGGGACATGTCGCTGTGAGAAGCGTATACCAGTTGTCTTGGCCCGGTGGGCCAGTCGGGCTAGGCGACTCCAATGGCAGCTTCGGGTTGGCGTTTTCGTGGACGACCCAAGGCCCGAGTATTTCCGGTGCCCTTGTGCCGCACTACTTAGCCGTGCCGGTCGCTCGACCAGAGGTTGACTTCCGTGAGTAGCGTATTGCTTATATGTACGAATGCGAGTGGCACAAGAATATGGCGAGTAGACACAATTTGTGCGATCCGAATGAATTTTATTATATATGCCAGCTGAGTACAATTTGAGGTTCTAAGTATAGAACTTTCCGAGGAGGTTTACATTCCATGGCCTCCCAACCTCGAGTTGGCCGTCACCCCGTATGTCGATGAGGTAGTAGGCGTCATTGCCGAGGACTCATCCTATGGCGAATGGCCCCTCCCATGGGAGGAGAGTTTGTGCATTCCTTTCTTGTCTTGGGCCAGTCGTAGGACCAGGTCGCCTTCCTGGAAGGTGCAAGTTCATACTCGGCGGCTGTGGTAGCGGTGGAGTCCTTGCTGGTATATGGTGGTGCGAGAGCGAACCAGGTTGCGTGCCTCGTCGAGTTGATCGATGCTGTCCTGGCGGGCGACCTTGTTGGTCGCCTCGACGTAGTTTGCGACTCGAGGTGAATCGTGCTCTAGGTCAGTTGGCATTACGGCCTCGCCGCCGTACACCATGAAGAAGGGTGTGAACCCGGTGGAGCGATTGCCGGAAGTGCGGATCCCCCATATCACAGAGGGGAGCTCGTCGACCCAGCATCCTAGAGTGCGCTTGAGGGGCACCTGGAGTCGCGGCTTGAGCCCATGGAGGATGCTCTAGTTGGTGCGTTCTGCTTGGCCGTTCGACTCCGGGTGGGCGACTGAAGCGAGGTCGAGTCGTATGCCATGTTCTTCACAAAATTCCGCCATGCCCCCCTTGGCGAAGTTGGTGCCATTGTCTGTTATAATGCTGTGCGGGTAGCCGTATCGGTAGATGAGCTCGCGTAAGAACTTGGTGGCCGTCTTACCGTCGCACTTTTTATTGGCTTGGCCTCGACCCATTTGGTGAACTTGTCAACCGCGACCAGGAGATGGGTGAAGCCAGATGGGGCCTTCTTGAATGGGCCTACCATGTCCATGCCCCATATGGGGAATGGCCATGTGATGGGGATGGTCTTAAGTGCCGAACCAGGAAGGTGCATCTGGTGAGCATACTTCTGGCACCCGATGCAACGCTCGACGATGTTGGTGGCGTCGGCGTGTGCGGTGAGCCAGTAGAAACTGTGCCGCATGGCCTTGGCGACTAGCGACTTGGCGCCAACGTGATGGCCGTAGTCGCCGGCGTGAATGTCCTGGAGGATCTTGCGGCCTTCTTCTGGCTGTACGTAGCGCTGGAACACGCCAGTCACGCTGCGTCTGTGGAGCTCGCCATTGATGATGACGAAGGATTTGCAGCGGCGCATGATCATTCGCGCCTCCGTCTCGTTGCTTGGTAGGATTTTGTGCTCCAGGAAGGCGGCGTATGGTGCTGTCCAGTCGCTAGGCTCCACAACCATGGCGACTAAGGCCGGTTCTGGTTGCAGTGGTATCCCGATGTCGATCTATTTTGGTGGGCTAACCGACGGTTTGTGGATGATGTCGAGGAAGACGCCTACTGGTGGCGCTTGTCGGGTCGATCCAATGCGGGAAAAGGCATCTGCCTCCTTGTTTTTGCGGCTGTCGATCCACTCGATGGAGTAGCCATCGAAGTGTCCTCCCAACTGGTCTACCACTTGGTGGTACGCGATCATTGTTGGGGAGACGACATCGCACGTCCCGACGACTAGGTAAGAGTCGCCATAGCATCGTAAGCGGTTGACGTTCACCTCCTTAGTGGCTCTCATGCCGTGAAGGAGGGCCTCGTATTCTGCCATGTTGTTGGTGCAAGGCTTGAAGTTGAGGTGGAGCACGTAGCGGAGCTTGTCTCCTTTGGGAGAGGTCAGTATGACCCCAGCCCCTGCGCCATCGGCGTTCTTGGAGCCGTCAAAATGGAGCGACCAGTAGTGGAGATACGGGAGCTTCTCTGGCTGCTGTGCTTCTTCCCAATCTGCGAGGAAATCAGCCAGGGCTTGTGACTTGATCACTTTGCGGGGCTTGTATTTGATGTTGTGGACGCCGATTTCGACGGCCCACTTGGCGACTCGTCCGGTCGCCTCACGATTGCGTATTATGTATTGCAAGGGTGCGGACGAGACCACCGTGATCAGGTGCTCCTGGAAGTAGTGTGGGAGTCGCCGCTGAGCTCAGAATACCGCGTACACCAGTTTTTGGTACTGCGGGTAGCGTTGTCGTGAACCTGTCAGGACTTTGCTGATGTAGTAGACAGGGCGCTGTATGAGGCGCTCCTTGCCCTCCTCCGGTCATTCGACGACCATCACGGCGTTGAAGACTCGAGTGGAGGCTGCGATGTAAACGAGCATTGGCTCTTTGTCGAGTGGAGCGGCGAGGAGTGGAGACACGAGTAGCACTTCTTTGAGCGCTTTGAGTGCATCGTCGGTCTTTGTGTCCCATTGGAATGTGGGGTTCTTGCGCATCAGGCGGTAGAGGGGCATTGCCTTCTCGCCTAGTCGGGGGATGAAGCGACTGAGGGCCGCGACTCGCCCTGCTAACTTCTGGACGTCGCGTAGGCACTCGGGTTTCCCGAGTCGCGCGATGGTGTCGATCTTGGTGGAGTTGGCTTTGATGCCTCGCTTGGAGACTACATATCCCAGGAGCTGTCCGGTGGGGACGACGAAGGTGCATTTTCCGGGGTTTAGCTTGATGTTGTACCTCTGCAGGTTTGCGAAGGTTTCGGCTAGGTCGGCGAGCAGGTCGTTCTGACGGGTGGATTTTACCACCACGTCGTCGATGTAGACGTGAATGTTGCGGCCAATTTGGCTCGCTAGGCACTCTTGCATGCACCTCTGGTATGTGGCGCCGGCGTTCTTGAGGCCGAACGTCATGGCCGTGTAGCAGAAGGCGCCGAATGGCGTGATGAATGCCGTCTTCTCCTCGTCCTCGACCACCATCTTGATCTGGTTATAACCAGAGTAAGCATCAAGGAAGCACAGCGACTCCGATCCCGCGGTCGAGTCGATGATCTGATCGATGCGCGGTAGGACGAACTCCTCCTTCGGGCAGGCGCTGTTGAGGTTGGTGTAGTCGATACACATTATCCATGTGTTGTTCTTTTTTAGAACCAGGACTGGGTTTGCCAGCCACTTGGAGTATTTGATTGGCCGGATGAAGCCTGCGGCTAGCAGGCGCTATACTTCTTCGGCGATTGCTCGACGGCGCTCTTCATTGAAGGGCCGTAGCGACTGCTTTACTGGTCGCACTTTGGGGCCGGCGTTGAGCTTGTGCTCAACGAGTTCCCTCGGGACACCTGGCATGTCAGATGGCTTCCATGCGAAGATGTCGCGGTTCTCACGGAGGAACCCGATGAGCACGCTTTCCTATGCGGGGCTCATATGCGACCAGATGGTGACCGTCTGGCTAGAGTCGCCTGGGACAAGCTCGACGGTGCGGGTGTGCGTGGTCGCTTCGAACGTGGAGTTCGTGGCGGTTGGTTTCTTCAGGATGGTGGGGTCGTCCTTATTGATGTTGCCCGCGTATTTAGCGAGTTCCTCCGCATGATCGGTCTCCACAGCAATGACAACGTTGGCAAGCTCGGCTCCTTTGCTCTCGCATTCCACGGCCATGTCGGGGTCGCCGTGGATGGTGATGATGCCGCTTGGCCCGGGGAGCTTCATCATGTTGTAGGCGTAGTGTGGGGTCGCGATGAACTTTGCGAATGCCTGGCGACCCAGGACGCAGTGGTAGGGGCTGCGGAAGTTCACCAGCTCGAATATGATCCTCTCCGTGCGGTAGTTTGCCAGAGTTCCGAAGGTGACTGGCAGCGTCACTTTTCCGATCGGGTACGCCTTCCGACCAGGGACGATACCGTGGAAGGTTGTTAGGTTTGGCTCATTGGCTGCTTCTGGGAGCTGGAGCCTCTTGAACGTGTCCAGGTACATGATGTTGATGGAGCTCCCACCATCCATTAGTGTCTTGGGCAGCCAGTAGTCGGCCACCTTGGGCCTGACTACCAGGGCGACTCGCCCTGGGTATTCGATTCTTGGCGCGTGGTCCTGGCGACTCCAGGTGATGCTCTGCTCGGACCAGTTTAGGAAGCGAGGGATGTCGACTTGTGTCACCGCGTTGACGGTGACCGCGCGGGAGAGCACCTTCTTCTCGCGCTTGGTGCCAAGTCCGGTGAAGGTGTGTAGCGAGCCGACGGCGGTGCCGAAGCCGCCGCCGTTCCCGTTGTCCCGAGGTGGGTTGTTATTGGGGTCCTCCCTTGCTCGCCTCGCCTTCTTGATCTCTTTGAGAGAGTGGCAATCAGTGGTGGTGTGGGTGGCGGGTTTTCCCTCCTTGCTATGGTAGATGCAGGGCTGATTGAGCAGGGCAGCGGGGTCGAATTTCAGCCTCGCTGTGTTGTTGGAGCGGTAGTTTCCGCTTTCGCGGTAGTTTCCTCCGTCGTGGCGGTAACTCTTGGGGTCACGCTGGCCGTAGCTGGCATTGGCGACGAAGTCAACTCGCCCATCCGTGCGGCACTTGCCGGTGATGCGGGTGTTGCTGTAGCGCATATCGCGGAGGCGCCCGCTGTCATGGATGCTGGTTCGGCGCCGTCCTCCCGACTCGTCGTCAGAGTCTTGGTTGGGGTCCTCCTCCGTGTAGCGCTTGGAGATCTTGAGGAGGTCAGGGACGTTGTCGAGCGTCCGGTAGACCCTCTTGATCTTAGCGACCAGGGGTTCATACCGGCACGCGTTCTTGAAGCAATGTATCATCGTGTCTGGGTGGATGTCGGAGGCGTTGATCCACAGTTCTTGCCATCTTTGGATCCAACGGCGAGTCGACTCGTGTTGTCCCTGGATGCATCGCTCCAGATCTTCTATGGTGGTGGCGCGGGTGTAGGAGGCCTCGAAGTGCCCGATGAAGGCGTCCCACATTTCTTCCCAGGAATCGATGCTGTCGGCGGGGAGGGTGTTGATCCATTCCCGGGTCACACCCTCCATCATCAGGGGGAGGTAGCGAGCGGCGAGTAGGTCGGTGTGGCCTATGATTCCCATTGCCATGAGGTATGTGTCCAGTCAAACAGCGGGATCGTACGTCGGGTCGTACTTTTCGATCTCCTTGGGAGCCTTGAAGTTGGCGGGGTATTTTTCCCCACGGATCATGGGCCCGAAGCATTGCGACCCGACTCGACTGAGCGAGCCTCTTGGTTCCGGGTCGCCGCGGTTGGTGAGGGTGTGTCTCAAGTCGTTGGGCTGGCGCGCCCGCCACGCCTGGTTGTTGATGATGTTCGTTCGGGCATCAAGGGGCTGCCCGTTGGCGGCGACCGTATTATTCGCCGGTCGCAGCTTGTTGGTGGACCACGCGGGGTTGGCGGCCCGTGGTTGGTTTGCCAGGGGCTGCGGTGGTGGGCAAGTCAATGCGTTGGCGACGGTAGGGTGGCCGCTTGATACCTCCCTGCTTGCTGAGGAGCAGAGTACATCCGCCCCCGTGGGTCGACTTTCGCAGCTTGTTGCTCGACGGCCCTGACGAGTAGGGCCTTGGCGTACTAGATCTGTAGCGCCGTCACCTTGGATGTCGAGGTTGGCGATCGCGGCGTCGGCCGCGACGACGTTGTCCATTAGGTGGAGTATAGTGGTAGTCCATTGGCGTCGCGGGCTTGAGGCGAGATGATGATCCGCGGTTGATCCGGCGGGGGCGTGCGGCCGATGGGTGGTGGAGGGGCTCCGATCACCGGTGCGCCGGGTGGTGGTCTTGCGGGGTTGCTTTCGCCTGGCGGCGCGTTCTCGCAGTATTCACGCTCGGCGGCGCGTGCAGGGTCGCTTTCGTCGTTGAAGTTCAGGATGCGGCCCTGGACGTTGGAGTTCAGGCGGGTCCTGGTGCGGCGCTGGTGATAGAGCGATAGCTCCCGCGCCGTTTCCCGCTCGAGGCGGTATTTCTCACGCTCGGCGAGTTTGTTGCGTTGCGCCTCCACGAGCCGCAGGGGGGCTTCCTCCACCTCTGTGGCCGTCGCAGTCGGCGGGATCTGCGTGGCGAATGGATCTGGCGGGGCGGCCGTGCTACCCGCCATGTAGATCGCGTTGAAGCGATTGATCTGGCATGGAAGTCTTCGGGCGATTACGAGCCGGAGTCGGAGTTGAAGATCCCGAGGATGGAGGGGTCCTCGAAATCCTCCGGGTTAGAGACTCGCGTGATGGAGTCCTCTCGTGATGCGGCGGTGATAGATCTGTCGACCGAGACAGGGGTCACGAAGTCGGCGTTGTTGTTTAGGGCCTCGTCGTTGGTGGCGGCGTTGGTCTCGGCCGCGTCGCTGGCGGTCGAGTCGTACTCGGTGACGAGGCTCCTGATGGAGCGGACCTGCTCCTCCGAGAGCAGATCGCGGTGCGGCGGCAATCCGCCGACGATCACCGTTGCAGCTGGGTCGACCGCGCCGGTGAAGCCGACGAAGAGGTTGATGGAGCCGACCGACATCACCGCGCCGTGAGTGACCGGGCATGACGCCGGGATGTAGCTGCTGGGCAGGATCTGTAAGATCCCGCCGATGGCGATCATGCGACCGGTGGTGAGCGGCCAATCGATCAGCGAGTAGGGTCTCGCCGCAGAACTCAGGTCAGTCCCGCTATGCCCCACGGTGGGCGCCACTGTCGTGGAAATGGCCACGGCAGTCGCTGCCACTAGTAGCGATTGATTGTAACATGAGGAAGAGTTGGCGGCCATCTGCGGTGCGAGATGGGGGCAGATGCACATGGGTTTACCCAGGTTCAGCCCCCCGGAGGGTAAAGACCTACTCCTGCTAGATTAGATTATTGGAGAGCGAGTTACAGGGGTGGCGAGCTCGGCGTCTAAGCAGCGAGTTGCTTGAGGGGGTGTATGATGGAACGTGAGTCCTTAGGATACCCTAGGGAGGTTTATATAGGAGTCACCTCGCTAGGGTTTACAAGTTACAACCGAGCCAAATATGGACTCGGAGGCTTTCTGACCTAATCCGACTGGGCTTCATATATGCTTCTGGGCCTTCAGCTTCCAGTCGCCAGGCTTCTCCTTCAGTCGTAGTCTAGTCGCCGTCCTCCAGGCACTCACAGGCCCTTCGGCCCAATCGGAACGTCCTGCTGGGCATACCCCCTTTCGCATATCCCCATCACATCTCTAGACTCATCAACAAGCAAGCAAAACACAGCATGTCCAATTTCTTGAAGAATAGACTGCAATATTTCCTTTGCAAAACAACTAGCAATATCTTTCTGTACATCAGGACAAAGCATAATATATTTGCTTGCACCATCAATACACACGGCCTTGCGTAATTCTAGATCATGCTCTGCTAAAAAATCATGAGTCTCTAAGAAATTACCTTTGTTTAAAGAAGTCTTCGACTCGTCATGACCACGAAATGCCAAGCCCTGTTTCAACAATAATCTAGTAACATTAACTAAGCCATTTACACGAGTATAATAAGCAATCTTGGCTGCATCACTCGATCTTTGCATAGCTACATCAATGTGTAGCTCTTGTTTTAATAGAGCCTCGCAATCTTTCATTGCCTGGTTGTGAACACTACCAACACCACCAACATGATCCTTTAGTCCGCCAGATTTGTTCTAACTATTCCAACCTTTGGCGACAAATGCATCATAACCAGCCCCTTTACTATTGCGTGCCCTAAACAAAAAGCAACAAAGGCAGTATGTTCTATCCTTGGATTCGCTATACTCAATCCAACTCCCATATTGGTCAAACCATGCCGAATTAAACCTTCTATTCTTGTCCGCAATCAATCTAAGTGGAAAATCACAAGCGCGAGGTTGGCAAGGCCCATTATCCAAATATTTTCTTCTTACCGAATCCTTTTGATTAGGACGGTACTGCTCTATGCTCTTTCTTTTGCCAGGATCAAACTGAATCTTCTCTTCCCAGTTCATATCTGGTGGGTCTGGACCTTTCCTCTTCACTACAAAGCGGTCCATGATGAACTTGTCTATTATCTCTTCTCTGCAATTTTATAAATAGTGATACATTAGAGATTGTCTTCAAGAAAATCCACAGACCTGACTAAATCAGAATTTGTGATTTGTGACACGATCTGAAAAATTAACACACTGGTAGATTTACACAAGTAAATCTAAATTGCTAAGAATACCTCCTGTTATTTGCTTTGCTCTTGCCGCCGTTGGGGACTTATTACTTCCTCATACTCGGCCGCTTCGAAATTGGAGTTAGGGATTGGCCAATTGGAGGAGGATAGGACGAAATTGCGGACAGAAGAGATGGGGATCAGCTTCCAGCGTGCTGCAACGTCGCCGGTGAAAACTAGCTGCTATATAGACACGTCTTGGGCTCAGGGGTGCACACACGGTGAAAACTAGCTGCTATATAGAGGATTTTTCTCAAGATTAAGTCTACAGATAATTTTCTTTTAGACGCGCTCCCCAAAAACCTGATCGCCCCTCACCCGTACAGGTTCACGAGAGGCGGTGGTTCCGGAGGCCTACTGTCCCGTCGTCCGGTGCACGCCGGAAGAGGGGATGGAGAAGGTGTAGCGGCGGCGCAAGGTTCTGGAGGCAGAGAGATGTGTATTTTCTCGTATTAGGGTTTTTGCCTAAGGCCGTTTATATATAGGTGCCGGTCGGGTAAGACGTGGGGCGTAGCCCACGTCCAAGTAGTAACAGCCCACGTTTCTGGAAAGACCGGAAACGGCTGACAGAAAAAATAACTCGCACAATAATTTTCCCGAGCAGCAAAAAGATAAGATCGGCACCGAGGCACAATTCCGCAAACCACGGTGCACGCGCGCGTCGTGACAAGGCGAGGCGTGGCGAGGCGGGCGGCGGAGGAGGAGGAGCGCGCGTGTATGCCACTCCTCTTCACTCTCTTTAGGAGGTAGTGAAACACTCCACTATATATATTGGTCCAACTCCCTCTAAACTAGCAAGGTGGGACTAAACTTTGGTGCCACCCCTTGCTAGGCATGAATGGGCCAAGAGAATTTCAGAATTTGTATTAGGCTATGGGCCAAGGCCCATACCCAAATTCCAACAATCCCCCACAAATTCTCATAGGCACATATCATCACATCACATCAATCAGTTCTAGAGCATTGTTTATATACCGGTGCGAGGTGGAGACTGTTAAGTTGAACTTCCACTTAGAACTTCATGCTACACTAGATTGCAACTTGAATAGTGGACTATGCCTTGAACTACAAGTTTGGTGCGCACTAGTTTCACATAAGGTCTAGACCGATACAGGGCTGCCGCGAAGCTTCTCCGCGGTTTGGAGCTTATGCGTCATACTCCATGGCCTTTCATGAGTTTATTAGAGAGCACCCAACTCTCACGGACTGCGACGTTTGACAGTCAGACTCATATAGGTGTGTTCTTCAAAAGATGTTCTGCAGGACAACATCTTTTCTTAAACAAGCCACTCAGAACACATTAAGGTAAATACCAACCTGCCATGCAGAATAGGAGAGTATTGCATCTATACGGAGTGGTAGTATGCTGTAAGGATACTCTTCTCCCAGTTGACCAACAGCTTGTCTCCCAACTCTACTTCACGGGATCTCCGATCACATAGAGCGGGTTACCACTGTGAGCAACTCAAAAAGTGGGTCTCAAACCCATCTCCCTCGATGCATTATCTATCACATTACGTGATAGACCCTTTGTGAAGGGATCTGCCAGATTTTTAGATGTTTGGATATAATCCAATGCAATAACTCCGGAGTTTCTCATTTTCCTGACAGATTTCAATCTCCTCTTCACATGTCTTGATGACTTCATATTGTCCTTAGAACTGTTTATTTTTATGATCACAGTTTGATTATCACAGTTCATAAGGATTGCGGGTATTGGTTTTTCAACCACAGGTAAGTTCATCAAGAGTTCACGAAGCCACTCTGCTTCAACAGTGGCTGTGTCTAATGCTGTGAGTTCTGCTTCCATAGTTGACCTCGTTAAGATGGTCTGCTTGCAAGACTTCCAAGAAACAGCGCCACCACCAAGTGTAAACACATGACCACTCGTGGCCTTAGTCTCATCAGTATCAGAAATCCAGTTTGAGTCACTATACCCTTCAAGTACCCTTGGATACCCAGAGTAGTGAATCCCATAGCTCGCGGTGCCTTTCAAGTAACGCAAAACCCTTTCAAGGGCCTGCCAATGAACATCTCCAGGATTTGAGACAAATCGACTTAACTTGCTTACAGCAAAGGAGATGTCAGGCCTCGTAGCGCTGGCTAAATACATAAGCGAGCCAATAATCTGAGAGTATCTCAGCTGATCTTTAGCATCCTTAGGATCTCCCTGATTCTTTCGAACCAACACGCTAGGATCATATGGTGTAGGAGAGGATCTACATTCGCTATACCCAAAATGACTCAAGATCTTTTCCACATAGTGAGACTGAAGCAGTGTTATCCCACCATCATCATCTTTCAGCAGCTTGATGTTCAATATCACATAAGCCACTCCTAGATCTTTCATCTCAAAACAACGAGATAGAAAGTCTTTGACCTCATTGATAACATTAAGATTGGTCCCGAATATCAGTATATCATCAACATACAGACATAAGATGACTCCCTCGCCCCCACCATGGCGATAGTACACACACTTGTCAGCTTCGTTTACAATAAAGCCTTCATCAGTTAAAGTCCTTTCAAACTTCTCATGCCACTGCTTAGGTGCTTGCTTAAGACCATACAGAGACTTCAGTAACTTGCACACCTTGCCTTGTTGACCATCTATCACGAATCCATCCGGCTGATCCATATAAATTTCCTCATCTAACTCTCCATTTAGGAAAGCCGTCTTAACGTCCATTTGATGAACGAGAAGATCATGCGAGGCAGCCAAGGATAGCAGTACTCGAATGGTGGTCAATCTAGCCACAGGTGAATAAGTATCAAAGAAGTCTTCGCCTTCTTTCTGGGTATAACCCTTGGCTACAAGGCGTGCCTTATACTTCTCAATAGTACCATCAGGTCTAAGCTTCTTCTTAAACACCCACTTACATCCTACAGGTTTGCACCCATAAGGACGATCAGTAATTTCCCAAGTTCCGTTTGCTATGATGGAATCCATCTCACTGCGAACGACTTCTTTCCAGTAGTCAGCATCTTGAGATGCATAAGCTTCTGAAATAGAAGTGGGAGTATCATCCATGAGGTATACAATGAAATCATCACCAAAGGACTTCGCAGTCCTTTGTCTCTTACTTCTGGTAGGAGCTTCATTGTTATCCTCCACAGGATTATCAGGGTGTTCTATCGAAATGGTGGGTTTAGGAATTGTGATTAATTCTTGACTAGATAAACTAGGCATCTCCTGATTTGATGAACTAGACGAATCTTTCATGGGAAAGATGTCTTCAAAGAAAGTCGCATCATTCGACTCCATGATTGTACCAACATGCATGTCAGATACCTGAGATTTCACTATCAAAAATCTATAGCCAATGCTATGAAATGCATATCCCAGAAAGACACAATCCACGGTTTTTGGTCCAAGCTTGCGCTTCTTGGGTATCGGCACATTCACTTTCGCCAAACAACCCCAAGTTCGTAAGTAGGAGAGTTTCAGCCTTTTCCTTTCCCATTCCTCAAATGGAGTAATGGTTTTGTTCTTTTTGGGAACACGGTTTAGGACATGACACGCAGTCTTTATCGCCTCCCCCCACCATTCCTTGGATAGACCCGATGTATCTAACATGGCGTTAACCAAATCAGTTAGAGTACGGTTCTTTCTTTCGGCCACCCCATTTGACTGAGGTGAGTAGGGAGGCGTCCTCTCATGGATAATACCATGCTCCGCACAAAAAGAATCAAATTCGTTGGAAAAATACTCTCCACCACGATCAGACCGAAGTCGCTTAATCTTTCGATCAAGTTGGTTTTCTGATTCAGCTTTATAGATTTTGAAGTGATTAAAAGCTTCATCTTTAGATTTTAGAAGATACACATAACAGTATCGAGTGGAATCATCAATTAAAGTCATGAAATATCGCTTTCCACCTTTTGTCAACTCACCATTCATCTCACAAAGATCTGAATGTATTAGTTCCAGTGGTGCCAAATCTCGTACCTCGGCAGTCTTGTGAGACTTGCGAGGTTGCTTAGCTTGCACACATACTTGACACTTGGAACTTTTGACAGTAGTAAATTTCGGAATTAAATTCATATCGGCAAGCCGCGTCATGCACCCAAAATTAATATGACAAAGTCGTGAATGCCAAATATTGGATTCACTATCATTGTAAACATGATTAATAACTTGAGTACATAAGTCTGACAAAGATAAGCGGAACAAGCCTCCGCACTCATAACCCTTTCCAACAAATTGTCCACACTTAGAAATTACAACTTTATTGGACTCAAAGACTAACTTAAAACCATCTCGACACAGAAGAGATCCGCTGACGAGATTCTTATTGATTGAGGGAACGTGCTGTATATTCTTCAGCTGTACGATCTTCCCCGAAGTAAACTTCAGATTCACCGTACCAACACCTTGAACAGAAGCACGTGAGCCATTTTCCATCAGCACGGAGCTAGCCCGTTCGACCTGATAAGAAGAGAACATGGAAATATCAGCACATACATGTATATTTGCACCAGTGTCTATCCACCAATCAGGTGAATTACAGACTGAAAGAACAGTGAGAAATATACCGTACACATCATCCTTTATCTCAATATCACCAAGAACAACATTAGCGGACTTGCCACTATTTCCATGTGGACGCTTGTCAAAGCGATTGGGGCAGCTAGGAGCCCAATGATTAGGATCACCACAGACATGGCAGGATCCTTTCTTCTTATACTCAGTCTTCTTCTTTAAGTTGGTAGTCTGTGCGGCCTTGTTTTTGCCATCAAACTTTCCTTTGCCATCAGACCTGTTCTTATTCTTGAACTTGTGGGACTGGAAGTTGTTTTTCTGCACTACATGTGCGCTAGAACTTCCATCAAAGCCTCGAGGACGTGTATCTTTTGCTCTCGCCTTTTCTTCAACATGAAGAGATCCGAAACCGAAAAATCCTGTCTCTTATGTTTTAGAGAGGTAGCAAAGTTCCTCCAAGAAGGAGGAAGCTTAGCAATAATGCCTCCAGCCACGAACTTGTCCGGTAAGTTACACTTGAACTGCTCGAGTTCTTTGGCAAGAGACTGTATCTCATGAGCCTGATCCACGATGGGACGGTCATCAGTCATCTTGTAGTCATAGAATTGCTCCATGATATATAGTTCAGTGCCAGCATCCGAAACACCAAACTTGGCGTCCAGTGCATCCCACGCATCCTTGCCATTATCAAATGACATATAGGTGTCAACAATGTTATCACCAAGAATATTGAACAAAGCCCCCATAAACATGGTGTCGACTTTCTGAAACGCTTCCTCCTGAACAGGAGAAAGGTCTCCCTCAGGTTTGCCAAGAGTGGCGCTATAGCAGCCTAGGTTTTTCAACCATAGAACTGCTCTCGTGCGCCATCTCTTATAATTGACACCGTCAAAAGGAGGCGGCCTTGTAGCCGCGGCTAAACCAGTTGAATTCAGTTGCCTATAATCAGGTTTTTGGATTGTTGAAAATATAAGCAAATTACCATAATATTTAATCCGAAATAAGTAATAATAAATCATGACTATAAGTGCTGGAATTAATCTAATCATGTATACTAGCAGAATAGACGAACAGATCATATTTAACCAGAATAAGCAGATCACATCTATTCCAAGAGCTAGTACAAGAAACTGCAACAGAAACTGAACTAGATAGTAACAGATTACGTACGGTGCTGGAGGAGGTATCGGGTTCGCGTTCAGGTTGGGGTTGAGGTTCGCGTTGACACCAGTGTCGTCAGCCATGGCGTCGATGTAGAGGCTGCTGATGTCCGGGAAGAAGTCCTCGTCGGGAAAGGAGTGGTCGGTCGACGTGATGTCGTCAGTAGTCGCGCAGACGCGCTCCCCAAAAACCTGATCGCCCCTCACCCGTACAGGTTCACGAGAGGCGGTGGTTCCGGAGGCCTACTGTCCTGTCGTCCGGTGCACGCCGGAAGAGGGGATGGAGAAGGTGTAGCGGCGGCGCAAGGTTCTGGAGGCAGAGAGATGTGTATTTTCTCGTATTAGGGTTTTTGCTTAAGGCCGTTTATATATAGGCGCCGGTCGGGTAAGACGTGGGGCATAGCCCACGTCCGAGTAGTAACAACCCACGTTTCCGGAAAGACCGGAAACGGCTGACAGAAAAAATAACTCGCACAATAATTTTCCCGAGCAGCAAAAAGATAAGATCAGCACCGAGGCACAATTCCGCAAACCGGGGCGGGGCGGACGGCGGAGGAGGAGCGCGCGTGTATGCCACTCCTCTTCACTCTCTTTAGGAGGTAGTGAAACACTCCACTATATATATTGGTCCAACTCCCTCTAAACTAGGAAGGTGGGACTAAACTTTGGTGCCACCCCTTGCTAGGCATGAATGGGCCAAGAGAATTTCAGAATTTGTATTAGGCTATGGGTCAACCCAAATTCCAACACTGAATAGGGCCTGCTAGTTGATCCGGATAGGGGGTTCAGTTCATCAAGAGATGGACATGCGATCGATTGCAGATGATGTCTTCAAGTTCTGTGGCCAAACAGTCACCTCGAACCAGGTGTACAACCACATGAGGGACACAGTCGTGTATAACCAAGACACGGTCTTCTGATCCATCTGGAACCAGGGGGTGTCGTGGCTCGTGGCGCTGAGAGAATGCATCGACCGGACCGTCGACGAGCTCGCAGAGGCCTAGCTTGCCGAAGGTGACCATGTAGAACGTGCTCTAGGACATGAAGTTGGAGTTCTCTAGCTCGAGCAGATCAGGGACGTAAAGCCAGATGTTGAGTCCGAGGATTTGCGCTGGTGTGAAAGGAATGTGGTCTAAGGCAGCAGTGGCAAAAGGATTGGTGGTGGAGCACTGATCAGAACAAGGACTAGCCATGGATGCGGAAGTGTGAGAACAGGGGATCGTTTTTCAGAGAGAAACAATGGTAGGAGTATATATGCCCAGCTCGTAGTTCAGATGGAAAGCCGATCTGACTCCGCGCAAGAAAAAGACCGACCCAACCAGACCACACCTGCTTCGTCCCTCTCCCTCCTGTCAACCCGAACCTTCACCTGCTTCGTCCCCTTCTCCTGATCGAAAATTTAAATTACATCTCAGCATATTTTGTGTAACTCGCTCTGTATTTGCATGTAACAAAATAAAATAGCTATGAGGTCGATTATTCGTGACCTCTAGATTTACCTATAATTAGATGATATATAATTATGAGGTTAACTGCTTGTAGAAATATTTAGGCTCGTGTTAAATATTAAGAAGAATTCCTTGTGATACACCCTGTCTTTTATCGTTTCTAATAGAAATTTGTTAACTTTATTGACTTCACAAATTTAATCGGCCATCTCTTTGTTAACATTTCCATTTTCGCGTGTTATTTCTACACGTGGTAAAAAATTAAGGGGTCCATAGCAACGCACGGACAATCAGCTAGTTTCTGTACAAGTTGTTCGAATCAAATAG
This sequence comes from Avena sativa, assembly GCA_916181665.1. Classification (NCBI taxonomy): domain Eukaryota; kingdom Viridiplantae; phylum Streptophyta; class Magnoliopsida; order Poales; family Poaceae; genus Avena; species Avena sativa. Next base: position 463,989,349 of record OV702297.1, on the reverse strand, counting down.
GGCCTTAAATGGAAGATTTCTTGTCTCAAAAAAAAGAAAGAAGGGAGATTTCTCTGTTCACTGGTTAACGGGATGGTGATGGGTTAGTTAGTCAAAGACTGGGACGACAGAGCCGCTGTGTTGTCAATCGTCGTCAGAAATAAAGAGCAGCAACGCATGTCTACGAGAAATCAAACGGTCTTGATCGACCGACAAAGGAAGCTAGCTTGTGTCTCCGATCGAAGCGCCATTCTTCACACATGTTGCCATCAAGGCTAGCTTTTGGTCCTACATACCGGCGAGCCGGATGAAACCAAGTTAACTGTACCATGATGGGACGCGATGGCCTTTCTCGAACGCCGGAAAACATGTGACGACGAAGCCTGTCGGTCGCCACACCCGCCGTACGCGACTATTGCTGACTTCATCCTGAACCTGACATGGGAGAGGGGTACAATCAACTGCCTGTGCAAAATGTGATCACAGCTTGTGGCTGACTTCATACGCGCAGGCGCACCCACACGCGCATGCATAGATCCGCACAAAGCCAGCGGCCCAGACGGGCATTTCTTCAGGATTTCAGCGACGAGATGACCGTGCGCATGCATGTAAATGTGCAGTCGGAATGGCGTGCGTGACGTATTCTTAATTTTCCTTGTTCGTCGCTCGAGTAGTACTTCCTCTGCTTTCAAATATAACACGTGTTGCCAAGTCAATTGGGCTTTTGCCGGTATCAGATACCCACGTTCGACAATCTAGTTTTTTTAATATATAACATTAAAATATGTGCAACACTTTTTTTTTTTGCGAAATTCCACTGATCTATTAATAATCATCAACAGCAGTATAAAGTGTCCTAAAAGTAGTAAAAATTACAAATAGATCAATGGACCACCTAGCGACAACTACAAACACTGGCACGAGCAATATGTGCAACACTTTACAGAAAAAGAAGTGTCAATGGACTCATACGAGACATGGATATCAAGTAAGTACATCTCTGCATGTTTTTTTTTTTCGAGAGTACGCGAATGCGTACCTTAATTTTATAGAAGGCAAAATGTATCTTACAAGAAAAGGGTCTCGGGTGCGAACAACCGGACCTCAGTGCTCCAAAAAAGAAGGAAAATGACTACTCTCTCTCCCTAAGTTGAACTCCTACTCCAACTCTCTCCTCGCTCGAAAGGGTAGACCTAAGCAAGGTCAGCTCCTCCACGATGTTGCCTGTCAGGGAGCTGGCCGATAATTGCTTCCTGACATTGCTATACACCCAGGCGTTTCTGTTTTTCCACAGAGCATATGCCGTCGTGCAGACTAGGCCATCGAACCACCTCCTCTCCTTCTCCTCTATGCCACTCCTCTGCCGCAGCCACCATTCTTGGAAGACATCCTCTGTCGTGGGAGGCGCTAAAGTCACACGTAGGGCCTGACCACACCGGTACCACACCTCCCTGGCAAAGACACATTGAAGAAGAATGTGTTCAGCCGTGTCCTCCTCATGTTTAAAGAGAGGGATCTAACAACTAGAGAAGAAGATTGTATTTGAAGATCAACTAGCTAGCCTAGCTTGATATGGTGAACCTTTTGACATTGAAACACCTGCGAATATGGGATATCCTGCTTCGGTGAAAATGTATTGCCTACTCGAGAGAACTATTTCTTCAAGATCAAGGTTCTGAGAATAATCGCACTAAAAAATAAGAGAAAATTTCTTATTGGACACTGGCTTAAAACTTGGTTTCCTATTTGACACTAGTAAAAAAATTCTTCCCATTTTAATATCTAAACTTGCTTTCTTTCCTCAATTGACATTCTAGTTCATTTTGAACACTAACGGTGTCAAATAGGAACATGAAAAGACTCTTTTGCCCCTGATAAGTCTTGTGACAAAAAGAATGTTTTAGAAAGACATATTTACACCAATAGACATTGATCATACGTGCCATGTCTTCCACTCACATTTCAGTGCGTTGTCACCAGATTTTATTGCAAGAAAAATCACATCTTAGTACTACGCTACCAGGTGAACAACTTTAATAACTTTCAACTTGTGTCTTAAACCTATACTATATAAATTTGTTCGGTGAATTTTTGTCTTTTAAATCTGGAAGTTTAGCTCTGGGGACGGTATTTAATTGCCTAGGAGCATGCACGTACCGTATCTTTGATAAGCTCATGGATTTTTGCACGTATACAAGACAAGCTCATACCTGAATCGTACATGCCCTCGATCGACCGGCCGGAAACCCACGGGCAGACGTGGCAAGTTTTTTTTGCGATGAAAGAGAGTCAAGTGCCGATTAATCTGCAAATGTGTTAATCGCGTTTAAACCTCAATATGGGCCCGGCCAAGTTTGCCAGCTGCGTCACGATCGAAGAAATTCTAGAAGATTCAGAGATATATTATTTGAACCGCGGCCTGGTCGTACACGCATGTATGCAAATATATGTACAGGAAACAAACCTAGTAAAACTCAGGAGATATAAGTACACGGGCCTATACGAGTTTATGCGTCGGCCGGGAACGTGTGAGCCAAGAAGACCAAAGAAGAGATAAAGCAGTCGAACGTGTTCAGCTATATCTCATGCCAAGAAAATCGGAGCGACCGAACGGCGCGCAGCCCTGGCCTCCGCGCATATCTTACCAGATTCGTTTGGTGGTTGGCCCGTTCAGGAAGGGTATTTTTGTCCATTGAATAAATCAACTGACGGAAAAACTAACGAAATAGACGGTAGTATCGATTGAGGAAAGAAAGCAAGTTTAGATGTCAAAATAGAAAGATTTTTTTGCTAGTGTCAAATAGGGAAGCTGGTTTTAAACCGATGTCAAATAAGGAATTTTCTCAAAAAATAAAGGGTTATCATTTTGGAGGCGCCAATTCGGCTCATAGGTGCAAATGCACTATTTTGAAATGTCATGTGAATATTTGTATTCCTGTAACACATTTTATCTTTTTTATACACGACACATAAAATGTTCTTTCATCCCAAAAACTTGTGAACCAACATAAAATATTCTAATGTATATGCGGATTTTATTTTTGAATTTTTTGATATTTCAAAATATGTTTTCTCACAATAAGTGCATCTACGAGCTGAAGTGAATATCCGCATCGTTTCCGAGTAATATATAAGTATTCTCCTACCAACATAGGGAGGGACTCCGATTCACACATCCTAACTCCGATAAGAATGTCCACTTGTGCGTGTCTTGGGCAACCCCATAGACCAGCACCAAGATCCATTGAAACCCATCATGTTTACGTTTAATAGGAGATTTTACAACAACAAAAAAACGTGTCAACTTTTTTGACTTGTAGAGTTGCCATATTAATCCCGATAAGGTGGTAGGCAATATCATGCAAACTTGAAGCCCGCGACTAATTTTTTAACAAAGGAACAAGAAAATTGAACCTTCATGCCACCAACAAGGCAGGGACGTTACATTCAGGGAAAATGAAACATTCTATGGAGAATCTCCTGATATGACAAATCTATTCGTGGCTTATTTACCAATGATGCTTCAGAATTAAGTCATGAGATAGGTGAAGAAGAAACAATGATACAAGGTACAAAGGAGAATGTAAGTGTTGGTGTGATACCAATGGATGTTTCAAATGATACTCAAGAAAAGAACTTAGCAGAAGCTGACCAAGACCCGAGACATGGGGAGGAACTTGAACTTCTAGGAGAAGGGCCAAGTGATGCAGAACCGATTCTGAATCAAGAGAATCTAGAAGATACTTTAGTGGTGCCAGTCATTGAACATATTGCATCTACCTCGGACACCAGTTATCTCATGTGTTCGTATGATGATTTGGATGTGCCCGTTGTAGTGACAAAATCATTACGCAAAATAAAATCATGTGTCATATACATCCATTGGTCCTATGTATAAAAATATTTATTGCAACCTTGGACTCCACAATTCCTAACCACATGTTTGACAAGAAAAGAAGTATCCTCAATGGAGAATGGCTATGTTAGAGGAAATGGTGGCTCTTGATAAAAATGACACGTGAGAATTATGTATGCTTCCTGTGGGTAAGAAAGCAGTAGGGTGTAAGTGGATTTTCACTATAAAGAATACACACCTGATGGGAAAGTTGAAAGGTATAAGACTCGGTTAGTGGCTAAAGGTTACAACAAAACATATGGAATGAATTACGATAAAGTATTTGCTCCGGTAGCAAAGATGAGCACCATCAAAAAATTATTATCTATAGCAGCAATCCAAAGGTGTAAGTTATTTCAACTTGATGTTAAAAACGCCTTTCTCCATGGTGATCTACTAGTGGAAATCTATATGGAAATTCCCCTAGGTTTTAACACAAGAGAGATTGAAGGAATAGTATGTAAACTAAAGAAATCATTGTATGATTTAGAATAATTACCTAGATCCTGGTTTGGGAAATTTAGAAAGGAGATTTGTAAGAAGGGCTCCTCACAGAGTAATGCTAATCATACCTTACTTTACAACCATCATCAGGGTAATGTTGTTATTCTGATTGTATACGTTGATGATATTAATAACAGGCGATTATGAACACGAGATGGTGCGGCTAAAGAAAGATTTGGCGGAGTCCTTTGAAGTCGAAGATCTGGGGTATCTCCATTATTTCCTAGGAGTTGAAGTGGCATATAGTGCTCAAGATATTTATCCCTCTCAAATAAATTATGTTCTTGATTTTTTGAGAGAAACTAGGATGATGGATTGTCAACAAACCGCCACACCAATTAAACAAAATCATAATATACAAGCAGATTCAGGTGAACTGGTGGATAAAATGAGATTTGTGCGATTAGTAGGTCGACTAATATATTTGACACATACTCGAACTGATATTACATATGCGGTCAGCGTAATAAGTAGATATATGCAAGATCCCCAGTCTAGCCACATGAATGAAATAAATAGAATCCTTCAATATCTCAAATGTAGTCCCAGAAAAGGAATTCTATTCTTTAATTACGAACATCTTAATGTGGAAGGATTCACTGATGTAGACAGGGCTACAAGTATTGATGGTAGAAAGTCTACTTTAGAGTATTGTGTATTTGTCGGTGGGAATATTGTTAGTTGGTGAAGTAAGAAGCAACGCGTGCACTAGTGGAAAACATGCATATAGTTCCGGTTTATAAGGGACTTTAGTCTCGGTTTCCCAACCGGGACTACGAAATCGGGACTAAAGGTCCCATTTTAGTCTTGGTTCTGCCACAAATCTGGACTAAAGGCCCTCACGGGGCTGCTTCGAGCGCGCGGGTCCTTTAGTCCCGGTTCATATACGAACCGATTCTTTTTTCAATTTTTTTTAAACTTTTGAATTATCTGACTCGTTAATCTCTCACATATCTCATTTTTAACACTAACTATACTTAATCTTAGATCAAATTACACTTATGGTCAAACTTTCTGGTCGGTCACCCATCCTAGCACTACTCCACCCAGCACGCTTAACTTCCCCATTCCATTTCTCACACCTCGCGCGAAGGACCCTTATGCCTTGTTATCAATGAAGGAGATATGTCCTAGAGGCAAATAATAAATAGGTTTTTATTATCATATCTCAATTAGTTTATAATAGTTTCATATTGTGCTATAACTGTGCCAAGTAGAAACATTCGTACAGCTGTGGTATGAAACAACCAAGTCCCTATTAGCCTCTATTCATACTAGATCGTTGGTCACGAAGATGATCTGGGTTTCAAGATCATGGGCATTTATGCCGACTGACAACGGGATCATATCATTGGAGAATGATGTGATTGGACATTCCTCGAAGGATTGCAACACGATCAAGTCATATAGTTCATTGTTGCAACAACCATACCTAGACTCCTTCTTCTTAGACCGTGAGATGATATCAATCACAGTCTCCCGAGAGTGCTTAGATAACATCAAGAGCCACTTGGTAATACAGTGGTTATAAAGGTGTGTTCAGGTACTCGGAGGAACTGTAGAGGCAATATATGTCAAGAGCAGGAATTGTTCACCCACATGACGGGTAAAGATACATACGGCTAGTTTGGTGAGATGACATCCATAAATGTTGCAACATGTGACTAGGCCACGGGGATGTAATATCACGGTAACAAGAAAACAAAACTTGTTATGAACAAGATTGAACAAGGTATGGATACCAATGATCGGTTCTCGGACAAGTTGTATCGAGAAACAAAAGGAAGAGGATGCTACATTTAGCGGTTCAAACAACATTGTCATCAGGAATGCATAGGGGTCACATGGACATCCCTGGTCCCTCTGTTGATCATTGATACAGATCATGTCTAGAGCATTCCTGAGCCGTGAGAGGATACACTTAAGGGTACGATGAGAGCGATCATTCGTAAGACGGAATCACAGTAGAGAAAGAGAGAAAGCCGGAATCGTTTTGCAGAGAGATCCGAAGTTGTTCGGAGAAAGAATAAAGGAAAAGACCGGAAAAGTGTTTTCGGATAAATGGGAATTTAAATATATATTTATTATATGTTAATTATGAATTAATATATTATAAATAATATTTAAGTTAAGATTTATAAAAGCAACTTTTATATTAGGCCAAATTCCAGAGAGAAAAGGCCTAGAATAAAAGCTGCAGAAAAAATAAAAAGGAAAAAGGAAAAGAAACAGCCCACATGGGCGGTTTTTATTAACCGCCGCACGAGGAGGAGGGGGGGTCACAGCTACCAGCCGCCGCCCGGGGGCCTGCTCGACCTGGCCCACGCGGGTGCCAGGGAGTTGGGCCACCCGGGCGAGCGCAGCAGGGCGAGCTAGGCCACAGGGGGGTGCAGCCGGCCCACCCCGGCGCCAGCCGCCGCCGCTTGCTGGGTCGCCGGGCGCCAAGGCCCACCCGGGGCTGGCTCTGCCTCGTGGCGAGCTGGGCCGCCGGTGTGGCGCCTGGCCCACCCGGCTGGCTGCTACCCCTTTCCTTTTTATTGTCTATTTTCTGCTTTGACTATTGGGCTGAGTAGATTCGGCCTAATCGGCCAGGACGAAAATTCCTGTAATTTTTCCTTTGACTATTAGTCCACATGGCTAACCCAATAGGGAGGGAACACCCCCTCTGCCTATATAAAGGGGTGCCCATGGGTGGGATTAAACCAACAATTTGAGAAGTCCTTTCGTTAACTTTCTCCCTCCCTCTCTCTATACCTTGTGACCATGGTCCCAAGTCTGGGCTGTGCGATCAAGGCACATCTGCAGTATGCCGTTGCGCTGCAGGGATTCCTAGCCGGATATCGACTTCCGCACTCCCGGTGGGATCGGGGAGCCGGAGGTCACATCGTGCACCGGATGTGTACGGAGACACGAGGCGCAACACTTGGGGCGCTAGAATGTCGTGAGACGGAGCTGTTGCACGATGAAGATGAAGAAGGAGCAAGGGGTGACCTGCGAGGAGCTTCGCGACCTTGAGGTCGGCTACGAGTATGACTACTTTAACCACGTTCCCCGCGGAACGTTAACCGCGTACAGTCTATAAGGGTATGTATTCTATACGCTTCGGCCGTTACCGTATTACTACATAGATAGATCCTAGGCAGTTCTGGGGTTACATCGTAGGAAATTTTTTGTTTTCTGCTGCGATCCCCAACAGTGGTATCAGAGCCGATCTATGCGTAGGAGTGCTGTACGGCCAGTACGCACAAGTATTGTGCGGGCATTGATCTCTTAGTTGTTACCCTCTAACATGTACTTGTTTATATCACGATATTGTTTGATGAAGCGGCCCGGACCGACCTTACGCGTATTCGTACGCGAGACTGGTTCCACGCTCAACATATGGCTTATACCTTATAAGTGGCTAGCGGGTGTCTGTCTCTCATTCGATAGTTGATATAGCATTTACAACAGAGGACCCCGAAAGGGGTGTAGTAGAGACAACTGTCGGATCCATGTTGTGGTTGGAAAGTTCATAGTTTAGAAACGGTTCTAGTGCAAAAGCCCTAACAACCACGTAAAACTTGCAATAGATAAAGTAGAGGCATCTAACTTTATTTTGCACGGGGCATGTGATTATGATATGGTATTGGTCGTTGCGAAGGTAAAGTAGTTTACTTTTCCGTTACTAAGTAGTATAGTAATAGTCATCGTTCCGATGAACGACCTGGTAGAGGCGTCGTGGACTTGGCGTCAAACCAAGGGCTAGATGGAGATCATGCCGGAGCGCTCGATGGATATCAAGGCGCAAGAAAGACCATATCATATCACATTATACATATGATGTTGATACCAGTTTTTACATCTTATTGTGTGCTAGTATGTAGATACTCAACGGTAGCAAATAAGATAATTCCCATTTAATTTCAATGTTCCGTGTTCCCCTTGTGTGTGCACCACCAAAAAAGTTCTTAGGTATGAGGAGATCCATGGTACAGGCATGGGTGTCAGACATATCTATGTTCGCATACAGTGGGTGTAAGCCATGTTGCACAGCGAATACACACAAGTTAGATTTGGCGAGCCTAGCATGTTAGAGAAACGTGACCTCGGAACACAAGAGATCAAAAGATCGAGCATGAGTCATATGAATGATGTGATTGGCATTGTTGAATGTCTACCTTTGATAATGCACTAATGGCCATGACGATCGGGGAGGTGCGGAGGATAGGGATCATGCGATCACTAAAATCATCTAGGGGATGACCATTTTAGTGGAGACCAATTATAAATTGATCTCTTATTATAAACTTAGTCTAGATGTCTATTTGCAAATATCTTAGTAGTCCTTGGCATATCCCATTGAGGTCCTTTGCGACCATGGGAATATATTGCTTAATTTGAAACTTAGCAAAAGGGTCCAACTTCTTAGATTAATACCCACGCCTGAGGGATATCCTCGTAAAAGGTGATCTTCTCTTCTTGATACAATAACCATTAGGAGATAATTCGATGACTCCAGAATGTTTGGAAAAACACTTAGCGATCTTGCATTAAGAGTTGAGAACTTTTAGAAGGGCTTGATTGCAAATGGAGGTTATTGATGAAAAGGTATATGTTAGATATACAAAATTATAAATGTGGTTCTTGCAAAACTCGTTGCAGTTTGCAAAGTATTTGATACTTGTCCCGTTTTGTGAAAACAGGAGGATCTTCTTGAGAATTGCTGGTTTTGAGGCAACGTGACTTGATGACGGCAAGCAAAATAGTTGATGGCCGACATCACCTCTTCCCTCAAAGTTTATCATTTGGATTAGTGGACTTGAATATAATTTGTAATCCTTGTATGTGTGTCTTGCTTTTGGCGAGGCGATTATTCATATGAATAAGTTACAAGCCGGTTTGTACTATTCTTATAAACAATACCGTTAGGGTCCCATTACGATTACAAACAAGTTATTCTCATCACTATGTTAACGATAATAGTTTAAACATTTATAAAGGATTAGAATGCTAAAATATATCCAAAGTTTAATAATGAAATGACACTACAGTTTAAGTCATTTTGGTTATTGCAGGTTCTTTGTGAAAGATAGGGGTCCTAGATGCTTGATACATTGCAAATGTATCTATAATTTTTGATGTTCCATGCTTGGTTTTATCCACTTTCTTGTGTTTTGTTCCAACTTTGGAGTACTTTTCATATGATTTCTTGGACTAACCTATTAACAAGATCCACAGTGCCAGCTGCCTGTTTTCTGCTGTTTTTGGTTCCAGGAAAGTCAGAAAATGAATATTCTCGGAATTGGACGGGACAAAAGCCAAAGTGCCTATTTTTCCAGAAGTCATCAAGTGCCAGAATACGAGACGGAGAGGGGCCAGGGGGCCACCACACCACCTGGCCGCGCGGCCAGGCCTGGCCCGTGCCAGGGGGTGGTGTGGCCGCTCCCGGCACCCCCTCGGCCTCTCCTTCCGCCTATATATTTCCCTCGGGACGAAAACCCTAAGGGACCGATCAAAAATCCATGAAAGAGTCTATAGCCGCCGTCATCTCCATCCCTAGATCGGGAGGGATCTGAAGCTCTTCCCGGCACCCTGCCAGAGAGGGTAATTTACCCTGGAGGCCTTCTTCATCACCATGCAAGCCTCCGGTGTGATGCGTGAGTAGTTCATCCTTGGACTACGGATCCATGTAGTAGCTAGATGGCTGGTTCTCCTCCTTTGTGCTTTCCTGTTTAGATCTTGTGAGCTCCGTTCATGATCAAGATCATCTATTTGTAATTGTGCATGTTGTGTTTGCGGGGATCCGATGGATATTGAGATGTTATTTCAGATTGATTATTGATTCTATCATGTCTTTGTTATCTGTGATCTTGCATGCTTTCCGTTGTTAGTAGCTATCTTGGCCAAGTAGATGCCAGCAACTCCAAGAGTTAGTATTTATGCTCGATAGTGGGTTCATGCCTCTGGTAATCTGGGGAAGTGACAGAAATCTCTAAGGTACTAGATGTGTTGTTGCTACTAGGGAGAAAACAACAATCCTTTGTTCATAGAACAATCGTATTGTTTACTTTACATGCAGTTCGTAAAGCAATAATCTGTTGCTTGCAACTTAATACTGGAGGGGGTTCGGATGATAACCTGAAGGTGGATTATTAGTCATAGATGCAGTTGGATGGCGGTATATGTATTATGTTGTAATGCCCAATCAAGTCTCAAAGGAGTCAAGATGATTAGTATATGCATGTATTGCTTTCTCGATGTTTGTCAATTGCCCCGCTGTAATTTGTTCACCCAGCATGTTATCTATCTAAGGAGAGCCACCTCTAGTGAACTATGGATCCCGGTCCTTGTCTTTTACATTCAATCTAAAAACTGTTTACTGCTTTGTGTTTACTTTCTGCAAACTATTACTTCTTTCCATTCGATACGTTTAATCCTTTGTTTTCTGCAAAACACGATGAGATTGACAACCTCATCGCAAGTTGGGGACAAAGTTCTGTGGTTGTGTTGTGCAGGTCTCCACGTTGCTACTAGCACCGGTAGTGCGCCCTGCCAAAGCTCAGCTAGTAACACCTTTGGGGTGTTTCCTTGCTCCTACTAGTTCGATTAAACATTGGTTTCATAACTGAGGTAAACTTGCTTCTGTGCTCATCATACCTTCCTCTTGGGGTTCCCAACGAGCTCTACATCAACCACGCACCAGCACTTTTCTGGGCGCCGTGCATTGAGCCATCAAGCATTTTTCTGGCGCCGTTGCCGGGGAGTCAAGGACATCTTCACAAGGGGAGTCCCTCATAACCAATTTCTTTACTTTGTTGTTTTTGTTTTGCTTAGTTTCTTTTTGCTTAGTTTGCTTGTTTTGTTATAAAAAACACAAAAAAAGTTAGTTCTACAAGTTTGCTTTCTTATTTGAAAACACAAAAAAATTAAGTCTCCTTTAGTTGTCACCTCTTCCTTAGCTCACCATGTTGATCCCTACATTCACCCTGAAAGACCTTTCAATTGGTAGTGGTTCTATAGTTGGGAAAGATAATATTGAAGAATTCTTTAATCATGTTAGCAAACATGAAGATACTGAGGATAAATCCCTTGCAGAACTTGCTCCAAACTATGAGATTGCTGCAGCTTCTTTAATTCACATGTTATAAGCTAGGTTTGTTAACCTCAACCCCTTAATGCAAGTAATGTTTCTTAAGCTTAAAGAAATTGAAGACCCTGAAAAAAGGGATTTTATTCTAAAAACTTTGTTTAAGGAGTTCTATGATGTTGCCAAGGAAGCTAGGAAAGTCTTTAAACGTTTCAATATGCTAGGCTCATGTGTAGATGTTGTTGGTACACGAGAAAAGATGAACAAAACCGAACCTAATGGGGAGGAACCTAAGATACCAATACCCGTTAAACTAGTAGCAATACATGATGCCATAGAAAAGAATCTTGATTGGATTGTTCCTGCAAACCCTTTTGATGAGAATAGTGAACCTAAGAGCATTGAGAGAGGATCCTCTATAACTTATTTGGATGATATACCTTGCCTTGTTGAAAATATTTCTGGTATTGATCTTAATGCTTCTTCATTTGAGAACACTTGATTCTTTCTTTGCTTCTTATGCCTAACTTAAAGGCGTTAAAGAAAAGTACTTATTGGAAATAACCCAAAAGTTTTAGATGAGTCTTGGAAGTTATTACCGCTCCTTAGTAATAACCGCTCCTTATCCTTTTTATTTGCTTTTTGTGCCAAGAGTAACCTCTAATGAGAGAGAAGTAATGATTGGGAAAGTTGCTGTCCTGAAACATATTTCTGTGCTTCACCGTACAAATTCGTGTAAAATCTCTGAACGTCTTTTTGAGGCGTGAATTTTTGTGCTTCTGCCCCAGGTAGTTATCTAACTTTCGTTAGTTCAACACCTTTTGATTTGAGCAACAGAAGGTCTTCGAAAAAATTCGTCTTTACCTGCTGGTCTGTTTTGACAGATTTCTGCCATTTTCTGCATTTGCTTCTTGTTGGTTCCTTTTTGAGTTCTTTTGGAGAATTGAGATTTTTGAGGGAAGTGCAACATTAGCTAGTGTTCTAATGGAAGTTTATTTGGTGTTGGAACTGAACCTTAAGACTTATTTATCTTGAGTGCACTAATGTTGCTAATAAAGATTGTGTGAAGTTTTGTATGAAGGAAAATTTTCAGGTATATGGAAGGAATGAGTAATGAGATGAAGGATGGACTAAAGCTCAAGCTTGGGGATGCCATGCGTGTCACCCCAAGAAATATCCAAGAAGTACAAGCGTCAAAGCTTGGGGATGCCCAAGGCATCCCCCTCTTCATCAATAAAAATCTCAGGTTTCTTCCAAACACTTCATTTTTATTGTTTCATGCACAGTTGTGTTGTTCTTGGAGTGTCTTCTTTTTTGTTTTTGTTTTGGTTTTTCGTTTGTTTTGGTTTGCTTAGTTTGCTGAATAAATTGGTTGGACCCCCTCTTTCATGCTTTGGTTTGCAAATAGTTTGGTTTGGTTTGGAAAAGAGTAGGAAAGTTCATGCTTATGTGGTAAAAAGAGCTTGTTTTTGACTGTGGCCTATGCTCTGTCACGCCATGCTTGATATTGTTTTGGCTTTATGCTTACTATTCTTTGCTGTAGCATGAGTTGTTATAAACAATTGATATTGCTTAATGTGCCTTTATGAATCATGCGTTGTTTTAGCATATTAAAACATAGTATAGTGGTATTCTCCTTTGATGCTTTATTTGGGTTGACTTGGCGCATGCTCACACCATGTATGACTATCTCAAGTCACCATAGCCTTTATGATCCTTTAGTTTTCAACTTGTAGTATCACTTTATGCTTTGATCAATGATGTTTTGTCGCTCTGCATGATTATGGCCATTATTTCTCTCTTAGTTTGTCGCTCCCAGTCTTTTGCTAGCCTCCATAACAAAGTATGAGTTCCACTCATGCATCCAACTCCCTAAACCAAGTTATTCCAAAGAGTCCACCATACCTACCTATTAGCTTATGCTATTCCAAGTATATTCATGCTTTTGTTTACCTTCCAAATTAAACTTGTTATGAGAAAACTAGTGATTAAAGCTCTCACGAACTTGATGGCACACTTTACTTTACTTGCCCTTAATAAACTTGAACCATTGTGTCTTCTATGTTGTATATGCTTGCACTTATTTGTTGGGAATTAGCAGAACCATGCTTTCATGGGGAACGCTTTCAACATTGCACTTGGTACTTGTACCTAGTTGATATCATGCTCTTTTGTATATGGATGTCGTCGGTGTGAAATGAAAGGGGAGCTTGTAAGTCCATGGAGTTATGTATATGTGTTAGAGAAATGCCTGGGTCGCTGGTCTAATCCATGCTGACATGGTGGAAACCTGCAGCGTAAGCATAATGAGCTGTCTATGAAGCATTCTTCTTATAAAAAAAGAGTCCTATATTGAGAAATAAGAGAAAAGAGAAAAAAAAGAGTATGAAAAGAGGAAAGAGAGAAAAAAGCACCATATTCCCATGGTAAATAAGAAGATTGCTGAGATGCTTGTTGTCTGCTTGCCTTGTCATTTTGATATGGGGATTCTTCTGTATCATCGGGCAAGGGGCACCCCGTTGGCGGTTCTCTATGATACACATGTACTTACGATGACAAGAACTTACCGGTGACTAAACTTGAGTAGCATGAGGAGCGGCCCTCGTATACAAGGGACATGAGATTTCTGACTTATACTTCGTCAAGCATGTACACCATAGTTTGTTCACTTTAACCTTAATCACTTCAAGATGCTTATGATAGGGGCAATGAGAGCTGAAAGCTATAAGTACCACAATTTTTGGAAGCTCTTTATGAGACTTGAATCCCTACTTCCTTTTATAAAAAGGCCTTTCTTCCACCATTATATTTTGTCTCCACCTTAACTTTATGCACTTACTTTGAGAGCATAGTGTCCATTCTTAGTTCTATGTGCATTGTCTCAAGACTAGTTGATTGATGCATACTTTGATATTGCTTGTTTTAACCTATTGTATCTAGTCACTCTTATGAACTTTGAAGGTGTCCTATGCATTTATATTTGCTACTCTATGAGGGACAAGCTGAATACTATTATGCTATGTTTTCTTTATGTGAAACAAACAAACGTCTTGCAAAGCATTGTTAGTCATGAATCTTTTGTTTGTGCCTTTTCATGTTGCATCATAGTTTCTTTGTCTTATTGCTAGAACTTTGTCTTTCATGTTATGATTGAAGTACTATGATCCCAGCTATCAATGTTTTACAAATACTTTGATCAAGTTTATGATGGTGCATGTCACCTCAAAAATTATTCTTTCTTTTTATCACTTACCTACTCGAGGACGAGCAGGAGTTAAGCTTGGGGATGTTGATACATTGCAAATGTATCTATAATTTTTGATGTTCCATGCTTGGTTTTATCTACTTTCTTGTGTTTTGTTCCAACTTTGGAGTACTTTTCATATGATTTAGTGGAATAACCTATTAATAAGAGACACAGTGCCAGTTGCCTGTTTTCTACTGTTTTTGGTTCTAGGAAGTCAGAAAATGAATATTCTCGGAATTGGACGGGACAAAAGCCAAAGTTACTATTTTCCCGGAAGACCCACGGAGCCAGAAGGAGAGTCGGAGAGGGGCCACAGGGTGGCCACACCCCCCTTGGCGCAGGCAACCCTAGGCCGCGCCAGGGCATGGTGTGGCCCCCCTGGCCGGCCACCGACCTTGCCTCTTTCGCCTATAAGAGCCTCCCGATACCAAAACCCTGAAGAGTCAATCAGAAATCCGCGAAAAGTTCCGCAGCGCCACCGCCACCGAAGGGGAGATTCGGAAGACAGAAAGTCTCTGTCCCGGCACCCTGCCGGGATAGGGAAGTGCCCCCGGATCCATATCCATCAATCTCCACCACCATCTCCATCGCTGTTGTTGATTCCCATGATGAGGAGGGAGTAGTTCTCTCTCGAGGCTAAGGGTTCTACCGGTAGCTATGTGTTCATCTCTCTCTCTCTCTATGCATGATCGTATTGTGATCATGAGCTTTGTAATCAAGTAGATCTACCTTGCTACTCAAGTGCTTTAATAGATCCCTGCTCTCCCCATGTGTGTGAAAGTGACAACATGCACACCATGGTGGCACTTAGGCTAGAGATTACAAATACTTGTTATGAGTTATATTTGAAGTTGGATGTCTTTATAAAATTGTGGTGTTTGTTGGAACCATCTAGTGCTCAAGGTGACAGTGTGGGGTTATCTAGATGGGAAAGACTTACTTTGAGGTGTGCTGTTATAGCCCTACCATGGATTAGAGTGTTCAACCAGAGAGTAGTTAAGAGTAGTATCATAAAGAGAAGATATTTATATGAGAGTGTTCACTAGTGAAAGTAGGATCCCTAGGCCTTATTTCTAAGCATTGAAACATCGTTTGCAACTAGATTTGTTACATGTTTGCTTGCTGCCATCTTTATTTCAGTTTGTCTTTAGTCTCTTCCACGCCATCAAGCTATTTTCTAGCACCGTTACCACTTATAATTATCCTACCACTTGTATTTCTCTATCTCTTCGCCGAACTAATGCACCTATACACCTGACAAGTGTATCGGGTGTGTTGGGGGACATAAGAGACTTCTTATATCTTGATTGCAGGGTTGCTTGAGAGGGAACACCTTTGACCACTTTCTCCCTGAGTTCGATAAACCTTGGGTGATTCACTTAAGGGAAAACTTGCTGCTGTTCTACAAACCTCTGCACTTGGAGGCCCAACAACTGTCTACAAGAATAGAAGTGCGTAGACATCAAGCTATTTTCTGGCGCCGTTGCCGGGGAGGTAAGGTAAAAGGTACTCACATCCTCAGGTGTGAGTGCTCGAAGTTATTTCCTTTAGATTCTGCAATTTTATCTTTTTATTTCTTGTTTTCACTAGTTAGGCTTAATGGAAAACAACAAAAAAATTAGGAGGTAGAGTGAGAAGTAGGGGCACCGGCGGCGTGGAACTCGGCCATAGTGAAGAGGGGCCGAGTCGGCCGAGGCGGCGGCGCAGGCGCCGGTGCCATGCCGAGGGCGAAAACCTAGGCGTCTGATACCATGATAATTGGAGACAATTGGAGAATAATAACTGTTGATATGTGCCTCAATGGGCTGTTTATATAGATTACAAACCGACTTGAACTCCAAGACTAATAGAGGTAGAGTTACAATTTAAATAGGAGAGAGGGGAGGCCGGTTCGGCTAGGGCACAACCGGCCACCGACCTATACTCTAATAAAGCATACCCAGTTTACCCAGGGTCAAATACATTACAAGATGATTATATGCTGAAGCGTCCCCGATATCTAATTTTGTTTGGGGCAGCTGCATGCAGTCCAATTCTAGACGCTTGTTGATATGCTTAAACCTTCTGGAGTTAAAACTGTGTGTCGATTCCAATTGCCAAGTGAGCAGTGGAATTTTACCAATGGTGGTGCATGGAACGACATCCACGGTGCGTATGAGACGGGAGGTAGTTGGATGCAAAAGAGCATGAAGGTCTGTGTAATACTCTTCCATGTGTGAAACAAAATCTAGACCAATTTCTTCAGTGTTCTTCTAATACCTCAGCTAACTTGTTTTGATACAGAATCCTTTCAATTGCATACTCGCGGAGTCGGCCGGGGTATAATATGTTCCCTCAAATCTATTAGACATGTCTAGCAGCAAGGCAACCACACCGTATATATAATATAATGTTAGAAACGAGCTTTCACACCATCCATTCTTATGGAATGCTCATCCCATGCCGTGCTTATCGCAACAATGCTATATCGATGAAGCTGGCCTCACGAGGGTAGCAAATTAATTCCAGGTTAGCTAATTATCATAACGGTTGCATGATATTCTGAGGACCCGAAAGTGTGTAGCAAAAGGTGGAACACAATTACACTAACTGGGCAGGGCTGGGCCTTTTGAAGCCCGTAACGTAACGCCCACTGCACTGGACACAAATCTTCTGCCCTCACCTTGATAGCAGCAGTACCGACTATGTTTGTTTCCTTCTTTCGTCGACCAAGGTAATGGAAGCAAGGAGCAAGATAGATTTTGGGGCTCTAAGTTTTTTTTTGGATCGTTCCATTATAGTGAAAACAAGAGTGTCAATGTGAGCACTGAACAGAGGTCAAATGCTTTAGGTAGCAGTGGCTCACCCAACAAGCAGAGTTCAACTCTCGTCAGAATTGAATTTCTCAGTAAAAGAGTCTTCTTCTATAAAACAAAAGTCACGCGTGATTGCGGCGACGATCATGGCCGGTGGGAACACAGGGAATAATGCGAGTTTTGCGATTGTAGTGTTTTACTGTCTCTGTATGCATTGTACTACTCCGCATGTACGTATAAGTAAAAAAGAAAAAACGTCAATTTAGTCTATGAACTTGCCACGATCGAGAGCATTGGTCATGAACTTGCATATCGCGAAACGTAGGTCATGAAGTTGTCCCGTGCGAGCGTTTTGGTCACTCTGTGATGGTGACCGTTAGTTCACTGACGTGGCTGACTGTATTTTTTACGAATACCCCCTAAAATTATGTTTCTTATATTTTTTCTTTTAGTAAAATACATTTCATCACCGCCGTGTGGGCGCCGCGAGCTTGGTGAGTAGCTGCAGGTATTTTGCGGCGCACAAGGAAGATATAGCTGCACCAGGCTCCCGGCGGCGTACGTGGCTCCTGTCTTTGTGTGCGTCGTCACCAGCACCGGAATTAATGGAGATCTCCATCCGTGCTAGAAGTGTACTGAGTTAAAAAATGGCTTGCTTGACACCGTGTGGAATGTTGCCACATCGCGTTCACTAGAAGATGCGTTTGCGTGAGCTAGACAGTGTGAGTGGAAAAAACATGCAGAACACAGCTAGAAGAAAATCCTGCCCGCCGCTGTGCCGTTTGCATTGCGCCCCCGTCCAAGGTCTCCCTAAGAGAGGCTAAAATGCCTCGTCGCCCTGTTTCTCCTCATCGAAGTACGGGTCCAAGGGAGCTCGTAATGCTAGGAATCGACACCCCAATCCATCTTCGTCCCCGACTCCGATTGCCTTCCCGTCATGAGCTCTGTCCTTCTTTCCGACTATCTCCGTCCCCACTGAGAATGCACGCGTCTTTAGGGCGAGCCATGATCCTCCTGGACCATCTCCCTCTCCCTCGTTTGCGTTGTGTCCCCGTGCCTCCACTAGTGGAGAACGAGCCTTTAGTCTCGGCTCATAAGGGGCTTTAGTCCCGGTTCTGGAACCGGCACTGGAGAGGCGGGACTAAAGGCCCACCCATTAGTCCCGGCCCGCTTACCAGCCGGGACCAATGGGAATCCACGTGGCCTGGAATCCATCAACTTGTACAACTGCTGGCTCGGGCGGCGGTTAGTCCCTATGGCCACCCGAGCCCACTGGATGTACCAGTACACCGGCAAGGACGACGCCACGAAGTCATGCAAAGAAGTCTGGGAGGCCGACGATTACATCGCGGCGCTGAAGAAGATTATGGCACGGAGTATGCCGACCCGAAGGCCAGGCTCGCCCCATATACCACGACCGGGAAGCGCCAGGCCCCCACAGTAACCCCACAGTAAGTTTTCTTTCTCATTTCTAGTAGTCGCAGTTTTCGCAATTGCAGTCTTTGGAATCGCTGTTTTTGCTTATTCTGATCACCTCTCTATCTCTTGTCAGCTGTTTCAGATGCTGGAGAATTGGCTTCCTCCTCTTGACGAGGAGGTTCCCTCCGATTTTGAAGAAGGGGCGGTGGAGTCCTCCGAGGGTGAGGACGAGGTAGCAGAGGTTGCCGTGCCTGTGCCCGCGGCACGCAAGACCCGCGGGCAGAAGCAGCGCGAGATCGAGGCGAGTCGTAGCCTCGAAGAGCGCAACAGTGATGAAGGCATAGTGCAGGAGCACAGCTCTCGGCGCGTGGCAACGCCGGCGAAGCCCGTGCTGAAGGCGAAGTCGCCCGCGAAGAAGCCGACGACGAAGCGGACGTCACCGCCTTAGTCAGTGGTGGCGTTCGAATCGTCAGACGAGGATTCTGACGACGACAAGGGGAGGCCACGACCAAGATTCCGGAGGACACCGCTCCGATGAAAGAATCAGGGGCAGCGGACGCGGCAATTTCGGCGAGATTCCGCGGCAATTTCATCATAGTATCAGAGCGCGGGGACAAGTCGGCCGCCGATGGGCTATTCTAGATCACTGACCATCAGTAGGAAAACTAGATCCAGGAGCATTGATATGTATATTTGTTGGTTAATCTAGGACTCATAAAGACTAAATATTGGTGCCCAATAGAGAAAAGAATGTTCGTGAGCATGGACGTTACATTCAGGGAAAATGAAACATTCTATGGAGAATCTCCTGATTTGACTAATGTATTTCCTGACTTATTTACCGATCATGCTTCAGATTTATGTCATGAAATAGGCAAAGAAGGAAAATGAGACAAGGTACATAGGAGAATGTAATTGTTGGTGTGATACCATGGGATGTTTCAAATGATACTCAAGAAAAGAACTTAGCAGAAGCTGACCAAGACCCGTGACAGGAGGAGGAACTTGAACTTATAGGAGAAGGGCCAAGTGATGCAGGACCGATTCCGAATCAAGAGAATCTAGAATATATTTTAGTGGTGCTAGTCGTTGAACATATTGCATCTATCTCGGACACCGGTAATCTCATGTCTTCCTATGATTATTTGGATGTGCCCACTATAGTCAGAAAGCAATTATGCACTACTTCTAGAAAATTACCTTCGAAATTTAGTTCTTATGATATTTCAAACCATGTGTCATATACATATATTGGCCCTATATGTGTATAAACATTTATTGCAGTTTTAGTCTCCACGGTTTCTATACCACGTGACTGGCAGGAAGACAAGAAGTATCCTCAGTGCAGAGCGGCTATGTTAGAGGAAATGGTGGCTCGTGATAAAAATGACACATGGGAATTATCTACACTTCCTATGGGTAAGAAAGCAGTAGGGTGTAAGTGAGTTTTTACTATAAAGCATACTTCTGATGGGAAAGTTGAAAGGTAGAAGGCTCGGTTAGTGTCTAAAGGTTACAACCAAATGTGTGGAGTGGATTACAATGAAACATTTGCTCCCGGTAGCAAAGATGAGCAGCATCAAAATTTTAATATCTATAGCAGCAAACCTAAGGTGGAAGTTATGTTAAAAACACCTTTGTCCATGGTGATCTACTTGAGGAAGTCTATATGGAAATTTTCCAGGTTTTAACACTAGAGAGACTGAAAGAAGAGTATGTAAATTGAAGAAATCATTGTATGATTTAGAACAATTACCTAGAGCCTGGTTTCAGAAATTTAGAAAGGAGATTTGTAATAAGGGTTTCTCACAAAGTAATGCTGATCATACCTTATTTTACAATCATCGTCAGGGCAATGTTGTTATTATGATTGTATACGTTGATGATATTATAATAACAAGCAATGGTAAACACGAGATGGTGCAGCTGAAGAAGGATTTGGCGAAGTCCTTTGAAGTCAAAGATCTGGGGTATCTCCATTATTTCCTAGGAATTGGAGTGGCATATAGTGCTAAAGGTATTTACCTCTCTCAAAGAAAGTATGTTCTTGATTTGTTGAGAGAAACTAAAATCGAACAAAATCAACTGCCACACCGAAGTCCGTTGATTGTCAACCGACTACCACACCAATTGAACAAAATCACAATATAGAAGCCAATTGAACAAAATCACAATATACAAGCAGATTCAAGTGAACCGGTGGATAAAATGAGATTTTAGTGATTAGTGGGTCGACTAATATCTTTTTCACATACTCGACCTGCTATTACATACCCGGTAAGTGTAATAAGTAGATATATGCATGATCCCCAGACTAGCCACATGAATGCAATAAATAGAATCCTTTGATTCAAGTGAACCGGTGGATAAAATGAGATTTTAGCGATTAGTGGGTCAATTAATATCTTTTTCACATACTCGATCTGCTATTACATACCCGGTAAGTGTAATAAGTAGATATATGCATGATCCCCAGACTAGCCACATGAATGCAATAAATAGAATCCTTTGATTCAAGTGAACCGGTGGATAAAATGAGATTTTAGTGATTAGTAGGTCGATTAATATCTTTTTCACATACTCGACCTGCTATTACATACCCGGTAAGTGTAATAAGTAGACATATGCATGATCCCCAGACTAGCCACATGAATGCAATAAATAGAATCCTTTGATATCTCAATGGTAGTACCGGAAAAGGAATTCTATTCTCTAATTACAGACATCTTAATGTGGAAGAATTCTCTAATGTAGACTGGGTTGGGAGTATTGATGATAGAAAGTCTACTTCAGGGTATTGTGTATTTGCCTATGGGAATATTGTTAGCTGGCAAAGAAAGAAGCAAAGTGTGGTTGCTAGATCCACAGCTGAAGCTGAGTTTAGATCAATGGCATTGGCATATGTTAATTGATGTGGGTAAAAATACTGCTCTCTGAATTGATACTGTTTAATGGTGTGCTACTGAAATTATATTGTGATCAATATAGTGAATAATTATGTTCATCATGATAGAACAAAGCATGTTGGAATACATAGACACTTTATTAATGACAAGTTAGATGGAGCAGTCTTGCAAGTGCTATATGTCAAGTCATCCGATCAACTAGCTGATATACTAACCAAGGGTGTTGATGTTGTATCCTTTACGAAACTATGTAACAAGATGAGGCTTTATAATATATTTTCCTTATCTTGAGGGCGAGTGTAGAAGGATATAGTTGTAATATTAGATGTACATAGGACTAACATGTAACTTTCTGTGTGTAACATATAAAAAGAACCCAAATGCTAAAAACATCCGGATGCTGGATGTCATGAACGAGCACTCTCCTGTCGTCGGTCTGATGAACTTGATCTAGACGCGAGCGACATGCCATTCCGATAGCCGACGAAAGCGGAAAAAGAATTTCCTCTGCTTCGATGGCCAACGCCGCCCTGTCCCTCCCCTTACTTTGCTCCACCAGCGAGTGTCGCTGCTCCCCGCGCCATCCTCCCACTCCCAGTGAGCGTCGCCGTACCTCCCATTCCTATGCTCCACCAGCAAGTGTTGCCCCATCCCTCCATCCAGCACGGCCGTTGGCACCACCCGCATCCCCTCCACCCAAAGCAGCCGCTGGCGCCTACTCCATCTCCTTTCTTGGCCTTCTGCTCCGATGAGAAATCCGCTCTCCGCCCCAGGAGTCCACCATGCGCCTCCTGAAGATCACCGCGACCCGTGACCTCCTTGGTGTGCTGCCCCTGAACTCCTAGGTGTGCCGGTCCTAAAATCCTCGCCGAGAAAGCCATGGAATCCCTCGAGCTTCTCCTCAGCAGCGATCAGGCGCTTGCTAGAGGCCAGTCACTGTGAGGTCGCCGTCACGCCTCCGCCCCCAAATTCTCCATGGCCACCAACGCACGCGGTCCCTCCCTCATCCCAGAGCCACCGGGACGAGCTCCCGGACTAGCACACGCGGAGTCGCCCCACAGTGCCGAGGCTAGGGGCGGTGGCGCTGACTAAAGAGCTGCAGGAGCTCGTCCATGGCACACTAAAAGTCTGAACCGATTGGAGAGAGAGAAAGAAGATAGGAACCTTATCTTTTTGGCCATTTTTTGTTTTGGTCCTCAAACTCTACTGCATTTATGCATATGTACATCTATTTTTATGCTCAACACTCGTGGAAGGCTCGAAATACGTGCTCAGAGTTACATTTTCAATTGCATTTTTAGGAATATAAGTAGGGTGCATGGTTACATTTTCAATCAAATGCATAATAAAATCCGATCCCTTCTAGTCACCACATGCGCTCACCCTTTTCATGCTTAATTAATTTTGCTCTTTGCCGCCATTGAAGTTGATCTGGTCGGTCCGCCCGCCATCCTGCCACACTCTCTCCTGGAGCTCCGCTCGGTCATCGTTCGGCCTGCCTCTGTGGCGGGATGGACAGTGTCCGCCTGAAAGCCACACCCCCTCTGGTTTCTAGCATTTCATGTTGCGCCTCGTGTCATGGCTCGCGACACTAGTCACATCCGCATTGATCAAGGTGGTGTTTATTCACATATGTTCTAAGTTGTATTTTTTCACACCTCGCAATAGCGGCAAACATGTGCTAAGTTGTATTTCCCAGTTGTATTATTGGTTCCAGAAATAAGTTAAGTTGTATTTTGTCTGCTATATTATTGGTTTCACAAATGAGCTAAGTTGTATGTTGCACAAAATAAATTGTCCACTCACACATTTGGTAAGTTGTGTTTGTAGACAGTAAATTGTTGCTTCGCACATGTGCTAAATCGCACTATTATTAAGTTGTATACACACTAGTGCTAAGTTGCATAGTTATTATTTACTAAGTTGTACAAGCAGTAGGTTAAGTTGCATATATTGCACAACACAGTTATAGAGGAAATAAACATAGTTGTATTTTGTCTATATTTAGTCAATTTTTAGAAAGCTTTTTGACTTTTTCATTGTCCAACTAGAGCCAAGTTGCATCCATGACTAACTAGTACTAAGTTGGCTAACACCATTTTATGATGAAGTTACCTACCTTTATTTCCTATCCGTACGCCTAAATTTTCCACCATAGTCGGCTAGCATCATAGTTGTGAAATTGCCTACAAGCTAGTACTAAATCAGCTAGCACTACACCTAAGTTGGCTACCACTAGTTCTAACTTATGTGCGTATCATATCATTAGTTTACTACTATAGTACTAAGTTGACTAGCATCGCGCATAAGTTGTATACCAGTAGTACTAAGTTGTGTACCATTTATGATGAAGTTGTTTCCAGATTCACTTCCATTAGTACTAACTCGACTAGCACCATTATTATGAAGTTCTATACCGTCGTGTCTAAGTTGCACACTATTTTATATTATAATTTGGTTGTTACTAAGTTGTCTGCCCTAGAAAACAAATTACCATAAATGTTTAGAAAGTATGATAGACAACTACCAGTGCAAAGTTGTGGGTCCCACTAATAATAAGTTGCCGACTATTGTAGCTATGTGAGTACATCGGAAACTAAGTTGGCTATAAAATATACGAAAAAACAGTGTAATCGACCTTTATACGAAGTTGGGTTGCCACAACACTAAGTTGTTTTCCAAAAAAATATTTGTATCCAAACAATAGTATACGCAACTATGTGTACGAAGTTGCTTCGCCACAAGACTAAGTTGCGCAACATTTGATGTGAAGTTATTTTTTTGTTGCTACTAAGTTGTCGATCTCAAGGACAAAGTTAGCAACGATACTAGATCGTATAATAGACAACTGTTATGCAACGTTGCAGGTCTTAGTAACATCCGGATGCTG
The DNA here is from genome assembly GCA_916181665.1 of Avena sativa. Classification (NCBI taxonomy): domain Eukaryota; kingdom Viridiplantae; phylum Streptophyta; class Magnoliopsida; order Poales; family Poaceae; genus Avena; species Avena sativa. The sequence continues at coordinate 463,964,645 of OV702297.1, read as the reverse complement.
GCTGTCATGTTGCAACATCCATTTCCTGGCCCTGATGCAATGATCAAGACGATAGATATGTGATGTCGCTCCGACAGCCAACACAGATGGAAGCCTACGTGCGTAGGAGTCCCAACGGAGATCCTACAGGCATCAATTCCCCGCACCCGACCAGCCGCCTCGCCACCACACAGTTCCAACTATCGGCCGGGCCATCGCCACCGCCGCCTCCGTACCACCACACCACATATGCTAGTGGCAGCGCCCCCTCAGAGAAACCCTGTTCCCATGTAGTGGGATCACGCGAGTTGTGCACTACTGTAGCATGTGAGTAGACCTGCGTCGATGAGGCAACAGTAGGTCGGAGTAGGGCTTGAAGCTATGCTAGCAGGCGGCGGCCAAAGAAGACACAGGTGGCGGGGAACACGTAGTCACAGGGGGCATGCGGCTTGGTGACGGCGACTGCCGTGATGGAGCAAGATGTGTGGCCACGGTAAGAGCAGCGGCATAAAATTGATGGGTTCGCAGCATGGAAAACAAAAAATTTCTCCGCAAGAACGAACAAAACCCAGATCTAATCTAGATAAAAGCCAAGATCTAATCTACTAGACATGAGCAACGAGATAGATCGGTACTAACCCTCGTAGAACCGAAAGCGTTAACGAGATTAGATCTCGTGGATGATGTAGTCGATCACTTGCCGATCTCAAGATCGTGTGGACGATCCTTCCGGCGCCGCGTTCCGGCAGCGCTTCCGCAGACGGTCACACGTGCGGAGTCGAAGCAGACCTTCCTCTCCCCGTTCCAGCGAGCAGTGGAGGTAGTAGATCTTCTCCACGGAATCCCAGCAGCACGACGGCGTGGTGATGGTGGTGGAGATGAGAATTCTGCAGGGCTTCGCCTATGCCTGTGCAGAAGAAAGGTGGAGGAGAGAGGCGGCTGAGATTGGGAGTTATGAGACATGGTACAAGAGGGGCGCCCCCTCCCTTCTATTTAAAGGAGGGAGGCGCGCCTGGGGAGGGGGAGTCCTAGTAGGACTCCCTCCTCCTTGGGCCGGCGGGTTGGGGGGAGGAGTCCTCCTCCCCCACGAATCCGTGTAGTACCCCACTTGGTTTCTTTGATCCCTTTCTTTGATTTTTTGGAGTTTGCTTGAAAACCAAGAAAGGGATCAAAGAAACCAAGTGGGGTAAGACACGGATTCGTGGGGGAGGAGGACTCCTCCCCCCAACCCGCCGGCCCAAGGAGGAGGGAGTCCTACTAGGACTCCCCCTCCCCAGGCGCGCCTCCCTCCTTTAAATAGAAGGGAGTGGGCGCCCCCTCTTGCACCTTGTCTCATAACTCCCAATCTCAGCCGCCTCTCTCCTCCACCTTTCTTCTGCACAGGCATAGGCAAAGCCCTGCAGAATTCTCATCTCCACCACCACCACCACGCCGTCGTGCTGCTGGGATTCCGTGAAGAAGATCTACTACCTCCGCTGCTCGCTGGAACGGGGAGAGGAAGGTCCGCTTCGACTCCGCACGTGTGACCGTCTGCGGAAGCGCTGCCGGAACGCGGCGCCAGAAGGATCGTCCACACGATCTTGAGATCGGCAAGTGGTCGACTACATCATCCACGAGATCTAATCTCGTTAACGCTTTCGGTTCTACGAGGGTTAGTACCGATCTATCTCGTTGCTCATGTCTAGTAGATTAGATCTTGGCTTTTATCTAGATTAGATTTGGGTTTTGTTCGTTCTTGCGGTAGAATTTTTTTGTTTTCCATGCTACGAACCCATCATAAACATCTTCCGGTGCTGCCTACTCTCAACTCCAAAAGAAGGTTCAACAACCTCGTCGAGTTCTACTTTCCTTCCAGTCACTTCTTTCGAGAGAAATTCCTTCTCCAGAAAGGATCCATTCTTAGCAACGAAAACTTTGCCTTCGGATCTATGATAGAAGGTATACCCAATTGTTTCTTTAGGGTATCCTATGAAGATGCATTTCTCCTCTTTGGGTTCAAGCTTATCAGGCTCTAACTTCTTTACATATGCTTCGCAACCCCAAACTTTAAGGAACGACAACTTAGGTTTCTTACCAAACCACAATTCGTACGGTGTCGTTTCAACGGATTTAGATGGTGCCCTATTTAAAGTGAATGCGGCTGTCTCTAATGCATAGCCCCAAAATGATAACGGTAAATCTGTAAGAGACATCATAGACCGAACCATATCTAAGAGAGTTCGATTACGATGTTCGGACACACCATTACGCTGTGGTGTTCCCGGCGGTGTCAACTGTGAAAGTATTCCACATTTCTTTAAATGCATGCCAAACTCATAACTCAGATATTCACCTCCGCGGTCAGAACGCAGAAGCTTAATCTTCTTGTTACGATGATTTTCCACTTCACTTTGAAATTCCTTAAACTTCTCGAAAGTTTCGGACTTATGTTTCATGAAGTAGACATACCCATATCTACTCAAGTCATCCGTGAAAGTGAGAACATAACGATATCCACCACGCGATGCTACACTCATTGGACCGCACACATCGGTATGTATTATTTCCAATAAGTCTGTAGCTTGCGCCATTATACCAGAGAATGGAGTCTTAGTCATTTTTCCCATTAGACATGCTTCGCATCTTTCAAGTGATTCAAAATCAAGTGATTCAAGAAGTCCATCAGAATGGAGTTTCTTCATACGCTTCACTCCAATGTGACCAAGACGACAGTGCCACATGTATGTAGAATTATCATTTAATTTTATTCGTTTAGCATCTATGTTGTGAACATGTGTATCACTACTATCGAGATTCAATAAGAATAAACCATTCATCTCAGGTGCAAAACCATAAAAGATATTACTCATATAAATCGAACAACCTTTATTCTCAGACTTAAAAGAGTAACCGTCTCGCAATAAACAAGATCCAGATATAATGTTCATGCTTAACGCAGGCACCAAATAACAATTATTAAATTTAAAACTAATCCCAATGGTAGATGTAGAGGGAGCGTGCCGACGGCGATCACATCAACCTTGGAGCCATTTCCAACACGCATCGTCACCTCAACTCTTGCCAGTCTTCGTTTATTCCACAGCTCCTGTTTCGAGTTACAAATATGAGCAACCAAACCAGTATCAAATACCCAGGCACTACTACGATTACTAGTAACATACACATCTATAACATGTATATCGAATATACCTTTCTTCTTGATGTTGCCGTTCTTCAGATCCACCAGGTACTTGGGGCAGTTACGCTTCCAGTGACCAGCACCCTTGCAGTAGAAGCACTCAGTTTCAGGTTTAGGACCAGCCTTGGGCTTCTTAGCAGGTGCGGCAGCTTTCTTGCCGTCCTTCTTGAAGTTGCCCTTGTTCTTAGGCTTGCCCCTTTTCTTGAAATTGGTGGTCTTATTGACCATCAACACTTGGTGTTCTTTCATGATCTCCACTTCAGCAGTTTTCAGCATGGACGATAGTTCAGGCAACGTCTTGTTCATGCAGTGCATATTATAGTTCATCACAAAGTTCTTGTAACTTGATGGCAGTGATTGGAGGACACGGTGAATCCCCAATTCATTAGGAATCGGTATCCCCAACTCTCGGAGTTTGTTTGCGTGCCCAGACATAGTGAGCACGTGCTCGCTAACGGAGCTACCCTCTTCCATCTTGCAGGTAAAGAACTTCTCGGAAGCTTCATAGCTTTCCATGGCCGCGCGAGTCTCAAATATGAGTTTGAGCTCCTTAATGATTTCAAATGGGTCATGGTGCTCAAAACGCTTTTGAAGCTCCGATTCTAAACCGTACAGGATGGCACACTGAACTGTGGAGTAGTGATGTTTCCGAGTGGCATAAACATTCTTTACGTCATCAGTGGCATCTTCTGCAGGTGGGTCACCTAGCGGTGCTTCGAGCACATAGGTCAACTGACCAGCCCTGAGGACGATCTTCAGTCCATGGAACCAGTCCGTGAAATTGCTTCCATTGTTCTTAAGCTTTTCTTTCTCTAGGAACGCATTGAAATTGATGGAAACGTTCGCCATAATCTACAACATATTTGCAAGTAGTTAAGACTAAGTTTATGATAAATAGTGTTCAAATTTAATTCTTAAATCAACTAAGTGAACTCCCACTCAAAACAACATCCCTCACAGTTGTTTTAGTGATTACACGAACCAAATCCACTACACCAAGTCCGATCATCACGTGAGATGATGTAGCTTCATTGGCGAATAATCTTCATGTTCATCATATCAATCATATGACTCATGCTCTACCTTTCGGTATTCCGTGTTCCGAGACCATGTCTATACATGCTAGGCTCGTCAAGATTAACCTTAGTTTCCGCATGTGCAAATCTGGCTTGCACCCGTTGTATGCACACTTAGAGTCTATCACACCCGATCATCACGAGATGCTTCGAAACGACGAGTCTTAGCAACGGTGCCAACTAAGGACGAACACTTTATTACTTGATATTTAGTGAGAGGGATCATCTTATAATGCTACCGTCGCGATCTAAGCAATACAAGATGCATAAAGGATTAACATCACAGGCAATTCATAATTAGTGTGATATGATATGACCCTTTCTTCTTATGCCTTCGATCTCCATATCCAAAGCACGGACATGATCTCCATCATCACCAGCATTGCGTCAAGGTCCGTGGCACCGCTTCATGGTTGTTCATCATCACCAGCAACTATTACAACTACTTGGAATAAAGCTATTACAAGATGAATAGACACGCAGGTCTTAACAAAATTAAAGACAACCATTAGGCTCCTGCCGGTTGCCATATTACAACAAGGATCATTGCATACATCAAATACAATCACAATCACATGTAGGCCATATCACATCACAAAACCCCTGCAAAAACAAGTTAGACGCCTCTAATTTTCTTTGCAAGTTTTACGTGGCTTGGGCTTTCGACTAAGAACGCATCTTACCTACGAAACTGAACCACAACGTTGATACAAGTGCTATCAAGTGCAAAGTGTAGATTTGATCTTTACTATGATGGGAGAGACAGACACCCGCAAAGCCACTTGTGCAATACGAGTTGCACGTCAAGCGTGGAGCAAGTCTCATGTACGATGACATGTAATGTTAGCCCGGGCCGCTTCATCCCACCATACCGCAAGATGCAAAGTACACATATAGCAAAAGACGGCACGAGCACCAACGCCCACAACCTCATTGTGTTCTACTCGTGCAACAGATCTACGCATAGACAAGGCTCTGATACCACTAATGGGTTCGCAGCATGGAAAACAAAAATTTTCTACCGCAAGAACGAACAAAACCCAGATCTAATCTAGATAAAAGCCAAGATCTAATCTACTAGACATGTGCAACGAGATAGATCGGTACTAACCCTCGTAGAACCGAAAGCGTTAACGAGATTAGATCTCGTGGATGATGTAGTCGATCACTTGCCGATCTCAAGATCGTGTGGACGATCTTTCTGGCGCCGCGTTCCGGCAGCGCTTCCGCAGACGGTCACACGTGCGGAGTCGAAGCAGACCTTCCTCTCCCTGTTCCAGCGAGCAGTGGAGGTAGTAGATCTTCTCCACGGAATCCCAGCAGCACGACGGCGTGGTGATGGTGGTGGAGATGAGAATTCTGCAGGGCTTCGCCTATGCCTGTGCAGAAGAAAGGTGGAGGAGAGAGGCGGCTGAGATTGGGAGTTATGAGACAAGGTACAAGAGGGGGCGCCCCCTCCCTTCTATTTAAAGGAGGGAGGCGCGCCTGCGGAGGGGGAGTCCTAGTAGGACTCCCTCCTCCTTGGGCCGGCGGGTTGGGGGGAGGAGGACTCCTCCCCCACGAATCCGTGTAGTACCCCACTTGGTTTCTTTGATCCCTTTCTTGGTTTTCAAGCAAACTCCAAGAAATCCTCTAGAACCTTCCAGAACATTCCGAAACCTTCTAGAATCTCCATACAAACACTCCGGAACATTTCCTAACTTAGAAAATGATTCCCAATATATGAATCTTATTCTACGGACCATTCTGGATCTCCTCGTGATGTCCCGGATCTATTCCGAGACTCCGAACAACATTCGGTATCCAACGCAAATTCCGTATCTACTTCAAACAACTTCGAACCTTAAGTGTGTCACCCTACGGTTCGTGAATATGCAGACATGATGAAGACACCTCTCCCATCAATAACCATCAGCGGGATCTGGAGATCCATAATGGCTCCCACATACTCAACGATTACGTCGTGATCGATTGAACCAATAAACATACGAAACCAATTCCCTTTGTCTCGCGATATTCTACTTATCCGAGGTTTGATCGTCGGTATCTTCATACCTAGTTCTTCCTCGTTACTGATAATTACTCTTTACTCGTTCCATGTTATGTCATCCCTTGTGACCTAGTCACATGCTTGCAAGCTATCTAGATGACATTCCACCGAGAGGGCCCAGAGTATATCTATCCGTCATATGGATGGACAAATCCCAATCTTGGTCTATGCGTTTCAACACATACTTTCAGAATACCCAATGACACCTTTATAACTGCCCAGTTACGAAGCGGCGTTTGATGTCATCAAAGTACCCATCCGGTGATGGTGATTAACATAACCTCATGGTCGAAGGATTAGGTTACTATGTATTTCAAAGCTTACAGCAATACGAACTTAATGACTTGATCTTATGCTACGCTTACTATGGGTGTGTGTCCATCACATCATTCTCCTAATGATATAACCTTGTTATTAATCACATCCAATGTCCATGATCAGAAAACCATGATCATCAATTAATCAACAAGCTAGTTTAACAAGAGGCTTACTAGGGACTCTTTTATGTTTACAAAACACACAAGTATTAGTGTTTTCTAATAATACAATTATAGCATGGGATGTAAACATTCATCATAAACACAAAGATATAATAATAACCTCTTTTATTATTGCCTCTTGGGAATATCTCCAACAAAAATTGGCGGCCGTCCGATGGGAGCGACTGCCGGTGAGGGAGGAGGACCAGGTAGAGCTCGACGTGCTTCAGCCAGAGCCGAAGCTCATGTGGAAGGATAGAGAGAATAGGAAGGAGGGAAGCACAAAGTAAGGAGAAAATAACAGAGCATAGAGGTGGCCACTGTTGGAAGGGAGCGACGAGGGGTCGATCGATCGAGTGAGGCTATTTTTGTCTCCTGTTGGCGTCGTTGTGTGGCGATATATGAGAGAGATAGGAAGTGAGAAACATTATCTCTTTGAATTTTTTACACAAGTCCTCCAACTTCAATGAACTTGCATTTACTTTACTATTTAGTCATTTCAATCTATAGTTGATTGTTGTATTTTAGTCCCTTCCGCTAAAGATTGCGTGCTCGTTGTTGCAAATCCTCTTCATCTCGCTCGATTCACTCCTTTTGTCAACGATGGTCCGCCTGCCATCCCGCTACCCATCATCCTGGAGTTCTGACCTGCCATCATTCGTCTTGGATCCACAGACGGCTGAGGCACCACCGGTCTCAAAGCTACATTCCTTCGGTTTTTTTGTAGCTCACATTGCGTCACATAATGTTGTCGGCGGTATTATTGGTTCCACATATAAGTTAAGTTGTTCTTTGCACATAATAAATTTACAAAGTTGCATTTGTAGACGGTAATTTTGTTGCTTCACAGTGCTAAGTTGCATTGGCACTATTGCTAAGTTGTATATACACTATTGCTAAGTTGCATACCCATTAGGGTTAAGTTGCATCTATTGTCCAACATAGTTGTATACAGAATATACAATGTTGTAGTGTGTATATATTTAGTTGTTTCGAGTAGCTTTTTGTCTTTCCCATTGTTCAACTAGAGACAACTTGCATCCATTGACCAACTAGTACTAAGTTGGCTAACACCATTTATAGTTTTAGTTACACACCACTGTTATGAACTTACCTATCCCTTCACCTAAATTTTCATAATTATTACTAAGTCGGTTGGCACCATGGTTGTAAAGTTGCGCACCATTATTGTAAAGTTGCCTACTAATAGTACTAAGTTGGCTAGCACCACACCTAAGTTGTCTAACACTAGTGTATTAAGTTATATGTGCACCATTATCATAAAGTTTCCTACTACTAGTACTAAGTCGGCTAACACCACGTCTATGGTGAAGTTGGACACCATTGTGATGAACTTGATGAACTCCGCATCACCAAAATAATAATTCCACGCCATTGTGATGAATCTGACTATCCTTGCACCTAGGTTGACTACCATTAGTACCAATTTGGCTAGCACCATTGTTGTGAAGTTCCGCATCGTTGCATCTAAGTTGCACACTATTTGATATTAACTTGTAATTTGGTTATTACTAAGTTGTCTACCTAAAAAACAAGTTACCATAAATATTTAGAAAGTATGATAGTCCCAATACTATTAAGTTGTCGGCCGTTGTAGAGAAACTAAGTTGGCTATAAAATATAAGAAAAAACAATGTAATCATATACGAAGTTGGCTTGCCACAACACTAAGTTGCTTTCTAAAAAATCTTTGTAACAAAAGATAGTATACATAACTCTTTGTATGAAATTGCTTCGCCACAACACTAAATTGCACAATGTTTGATGCGAAGTTATATTTTCATTGCTACTATTGTATACCTAAAAGACCAAATTAGCAACGATACTAGAATGTATGGTAGACAACCGTTAGTGCAAAGTTGAGGATCTTAGTACTATAAAGTTGTTAAGTTGTTGGTTGTTGTTGCTAAGTGGTGTACCGGAAACAAAGTGTGTGTACGCAACTCTTTGTATAAAGTTGGTTCGCCATAACACTAAGTTGTTTCCTAAAAAAATTATTAAAATATATGCAAATGAGATCTAATTTTGAAGCTCTCGTCGCGAGAGGTTCAACAGCGAAAATAGATCTCAATTCCGACACATGGTTTAAGAGTTATGACTTTTTAAGTTTTTTTGTACGAAACAAAATGCACATGTTCGGCTAAACTTTCTATATTTTGGGGTGGGTGCTCGGTTTGACTAACCAGCTCCCCAGCAGCGTCCAACAAAGAAAAGTACCCGGACGGGTGAGTGACAGCCAGAAAAATCTCGAAGCCTCCTCTGTTCAGTCCGGCGACTGGGGAAATCCGGTGAGATTCCGCGGCGATTTCTTCAGAAGAGTTTGTAGATGTGCGTTTGTTCAGTATTCTCCTAATATCTCATCTCGAATATATAGCTATACTTTTCAACAGTGGATGCTCAGCTCGGGGGTGAAGTACCCACAATCAAATCTATCCTCTCAAATATCAATCAAACACCTTTAAGAATCAAGATGGAGGCAGCCTCTCCCATTTGTAGTAAGGGCATCAATAGTCTGTTCACCGGATCCATGTGATATCAATCAGAGTCATCTTGTTTTCCACCGAACTAATGTTAAACTGATGAAAGGCACATCAGAAACATGAAAACGATGTATGCATGCCTGAAGTCTGTTTTGTTTGTAAGGTTTGCAAAGCATGACAGAGTTCGATATTAACTTACTAGTTTATATAAGGCTACACAGCTCTGCCTTGGAATAGAGAGATCGCAAGTTGCATTGAAGGGAACTCTGCTTTCATACAGTAGGATTACTGCAGTACCATGGAAACTCCAGTTTAAATATTGTAATTTTAAATAGGTAGCTTGCTTTACATGATGGAAGGGTTCTCAGCCTCTGCACGTATATAATTCACAAAGACAAATTTAAGATCAGTGATAACTTTCGGTTTAGTATGTACTCCCTCCGTCCAGAAATAACTGATTTGAGTTTGTCTAGATTAGAATATATTTAGACGCATTTTAGTGTATAGATATATTCGAATCTAGTAAAAGCAAGTCAGTTATTTTTGGACGGAGGGAATACAACCATTTGCAATATGAATACATGGCGTCATATAAATGTGCTGCGCTAACTAATCAGATCAATCATTTGCAATAGAATGTCCTGAGGACCACCAAACAAAATCTTTGTTCGTATATATAAAGCCAATCAATGTCAGGATACAGCAACACACCGAGCAGCACCACTGGCCACTGCATTGTCATTTTAGCAAGGATATAAGATTGCGGCCATTTTTGGCAATAGAGCATTACCTTCATCCCTCTCTTTTAAAAAAGTTGACGCAAAATTCCCACTGCAATTTTTTTAATAAATTAACAAATATAAAAATAGGGTTTAGGGTCCAGGGATCTTTACACTAGTTGTTTCACTTTTTTGGTGCTACATAGTTACAGACAATCCAATGCTTCTTCTGAAGATAAGGTGTTCTCAACCTGCGTACAAAACAATTAAACAAATAGTGATGCTTTTGACTCTGATATCATCCATCTGCCACGTTTAACACTGCAGCCTAATCCTCTTCATGACTACGCTGCAGCCTAATCTGTGGGACTAGAATTGATACATGTACGGCTTCAAAAAAAAATCTAACCATTCAAGGTTCATGTCATAATAAGAAGATAAAAAAAAAGGCAAGAAACTGGCTTGAACAACCAAGTTCACACTTCAGAGTACACATCGACAAGGCTCAAGGCCTAAACACATGACTCGGATACTGAACAAAAAACTACACCATCTAAGGCCGGATTGTCCACTGGATGTCATCAGATTTGACCTGGTTGATCACCTATCGGATCGGCTTGTAGATATTTTCGAAAACTATGATGTTTCATCCGCACGAGATCTTCCATTCGGTAGTCTTCTTCTTGTCGCAAGACACCATGCTATCAAGGAAGAGTAAACTGACGGGATGACCTCGGAAAGGTCCGCCCATGTCATGTCAGAACTGCGCTCGAGATGATATTAGCCACTGCGCAGTTCATGAAAACGTGCATGCTAGCTTTATAGAATAAAGCATACCCAGTTTAGCCAGGGTCAAATACAGTACAAGATGATTATATGCTGAAGCGTCCCCGATATCTAATTTTGTTTGGGGCAGCTGCATGCAGTCAAATTCTAGACGCTTGTTGATATGCTTAAACCTTCTGGAGTTAAAACTGTGTGTCGAGTCCTGTGTTGGACGAGGAGTGGAGTTTTACCCCAGGTGGTGCAGGGTACAACATCCAACCGTGCGTATGAGACGGGTGGTAGTTGGATGTAAGCGACCTTGAGGGAGTGTGTAATACTCTTCCATGTGTGAAACAAAATCTAGACCAATTTCTTCAGTGTTCTTCTAATACCTCAGCTAACTTGTTTCCATACAAACTCCTTTCAATTGCATACTCGCAGAGTCGGCCGGGGTTTTATTCCCCTTTTAAAAAAAAAAGTCGGCCAGGGTAATAATATGTTCCCTTAAATCTACTATTAGACAGGTCTCGCAGCAAGGCGAAACCACACCGTATATATAATATCAGAAACGAGCTTTCACACCATCCATCCTTATGGAATGCTCATCCCATGCCGTGCATATAGCAACAATGCTATATGGATGAAGCTGGCCTCAAGAGCGCAGCAAATTAATTCCAGGTGAGCTAATTATCATAACGGTTTCATGATATTCTCAGGATCCGAATGTGTGAAGCAAAAGGTGCTACACAATTACACTAACTGGGCTGGGCTGGGCCTTTTGAAGCCCGTAACATAACGCCCACTGCACTGCACACAAACCTTCTGCCCTCACTTTTTTTTGCGGGTAAAACCGGATCTTTATTAGATAGCAGAGATTACAGGCGGTTAGCGCTCGATTTCCAGAAGAACAACTTCAGGTCCAGAGCCAAACCTTGATAGCAGCAGTACCGACTATGTTTGTTTCGTACTTTCGTCGAACAAGGCAATGGAAGTAAGGTCTAATTCCGAAGCACATAGACTGGCACACTTGGCTACCTCGATCACGTTGGGACCCCCGGTTTGGCTAGTTGAGCCGCTTGAGGATCTTTGTATCAAGAACAATATTTTGAATGAATAAAGTGCCATGTTGTCTCTAAAAAAAAGGCAATGGAAGCAAGGAGCAAGATAGATTTTGGGGCTCCAAGTTTTTTTTTTGGATCGTTCCATCATAGTGAACACAAGAGGCCAAATGTTTTAGGTAGCATTGGCTCACCCAACAACCAGAGTTCAACTCCCGTCAGAATTGATTTTCTAAATTTCTCACTAAAAGAGTTTTCTTATATAAGAAAAAAGTCCTGCTATCGCGCGAACGTCTCCGTACGTGTGCTGGCGCGCGATGCTCCGATGGCCCGTACGATCCTGAGTCGACGCTCCTAGAAAAAACTGCAAAAAACCCAATGAAAAAATAAAAAATACCATGAAAAAAATAAAAAATACAATGACAACTTATATTTGTATGTGCTCTGATGGACTAGAGAGGACACGTTTTCTCTTTAGATTTTGGGGGAAAAAATGCCACGCTTGATTGCGGCCACGATCATGGCGGGCTGGAACACAGGGAATAAAGCTAGTTTTGCTATTGTAGTGTTTTACTGTCTCTGTATGCATTGTACTACTCCTCATGTACGTATTGGTAAAATTACAAATACAGGATATGATATGACGATGCTAATAATGCCGTATCCAGGGCCTGCTAGCTGGGATGGAAGAGGTTCGACGACTTCTCAGACGTGCATGCTGCAATGATGTTGCCATCGATCAATCCGGCCATCCGGGTCGATGAAACTACCATGACGATGCATGTAATTCGAACGCCCGTACGACATACATGACGTCGCCCCCACACTGATTTCATCCTGATCAACCTGACACAGGAGAGTAGTCCACTTGACTAATTAGCTGCGTGGAAAATGTGACCACACACTGTGGCTGAGTTCATACACCGCACAAGCACAGCAACGCTAGCGGTACACGACGTATAATACGCGTTTGTGTGTGCGCGCGGAAACGACCGACCAAAGTTCCGCCTCGATCTTGGGCCAATTATTTCTGTCACGCTTTGGCACCGGATCAGAGGGAGTTAATTAAAAGTGGCCGTGTCGTATGCCTTTACGATGGATACTTTTGCGCTTTTTGCCGGTCGCTCGATCGATCGAAGCATCGGCGGTACTACAGTACATAGAGCGACCAGTACATATACTGCAGTTGTTTATCGAGTGCTGAAAGTTCCATCGATCAGTACATATATAGTTCTTACATCGACTTTGTCAGCATCTACAGTACTACAACGGAGACGACTTTCTCTTCCACGTGCTTTTCTGTGTCACGAACAGAATCGATGGCCATGGCGACAGAACAGGTAGGTTGCAATGCCAGTAAAAGAAAGGCGTTGGACAAGTTCGCTCTGAAAGACGTACCTCTGTTCAAGAATACCGCTCTAGTGAAACTGAACCCGTACGCAGGGCCTCTTTGGTTCTTTCATCTTGCTCTCGTAGGAAAAACTCACGAATTAACCATTCACTTATTAGAATTTCTTCTCCAAATTTCTACGCACCACGAACAAAAAACTATGTCCGTAGTGGCATAATACTATCCTAATATTACTTTTTCATTTGATTTGACTTTTATTTGGCCATGTTTACCATGATTCATGTGTGTTTTCCCTATTCGTCTCAATCAAACATCCAAGTTTACAAATTACATGTGTGTTTTCAGTCCTCTATTCCGCGCATGCATCCTTATCATATTCATGTGTTTTCAATATACCCGCATTCTAAGAATCTAATGTGAGGGTCAAAGATCCATTCTTTGTCATAGATGCATTCTGAATTGGAAATGACTACAACACGCGCTCTTAGGAAGAAACCTTGTTGGATGATAGCACACGTTCTCAATTGTTAGCAGGAAAAAATTAATTATCGATGGATCAGGTTAGATTTGACAGCAAATTCAAGAAAAAAGAGATTGCAGTGTATTGCTCGTTATTCCCTTCGATTCCTACGTGTGACATGTAATCCATATGGGGTCTTTTTGTCGTTGTACCTATTTTATGTTCCTTTTTGGGAGATTTTACTATACATCGAACTACACATTTATGTGTGTAGTATATAGCTTGATCGAACGGTTCAAATTAACTGGCCAGTTGTGGGCCATTAGTTAATAAGGTGTTTTTTATCAAAATTTTCTACCGTAAAGTTATAGTTTTACTTATAACTGACATTTCCTCGTTCGATGGGAGATGCACAATTTAAACATGTCAGTGCATTACCAAAATCCCTTGAGACAAAATATACTACTTCCCCCGATCCATATTACTTGTCGCTTAAATGGATGTATCTAGCACTAAGATACGTCTAAATACATCTATTTCCACGATAATTAATATGAATCGGAGGGAGTACTCTCCCCGTCCTAAAAAGGACATCCAATATTTATCTAGATAAGGATGTATCTAGACACTAAAATATGTTTAGATACATCCATATTTACACAAATGTTTAATATCCTTTTTAGGACGGAGCGAGCGTACCAAAAAATTGAGGTACCGCAAAACATCTCTTCTTCTTGCAAGAATTGACACATTTCAAAACAAGAACATATTCAATCAATGCAGCGGTCAGGATACCTATCGTACGCACGTCCCTTCCCTTTATTGGTAAAGCAAAAAATAATTCGGAGACATGCTTCTACATGCCATATGGCTACAACATGGCACGGTGGTAGGGATCATCAATCCTCCACGTCGTTGTAAAAGTTGATGGCACATGGTCCACCGCACTTTTATGCTCCAAGGAAGGACGCGGAGGCTGTCTTATGCTGCTGGGCATTTTGAAAACTATAAAGAGCAAACACAGCAGCCTAGCCAATTTGATGACCCCCTGTCTGATTGTGTCCTCAAACATTTAGGGATCTGAGAATTTGTCTGCTCATCATGCCGACATTACTCTAGCACACTAGGCAAATTTCATTACTGACATTCACTCTCCCATGTGTACATAAGTTTCAATCTGCATGTCATCGTCAGTAATGCTACACGTAAGACGGCTACAGTCAGGAAATCACGGGATGAGACAGTTGGGACTAAAGCCCCAAACCTTTAGTTCCGGTTGGGCTGCGAACCGGGACAAAAGGACGGTCTATGTGG